>JAIFGZ020000124.1:2801356-5602713 GCA_019925245.2 Oryza australiensis
CAACAATAGCAGTGATGCCATATGTCCCCAATGATATTACTCATATCTTGACACTCATGGTAGAAAAATAAATTCCATTCAAATACGAGTATGGAAAAGTCAGAATTGAAAATATTATCCATGTCCTACATGAGTTGATCATGTATATGACACCAGAGGCAAACTCCATGAGCATATTTTCCTCAATAGTGGTGTCGACGGGTGGGTCGGCAGTCCTCCAAGGGGGGTCCTCGAGGAGGTAGAAGAGAGATCGGTTGAGAAGCTGCCCTCCGATGGATCCGATGGTCGACTCGAATCCTAAGATGAGCCAAGAAACAAGACACAAGGAATTATACTGGTTCAGCCCTCCCGAAGGATAATAGGCCTATGTCTAGTGTGTGATGTTCTTTCTTTGGGATGGATGATGAACAAGAGTTACAAAGGTGTGTGCTAGAGTTCTCTCAGATGTTGGCTCTCCCTTGGCCCCATCGCCCTGCCCTCCCTTTTATACCTCAAGGGGGGCAGGTACAGATGAGCTTGGGGGCCAAGGAAGCTAAGAATAAAAGAGACAAAAGGTGGGGTACAAAGAATATCTGACAAAGTACACGTTGGTCTGCTAGGTCCTGTATACCGTGAGTATCTTGTGCTCTTGCCAGCCCTGGGACCCTGCTCCTGTGCAGCAAGGTGGTGTCAAATGTTGCCGGACTGTCTCCTCCCTCTTCCTCCATGCCTGCCAAGTTTCTTCCCGAGGATGCTCGAGATCGGGCGACGAGTCAGGGTCGAGAGAAGGGGCCGAGGTCGGACTTGGGGGAAGGCCGGATTGCCCGACCCCCGAGGGGGGTCGAGCTATCAGTCACATCCCGAGGACACTCGGTTTGACTTTTGTTGGGGTCCAATCCGGGTTTTTGAGGCACCCCGGGGTGACACCTCCCAAAGCAGCCCCCGAGCCTAAGGAGGAATGAAGCATCCATCCTTAGGGTCAGAGTTCTTTCGAAGTGTTGTCTTCAAGGGATCATCGGAGTTTTGAGCTAAGGTTCTGGTAGGTGCACCTGCCATGTGTAGCCCCCGAGCCTAAGGGCGAATTGAACATTCAGCCTTAGGGTCAAGCCTTCTTCCAAGGTGTCGATTCCTAGCAGTTATTATGAATCGAGATTTTGCAGGTGTGCCGCCTAGGTGCACCTGACAGGTGTAGCCCCTGAGCCTAGGGTCGAATCATCAAGATCCCTATGATCCGAGCGATGCTCAAGGTCCACCAAAAAAAGGGTTAGCCGAGACGACAGGTCTGTCGCCCGGAGGCGTTTGGCAGTCCCTACTTCGACCGAGGGGTGGGCCATTTAGCCTTCAGCTCCCGAGTCGGAAAGTTCACTGCCCGAAGGCAGTGAGGATGGGTGAGGTGTTCGGGGCTACAGGTCCTGGGGCTCGAGGTAGCCCCGACCTCACTTGTGGACTAGCTCGGAAGCCCACACTCGAGTCGTCAAGGTCACCGCCCTGGGGTGGCGAAGAACATGGTCATGGTCGAGACTACTGCCTGAGGGCACACGGTAGTCCCGACCTCGACTGGGGGCTAGCTCGGAAGCTGGCCCTGAGTCGACAAAGCCATCGCCTAGAGGCGATGGGAATCAAGGTTAAGGTCGAGACTACTGCCCAAGGGCATATGGTAGCCTTGACCCCACTTGTGAGCTAGCTCGGAAGTCCACACTTGAGTCGTCACGACCACCGCCCTAGGGCGATGGAAGTCATGGTTAGGGTTGGGCCTACTGCCCGAGGGCGCATGGTAGTCCCAACCTCGACCAGGGACTAGCCCAAAAGTCCACTCCGAGTCGAAGGAACCCATTACCTTTGAGTAATGGAGTCAAGGTCGAGACCACTGCCCGAAGGCAACCTGTGGTCTCGTTCTCGATCGAGGGCTAGCTGGGAAGCCCTTCTCTCGAGGTGTCAGGATCTTGACCCAGGGATCAGCGATGGTCTATCGTGGTCAAAGGAGGAGTTACCTGAACCTTGTCGCCAGTCGGTTTCTTAGTCGCGAGGTATTCTCCGCGAGCGAGGCCCCACCTGTCAATCGTGAACAGGGGTCCTGCTACATCTCATCGGGAAACCGCAAAAACCGGGGCGATTCAATGGCTAGTCCTGTTCCCACTTCCCACTTTCCTCATTATGTCAGACGTGGCTGACGGTTGGGTGAGAAGAGGGAACGTCACCAGCTATTTCTTTGGGAGTCGCAACAGGTGCGCAAAAGACACTGTTACCCTCCTTGAAAGATGAACGGTCCAGATTAAAAGCCCGGGCGACGTGGACCTTGGGGAGATGAAGGGTTGAGAACGCCTCGGACGCTCCGCGCACACCGTTAACGGCGTTTACGCGTCCTCCGAGATTGGCGTTGTCAGCCTTTCCATCATGCCCCCTTATAAACTTTGTCGCCGCCCGACTTCTCCTCTTCCTTATGTTTCCCAATCGCCTCGGAACCCTAAACCTTTCTCTGGCTCCACCTTGCTTCAAACCACAGCGTCGCCATCCTCACTGCCGCTGCGTGGTTTGCTATTGCAAGGGGTGGCGACAGTTTTGGTTGAAGGTGATGGCACCAAAGAAGATTACGAATAAGATGGGAAAGGCCCCGACGATGAGTGGAGACGAGGTTGAGACGAGCTCGCCCTTCGTTCCCTCACGCGCGGGGAATGGGATGGTCGAGGAACTGTTGTGGCTCGGCGTTCTCCCCTGCCACGGCATCTCTTCATGGCACGCTGCGCAGGGAGAGGCGTTCCCAACCCCGAACACCGGCGAGTTGGTTGTTTTATCTGCCTTCCTCCTACGCGACTTCGGGGTGCTGGCCCATCCCTTTTTTCGAGGTCTGTTAGAGCACTATGGGATAGAGCTCTGCAACCTCAACCCCAATTCCATCCTCCAAATCTCCATCTTCATTCATCTCTGCAAGGCCTACCTCGGGGTAGACCCGCACTTCGACCTCTTCCACCACTACTTCTGCTTGCGGCGGTCAGGGAGTGGCAGCGTCATCGGCGGTGTCGGAATCCAGCTTTGCGAAGGGATGGCCGAGAGCTACATCCCCAACGGCGCGACTACCTCCAACAAGGTGGCACGCGGAGTGGTTCTATATTGCGAACCACGAGCCGACCCTCAGTGAGGACATCCACAAGGAGCCGTTGCCCAACCTCAACTGGGCGGGCACCTGTCGCCCCTGCGACCAGGACCAAGTCGACGAGCTCGTCGAGCTGATCAAGGACCTGAGGAGGCGAGGTCTAAGCAGCATCCATGTGGTGCGCGACTTTGCCCTCCACGACATCCAACCCTGCGCGCGTAGGGAGCGCACAACGTACTAGTGCTCGGGCAGCACGACGGTGCCCGAGGAGCGCGTGCACCACCGCCTGTCGGGCTTCTTCCAGGGCACGGCAGGGTCTGGTGAAGGGGGCCCAGAGCCTTTCTTGACGGACAACCTTCCTTCGGCGGTAAGATCGACCCCTTTCTTTGTTTTTTTGAAAGTTTTTGTTTTGACCGATGTCTCACCTGCTAGGGGTCGGAACTGATAGTGTCGGGAGGCATACGTGTTGCTGGCCCGATGACCACTCGGTCGACATGCCGAGGGTCTGGAGGCCTTCCGCGAGGTCGGAGGGGATGGGAAGAGGAAAGGAGCTTAGGCTCCAAGATCGGCAGGAGGGATCCGGCGCCGTGGCGCCGGGAGGCACCAAGCAGTAAAATGACTCATCCGACTCGGACGTGTCGAGGGCGAAGCCGCCACCGCTACCGAAGAAGATGATGAAGCGGATCAGCTTCAAGTGCAAGGCGTAAGTGCAATCCTTGGACCCGAGTGAAGTTGCTCCCCTTCCTTTTGTGTTGAGAGTTTCATTCTTGATCAGGTCTGCTGGAGATGCTGGGCCCTGCACCGAGGCAGCTTCGAGGGCGACCAGTGTCGCTGAGCCAGTCGCCACAAGGGCAACCTTTTAACGACCAAATTCGGTAACCAACTCCCTAAGTTCAAGGTCGAAATTGAAGCGGAATCGGATCGGGAAAGTGATCTACGGAGAAACAGAGGCCGCATCGGACACGATCAAATCAGCTGGGTGACCAGTCGGCTGAGGCCGAATTGGATAGGGACAGCCAATAGCCGATTCCGATTCAGAGAAGAAGATGGAACCGTTTTCGATGAAGAAGCTTGAAGATAAAAGGAAGATTCGGTTCCCAAATGTTTGTTAAGATATTGCCATCTATGGATAGAGTCCTGTAACGGCAATTGTATATGTAAAATAGGGATTCGTATAGATATTCCTTTTATAACGCGGCATGGGACTATGTCGCAGAATATTGTCGTACCGTGTACAGTAGATAGATAGAAACCGTGTTCTACACGGACTTTGTTGTACTTGGGTATAAATAGGACCCGAGACCTCCTGTAAAAAGGGACAATCATAATACAATCAATTTGGCGCATCACCTCTTTATTTTCTTTTAGACGAGTTTTTGATCCCGCTTCGGGCTGCATCGATTTTGACCCCCGAATAAGGTAAACATTTGTCATTAGTAGTTTGTATCGTTGAATCTAGTGCTTACATCATCATGATACTCTAGATCTGATGTTATAGACTGCGCAATCTATCATATACGACATATAATCTGGAGCAATGTCTAGATCTATCTTGCCATCGGCTCGTTTCTCTCGGGAAACAGTAGTTGATAGAGCTAGATCTAGATATTGAACTAGTTTATATGTTGTATCCACCGTCTCGAGGGGTTTACATCTTTTCATATAGATCTAGTACTTCTTTTTGTACTTAATGTTGCATCACCATGACCTATTAAGTCGCTCTTAGAATTATTAAGATCTATTCGGCTAGATGTTTACCATTAGAAACAGTGTCGGGGTTTCAGCCAGCCTTATCTATTTTAATTATCTTTTAGCATTATTTACTATTAGATATATTAAAGTTGCCTCTTATATTAAGATCTCAATCTGGTTAAATGCCTTAAGCCGATATCAATCTGTTGGCATCAGCCGACAGCAGATTGATCTAGGTTTAACACATTTAGGTTAGATTAATATCTTTTCATAAGATGTATCGGAGTACTAGCTGATTCACGTTAGATCTATAGCATCGACTACGTTATAAATACATATATTTATTATCCTGATGTATATTTAGATTAAGTGGTTTATACTGTCTCGGCATAGCCGATCTATCCCAATCACTTAGTTTAAATGTGCTTTGGGATAGCAATTATATGTAAGTTGGTTCCCTGAGCCGATTCGGTAGGATCTAACCTTAACCTTAACGCATGTATCTGTTTATTTCTTGTTGGTTAGCAGATCAAACCAACTGACACGCCTAGTTCATCAAAGGTAGCCAAGGACTGACCTGCACTGGAGTTAAGCAGATCTCTCAGGCCAGCGCGTGGGAAAGATTTCTCATCAACACAACCAGCCCTTCCCCGCCTGCCATGGGCTCAGGGGTGGCGGCAGCGGCGGCCGACCTAGAGGGGGAGTACGCACCGGCAGAGACTGTCGGCGGGTCAGAGGGGGAGGCGGCCGAGAATGTGGCCGCGCTGACAGCCAAGGCTGCCACTGAGGCTGCACGGGCAGCTGGGGCACCCTCCGAGGCTAAACGGGCGGCCACGAAGGCCGAGGTTGACGCCTGGGTGGAGGAGGTTGCCGTCGGAGTAACCGCGCTGGCTGCCAGGTCGGCCGCTTATGCCCTAGCCGGTTAGCTGGGGGCGGTGAGAACTCCTCCGGCATAAGTTGGGGCCGGCTCAACAATTTTATCGACGTCGAGATTGTTATCGAGATGCCCATTGAGGGGCCCACCACTCCACCCACGACCGACGCTGAGGAGCTCCACGACGCCGGGGTCGAGAGGACCGATGCCATCGAGGTCGTCGACGCCGAGGCCACCGGGGGCGAGCTAGAAATTGGGGAAGGCTCCGGGTCCCAAGCCGATGACTTGTCGAAGCTTGACCATCATTTCGCCAGCATCCGGGGCTTGTTCATGGTAAGGCTTGGATCTTTATCCTTCTTTGCATAACTCTTGTCTGACTTTCTATCATTCCAGAGGTGCACTCGTCCGTCCGAGCCATCGAAGGCCGAGCGGGCGCAAGAGGAGAGGCTCACGGAGGCTTGTCGCTGTGAGTCCGCTTTCCTTTGCCCCTCTTCCTCCTCCTCCCATCCTGAAACGGTTATGAAAATTTTCGCAAGGGCTCGGGACGCCCTCGAGCAAGCCGAGGTCCTCCGGCCGAGCAGAACAGCGCTCGGGAGGTCCTCAAGCTTTCTGAGGACACCCGAAAGGCGGCCGAGGATGCCCATGGCACCTTGGAGGCGCAGCTCGAGCGGTCTTGGGTCGAGATGGAAGGGTTGGCTCTAGCCAAGGCCGAGGCCAAGAAGGCCAAGGCAGAAGCCGGGACTGCTAAGGCCGAGGCCAAGGTGGCCAAAGCCGAGGCCGAATCGGCTCAGGCCATGGCCGAGCAGGCCAAAGCCGAGGCCGAGTTGGCTAAAGCTAAGGCGGAGACCGCCAAGGCTGAGGCGGAGGCGTTGTTGGCCAAAGTGAGGGAGGAACTTTCTGCCACCAAGAGCGCAATGGCCAATTTGGCCAAAGAGCTAAAGGACACCAAGGCCTCCGCGGAAGGTAAGCGTCAATTCCTGCATTCATCCCAAACTCATGGTTTTTCTTTCTCACGTCGATTCTCACCTCCCGTCCTCGTCTCTGCATAGAGCGCGTGGAGATTTCCCGTCAGAAGATTGGTCACCTCAAGGGGCTCCTGGAAGTGGCTGAAGCTCAGCTGTCCGAGGTTCAAGATGGTGCTCTCGCCATTCTAAACCGGGCCGACAACGACCTTCCTCCTCCCAGGAAACCCGCGAGGAGTTCCTCAACGGCTTGCGGGATGGACCCAGGTTGTTAGATGGCAACAATTGATCACGGGAAAGCTGTGATCATCTAATCATTTGTATCCATGTATTCTTGTACGTACTTAGTTTATATAGCTAGGAACAATCAACAGAAAATGCTGCCCTATTCGCAACACCAAATATCGTGTGTCCACTAGCGTCGTGTGTATTGTCCTCATCTCTCGTTCGGAATTCTGTCAGTTGGTATCAGAGCATTGGTTCCGTCGTCGCCATGCAGACTGGTGATGACACCGACGAGAAGAAGGTCTAGCCGTCACGTTTGTTGCCACGTCGGCGTGGTCGCTCCCAAGGCCGTCGCTCGTGCAACCGAAGCTCCGGGTCACACGTCGTCGAGCGCATCGTCGAGCGGCCGTTCACGAACGTCGTGTGGCCGATGTTGACTCGGACTAACTATCCGAAATGGGCCTTGGTCATGGAAGTAAACTTCCAAACCCTCCGCGTCTGGGACGTTGTCCACCACGGCATCTCCGACGACCCCGACGAAGCTGAGTACCACGATGACCAACAGGCGATGGCAAGACTCCTGCGCTCGGTGCCCTTCGAGCTCTGGAGCACTCTCGCCAGGAAGGGGACAGTGAAAGAGGCGTGGGACGCGGTCAAGAACCTGCGGATCAGCGACGAACGCGCACGCGACGCCAGAGCGCAGCAGCTCCATCGGGAATTCAGCAACATCTCCTTCAAGGAAGGGGACACCGTCAACGAGTTCGGCATCCGCATCACCGCGCTCGCCACCAATCTCTGCTCCCTCGGTGACAACATCACCGACTCCGAGGTAGTGAAGAAGTTGCCACAGGTGGTCCCTGATAGGTTGAACCAGGCCACCGTCTCCCTCCAGATGTTTCTTGATCGAAACAAGGTCACCATCGAGGAAGTGATCGGGCGGCTGCGCATATTCGAGGAGCGTGCCAAGCCCAAGGAGGTCACAGACGCCATGGGCACCTCATGCTCTGTGAGGAGGACTGGGAGGCTCATCGCAAGGCTCGCCGTAAGCAGGAGAGCTCAGGTGGCAGCATGGGCTTCGGCAGCTGCGAAAGGCGCCGAGGGTGCGGACGCGGACGAGGCGGCGCAGGATCCTCGTCACGTAATGGACGTGACGGCCAGAACACGGGCGCCGGGAACGCCGGTTGCGGGAGGCCATCGCCCGGTGATCGTTGCAACAATTGCGGCAATACTGGCCACTGGGCAAAGGACTGCCGCGGGAAGAACTAGGGCGCGACCCATGTCGTGTAGGCCGAAGAAGAAGAATCAGCGTTAATGTACATCACCATAGACACTGAGGTAACAACGTGCACCGAGTCGTGCCCACATCCATCGTCACCGCCGCATACTATTGCTTCGCAGGCCCGCGTCTACCTCGTCGAACGGAAGGTTCTCCTCCACCTCAGCGAGGAAGAGAAAGAGGCCGAGGGGCCTCGCCGTTGGGTGCTTGACACTGGCGCGACAAACCACATGACAGGGTCGCGGTCTGTCTTTGCCAAACTTGACACCGGCATCGCCGGAACGGTCAAGTTCGGTGACGGATCGGTGGTCACCATCGAGGGAAAGGGCACTGTCCTCTTCGCCTACAAGAACGGGGCACATCGACGCCTCGACGGTGTCTACTTCATCCCGCGCATCACCACTAACATCGTCAGCCTCGGGCAGATGGATGAGGACAGCTTCAAGGTCGACATTGAGTCCGAGATCTTGTGCCTCTACGACTTGCAGCGACAACTCCTTGCCAAGGTACATCGCTTGGCGAGCCGGCTGTACTACCTCGACATGAACGTCTTCGCTCCGGTGTGCCTCACCGCTCGTGCCGGTGACGTCGCCTGGCAGTGGCATGAACGGTACGAGCACCTCAACATCCAGTCACTGTGCAAGCTGGGACGTGAGGACATGATACACTGTTTTCCCTCCATCGATCACATCGAGCAGGTCTGTGAAGACTACACCTTGGCGAAGCAGAAGCACATGCCGTTTCCCCGGGCAGGAAATACCATGCGCAGGAGGAGCTTGAACTCATCCACAGCGATCTCTGCGGCCCCATCTCGCCACCAACCCCAGTTGGGAATGTCTACTTCCTACTGCTCATTGATGACATGAGCCGTTTCATGTGGCTCACGCTCCTGCGCATGAAGGGAGATGCACCGACAGCAATCATGGCGTTCCAGGCGTGTGTCGAACGCGAGTCTGGCAAAAAATTGAAAGTTCTTCGCACTGACAATGGTGGTGAGTTCACCTCGGTGGAATTTGGTGAATACTGTGCAGGTGAAGTGCGGACCCCCGTTTTTGAGACGGGAATCTTTCGTGTTCATAGTACCATTTCCCTGGATCGAGTAGTTGGTACCCACGAATGCAGTACTGGATAATCAGGTGCACATGCACGAATAGTCTTACATCACCATTATTACATCAATAGGCCCGAAGGCAATGTTCAACCCACGGACCTTATGGTCCGCATACAACACAAAAACAGAATTTAGATACGGGGCGGAATAGAGGCGCGGCTTGTCATTTGCCACGGCAACGACCGGAGCTAAGATCTAGTATGCGCCGTCAGTTCCTTCGCTCTCCTGGTAATACGCGTATGGGTCTTCTGGCTCTTCATTTCCATCAGCTGGAGGTTTGTGCGTATAGCAAGGGTGAGTACCAACCGTACTCAGCAAGCCAACACAGAATTGATGCATATGATAGGGTTATTCAAAGAACATGGCTGGGGTTCTTTTGCATAAAGCCAGTTTTCACAATTCTTTTCACAAACCTATCGACTAGCTAATCAAGTTTTAATTTCACAGTTCATTAATCCGGTGACGGTTCGTCTACCATCCATCGTGATTCCAAGGATGGCTTCCCGCCTCCGATTCGTCATGATTTTCGGGAATCTACCCCTTCTCGCATCTCGAGAAGTTGATTCACCAATGAAATCATCATGCAAACCCATCCCCCAGTTTTAAGTTTAAAGTCTAGCCAAGCGAAAGTCTTGTCACGATGCTCGATATCCGCGAGCACGGCTATTCGAATAGATTGATTTACTCACACTGCAGTGGATGTACACTTTACCCGTACTCCGCAACAGCCCAACAAATGAGCCTACGCCTCAACACATGAGACGGTCACGGCAAAGCCTTTTGATAACCTTGCTTTGGCAGTACCCGCTCCATGAACTTAAGCCCTCATGCACTCTAGCCGTCCTTTTCTAACAGTGAGAGGAGTTCTGGCGCACCCGGGGTAAGGAAAACTTTCTCAATCTTTAAGTTTATTTAATATCGGTTTAATTCCACCATTCACAACAAAGGCCGCAGCCTCATTCTCATCCCGTAACCACATCATAGAGAACCATCTATGCAAGGATACTGCCTCCGCTCGGCTATCTAGTCAGCTAGGTCTATACCCATTCAAGAAGTACGGTTGTACTGGCTCGTTTCCCGGCTATCTCATGGCTCGGTCCTTACTTGACCAGGGTCGGCACTTGCCTTTTTCCGGAATCCGCCCAAATCATCCAGCCGCCCCAGTCTAAAATATTTGTATAGCATTTTCAATTTTCACCAAGCCTAATTCAACATTCTCATGGCCATGTGGCGCTCATGTCTCCACAGACCGTATTTCAACTACCTTCCCTAAGGTAGTTGCCCGAGCACAAAGCCATTTTGTAAAATCATGAGTATGCAGGGATCTAGTGTAAGCAAGGCTAAGCATTTGTACCGAAGTTATCCTCCGGTCACATCACATCGAAGGTTACAAAGAATAAATACTAATGGTGATCAATATCAAAGCAGGGTATATCAAGCATAGGTATTGTTTGTGTAAGGCATGCAATTTTGTAATTTTGAAATCAACATCACTTCACAAAGTAGGATCAATATGTTCAAAGAGTGTGATGACTTGCCTTGCTCGCACACTTGAGGGGTGGTATCTTCAGCGGGTCGGTGCTGGTTTCTTCAGTGCTACCCGTACGTGCAAAGATTAATTGAATTCAATTAGAATTCAATAAAATACCGAGAGATCGAAAAGAACCATAAAAGCCATGAAAACAACTCCAAAAGTTTTGCCGAAAATTCTACTCGAGTTAGAACAAGGGTCGCTAGGAAAATCCGTGTTTTGGAATCGAGTTGATGACTAGGGTTTTCGCAAAACGGCGATCGTAATAATTTTGAGAAATTAAATTTGAAGATATCAGCGGAGAAGATTCGGGCTCGAGGTTTGAGGGTTTGAGCACAAAAGAGAAGCCTATTTAAATGGCGGGAAAGAATTAAACGGAGTCCGGATTTAAAAACGATGCGAAATGAAATCCCGGAAAAACGTTCGATCCCGACTTTTTCAAACTTTGCTGAGAAAAATATGCGAGAAAATAATTTATTTTTGCCCAATATTTTACTCAAGTCATCCCAAAATATTTTCCAAATTTTCCAAAATTTTTCCCAAATTTTTCCCTATTTTTCTTTTTCCTTTCCTTTTCCTTTTTCTTTTTTTCTTTTTCCCCGCGTACTATTCATCGCTCGCAAGGTGCTCGACCGGACACGCGAAAACAGGCGGCGGCGGCGCTAGCGCATGTGGAAAAGGGCGGCGGTGGGCTTACCGGCGACGGCGGCTCACGGCGGCTAGGGCGGCGGGAGCTCCGGCGCGCGGCGGCGGCGGCTTGCGGTGGCGTTCGGGAGAGCAACGAGGAGGCGGCGGTGCGGGAAAGGGGCGGGGTTGCGGCCCTTTTATAGGCGCGCGGGGCGAGGGATGGAGGAGGGGACCGGCGCAGCTTGGGTGCCCACGCGGGCGCGCGGTTTGGGCCGGCTCGGACCGCGCGCGTGGCGGAAGGGCGCGGCGCGGCGCGGGCGCAGTCGGCGTGGCGCGCGGCGCGCGCGGGCGGCGGGCGGCGCGAACGGCGACGCCCCGACGATAGCGCGAGGCGCGGGCGCGGGCCGGGGCAAGACGGCGACGGCGGGGGCGCGCGCGGCGGGCGTACGGCGGCGGGCTCGTGGTGGCAACGGCGCGCGCGGGCGGGGCGGGCGCGGCGCGCGGGGTGACCGGCGGCGCGGGCGCGTGCGCGCTCACGCGACGCGTGGCGCGCGGGTGCGGCGCGGTACGGCGGCGACGCGCGCGGCGGCGCGAGGCCGGGCCGGACGGCGTCGAACGGCTTGTGACCGATGAACGGTGCACCTTTTTATTTTCCCGATTTTCCATTCCCTTTTTAATTTGCAATTTTTCCTTCACTCCAAAATTTCAAAATAAATTCCACTATTGCCGAGAAAAATTTTAATATTATAATTTCAACTTTTTCTCCACCTTTATTTTGCACACACACACACACACACACACACACACACACACACATATATATATATATATATATATTATTTATTTAAATCTTTTTTAATTTCATAAGTCACTATTTTTAAATTCCAAAAATTTTCTAGATTTCATGTAAATCCCTAAAACATTTTATTGTCTATTTTATACCCTAATTAATCTTCCATAATCACCATTTAATATTTTATTCCCCAAATACGCATTTTCATAATCCGCGTTTTTCGATTTCCCTTTTTAAAACCCTGGTGCGGCTTTCCCACCCCCGTTTTGACAACTCCGAATCATCCAAATACACCGAAAAGGGAATTGATCACGACTACATTTATGCAACTGAGCTGGCAAATAAGAAGCAACAAACCCGAGAAGAAGCAGCAGGCGAAGGTTTTTTGAAAGTTCCGATTTTTACGTCCCGATTTCCGTTCTTCGATTTTCAGGATGTTACATGAAGGGATCCAGCGTCATCACTCATCGCCGTACTCGCCACAACAAAATGGCGTTGTCAAGTGCCGAAACAAGATGATCGTAGGGACGGCCATGAGTATCCTGCGTGCCCGCGGCATCCCTAGACACTTCTGGGGAGAGGCAGTTCACACGGTGGTGTTCCTGCTCAACCAGGCGCCGACGAGCGCGCTCAACGGAATGACACCGTACCAGGCCTGGTACGGGAAGAAGCCACCCGTGCACTTCCTCAAAGTGTTTGGGTGCGTGGCCTACATCAAGCGCCTCCGCCCGCACCTCAGCAAGCTCGAAGATCGTGGGCAGAAGGTTGTCTTCATCGGCTACGAAAGTGGGTCAAAGGCGTACCGCTTCTACGACTCTGCCACAGAGCGCATCCACATCACGCGCGACGCTGTCTTTGATGAGGGCGCACGCTGGGACTGGGGGAGCGCCTCATCAAGCGACAGCTCTGTGCCGTTCACCATTGAGGAGGAGTATGAACTCCGGCGCCAACCGTCTGCATCGTCACCCACTCCAGGCTCGACGTCGCCCGCTCCAAGCTCGACATCGGCCACACCAACTTAGCTGTCGACTACCACACCAAACGTCCCTATGGGGACGCAGCTCGAGTTCACGACACCGCTGAGCACCGACCCAAATCTCGACGCTGACAACAACGAAGAAGTGGAGCACCGGTACCGGACACTTGACAACATCCTTGGCACGAACTCGGTGCCAGGACTGGTGCACTGTGACGTCGAGGAGGCTGAGCTGCACGCCGTGAGCATGGAAGAGCCTTGGTCGCTGAAGGAGGCAGACGGTGAACCGAACTGGGTTGGAGAGATGGAGGAGGAAATGAAATCGATCCGCGAAAATGAGACGTGGTCGCTGGTCGAGCTCCCTCACGGTCACCGCGACATCGGCCTAAAATGGGTTTACAAGGTAAAACGTGATGAGAACGAGAGCATCATCAAGTACAAGGCCCGCCTCATCGCCAAAGGCTACGTGTAGCGTCCCGACGTCGACTTCGAGGAAGTGTTCGCTCCGGTCGCTCGACTGGAGTCAGTGCGGCTGCTTCTCGCCATCGCGGCGCACTACGGATGGGGCGTCCATCACATGCACGTGAAGTCAGTGTTCTTGAATGGAGAGCTCCAGGAGGAGGTGTACATTTAGCAACCTCCTGGCTTCGTTGACGGCAAGCACAAGCACAAGGTGCTACGTCTCCACAAGGCGCTATACGGACCACGCCAGGCTCCACGGGCCTGGAATCAGAAGCTTGATGCTTCACTGATAGGGCTCAGCTTCACTCGCTGCATCAACGAACATGGGATGTACACCCGTGGAAGAGGAGCAGGGCGCCTGATCATGGGCGTCTACGTTGATGATCTAATCATTACTGGTGGAGATGCAGGTGCCGTGACAAAGTTCAAAGTCCAGATGATGAACACCTTCCGCATGAGCGATCTTGGGCTTCTCTCCTACTACCTTGGTCTGGAGGTGACGCAAGGAGCTCACGGGATCACGCTCTGTCAAGGTGCCTACGCCATCAATATCCTCGAGAAGACGGGGCTGGCAGCTTGCAATCCAAGTGCCACGCCCATGGAGATGAAGCTGAAGCTCCTGAAGGAAGGGTCAACGCCAAGCGTGGATGCCACTGAGTACCGTAGTATCATTGGGAGTCTCAGGTACTTGTGCAACTCCAGACCCGACCTGGCATATGTGGTGGGTTACCTCAATCACTTCATGGAGGCACCATGACAAGAGCACCTCACCGCCGTAAGGCGTGTTCTCCGCTACGTGGCAGGTACAGTGCATTGGGGATTGCCCTATCATCTAGGAAGGAAGAATGAAGGCACTCCCAAGCTGCTCATCTTCTTCCTTGCAGGTGGGCCGGTTGCGTGGCAATCGGCGAAGCAAAAGGTGGTCGCATTGTCTTCCTGCGAGGCAGAATACATCGCGACTGCTAGAGCTGCGTGCAAGGCAGTATGGCTGGCACGCTTGCTGGCTGAGCTTGTTGGAGGAGCAGTTCTCGCACCCAAGCTTAAGCTGGACAACAAGTCCGCCATCGCATTGATGAAGAATCTTGTGCATCATGACTGGAGTAAGCATATCGATGTGAAGTTCCACTTCATCCGGGAGTGCTGCGATGGGAAGTTGATCGACGTCGAGTTTGTTGGCACTGAATTGCAGCTGGGTGACATTCTCACAAAGCGCTCAGGCGCATTATGTTTCAGGAGCTTCGTGGTGAGATCGGCATGAAGAACTTAGTCTAGCTGCTCTGGGACTTAGGAGGAGATTGTTTGGTAAGTCCTGAGCATGCTAATCTTGGTAAGTTTTAGGCTGGCTAAAATGTGGCAAGTCCCAGGTTGTTAGATGGCAACAATTGATCACGGGAAAGCTGTGATCATCTAATCATTTGTATCCATGTATTCCTGTACGTACTTAGTTTATATAGCTAGGAACAATCAACAGAAAACGCTGCCCTATTCACAACACCAAATATCGTGTGTCCACTAGCATCGTATGTTTTGTCTTCATCTCTTGTTCGGAAGCCGCCTCGACGTCTTCGTGAAGGACACGGCGAAGGCCGCGGTGGGAGTGGCCCTCGGCATCCTCAACCGATAGTTCCCAGAGGTGCTGGTCACCGACATCGGCCTGGGGTGGCCGGAAGGCCTCGAAGCCGGCGAGCCCGAGGCCATCGTCGTCGAATTCGATGAGACTGCCGATCGGGTTGTTGATCTTATAGAGTTTTGATCACTCTCTGCCGTCATAGCCCTGAGTAGGAAGGACAAAATGTTTTTAAGTTAATATCAGGGTCTCATGCCCTATCCTTTTGCATTGCCATGCCGAAGGGTGTTCGACCAAGGCATGCAAAGGTTCAACTTCGCCTACTCGTATTATTCTCGATGTTTAGGCCTTAGAAAACGATCTTCGCCTGGAATAGCCGTGAGGATCCTCTAACCGGACTTCGATAGGTTTCGGATCGGCCTTCAGCATAACTGTCGTTCATTTTCCGAGCTAGGCGAAGTGAAGGGTCTCGGAGGACCAAATTTCCCGAGTAGTTTGATCATACGTCAGGCCATTCTCGTGTTTCAACTTCAACCCAAGTTCGACTTCGGGAGGGAAAATCCAACTCTGACTGGAGGAGGATGGGATTGAAGCAAACACGTCGGGCAAAGTCGTATTTCTCCGATACTCAAGAAAAGAGCTGTTTTGGCAAGTAGTCACTGACTCAAACGATAACATTCTGTCCTAAGAGCCCAGAGCACATGGGTCGGGGCCGCGAAACTCAGAGCTAGTCATGAGCACTTGCGTAGAAGTTATTGAATCGTTTGGTCGTTACTTGTCAATCGGGAAGCATCGCTAAGCCCCAGAGCGGCAAAGGCAAGCTTGACAAGCAACCTACCGGAGAACCCCCAACCAGGGCAGGTCGGGGCTGCGTAGCTCAGGGCTAGCCATAAGCAATGCACAGGAGCTGTCGAGGGTGTGTTGCTAGCTCGGCGGCTGAGCGAAACTAAGATAGAGAATGCAGGAACATGCACGGTTATGCTTTTTGGAAACTGAAAGAGAAAGGAAAGGAAATGTATCTGTTTGAAGATTTTGACGGAGAAGGTAGATCTGCATCGGACCACCTCAGACGAAGAACAACGCCCCTACCTGGCGGCCAACTGTCGACGGGTGGGTCGACAGTCCTCCAAGGAGGTCCCCAAGGAGGTAGAAGAGAGATCAGTAGAGAAGCTGCCCTTCGATAGATCCGATGGTCGACTCGAAATCCTAAGATGAGCCAAGAAACAAGACACAAGGAATTATACTGGTTCAGCCCTCCCGAAGGATAATAGGCCTACGACCAGTGTGTAATGTTCTTTCTTTAGGGTGGATGATGAACAAGAGTTACAAAGGTGTGTGCTAGAGTTCTCTCGGATGTTGGCTCTCCCTTGGCCCCGTCGCCCTGCTCTCCCTTTTATACCTCAAGGGGGGCAAGTACAGATGAGCCTGGGGGCCAAGGAAGCTAAGACTAAAAGAGACAAAAGGTGAGGTACAAAGAATATCTGACAAAGTACACGTTGGTCTGCTAGGTCCTGTACACCGTGGGTATCTTGTGCTCCTGCTAGCCCTGGGACCCTCCTCCTGTGCCGCCAGGTGGTGTCAGATGCTGCCGGGATGTCTCCTCCCTCTTCCTCCATGCCTGCCAAGTTTCTTCCCGAGGATGCTCGAGGTCGGGCGACGAGTCATGGTCAAGAGAAGGGGCCGAGGTCGGACTCGAGGGAAGGCCGGAATGCCCGACCCCTGAGGAGGGTCGGGCTCTCGGTCACATCTCGAGGATACTCGGTTTGATTTTTGTTGGGGTCCAATCTGGGTTTTTGAGGCACCCCGGGGTGACACCTCCCACAAGTGGTGTTCCCATCAGGTGGTGGTAGTGCCTCGGTGTTGCTTGTTTCCGCTGGAGCGGTCTAAGAACACCCAGGAGTTTCTTGCTGAGGAATGTCAAGTGGAAAATCTTGTTCCATGTTGACATCAGGTTGGAAGTTGAAGTGTGCTTCAAATTTTGCACCTTGATTGGAATGTCCTTGATTGGAGCGTCCTCGTCTCACGGAATTCAAGTACAATTCCACTAAGTGCTTAGGGGTGCAACATTTCTGAGTCGGGTGGTTGTAGCAGCCTGTTGATGAGAATTTTTCCCACACGCTGGCCTGGGAGATCTGCTTAACTCCAGTGTAGGTCCAAAATTGGTCGCCTTGGTGATTGAGCGGGCATGCCAGTTGGTTTGATCCTGCAACCAACAAGAAACAAAAAGATAGGCATTTGGTTAAGATTAGATCCTACTCGATCGGCTATGGATATCAATAAATATATAATTGTTATCCCAAAGCACGTTTAGACCAGGTGATTGGGATAGATCAGTAGCATACCGAGACAGTATAAATCACTTAGATCTAAAAGTATATTAGGATAATCATTATATATATTTATAGCCTAGCGATGTCGCAGATTTAATGTAAATCGGTTAGTACTCCGATATATTTTATAAAAAGATATTAATCTGAACTAGATATGTTAAACCAGGATCAATCGACTATTAATGTGATTTAATAGATTGATACCGAGTTTAACACATTTAAGTAGATTAAGATCTTAATATAAAAGGCAGTTCTAATACATCTAACAGTGATAATACATAAAAGATGATTAAAACAAGTAAGACCGGCTGAAATCCTGGCACTATCTCTAATAATAAACATTGAGCCGAATAGATCTATATAATTCTAAAGGCGACTTAATAGATCGATTAGATGCAGCATTAAGTACCAAAAGAAGCATGAGATCTATTTAGACTAATGAGAATTCCTCGAGATGGTAGGTACGCCATATAATCTGAATCAACCTCTAGATCTAGCTCCGTCAGCTGTTATCTTGAAAGATATATTAGCCGATCGTGAGATAGATCTAGGCATTGATCTAGATTATATGTCGCATATGGTAAATTAAGCAGTTTGCAACATCAAGATCAGAGTATCATGACGATGGAAGCACTAGCCTCGATACCACAAGCCGCTTGTAACAAGAAATTACCTTTCCTGGAGATCGAAACCGATGCAGCCCAAGAACAAAGGAAGAACTCATCGAGAAAAGTAAAAACAGAAAGATTGGCGATGCATCGAAGTTGTATTGATGTGTGATCGATTTATTACAAACAGCCCTCGGGTCTTATTTATACCCGGTTACAACAACATCCGTGTAGATCATGGTTTCTATCTTATCTACTATTTACAGCACGACAATATCCCGGGACGGGGTCCCATGCCGCATTACAAAAGGAGAATCTACAAAATATTCTATTTCACAGATACAATTGCCGTTACAGGACCTTATCCATAGATGGCAATATCTTTAACATCCTTTGGAAACCGAACCCTAATAATTATCTCCAAGCTTTCCTTCCGGGGTTGGCTCCACCTTCGGTCTTTGATTGGAATCGGCTATCGGCTGTCCTGGTCCGACTCGGACTCAGCCGACTGGCTCCGTAGCCGACTTGGACTTAGCCAATTCGGCTTCTGTTTCCGCAGATCGCACTTCTCCTCCGATTCCGCTTCAATCCTTGCTCCAAACTTGGGGATTTGCTTACCAAATTCGGTTGTTAACACAAGCACACTTGGCACAAGTGCTAGACTTGTTATGTTTCTTATTGTCTGACTTAGAAACATCATTTTCCTTATTAGCACCATGAGACTTACGTTGTCTCTGTCTCTTGCTCTTGTTCTTTCCTTTGAAATTTCCAGGATTGCTAGGATTAGTAGCATTCCTTGGTTGCTTGTTCTGAGTGTGAGCATGTACTTCTGGCAAAAGCTTAGTGCTCATGGGACGCAGGTTGGGGTTCCAAAGTAGGAGTTCATTATGCCTTGCTGCCTGAAGTAATGTTTTGATCAATTCAGAAAAAACAGTGAAACCTCTTTCACTGTATTGTTGCTGAAGGATCATCTGAGCAGAAAGCATGGTAGACAATGTCTTCTCAATTTTATCCGCATTAGATGGCTCCTTTTCGCAAAAAACCTCAGTTTAACACCGAGTCTATGAACAACATGGTTGAACTCTCCAACATATTTAAAATCTTGTAGACGGAGATGGTTCTACTCATTTGTTGTCTCTGGTAGGATGACTACCTTTTGCTGTTCATACCGTGTTTGAAGAGCAAGCCACAGAGTGTGTGGGTCTTCCTCCATCAGATACTCAGCCTTGAGATCCTGATAGATGTGGTTCCTTATAATGAATAAGGCATTGTATTTGAAAGGTGGTGCCAGTGGAGCAACTCCCTGTGGGGGAGAAGCAATGGCCACGTACAATCCGCGCAACGAAAGACTAACTTTGAGATATATCGCCCATGTGGGGAAGTTATGGCCATCAAGAGCGAGAGTCTCGAACTCATTGTTAGCCATTGTGCCTAATATGTAGGGCCATAGATTTGTTAAAATTCTATGACAATATTGAATAAGCAATGCGAAATGCAATTAATCAATGTAAACTTGAAAAATAGGGATATTCTCCATTTGTGGAATAACATAGTCAAGCATCAATGGTGTTAACTTTGTATTTTTTTTAAATTTATTTTTCAACATCAGGTACGCACTTTGAGGATAAAAATCCTGCAGTAGTATATGATACTACCTTGTGTATAACCAATGTGAAAAGAATTATATGGTAATCACTTGGGTGTAGACTTTAATTATTCATAATCAAATTGGGTACGCACGTTGAGGATGAAAAATCCCGTAGAAGTACAAAGGTACTACCTTATGTATGGTCAATTTGAAAATAAATAAAAATAGTCACCCAAGTGTAGACCAAAATTTGATAACTTTACAATATTGGGTACACATTTTGAGGAGTAAATTCCACGGTAGTACTAAGGTACTACCTTGTGTATGGCTAATATCAAAGTTAATAATCTAATCATTATTCCAAAAATGAGAAAATCAACCAAAAGCATTTGCAAATAATATTAAGTACTTGTATGGGGAGCTGAAACTTAATATATAAATTTTATATAAACTGCATAAAGTAAATTGCAATAAATATTGATAAATATGTACATAGGCGGTCTATGTACTTACTTGCAATTTACATGCTGTCAAAGGACATAAGTGCAATTTACAAAAAATTGAAGGACTAATCTATAAATTTGTAATTCTAAAATGGCGGGGGGCTAATGGGCTGCGACCCAATATGCCAAACCGGCCCAACAAGCCCATACATAAAAGGGGGTTAATGGGTTGCGGCCCAATAGGCCAAGCCGGCCACCCCCTCCCCTGGCCCAACAGGCCCATGCTTAAATACGAGGAAGTTAGGGTTGAAACCCTAACCGTGCCCATTCCCAGCTGCCGCCGCTACCGGTCTGAGTGGGAAGGGGGGGCGCCGCGCCGACGCCATAGTGCCGCTGGGAGGCTGCCGCCGCCGAGCCGCGCTGAGGGCGCCGCTGAGGGCCGCCGTCACGCTGCATGGGGAGGCTGTCGCCGCCGAGCCGCGCCTGAGGGCGTCGCCGAGTGCACGCGGGAAAGGCCGCCAACGCCGCACCGTGGCCATCGTCACGCACCATCCTATTCAGATTTGATTTCCTTCGCTTCTTCTCTTCTTCTCTCAGGGAGAACCTCGTGTTGATAACATGTTAGAATGTGGAATGAATTGATAGAATGGAATGAAGAAGTGGCAAATGGGACAATCGTTTCTTTCATTGATCTTGGGTTGCATATATATACATGTCATGGATGAGTAGTTATGGCAACCACTCCATGGGTGTCAATGATATGGGAGCGGTTACAGGTTACAGATGAGATCAACTCCTCTGTATTTGCAACAAATAGTACCAACCTTACTAAACAAATAAAAGTTTAGCAATAGTATTTTTTTGCTACATCTCTTTTATGACTTACAATTTGTAAAGAGTTTTTTTTGTTCACGAACAACTTTATATTGATGTACAATGTCACACCCCTAATAAGTAGAAACAAACAATTATGTTTGGATGCATATATGGTTTAATTTGGATATTGCTCTGGTAATCCATGTGTAGAATTAGAGCTCTAATGCTTTTCTAATGTAGGGGATGTATAACAACTCATGAAGTTGTGCCGCCAACCTCCCTTTCAAATTACTAACTCCATCATATAATACAATGTATTATGTTCTTTTTGTATAAAAATTAAGAAAGTGACAAAAGGACAATTATAATACAAAATATGATAGTTGACATAATAAAATAGTATAAAATATGATGGGTAAGAGAATAAACTAGTATAAAAGATGATGGATGAAAAATAAACTAGTACTGAAGGTTGTTGGATATTGTAGTGGTACTTACATAATTCTAATTTTTGTACATGGTAGCCCCTCATTGTGGTGTAGCACATCCAGGGTTTCCCTTTCGGAAAGCAAGAAAATTCTAGTGGACACCAAAATTCCAAAATTTTGGAAATTTCGAATGAAATTTTAAATTTTAACATATTTTTACTGAATTTAAATAAATTACGATAAAATTCATAAATATTAAAAAAATCCAAAAAATTTTGCTTGAAATATTTGCTTGCCGGAGGGGCGCAAAATTTCTAAAATTTTGGAAATTTCAAACCGAAATTTCCATTCCTGAGCACATCAGCACCTATGCAGGTGCTTGTAGGGGTACTTACAGAATTCTAACTGTTATTTTTGTACGTTTGATGAGAGAGGTGCTAATTCTAAAGCATTGATGCTCAGCGGGTGCTTATATGTAGAATTTGCATTGATTACTTGATTTAAGCACCTACAAAGATATACTTTGCATTGGAGATGTTGCTAGTGGATATATAAATATCGATAGAGGTATCAGCGAGAGAGAGAAGAATTTTGATGTTATTAATTATAGGAGTTGAAAATAAAATTTCTTTAGCAAATACTCATCTAGTTATATTTGTCTAGCCTCTAAATATTTCTTGGCTCTGTCACTAGTCACGTATGACCCCATAACTTTAACTTCTGCTGAAACATCTTTATATAACCGTCTTTTTTACATGTCACTCAATTATATATATTACTCAATTATATATATTTTATAGAAATGTCTCACTAATATGAAACAATAGTAATAGTAATAATAGACCTTATAAGGAAAAGTTTTCTGGCTCCATCACTGTACTGGCTACGAGTGTTTTACGAGAAGATGACATTAAGGAGATGGTTGGTTTGAGCCACTGTTATTTTTTTTATGCTACCCTAGGCTTTGTAGCCGCCATCTTGCCGAACTTGTGCCTCCGGTGAACATGCTCTGTGGTCGGTAGTGACTGAGCTATCGATCACTCAGTTTTTTTCGCAGCCTTTAATTCTGTCTTAAGCGACAGCTAATCACAAACCACTCATCCATGTCATCCAAGATTACAAGAGATTTTGGCCAGCTCAATGCATAACTGCGCTACCTTTCATTAGAAAATGATTGGGATAGTGAGAGAACGTTAATTCACTCGTACATGTACATCAGGGGATTCAGGGGTCAAAGCAGTCCCTGTGATCTTTTTTTGGGTACAATTTCATTTCTCCTTTTTGGTTTTGGCACTAGAGTGTTATATTTAATGTCAAGTTAGAACTGTTTAAATTTATGGTTTAAAAAGGCAATTTGGTTGGAACACTAAGTCTAAAGAAATTTAAAATGGTTCGTTTGAGATGGAGATGTAGATTTTTCAACGCACGTAAAATAAGACAAACAATTAGTACATAATTAGTCGAGTATTATTTATTACAAATTTAAAAAATAAATCTATTTAATATTTTAGAGCAACATCTTTTTCACAAAATACACCGTTTAGTTTAGTAGTTTAAAAACGTATTAAAAAAACAAGACATAGTGTGTATCTTAATCAGAAACGAACCTTCAGAACGTCCAAATTTTATGCGACGTTCACAGGATTTTGTCAAAATTTTCTGAAGAAATCTTTGAAATTCCGCACAAATGAGAACTATAATTTCCATTGACTGTTCAAGGGTATGATGGACCTTTCATCACATTATTATTGCAAGTAATAACATATTGACAACTCCAACATTATGTAGGGGTTTGGCTCAGTAGATCCACCGAAACAGACAAATAATGTTGATATTTTCCTCTCTTTTCCTCTTGCCTGGATTAGGAGCATGGAAAGTTCATTTTTCACAAAACATTTCAGGACAATTAATGGAAAACAAATAATTTTCAGTAATCAATAGACAAATTTAGCTTCTGACCATCTTGAATTGCTGACAAAAACTCAGGGCTCAGATTAGCAAATTTGCAAGCTTAAGTCAACTAGTAGTAATAATGGAAAATGAACAGCTGCTGATTACTGTATGTATGGACTCGTCTCGGAGCATCAGAGATGTCAAGCTCTGTCTTGTCGACCGAGCCCCGACGACGACGACCCGCCGCCGCCGGCGCCGCTGCCACCGCCGGGATGATGACCGAAGCCGCCTCTTCCTCCCATTGCCATGTGGTGTTGCTGTTGCTGTTGTTGTTGCTGCTGCTGCTGCTGTGGTGGCGGCTGCGGCGGTGGCGAGCCGTACATGGGCTGCCCCATCATCATCATCATGCCGCCGGGGCCGGCTCCCGGGCCGCCGTACCCGGCGTAGCCGCCGGCATTGGAGCTTCTCGACATGTCGCTCTGCTGCTGCTGCTGCTGCTGCTGCTGCTGCTGCGTGGTGGAGGCGGCGGCTCTCTCTCCCTCGATCTCGCGGAACTTGTGGAGGTAGTGCTTGAGTGGGTCGACGTAGTCCTCGAAGCCGAGCGTTGTCATGGCCCAGAGCAGGTCGTCGCCGTTGATGGTCTTGCGCTTCTCCCGCTGGCACTTGTCGGAGGCCTCGCCGGTGATGAAGGAGATGAACTCGGAGACGCACTCCTGCACCGTCTCCTTGGCGTCCTTGCTGATCTTGGCGTTCGCCGGCAGCGCCTTCTTCATGATCCGGCTCACGTTCGCGATCGGCAGGAACCTGTCCTGCTCCCGCGGCGACGACAGCTCCCCTCCCGCGTTGCTCGGCCCGCCGGAGTCGTTGTCCGAGTCCGGCATCCTCCTCCTCAAATCAAGAAAGCAGAGCAACCCCAACGAAGCCGAGCAAGCAGTCGCCACTCATCACATCGCACGCCTCAAATTCATCCCAAGAATCATCAACACCAAATGCTTTTTTTAATCGACGAGTTGGTGTTGTTGGGAGACTAGTCTAGTAGGAGGAGCTTGGAGCTTGGAGAGCTCGCAGCCATGGAGGAAGAAGAGATGCGGGCTCGGTCCGTTGGATCGCGCGGATAAGAACGTATCGAGGCGTCTACGTGGAGCCACCCGAGCCGTTCGTTTGCTGATAAGCGTCTGCCAGGTGGCGCCCAGGCGGCTGTCGATCACCGCCACGTCGGATGGATCCCGCCGTCCGGGTGGGCCCGGGGACACGTGGGACGGCGCCTTGCCCCGTGAGATGCGCGAGTGGCCGGCTCGCCACGTAGGATCGTGCACCGGGACCAGGCCGAGGCAAGGAAGAACCAATTGCTGCAGCAGCTGGGACCTGGGAGCAGCCAGGCAAAGCTAAAATATTTTGAATACTAATCCCAATATTGAATTTGTAGGATGCTTTAGTTAAATTTGCAGTGCTATGTTGTAAGCTGAAACCAACAAAATTTGAAGTTCAGTGCTGCTTCTGCTAAGTAGGATTTGAAGTTTAAACATTGATACAGATCCTTTGAACAGCAGTTATATATGACTGGAATTCCCTGCTCCAGCCTCCAGGTCTGCACTGCTACATAATATACACCTCCTTCAAGTTAAAGATAATTTACATGGCAGTTTGATCATTTCTATCTACTACAGCAAGGCCAGACATCTGACTTCTACATGGACCCTGCACAAGCTAATCCTACTCAAGCTAGGACACCATCAGTGGTAATTTCCTACATAAAGCCGCATATCGGTGCTACTTAAGCTAATCCATAGCTGTTCTGTTTGCAGTATCGTTGTTGGTCCTCTCAATCTCAGTTGTACCATCGGCACAAGAATCATCATCAGCTTTGGTGTTGGCATTCTGCTCAGTATCTTCAGTTTTACCATCGTCGCCGGCATCTGCTAGAGTTTGTTCGGTGCTTGCATTTTCAATGGGTTCCTTTCTTTTGGCATCTTTTTCAGTGTCCCGGGATACAACATTTTCGCCGTTCTCAGTGTTGCCAGGTTCCTGAGCTTTGCCATCTTCCGCACAAGCTACATGTTCACCATTTTTGTTGCAGTGAGAATCTTCAGCTCCACGATAATCATCTAGTGCACTTTTGTCACCATTTCGGTTGCTATCGTCTTGAGGGTCAGCATTTTCTCCACTATTAGATGCTTCAGTTTTGCCATCTTCAGAACATTCTACGGCTTCACCATTACTGTTCATATTTGGCCTTTCAGCTTCACCATCTCTGGAACATTCCACACGATCACCACTGTTAACATCCCGCACAGCATTATCATTCCTGGTAAATTCGCCACCATTGTTTTCGTTCTCTCTGTCATGTTCACACCGTCCATCCTGTGAACTTTCAGGAGCAGCGCTTCTGTTTATGTTCTCAGCAACTTCTACAGGCGTCCCACCTTTCAGACCATTATCAACACTATTGCCATGTTTGTTCTTTGCAGCATCTTTAGATTTGCCATCCTTAATTTGAAGTGCTTCTGCCTTGTCTGTACTTGAATTAACTCCAGCTTTTGCCCTTTCCTTGGCAGCTTGTTCAGCTCTAGCTTTTATTTCTGCCGCTTCCTCCTCCAGTTCTTTCTTCTCAGCCTCCTCTGCTAGCCTAAAGAGCTCCTCTTCTATCAGGGATCTTATGAGTGGTTTTTTCTCAAAGAGATCTTTGCCAAAGTATTTGTCTGAAGATATCAACGAAATCCAATGAGATAGCATTTCCAGGTAGTCTCACAATTCTAGACCACTACCAGACATATGTTACACATCTCCAAGCATCAGCTAGCAGGGAAATAAAGAACAGGAGTACAAGACAAAAATGGCAAATAAAGACATACCAACTTCTTTCACAACATCTCCAAAAGTCATCTGAAATGGGAACAGAATAAATAGATCATGAGAAACAGGGAGAACGTAATGAAATTACCAGAAATGATCTTTAAACTTTAATTATGTAAACATTACTGTATCTTACAGCTGAGCTACATGATTAACAAAAACAGTAGACCATATTCCATCTCACCGTCGCAAAATCTGCAGAATCTAAGATCAAGAAGACAGCTTGCCTCAGCTCATCCCTATTTGGTATTGCTGCCAGTTTTCGAGGTTTCGCATCTCCTTTATACATCTGTTTGCCTTTTGATACAAAAGAAACAAAGTTTTGTAAAGGACTATGGAGCTAGAGATTATACAACTTGTGGAGAAAAGCAACATGGTTTGCACAATAACATGAAGTAAGGTGGACTGAAGTTAATCTGTGGTCCTATCTCATTCACAGCAAGGAAACAGGCAGTGTTCTAGCACATGAACTTTATTACTTCAACCACAGTATTCATGCATTTTTCATAAAATATTACCATGCATCATTAATATCTTATCTTGTGTATCAAACTATCAATCAAGTACAGTGTCTGACCAATTCTTGGTGAAGCTCCAAAATCAGTACACAAGATTATATGTGCTCACTACTATCTACTGTGTCTCAAAGTTGGAAAATACCACCACCGACTCTCTTGATCAATTTATTTCGCACAGAAGCACTACATGAGTGAATATCACAATACATTACGATATTGCACATTACGGTATGATTCAATTATTTCTCGGTAAAGAACATGTATTTTTGGTTCCCGTGCATCACAGTGCCCTATAATAGTCCATCCCACTTCCCACCAGCATAACCATAGTTATCTGATGATCGGTCGATACATCTCCCTCTGTGTTGTTGTTCATCCAAAATCCAATTGTATGCTCACTACTTAACTCAATTTTGACCATCCTGGCTACCCTTGACATGATTAACTATCTGGATAATCTGGTACCAGTATAGTTTCTGGAATCTTCGCAGGTAGTCCCTCTGGTAAAAAATATTTGACGTTTAGGACAAAATTTGGTCATACTTCTAAAATCTTGACAATCAATTCTATATTAAAATAAGTTTATGATAATATTATAGTACTTTTAAGGAAATCTACGCATGCCATTCTTTTTGTTTTAAACTATTTGAGAAATTGCTGCTGGTCCAAGTTTCAAAAGTTTGACCAAACCTTGTCCTAAACGTCAAATATTTATAACCAGAGGGACTACAATGTTCGAGTTCTTATGTACTATAAAACATTGTTTTCACCTTATCACCCACAAAAATGTGTGGACATTTAACTCATGTTTTATTTATTTTAATAGAGTACTCTTTATGGTTTACCAAAAGGACAGCTAACTCTGCACCAACATATTGACAAGTTATCCAACTCAAATATAATCTTTAACAGACAAAATAGTAATAAATAAACCCTGCAGTAGCAATTAGTAATACATAGGGGCAATTGCTCATTTGACCCTGTTATGACCTAACTATCAATCTGATCCTACTTTTTCAACTTTGCTCATTTGACCCAGCTTTTCAAAATTGAAGATCAAGGCTGATGCTATTCCGTGGAGGGAAGATACAGTGTTAACTAAGATACAGTGTTATTTTTTTTTGTTGCTGACTGCATTGACATGTTAAAATTCTGTCAAATTGAAGTCAAATTTATCAAATTGAAGTCAAATTTGTCAAAATGAAGCCAAATCTATCAAAATTATCTCAAATGTCAAAGCTGTGCCAAACTCATTATAAATATGTCAAAAAGGTCCGTACACACACACACGGACCTTTTTGACATATTTATAATGAATTTGGCACAGCTTTGACAGATTTGAGATAATTTTGATAAATTTGACTTCATTTTGACAAATTTGACTTCAATTTGACAGAATTTTAACATATCAATACAGTCAGCAACAAAAAAAAATACAGTAGGACCCACATATAAGTGACCAACATGTCCGGCGAGCTAACCCTTTTGCTCCGGCAACAAAAACACATTATGCTGATCCATTAGCTGACTAAACAAAACAGCTGATGAAACACTGATCAGATTGGAATCATGTGTTGATGTGATTACATTCATGGCATCATCGAGGCTTGTTGCTTCGAGGAGGTTGCACGACATGATGTTCTGGGCGATGGCTCCGGCAAGGACCTCGCCGCGTGCCAACAGGACCAAGGTCGAGCGTAAATGCTTGACAAAACCGTGCGCTGTTAAAATGGTTGGAAAATTAACTTCATGCCATAAATGTAAGCAAGTTCAGAGTTCTCCCCAACTTGCCTAGCTCAACGAGGAGGAAGGACCTGTCGGCGTCGCATACCACCTCTGCAACGCCGTCACGCCACCCGCCGTCCACTTCTCCCCTCGAGCTCGACCTCGCAGCCGCGCTATGATGGGGTCTGTGACGGGACACCTGACCATGACGGGGTCGGCCATCGGGAACTCGAACGCCACGCATGCTAACAGCTACACTGCCGAGAAGGCTCTAGATGAGTGGACGGGATGAGAAATTTGGGGATAGGTTGATTTGTCACTCACAGCATTTTGGTCAGTTCGGGCTATGAAATACAATTTTTTTTCTTTTCCTAAATAAAACCCTAATGGTACAATGAAAACAGGGTCAGACGGTAACTCCGATTTTGAAAAGCAGGTCAAATGAGCAAGTTAAAAAACCGGGGTTAGATTGGTAGTTATGCTTCAAAACAGGGTCAAATGAGCAATTTAATACATATGTAGCATTCATGAATACTGATTTTTTTCCCAAGTGCTTTCTCAACATACAGATGTGCAAACAATGCAAAAGAAACGGAACAACTGGTGCATATGTGTTTCTAAGTTAATTATCAACATGGAGATATGCAAACAAGATAACACAAATGAGCCACAGGTGCATAAATGAAAGCAGAGGCTCAAGAAAAATACCAGAAGATTTTTCCTTGCAATCTGTCTTAGAGGTTGTTTTTTTCCTAGTGATCGAGGCATTTTTCTTTCCTGAAGTCTTCATGTCAGTTATATCTCCTTCAGCGGTGCTAACCACCTTAGCAGACGGTGTCTTCGATAGTGCTTGTTCATTTGAAAGTATTTGAACTTCAGTGAGATCTGCTCCATCAAAATTCTCCAACACACCATTTATCCTTTCAGAAGGCTCAAGGCTGGCCTTTTTATTCAGAAATCGTCCTTTCTCATGATTAGCACAATCATTTTTGTTGTCCTCCAAGTCGCACTCAGAGTGTTTTGTTATATTCTCCTTACACTTAGTCCCACTGGCTTCCTCTTCACCAGGAATTTCCAATGTAGTTCCATCAAGTTTTGTTTTCTGCAATAGTATGGTAATAAAAAAATTATAAGAAAGAAGCTTGGTGTCACAAACATGACTGCAGAAGGAAATACAATACAACTATGATATACCTTCAAAGGTTTACCACCAGATAGATGTGTTCCTTCATTCTTACGCCTTCTTTTCTTAGTTATCTGTAATTGGTAGAAAACAACTAAGATGGTTCAATGGCTTCAATCTAACATGTACCATTGTGCATATGCTACCAATTCCGATGGAGAAAGGAATTTAAATATTAGCATTACATTAAACATCAGACATGGCCAACTAATTTGCAGTTAAGAACTTGAACCTTATCAAGGTCTGTGGCATCAGTGCCAGAACAGTGTCCCTTCAAGAACTCCATCACAATTATTACTAATTCCTCCTGCAAAAGAAAAGGCAGTACTCTTACATGTCATTATTGCAGAAGATGAAAGAAACTTCAAATATTTAGCTGGAGCTACCTTCCTGTTAGCTTTTGAACCAATGATATCAAATGAACGGCAAAGTTCAACTAGAATATCTTTGTTAAATTTGTTCAGCTTCTCCAGTAGCTCTGTTCGTGATTTTTCCTGTTATCCAGCCATGTAAAGATTAGGAAGTTACAAAGAATCTGCTATGAAAGAATAAAAGAGCAATGGCAAAACTAAATTATGCTACCAAAGCTGTTCCAAAATGAATTTACCTCTTCTTCATGAAATGCAAGCCTGGCAAGTTGGAGAGTTTGTTCTTTGAAGTCATTTATCTGATAATAAAGGTCACCAAACTGTAAGGTATTTATTTCATAATGATTTAGGGCATAATCCATAACTGCCAACATAACTCAAAAAATGTTTACATACTCCAAACAAATTGCATACTCAATAGCTAGACTTGAAATTAGAGGGAAAAGATAAACAATGGAAAGCATGGTCCATAAGTACACAACATAGTTCTGTACATCCTTCCAAGAAAGGCATAACTCAGTACTTGATTTACATGATACCAGCATAACACATGCTCAATCCCTAGATATGGTCTGTACCTTAATAAGTGAATCATATCTGATATCTCACACTCTGCATACTTGAACACACTAGTCTCATCATGCTTGTCATGACAACCAACACAGTGATCTATAAGCTTGGAGGCCCATATCCAGGGGTGGAAAATAAGCATAAATGCATAACGGCCAAGGCCAAAAGTATAACTTACACGCATTTGAGAAGCAGAGTATAATCCTCTAGAGAATTGAAAGGCTATTTCTTAAATCTTTAGTACATGCAATAATTTGACACATGCCACTGACACAGTTGATCTGGTTCAATCAGACATGTGTAGGTGGAAATAGGAAAGCAGTTATCACAGAGACACAGAACGACACTAAATGAGTATTAGCACTAGAAAAAATGTCTTAAAGAAATGGGCATGAACAAATTAACTTGCAGTTCAGAAATTGAACCTTATCAAGGTATGCGCTGTCAGTATCAGAACAGTGTACGTTAAAGAACTCCATCAATTTTGTCACAAGTTCCTCCTGGGGAAGAAACAGAATGATTTTCCATGTCCACAAGATTAAAGAAGGTAAAAGAAATTTCAAATATTAGCCTGACGTACCTTCCTATTAGCTTTTGAACCAGTCATATCAAATGAACGGATCAGTTCGACTAGCGTATCTTTGTTACATTTGTTGAACCTCTCCAGTAGCTCTATACGTGAATTTTCCTGTTATGCGGTTATATAAACAGCACATATAGTATCAAACAAGCTGCAGTATGAGAACAGAACAGACAGGACGCACTGAAATTTGTACCACCAAGCTGTTTCCAGATGACTACTACAACAGTGTATACCTCTCCATGTGATGCAAGCTCAGCAAGTTGCAGGATTTCTTCTTTGAACTCACTGACCTGGTAGTAAGAATCAAAAATCACCGAACCAGAAGTTATTTATGAAAAATGGGGACACATGCAACAACCTTATTCTAATACTCGTATAACTCAATACTTGGTTTACATGATGCAAGCATACTGCACAACAAATCCATGGATTAGACTTGCACAATTTGAACAAAGTATCTCACTCATTGCATGATTCAGCATTAATTTCATCATGCATGCTATAATCACCCATCGGTGCTGGGGTGGCGAGCACAAACAGTCAAAACACAGCCACGGGATAATGGCCAACAAGGGTTCACAGGGTCACAGCATGGTCAATCCATCAGCGATACCAAATGTGGAAGGCAACACCAATTCTAGCGATATACTAGTACAAAGCAGGAGCTAACTGTTCAATCCATGGCTAAAAGAATGCTAACCAACACACATTTTTATGTTTTTTGCCATTTCACCCAAAACAGCAGCACAGGGCATGGACGCATCACTCCTCCAGGCAGGCCAAAAGGGAAGAATAGGGAGCAACGGGGATCTCACTAACCTTGGATCGATCCTCGCCAACGGCGGCGCCGTTCTCGCAGTCCATCGGCGGCGGCGGCGGCGGCGGCGGCGGCGGCGGCCGCGCAACTCCTATCGGTCCCTTGACTTCGTTGGTCGGGAACTAGGGCGAGCGAGCTCACCTACCGAAGCGTTCAAGCAGAACACCACAGAGGGAGCTCAGTCCAGTGTGCTGAGAGGGCAAGGAAAGGAAGGAAGAGGGGAGTCGCCGGTGACACCTTGGAGAGAAGGATGGGGTTGACGGGGATGTCAGCCTCGCTCAGTACCCGGACACACCGCGGGGGAGGACCGAGGGCGAGCTCCCCGGCGGCGGGAATGCGTTCGCCCACCTGACCACTAGGGTTAGGCGGCGGCGGCGGCGGCCCGAGTTCGGTCGGGCTCACTGACAAGAGTATCGAGTACCCAACCAAACCGGTCAAGAGGAGGTGGTGGAGGAGTGACCTCACCGGCGTCGAACTCGAAGCGGGGATTGAGCTCGAGGCAGCCGGACGCATGTCCTCTGCATTAACGAACATCTGGACCGTCCATCTACAAGACGACGACTTTGCTCCCTGACCATCTTTCCCTTTTCTTTAAAGGATTTGCTATATACATCAGTCTGCTGATTTTTTTTATTAGTTGAATTCAAAGCCGTCAGATTTTGTTCAAGATTCGTGCTGCAGTTTTCGGGTTTTTCTCTCTAGACAAAGAGAGAGAATGGTGGATTGGATAACCGGACAAAGAGTGTGTTTCTCCTCTGCGGGCAAAAAAAATTAAGGATGTGTTTCAGATAAGAGAAAAAGAGATGTAAAACGAGATGAGCTATTAGCGTAAAACAAGATAAGCAATTAGAGTAAAAAATGAGCGATTAACGTATGATTATTTAAGTATTAATATTTTAAACTTAAAAAATTTATTAATATGATTTTTATGATAATTTATCTATAGAATTTTTTTAAATAATGTATCGCTTCGCCGTTCGAAAAACATGCATACAAAACGAAAAAGTTATCTTCCTTTTCTCTACTGATTTCAAACGCAGCCTAACTCCTTTCAACTGTTACTTGTTACTAGATGCTGGAGCACGCCTATAACACGTCACCTAAATACAAATTTTGTTATCCATTGTTTACACGGTTGAATGACGTATAATAATTAGAAATGTGTGCTAAACCAAAATCATAGATACCAAACCCTGAGTACCAATGATAAAGCAAGCAAGCAGATGGTGTCGGTTATGGCCAAATGGGTCGCCCGGCACGGCCCGACCTGGGCACGCCCGCGGCATGGCTCGCTATGACACGACCCGTTAGGCACGGCTCCTGTAGTGGGTCGTGCCATGTCGGCCCATGTGCTGAGCCCTCGGCCCAAGCATGGCCCACGGGGGGCCGAGTCGTGTCGTACCGACACGGGCCCGTTAAAGGCATATGGGCCAAGGTCGGCCTGTGATACTGTTTTGCTTCATTTACAACACTTTTTTGGCCCGTTAAAGACCCACGGGGTTGTATTAACCTGCTACAGCATTTGCTAAGGCCGTGCTGTGCCGGCCCACGGGCTGAGGCATTCGCCCAAGCACGACACGAGCAAATGGGCCATGTCGACACGGCCCATAGGCCAACGTGTCAGGCTGAGCTACAGTTCATCCGTGCTCGGCCGGCATTTGGATATCTATAGTTCTAGTTCTGAACCATATCCATTTTCATGTCAGCCAGTGTCCCTGACCATTTGACCAAACACCAAGTAAAATGACAACCAGTCAGCAAAACATTATATTCTCCATACATACTTTCTCGAATAGCTTGTAGTAGAGTCAGTTTCTCCAGATTAATTGCTACATTGATTGACAAATCATTTTTTTAATAACAAGGAATTGTACAATCCATCCTGAAGCATCCCAGATATTTTATGCAAATATCTACACTCCCCTGAAAGGCATGCATGAACATGATAAGTCTGATATCACATAGTTATAAGTACAGGTAATATTTGTGCACGATTATGCCTAAAGTCCCTTAGCATGATTAGAAGATCTTTACTTGCTCCTTGAAACAACATCAATGTATTTTTTTCAACGGAGCAATGTCACGCTCCGCTTTTTCCCTAGCTGTAAATCACCCAGAAAATTGTGCAAGAAGAAATCAGCCGAAAAAGTTAAAGCAAGACAAACATAGAATTTTAAAATTACATAGAATTTTAAAATCTATTTAATAATTGGAAATGGCTTGGTGGAATTTTTCTTAAATTCCCGTGTCAAAATACGCTAACGAATTTTTACGAAATTTTGAGAGCACCGAAAGCAATTATAAAAATTAAATTAGGATAATGGGAATTAAATTCCTTAAGGAAAGGGTTTTTCTTTTCTTTTTCCCTTTTCTCTTTTTTCTTCTTTTTTTCCTCCCATGGGCCTTCGGCCCACTCCTTTCTCCTTCTTCCCGTCGGCCCATCCCACCTTCCCTCCCCGGCCCAATCTCCTCCCTCCCTCTCCACCGTGCCCCCCGGGCGGCCAGAGTTCCCCTAGCCGCCGGCGCCGAAGTCCATTTTCCCTCCTCGAGTTGGGGCAATGACAGTGGGGCCCGCTGTCATCCCCAACCTCCGGCCACATCCAACCACCGGGCCGCAAGTTCCGCCTCGTGCGTGCGCGCGTCTGCGCCGCCCTCCATTCGGCCACGTCCCGCTCTCCTGCTCGCGTCACCCCGCGTTCCCCGGCCACCTCCTCACTTCCCCCTCTTTCCCGCCCCGTGCGCACGCCCAAAGTGCTGAAACGGCCACCTTTCAAAATTTGGGTTGCCGTCCCCATTCGCCCACATTCCAGTCGCATTCCCGCTCCTCCGACCACGTCCGAGCCGTCCTTTGCCCCTATAAAGCTTCTCCGCACCGCATAGCACCTCTCGCTTTTGCATTTGCCCACACCCCGTGCCTTCCCGAGCTCCCGCACCGTGCAAGCAGCCGCCGCCGCCGCCGAGCTCCGTTTCCACCGCCGTTCCGGCCGAACCACCACACGCCGCACCAAACCAATGCCGCCATCACTTTCACCATCTCCGGGAACACCTCCTCCACCATTTTCCCCCAATTTTTAGACTCTAAATCGTGTCGTCGCTGCCTTCTTTCCTCGTCGCCGGCCGCTGGTGAGGTTCTCTCTCCCCCTCCGCTTTCCCTTCGTTTTCCGGCGAGTTTCCACGCTTGTTTAGTCCCGGCCGCGTCGCGTAGGACGCGCACTCCGTTCCCTACCCGTGCGCCGATGCCACTAGGGCTCGCCGTCGCCGTTTTCCTCCGGTGCACCGCCTTGGTTCCGCCCAGCCGCGTCGTGCGCCGCCGTGTGGGCCTTGCCCCGGTGTGCGCCGGCCGGCCCCCGTTCTGAGCCGTTGGATCCAATCCAAATGGATCCAGCCGTCCACCCCTTTGAACCGAGTCGGCCAACCACGTGCCGCCACGTGGCGCCCTCCTCGCCGGGCTTGGTGGACTCGGTCCACCGCGCACCCATCCGCCTTGAGTCCCCGTGCAGTGGGCCCCGTTGGTCAGCGCCACCCCCACGTGACGTCAGCCCTAGGGCGCTCGCGCTGTAAATCTCGTTTTTCTTTTTCTTAATTAGTAAAAAGGCTGAAACTTGTAAAAATCACAAAAAATTCATACGAACTCCGTTTGAGTCCGTTCAAGTTGCAATGGATTCATAAGAATGTCTAGAACACATTAAAAATAGTTTAATTGTCTGTTTCAGTAGTTTAATAGCCTGTTTTTGATGTGCTTTGTTTGTCGGTAGATTTCGGTTCCGAGGAGCTCCCGTGTACTTTAAGGTAGTCGCTGAAGTTCAGTCGGAGCAAGACCAAGGCAAGTCATCTTTCATTGATCATGTTGTACCCATATTATAAATTATTCTCCCTTTATTTGTTAAATTACATTGTTTTATAATGAAATCGGGATGGGACCTATAGTACTCAGCCTAGGTCGTTTACCCTATTTATTGATTGCCTGAGAATTAATTTGACTAGTTTCAAGTTTAGGACATGCTTAGCTTGCTTAGTACCACTAGATCATTAACGGGAGAATTATTTTACTAGATTTTATTCACATGAAATGACGGTCTCAGACCGGAGATGCCGTTGGCAAAGGATAACGGTTAATTAAAAAACTTGACTAAATGGTGGGCTGTGGGTGCATGGTTTTGCAAGACGCACCCATGGCAGTTAAGGACTGGTTCGCGGGAAACCCTAGGAGAATTATTAGTGCGTACCACAAGTCAGCATGGGCAATGGCTGGGCTTGTAGTGTAGCTTTCCCTGGCCGACGCATCTAGGCAAGGGTGAGCGTGATGGAGTGCGGATGGACCGGGCAAGGTCTATGCGGCTTCCGGATTCACCTAGGCACGAGAGGGGGCTTCCTACCTTGGATATAAAGGTAGGGGCGAAACCTGAGGTGTGGTGTCGCTTGGTCAGGGAGGGTTATGCGAATGGTCCTGTCACAGACCCCTTTTCGATATGTCATGGTGGCATGTCGACGCACGGGAACGTGTTGTGGGGGTGTCTTATGGGTCTGAGACGTACACCTCGACCGAGTTAGAAACTATTCGAATAACCGTGCCGCGGTTATGGGTCATCAACGATTCACCGTGATTAGTCCCACTAATGACAATAACCTGATTCGATGGAACTGGATATAGTAGTTGGATGGATTGGGCCTGACTCAACGTGGTTTAGCGTTGAGCAGAGATGATTAATATTGTTTAATTATATTTAATCACTATTTTACTGCTTTCAACTTAGTATTGTGAAATGCTTTCTTTGTGCAAAAGTTAACCCCTAGCCTTCCCTTGAAAATTACCCTGCATCATACCTTCCTTCGGTATGACTTGCTGAGTATGGTGGTTGTACTCGGTCTTGCTTCCTTTTCCCCCATCTCAGAGCTGGAGGATGAAGCTGCAGTTGAGTTCGTCAATGAGTAGGCTTGTCGCTGCCGTCAAGGGATGCCTGTGGAGGGGAGTCGCCACGCCGCAAGCGGCGAAGCTTAGTTCTTTAGGTTTATTTTACCTTTCTGCTACATTGTAAGACTTTTATATGTTTTTAAGACATGGATCTGTGTATACAATTTATCGTTTGTGTATCCCTTATTGGTCCTGGACAGAGTATTTAATGCACATTCAGCTTTGGAATCTTTGGTAGGAATTTCTGGACGTGACAAGCAACCTTGAAAACCTCATCGACAGGTGTGCAACATTTTGTTTAATTTGAATTAGACAATGTGCTATGCTACTAAACACTTAGAATGAACACTGAAATGTGGCAAGAAGCCTTCCAAGTCTACCATTTAGTTGTTGTCCTTGAAAAAAATCATGCATGTTTCATGAGAATACAATAACCTGGAATACTCTGGGATGGAAACTACAACAGTATCTGTGCGCTTACAGATTATTCTGTGCTCGTAATAAATACCAACAGGCCCCCACTCCCGCCGTCGTCTCCCTCTTTATGGGGTTCTTGCAGCTGAAACCGTGTGGCGGTCTCGTCGCCAAGATCTAGCCCCTCAGCTCTTCACGCCGCTTGTGGGAGGCGCTCCGACCTCGTCATCATCAAAGGAAGCACCCACCTCCATCGCCGTCGACCTCTAGGACGTCACCGCCGCCAGGTCCACTCCTCCCCGGCTGAACTGCTCGTTGCCCAGCTGCATCAGTCTTCACTCCCTTATTCTTCTCTCTGCTAACTGTCGCTGGCCCCCATCAACGCTCATCGCCACTCCACCATGCAAAGGAGAGGTGAAACCGTGAGAATCGAGATAGAGAGGTTAAGTGTGGAGCGGGTGTTGTGTGCGTGAGTAGAGAAAACGACGAGGAAGCTTCCCTTGCTCCGCTTACTCATGGGGCCGAACGATAAGTGTGGTCGTCCTTCCCACTTCCTCGATAAGGGCCCACGATGAAAACCCCTGATTGCTTGGCTGTGGGTTCCTATCCTACGTGACATGCGCCATCTGCGAGCCTTTTAGTGTTCTAATGGGTCAACGTGGACTTGACTGTAGGCTATAAAATGGAGAACATTTCAACTATTATTTGGCAAAGGAGAACATATCTCCTTGCGGACCAAAGAGATTAACGGTATAAGAGCATGTCCAACAATTACCCTAAATGGGTCTTTAAACTTGTTTTTAGAGAATTTACGGATAAAAATGACTTCAACAGATGCTCCATATGAATCTCTAAAAATGTAGGTTCTCTAAAACACGGATCTCGTTCTCAAAACTGGAAATAGAAACTTGGTTCTCTAAAATTGCTCTTGCTACTATGAGGATTTTTTTGGCGTGATATTCTGGCGCACGCGACTGCAAGAAAAATCGATCTGTTCCAAGCGGTGGCGTCCGGCGTTGCTCTGGGCATAGCGGACGAGCACGGCGGAGCAAAGCGGACGGGCGCGGCGGGACTGGCGTCACCCAGGCTGCCGATCGCCTGCCTCACACCTGTCGAACGCCCTTGGTGATCGCCTGCCGAACGCCCTTGCCAATTGCACCGCCAAACGACTACCAAACGCCTTGCCGAAGCGCCGGACGAAGGCTCGCCGATCTCCCGCAAACGATCTCGCCGCGCCAACGCTTGCCAAGCTGCCGATCTGTCGTGCCAACTTGTGCCGATCTACCGAACGCCTGCCGATCTGCCGCACCAATGTCCCTGCCGAACGCCTGTGACAACACAGTGCCACGCCGCGCCCGGGAAAAAACGACGTGAGATTGATACCTTGATAGTTAATGAAGCCCAATTAGTTATAAAATAGAGAATGAGTCTTAGTATCAGTTTTTGATTTTATTCTCTATATTTTTTAGGAATTTTCTATATGATCTTTTTTGAGAATTGGTTTTTGAAACTTGTTGGGCATGCTCAAAACCATATATAGTTTAATCTAAAACAAAACAATTTGAAATGATTAGAGCTTTCCTTTATTTTGTCCCAGAGCAGTCCAATAAATTAAGAATGCAATGGTAAATCAAGATTGCAAGCACTGTAACAGTGAATCCAATTTGTTTTCTCTTTTCTGAGCTACCTAGGTGTCGCTGCTGATGTCACCCCACCTGACGTTGTAGTTGGCGGCGAGGTAGTGAGCTCCGACGGGTCCCCGGCTGCCGTACGGGTAGAGCTCCGGCCCCACCTTCTTGCCCTCCAGCTCGGCGAGCACGGGGGTGAAGATGGCCCAGGCGGCGTCAAGCTCGTCGCTCCGGATGAAGAGGCGGCGCTCGCCCTCGATGGCGTCGAGCAGCAGGCGCTCGTAGGCGTCGGGGATCTCGCCGTGGTATCTCTCGGAGTAGAGCAGGTTGAGGTCGCTGCTGTCCAGCCTCATCCCGAGCCCTGGCACCTTGCTGTTGATCTTGAGGTAGATCGCCTCGTCGGGCTGCACCCGCAGCACCAGCTCGTTCGTCGCCTTGTCTAGCCCCGTGCCGGCCACGCTCCGCCGCCCGTACAGGTTCCCCGGCACCCGCCGGAACTGCACCCTGATCTCCGCCCTGGTCATTGGTTCGTCCAGTCAGTCGCCGGCTCGCCGCGCCATGGCCGTGCGGAAGCTAGTGACGAGAATCAGGAAGAAGATTGTACGGACCGTCGCGTGTGCAGGGCCTTGCCGGCCTTCATGAGGAAGGGGACGCCGTCCCAGCGGGCGTTGTCGATGAAGAGGGCGGCGGCGGCGAACGTCGGCGTGATGCTCCCGCTCGGCACCGTCGGGTCGTCCACGTAGGCAGGGTACGTCTTCCCGCCCTTGCTGTGGCCCTTGTACTGACCCACCACCACGTCTTCCAACCTCAGCTGCCTCATCGACCTCAACACTTTCACCTGATTAATTGCTCCATAGTTTCAGTTTCATATCTTATCTGGAAAATATTTGTTCATCTTCTGATCAATGTCCGAATCAAAAACTGATCACGACCTTCTCGTTGCGGATGTCCTCCGCGTCGAGGCTGACCGGAGTTTCCATGGCAAACAGGGCCAGGATCTGCAGCAGGTGGTTCTGCATTATGTCCCTGATGATCCCATAGTTGTCGAAGTAGCTGCAAAAATCCCAACACACAGAATTCATCATCATCGGCTGATTGCTACTCTATTTGAATATTTCAGTTCATCGTAGCATTGGATGTATGCAAATTAAGCAACAAGGGCAAAGATAAGGCAGACCCGCCTCGACCCTCCGTGCCGAAATCTTCAGAAAATATGAGCTGCACATTCCTGATGTAGTTCCTCGACCACAGTGGCTCGAAAACAAGATTGGAGAAACGGAGGACCGAGAGGTTCTCAACCAGCTCCTTCCCCAAATAATGGTCAATCCTACAGTACACAACAGCACATTTTGCAAGATTATATCAGTAGCAGAGTATATCTGAACTTCTGATGTTGCTCATGGTGTTATATGGCGAAAACCTGAATATCTGCTCCTCGGCCAAGTACTTCTTCAAGTTTCGAGTGAGCTCTCCTGACGACTCGGAATCGCGGCCGAATGGCTTCTCGACTATGAACCTTGTCCATCCGTCTTGAGAGGATGCCGTGCGACTAGCAGATCTTACCACATCGACAAATATGTTTGGTGGAATTGACAGGTAAAAGAGCCTGTTTGGTATCTTGCCAGCCTGATGACAAGTGTTTGCATGAGTTTCGCAATCATAACCATTTTGTATTTGCTCATACAAGTTTGTGTATTCAACAACTATAGTCTGTAGACAGTGTTTTGTTTCAGAACATCCATATGTAATGTATCACTGATAAATGAAATGCTACCAGATAAAAAATCAGTAGCATTAACTGGATTTTTTTTACCTGACTGCCTATTTGACAAGTCATATAATTCCACGTTCATCATATGAGTGTTTTTTTCTAAAAAAATTACGAACATCGTTTGATGTTTTGGACTTTGGAGCACTAACTGAATTTGGATGAAACTGGGCAGACACTTCCTATCCATAATTATCAGTTTATCACTTCAAATTTAAAATATAGAGGTCATGAAACATTAGGATTACCTCCTTTTCTTTTAGCTTTTTGTCCAATTCAGAAAAGCCTTCCTCTGAATTGTATTGCCCGGATTGATAAAAGCATCTCTCCAGAAACTGTTCCATCTTGTCACTGCAGTTCTCCCTGATAAATTTCCAAACAGAAATGCGTTACCTACATAGTAAATCTTTTGACTGAGAATATCCTTGGACAGTTTTTAGAACTGAGACTGAATGGATAAGGTTTTTTTTGAGAACATATATATTATCATACAGGATCCAGATGACAGATCACAAAATTTTGGCTCACCGATCGGACAAGCAACACTAAAAATCAACACAGTTTGAGGAGGTGCAAAAAATACTGCAGTCTATGTAGGCCAATGCAAAGTTGCAAACTACTCACTGAGCAAGGAGCCAAGGATCCAACAATTAATTGGGTGGTGCTAAGACCATATATGACTATTCAATTCTAAATACAGAGATGCGCTCCTTGCGTATTCCCGAAAAACGAAAATTATGCAAAACTGCAAGCAGTGTACCTCTGATCAATCCGGCATGTGAGAGTCAAGCTAATCATGTTCCTGAGCTCTTCATCGCTCATCTTGCTACGAGCATAACCAAAAACTGTAAAATGCTGCATTTATTAACAGATGTTAACTAAACTAAAATTCTAGTGTCCTACAAGTCTTTGAAGCCCAAACTGAAGAACTACACATGGCAAGCTCTGCTCAGCTGCGACATCGGCAGACGGCAGCTGAAACAAGAACCGGCAGCACTAACCTCAGGGAGACAGTCCTCGTAGAACAAGGCGAAAAGCGCAGGAAAGATCTTCTTCTTGGCGAGATCGCCGGAGGCGCCGACGACGGTGATGCTGACGGTGGATCCTCCCTGCTCCGGCAACCCATCTTCAGACGGTTTGCCATCTATCGCCACTGCAGCAACCACTTTTGAGTGCAGAAAAATTCAGATAACCGTGTCAGCTCGCTTGGTTTAATGGTCACATTACCATATCTGAAGGAGGCACTGATCTGTGGGCGGCCATTTGCGGACTTAGCCATGAGGCGGCACCTTCCTCTCGCATCGTGCATCCTCAGAGGTGAGCAATGGTGGTGACGAGGCTTTGTTCTTGGATGAGCAGCAGCATGAGCTGCTGAGAAGATGGCGCCCGGCCTGAAGCGTAAGCCGGTGGCGGCCATTGGAGCAAGGAGGGAGGACACAACAACTGTTGGGATCAGTTGTAATCCATGGGAATCAACTGGATTTTGATTCAGATTTTTGGGCTTGCAGGGATAAGCCTAGATGTTCTTGTTGATAATGGCTTTCCTGACAGTTGGCCTGGGAGGTTGGAGGTTGTGGTCCAATGACAAGTGGTCACAGATAATGCCTTTTAGATATTTTTCTTCTTTCTCCATCTCTTTCTTCCTAGTTGGTTTTGGAATGGAACATATCTCTTGCTGAATTAGTTTGCATCTTTGCGTGCAATGGCAACAAAAGAATGCATCCTAAACTTGGACAGAATTTTAGGTGTGCTTTTTTTTCGTTCTTTCCTCGGATCATGTAATGCTCTTACCATGCATACAAAAGCACTTGGAAAAAAACATAATGATATTACTCAGAAACATTAATGTACAAACTCCCAATACAAAAATTATTTATTTTCTTTTTCTTTTTTGTATGTGTTTTTTGTACAAAATCAGTATAAAGGCATAAGAAATCACTATTATTTTCCTCCTCTTTACAAATTCAGTTTTTTTCCATGTTTAATGCTTTATTATTGACAAAATCACCTAGGTGAAACTGTGAAAAATACCATTTTTCGTTGAAAGTGTTTTGAATTATATGTGTTTTGTTGGTTGAAAGCATTCAAAATGCATTTATAAACCTGTGATGGTTTGCATTTATAAACCGCAATAAACGGCTAAGTTAAAAAAGGACCCACACTGATATTCAATATTTTGTCCAAATGTTCCTGTTTCCATCGGTAATAGAGTGGTCACCTGTCGACCCACAATAATTATTATGAAAAGAAAAGAGATGAGGCAGAAGAGATGGACTAGATGACCAAAAGGCTTAAGCTACACTTGATAATATACTGATAAGGGTATGTTTTTAACTTGAAAGTCCTGTGTTTAATTTTTCATATGCTTATAATTTTTTTATTAAAAAATGTTTGATGGAACGTCTTTTCCTTCTCATCTCGTTTTTTAAATGACCAAGGCTTGGCCCATCTCGGATGTGGTCGTGTGGCCCATGCATGCTAGATGTTAGCAGATCGATCATGCAATGCAAGCAGTGGCAAAGCTAAACAAAGCCGCAGTAGCAGGCCGGCAGCAGCACAACATGTGGCCAGCCAATTCATCCCATCTCCCCTAGCTACGAGTGAATGTCCGATGGCTTGTATGTTGTAACTCCGGTCCAAACTTTTTTGCATGATATAAGGGAAAAGGAATAAGTTTACTTGTCATCTCTTAACTTCGTATCGAGTTTATTTGACATTCCTTATTTTTAATATCAGAAATTTTTATCCCTAAAATATATAAAATCGTGTAATTTAGATTTCATAGCAATATGGTTGATTGATTTCGCTGATGAGGCATTCTAGTCAGGAAAAAAATATAGAAAATATATGGGTGGAGAAGGCCGGCAAGCCCGTCTGAGCTCAAGCTCACTTGGCCGGCGACCAAGAAACCTTCTTCTCCTATGCCTTCTCTCCTCTCCTGTTGGTGGTGTCGTTCTTGGTGTCGCTGGTCACCCATGGGGCAACACCGTTGTCACCGTATCCTATCCATCAGCCCGCCTCCTCGCAGATCTAAGGCCGCCGCCTCCACCCAACGCCATCGAGGTTGGGCGAGCTCAAGCTCGGATGCACTCGTCGACTACCTTCGTTGTCACTGTATGGTTGGGAAGAAAAGAGAAAGAAAGAAGATGACGCTGACATGTGGGTCTCACATATTTTTTTCTTGTCACTTAGATGTGGGCCTCACATATTTTTTTTCTAATTAGGACGCCACATCAGTGAAATCAGTCATTTTATGGGACCTAAATTATACGGTTTTATATAGTTTAGAATTAAAGATTTTTGATATTAAAGATAAAAGGATGTCAAATAAATTCGACATAGAGTTAAGGGAGGACAAATGAATTTATTCCAAGGGAAAAACACACTGTGTTGTGTGGTCCAATCAATTAAGCTGGGCTAGAATTGTTTTCGGGCTTGAACATTTCGTAGCCGCGATTACTTATTGACAAAACCGCTTGACAACGATAATCGGTCGTATAGGTTTAAAGGAGATAGTTTATCCTTATCATAGGGAGAGCATGTGACTAATATCAGATTTAATCTTATGAGACCATCCTGTGAGTAGGCCTTCATTAGACCGACCCGTTAAATCATGTGACAAATATCAGATTTAATCAGCAACCTAGTCCATTTGCCACTTGTTTTGTTATGATAGGTAAAGAGGTATGTATCTCCAAGGAAAGATATATGAGTACTCCACCACACACAAAAAAACTGTTTCCTTTGGACAAGATTTTTCATTGACCAGTTTACCTTAGAATACATGATCAGAAAGCCTGAAATTTCTAAAGGTTCTACAAAACTATGCAAATCACCAAAACTCATGGAACTTTGTTAGAATAAAACTAAACCAGCATGATTATTATCTTTAAAATAATAAACTTTCATCAAGAAAACTTCCTATATAAAATAAAAAATCTGGCTTAGAAATTTTACATGGGAATAAAACCTTGTACCCCAAATTCTGCTCAAGCTATAAAAGAAGGTGCAAGCACCCAATATTACCCAAAGGGCGATATATATGCTAAATTTCAGTTTAGACCCAACCTCTCTGATGTATAGTGTTTATAAGTAGTTTCTACATTAAGAAAATTTAATGACCTCATACATGCTTCACAAATAGAGCTTGATCTGTTGTTATACCAAGTATATTTGTAGCACAATAAAACTAAATGAGAGATCTTTTCCTTTTCAGCAGCAGCAAAGCTTGGTCGCACACATATTAATAATACCAATCCAGAAATTAAAAAAATAGGTAGCACATATAGTTCATAATAATAAGAACTAAAGTTCATGATATGCATAGTAAAATAATAAGGTGACATCATCCATCATCTCCCATGCATGTAGTTGATGTCCATATTATGACAAGTAGACTGCACATGTACTCCAAATGCCATCATCTGTAATGAAAGGATGGTGGTTAAGTTTTACAAAATGGTTTAGATTCACACTAATTAGCGAGTTTCACACTAAAGGTTCAGATTCACACAATTCTTGTTATCTTGAAAAATATACACAAATAATAAACTAAAATGTAAATTAGTATATACCTTAATTATCTGTAGCAAATAAGGCCAACCTCATACTCTCCCGTGCTTTCTTCCTCTCAGCCAAAGCATTAGCATCCAAGTTGATTGTTGGTGCTAACAATAACTCGCTATAAGTGTCTAGCATTTTACACTTGAGTTGTTTTTGGCTGTCTGATCATTCAACTTAGCAGTTTCAACCTTGCTATTTGCCAAATGTTGTTGCGTCTCTGACATCTTCTCACGGTCATTCCTAGCCGTTGTGTTTACTTCTATGAACTTGTCAAGCTTCTCACTAATAGCACTATAAGCATCAGATGCCTTCTTTTTCCCATACCGCTCATCCTTTGCCCTCTTATGTCCCATAGGACGAATATTAGGACTATCTTCCAAATTTACCACTTGAGCTCGCTTATTAGTTGCACCCTTTTCCCCTTCCTTATCCATTTGTTGAACATATGCAGACCACTTTCTTTCATCTCGTACAACCTTCCATATATGCAAGCATGAAATCTTTACCAATATGTGTAGAGGCAAACATCTTGTTTGCAAGATCCATCAATTGGTCATCACTAAACCCACTTTTGTACACTCTACTGGTTTTTATCCAGCAACCATGAAACTCAGTGACTGGTTTCTTGACATGATCCCAACGGATTTTCAGTTGGTTCCGATTCCTCTTACGATAACTCTCTGTGGTGTTATTGTATTCTTTAGTAACATCCAACCAAAATTGGTCTGCCTTCTTGTCATTTCCATCAACTGGATCCTTTGAGTTACGCAACCAAGCAGTGGCCTACATTTAAAAAAGAACAAGGCATAGTTTACAACCAAACATAATTTGTCGTATAATCCAAGCTCAAAGATTACAAAGGAAGGTAGGTGGCTTACCAATCTAATGTCTTCATCTTTAGTCCAGTTCAACCGCTTTTCTGTCCTATGATATAGTGGGCTTCCATTATCACTATCATCAACATCGATTGGTTCTTTGTCTTTTGCATTGCTTCCATCTATCGGTGTTCGCTCAGAACTTGGAGCAATTGGAGAAGTTGTAGCGTCTTTTGCATTGCCTACACCTGACTGCAGAAAATTGGTAAACCCACCTGGTGGGTATGTCCTGAAAAAAGAAAACGATTGTGAGAAGTTGTGGCGTCTTTTGCAATTGGATGCTTCACAAAAAATGTATAAGACTGGAATATCATGTGAAATGCTTCACAACAAAATTTAACATGCGAAATGTATATTTACATTTCGCATGATAAAAGAAGCAAGAGTGACAGTAGAATCAATCAATGCGACCATTATGTTATTGCCAATCCATATGGTATTTTAATTTGCAAAATATAATTCATCAACAATCATAATTTAAAAACGAGGAATCCAACCATACCCAACGGGAGACGATCCATGTCTGAAGGAGGTCACCAGAGATGAGCTTGTCCACCACGCAGGAAAATCGGCGAGATTAACACTTCCAGATGGTGGAGAAGCTACTGCAGCCACGGTGCCGTGATCACCTGCGACCGTATCAAATCCACCATCAAAGGCGGTTGGAGCAGATCCAACATCAGTGGCTCGCCTGAAACTTGAGCTCAGATCTCTCGCTCGGTGATTCATTCTCCCCTAGAAGGTAGGCCCACAATCCCTAATTTTAACAGCGATTATAGACTGAATTGTTAATCAAAACAATGCCCAAAAGAATATGAACAAAGCAAAATTTGATGTGGAATTTATCATAATACTACCAGGAAAAAGTAAAAAAGTAAATTAGATGCAAGATTTTTCCATGGCTGTGTAGAGAGAGCATACATATACCCAAGTATTTGGAAAGAAAGCAATGGTTAATAAAAAAGTGCCTGCCAGATCCAGCATTAGGACGAATAAAAAGTGCATTTTGATATTGTTTGCATTCACATGAGAACATACTGCTGAAACAGCCGATCTTGCTGGCCGTCGCCGGTGCATGTACATTCAACTCTCGAATCTGGCTCCAAATATTACACACAAGGACATACAAACACAAGATACAAATCAGCTAAAGCACGAAAGAGAGGTTAGCTGCTACATAAATTATCACAAGAAGTCAGGATTCCCGGTTACACACACCTCTCTGAAGAAAAAAAAGGTTATTGCTACTACACCAGTAAGATGGGGTAATTCTCATAACCTCTGTTACACCATGAATGATGATCATAGTTTGCAAAAACATCAGCAAGATAAAAAATAAAGATGCTTATGAGAAGCTACAGGCCAAGGCAGCAGTAATTAACTCATATCCACAAAAATAAAGGGACAGACTAACTAGCAGTCAGGAACTGTGATTCTCAAATATGTAGACACCTTCAAAGAACATGTGAGAAATTGAGTAGCAGGACTTTTGTAGCTTCATGGTAGACAACCTACACAATCGTGAAATTAAATTGCATCTAACGATTTTTAATTGCATCTAGCACCAATAAGAGTGAATTATCAAAATAAACAATCTGGCAATTTGTGATTGAAGCAATCCGATTCCACAATTAGTAAATTTAGATATACCGATAATGTAATAGAAATTTAAAACCAAAAAACCAAAAGCATCATGTAATACCACCATATATAGACAGTAGAACATCTAGTACTTCAGTGTTCATCAGCAGTAGAACATCTAATACTTCAGTGCTCATACCTTCACAGGAGTAGAGGAGTGAGGCGGGCGATGCGGGAGGCGGCTGCGCGGGGGCCAGCCGCGCGCGGGAGGCGGGAGGCGACCGCGCGGGGGCCAGCCGCGCGTAGGAGGCGAGCGGCGTGGCTAAGGCAGGAGGGCGGCGAGTGCGCGAGAGGTGGGCGAGTGCGGGAGGTGGGCGAATACGGAGGAGCAACAAATAAAACTGGCGGGCGACAAGGCAGGGGCACTGGAGCGGGAGCACGGGAGGCGGCCGACGCACGGAAGGGGGCAAGCGCGGAGCCGGCGAGAGGGGAGGCGGGAGCATGGGAGTCGGCTAGCGCGCGGGAAGGGGAGAGCGGGAGGCAGCAAGCGCGTGGAAGGGCGGCGGGGAGGCCGGCGGGCGGGAGGCGGGAGCGCGGGAGTCGGGCGGCGCGGGAAGGGGAAGAGCGAGAGGCGGCCGATGCCTGGAGGGCAGCGCGGGAGGCAACTGGCGAGAGGCGGGAGCGCGGGGGAGGGGATGAGCGCGGCGTACAGAGCAGGAGATCCGGATAGAAACCACCCGTTTCTCCCCAACGCGTGATGGATGGTTTCGCTGTGCCTCGAATCGACCGAAGACACCGTTCCGTGATTGAGAAATCGTTTCTTCTTTTCTCCCTCTCTCTTCATTAACTCTTATGTCACATCAGCAAAATAATGACATATTAGGCTAATTAATACAGATAAAAACTACTATAAATACACCATTGGGAGTGCCCTTATTAGGCTTCACCGTCGCAAAAGCCACCACGCTCGCGTGTTCGCACAGGGCACGAGTACACGAACACATACGCATCAGTAGGATTTCTAATAATGGGAAGACTTTTTTAAGTCTAATAAAACCACTCAGACAAACATTATTACTCTTATAGGCACAGAAATTTAAGAGAATTTCTACGGTATGTAGTATTTACTGCTAGCATAAATAATCTAATGGTGTAGATTGATTCGATTTTCTATTTAAATAAATTATAGTATAAAATTTACAAGGGTAAATTTGTATTTACTTAAAAAATTAGTTAATCTAGATAAAATAATTTTGGCACCATTATCAAGGTTGTATGAATGAGTTAGTTTAGCAAGGAGATTCAGAATATTTAAGGTCCATGCACAGTTGCTATGATACAACTTATATTTTTATAATTGGTCATTTATAACCAAGTATGCAGATTTTAAACGGTGATCAGAATTGACCATGAATCGTGCCACCATGATGCATGTCACCGTCTCTCGCAGGCACATAAACAATATTTAGGGACGACACTAGCACCAGTAAGCATGGACGAGTCCCAATTAAACTGCATTAACTGATGAGACATCAACATCATCAATATATCTGCTCCTATTCTAACCCTCCTGGTTCCTATTACTTGCGCTCGTGGCTATCAACTTAACCATCAAGTAAGTTTATTCTTAAGCTTTTGTTCATTATATTTAGACAATGGAGATACATACATCCTTGTTTTGCTTAAGAATGATGGAGAGGATCAAAAGGGAGAAGGATTTGCATGGGCTAGATTCGGATTGCAGGACAACACCGACTTGTGACGGTTGCAATGGCTTCGTACGGACTCTGATTTGAACGTTCAAGTACTTCACGAAAAGCTTATAAAGTCTAATTTTCAACGGATACATCCTCACTTCCAAATCTATCCAGAATTGTCTGCAATCATCAAATTAGTACAGGTATCTTTCTATGTCTGGGGTGTTGCACTGTCAAATTGGGCCGATAGGCCTTGTATCAAGTCGGGTCCATTACGAACGTGTCCTAGGGTTACAATACAGTCCCAACTCATCCTTACACCTGTATAAATACCCCCATAGCTGTCAAGAATAATTTGGGTTTTGTTTATATAAGTTTAGCTATTGCTACTTCTTGATAGATATGTGTGTCGGCTAGACCATCCATTGTATTTGATACGGAACCCTACCTTTTCATGAGTATTTAGATCTAAAATCAATACACTAGTACAGATCCTATCTTCTGTGATGGGCTCAATTATGCCTAGAGTACATGGGCCGTCAGAACGAAGTCATCTCAATCGGGCCTAAATTTGCACCGTTGTAGATGTACTCGTATAGTCATACTTTAGGCCCAAGTGCATATAGCCCGTCACCGATGACACTCATCTGTGACGGACTTAAATGTAGGCCCGATTGAGATGACCTAGCGTATCTCAATCGGGGTAACGCCTTGAAAATTGGAGAATTTAAAAACACGAAATTAAAAATCGAAACTTACAAAAACTTTACGCTTGTTGTGGCTTGATCGAGTTTTTCGATTCTTATTTGCCAGCTTGGTTGCATAAATTTATATGCGAGCGATTTATCTCGGTGTTTGAGAAAAACCAAATGATTTGGATTTTCGTTGGGGAGAAAAATCTCGGAGTTAAAGTTAGGAATTTTAAAATAAAATAGGAAAAGGGTATGGATTCATAAAAATATGTATTTGGAAAACAAAAATATTATTTGGTGATTATGAAATGTTAATTAGAAAATAAAATGGGCAATAAAATATTTTAGAATATTTATATGAAGTCTAGAAATTAATTGGAATTAAAATTGTGATTTATGGAATTTAGGAAAAAAGATTAAATTAAAAGTGTGAAATATATTTTAAAATAATGAAAGGGGGTGAAAAGTTTGAAAATATATTTTTAAATTAATTTTGGGAATACTAAAATTTTTATTTTGAATTTTAGAGTGAAAGAAAATAGTAATTTGAAATTAGAATCTAAAATCGGGAAAAATCGAAATTGCACTGTTTAGACGTCACAAGGTGTTTGATGCCGTGCAGGCCCGGCCTCGCGCCGCCGCGCGTCGCCCGCCATACCACGCCCGCGCACGCGCTCGCCACGCGCCACGCGCCCGCGCCACGCCACACCGGCCGGCCTCGCGCCGCGCGCCAGCGTCGCCGCGCCGGACCTCGCCGCGCGCGCCCGTCGCGCGTCGCCGCCGTACCGGCCCGCTGCGCTCGCCCACCGCGCGTCGCCGCCGTACCCGACCCCGACCCCACCGCGCTCGCGCCACGCGCCGACGCCACGGCCAGTCCCGCGCCCACGCGCGCCACGCGCCGATGCCCCGCGCCGGCCCCCGCGCCGCCCGCGTTCGTCGCGCCGGCCCCGCCAACCCGTGCGCCGCGTGCCTCGTCGCCGTTCCGCCGCGCCGGTCCCCTTCTCTCCCCTCCCCCGTTCCTCCCGGCCGCGCCTATAAATGGGACCCCTCCCCGTTTTTCCCCCGCTCGCCGCCACAAATTTTCCCTCTCTCGCCGGTCCTTTCCCTCTCCCGAGCGCCGAGCGCCGCCCTGTCACCGAAGCGCCGCCGTGAGCCGGTACTCCGCTGCCTCCCCTTGCCGTCGCCATCGCCGGTAAGCCCCGAGCCACCACCCCCTCGCGCTTGCGCCGGTCGCCGGCCACGGCAAAGAAAAGAGAGAGCGGGCACCGATCGAGCAGGTTGTAGAGGAATGAATAGGAAAAGAGAAAAAGAAAAGAAAAAGAAAAGAAAAAGAGAAGAAAAAAAGGAAAAGAAAAAAAATAGGAAAAATAGGGAAAAATTTTGGAAAAATAGGAAAAGTATTTAGAAAATATTTGGGAAAATATTTGGGCAAAGATATATTGTTTTCTCGTGTATTATTCTCGATACAAATTCGGAAATCGAATCGAAGTTTTCGGAAATTTCGTTTCGCGTCATTTTTATCTGGAGTTTGTCTATTCTTTTTCCGCCATTAAAAGTATGTTTCTTTTAGTGCTCGAACCTCCAAAACCTCGAGCACAAACCCCCCCTTATTAGCATTTTCAAATTTATTTTCTTAATTAAATGCGATCTACATTTTGCGAAAACCCTAGGACATCAAACTCGTTTTAACTCGGATTTTATCCCAAAAACTCTCGTCCAAACTCGAGTAGAATTTTAGGCCAAACGTCTGGAGTCGTTTTTATGATTCTTTTCGATCTCTCGGCATTTTATTGAATTCTGATCGAATTCAATTGGTTTATCGCACGTACGGATAGCAACCGAGGGAGCAAGCACTGACTACATTGAAGACCCCGACCAACAAGTGTGCGAGCAAGGCAAGTCAACACTTCCCTTTGAACATCTTGATCCTACTTTGTGAAATGATGTTGATTTAAATTACAAATTGCATGCTATACACAAATGAGTACCTATACTTGATATACACTGCCTTGATGTTGATTACCATTAGAATTATTCTTTGTAACCTTCGATGTGATATGACCGGAGGCTAACTTTGGTAGAATGCTTAGCCCTGCTTATACTAGATTCTGCATACTCATGATTTTTACAAAGAAGCCTCGTGCTTGGGCAACTATCTTTGGAAAGGTAGTTGGAATACGGCATGTGGAGACATGAGCGCCACATTGCCTTGATTATGATGAAACTAGCTTTGATGAAAAACAAAAAGTACAAAACCAATGTTTTGGACTGGGGCGGATGGATGGATTTGGGTGGATTCCAGGAAAGGCTAGTACCTCCCCTGGTCAATTAAGGACCGAGCCATGAGATTTATAACCTGGAACGAGCCAACAGCCGTACTTCTCGAATGGGTATAAACCTAGCGGAGTAGATAGCCGAGCGGAGGCAGTATCCCTGCATAGTGGTTCTTGATTGAAGAGGTGGTTCTGGTTATTGAGAAAAGGCTGCGGCCTAAGTGTTGAGTAATGAATGAGAATGTTGTGAAAGTTTTTCCCTTACCCCAGGAGCGCCAGAACTCCTCTCACTGCTAGGAAAGGACGGCTAGAGTGCAAGAAGATTTAAGTTCATGGAGCGGGTACTGCCAAAGTTAAGTTATCGAAAGCCTTTGCCATGACCATTCCATATGAAGGGATGAAAGCTCATTCAATGAGTAGTCGCGGAGTACGGTAAAATATACATCCACTGCAGTGTGAGTCAATCAATCTATTCGAATAGCCGTGCTCGCGGTTAATAAGCAGCGTGATAAGTTTCTCCCGTGGCTAGACTCATAAATTTTAAAATGATGGGAATGAGATTGCATAATGATTTTGTGTGCTGGTGGACTCAACTTCTCGAAATGCGAGAAGGGGTGGACTCCCCAGAAAACCATGACGAATCGGAGACGGGAAGCCATCCTTGGAAATCACGATGGATGGTGGACAGAACCGTCGCTGTTTTAATATACTCTGAAACTAAAACTTGACTTGGCTAGACAATAGGTTTGTGAAATGATTTATAAAAATTGGCTTTGTGCAAATGAACCTTAGCCATCCTTTGAATGACCCTATCATGTGCATCATTCCGTGCTGGCTTGCTGAGTACGTTGGGTACTCACCCTTGCTATACACACAAACTTCGGATGAAGGAAACGAAGAACTGGAGGACCCCTATGCTTCGCCGGATGGGCGATGGAGGAGAAGGCGTCTACTAGGTCTTAGTCCCCTGGTCGTTCTGTGGCAATCGACATGTCGCTGCTTTCCGTCTGCTAATCTTATCTAAACTCTGATTTGGTTGAATCCGGACCAGTAGGTCCTATATGTGTTGGATATTGCCTTCGGGCCTATTATTGTTATAAATTCGATGTAAGACTATTCGTGCACTTTGCACCTGGTAATTCAGAACTGTATTCGTGGGTACCAAACTACTCGATCCAGGGATATGATACTATGAACACGAATGATTCCCGTCCTCAAAAACGGTGGTTGACAGAGCTGGTATCAGAGCAGTGTGACTGTAGGAAAAAACCAACTGGCGCCCTACCCCTGAATAGCTGGTTAAAGGGAAATATCCCTACATAGGGTTATTTTGAAAATACAAACTATTTTCACAAAACAAATATGGTTTCCCTCATACTCTTATTGTTAGTGATATGCCCTATAGGCAACATGGAGATGTTGGATATCACGTCAATGTTTTTGTATTTATGAATAAAGTGTTATTCAGTTCCATGAAATAGACATCTTGTATTGATCAATAAGTACGTGACTTATTTATGAGACTCTTTATGTATGAATCTATTTCTAAACGATCCCTGATCATATGTCATATTGTTGGAACAAATATGATTCTAAGATCGGCATGTTTATTGATTGATGATCATGTCTCATAGATCATGGGTATGAAGATACCAAATCAATAAACATGGACATATGTGTTGAAGAACACATTGTTGGATAGACCCACCATGAGACACTACAGGAATTAATGTGCCATTAGTTGGTCTCAGGTAGTGTTGGTACAAAGTCCTTAGACCTGAGATCACCATGGATTCCAACATGTGTAGTAGCCTACTTTGGGACTACCAAACGCTATTTAAATGGGGTAGTTATAAAGGTAGTTTTCGGGTTTGCTATGAAACATGGAGTGGGATGTGAGTGATAAAGATGGAATTTTCTCCTCCTTTGGAGAGATATCTCTGGGCCCTCGAGGTAATGGATTATGGAAATGCATGGCCATGCTAAGTTGATTGAGGAGTCAATCAACGGACGGATAATCCAATACGGTTCGAGTGAATGGTTAAGCTATTGAAGGGATGGCACACATCTTGCCTATAGCTTAATTGGTATCGTGAGGCAAAGGGATTTGTGTACACATTACGGGTTGAGCCGATATTATATTCTTGTATACTATGGTGTCAATATGTGCTTGCTAGGCGCCATGGTGTGCAGTCGGTGAGTTGGACTCGAGCCGACGGTCGGGCTAAGTTAGACTATAGCCGAAACCGAGTATACCGAACCTACTGAGGATCGCACGCTTAAGGGGATAAGAACAGACATTCGAGTTGGACTCGGATACGGCTCGATCGGATAGGGATCCGATCGGATAGAGTCCTATGGGCTTGCGACATATGGGCAGCCAACTCTGTGAGATTCGGATAGGATCCGATTCAAAATAGAGTCCGATCGGCCACTAGTCCCGTCGGCCAACTCTATATAAAGGAGGGAGGGGTGGAGAGTTGTGGCACGTCAATTGCATCGCGTGCAACAGAAGTCGCCGAGATCAATCTCCACGGAAACCCTCCCCACTTTCGAGCCAAACCCTAGCCTTGCATCGCGTGCTAGCACACGGGTGTACGGCGTTTTGTCCCCGGACGTGTGGATACCGGTAGAGGCGCTGCTACGTTGCGCGGCTGTAGATCGGCTTCGGATCGGCTACGGCATCTGAATCGGCTGATTGGCGAATCGGTGTCCCGGGTATCGGTGTCGGCTTGCGAGAATCGGCTACTTGATTCCGGATCGGATAGCCACGATTGGTGTTTCATTGCATACTCCAATCGGTAACGATCTATCGGCCCTTACTTGCAAGTGTTCCTGGTTTGCGCGGTAGAATTTTTTGTTTTCGGCTAGCGTAGCTTCCGCGTAACCCTTCACTTATCCCCATCTCCTTTGCTCAAGTTGTTTTGATATTATCCCTCTCTGACCCTAAGTTACTTCCAAAACAGATGTTAGACCATGTCGGAGTTTGGGAGATCAAGGTTCCGCGGGAAGAAGGATTCGTGTCACAACTCCAGTTATTGCTATGGTGCCTAAGGTACTCGGATGCACCCACCTATCGGATTAAAAGACATGGCACCGAAGGACACCCGGTATGGGAAGCCGCGGTTTCAGTTGAGGCCCGTATAGGGAGCGAGACACCCTATTGCTTTCATACTCGTTACCACCGAGATCTGGTAGAGGCAGCCCTTCAAGACGCAACCCGCGAGGCATTCCTTCGCCTCAATGCCATTCACCGTGCTGAGCTTACCGTGACTGAGTTCGTACACCATCCCTACCGGGAGGAAGGCAACCCAGTCTGCACCGTGGAGGCCAACCCCTGCTGCTATAATCCTATGGTTACCCGTCTGTCCCGCTGTGCAGAAACAACGGATGACTGCTATGAAGAGGCATTGCTCGAGATAGATGACCAGCAACGACGCCTCAATGATCTGGTGGAGGAACACCAAAACTGTGGAGATCAGATCGACTTGCTGAAGACCCAGCTGCAAGCTAACGGTGCCCAATACGAGCAGCTCTCTGATCGTTATGTGGCCCGTGGAGAAGCCTTGGTTGAGTTGGAGGAACAGCTTAGGAAGAGCCAGCAGCAGGTCGGCCAGCTGGAAGAGCAACTTCGCTTCAACCCTATCCCTGCCGCTGGTACTTCTACTGCAGCTGCACCAACACCCCCTGCCCCTGTGCCCGACCACTACTACCTCATGACTCCAGCGTGCTTGACCACCTTTCAAGCCATGATGGAGCAAGCCTTCATGCTGAGCACAGAGTCAGGACCGTACCTGATCGACCCCACTGCTTCTACCTCATCAGAGCCCACCCCGATTTCCATGGCTGTACCATCCGAGCCTGGTTCCGGAGAAGATAACCCCATCCAGATCAACACTGACTCCGAATCCGAGCAGAACCTATGGAGATCAAGTGGGAGCTCAGTGATACAGATCCATCAGAGGAGGAAGCTCCTACTCGCCGCATGACACTCACTGGAGGTCCTATCACCCTCAGGACAGCCTGGAAGAGTACCAGGCCGCCAAGCAGGAAGGTCGGACATGACTCCGAGGCCACTACCTCTGAGCCATGGGGACTACGATTTGCTTCGGCCAACGATCACCCCCTGCCAGCACCTGGATCATGCGGATGGCTAGATGACTAGTCGGATACCAGCAGCAGCCCTGGTCTTGCTTTGGATGGAGTTAAGATAGCAATGACCATGCCCCTACCCCTTTTATGTATGAGACCCTAGAACGATGTCAGCAATGTTGTATTGTGTTGTATGGACTATACATGTCCGATGTATTCCCTTGATGTAACATTTATGAACTGATAATGAAGTTCCATGTTATGTCATATTTATTCCACCAAGCTTGCTTTGAAAGATCACTTCAAACAGCTCAAAGAAAATTCCTTAGTATCGCGATGTTAGCAAAGCGAGTCTCTTACCTTATCCCCGTTGTTCAGATGGCGCATCGTCACAGAGCCCCAGCAGCTCCTGAGAACCCGCCAGAGCCTAACCCCTCCACCCTAGCAGAAGTCATGGCTTTGCAGACCCAACTGCTGCAAGCTATCGCCAACAACCGAGGACATCACGGAGGATCAAACCTCGATGAATTTATGAGGGCAAAGCCGCCGACATTCTCCTCGGTAGATGAACCCATGGACGCTAAGGACTGGCTGAGGGTAATAGAAAAGAAGCTGACTCTCGTCCGAGTACGAGAAACTGACAGAGTCGTCTTCGCCACCAATCAGCTGGAAGGACCCGCAAGTGACTGGTGGGACACCTACAAGGAAACATGGGCTGAAGATGCCGGTGAACCCACTTGGGAAGAGTTCACGGCTGCCTTCCATGAAAACTTTGTACCTGCTGCAGTTATGAGGATAAAGAAGAACGAGTTCCGTAGGCTGCACCAAGGCAACACCACGGTACAAGAGTACCTTAACAAGTTCACGCAGCTTGCACGTTACGCCACAAGCGACACAGCGGACGAAGAAGAGAAGATGGACAAGTTTATTGAAGGACTGAATGACGAGTTAAGAGGACCGATGATCGGTCAGGACCACGCCAGCTTTCAAAGCCTCATCAACAAGGTCATAAGGCTTGAGCATGACCAAAGGACGGTTGAAAACAACCGGAAGAGAAGGCTTGCAATGGCCCGCCCAATTCAAGGAACGCCCCAGCGACCCAAAGGAGCAACCCCGTCAAGTTGGAAGACAACCGTTGTAGCAACCAATCGCCCTACCGCACCCGGCAACGTCAGCAGGCCACCTGCAACACCGTCTCGCACTCCGGCACCTACCTTGGCAGCCCCAAGAGCCAGGAATATCAATTGCTTCAATTGCGGAGAGTTTGGGCATTATGCCAACAGCTGCCCTAAGCCGCGCAACACCCCCAACCGCACCGGAGCCAATACCATTGCAGTACGAGGAACCCCTGCTCCGGCACCTGGACGCAGTTTGTTCACAACGCCCCAACCAAAGGAAGCTGCAACCGGATTCCACCGTGGTCAAGTCAACCATGTGCGTGCTGAGGAAGCTCGAGAGGACCAAAGCGTGCTAATGGGTATGTTTTCTATCCATTCTGCACCAGTTAAAGTTTTGTTTGATTCTGGAGCTTCGCATTCATTTATATTGTCGAGAATAAGCAAAGAGCACAACTTGCACCGAGTAGACCTTAAGAGACCCATGGTAGTACACTCACCCGGGGGAGATGTGACCATACCCCATGCGTGCATCAATGTGCCCATTCGGATCAAGGACGTGGTATTCCTATCCAACCTTATGGTTTTGCCGCCCCAAACCTTGGACGTCATACTAAGAATGAATTAGTTAACCAAGCACCAAGGGGTACTAGACTGTGGACGAAGAGAAGTTACCCTATCTACCCCATGGGGATCACCGATGACAGTAGCCATGGATCAAGACCCTACGCTCTGTGACCGAGCTACGGGAATATTCACCATGTTACCCATAGTTGGAATGCCAATAATCTAGGACTACCCAGATGTATTTCCTGAGGAACTACCGGGAATGCCCCCAGACCGAGACATAGAGTTCATTATTGACCTCATTCCTGGCACCGCCCCCATAGCTAAGAGACCCTACCGAATGCCGATGAACGAATTGGAGGAACTTAAGAAGCATATACGGGAACTGCAAGAGAAAGGCTTCGTACGCCCTAGTTCTTCACCGTGGGGAACCCCAGTATTGTTTGTCAAGAAAAAGGACGGAAGCATGAGAATGTGCATAGACTATCGGTCATTGAATGAGGTTACCATTAAGAACAAATACCCGTTACCTCGAATCGATGACCTATTCGACCAACTCAAGGGAGCCCAAGTGTTCTCAAAGATCGATCTTCCATCTGGATACCATCAGCTGAAAATTCGGACTAAGGATATGCCCAAGACTACGTTCTCTACACACTACGGCTTGTACGAGTTCACAGTAATGTCTTTTGGACTGACCAATGCCCCGACCTACTTCATGAACCTCATGAACAAAGTATTTATGGAATATCTGGACAAGTTCGTGGTAGTGTTCATTGATGATATCCTCATCTACTCCAAGGATGATGAAGAACACGCAGAACATCGCGCTTGGTAGTAGAGAAGCTGCGAGAGCATTGGCTATATGCCAAATTCAGCAAGTGTAAATTTTGGCTTAAGGAAGTAGCTTTTCTTGGACATGTGATCTCAGCAGGAGACGTAGCAGTAGACCCCGCCAAGGTCGAAGCTGTTACCAAATGGAAAGCACCCTAGTCGATAACAGAGGTTGGAAGTTTCTTGGGATTGGCTAGATATTACCGACGGTTTATAGAAGGATTTTCTAAGATAGCCCGACCCCTGACCCAACTATTGAAGAAGGAAAAGAAGTATGCATGGACTGAGCAGTGTCAACAGGCATTTGACCAGCTCAAGGAAAAGTTAACCACCGCCCCGATGTTAGTCCTACCGGACAACTGAAAAGACTTCGTCATATAGTGTGATGCATCTCGACAAGGACTAGGAGGTGTGTTGATGCAAGAAGGAAAGGTTGTGGCTTATGCCTCGAGACAACTGTGACCTTATGAGGAGAACTATCCCACCCATGACTTAGAATTGGCCGCAATAGTGCATGCCTTGAAGATTTGGAGGCACTACCTGATCGAAAACCACTGTGATATATACACGGATCACAAGAGCTTGAAGTATTTCTTTACCCAGACGGATCTTAACCTACGCAAGAGAATATGGTTGGAACTGATCAAGGACTATGACCTAGGAATCCATTACCACCCTGGCAAGGCCAATGTTGTAGCTGACGCTTTGAGCCGAAAAGCCCAGCGCAACCAACTAAGGATGGAATATATGGCCAACGAGCTTCAAGAAGAGATAGCTCAGCTTAACCTGCAGTTGATTCCTCATGGACAACTGAGTTCGCTGGAGATACGACCTCTCCTACGAAGTCAGATTAAGGGAGCCCAGAAGGATTGTGAGGAAGTCCGACTAATCAAGGAGCGCATGGCTGAGGGACTAGCCAAGGAATTCACGGCCGACGACAATGGGGCCCTATGGTATCGAAAAAGGATTTAGGTACCCGAGAAAGACGGATTGAGAAAGCTAATCTTGAAGGAAGCCCATGAGTCAGCATACTCGCTACACCCGGGCAACACCAAAATGTACCAGGATTTGAAAACGGAATACTTGTGGCCCAACATGAAAAGAGACGTAGCGGAATACGTGGCCGTATGTGATGTATGCCAACGAGTTAAGGCTGAGCATCAGTGACCGACAGGATTGCTGTAACCACTCAAGATCCCTGAGTGGAAATGGGATGAAATAGTCATGGACTTTATAGTGGGACTACCCAAAACTGCTACTGGATACGATTCCATTTGGGTGATCGTGGATAGACTGACCAAGACTGCCCAATTTATCCCGGTCAAGACTCGGTATAGCAGCGCCAAATTGGCAGAACTGTACATGTCTAGATCGTGTGCCTACATGGAGTACCCACAAGGATTGTGTCAGACCGTGGCACTCAATTCACATCTCACTTCTGGGATAAGTTTCACGAGGCGTTGGGAACTCGCTTCGCCTTTAGTACTGCTTATCACCCACAGACAGATGGACAAACCGAGAGGACGAACCAGGTCCTGGAGGATATGCTAAGAGCCTGTGCGTTGGATTTTACTAAGGACTAGGAGAAATGCCTGCCCTACGCAGAGTTCTCCTATAACAACAGCTACCAGGCTACTCTGAAGATGTCGCCGAACGAGGCCTTGTTTGGACGAAGATGCCGAACTCCGTTGATGTGGTCGGAGACCGGTGAACGAGCCGTATTTGGACCAAACATCATTAGGGAGGCCGAAGAGAAAGTTCGACTGATAAGAGATCGGCTTAAGGTAGCCCAGTCTCGGCAAAAGAGCTATGCGGACACTCGCCGAAGAGAGTTGGAATTCAAAATAGGGGACTTTGTGTACATGAAAGTTTTGCCACTAAGAGGAACCAAGAGGTTCAAGGTCAAAGGAAAAATGGCACCAAGATATGTTGGACCTTTCCCGATAAGCGCCAGAAGAGGCGAAGTGGCTATCAACTGGACCTGCCGGAAAATCTTTCCGATGTACACCCTGTCTTTCACGTATCACAACTGAAGAAATGTTTACGAGTACCGAAAGAACAAATTCCCTCGAAAGACGTCCTTATCAGAGAAGACCTCACATACCCCTGAACATCCCAGTAAAGATTTTGGACGAAGCGAGAAAAGACTAGGACCAAAACGTGGCGAATGTACAAGGTGCAATGGAGCAACCACTGCGAAGATGAAGCCACTTGGGAAAAAAAGACTTTTTTAAGACCGAGTACCAGAACCTATTCCACGAACGGTAAGAAATCTCGAGGACGAGATTTATTGTTAGGGGGTAGGTTTGTAACGCCTGAAAATCGAAGAATTTAAAACTGGAAATTAAAAATCGGAACTTACAAAAACTTTACGCTTGTTGTGGCTTGATCGAGTTTTCGATTCTTATTTGCCGCTTGGTTGCATAAATTTATATGCGAGCGATTCATCTCGGTGTTTGAGAAAAACCAAATGATTTGGATTTCCGTTGGGAGAAAAATCTCGGAGTTAAAGTTAGGAATTTTAAAATAAAATACGAAAAGGGTATGGATTCATAAAAATATGTATTTGGAAAACAAAACATTATTTGGTGATTGTGAAATGTTAATTAGAAAATAAAATGGGCAATAAAATATTTTAGAAGATTTATATAAAGTCTAGAAATTAATTGGAATGAAAATTGTGATTTATGAAATTTAGGAAAAAGGATTATATTAAAAGTGTGAAATATATTTTAAAATAATGAAAGTGGGTGAAAATTTGAAAATTATTTTTAAATTAATTTTGGGAATACTAAATTTTTATTTTGAATTTTTAGAGTGAAAGAAAATAGGAATTTGAAATTAGAATCTAAAATCGGGAAAAATCGAAAATTGCACTTGTATGCACCCGCGCGCCCACGTCGCCGCGTCGGACCCCCTTGCATGCACCCGCCGCGCGTCGCCGCCGTGCACCGGCCCGCGCCGCGCTCGCCCGTCGCGAGTCTTCACCGCACCCGACCCCGTCCGGCTCGCGCCACGCACCGACGCCACGCCGGCCCCGCGCCCATGCGCGCCACGCGCCGACGCCCGCGCCGGCCCGCGCGTCGCCGCGTTCGCCGCGCCGGCCCGCCAACCCGTGCGCTGCGTGCCTCGTCGCCGTACGCGCGCCGGTCCCCTTCTCTCCCCTCCCCTTCCCGGCCGCGCCTATAAATGGGACCACTCTCCCCGTTTTCCCCACTCGCCGCCATAAATTTTCCCCTCTCTCGCCGGTCCTCCCCCCCCGAGCGCCGAGCGCCGATCGCCGCCGTTGTCGCCGAAGCGCCGCCATCACCGAGCGCCACCGCTGTTGCCGCGCGCCGCCGCCGCCTTGAGCCGGTACTCCGCTGCCTCCCCTTGCCGTCACCGTCGCCGGTAAGCCCCGAGCCGCCACCCTCGCGCTTGCGCCGGTCGCTGGCCGCAGCAGAGAAAAGAGAGAGCGGGCGCCGGTCAAGCAGGTTGTAAAGGAATGAATAGGAAAAGAGAAAAAGAAAAGAAAAAGAAAAGAAAAAGAGAAGAAAAAAGGAAAAGAAAAAAAAGGAAAAATAGGGTAAAATTTTGGAAAAATAGGAAAAGTATTTAGAAAATATTTGGGAAAATATTTGGGCAAAGATATATTGTTTTCTCATGTATTTTCTCGGTACAAATTTGGAAATCGAATCGGAGTTTTCGGAAATTTCGTTTCGCGTCATTTTTATCCGGAGTTTGTCTATTCTTTTTCCGCCATTAAAAGTATGTTTGTTTTAGTGCTCGAACCTCCAAAACCTAGAATAATTTGGGTTTTGTTTATATAAGTTTAGCTATTGCTACTTCTTGATAGATATGTGTGTCGGCTAGACCATCCATTGTATTTGATACGGAACCCTACCTTTTCATGAGTATTTAGATCTAAAATCAATACACTAGTACGGATCCTATCTTCGTGATGGGCTCAATTATGCCTAGAGTACATGGGCCGTCGAACGAAGTCATCTCAATCGGGCCTAAATTTGCACCGTTGTAGATGTACTCATACGATCATACTTTAGGCCCAAGTGCATATAGCCCGTCACCGATGACACTCATCTGTGACGGACTTAAATGTAGGCCCGATTGAGATGACCTAGCGTATCTCAATCGGGCCGTAACGCCTTGAAAATTGGAGAATTTAAAAACCAGAAATTAAAAATCGAAACTTACAAAAACTTTCGCTTGTTGTGGCTTGATCGAGTTTTTCAATTCTTATTTGCCGCCTTGGTTGCATAAATTTATATGCGAGCGATTCATCTCGGTGTTTGAGAAAAACCAAATGATTTGGATTTCCGTTGGGAAGAAAAATCTCGGAGTTAAAGTTAGGAATTTTAAAATAAAATAGGAAAAGGGTATGGATTCATAAAAATATGTATTTGGAAAACAAAACATTATTTGGTGATTATGAAATGTTAATTAGAAAATAAAATGGGCAATAAAATATTTTAGAATATTTATATGAAGTCTAGAAATTAATTGGAATTAAAATTGTGATTTATGGAATTTAGGAAAAAGATTAAATTAAAAGTGTGAAATATATTTGATTAAATTAAAAGTGTGAAATATATTTTAAAATAATGAAAGTGGGTGAAAAGTTTGAAAATATATTTTTAAATTAATTTTGGGAAGACTAAATTTTTATTTTGAATTTTAGAGTGAAAGAAAATAGGAATTTGAAATTAGAATCTAAAATCGGGAAAAATCGAAATTGCACTGTTTAGACGTCACAAGATGTTCGATGCTGTACCCGGCCCGGCCTCGCGCCCGTCGCGCGTCGCCCGCCGTACCACGCCCCGCGCACGCGCTCGCCACGCGCCACGCGCCCGCGCCGTGCCACACCCGGCTCGGCCTCGCGCCGCGCGCCACGTCGCCGCGCCGGACCTTGCCGCGCGCTCACCCGCCGCGCGCCGCCGTACCCGGCCCCGCTGCGCTCGCCGCGCGCGCGCGCCGCACCCGACCCCGACCCCACCCGCGCTCGCACCACGCGCCGACGCCACGACCGGCCCCGCGCCCACGCGCGCCACGCGCCGATGCCCCGCGCCCGGCCCGGCGTCGCCCTCGTTCGTCGTGCGGCCCCGCCAACCCGTGCGCCGCGTGCCTCATCGCCGTACCGCCGCGCCGGTCCCCTCTCTCCCCTCTCCCCGTTCCCCGGCCGCGCCTATAAATGGGACCCCTCTCCCCGTTTTTCCCCCACTCGCCGCCACAAATTTTCCCCTCTCTCGTCGGTCCTTTCCCCCCTCCCCGAGCGCCGAGCGCCGCCGCTGTCACCGAAGCGCCGCCGTGAGCCGGTACTCAGCGCCTCCTTGCCGTCGCCATCGCCGGCAAGCCCCGAGCCACCACCACCCTCGCGCTGCGGGTCGCCGGCCACAAGCAAAGAAAAGAGAGAGCGGGCACCTGGTCGAGCAGGTTGTAGAGGAATGAATAGGAAAAGAGAAAAAGAAAAGAAAAGAAAAGAAAAAAAAGAGAAGAAAAAAGGAAAAGAAAAAAAAAAGGAAAAATAGGGAAAAATTTTGGAAAAATAGGAAAAGTATTTAGAAAATATTTGGGAAAATATTTGGGTAAAGATATATTGTTTTCTCGTGTATTTTCTCGATACAAATTCGGAAATCGAATCGAAGTTTTTGGAAATTTCGTTTCGCGTCATTTTTATGGAGTTTGTCTATTCTTTTTCCGCCATTAAAAGTATGTTTCTTTTAGTGCTCGAACCTCCAAAACCTCGAGCACAAACCCCTTGATTAGCATTTTTAAATTTATTTTCTTAATTAAATGCGATCGACATTTTGCGAAAACCCTAGGACATCAAACTTGTTTTTAACTCGGATTTTATCCCAAAAACTCTCGTCCGAACTCGAGTAGAATTTTAGGCCAAACGTCTGGAGTCGTTTTTATGATTCTTTTCGATCTCTCGGCATTTTATTGAATTCTGATCGAATTCAATTGGTTTCTCGCACGTATGGATAGCAACCGAGGGAGCAAGCACTGACTACGTTGAAGACCTCGGCCAACAAGTGTGCGAGCAAGGCAAGTCAACACTTCCCTTTGAACATATTGATCTTACTTTGCGAAATGATGTTGATTTAAATTACAAATTGCATGCTATACACAAATGAGTACCTATATTTGATATACACTGCCTTGATGTTGATTACCATTAGAATTATTCTTTGTAACCTTTGATGTGATATGACCGGAGGCTAACTTTGGTAGAATGCTTAGCCCTGCTTATACTAGATTCTGCATACTCATGATTTAAGTTCATGGAGTGGGTACTGCCAAAGCGAAGTTATCGAAAGGCTTTGCCGTGACCATTCCATATGAAGGGATGAAATCTCATTCAATGAGTAGTCGCGGAGTACGGGTAAAGTGTACATCCACTACAGTGTGAGTCAATCAATCTATTCGAATAGCCGTGCTCGCGGTTAATGAGCAGTGTGACAAGTTTCTCCCGTGGCTAGACTCATAAATTTTAAAATGATGGGAATGAGATTGCATAATGATTTTGTGTGCTGGTGGACTTCTCGAAATGCGAGAAGGGGTGGACTCCCCAGAAAATCATGACGAATCGGAGGCGGGAAGCCATCCATGGAAATCACGATGGATGATGGACAGAACCGTCACCATTTTAATATACTCTGAAACTAAAACTTGACTTGGCAAGACAATAGGTTTGTGAAATGATTTGTGAAAATTGGCTTTGTGCAAATGAACCTTAGCCATCCTTTGAATGACCCTATCATGTGCATCATTCCGTGTCGGCTTGCTGAGTACGTTGGGTAGTCACCCTTGCTATACGCACAAACTTCAGATGAAGGAAATGAAGAACTGGAGGACCTCTATGCTTACTGCCAGATGGGCGATGGAGGAGAAGGCGTCTACTAGGTCTTAGTCCCCGGTCGTTGCCTGTCGCAATCGACATGCCGCTGCTTTCCGTATGCTAATCTTATCTAAACGCTGATTTGGTTGAATCCGAACCAGTAGGTCCTATATGTATTGGATATTGCCTTCGGGCCTATTATTGTAATAAGTTCGATGTAAGACTATTCGTGCACTTTGCACCTGGTAATTCAGAACTGTATTCGTGGGTACTAAACTACTCGATCCAGGGATATGGTACTATGAACACGAATGATTCCCGTCCTCAAAAACGGGGGTCGACACGGGCCCTCAAACCGAGGCCGTCAGAGATGAGGGTCATCGGTGACGGGCTCCAAATAGGGCCCGATTGAGATGACTTTAAAGCCCGTCACCGATGACTCATATCGGTGTCGGGTTTTTATTGATGCCCGTTAGAGATAACGATGCGCCTGTTACAGATGTCGTTTCATTGGCCTGATTGAGATATAGTTTGGACACTGTAAAAGGACCACCAACTGTTGTCTGAAGGTATCCCATTGTTCACTATTTTGGTGGAAGGTTGAAGGGGGCAAATTTTTGTTATTTTTTTCTAAAGAAAAACAAGAAAATATTAGAAGTAAGCAAAAAGGTTGTAATATTTTTTTAATTTAGTAGTATGTTAACTAATATTTTATTAAATTTTGCAGCGATGGATCGAAGTTGTATGAATGCGACAACTTTGAAGCGTCATTGCAAGGAGTATAGAGATGACGTTTTAAGTTTTATGAACGTCGCGGAGGAGGATAGGAGAAGAAGAAATAGCAAATACATGTGTTGTCCATGTAGAGATTGCAAGAATGATATTATGTTTAGCGAAGAGGAGGTACACTCTCACTTGATAGAACGGGGATTCATGAAGGGCTACACATGTTGGGTGAAGCATGGAGAGCAAGAATCGGGTAGTGGTGCAGCTACAGACAGAATCGGTGCATATAATCATGAAGATGAAGATGAGTGTGACATGTTTATACCATCTCCATTGGGCGGTGAAATAGTTGATGTGGATCCTGATATGCTGCAAGAGATGTTATGTGACGTTGAGGAGCAAGGTCACAACGAGAGAGATCCCATGAAGTTTAACAGGTTGGTCAGTGACTCCGAGACACCTCTATACGTCGGATGCAAGGCAAAGCACACCAAACTGTCAGCTACCTTGGACCTAATAAAACTGAAGGCAAGTAGTTGGTGGACAGACAAGAGTTTTACAAAACTTTTGGGAATATTGAAGGCCATGCTTCTTGAAGAGAACACATTGCCCGAGATGACATATGAAGCAAAGCAGGTTCTGTGTCCCCTGGGGTTAGAGGTCCGTAGAATTCACGCTTGTCCAAACGACTACATATTGTACCATAAGCAATATGCGGACCTAGATGCTTGTCTTGTATGCAAGGCATCTCGATACAAGCGAAGGAAAAGTGCGAGGGAGGGAAAGAAGTCAAAGCAGGGTGGTCCGGTGAAGGTTGTGTGGTATTTACCTATCATTGATCGCTTCAAGAGAATATTTGCCAACCCCAAGGAAGCAAAGTTAGTGCGTTGGCATGCCGAAGAGAGAACGAATGACGGTTTGCTAAGGCACCCTGCGGATTCGATTCAATGGAGGAATATCAATCGACTGCATAAAGACTTGCTGCCGATCCTAGAAACATGAGGTATGTCTGTCTACGGATGGCATGAATCCTTTCGGAGATATGAGCAGTTCTCACAGCACTTGGCCCGTCCTTATTGCGAACTATAACCTCCCGCCATGGTTGTGCTTCAAAAGAAAATATATTATGTTGTGCTTGTTAATCCAAGGTCTGAAACAACCCGGCAATGATATCAATGTTTTCTTGGAGCCTGTTATCGATGATCTTGAGATTCTTTGGAAAGAAGGTGTGGACACTTGGGATGCATATGATCAGGAGAACTTCAAGCTACGAGTTCTATTGTTCTGCACCATTAATGACTATCCTGCACTAAGTAATCTTTATGGACAAACAGTGGAAGGAAAGAAGGCTTGCTCTGACTGTATAGAACATACACGCAGTAGGTGGCTGAAGAAACCAAAGAAAGATGGTTTACATGGGTCATAGGAGATGGCTCCCGCTACGCCACACCTTTAGAAGAAAGAAGAAAATTTTCAACGATAGGAGAGAACTTGGAACTGCTCCCAAGGATTTGTCTGGATATGAGGTCCACGACATGGTCAAAGGCATAACTAACGAGTTTGGGAAGAAAAGAAAACGTGGCAAGGAAAATGATAAGGGTATGTGCAAGAAAAAATCCATATTTTGGTGGCTACCATACTAGAAAGACCTTGAGGTCCAGCATTGCATTGATCTAATGCACGTAGAGAAGAACGTTTGTGATAGTTTGCTCGGGCTACTGCTTAATATACCTGGAAAGACAAAGGACGGGTTGAATGCTCGCCTAGATCAACAGGAATTGAACATTCGTAGTGAGCTTCAGCCTGTTACGGATGAAGAGACAGGAAGAGTGTACCTCCCACCAGCTTGCCACACATTGTCGAAGAATGAGAAGATCGCAATGCTATCATGCCTGGTTGATATTAAGGTTCCTTCGGGCTATTCAGCAAGGGTCAGTAAGTACTTTAAATTGGAGGATCTAAAACTGGTTTGAATGAAGTCTCACGATTGTCACGTGCTGATCACAGAGATCTTACCAGTTGCTATCAGATGCATTCTACCACCCAAAGTCCGTCACACAATCCAACGGCTTTATGCCTTCTCCAATGCAGTCGATCAGAAGATTATAGATCCCGAAGGTCTAGATCAGATGCAGGCTGATATTGTCAATACCCTGTGTCACTTGGAGATGTATTTTCCACTGTCTTTCTTCGATATCATGGTTCATCTCCCTATTCATCTAGTGAAGAAAACAAAAATATGTGGCCCAACTTTTCTGAGGGAGACGTAACCGTTCGAGAGGTATATGGGAGTTCTTAAGTCGTACGTTCGAAATAGAGCAAAACTGGAGGGAAGCATCATTGAAGGATACACGACGGAGGAGGTTATTGAGTTATGCATCGACTACATGGCCGAGACTGATCTTATTGGAGTTCCTGCGTCTCGCCACGAAAGAAGGTTGGCAGGCCTTGGCACAATAGGCAGAAAAAGAATTGTTCCCGGTCAAGCTTCCTATGCGCAGGCTCATTTCGCTGTGCTATAACATATGGCTGAAGTAACTCCATACTTTGAGGAGCATCTAGCGAAGGTCCGACAGGACAACATGGGTCGATCAGACATGTGGATCAACAGAGAACATACTACTCGCTTCAATGAATGGTTCAAGGATCGTATCGCACGGTCGACCGATGTCCCAAGTGAGATAATATGAAGGTTGGCAAGGGGCCCAAGCTGGGATGTTGACAAATGGCAAGGGTACAATATCAATGGATACACATTCTACACCGTCACACAAGATGACAAAAGCGCAGTGCAGAACAGTGGAGTCCATATAGATGCATATCAGGATAAAGCTGGATCGAACACATACTATGGCCGCATAGAGCAGATCTGGGAGATGAACTACAGGAGCTTCAAGTCCCTTTGTTTCATTGCAGCTGGGTGAATATCCGCACTGGTGTTAAAGTCGACAAGGAAGGATTCACTTTAGTGGACCTGGCCAAGGTTGGATATGCGGACAAACCATTCATCCTAGCGAAGCAAGTCGAGCAGATTTTCTATATAAAAGACCCCACAAACAAGAAGTTGCATGTCGTTAGGGATGGCAAACGAATTGTTGGGGTTGACAACATCGTCGATGAAGAAGAATACAACCAGAATCTTCATGTGAGACCTTAGATCGACCTTGACGATGATCCCGAAGACGAAGTGGCATACACTCGCTCAGACCATTCGGAAGACATATCCTTGTAAATAGAGTCTTTGTAGTAATATAATTTGAAAATTGATGTAAGTAATGAAGTATTTTGTACCGGTGCCTTAATGAATGATCTGCATATCTTTCATGCCTTAATTTCATATGGTTGTTGAAATTTAATGGCAAATGTACACTATTTAAATAATGCATCTGCTAACTATAACAATTTTTAAAAATTTAGTAACAATTGTAAAGTAATTTAATATGGCATATTTTAATTTTATATAGTTTTTAAAATTTAATGGCAAATTTACAATATTTAAATAATACATTTATTAATTACAATAATATTTTAAAATCTAATAACAATTACAAACTAATTTAATAAGGCATATTTTAATTTCATATGGTTTTTGAAATTTCCATCTCTATCGGGCCTAATGTTAATGCCCAATGCGGATGAAGTCATCCGTATCGGGCCTAGTGTGAATGCCCGATGCAGATGACACTCATCCGTATCGGGCTTATTACAAGAGCCCGCACGGATTGGTTTCATCCGCATCGGGCCTTAGTATTATGCCCTTCAGAGATGTGACATGACCTAGGGTTACTTCGTCCGGCCGCCACCACCTCTCCTCCACGTCTCTCAGATCCAGATCCGCCGCCTCCTCTCCTCCATGCCTCCTCCTCCACGCCATCGCCTCCTCCACACCGTCTTCTCGCCAAGCCCGGCCACCTCCTCGCCGAGCCCGGCTGCCTCCACATCGACCCCGAGCCCGGTCGCCTCCTCGCTGAGCCCGACCGCCTCCATGTCGACCCCGAACCCGATCGCCTCCACGTCGACCCCGAGCCTAGTCGCCTCCTCACCGAGCCCGGCCGCCTCCACGTCGACCCCGAGGCAGCGGCCGCCGCTGCCTCCCTCCATGCCGGCCGCGTCGACCCCGGTTAGTACACATGCCTCCTCCTCCACGCTGCCTTCCTCCTCGCTGGCTGCCGCCTCCTGCATTGCTCTTCCATTGCTCTTTCGTTGCTCTTCTGTGATTTACAAATATATATTCTAGATGATTGGATGAGTATAGTTGCGATGCTTGGATGAGTATGATTGGATGAATACATACATATATATGTATTCTGTGATTAAGGTTTTGATGCTTGTGATGATACGGTTAGATTTATCATGCTTGGATGATTTATCATGCCGGCCACCTCCTCCTCCCTACCTTATGGAAAAATTTATGAAAAAATTCATTTGGGCAATCATTTGGGGCTATTTAGGGCTAATAGAATGTGTGATGGCTTTGCATTTTTTTATATTTGCTTTCTTATATGTGTGATGGCAGATCTAGATTTTAGCATGTTGTTATTTTCCTATGAATATCCGACGGACGCAAGAGATTCTTTCTTGTATTATTTGGTGATAAATATATTCAGTTATAGCTTCAAACAGTTCTGTGATAAGTTGATAAAGCCTTCAACAGTCTGTCCTGAACTTGTCAACCTGGACATTAGTTAGTATATGGTCGCCCAATTAGTTTTTTTTATGACTATAGTCATATGTGATGGCAGCATTTTAATGGCAGCATTTTAGAACTAAAAAAATATTACAGCTACCCCTCCTCTTGCATTTCACACTAGTAGAATTAAAATGCTATACCTACTGTCCTGATTGCTTGCTTTTTTTAACTTCTGTCCTGATACCAATACTGGGTCTATACACCTAATTACTGTACTGATCTGTTTTTATATTTTTATATCTTTTCAAGTGTTGTTCCTTTTCTCACCTTTCTTCTCTCCACTCTCCTGGATTAATTAGGGAGAGTTCATGCTGTTTTGAGCATCCCCAATGCATCTGTTTTTATATGTTTAGATCTTTTCAAGTGTTATTCCTTTCCTCACCTATCTTCTCTCCACTCCCCTGGATTTCTTCTCTCCTCTTCCTGCCACTATTCCTTTTTTTTGGCCAGTGATGAATGCTCAAGAACAGACCATACGAATAGACCATCTACACTTGTTCCTTTTTTGGGGCACTTCACTTGTTCTTTTTCATAAGAACAGATCATCTACACTTGTTCTTTTTATTTGTGGGACAATACACTTTCTCTTTTTTCTATAAGAACAGACCATCTACACTTGTTATTTTTTATGAGAACTACACTTGTTTTTTTTAAAAAAAAGTCCATCGACACTTGTTCTTTTTTTGGCAGTACACTTTCTCTTTTTTCATAAGAACGGACCATCTACACTTGTTATTTTTTTTGGAAACTACATTTGTTCTTTTTTGCAAAAAAAACAACCCATCGACACTTGTTCTTTTTTGGGGGGACAATACACTTTCTCTTTTTTACATAAGAACAGACTATCTACACTTGTTGCTTTTTGGAACTACACTTATTCTTTTTAGGGAAAAACAGCCCATCGACACTTGTTCTTTTTTGGGGCACTATACTTTCTCTTTTCCATAAGAACAAACCATCTACACTTGTTATTTTTTGGGAACTACACTTGTTCTTTTTTAAAAAAACAGCTCAACGACACTTATTCTTTTTTTTGGGGCACTAAACTTTCTCCTTTTTTCATAAGAACAGCCCCTCGACACTTGCTCTTTTTTTTGGAACTACACTTGTTATTTTTTGCATAAGAACAGACAATCTACACTTGTTCTTTTTTCCAGAGAACTACACTTGCAAATGATTGTAATTGATGCACAAGTTCTAATCAAAACTGAGGCCATATCTTAATACTTTCACTTTCCAACATTGATGTTATCAATATGTAAAAGTCTAGTAATGTTTTTTTCTTCGATATAAAATGTCGGCGACTACTAGTGGGACAACAACGAGCCGGGATCCAAGGTCCTAGAATAAGATTCCTAAGGAAGTGTACAAAATAACAGAGGTGGACGATTAGGGATTTCCGTCGGCTCCTGCGAAAGTTGTCAAAAAGTTCGCAACGATCTGCGGAATCCGAGGGAGGGAAACTTCACAATTCTGGTGGAACACATCGATCTGGTTCCACAGGCAAAAAAGCTGAGGCCTGGAAGGAGTTCAAGGAGAGCTTCGACTACCCAGAAGAGGCTGAGGAAAGACTGAAGCGACAGGCTATCCACAAGATGGCCAACTTGTGGAAAAATTTCAAGACCACGTTCTTCACCGACTACATCCTCAACCGCACTCAGCCAGAACCATTTGGGAAGTACCCGTTCATCATCCAGGCCGTGTGGGATGAGTTCCATGCCGCCAAATCAACCCCTGAGTCTCGGGCAAAAAGTGAGGCCTATAGGGCGTTGCAGGCAAAAAACCTTCACCTACACCGGCTTGGCACCGGAGGATACGCCGGGAAGCAGCAAGAATGGCAGAGGGAGGATGAAGTTGTGCAGAATCTAACACCCCACCAATCCTTGGTGATATTCCGACTACCCGAGCAAGGAACTGGGCAAGGGCAAGGGCGAAAAAGAATAGTAATGGAACACTGACGTTCGCAAATCCTGAAGATCAAGCAGTGTACGATAAACTCGTAAGTTTAACACATAGAATATGTTTCAATAGGTTGTATCGTACGCTCGATTTAATTCATCCGAACTTTACGGCAGGTCCAGCTGATTGCTGAGAGACAGACCTCCCAAGAGGTCAGCTCATAAAGACGTGAGGATGACATCCTCACGAAAGCTTTGGGAACCAAAGAACACCGTGGACGTACAAGGGGCATTGGCTCCAATGTCTCATGGAAGTATGAGTTTCCCTAATTCGCGTGGCAGTACAAGAAGCAGAAGCTTTCAAAGACGGAGAAACAAGCACGCCTTAAGGAGCAACTTTGGGAGGAGCTTAGAGTCGAGTCGCCGAAGAGTTCAATGAGAAGTTGGCACGAGTGGAGGCTCGGGTGGAGACCTATGACAAGATGATCGCCGAAGGTGAGTGCATTGCCGCTCCCAGAGTACAAGTGAGCCCCACGCAAAGGCGTAGCAGCTGCGCATCAACTAAGGTGACGGAAGAACAACCACCAATCCCCGCCGCGGTGGACCACATAACGGTAAAAAACAACAAAAAATACATATTTTGTATTAGCACCACAGTACACCCTAGTCGTAATGACACGTATGAATCTATCACAGGAACCCACATCGTGCACCCTAGTCGTTAGGGTGACACAAGCATTTACAATTCCGGCTACAGAAGGTCTTGCATGCAAGCCTACGCCGGAGACCCGGGTGCATGGGGCGCAACTGCTAGCCGGACATGCAAAAGTTCAGGTTGACTTAGTAAAGCCCAATTGGATGGGCTTCACTCCCCCGCACCCACCAAATGACGAGGTTCTGACCCTTGGAGCTGCACGTAGGACCTTTATCCAATAGCCCAAGGATAATATTCAGATCAATGTAACTCCTAAGCCAGCACCAAGTTCTCGTCCGACGTCGTCGCGTCCACGTACATATTTTGTAGTTGCCCCTCATGCCGGAGATCTTGTAGTTGCCCCTCATGCTGTTGGAGGAGATCAAGATCTCCAATTGTAGTATGATACAGATGTTTGGGGACGACGGTATGGAGGTCGACAGCAGGGCACACCAACTCCCTCCTGCCAAAAGGAGCAAGAGGGCGAAATCTTATCCACCCCAGATTGACACACGCAGAAAAGCTGCTAGAAAGGGGAGAGGAGTAGGAAATGTGCAAGGGACTGTTCTGGCTCCGAAGAAGCTTGATCTTGGCAAGGCGCGATCAGCTCCTGTAAAGCCTCCGACCGAATTCACATTAGGCATGCCATTGGTCGGAGACGACACCTTATCCAAGATGGGCCCTGCATGCAAGGAGTTGCATGGGTACTACATGGAGAGGTCCAACGCAAAGAGGAAGCATAGAGAGACCTCCATGTTGGGCCACCACGATAGTCAGCCGTTCCTCGGCCCTGCTGGCTTCATCGCCGTAGACTTCAAAGATCTATGGGACCTCTACAGGGTGCGAGCGATCGACACCAACCTCCTTAAGTGCTACTCCTTGTAAGTATTTATGGGTACGAGATATGATAATAACTGTCCATATATTACGCTAACCCGACTCTTGTTTTGCTTGTAGGTTAACCTGGAAGCATATCCATAAAAAGCACCCCATGTTGCCTTACTCGATCCAGCTGTCGTCAACGAGACAAATATGCAAAACGATCGAGCCAACATGGTGGAATATATCAAGGACTGCTTATATGCCCGTCAAGACAAGGACTTCATTATGTGTGCCTACAATCAACAGTAAGCATGTACCCTACTTAGAATCAAATGCGCGACGCGTATAGCTGTAGTTTTTAACTTGCAATTTATTAATGTCGCAGGAGTCATTGGATTCTTCTGGTAATAACGCTGAAGTGGAGTTTGGTACACTACCTTAACTCCAATATCAAGCCAAAAATATACAAATGGTCGGGCATCGAAGCTGCCTTGAACGAGGCATGGGACCAATATGTGGCAAAAGGCGGGAGGTATAAGGATGGGCATTCCAAACTCGGCCACAAAAAAGACTTCCCAATACATCAACAAGTGGGCGACCAATGTGGGTTCCACGTCTGCCATAACATGCAGACCTTAGCAGACGAGGTGACATTGCTTGACCTTGAGGTGTGTGATTAAATTGTTTATATACATAGGACGATAACTTTCCAAGTATGTAGACTAACTTGGCGCCTCACATGCAGGATAAACTATCAAGGATTCCGGATAACAACTTCGATATAATTAGAGAGGAGATAACACAATTCATACTAGATGATGTCTTGTCTCCGAAAGGAATGTTTAGAGTAAAGTCCTAGATAGCTCGACTCTAAATGGTAGAACATTTGCAATGATTTTGCGACAAACATTTGATTTTTATAAATATTCTTTGTAATACAATTATGCACATTGTTTCTGTATATATTTGCTTTTCTTTGTAATACAGTTTTGTAGGTTTTGATACATGTCGACGGTTTGGAGAGCAAAAATGGATGTGAATGACATATGTGAATGGGTTGTGGATGTGAATGTATGTGTTTAATCTTGTGGATATGATGGCTGTGGCTGTGGCTGTGGATGTGAATGACATATATGATGGTTGTGGCTGTGAATTACATATATGATTGGCTATGGTTGTGGCTGGGAATGGGGCTGGGAATGGAACGGGACTATATCTCTGTTATATCTGTCATTTTTGCAGCGGGCATGGTTAGCAAAGGCCTGAGGCTAGCAAAAAAAATAAATTTTATTTTTTTCATAATAAACTCATCTCTAACGGGCATTTTGAAAAATCCCAATAGAGATAGGTCATCCGTGACGGACTCAACCTACAAGCCCGATAGAGATAGGTCATCCGTGACGGGCTCAGGACTTCAACCCGTTAGAGATATGTCATCCGTGACGGGCAACAAACCAGGACTATATTTGACTCCATGGTTGGTCAACCCTATTGGTGACAGCCTACTAAATACGGCCCGTTAGAGATGAGTTATCATCTGTGACGGGCTTGAATTTAGGCCCGATTGAGATGTGTCATTTGTGACGGGCTCACAATACACTCGGTTTGACTTGAATGTTGGGTCAAACTCATCTGTGATGGGCCGTTATTTTAGCCCGATTGAGATAATGTGCATCCGTGACGGCCTTATGCACGTTAGAGATATTTTCTCACATCAGTGACCTTTGCTTAGTGATGAGGGCCATACCCGATAGATATGAGGGTTAATACCCGTTAGAGATAGCTGATGCCGGTGTAGTGATAGTTGCATTTGAGTTGTTGTTTATCTTGTTCTTGCTAGGTCTTCAGTTGCTTGCAGGAATAACCCTAAAGGTTTGGTTGATCGAGCTCCACAAGATCGCGTCAACCAGTGAAGTTGATGTATCGGTCGCTAAGGCACAAATACTCCGAAAAGTATTGTAGTCGGGTCGTGAACGTCGTCTCATTAAATCAAAGTTATTATCTACACCGAAAGATTGGGACACCCTAATGTATATCATTAACTCTTAACCAAGAAATTATTTAAAGCCTTTTCTAATTTTCTATAAAAATTCCTAATTCACCTATCTATATATTGTTAACATATAAATTGTACATGAAAGTTTCCAAATTTAAACCCTCGACTCTAGCACCAGTCCACCAAACAAGAAGTTTCTTTCTCCGGATTAGACCTTTCATTGACCAGTTTACTTACTAGAAACAAAAAAGTAGAATGTTAATGACATGAAATGTAGAGATGAGAAACTAGCTCTATTAGTTGGTGGGTAAAACACATTGGTACACTTAGTGTTGTTTACATTATATCTGACCAAGTTGGTTGTCAATGATTGTCCATTGCGCACTAGTGACATCTTACAAGATTCCAGAAGTACTAAAGTTGACCCTAGTTATTTACTCTCGCTCCGTTTTTAAAGGAAAAATTAACAATATTTATAATATCAAACTAGCTTTTAATATATTTTAATAATATATTTATTTTAGATTTAAAATGTTGTTATATTTTGTTGTAAACTTGATCAAACTTAAAAATTTGAGTAGAAAAAAAATAAAAAATTCTCTATCATCACTTATAACACACCTTAGCAACGGTTCAGATCTAACATCTTTCTTTTACTCTCTAATAATCCAACGGACAAAAATCAGATTTCACTTCGTTGTTTCATATTATTTCATATTTTTATTTTTATTTGTATGTATGAATTTAATTGTGAGAGGCTATTCGAGATTTGTTTTTTTCTTGTAAACATACATGTCGGAGATTTACTTTTTTTCTGACTTATATATATGTGTAGGTTTAAAAAGAAATGATCGATTATATTACTGTGATAATTTATAATAAAAAACAAAGAGATCGAGGAATTAACAGCTAAGTCGTCATGGGTAGCAGAGCATGCGTTTCCACCTCTTGATATATAAACAGTATTTAAAACTAATGAATATTACGATTAAATGGGTATACATAAAAAACTATTAACGGTTTATTAATTAAATTTAAATTATTTGAGACCTAAAAATAGATATATTTGAAATTTATTGTTTATTAATTTAGAAAACATGTTAATAGAAATTGAGGTAAAATCTAAATTTTAATGAGAAGAAATTGTAATGAACGATCCTACTGACCGAGGACGTATCAAGTGGACACCGAAATTTCCACGCGGTACATCGTCCTGTCCTACGGAGTAGAAATCCTAGTCTACGTACCACCGTTGATCGAAAACCTCTGCAATTTTTTTTCTATTTTATATAAAAGGCGGATGATAATTTGGAACCAGTGCTAATACGGCGATGGCGCTGATGAAGTAGCTGTGCAGGAAGGAAATTAGGATGCGAATACGTATCTTCCTCTTCCTCTATTTCGTGTTACACCAAGCTATAAGTTGTGAATAATTATATTAGTACACTTATTAATTACTACTCCCTCTGTTTAACTTAACATTATAAACCGTTTTAGATTTTTAATAGATTTATACATGGTTACTTTTCAAATTTATGAATATGCTCGTGCGTAGTAACGGACGTTATTTTATTTTATTATAATTATTTCAAAGTTGAAGTCTCATGTAATTTTAATTTATTTTTTTCTTTATGTCTTCACTCAGGCCTATTGTCCGGCACACTTGAAATAATAAACATGTTTACACGAGTAATTTGGATTTAATTTAATTTAATTTGGATATCAAAGGTGAGTTTGTTTTTTTTCTATTGCAAAATACAAACTAAAGCTAGTATATAAACAACATCATATAAAAAAAATCTAATGTGACTAACTTTAACTTTGCACATAACATTGCCCCAAACCCAATGAGCTCGGCCAAATCTACGGTAACATCTAACTATTTCTTTCTTTTTCTATTTCTAGTTATTTTCACGAGACAGGGAGAGGCGCAGGAGGTTTTTTTTCATTCAAGCCCTTTCTTTCTTTTTAGTATTGAGACTACGGGTTAATTTTATAAACACTCAAGGGGTTTTCTACAAAATATCCAGACGAACGAAAATTATAGATAGTACTGTTTATATACATTGAATCTACACACGCAGACACACACGCAGACACACACGCAGTGGCGAATCTAGAATAAAAATTATTGAATTATTGAAGATCCTATATATTTATATATCATAACATATATAATAATAATAAATATAGACTAAAACAACTAAATATTTAAATTCTACACGGAGTCCTGTGACCCCGGGTAACATCCTTGTATATATGATAAACTTTGTATATCCCGTTTATATATATGTATGTACGTAAAAACTGTATACATGTATAGACGTCCAACTATACCTATATGCAGAAAATACTTTCCTTTTAAAATGCGACCCTTCGAATTATTGGATTAATTCATGTATTTCGCTTTGATTTTGTTGAATTCAACCGGATCGTATTGATTCAAGCCAGCTTGTATATAGGTCGAAAACCATAATTAATTTGCAGCAATTAATAGTACGTGTGTGAAATTGAAATGTACAAGGCGTTTTCAGTGATCTATAGGTGCCTTGACAGCGGCGACGAGCCATGCATATCTAACTGGAGTACTAATTAACTGGATTACGGGTTAATTTCATAAATATTCAAAGAGTTTTTTTTAAAATAGCCAACTTAAAGGGTCTTCTGTGCAGGCAAAACAATATTTTTGGTAGAAACGAATTTAGATGAGAAATAAAAGACTATATTTTTTCTACATGTATTCATACAAACGACTATACAAATTCAAATCATGTAGAAAATTAAACTTGTTTCGAGGCTAAGCTAGTATAGTTTGACTATATTGATAAAAGGTATGAAGTAAACGATAAAATTTAAATGCTAAAACGATAATTAAATTGAAACGGAAAGAATACATATGCATAAAGGTACAGAAGCCGCCGGAGACGGACATAAACAAGGTGACCCGAGCATTCCTGAGAAGGATGGATCGGTAACTGCTGGATGTGGGATCCAATGGTTAGGAATGGGCAACAAGGATTAAGGCCTGGTTCAGATTTGTAGTGGCTTTTCAGCCTGAAAAGGTAGAATGTGAACCAAACAGTTGGTTTTTTAATCTGACTTTTGAAAAGCCAAAAATCATAATTGACCTAAAAAGCTTAGAAGTCAAAAGTAATTAGTTTTTGAGAAGAAAGTTAAAAGTAATTATCTGTCATCGTTACCCGGAAAACAGTTTAATTTTAAATAAGCCAACTTAAAAACTAGCTTTTAAACAATCTCCTTGCTTCTCCTTGCTTCTGAAATTTCTTTTCAAAAGCTAAAAGTGAAAAACCAACTTCTGACTTTTAAAAAGCTGAACAAAACAGACATAAAAAAGACGTCTCACCTAAAGGGTGTCTACAGCCTCATTAGTTTATAATTAAATCAAAATTTAAACTTTAAAAATTAATTTTAGAATTGATTTATAATTTTTTTATCATAGTTTATTTTATAATATTTGTTTTTAAATCGTCATATATATATATATATATAAAGTTTAATCATAAATCGTTTTTATATTATTAATAAATGAAGTATAAGCGTAAGTGAAACACCGAGTAGCCCCAGCAGCGTAGAGAGAAGACCGCGGATTGACTTGGGGGCTTGGGCAAGCGAACATGCCGCGTTTGCCATGTGATATGAAGCTGCGAGGTTGTGTGTGAATGTGTGATCTGCCATGCCCATCGGTCGGTCCCATCCGTGGACTTGTCCGGTCTCCTTCCCTTCCCGGCCTCACCGGACGACCTCCGGCTCCGGCGCCGGTGGGCCTCACTCACCCTCACGCGTCCCCGAGTAAATCTCTGCCGATTGAGACCCACCCAGATGTGGACGCGGTCAGCGAGTCGACTCTTTGACTGACTCGGACACACTCTCTCACCCAACTATTCGGTCGTCGCTTTCGTAAATATATACTCCGCAGAAAAAAAAAAAGAACTCGTCAGTCGGAGATGAATTCTACTCCCGAAGAAACGTTCATCCGGTTATACTTTTTTTAAAAAAAATTAACAAAAAATAATATATAATATATCATTTTACACACTTACAAATCAAATTTAACTTGTTAAAGTAGTAAAAAAACAACAAATTAAACTTTAAATACATATATTTACAATCAAATTTATTATTTTTTAATAATTTATAAAATTTAAATTTAAATATACATGTTTATAAAATGATATATTATATATTAGTCTATTTTATTATTTTTTGAAATATTTTTATAGTCGTTCAATTGGCAACGTCGTCAGTCGTCTCAGTCTTCACTAATGGAGTTTACTAGTAGTATAAAAAAGGGAGCACAGGTACAGCTTAGCTCCGGTGGCCAGTGCTCATCCATATCCATCGACATGGAGGGGAAATCCGTTGCCGCCGCAGCAGCCGCGCTCCTTGTCCCCCTCCTCCTCTCGCAGCAGCCGCGCGCCATCGTCGCCGACCATCTCTCCATCGCCGGCTCTACCACCGCGCTGTTCGACGCCTGCTCGGGATTCCTCGACCTGCTCAGCCGGAGGAACATGATCCTGCTCTGCAACGCCATCCTCCTCATCGTTCTCAGGAACGCCGGCCTCCTCGCCTCCCCTGCGGATGCTCGCCATGACGGCGATGGCGCCGCCGGCATCAGCACCGCCATCAGCTTCGTCACCGCCGACTCACCTGTTGAGTCCTCTCGCCGGCGGCCCCACAAAACAAGGAGTGACATCGTCGTCTGGCGCCCGAGCAAGCTCGCCGTAGTAGCCGTGCTGGATGCTGACGACGACGACGATCGCCTTAGGCGGCGGCGTCCAACACAGCGCCACGAGCCGGCGACGGCGCCGACGATGGCGACAAGCGCGCTATCACCGGCGGGGGAGGAGAAGCAGAGCTACGACGGCCTCGACGACGATCATGTTTCTGCGGGAGCGATCGTCATGGTGGAGGATGCCAAGATTAGCTCCCCTGTTTCTGACTCTGATCATGATCACTATGCCGGTGAGTACACAAACGGACGAGACGACGATGACGACGCAGAAGTCCTCGACCAGTGCGGCGGCGACGATGACCACGACGACGTGGACGACATGAACAGGAGGTTCGAGGAGTTCATCGCCAACACCAAGAGGAAGATGCAGCTGGAGAGCCTCCAGCTACAACTAGTCATGAAGGTTTAGAAAAAAAACTTTTTTCTTTTTTCCCCTCTTTCCATGGAGAAAAAAAGTTTAATGAGAAACTAAGGTTAATTTCATACATATTAAATACAATGACACATCAACATATGTGATGACATGGTAACATAATTATAACATAATTATAAAAAGAGAAAACCAGTTTCATCTTGATAATCCATGACTTATAAAATTAGTGATTTTGATTCTAAAATCACACATAAAACTCAAATAACATTTCATTTCATTTATGCTTATGTGATTATTTTAAAAACATCAATATGAAAATTTTTTATTAGGATTAGCCTTCTACCCGCAACATGGTCACTGTACAACACTAGTACAAAACCTTTCATCCGTAACGGGCCCAAATATGTCTCGAGCACTTGGGCTGTCAGAACGAAGTCATGTCAATCGAGCCGTCATTTGCACCGTTGTAGATGTACTCGTACAACCCCAATTGTAAATAGCCCATCAGCGATGAAACTCATCTATGACGGGCTCAAATGTAAGCCCGATTGAGATAACCTAGGATATCTTAATCGGGCCATAATACCAAGCCCATGAGAGATGAGGGCCATCGGTGACGGGATCAAAAATAAGGCCTGATTGAGCTGACTTTATAGCCCGTCACCGATGACTCATATCGGTGTCGGGCTTTCATTTAAGGCCGTTAGAGATGTCTGTGCCCCATTACAGATGTTGTTTAACTGGCCTGATTGAGATATTGTTCGGACACACTATAAATGCATCAGCAACCGATGTCTGAATTCATTCCACTGTTCACTTCTTTGGTGGGAGGTTGAAGGGGGCGAATTTTTGTTATTTTTTTTAAAAAAGGAATATATTAGAAGTAAGTATAAAGGTTGATTTTTTTACAATTTAGTAGTATGATAACTAATGTTTTGTTAAATTTTGTAGCGATGGATCGAAGTTGGATGAATGTGACAACTTTAAAGCGTCATTGCAAGGAGTATAGAGATGGCGTTTTAAGTTTTATGAACGTCGCGAAGGAGAATAGGAGAAGAAAAAATAGCAAATACATGTGTTGTCCATATAGAGATTGCAAGAATGAGATTTTATTTAGCGGAGAGGAGGTACACTCTCACTTGATACAACGGGGATTCATGAAGGACTACACATGTTGGGTGAAGCATGGAGAGACAGAATCGGATAATGGTGCAGCTGCAGACAGCATCGGTGCCGACAATCATGAAGATAAAGATGAGCGTGACATGTTTATTCCATCTCCATTGGCGGTGAAATGGTTGATGTGGATCCTGATATGCTGCAAGAGATGTTACGTGATGTTGAGGAGCAAGCTCACAACGAGAGAGATTCGATGAATTTCAGTCGTTTGGTCAGTGACTCCGAGACACCTCTATACGCCGGATGCAAGGCAAAGCACACCAAATTACTAGCTACCTTGGACCTAATGAAGCTGAAGGCAAGTAGTGGATGGACAGATAAAAGTTTTACAGAACTTTTGAGAATATTGAAGGACATGCTTCCTGAAGAGAACACATTGCCTGAAACGACATATGAAACAAAGCAGGTTCTGTGTCCCCTAGGATTAGAGGTTCGTAGAAGTCATGCTTGTCCAAACGATTGCATATTGTACCACAAGCAATATGCGGACCTAGAAGCTTGTCCTGTGTGTAAGGCTTCTCGATACAAGCGAAAGAGAAGTGCGGAGGAGGGAAAGAAGTCAAAGCGGGATGGTCCGGCGAAGGTTGTATGGTATTTACCCATCATTGATCGCTTTAAGAGAATATTTGTCAACCCGAAGGAAGCAAAATTAGTGCGATGGCATGCCGAATAGAGAACAAACGACGGTTTGCTAAGGCACTGTAACACCCTGAAAATCGGAGAATTTAAAAACCGAGAATTAAAAATCAGAACTCACAAAAACTTTTGGCTCATTGCTTCTCATCATGTTTATTGTTTCTTATTTGCTAGCTTTGTTGCATGAATTTATATGAGAGCGATTCATCTCGATGTTTGAGAAAAACCAAATAATTTGAATTTCCATTAGGGAGAAAAAATTCGGAGTTTAGAGTTGGAAATTTTAATATAATATAGGAAAAGGGTTGTGGATTTATAAAATTATATACTTGGGATCAAAACATTATTTTGGTGGTTGAGTAATATTAATTAGTGAATAAAATGAGTGATAAAATATTTTAAAAGGATATATATGAAGTCTAGAAATTATTTGGAATCAAAATTGCATTTTCTAGAATTTAGGAAAAAGGATTAAATTAAATATGTGAAATATATTTTAAAATAATAAAAGTGGGTGGAAAGGTTGAAAATATATTTTACAACTTAATTTTTTGGTGTGCTATATTTTCTTTTAAATTTTAGGGGTGAAAGGATATAGAATTTGGAAATTAGGAATTAAATCGGGGAAATTCGGAAATAGCACTGTTTATTATGCGCCACGTGCTCGACGCTGTACCGGCCGTACCGCGCCCCACCTGCGTGTGCGACACGCGCCGTGCCCCAGCCCCTGTCCTCGCGCCGCGCCCGCGCCGCCCGCACTGCCCCTACTCCGCGCGCGCCACGCGCCCGCCTCCGCGCCGCGCGCGCGCCGTGCACGCCCCACCCGGACCCCACGCCCCGCGCACGCCACGTGCCGCGTCACGCCCGGTCCCCGCCGCTCGCGCCTCTCCCCGCGCCGGACCCCGTCCCGCGCCGAACCCCACCGTCCTCGCGCACGCGCCCGCGTTCGCCGCGCCCGCCACCGCCATCCGCGCGCCGCGCGTGCCATTCGCGCGCGGACTCCCCTTTCCCCTCTTCTCCCTCTCCGATCGCCTATAAAAGGGGCCAAGCCCTCTCCTATTCTCCCCAAACCGCCGCACCTCGCCCTCCCATTCCCGCTCATCCCCACCGCGCCGCGTCACGCGCCGAAGCCGCAAGCCATCGCGCCGTGCGCCGCATGCCGCCTTTGTCGTCCACCGCGCGCCGAAGCACCGCCGCATCTCTCGTCGCCGCTGGTAAGTCCCCGGGCCGCCGCCCTTGCGCTTGCGCCGGCCGTCGGCCAAACAGAGAAGGGAGAGAGCGCGGGGAAGAAAAACAGAGGAAGGAAGGAGAGAGAAAAAAGAGAAAAGGGAAAAAAAGAAAGAAAAGAAAAGAAAAAGGGAAAAGGGAAAAAATAGGGGAAAATATGGAAAAATCCAGAAAAATTAGGAAAAATATTTGAAAAAATATTTGGGCAAAAATATAATGTTTTCTCGTGTATTTTCTCGTGCGATCTCGGAATTCAAAAAATAGTACTTTCGAAGATTTCGTTCTCGCCTCGTTTTTACTCGGAGTTTTTCTATTTTCTCTTCGCCATTAAAAATATATTCTTTTGGTACTCAGACCTCCAAAACTTCGAGTATCAATTCTTTTGATCAATGCTTTTTAGGTTTATTCCCTTAATCAAATTGGACAGATATTTTGCGAAAACCCTAAAAATCCCATACTCGCGGTTTAAATCGGATTTTATCCCAAAACTCTCGCCCGAACTCGAGTAGAATTTTAGGCTAAATATTCAAAGTCATTTTATGGTTCTTTTCGACTCTTGGTATTTTATTGAATTCTGATCGAATTCAATTGATTTTTCGCTTGTACGGATAGCAACCGAGGAAGCAGGCGCTGACTACGTTGAAGACTCCGGCCAACAAGTGTGTGAGCAAGGCAAGTCAACACTTCCCTTGAACATATTGATCCTACTTTGCGAAATGGTGTTGATTTACACTTCAAATATGCATGCTATACACAAATGAGTACCTATGCTTGATATACCATGCCTTGATATTGATTACCCTTAGATATAATCTTTGTAACCTTCGATGTGATATAACCGGAGGATAACTTTGGTAAAATGCTTAGTCCTGCTTATATTAGATTCGTGCATACTCATGATTTTACAAAGAAGCTTCGTGCTTGGGCAACTATCTTTGGGAAGGTAGTTGGAATAAGGCATGTGGAGACATGAGCGCCACATTGCGTTGATCATGATGAAAATAGTTTTGTTGGAAAAATAAAAAGTACAAAACCAATGTTTTGGACTGGGGCGGATGGATGGATTTGGGTGGATTCCGGTAAGGCAAGAACCGTCTCTGGCCGATTAAGGACCGAGCCATGAGACTTATAACCTGGAACGAGCCAGTACAACCGTACTTCTCGAATGGGTATAGACCTAGTGGAGTAGATAGCCGAGCGGAGGCAGTATCCCTGCATATTGGTTCTTGAGTGAAGAGGTGGTTCTGGTTATTGAGATAAGGCTGCGGCCTAGGTGTTGAGTAATGAATGAGAATGTTGTGAAAGTTTTCCCTTACCCCGGGAGCGCCAGAACTCCTCTCATTGCTAGGAAAGGACGGCTAGAGTGCAAGAAGATTTAAGTTCATGGAGCGGGTACTGCCAAAGCGAAGTTATCGAAAGGCTTTGCCGTGAACATCCCATATGAAGGGATGAAAGCTCATTCAATGAGTAGTTGCGGAGTACGGGTAAAGTGTACATCCACTGCAGTGTGAGTAAACCAATCTATTCGAATAGCCTTGCTCGCGGTTAATAAGCGACGTGACAAGTTTCTCCCGTGGCTAGACTCATAAATTTTAAAATGATGGGATGGGAATGCATAAAGATTTTGTGTGCTGGTGGACTCAACTTCTCGAACTGTGAGAAGGGGTGGACTCCCCAGAAAACCATGACGAACCGGAGGCGAAAAGCCATCCTTGGAATCACGATGGATGGTAGACAGAACCGTCACCGATTTAGTATACTCTGAAACTAAAACTTGACCTGGCTAGAAGTTAGGTTTGTGAAATGATTTGTGAAAATTGGCTTTGTGCAAATAAACCATAGCCATCATTTGAATGACCTTATCATGTGCATCATTCCGTGTTGGCTTGCTGAGTACGTTGGGTACTCACCCTTGCTATACGCACAAACCTTCAGATGGAGGAAACGAAGAATTGGAGGACCCCTATGCTTACTGCCAGATGGACGAAGGAGGAGAAGGCGTCTACTAGGTCTTAGTCCCCGGTTGTTGCCTGTGGCAATCGACATGTCCCTGCCTTCCGACTGCTAATCTTATCTAAATTCTACTTTTGGTTGTATCCGGACCAGTAGGTCCTATTTGTATTCGATGTTGCCTTCGGGTCTATTATTGTAATAATTTTGATGTAAGATTATTCGTGCACTTTGCACCTAGTAATTCAGAACTATATTCGTGGGTACCAAACTACTCGATCCAGGGATATGGTACTATGAACACGAATGATTCCCGTCCTCAAAAACGGGGTCGACAGGCACCCAGCAGATTCGATTCAATGGAGGAATATTGATCGAATGTACAAAGACTTTGTTGCCGACCCCAGAAACATGAGGATATGTTTGTGTACGGATGGCATGAATCCTTTTGGAGATATGAGCAGTTCTCACAGCACTTGGCCCGTCCTTACTGCGAACTATAACCTCCCGCCATGGTTATGCTTCAAAAGGAAATATATTATGTTGTGCTTGTTAATCCAAGGTCCAAAATAACCGGGCAATGATATCGATGTATTCCTAGAGCCTGTTATCGATGATCTTGAGATTCTTTGGAAAGAAGGCGTGGACACTTGGGATGCATATGGTCAAGAGAACTTCAAGCTACGAGTTCTACTGTTCTTCACCACTAATGACTATCCCGCACTGGGCAATCTTTATGGACAAACCGTGAAAGGAAAGAAGACCTGCTCCGACTGTATGGAACATACACGCAGCAGGTGGCTGAAGAAATTTAGAAAGATGGTTTACATGGGTCATAGGAGATGGTTCCCGCTACGCCACACTTTTAGAAGAAAGAAGAAAATTTTCAACGGTAGGAGAGAATTAGAACTGCTCCCAAGGATCTGTCTGGAGAAGAGGTCCATGACATGGTCAAAGACATAACTAATGAGTTTGGGAAGAAAAAAAAACGTGGCAAGGAAAATGATAAAGCTATGTGGAAGAAGAAATCCATATTTTGGCGGCTATCATACTGGAAAGACCTTGAGGTCCGGCATTGCATTGATCTAATGCACGTAGAGAATAACGTTTACGACAATTTGCTCGGGCTGTTGCTTAATATGCCTGGAAAGACAAAGGACGGCTTGAATGCTCACCTAGATCTGCAGAAATTGAACATTCGCAGTGAGCTTCAGCCTGTTACGGATGAAAAGACAGGAAGAGTGTACCTCCCACCAGCTTGCCACACATTGTCGAAGAATGAAAAGATCGCAATGCTTTCATGCATGTCTGATATTAAGGTTCCTTCGGGCTATTCAACAAGGATAAGTAAATACGTTAAATTGGAGGATCTAAAAGTGGTTGGAATGAAGTCTCACAATTGTCACGTGCTGATCACACAGATCTTACCAGTTGCTATCAGATGTATTCTACCACCCAAAGTGTGTCACACAATCCAACGTCTTTGTGCCTTCTTCAATGCAATCGGCCAGAAGATTATAGACCCCGAAGATTTAGATCAGATGCAGGCTGATATTGTCAATACCCTGTGTCACTTGGAGATGTATTTTCCACTATCTTTCTTCGATATCATGGTTCATCTCCCTGTTCATCTAGTGAAGCAAACAAAAATATGTGGCCCAGTTTTTCTAAGGGAGATGTACCCGTTCGAGAGGTATATGAGAGTTCTTAAGTCGTACGTTCGAAATAGAGCAAAACCAGAGGGGATCATCATTGAAGGGTACACGACGGAGGAGGTTCTTGAGTTCTGCATCGACTTTATGGTCGAGACTAATCCTATCGGAGTTCCTGCGTCTCGCCACGAAGGAAGGTTAGCAGGCCTTGGCACAATAGGCAGAAAAAAATTGTTCCCGATCAAGCTACCTATGCGCAGGCTCATTCGCTGTGCTACAACATATGGCTGAAGTAACTCCATATTTTGAGGAGCATCTAGCGAAAGTCCGACAGGATAACATGGGTCGATCAGACATGTGGATCAACAGAGAACATACTACTCGCTTCAATGAATGGTTCAAGAATCGTATCGCACGATCAACCGATGACCCAACTGAGATAATACAAAGGTTGGCAAGGGGCCCAAGCTAGGATGTTGACACATGGCAAGGGTATGATATCAATGGATACACATTCTACACCATCACACAAGATAACAAAAGCACAATGCAGAATAGTGGAGTCTGTATAGATGCATATCATGATAAAGCTAGATCGAACACATATTATGGCCGCATAGAGCATATTTGGGAGATGAACTACAGGAGCTTCAAAGTCCCTTTGTTTCGTTGCAGCTGGGTGAATATTCGAACCGGAGTAAAAGTCGACAAGGAAGGATTCACTTTAGTGGATCTGGCCAAGGTTGGATACACAGACGAACCATTCGTCCTAGCCAAGCACGTCGAGTAGATTTTCTATATAAAAGACCCCGCAAACAAGAAGCTGCACGTTGTTAGGGATGCAAACGAAGAATTGTTGGGGTTGACAACGTCGTCGATGAAGAAGAATACAACCAAAATCTTCATGTGAGACCTCAGATCGAACTTGACGATGATCCCGAAGACGAAGTGGCATACGCTCGCTCACACCATTCGGAAGGCATATCCTTGTAAATAGAGTCTTTGTAGTAATATAATTTGTAAATTGATGAATGTGACGAAGTATTTTGTACCGGTGCCTTAATGGTTGCAGAACATACAATGAGTAGTCTCTCTACCCTGCACTATAAATACAGGTATTCGTATGGGTTGCATTAGCAACACTTGTTATTGTGTTATGCGTTGGTCCTCTCTCTTAAGTGTGATGTTTTCTTGTTTTCCGATTATTCACTTCTCTTGGTTTCTTAAATAGGATATAATTAACTTTGCCAAGTTTAAGCACTTTTTGCTATTGAATAAAATTTTGAACAAGCTCTATGATGTGGTATGAATAAAATTTTGAACAAGCTCTACTTCATCTGTTAATTATAATATTTTTTAAAAATACAATCCCAACTGTAAACTAATTTAATAAGGTATTGGATGCGGATGACACTTATCCGTATCGGGCCTACTGTCATTGCCCGATGCAGATGATAGCCATCTGTATCGGGCCTTTTGTTAATGCCCGATGCGGATGACACTCATTTGTATCGGGCTTACTACAAGGGCCCTCAGCGATGACTCATTCGTATCAGGCCTTAGTAGTACGCCCGTCAGAGATGACGTTGGCTAGGGTTACTTAGTCAATCCCGTAGATCCAGATCCATTCACGCCTCCTCTCAGATCTACGCCGCCGCCTGCTCTCCTCGCCTCCACGTCGACCCCGAGCCCGGCCGTCTCCTCGCCTCCACGCCGCCGCCTCTCAGATCCACGCGCGCCATCGCCGTCGCCTCCTCTCCTTCTCCCCTCCACGCCGCCACCTCCTCTCCTCCTCTCCTCCGCGCCGTCGCCTCTCAGATCCACGCGTGCCATCGCCGCCTCCTCTCCTCCTCTCCTCCACGCCGCCGCATCCTCTCCTCCTCTCCTCCACGCCGCTGCCTCCTCTCATCCTCTCCTCCACGCCGCTGCCTCCTCTCATCCTCTCCTCCACGCCGCCTCCTCCTCTCCTCCTCCCCTCCACGTCGGCCGCCTCCCCGTCGACCCCAAGCCCGGACGCCTCCTCGCCAAGCCCGGACGCCTCCTCGCCGAGCCGAGCCCAGACGCCTCCTCGCTGAGACCGGACGCCTCCTCCTCAACACCGGTTAGTACACACACCTCCTCCTCCACGCCGCCTTCCTCCACGCTCACCGGTTAGTTGATCTTCCATTGCTCTTTTGTTGCTCTTATGGATGCTCAAGATGATTTACATACATATATTCTTGATGCTTGTGATGACACGGTTAGATTTATCATGCTTGGATGATTGTTAACTTTATGGAAAATTTATGCTTGGGATTAAAGTGCTCCGACCCACTTTAGGGGATTAAAGTGGGCTTTTTCCTCAATTTCTATGATCTGCACTTTATAAAGAATGTCCGAGGTTGCAACTAATTACCTCAGGCATCTCTATTGTTGTTACTTTATATTTGGTTCATTAACACAGTGATACAAGTTGCACCTTGGATGAATTTTCATATTTGCTAACTGTGTTTTTCATTTCCCATCTTAACTTGACAAGTTATCCGTGAAACACGCTTTGTTGCATCTTTGGCTTCCACTTAAAATGGTATTTGGTGTGTTCTTGTTGTTTATGCCCTTTATATGTCCTCAATGGATGTAACTACCTATCTACATTTCTCTTATTTTCCTTCAAAAAAAATTTCCATTAATATTGTTGCTCTAGAAGGTTTTACTTGTGAATTGCTCTGATTAGCATGCATTCTCAGTAAGACTACTTGTGTTGTATTTGTTGTGGGATTCTAAAACATGCTATTATCTGTTTAATCTGCTTTCGATAACATCGGCCTAGCAAATACACTATGCATTTTCTATTTTATTTTGATTAATGAATTAATTTGTATCCTGCTTTAGTCACGCCTCATATGGTCAGCATGACAGCCGAAAGGAACAATTTTAGAAATCTGCTTTGATGAATACAGTCTACATGCATGTTGTTCTGGGATGAATTAATTTAGCTTTTTTTCTTGGTCTGGATTTACTGCTATGATGCTTAAATGATATGGTTGCTATACTATTATCTTGCTTAATCCCTATGATGCTTGAATGATATGGCTGCTATACTGCTATCTTGCTATACTGCTATGATGCTTGAATGATATGGGTGAATGATAAGATTGCTATGATACTCTTGGCCCTATGATACTCTTGGCCCTAACTTGCTGTTCCTTTCCTCACCTTTCTTCTCTCCACTCTTCTTCCTGGCCGTGATGAATGCTCAACATTAGCCTTTTTTTGGGGGCAGTACACTGGATCTGTTAATATTACATTAATTTGGGTTTTTTGTAACTACACTTGTTCTTTTCAAGTGTTGTTCCTTTCCTCATCTTTCTTCTATTCATTCCTCTGGATTTCTTCTCTCCTCTTCCTGGCCAATGATGAATGCTCAAGAACAGACCATAAGAATGGACCATTGACACTTGTTCTTTTTTTTGGGCACTACAAGTTCTCTTTTTATGATAAGAACAAACAAGCTACACTTGTTATTTTGTTGTTGGGAACTACACTTATTTTGTTGTTTTTTTGTTTCTACAAATGTTCTTTTTAGCAAAAATACAACCATCTACACTTTTTATTTTGATTTTGGGAACTACACTTTTTTTTTGATAAAAACAGAACATATGTACTTGTTAATTTGTTTTTGAATCTACACTTGTTTTTTTGAAAAACCAGTCATGGACACTTGTTCTTTTTTGGGGGCACTACACTTCCTCTTTTTTTGCAAAAAAAACAGCCAAGTTGATCCATTCACATATATATTCATCACAGCCATAACCAAATTGATCCATTCACATATATATTCTACACTTGTTATTTTATTTTTGGGAACTACACTTGTTTTTTTATAAGAACAGACCATCTACACTTGTTCTTTTTTGGGGGCACTACACTTGTTATTTTTTTTATAAGAACAGACTATCTACACTTGTTCTTTTTTTATCTACACTTGTTCTTTTTTTATGACACTACACTTGTTCTTTTTTTATTATAACAGACTATCTACACTTGTTCTTTTTTTTGATCTACACTTGTTCTTTTTTTTATCTACACTTGCAAATGATTGTAATTGATGCACAATTTCTAAGCAAAACTGAGGCCACATCTAATACTTTCACCTTCCAATAGTTTAGTAATATGTAAAAGTTTAGTAATGTTATTTTTCTTCGATAGAAAATGTCGGCGACTACAAGTGGGACCACAACGAGCCGGGCTCCAAGGTCCCAGAATAAGATCCCTAAGAAAGTGTATAGAATAACGGAGGTGGACGAACAGGGATTTCCTACGGCCCTAGAGAAAGCCGTCAAAAAATTTGCAACAATCTGCGGAATCCTAGGGAGGCGGAACTTCACAATTTTGGCGGACCACATCGATCGGGTCCCACAGGAAAAAAATATGAGGCCTGGAGAGAGTTCAAGGAGAGCTTTGAGTACCCAGAAGAGGCCGAGGAAAGACTGAAGCGGCGGGCTATGCGCAAGATGGGCAACTTGTGGAAAAATTTCAAGACCACGCTCGTCACCGACTACGTTCTCAATCTATCCCAGCCAGAACCATTTAGGAAGTACCCATTCATCACCCAGGCCGTGTGGGACGAGTTCCATGCCGCCAAATCAACCCCTGAGTCTCGGGCAAAAAGCGACGCATATAGGGCGTTGCAGGCAAAAAACCTTCACCCGCACCGGCTTGGCACGGGAGGATACGCCGGGAAGCAGCAGGAATGGCAGAGGAAGGATCAAGTTGCCGCAGAATCTAACACCCCGCCAATTCTTGGTGATATCCCGACTACCCGAGCAAGGAACTGGGCAAGGGCAAGGGCGAAGAAGAATATTGATGGAACACTGACGTTCCCAAACCCCGAAGATCAAGCGGTGTACGATAAACTTATAAGTTTAACACATAAAACATCTTTCAATAGGTTGTATCGTTCTCTACATTTAATTAATCCTAACTGTACGGCAGATCTAGCTGACTGCTGAGAGACATTCCTCCTCCGAGGTCTGCTCACAAAGGCGCGAGGATGACATCCTCACAAAAGCCTTAGGAAATGAAGAACACCATGGACGGACAAGGGGCATTGGCTCTGCTATCCCATGGAAGTATGGGTTTCCCCAATTTGCTTGGCAGTACAGGAAGCACAAGCTATCAAAGACGGAGAAACAAGCACGCCTTAAGGAGCAACTTCGAGAGGAGCTGTGAGTCGAGCTCGCCAAAGAATTCAATGAGAAACTGGCACGAGTAGAGGCTCGGGTGGAGACATATGAGAAGTTGATCGCCAAAGCTCTGGCCGCTGCAGCTCCCAGAGTAGAAGTGAGCCCCACGCAAAGGCGTAGCAGCTGCGCATCAACTGAGGCGGGAGGAGAACAAGCACCAATCCCTGCCGCGGTGGACCACATAACGGTAACAAAATTCAACAAATGTATATTTTGTATTAGCACCAAAGTACACCCTAGTAGTAATGACACGTACGATTCTATTGCAGAAACCCACATCCTGTATCCTAGTCGTTAGGGTGACCCAATCATTTGTAATTTCGGCTGCAGAGGGTCTTGCATTCAAGCCTACCCCCGAAACCCAGGTTCATGGGGCGTAGCTGCTAGCCGGACATGCAAAAGTCCAAGTGGACTTAGTGAAGCCCGATTGGGTGGGCTTCACACTCTAGCACCCACTGAACGATGAGGTTCTGACCCTTGGAGCTGCACGTGGGACCTTTATCCAATGACCCAAGCAAAACATTTAGATCAATGTAACTCCTAGGCCAGCACCAAGTTCTCGTCAGGTACCGTCGCGTGCACATACTGATATTGTAGTTGCCCCTCGAGCCAGAGAACTTGAACTTGTAGTTGCTTCTCAAGCCAGAGAACTTGTAGTTGCCCCTCCTGCCGTTGAAGAAGATCTCCAATTACAATATGATACAGATTTTGGGGAGGACGGTATGGAGGTGGAGAGCAGGCCGCACCAACCCTCTCCTGCCAAAAAGTTGAAGAAGGCGAGATCTTCTCCACCCGACAACGGCAGAAAGGGGAGAGGAGTAGGCAAGGTGCAAGGGGTAAAGAAAAAGCTTGATCTTGGCAAGGCGTCATTAGCTCTGAATACTTTCACATTAGGCATGCCACTGGTCGGAGACGACACCTTATCAAGGATGGGGCCTGCATGCAAGGAGTTGCACGGGTACTACATGGAGAGGACCAACACAAAGAGGAATCATAGAGAGACCTCCATGTTGGGCTACCACGATAGTCAGCCGTTCCTCAGCCCCGCCAACTTCATTGTCATAGACTTCCAAGATCTATGGGACCTCTACAGGGTGCGAGAGGTCGACACCAACCTCCTTAAGTGCTACTCTTTGTAAGTATTTGTGGGTACGAGATATGATAATAACTGTCCATATCTGACGTTAACCCGGACTCTGGTCTTGCTTGTAGGTTTACCTGGAAGCAGGTCCAAAAAAATCACCCTTTGTTGCCTTTCTCGATCCATCTATCGTCAACGAGACAAATATGCAAAAAGATCGAGCTGGCATGGTGGAATATATCAAGGACTGCTTGTATGCCCGTCAAGACAAGGACTTCCTTATGTGTGCCTACAATCAATAGTAAACGTGTACCCTACTTAGAATCAAATGCGCGACTCGTATAGCTCTAGTATTTACCTTGCAATTTAATAATGTCGTAGGGGTCATTGGATTCTTCTGGTAATAACGCCGAAGTGGAGTTTGGTACACTACCTTAACTCCAATATCAAGCCAAAAATATACAATTGGTCCGGCATCAAAGCTGTCTTGAACGAGGCATGGTACCTGTACGTGGCAAAAGGCGGGAGGCATAAGGATGGGCATGCCAAACTCGGTCACAAAAAAGACTTCCCAATTAAACAACAAGTGGGTGACCAGTGTGGGTTCCACGTCTGCCATAACATGCGAATCTTAGCAGACAAGGTGACATTGCCCGATCTTGATGTGTGTTTACAATTGTTTATATACATAGGACGACAACTTTCCAAGTATGTGGACTAACTTGGCGCCTCACATGCAGGTTAAACTATCAAACATTCCGGATAACAACTTCGATATCATTAGAGAGGAGATAGCACAATTCATACTAGATGATATATTGTCTTTGAAAGGAATGTTTAGAGTAAGGTCCTAGGTAGCTCGATCAACTCTGAATGGTAGAACATTTGCAATGATAGTGCGACAAACATTTGATTTTTTAAATATTCTTTGTAATACAAATTCTGCACGTTGTTTCTGTATATACTTGCTTTTCTTTATAATACATTTTTGCAGGTTTTGATGCATCTGTAACTAAATTATTTCGCTCGATGATGAACTGGAGCCGTTCAAACATGTTGCAAATTACAACATCCAAAACACGGTTCAAATTATTTAGGTGTGTTGTAGGCTAGGTGGCTTCTAAAGATGTCTGCATCAAACCTTATGTCACAGGGCACGGCGGACATCTTTTAGAAGCCACCCTACCTACCACAACACCTCATACTATTACATATATAGTCTAGTTGTTCTGAGAGCAAAAAAGTAAAGACCATTTTGGAACTACACTTGTTCTTTTTTTTGGAACTACACTTGTTCCTTTTTGGAACAGAACAGCCATCTATACTTGTTTTTTTAGCAGTACACTTGTTCCTTTTTTTCTTACACATGTTCTTTTTTGCAAAAAATAAATAGCCATCTATACTTGCCTTTTTTCTGTTTTTGGGGTTAGTACACTTGTTATTTTGTTGTGGTTGTGGCTGTGGAATATATATGTGATGAATATATATGTGAATGGATATGGCTGTGGCTGTGATGAATATATATGTGAATGGATATGGATATGGCTGTGGCTGTAATGAATATATATGTGAATAGATCAACTTGTTGCTGTGACTATGATGAATATATATATGAATGGATCAACTTGCTGTTGTGGCTGTGATGAATGGCTGGGGCTAGGCTGTGACGATATCTGTCCATTTTTTGCAGTGGGCATGGCTACCAAAGGCCTGAGGCTAGCCAAAAAATAAATTTTATTTTTTTGGATAATAAACTCATCCCTGACGGACATAGTGGAAAAGCCCGATAGAGATAGGACATCCATAACGGTCTCAACCTAAAAGCCCGATAGAGATAGATAGGACATCCGTGACGAGCTACTTAAGCCCGTTAGAGATATGTCATCTGTGACGGGCAACAAACCGGAACATTATTTGACTCCGTGTTTGGTCAACCCTATCGGTGACGGCCCGGTAACTACGGCCCGTTAGAGATGAGTTATCTGTGACGGGCTTAGATCTAGGCCCGATTGAGATGTGTCATCCGTGACAGGCGTTCAACCCCACTGGTTTGACTTTTAAACTCATCTGTGATGATCATTTTTTATGGCCCGATTGAGATAATGTGCATCCGTGACGGCCTTGTGCCCGTTAGAGATATTTTCTCATATCAGTGACCTTTTCACAATGACGGAGGCCAACCCGATAGAGATGAGGGTTAATGCTCGTTAGAGATAGCCGATACCGACGTAGTGCAAACTTAATTTCGTTCACTGAAGAAAACCAAACCGCCTATAAGTAGTTTGGGAATGACCGAATGGGAGAGATCACCTATTTAAAGATGACTAGACTAATTAGTTGGCAATAACGAACAGAGCATCCCTAGCAACATACATAAAGCAGTAAAATTCACTCTCGATGAGGGAAAAAAGGCTATGAATAACAAAGTGGCATTTAAAAGTGGATGACCTCACATCTTAACTAGATAATACTCGCTGCGAAAATTTATAGCAAGTAATTTGATTATGGATAAGAATAGGTCATTAGCATAGATGGATGTATATGAATAGAAACAATGGTTATTGTAATTGCGATAGACTCGATTAGTATGGAAAGACCTAACTTTTGTCCAATACTTTTGCCCAATAGCATATTAAAGCCTGTTCCAATACTTTTGTCCAATAGCATGGTAGGTTCGAGAACGATGAATTCTGAATTATCTCTTGGCTCTATTGTAATGGTGACGAGATGAGATGTATTTGATAGTGCAGTGGTAAAGGGTATATGGTTTTAATTGTGAGGTCTCGTATTCAATTTTTAAAGGGTATATGGTTTTAACACTGAGGTCTCATGTTCAATTCTTCACACGTTAACAATTTCTTATTAAAAATATTTGAAAGAACATCTATCTTTAAATCTCTTTTTTTATTGTAATGCTGGCTAAGTTGTGACATTGTGTTCTCGTTTACTTCCTATCAAACTAAATAAACTATACATGTACTAGTGGGCTTTGCTTTTTGGATTGAATAGGAGCCTGCTTAAGCATAAGAGATATACAACCTATTTTGATGTAATCGCCAATAGAGGAAACATACACTTATAATTGAAAGTCATAAAGATAATAATAGTTAAAATTTATGTAATTTATTCACTTAACTTACCTTGATCTCACAAAAATTTTCAACGACGCACTTTAAAAGAACCAAGAGAGAAGAAACTAACATTGATACAGATTATTCTGTGAGCGCAGAGGACAACATAACTTAATATTGATCATCTTTTGAGCTTCGCCACCTATGCTCCGAGGATAGATAGTTTTTTTGCAAAGATGAACAATTCAGTATAGTCAAACATGAATCACGACAATGAGAGACATGGCTGTGGAAAGTTTTGGGAGAGAAACACTGCCTTTTGCCTCGGCGTGCTTTTACATTAATCTCAGATGGCATCAACAGCCGATGCAGTGGCTCTTACAAAGGGCGCGCACGCCTGGTTGTTCCTCGTGAGTAGCGCACAACAACAGAACAACGGCGTCGCTAATTACATACAATAATACGCGGATACATGCGATCATGCGCCAAGCTAGCTAGATCTAACAACCCATGCAATCGGGAAAGACTAAACTAACTAGGAGATAATCTTGACAACTCGTGCGGCTAACCAACTGCTGCGCATGCAGGCTAAGGAAGCTTTTCTTCAAAACTCCCCCTCAATCACTACTCATTTAAGTTGAGAGTGTATTTAAATTTTTCAAACTGTCCGACTGGTAATAGTTTTGTAAATCCATCAGCAATTTGATCTCCAGTGGGAACAAATCCAACTTCTAGCAACTTATGCTGAACCCTTTCATGAACAAAATGATAGTCTACTTCAATGTGTTTTGTTCTTGCATGAAAGACCGGATTGGAGGCAAGATACTTAGCACTAAGATTATCACACCATAATCTTGCAGCTGGAGAATTTATAACTTGTAACTCCTTCAATAAAGTCTGAATCCACATAATCTCGCCCGTGGCATTTGCCATAGCTTTATATTCAGATTCAGTACTTGATCTAGAAACTGTTGCTTGCTTGTGTGCACTACATGAAACCGGACTGCTTCCAAGAAAGATTGCAAAGCCTCCAGTCGAACGCCGATCGTCACCATTGTCGCCCAATCTGCATCGAGTATCCACTTATATCAAGAGTTTTTATCTCTCAATTGTTACACCTATCTTGGTATTTCCCTTTAGATACCTAAGTATTCTCTTGACTGTCAACCAATGATCTGTGGTTGGAGAGTGCAGGAATTGACAGACCTTATTTACTGCAAAAGCTATGTCAGGCCTTGTCAGAGTGAGATATTGTAGTGCTCCTACTATGCTTCTATAATTAGTAGCATCATCTGGCCCTAATTGACTTTCCTTATATATGCTAAGTTTCTCACTAGTTGATAGGGGTGTATTAACATGCTTGCAGCTCACCATTTTTGACCTTACCAGTAGATCATTTGCATACTTAGCCTGTGACAGAACAATTCCATTTGAAACCTTGTTCACTTCTATTCCTAGAAAATAGTGCAAGTCTCCTAAGTCTTTTAATGCAATGTCTTGTTGTAGGTTTCTCAACAGTACTGGTACTGCTTCAGCCTTTGAACTTGCTACTATTATATCATCTACATAGACAAGTAGGAACATGGTTAGATCATTTTTATTATAAAAGAACAGAGATGTATCAGCCTTAGATTCCTGGAAACCAAGGCTGCATAATTTCTAACTTAGTCTTGCAAACCATGCTCTTGGAGCCTGCTTTAGTCCATATAAGGCCTTTTCCAATTTGCAGACATAATCTCGGTGATGTTTGTCTTCATAACCAGGAGGTTGATACATATATACTTCTTCCTCAAGAATCCCATGCAAGAAAACATTTTTAACATCAAGTTGTCTCAAGGACCATCCCTTTGAGACGGCTATTGTCAAAATAATTCAAATTGTTGCCATCTTGACAACTGGACTGAAAGTATGTTCATAATCTATTCCATACCTTTGCTTAAAACCTTTGGCAACTAGTCTGGCCTTGTATCTATCCAGGGTTCCATCCCGTTTCCTCTTGATTTTATACACCCACTTGCACCCAATGATGTTTTTCTGATTTGGAGGAACTAGGCGCCATGTGCCGTTACTCATGAGGGCCATGTATTCTTCATTCATAGCCTGTCTCCAATTTTGATCAGAAAGAGCTTCATCAAGAGTACTCGGCTCTCCTATTTCTGCCAAAAAACGATAGCGAACAGTGTCGTCGGTATAAACTTTCTTTTTTGAATACCTCTTTGAGCTCTTGTTACAGGCCCATGCGCTTGTTGTTCTCCCCCGTGGCGAGCGTCGTAGGGCAGGTAGATACTGCAGTGCCACTGGATAAGGAATCAGCAGCAGCACTAGATGGTGTGCCTGTACCGGACAGATTTGGCGACTGGGGCGCGTCCACATGGGTGGTTGTGGCGCCAGTATCCTACAGGGACTCTGTTGATCCCTCAGATCCTGCCGGCGCGCTTGATTCTGGATCGGTACTTGCTTCCTGTTCTGTAGGGATAAGATCACTAGGCAAATCATTGTTAGTATGAAAACTATTCACACGATCTTCAGTGTTTATACTCCTTGGACTGATTAAATGAGATGGGAGGAGATTGATCTCTGAACGGAGTTTGGCGCCTGCATTTGGATGGAGATGTGAGAAGGGAAAAACATTTTCATCAAAGATAACATCCCGTGATATGTAAACTCGACCGGTGGAGATATCTAAGCATTTATATCCTTTATGATTTGGGCTATACCCAATGAACACACAGCGATGAGATCTGTACTGCATCTTGCGGGTGTTGTAGGGTCTTAGGTTCGGCCAGCAAGCGCACCCATAGGTTTTGAGACTTGTATAGTCTGGAGTTTGATCATACAATTTTTCCAAGGGACTTTGGTATTTGAGGACTTTGGTGGGTGTGCGGTTTATGAAATAAACAGCCGAAGTGAATGCTTCATCCCAAAACTTTAGAGGAATCAAAGCATGAGCCAAGAGAGAGAGGCCAACCTCAACAATGTGTCTATGCTTTCTCTCAGCAGATCCGTTTTGCTGGTGGGTATGAGGACATGATATATGATGAATAATCCCAACTTTACTAAAAAAGGAATTTAATTTTTGATATTCTCCTCCCTAGTCTGTTTGGATGGTCTTAATTTTTCGATCAAAGAAGCGCTCGACATGATTATGAAACTCATGAAACTTATGAAGAACTTCTGACTTGAACTTTAATAAATAGATCCAAGTAAAGCGACTATAAGCATCTATGAAACTCACATAATACTTCTTTCCTCCTATTGATGTGGGAGCTGAGCCTTAAACATCGGAATAAACAAGTTCAAAAGGAGAATTGACTTCACTAATCGAAGTTCCAAAGGGCAATTGATGGCCTTTTGCCCTTTGACAAGCTGTTAACGTCAAAATTTGGTAAGCCCCGAAGTCCTTATCGGCTAAGGGTTAGTTTCGGCTCGAAGCAAAATCGGCTGAGAGTTTTGCGTCAGCCGATGGAGGATCCATATCTCTAGCAGTCGGATTCTTGTTAGATTCAGTTTGAGAAGATCTTATCCAAAAGAAACCGAGTCCAGGGAGGATACTGCTTGTATCTATTAACTAGGAAGGGATTGTTAGTTTCCTAGTTTATCTTTAGGAAAGTTTGTTTTGTAATCTGTTAGGATCTTTGTCACCCTACGGGTATAAATATGTAAGCCTAGGGTTCATGTAAATCATCTCTCTCGATCAATACAATTCGGCGCATCGCCACCTTTTATTCTTCATCTTCGTTCAACATCCAGCGAGACTTGGCACCTTACGCGGGGCTGCATCGACTTCGATCTCCGGCGAAGGGTAAGTCCAAGGTCCCGCCGGCTCAGGCAATCGTATTGGCTACGTCGGCGTCGTCCAAGGCTGCATCAGTACATTCGACCTCTTGGATTGCTTCGGTTCGTTGATATGTTCACCTGAATATTTATCATATGCCTCTATTAATCTAATCTTAGTATTTCAGTTTAGCCCTATCGGTTGTCTCTCGTTTTAGGGTTTCTGTCGCTATCGGCTAAACTGTTTACTAGATTAGATTGGTTCAGGCATCTACCACCCTGAAAATCAGCCAAGGGCTTGATTGTCTAGATATTGCGTTTCTTTTCATACTTAGTGCTGCATCAGTTTGAATCTACTAAGTTGTGATTAGAACCGTAATCTCTAGCCTACCTGTTGGTTGCCACTAAGGGTTTCATCGGGGTTTCAGCCGGTGAGGTATCCGGATTTTGCATCGGCTTGCAAGGAATATACACAAGTTGGATCTAGCCGATTGCAGCAAAGGCTTCATTGAATATTTAATCATTTGGATTTAATGACATCGGACTTCCAGCCGATGTGTGTTTTAATCTTTAAATCAGTATTTATTTTATCATGTGATTGCTTCGTGCTATATTACATTGTTACATCGTCATGTTATCATCGGTCGATCGCCTTTATATACATATTTGCTCAACACACAGCCGATGGATTCAAACCTTCACACCATCGACTGGCATCGGCATCGGTTGGAATTGCACCATCGGCTTATTAGCCGATCAGTTAGTTTTTGGGCATCAGTCTATCGGCCGATATGATTTATGTTCTCATTGTTTTACATAACTTGTCGAGCGGATCAAACCGATCGGCATGCCCACGCTTCATCTATTCTAGGACCTACACTGGAGCTAAGCGGATCTCCTAGGCCGGGGTGTTGATTTTTCTCGTCAACACATTTTTGGCATGCCAAATGGGACCGTGTTTTGGATAGCATATCTTTTTACACGGCTTGGCGGATCCATAATTGCCACAATGTCTGGTAAAAAAGTCAAGGCCGAGGAAGAACAATCTCTCGAGCTGACAAATGAAGACAGGGAAAAGGCTATTGAGCCGATTGATGACGAGACACTTTAAGAGATGGTTAATAGCGTCATTCATCATGCTGTGTTCGATCAATCTAGAGTTTTGATGAATACATTGTATGGTTTGATCGAGGAAATAGTTCCTAAGGTAATTGCTTGAAGAAGTCAGCATGGGGGCAAGTTGATCGATATCGGTGTGCAGAGCCACTTCAGCAATATCGGCCAGAGGAAATTCAAAGATATCCGTCCAAAGAGGATTGAGCCGATATGATTGCAAAGGTAATGGAGGAGCAATTTGGAATTAAACGTAAAAATCAAATTTCTGTGTATCGGCTGCCATATCCTGAGTGGTTTGATAGGGTTCCACTTCCAAGCCGATACAAGGTTCCAGATTTCTTCATGCTTTCAGGGCAAGATGGTATATCCACAATGGAACATATCAACCGATTCTTAGCTCAATGTGAAGAAGCATCGGCTGAAGATGCTCTGAAAGTTAGACTTTTTCCATTGTCTTTGACTGGATCGGCTTTTACATGGTTTTCATCATTGCCACCGAATTCCGTCAAAAGTTGGGCCGATCTTGAAAAGCACTTCCACATGTACTTCTTTGCTGGGGTTAGTGAGTTGAGACTTGCAGATTTGATATCAGTTAAACAGCAAGAAGGGGAATCGGCTAAGGAATATATTCAAAGGTTTCGTAATATCCACAGCCGATGTTATAGTTTGAGCCTAAGTGATGAGCAGATAGCAGATCTTGCATTCCAAGGGTTGTCGGCAGCTAACCGAGGCAGGTTTTTCATCCATGAGTTCGACAGCCTGGCTCAGCTATTATAGAAGGTATCGGCTTATGAGAGCCGGTGTCAAGAAGAAGAAAAGAAGAATCAGTTTTGGGGCGATCTAGACAAGGACAATTTTGAAGCATGACTTCTCATACTCCAAAACTGGGGGGCATGTGTTAACGCCAAAATTTGGTAAGCCCCGAAGTCCTTATCAGCTAAGGGTTAGTTTCGACTCGAAGCAAAATCGGCTGAGAGTTTTGCGTCAGCCGATGGAGGATCCATATCTCCACCAGTCGAATTCTTGTTAGATTCGGTTTGAGAAGATCTTATCCAAAAGAAACCGAGTCCAGGGAGGATACGGCTTGTATCCATTAATTAGGAAGAGATTGTTAGTTTCTTTATCTTTAGGAAAGTTTGTTTTGTAATCTGTTAGGATCTTTGTCACCCTACGGGTATAAATATGTAAGCCCAAGGTTCATGTAAATCATCTGTCTCAATCAATACAATTCGATGCATCGCCATCTTTTATTCTTCATCTTCGTTCAACATCCGACGAGACTTGGCACCTGACGCAGGGCTGCATCGGCTTCGATCTCCGGCGAAGGGGTAAGCCCAAGGTCCCGCCGGCTCAGGCAATCGTATTGGCTACGTCGGCGTCGTCCAAGGCTGCATCAGTACATTCGACCTCTTGGATTGCTTTGGTTCATTGATATGTTCGCCTGAATATTTATCATATGCCTCTATTAATCTAATCTTAGTATTTCAGTTTAGCCCTATCGGTTGTCTCTCGTTTTAGGGTTTCTGTCGCTATCGGCTAAACTGTTTACTAGATTAGATTGGTTCAGACATCTACCACCCTGAAAATCAGCCAAGGGCTTGATTGTCTAGATATTGCATTTCTTTTCATACTTAGTGCTGCATCAGTTTGAATCTACTATGTTGTGATTAGAACCGTAATCTCTAGCCTGCCTGTTGGTTGCCACTAAGGGTTTCATCGGGGTTTCAGCCGGTGAGGTATCCGGATTTCGCATCGGCTTGCAAGGAATATACACAAGTTGGATCTAGCCGATTGCAGCAAAGGCTTCATTGAATATTTAATCATTTGGATTTAATGACATCGGACTTCCAGTCGATGTGTGTTTTAAACTTTAAATCAGTATTTATTTTATCATGTGATTGCTTCGTGCTATATTACATTGTTACATCGTCATGTTATCATCGGTCGATCACCTTTATATACATATTTGCTCAACACACAGCCGATGGATTCAAACCTTCACACCATCGACTGGCATCGGCATCGGTTGGAATTGCACCATCGGCTTATTAGCCGATCAGTTTGTTTTTGGGCGTCGGTCTATCGGCCGATATGATTTATGTTCTGCTGTTTTACATAACTTGTCAGTAGCAGGATCAAACTGACTGGCATGCCCACGCTTCATCTATTCTAGGACCTGCACTAGAGCTAAGCAGATCTCCCAGGCCGGCGTGTTGATTTTTCTCGTCAACACAAGCATCACAAATAGGGACATTATTCGACTCAAAACTTAAACAGGACAATTTATAATTCTGGACAACTTTCTTGATGATGGAGAGAGCTGGATGGCCAAGGCGATTGTGCCATCGCTCAAGAGAGGGAGCAGTGACAGAATTCACCTCCTTATTCTGACTCAATAGAGAGAAGCTTGATGGAATAGGATAGAGTCTGCCCTTGGACCTTCCTTCAAGAAGAATCTTCTTCGTGAGCTGATCCTTAAGATAGAAATGTTTTGAGTGAAGTTGTAGATATGCAGAGTTATCAGAAACTAACCGTTGTGCAGAAACAAGATTTTTCTTTGCATCAGGAACATATAGGATATTTTTCAGATGTAAATTCCGAGTAGGAGTATTAACAACTAAATGACCTATGTGATAATTTTCGTACCTGCTCCATTAGCTGTATGGATGTAATCTCGACCGTTGTACTTCTCTTTAGTAGAGAGTTTTTCCATCTCGCTTGTGACATGATCTGTGGCTCCCGTGTCGATGTACCAATTGATATCAACACCATAGGAGGACATCGCTGCACCTGCATATATATCATCTGGAACAAAATGTTCATCAAAACGGTGCCAGCATTCCATTACCGTGTGTCCTCTGTTGCCGCAGAGTTGGCATTTTTGTCGGCTGTCAGTGCTGTTGAAGGGATGCCGTTGTCCAGAGGTGTGGCCAATTGCAGCGCTTGCGCCAGAGGCGCCGCGACTTCTCCGTCCGCCACGTCCGCAGTGGGAAGCCGCGACCGCGACTTGATAGATGCGATCTGTCGCGACCTCCCCTGTGCACTAGATTTGCAGACGCGTGGATGTTGTGCGCCAGGCTTGCCGACGCGTGGATGTCGCCGTGGGCGGCTTGGCGTAGCGCCATGCGCTGCTCAAAATGCAGCAGCTGCGAATACACTTCTCCCACAGTGATTGCCTCAGTCCTTGCGACCAAAGACGACACAATGGGCTCAAAATCTTCGTCTAGGCCGGTGATGATGTAGGACACCAATTCTTCTTCATCAATCTTCTTCCCAAATGCAGTGAGTTCATCTCCTAGCGCCCGGACCTTGCCAACATAGTCCGTGACACTGAGATCTCCTTTCTTCACAGTTGCAAGAGCAATGCGAGTATTAATGGATCTCGTTCTTGTAACAGATGAGAACATGGTCTCGATCATGCTCCAGGCGGAAGAGGATGTGTTGCACATTGTGATCTGCGCAATTGCCTCTCTACCAACCGTGGATAACAGGAAACCGAGTACCTGTTGGTCGGTCACCATCCAATCTTCGTACTCCGGATTGGTGACAAGAACTTCTTTGCCATCTTTTTCGGCTGTGATGAACTCTTCAGGTGCCTTCTTGATGCCGATGAGGTGCCCCTCAAGCCTTGCTCCACGTATGACAGGAAGGATTTGAGCCTTCCAGATTGCATGATTTCCTTTGCTGAGTTTCTTCGAGATTGTGACACCGCTGAAAGGATTCGCGGCGGGTGTGGGATTTTTGGAGGAGATAGCCATGGGACTGATCTGGATTGCGGGATTTTTTTATGTGGAAGAAGATTGTGGCTCTGATACCATGTGGAAAGTTTTGGCAGAGAAACACTGCCTTTTCCCTTGGCGTGCTTTTGCATTAATCTCAGATGGCATCAACAGCCGATGTCATGGCTCTTACAAAGGGTGTGCACGCCTGGTTGTTCCTCGCGAGTAGCGCGCAACAACAAAACAACGGCGTCGCTAATTACATGCGATAATACGCGGATACATGCGATCATGCGCCAAGCTAGCTAGATCTAACAACCCATGCAATCAGGAAAGACTAAACTAACTAGGAGATAATCTTGACAACTCGTGTGGCTAACCAACTGCTGCGCGTGCAGGCTAAGGAAGCTTTTCTTCCAACAATGGCCAGATCAGAACAAATTATGCATTGTGATAGTCAAAGGCTGACAAACTGAAAATGATTCTTCCCGCAATTCTACAAAGCAACGACGAAAAAATAATGATAAAAATCATAACTAATCCAGCAATTTAAAACTAAAAAATATGGATTTGATGCTATAGTATGGACTGTTGAAGACGAACCTTCTCCACCTCCTTTGGTACTGAACTGAGAATGCCATCATGGAAAATATGTAGGATCGAATGCCCAAAGAAAAGCCAACTAGAGGGGGTGAATGGTTGAGTACCCAAAAAACAAAGTTTTAGCGGAAATAAAACTTTACCTCTGTTTTTCACCGAAGTCGGTCGACCGCAGTGTCACGCCGATCCGACCGCGTTGTTCGGCCGGTCGGCCGCTGCTGGGCCGGTCGACCGCCCTAGCCGATCGCCTCAGCCGATTGCTCGATGTAGCCGATGCCGATGAAGTCCAATGCCCGTCGGTCCGACCGCTGAAGTGCTTGCGGTCTAACCAGGAAGAAGCCATGGTCTGACCGCCATAGTATCTGCGGTCTGACCGGTTAGCAGATCCGGTTGAACCGACAATTACGCCGCCGCATCGAAAAAGAAGTAGACACAAAGAATTCTCAAAAGGATTGATCTTTATTAAAACTCTGTGTTTACAAAGTGCATGCAAAGCACTCCTCACAAAATCTCTAGCTAAACTCTAACTCGAAACCCTAAAAACTTGAACTCCAAGCAATAAAAGCGATACAGAGAGGCCACGCCTCCCTTCTCTATTTATACCCAAAATCCACAGCCAAGAGCCACGAATCTTACTCATACAAGAAGCCCTAATCCACTAGGAAACCTTCTCGTACAAGAAACAAACTATACATAAACCAACCATAACAAACTCGGTTTTCCTAAAACCAAAATTTCGCTTTCCATACGCAACAATATCTCCATTGTATGCCATATGGAAATTTTCCAATCATGTGCACTAATCTCTACCCTTCAGCATCCCCCATGATCCCCATCTCGGATGTCACCTTATCTCCAAGTTGACTCCAACTCGATCACCGGCAACACTTTTCCGAGGCGTAGAGAATACCTGCACACAATTAAACAAAGAATATCATATCCGAGCACAAGCTATCCAAACTTGACTCATTGTTAGCATAAACAACCAGACACGTGCATAGGAACACGAAACTTCCATGTATGTGTAAGGAAACAAACCGAAACCAAAACCGAAATAAAAACGGCAACCGGCCGGATCGGCTCGGCCGGCGATCGCGAGTAACCGCCGGCTCGACCGAAACACCTCCGGTCAGACCGTCAGTACACGCCCAGTCAAACCGGCTGTGGCAGCCGACTGAACACTATTCATCGTCCGAAAATCCATCTCTTCCAAAATCAAAACACTCAAACCAATAAATCCCAAACGACAATTGTTCATCATTAAATAAAGAATCAAACACACTTTGATTTTACAATCTCCCCCTTGATGAACACATTGGCAAACAAAATAAAAGAGTTGTTTTGGTGTTTGAAAAGATAAAAATAAAAATGGTAAAAAGCATTTGAGAGCTCAAAAATCAAAGAACCCAAAAAAACTTTGTTCTTTAAAAAAAACTTGCAAATGTTCTCCCATGCAAATGTTTTCTCCCAAACAACATTATTTTCTTCCCCTTTTGACAATGAATTCATCAAGCATAGGAATTATGTTTATGAATATTTAAGAACTTAGCACCATACATAAAGCAAGTCATGTCATGTGTTACAATAAAAAGAAGATAAATTCATCAATTAGACAGCAAATATGCACTAGAGTATAATCATGAATCAAATATTTTATAAAGAAGAGCAATAATGCAATAAAAAGTCATGGATTCCAACGATTTATAATGCAACATCTTTACAAGCACATAGGTTGAAAGATAAACCCAAATATATATAACTATTGCAATCTTTATTCTTTCTCAAATTTACCTTTTTGCACATATAAGTCAAGAGAAAACTTTTTCATATTGATTTGAGCCATATTTGTTGCTCTTTTTTTCTCAATTATTCCGAGTACGTCCTTGTCGTCAAGACTGTTTCCAAGGATTTGGTACTCATTATTTTTGCTCACATCGAATACGTCCTTGTCGTCAAGACTGCTTCCAAGGATTCGGTACTCATTATTTTTGCTCACATCGAATACGTCCTTGTCGTCAAGACTGTTTCTAAGGATTCGGTATTCATTTTTTCTCTCATAGATAATCTTTTATTCTCTTTTCACAATGAGAAATTTTAAAGTAATTTGAGGAATATTAAAGCAACATAATACATATATAAGCAGTTAAAATCCAACACAAGTACTAGTATCAACATTGCATATTTCTTTAATTCAAGTATGATTAAAGTGTCATGCATTATCTCACTTAAATATAAAATCTAGATCTCATAAAAATACTAGAATACATATAAGCTATGCTAGTGACAAATAACCCTTCATAATATTGCTAGCATGCACATGATCAACAATATGTATGGATAAAGCTCTCTTTTTTAATTTATTTCAATCATGTAGCTTGATAAAGAGCACAAAAACTCCCCCTCAAGACATGCCAAAAGGATGAATGATTCCTAATTCCCCTCGAAGAAAAGCAAAGCGAGAAGAATCCAATGGTTTTGTAAAAATATCAGCAAGTTGCAGTTTTGTATCCAAAAATTTCAATTCAACATCTTTCTTCTCAACATGATCACGCAAGAAATGAAAGCGAATATCAATGTGTTTAGTGCGTGAATGTTGAACAGGATTCTTAGCAATGTTAATGGCATTTGTATTATCACAATAAAGAGGCACATTTTCAAAAACAAGTCCATAATCTTTTAAAGTAGAAATCAGCCAAAGAATCTGTGAACAACAACTTGCAGTAGCAACATATTCAGATTCAGCAGTGGATTGAGCTACACTAGATTGTTTCCTAGAAGACCATGCAATCAATGAAGTTCCAAGAAAATGGCATGTTCCACTAGTACTTTTTCTATCTATTCTACAACCCGGCAAATCAGCATCTGAATAACCACTTAAGCAGATAGAAGATGAAGTAGAATAGCAAATGCCAAACTCAAGTGTATGACTCAAATACCTCATGATGCGCTTGACCGCTTGACGATGGGAAGCACGTGGAGAAGCTTGAAAGCGCGCACACAAACATACAGCAAACTGTATGTCTGGCCTTGAAGCAGTGAAATACAACAAAGATCCTATCATGCTTCTATACTCCTTTTGATCCACAGCTTCACCATCTTCATCGGGATCAAGAACAGCAGTAGATCCAATGGGTGTTGATATTGGCTTGCAGCTCTCCATCTTGAACCTGCGCAAAAGATCTTTGGTGTACCTTGTTTGATGGATAAACGTACCTTGAGGTGTTTGCTTGATTTGCAATCCCAAAAAGTACGACAGCTCACCCATCATACTCATCTCAAATTCCCTACGAATAGTCTCGGCAAATCCTACAACCAAAGAGTGAGTTGCACAACCAAAGATGATATCATCAACATATATCTAAACGAAAAGTTGATCTTCACCATGCTTAAGAACAAAAAGAGTTTTATCAATTTTTCCCATTTGAAAACCTTTTTCAAGCAAAAAGTTCTTAAGTCTGTCATACCATGCTCTAGGTGCTTGTTTCAAACCATATAAAGCTTTTGAAAGTTTAAAAACATGGTTGGGAAAACCAGGATTTTCAAAACCCGATGGTTGTTTAACATAAACTTCCTCCTGTATAAAACCATTAAGAAAAGCACTTTTAACATCCATTTGAAACAATTTAAAACCTTTGGAAGCAACAAAAGCTAGCAAAAGCCTAATTGCCTCAATCCTAGCAACAGGAGCAAAAGTTTCATCAAAATCCAAACCCTCCACCTGAGTAAAACCCTGAGCAACAAGTCTAGCCTTATTGCGAACAATCAAACCATTCTCATTTTGTTTATTTTTGAAAACCCACTTGGTTCCAATAATATTATGTCCAGAAGGAGGTTCAACTAAAGACCAAACTTTATTCCTTTCAAAATTTTCAAGTCCTTCATGCATGGCGTTAATCCACGATTCATCGGTTAATGCATGAGTAACATATTTGGGTTCAAAAGAAGCAACAAAAGCAGAATCGCGAGAATCATGCGCATTACCTTAGATCTCATCGTCCGCTCATTTAAATTACCTATTATTTGTACCGGCGGATGTCGTCGCTGAATGTGCAAGGGTGCAGTGATCTCAGAAGTTGATTCACGTTCTGGTTCAGCATTGGTCGTGGTCCCCGAAGAATCCTCGTGATTGGAATCGACGGAGTCTGAAGTAGTCGGCCCCTACCGGTCTCACCGACGCGCACTTTGGCCTGGTCGGCCAGGGCGGTCGACCTCATCGTCGTCGTCGCTTTCGTCTTCAAAGATTCGACCAAACTCCCCGAGCCTGTGGCAATGTACGAAAGATCTGGTCTAGTACCGGGACTAGCCTCATCAAAAGTGACTTCACAAGTCTCGATAATTTTGTTAGTCTCTAAAACAAGTACACGATAGCCACGAGTGTGTGCGAGGTAACCAAGAAATAAATCATCAGTTGAACGTGATTTAAACTTGTCCAAATTTCCAGATTTTAACACAAAGCACTTGCAGCCAAAAACACGCAAATGTCAAACTTTGGGTGGTGACCAAAACGAAGCTCATAAGGAGTTTTGCCAAGTTTAGAACGCAATAAAATGCGATTAGAAACATAGCAAGCAGTGTTAATAGCTTCGACCCAAAATTTTCTAGGTGTGTGATATTCATCTAGCATTGTCCTAGCCATTTCAACAAAAGAACGATTTTTTCTTTCGACAACACCATTTTGTTGAGGAACACGAGGAGAAGAAAATTGATGTTCAATTCCTTTTTCAACACAAAAATGTTCAAAAGAAGCATTTTTAAATTCACCACCATTATCACTTCTAATTATTTTTAAAGAGTTGGGAATTTCACAATTTAAGCGAAGAAAAAGACTTCGAAAGTGTCCAAAGGCCTCGTCCTTAGTTGCCATGAAGAAAACCCAAGAGTATCGAGAAAAATCGTCAACAATAACTAACACATACCATTTTCCTCCAAAAGATTGCACTCTAGCTGGACCAACAATGTCCATGTGTAAAAGTTGTCCTGGTGCATCCGTTATCACAGAAAGAATTGGTGTATGTGAAGAAGCAACCATTTTACCATGACGACATGGTGCACAAACCAAATCAAGATCCTTTTTGAGTTTTGGCAAACCACGAACAAGATCCAAACCACTTAAACGAATCAAATGATCAAATCCAACATGACCAAGTCTACGATGCCAGAACATCAAATCTTTGTTGAATTTTGCAACTAAACATGTGACAAGAGGAGAAACAGGATTTTCAAAATCAGCTTTAAAAACTCTCCCATAACGAGAAATGTTCAAAACAGAATCACCACAAGAATCAAATATTGTACTTTCAGTTTTCTTGAAATGAACTTCAAAGTTTTCATCAACAATTTGTGAAACTGAAAGTAAATTGTATTTTAAATCCTCTACCAAAGCTACCTCTTTTAATTCGAACTTGTCACTTACCTTGACGGATCCGGTAGCGAGAACGGCACTTGTAGAAGCATCCCCAAAGATTATCGATTCCGTCTTGGATGCCATCTTGAGGGAGGAGAACCACTTCTTATCTCCGGTCATGTGCCGCGAACAACCAGAGTCCATGATCCACACGTTCTCCTTCCTTGCCAAAAAGCCTACAAAACAAGAGATGTCGAGGCCTCAGTAGTAGGGTTAGTTAAAAGAAATTTAGGAATCCAGTACTGAGACACACGACCAGTAGATCCAATAGGCACAAAACCACGAGAGAAAATAGTTTTGGAATTTTCAGAAAAATTCCTTCGGGGCCGGTCGACCGGCGAGGTGCTACCGGTCGGCCAGGCCATCGCCGGTCGACCGAGGCAGTGTCGTCGGTCCGGCCAGGTGTGCAGGCCGGTCGGCCAGGTGGACCAGTGCGGTCGGCCGGCCTTCCCGAGGAAAAACCGATTTTTGCCACTTTGATTTTGCAAAATTATTCTCTCTTTCCTTTTTCTGTTTTCGTGCTAGTCCGAAACAAAAACCAACAAGATGATCATGTTTACCAAAAAGAGCAGGAAAACTTTTCTTTAGTAACGAGATGGTTTTGAAGAATTAGGTTTAGTTTCTTTTAGATAAACGAAAGAGATGGCAAATTTTCAGCAGATTTAAAAGCTGTTTTCATGGTATTAGGTTTTGTCAAGATTTCACCACTTTCAGTTATTCCTAAAACATTTGGAGGATTTTTGGTGAAATAGTCAAGAGCATCAAAACCTATTCCTTTGTTGTCGCTACACACTTTAGATTTGTCCAAAATCATGTTAAGTTGTTTCTTACCATCGAAAATTTTTGCAAAGAACTTTTCAAGTAAGAAACTTCTTTTCCAAGATTAACACAATTTTCACAATCAATTATGACATCTTTGCCTTTGCGACATCTAGAGCAAGAAGCTACCTCATCTTGTTTAACTATTTCTTCCATGTGCTTAACACGAGCTAAAGCATCTTTTAGTTTTAATTCATTAGCATCATAAGTTAAACAATATTTAGCAGCCAAAACTTGAGAATTATTGACATCTCTAATCTTTGAAATTTCTAGCATTAAAACCTCACAATTTTTGCAATTATCATTATTGGGAATAAGAGATTTCAATCTAGCAATTTCAGCATTTAAAGATTCAATCACAAATTCTTGTTTAAACATTTTCTCACATTTTTTATTCTTAGCACTTAAAACAAGAATTGCATCCTCAAGTGAGCTTACCTCATTTTCTTCATCTGAAGAATCTTCATCTCCACGCGTCATGAGACAAACGCCGGAGATGTTCTTGCCCTTCTCCTCCTCACTGTCAGAGTCTATGTCGCTGAGTGGCTCAAAAGCGGCATAGACTTGACTCAGCACTTTCTTGATCATCTCCTTGGAGCGCCTACCCTTGGGCTTGTCATCCTTTGTCTTTTCGATGCTCTTGTCCTCCTTCTTGCTCCTCCCGAGCTTAGGGCAGTTGGAGCGGATGTGATCCAAGGCGCCGCACTCAAAGCAACGCGTTGGTCCTCCTTTCTTCCTGAACCTAACTTTGTTCATAGCTCTGGAAAGTTTGTTAGTAGCAAGAGCCAAATCCTCCTCCTCGAATTGCTCAAGTTGTTCATCGGACATGGCGTTAATTAAAGCAAGAGCATTTGGAGATGATGAAGAAGCAACATCTGAAGAAGTCGAAGGAGAAATCAAAGCACTTGACTTAGAATCCGTTTTTCGAGAAAGAATATTTATCTCATGAGTTTTGAGTTTTGTATCAAGCGAATCCAAAGTCAAATTTGCCATGTTAACAGATTCCTGAATAGAAGTTACTTTCATCTCCCAAACAGATATGTCAAGACCATTTAAAAAGTGGTAAGAAATCTCAGACTGTGGATAATTAGTGTGATAAGAAGAGTCAACAGATCTAAGATTGCTCAAGATTTTATTAAACCTACCAAGATAGTCATCCAAAGCTTCAGCAGGTTTCATCTCAAATTTTATATATTCCTTTTTAAAAAGATCTCAACGAAGTTCTTTTATGTTTGTAGTTCCTTGATGAAAGTTTTTCAAAGCGTTCCAAATTTCATTAGCGGTTTGAAGATGAGAAACACGGTCAAAATCAGAACGCGAAATTCCATTCAACAAAATGTTTCGAGCTTTGCAATTATTATTAAACTCAGTTTTCAAAGCTTCAGTATTAATGGCATCGGGTATGGTGTAGGAAAGAGCAACCTTTTGCCACACATCATAGTCTTGAGCCATGATGTAAGATTGCATCTTACTACACCAATACGCAAAACCGGTGCCATCAAAAATATGTGGTTTTGTTGAAAATTTACCCGACATGATGAAAAAAACTTTAGATCAAAGAAAATCCAAAGCAGAAAAATGTGGCTCTGATACCACTTGTAGGATCGAATGCCCAAAGAAAAGCCAACCAGAGGGGGGTGAATGGTTGAGTACCCCAAAAACAAAGTTTTAGCGGAAATAAAACTTTACCTCTATTTTTGAAGTCGGTTTGACCGCCTGTCACGCCGATCGGCCTGCTGTTCAGCTGGTCGACCGCCAAGTGATCTCGGGTCGACCGCCCTAGCCGATCGCCTCACCCGATTGCTCGATGTAGCCGATGCCGATGAAGTCCAATGCCGCCGGTCCGACCGCTGAAGTGCTTGCGGTCTAACCGGAAGAAGCCGTGGTCGACCGCCGTAGTATCTGCGGTCTGACCGGTTAGCAGATCCGGTTGAACCGACAATTACGCCGTCGCACCGAAAAAGAAGTAGACACAAAGAATTCTCAAAAGGATTGATCTTTATTAAAACTCTGTGTTTACAAAGTGCATGCAAAGCACTCCTCACAAAATCTCTAGCTAAACTCTAACTCGAAACCCTAAAAACTTGAACTCCAAGCAATAAAAGCGATACGGAGAGGCCACGCCTCCCTTCTCTATTTATACCCAAAATCCGCAGCCAAGAGCCACGAATCCTACTCATACAAGAAGCCCTAATCCACTAGGAAACCTTCTCGTACAAGAAACAAACTATACATGAACCAACCATAACAAACTCGGTTTTCCTAAAACCAAAATTTCGCTTTCCATACGCAACAATATCTCCATTGTATGCCATATGGAAACTTTCCAATCATGTGCACTAATCTCTACCCTTCAGCATCCCGCATGATCCCCATCTCGGACGTCACATTATCTCCAAGTTGACTCCGACTCGATCACGTGCAACACTTTTCCGAGCGTAAAGAATACCTGCACACAATTAAACAAAGAATACCATATCCAAGCACAAGCTATCCAAACTTGACTCATTGTTAGCATAAACAACCAGACACGTGCATAGGAACATGAAACTTTCATGTATGTGTAAGGAAACAAACCGAAACCAAAACCGAAACGAAATCAGCAACCAGTCGGACTGGCTCGGCCGGTCTGACCGCAGGCAACTGCCCAGTCTGACCGCCGAAACACCTCCGGTCGGACCGTCGATTCTGCCCGGTCGGGCCATTGTGTGGCTCAGCGAACACTATTCATCGTCCGAAAATCCATCTCTTCCAAAATCAAAACACTCAAACCAATAAATTCCAAACGCCAATTGTTCATCATTAAATAAAGAATCAAGCACACTTTGATTTTACAAAATAAGTCAAAACGATTAGTTCCACAAATTACCAAATGAGCATGGAGATAAGAATCATTGTGGATGGAAGAGGCCGGGCAGAGATATTAATAGTCGTGACAGTGAATGGGCAAATTAAAATTTTTGGCTTATCACCTTCCCAACAGTTAAGGCTAATCCTAATAAAAAGTTTTATATTGATGTTTCCAAGACAACCACGTAAGTATGAATGAAATAAAATGATATTTGAAACTATCCTCCCCAATACATTTTCATAGGATCAAAATCATAATTAATTCTGACTCATGAAGAGTTGATGTCGTGTATCAATAATGGGGATACTCAGTAGGAGGGATCACGAGCCAAGGCGCTCGGATGTCTCAGGCAGGTGATCCCCATCTTGGCTAACCCCGAAAAGACAGGCTACATCTCTTTGACCTTGGCCCCATCTCGCTTGACCCCGAGGGAGCAAGTTTTGTCTCGCCCGACCCCAGGAGGACAGGTCCGCCACGCCTGGCCCCCGAGGGGTACGTCTCACCTGACAGCGGAGGAGTGAGCTCCGCCTCACCCGACCCTAGGAGAACGAACGTTTATTCTCTCGAACCCTGGGAAAATGGTCTTGCCTTTCCTAAGGTGTGGGGCCCACGATGCGACCCCGTGCAATCTCACAACCACTACATGCGTGGGAAAGGAGTACTAGCAGACCAATCATCAACGACGGAGTAAGAGTAGGAACGGAGTTGACTCCTGCTCACGACCAACCGTACCAAAGAATTATGATACCCATGTACGACATCCGACGTGGGCATTCGTCCTTGCGTCATTCGCTCGGGTGGAATGGGATGGCACAACCAACTAACCATGCTGTTGTGTGGTTACGGTGACAGAGCAGAGACACCGGGAGAAGTCAACCATGTTGTCATCAACAGAGCTCGCGAGGCCCATGCCGATGGAGGAAAGAGGGGACGGGACGATGCCAGGCACCTTTCTCCCTTACTTCCTTTTGTGTAACTCTCTCTTCCTCTTAGGCTATAAAAGGGGATGAGAGACGAGTGGAACGAACAAGTCACAAAGAGATAGATAACATACTCTTCATTTGTAACCACCTACTGCAAACTAAGTGCAAGTAACACGAGCAACATTCCACTAGACGTAGGGATATTCGGCTTCCCTGCGTCCTCTTTGTACATCATCCGAGCCGGACGCGCAAGCCGTTAAAGATTCAGCGGCCGTTAAAAACACCGACAGTTGGTATTCATGTACATAGGGTTTCATTCAGATAAAATTGATTCTCGCTCTTCTTTAATTTCATGTCATGTCATCAAACAATTACACGTGTCATACTAATTAATGTGTATGAAACATTATGAAATTTCACAATATAAATAGCCTTACATGCATGAAGGGTTAAAGAACGGTAAAGTGGTTGTGCTGTAGTTTAACTGCCGAATCTGAAGGGATGACAATATGGTCTGTACTCATTGAACTCATTGGGTTGCTGCTCTTTAATTGCTATACTCCTATTCAGGGATTGGAAGCAAAATCTGGACGACCAATGTTGATCGAATGGCCCAAATTAATTCTGATGACGTGGCTGCATCAGGGTTGAGAGAATTACCGTTGGTGGGAATCAATTATATATCTATTCATAGTAATTAATTAGCAGTCTCCTTAGCTAGTGTAGTGTGTAGTAGTAAAATACTTTAAGATCGAGATAAGTTAACGTGGGATTGTCCAACATGAGTTTATGTCTGATTAATTACAGTCCATTCAGTAATCAGTCGATATATGTCGCCGCTGTTGTAGACCTTAAAATGGCACCAAATAACATGATATCACATCAACGTGAGATACAATCATGACAGACTTGCAAACTTTGAGGTATGCTAAACCACAATTATAGCTATATTTTTTTCATTTTTCTTTTATCAGCAGTTGGAAAATAAACTAACACGTGGGCTCTTATTTGCATCCCTATATAGATGTACCCAACATTAACAGTACAAATGCGTACGACCGTTGTTTAGCTTTTCGATGGGACGTAAAACAAAATAAATCATCAGCACATGTATAATTAAATATTAAAACATTATTATAAATTTTAAAAATAGATTTATTTAATTATTTTAAGAAACTTAATTCTATATAAAAAGTTTTTTTCAAAAAGTATAACATTATTTAACAGTTTAAACAACGTGTTAATAGAAAATAGGTAAATTGTAGTTTGGAGTTGAAAAAAATTGTCATGGTTTAATTAGCTAGAGGGTGACATAAATCTAGCTTGAATAATTTATATTAATAACTCAGGTTTTTGTTAGATTGCCTTTTTATTCTAAGTTTAATAGGGATGCAAACAATCCTTGCCAAAATTTTCAATTACATGTAATTTTCAACAATCATATATAACACATATACAAATAATAATACTTAGCATAATACCTCATAGTAAAAAATTATTTCATATTACTGTTAGACAATACCTCACACACCGACAAGTCTCGATCCCTCTCCTAGTTCTAAGGTTAGTAAGTGTTAGACATGTTGAGCCCGGTGAATGCTTAATGGGCTGGTGATTAACATTTCGGTCTTATTGGGATAGGCTAGCATCATATTATTCGGTTAATACCCAAATATTTAAATAGGTAATATTTATATTTATAATCAGATAATCAGTATCCATCAAATACTGCACTCTCGAACCCAATCTCATACCTAACAAAAAATACCCGTATTCAAATACCGTGAAAACTGTCAAGTAAAATTTTTGACCCAAATTTATCCCGCAATAATATGATCGAGCATATAGACGAAAAATACCCGTCTCATTTTCACCTCTATTTACATCATTGCATGTATCCAAGGCGAGCCCATGGATACACGTGCCTATTACTAGTGTGTACAAGTGCAGATCCATACAAAGGTTTGGGCTGAATTCCAAACATAAGCCCACCTTCATTAGCATGCGCATTTTATGGCTGAACTTTTTATATGAATTTTCTTAAAAACATCAAATAAATTTATTTTTAAGTCTATAGTAATTAATATTTAATTAATTATAGGTCAATCTCGCATTTTGTTTTCCACGCCTCAGTTTCAAACAAAGCTAAATTTGTCCCCTTGATTCTTTCGATTGGCGTTATAGGAATGTGCTGCTCGCCTGCTCGGAGGCACAGAGAGCTACGGGCTGGGCTGGGCTCGGTTGTGTCTGGGAGCAGAGCAGAAAAGGCTGCATGAACCAAGCAGCCCAAACGCGACAGCAGGTTGGCAGCCGAAACAGACTCGCAAATTAAGGGCATGTTTGATTGCAAAATTTGGTAAAAACTTTTCATTTAAAAAGTTTTGGATAAAAACCTTTTACAAGAGTAGATGTTTAGAGTAGATGTTTAGTTACATGTGAAAATTTTTTGGACTCTTATACATGCAACTCTCATGCACATCTTCCAATAGAAAATTTCATCTTTTTTGGCCAAACTAGTTTCAAATCTGAAATTATTTCATCTCTACTTTTCAACCCCTGTTTAGTTTAAAAAGCCAAAAAGTGGTCAAAATCCAAAATATTTTCACTTTTCAGATGCAACTAAACAGGGTCTCGCAATTCCCTCTCTCCTCTCGACGTGTGCGATGTCTCCTAGATATCACCAAGAGCATCCAAAATTCCATCCCTAAAATTTAGTTTTTTATGAATCCTAAACAGAATTTTAGGTGTAAGAAATATTAGTCTCTCCAAGAGATATCTTAAAATTAACTATCACTAATAAAAAGTGGACACATCGCTAAGTACTATTTCCTATGTCCCAAATTATAATGCATGTTGACCATTAATTTATTAGATATTATGTTACCAATGGATATAAAATTAGAATAGTATGAAACTATGAATATAGTGATATAACATACATAATAATCATAATAATCAGTATAAATATTGATAATAATCATAATAATCAGTATAAATATTGTTAGTATGATTATCATTTAAAAGTTATTGATTTTTCTAAAAATAAGGCATCCTATAATTTGAGACAAAGTGAGTAATAGATAAAAAAACAAAAATCACTCCGCCATCCATTCCTCATATGTGATCTCTTCTCACGTGTCACCTTCTTCTCTTATCATGCAAGAGCGAGAGCTTCTCCCAGCTTGTGAAGAATAAGAAAGGAGGAGAAGGGTATTCCAATTTTTAAGACACAACTCTATGAGAATTTGTTTTTTAGAAAAATTGCTCACTCTACACACTAATAATTAGTGCTGCTTTAGACTTCAATAACACATAATTTGGACTATTAACTATATTTTATAAATCTGAATAGTTTCACAAATAAACTATAATATTACAAAAGCTTTTTTGGGAATACTCACTACGGGAAATCCCCTTTTTGCCGAGTGCCGGACACTCGGCGAAGCTTGTTTTACACTCGGCGAAAATTTCGCCGAGAGTTGCTCTCGGCATAGGTCACACGGTGAACATTAGATCGGCAAAGAGCTCTTTGCCGAGAGTTTTCATCGGGCACTCGGCGAAATCTTCGCCGAGAGCCGCTCGACACTCGGCAAAAAAAAGTACACGTTAGGTTCGGTATACGGTGACGGAGAAGTTTGCCGAGAGCCGTAAAAAACACTCGGCGAAGTTTTAAATTTCGCCGAGGGCCGGGTTGAAAACACTCGGCGAACGCCGCACTTCGCCGAGTGTTTTCTCCCTCGGCTCTCGGCGAACTTTAAACTTCGCCGAGTGCTTGGCAAAAGCTCTCGGCGAAAGTGGTTATTTCGCCGAGTGCTTTTGCCACGCCCTCGGCGAAGTCGTGCACTCGGCAAAGAGGGTATCCAGACCCCAGGTTACCATCTTTGCCGAGTGTTTTGGTCATTGCACTCGGCGAAGGCTCTCTTTGCCGAGTGTTGCACTCGGCAAAGTGAAAATTTTAACCCTCTTTTATTTGTTCAATCGCATATTTCACAAATTTTTAATATATACATCACATTCACAATCCCAATCATTCCACACCCCATAAGCATCATTCCACATCCCATAAGCATCATTCACAATCCACAAAACATAAACATTCACAATCTCAATCATACGGACCCCATAAGCATCATTCCACATCGCATAAGCATCATTCACAATCCACAAGACATATAATTCACATTCGTAGTCACAGTCACAATCCACAAAATATAAACATAGTAGTTCATAGTACATAGTCCACAATTCGCAAACGAAATTCGAAGTCACAGTACGATACTCCAGAATTACAATTGTTCAAAAGAGATTTACCGAGATGGCCAGGGCGCCCAACCGTCGTGGTCATTATTGGGGGGGTTATTTGATGCCACCGACTGAGACTGCACAAATTGGCTGCATACCCATCAGGGAACATCAACGTTTGGAACCATTCGAGTACTTCCCTCCTTTGGGCCCTCGTTAGAACAAAATCGGCCTTAGGCTTTCTCCATGACTTGCCGCCTCTGGGAGGGGCCATGTCTAGCTTTGGTCTATTGCATAACATAGTTTGATCCACTCGAGCTTTTACGTTTTCTTTTGTCTTATCAGGAATGTCCATGATTGTACAAAAAAGTGCCTCGGCGACATTCTTTTCGGTGTGCATCACATCAATGTTATGTGGAAGAAGGAGATCTTGAAAATATGGGAGCCTCCACAAGGCGATTTTTGAGTCCGGGCATGTTGCTCACCATATCCCGAGAAAACAATCATCTTCTTCATTGATCTTAAGAGCTTCTAGCGAGCACGAACCTCGGCACTGTCATCATCGCGGTGCGGCCTCGGTAATTATTACATCTTTTGTAAAGTTCTTGATATCCCGCTTTGAATGGATGGTCGGGAGGGAGGAATTGTCGATGTTTGTCAAATGAAGAATATTTACCACCCTTGACCAACCAGATGAACTTCGGAGCGGCCTTGCATACCGGACATGGAAACTTCCCGTGAACACACCATCCTGAGAATAGCCCATATGCCGGCAAGTCATGCAGGGAGTTATGGTACCAAATATGCATTTTAAAGTTTGTCTTTGTAGCTCGGTCATATGTCCATACCCCTTCCTCCCAAGAACGGACCAAATCATCAATCAAAGGCTCCATGTACACACTCATATTCTTCCCCGGATGTCCAGGAATTATCAACGACAATAATATACTTGATCGTTGGAAGATGACGCCAGGGGGGAGATTGAGAAAAATAACGAACATGGGCCAACATGTGTATGGGGCAGCCGCCATTCCATAAGGGTTGAACCCATCCGTTGCCAACGCAACCCGTACATTACGAGCCTCTAGAGCTTTCCCAGAATGAATCACATCAAACCTTCTCCGAGCTTCACCATCGGATGGATGTACAAGCTTCTCAGGATTGTATCGACGTCCGAGCTTGTGCCATGTCATCTGTTTCGCGGATTCCTCGGTCATGTAAAGCCGTTGGATCCTCGGTACGAACGGAAGGTACCGTAAGATCTTCATGGGGATAGCGAGCTGCCTCTTATGCCCATCACCAGAGTCTACCTCTACGAACCTAGAGGATCCACACTTTGCACAGTATTTTGCTTCCGCATGCTCTTTCCTAAATAGGATACATCCGTTCGGACAAGCATGTATCTGCTCATATGGCATCTTAAGTGCACGAAGGAGTTTTTGTGCCTCATACATGCTCTTTGGCAGAAGGTGACCATTCGAACGGGCTCCCAACACTCAACATAACATCAAAGGCCTCTCTACTCGCAACGGGACTTTACCACCATTAGCCGTGCAATGGCATCCAGGTTGAGAAACTTTTGTATGCCCATGAAGGGGTTGTGCCGCATACAACATGTCGTAATACGCCTTTGCGGTAGGCTCCGCTCCTCCTCCCTACATCCTTCATCGAAATGTGCTTCTTCATAGTCATTTAACATGTCTCCTACCCCGGCATCAGAATCAAACTCCTCGATGCGTTGTCGGACGACCTCGTCTCTCCCACGGTAGGCTTCACCATGGAACGTCCACCGGGTATAATCAGCTGTAAAACCATTCTTGCAAAGGTGTTTGCCCATGATCTCTTTTGTTTGTCGCTTCATGTTACCACATTTGCTACAGGGACACCATGTGGTTCGTGCTCCTTTAACCTTGGCAAATGCAAGTTCCAAGAAAGCATCGGTCTTCTCGATCCATTCATCGGTCAACGAACCATGACTTGAGCGGCCCGTATACATCCACTCACGGTCATCCATCCTCTATCATATCGAAGAATCATATAAATATTATTTTCATCTACCGAGTGCCTCTAATGTCTAATAGGTAAAGATAGGTCCTAATCCCACCGAGCATGTGTAGATGAGTTTACTTTCCATGCTCTAGTACTCCGCTCGAGACAGAATTTCGACAGCACCTCCCGTTCTCCAAATACACGTCCGGAAGGGAGATTGTGTATCCGGAGAACAAGCTGGAAGATACTACCGAAATTCCGAGTCGGACCAGAATACTAGACCACGGAAATTAAACTCATCTACACATTCTCCGCTGTCAAAAAACATGGACAATTCCAAAAGATACGGTTAAAGATATACAAAAAGACGCATATCTTCATCCGTATCTCTTTCGAACGGAGACGCCTAAGGTTACGTTATACACGACAAACTACGGTAAAGACGGCACCGCAAAATAGGGAAGCACGGCTCGATGGACGGCACACAAGCGACGGCATGGCTGCGCGATGCGACTCCATTCATACGGGTATATATACACTAACTGTTAAATATATACGTGCATACAATACATATCATTCCTTTTACCATTGATTTGATTGTAATAAATACCTAAATTTGTTTCTTTTTGCCATCAATTTGTTTCTAATGTTCCACATGGTATTAATCGATTTCTAATGCAAATAATTTCAAATCTATTAACAAAATCTCAACAAACATTCTTGTATGTAAAATTTGAAAAAAATACCGAAGAGAGGCGGGGCGGAGGCGTCGGCGGGGCGGGCCGAGGCGTCGGCGGGGAGGCGGCCGGAGGCGCGCCGGGGCGGCGCGGGGGCGCGGCCGGGAGGAGGCGGCGGGGGAGGCGGCGGCGGGGAGGCGCGGCCGAGAGCGGCGGCGGGGAGGCGGCGGCCGGGAGGCGGCGGCCAGGGGCTCGGCCGGGAGGCGGGGGGGTGGGCGGCGAGCGGGAGATGCGGCGGCGGCGTGTATTTTCGCTAACTCACGAAGTGAATGGCCCCGAGAACGAAGGCCATATAAGTGATATTTGCCGAGTGCCTACCTTTGCCGAGTGCCACCGATCGGGCACTCGGCAAAAGATCTTTGCCGAGAGCTAGATCACGGCTCTCGCAAACACGTCGTTCGCCGAGTGCCTAGGGTTAGCACTGGCAAGCGCGTATTTCGCCGAGTGCCTAGGGTTAGCCCTCGGCAAAGCATGCAATGACGATATTTTTGAATTATTTTGCCGTGTGCAAATTTGTGCCGAGAGCTGCACTCGGCAAACAATTTTATTAGTTTTTTGCTTCTAATAATTTAGAAATTATCAAACGGACTCAAAAATTTACAAAATTTTTGCATAAACCCATATATGCTATTTATTTCGTAGGAAAAAAGATTTAAAATCAAACGACAATTCGGTGTCACTTTCTCTCCAAATCTAACCGATCCTTCTCAACACTTATAATCTACTCCAGGAGAATCTTCTGTTTTGTGAGCGTCGTACATGATAAAATATTCGAAACCTCCTCAATTTTTTACCCAGCCTCGACGTATGATATCATGACATCCTAATGATTTTATGAATTTCGACTTCGTTTGCTATTTTTACAATTTTGAAATCATTCGGTCAACACATTCCTAACCATGTTACATGAAGAAAAACATCTCAATTTCCCTTCATTTACCACATATTGACTCAAAAGGGTCTAAATAACATGAATATAATTTTTGCAATAACTTTTTTACTTTTTAACCACTTGTAGTTCTAATTTGAGACTTGCAAAAAATTCACGAAAATACAATAAATCAAAGAAATATAGCAAAACCATTTGAAAAATTACCAAATTTGATAATTAGGGATTACATGTTGTATTTACATAATAGAAAAAGTTTGGAGGATGGATGAGGAAAAATTTTGACATGTTTCCGAGAGTCGGGTAAAGACACTCGGCAAGGTGGTTTTTGCCGAGCGCCTAGCCACGGCACTCGGCAAAGGTTGTCTTTGCCGAGTGCCTCGCCCGGCCCTCGGCAAAGTTGGTTTTTTGCCGAGAGCCTAGCCCCGGCGCTCGGCAAAAATGGTACCAAACGATATAAGTTGACGGCGGTTAGTGTTTTTTGAGTGTCCACTTTGGCACTCGGCAAAAAACACCGTGTACCGAGTGTTTTTGTTCGTCGAGGACAAACACTCGGCAAAGGTTCATTTTTACCGAGAGTTTTTTTGCCGAGAGCCCTCTCGGCAAATTTATATTTCGCCGAGTGCCCGACATAAAGCTCTCGGCAAAGATTTAAGCACTCGGCAAACGTTGGCTTTCCGTAGTGACTACAAAAGCTTTGGTTACAACAAAATTGATCATGTTATTTTCATATGCCTAAAACTCATGTTAAAAATATAATTACAGTCAAACTTATCTTCTATTAACTGTACGGATTTTAAATGATATTTATTTGTAACTGAAGGGAGTACTTGAAATATGTAGGAGTACGTTCCAAGTACTAGTAACCTGTTTGTTTTAGGTAAGTGGAATGACGGCGGTGTTTCTGATTAACTTGATATTTTTATAAAATATTTTCATATATAAATTTATTAACTAGATAATGCTTTAAATCCATTTTTACTTTTTAATAGTCCATTGATTGGTATGTGCCCTCGAATAAATATCACAAACACTTCGTACATTCGATCAGCATTCCGTTACCCTGGCAGAAAAGAACACTCTTTTAAATAAACATTGTACAAAGTCAAAATCTGATACAGCTCTAAGCGTACTTGTTTTCATCATCATGAATACAACAAGCTGAAAAACGTTAAATTTATACATTACACCGTACTCTACACACATGGCTCAGCTAGCGTTTCTTGTTCATCTTTTACACATGATGATATAAACGAACCGATCATGCATACACATATTTTTTTTCTTTCACACGACGACTCGTGGTCTCATCGGCTTTGGTTCGTCACATGACGCTGCAGCCGGCCGGCTCCTCGTCGTAGTACTGCGGCTGGTACGGGCTCCGGCCGCCGTACCCGTACGCCGCCGCCGGCGGCGGCGGCGGCGGCGGCTGCCCGTACATGCCGAAGTACCCGCCTGCCGGCGGTGGGGCCCACCCGCTCCGTACGTCGGGGCGCTGTGCCCCCACTCCAGCGGCGCCGGCGCCGGCGCCGGCCAGATGGACGGCGTGGCCGTCGCCTGAACCGTCATCGGCATGGGCACCGGCGCCATCGCCGCCGCCATGGCCATGTTCGGCTCGGCGCGGCGGCCCTCCATCCGCGAGAGGTCGGCGGCGGCGTGGTTGGTGGTCACCACCTTCGGCTTCCTGTTGTCGTGGTGGTGGTCGTCGATGTCGTCCGCCATCTCGAACTTGACGTGCTTCTTGATCATCTCCGGCTTTCCTCCTCCGCCGCCTGCGCCGCCGTCCTTCCCGGGCTTGTTGGCGTGCGCCTTGGCGGCGCCGCCTGGCATGGGTTTGCCACTGACGACGCGTATGTCGGTGATGACCTTGCCGGCGCTGGAGCAGAGCCTGTCGGAGACCTCGTCGACGTCGAACGGCCCCGCCACCGTCACCGTGTTGTTCTTCTCGTCGTACGAGATGGCCTTGATGCTTGCCTTATCTATATACACAGTGATTAATTAGGCGAGTTCATGGATCAAGAAATTGTTAAAGTGATTAATTTGGGAGTAATTAATTAACCTTGGAGCTTGCAGAGGACCCTTCTGATCTTCTTGTAGCATCTGTCACATTCAAGGTCCACCATCATCACAATTGTAGACATCTGAAGTGAGGTAAAAAACTTGTAAGTGTGACATAAATATAAGTGGGTGATTATCACTGTAACAAGAACACTAGACCATCATGCCCCCATAGAAAACAACAGTTTACAATGCTAAAAAGATACAAGCTAATTAACCCTTGCAAATAATAGTTTAACAACCTGTCTGAAAGCATAGAGTTCTATGAGATACTATTCTTTAAATTTTCTTTGAAGGTTAGAGAAGCAGAGGAGTAGTTATCAGTGAGAATCCTAGTTACTCCTAACTGTAAACTGGTTGAGGATTCCATCTGATTTGCACGAGTGACACATGCCAATCCATCCCCCTGATCAGATTTGCAGTTAGGTTGTTGGTCAATTTATCTTTAAAGCACAGCACCACAGACAGGGGAAAAAAGTGTCGGTTTGCTTGCTTGCTTCTTCTCCACTTCACTTCTCTTCCTCCTTTACTGCACAGAACAGAGCTGTCCGGACAAAAAAAAACGCTCCTACGGTCATAAACTACTTCAAACTGATCGAACCTGATAATGAACCTGATGTACTCTTCTGGGATCAGAAATTCAGAACCTTCGAAATTCCCAACCAAGATGAAACGAATCGAAAATACAAAACATCTATGGTTTTATACGTCTATACCACTCCGCCTGAGCTGTATGTATGCTACTATCAATGGAAGAACAAAATGATGAACGGTGCAAGGCAGGGAGTTACAGGCTAATTTACTAGCAGAGAGCCGCCATTACAGAGCTAAATTTGGAACGCTCGAATCAAACCGATAGAAGTCATACGCAGTAGCACAGAATTTGCAACAAATTAACCAAGAAAAATCAACAAGAGGAAGACAGGTTACAGGTTAGTTACCTTGTTGTCAGCCATGGATTCTCCCGCTTTTGCAGCCTCTCACCTCCTCGGTGAGACGAGGGAAGAAGAAGGGGGAGAGAGAGAGAGAGAGAAGGGAGGAGGAATGGAAAATGGTGGAGGCTTCGCTTTTAAACCAGGTGAGAGATGGCAACGCAGCACATCACCGCGCAGCTGCCCGCATCATTACGCATGATTAGTTTACCCTAAAACACCCTATAATAAAGCGTAAAATTGAGAGGCCACGTGGACACGGAGACAGATAGCCCATCGCCTTCTTTGCATCTCCTCGAATGAGTCCTAATCGTTTATCGGTAATCGACTAAATTATTTATAATAAAAACGTCAGCAACAAAGCCCGGACACGACCGCCCGACCGCTGATACAAATAGTACGAGCCGGAGCTTTATACATGTCGGCTACGGCTCCTTTTTTTGGGTTTTTTTTTACGATCAGATACAAATACAAGTATTATCTGCCTATCCACCATAGGATACCGAAATAATATGTCCATTACCGTAAGTTATCTCTGACATAGGCTTTAGAAGTACGTACTAATGCCGCGTTTAAGTTACTGAAGATTAAATAAACTTAGAACATGAAAAAAAACCATTCGTATATTATTAATTAAGTTATTATTATTATTAAAAAATTAAAAAAGATTTATTTGATATTTTAAAATATAAAGTTTTTATGAAACACATTGTTTAGCGGTTTAGAAAATATGCTAACAAAATCGGACAATGCCTTGAGCCGAACGCCTGATAAGCGATCTAAAAAGTTAGGCCCCCGTCTCTCCTCTCGTATATACTATTTTGTCATTGAGTACAACTTCTCTTACACTATTTCTCTTATTTTTTATTGTACTTTTAGTAACTCCATATCTACATATGCATGTCATGTCAGGTCACATAATTCTCTTATTTTCTTATTGTACTCTTAGTAACTCTATATCTACATATGTATGTCATGTCTACATATGTATGTCATGTTAGGTCACATAAGGTTTTAATCTCATTTGCATCTTTTCTCCTTTCTTCAAATAGTTTTTCTTCTAAAATAATTGTTTATTATTACATTGTTGTATTCTTTACAATTAAATCTTTATAATAATAATATCATATAATTATATTTTGATAAAAAATCGAACGTTGGTTTACCCCTTTAAAAAAACTGTTTCAGTTTACTGCATAAAGTATTTCAAAGAAATACAACATTTAAAAATATCAGCTACAACACTAGTAACCACCTATATGAAATATTGAGTCCCAACGAATGAAATAACAAGTCATATGAGAGGTACACTATATTTGAAAAAACATGATATTATTAAAATATTTTTATATCACATATGAACATTAAGCTGTAACTATTGAAATACTACAAAATATTTGAAACATCACGTGCAATGTTTGCAAAATTAACATGAAACATCATACGAATAGGAAACATTCACATAAAACAGTCCAACATAAAAATCTATTAAAAAGCTAAATATTTTTTTCATCAAAATATAATTACGTATGATCTGGTTCTAAATATTTAATTACAGTAAATTTAACGATACAATTGAATTTTAAAAAATAATTTAAAGACGGCTAAAGACACTTATACCAACTCAACTAACCACATGTATTTTTATTAAATGCATGCAAGCTTGAGCTATGGTCAGGTCTCTCACGGAGTGATGGGGCTTAAGCGGGCAATCGAGTGTCTAATCCAGAGTCACGTCCAACGAAATCGTGGTAAAATCTTCAGGAAAAAAACACCACATAAGCCTCTCTCATCGCCTCCTTATTGTCTTATCGGTGACAACCAAAACTTAAATTATAAATTTTAATTTTAGAGTTAATTGTAAGGTTCTTTTATTATAATTTATTTTCATCTTTAGTTTTTGAACCGTAAAAAAATATAGAAACAACCATTTTGTCACAAATTATTTTTGTTTGTGTAGTTCGTTTTTTACCAGTATAATTAATTAAACAAAGAGAAACAGTAACTCACACGATACCCGTACTTTTTTGTTTTTAATAGATGATGTTGATTTTTGACACACGTTTTAACTATTTGTTTTATTTAAAAATTTTATACTAAATTATGTTTTTAGTGATAAAACAACTCAGTCTTTTTCAAAAATTTTGTGTAAATGCATAAGGTAAGTCAATCTTAAAGTATTTTTATTGATAAATAATTCATAACAAAATAAACAATAATAATGTGATTTTTAGTGAGACGAATGGTCAAATTTATATTTAATTTATATTGGTTAACAATGTCATCTAATTTTAAAAAATAGAGATGGTAGAATGTACCAAACGCGTCTCATGGAGACAAAATGCCGAGATACAGGAAAAGTATGTGTACACTCAATCACCTGCTATCCTGAATTAAAAGTAACTGCCGTTGAGCAGTCCATCGAGCTTAATTAAATAAAAGCACTACAAAAATCTTGTGGTAGTGGGAACTGACGTCGTCGTCGTGTTCCACTAGCTAGCTAGTTAACCTTCTCCAAATGGACCAATACTACTAGCTAAGTGTTGACCTGTGGAGTGGATGCTAGCTAGCTAGTAGGATTAGAGATGATAACCACCAGCAAAGCAATAGATCAAGAACACAATTACACAAAAAGAATGGAAGAATTATTTAACGAGTGGTGCAGTAGGCATGCAGCTTTCATGGGGAGCGAGCGGTCTGGAGGTGTGTGTTGTTGGGTTGTTGGGCACTAATTATTATTTTTAATCGTACATGCCAATCTATCTTTGTCGTTACGATTAATTAATTAACTTTGCTCTGGGCACTAATTATTATATGTTTTCTATAAACTTATTAAACCTAAAGGAATTTAATTTTTTTTAAAAAAAATCAAAGCGTCGAAACGGAGGGATGCATAATTACAGTTCAGTGCTTTTCTTCCCAGTGCTAGTGTCAAAGCCTGACGTAGGATCGATTTGATGTGCCGGTGCCGTTTCGCTCTCGGATGGAGACACATCTGAACTCTGCAAAATTTACCGTTGATGCGGCCTCCTTGGAAAGATAAGGAACCTTTTTCAATTTGGATGCAAGTTAAATGGTTTTCATATATAAATTGCTACAAAATAAAAATTCATGTATGGAATTTCTGCATATATATATACTAAACAAAAGCACCGGACCATCAACAGCCTCCATGATGAAAGCTTCAACCAAATCGCACGAATCTTGCACTTGTTGCAGCCAACAAACCTATGCATGTAGACTGTCGTATGGTTGTTGTACCCAGTAAGCTTGGTTTACAAGCGAGCGAGCGAGCGAGCGATGCAACACGTCTTGTGCGTTGCGCAACGACCGCTGATTTTGCCTCCCATCTCTGATGTTAGCACACCTATGCAAAAGTTACAGCTTCCAACCTAATTAGTGTAACGGCTGCGCTTGGGGCTTAATTAATCACCTCTAATGTGCTTCAACTCTTCAATAGCGGATTAGCTTTGAAATATATAACCGCTCTATTCCAAAATATAATAATTTCTGACATTCAAAATTTATTTTAATTAAGATATAACAACTTCTTCATCTATCACCATTCAGTTTTCTCTGTTTGACTAATCACAATTTTCTCATATTAAATTGTACATACTTTTTAATATCTATGTTCAAATCTAAAACTTTATATTTTGAGACGGAGGTAATAGAAAGTAAGGAAAAATATAATGAACACTAGCTTGTACATATTGTAATGGAGGATCAAAAGACTCAAAATTCTGATTTTAATCATTGATAATAATAAAATTTAGAATACAAGTCTAAAACCAACACTACAAATAAAAATTCACATGGCATACAATCCATCTCTTCTATATGAACACGAAACAATATTAGGATCGACTTGGCTGAGCTGGCTGCTGCAGCCGCAGCCGCTCCTGTAATTGAGATATGCTGCTGCAGGTAGCACAGCTGAAGCTGGCAGCAGCCACAACCAGCTCAGTGATAAATTTGTTAAGATCTTTATCTCAATCCTTATATTAAAATGTCTAAGTAAATGATATATTTGGCAACAAAAATTCACTTTCAATCATTGAAAATCCACATTTCAGATTTTCAGTCTTCAGTGCAAGACATAGTCCAACATTACGTGCAGTGGTGGGTAGTACCCACTACATCAATTGTATTAGAATAAGTTCTGGGTCAAAATTTTATATTAGAGAGTAAGCTTATGAAATGCAATAACATTCTGACAATATTTTTCAAGGCAAATATGCATACCATTTTTGGCGTTTTTAGACTAAATAAGCATTTGATCATTTAGGGAGTAACATGAGCACATGACCGTCCCCTATGATGCAAGTATGCAGGCAGTAGCCGTGCCACAAATTAGCGAGGCCCAGACCCCAGGGTGAGCTAGTGTATATTAATATATAAATATAGCCATCTTTATCTTTCTAAAATTTTGATAGTAATAGCGTCTTGATGGGATTACGGAGCTAAGCGTATGGCTTTAACTTGTCCCCACCCTTATCCCTTGTTGATAGATCGGTGTGTTAATTTGTAGTCACCAATCGATCCAGATGCAAATTTGAGCATCAGCGAGCCGAACGCACGTTGCGTAATCTTGAAACAGCTTAACGTTCCAATCCTGCTTGTCCTTTGAATTCGATTTCGATTCCTTGGAGATGACGTTGAAGAGTACGGCCATCCATCCGTGCGTTGCGGTCCATGGCACCCTAATCATCGCCAAAATTAAAGAGCCCCCCACCCCCAAAAAAAAAAAGTGAGATGTGACAATGACAGAGATAACGACGATGATTATGTATGTGCCTGGCTAGGACCAAAACACTTTTAAGACTAGGCACATTAATCATGACAATGGCAAATGGAATAGACATGGATCTGCCTTGTAATGCTCCAGATACCTGTAGTGTCGGCGACATCCAGAACAACACATATTTTTCCATTCGAAAGAAAATTAGCAAATGCATTGTTCCAGCCCAGAGTAGCAAACAGACGGCCATAGTTCAGGTATGCATAGGTTGTCCTAATTCCAGCAATAATTTCCATCACACCGATAAAGCACAGAAATTTGGCTTCGTGAAGCTGTTGATATAGGAGATTTAAGTTTCACAGTGAACCAGAATCGCTGGAGAGAAGGTCAAGTGGATCTCTTGTAGGGGTCCTTGACATGGTGGCCAGCATTGTTGTAGCGGTTGAAGTTGCCCCCCTTGTTGTCCCGGCCAGTTCCAAGCACCTTTTGATCAGCTTCCTTCACCTTGCTCTTGTCACGGTACCCAGTGGCAGCTGCTGCAGTGTCCTCTTGCTTCTTCGCTCGAGATGGCGGTGCACCGTGCGGTCCAAGATATATCTTCTCGGTATCCTTGGTAGCCTGCTGGGGGAAAAAAAGATTATCGTATCTGAAGTTGGGGGAAAGTAAAGACAAATACATGGACAATGATTATGTACGAGTGATAGGCAGAGTTTAGCTTTGAAGCTGCTCTATAAAGTCTAGTTTCTGTTGCATCTAACTCTACTTTCTGTTGGGGCAGGTATGTTTCCTAAAGCATGGCACAGTCTGTTTGTCACTGTACAGTGTGGTTGACCCTTGTTCAAGGCGCAAGGAAATAAAGATAAACCGGTGTTTGCTATTTTGCTTTGGTAAAGGGATAAAAAAAAGAATAGTGTGATGAAAAATAGACCTTTGGAGGTGGTTGAGGATGAGAAACCTGTGCAGCTTCCCAATCACCAAGATCGGATTCTTCAACGCTCAAGCTTGGTATCACAAAGCCATCATTATCTGTGACATTACACACATGTAACAACATTTTCCTCAATACTGAACTGGTGATTGATCCTCCAAATGAAAGTATAATAATGTCAGGAGCAATTCACAAAGAAGCCGTAAAGAAGCATGGAAACATGAAGGGATGCAGAGAAATCCAAAGACAAAGAACTTGGGCAACCAAATCAGCCTAAAGAAATCACCTAACTGATAAGAGAACTAAGAAAACAAATGCACAAAATTTAACTAGTAACGAGATCTAGCAAGCAGAATCTGGGAGTGGAAACAACAGCTTCAGGGTAGGAGGCATAGAAATTAGAGATGCAGCCCATATTTCCACATTTAGTCAAATGCTAGACTGCTTCGTCGTCTTTCCTATAAATTATCTTTGCAAAGCCGCAAAATAATATCTAACTCTACTTTTCATGTGAATATCTAACTCTTGTTCTTCTGAGATCTGATGTCTAAAAGAGCATTTGGATACAATTGAAACGGCATAATAAAAATTGTAAGAGCAATTTCAAATGTGTTTCTGTTGGTGACTTTAAAAACATGTCATTGGCTATAGCCTAGGACAATGAGACGGTTTAGTTGTGTTTGTCCAACATTGTGTCAGTCCACATCCAGGAATCTTTGGACGAGTTGACATACAGTTCCTTGTATTATTTGTTACTACTTCTTGGCTAGAAACTTGGAATCTGTGCCATTGTGCCATACCATTCAAGTAATGTATAATTTAGTCCTATCTAATGTGCCTCATTATGGCTTCTAGTCATGGACTAGAAATTATATTTGAGGGAACACGACGTAAATTATATTTGAAGCTGGTTACAAGACGTGACCCTGGAACTCGACGGCGTGGCGGAGCCATCATCGGCACCGCGTGGAAGAGGCAGGACACAAGCTCAGGATAACCTAATCTCCAAGCTAAGCAAACTAGGCCGATCTTCAGCTCATATAATGCTGTTGCCGGCCACATTATTCTGAACTGAAAACTAACAAGCCAAAAAAGATAAAACTAACTCAACCTAATCTGAATCTGTGCTGCGTCGTTGTTGCCACGTTTGTTCTGGCACCGACGATAAAGGAGTCCTCACCTGACATCTGTGTACATGACGTCATGACCATAGCTTAACAATTGAGCTCATTAACATAAATTTCAGTTCCCCTATCCTAGATATGGAACTGCAATAATGAATACCATATATTACACCATTTGTTATTCCTTGGCAATTCATCTAGTCATCATTGCTCTTGTCATTCTTTCTTAATCATGACTGACTAGCTGTTGTGGTTTCTACTGCATCAAATATAAAAAATAGCATTAACATTTTTATAATTTATAATGTAACCCAAAAATTTAGGTTTCAGATGTGCAGCTCAACCTTTTTAGGTAAAACCTGTAAAACTTATCAAATGAAACCACTCAAGACACATGAAACCATTTTTAGTCCTTTACAAGAGATCTTTGACCCGTGTCCCCAGCAACATGGATTGATAGAGCATAAGTCACTCTTTAGTCTTGAGTAATTTTTTGATGAACCTGGTTTGGAGAGAAACTAGAAAACACAAAGTTTGGCACAATGGGAAGACCGTGCTTGATTGTTTCTGTTCATGGAGCTATGATTTTGATAAAGAACTCCAAAGAGCAATTTCAGTGATAACTATACTCCAAAGTCCAAACTTTGTCACATAGTAACTAGAGATGCAACACCAATAATTTCTTTTCACTCAGACATCACTGGATATTTTTTTCTTACCGAGGTTCAGTTTTATTCATCTCTACTACAGTATATAAAAAGGACCTAGTGGTGGTGGTGGTGGTGAGTCTGTAATCCCCCTACCACCTCATGAGTTGGCAGGAACATCTGTGGACAACAGACCAGTTGCACATTATATATGTCCTTTTTTTCTAAGAGATATAGTTTTTCCAATGTAGAACTATTTGTCTACTATGATATGAATTAGTTTTTTTTAATTGATGCCATCAGTTTGTTTAGATCTTTGGTTTTGCCACATGAATCTGTAAGGCACAAGAGTGACAGGAAGGAGAGAGATGGAGCAGATTGGCACTGAATAATGAGCAGGTAAATGAGCAATGACATGGAGAAGAAACAGTTTGATGGATAGACAGAATGTTGGATTCCATTGATATTAGATGGGGATGAGATAAGAGATGAAAATGATAAAAAATAATACATATGCAGATTAATTGAAGTTTAAGAATAAAACGAAAAATTGACAGTTTTAGATCAAGTTATTGAAAACTATCATGCAAGAGGTAGTGAGAAAAAATAATCACAACAAAGGCAGCTATAAATTAAAGGTCGCCAACATTAAAATAACTCCATTGTTGGCTAGGAGCAGTTTTTTTTCTTTGTGAAAATCAAACCTATGTAAGATTCCGTACTGTCTGCAATGGCTATAAAAAACAGAGAACAGAACATCAACAAAGAATTAGCTGAAACATCAATTTTATTGTTACCAATAAGTCTAAATTATCCTAATGGACTGTACGGGTGAGGGGATTTTTCTTTTAGAGTGTTTATGATTTAGTTCAAAGTTGAACTAGATAAATATCTGAATCCTAATCCCCCCCCATCCAAAATAGGACTAAAGAATGAAGTGATGATAAAGCATCATAATTCTTTACTGCTAACTCTTTTTTTTTCATTGACCTTTCTAGCTTTTCATGGTCTTCAAGATTACTTAGAGTGGTTCTATATCAAGGTATAATCATGAAAAGTACTTTGACAACAAATTAAGTGATACAAATTTCATACAACAAATCTAAATAACTTTAAACATATCTGTAATTAGAATGGCTGACAGCTCAGATTATAGACTGTCAAGTAAAAAATAGAGGAGGTATAGCAAATGACTAAAAAAAGAACGCAAACCTTTTTCACACGTTTATCATTGTAGTCGCAATTTATATTATATTAAACAGCTATTCATAATTTAGGTTCTATTAAACAGCTATTCGTAGCTCAACAGAGCCACCGCATTACCTACAATTAAGTTTAAATAGGAGTAGTTCTTTACCGGCACTATGAACAATTACTAATTACCTACAATCACCTATGGGCACTTGCATATCTAGTCATTGAGGCTAAAACTGTAAAACAAATCTCGCCATCTCTATTTGGTAATTAGAGCTATTTTTATGGTTCTCTGATTTGATTCAGCCCCATGGCACCACAAACACAGCACAGACTAAATCACACCTCCAATGTTTATACATCCCTAAAACACCCGCACATCAAGATTACAAGCCTAGATAAAAGTTTAAACAACAGGGGGAAAGAACAAGAGAGAGAGAGAGAGAGAGAGAGAGAGAGAGAGAGAGAGAGAGAGATGGCCGCCGCGGGTGACGGGACCCGGGGAGAGTGTGTTTGGGGCGTTACCCCAGTCGTCATCGGCGGCTGCGTCGTCGGCGGTGGGGCGGTTCAGGTGGTGCGGATCCATGAGATGCAAACGGACATCGAACTCCGGACGCCTCAGGGCGTGAGAGCCCGAGCTACGAAGCTTCTTCCCTCAGGTTCCGGCGGTCGGGGAGGAGGACAAGGGAGGTCTGGTCTGTAGCCTCTGCCTGCCGGTTGCCGACCGCCGCCGTGGAATCCGGGAGGAAGAAGGCCGCTGCCGCCGCGGATTGGCGAGCCGAGCGGCGTGCGGCGGATGGGATGGGAGAGGGTAGTGGGGAAGCAAGATGAGGAGATGTGAAGAGGCTGCTGGAATTTGCAAACCGTGGGTCGTTTCCCATTTCTACCCCTGCCTTTGTTTTTTCTCTGCGGATTCCATTTTAAACGAATTTTAGGTGTAATTTAGAGCCCGTTTCACCTGCCTTGAGATCCGTTTACGAAATCTTTGGGCTTGACCAATAAAGACATGGTCCAAATATACTTATTAGGTCCAAATATACTTATTAGGTCCATCATCTACCCTTTTTCTATATATCTATAATCTATATCTATAATCTATATCTATATCTATAATCTATATCTATAATCTATATATATAATCTATAATCTATAATCTATAATATCTATATCTATATCTATAATCTATAACTATAATTATCTATAAAGCAAGTAGTGTTTTCATTCAAATTTTGTTTTGCCTGACTATTTTACAGAAAACCCTTTGAATTTTTTCGACATTAACCCGCAGTTCGCCTGGCTATTTTTAAAAAAATACCAGTTAAGAAAGAAAAAAGGGTTATTTTGTAGAGAACCCCTTGAGTATTTATAAAATTAACCCGCAGTCCCAATGCTGAAAAGAAAGGGAGGGCTTGGATGAAAAAACCCTCCTGCGTCCCTCTCTTCCGTCCCCATCCGCGCCGCGCCCCTCGTCGTGCCTGCGCCCCTCCCTCCCATCGCCGCTCCGAGCTCCCGCGCTACAGCCTGGACCTTCGCCCTCCGCCTGTTTCCCTCCCTGCGTCGTCGTCCCGTTGCAACGTATGGGTATTTTGCTAGTCTATAACTATCTATAAAGCAAGTAGTGTTTTCACCAAAATTTTGTTATGTCTAGCTATTTTGTAGAAAAACCTTGAGTTTTTGTAAAATTAACCCGTAGTTCGTCTGACTATTTTATAGAAAACCCCTTGAGTGTTTATAAAATTAACCCGCAGTCCGCCTGGCTATTTTGCAGAAAATTCTTTGAGTGTTTATAAAATTAACCCGTAGCCCGTCTGGCTATTTTGTAGAAAATCCCTTGAGTATTTATAAAATTAACCTGTAGTCCGTCTGGCTATTTTGCAAAAATCCCTTGAGTGTTTATAAAATTAATCCGTAGTCCGTCTGGCTATTTTTTTAGAAAACCCTTTGAGTGTTTATAAAATTAACCCACATTCCCAATGCTGAAATAGGCCTTAGGTGAAGACATAAAGAAAAAATATAAATTGAAATTACATGAGACTTTAACTTTATAATAATTATGATAAAATAAAATGACGCCCGTTGCAACGCACAGGTATATTTACTAGTATGTATAAAGCAAGTAGTGTTTCCATCCAAATTTTGTTTTGCCTGGCTATTTTGCAGAAAACCCCTTGAGTTTTTCCGAATTAACTCGCAATCCGCCTGGCTATTTTTTTAAAAAACCCAGTTATACGTACGATATAGCTTATCTTAACTACTTAAAAAATCTATAATTTTTCGATCATCAAATCGTTTTTTCCTCCAAATCTATAAAATTTCCGATCCGAATAACCTCTCACTCCATTGTTGTCTCACTTTCCTCACCTCCAAGCAAGCGAGCCCGACTTACGCGCCTCTTGCATTGTCGCGCATTGCCCTGAGCGGCGGCCGAGCACACGCTGCACGCGTGAGCTAGCGCGTCACCGTCGATATACATGCAACTTATCCTATTCATCAATATACTTTTCTAACTAATAATATCCGAGTGATAAATATTTTAAACTTTTACCAAATTTCTAATCGGTTTAAAGTATCAGTAAGTCAATATCTATTTTAATTATATTTTTGACTTAATTTGGTGAAATTAAATTAACTTAGACTAAATGTCTATCTGATACTATTTCTTAATCAAGGTCCAGTGGTACATAAAGTTGAAGATACCCTTGCTTTCAAAGTTATATATATGTATATATGTATATATATAACTATCTATAAAGCAAGTAATATTTCTATCCAAAATTTTCGTTCGTCTCTGGTTATTTTACAGAAAACTCCTTGAAAATGTTTATAAAATTAACTCCAATACTGAAAAGAAAGGGAAGGCTTGGATGAAAAAAAGACCTCCTATGTCCCTCTCTTTCATCCCTATCCACGTCGCGCCCCGCGCCGCGCATGCGGCCCTCCCCCCGTCGTCGATCGGAGCTCCCGCGCCGCCGCCTGTACCTTCGTCCTCCGTCTGCTTCCCTCCCTGCATTGTCGTTCTGTTGCAATGCACGGACATTTTGCTAGTCTATATATAATATGGCTATGCAAAGAGAAGAGGACCGCTCACATTTTACATTTGGTGCTGGAGAAATAAATGAGAAAATAGTCTCACCCCATATCTTGTGTCTATATTTTTTGTAAATATTATGCAACCCATGTAGCATAGAGGTTGTATAATACGTTATCAGCACGATGTTAGAGGTTACATAATACGTTATCAGCACGATGTTCTAAAGAAAAAGAATAAAAACTTATAGATTCATTTTGCATCTCGCTGATCTAATCATGAAAATAAATTTTCCTATTCGCTCTTAATTCGTTTTTGTCATTCTCACCAAACACCACCACTACAAAATTGGAGTCACCGACAATAAGCCGATTGGAGTGACATCAGGGTTTTACTTATCGCCGATTACCTCGTGGTTACCACGGTAACCGCCTTTACCGCCGAGATTCGGTAAGGGTAACCGATGAGAAGTTTTGCCCAAAATTTGCCGAATTCAAATTTTTGGAAAAAAACAAAAAAAAAATAAAAAGTATTCGTGGTGGTAGCTCTTGAATTATAGTGCTAAATGGTAAAGAATTTTTTTAAAGCGAACGAGATAAAATCACTTTTGAGACCAATTCCAAATTGAGTTCAGAAAAATGAAAAAAAGGAACAGTGTTGTTCATCCGACCCATTTTGTGGGGAAAATATCTCCTACCCTTCTCTCCTCGTCTTTCTCACTCAGCATTGGTTAGGATACGGTTGGAGAGTGCTTCTTGCGGGTAGGAGGAGGCGACGATGCTAGATCTGTGTGCTCCTCACTGGCGACCGCGAAAACCACACGAGAGGGGGCGGTAATCACGCGGTAAGGGTCGGTAACCGCTTGCGTCCAGCGACAAAGGTAATCCCCTCCCGTTACGTGGTTACTGCATGGTTTACCGTGGGAACCATGATTTTATTTGAGGTTATCGCAATGGAGGGAGCTGTGCATGTCGCTAAGCCATGCGATTGCCGCGCTATATCGTGTGGTTACCGTTGATCTAAGCACGGTTTACCGCCGCTGAACTGCAATTTGCAAGTAATAGTGTGATTTTTGATAAATTAATGTTTTGTGCATACACTTTTCTCTAGGCTTGGTAGCAAGCCCATCGAACCAATGTACCCTAGCTTTTATTTGTGTAATATTAATTCTCAAATGATTAACTCATGCACTTTTCAAGTTTAACACACACATATTATATATTATGATAAGGTTATTACTAATTTGAAATACTATATTTTTTGTCTCGGGGAAAAATTAGAGTAATGGTGCAAACCTAACGGAGTAACATATATAGAATTTATGTCCCGTTTATTTTGGTTACTGATAAACATATCATGTTTTCTCCTTGACATCACTAATTTCACTTATCTTTGCTTCTAGTAGCCTGCTTGTGTTGGTCTGCACTGCTACTTGTAATTAATCCTTGTTTTGCAGATGGCAGATAGCAGGGACGCTGTGTGGGAGCACGGGGAGAACATACCACTAGGGTTTCGCCACAAGTACTGTCACCAGAAAAAGAGCGGTGGTGGGACAACCCGACTCAAGATACACTTGGCTAGAAAAGGGAAGAGAGTCACATGCAATTCAGTGCCTCCTGATGTCCGTGATTTCTTTAGGCGCGAGCTTGACAGGATTAAGGACTCAAGTGCCAAGCAGAAGAGTGACAAGGCAAGAACAATTGAGGCGGCAAGGGTAAACTATTATGACCTGACAGGATCTGCCGATGAGGAGGAACAACTAGAGGCAGCCTTACAAGCCTTGAAGGCTCCTAGGGTTTTCCCGTTTGTCCTTTCCTACGGTCTGAAATTGGCTCTAATACCAACTTGTCACGTCCAAAAATTCAAGCCAGAATTTCCAAAGCTATATGTGTATTAAAAACCCTGTCCAGGACCAACCAGGGTACACATACGACAATTGTTGATATTACAGTTCATGTCTTAAAAATAATACAAAAAGATTACAAAAGAGCAGCGTAAAAAGAAAAGGGTCTAAGCCTAATCTCAATGCTTGCAGCGCGGCTTCAACCATTCCACAGGCAACGTCCAGAGTGTAGGGTAAGCCTACTCATCTTCGACTTCTTCGGCTTCAAGCTCAGGTTCTGGTGAAGAGACAAGGGTGAGTACTTGCACGTACTCAGCAAGTCATACCGGGAGAGAGGGGGTATGAAATGCAAGGGGAGACGAGGATTTCGCTAAGGTTTGCTTTTTGCGCAAACAGCTAGAATTTTCGCAAACAAGGAGAGTTCAAAGGAAAAAGCAGTTGTAAATAAGTATTTAAGTAGTATTACTTTTCATCACTGTCCAACGTTATCCCCATGTTACGACATGCCCAAACCATCCATCTACCCTAGCCATGTTCCACTATTCAAGTTTAGGAGTGTTAACTAATCATGGTGAATCTGTTCGATCGCCCATAACCGTGGGCACGGCTATTCAAATAGTTTTACTCTGATCAAAGGTGTACATCTGTATCCACAAGACACAGCCCCACAACACGATTTCGGTGTGTCGAAATACCGCCACGATACCCCAGAAAGGGACTGTGATAGGGCCTTTCATATAACCCTCCACTAACCTAGCGAACCACACCAAGGTTTCGCCCCCACCCCCGTTCCTGGGCCGTGGGTAGCCCCCCGAGTGCCACGGTGAATCCGAAAGCCCGGCAACCGGTAAGCCCCCGATCGACTGCAACTCCATCACGGTCACCCTTGCCAAGGTTCATCGGCTAGGAAAGGCTACACTACGGGACCCACCGTTGCCCATTCTGGCTTGTGGTTTGTATGGTCCTTCTTTCAGGGTTTCCCGTGAACCAGTCCTTAGTTTGCCATGGGCGCGACTATCCAAAACCATTGCACGCACAGCCCACCGTTTGCCATATTTTAGATATTGGTCCGGTTCACAATGTTGCCAGGTTATTTCCTTCATTTTATGTGTCTAGATTCATGTGGTCTAGATGAAATGGCCCATTTAGTGTGCTAGTGAATCTAACCAGGGCTAAGCATATCCTAGGCCTAAACTAGTCATGTTATTTCCAAGGTTTATCAAGGTTTTCAGGTGTCAAGACCTATGGCTTAATACTAGTAATAATGTGTAATATTTCCCATAAAATGACATTATAAAATAAATGCAGTTTAGCAGAATAAACGAGGGTTTTTAGCAAAACTGGGAGCAATATGATCAATAGAGAAGCATGACTTGCCTTGCTCTTCGGATTTGGGAAACTCCGCAACAACTTCGAAGTACACGGGGTCAGCGGAACTACTGGGATCTACACGACAAATAAAGCACTCAACAAAACATGCTAAAAATATACTGAAACAGGGAACAAAACCAATTTTAATGTATTCTTGGCATTTTTATGAATTTAATGAAATTTTAATGGACTTCAACGGAGCTCGGGTTGAAAAGATATGAATTTTAGAAGATTAACTGTGTTTTAACTAAAGTAGAAAAATCCTTAATATTTTATTGCTTAATAAATCCCGAGATTACGTCAGCGGCTAGGGCTGACGTCAGCGGATGCCGTCATCGGTCGTGGGGCACCGGTCCATGGTGGATCGTGTCCACGGGTCCACCACGTGGGCGGCCCGCATCACCCCAAAGGGGATCGGGCGGCCATGGGGATCGACGGCCGGTAGGTGAGGCCGGGCTGGCGGGGTCGGGCGGGAAGGCGGGCAGCGGGGTCGGGCAAGATCGGATGGCCAAGAGCGGGCGAGGGCGGCCGGCGACGACGCACGGCGAAGCGGTACGGATAGGTGCGCGGGCGGAGTCACACGCACACGGGACGGCAGCGCGGGTTCGGACCGGGAGGGAGAGAGGGAGGGGGCTCACTGCGGGAGCGCTGGAGATGAGGGAGACGACGGCGCGGGTGGCGAGAGGGACGGCGAAAGGCATCAGAGAGGGGTGGCCAAGGGAGCTTGGACGCCGGCGATGTGGGAGGAGGCGACAGGGAGGTCCGTTGCGGCCCGGGACAACGCGGATTGACGGCTAAAGGTTGACGAAGAGTGACAGAGCTAGGGCACACGATGAGAGAGCGAGAGAGAGAGAGCGGGGAGCTTGAGTGTGGGTGGGGGAAGCTCGGGGAGAGCGAGGGTCGGGTTTTATAGTGCTCGGGGAGGTCGGTGGATGCCGAGAGGCAGAGTAATGGCTCGCCGGAGTAAAGAGGGAGAGAGATTTGGGGAAAATTATGGCCGGTTATTAAATCCGACCATTACGAGGCGCGGGAGCGATGGACGGGGAGGCAACGGACGTGGGAGGCGGAGTGATGGTGAGGCTTTGAGGCGCGCGGGAGAGGCGGTGACCTGGATCCGCGCGGGAACGGGCGCGATGCGGCCGGAGGTAGGGGACGAGCTGACAGCGGGCCCCACTCAGTTAGTGGCTCGGGGGTAGAGGGAGGCGATGTGGACTTATTTACGGGGCGCGAGGCTTAACGGGCCACGGCCTCTGGCCAGCACGCGAGGGAGGGAGAGAGAGAGGGGCGGGCGCGGGACTGAATGGGCCATCGGCTCAGGCCGACGGCACACGGCCGGAAAGAGCAGGAAAAGGACGGGAGGAGAGAGAAAAAGAAATTTCCAGGATTTTTATTTAATTCCAAATTTTATTATAATTGGTTAAAAATGATTTCTATTGCTCTGAAAATTCCACTAAAAATCATGTTTGTGTATTTTGACATCTAGAATTTAAGAAAAATCCTACCATGCCATTTCCAATTAGAAATCATATTTTAAAATTATTTCTTTGCTCCAGGTTAATTTTCAACTATTTTATTTGCGATTTTTATTTTATGATTTTTAAAAGGGGAAAACACCTTAGGGTGTGACAGGTTATAACTTGTTTAGTAGATTTAATCAAGGTTAATAATCTTATACAAGGCTATATCGGAGTTTTAGCCGGTATGTTGTCTAATTGTCCAAGCTATTTCATCGGCTATGATCTAAGTCCATATAATTGTTAATTAGTTTAATCTTAGTTATAAGCAATTAATGTTGTCTTGGATAGGTCTGATCTATTGTAATTGCTTGTAGTTAAGAGAAAGACTAAATTAGTAATTACATGTTATTTATATCTACAACCAATCATGATTGTTTTGGGTCTAATCTTCAACATCTATCCATTGGCTAGTTATTTATATCATATAATTATATAGTTATTGACTTTAGTCATATCAATTTTATACTGTATCGATTGGGTTCGACCTATAGGATTGATTTTGTTAAGGAAAAGGTGTTTATGGTTATATCTAATCTAAAGCTAGTTCATGAATTATATCTTTTACCTGATAACAGATTTGATTCGATCGCATCGGATAGGTTATCACGACATGCCATCGGCTATCACCTGATTGGCTATTGTTTTCTAATGTTTACCATGTCTTGTTGGTTGTAGCATCAAACCAACTGGTGTGTGCACATTTTCACCATCGTTTTGGACCTGCATTGAAGCTAAGCGGAACTCCCAGGCCGCCATGTTTTTGCATCGACACAGCTGCAGCTTCTTTTAGAATCAGAAGCTCCCGCAAATACTTCAGCTTTTGGTCTAGATTCAGAAAAGCTGTAGTTGTACAATCCACAAAATGAACTAAGAGTTAGAAGCTAAAAAAACCCAGCCTTTCTACGATTCTCAAAAGCTGAATAAATCAGCTACTTCTCAGAATATTAAGCTCACACAAACAGGCCTAAAGTTTCAAATTACATTTCTAAAAGAAATTCGGACAACCGCTTTGCAACTGGCAGGGCATATATTTTTTTATTTTTAATTTTATTTATTAAAATATTTAGGAAAATTATTTTCAATTTGAAAGATTTATAAAACTAGTAGTCCATCACCCTTTGGGAAAAATCGCCCTCTGGGGATTTATCTGACGTGGCAAACGGCCGTTGGCCCTCGCCCTACTGCCGGCCACCGAGGGCGACGAAAATTTGCAGGTGGCCCCCTTGTCGCGCTCCCAGCGGACGATTTTTGGTTGTAGGGGGTTGCCTGCTAAAGGGCTAGGAGTGCGTCCTTGCTTTTATGTAGGCGGCTCTTGCCGCCCTCCGGCAGGCGATTTTCTACTATGTTGGGTGCCGCCTGCTTAAAGGGCGAATGGGGTGGCCTTTTTGCAGGTGGCCCCCTTTCTTCAGGAACCAGTACCAGCTTTCAATGTTCTCACTCTTTACAAAAGCAAAAGCCATAGGTAACACTTGATTGTTTCCATCAGCTCTAATTGCCATAGGTAATTTGACCTCTATATTTACCTGTCAAAAATGTACCATATATGCATAGTACAGAACGACAATGCACAAAAGCATTGATGTAAGCACTCAATGAGAAAAAACCTCTTTGCAGCACACTTTTGGTCAGGTCATCACACGATTGAAATGTATAAATGTCATAGTAGGTATTATTATTCCTCTGGACAATAATGGCTAATAGACGAAGCAAATTTATCATAGGATTCTTCAAATGTGCCATACCTCATCTCAAAAATCTTCTGTTTGGCCCTCCAAGCATTGGCATAGCTTATGGTGTACTTGAATTTATTTTCAATGTGTCTAATAATTGATCTTGGTTCAAAGTCATTGTTACAGACAACACAACTATACATCTCACTTGCAAAAAAAACGGAAGTGATGTTGCGGTGATACTTCTCCAACCCTTGTAAGTGACACTGGTTCTCGGTCACAATGCTAACTTTCCAATAATCATTCCTTTTATCCTTATACGCATGAACACGCCACGGACATTCTTCCTTCATGCACCTCACTTCATACACATAATTGGTTGACTTGACCACCCTAAACTCTCTCTGCAATGAGACCGTCCAATGCTTCATCGCCTCTTTCATATCCTCCTTATGAGCATACCTAGCATCCTGAATTACCTTGTTCTCCTTGTATTTCCAGGGTACATGATGCCCCTCTAAGATAACATGTCCCGAGAGATCCTCTTTTGTCAAATCAGTGGGCATTACATCATCTTCCTCGTCGGATGATGCATTGCCTTCCGCTTGCTTGTTATCTGAATCTTCCCTCTTCATTTCATCAACGATTGTACCGACTCTCTCCCCCTCATCCACCACGCCCATGGCCTATACCACCCTTGTTTGATTATCCTCAGTTTCCATCGATGGTCCAATATAATCCACTACATGACTTGGACCCTCAACATCTTTTGTTTCCATTGCAACATTACTATCCTTTTCATGCACTGACACAAAAATAACAAGGGGCTATGACTATTCAAAAGCCATCTCCACACACCATCTCCAAGCATTAGTGTTATCCATCAGCATTAATTCCTAAAAATAGTCTTTCGTTGCATGACTCACTACAACAGATACTAACATTGTGTAGACTCTTGGGTCCACTCTAAATCCTCGCAACAACCAACTATAAATTAACTGAAATGTTCTCTCAACAGGCCTATCGATGCTCTTCGATGTCATGCTAAAATCTGACAGATCAACAAAATCTGGACCAAATCTAAGGTTGCCTTGACCGTGAACTAACTGAAATATGACCTTATTTGACATTGTGCCTGATAAAAAATGTTAACTAAGTTCATATCATACTAATCAGATCTAACGTCGCATTCATCAATATGTATTATGCCCTACGTTAAAGTTTCTATAAATATGTTGTCTGTCCTAGGTCTCAAATTTGACAAATAGGGTGTGTGCTCTAGATCTACCATCAAACTTACATATATTGTATAATTTTCGTTATGCCCTAAGTCTCAGTTTCTACAAATATGTCGTATGCCTTAAATTATACAAATATGTTGTGTGCTCCAGATCTACTAAAATATATGATAATAAAACTAAAATACAACAAAAATTATAAACACAATACAATATAATGTATTTACCTGTGATGGAGTTAGCAAACCGGCAGGGCTTCGCCGCTCTCCTCCTGCTGCCCCTCACCCCTCCCTCTTTCTCTTTTTTTTTGATTTTAAACGAATATAATGAAAAATAAGAGAGGCAAAAAGGGCTTTATATCATACTAAGTTCATATCATACTAATCAGATCTAACGTCGCATTCATCAATATGTACTATGTCCTAAGTTAAAGTTTCTATAAATATGTTGTCTGTCCTAGGTCTCAAATTCGACAAATAGGGTGCGTGCTCCAGATCTACCATCAAACTTACATATATTGTATAATTTTCATTATGCCCTAAGTCTCAATTTCTACAAATATGTCATATGCCTTAAATTATACAAATATGTTGTGTGCTCCAGATCTACTAAAATATATGGTAATAAAACTAAAATGCAACAAAAATTATAAACATAATACAATATAATGTATTTACCTGCGATGGAGTTAGCAAACCGGCAGGGCTTCGCCGCTCTCCTCCTGCTGCCCCTCACCCCTCCCTCTTTCACTCTTTTTTTTGATTTTAAACGAATATAATGAAAAATAAGAGAGGTAGAAGGGGTTTTATATCCGGAGGGCATCTCCCAGAGAGCGGCAAGGGGGCCGCCTGCAAAATACCAGGCCGTCCTCGTCGCTCTTTTGCAGGCGGACCCCCACAAAGCGAAAAAAGGCCATCCTAGAGGACGGTATGTGGGCCGTCTGCAAAAAGGCCAAGCCATCCTCGCCGCCCTTTTTTGCAGGCGGCCCCGTGCATAATGAAAAAACGCCATCCCAGAGGGCGGCAATGGCCTCTCCTTCTGTGGCCGGCCATTAGGTGATGACCAACGATTATCTGACACGTCAGATAAATCGCACTGGCGATGAGCGACTAGATTTGTAAATTTTTTAAATAAAAAATATTTTTAAATATTTTAATAAATAAAATTTAAAATAAAAAATTTGGCCTGCCGCGAGCAGAACCTCACGGGCACTAACTGGGCCGGTAAACGATAGGCCCAGTTAATTGGGCTGAAATTGCCAGCTACGGTTTGGGCCTAATTCAGCCCACTCAATACGGAGATAACGTACCGACTACGTATCGAATACGGAATCCGACTACGAATCGAATACAGAGACCATATCGACTATATAAATCGAATGTGGAGACCGTATCGACTCTGTATTCTCCTCTGCCCGCTTTCTCTTTCCCCCAATCCGATTAGGGTTTTCCCACATCGATGCTTCCCCGCCGCCGTCGTCGCCGCCACCGCCGCCTCGAATCCTTCCCTTTCGCTGCCTCCGATCAAGCTTCTCCGGCTTCCAGTTACGATTCTCCTTGTCGCCGCTCCGTTCATGGGCGCGGACCTACGGTCATGGCGTACATGGTGCCCGCGGCTCTCTGGCTACAGCTCGCGGCATCTACGGCGAGCCGACATCATGTTCCACTCTCTGATTCTCGTCCGCCAGCGGTATATTCCGAAAGGGACGGCTTATGGAGCGACAGATTTGGGTCGTGCTTCAACAAGCTCGAGTTGGGTTAAGGACAAGCTACTCCGACGAGGTTTGTCGACCGCAGGGGACCAAACTTCCGGCCGCGTTTTCTCGAGCCCAACTTGGGATAAGGTGACAAGTGTTCCGGCGAGAGAGGGGGCGAATTGGATGGGTAGCGGTAGTCGCTCTTCCTCTAGCAGCAGCAGCAGTAGCCGTGCTTCCTCCTCGAGCAAACGTTGGAATAGAGATAAGTTGTGCGGTGTCCATCCGTCATCGCTCACCGGGTGGTCACCGGCGACCGGCACCAAGAGGCAGTGCAGTCCTCCGCCATCAGCTGATCGGTCAGAGAAGAAGGCGAGGGAGGATCTGGCGATGGTGGAGCATGCGACTACGGAGGAGAAGGAGCAGGCGGGGATGGAGGAGGAGCAGCCAACTAAGGAGGAGGCTCCGGCAATGGAGGAGTAGGATCCACTTGCAACTAAGGAGGAGGCTCCGGGGATGGAGGAGCAGCAGTGAATAAAGGAGGAGCAGGAGGAGTTGCCAGCGACGGAGGAGGAGCAACCGGAGATGGAGGAGGATCAACTGGTGATGGAGGAGGAGCAGGAGTCGCCGGCGATGGAGAAGATGCAATCGGAGATGGAGGAGTAGCCAGGGATAGAGGAGGAGCAACCGGGGATGGAGGCACCAGTGCTGGAGGAGAAGGAATCTGTCCCGCACTTTGCTGGGCCATCGTTCATCTTCTCGCCACATCCGAGCGAACTCCCTTATCCATCTTTACTTATTCACTTAATTCATTCTCGCTGATTCCTTTCTTACATTGTGTTTTATGCTGCGAATTCCTTACTTTTTTTATTACCTACCTAAGTGCCTTCATTCTATTTTCCTCAACAGGACAAATGTGGAGAGATGAGGTCAAGATGAATGTTGCTTCGATGCCATTGATAGTTTGATGCACTGTTGGCGGTCAGCTTACCCGGTGACCACTGCCTCCTCAGCTCACCCAGGCCAGGCCAGGCGACCAGGCCACTGCCTCCATGGGACATGCTCCAACTAGAACATGTGGTTATTTGTTTTCTTCCCCTCTCCCTATCAGGCTTCAGGGCTTGCTCAGTTACTTGTTTTCTTCTTCCTCTCTCCCTTTTAGGCTTGATGTCAATACGTTTTGTAACTTGCTCAATCTTAAGGAAGTAGATGCAATCTTTGCCCTTAAGATTATGTAAATGGTTCAATCTTAATGGAATAAATAAATGGCAATCTTTACCCTCCCTTGAAAATTTGCGGCTGTGTGTACTCCATATGAGAGGAAATGCTTGGGGATAATGGTCTTTGAAGGAGCAAGAGTTAGAGGGAATAAACTGTTCTGGGCTTGAAAATCCAGCTGGTATGCCTTCATCTGCATCCTTTTAATTTGATATATCATGTTTTACCGACATATTTTTTATTTAATATAATGCTGATCATGTCCTGTGGATATTTCTCTAAGTTAAAGAGTTTACATGCACGATAAGGTTGTTTTTGTATGGCTGCAGCGGAGCACTCCCCTAGTGCGAATACTCATCTGGATCTGCTCTCCTTCCATCTCCTCAATGATGGCAACCAGCTCACTGTCAAGGGCGGATTTGCGTCCTGGGCTGCAGCCCGGGGCGAGGCCGCAGCAAACGCAGCCTGGCGCCGCGGAAGCAGCCGACCGGGCCACGTCCCGCACCGGCGCGCGCGTGTCACAGGGCGTGCTTGGACGTCAGCGTCGCGGCTGGGGCTCCCATCCAGTCGTATACTACTCATCTGTGGTTTTGTGCCAGCCGCTTCGGGCGGCACGCGCGCCCCTACACCGTTTTACATGTCTGTCGCTGAAATTTTGGTGATGTTTTTGATTCATGGGCCAAGTGAGAGAGATAAACCATCCCAGTGAACATAGCGAATGCAAGGAGTCCGTACTATTAAATGAGAGTCCGTACTATTAAATGATTAGTTTTAGTAATTAAGTAGTAGCAGCAAATAGGTGAAGACTCAGGTAAGAATTAAGATCCAAAATCCAAATCCCTAATTCCCTATATTGTTTACAAAATTTGATGCATCAAAATCAAATAGTATCCCTAATTCCCTATACTGTTTGTTTCTTAATAAAAAATTTTTATTAAAGAAGACTTTTTGTATTTGGTAATTTTCTATCCTTATCATAGTTTTATGTATGTATCTTTGAGCACTTTTAAATAGATATTAATCTTTGTTATATCTATTGTACTGTGTATGGTGAGAAAAAAATTATCCTCTGTCATTTATACTCTCCTCTAGTCCATTTCTAAATCCGCCACTGCACACTGTGATGTCCTCCATCACAGCATCCGGGCTTGGTGCCTCTGCGCTACCTTTGGGTCGCACACGTTTGCAATGACACCACCGCTGACGTGGGCATTTCGAAATTGGATTTAGCAGGTATTGTTGCCTTGACTTTTTTTATTTTTGCTAATTTTCGATGTTCCATGATATATATGTGCTTGACGAAATGGGGCTTGCATGCAATACTTTTCCTATTTTAGTATCAAAAGTTCAGTCGATGGTTATAGCATTTGGAGTGCGTTTTCACCCTAAGTACTACTATTTGGTTACAACATCGTGTTTCGCTTCATGTGAAGCGAGCCAGAGGGTTACAACATCAGCTTTAATTCGTTTTTTTCTTTGCTTTAATAGCTACGATTGGGTCTGAAACTTAATTGTTGAGATATATGTGCAGCTCCTTTTTCCTCTGGTAATAATAGTTTGTTAGGATGGTATATCATAACAATTTACAGTTACTTCTATGACATTTGTTCAATCAAAATTTGATGCATTTGTGATATTTGCTGTTTGGGACTGAAAGAAACTACATGTTCTTGCCCTAGAGCAAAAGGTAATAATGTAAAGCACTGTAGCATTGTAAGTTTATAACCATGACAGAAAGTGCAAAATGCATGACTCAGTTAGGAGAAAACAGGAACAAGAAGAAGATGTGTAGTACCCAGGAAACTTTCAGCAGTAAAGTATAATACGATAACTATGCAAAATCGCTACTTGGACCTAATGGGCTGTTAATGTGAAATTGAATTTTCAGGTTATAGATGGTGTAGTGAGGTTAAATACATAGGGGTCTGATAAGGTGCAAACCACTGATAGGGTCTTGAGGTTGGAGGATTAGTAAGATTCTGCTTCTCTCTGTTTTTTTGGGGACACGCAGGAGAGCTGCGCAGCATCATGGATCGAGCCAGGAATTCTGCAAGGTTAGGGCTTGTTTTCTATAGCTAGGGTCGTGGTGCCATAGATCTTTGTTTAATCTGAAAGAATTGCTCTTGTTTGGCTCTGTATGTGATGTTGCTATTGGTCTACGTTTCGTATTAGATCTTGGATTGTTTTGATTTTGTTCTACCACTGCATGTTTGTTCAAAAATCTGAAACCCCTCTTTTTTGCGGGTCTTTTGTTGAACCTAGGTGTTGGAGTTTCAGTATTGGTTGCTGTGCTCTTCTAAAGAAAATGGCAAACATTTGAGGCCAAGGCAATATGGTCCTCTCCTTTGTGCATGCATGGGCTCCGAGACAATTTTGTGATGCTGATTTCATTTATACTGAGAGTAACGTGCAAACCAGTGGTAACTACGTAATATTTTAACTAATCAATTCTTTCTAATTCAAGTATCAATTCCATTAATATTTTCTGTCGACTTGTGGGGATTGCGAAGTTATCTGCTGACTCTCCTGTCTGTGAAGTATCAGTTATTCATCTGTGGAGTAATCACTATGATTCTGTTCTGCTATGCACTTCTCTGTCTCACCTTACTAACATTCTTGTCTTGTACTCGCCATGGCACCCCTGTGCCCTGATTCATATTAGTTCAATATAATTGTTAAATCTCCGCAATAAATTTATAAAACTGATAAATGAAGCCAGTCTGAAATATTACAGTTCAATATAATTGTTCCTTTGGTTGGGGGTGGCTGGAATTAATTTCCAAAGTCTGTTCCATTTTTTTTATTTTCTCTGCGCTACAATGTAATATTGGATTTGATATAGTCTTTCAGTGTTCTGGCAGCTAACTAATTGGAGGCATCAAAATTTCAAACCACATATAGGGGCGAATCTGGGCCCCGGGCTACCGGGGCTGTAGCCCGGGGCAAGGCCCGGTTAGTGTATAAAAATGAAGAGAAACTCAGATACGGCCCAATAGCCCCCTTGAAAAATTCAAATATGGCCCAATAGCCTCACTAAAAATTACAGCCCAATAGCCCATTTAGCCCAATGTAAACCCTAGCTCTCATCTCACCCGCACCAACCACATCCACAGCGCCGGCACCGTCCTTGCTCTCCCCGCGCGCTCGTCTCGCCCGCCACCCAGCGCGCGCAATGCGCCGCGCGCCCGCCCCGGGCCCCACGCGCCTCGCAAACACGCCAACCCCTACGCCGACACGCGCTGCGGCGGCTGCTTGCTCTTTCCTTGCCACGCGCCGGCGACATCCACACTGCGGGCGCGGTGCCCCGCACGCACGCGCCTCCCTCGGCACGCGGCGGCTCGCTCGCCTCGCCGCCGTTGGCCAACCCTCCCCTATCTCGGGACTCTATTATCCATTTCGATTTTTGTAAGTACTCAACTCTCTCCATTAGACTATTTTAGTTTTTTTCATGAAATTGTATATGTTCACTCATTTGATTAAATTGTGCTATATCACTTTTAGATTGATTCATTTAGAATGGAGAGATATTTTGTAAAGAATGATGCATCAAATAGTAATACTACTGGAACTAAAGAGAGTCGTGTTGAGCAAAAAAGACTGCGGATTGAACTTGATTTGAGAGATATTGTTAAAGATCTAGGGAATAGGAAACCAATTGATGAGTTTCATCATGACATTAGGGATGAGGCTAGGAGAGCATATCTATAATTAGGTCCATATAGGTCAGTTGGTCAGAAATTTCCCAAAACAAAAGTCAATGGTAAAGGTCAAGCAAGAGGATTTGTTGCATCATGGTTTGATCAGTTTGATTGGTTAGAGTACAGTGTAGCTAAGGATGCAGCCTATTGTTTTTATTGTTATCTCTTTAAGCCACAACAAATTGGGTTTCATGGTAATGATACATTCACTAGAGTTGGGTTTAGAAATTGGAAGAATGCAAAGAATTCTTTTAAGGAGCATGCTCAATCTATTGATGGATTTTATAATAATGCAATGAAGCGTGCATTTGATTTCAAAAATCAAAGAGAGAGTGTTGAACATGTGTGGACTGTGACAAGTGCAGCAGAAGAGGAGGCATATAAAGCTCGCTTAACTATTATGTTAGGCATTGCTAGATTTCTACTTTTATAAGCTCTAGCCTTTCGTGGACATGATGAGTCTAAAACATCAAGAAAAAACTTTTTGGAGATGCTTGAATGGTACAGAAAGAAGGATCCAAAGGCTGCACTATCACACCGCTGTGAAAATGCTCCAGGCAATAATCAAATGAGTTGCCCAACGGTCCAAAAAGATTTGGTTAGGGCTTGTGTAGAGGAGACAAGTGAGTTAATTAAAAATGAAATAGGAGATCGTCCATTTGCAGTGCTTGTGGATGAGGCTCGTGATGCATCTATTAAGGAACAAATGGCTGTAGTTGTGAGGTATATATATCATCTCTTAATTTTTGTATTTTATTGATTTTGTTTTGTTGTTTTCATGTAAGTATATTGTTCCTTTTGTCTTGTAGGTTTGTCAATGATAAAGGAAATGTTATTGAGAGGTTCCTTGGTATTGAACATGTTTCTGACACCACATCACATTCACTAAAAGAAACATTGGATACTATGCTTATAAGGTATGGTATATCTCTTTCCAAGATTAGAGGACAAGGATATGATGGTGCTTCAAACATGAGAGGACAATTTCATGGACTACAAAGATTGGTATTGAATGAAAACCCATATGCCTTTTACATCCATTGTTTTTCTCATCAATTGCAGCTTGTGGTAGTTTCTGTAGCCAAGTGTTGTGGTTCAACTTTTGATTTCTTCAATTATGTCACTTCAATTGTCAATACTGTTAGTGCTTCATGCAAAAGAAAAGATCAACTCTTCCAAAATCACCATGATCATCTTGTTGAGCAATTAGATAATGGTTCTATTTTTTTCTGGAAGAGGGAAAAACCAAGAAACTAGTCTTGCTAGGCCTGGTGATACACGGTGGGGTTCACATCACAAAACATTGATACATGTTATGCTCATGTGGGGTTCTGTACTTGAGGTTTAGAGAATATTAGTGAAGATGCAACTGATGGGGAAAAGAAAATTACAGCATCTGCATTGATACAAAGAATGAAGTCATTTGAATTTGTGTTCATATTACATCTTATGATTAGAGTATTGGGGGTGACTCAAGAATTGTCACAATGTTTGCAAAGGAAAAAATCAAAACATTATTCGTGCATTAGGATTGATTGGTGCTGTGATGAGAACTATTAATGCCATGAGAGAAAATGGTTGGGATGATCTTTTTGAAGAGGTAAAAAGCTTTTGTGTCCAAAAGAAGATAGGTATTCCTAATATGGAAGATATGATTCCAGTTAGAGGTCGTTCAAAGTTTTGTGGTGCTAAATTAGTGACACACTACCATCATTTTCATCATGGGATTTTCATTGTTGTGATTGATCAAATTCTTTGTGAGTTAAACAATCGATTTTCAGAAAAGTCAAGTGAACTCGTCTTGATCCTAATGGGTCTTTTACGAACTTTGATATAGAGAAATTAGTTAAGCTTGCTAAGATCTACAAAGATGACTTCGATGATTATGAATGTGAAAAGCTAAGGAGTGATCTTCTCTTATTCATTGATGAGGTCCAACATGATAAAGATTTTGGCACTTGTACTGATCTTGGTAATCTTGCTGAGAAGATGGTTCAAAGTGATAGACATACACATTTCCCTTTGGTGTATCGTCCCCTTGAACTTGCATTGATTTTACCTATGGCAAAGAATAGTTGAAAGAGCATTCTCTGCTATGAGTATTATCAAGACTGAAAGAAGAAATAAAATAAATGATGATTGGATGGGCAATAGCATGTTATGCTATATTGAGCGGGATTTGTTTGCATCGATTGAAGATGAAAAAATTCTAAAGCGTTTTCAAGGCTTAAGAAACCAAAAGATGAATTTGCCACGCAACAGTCGGTGCGTATTGTAAACTTACATTAGTCAATTTTATTTATTATTATTTTATTTTTCAATACACTGATATTTTAAAATTTTAATATAGTACCGAGGAGGTAAGCACAAGTGGTAGCGTGGTACCAAAATCATGAAGAGTTAAAGTCAAATATTGATGATCTACTTTATTTTACCATGTAAGCTTATTTTTGTCTTTGTAGTCTCATTGTTGTAAATATAACGAATTATTTTAGCCATGTATTACTTAGCTTGGAATGAATTATTTTAGTCTTGTATTAGTTAGCTTGGGGTGAAAATCGTTTTTAGATGTGTCACTGACAACATACATCCCTACCTTTTTTTCTTATGGCTGTACCTTCAGTTGACAATGGATACACCAGATTTGCATGATCTGGCTTTTGTTTCTTAACTGTTCTGGCGCACTGAATTTTGGGTACTGATTTGTTGTGCTTATGTTTGATATCGGGTACCTTCTTCTCTTGGGAGAAATGTTTAGTTTCTTCTCCCCTGCTACAGTTGCAACCAAGTTTGTCTTCTGAGAAGTTAAATTAGCCTACATGCATATGGCAGTTTGCTACTTGATGGTCTTTGGGATTGTTTGCTTGTCAATTGTGTTGGGTATGTGCAATTAGGAAATAATTTCTAATGGAGCACCACTAATTAATTTTGTGTTATTGTCCTTTTTTTTACATCTATGTAGTGTCTTCCTCAGTAGACCGATCACTGTTCAGTATGGCTAATTGTGAATTTTGTTAATTTCCAGTTTGGCTAGGGTTGGAACAGATATTGGTGATGATTCTATTCAACAAACGAGGTCAGGGACAAATATGGAAGTGATAGCAAATTCTGATTCTCTCACCTGACCAATAGTCAGCCCCATCCTTTTAAAGTTCAGACACTGCTGATCATGTTGTAGTGGATATAGTTTAAAGTTTTGGTGTCAAGAATGGCGACTGTATGTATTGCCACAATTTCTGTGAAGAAGTAGTTAGGCTGTGTTGGTTTCTTCTCAATATGGGTGTCGAAACTTGGTTTTGTCAATAGAAATTTGGGGGTGCAGTCAAGATCGTCAAGCTCGATGGGTTAGGTGTAAAACAAGGTTTAGACAGGTTTAGGCCCTTTTGTGAGGTAATACCCTACTCCTGTTTCGGGGATTCGATCCGCCGAGTGTTTATTGATCTCAAGATCTGTTGCTCTTGTCTCTAAAGCTCTTGCTCATAAAGCTCATATGTCTGATATCCCTCAAGAGACGCCCCTTACCCCCCTTATATAGTCTTGGGGAGCGGGCTTACAAGTCGGAAATCTTATCTTACTCTAAGTCGGTTTCCTCAATCTTACCAAACCGTGACTATGAGCCGTTGCCTTATCTAATCGGCAACGTAACACCCAAGTCATAGCCGGTTTACATAATTGGCAGGCGTAACCTATCCCTATCTCCAGTCGGATAAACTTGTCATGTGGGTATCCGATTGCCATAATCTTCATAGTAGCCCCTGAGTCCTTCGCAGTCGACAAGACAAACAACTCTTTGGCCAAGTGCTTCTGACGTTGAGTGGTTCCGTCATCCCTGCCTAAATCTCCCGAGTGGCTCCAAAGACTGTGAAGGGCTAGAAAATATCCCAAAAAATTCTCAAAAATAAATATCTAGGTGCATCTCCGGATGCATCTAATTAGGTGTAGCCTCCGACTATGTGGTTAGTCAAAAATAGACTAAGCATATAGTCAAGAACTATGAAAAATCATTATGATATGAACGTTTAGCTTAAACTAAAGCAATCATAAAAAATCTCATCACTCGGCGAGCTCATGCTTATCCGAGTGAATTTGTCCGAGTCATCTCAGAACAAATAGTTTAATCAACCCTTGTGGTCGAAAAGCACTCGGTAAGCTCATGTTTATCCGAGTGGATCTACCCAAGCCATCTCAAAACAAATATTTTAATCATCCCTCATGGGTAAACAAGTTTTTTCAGTTATCTAAAAAATATGACCAAAACATTAAATAGCTCTTGCCATAATATTGGTCTCAATCTAAAAAAATCTTCACCAAGGTGGAAAGATAGCATTGATATAATCATTTAATCAAATGCTTAAAAACCAAACAGTTCCTGTCATCAAGGCAGCCACGAAAAGCTTTAACTGTTTGTCACCTTTTAAATTGCATCGTGCCAACCTCTCATGAAGTTGCGCAAACCACGTTATGAAAGGATTTTAAAGGTATTGGGCAACTAGACACATGCATATTGCCAAGGCAAATCTGCTTAAGTCCATCCACTTAAGTCCCTAAGGACACGCGTCAGGCCACACATTAGCTGGGTCGCAAGTCTCTCATGGGCTCGGCCCAATCGCGAGATGACTCAGAGATTTTGGAGATGAAGAAGAAGGGCCTTCGGGGTGAACAGATCACTCGGCATCTCATCAGAAACCGACTGGCACCGATCAAGGAGAGGTCTAAGCCCGCGTTCGAGTACGTGGGCGAGAGGGACCCTAATCGGGAAGACCGCGACTCCCTCAGCTTCGAGACTTTGAAGACCCGAATGTATAAGATATTCTCGACTGGGATTGCAATCGAGCGCAGCCTTATGCTGTCAGTCCTCCCATATAGCTTATATCATCCTCCTCCTCCTCCGGTAAGTTGACTCAACTTCTTTACTGCCTTTCAATCTTGATGTCGCACTTCTTAGTGTAGAAAGAAACTCTTTTGCAGGAAAACACCTCCATTATTTCGAAGCCATACAAAATACATCATGATGACGTGCCGGCTTGGCCCGCTAAAAAACCAGTCGGCGGCGTGAAGATCCAGAGCGATCCAATCGGGAAGAGGGCTGCCCCGAGTGAGGACATCAGCAAGCGGGCAAGTAAGAGGAGGATGGTCATTGATGACTCGGACGACGACGCGCCCGCCCCTCAAGCCGAAGCAACCCCTCCAAGGCCATCACCAAAAACTACGCCCAAGATTCGCCGATCAACCAGGTACGTCTTATAACTGAAATTGTGCTCTTGTTGGAAACCTCTCTGCCTTCATCCCGATTACTCATGTCTTTCTCTTTGCAGGCGGCCCCAGAATATAGACCACACCGGGCAGAGTGAGGGGCCAACGCCATTTGCAGCAACTGAGGCGACAAGGCCTGCGAAACCAAAGCCCCGAAGCCCTCTCCCGAGTGAGAGCGCTCCGAGTGAGATGCCCACTCCGCCCAATGAGGGCATCTCAAAGGACCCCGGCTGAAAACCAGTCGGGTAAGAATCAAGAGGAGAAAAGCAGCCGGGAAGTGCCAGTCAAGGATTCGGCCACCGAAGCTGGTAAGTCTCGAAACAAAATCTTTCATCTTTTAATCTTCAGTCTATTTTTTCTGTGTCTTCATTCACTCTTTCTGAATCGATCAGCCAAAGTGAAGGAGATCCCAGGTTGCAGTCCTCTGAGACCTGGGTCCCTCCAGTCAAGATCGAGTGGCGTGATTCTGAGGGCCAGAAACAGGGCATCATCCTGAACAAGCAAAAGGAGGATGAAGAAAGGGACATGCTTGTAGATAGCCTGAACGAAGCCACTCGGCTGCTAAACGTAAGTTCTTCTCCCTTTTTGTTGTAGCTTTGTGATTGCATTTCCGTCAACCAACTTAGAATTCGCATGCAGAGGGTGTATTGCCGGTCGATGGCCAAATCCGATACACTAGAGAAGCTGGTCCCCACTTGAACTCCCTGAAGAACATCCAGCAGGAGCTAAAGACAACTCGAGAAGAAGCTGCATCAAGGGAAGCGGCTCTGAGGAGAGAGATTGCTGCACTCCGTGAAGAGAACCTCGACCTCCGGGGTTGGGAGTAAGCTCGATCTCCTTAGTCTTTTTATGCCTTTATCTGCAGTTTGTTTTGATCTTGGCGTTGACAACTTTTTCTTGCTGTAGAGAACTCGTTCGAAGTCCACATGCTCCAGACCCAGCTGGACAAAGCCAACACCAGCAAAGCCGAGTTGGAGTCTGAGTTTGAAGGTGAGCTCTTTCAAAACAGCGCTCTTTATTTTGCTTCGTCTTCGAATGTTTGTGTGATCATATGTCTTTGACAGCTTACAAGGTCAAGACCCGAGCCCAATATGATGTTTTCGTTGAGAGGGTCAAAAAAGCAGAAAGCGTCAGGGACGATTTGCTAACGCGGCGACACCGATCCTATTGTCACTGTTCCATCATGGGCTCGGGACCAGCTCGTTGGACCCCGTTGAGATCTTCGACAAGCTCCAGAGGGCCCCTGATCAGTATCTGGCTAATATTTCTGAGGCGGCTACCATGGGGGCGAACTTCGCCCTCGCGCAGGCTAAGTCACTCTATCCTCGGATAGAAGTTGACTCAGTCGGGGAGGGGTTCGCTGATGGTACTTCGGACGAGCGGGCTTTGGAGCTAATCGACGAAGCACAGGAGTCGGCCAAAAAGGTGGCCGTTGATATAGTGAACAATTTCCGATCTTGATTGCTTTGTGAACATTGTATGTTTATAACTTTCTGATGTGACTTATAAATATTCAGCTTATTTATGCTAATGCCTTGATCCGAGTTTTTATGTAAAATTTCTTAAGTAATTTTCGTCCGACTATCATCAAGCCTAGGCTTGATGAGGTCATCAAAAAATTCTCAGTCCTTATGCATTGAACTCGAATCAAGGAACATTAAACAATGATAAACCAAATATGCACAGGTTGCCGAAGAAAACCATGCTTTATTGACACGTATGCAGCCCCCGACTGCTAACTCAAGAAGTCATCTTGCTTGAGGTTGGTAGTCAAGAGTAACATGGAACTTAAGGCAATTTAAGCATAGTATCGTTGAAGATGTTCGATGTTCCAGGAGTTCTCCACCATGGATCCATCTTCACGCTTTAGTCGATATGCTCATGGCCGAGTCACCTCAGCAATTATATATGGTCCTTCCCATAATGGAGATAATTTGTGACGGTCCTTGGTGGTTTGAATCTTGCGTAGGACTAGATCGCCGACAATAAAAGCTCGTGCTCGAACGTTGCGACTGTGGTATCGTCTAAGACCTTGAAGATATCTTGCCGACTGGATCAGGGCTGCTTCTCGGGCTTCTTCCAGTCGGGTTAGATCGTCCACTCGGTCTTGATCATAGCGCTCGTCGTTGAAGCTGCGGACGCATAGGGATTCATACTCCATTTCGTTTGGCAACATGGCTTCTGCCCCGTAGACCAGAAAAAAAGGGTTTGGCCAGTAGCCCAACTGGGCGTAGTCCGTAGAGACCACAGAACTGAGGAGAGCTCTTGGACCCATTTGCCGGCATAAGGATTTAGCCGGTCAAACACTCGGGCCTTGATGCCTTGAAGAACCATGCCATTGGCACGCTCAACTTGTCCATTGCTTTTGGGATGTGCGACTGATGCATAGCAGATTTTGATGCCGAAGTCTTCACAGAATTCCTTAAAGATGCCTCCAATGAATTGAGTCCTATTGTCGGTTATTATTCTGTTTGGGACGCTGAACCGGTGCGTAATGTTGAGGACGAAGTCTCGTGCCCTGTCAGCGGTGATTGTAGCAACCGAGTTAGCCTCGATCCACTTGGAAAACTTGTCAATTATGATGAATAAATGTGTGAATCCTCCTGGGGTCTTTTGAAAGGACCGACCATGTCTAAGCCCCATACCGCAAATGGTCAGGATAATGGAATCGTTTGTAGTTCTTGGGCTGGGACATGACTCTGCCGAGTGAAGAATTGGCAACCTTCACAGGTTCGGACCACTTTGTCGGCGTCGGAGACCGCTGTAAGCCAGAAGAAACCTTGGCTGTAGGCTTTGCCCACCAAGGTGCGTGCTGCCGCATGACTTTCGCATACGCCCGAGTGGATATCCTGGAGTAGTTTCCGTCCTTCCTCAGGTGTGATACATCTCATCAGGACTCCAGAAGGGCTCCTCTTGAATAAATCAGAATCTACCATGACATAAGCCTGACAGTGGCGTCGGATGCGTTCCGCCTCATCCCGGTCTTCCGGCAGCTCTTGCTGAGTTAAAAATTTGATGAGCGGTGTCCTCCAGTTGGCGTCGATCATGGTGACTTGGTTTGCAGCTTGCTCGTTGGGAGTTGGTTTTGCTGCAACAGTCGGCTCATAGAGGTGCTCTACGAAAACGTCTGTTGGAGCAGCTTCTCGCTTGGACCCGAACTGCGCCAACTCGTCAACTGCCTCGTTGTTATGTCTCAGGACATGGGATAGCTCAAGTCCATCAAACATTTCTTCAAGTTTACGAACTTCTTGCCGGTAGGCCTCCATGGGGTCGTTTAAACAGGACCAATCTTTCATTACTTGGTTGACAACCAGCTGGGAATCTCCTTTCACGACCAACCGTCGTATCCCGGTGAAACAACAAGTCGCAGTCCATGCAGCAGGGCTTCGTACTCGGCGACGTTGTGTGAGGCGGAGAAGTGGAGGTGAAGAACATATCTTAGCTTTTCCCCAGTTGGGGAGATCAGTACGACTTCTGCTCCCAAGCCAGTGATCCTCTTGGATCTGTCAAAGTGCATGGTCCAGTATTGTAGGTCTTCTCGAGGTACATCTTCTTGTTGTTCGGTCCACTCGGCCAGGAAATCCGCCAGGGCTTGTGACTTTACAGATGTCCTCGCCTTGAAAGTTAAGTCCAGCGGCATCAGTTCCAGGGCCTACTTCGCGATGCGCCCAGTCGCCTCCCGGTTGTGGATGACATCGCCGAGTGGAAAGGAAGTGACGACGGTGACCGAGTGACCCTGAAAGTAGTGTGCCAATTTCCTCGCGGTTGTCAGAACACCATATAGCAACTTTTGTACCTGAGGGTAGCGAATTTTGGCTCCTGCCAACACTTCGCTAACGAAGTAGATTGACCTTTGAATCTTCTGGACTCGTCCTTCTTTTTCGCGCTCTACGACGAGAACCGTGCTAACCACTTGGTGGGTTGCAGAGACGTATAGTAGCAAAGGTTCCTGAGGCTGGGGTGAGGCTAGGATGGGCGGCGTCGTGAGAAATTCTTTGAAATCTTCAAAGGCCTTGTGGGCTTCCGTAGTCCACTGGAAGTCATCGGTTTTCTTCAGTAACCTGAAGAAAGGCGTGCCACGCTCGCCGAGTTGGGAGATAAATCGGCTTAGCGCGGCCATGCAGCTAGTAAGCTTCTGGACATCTTTTTGGTTACTCGGGGGCTTCATATTCAGGATAGCGTTGATTTTTTTCTAGGTTAGCTTCAATGCCGTGATGTGACACCATGAAGCCGAGCAGTTTGCCTGATGGCACGCCGAACGTGCACTTCTTCGGGTTCAACTTCATTCTGAAGGCCCGAATGTTTGCGAAGGTTTCTTCTAAGTCGGCAATCAGATCTTCCTCCCGCTTGGTCTTGATGACGACATCGTCGACGTAAGCTTCCACGTTCTTTCCGATCTACGTTTGAAAGCATCTTTGAATCATGCGTTGGTATGTGGCTCTGGCGTTCTTTAGGCCGAAGGGCATCGTGACGTAGCAGTAAGCTCCAAACGACGTGATGAACGATGTCTTCAGGCAGTCGGATTCCTTCAAGCTGATTTGGTGGTAGCCCGAGTAGCAATCCAGAAAGCTTAAGAGCTGGCAGCCAGCTGTTGAGTCTACGACTTGGTCGATGCGAGGTAGTCCGAATGGATCCTTAGGGCATGCTTTATTGAGATCAGTGTAGTCGACGCACGTGCGCCATTGTCCTGTCTTCTTCCGGACCAGGACCGGGTTAGCCAACCAGTCGGGATGGAGAACTTCTTTAATGAAACCGGCGGCCAGGAGTTTTGTGAGTTCTTCCTTGATGGCATCCTTTCGATCCTAAGCAAAACGACATAATCGTTGTTTTATAGGTTTCGCGTCATCTTTGACGTGTAAAGAGTGCTCGATCACCTCCCTAGGAATTCCAGGCATATCCGATGGTTTCCAAGCAAAAACATCTTTATTATTTTGGAGGAAGGTGACGAGCGTGCTTTCCTATTTAGGATCTAGCTCACCGCCGATTACAGCAGTTTTGGAAGGATCCGATGGATCAAGGGAGATCTTCTTTGTTTTGTCGTCGCCTTGTCCCGACTTGGCTATCTTCTTCGCGGGGATTTCACCCTCTGCGGAAGTTGATGTAGCCAATCAGATTTCCTCCTGGCAACACGACCTCTCACGAGATTGTGCCATGTCACAGCTTTCCTTGTCGCAAGTGAAGGCTTGTTTGACGTCGCTGCGCAGGGTGATGACGCCGTTGGGGCCCGGCATCTTCATGCAGAGGTAGGTATAATGAGGTATCACCATGAACTTGGCGAGTGCAGGCCTTTCGATGATTGCGTGGTAAGCCGTCTCGAAGTCGGCCACCTCGAAAGTGATGTTTTTAGTCCGAAAGTGCTCCTGAACCCTGAAGGTGACTGGAAGGGCGATGTGCCCGAGTGGCGTGGACGACAGCCCTAGGATAACTCCGTGGAAGGGGGCTGAGCTTGCCTTTAATTCGGCTCTCGGGATTTGCATCTCGTCCAGGGTTTTGGCGAACAAAATGTTGAGGGCGTTGCCCCTATCAATGAGGACACGCTTCAGCTTGATATTGCGGACCACAGGGTCAAGTACTAGGGGATACCGCCCCGGCTGAATCACTCGGTCAGGATGATCCGAGCAGTCGAACTTGATGGCCACCTCCGACCATCGTAGATATTGTGGGACCTCAGGTTGTGCCGCGTTGACCTCGCGGTCGGTTAACTTCTGCTTCCTCTTGGATTCGTAAGCTTGCGGCCCTCCGAAGATGTGATTCAGCTCGCCCACGGGGTCTTAGAAAGGCTCCGTATTTCCAGTCGGATTCTTCTTCTTGGTCCCCAATGGACCGGCTTCGTCAGTCGGCTTCTTGTTGAGCTGTGCCGCATATTGCTCGGCGATTTGCTTATAAATAAAGCAGTCCTTGGCCACATGCTTGTGGTTTGGATGATGTGTGCACTGAGCATTCATGATTGCGTCATAGGCCGCGACTTGGGGACGGCGTTGGGAGTTGGATGTCGCGGCAACCAGGTCCTCAGGTCGGCGCTTGCGATCTTTCTAGCCCTGGTTGTTGTTGCCATTATCCTTCCTAGGTTGCCGGCTTCCTCCTGACTGCTTGTCGTCCCTTCTGTCAGGCCGGTCTTGCCGTGCCGCCTTAATCGCGTCGCTGGATTTGGCATAGGAGTTCTTTGTCTCGAACATTTGCTTCACCGTCTTTGACGGCTTACGTCCAAATTTTCCGATCAACAGTTCATCACGGACTCCCTTCTGGAAGACGGCGATGATGATGTCGTCGGTGATGTTGGGATCTTGTTGCGTTTTTCCGAGAAGCGCCGGATGTAGTCCTTCAATGGCTCGTCTGGCTTCTGGATGACATTGTAGAGGTCAAAGTGGGTCCCAGTCAAAGGTGCCCTGGAAGTTGGCGATGAAGTGGTCCCTGAGTTCGCTCCACGAGCCAATTGAGCCTCTTGGCAGGCTCGTGAGCCAGTTCCTGGCTGAGTTAGTGAGGGCAACGTGCAGGTAGTTGGCCATGGCCTTGTTGCCATCTCCTGCTGTGCGGATGAAGAGGGTGTACACGGTCAGCCACGACTCAGGGTCGGTCTTTCCGTCGTACTTCTTGATTCTAGTCGGCTTAAAACCATTCGGCCAACGCACTCGGCGCAGGTCCCGAGTGAACGCAGGTACTCCATCGTCGTTGCTGTTGGGCGATCCTCTTCGATCCTTGCGGGAGCGCTGATCTCGTTCTTGATAGCGTTGGTCAAGGACTTCCCGCAGATCACTCGACAGGGTCCTCGGCAGGCTGCTTCGGTAGTCGGAGTTGTTGCTACGGCGGACCCGGTGGTGGACGGGTGGTCGTCCATGCCGCTTATCACGGGAGTCGGCCGATTGCTCTTGATGCTTCCGTGTGGTTTCATGGCGAAGGTCTCTTGACCTAGTAGCCGTCCGATCCTGTTCGGGCCTCCTGTAATCCTTCGATCTCAGTGGCGGAAGTTGGCTTTTGTTGGACGTTTCTGCCACGGACTCAGTCGACCTTCGTGCTGAGGTGGAGGAAGAGCAGTTGGCTGTAGCCGCGACGATAGTCTTGATCTTATCCTGGATTGGAGTCACATTGGCAGGCGCCGTCTCGATTACGGTGTCCAGGAGTGTGAGGGCGGCGACGACGTTTTGTTGAGGCGTCTGGAAAATGTTGGTGTTGTCGACTCGCGTCTGAAGTATGGCCTCACGAGCGGATCGTCTGGTCGCCCTCAGGTCCCGCTTTCTCCTGTCGGCTTCCTCCTTGCGCCTCCTTTCATCTTCTGTCAGCTTACGCTCCTGCTCAAGCCTGGCTTGTTCTTCTTCTGCGACCCTGCGGGCCATGGCTGAGTCGGACTCGGCCACCTCAGCCATGAGAACGTCGAAGCACTTCGGCTCGTAGTCCTTGTCGTAGTCGGAGTCGTTGGCCTCGTCCGAGGGGATGCCATAGAGATCGTCGAAGCCCGAAGAGCTGAGGTACTCATCGAGCTCCGTGGACGAGCATGACCCGAACGGTTGGAGAATGACAGCGATTTCCCTTGAGCCCGGGTTGCTCGAATCTGGATCGTTCCAGTCCGAGTCGTAGCTCGATGACGGGGGTTCCTCCGAGTGGGTCGATCTTGATTAGGGGAAGAGGAGTTTGCAGTAGACCTCAGCAGCGTTTGGTAACCCAAACGGTGCTGAGAGATTTTCTCCTCTCGAGTAGGTTGATTCCGGCGGGGAGGACAGAAGATGGCAGATCTCAGCGGCGTTCGGTAGTTCGAGTGGCGCCGAGTGAATTCTTTCTTCCGAATGGGTGGACTCTATCTTCGAAGTCAAAACTGTATCGTAGATTTCAGCGTTGTTCGGCAGCCCGAACGGCGTCGAGTGGATTTTTCTTTCCAAGTGGGCAGAACCCAACTCGGAAGTCGGAATCTTGTTGTAGATCTCGGCGTTGTTCGGTAGTCCGAACGGCGCCGAGCGGGTTCCCCCTCCCGACTGGTCCGAATCCAAGTCGGAGAAGGAGAGCTTGTTGAATCCTTTGGCGGCGAAGTCGTCGATGCCTGGCGAAGATCCCATCGCGCTTGCCGGCAAGATTGAAGAAGAAGTCTTGACGCGTGAGCCCCTACCTGGCGCGCCAACTGTCGAAACTTGGTTTCGGCAATAGAAATTTGGGGGTGCTGTCAAGATCGCCAAGCTCAATGGGTTAGGTGTAAAACAAGGTTTAGACAGGTTCAGGCTCTCTCGTGAGGTAATACCCTACTCTTGTTTTGGGGATTTGATCCGCCGAGTGTTTATTGATGTCAAGATCTGTTGCTCTTGTCTCTAAAGCTCTTGCTCATAAAGCTCATATGTCTGATATCCCTCAAGGGACGCCCATGACCACCCTTATATAGTCTTGGGAAGCGGACTTACAAGTCGGAAATCTTATCTTACTCTAAGTCGGTTTCCTCAATCTTACCAAACCATGACTATGAGTCGTTGCCTTATCTAATCGGCAACGTGTAACACCCAAGTCATAGCCGGTTTACATAATTGGCAGGCGTAACCTATCTCTATCTCCAGTCGGATAAACTTGCCATGTGGGTATCCGATTGCCATAATCTCTACAATGGGCGTAATAGTATTAGCGTGGCTACGCTGTGCTTCCCAGGGTCACAGGACATGGGTAGATTATTTAATTTTAGCTACATTATATCATGTTAAATATATATCGATCATTAATTAAATATACTTAAATAATTAGTATGTGTATTGGATTGCAGTAATTCTTGTTTTGAGTTTGGCGCTGTGTAATACTAATATCGTGAAGGAAGCACATGGTATTGCTCAACAATCAGTTGATTCTGATTTTCTCTCCTGATACGCACAAAGGAGTATTTTGCTGCTCGCTTCTTATTTCTCAAAAGCAAATTGATTACAGACTCATCTATTTATTAAAGACTCAAACTAACTATAACTAGCATGTTCCTAGCTGGCCGTTTGCACGTACGAGTCTTCCGGCCACCACGTTGTACAACTTGTGAATCAAGCCTCCAACAAACTGCATCAGAGCCACCAGTCGATTTGCATGACTTAGCCATCTCCCGTCTCGCCAGCAGAATCGCTCCACCGGCCTCCTGCACGCATGCAAGCATGGTCTCCATCTCCAGTACGTGCCGCGTACGTCGCGCGCGCCCGGCCCCTAATTAGGATTAGTTAACATTTGGTATCTTCATGAAATATTTAGTGAAGATTGTTTTGATTCTCCCTGTCAGGCTAAATCTTGAAATAGCTTCAGAGGAACAAGTGTATGTGTTTCTCCCTTAAGTGTTTAGTTTGAAACCAAATGGAGAAAAAAAGAAGACTAATTAAGAAATCCAAATGAAAGAACACTAGAATTAAGAAAAAATCCTCAACAAAATTTTGATGACTTAATATAACACTCTATTTTTTTAACTTGTTAGTTTCTGAAATTTGGATCGGACGGTGCTAAGGGCACGACGATTGCACAGCGTACAAGTCAAGGCCAAGTCGTCCGAGACGTGGACAATCCGTAACGGACTTTCGAAACGCCGTCGCTGTCGTACTGGCGTACTACTCCCTCCCGTTTCTCACGCCGTCCGTTCCCCATCTTGTCGGGTTCTCCCTGTGAGCGCTCGTACAATCCGACCAGTAGTACAATACCCACTCAGCTCTCCTCCCGCAGTACAAAGGACCAACTGGATTGGAGTATCATTTTATTACCGCTGACTGGTCAGCGTCCTCCCGCCTTCCGTATAAAAACGGCCTTTACCCGAATCGCGTTCCTCACCATTTGGCGCACCGGTCGAACACCACACCTGCTTCCATGGCGGTAGGCAGGGGAGCCGGCTCCAGCCTCCACCACCACCTCCTCCTCCTCCTCGTCATCTGGCTTTGCGCCGCCGCGACTACTGCGTGGGCACATGGAGGCGGCGGCGGGGGAGATTCTGACGCCGACGCCGACGCGGGCGCGGACGGCGCCGGCGAGGGGAAGCCGGACCTGCGGGCGCGGGGGCTGGTGGCGGCGAAGCTGTGGTGCCTGGCGGTGGTGTTCTCCGGCACGCTGGCCGGCGGCGTGTCCCCCTACTTCTTGCGGTGGAACGAGGCGTTCCTGGCGCTGGGCACGCAGTTCGCGGGGGGCGTCTTCCTCGGCACCGCCATGATGCACTTCCTCAGCGACGCCAACGAGACGTTCGGCGACCTCCTCCCCGACAGCGCCTACCCCTACGCGTTCATGCTCGCCTGCGCCGGCTACGTCCTCACCATGCTCGCCGACTGCGCCATCTCCTTCGTCGTCGCGCGCGGCGGCCGGACCGCCCCCGCCGCCGGTGCAGGTGAGCACTGAGAAGCTACTATACTAGGGTTTCACGTGTTGTGCTCTGCATCCGCGTCGCACCAAACAAACAGAGAAAATACTCTGTTTTTTCGCAGTAGAGATATCGTGAGCTCACGGTGGAAAGGTGGCGGATGGCCGTTGGATTAGATGCGACTTTTCCTTCATTGCTGCGTTAGTACGTACACCGATTGATTGGTTGCTATTATTGGTTGGCCTGGTCAGCGAAAAGGGCCAAATTTACTCCTTCTCTTACAGTTTTACAGTTTTACTACTACCTGATCTTGTGAGCTGTGACCTACCCTGATGCTTTCAGGAAGACAGGAACTGATTTGTTTGGTACTTCTTCTTTTTGTGGTGTTGCTTGTACTCTACTCCGTTTGCAAATCAGTTAGCAGATCAATTCAATTGTGGTGCTTACATAGTTGCTTTATTTTTGTTTGTATGAATCGATAGGAACGCATTGGGGCTACTACCATTTTCTTATGATCTTATCTGAATGAAAGCATATATAGATGGTTATTGCCTTATTGACTGTACTTCATAGTTGCTGTGTTCTACCCAACAATTATTTTGTTTAGTCTGTTGCCCAGATGGCCAAAAAAGGATTGTTTTGTTAATTGCTTACACTGTCTAATTAAGCATGTATTATCTGTCAGTAATGTCCAAATACCTGCTGTTTTCAGGAGGGCTGGAGGAGGGGAAGCTGAGCAGCACAAATGGCAACGGCTCCGACCAACCAGCAGCTGTAAGCCAATGAACTAATTTATCCAGAACTGCACAGGTTGTGTTTAATTTCCAAATGGAAGCATGAATGGGGTCTGAAACCTGAACATGTTTTGTGCAGGATGCGGCGGCGCATGACCATTCCGTGGCGTCGATGCTTCGGAACGCGAGCACGCTCGGCGACAGCGTGCTGCTCATCGCCGCGCTCTGCTTCCACTCCGTCTTCGAGGGCATCGCCATCGGAGTTGCCGGTAAGATTAGTTTTTGATAGAGACACAAGTATATATATATATATATATATATATATATATATATATATATATATATATATATATATATATATATATATATATATATATATATAGAGAGAGACCTTGTGACCTTGTCCATTAGTCTCTTGTCCCTGCCTGCTTGACTTATTAATTGACACTTGCTGCTTCCAGCTTGCAAATTAGATGGCCCATACAAATGTCTTCATATGACTTCAATATGAAGAGTTCATATGTCTAATAGTGGTTCAGGTGTCTACAGGAGTAGCCGAATCTGTCGAGATATTTTATTATGACTAAATATATGCTCGTGTATCTTAAAAAGTTAACGATGTCATGTATTAAAAAATGAAGATAGTATAAGTTAAGAAGCATGTCTGTTCTTAGCTAGATACTTGTGACAGTCTGAATTATTGATAGATCGATGTCGTTGTTAACTGATTAAGATCAAGAGGAATCTTTCCTTGCGTTTCGTCAAAGTTGGAGTAGTACCGCATTCACTATTTGCCCAAAGCGAAAGCTGCCTGCATGTTGAACAACGAACATAGCCGGGATAAACGAAATAATCGCCTGAACTCTAATCCAAAATCGTTCCTTTTTCTTCGGTTCCCGTCTTATCATCGTTTCTGTCTCGATCAATGTTTTCTGTTCAGTCATTGCCACGCATACTTTTACTCGTTCCGGTCTAGAATTAATAGAAGCTCTGACCGGCTTACCTGAATTTTCCTTTCCTGAACGTCCATTTCGACAACATTTTAGTTTGAATTTCATCAAGGTTTGCCAAAATGATTCAAGTTACGAATTCATTTTCAGTTAACAAAATTCATTGAACACCGTACTTCCTATCAAAATCTTAGTATTTGCTCAATTTTCCTATCAAAAATCTTAGGATTTGCTCATCATTTTTCCTGTTAAAATCTTGGGATTCGCTCAATTTAAAATGATGCAGATTGACAGCAGCTATCAGTTGTAACACAGCAAAATCAACCAAGTGTTTGCTGAAATTGACGTGTGCAGAGACGAAGGCGGACGCATGGAAGGCGCTCTGGACGATCAGCCTGCACAAGATCTTCGCGGCGATCGCCATGGGCATCGCGCTGCTCCGGATGCTCCCGAACCGGCCGTTCCTCTCCTGCTTCGGCTACGCCTTCGCCTTCGCCATCTCCAGCCCCGTGGGCGTCGGCATCGGCATTGTCATCGACGCCACCACGCAGGGCCGGGTGGCCGACTGGATCTTCGCCGTCTCCATGAGCCTCGCCACCGGCATCTTCATCTACGTCTCCATCAACCACCTCCTCTCCAAGGGTTACAGGCCGCAGAGTCCCGTCGCCGCCGACACGCCGGTGGGGAGGCTGCTCGCCGTCGTGCTAGGCGTCGGCGTCATCGCCGTCGTCATGATATGGGACACCTGACCTGATGATTTCGGATTGGTTCTTGCAGGAACGTGTGCAAGTTCGTTGTTGAAATGAGCATGTGTAAAGTTTAGCTTGAATATATCACGCTGGGCACAATTGTTTCCATGGATTTTGGGTAAGAATTGACCAAAATTAAGTTCCTATGCAGATAATCAAACACTTGAGAGCCACACATGAAAAGAAAATCCCATGCAAATATGTCAAACTTTCGCCTTTGCTGAGCTGATACTGTGTTAAAACTTCAACTACGAAATCTGGCCAAGCCAAGAAACCGGGTTGGTCTTTGAGTACAAGCTACAAATGCGCATTACTTTTGCAACCGACTTTTGTCATGAGTGATCTTAGACATCATGGAAACCTGTTAGGCCTATTCAAACTCAGCCTGGTGCCTTGGCACACTCAGCTCAGGTTGGCCCAAGTATACACGGCCAAATGGGATGCACGACATGACCCGACACGGGCACAGCTGAGGAACGGCCTGTCACGGCATAGCCCGTTAGGCACGGCTACTGTGATGGGCCATGTTGTGTCGGCCCGCGTGTTTCGCCTCTGGCTCAAGCATAGCCCACGGCTGGCCGGGCCATGCCCGTGCCGACACGACATGAAAAAGGCCGACGGGCCATGGTCGAGCCCACGGGCCTATCCAAGGCAAGGCCACACATGAAAAAGGCCGACGGGCCATGGTCGAGCCCACGGGCCTATCCAAGGCAAGGCCACACAGTGAATTGGAAAAAACCTGCTGCAATATTCTTTGTAAAAAAATTAAAAATTAAAAATAAAAGTTAAACAAATAAAATAATGATATATTCCTCATATTGAAAATATGAAACAATGATCTATTCGTCATCTTGAAAAAAATGATAAATTCCTCATGTTGAAATTATTGAAATAAAAATTCACACTTAGTAAAATATTATAAAAGAATATGTTAAAAATAGTAATGATATTTATTGATGTTTATATCATTATATCATACAATGATACATGTTGCCTCGTTAAAAACTGTCATGTAACAACTTATAGGGAAATCTGAGAAAACTATGACAAAGAAAAGAGTAAAGTTCAAAGATCACTACTACTTATAACAAAGTTTGGAGCTATTGGGGTTGGTCTGGATCTAAGTAGAGGTTCTCGAACTGGGCGGCCAATTCTTGGTTGTCAGCAGTGTATTGGGCATGTTTTCTAGCTAGCTCCCAGCCTTTAATGCTTAGTAGCATTTCGACGTGGTCGCTGCTCAGATTTGTCCTCCTGTCTTTGGTGATTCTTCCATACAGACTGAATGTTGATTCGGAGGACACCGTTGACACGGACACCGTCAACACATCTCATGCTAGTTTTGAAAGCACGGGATATGTCATCTTGTGATCATTTCACCACCCGAGGACGTTGAAGTCTTGTGTTTTATGATGGAAGGCGTCGCTGTCCAAATAACTGGACGACTCTTCGACAGCATCATGCAAAGAGGCGTATCCACTTGTCGACGAACTGCCACCACCATGGCTTGAAGATGAGCCACCCCAAATTCTGCCCCCACTGTATCTTTTTCTTACCTGTCGTAGGGGCAGGAGGGGGTCTGTGCTGACGAACTTCCTGAAACTTTAGTTGATACTTTCCAAAAACTTCATATAATTTAGATTTAACCTCACTATAAAAGAGACTATAATCTACCCCTACATTATCTCCAATTAGTGATATAATAGTGGACAATCCCCTTAATTTTCCCCTAGGATCTAGTATGAAAGTAAAAACATACAACATAAGTATATTTTCCCAATATTTTAAATATTTTTGTTTCATGTTAAAAACAGCTTGCATAAGAATATCATCAGTTTCATATTCTTTTAATAAACTTGCAATTTTAAGAATATTATGCAAAATTAAATTTGTAGTTGGATAATAAACTTGCGACAAAGTAATAGTGCAGTCATAAAAAGTTTCAAAAAAAATTGGTAAAACTTTTGAATAATTTTCCAAGTATGCTTAGTCAGTATTCGTTCACCGTCACTATTTCTTGGGCCATTACGTGACTGAACAAAATCAGTTAGTAAATCACTATAAGATATAATAACTTTTAACATTAAATAAGGTGCATTCCACTAATGCTCCGCATCGGTGGCAAACTTACGTGCTTTCTTCCAGATGCATGGCAAAACCTCTTCCATGCAGCAATCCGTGGGTTAGAAGCAATTAACCACGCGATTGCTTGACGAACAACGTCTATGTGAGCACTCACTCTATTCATCCTAGACTTAACAATCAAATTTATTATCTGACATGCACAGTGCTGATGCAGTAGAAAAGACTGAGCATAAATAGAGAATAAAGGCTGCAATATTTCCATTGCCCTAGAATTAGCAGATGCATTATCTAGGATGACAGCAAATATTTTATCAGCAAGATTAAATTCGTTAATAACCTCCCTAATTTTTTCTGCTATATTTTCACCTATGTGTGAAATATCTATTAACCTTAGACCTAGAACTCTTTTTTGCATCTGCCAATCATCATCAATATAATGAACAACTACGCTAAGGTAATCCTTCCTAGATCTACCACTCTATATTGCAGAGGTAACACTAACAGAGAATGTGCATGTACTAAATAATTCCTTAAGTGCGGTACAACCCTGCTCATAAACATTTTTACAAATCATGGGTTGTTGTTTGTCTACTAACAGATTTAAACCTAGGACTATGTGATTGTTGAATGTACTCTTCAAAAGCAGGAGACTCACCAAAGTTCAAGGGTAAATCTTGTCTGGCAATTAACCGGACAAGAGATTTTTGAGCTACCGTGGGATCGTACTCCCAACTACGTACCGTACCGTTGGGATTCAGCATAAGTTGCTGCTGCCGAAGTTGTATTCCTTGCTTCTTCGCACAAGCCTCCATATGACGCTTCAAGTGTCCTATACTACCAGAAGATTTTGCAGATAAAGTATTCCTACATATTCTACATCTAGCTACCGTTACATGCTTTCCGTCGGGTTGAGTCATGACTACCTCATCGAAGTGCTGCCAAACACCGGAAGTTCTCGATTTTTTTGAGCCGGTGTTTGTCGAAGCACTACCGCTCACAGTGCCAAAATATCCTTCTAAAGCCGCCGCCGCCTGAACCGGTACCTCCTCCACACCTGGTGGAGTTGGAGTCGATCCGGTGGTATCGTCATCACCAGTTGAGAATGACCCCGACATATAATTCGGGTCGAAATCACCCAAAGTGAACGACGACGACTGATATGGATAGTTCGGATCCATTCTGAAATTTTGAAACGAAATAAACAAATTTTAGAATATTTATTCAAACTACAAAAAATATAAATAATACATAAATATGAATATCACTTACATCTTTCCAACCGCGAGCTCTTTACACATATGCGATTGCACTATTTAACTTCAAACTAATTTTGATTTTTGACAAAATTTGAGGAAATGTTGTCAAAATCAAAATTAAACTAAGAGCACTTGAGAGCACTTAAGAGCACAAGTTGAGATGGTGAGGTGAGCGAAATGCAGGGTGGATGCCCTATTTTATAGGATGAAATTTCATATTTTTGGAATTTCTTAGACCTCCAACGGCTAATTTGAATTTCTAGCCGTTAAAGTAGCTGTTAGGTCCACGTGTCAGCTCCTGATTGGCTCTGGCGCTAGCCGTTACACAATGTCGTCGGCTGGCCATCTCCCCAATGGCACGCGTCGCGCTGTCATTCGTCGCCCTCTCGCCCCGCCAAGTGTCGTGCCGGCCCGTGGGCGTGCCGTGCCCATGCCGGCACGAAATGCGAGTGTCCGTGTCAAGCCATGCCGACCCGTGGGCTCGGTCGGTGGCCCAGGTACGACACGCCCCAACGGGCCATGCCGACACGGCTCATCCGCTACCGTGCCGTGTCGGGCCGGTGAACAATGCAGCCGTGCCCAGGCAGGCACGGCGCGGCCCGGCCCATCTGGCCGTGTCTAGGCCCAAGTTGTATACCAGGCAAGGAGACCCCTATTTTATTGCCTAAAAATTTGAAAAAATCAAAACAAAAGCTTGAGAAAGTTGGAACAACAACAACAACAACAAGAAGAAGAACAACAACAACCGCCCGAAGAAGTGCCGGGCTTGCCAAGCTTAGGCCCGACTTTTTGTCAGTGTAAGGCTCAGGCTTGCATTTTTCTCTTTGGGTTTTTTCATTCGACCGATCGAGTTTCAACAGGTGTCACTGACTTCAACTCAAAAAGTACAACTTTCTCATTAGCACGCTTTATAAACTGCTAAACGACGATATATTTTATAAAAATCATTATATAAAAGGTTTTAAAAATCAAATAAATTTATTTTTTAAATTTATAATAGTTAATACTTATATGATTAAATAATCATATGCTAATGAGATGCTACGTTTTACGTGGAGATAATATGCTACATGTGAAGTTTCAAACGGGTTCTTAGAATAGTTTTCATGTGTTTTGGATGCTAATAGGATAGCTAGTTTGTCAATGATATGGGCCAGGGGGTATGTCGAGGATGCTATATCTGAAGAAGGTAGGCGCCTTCATCCACCAGGGCACACCAGAAACATGTCCTGGATAGCTCAAGCGGGTCCGGACCACAAGCAGCCACGTGGCCACCCCAAGAGGGGGTTGGCTCGGGGGCTGCCCAGAGGCCACCGCTCTCCCAGGCGACAGGGTCCGAGATCACCCGGACCCCCCGTCCTTCACTCCGTACCTCTCTGAGAGAGGGGCGAGTCCAACTGCCAACTACCACATTTAATGTCTGGAGAGAGGCCAGGCGTCTGCCCCGCCACATTTATTGCGACATGAGGCGCGTCTGTCAGCCACCCATCATCATTTCCCTTTTGCCTGTCATGAGGTAAAGGGAGTATAAAGTTTCTGACGGCGACCGCGGTATGGCTGCATGGTCACTCCACGCACGCCTCCCTCCACGCCCCGTCCAGTCGCATTAAATGCGTTGGGAGGCCGCGTGGGAGAGAGAACATGGACACAGGGGGTGTTGCGTCGACACCTCTCCAGGTGAAGGGCCACTGACCAGTAGGCCCCACTGGAGTAGGTAGGCCGACCCATCCTCACGTCAGCAACATGGCGTCCACGAGGCCCGTTTTTTCCCCACCAACTCCCGTGACGCGGCAACAGGGACAAGATAGGGGTAGCCTCCCCAATAAGACAAGGCAAGAACCGCTCCATCGCGTGGAGCGGAGTAGAGAAAACCAGGACTACTGTGGTGTCCCCTTGCACTATAAAAGGAGGCCCAAGTCCATCATAAAAACGGCTCCTGGAAAATGGTTCCCCCTCTAAACAGTTCCTAGCGATTCCAAAAACGAGTCTAAGGTTCTGCCATTGTTGGAAACCTTGGGCTTCAAGCACCCCATCCCAATTTTCAGCTCCAGTATCCCCAAGGAAGAACACCCTCACCAGTCCCTATAATTCTTCCCTTATATAGCACAAGAATAGGAGTAGGGTATTACGCTTCTCAGGCGGCCCGAACCTGTATAAATCTTTGGTGTCTATTGCTGTTGTGATCTTTTTCCGTCCTACTGACTTCCCCCATTCCTACCGTGAGTTTGAGCCCTAATTCATCGCTCCCCTGTGCCAAACCAAAAAGGGGGTCCCTCGGATTCCCGCGTGACGAGCACACGCATCGACAGCTGGCGCGCCAGGTAGGGGAGCACACTGCATTTGGGTTTAAACTCCCGTGTTCCTTTCACCTCCCGCCAAAAAACCCCCTCTCCCCGTTCTCGCCATGGTTCACGGCCACATCCTACGGTCCGCATCAGGCTCACTCGCTACCCGCGAGTGTGACTTGGCCAACAAGGCGGCCGAGGAGGTGGACACGAGCGAGCATAGCCCTAACTTCCGCCACCTCCGCTCGGGGGAGGAAGGACCTCTGTCCCCCTCACCCCCTCTGGCGACAGCGGCGGCAGCCAGGGCCACGCCACCTTCTCGCCCTCGGCGGGCAGCGGCGGTTGTGGGCGGAGGAGGCCGAGCATCCCGCGAATTGCCAACGCACTGCGGGATCCGGGCTACGCCGAGCGGACGTCTGCGTGAAGCTGCGCGGGAGACGTCCATCGTCGCCTGGAGTTTGTCACGCCTGAGGGCGCCCTTCAGGCGGTGGAGGCGCTCTTGCGCCACCCTCCGGTCACGCGGGGTGAGTGATCCAACGCCAAGCGTTGGTTTGACGACGTGGCGAAGCTGGTCGGCACAGCCCATCGTCAGCTGGCCGCTGACCTTGCTTCCTCCAGTCACCAACCGCGCGGCTCGCACACCGCGGTCAGCTTGTCATCTCGACGGTGAGCCCGAAGAGCAGCGGCTGCCGCGAGGGCAGAGGAGAGTCTCCCAGCTGCAGCCCAACCGGAGACTCTCCGAGATCTGCTATACGCAGAATGGGATGCCCGCCTTCGCATTGAGCATCGTCGCGACGAGCGTCGCTTGGGGCGGGCTCAGGACTGCGCCTCCTCGTCAGGAGGCGCAAGCGCCCGGCGAGCGACCATAGCGGCCCTGCCGCAGGGAGAGCCCTTCAGGGGACGGCGAGTGGCCATGGTGGCCCAGCCACGAGTAGGAGGTTCCGCGGCACCCAAGGAGGCCCCACAGCCCTCGTCGCCCCCTCCAGCCGGCAACGGCTGTCAGGCCTTCATCGCCAGCCTCCGCAACGTGCGTTGGCCTAACAAGTTTAGGCCGGCCCTTACGGAGAAGTATGACGGCTCGGTGAATCCCACCGAGTTCCTCCAGATTTACACCACAGCCATCGAGGCTACTGGAGGTGACGAGCTCGTCATGGCCAACTTCTTCCCCATGGCGCTCAAGGGCCAGGCCCGCTCCTGGCTAATGAACCTGCCAGCCCAGTCAGTCACCTCATGGGACGACTTGTGCCGGCAGTTCACCTCTAACTTCTAGGGCACGTACCCACGTCCAGGGGTAGAGGCTGACCTCCACATGGTCCGACGAGGAGAGGACGAGTCCCTGCGCAAATACATCCAACGTTTTTGCCACGTACGCAACACTATACCGTCCATCGCTGACCATGCAGTGATCTTCGCCTTCCGGAGTGATGTATGCCACGACGTTATGTTGGAGAAGATCGATTCCAAGGCCCCCCGGACCACCACAGAACTCTTCGAGCTTGCTGACCGGGTGGCCCGCAAGGAAGAGGCTCGGGTTTGGAATCCTAGGAATCCTGCCCCAGCCTCCACCAGCGATGCCCCCTCCGCATCCCGGGAGGAATGGTGCGAGCGGCAGCGGAAGCGCAAGCCATCACGCGGAGGCGAGGAGGGCCACGTCCTCGCCGCTGACGGAGCCGAGAAGCCCTCGCGGAAGGGCAAGCCCGCGGGCAACCGCAGGCGCTCCCCGGACCCTCGCCCCCAGGGCCAGGTCAGGGACAAGTGGTGCATGGTGCACCAAACCTCCCACCACGACCTCTCCGAGTGTCACTCGGTCAAGAACTTGGCCGAGCGGGTACAAAAGTACGAGCAGGAGCGAAGGGAGAAGGAGGAGGAAGCCCGTCGCAAGGGTAAAGCCCCGGCTGAGCGCTCGGACAACCGACGAGAGGAGACCAAGAGGGTGGCCTCCGTCGGAGACGAAGATGATGATCTGAGCTACCAAGACCCCAAGCACGTTGTCGCCACCATCGACGGTGGGGTAGGCGCCCAGGTGTCCCGCCGGAGCCTCAAGTCCATGAGGGTGAACTCCTCGCGGCTGTGCCATCCCATGAGGCGGCCCGAAAGTCGCGCTGGGCGGAGGTGCCAATCACCTTCGACCTAACAGATCACCCGGGGAGCATCGCACGTAGTGGCCACCTGGCCCTTGTGACCTCCCCCACCATTTGCAACGTCAAGGTCGCCCGAGTCTTAATTGACGAGGGTGCGGCCCTCAATATACTATCCTCGAAGGCCTTTGATGCAATCAAAGCCCCGGGGATGGTGCTCGGGCCGTCCTGTCTCATCATTGGGATGACACCCGGGAAGGTGTGGCCCCTCGGGCAGATCGCGCTGCCGGTTACCTTTGGGAATCCCGCCAATTTCCGCACCGAGCGGATTGACTTCGATGTGACGGACCTCAACCTGCCCTACAACGCCGTGCTCGGGAGGCCGGTGCTGGTGAAGTTCATGGCGGCTACCCATTATGCCTACCGCCAGTTCAAGATGCTGGGCCCCGGAGGTCCCATCACCGTCCATGCCAATGTTAAGACCGCACTAGATTACGCGGAGGCGCGCGTGGACGATATTGCGGCAGCCGACCGCGTTGAACCCGAAGGCCCTCAAGGGGAGGCCTCGGGTTCCCAGGCCCCTAAACAGCATATCACCTTGGCCGATGAGGTGGTAATCAAGTCCATCCAGTTGGGTGACGACCCATCCAGGACCGCCAAGATTTGTGGCAACTTGGACCCCAAATAGGAAGACGCGCTCGTCTCCTTCCTGCGGGCGAACGCCGACGTGTTTGCTTGGAAGCCGTTGGACATGCCCGGAGTCCCCAGGGAGGTAATCGAGCACCGACTTGCAGTGCGGCCGGATGCACGACCGGTCCGACAGAAGGTGAGGCGACAGGCCCCGAAGCGGCAGGCGTTCATTCGCAAAGAGGTGGCACGGCTCCAGGAGGCCGGCTTCATCCGGAAAGTGCTGCATCCGAAGTGGTTGGCTAACCCGGTGGTCGTCCCGAAGGCCAACCATAAGCTGCGCATGTGCCTCGACTACACCGACCTCAACAAGGCATGACCTAAAGACCCTTACCCTCTGCCTCGAATAGACCAGATAGTCGACTCCACTGCGGGGTGCAACCTTTTATGTTTCCTAGATGCATACTCTGGTTATCATCAGTTCCGCATGGCTATAGAGGATGAGGAGAATATTGCAATTATTACCCCTGTGGGTACCTTTTGCTACATGTCTATGCCCTTTGGTTTAAAGAATGCCATGTCCACTTTCCAACGTGGTGTACGCATCACGTTGAAAGACCAAATTGGGCATAACGTTGAGGCGTATGTCGATGATCTCATGGTCAAGTCTCGGGACCAAAGAACCTTGCTCCCGAACCTGGCCGAGACATTTGATAACCTCCGGTCCTCCCGCATGAAGCTGAACCCAGAAAAATGCGTGTTCGGGGTACCGGCAGGCAAACTGTTAGGGTTTTTGGTCTCTGCCCGAGGCATCGAGGCCAACCCCGCAAAAATAAAAGCGATAGAGGAGATGCGCCCCCTAGGAAGCTCAGGGATGTGCAGCTCCGGACACTAAGGTAACCCGCCCCGGTGCACCCGAACCTGTCGCCCCTAGTAAAGTAGCTAAGGCCCGCACCAAGGTGCAGCACCCGGTCTACTTTATCAGCGAGGCGCTACGGGACGCAAAGGCACGCTACCCACAAGCCCATAAAATGCTCTACGCCATGCTCGTGGCTTCCAGGAAGCTGCGCCACTACTTCCAAGCGCATCGGGTAATGGTAGTCACGTCCTATCCTCTCGGGCAAATCCTGCATAACCGAGAGGGCACGGGACGGGTAGTCAAGTGGGCCATCGAATTGTCAGAGTTTGACCTGCATTTCGAGGCCCGTCACGCAATCAAGAGCCAGGCCTTGGCCGATTTCGTGGTGGAATGGACGCCAGCGGCCGATAACGATCCGCCCCCGGGTGAACCCGAGAGTGCGGAGGATCGCGGCCAATGGACCGTGCATTGGGTGATGAACTTCAACAGTTCACTCACCCTGCACGGGGCCGGGGCAGGCATGGCATTAACCTCCCTGACAGGCGACGTACTCCGGTACATCGTTCGGCTTGACTTCCGGGCAACCAACAACATGGCCGAGTACGAAGGACTTCTAGCGGGGTTGCGAGCAGCGGCAGGCATGGGCATCCGTCGTCTGTTAGTCCTCGGGGACTCCCAACTGGTTGTACCAAGTGTCCAAGGAGTACCAATGCACCGACCCCCAGATGGAAGCGTATGTCAAGGAAGTACGGCGAATGGAGCGCCATTTCGATGGCCTCGAGCTGCGCCACGTTCCCAGAAGAGACAATACCCTGGCGGACGAACTATCTAGGATCGCGTCCGTGCGAGCCCCAGCCCTGCCAGGCACATTCGAAGAAAGACTCACAGAGCCATCGGCGTGCCCCGAACCGCCCCAAGGGCAGGAATCGACTGGTCCCGACGCCCCGGACCTGGCGGGCCAGCCACAGCCTGGTCTTGCTGGGACCGACATCACGCGCCAGGTCGCTTGGATTTCGGAAATCAAGGCGTATCTGCAAGACGCGTCATTGCCCGAGCAACGCGAGGAAAGCAAACGCATTGCCCGTACCTCCAAAAGGTACGTGTTGGTGGAAGGGACACTCTACCGACGCGGTGCCAACGGAGTGCTCATGAAATGCATCGCTCGGGAACAGGGTCTCGAGCTCCTAGCCGAGATCCATGAGGGAGAATGTGGAGAGCACTCAGCCTCCCGAACCTTGGTGGGAAAGGCATTCCGCCAAGGATTTTACTAGCCCACCGCGCTGGAGGATGCAACAGACCTCGTGCGGCGGTGCCGAGCATGCCAATTCCACACCAAGCAGACGCACCTGCCAACTCAGGCCCTTCAGACCATCCCACTCTCGTGGCCGTTCGCGGTCTGGGGGCTGGACATCCTGGGCCCATTCAAGCAGGCACGGGGTGGCTACAAATTTCTATATGTCGCTATCGACAAATTTACCAAGTGGCCTGAGGCCTATCCAGTCAGCGTCATCGACAAGCATTCGGCTATGCGGTTCGTGAGAGGCATCACGGCAAGGTTCGGGGTCCCCAACAGGCTCATCACCGACAACGGCACTCAATTCATGAACGAGCTGTTTGGCGAGTATTGCGATGATATGGGCATCAAGCTCTGTTTCGCCTCGCCTGCCCACCCCCAAAGCAACGGTCAGGCCGAGCGTGCAAACACGGAAATATTGAAAGGCCTCAAAACGAAGACCTACAACGTCCTCAAGAAGCATGGGGACTCGTGGACTGACGAGCTGCTTGCGGTCCTTTGGGCCAATCGGACAACACCGAGCCGCGCCACAGGGGAAAAACCTTTCTTCTTGGTGTATGGAGCTGAGGCGGTCTTGCCTTCCGAGCTCACCCTGGGATCATCCCGAGCCATGTTATACACCGAAGCAGATCAAGAACAGCTGCGTCGCGACGACCTGGACTACCTGGAAGAAAGACAGCGCCGGGCAGCACTTCACGCGGCCCATTATCAGCAGAGCCTCCGTCGCTACCATCAACACAAAGTCAGCCCCCGAGCGCTGCAAATCAATGATCTCGTTCTGCGTCGCGTGCAAACGCGTGCGGGGCTGAGCAAGCTATCCCCGATGTGGGAGGGGCCATACAAAGTTACTGGCACCCCGCGTCCGGGAGCAGTTCGCCTGGCCACAGAGGACGACACTCCGTTGCCGAACTCGTGGAACATTTCCCACCTGCGCAAGTTCTACCCATAAGCCGCATGGTGTGCTGAAACATATATGGAAGTTCATTCACTGCTTTCAGTGGCATGAACAATGAGTCCGCTGTTACACTTTTTATGATTTTCCCTTGCAAAATACCTACTTGTAGTATGTTTCCCCCATGTGCTAGAACATGTACTGTGGATGCTGGTTCCCAGTGGTCTTCTGGCCTTGCCCGCCTTAGCCTGAGATCCCTAAGGGCGTCGAGGGTAGAGCGATGCTGCATACTATCACGCCTGGGGGTGGTCAACGCCTGGGGGCTCGGGTGCATACTATCACGCCTGTCCCGAACCCCCCGTTGCTGCTGCCTCCGCTGGCCTTTTTATGCCTTCGGTCCCACCCGAAACCCCGAGGAAGGCACCAGCCGCCGGCCGATGCACGATGCCCGAACCTGGACCAGCTCCCAGTTACATGGGACGAATCATGGCAGGAGACCATGCTACCATATTCTTGCAATGGCTAAGCTAACTAAAAGTTGAACTACCGTTGCAGGGAAGCAAAAAGGCAGGGGCTCGGGCCAACTAACCGCCACTGCGTGTGTGCTAAGTTGGCCGGGGGCTCCCAATATATATACATATACATTCGAATCGTTATGAATCATCAGAGACGGTCACGATGGGCTGCTACGATACAAGTCCAGCATGATAAAGGCAAGTGCACTAATATTATAAACAATATTGCAATGTTTTTTCACAAGCATAGATAAAGGCAAAAAAGGCGAGGGAGTCCTAGGCGGCCGGCGGGTCGCTAGGGGCGTCCTCCGGGCTATCTTCATCCGATGGGTCTTCACGGAAGGTGAGCTGGAATGCCGCCGGAGTGCCGTCAAAGCCAATCATAATGGAATCGACGGCATCCTTGACGCGACGTCGGGCGGCCTCCTCGGTGCCCTTGGGGAAGTCTTTGGTGGGGATGTAGGGGTCGAAGCCGGGGTTGCGGGCTTGGTAGCTCGCCAGGATGAGCGTCGCGACCTGGCGGGACAAGTCATATGACGACTCCTTCGCCACCTCGTCGACCTCCTCCGGCACCCTCTTGATCCCCTCGGCCAGCTCTTCTATGTGCGCGGCCAAACCCCCCAAGCTAGGGACGTCGGTGAGGGGGCGGATGACCCCCACCTCACGGGCCGCCTCCCGAAGGCGCTCGACGGACGAGGCCACGACCCGAAGCCCTAAGCTCAGGGTGTGCTCCAGCTCCATGATCCGGCGGCACGCCTCCTCCAACTCTGGCGCGCATCACTGGAGCAAGGGGCCGATGGGGGCTTCCACACCTGCGCTTCCGCGTCGTTAACCGCCTGCTCCCGGGCGGCCAAGTCCCGCTCCCACCGCTCCAGTTCGTCTTGCCGGCGGCACGAGGCGGCCGCAAGCAGCTGCTCGCGCTCCCAGACGGCCTTCAGGCACCGAGAGGCTTCCTCCTGGGCCTCCAGCACCGCCGCCTCGCGCCCCTCCACGGTGGCCTCGAGCTCGGCGATGGCCTTTTCCTGGGGCCACCGCGTTCGTCTCCCGCGCGGCGGAGTCCTCCTCGGCCCTGGCAACGGCGGCCTCCCGGTCCTCGACCACCTGCCATGCCACCTCCAGGGCCTTCTCCCGCTCCGCCAGGCCATCCTCGCGGGCCTGGAGCTTGATGTCGGTACAGATGGCGGCGGCTTCAGCATCGCACAGGGTGCGCTCGCGCCGGTCGAGCTCTTGGGCGCGCTCGTTGAGGTCGCGGATGAACCCTCCGGCGGTGGTACGGACCCTCTCCTCTGTGGCAGCAACGACCTGCTCGCGGAAGTCGGCGGCGTGCCGCTCAACGACGGTGTCCTCGAACACCTGGTTGAGTTCCCCCCGACGCCGCTCGATATCAGCCAGCTCCCGCTTGCGGACGAGGTCCTCCACCCTCGCCGTGGCCACCAGCTCCCGGCGGCCTTCGTCGACGTTGGCCTCCCGCCGCGCCACCGCAACCTCCCTGGCGGCCAAGGCCTGAACCTAGGCCCGGAGCCCCTCCAGGGAGACCACATTGGCCTCCTCTAGTGCCCTAGACACAATCATCCTCGCCCGCTCTTGCGACCGGACGAGGGGCTCGGTGTCCAGGGCGGCCACGAACCCAGACCGAGCGCCCCCGGATTCGGAGTCGGAGCTCGAGCCGAGGTCCACCACCTGCGTGGGGCGGGAAGCTGAAGGCGCCCCATGGCCAGAGCCGCCCGCCGCTGCTTCGCCCGTCGGCGCTGCCTCGCCCTCCAACGAGGCCGCTCCCTGCGTCGGAGGATCGTGGTGAACCGATGCCGGCCGTACCGACGTTGGCCAGCGGGGCGACGGCACCGGATGGCGCGAAGCGGGCGATGGCTGCTGTGGTGGCGGCGATGGCTGCCACGGAGGGGACCCCTGGGGCAGCTCTCCGCTGCCCGCCGCCGCCTCCTCTGTGCCGGGGCCGCCCCCAGCTTGTTCCTCATGGGCGACCCCCGCCCCGACATCTGGGTGGGCCCCCTCCTCGGGTCGCACCGGATCCGGCCCCGAACCCGTAGGGGGTGATCCGGACCCGGAGGGCTCCAGCGCCCCGGGCCTCTCCTGCGCCTCCCCTGCCGAGCCAGAGGCAGAACCACCCTTGGGTATAACCCTGGGGCGAAAATGCCGGTGCTCACGGCTAGGAATAGAAATAAACACAGTAACGGATCAAAACACAAGACGAAAACACAAGACCCACAAGGCATGTACGCATCTTCAAGGCGTTACCTGCGGGCGGCATTGAAGCCCCAGGAAACCCGGGAGATAGCCCGCTTCTTCTTCGCGGGGCCGCCTGGAGGGCTTGCCGGGCTGTCACTCGCTACCTCCGTCGCCGCTGGAGCGCCGTGGCCGGCCCCCGCCAACGGCGCACTCGCCTTGGGCTTGCTCCCGGCCTCCGCCATCTTCGTCGCCGTCGCTGTGGCCGTTCTGGCCCCCGACGGAGTGGCCCCTGGGGCCGGGCCCGCCGTCTGCGAGCCTCCAAACCTACGGGGAGGAGCGGCGCGCTCCGCACCGCCGCCGCGCGGTGGTGACTGGGGAGGTGTGGGGTCGTCCTCGGAGTCTTCCTCTTTCCTTCGGGTCAGGGCCCCCAACTCGCTCTGCCAGGACCCGGCTGACCCGGCCGCCCGATAGGCACTGGTCATCGGCGTCATCGTAGTCATCGCCCCCACCCCCCGGGGTAACGCTCGGCGCTGCTGACGACGAGCCCACGCTGTCGCCCACCACCTGCAGCGCATGCAGGATCTCCGGGCGCGCCGAATCCTGGCACAGCGGCACCAACCCGGGCGGGAGCTGCGTCAGGTCCATCGCCGTGACGCCGAGGGTGCGGCGAACCAGGATCGCGAGGTCGTTCTCGTCCCAGTTGAAAATGGCGCCCACATGGGTCCGCATGTCGTCGTTGAAGCCCGTGTACATGTGGGCGGGGCGCGGCCTCTCCTGCAGCGGCGCGATGCGCCTCATCTGGAAGTCCCAGAAGACTGCGTGGCTGGACAGGCCCTCCCTCCGGAGATAGCTGATCCACTCCAGCACTCCGTCCAGCTCCCTCCCGGCTCGCGGACGCGCCCCCCAGTTCCTCTGGTTCACCGGGATTCCCGTTGGAAGGAAAAGGCGGGGGTGGTCGCCCGCCGGTGTGTAGAACCGAAGGCCCTCCGGTTCTCCCACGGAGCGGGGTGGATGTCGATGAAGGGGCGCCGACGGTCCTCGTTGAGCGATCGCCACATACCGGCGATGGCCGGGGAGCCCACCCGGCACACGCGAAAGAAGCCGCTGGAAAAGATGCGGTGAGGGCATCCGTGGAGATTGTGGCAATCGGGTATCCACATGGCAAGCTTATCCGACTGGAGGTAGGGATAGATTGTGCCTGCTATACCTGTAAGTCGAACTTGACTTAGGTGTTACGGTTGCCGATAGAGATAAGGCAATCGGCCTATAGTCATGGTTTGGTAAGATTGAGGAAACCGTCTTAGAGTAAGATAGGGTTTCCGACTTGTAAACCCTTCCTCCCAAGACTATATAAGGGGGTAAGGGCGTCCCTTGAGGGATATCTTAGACTTGATCGATTCTAGATCCGAGATACTTCATAAGCGAGAGCTTTAGATCACGAGATCAATAAAGACACTCGGCGGATCGAATCCACCGAAACAGAGTAGGGTATTACCTCTCGAGAGGGCTGAACTGTCTAAATCTTCTTCTTCTTCTAACCCATTGTGCTTGGCGATCTTGACTGCGACCCCATAAAATATATTGCCGAAACCAAGTTTCGGACGGTTGGCGCGCCCAGGTAGGGGCCGCGCGTCGAGAATTCTTCAACAATCTCGCCGACAAGCGTGATGGGATCTCCTTCAAGACTCGGCGACTTCGCCGCCAACTTCGCCGGCGACTCCTCCCTCGACTCGGATTCGAACCGGTCGGAGGGAAAAACCTACTCGGCGCCGTTCGGGCTCTCCAACAGCGCCGAGATCTTCGACAACATCTTGAAGACCAAGATGCATTCCACCTTCCCGACGACGGACTTCACTCGGCGCCATTCGGATTATCGGATGCCGACGAGATCTGCGCCAATCTTCTTGCCTCCCGACGGAAGCAATCTATTCAGCTGAAGACCTCTCGGTGCCGTTTGGGTTACCAAACGTCGCCAAGATCTACAGTCAACTGCTCTCCCCCGAGTTAGCGAGGATCCACTCGGAAGAGCCTGATCCCCCAAGCTCCGACTCGGACTGGAACGATCCAGATCCGGGTTACCCCAGATCAAGGGAGGTCGTTGTCATCCTCCCGTCCTTTGGCTCCTGTTCATCTTCGAGCTCAACGGATACCTCGGCTCCGCCGGCTTCGACAATCTCTACGGCATCCCCTCGACGAAGCCGACAACTCCGATCGCCATATGGATGCGAGCCGAAGTGCTTCGACGTCCTCATGGCCGAGCCGGATGAGTCCGACTCTCGCCATGGCCGAAGGCTTGCCGAAGAGGAACGAGCGAGTGGAGCTTGAACGCAAGACACCGAAGAAGACAAACAACGCAAAGACGAGGCGATAAAAGGAAACAGGATCTGCGTGCGGTGGACGATCCGCCAGGAGGCCATCCTCCAAACACGGGTTCGCAACACCAATGTCTTCCAGACGCCACAGCAGAACGCTGTCGCCGCACTCACGCTCTTGGATATCGTCATAGAGACGGCTCAGGCCAACGTGACTCCTATCTTGGATAAGATCAAGACCATCGTTGCCGCCACGGCTAACGGCCCTCCCACCACTTCGGCAAGAAGGCCGGCGAATCCGTGGCCGAAACGCGACAAGAGCCGGCTCCCACCCCTAAGGTCGGGAGACTACGGGAGGCCGAGCCGGCTCGCGTCAACTAGGCCAAGAGGCCCGCCTCCCGAGTCCACGCCAAGGCACCAAGAGCGACGGTCGACTCCGCCGCAAACGACATGGACGTCCACCCGTCCACCACCGAGTCCGCCGCAATAGTTCCGGCTACCCAACCAGCCAACAAGAAGACCCCGCCGAGTGATCTGCTGGAAGTCCTCGACCGCCGCTACCAAGAGCGCGACCGTCGCACCCGGGAAGATCGGAGAGGATCACGATAGCGGCGACGATGGAGTACCGGCCTTCACTCGGGAACTCCGCCGAGTGCATTGGCCGAGTGGCTTTAAGCCCACCGGGATAGAAAGGTACGATGGCAAAACCGACCCGAATCTTGGTTAGCGTATATACCCTTGCCATCCGAGCTGCGGTGGCGACAACAAAGCCATGGCCAATTACCCGCCCGTGGCCCTCGCAAACTCAGCCAGAATTGGCTCACCACCGCCAAGAGGCTCAATCGGCTCGTGGAGCGAGGCGAGGGACCACTTCATCGCCAACTTCCAAGGCACCTTCGAGAGGCCGGCACGCACTTCGACCTCTACAATGTCATCCGAAGCCGGACGAGCCTCGAAGGATTACATTCGTCGCTTCTCGAGAAGCGCAACAAGATCCCGAACATCACCGATGACATCATCATCGCCGCCTTCCAGAAGGGAGTCCGTGATGAGCCGCTTATCGGCAAGTTCGGACGCAAGCCACCGAAGACGGTGAAGCGATGTTTGAGACGGCGAATTCATACGCCAAATCAAACGACGCCATCAAGGCCGCCCGTCAAGATCGGCCCGACGGAAGAGAGGACAAGCGGGCGGGAGGAAGCCGAAATCCTAAGAAGGATGGCGGCAACAACGGCAACCGGGTCGAAAGATCGCAAGCGCCGATCCGAAGACACGGTGGCCGCAACCTCCAATACTCAACGCCGTCCCAGTCGCCGCCTACGACGCCATCATGAACGCCGGTGCACCCACCATCCGAATCACAAGCACGCGGCGAAGGATCGCTTTATCTACAAGCGTTCGGCGAACAATACGCGGCGCGCTCAACAAGAAGCGGGCGACGAGGCTGGCCCATCGGCGCAAAAAGAACAACGCGGCTGAAAATGCCGAACCTTTTCAAGACCCGGTGGGGAGCTCAACCACATCTTCGGAGGCCCGCTAGCTTATGAACCCAAGAGGAAACAAAAGCTAACGGACCGGGAGGTCAACGCGGCTCAACCGAAGTCCCTCAATATCTCGCGATGGTCGGAGATGGCCATCACCTTTGACCGCTCGGATCATCCCGACCGAGTGGTCCACCCGGACGCTATCCACTCGCCCGGACCCCGTAGTCCGCAACATCGGGCTTAAGCGCGTCCTCATCGACGGGGGGCGCCCTCAACATCCTGTTTGCCAAGACTATGGATGAAATGCGATCCCGAGGGCCGAACTCAAAGCAAGCTCAGCCCCTTCCACGGAGTTATCCGGGGCTATCTTCAACACCACTCGGGCATATCTCTCCCAGTCACCTTCGGAGCCCGAGAGAATTTCCGAACGGAGAACGTCACCTTCGAGGTGGCCGACTTCGAAACGGCATATCATGCCATCATCGGAAGGCCGCGCTTGCCAAGTTCATGGCGGTCCCTCACTACACTTATCTTTGCATGAAGATGCCGGGTCCCAACGGCGTCATCACTCTTCGCGCGACGTGAAGCAAGCCTTCACCTGCGACAAGGAGAGCTGCGACATGGCCCAATCTCGCGAGAGATTACGTGGCCAACAAGAAGTCCGATTGGCTGCATCAACTTCGGCGAGGGCGAAGTCCCCGAAGAAGATAGCCAAATCGGGATCCGGCGACGCCAAGACCAAAAAGATCTCCCTTGATTCGTCCGATCCCTCCAAAAGCTCTAATCGGCGCCGACCTAGATCCTAAATAGGAAAGCGCGCTCGTCACCTTCCTCCAAAATAATAAAGATGTTTTTGCTTGGAAACCATCGATATGCCCGGAATTCCTAGGGAGGTGATCGAGCACTCTTTGAACGTCAAAGATGACGCCAAACCAATAAAACAACGATTACGCAGGTTCGCACAGATCGAAAAGACGCGATCAAAGAAGAACGCAAAGCTCTTGGCTGCCGGCTTCATTAAAGAAGTCCTTCATCCCGTGGTTAGCCAATCCAGTCTGGTCCGCAAAAAGACGGGGCAATGGCGCATGTGTGTCGATTACACCGACCTCAACAAAGCTGCCCCAAAGATCCGTTCGGGCTGCCTCGCATCGATCAAGTCATCGACTCAACGCACGCTGCGAACTCCCGAGTTTTTGGATTGTTACTCGGGCTACCACCGGATCGATCGAAAGAATCCGACCGCTTGAAGACATCTTTCATCACGCCGTTCGGGGCCTCTGCTACATCACCATGCCTTTCGGCTGAAGAACGCCGGAGCTACATACCAACGCATGATCCAAAGATGCTTCCGGACACGGATCGGCAAAAACGTTGAAGCTTATGTCGACGATGTTGTCATCAAGACCAAGCGAAAGAAGACCGATCGCCGACTTAAAAGAAACCTTTGCAAACATCGGGCCTTCGAATGAAGTTGAACCCGAGAAGTGCACCTTCGGCGTCCCATCGGCAAAGCGCTCGGCTTCATGGTATCACATCGCGGCATTGAAGCAAACCCGAGAAGATCAACGCTATCTTAAACATGAAGCCCCGAGTAATCGAAAGATGTCCAAAAGCTTATCGGCTGCATGGCGGCACTAAGCCGCTTCATATCTCGACTCGGCGAACGAGGCATGCCCTTCTTCAGGCCTGAAGAAGACGAGACGACTTCCAGTGGACCACGAAGCGACAAGGCCTTTTAAGATTTCAAAGAGTTCCTTACCACGCCACCCGTCCCGGCTTCACCTCGGCCCGGAACCCCTCTTGCGTACGTCTCGCCACTCACCAAGTGGTCAGCACGGTCCTTGTGGTTGAACGAGAAGAAGAAGAACGGGCCCAGAAGATTCAAAGACCAATTTACTTTGTCAGCGAAGTTTTGGCAGGAGCCAAAACCCGATACCCCCAGGTACAAAAATTGCTTTATGGTGTTCTAATAACCGCGAGGAAATTGGCACACTATTTTCAGGGTCACTCGGTCACCGTCATCACCTCTTTTCCACTCGGCGACGTCATCCACAACCGCGAGGCAACCGGGCGCATCGCCAAGTGGGCCCTGGAACTGATGCCGCTGGACTTAACTTTTAAGCCCAGGACGTCCATTAAGTCACAAGCCTTAGCGGACTTCCTGGCCGAGTGGACTGAACAGCAAGAGCACGTACCTCGGGAAAACCTCCAACACTGGACCATGCACTTCGATGGATCCAAGAGGATCACTGGCTTGGGAGCAGGAGTTGTGCTGATCTCCCCGACTGGGGAAAGGCTAAGATATGCCCTTCACCTCCACTTCTCCGCCTCACACAACGTCGCCGAGTACGAAGCTCTTCTACATGGACTGCGCCTCGCAGTCTCACTCGGGATTCGTCGACTTATTGTGAAAGGCGACTCCCAGCTGGTCGTCAATCAAGTGATGAAAGACTGGTCCTGCTTAAATGACACTATGGAGGCCTACCGACAAGAGGTCCGCAAGCTTGAGGACAAGTTTGACGGGCTAGAACTCTCACATGTCCTGAGACATAACAACGAAGCCGCCGATGAGCTAGCACAGTTCGGATCTAAGCGCGAAGCCGCTCCGACAGATGTCTTTGTCGAACATCTCTACGAGCCAACCGTCACGGCAAAGACAGCTCCCAACGAACAAACCACGAACGAAGTCACCATGATCGATACCGACTGGAGGACGCCGCTCATCAAATTCTTAACTCAGCAAGAGCTGCCGGATGACCGGGATGAAGCAGAACGCGTCCGGCGTCGTTGCCAAGCGTACGTCATGGTCGACTCCGATTTATACAAGAGAAGCCCCTCTGGAATTCTAATGAGGTGCATCACACCCGAAGAAGGGAAACAATTACTCCAAGATATCCACTCGGGCATATGCGGAAGCCACGCGGCGGCACGCACTCTAGTCGGCAAAGCTTACAGACAAGGATTTTTCTGGCTTACCGCGGTCTCCGACGCGGATAAAGTCGTAAGAACCTGCGAAGGCTGCCAGTTCTTTGCCCGACAAAGCCATGTCCCGGCCCAGAGCTTCAAACAATCCCACTTTCCCGGCCGTTCGCGGTATGGGGGCTGGACATGGTTGGCCCCTTCAAGAAAGCTCCAGGAGGTTTCACACACCTCTTCGTCGCAATCGACAAGTTCTCCAAGTGGATTGAAGCCAAGCCGGTGGCCACAATCACTGCTGACAAAGCACGGGATTTTTTCCTCAACATCGTGCACCGTTTTGGCGTCCCAAACAGAATCATAACCGATAATGGGACTCAATTCACGGGAGGCATCTTCAAGGAATTCTGCGAAGACTTCGGAATCAAGATCGCTACGCATCGTAGCCCACCCCAAAAGCAATGGGCAAGTCGAGCGAGCAAACGGCATGGTTCTTCAAGGCATCAAGGCTCGCGTCTTCGACCGGCTAAGCCCTTACGCTGGCAAGTGGGTCCAAGAACTTCCCTCGGTTCTATGGTCGCTGCGAACTACACCCAGTAGGGCCACCGGCCAAACTCCTTTCTTTCTGGTCTATGGCGCAGAAGCCATGTTGCCAAACGAGATGGAGTTTGAATCCCTCCGGGTCCGCAGCTTCAACGATGAACGCTACGACATCGACCGAGTGGATGACCTCACCCGATTGGAAGAGGCCCGCGAGGCAGCCCTCATCCAGTCGGCCAAATACCTTCAAGGGCTCAGAAGATACCACGGTCGCAACGTGCGAGCACGAGCTTTCATTGTTGGCGACCTGGTCCTACGCAAGATCCAGACCACCAAAGACCGACACAAGTTATCTCCCTTATGGGAAGGACCGTATATAATCGCCGAAGTGACTCGGCCGGTGCTTACTCGGCTAAAGCGCGAAGACGGGTCCATGGTGGAGAATTCTGGAACATCGAGCATCTTCGACGGTTTACGCCTAATTTGGCTAAGGCCTCATGTTTTCCTTGATGCCAACCTCAAGCAAGATGACTTCTTGAGCTAGCAGTCGGGGGCTGATACACATATCAATAAAGCTCAAATTTTCCTCATCAAATTTTTGTGCACAATTTGGTTTATCATTGTTTAATGTCCTTCGACTCGAGCTCAGTGTCTAAGGACTGAGAGTTTTCTGATGACCTAATCGAGCCTAGGCTTGATGACAGCCAGACGAAAACTACTTAAGAAATTTCACGCAAAGGCTCAAATCAAGGAATTGACATAAATAAACTAAAAATAGTCACAAAGATTCCATGTCAAGAGTGTTACAATTACATGACATTCACAAAGCGAAGTCGAATATAAGTTCAAAGCTTAAAATTGTTCACTACATCCAAAGAGATCCTTTTCGCCGCCTCCTGCGCCTCGCTGAGCATATCTAAGGCCTGCTCGTCTGTTGTCCCCTCAGCGAAGCCCTCCCCGATTGAATGAATATCCACTCGGGGGTAGAGGGACTTGGTCTGTGCAAGAGCCAGACCAGCCCCCATGTTGGCCGCTTCGGTGATGTTCTTCAGATACTGCTCGGGAGCCAGCCGGAGCTTGTCGAAGATCTCGATTGGCTCCAGCGAGCTGGCCCCAACTCCTTGATCAAACAAGGATGTTACGATCGGCGTGGCGGCGTTGGCGACCTCTTCCCGTATCTTGTCGCTGGACTTGATCCGCCCAAGCAAGACGTCGTATTGGGCTCGGGTCTTCATCTTATAAGCTGCAAGGAGTCCTAGATCAGTCAAGGCACTCGGGAATGAAGCAGCACATGAGATTCAACTTCAAAGAAGGTTACCTTCAAATTCGGCCTCCATTTCGGCCTTGTCAAGGTTGACCGCTTCCAGTTGGACTTGAAGCGAGTGGACCTCCGAAGAATTTTCTACGATGAAAGAGGATTATCAATTGACAGGATCAACAAAAGAATCATGGTGAAGCTGGGAGAGGCAGGCTTACTTCCGATTGATCCGCGGAGGTCGAGGTTCGCTTCCCGAAGCTCCGAGATCTCCCTCCTTAAAGCGGCCTCCCGTGAAGCGGCCTCCTCCCGAGTGACCTTCAGCTGTCGCTGAACGTCCTCCAAGGAGTTTAAGTGAGGCACCAGCTTTTCCAGCACCTCAGATTTTGCCATTGAGTGGCAATATTCTTTCTGCATGCGAAGGCGGAAGGATGATCGACTGAAGGACAACGAAGATATAATCAAAAAGAAAGATGAAGGCTTACGTTGAGCAGTCGGGTCGCCTCGTTCAGGCTCTCGACGAGGGCATCCCTCTCATCCCTTTCAGCCTGCCGATCAAGGATGATGCCCTGCCTCTCGCCTTCCGAGTCCCGCCACTCGATTCTGATTGGAGGAACCCAGGTCTCAGAAGACTGTAACCTAGGGATCTCTTCTACCGTGGCTGGCAAACAAGAAAGATCAATGAAGACATGAAGGACTCAAAATTGAAAGAGCAAAGGAAAGTTCCGAAGCAAATCTCACCGGTTTCGGTGGCTGCCTGCCTAGGTGGGGCAGCCGGGCCCTTCTTCTTCTTCGGGCTCTGTGCCGAGTGACCCTCGGTCGGGCGCTCGGGCGCGGCCGTGGGTTCCGGCGGCCAGGCGGTTACCGGTCGGGATATCCCGGCGCGGTCGGGGCTCTTCACTGGGGCGCTCTCCTTCGAGGAGAAGGGTGCTTCTCCGGAACGCTCGCACTTGGTTGCGGGCTCCGGGGTTTTGGCTCTGACGACCTTGGCGCTTCGGGAGCTGCGGCCGGGGTCGGCCCTTCATCTCCTCCGACGGGATCTATATCCGGGGCTTCCGCACAAGTAAATACAGCGAAGATAAAGAAGAGTCTTCTATGAAAGAACTCAGGACTTCGGTTTCAGAGCTTACCTGGTTGATCGGCGGATCTTCGGTGCAGTCCGCGGCGATCGCCTTAGAGGCGGGGTCTCGACTGGAGGAGCCGGGACGTCGTCATCCGAGTCCTCGATGATCGCCGCCTTTTGCTTGCGCGTTTGTTCGAGTCCTCACTCGGCGCAGCCGCTTCCCGATTGGATCGGCTTGGATTTTGATCCCGCCGTCGGCTTCTTGGAGGATGACGTGGCGCGTCATCATGAGCCACCTTATATGGCTTGGAGATGATAGAGGCGTTTTCCTGCAAAGAAGGGAAAGTGCAACATTAAACGACAAAACGTCAAGATCGAAAGATACTATGAAGCATCCAATCGGCTTACCGGAGGAGGAGGACGATGGATGCTGAATGGGAGGACTGGTAGTATGAGGGCCCGCTCGACTGAGATCCCGGATGAGAAGAGCTTGTACATCCGGATCTTCAGGATCTCGTATGTGAGCGGATCTGGGTCCTCCCGATTGGGGTCCGTTCCACCTTCGTACTCGAAGGCCGGCTTCGACCGCTCCTTGATCGGCGCCGCGGCACCTAATGAAGTGCCGAGTGATTTGTTCCCCGCGAAGGTTCCTCTTCTTCATTGCCAGGATCTTCGCGAGCAGATCGTTGGCTTCATCCCATTCTTGGGCTACCGGGACGGTGCTCCAAGACGGCTTGGGGATAGGAGGAAGACCGACAAAGGCCGGAAGGTGGGTTCAAGATTGCCGATGTAGAACCGGTTCGCGTGCCGCCTTTGTTCGAGGATTTCAAGGGAGAGAGAAGTAGTCTTTGCGGAGAGATCCGCGAAGCGAAAGCCGCCCCACCAACGACGCAAGGTTGATCCTTGTTCGGATGGGGTTTCTGTAGAACATACGACAAGATTGAAATGAGGAAGAATGCCAAGGAAGGCTTCACACACATGAATAAAGAGTGCAATGTGAAGCATCGAGTTAGGGTTCAGATGGTAGATGTGAAGGCCATAATAGTCCAAGAGCCCCCGAAAGAATTCGGAGGTGGGAAGACTGAATCCGCAATAGAAAAAGGAGGTAAAGACAACGAGCTCACCGGTGTTTGGGGTCGGGAAGTCCTCCCCCGCCGCCGGGCGCCATCCCACAAGTTCCTTGGGCGGAAGCACGCCGTGCTTCACCATCTCCTTGAGGGTGTACTCCCTCACGTCTGAGGTGGCCCATTGGTCGAACGGAATCCTCTTTTCTTCCGCCATGAGAGCGAGGTTGTTGAGGAGCGGATCTGGCTGAGAGAGGTTGGATCTTGGGCAATAGATGTGGGAGTTTTGGCTGCAGGAGCTAGTTGTCGCGGCAAGCAAGCTTCTTGGCGGATGGACTGAGAAGCGCGCAAGCCTAGGGTTCCCCGCAATGAACTGATGAGCAGTATTGCGAGAAGGGGAATTTTTGGAAGGCAAAGAGGCGGGGACGACCTCGTGTCTTTATAAGAAAGATTTGAGGGTTGCGCTAGGTTTTCTGGTGAGTGGGCCGAGCCCATAGGAAAATCTACGGCCCAGCTAAGGTGTGGTCCGATACGTGTCCTTAGGGACTTAAGCGGATGAGCTTAAGCAGATTTGCTCTGGCAATATGCGCGTGTCCGAGTGCCCTGTACCTTTAAAAGATCCTTCCATACCGCGGTTTGCCTGACTTCATGAGAAGCTGGCACGATGCAATTTGGGAGGTGACCAACAGCTGAGTTTTTATAGCCGCCTTGGTGAACAAGGGCTGTTTGGTTTTTCGGCATTTGGTCAGGTGATCTTACCGATGCTGTTTATTTTCCACCTTGGTGAAGATCTTTATAAGATTGAGACCAGTATTATGGCAAAATGTTTAATAACTTGGTCATATTTTTCATATGATTGAAAGAACTTATTTTCCCATGAGGATGATTAAAATATTTGTTCCGGGATGACTCGGGCAGATCTACTTGGATAAGCATGAGCTTACCGAGTGCTTTTTACCCGCTAGGGTTGATTGAGTTGTTATTCGGGATTACTCGGGCGAATCTACTCGGTTGAGCAAGAGTTTACCGAGAGTTTTTACCCATGAGGGATGATTGAATTATTTGTTACGAGATGACTCGGGCAAATTCACTCGGTTGAGTATGAACTTGCGAGCGATAAGATTTCTATGATTGCTTTAGCATGAGCTAGGCATCTACATGAGAATAATTTTTATATAGTTCTTGACTATATGCTTAGTCTATTTTTGACTAACCACATAGTCGGGGCTACACCTATAATTAGGTGCATCGGGAGATGCACCTAGATATTTATTTTTGAGAATTTTTATGTATATTTTTCCAGCCCTTCACGTCTTTGGAGCCACTCGGGAAGATTCGGCAGAGATGATGGAATCACTCGGCGCCAAAAGCACTCGGTCAAAGAGATTTTTTGATTGAGTTCGCTTTGGTCCAAGCGAGTTGTCTCGTCGACGGAAAAGGACTCGGGGCTACCGTGGAGATTGTGGCAATCGGGTATCCACATGGCAAGCTTATCCCGGAGGTAGGGATAGATTGTGCCGCTATACGTAAGTCGAACTTGACTTAGGTGTTACGGTTGCCGATAGAGATAAGGCAATCGGCCTATAGTCATGGTTTGGTAAGATTGAGGAAACCGTCTTAGAGTAAGATAGGGTTTCCGACTTGTAAACCCTTCCTCCCAAGACTATATAAGGGGGGTAAGGGGCGTCCCTTGAGGGATATCTTAGACTTGATCAGATTCTAGATCTGAGATACAACTTCATAAGCGAGAGCTTTAGATCACGAGATCAATAAAGACACTCGGCGGATCGAATCCACCGAAACAGGAGTAGGGTATTACCTCTCGAGAGGGCCTGAACCTGTCTAAATCTTCTTCTTCTTCTAACCCATTGTGCCTGGCGATCTTGACTGCGACCCCATAAAATATATTGCCAAAACCAAGTTTCGACAGCATCACCCCCACGAACATCTCGCAGGTGTAGAAGAAGACGGCGAGGTAGAAGACGGCGTTGGGGGTGAGGTGGTGCAGCCGGAGATCGTAGAACTCCAGCACGTCGAGGAAGAAATGAGAGAAGGGCGGCACCAGCCCGACCATGGCAAAGGAGGCGAAGAACACCATCTTCGTGGGGGGCCGCTCCTCTGGAATGTCGCCGCCGCTGCGCGTGCCGCGCGGCAAATACTTGTTGAAGAGGCTTCGGGCCTCCGCGGTGCGAACCAAGGACTTTGAGAGCATGCTCCCCGGCTCCAAGGGCGAATCACGGGCCATCTCCAAGGCAGGCGCTGGAGTGCGAAAAAGGAAGCTGATGGTGGAGAGAAAGGAGGTGAAAGAGCAAGGGCGCTGGGAAGATGAGAGGCGATGGCTGTGAGAGGCGATGGCTGTGGAAAGCGTAGAAACTGATCCCTTCTCTCGCGGATCTGTTTTTATAGGCAACCACGGCCCCCTCGAGTTCTACGGCATTAGTTTTGCCCCACTACCACACGACGCGCCTCCTCGGCTCCGCGCCCCTTATTTTCGCATCCCCTTTGGTTCCCGCGCCACTAGGGTTTCGTTCCGCTTGGGGTTTCGCTCCCACCAGGCGCACTGCGCGGGACAGAGAGAGCTAGGCGGTTTGATGGGCCCTCGCATGCGCGTCCCGAATAACGTGCCCCCCATCTGGAGAAAACTTAGCCAAGCGCAGCGTCAGTTGTCGCGTACTGGCCTCCTACTACGGCGAGACACATCCGGTGCCCGGGCCCACACACTCAAGAAAATGGTGTTAACCGCGCCCGAATCTGACTTTGGTCCCGGTCAACACCGAGGGCTACTGTCGGTGATATGGGCCCGGGGGTATGTCGAGGATGCTATATCTGAAGAAGGTAGGCGCCTTCACCCACCAGGGCGTACCAGAAACATGTCCTGGATGGCTCAAGCGGGTCCGGGCCACGGGCGGCCACGTGGCCACCCCAAGAGGGGGTTGGCTCGGGGGCTGCTCGGAGGCCACCGCTCTCCCAGGCGACAGGGTCCGGGATCACCCGGACCCCCCGTCCTTCACCCCGCACCTCTCTGAGAGAGGGGCGAGTCCAACTGCCAACTACCACATTTAATGTCTGGAGAGAGGCCAGGTGCCTGCCCCGCCGCATTTATTGCGACGTGAGGCGCGTCTGTCAGCCACCCATCATCATTTTCCTTTAGTCCGTCACGAGGTAAAGGGAGTATAAAGTCTTTGACGGCGACCGCGGTATGGCTGCATGGTCACTCCACGCATGCCTCCCTCCACGCCCCGTCCAGTCGCATTAAACGCGTTGAGCGGCCGCGTGGGAGAGAGAACACGGACACAGGGGGTGTTGCGTCGACACCTCTCCAGGTGAAGGGCCACTGACCAGTAGGCCCCATTGGAGTAGGTAGGCCGACCCATCCTCACGTCAGCAACATGGCGTCCATGATGCCCGTTTTTTCCCCACCAACTCCCATGACGCGGCAACAGACAAGATAGGGGTAGCCTCCCCGATAAGACAAGGCAAGAACCGCTCCATTGCGTGGAGCGGAGTAGAGAAAACCAGGACTACTGTGGTGTCCCCTTGCACTATAAAAGGAGGTCCAAGTCCATCATAAAAACGGTTCCCCCTCTGAACAGTTCCTAGCGATTCCAGAAACAAGTCTAAGGTTCTGCCATTGTTGGAAACCTTGGGCTTCAAGCACCCCATCCCAATCTTTAGCTCCAGCATCCCCAAGGAAGAACACCCTCACTAGTCCTTGTAATTCTTCCCTCATATAGCACAAGAACAGGAGTAGGGTATTACGCTTCTCAGGCGTCCCAAACCTGTATAAATCTTTGGTGTCTATTGCTGTTGTGATCTTTTTCCGTCCTACTGACTTCCCCCCATTCCTACCGTGAGTTTGAGCCCTAATTCATCGCTCCCCTGTGCAGAACCAAAAAGGGGTCCCTCGGATTCCCGCGTGTCGAGCACACGCATCGACATAGTTGATTGAGATTTTAGATCTTTCTCGCATCGCATCGCATCTCAAATACTCTTTTTATTCTAAAATAAATTAACCTAATATGGAATATGGTATATTCTACTACTATAAATTTGAATAGACACTAGATTAACTTATTTTGAAACAAAAAGAGTAAGCGGTAATACACAAAATAAGAAAATACAAATTGATGGGTCCACAAGACCGACAACTGAATCAGACACCTACCTTTCCTCATGCACCTACCATTCTAGGTAGGCACGCATGTATATGCAGATTATTATATAGATGGCTAGATGCATTGCATCCATGTTAATTACTCCTTCCGTCTCAAAATAGAAGAATCTAGTAATGAGACACATCCTAGGACTACCACAATTCCCTGACGACGTCATCCAGTTCAACATCCTCCCGCGCCTGCCCTTCCGAGTGCTCGTGTGCCTTGCCGTTGTCTGCAGGTCTTGGTGCGTCCTCATCCTCCGCGACCCTGCCTTCCCCACACAGCAGGTGCGGACCTCCTACCTAGCCTCCATCTTCGTCTCTTCCCCACGCAGCAGGTGCGGACCTCCTACTTGGCCTCCATCTTCATCTCTGTCTTCCACTACTGCCGCATTCATCTCCTAGGCTACGTCACCGCCGCTGTTGTGGCCCCTCCGTACTTGAAATTGTCATTCCTGCCTTTTCGAAAGAACCTACGTCTGTGCACCTACACCGCGGGCATCGTCTGCTTCAGCGTGCAGCTGCCATAGTCAGGGTCAAGGCACACCTTCTTCGTGGTCAACCCAGTGACCCGCAAGTTGAGCGTCTACACCGCGAGCATCGTCTGCTTCAGTGTTCTGCCACACTCAAGGTCAGAGCACACCTTCTTCGTGGTCAACCCGATGACCCATGAGTAAGGTGATTTTCTTCACGCGACGCCTTGTCTGCTTGGCGCATCTTGCCGCTGTGACGCCCAGGACCCGAAAACCAAAATGGTATTGAGTGCAACTCATATAGATGGACCACAACTACAATGCAACATGCGCTTTCGTTTTGACAAAAAAAATCCATACTTGCGTTAACAGTCCTTGGGCTTTAGTCGTTATGAGCTAGTCTTTTTGTTTGCAAACTAGCAAGGTGGGACTAAGAGCATCTCCAACAGTCTTGCTAAATTTGACTCTCCAAATGTCTATTTGGGCAGCTAGCCAAAAAAATAAAGAGGCAAATTTGCCTTTCACTCCAACAACCTCTTCATTACCCTCTCCAATCTTCATGTGGGTCCCACATGTCAATCTCTATGTACCTTCTTGTGGGAGGTGTCGCCCTGGGGTGCCTCAAAAACCCGGATCGAACCTCAACAGAAGTCAGACAGAGTGTCCTCGGGATGTGACCGAGAGCCCGACTCCCCCCGGGGGTCGGGCATGCTGGCCTTCCCCTGAGTCCGACCTCGGCCCCTTCTCTCGACTCTGACTCGTCGCCCGAACTCGAGCATCCTCGGGAGGAAACTTGGCAAGCAAGGAGGAAGAGGAAGGAGACGATCCGGCAAGCATCGATAACACTGGCGGCCCGGGAGCGGGTCCTGTGGCGGGGAGAACAAGACACCCACGGTGTACAGGACCTAGCAGACCTGCATGTTGAGCTCGACACTGGCGTTGTCGAGACTGTTAAATTCGGTGACGGCTCTATGATTGAGATCCAGGGGTGTGGGACTGTGGTGTTCCAATGCAAGAACGGCGATCACCAGTCACTCGATGCGGTGTACTACATTCCCAAGCTGCGGAAAAACATCATCAGCATCGGTCTCCTCGACGCACGCGGCTATGATGCACATATCTGGGGGGAGCCTGCACACTTCGTGATCTTGATGATGCTATCCTTGCCAAGGTAAAACGCGACGCCAATTACCTCTATATTCTCAAGCTGCACATTGCAAGCCCGGTTTGTCTGGCGGCGAGCGACGGTGAGGCGGCATGGCGATGGCATGCGTGTTTCGGGCACCTAAATTTTCATGCACTCCGGAAGTTGATGCAAGGAAAAATGGTTCGCGGGCTTCCAGCCATTGATCACATTGATCAATTGTGTGATGGCTGTCTCGCGGGAAAACAGCGACGGACTCCGTTCCCAGAGGAGGCAAAATTCAGGGCACATGAGGCCCTTGAGCTAGTGCACGGGGACTTATGCGGGCCGATCACGCCGGTGACACCGGCGGGCAGGAAATATTTTCTACTGCTCATGGATGACATGAGCCGCTACATGTGGATTCGTCTCCTCGCCGACAAAAATGAGGCGGCGGCGGCGATCAAACAATTTCAGGTTAGTATGGAGGTGGAAACCGGAAAGAAACTCTGGGCACTGCGCACTGATCATGGGGGAGAATTCACTTCTGTGGAGTGCATGGAATATTGCACCAATCGTGGTGTTCGTCGAGATCTCACGGCCCCCTACTTGCCGTAGCAAAATGGGATCGTGGAGCGCGGGAACCAGACCGTGGTTGCCACGGCGCGCACCATGCTCAAAGTGGCTGGCATGCCGGCGCGGTTCTGGGGCGAGGCGGTGGCGACCACGGTGTACCTCCTGAACTACTCGCCTACGAAGAGCGTGGACAGCGTCACGCCATATGAGGCCTGGCTCGGGCGCAGTACGACGGTCGAACACCTAAGGGTGTTTGGCTGCGTCGGATATGTGAAGATGGTGAAGCCAAACCTGGGTAAGCTTGATGATCGAGGTACGCGTATGGTCTTCATTGGTTATGAACAGAGTTCAAAGGCGTATCGAATGTATGATCCTGTGGCACGCCGAGTCTGTGTGTCGTGGGACGTCGTCTTTGATGAGGCGGCGACATGGGCGTGGGGCGATCCGGAGATCGCTCAGGAAGAAGAGGAGTTCACGGTGGAGTTCTTTACTACTCCAACAGCTGGAGAACATGTTCCTGACATGGCGAACTGTAACACCCTGAGGTGTTTTCCCCTTTAAAAAGAAAAAAATCCAAAAGAAAAATCGCAAAAGAAAATCATTGGAATTAACTGGAGAGAAACAAATAATTTTAAAAGCCAAATTCTAAATGGAAATGGCATGGTAGGATTTTTCTTAAATTCTACATGTCAAAATACGCTAACAGGATTTTTAGTGGAATTTTCAGAGCACTAGAAATAATTTTTAAGCAATTAAAATCAAAATCAGAATTAATAAATCTCAGGTTTTCTTTTTCTCTCTCCTCCCGTCCTTTTCCCGCCCAAATCGGCTGTGGGCCGCTGGCCCATCCCCTTCCCGCGTGCGCCCAGTCGACGGCCCGTTCGTTCCTGCCCACGCGCCCATTCTCTCTCCTCTCTCACGGGTCGGCCGAAGGCCACAGCCTGCTTAAGTCTCGTGCCCGCAAATAAGTCTAGATTCCCTCCCCCTTTTCCCCGGGACGCCGACAGGTGGGGCCCACCTGTCGGGGTCGTCCCCTACCTCCGGTCGCCCCGGCGCCATTACCGGCCGTCGTGTCCGCGCGGATCTAGCGTCGTCGGCCTCCCCGCGCCCCAAAAACCCGCCGTCATTATTCCCCACTGCGTCCGCCGACCATTAAACGCCCTGGCCGCCTCCTCCGCGCCCCTTAATGGCCGAAATTGATCGCCGGCCATTACTTTCCCCAAATCTCTCTCTCCTTTACGCCAGCGAGTTATTACTCCCTTATCCGGCCACCACCGACCTTCCCGTCCCCTTTAAAAGCCAGCCACTGAGCTCCCCATCCTCCCCACACATTCACCCGAATTTTTCCCCCGCTCTCTCACCTCGGCACCGTGCGCCCAAGCTACCAAGCCTGTCGCCGACCTTCGGCCACGTTTTTCCGCCGTCCCGAGCCACCCCGAGCCCCGCCGACGCCTCCTTCCTCGTCGCCGGTGCCCGTGCAGCCTCGGCCACCCCTCCCCGCGCCCGTTCACCGCCGATTCCGCCCCCGCCACCGTCGTCTTCTCCGTCTCCGGCGACGCTCGCGGTAAGCCGCCCCTCCCCGCCCTCTCGGCCGCTCGTGTCACCCCTCTCGAGTGCGCGCGGCTCCGCCGGGTGTGAGCCGCGGCACTCACGCCGCCGCGCCGCCGCCGAATGGCGCGAGCCGGCCTCCGCCGCCGTCGCCGTCGCCCAGAGCCGACACATCACTGCGCCCTTTTCTCGGCCGTCTGATCGGCTTGGCCCAGCTGCACGGTCCGATCCCTGCGCTCACGTGGCACGCCACATGGCCGCCACCTCGACGCCACGTGTGCGCCACATGGTGCAATGCCCCGTCCGGCCCGTGGACCCGGTCCACCATGGACCGGCACTCCGCATGGCCACTGACGTCAGCCCTCGGCTGCTGACGTCAGCCCTAGCCGATGACGTCACCACCTGAGATTTATTGCGTAATAAATTAATTAAAGACTTCTCTGTTTTAGTAAAAAAACCAGAAAACTTCTAAAAATCATATATTTTCAAGCCGAGCTCCGTTTTAGCCCATTCAAATTTTATTAAATTCATAAAAATGCCAAGAATCCATTAAAAATAGTTTTGTTCTATGTTTCAGTAGCTTTTTAGCCTGTTTTGTTAAATTGCTTGTTTGCCGTGTAGATCCCGGTAGTTCCACCGACCCGGTTTATTTCGAGGTTGTTGCTAGAGTCCCCCAAGTCAAAGAGAAAGACAAGTCATACTATATTATTGATCATATTGCTCCAAATTTTCTAAAACGTCTGTTTTACTCTATTAAATTGCATGTATTTTATAATATCATTTCATGAGAAATAGTACACTGTATATTTAGTTTATGTCTTAGATTTGACACTCCAAACCCTTTGATTAAACTTGGGAAAATAATATGATTAGATTTAGGACTAGGTTATGCTTGGCCTGGCTTAGATTCACTAGCTCACTAAATGGGTCATTCTCACTTAATATGCATCTCCTGGACATCTGTTCGGAAGAATAATAATTAGAGAACTTGGTGAACCGGATTAATAACTAAAATATGACAAATGGTGGGTTGTGGGCGCTATGGTTTTGGATAGTGGCGCTCATGGTAATTAAGGACCGGTTCACGGGAACCCTCGGAAGAATGACCGTGCAAACCACAAGCCAAAATGGGTAAGGTGGGCGGACGAACCCATCGGCAAGGGTGAGCAGGATGGAGTTTTAGCTGGCCACGGTATAAGGGTTGCTGGGCTGCCGAATTCACCGAGGCACTCGGGGGGGCTGCCCACGTCCCAGGGTCCGGGAGTGGGGGCGAAACCTTGGTGGGGTTCGCTTGGTTAGCGGGGGGTTATACGAAAGGTCCTATCATAGTTTCCTTTCCGGGGTACCATGGTGGTATTCTAGCGCACGGGAGACCGTGTCGTAGGGCTGTGTCTTGTGGGTACAGTTGCACCCCTCTGATCAGAGTAAAACTATTCGAATAGCCGTGCCCGCGGTAATTGGGCGATCAACCGAACTCACCGTGATTAGTCCCACACTATTAAACCCTGATTAATGGAATATGACTAGTGTAGTTGGATGGGTTGGGCCTGTCGCAACGTGGGGATAACGTTGGACAGTGTTAGTTGCAGAATGTCTTAATTACTTAAATTACTATTGTTTTGATCGTGCTCAAAATTTCTATTGTTTGAAAAACCCTTGTTGTTTGCGCAAAAGCAAACCTTAGCCAAACCCTTGTCTTCCCTGCATTCATCCTCTCCCCCTTCCGGTGTGACTTGCTGAGTACGTGGAAGTACTCATCCTTGCCTCTTCACTAGAACCTGAGCAAGAAGCTGAAGAAGAAGACAAAGTTGAGTAGGCTTTGTCCTGCACTCTGGAAGATGCCTGTGGAATGGTTGAAGCCACGTGGCCAGCGTCAAGCTTAGGCTTAGGCCCCTTTTTCCTTTTTTCGCTGCTCTTTTGTAATCTTTTTGTAATGTTTCTAAGACGTGAAACTGTAATATTAACAATTGTTGTATCTGTACCCTGGCTGGTCCTGGACAGGAATTTTAATACACATATAGCTTCGGAAATTTTGGTCTAAATTTCTGGGCGTGACACGAACGAAGGGAGCACACAACAGGCATGCACTGCACCGAGCTCACCGGCCACATCTGACCCGACGACTGTGCTCGATTCACCTGCATCAAGCCCAGCCACTGGAGTGAAATTCTGTACACCCCCAACTGATGCAAGCAGCGGCACTGAGAGAGCTCCACGATGCTACCGAACGGTGGCGAACACACTAGCCAGTTGCCACAACACAACCAATTCTCAATTTTGATTACAATGAAGAGTGTTTGCTATCTGAAGAGGAACCAACAAGTTTTCTTGAGGCAGAAAAACAGAGTTGTTGGAGGAAGGCGATGCTCGAGGAGATGCAATCAATTGAGAACAATTCCACTTGGTGCCTCACTGATCTGCCACCAACACATAAACCAATTGGCCTGAAGTGGATTTTCAAGATTAAGCGCGATGCATCGAGAGAAATACTGAAGCACAAGGCAAGATTGGTGGCAAAGGGGTATGTGTAGCAGCATGGTGTAGACTATGATGAGGTGTTTGCACCAGTGGCTAGGATGGAAACAATGAGGTTTCTGGGTGCAATGGCAGCACAAGAGATCTGGGAATTTCATCATATAGATGTAAAATCGGCCTTTCTGAATGGGAATCTGGAAGAAGATGTATATTTTGTTCAACCACCAGGTTTTGTTGATGAGAGGCACCCTGACAAAGTATTCAAGTTGCAGAAAGCCCTCTACGGGTTGAAACAAGCTCCAAGGGCATGGAATGCCAAGCTCGATGACAGTCTTGCTGGTCTCAGGTTCAAGAGAAGTGTGATAGAGGGAGCTATATACACTCAAGGAAAGGGAGACGATAGACTGATTGTGGGTGTATATGTTGATGATTTGATAATCTCAGGATGAAAGATCAGTGAGATTTCTAAGTTCAAGGAACAAATGAGGTCATTGTTTAGTATGAGTGATCTTGGGCTTCTATCTTACTACCTGGGTATGGAAGTGAGTCAGAGGTGTGATGGAATCACAATGTCACAATCAGCTTATGCAACAAAGATAATTGAGAAAGCTGGGATGCAAGGTTGCAACTCCTCTCAGGTCCCTATGGAGAATAGACTGAAATTGAGCAAAGAAAGCAAAGGGGAAGACATTGATGCAACACAATTTAGGAGCATTGTGGGAAGCTTGAGATACTTAGTAAATACAAGACCAGACCTGTCCTATTCAGTGGGCTATGTGAGTAGGTTTATGGAGAGGCCAACTACAGAGCAGCGGGCAACAGTGAAGCATATATTGTGTTATGTTGCAGGAACTCTGAATGTTAGAATAAAATTCAGAAAAGGGCAAGGTCAGGGATCCCTGCTTGTGGGCTATAGTGATAGTGACATGGCAGGGGATGTTGATGACAGGAAAAGCACAACTGAGTTTTTGTTCAAGTTTAGAGAAAATTTAATAAGTTGGCAGTCCCAAAAGCAAAAATTTGTGGCTCTATCTTCATTTGAAGCTGAATATATCGCTGCCACAACTGCAGCCTGTCAGGGAATTTGGTTGGCACGATTGATTGGTGAACTACAAGACAGAGAGCCGAGTTGTGCAATCCTGAAAGTTGATAACAAATCTGCTATAAATCTCTGCAAGAATCCAGATCTTCATAATAGGAGCAAACATATTGATACACGATTCCATTTCATCCGAGAGTGTGTTGAACAAAGGAAGATGGAGGTGGAGCACATTAGGTCTGAAGAACAAATTGCAAATATACTGACTAAACCCCTGGGAAAAATTCGGTTTCAGGAACCGAAGAACAATGTGGGTTTGGTTCAGACTTAAGATGCTTCAAGATTAGGAGGAGAATTGTTGACAAAGCTGATATAATCTTGAGTATTGATCCATTTTTTACCCAATGCATATTTGTTCTGCATCTTACATCCTGTTAGGCGTGCATGTAGGAGCACTGAGATCAGTCCGTTTTTTTCAGTTTTCAGTTAAAGCTTTTGTCGCTGTTTATTTTTCAGTAGCTGACCGATTCGGGAGCTAAATCGTGGGATGGCATGGTTGTTATGATCCTGATTTCTTGGGGTCTTAGATGCATGTAACAAACTCTTAGAGAGGTGCCAGAAAAGCTGCTCAAGTTTAAGCAACCCAAATACTCTGTTTCCTCTGTTCTGTTTTTTCCAGTTCGTCGGTACACTGTTGACGATCCGACAAACCAGAAATCGACTGAGCGTGTGTGCTGTGAGCGAAATTCCTGAAGTTTTTCTGACACTCGTCGCGCGACGCCGCCTCCGCGTGGCGCGTCTCGCCGCACACCGTGCTCGTGCCATAGGACGGCCTCCTCCCGGAGAGGCCAGCGTATGCCACGCGCGCGTGTACTGGCTCGTACGCCACAGGACGCCATCGTCTGGTACGACGTCGCCGAGGACCGCCCCGGCACGCTGGCGTTGGTGCTCGAGCCGCCATGCCGCCCGACTGTTGAGGCTGCTCACTCCCGTTTCATCTGCCAAGACGCCCTCGATGCGTGCCGCGGTCAGCTTCGGCTAGGTGCGGCGGGGGAGTACGCGGAGAAGAAGCCGGCGAGGTGGCAGAGGCTGGTGATGCGGTACGACGTGCGGACCGGGACGACGGCTGCTGCCACTAAGCTCGGTGAGAACGATCCATACTACAAGCTGTTCGACTAACACTCCAGTATGGCGCGAATACCTACTCTCCACCGGATGCCGAGTGGCATGACATGTAGTAGTAGACCATAGTAAAGTCGGACCCACATGTCAATGGCACAAGTGCACAAGGTGAGAGGATTTGTTTTCCTCTTTACTATGGATGAACGAAAAGTTTGTGGCTTGTTAGATCACTCGATTTGTGACCGGTTCGGCTTGGCTCGTTGCATTTTCTAAACGAGTCAAACTGGCATTTATAATGAATCAGTTCGAGCTGGGTCGCGAGCTTAACGAGCCGATGCATATAGGAAAAAATTAGCAGGCTCCCCAAGGCCCATAGCTCAACTTGGTGGCCTAGTACAGAAATTGAGTCCATCCGGTGACAAAGACCCCAAAGAATCTATCCAAAACAAAACCCTAGGTGCTCTCCAGATTGGGAATAAAAGTTCTAGATTAAGCTGCCGGCCGCCGCCGTATCACTACGCGCGCCTTCGTCCCGCACCGATGGCGCTCCTTTCCCTCCGTCCCGCGGTGCTCCCTACCTTCGTCCCCTGTCGCTCCTTGGATTCATCAGGCGCTGTTCCCAGGTGCCTTACCTACTTTTGATTTAAGTGTCTTGACCAGCTGGCTCGAGCTACCAACCGAGTGGAGCCGTTTCTAGCTCCCGAGCCAAACCAGCTCGGTATCCGCTCCTACTCTTCACCTTTGACATTGTGTTTTTAGTTATTACTCCCTCTCTCAGTTCATAAATATTTGAGACTTAGAATAGCATTTTATTAAACTTTCAAAACTTGTAAATTGTATTTTTTTTTCACCCGAAGAGATCGTATTCTTCTCTTTTACACCATCAAAACTTTGCGCTCCTCTATTTGACCACTATTTCGTTATCATTCATTTCGCTTTTGGTAGTCAACGTCATTTGAACGTAAGACCCCGTTCTGAAACTACAAGTTATTAGAAATTCCAAAAGTTTATGGAATTTAGTTTTTAGTACTTTAAGTTTTGAAAGGTTGTATAAAAATTGATGGTAGGAAAAAAATGGGTTAGTTAGAACGGTTTTAGTGTAACTTTAAGACAAAATGATTAAATGAAAACATTTCTGCGTATACACATATAAAATGTTTTACGTGTGACTTGGACCTTCAACTTTACATTATAATTAATTTATGAAATCTAGTGAGTTAATGATATTACGATACTATTTTCCATTTTTCATGTTTTTAAACTAAGCATTTTAAAAAATTTGATGATCAAAAGTTGGTTTGATAAACGTCAAAAGTCTCTCTTTGATATTTTTACTTTCTAGATTATACTTTGTTTCTAGGAAGACTACTGGAACAAACATACAGGTCGGTTTGTTCCTGTTCTTCTTGGGACCTTTAGAATAAAAGGATGTTATGAACCCTTACAATCCATACACGTTTACACATATTAACAGCTAGAGTTTTCTAAGGTTGACAACAGGAACTCAAACAGCAAAACCCAACATGGCCTTCCTGAATAGAGCAAGTAGCTGTAGTTTTATCTTTAGATCAAAACCCGCTAAAGCATCGCATAATAATAAAATGATTCGCTGTATTTTATCACGGCAAGCTTTTGCTTACCCACGTACCAAGATAAAATAGCAATACAGAGGGCAAGACGCAATTTTTGCACCAGATGGCACAAATAGATTGAATGCCTATAATAATATTACAAGGGAGCTCCAAATTCTGCACTAGCTGACGGAGTGACGGCGCAAGATGTCTGCAATGGATCGTCAGGTTTAACTATAAAATATTACTTCTTCAACTTTGGAATACCATGTTCATTACTTCTAATGTTCACTGTCTTTTCTTCCTGCAAAATGTTAATTGGGAATAAGGAAATCAAACCTAAACATCCAATAGATCAAGTGGCTAAATTCATATTAGCAACAACATAAGATTCACTGAAATTTGGCAGCAAAATGGATCGTTCTCCAGAAACTAAAGCATTATGCCATTGTTTCTGGAAGCTTGTTTATATCTTTCTACATAATTTGTTCAGCTCCAAGGATAATTCAAGTATGCCGATAGACTCATTCTATTAAATTAGCTTAAGGCTGCTATTGAACTAATTATATGTTTGTTGTGCAAAGCACAGTGTATACAATTTACACTGCAAGATGTGAATTAGACCAAAAGCTATGAGGGATTATTGATGGGATTTACTACAAAATTATTAAATATGCTTATGGAATATGCATTACTTTAAATCCTAAAAATTTGTAGTTTTGCAGCATGATTTTCGGAATGCATTGTTCAGAACAGTTATAGATTTAAAAGTTCAAAGTCATCAGATTCATCAAGTGCGAGAATTTGCATTATTAATTCTTTTGTTAACAATGACATAACCGAACTGCACAATCATATAAAATTCCACAACATGCTAGTTGCAACTATTTAAATGCAAATGTAAACAGTTTGATACTTGCCCAGACCATTTAAGCCAGAATCTCTCATGAATGAGAACACCTTGTGTTGAAATTATCATTGGCTGTTTACGTTGGATAAATGTATGAATGAACTACGTGTGACTCGAGTGCAAATAAAAGTATATATCGTGTTTAAATACATAAGAAGAGGGATTGGCCAGCAATGAATTCTGGCATATAGGATGTTTTGATCATACCTCATTCACTGGCTGCTCCAGTTCAAGCCTGTGGGCTGACATTCGAGCTATCTCAGAGATGGCGGCATCACGGACCTGCATATCATCACCAGCAAGCTCTTCGTAGGCAGCCTCAAAGGCTTCCTGCCAGAATCGTGGAAGTCGGACCTCATCACCGGTGCGCGTGTACATGTCCCACATTCGACCCACTAATTTTTCCCTCTCCTCCATTTCCTGCACAAAATAAGCTACAAACTCAGCTGCTTATATTACACACAGAATTTGACAACAGATTTCTGGTGCAAATATTAATAGAAGGAGTAGCAGAATAGTTCTTCAATAACTAGGAAATCATAGTGCAGGAAATTTTATCAGACCTCCAGAAGAAGAAATGGATTTCAATCCAAGCTATATACAGATAAAAAATAATAATAATCACGTTTTATATACATAAAAATGTCATGCTCCAGGGTCCACACATACTAAAGCTAAACAATGTAGTTTAAGGTATGTTTGCATCTTAGGCTAGAGGATTCCAAGCCTTGCCTACAGCAGGAGAAAACTAGCTTTGACAAGTGAGACAACAAACATTTACAAACAAACAAACAAAAAGGCAAACATTCAGCTGGGGCAAGAAAACCTTCACGCCAAGGAACAACATCATCTTTCTCCCATGGTGTGTGATCATTATCAACCGCATTCCTAGCAGCCTCTGGCTTATGTTCCATCTCATCGATGGGCCATGGCCTGAGAAAAGCCCAAGCTGTCATCTGTGCCCCTAGCTAATGGCAAAGCCTTCAAATCTCGATGCAGACTTCGGTTTTGTTACCAATCAACCTTAGTACTTGACTATGTCGCTCTGCATGTCATATCTCTGACACGAATCACCAAAAGTTGGGTGCAGTCACAAAACTGCTGTCTTTTTATATTGCAGATTGTACATATTCAGGTTTAATCTCTACAATATGTTATGTACGAATACGATCTCCTGATTGTATTCTAAATCACATCTAGGGCCATGGGAACTACATATGCTTGTACCACATATCATCCCTAATATCAGAATATAAATTACTGTTCACACATCTTGATTCTCGAATCACCATTTGTTCTGATTCTGTGAATGTTATGACAGTTGACCAAACAAACTAGCTTAACTCCCGTTTGCGCATATAGACGAGACCACGCAGCAAGCAGTTGGCAATAAGCCAAAGGGGGAAGAAGAGGGGGTGGGAGGTAATGAGCGTACTAGCGAGTCGAGGTCGTTGAGAAGGGGTGCGTCGAGGTCCTCGGAGGCGGTGGCGAGGAGGAAGCGGCCGGAGGACCAGCGGAGGGAGACGGAGGCGGCGGACATGGACCAGAGCGCGAGGAGCGCGATGGCGGCGAAGGCCCACACCTTGTACCGCCCCTTCCCGAACGGCGGCGACGCCTCCGCGCCCGCGACGGAGTACGGGATGGTGATCTTTGTCGCAGGCACCGGCATCGCCGGGGATGCCGCGCTGTCGGCGGCCGAGAGGGCCTTCATGCCGGCGTCGGAGTCGGAGAGGGCGGCGGCGGCGTCGGTGGTGGTGGCGATTAGTGAGGCGGCGGTGAACGGTGAGGTGATGAGCTGGTTTTTTCCGTTCCTCTGGTTTTTGTAGCTAGTGAGGTTGGCCGCGTGGGCCCGGTTCGGATACCACGCCACTACTGTACTAGTAGCGATTAGTGGGAGGATACTGAACTGAACCACTAGGTCCCGTTTCAACCTAACGAAAACGAAAGTGTAGCGGAAGACACGTAAAATAAAAAACTATTAATATATAATCAATTAAGTTTTATTTATTACAATCTTAAAAAATAAATTTATCTCATACTTTAAAAAATTACCATTTTAAAAATATGTTAACGAAAATTAAAAAAATTATGTCTTAATTAATTTAAAACGGGCCTTTTAACTGCAGGCTCGGTTTGGGGAGGATAACTCACCAGTGTCACAAGATCACTCTGATTCCTGCGAAAAATATGAAACTTTTATAGGTGCCGATCTCACCAAAAGCGCACAGGGAATATTGTTTCTTTGACGCTTTTAACTTTTGAATACATATACACACACACATAAAACCTTCCATCTTATTTAAAAATTTATGTAATAAATAAAAAAATATAAGCCATGTGTAAATTACGTTTAATAATAAAACAAATTACAATAAAATAAATTGTAATTACATATTCCTTCCGGTTTTTAATGTTTGCCGTCAGTTGATTTTATGCATACATTTGATCATTTCTCTGTTTTTCTTTTAATTTCTTTGACATTGGTTAGTTCATTCATCATATAAAATAGGATGGAGGGAGTATCTCCTTGTCAACTGCCCATGTGTTGGGTTGGGTTGGGTTGCAAACTTGCAATTGCAAACATAAAAGTTGCACACAAGTCTGGAATCAGCTCATGGTGAAATCAAAATCTAACTGACATTTTGCTGTCCACGAGGATTATCTGGTCTAACACTAAACATTATCAAGCCCAATGTATTGGGAGTTTGGGACCATAGGCTGGCGGCGTGTAAAAACTGATCCAAAAAAGAAGAGCAAAAATCACACTCAACGCAGAGATGCTCATAGGAACGATGGCGATGCATTCAACTCTCGCAGATCCAGCCTCCTGTCCGTCGTTGGAGTCTTTGAAATAGATGGACGGCGAAAAATCTCAACTTCAGCTCCAGTTTCACAATCCTTGTACCAGCCTCTGCTAATAAAACTGTGGCTAAGTGTTTGTTTGTTAGTATCTTGTTTCCAGCAGGGCGTCAACTAGTCCAAAGTCCATGGCCTATGGTAAAACAAAAAAAAAAGAAGGCGGAAATAAGTTATAATTCACATGGCAAATGATGATTTACTTTCTTCTGACGCATTTAAGAGATGAAAGTTACTTCAGATGAAGACATGAAACGATCCCTCTCCGTCCACTGTTGCACCATATCCAAGGTTTGCCCAGTGAAAGCAGCAAACATCTTATCAACTTTCTGCATCCAGATTTTTCAGAAGCTTTAATCGCTTAGAGAGCAGAATCAAGAGAAATCCCTTAGCCTCATCAACCATCTAATTCAAATGTATATTGAAGAAAAATATAGAACTTGTTGTCTATCACAAAACACTTACATCACGAGCATAAATGGTTTCCCCAACCTGTCGCCTCACCTCCTCCACATTACCCTGCAAATCATCCAATTTTTAGAATAAAAAACAAACTTCAAGTGCAATAAACACAAAAGCGAGCAAGCATGTCCTAGCAAGATTGTATACTGTAAGTTTCGTTTGGCCAGCTAAAATGATGACGCTTATTATTTTACTGTAGTCACAATGTTAGAAATTCATAATGCGCCTGCTGCAGTGACTGAGAAAGCCCCAAAATCATACCTCTGATCCACCTTGAGGTTGATGAATCATTACTCTAGCATTTGGCATGGCATAACGCATTCCCTTCTCACCGCCAGCAAGTATAATTGCCGCCTGACTAGCAACAACACCAAAGCACACTGTTCCAACTTTGGGCTTGATCTGCAATAAATGGTTCATGCGTTAGTGTAGAACAACAAAATGAGATTAACATTTTGGGATTTATTTATCAGTAGGCGAAATTGTAGATAAAAGTATTTGGTTATGGAAAACTGGAATAACAAGTAAAAACACAGCCAAATCTAACAACTAACGAGGCTGGTCCAGCCCAAAGCCAGTTTTAGAGACAAGCATGATTTCAGGAAATGAGATCTGTTGTCTGCAGTACCAGACCAAACCCACTTAGCACAGTCCCAGCATGGCAAATGCTCATGTCTAGTATGTACTAAAATAAAAATATATGAATACAAATGTTGCAAGCACTACCACTGATATGAGATCAATTTTTGCCTAAATTACATTAGGCTTTCCTGTAAATGCTAAATTGTGCTACATTATAAAATTATAAATATAAATTCATTAGCTATAAATTGTGCTACATTACAAATATAAATTCACTAGAAGATACAAAATGTTGAGATGCATCTACAGTGTGTTCTCGTCCAACAACGTAAATATTAAATTAGATGAAAAGAACTCATAGAAAGCACCCACAAGAATAAATATAAGTGAATGCAATCTCTGAAATCTGAATGCATGAAGGACATAGAAAAAGTAGCTCAACATAGATGGCATACCCAGGACATGCAATCATAAATTGCTAAGATGGAGTAGAGACTTCCGCCCGGGCAGTTCAGGTAGATCTGGCAAAGCAGAATTATACAAAAGGAGTTATAAGACATAGAGCAACACACCTGTGAGCTAAAGAAAGGAGCAAGCCAAGGGAATGAAGTTGAGCAATCAAGAGCTGCTGCAGTGAACAATAGGGTTAAACTGTTATGATCTAAACAGCACAAAAATGAACACTAACCAGAATATCAGCCTCTTCATCAACAGCAGCAAGTGTGACAAGCTGTGATATTACACGCTGTGCTACTTGCGAGTTAATATATTGACCAATGAAGATTATGCGGTTCCCCAATAATACAGTTGCCAGATCAAGAGCACCAGCAGGAGTCACGATGGCAGGCATTAAAGGTGGATTTTCATTCTCCGATGCTACGATTGTATTTTGCCTGTGACAAAATATTTACAATATTACGATGAATAAAACAGGCTTCTGATACACAGCACAAATAAAACCTAGATGAGTAGTTTCAAATCAGGCAATGCATCCTCATTGTATATCAGCCATGGTAGTTACAAATATATCACCTCAGAGAAGAATGACAATGTATCCTCTCGTCCAATCTTGAAGAAATACCAGGTGGTACAAATTGCAGACCTATAGGTGTGGAAATTTGAGTGAGAATGCAATTCAGCACATTTGCAGCAATATATTATGTGAATAGACGGATGAACTAAACAGTAAAGGAATCCAAGAATCATGTCCAAAGAAAAGTTCGCACTCCGCATATCCTGTCATTATGGCATGTTGACTTGTGCTAATACACCATACTGAGTTACTGACGAACACAACAACACATATACAGTCTGGAAATCTCATTCAGTAGTTTGCTAAAAGGGACTCAACTAATTTCAGAATCAGACCAAACTGAGGTGATATGCTTAGCTTATATGAAGGTTATCGTTTTTATACAAATCCGTCATCCAACCACATCCATTTTTGGCGTGCTTTGTGAGCCATTGCTGATGCATACCAGACATTGGCCCAGGAAGGACTTGACACTGGTTCAGATAGTCCCAGGTCGGCATACTCTTGGATAATACCGACATTGAAATGTTCTATATGCTTTGCAAAACCTATCAATGGCGACTCCATCAAAAATAGGCACAGAGCAAGGCAACTAGGTGCTGATGGGACGGCTGCCCAAATAGTCATAAGACTGAAACTAAGAAGATGTCATTGATTATACAGCTTATTATCATGTTCTCATATGTGCACCACCATCGACAACTCCTCAGTAAAGCTGTATCAAATCAACGATCAAATTCCACCAAACAGTCCTGGCCTACAGAACTGACCTTTTCTGTCCCCATCCGGTTCATAAAATTCAAAGGAAATGGTTAATTTTTTTCACATCTTGCTAAACCAAAGGTTAGAAAATATCACCTGGGAGAGCCACGCATGATTTGGCTCCGCTCCGCCTGAAGAAAGGACCAGACAGAGGGTGAGGGCAAGAACGGGGGGGAGCTCATGAACAGAGAAGCGCGGGGCGAGCGAGGGAGGTGGAAGTGGTAATTCAGTGGCGCTCACCTGCGGGAGAGGAGGTGGGTTGGGGAGGCGCGGACGGCGAGTGGGGTGGAGATGGCCATGGGCGCCATTGGAGGCGGAGCTGGAGGAGCGGAGGGGAGGAGCCGAGGGGGGCGCACTGAGGAGGGGAGCGAGCTGGGGATGAGGTTGGACTAGTATGGGTTTGGGCTGGGCTGGGCTGGACTGGGCTAGGGTTTTCTCATGGGATTTGATTGGATAGGCTCAAGTTCTAGCCCATCATATGTAAGGGTTGGAATTATTATTTTTAAACAAAGCCATACCTTAATAGTAAAATTCAGTTTATTTGGTTGCTGATTGTACCTTTTCAAAGTTTTGTATAAATGTAGGACGTTACAGTTTTGATGAGGAATTAATTGTCCTTTTTAAGAAAAAAAAACTAAAATAGGTGAATCATGTACTAGCAGTTTGTAATTTTAGAAATTACATATATGACCGAATGCACGTGCCGAGCGTTGGTAACATAAGTTGACGGTATATTATGTAATTGTAAAAATACCACATAATATTTCAAAAATAAATTGATTTGTAGCCATTTTATGAAGATCAAACTTACTATAAAAATATTCGTGGGTACAACGGATAAACGTGAGAGTGGTGAAGCCCTAACTTAAACGGGTCTTCAAAGCACTCGACCGTGATCACAAGCATTGACGGGGTGTAACGCAATCATGAGAACGTGTCATGCTCGGATATGCAGAGCGGATGGCATGGCAGTGTGCAATGCTTAGGCATGGTCTTAAGCTAGCAGTGAGAAATGGGAAATGGGTGAGCGCGTCGGGGCCTTTGAGGCTGTTCCGCTCTCGATTTTTACTCGCTACATGTTTTTAGCAAACGGATTCACTCACACACGTAGCTTGAAAAAAGGGAAAGTTGTGAGAGCACCTAAAGAGTACTCCACAAACTCCGAGTTTTTGTGGAGCTGCTCACGGTGGAGTTTGTGAAGCGAGTTCGTGGAACAGTCCCAAACGAGCCTTAATCATAGGCAACTCTAAGGCGGTGGTGAATGATGCAATCGTGGCTCTAAAAGTATGCTCTTTATACTACTTTTTATTTTTTATTTTTATTTTTAAGTTAAAATTTAGTAACTTAAAAAAAATACTCGATAGTCTTTTCATCTTACTCTCCATGCCATCTAGATGACCAAAATTCTCTTTTCGCTCGCCAAATTTGGTTAGCCTACTTCACTTGTCATCCGTGGATTTCACCACCTCCTGTTCACTTTTTCTTTTTGTCCGGGAGCAATGTACGGATGCGAACTCGTTATCCTTGTATAGTGATTTGATACATGATTAATTAATTAGCATCGATTAATAATTAATTAATTACTTTAATCAGCTTCACTTGTAATTGATTAACAACAAATCATAATGATTCATTGCATCGTCAATGTCATTATGTTCGGTTCGCTTAGCAGACCAGTAAACTCACACGTTTTTAGCAAAAGCTGTCTTACGAGTTTGTATTGATTGGTTGAAAAGCCCGAAAAGATTCAATCTTCGATTTATATTTCGTCGACCAATCCTTCATAATTCACATTGTTAAAAGAACCCTTTTTAATTTCTCACATTCTCATTCTGTTCCATTTTGTAATCCTAATAAAAATAGCTTCGGATTGTAATCTTTTTTTAATTTTTAATTTTAGTTATTTCTAAACCGTATTTTTATATAGACGGTAAACTATAGTTTTTTTTTAAATTGACTTTTAGTTATTTCTTAATTCCTATATGGATTACAAGCTCTTTTTCAAATATTCTTATTTTTATAATTTTGAATTTTTGTTATTCCTAATTATTTTCTATATGTACTATGAACCCGTCTTAAATTTCGAATTTTAGTTTTTTTAAATTATATTCCTATATAGACTCTTGTCTCTTCTTACAAATAGAGAGTGTAAATGGAGAGACAGTTGAAGTAAACAATGAGTTTAGCTTGCCAAATCAGTTGAAGAGTTGGCTATTTGAGTATCTAGAGAGTCTGATTTGAGTACTCTGTTGTTGGAGTTGCTGGTGGTTCATATAGGTCTTGATCACCCTAGATTTCGGCATATCTATATTCATACTGTATTTTGAGAAAATTTTGCTATATTACATCATTGTTTTGAGGAAATTTCATATATTTTGTCGAAACTCGGTTTCGGCAATAGAAAATTGGGGGTGCAGTCAAGATCGCCAAGCACAATGGGTTAGAAGAGGAAGAAGATTTAGACAGGTTCAGGCCCTCTCGTGAGGTAATACCCTACTCCTGTTTCGGTGGAATCAATCCGCCGAGTGTCTTTATTGATCTCGTGATCTAAGGTTCAAAGCTAAAAGCTGATCTAACTTCTCATGAAGCATATGATCTAAAGCCGATATCGCATATCCCTCAAGGGACGCCCCTTACCTCCCTTATATAGTCTTGGGAGGTGGGCTTACAAATCGGAAACCCTATCTTACTCTAAGTCGGTTTCCTCAATCTTACCAAACCGTGACTATGAGCCGTTGCCTTATCTAATCGGCAACGTAATACCCAAGTCGTAGTTGGTTTACATATTTGATAGGCACAACCTATCCCTATCTCCGATCGGATAAGCTTGCCATGTGGATACCCGATTGCCACAATCTTCACGGTAGCCCCCGAGTCCTTTTCGGTCGACGAGACAACTCGGCTTCAAACCAAAACGAAGACGCGACCAAAAATCTCTTTGGGAGTGCTTCGGCACCAAGTGATTCCATCATCTCTGCTGAATCTTCCCGAGTGGCTCCAAAGCGTGAAGGGCTGGAAAATATCTCAAAAATTCTCAAAAATAAATATCTAGGTGCATCTCCGATGCACCTAATTAGGTATAGCCCCCGACTATGTGGTTAGTCAAAACAGACTAAGCATATAGTCAAGAACTATAAAAATCATTCTCATATGAATACTTAGCTCATGCTAAAGTATTTATATAAATCTCATCACTCGGTAAGCTCATGCTCATCCGAGTGAATCCGCCCAGTCACCTCGGAACAAATAACTCAACCAATCCTTATGGATGAAAAGCACTCGGTAAGCTCATGCTTATCCGAGTGGATCTCGCCCGAGTCATCTCGGAACAAATATTTCAATCATCCCTCATGGGTAAGAAATCAATTCGCTCGGTAAGCTCATGCTTATCCGAGCGATCTTCCCGAGTCATCCCGAAAATTTGCCCGAGTCATCTCGAAACAAATAATTCTCATATAAATGCTTAACTCAAGCTAAAGCAATCATAAAAATCACATCCCTCGGCAAGCTCATGCTTATCCGAGTAGTTCGCCCGAGTCGTCTCGAAACAAATAATTTATTTAGCCCTCATGGGTAAGAAATCAATTCACTCGGCAAGTTCATGCTCATCCGAGTTAACTTGCCCGAGTCATCTCGAACAAGTAATTCTATCGACCCTCATGGGTAAGAAAATCAATTCACTCGGCAAACTCATGCTTATCCGAGTTGATTTGCCCGAGTCATCTCGGAACAAATAGCTTAATCAACCCTCGTGGGTAAAAACACTCGGCAAGCTCATGCTCATCCGGAGTTAACTTGTCCGAGTCATCTCGGGACAAATAATTTAATCAACCCTCGTGGGTAAAAACACTCGGCAAGCTCATGCTCATCCGAGTTAACTTGTCCGAGTCATCTCGGGACAAATAATTTAATCAACCTTCGTGGGTAAAAACACTCGGCAAGCTCATGCTCATCCGAGTTAACTTGTCCGAGTCATCTCGGGACAAATAATTTAGTCAACCCTCATGGGTAAACAAATTTTTCAGTCATCTGAAAAATACGACCAAAATATTAAATAGCTCTTGCCATAATATTGGTCTTAATCTAAAAAAGATCTTCACCAAGGTGGGAAAAATAGCATTGATATAATCATTTAATCAAATGCTTTAAAACCAAATAGTTCCTGTCATCAGGACAGCCATGAAAAGCTTAACTATTTGTCACCTTTCAAATTGCATCGTGCCAACTTCTCATGAAGTTATGCAAACCGCGGTATGAAAGGATTTTAAAGGCATTGGGCTCTGTGACACGTGCATATTGCCAAGGCAAATCTGCTTAAGTTCATCCACTTAAGTCCCTAAGGACACGTGTCAAGCCACACCTTAGCTGGGCCGCAAGTCTCTCATGGCTCGGCCCAATCGCGAGATAACTTGGCAAAAACCCTCAAGTCTTTTTACGAAGCCTCGAGGTCATCCTCGACACTTCATCTTCCCTAAAAATTTTCTCTTTCGCAGCACTGTTCACCAGCTCTCCGTGGAGAACCCTAAACTCGTGTGCGTGCAAATCCATCCATCTAGGAACTCTTGTTCCATCACAGGCCGTCTTCCGCATCCAGCCTTCAAGATTCCCTTGTCGTCCGAGGTTCAGTCGGGAGTAAGTTTAATCATCTTGGTCTCTTTATGCCTCCGATGTGAACTTGTGGGTATCTAGCTTATTTATGTTAATGCCTTGACCCGAGTCTTCATAGAAAATTTCTTAAGTAATTTTCGTCCGACTGTCACCAAGCCTAAAACTTGATTAGATCATCAAAAAAGTCTCAGTCCTTATCTATTGAACTCGAATCAAAATAATAAACAATGATAAACTAAATATAAACAAGTTATCAAAGAAAACCATGCTTTATTGACACGTATGCAGCCCCCGACTGTCAACTCAAAAAGTCATCTTGCTTGAGGTTGACAGTCAAGAACAACATAAAACTTATGGTAATTTAAGCATAGTATCGTCGAAGATGTTCAATATTCCAGGAGTTCTTCACCATAGATCCATCTTCGCACTTTAGTCGAAATGCTCTTGGCCGAGTCACCTCGCGATTATGTATGGTCCTTCCCATAGTGGAGATAATTTGTGATGGTCCTTGATGGTCTGGATCTTGCGTAGAACCAAATCATCGACAATGAAAGCTCGCGCCCGAACATTGCGACTGTGGTATCTTCTAAGTCCTTGAAGATATCTTGACGACTGGATCAAGGAAGATTTTCTTCGTTTTGGCGTCGCCTTGTCCTGACTTGGCTATCCTCTTTGTAGAAATTTCACCCTCTTCAGATATTGATGTAGCCAGTCAGATTTCTTCCTGGCCACGTGATCTCTCACAAGATTGGGCCATATCGCAGCTTTCTTCGTCGCAGGTGAAGGCTTGTTTGACGTCGCTGCGGAGGGTGATGACGCCGTTAGGCTCAGGCGTCTTCATGCAGAGGTAAGTGTAGTGTGGTATCGCCATGAATTTGGCGAGTGCAGGCCTTCCGATGATCGCGTGGTAGGCCGTCTTTGAAGTCGACCACCCCGAAGGTGGTATTCTTCGTTCGGAAATTCTCGCGAACTCCGGAGTTGACTGAAAGGGCGATGTGCCCGAGTGGTGTGGGCGACAGCCCCGGGATTACTCCGTGGAAGGGGCTGAGCTTGCCTTCAACTCGGTTCTCGGGATTTGTATCTCATCCGGGGTCTTGACGAACGGGAGATTGAGGACGCCGCCCCCATCGATGGGGACGCGCTTCAGCTTGATGTTCTGAACCACCAGGTCAAGTACCAAGGGATACTGCCGTGGGTGAACCACCCGGTTAGGATGATCCGAGCGATTAAACGTGATGGCCACCTCCGACCATCGTAGATGTTGTGGGACTTCGGGTTGTGCCGTGTTGACCTCGCGGTCCATCAGCTTTTGCATCCTCTTGGACTCATAAGCTTGCGGCCCCCGAAGATGTGATTCAGCTTGTCCACGTGGTCTTGAAAAGGCTCTGATTTTCCAGTCGGGTTGTTCTTCTTGGTTCCCGATGGACCGGTTTCATTAGTCGGCTTCTTGTTTAACCGTGCCGCATATTGCTCTGCGAATTGCTTGTAGATGATGCGTGCACTGAGCGTTCACGATCGTTCATGATCGTGTCGTAAGCCGCAACTCGGCGACGATGATGAGAATCGGACGTTGTGGCGACCAGGTCTTCGTGCCGACGCTTGCGATCTTTCGGGCTTGATTCTTGCCGTTATCCTTCCTCGGATGCCGGCTTCCTTCCGAGTGCTTGTCATCCCTTTTGTCGGCCGGGCTTGGTGTGCCGCCTTGATTGCATCGTTGGACTTGGCGTAGGAGTTCGCCGTCTCGAACATTTGCTTCACCGTCTTCGGTGGCTTGCGCCCAAACTTTCCAATAATGACTCATCACGGACTCCCTTTTGGAAGGCGGCGATGATGATGTCATCGGTGATGTTGGGGATCTTGTTGCGCTTTTCGAAGAAGCGCGGATGTAATCCTTCGAAGGCTCGTCCGGCTTCGGATGACGTTGTATAGATCGAAGTGTGTGCCGGGCCTCTCGAAGGTTCCTTGGAAGTTGGCGATGAAGTGGTCCCTCAGCTCGCTCCACGAGCCGATTGAGCCTCTTGGCAGGCTCATGAGCCAGTTTCTGGCGGAGTTGGCGAGGGCCACCTTTGGAAGATAATTGGCCATAGCTTTGGTGTCGCCACTGCTGCGCGGATGGCGAGGGTGTAGACGGTAAGCCACGACGGGGTCGGTCTTGCCGTCGTACCTTTCGATTTACGTGGGTTTGAAACCACTCGGCCAATGCACTCGACAAAGCTCCCGAGTGAAGGCCGGCACTCCGTCGTCGCCGCTGTCGGGTGATCCCCTCCGATCTTCCCGAGTGCGTCGGTCCCGCTCCTGGTAGCGGCGATCGAGGACTTCCCGCAGATCACTCGGCGGGGCCTTGGGTTGGCTGGTTGGATAGCTGGAGCTGTTGTTGCGGCGGACGCGATGGTGGACGGGCGGACGTCCGTGTCGTTTGCCACGGGAGTCAGCCGTTTGCTCCTGGTACTTCTGTGTGGACTCGCGGGGTGGGCCTCTTGGCCTTGTTGTTGACCGATCTGGCTCGGGCCTCTTATAGCCTCCTGACCTTAGAGGCGGGAGTCGACTTTGTCGGGCGTTTCAGCCACGGACTCGGTCGGCCTTCGTGCGAGGTGGCGGGGTGGCCGTTAGGCGTAGGCTGCGACGATGGTCTTGATCTTGTCGAGTATCGGAGTCACATTGGCGGGTGCCGTCTCCATGACGGTGTCCAAGAGAGTGAGCGCGGCAACGCGTTCGCGTGGCGTTTGGAAGATGTTGGTGTTGCGGACCCGTGTTTGGAGGATGGCCTCCTGGGCAGATCGTCCGGCTGCACGTAGGTCCTGCTTCCTCTTGTCAGCCTCGTCCTTGCGTTGTTTTTCCTCTTCGGCCGTCTTGCGCTCGTGCTTCATCTTGGCTCGCTCTTGTTCAGCAAGCCTTCGGCCATGGGCGAGTCGGACTCGTCCGGCTCGGCCATGAGGACATCAAAGCACTTCGGCTCATAGTCCATGCGGCGGTCGGAGTTGTCGGCTTCGTCGAAGGGATGTCATAGAGGTTGTCGAAGCGGCAGGGTGAGGTATCCATTGAGCTCCGAAGATGAGCGGGAGCCGAATGATGGGAGGATGACGGCGACCTCCCTTGATCCTGGGTAGCCCGGGTCGGATCGTTCGTCCGAGTCGAGCTTGGGGATGTGGGCTCCTCCAGTGGGTCGCCGCCGACTCGGGAGAGAAGTTTCTTGTAGATCTCGGTGGCGTTTGGTAACCCAAACGGCACCGAGAGGTCTTCGTCCGAATAGATCGCCTCCGTCGGGAGGTGAGAAAATTGGCGCAGATTTCGGCGGTACTCGGTAATCCGAATGGTGCCGAGTGAAGTCCGTCGTCGGAGAAAGTAGATTGCATCTTGATCTTGAAGATGTCGTCGAAGATCTCGGCGCTATTGGGGAGCCCGAACGGCGCCGAGTGGGTCTTTCCTTCCGACCGGTTTGAATCCGAGTCGAAGGAGGAGTCGCCGAAGAAGTTGGCGGCGAAGTCGCCGAATCTTGAAGGAGATCCCATCACGCTTGTTGGCGAGATTGTTGAAGAAGTCTCGACGTGCAAGCCCCTACACGCGCGCCAACCGTCGAAACTCGGTTTCGGCAATAGAAAATTGGGGGTGCAGTCAAGATCGCCAAGCACAATGGGTTAGAAGAGGAAGAAGATTTAGACAGTTCAGCCCTCTCGTGAGGTAATACCCTACTCTGTTTCGGTGGAATCAATCCGCCGAGTGTCTTTATTGATCTCGTGATCTAAGGTTCAAAGCTAAAAGCTGATCTAACTTCTCATGAAGCATATGATCTAAAGCCGATATCGCATATCCCTCAAGGGACACCCCTTACCTCCCTTATATAGTCTTGGGAGGTGGGCTTACAAATCGGAAACTCTATCTTACTCTAAGTCGGTTTCCTCAATCTTACCAAACCGTGACTATGAGCCGTTGCCTTATCTAATCGGCAACGTAATACCCAAGTCGTAGTTGGTTTACATATTTGATAGGCACAACCTATCCCTATCTCCAGTCGGATAAGCTTGCCATGTGGATACCCGATTGCCACAATCTCCACATATTTATATTAATCTTGCAGTGTTATGGCAATTTTGAACCTGAAGTAAGAACACCCAACAAAAAATTTCTGGAGTTTAGCAAAATGCCAATAAGTTGGAACGGGTAAAAAACTAAAAATTATGATAAACATTAGATGGTTTGGTTTAATTTTACTATACGTGCTCTTCAAGAAAACGTAATATGCCGTGCTTTGGAATAAACAACGTCAATTTTTTAATTGTACATACATATGCATACCTTAGACATGCTCGAGCTATTTTGTTATTTTTATAATGATAATTGATCATGGTAAACAAAACTAATAGGTTATCATGTGTACTTGACAAATTGCAACTTTATATGTGGCTAATGCTCCGGACCTTGTTTTCGATGTCCTGGATGATTATATAAATTTTGACAAATAGCATTCCATATTTCTTGAAACCATTAAAATAATTTCATATTGTACACGGTGGAAGAAATTTTTCAATAGATAAACAAGTAAAATAAAATATTTTTTAAATTGATCAGTTCAGTAAAGGACGATAGAATCTGAAGAAAAATATACCGGGTTACCGATTGGTTGATGTTTGGATTAGATACAATAATGTTTAGGAAGTGTACCCTATCAAAATTAAAACTTGTTGATCTCAAAACTTGTTTAAATCAAATTCAACCTAAGTGTTTGTTCTGTGAAAATGAGGTAACCAGCTAATTTGGGTACTCCGAATCTCCGAAGACAAGCTTTTAGTAATTCAGGATGAGAACAGAAAAATAGAAAAATTGATTTTCACAGAAAATAGAAAATTTGCCTTTTGTTTTGAGCTATGGAGCCCAGGAATGTCCTGAATTCAAGATGGGCTGGATGGCTGGAACCAGGGTTTTATATTTTGTGAGACTATATCGTTTTACAATCCGACGGTAGTGCAGTTTTCGTACGAAAACCACAAAAACCGTGGCGACTTTTGAATTTGAACATGCCGCGGTTTTCGTCCCTACCGCGCGAAAACTGTGGAAAAAACCGCGAAAATCATGCCAAAAACCATAAAAACACAATTTAAATTTGAACCAAATTCAAATCCGTGTCGTACCGTGGTTTTTGCTCAAACCGCGCAAAACCGCGCCATATACGAGTTTTTCGCAGCAAACCGCATGATTTTTATATAAAAAATAAATATATTTTTGTGATAAAATAATTTTTTAAAAAATTTTTGAATTCGCCCGAAATTATTCAAATGAAACCGCGGGGATGCCGTGCTGCACCCCCGTGGTACGGTCGAAAACCGCAAAAACCGCAGCGGTTTTCGCAGTTTCTGTTACCCTGGTTGGAACTAAAGGTCTACAGTAGTATCTGCACCATACAAACACAAATTAAGAAATAATGGATTAAGGACGGACAGATGAGTAGATTGATCCACCTCTCCGTTGAATCTCACTGCCTGAGATGAGATGCATTTGATAATACGATAAGGGATATGTGATGCACTTGATAATGCAGCAGTAAGTGTATGGTTTAATTTCAAGATCATATGTTTAATTCTTTACATGCTTATAATTTATTCATAGAAAAGTTTGGAAGGACATCTTTCGAAAGAAAGAGGGGAAAGATCCATGATTCCCGCGTCCGATATGATTTCTCTAGACAGAGAATAAAAACGGAAACAAACAGGCACTCGGGAAGTTTGCAATCTCTGCAGCCAAGATGATATCATGATGACGTACTAAAGCTTCCACAAAAACACCTTATATTTTTATAATATATTAGCAATTGTGTCCGTGCGTTACAACGGATGAAATCGAGACGCAGCGCGGATGGGGACGGAAGGAAGGAACACAGTCGCAGCGCGGAAGCTCCGAGCGGCGACGGGAGAGAGGGGCGCAGACGCCGCGTGGGGCGCGACGCGGATAGGGACGGGCGAGAGGGGCGCAGGAGGTCTTTTTTTCATCCAAGCCCTCCCTTTCTTTTTAACATTGGGACTACGGGTTAATTTTATAAACACTCAATGGGTTTTCTACAAAATAGTCGACGGACAAAAATTTGGGTAAAAACACTACTTGATTTATAAATAATTATAGATTATAGATATAGTAAAGATAAACACATAAAAATATTAGAAAAAAACATTAAAATTTCTGCAGAAACATCTTTATTTTTTTCAATTTTTATAATAGTATATAGATAGTAATGTTGTTAGCTGATATTTAAGGTATACTAAATGGATAAAACGATAAAAACTTCTCGACCTTTGTACGGAGGATATGTAAGAGGGTAAAAGAACTAAATATATTTTGGATAAATTTTAAAATCTAGAAATCGACACAGGCTAAGTATGCTGACTGGCATTTTTTGTCATATAATTCTCTAAGTAATCCTGAAATTTTACCCAATCTCTTTTATGCCGTGAGTTTTGCTCATTCCCACGTATACACATGGATTTTTCACATAAAAATTCCATTTTTCCCTTTGGTACGAAGAAATGTACAAATTTGTGAAGTATGTTGTTGAAGTGTAAAAATTGTTGTATGAGACTATTATATTATATTTATGAGTTTGTTATGTAAGAGATGACAAATTTTATTGTACATATGATATAAAAACTTAAGAATTATTTTATTAAAAAAATTTTATGTAATAGATTTTTGTCTTATATACAACAAATATATTGTACTACTATAAAAAGAATGTCCTACGTATACAATTTCTAATAATTAAAAATAATTATTAATTTTTATGTCATATCTAAAAATATTTTTCTAAGTATATATCGCATAACAAACTCATATATATACATATATATATATATATATATCACATGCAACAAATTTCAATACTTCAATAATATACTTCATAAATTTATATGTTGTTTCATACCAAAGGGCAAAATTAACTCTTTCATAAGAATTTAACCTTCAACTAAAAAAGGTATGGAAGAGATCCAAATTAAAATTTGCAGATTTACAAAGGAATAAACAAAACTCAAGGACACAGAAGAGATTAGGCAAATTTTCAAGGATACACAGGAAATTTCTCTTTTTTTGAAAAGGATGCATGATAGTACTACATAATCTCTCCATTAAAAAACAACTTGTATGATCGAATTTGAATAAGTTCTTGTTCAGATTTGTTCATAAAAGTTGATTCTTTCTAGGAGTGAGGGTTTGCGGATTTGTAACACATGATGATAGCATGGCATCTATCGATGGGCTATATCCGGATACAGTATTTATAGAGTATGGAGATCGTTGGAACCAGGGTATATGCGAGATTGAGGTAAAAGAGACGGAGACAAGGATTTTTATACAGGTTCAAGTCCCTTAACTGACAGGTACACTACTGAAGAAACTATCTTTCGTTGAAGCACAAAAAACCACAATAATCTTGGTTTCTATTGGAACCGAGACTAAAAACATATTTAGTTCGGTTCTAAAGCGCAGCGACACTTTTTGAACTTTTAGTCCCGGTTCAGAAAAATATCAGGTCCCCCACTATCTTTAGTCTCGGTTGGTAGCACCAACCGAGACTTAAAAAAAGTGTCCGGCCGTCCCACCCACGCACGGCGCGTGCAGCAAGACTAGACTTCAAAAATTTTAGCCCTCTCCAGATCTCTCCGCCACCCTCCAGATCTCTCCCTCTCTAGACGCTCTCTCCAGATCTCTCTCTTATCTTCTCCTCTTCTTAATTCTCTCCTTATCCTCTCCCTCTCATACCTCTATCCCTCCGTCTCCCTCTCTCTCTCTCCCCTCTCTCTCTCGGTCCAAGTGCCGAGCACGGCGGCCCGCGGCGGCCGGCGCGGCGCGGCCGGCACGGCCGCGCAGCGGTGGCCCGAGGCGGCAGTGGCATCTGCAGCGGTGACGTGTGTGTTGATTTGTGAAACTTTTTGAGATGAATTTGTTTGATCTATGAAAGTTGATTTGAGAATTTGTTTGATGATTTTTGTTGTAGTAAGATGTATTTTTGTGGATCCGTGAAATATGTTTGTGGATTTGTGACATATATTCTTGAGATTGAATTGAGATAGATTCTTGTTTCACTAAGATGTATTCAAGATGTATTCTTGTTTATCTGTGATGTATTGATTTTGTTGTTGCATTGTGGAAAAAAATAATATGCAAATAGAAAAAACAATGAAAAAAAGAAAAAGAAAGAAGATGCCGGTCACGTGGCTTCGCCATCTTTAGTCCAGGTTGGTGGCTCTAACCGGGACTAAAGATACATCTCTAGTCCCGGTTATTTCAACCAGGATTAAAGATGGCGAACTTTAGTCCTGGATTCATAGTCCTGGTTTGACAACCGGGACTACAGGGGGTTACCAACCAGGACTGTTGTGCTATTCTCCAACAGTGGTAATAGCCCTACTCCTTTTGGTCGAAGCCAGTGTTGCCTTTACATATCAGAATTACACGAGAACTATATTTGGATGACCTAATCTAGTCTCTATCGGCTTAATGGCATGAAGCTCTCACACGTAGTCGATGGCTAGCGTAGTCAGCTTCCTCGAATATGAACTCGACGAGATTTGAGTTGTCTTCTATTGGCTAGTCTAGATTTGTATTGGCTTGTATTCTGTGTTGGCGTGTCTCCTCTCGTCTTGGGGGTATTGTATTTATAGTGTTGATTACTTTCTCCTTCAAATAGAACTCGAAGAATTAGAACATGATACAGGCTAAGGAGACCTTGTCTTCCTTGAATAGGACTCTGACACATTCTATTCCGAGAAGACAATTTCTTTCTATATGTGACGTATTTCCTTAATTAAAGTATACATTCCAGTATATCTTTAGGTATATGCTATTGCCGCATACCACGAACCTAAATATAGGAGGTATGCCTTATCTTTGACACTGACAGTGGCCCTCGACTTCAATGCAAATGAACCATATAATGTTCCTGACCAAAGACCTTAAAATAATAGTCATCGAACTCATCTAATCATTCTCGGACGGCCAAGAAGGTATAGAATATGCGACTAAGTTCTCTGCCCAGTCTAAACCGAGAACATAACCATAAGTTGAATTTGAATTGAAGTAAAAAACTTAAGAACCGAGGACACAACCGCTGGCTGAGGACTAGGTGTAGTTGTACCTCGACCACTCGTAGAGGTGGTGGGAGAATCGCTACAACGCTAGTCCAGAACTAGGTGTAGTCGTACCTCAACCACTCGTAGAGGACTCGTAAAAGTGGTGGGATCGCTACCCCGCTGGTTGAGGACCAGGTGTAGTCGTACCTCGACCACTCGTAGAGGACTCGTAGAAGTGGTGGGATCGCTACCTGATGGTCAAGGACCAGGTGTAGTCATACCTCAACCACTCGTAGAGGTGGTGAGAGAACAACGCTGATCGAGAACTAGGTGTGTCGTATCTCAACTACTCGTAGAAGTGCTTGAGTTGGTTATTACATGTGTCTCCCATGTGGCCAGCATAACTTCACATACCCAACTTACAATCTTATCGAACGTCCATTCACAATCCTGCTGGGTGGGCAAGCCGACTACGTTCACGAGGAGATTGTATGTAGCAACCTTTTCACAAATAGACCGGATGTGCCCGATACTAGATATGAGATAGGTCGTCAGTCTTTGTTGGTAGGTTTGGTCCGACAACTTCTTGTTTGTCCGAGAATGTTCTCGACAATGAGATGTACTCAACCTCTGCCCACTAGACTACTCGATTATTCCTGAAAAATATTTTATAGAAGGCAAAATATACAACAGGGAATACCGAGCACGTGTACTTCAAAAACTCGAAAAACTATATAAATCTTCTAGTATTATCAGGATACAATGAGTAGATTTAGATTAAATATTGGGTGCTATATTTACCGTACACAAGCATGATTTATACAAAAGAAACATAACGAGCCCCTCGTATTAGACCGTCGTCGGTCTAATATAGGAAACGCTCGCTGTTAACGACCAAATTTGGTAAGCAAATCTCCAGGTGTGAAGCTGAGATTGAAGCAGAATCGGAGAAACGTGATCTGCGGAGAAACATAGGTTACGTCGGATAAGTCCGAATCGGCTGCGGAGTCAGTCGCCTGTGTCCGAATCGGACTAGGGTAGCCGATAGCCGATTCCGATTGAAGATAGAAGTGAAGCCAATCCCAAAAGGAAAGCTTGAAGATAAAAGTATTGGATTCGGTTTCCAAAGTGCGTTAAATATATTGCCATCTGTGGATAATGTCCTATAACGATATTTGTATCTTTAAATTAGGATATTTTGTTTAATTTCCTTCTGTGATAATGTCGGTTTGTTTTATAATCTAATTTGTAATAGGAATCGTGTCCGTCATAGACTCATTATGTATCCGGGTATAAATAAGACCCGAGGGCTTGTAAAGAAGAACAACACAATCAATACACCTTCGGCGCATCGCCAACCTTTTATTTTACTTTTCTCGACAAGTTCTTGCTTTTGCTCGGGCTGCATCGATCTTGATCTTCGAACAAGGTAATTCCTTGTTACAAGTGGTTTGTATCATTGGGGTTAGAGCTTTCATCATTATGATACTTTAGTTTCGATGTCATAAGCTGCTTGATTTATCATATGCAGCATATAATCTAGAATAATGTATAGATCTATCTCGCAGTCGGCTAATTTCTCTCTGGAGACGGCAACCGATAGAGCTAGATCTAGGGGTTGGTTTAGATTATATGGCGGGTCTACCGTCTCGAGAGATTCTCATTAGCCTTATACAGATCTAATGTTTTCTTTTTGTACTTAATGCTGCATCAAATCGACCTATTAAGTCGCTCTTAGAACCATCAAGATCTGTTCGGTTTAATGTTTATCATTAGAGACAATGCCAGGGTTTCAGCCGACCTTACCTATTTTAATTGTCTTTTAGTATTAATTACTGTTAGATGTATTAAAACTGCCTTTTATATTAAGATCTCACTCTATTTAAATGCCTTAAGCCGGTATCAACCTGTTGAGTCACATCAACAGCTGATTGATCTAGGGTTACTGCATTCAACTCAGATTGATATCTTTTTATAAAATATATCGGAGTACTAGCCGATGTATATTAGACCTACGGTATCGGCTAGGTTATAAATGCATATAATTATTATACTAATGTGCTTTTAGGCTTAAGTGATTTATACTGTCTCGGTATACTATCGATCTATCCCAATCACTTGATCTAAATGTGCTTTGGGATAGCAATTGTATGTTTATTGATTCCCTTAGCCGATCCAGTAGGATCTAATATTTAACTTAATGCCTATTCTATATTTTTTGTTGGTTACAGGATCAAAGCAACTGACACCCCCAAGCTTCACCGAAGGCGACCAACGTGGACCTGCATTAGAGTAAAGCAAATCTCTCAGGCCAGTACGTGAGAATTGAATTTCTCATCAACACTCGCACAATAGATATTCTATAAAAAATATGCTCGAGGTAAACATAATAAAGTATTAAATCGTTCATCTTGAAAATAGGTACAATAAATTGTATAAATTATTACGTACCTGTGTAGATATATGCCAGATATATCTACAAAATTAGTAGATTAATTTAAAAAATCAATCTACTAGTAACCTTGATTAGCAATACTAATCGGATTGAAGCCTCATGGTCAACAGTATTAAACTGTTATTTTCCATGGTGGCGATGTTAGCTCTGGAGTAGTCGGCACGGGGTCTTATGGCCGAGTTCTTTGTAGTGGCGACGTCTTGAAACTTTTAATCTCGATAGATCGTATTGTTGAATGACGATAGTTCCAATCTAGTCGGGTCATATGATCTAAAGTCGTTGAAGTATCTCTTGTCGAAAAATCCAGGGCGACAATATCTTGATGAAGATTGAGATGACAAGGGTTCCGATCGAAAAGATAATGTACTTTGGTTGGGTCATATCTCCCAAAGCCGGAGTCGTCGAAGGATTCCTTATCGAAAATCTCGTCTCTTGAACCCATCTCGTTGAAACTTTGAAGCACCAAGTCTCCTACCTGACGCGTCACTGTCGACAGGCTGTACCTGAAGATGGTATTTGTAGAGTATGAGGATCATTGGAACTAGTGTTTACGCGAGATTGATGTAAAAGAGACGGGAGACAAGGATTTTTATACAGGTTCGAGCCTCTTAACTAATAGGTAATAGCGCTACTCCTGTTGGTCGAAGCCGAGGTTGCCTTTATATATCTGAATCACACGAGCACACTATTTGGGATGACCTAATCTAGTCTCTATCGGCTTAGCGGCACGGAGTTCTCACACTCGACGACTAGCATAATCAGCTTCCTCGAATACGAACTCAGCGAGACTTGAGTTGTCTTTTATTGACTTGTCTAGATCTGTATTGGCTTGTATTTCACGTTGGCGTGTTCCCTCTCTCTTGTCCTGGGAGTACTGTGTTTATAGTGTTTGAATAACTTCTCCTCCAAGACTTGGAGAACTAAAACATAATACGGACCAAGGAGACCTTGTCTTTTTCGAATAGGAATCTGACAACTTCTATAAAAAAACAATTTTCTTCAATATTTATTATATTTTTTAATTAAAATATATCTTTCTGTATATCTTTAAATATATGGTATTATCGTATACGACAGTATCAAGCCTCTTCGACGACTTCTCAAACTTCATTACACGTTTACAACTGAGCAATTTCCTCCGCTCCTAATTAGCATTTTAGCATTTAAATTTTTATACAATATAATTATTCCTACTACATTAATTTCATTGCACAAGAATCCAGTCATTTTCAGCCAATTAAGATGCATGGGAGAGAAATATAAACCGTTTAATATTTAACTAATAAAATATCCGTGAAATCCTCTTTTTTCTGCATCAGCAAAATTCAGCATTCACCATTGATGTGACGGATGAAATTGTAAAAGGACCATGTGCGCGCGTTTGAGAGACGAAGCCGAGCCAGAAAGCTGATACGGATAGGCAGGCAGCCGCTGATCGAACCGCATATGCCCATTGTTTGTTTGTTGGTTTGTTTATCCGTCGTAATCTCTCGCTTACAAAATATCTCCCTCTTCACTCACTCATCATCCACTAGTACTACTAGACACTCGTCGCAGCGGCAAAGCAGCAGATAAGCATCACTCCCCACCTCCAACCAAACCACCGTACATCGAGCGATCGATCGGTCGCCATGAGCGTGGTGATCCTGGACGGGTCGACGGTGCGCGGCTTCGTGGCGGACGACGACGCCTTCGCCCGCAGCGTGGACGCCCGCTTCACGGCGCTGGACGCCAACGGCGACGGCGTGCTGTCCCGCGCCGAGCTCCGCCGCGCGCTCGAGTCCTTCCGCCTCCTCGACGGCGCCGGGTTCGGCTCCGCCGAGCCGGCGCCTCTTCCCGCCGAGGTCTCCGCCCTCTACGACTCCGTCTTCGAGCAGTTTGACGCCGACCACAGCCGCGCCGTCGACCGCGCCGAGTTCCGTGACCAGATGCGCCGCAACATGCTTGCCGTCGCCGACGGCCTCGGCTCACAGCCGCTCCAGGTCGCCGTCGACGACGAAGGGGGGAGCTTCCTCCTTGAGGCCGCCGAGCATGAGGCCGCCGCCATCGCCGCCAAGATCGAGGCCCAGCGCGCCGCCGATGCGGCCGCCGCCGCCAAGTGACGCCGGCCACATCGTCACTCTCGCTCCCGTGTCCGTGCGTGTCGAGGTGTCGGTGTACGTGTACGTATTGCACATGACAACGTATTACATACCTGCCACGCTTATCAGACTGGAGTACTGCTCCATTCTAGTACTTCGAATGGAAATAAAATGATTTTCTATCCACTCTAAAAAAAGTCTTTTATTTTCTCCTTCTTGTCCTCTTTTTCTTTTTCACGCTACTAGGCTGCGGTTCTTAGGATGGACTAGAACGGAAGGGTATGCGCGACGCCACAACGATGAATGTGAACATGTTAAAAACAGTATTCCTTTATTTCAAATAAATTCTTCGTTTGTATACGAATCTGAATATATACAAAAGTTGATTTGTTTTGAACAAAATACGTATATATCAGTACATATTGATGTGTATTGATGTACACATGACATTTTTAGATGGGTGGGGGAGAATTTTTTTAACTCTATTTCAACAAAAGAAAACATTTATAGTGCTACTATAGTCACACAATTACATAATCATGCACAGGGAGGCAAACCTAGAGTAGCTTGAGCTTAAGCCTAGACTTGCCTCCATAATCATGCTTAATTTTTCTTAATTCATCATATAAACTTTTGAAAAAAAAATAATACTTCATTAAGTTTACTTAGTCTTAAACTTTGATAATTTCTGGCTCCGTCACTACTCTGCATATAAAGTTTTGTGAAACTAGAGTCCTCGAGCTACTGACTTGAGTCGATCAGGTCAAAAGTATGATTGTACATTGCAAAAAAAAAATGAAAAATGCACAATCTTGACGAAACATCTCTGTTTCCAATTTTTGTCTTTTCTTTCTTCCCTTTTCCTTTTTCTTTCTTTTTTTTCCTCTCTTGTTTCTTTTGGAGTTAAGGTTTTCCTTTTTAATTAATACTGCAGAGCAGATTCTGCAACCACAATATGCCGTCTCTTCGAGTCATATTTTGTCAGCCTCAAAGTTCTTTAATTCAGAATAAACTTAAGAAGTTAAAAGGCAGAGATCAACTTGTTATATGAAATGGACAGTGCATATTAATGCTCATATTAACTTTGACAAATGGTAGTATAATCTTTAAGATAATTCAGATAACAAGTTTAGTGTCCAGTACATAATTCAGATAGCAAGTTTAGTGTCCTAGAAAGGTGTTTGCCTTTTAATCTTGAGTCATCTGCAATACAACCTTCATGGTGTTACCATGCTTGCAGGCCAATATTATTCATTTGGAAAGGTATGTGATTGATTGAAAACTGAAATGGTAGACATACTCATCATGGTTTGCCTTCCTTGGGAAAAAGCCTGATTTATATACTTCCATGTCTTCAAGTAAGGTGCCTCAACTTTGTGGTTTACTTTTTTTTGGATGTGTGCCTTTCACGCAGAGGCCAGGATAATTTCAAGATGTGATATCATCTTGATGTAACATTTTTGAAATTAATAAAGCTTTCCATTTCCAATAAAAATGTCTTCAAGTAGGAGATAATCAATCAGATAAACCTCTGTTCTCATTTCCTACAGATTCCACAAGTGCCTGCCTTTGGTATATTACTGAAAGAAAAAAAAGGGTAAGAATCAGCAACTATTTCATAGCTGGTGTAAACCTGTTCCCAAGAATTTTACGAAAAAAATGTGATACAAGTGAATATAACACTAACCTCATATGTCATGTTGTCTGGATCATCATTATCATCCTGTGAGGCAGCTTGCAAACAAATGATAGGAATCTCAACTTTTTGTAGTACATGTTTATAAATAATCCATTTGGAAAGGCTTTATTCTGAAACAACTCATTTTTTAGTGAATACGGAAGATAATTGTGTATCTTTGCATCAAGAAGTTTGAAACGACAATGCTGAATAATTGCAATTCCGAAACAGCTTACATAATCACCTCTTCTTCGTTGGTGCCTTCTGCCGGTTCATCAGTTTCAGAGTCAGATGGAGAGGATACACAGCTTATATCTGAATCAAACCAAAATGGACAACAAAATTCAGAGGTGGAAAGATTAAGATTACCACGGGTGAAAAATCATAAACTGAATTAGAATCAATCCATACCGTCATCTTCATCTTCAGGTGTCTCAATTGTTAAATTATCTATTCCCTGCAGCTGCCTAGCGAACACCAAGTCATACTCAATCTGCTGGTAGATTTATGAACTTCTCGAGGTCGTCGCTGAAAGAGCATCCATGTCCTTATTGAGTACATAAGTAAAGTATTAGTCCGATGAAGAATCAACAAAGATGATGATAAAGAAGATGCAATGCAACATAGTTTCATTGCGATCCAAGGCTACAAGTGATGAAAGATGACAAGATACGGTGAAGCCTTAGCAATACTTGACTATGTGATGGACAATGCATGGGAGAAAGGCAAACGAAGGCTTGGCACTGAAGGACCCGATGTAGTGCTGAAGGAGCAAGTGCTTGACTAAATACCAACGAATCGATCGAGGCCATAGGATGTCACAATTTGCTGAGGATCAACCCTTGGTGAAGAAAAGTGCAAGATAAAATGTCGAAAGATCAAGAGGATGTAATTCGTTGATGAACATCAAGCCAAATTCCATATTAGCATTTATCAATGCAAAGAAAGAAGATGACATAAAAGATATTTCTATTGGTATAGTTTGTCTATTTCCTCTTGAGTTGATAGGAAAGCCATATTATTAAGGGAGATCATATTATTAAGGGAGATGTTGCCTTTATGTCTAGGGATGAGTTTGGTGCTCAAAATCCTTGTTGAAGTGTTTCTCATTCTTGGATTTTTTAGTACCGGTTATTTTCGGATTTCTCCAAAAATAATTTTCGGAAACTTCCGACAAGCTACGCCAGGGAAAAAGCTCTCTAGTAATTTTTGGAAACTTCCAAAAGTCCTTTTTGGAAATTTCCGAAATTGATATGGCCAGCAAATTGCTTTATGGTGTTTATCGGATATTTCTAAAAGTTGATTTTGCTCTCTGGTGATTTCCAAAATTTTTTTGAAATGCTATTTTGTTCTGGTGTGCTCGTCCTGAAATTTTACACTTCCGGAAAATTCTGAAAGTACAGTAGCAAATTCTGAAAATCACTGTAGAAAATTCCAAAAGTTGATTTGCTCTCTGGTGATTTTCAGATATTTCCTAAAATCACTTCAGAAATTTATGAATAATGAAATCTTTGCCCCTAACGGGCAAATCTGAAGGTGTTGCTATAAATAACCCCCTCTACCCACAAGCTAGGGTTGTTGGCTCCATTGCATATCTTGTTCCATTGGCTTGTTTTGTTTGAGATTCACTTTTGAGCCTTGCTTTCTCACTTCTTACTCTCCACTGATTTACAATATTGGATTTCATGTGTGTGTGGGAGTGGTTGATTTCAGTTTGTCTGAGTGCTTGGTGTTGACTTCGTGAAGATTTGTTGAGCACTCGATTTATCCCAAAAAATCTTTGTTGCATTTGTTACTCTTGGTGGTTGAGGACACCTAGATGGCCAGGAGTCAACCTCAAGACACCGATTTGTTTGTGTTGTGTCGAGGGAGTTTGTGAAGGTCGAATTTCACCTCCAAAAAGAAAGAAATACCATTAGTGAAAGAAAGAGTGCATTTGTGTAACCTCACGAGGATAGGGTTGGAAGAGACCCGGCTCGTTGTGAGCTCCTCAATGGAGAGTAGAATCCTCTCAAGGATTTGAAGTTCGGGAGCATATCATCTTACAAGAATCCTGGTGATATTTCTCTTTTCGTCCTCTAGATTTGCTTACCTATGCCTCTTCTAGTCTAGCTGTTGTTTGTGCTTGTTCTCCATACTTGTGGCTTGGTAGATCTAGTTTACTTTGTGTATTTCGCTTGTTCTATGATTTCGAAATTATCCAGAAGGCATTTTCGGATATTTTTGAAAAGTACTGCTTCCGCTTTTACTTCAAAGTTTTAAATGTCTATTCACTCTCCATCTAAGCGACATCAAGGCCCTTTCAATTGGTATAAGCCAGTCAAGTCTCTCTTTTAAGGGCTTTACTGCCTAGATAGTAAAGATTTCGACTAGTGTTTTGGTGGATATAGTTCCTTTACTTCTTTTGTATGGTTCAAATTATTTATCTTGTAGTACTTGCATGCTTGATAAGTTTACAAGCCATGGGTCCTCAAATAGAGACGAGTTGTAGATGTGAGAATTTCTTCTCCTAGTAATCAAACGCTATCATTTGAAGAGGAAGAGAAATGCATACATCTCAATGCTCAAGCTACTGATGTTTTATTTAGTGCTTTGAGTGAACATGTATTTAAAATCATCATGCCGCTTGAAGATGCTCATCTCATTAGGATCACGCTCAAGGAGAGATACGATAAGTCTAAATGTGATGATGTACTATTTATAGAAGAATCACTTGAGAAGTGCTTGACTTCGTCACCAAATTGCGAAGAACCTCAAGTGACTATCTTCGATGATCTTGCCACGTCCACCTCCTCACGAACACATGACTCCATGCAATATAATGAAATGGTGAGTAAGTGTTAATGATCAAATTTGGTAAGCAAATCCCCAGGTTTGAAGCTGAGACTGAAGCAGAATCGGAGAAACGTGATCTGCAGAGAAACAGAGGTTGCGTCGGCTAAGTCCGAATCGGACTAGGATAGCTGATAGCCGATTCCGATTGAAGATAGGAGCGAAGCCAACCCCAAAAGGAAAGCTTGAAGATAAAGTATTGGATTCGATTTTCAAAGTGCGTTAAAGATATTGCCATCTGTGGATAATGTCCTATAACGACAATTGTATCTTTAAATTAGGATGTTTTGTTTAATCTCCTTTCGTGATAATGTCGGTTTGTTTTGTAATCTAATCTGTAACAGGAATCGTGTCCATCACAGACTTATTATGTATCCGGGTATAAATAAGACCCGAGGGCTTGTAAAAAAAGAACAACACACAATCAATACACCTTTGGTGCATCGCCAACCTTTTATTTTATTTTTCTCGACAAGTTCTTGCTTTTGCTCGGGCTGCATCAATCTCGATCTCCGGACAAGGTAATTCCTTGTTACAAGTGGCTTGTATCATCGGGGTTAGTGCTTCCATCACAATGATACTCTGATTTCGATGTTATAAACTGCTTGATTTATCATACGCGACATATAATCTAGAATAATGTCTAGATCTATCTCGCAATCGGCTGATTTCTCTCTGAAGACGGCAGCCGATAGAGCTAGATCTAGGGGTTGGTTTAGATTATATGGCGGTCTACCGTCTCGAGGGATTCTCATTAGCCTATACAGATCTAATGTGTTCTTTTTGTACTTAATGCTGTATCAAATCGACCTATTAAGTCGCTCTTAGAACCATCAAGATCTGTTCGGCTTAATGTTTATCATTAGAGACAGTGTCGGGGTTTCAGCCGACCTTACTTGTTTTAATTGTATTTTAGTATTAATTATTGTTAGATGTATTAAAATTGCCTTTTATATTAAGATCTCACTCTATTTGAATGTCTTAAGCCGGTATCAACCTATTGAGTCATATCAAGAGCCGATTGATCTAGGGTTACCGCATTCAAGATGTATATTAGACCTGTGGTATTGGCTAGGTTATAAATTGATATAATTATGATCCTCATGTGCTTTTAGGCTTAAGTGATTTATACTGTCTCGGTATACTATCGATCTATCCCAATCACTTAGTCTAAACGTGCTCTGGGATAGCAATTGTATGATTATTGATTCTCTCAGCCGATCCAGTAGGATCTAATATTTAACTTAATGTCTATTCGATGTTTTCTTGTTGGTTATAGGACCAAACCAACTGGCACGCCCAAGATTCACCAAAGGCGACCAACTTGGACCTGTACTACAGTAAAGCAAATCTCTCAGGCCAGTGCGTGGGAATCAAATTTCTCTTCAACACACTTTTGGCACACCTAGTGGGACCAATAAAGACTTTCAAGTTTGACACGATGTGTGACACCAAGAGTCCAGAGATCGATCAAGAAAACGTCATCCCAGTGACAATGGAGCAACTGTCGGCTGAACAATTAGCCGACTACAAGCAGAAGGTTGAGCAGCTGCAGGCACATTACCTGCAATCTTTTACCCAGACCAGATCTGGGGCGGTCCTCCAGAAGTTTAAGTTCTTCATCGAAGACTTCGACATGTCCAATGAAGACAAGAAAGGAAAAAGGAAGATGGAGGACATCAAGCAGGAACAAGACGGTTCGGGCCCTTACACTCTACAGGACCGAATCAACTCGGCTGTCCACCATGCGCTCGTCAACCAAAGTGGCATATTGGTTAACACCCTCAACAACATGATAAGCACTGTGCTTGACTCGAAGATAGCCGAGCAGCTACCGAGAGGGCTGACATACTTCACTGATGGTCAGTTACTGACCTACAGGACACTATCAACCCAGGGCCTGCCAATCCCGCCACTGGGACAGCCGAATCCTCAAGTAGGGGCTCCGATCCAACTAAACGCACATGCATCGACTTCAAAGCCACACCCCAGGATCCTGGTCCGACAACAGCCTCAACATCAAGGCTGCGGTGCCCCGACAATGACGCAAGAACAGGTGGAGAACATGTTCAACACCAATCGGCGGCCAATCATGTCCAATGAGCCGATTGGCAACATTTTCCTGGCGCCACATCATAGCCCCGCCGGCAATCGACTACTCCTTGAGCAATCACCGCCGATCGTGTCTCGGCCACCTCCCGCTGCAAATCAGTTCCAGTACCAATATCCGGGAGGCCACCTTGAGCAACAGCATCGGCCGCAGACGCCACCACTCCAGTATCGGCAAGGACCCATTCACTACGAGCACTACGAGCCGATGCCTCAAGTTCAACCTGAGGACAATAGACCTTGGCCCGATCTGATTGCCAATGTCATGCGTGATCAGTTCGGCCTCAAACCCAAGGATTTCGGCAACATGTACCGGTACCCATATCCGGAATACTTCGAGAGGGTGCCGCTGCCAAACCGGTACAAAGTGCCAGATTTCTCAAAATTCTCTGGGCAGGACAACGTGTCCACTTACGAGCACGTCAGCTGATTCTTGGCTCAATGCGGAGAGGCATCGGCTACAGACGCGCTCAGAGTGCACTTGTTCCCGCTATCGCTTTCAGGATCGGCTTTTAACTAGTTTTCTTCCTTGTCGTACAATTTGGTTCAAAGCTGGGCCGATCTCGAGAAACAATTCCACAGCTACTTTTACTCCGGCATCCACGAGATGAAGCTGTCGGACCTCATCGGCATCAGGCAAAAGCACGAAGAATCGGTTCAAGATTACATTCAACGCTTCAGAGATATGAGAAACCGTTGCTATAGCTTGGTGCTATCAGACTCACAATTAGCCGATTTAGCTTTTCACGGCCTCTTGGCCTCGATCCGTGAAAGGTTTTCGGCTCAAGACTTTGAAAGCTTGGCCCACTTGGCCCAGAAGGTGACAACCCACAAGCAAAGATTTCAAGAATCCAAGAAGGCCTTCAAGAAAGTCACCCAAGTCGCCTACGCAACGGACACAGATTCGAGCGACGCAGAAGTGGCAGCAGCCGAGTGGACCAGAAACAAGAAGGCGATAATCTGCCAATGGTTGAAAAAGTTGGCTAAGGAGGAGAAATATGACTTTGATATCACTAACGCCGACAGGATTTTTGATCTGTTATTGAAGGAGAAGCAAATTCGGTTGCCGAACAACCACGTTATCCCATCAGCCGATGAACTCAAAAATAAAAGATACCGCAAATGGCATAACACCACCTCCCACAGCACAAACGATTGCAAAGTCTTCCGCCAACAAATCCAGTTAGCCATTGAAGCCGGGAAAATAAAATTCGAAGAATCAGCTAAGCCGATGAAGGTCGATGGTAACCCTTTCCCGGTCAACATGGTCCAAGCCGGCCCTAGGCGAGCTGATCGCCAGTACTGAATGATGTACAGCTTAGCCGAAACACTAAAATCAGTTAATGCCGACTCATGACCATCCTACAAAAAGCCGACCAGAGATGCAGCCGCACCAATCAACATGGTGCACGCCACTGGCCGATCGGTTGATCGTCGGCCCAGGCAAGATAGCCGGTTGCGATTCCAACGCAGGGTGCAGGAGGAAGAAGAAAGCCGGCGCAACAAACCATACCAGAGGGCACCCGATCGGCTGGGCGTGGCATATTACCGCCGCCACGACGGCTGTCACCCGCATTGGCACTACAAGTTTTTCAGGTTCTGCTGGGAGCAAGGAATGAGGTTGCCAATCCTTGAAAATTGCCCAGCGTGCAGCGACTACAGGGAGGACGAATACAAGGGACAACCACCGCAAAGTTCTAGTCCATTCATTCCTCGAGTAGTTCAACTTAACCAGCGGAAACCCTTCGTCCATGATCGGCTCGGCCCAATCCACGAGGACTTCTTCCAAGAAGAGGATGAAGAAAAAGCTGATGAAGAGCAATCGGCCAACCCCCAATGGTGCCTTTCGGACCTCTTCACCAAAACACAGAAAAGAAAAATTCAGAGGCTCAAGAGCGAGGGGCAGGAAGAAGAAGTCCAGCGGATGATCCAACAGCAACAACGTAGACAAGGCACAAAATAGTGGCGTGCCAAGAAACAAGCGGCCCCAGCTGACAAAGCTAAAAGGGCGGCAAAAGACAAAGGAGTGGTCTCTGCATCGGTCAACATGGTTTTCATTTTGCCAGCCGAATTTGAGGCTACCGAGGCCGATGCAGACACAGTAGAAGAAACAATGCCCAAGCTAGTACTGTCCCCAGAACAAGCCATCTTTGAGAAATCGAAGGAGACCAAGAATTGGCACTTGAAGCCCTTATACGTCAAAGGATATGTCAATGGGAAGCCGATGTCCAAGATACTAGTTGATGGAGAGGCTGCCGTCAACCTAATGCCTTACGCGACCTTCAGGAAGCTGGGCAAAGGGGCCGAAGACCTTATCAAGACCAACATGATGCTCAAGGACTTCGGCAGCAACCCATCAGAAGCCAAGGGAGTTTTAAACGTCGAGCTGACCGTCGGCAGCAAGACCATGCCCACAACGTTTTTCGTCATCGACAGGAAGGGGTCGTATAGCCTGCTGCTGGGGAGGGACTAGATCCATGCCAATTGTTGCATCCCTTTCACAATGCACCAAAGCTTAGTCCAGTGGCAAGGCGACAAGATAGAAATCATGCCAGCCGACAGGTCAGTCAATGTCGCTAACGCCGATTTGCCTTTGTGGGAAATCGACGGTATTGATTGCCTGTCCGGCAAAGTTTGGCAAGCCAATTTCTTAAAGGTATCCGATTCTGATATACAACCCATTGGAGACGAAGAGCCTCAATTACTACTTTGAAGGCGTCGTGGAGGGCTCGAGCATCTACAGCAAGGACACCGTGGATGACAACGACGAAAAACTCGGGCAAGGTTTTATGTCAGCCGACGAGCTAGAAGAGGTTGATATAGGTCCAGGAATAGGCCTAGTCCAACATATATTAGCAAAAATTTGTCTTCTCATTTTAGAATCAAGCTTATTGATTTGTTAAAGGAATATAAAGACTGCTTTGCTTAGGAATACTTTTAGATGCATGAGCTTAGCCAATCCATTGTTGAACATCGGCTCTCTATCAAGCCTAGATATCGGCAATACAAACAGCCTCCTAGGAGGTTTAGAGCCGATATGTATGAAGCAATCAAAGCCGAAATCACTCGGCTATACGATGCTGGATTCATTCGGCCCTGCCGATATGCAGAGTGGATCTCAAATATCGTTCTAGTGATGAAGAAGAACGGAAAACTTAGGGTGTGTATCGACTTCAGAGATTTAAACGAGGCCACCCCTAAGGATGAATACCCAATGCCCATAGCCGATTTGCTGATAGATGCCGCCTCTGGCCACAAAATTATAAGTTTCATGGATGGTAAAGCAGGTTACAATCAAATCGTTATGGCCGAGGAGGACATCCACAAGACGGCTTTTAGGTGCCCAGGAGCAATCGGCCTATATGAATGGGTGGTCATGACGTTCGGCTTGAAGAATGCTGGGGCTACATATCAGAGGGCCATGAATTATATCTTTCATGATTTGATCGGCTTTTTAGTGGAGATCTACATTGATGATGTCGTCATCAAATCTAAGGAAGTAGAAGACCAATAGCCAATCTAAGGAAGGTTTTGGAGCGAACAAGGAAGTATGGCCTCAAGATGAACCTGACAAAGTACGCGTTCAGCGTATCAGCTGGACAGTTTCTTGGTTTTCTTGTTCACGAGAGGGGAATCGAAGTCACGCAGAGAAGTATCAATGCCATCAAGATGATTCAGCCTCCAAAAGACAAGAAAGAATTGCAATCTTTGATCAGCAAATCAACTTCATTTGATGGTTCATTGCAAATTTGTCGGAAAAGATGGAGCCGTTCACACCATTGCTTCGGCTGAAGGCCGATCAAGCATTCACTTGGGGGGTAGAGCAACAGAAAGCTTTGGACAACATCAAGAGTTATCTAAGTTCCCCTCCAGTCCTGATTTCTCCACAGAAAGGGGTGCCCTTCAAGTTATACCTGTCAGCCGATGAGAAATCAATCGGCTCAGTTTTGATTCAAGAGGTCGAAGGAAAGGAGAAGGCAATATTTTATCTCAGCCGATGGCTTCTAGATGCAGAAACAAGATATTCACCAGTGGAGAAGTTATGTTTATGCATGTATTTTTCATGCACGAAGTTAAGGCATTATTTACTATCCAACGAGTGTACTGTGGTATGCAAAGCCAATGTAGTTAAATACATGCTATCGGCTCCGGTTCTAAAAGGACGAGTTGGGAAGTGGATTTTGCCCTAACGGAGTTTGATCTGAGATATCAGGCACCCAAGGCAGTAAAGGGACAAGCTATAGCCGATTTTATAGTAGAACACAGAGATGATTCAATCGACTCAGTAGACATCATGCCTTGGACTCTAACTTTTGATGGCTCGGTTTGTACAAATGGGTGCGGCATCGACTTAGTAATAATTTTCCAAGGGGGGCAAGCTTTGAGTTCGCTTTTTCAATCACACCCCATGCAACAAACAATCAAGCCGAATATGAGGCCGTGTTGAAGGGATTACAACTGCTCAATGAAGTCGAGGCGGACGCCGACGCCATCAAAATAATGGGAGACTCATTGTTAGTCATCAGCCAATTGTCAGGACAATATAAATGCAAGAACGACACACTGATGGTCTACTATCAAAAGTGCCAAGAATTGATGGGCAGCTTTCGGCTAGTAACATTGAAACATATCCCCAAGGAACAAAACGCAGAAGCCAATGATCTAGCTCAGGGGCATCAGGCTACAGGCCGATGACAAAGGATATTGAAGTGGAAATCGCCACAATGTCAGCCAACGACTGGAGATTTGACGTCTACAACTACCTACAAAATCTCTCCCAGTCAGCTTCAAGGAAATTACGCTACAAGGCTTTGAGATATGTTTTGCTTGACAAAGAATTGTACTATCGGACGATCGATGGTGTGCTACTCAAATGTCTCAGTGACAATCAAGCCAAGGTTGCTATCGGGGAAGTGCATGAAAGGATTTGTGACATGCATCAATCGGCTCACAAGATGAAATGGCTACTTCGAAGAGCAGGGTACTTTTTGCTGACTATGCTGGAAGATTATTTTAAGTACTACAAGGGATGCCAAGACTGTCAAAAGTTTGGAGCTATCCAAAAGGTGCCAGCATCGGCTATGAACCCAATTATCAAGCCTTGGCCGTTCAGAGGTTGGGGAATCGACATGATCGGCCAGATCAATCCACCCTCAAGCAAAGGACATAAGTTTATATTGGTGGCAACCGATTATTTATCAAGTGGGTGGAAGCAATTCCCTTAAACAAGGTTGACTCTGGGGACACAATCGAGTTTGTTAAGGAACATATCATATACAGATTCGGCGTCCCTCAAATTATAACTATGGATCAGGGATCTATCTTTGTCTCTAACAAGTTTGTTCAGTTTGCCGATAGTATGGGGATTAAGCTGTTTAATTCTTCACCTTATTATGCTCAGGCTAACGGACAAGCAGAGGCTTCCAACAAGAGTTTGATCAAGCTGATAAAGAGAAAGATCACTGAGTACCCAAAGCAATGGCATAGCCGATTAGCCGAATCACTGTGGGCTTATCGGATGGCTTGCCATGGATCCATCCAGGTGCCTCCATATAAATTGGTCTATGGACATGAAGCAGTTCTACCATGGGAAAACATCATTGGCTCAAGAAGGATTCAATTACAGGACCAGCTAACAGCCGATGACTATTACAATCTAATGGTGGATGAATCAGAAGACCTAGTTCTATCAAGGATGCACCGTTGGAAAAAGTGACCAAAGACAAGGAGCGAGCAGCCCGTCATTATAACAAGAAAGTTGTGCCTAAGTCTTTTGAAGAGGGCGAGCTCGTTTGGAAATTAATATAGCCGATTGGGTCAAGAGATAACAAATTCGACAAGTGGTCACCTAATTGGGAAGGGCCTTTCAAGATCCATAAATGCGTCTCCAAGGGGGCATATATGCTAGAAGGTTTGGACGGAGAAGTGTTTGGACGGGCCCTAAATTGCAAATATCTGAAAAAATATTATCCCAGCGTTTGGATCAACTCATGAATCGGCTAAGGTAGCCGATCCATGCTAGCCGATGTGTTGTACGGATACACGCATCGCCTGTAGAACATTTTACCCTAAGTTTTTCCCCTTGGTTTTCCCAAATCGGCTCAGTCTAACCGACAAATGTTAGATTGTCCGGATTACTAATTGTATCAATGTTGAACACATCATCGACAAAATTAGGGGGCATATACAATACACTTTCAGAAATCAGATACAAGACGTAATAGACAGACAGACGAATTGACAAAGAAGGGGACATGATTAAAGTCAGCAAGCCGACTTTGAAAGTTATATATTACATGACGTCTTCGAAAGTTTTCTTAGTCTGGCCTGTTACAAGAATCGATCTAGTTGCCGATGAAGTCATTAATGGTTGATATTGCTCTCTGTCTGATGTTCTCAACTTGGTCAATCGTCTCAGCATCGGTTGCGTCGGTTCCTAGAATCGGCTTCAGGGACTTCCTCAGATCTCCTAAGTACTGAATAGAGGATTTCACTTTGCTCTGTTACTCCTCGATGGCCGTTGGGAGATCGGCTAATTTCTTCTCTTCGGAAGCAAGTTCTACCCTGCACTGGTCGAGTTCGGCCATAAGTGTGGCCTCCTTTTTCTTCAGCCGCTCAATGTTGCATTGGGTAGCCGATGGCCCAGCAATTAGTTCGTCTAACTTGGCCTTTTCATCAATGATGCCCGATGGTTGTTCTCGATCATTACTTCAAGATCGGCTTTGGCTTTCCTGTCAATCATCCACTGCATTGCCCTTTCTAGTTTGTGTCGGTATTGGTCAATGTGGGCAGCTTGGGAGATTGCATCGGCTATGTTGTTCGGGAGCTGGCTCTCGATCTCTTCGAATCTGGCTTTTATGGGCCCGCAGTTGGTGACCAGGTAGTCTAATGGGCTTTCTAGCCGACGTGCGATGTCAGAGAGCCTCTCCTTTAACGCATCAGCTATAAGAGCTGGGACCTGGCTGGTGATTTCCTCTTCTTCACCGACAAACTCCCTGATGTCGAAGGAGAACATGTCGGCTAGGGCCTGCAAGACCTCATTCAGCATTGATTAAGTACCGAGAGGGTTAAAGAGTTGGCTGGTTTTTGAAAGGGTTATTTTTACCTTAGCCATGGGAGCTAGCGTCGCTTCTTCTTCTTCCACATGGTGGCTACCCCTGGCTGATAGCGTGTGTTCGCTTGATGCGTGAGGAGCGGCCGATGGAGAGCGAGGGGGCTGCGTGGACAAGTATTAGTTGAAATCGGCCAAAACAACATAAAGGAGAAGGACAGGGTCGTGAACTTACTGGCGAAGCAAGGCGTGGCTGCCGACGAGCTAGTCATTTTCGCTGCGATCAAGTGGTTTTGGATAAGAACAGAGAGATGTTAAGTGAATTTAAGTCACCAAAACTTTGGGATGTGTATCGGTTGAGGACGAGCAGGGCGTTGAGGAGGAGAAGATGTTTGCTGAGCCTGATCATGAGCCGACGGGGTTTGTGCATATTTGCTCAAGTAGCTGAACTCGGCTGCTGCTTCTTCGATGGCTTGATCGATTTCTTCCTCAATGATTTCTTGATTGAGGGCTTTTTCAACACTTGGGTCCAAGGATGGCAAGCTGTCAGCAGGGGCTGTTGGTCGCTTCTTCGCTTTTTTCTTCTAAGCGGGTGGTCGACCAGAGTGGCAGCGCTTGGCCCTTTTACGGAAAGCGCCTCACGAGTCCGGCCGTGCGAAGTGTTATCACCTTTGATGCATGGAATCCAATAATTGATGGAGCAAGTCCTCCAGTTGGGATTCGCCCTGCAGCATATTGGATTTTGAGCCCCGAATTGCTCTCATGAGGGGGAGAAGAATCGGTTGTCTGTGAAGATAAAATGCGTTAGTGAAATATTAGGTAGTTAATAGCCGATGAATTTGGAAATCGACCAAGGAAAAGAAGTACTTACATCAGGGGTCGACTCTGGAAGCGGTACGTTTAGGTACATGGAAGACGACGGTGGAAGATGTGTCTTTTCAATTCGATCCACCATCGGTCAAAGGCCGAACTCCTCTTCAAGGCTAACTCTAGAGCACCTATGTTGCCAAGAGGCGGGCTTTTGATGTTCATCAGCCGATCCATCATTATCCTTGAAGTTATTTCCCCTCTCCTTTGGATCTTGTCGGCATAATAAAATCCAATCGGCAATTGTCCGAGTCCGAGTTGCCTGGCGGCCAATGCGGGGTAGTAAAACTCGTATGACTTAACAATGTTATGGCCCTGGTGGATGCCGATTGGGAGAATGCAAGGGCTGATGGCTGCAGCAAAGATCTCTCTTGGTTTTAGGTGCTCTTCGGAGTTGAGTTCGTCAAAGTTAAATTCAATGGGGAGCTCGAATTCTGGGTAGTTTCCATAGAAAAACCATGTCCGATTGTTCTTAGAAAATCCATCATAAAAGAGTGTAAACCAATCGGCTAAAAGTTCGCTCGACAGCTTGGATCCGGCATGAACAGCCACAGCTTCTTTGAAGGACATACACCTGCGTGTGGTTATCTCTTCCCCATCCTCATCCTTAATCGGCTCTATTAAAGGGAATTTGGCATCGGCCAGACTAGGTCTTTCGGAAATTTTTTGTGTAAGGAGCACAAGCCAGAGTTGTAAGAACCACCAGGGGCCTCCAGTGCTTATAATTGAGCCAGCGGCTATCTTAGCTGATGCTTGATTCAGGGTTTGGTAAAGGTAACCTAGAAAGAACTTGCCCAAGGGGATGTTTGCCTTGTTGGCTAGGGCTTCGGCTACAGCTTGCCAGTTGGTTGTGGGGCCACAGCTAGATCCACAGAAGATAAACTTTTCCAGCCACATCATTAGAAAGGCCGTGTGCTCCCTGGGGCTGAATGGTCTAGTACTCATGTTCATATTGATGTATCCATTTCAGCCTCCAATGGCTTTCGTCTTGAAAGAGTATTGGCCCTTGTTGTCCAGCTGGTTAGGGTTAGTCGATGATAAGACATCTAAACCAGTTATCATGCAAACATCGGCTAGCGTGGGAGTCATAGGTCCTTGCTGGAAGAGAAAGGCGTTAAATGTGTTATTCCAGAAGTAACATGCAGCTGACATGAGCGGTTCGTCCTTAGCCTGATCGGCTATTGAAAGAGCTAGACATTGGGCGATCCCTATTTCTTCCCAGTGACTTTGTTTGCTAGCTTCTAATCTCTTGTACCAAATCGACCAGGATTTATCAGTGGATGGCCAGGACTTGAAGGTTCCATTCCAAGGCACCAAGCTAGGGTTTTGAATCCTATAAGGAAGTCTGTTTGTTTCGGCATTGATGACGTCTGTAGGATCTGTGTTGCCGATGGGGCCTAGGTAATATCTTTTTTCACTGATCAAACTAGGGATGGCTATTTGATGATAAATGTGCTACAGATGAAAAGAAAGCAAAATTAAGATTATTGAAGCCTAGGGTTTAGGTTTACGAGTGAAGGCGAAAAAAGGGGGATTCAATTGATGAGACTTACCTCGGCGAACTCGGCCGATATGGTGTTGGAGGGAGCAGATGAGGACGCCATTAATGGGAAAGAGCTTGTCGCCGGGAAGGAAAATTGTTGTAGGCTTGTTGGGAGCTCCGAGAGGATCGCTGGGAAAGTTTTAGGGATTTTCTGGCTGAGAGTGTTGAGTGCGCAAATAGCGGCGTAAGTATTTCGGAGCACTTAGGCATTATTTAAAGAAGTGTGATAACAGCCAAAATGGATTCAATCTAGGGTTATGCTTGGAGTTCGGATTGCACAAAATCCGCAACATTTTCATATCGCGGACTTGGGGGGCATGTGTTAACTACCAAATTTGGTAAGCAAATCCCCAGGTTTGAAGCTGAGATTGAAGCGGAATCGGAGAAACGTGATCTACGGAAAAACAGAGGTTGTGTCGGCTAAGTCCGAATCGGCTGCGGAGTTAGTCGGCTGTGTCCGAATCAGACTAGGATAGCCGATAGCTGATTTCGATTGAAGATAGGAGCGAAGCCAATCCCAAAAGGAAAGCTTGAAGATAAAGTATTGTATTCGGTTTCCAAAGTGCGTTAAAGATATTGCCATCTGTGGATAATGTCCTATAACGGCAATTGTATCTTTAAATTAGGATGTTTTGTTTAATCTCCTTCTGTGATAATGTCGGTTTGTTTTCTAATCTAATCTGTAATAGGAGTCATGTCCATCACGGACTTATTATGTATCCGGGTATAAATAAGACCCGAGTGCTTGTAAAAAAAGAACAACACACAATCAATACACCTTCGGCACATCGCCAACCTTTTATTTTACTTTTCTCGACAAGTTCTTGCTTTTGCTCGGGCTGCATCAATCTCGATCTCCGGACAAGGTAATTCCTTGTTACAAGTGGCTTGTATCGTCGGGGTTAGTGCTTCCATCATAATGATATTCTGATTTCGATGTCATAAACTGCTTGATTTATCATACGCGACATATAATCTAAAACAATGTCTAGATCTATCTCGCAATCGGCTGATTTCTCTCTGAAGACGGCAACCGATAGAGCTAGATCTAGGGGTTGGTTTAGATTATATGGCGGGTCTACCGTCTCGAGGGATTCTCATTAGCCTATACAGATCTAATGTGTTCTTTTTGTACTTAATGCTGCATCAAATTGACCTATTAAGTCGCTCTTAGAACTGTCAAGATCTGTTCGGCTTAATGTTTATCATTAGAGACAGTGCCGGGGTTTCAGCCGGCCTTATCTGTTTTAATTGTCTTTTAGTATTAATTACTGTTAGATGTATTAAAACTGTCTTTTATATTAAGATCTCACTCTATTTGAATGCCTTAAGCCGGTATCAACCTATTGAGTCATATCAACAGCCGATTTATCTAGGGTTACCGCATTCAACTCAGATTGATATCTTTTTATAAAACATATCGGAGTACTAGCCGATGTATATTAGACCTGCGGTATCGGCTAGGTTATAAATGCATATAATTATTATCCTAATGTGCTTTTAGGCTTAAGTGATTTATACTGTCTCGGTATACTACCGATCTATCTCAATCACTTAGTCTAAACGTGCTCTGGGACAGCAATTGTATGATTATTGATTCCCTTAGCCGATCCAGTAGGATCTAATATTTAACTTAATGCATATTCTATGTTTTCTTGTTGGTTATAGGATCAAACCAGCTAGCACGCCCAAGATTCACCAAAGGCGACCAACTTGGACCTGCACTAGAGTAAAGCAAATCTCTCAGGCCAGTGTGTGGGAATCGAATTTCTCATCAACAGTAAGATCAATTTGGACGCTTCTATTTATTATTGTTCTTGTGGTACTAATCTTTTGAAAGAAGAAGTAAATGAGCATCAATGGCTAAGTAAAGAATCCACATGATCAACTTGTTCATATTCCATTGCCGAAGATCATGCTTGTTTTATGGGTGATGATGTCATCCACATGATCAAACTTGTTCATATTCCATTGCCGAAGATCATGCTTGTTTTCTGGGTTATGATGATGACATCGAGTTTGATGACTTGAACAAGAAGGACATAACAATGGTGATCAAGCTCATGAAAATCATTAAGAAGCAATAAACATGCCTCATTAAGAAGAATGAAGAAGTCAAGGGTCTAACCGATGAACACAAGAAACTCAAGGGCTCTCATTCTTTATCAATAATAAGGTATAAAAAATTGAAAAATGATTTGCTTGTGTCACTAATTCTATTGTTGTATCATCTTTAGAGAAGCAAAATCAAGAGCTTAAATTTCAACTTGAAGATATCACTAGCAAGTATGTGAATTTACAAGAAAGACATGATGAACTTTTGTATTCTCATGAGAATAGATTCTCATGCCATGCTAGAGGTAGCTAATGAGGTGTTAACTGCAACGATAAAATCCTATTAGCCTCATGTTCAAGTTGACCTTACTTGTGCTAACACTTGTTGTTCCAAAGCAAACATATCCCTGAGCACTGCATGTGACTTGGATAGTGTAGGCAAAAGGGAGAAGCACATGGATTATGGACTTGTGGGTATTGCTCAACCTTCTCAAGATAACCATGAGGGCATGGTGAAAAAACATAAGAAGAGATCAACCATAGCTTGCAACAAGCTCCATAAAAAGGTATAACAAGTCCATCAATGCCCATACCAAGGGACGAAATCAAAAGATTATCAGGAGTTACATTACTTGCTTCAAGTGCAAGAAAAAGATACATCATGTTAGAGATTGCCCTTGGAAGAAATGAAAGGTGTTGAGCAACAAGAAAGGTATTGATCACATCAAGTGCTTCAAGTGTACCGAAGCGAAACACTTTGCCTCAAGTTGTCAATGCACATGAGATGAAAAATGCAAGCCATCAAGTAAGAGGCAAACTGGCAACAATCAAAGCAAAATATGACATAAAAGCAAAACTCAACTTTGATATAATTGTCGTGCAAAGGGATGTATTGGTAAAAATTGTCCCATGGGTAACATTCCTAAGCTAAACTCCTCATTTAATCATAATTTGCTTAGGAAGGCCAAAAACGGCATTTGTGCTACTAGGGTGATTAATTCACCACATGCTAGAAAAAAAACCATTTGGGTATCTAAGTCTATTTGTGACTTACCTCTATGGACCCAATGTTGTTGGGGACCAAAATGTGATAAAATGAGAATGTAGGTACTAGGAGGCGCATTGGAGGCTTGACTCAAAGTTTTCCACAATATGTTAAAAATGGATTTAAGTTTGAGGATGATCATTCCACATCGAGAAGCAATGCCCTCTCGGTAACGAGTATTTATATTGAAGTATATATCCCCTAGCCTTGTGTAGTCCAAATATCTCTTGTGCACATTGGTTGTTAATGAATGCTGCTTAAATGATTCATAAATTAAATTTGAGTGATGTTTTGGTTTATCACATTTAGGGGAACTCCTATAACCTCTCTGTCATTTCCATTCATGTGTTTTGGTTGAATTAATGCTATAATATAATTCAAAATTATGTTGGTTAAAAAGTCAAAATCTACAAAATTAGTTGCAAAAAGTCGGGTTTTTTGTTCAAAAGAGTTTCTACATCTATTTGAAAGGTTTTTAAAAACTAATACAAAACAAAAATGAGTTTTGCAAAGAAAATGGTTTTATCCTCAAATTGTAGATGCTAGGATCTTGTTTTTGCCGTTAAAGTATATTTTTGCCAAATATTTTTGAAAAAGGTTTGCAAACAATCCTTTTGATAAACTCCTAAAGTTGATCATCTCAAACCTCTTTGGCATACAAATGCATTTTATTTAGCTAACGGTTTGAGAATAACTTGATTTTGAAATTCGCTCGAAAATCAATCTTGACCTTATTTGGTCCTATTATGGCATCAAGTGAGTTTTGCCACTAGAACCATATATTTTTTTGATATATATTTGTTCATGGAGGTATTTCAAACTCATACATATGCATTTCAATCCAAAACATCTCATTTGTCACTTCTTTCTTTTTAAAAAAGGTTTGGAAAAGTGAGCTTTTATTTATATGTTTTCTCAAACTTGTGACCTATCCTAAAATATTGAATTCATGGATTTTAAGTTAGAGATACATTAGGGTGAAATTATACAAATCACATTCATGTATCTCTTACTTTCAAAACATGAAAGACTTCAAATTTTGGTTTTATAGCCCTTTCAAATAGCCTCTTTGGTCAAAAGTCAAAAATCTCATTTAAAAGGCCAAAAATTGTGAAGATTTTTTCTAAAGTGCTTCAATAATTATTCCAAACGTTTTTCAAAGATTTTGGAGTAAAAATTCTTATATTCCAAACAAAATGGCATTTATCCAAAATTTTATTTGATCACATTTTTACTCAAACTTGCATATGGTGGGTTTAGCAAAGTTAGCTAATGTTCTTTGTGGATATTGGCTTAACTTTGCATCTCTAGCCCATCCAAGATTTTACAAATGTTAAACTTCATGAAATGTCTTCTTTTGTGTGATATTTCAGTGCTCTTTCCAAGCTCATTTTGAGTTTTCAAAATATGAAAACCTATTTTTTCAGCTTGTTTAATCTTTATGATCTTGGTATCTTATAAGTTGGTTGAGATCTGGGCATGTCTTCCAAAACAAAACTTGTATAATCATTCTCCAAGTTGTGTTGTAGATTTTTCAGCCCATGATTACCACAACACCTCAAGTGAAGACAATTTTGAGTCAAATCAACAAAGCCTCACTCGGGACAAGACATTGAAGCTATGGTGCATAAACCTTCTCGGACTCATCGCTTATCTAAGCACGGGATGTAACAAATAAGGTCTTGTCCTTATGAATGATTTTTTTCTGCTTCACTTGGGTATTTTTTTCTTTATGCTTGACATGAAACCAAGACACCTTCGAGTGAAATGCACGGTGTGCTCAAAATAAGATTGAGCCCAACATTAAGAAGGTGTGAAGTGATGAGGGTGAAAAAAATTAAAGAATCAACCGACTCTACCGACATGTGTTCTCAAAGACAGCAAATAAGCATCTTAACTTAGATGTTCAAGGTATCTCTAATGCCTAGGTGATTTCAATTAGTATCGTCTTCTAGTGGCATTTCAATTCATATCTTTTTAGAAGAAGGTCATTATGCTTGATTATTCGACAAACGCTTATGCTTATCATGTTTTCAGCTAATACCACCACTATTGTTAAATCATGAGGGTTGTGGTGTTTGATGTTACTAATGACTCCCAAGTGGAGCAAGTTCTCTCAATTGTGCTAGATAATGAAAAAATTATTCATAACAATTGAGAAAAAAGCACTTGGGGAGGTGAGATCGCAAGAAGTCCATGATGACCAAAATGGAGTACTTGATCAACCTTCATCAACTCAAGTCAACCTCCCGCAATCGACTATGAAGAATATGAAGACATGCCTCCGGAACAAGTCGATGAGATTGATGCCAAGGGCACTGAAGAGCAAATAGATACAGTGCAAGCTCAAGTCCCCTCAGTGTACCATCCAAGAATTCACTACATCATTCAACGAGATCACCCCATCAATAAGATCTTGGTGATATCACAAATGGGGTAACTATTCTATCTCCTTGTGAGCTTTGTGAGAATTACTCTTTTGTTTTGTCTTTGAAGCTAATTAGGATGGAAGATACACTTGGTGATGCGGATTGGGTGATGGTCATGCAAGAAAAATTGAACAATTTCACTCGCAAATGTGTATGGTCATTGGTGGAGAGACACATGCAAAATGTCATTGGCACCAAGTGGGTCTTACTCAACAAACAAAACGAAAATGGAGTCATCACTCGCAACAAAGCACAATGTCTCACCCAGGGATTCATCAAGCATTCAACGAGATCATCCCTACAACATCCTCAACGGCATACAAAAAAGAGTAACTATCTGATTTCAATTTGCAATTTTGTGAATGTTACTATTTCTTGTTGTCTTTGGAATATTCGAAACAAGATGATGCATATGTGAATCTGTATTGGGTCATGGCCTTGCAAGAAAAGCTCAACAACATCAAGCAAGATGAGCATGGGTTGGTGGCAAGGCTCAAAGTCCGTTCTGTGGTTCAAGGCTTCAAGCAAAAAAATTTGGAGATGGAGTACATGGAGCAACCATTCGATTTTGAAGACCCTAAGTACCTTGGCCACATTTATAAGCTTCACAAGGTTCTCTTTGAGCTCAAGAAATTTCAACACGTGGACTGTGACCAAGGAGTTAGAAATGTTCGTGACGGGAAAGCTCAAGTTCATCTTGGGATTAATATCAAGCAAATCAAGGAAGAGATTTCATCAAGCCCATCAAGGTGCAAAATTCAAATTGATATCAAGATATCAATTTCATTGAATGGGCATCTCGAAAATCGACAAGGAAGGTAACTGATGATCCATAGCTTACTATTGTAATTGGTATGATTGGATCACTTGCCTTGTCTTTCTGCATCTAGGCCAAGTTTCATTCCTTATTAATTAGCCTAGTTTGCAAAATATTGTGACAAAATGCTTGTTTAGTCAATAAGAAAGTATTAGTCAAAAAGTTGGTGTCCTATGGGAATCAAAGTGCTCGAAGACCTCATTCTATGTGTATTTTTGGTCTTAGCACATACTATCGAATTTATACATGCTAAACTCATTTGTGATATGCTCTGTGAAAATCTTGTGTGAGTTATTTTTTTAAAACTCTTGAATCTCACTCAAGTTTGTGAATAAGTGGTTTGGCATGTTCAAATCTCGATGATCCTCATCACCGTATATCATGTCCTTTCCTTGCCATGCTTAAATGACAAAGTAGAAGAGAAGGACCAAGGGGGAGGGATACATTAAATGAAGAAAAGAAGAATGTCTTTGACATGCAAATGGGGAACTTATTGTTCTTTTAAACCCTTTGGATGTGAGTTTTTTATGTGTAAAATTGGTATCTCAATGCTTATTGAGTTACTTGTGATCCTTGTGTCAAATTGGTGTTCATTTCCTAATCACAAGTAATGAAATATAATATTGAGAGGAAAATACTTGATGACCCCTTATCAAGGATCCTTTTGCTTTTCTTGCCCTACTTATACCATTTTTGGTCTTTAGATGTCAAAGGGGGAGAAGTATATTAAAGGGCATAAAGAAAAGATTGATCAAAGGTTGAGATAATTATGAGAAATTATTGAAAGACATGCTTTGAAGATGCCGAAGAGTAAATGAGAAAGAGGGAGAGAATATTTGAAATTGATTTGTCAATTGGAGTGTGCATGGTGTGATGGATTCAGTGCTTGATCGTACTGCCACATGCAAAGTGATAATATATATTGGTACTTGAAATTGATTCCGATAGTTGGTTACTTGTGTTTTATCGATCGGTACCGGAATCACTTGGCATAGAATCAAATTTTTGCAATTGGCTTTAATAATTTCATTCGATATATTTTGAATTAGTGCCATGAATTTGAGTTTTGTGTGTTGTTTTACTTTTGGTATATCTTGTCACACACAATACACCCCACAGATGCAAAGAGTTAGGGGGAACTCCCACATTCTCAAAAATATGTGAATATGAGTTCACTTTGTATATTTATATGCACACATTTAGGGAAAGCTCAAACCAACCTTTCGATTTAAAAGCATTCCTTATTAATATTTTGTAAGCTTTAATCGTGTTGTCATCAATCACAAAAAGAGAGAGACTAATCTATACCCCTATTGAGTTTTGGTTAATTGATGACAAACGATTAAGAGACTAATGTGTTTATTGAGTGTATAAGCAAGGGATTAGTCCGATGAAGAACCGACGAAGATGAAGAAGAAGAAGATGCAATACAATGAAGTTCCATTGCGATCCAAGGCTACAAATGACAGAAGATAGCAAGATGCGGTGAATGATTGGCAAAACTTGGCTATGCGATGGACCATGCATAGGAGAAGGGCAAGCGCAGGCTTGGCACCGAAGAACCCGACATAGTGGTGAAGGATCAAGTGCTTGGCCGAATACCGACGAATCGATTGGGACCAAAGGATGTCACAAATTGTTGAGGATCAACCCTTGGTGAAGAAGAAGCGCAAGATGAAATGTTGAAAGATCAAGAGGATATGATTCGTTGATGAACATCAAGCCAAATTTCATATTAGCATTGATCAAGTCAAAGAAAGAAGCTGGTGCAAAGTTATTCATATTGGTATAGTTTTTCTATTTGCTCTCGAGTTGGTAAGAAAGTCGTACTATGAAGAGGGATGTTGCCTTTATGTCTAGGGATGAGTTTGGTGCTAAAAATCTTTGTTGAAGTGTTTCTCATTCTTGGATTTTTTTAGTACCGCTGATTTTTGGATTTTTCCGAAAATGGTTTTCGGGAACTTCCGAAAAGCTACGCCATGGAAAAAATTCTAGTGATTTTTGTAAACTTCCAAAAGTCCTTTTTAGAAATTTAGGAAATTTATATGGCCAACAAATTTCTCTCTCGTGTTTACCGGATATTTTTTAAAGTTGATTTTGCTTTCTAGTGATTTTCGGAATTTTCTGAAATGCTATTTTGCCTAGTTTTCTCCTATGCTCATGCTGAAATTTTACACTTCTCGGAAAATTTTGAAAGTGTTGTAGCAAATTCTGAAAATCACCGTAGAAAGTTCCAAAAGTTGATTTTGCTCTCCGGTGATTTTCAGATATCTCCAAAAATCACTTCAAAAATTTACGAAAAAATAGAATCTTTGCCCCCCAACGCATATTTGAGGGCGTGGCTATAAATAGCCCCCTCTACACACAAGCTAGCGTTGTTGGGTCCATTGCACATCTTGTGTCATTGGCTTGTTTTGCTTGAGATTCACTTTTGAGCTTTGCTTTCTCACTACTTACTCTTCACCGATCTATAAGGTTGGATTTCATGTGTGTGTGAGAGTGGTTGATTTGAGTATGTTTGAGTGCATGGTGTTGACTTCGTGAAGATTTGTTAAGCACTCGGTTTATCCCCAAGAAATATTTGTTGCATTTGTTTCTCTTGGTTCTTGAGGACACCTAAATAGCTAGGAGTCAACCTCGATACATCGATTTGTTTGTGGTGTGTCGAGGGAGTTTGTGAAGGTCAGATCTCACATCCAAAAGGAAAAAAATACCCTTAGTAGAAGGAGGAGTGCATTTGTGCAACCTTACGAGGATAGGGTTGGAAGAAGCCCGACTCATTGTGAGCTCCTCAAAGGAGAGTAGAATTCTTTCAAGGATTTGAACTTCGGCAAAACGTCGTCTTACAAGAATCCTGGTGATATTTCTCTCTTCCTTCTCTAGATTTGCTTACTTATGCCTCTACTAGTCTAGCTGTTGTTTGTACTTGTTCTTCATACATGTGGCTTGCTAGATCTAGTTTACTTTGCATATTTTGTTTGTTGCTTTTGCTTTTACTTTTTAATCGCCTTTTCAGATCCTCTGGGTGACATCAAGGTTTTTTTAGTTGCTTCACCACTGTTGTTCTATCCATGTTAATAATGTAAACCATCAAGATTGGGCAGTGTTTCTTGTCCCTCTCATGTCATCCCCGAATGTGCCATACAAGATTGATTGATACAGACCCTCGTAGAAAAAAGTTTCAGAAAAAGGATATCAGTTTTGTTCTCAAAAAAGTTTCAGGGAAAACAGATGTAAGTTTACTAAACAATGATGAACTAAAGTAAAGAGGCCATATCAAAGGCATTAGATAAAGATATTTTATGCTGAAGCTCAATAGCTCATCATCCTGCAAGCCTGTAAGAGCCATGCTTAATTTTTTAGATAATGGAAGCATGTAACAACTATATCGAGAACACTCCCGACCGAGTAGGAGTGGGCAAAAAATCCGTACCCAAAGTCCGAACCCGAATCCGAACTATCTAAAACTTGAACACCGATATCGGGTAGATAACTTGAAAACCCGATATTATTTCGGGTTAATCGGGTTGTAATTTGCGGTACCCGATAACTCGAACAACCCGTGCGCTCGTCGCCCACAACCCGTTACCCCGTGCGCCCGCCCGCCCGTAAACCTAACCCTAACCCTAACCCTACCCCTTCCGCACCGCCGCCGCCTCGCCGCTCGCGCACCTAGCCGTCGCCACTCGCCGTCGCCGCTAGCCTCGCCGCTCTCCGCTCGCCCACGCTGCTCGCCGCTAGCCCCTATCCGTTGCCACTCGCCGCGCTGCTCGCCGTGCGGCTGCCGCGCCGCCACCCGTGCGCCGTCGCCGCCGCCGCTCGCCGCCGCGCGGCGCGCGCTCGCGCCGCCGCCGCACGCCGCTCGGCCGCTCACCCATCGTGCCGCTCGGCCTCTGGCCTCTCGTGTCGGTGCCGCTCGCCCTCACAGCGACGCTCGGGTAACCCAAAATCGGAACCCAAAATAACGGGTACCCAAAATTTCGGGTAGATAGTTGATCGGGTAATATTTTGGGTATCAATTTTGAAAACCCGAAATTTTAAAAACCCGAAATACCCGACCTGAAATTTTGGTATACTCGAACGCCAAGTCCTAGGACCGAGAGCAGTGTGCTTATAATGAGGGGAGTGGTTGGATTAAAAGCATATCTGATCCTGAAGAAAATCACCAAGCACATTATCGAGAACATCGTCGTCGAGGCCATCGACGTTTGCTTCTCCGACGCCGGAAACCGGTGGATTCACGTAGTGAACGATGGTCCTTCTCATGGCATCAGGTCGCCACACGGTGGCCATGAATGACTGCCGGGACAAAGATGACTAGTGTCAGTCAAGAACCAGTTCCCCTACAGGTCATGGCACACCAATTAATTAATTACTCAAGAACGAGATGCAACCTTCCTTGATTTAACCTCTTCTCAACACCTAATCCAAGAAGTCGTTTTGGGGGGAAAACTGAAGAAAATTAGCTAGAGATTGCAGAGGGAACTCAAGAACAAGCAGTAGCAATAGAAGCTTCCAAGAAAAAAAAAGGAATCAGGCACTTTCTCGATTAAGTCCGATATAATAATTTAGCTTTTACTCGCGTTGCTTTTTATATATCGGCTCTTTCTTCTATTACTTTTGCTTTCTTAGTTAGATTTAATATATCAATCACTTTGAATAGCATCAATCGGCTAATTTAAATCTGTCCAACTTGTTATTAATCTCGAACTATCTTGGTTAGGTCCAATCTTCTGGGTTATAATTTGCTGGTTAGATTTACTCAAGTCAATAGATGTTAATCATTGTCTCATCAGATTTGTAGCCGATGAGGTATCTACTTATCATATTATAACTTGCTGTATCATTAAGATCATAAGATTTAGTATAATTAACTAGCCACTGTTGTTATTATCTAATATTGTCTTTGTTAAGTGGATCTAATGGTTAATAATAATAGGTTATTGGTAATTTATACTTTATCTTTTCAAGACTAGGGATAAAAGCGGGGACGGAAAAATCCCATACCGACCGTCACTGAATACCGAAAATCCCGACCAAATACCGTATCCGCGAGAAAAACGGGAACGGGAAAACGGGAAATGGGAAACGGGAACGGGAATGGTTGGGGTGTTTTCCCGATCGTATTCATGGATCCCGTATTTATCCGGGAAAATTTTCGCGAAAAATTCCCTTTTTGAGCTCATGTGCATAATAAAACATTCACTCTAGTCTATTAAACCTTCACTCATAGAATTTTTGGAACATTGTAAGCTCATGTGCATAATAAAACCTTCACTCGTACCATGAGATTATATATGGTTGCAATTGTTGCATCTAGTTAACTCTTTAAAATGGTTATATGTGTGTCAACGTTCCCGTTTTCTTTTACCGATTCCCTATCGTAATTGATATGCTCCCGACCGTTCCCGATGTCCCGTATTACCGAATTCATTTTTTCGTCCGTCTTTCCTGTTTCCGTTTCCATTCCCGCTAAAAAAATATGGGAACAGGAATGGTTAAGGTCTTTTCCCGACCGTTCCTGACCGTTCCCGACCGTTTTCATCCCTAGTCAAGACTTAATATTAGTTTGCTTTTATATAGAGCATGATAAGTTTTGTTCTTGATACATCAGCCTATATTCAAAGATAAACATATATTTGCCTAAGACCCTATCTTATTACCCTCAATTTTATACTGTCTTGGTTAAGTCCGATCTATCAAGATTAATTGTAATAATATTAGAAAAATTTGTGAATATATGACACCAAAGTTTCAGCCGATGTTGTTTGACTTTGATATCTAAATTCTATTGGTTATAGTTGATCGACCCGAAGTTCCATCGGCATCGGCTTGGGCGAACCATACTATATCGACCCCTTGACCGATTGACTCATCGATCTAATATTCCTTGTTTATTATTGTTAGTTGTAGGATCAAACTAACTAGCACATCCTAAACCCAGTTTTGATAGGACCTGCACTGCAGTAAGCAAACCTCTTAGGCCTTTGTGTGTCATGACGAATTTCTCGTCAACAAAGATGGTTGGGGATAGGGTTTGGGTGGGGGTATATATGATTATGTTTTAGAAAACCCCTGTGTTTTTTATGTTTACAACGCTACCCTTAGAAGCGAAATTTTTGCTTCTTCGTGTTGTATTTTTCTGAAAGACAAGAGGTTTTCCAGAAGAAACACAACTGGGTTGTCATGTAGTTTGAGAAGCTATGTGATATTCCATGCAAACACGAGGAGCTTTTTGTAAAGTAGCCAACCACGTAAATCTCTTCAAGGAGAAAAAATGTGTGAAAACAGAGAAAACGGTGAGGGAAGGGCTGTTAAAGCATCTCCAAGAGTTTCTCATATTTTTCTCCTCAAATCTTGTTGTTTTGCAACTCCCCAAAAGATATTGGGAGAGAAAAAAGAGGCAATCTCCAAGAGTTTTCTATAAATACTTTCCAAAAATTCAAATTTGGGCCCATAGCTGTTATTTCTGTTAAATAGTAGTTGAATTAGAGAAGGATTAGCACACAGCCGCCACCTTTTATATATGTTCATGTGCCTCTATTTCCTAGCCCCAAACAAATATTTTGCCCTGTTTCCTGCGCCTGCATTGTTTCTTTGCCAGTAGAGCCGTGCATTGTTCCTTTGCCCAGTAAAGAGCCGATCATTGTTGCTTTGGTCAACAATTTTGTACTGCGGCCTTTTTTTCCTTACACCACCTAAAACCGTTCGTGCAACAAGCAATTTTCCAGTGCCATGTTGATCCTAGGACGTTCGCCGCCACCGCCAATTGGGATCTCACTGCCACTTTTTTCAAATCACTCCTAGCAAGCCCTCCCCGCTAAACGCCATGAGTGGTTCCAAATCACTTCTGCAGAGGGAGTTGGATGACTGATCATCAGATGATGATGACAGTTTGGTTTTATCAGCGGCTGCAATTGTCGAGACATATTCAAACCAAAAAGGAAGACATGGTGGTTCCGTCCCAGGGCACAAAGTTATTTATCGAGATCGACAACGCGGGCACGAAAGGATATTTCAAGATTACTTGGCTGAAGAGCCGACATACGACCCAAATTTATTTTTCTGACGGTACGTGTGCATTCACTTATAATATGTACCTAGTATGGTTCGTAAATGTTGCATGATTTTTTTCAAGTACAGGATGAATAGAGACATTTTCCTATGCATAATGAATGCCGTGGAAGCACACGATGATTACTTTGTGCAAAAAAGGAATGTGGCAAATGTACTTGGATTAAGTTGCTACCAGAAAGTCACCACAACATTTCGTATGCTAACATATGGAGTTTTGGCTAATGCAACGGATGAGTATGTTCGCATTGGCGAAAGTACCACAATTGAGAGCCTACGTAGGTTCGTTGCTGCAGTTGTTGATATATTTGAAGATGAATACCTGCGATATCCTAACGAGTCTGACACAACACGCTTACTGTCACTAGGTGAGAAAAGAGGTTTTCCTGGTATGTTAGGATCCATTGATTGTATGCATTGGGCATGGAAGAATTATCCTGTAGAATTGTAGGGTCAGTACAAGGGGCATGTGGAGAAGCCCACTATTATTTTAGAGGCTGTTGCTTCTAATGATCTTTGGATATGGCATGCTTTTTTTGGAATGCCTGGGTCTCACAATGATATCAATATGCTTCATCGGTCTCCATTATTTGCAAACCTGGCGGAGGGCAGAGCTCCTGAGGTAAAGTGTACAATTAATGGTCATGATTATACGATGGGTTATTATCTAGCAGGTGGTATATACCCATCATGGGTTACTTTAGTGAAGTCCATCTCTCAGCCTATGGGGAACAAGAACAAGTATTTTGCAAAAGCACAGGAAGCAGCGAGGAAGGATGTCGAAAGAGCTTTTGGGGTTCTGCAATCTAGGTTCGCCATTGTTCGAGAAGCAGCTCATATGTGGGACACAGAGACACTTGGAGACATCATAAAAGCTTGTGTGATCATGCACAATATGATTGTTGAGGATGGAGTTGTTGATCCTAATGAGGAGTTTGATTATGGCGGACAAAACATGGAACCTTCGCGCGATAATAATCGAACGCTTGATGAATTTATTGAAGCGCACAAAAGGATCAGAGACAAAAAAACACATGTCCAGTTAAAAGAAGACCTAATCGAGCACTTATGGAATCATCCTCCTTATTTATATTAGCAACATAGACATGATCGTTTAACTTTGTTTTTTTATTTTTTTCTTTATGGCAAAATAGACAAATCATTTGTAGTCTGAACCCTTTCCTCACATGGGTAAAGTGGACCCCTTTAGTATGAACAGAAATAGTTTGAATATGTATCTAAAGTGAGAAATTTCAATAGTTGTTTCTTTTTTTATATCGCAAATTGATTGACCATGGTTTCATGTGATACACTGCAAACAACAGTAATCGCTAAATGTTGCAACATGAGCACGAGCTGTTTAAGTAGGCATAAAAGTTTCCAAAAGTTTCTATACAGAACAGCTGCTAGAAAGGCCATGCTATACATCTCTACACATGAAACTGGAAAAGACAAACTCTGCAATGAATAGTTAATTAGCAATGTCCATCAAATATTTATATCTTTGAATCTTGTAAATGCAATTTGAGTTCGATCATAAACTTTTGCATAAGGATCTTAGATCCATGTAGTGAAATACAGGAGGCACTAAACTATAATAATTTTTGTGTTTTACAATGATGTCGACATTTCGAAGTCCTGTACATGCAAACAAAACCATTTTGATCACCACCCTTTGCCTATGAGCCACATCCAGACAAGAACAACCCCACAAAGTATGCCTGCCAAGAGGAAGAGCACAAGTATATTGCCCAAAGCATTCTGTTCAGGTCCCTGCAAAATCAATCACACGACTTGAGCCAATCAACCAATAGACAGATGATTCAGAAAATTCAGACACCACCAACCTTGTAACCTTTGGGCGCCTCAGTAATGACACAGAACGTTGAGAACGCAGGGACGAACAAGAACCTTGGAGTCACTTTACTGACTCATAAGTCAGATCACTTTACTGACTTATCAGTCCTGGAGTAATAGTTCTGCTGCTAAAAAATCATTGGAGTAATAGTTCTGCTGCTCATAAGTCACTGGAGTAATAGTTGTGCTGCTCAAAAAACCAGTGCAGGCACAAGCAGCAACATCAACCGTCTTTAATAAAATAAGTACTGTAATATTGCCCTATAACACTATTTAATAATAAAATGCTCATAGTAAATCTAAATATCCTAAATTAAAAATTAAAATCATAAAGTTGCTAGAAATGTAATGATATGAACTAAGTCTAATCCTCCATACGACGAGCAACAATCTTCTGACATTGTAACGAATCAAGGTTGGTAATGTCGATTGACATTCATCGAAACGAAGGATCGAAGGATAGCATCCTCTCCTGTGACCATGTTTATCCAATATTTTTCTTTAACATTGGTTCCATCTTACAATTAAATAGAGAGATTAATAGAGTGCCTACGAAGTAAAATATCGGCAATTGCTTGCACAGTAAATACTATTGGACATAATGTTCATATCAATCTATTCTAAAGCAGCATTGCGATCTTCAAACAAAGTGAGTGCTCCTTTAAGCATTACATTGGTTATTCCAACTTGTCAGTTTAAAAAAATATCTTGACCAAAAGATCGGAGAGCATAGTCAATACAAAAGGATCTAAATTTAGAGAACTATTTCAAATAAAAAAGAGCATATCCTTTTCTTGAATCATACTGTATAATGTTATACATCAACAAAAGATGCAGAAAAACAGAACAATTGCTACAAATTTCATTTAGAACAAAAGTGATGATTCCCCATGAATAAATCCCAGATTTCATAATACTATAAAAGCTCATAAAACTTTCATTAGTTATCAGGAGGAAGTTGGTAACCATGCCAACCATACGACTGTATATGTATGCCAAACTATATATATATATATATATATATTGGTTTCTATTACTAGTAGAGACTATTGTAAAAAGTTCCTGTTCTCAATCAATTATGTGACTAAAAGTTACAATCCATCCCATGATTAAAAAGTTCCAATTCTCAATCAATTATGTGATTAAAACTATAGATTACAAACCATCCGTGATAAAAATAAGAAAACTATTTAGAGCATCAGCATATAAAAAAACAAAGATATTTGGACCAACTTTCAGATTTCGAAACAATCACTGGTACAATCAACTTTCACAATTCCTCATTTACACAAGTTTCACTTCAGGAAAAAAGAACTATCTCAGATAGAAGAAGAGCTCGACCAGGCGAGGTGCTGACCTATCGCACGGAGCCGAGATGGGGAATTCCGGCGGGCGCGGCGAGGCGGCGGCGGGGGAGGCGGGCGATGGGAGGTAGGAGAGGATGGCGAGGCGGCGGATGCGGGCGCCGATTCGGTCGGCGGCGAAGACGCAGGGTCGAGGCAGGGGCGACGGCGGCTCCACTCGTGCGCGCTTTCAAGGCGAGGCAGGGGCGGCAGAGTCGGGCGGTGGGAGGCGGATTTGGCGGCGTGTGTAGATTTTGGTGCCACGGGAAGGAACACATCCGACGCGAAATCTCTCTGCGCGCGCGGGAAGAGGATGCGTAGGTTTTTACGCGAAATACCTAGTGCATATTTTTACTCGTGGATTTTCGATTTTTGCCAAGTGCGATAAAATGGGGATTATATATAGGGCATTGTTGGACAGTGATTTTTTCCTTTTTTTTCTAAAATTAAAGGATTTCCTTTTTTTCTAAAATTAAAGGATGGAAAAGATATATGGGACACTTTTGATGCTCTTATGAGCTGGTGATTGGGAATCCCTACTTTTGATAGACAAAACGAAACAACAAATTACTAACTAAAAAAACTTGAAATAGATTAATATGACGGATGGCAACGTATACGTTCTACCTGAAAGGAAATAAAATGATTTTCTATCCAGTCTAAAAACGTCATTTATTTTGTCATTCTTGTCCTCTTCTATTTTTCACGCTACTTAGTATAGCTTGGATTGAAGCTAATTTTTACTAAATCTTTATAATTGAGGCTGATCTATCCAACTAAAAAATTTGTAGGGCCAAAATTTATCTAAAATTAGACACTATCAAGATATTGAGACGGCTTCAAACTAAAATGTCCCTTACTTGGTGAGGGCTAACGTTGTACAACTTGTCAAAAAAACAAGCACAGTTTCCTAGTTTTGCACTTTTGGTCACTGGATTTTGGAAGCCTATCGCCAAAATCGATCAGAGCGGATTTGCCACAAACTGTGGATTACTTAGTTGTTACAACCGGGTTCGCCATTCTACGAAAACCGCCACGGTTTTCGTGGTTTTCGCGCATTTCGCAAGGTGCGGTACAGCATCCCCGCGGTTTCGTTTCAACAATTTCTCGTAAATTCAAAAAAATTGAAAAATTTCATTTTATCACAAATATATATATATGTTTTATAAAAAATAAATTTCGAGCGGTTTGCGCGAAACCGTAGAAGTGGCACGGTTTTTGCCCGGTTTGAACGAAAACCGTGACACGACACGGATTTGGTTCAAATTTAAATTACGGTTTTCACAGTTTTCGTGGTTTTTGCGCGGTTTTCGGCGCGGTTTTCGCACGAAATCATCCAAATTCAAATGTGTTACTGTTCTTCGCCGGCCGGTTTTCACGGTTTTCGCCGAAAACCACGTTTTCGCGGAGGGCGGCACGGCACAAGCGCAAGAAAAGGTAAACCCTGTTACAACAGATAATGACTCTATGCATTCGTATCTCCTATCATAACGACACTATCGTTATAAACACTGACGAATACGATAATGAGATGATTGACCCTACATATCGATAGTTATAATGACAGTTATAATGTCAATAACATTATGATAAAACATCCCCCCTCAAGATAACACAAGCTACGGAATCAAGAATATGCATCTAATACCGTCTTGCAATTACCCTTGAAAAGCACCCTCCCTCTCGTTGCATATGGAAGCTGGTCTAGGTTTGTGCAAGGAATTAAGCAAAATAGTTCAAATGACTTTGTTATCCTTGAGTTATATTGCAGTGAGAAAAAAAGAAGTCTTTTGTAGAGGAGTGACATTTATTCAGTAAACTCCACTGATCAAAACGAGAGTTTAAAAAAAATGAAAATGTGGCTACAAGTCCTAAAAAAAATCATACAATTATGGAAGAGTTCATAAGGCGGAAACAGAATGACATAAACCAGAAAAAGGATAGCTGAGATAAACCCGAAATCCCAGGCCTTGTAATTATCAAGATACATGCATTGAACCAGTTATAAATGGCAAACAACAAACTCTGAGAAATTTCAAGCAAATTTGACCGGAAATATTGTCCCGGGGTAACCCTGACCAGACAAACAAAAATACTAACAACAGAAGTAAATGCAGATAACACAGCAGTCTAATGTTCATAAATCAATTTACAAACAGGTTCTATAAAACATGGTTGGTTACATGAGGCAAGGTTCTATAAAACCATGACTGGTTACATAATTTAAGGGTTTTTAAGACGACTTTGGTAATGGGTATACATCAAGAGCATAAGGCAATAGGTACATCAAAAACATCAGGATTTCTGTACCTACAACATGCCAATCAGTCATTTGCTCGACAGTTCGTTTAGTTATAACTTACAACAAAGCTAACTTAAGAGTTTATCTGACACAGGTTGCATTGCATATAAACTGACAGCAGATTATTATCAGGTAGATACTTCATAAGCCAAGGATGAATTGCCACGGGCACACCGGAGTGCGCCAGTGAGGGTACCAGTACCGCCCCCCATGATCCTGAGGTTTTCACCTCATGATTGGGACATGGTGGTTCTGGTTCATGGTGGGGTGACGATCAGAGGATGCGAAGCTGATGTGCTCTTGATGAGCCACAATGCCACCCCCAAACGAGATGCTGGAGATCTCGGAGCACGTCGGTGTCGACGGCGAGCAGGATGTGCTGTTCTCTGGGCACAGATTCTTGCTAAGGACCATGGCACCGCCGCTGGCTCTGGCTCTACCCGTTGGAGGCGAAGGTGATGCCGGTGGTGGCTTCTGCGGCTGCTGCTGCTGTTCCAGCAGCTCCTTTTTGGTAAGAAACCGACCACCTGATCCGCGGGCTCTCTTCATAGCATGACGATGTCGAGATTCATGGAGGTAAGGCTGGGAACATAACGGCATCACAATTATCAATACAACTATCGAAAGGTGTAGTTACGGACAGCAGGCAGGCATGCATGTAGGAAACAAATGCAACCAAACAGGGAATAAACGTAAGTGGTTACAAACAAAAAATAAGAACACTGATGCGTCATTTCAGAAAATGTAACTGCCTCTATTGATGTTTGCGGGTAAAGGTATGTTACATGCATAAAAGATACATCTGACAACACTAAAAAGGACTAATCAATGAATAATGCCGGGATGACTGAATCATCTAAATATAGTTCTGTGTCACAGGTGCCCAAGCTTGTAGAGATTGCTAGGAAAATGATTAATCACACCAATTGCTAGGAACAAATATCAAATGCTTCAGCCATACCTTCCGACCTTTCACCGCCTTATTTTGGGCCTCCAATTTTGCACGTGTTTGCCTTCTTCTAAGGATCGCATGATATTGCTTTGCATTGACAAATATGGGCTCTTCTACAGAAGGATCAACAGGCAATGGCATCCTAGAGTTTGCAGTACCAGTAATTTGAGGATGAACCTGTTTGATAATCCACAAGAGGTTTAGTACCACACCACATATATTTTGCAGGTTTTTGTCTATGCCTATATATTCTTCTAGGTTTTTCCACTGGGCATAATCCTCACTAAATGTCATTATTATTTGAAAAACTAATTTTGAAGCATTCTCCTGTAAAATTGGTGAGAACTATTTGGACAATTTTCATTTCCATTTGAAAGCATTTCTTGCTGCTGTTTGGATAAATAACAAAGAAAATACAACAAAAAGTGGCCAAAAAGTACTGCTTGTCTAACTTACAGATGCGTGTGAAGTGCATCCTGTTAAGACTCCACCACAATATGGATCAGTAGCATATGGATAAGAAACACATGCCTGGAAAAACACAAGGACTGGTAAACTAAAGAACATAAGGTTCAAACACAGAAGTAGTACTAAAGATTGTGTCAACTTACAAAAGGCTGGTTGTAATCGAACTTCGAAGGAGGAAAGGCAGCTTCTGTGTTCCCCAAAGACAATGCCGACTTAGTGCCATGGTCCCGCTCCCCATAACTATCATTGTTGTTAATATCTGAGGGGACAAACACTGTCATACAATAAGTGATGTCAGCCACTTTTTCACCTTAGAAACTGAAGTGATTTCTTATATATACTACTTTTAGAGAAGCAAATGGTGGAGGTTTGTGGTGAATCTGCCACTACCGCCCCCCCACCACCACCACCACCACCTCCCTGCTTTTTTGAAGGAAAAAACAAGAGTGTGGGGCCAATGGGCCCACTTATCAGCTGAAAGGTATATACAAAAATCAAGAGATGAAATAGGTAGAAAGTGGTGGCTAAAATGGGTTGATGACAATGTTCTTTTTAAAAACCCCATCCCCACGGATGGGCAATATGCTAGTAAATCAAACAATTGAGGTCGGCTACATGTGCCACTCTTTTAAGAAATAGCATAACCCAGAGTATAAGAATTGATCACGTAATGCGCCCTCTAGTTATTACATTATAAATTATTATGTAGAATTTTATATGCGTAAGTGATACAAAACAGGAAAAAACATGCAATTGCAAACACAGGGGAATGCACCCAGTGATCTCACACATACTAATCTGCGTAAAGATCATATTTGTTAATTCTGGATAACAAAGGTATTGTATTTTTCAAAATATTATAGAGTGACGACTTGATTCACCATACTGAATTACATTACCATATATTTGAAGCTTGACCATTTGAAAAACAGATTTTGCTTTAGTGCTCTACAGGTGCAAAGACTCATGATCTTTAAAACATGATGCTCAAGATTGAGACAATCATCATTTGAAAGGCTAGCATGATTTATTTCTTCACTTGTAGACAATAACCCCCCCCCCCCCAACTTGGCCACTTTAATAGCCTCAGAGCCAATCAGCCAATCAACAACAAGAAAACCTAAAGTGTTTCTTTCGTGTGAATAGAAAGTAGAAACATATCATTAGATGCATAATTAAATACGATTTAGGCATTTGAATTTACATACTACATTCCAAATCAAAACATTACTCCATCCTATGCTTCTCAGATGGATTTCACTGTCTGTTTGGATTTGATTTAGGACTAGATTTTTCTTTAGTGTACTCTTTTGACTACATAGTTTTGTAGCAGACCTGGTTGCTGCAGATGTGAAAGTAGACAAATGTACAATAATCAAAAACTATGGGCGGGGAAAAGACAGAAGCACATCTAAACTAATTCCTATGGGGATTTGGGTTAGAATAGATATGGACTCAAATTCTTATCTACTTTCATTACTAACTAGAAGTTATTATAAGTAAAAAGTTGTCCTTAACTAATATATTTAAGACCCACAATCTTTCACAAAAGTGAAGTAGGAATGACTGGTGAGCATCACTCAAATGCAATATAGTTCTCTTGTTACAAACTTAAAATGGATAACAGTCACACAGAAGAACATGTTCTGCATTTCCGCAATTTTAGACAATCTTCTAATATTGTATACAACATTTTCTCATTGGCATAAAAATTTCACACTGAAACAAAGTTTAACCCTATCAAATTTGTAGCACCGTTGTTGTGTGTGGTGACTGCATTTGTTGTTCACTTTCATAGACTTTTTATCAGAATATTCTGCCTTTACAGCTTATAACTCATATGGCACTGAACCGAAAAAATAGGAGTAGGTACCAAAAGAAATTATTTAGCTGCTTGAGAGCCAATCATGAATGTGTGTGTATATCAACATATTTCGTCTTAGATACTACAGAGTCATGGCATAACAATCTACAAGCTTTGGTTATGATCATGCCCCAACTATGCCAGGAAAATGGAGTAGCAGATTACTAGTTTGAGGCTTTGAGCAAAACCACAACAAAATTTGATTGGGGAAATGTTTGCGATATAGATGATGTCATCATAGAAAAATGTATACCTGATTGTGGTGAGGTGTGTTGTCCGTTGAGACTGCTGTCACTTACAGCAGATGCTTCTTGGTGGGACTGCCCAGACTTCGTTGATGAAGAGTCTCCATCAGAGTTCCTCTGAACTAATTGCTTCATTGGATAGCCATTCCTGGACAGAAAATCCTATTCAAATAGAAGTGAATTGGTAAGTTTATCATTAGTTTAATAGCTATGATTCAGTATCCCATTTGTACTTACATAGTTGGTCTTGGCCATGCACTGGACAGGATGATTATCCATTTCTTGCAACAGCATTATCATTATTAGAAGGCATTACTCAAGATCCACAAACATTTTCTGTCCTCCTATTTGAAGTTCAGAAAATTTTCAGGTCATGGTGACAGTGGCACATAAAGAAAGCCAAGTTAATAGATAAATTAGCACCTTGAATTTGGTTTGTATACTATCCACATACAATGATTAGGGATTAGGTCGAACAAACATCAAAACTCAGTTGGGATGAACAGTTGAAAATGATGGAAGCATAAAATAAATCAAAGAACTATTGTACGGCCTCTACAATGTCATTAACAAACAGTACCTTGTCAACTTTATGATGGATTAATCTATCTATACAGTACGCCTTCTCCAGGAAAAGAAGTAGAACTCCTGAGCGGCATCATCTACCAGGCTAATCCAAAATAAAGAAGAAAAAACAGTGTCCGCGCCACCCACCGGTAATTACCGATGTAGGAGTAGAAAACAAAAAAATCACCCTAAAGCTGACCAAGAGCAAAGTACAGTGACAAATCTAGGCTACTTCAAATGCTAATGATCAGTATGTCCATGACCAACAAGATGTAAACTTTCTTCAGGACTACTTTCAACCACAAGGTTGCTGTTAAGTTAAAGACTTAAAGTAATGAGTAATCACATCTATGTACTATCTAGTAATTACTTCACTGTACTATCTTCCCTACGGAAGATCCAACTCAAATCGTTCAGAATATTTCGATTGCTCCAAGACTTCAAGTACTAAACAGCGAAAAATCCTACGTTTGCATAGTACACCAAATTTAGGAGAACTCCCACTTTTCAGGGGGGAAATAACAACTGAAGTTCACCAAGAATTCAACTGCCTGAACCTATTTATCATTACACAAAGACAATCTTGCTCAAAAAACTTAAAATATTCACACCACTTTTATCTTCCATTCTTCTGACAGCAAGATAACGCAGAACTAAATCAGAAATGTCAATTAAGAACCGTACAGTCTATCCAAAGTCAGAAGCTCTGCCTCCTTTCATTGGCAGAGAAAAGAGTACAACATGTACCCCAAGAAAAGGGGGTAGGCACTGAAAAACCATCCGGATTTTTAACTTGAAAGAACACCAAATCTAGCAAAAAAAAAAGTGAAGCCAAGGCTCCCACTGTAGCTCACAGCCCAAAATTCCATCGAAATCCGCTCAGTCAAACCATCAAGCAGCACAGCAGCCTTAAATTCCTGAAAGCCTCATACGAGTTCTACTACTTCTTTCCTTGTTCCTGTAAAACATATTCTGAACCAAAGAACAGCATAGAGCCCTTCTAAGCGGACAATGTATTATTTGAACTGTAAAAACCTATTCTTGCGGTAGCTTCTACTTTTGGAAATGGGCAATCAGTCCTAGATTCAATAGCAGGGGGCAGCGGATGAAGTCTCTTTGCGAGAGAGAGTAAACCAAGAACCAAGACACACAGCTATGCTCCACAACCAATAATTTGCAGCAAAAGTCCCAAATCACGCGGAGATCCAGCTGAAAACTGAGAAATGGAAGGGGGAAACATGAGCAAGCAAGAACCAAATCCACCCAAAGCTGCAAGCCAACAACTTCCGCCAAGAACATGCAACGCCACAATCCAGGAACCCACCCAATACACCGGGAAAGAATCGCTTGAAAGGGGAACAAATTTGGAAGTGAATTAAGTGGAAGCAGCAGAAGAAGAATACCTCTCTCTCTCTCCCCTCTCTATCTCTCACCTCTGGAAAGATTGAGGGCAAAGAAATGGTGGCACTACTAGTGCTGAAGCATGACGATGAGGCTGCCTCCTCCTCCCCTCCCCCTTCCTGCCAAATATGCGCTCGTTGTGTTGTATACTTTTATTTTGCCTTTGCTGCTGAGACTTTCTCTCTCCTATGTATTTAAGGGAAAAAATAGGATTATGTCACACTCGCCACTACGGCACCCCCATCATACGTCATCCACCAGAGAAATTCTTAGGTGCACACACACACGACATGGTCCATGGACCTAGCATGTAAGTTCTCACCGTATATATATTTCTTTATACTGCTTATTAAGTAACGATGGTATCATTTTCATATTATCTGTATCATTTACTCTCACAGCCTATATTATTATATCATCTTTTAATAAGTCATTTTATTTCATTATTAGTTTTTCTTAGATTTTAAAATCACCTACTTTTTAATAAAAATTATAGTATATTTTAACTAAATATGTGTTTATTAATTGATTTAACAAGATAAAAATTTAATTTATTTTTCGTTGCAGCTTTAGGCTGTATATGAAAGCGCGTCAGAAGTTAGCGTGCAGACAGACGATATTACGACCTCACATAATCTTTAAAATAGAAAATATGACTACACAGCTCTAGAATTATGTATATGTACATCTAACCCATTAGGAGATGGTACTTATAGGCTTGGTATTATATTTTATTTCGTTTTTTTTCTAAATGCCTGTATACATGGTTGCGAATATATGTGTGTTGGCATTCAAAAGTCTCTTGAGTCTCTTGCGGTTTTAAAATCATTGATAATGTGTAGGTGCGTCTGTGCATTGTGTGATTGTTCCGTATATTTTATTTTATTTTGTTGCCATGTACTTTTTTTAAAAAGCATCTTAGACAGGAGTATATATGTTTGCAGCTTAGAGTTCTTGAATGAAATTGATAAAGGGCATGAAGCTTGTGGGTGATTCACAGCTACTTCAAATCCATGGAAGAGGAAGGGTTTTCTTTTTTTTTGTATGAAGACATTTATTGCGGGACACTAATCAAAGGTTTTAAGTAGCAACTACCTCATAACTAATATTCTTTGTTTTGTAAGAAACGACATATTATAGGATATCTTTTAAGGAAAATCAAACACGATAATTTTTTACTAATTATTACATTAATAATATATATGTTGTATTTTATATCGTTAGATCCATACTTTAAAATATTATATTTTTATGTGATGTTAATTTTAATTTTATAGTTGTTATAACATAATAAAAAATAAATTAGTGATCAAACTATGTTATAGAAAATTATGTAAAAATTCATAGTCTCATAGTTTATAGTAGACTGGAGTACTTTGCTAGTGACAAACCATTCTAACTATGTGTCAACGGGTGATCGATCAGTCCTCCAAGAGAACTATCTGAGGAGGTGAAAGAGTGGTCGGAAACGTCTATCGAAAGGATACGATGGTCGACTCAGTGACAATACGAGCTAAGGATTTTTAGACAGGTTCGTTTCTTCCGGAGGATAATAAGTCTATGTTATGTGTTCTTTGTTGAGGTGATGAATGAATCAAAGTACAATGGAGTGAGTTCTTGTGGCTCTAGAGATTAGACCTAACTTCCAAAGAACCGATCCTCCTCGCTCACGGATCTGTCCTCCCTTTTATAGCTAAAGGGGGCAGTTACAAAAGGACTTGGTACCAAAAAAAAAGCTAAGACCAAAGGCTAAAAAGTGAGTAGAAACAACATCTGAAAAGTACATAAATGATCGCTGGGTCCTACGCGTCGTGTATATCTCGTGCTCCATCTCGTCTTGGGATCCGTTCTCCGTAGGTACCTTCTCCGCAATCCTGTCGGGTGACGTCATCTTTTGTCGGGTTGTCCCTTTCTTGTCTCCTCTGCACTCCTTGCAAAGCTAGCTTTTCTCCTGAGGAGATTTGAGGTCGGGCTGATGAGTCGTAGTGGATAGAACATTGGAGTCGGGACAAAAAGGGAGTCGGGATGGCTGACCCTAAAAAAAGGTCGGAACTTCTGACCCCCTCTCAAAGACTACCAGTCCGACTTCAACTGATCTTAACTCTGCTTTGTGGGCTACCTCACGGTAATACCCTCACACTATGAAACCACTAAAAAGATAATTATCACACGGTTAAATGTAGGATATTAACTGTATGTGTCAAATTAATATCGATCAAACAAATATGATTGCTCACCCTGTAAACCAACATATAAGAAAAATAAAATCACATGTAAAATATGAAGTAACTAGCTCCATTTATAAGGTAGTCCTCGGATCTCTATACTCAACAAAGAAATTTCTTGTACTAGTACCCAAACCAAAGGTGCTCCGAGACTACTGTCATCCGTCATCCTACAAAATGTCAAATCTAAATTAATCTAATCACTACAATTGAGAAATTCGTTGGAATTTTCCGAACTATTTGTATGCATTTTCTTTGGTTTGGAACACGTTATAGTTGGGTTGCTCTTTGAATCACATTATTTCCAGATAAAGATACAGAACAGTAGAGTCCATGTCCTCCATCAATAACGTTGGGGTAGCATGAGATTATGTGCCCTAGCACTGTTTGTGTAGGGCAAAAGTGGACTTTTTTTAATGGTGCTACTACTAGTATGCAATTGTTGTGTTGCAATGGCACAAGAGGGCCGTGCATCAGAAAGGATGCCAACTAATTTTTGTGAAAGCTGCCAGATGTCAAATAGTGGGGGGTGTGGGGACGACGACTCATAACCAACAGATTTCGGTGGGTGCAACGCGGTCGACGGACACGAGGCACGCAAGACAGGGGTGTGCTAAACCATGCGAACCAACCCGTGTGCAGCAGATGGAGGATAATTTTCTACTGTTATAGATTTTTAGTTGAGGTGTACAACACAAAAGGAAGATTTGGGCAAATACTACTGGTGAAAACATGTTATTTAATTGGTAAAATTTACTACATGACATTTGAAAGTTTATGACTTTTTCTATGAGAGAACCAAAACACGTATCTTTTCGTGAACACCGTAAAAACATGGTAATTAGCTACTGAGCATTCGTTATATTATTTTATTATATCCAGTCTGGAGAGAGAAAGAGTGTTGAATGTACCTTTTTGCCCCTGGGGTCGCTCGGCTATTGGTTTGAACCGACCCAACCCAATTCACTCCCACATACTCGATCCCTCTCCTCGAACCCTAGGTTTTGGGGGCAACGACGATGGTGCGGCGATGAGCTCTAGTGAGGGCGATGGTGGATTGAAGCGCGTAGTGTTGGCATCGATGGAGCTATGAGCTCAAGGTCACAGACGACGATGGCTGGAATGTGGTCCCGGGGTGAGGTAGTCACAGCTTGATTCTTTCCCTGCTGCTCGAATCCGTGCCGTTTCCACTGTTTGAATCCACCGTCGTCGCTAATCCGTTGCCCCCCTCTGCTCGAATCCACTAGCACCACTTGAATCCGTCGTCACCACAGCTCACTGATGCACCATCCTCGTTGCCATTGACCGAGCTTGCCGCTGCATCGTCCTCGTCACCCACAAACCTAGGGTTGAAGGAGAGAGGATTAGGAGACTAACAGTGGAATGGATATGATTCAATCCAGTCCCGGTCGGGTTAAACAAGATAACCCCAAGGACAAACTTGCCTTTTATTTAAGTTTATCTTTTCATCTTGACCGAATAATAATAAAGTAATACGACGGGTGTCCAACAACTAATTACTCCAACAACTAATTACTATGTCTTTATGGTGTAAAAAAGATATGTGTTAGTGTCTCACAGCAGAGACCACAAACGTTCCATGTTCCGTAACAAATTTTGCCTATTTAATTTCTATCCCTAGTTCAAAGCTATTGTTAAGTTTATTTATCATGCTATTTAATTTATAAATTATGTAGATAATCCATTATAATAATTCAGTCAATAATCTATTTTAAACTGGACCTAGTGTAATGTACTAGAATTTTATTCCATCTATTTTCCGCCAATTTGTATTTGGGGTAATTTCGTTCTTGTCACTATTGATGCCCAATATTAATTTTGTCCTATTTTTTAGTTTCGTTTTTCCTTTTACTTAAACGAATCCACATTTTGTACTACTTTGGATGGTGAAGCGTATATCCTCGCTTGCTGTTGCACATTCGACCCTATATTTGTTCATTAATTATGTTTCCTCCCTATGTTTTACATGCGGCTTGGAATTTGATTTTGAAAATAAAATGATTTGTCACACAAATTTTGACTAATAACAACAATTTGGACAGAAAATCAACAAAATTGTACATGACCAGAGTCCGAATTTTACACAATTTTGACAAAATTTTAATAGCATTTCAATAACATCCCCCTGTCGCCTGCTTGTTGCTTGTTGCCAAGTCAACCCGACCCTGCACCTCCCCTACCGTGGCTTGGTCGGGTCACCGACGACAGCTGCTTCTTCGTGCCACCTAGCTGGCCCACCGACGCTGCCCTGCTCTCCTCGCAACCGTCGACCCGCCCTCTTGCTCACCATCGCGGCTTGGTTAGGTCGCCGCCGACAGCTGCTGCTCCATGCCGCTTGCTCCCCTCCTTGCCGCCCTGCCCTCTTGCTCACCGACGATGGCTGTTGCATGGGAATTGGGGAGAAGAAGCTCAAGGAGTCCAAGTCGATATAACAACATTTGCAAAAGTAAACGGGGTAGAAAGGTCAAACCATATTTTACGAAATCATTATTTCTTTTTTCTTCTATTTCTTCCATAAAAAAACAATTCAATTAAAAAAAGGAAAAAAATAAAAACCCAAAGTAGGGGTAAAAATAAAATTATCAAATTATCCCTTCGTAGGTTAATATGCTTCAGTAGAACGTTCTTGTAGTGAACTGCAGATGGTAGAGAGTATACTATTTATTTGTAGATAATGTTTAGAACAATGATATTCCTACGTGTAAGAGCATTCACGTTTACAAAGAATTCTTTGGACTTGTATTTGTCATTATTTGTTTTAGAGGAGCACATCAACCAACAAGTTCCTCACAACCATACCAGGAATATTTGGTGTCCACGGTAAAAAAGATGGAGGTCAATGGGAAATACTATTACGTATATTGTGTAATCCTATCCTATTTTTATTTTTTTTATATTCGTGCCTTTTCCAAATTCTACTTTTTAAAAAGTAACTTCAAATACTAAATAACTGGTCAATCAGTGAGTTTATTCCTTTGACCATCTCATTGGTACCAAAGAGAAAAGAGAAATAAAATTTGGTTGACTTGTGCCAAGGATGTCACTGGGTCTGTTTGAGGAGGTTCGAGAAGTAGTTGATGTGAATCTGGAGTTTAGATTCCAAGAAGTTGTTGTTGCGGTTGTGGGTTCTAGTTCATTTTTAGGTTATATAACCACAATTTTTTATAATCATAATGAAAAGTCAGACTGTTTAGGGAGCGAGAGATTTCAGCTAGCTACCAAAGCTTTCTAAATATGTCCAATGTCCCAATTAGGTGTCGTAGTATCAATCATATCAAACCGAAAACCGAAACGATATTAACCTTGATCCTACAAGCTCTTACCAATAATGTGAATAAGTCCACTCATAAAGAAAAGTCAACCGAATATATCAAAATTATTATTACATTCTTTAAATTATACAATATATTATAAATCTTATATAAAAATAAATATTTTTAAATCTAATAAATCCCAGTCCATATAGAACGATCTACTTGTATCTAGGAATGAGTCGTATTTAAGTAGTTTAGGAAGTAGTTTGTGAAAAGCTTTCTAGCCCCATTAATTGTCCTAATAAGTCAAAGCCAAAATTTAAATTTAAATTTAAATTTTTAAATTTAATTTTAATGTTGATTTAAAAACATTTTTAACGTAATTTTTCAGTATTGATTTTTAAATTTTACCTATAAATTAATTTTTATTTTTGATTTATTAGGAAATAGGGACGATCGATGAGTACTTTAACTTTTAATTCATTTTTAGATGCTTATGATTTACTTCTATATAACAATCTAAATTGTTTGGAGGCTTTATCGGAGAAACCGAGACTGACACCGTCGTTGAGCAGGAGATTTTTCTCACCAATCGCCACTGCATGTATCAGGGAACATATCAGTCATTTTGCCCACGCTCTGCTTCTTGGTCAGCTAACGAGGCTGACGATGATGAGACTTGATGAAGGATCTCTCTGTGCTTAGCTCAAGTCTAGGAGTACTTTTGTGCCAACAACTTCCTCTAGATGCTAGAATAGCATCTAGTAAAAAATTCCAGATGGATAAGACCAAACACCTTTCCCTTTCTACATGTGCATGCCTACTCTAGCTAGATACGTTAAGCAGTCCGTAATCCAACAGCTATGGTGCCATTAATTTTCTTTTTATAAATTGCTGGATAGGAAGAATAAGTGTTGACGACATTGGATCCAATCCAAAGGTCTTTGTAATTGATATACTAGTACCTCCATACTGTCCTCTGATTTACATGGGTCAATAACTTATATATGTTCTATAGATGTATAACAAACATATTAGCCACCCAAAATCAAGAGAGACATATATATATATATATATATATATATATATATATATATATATATATATATATATATAAGCTGCTGTGTGACATGTTCCGTACGACATGACCAAACATCTAATTTGAAAACTCAAATTGAAAATTCAAACCGTTCAATTGTTATAAGACAGACAATTGGGCATCATTGTTGATGAGCGAATTAGCTCAATGGTTACACGAAACGGCTTATAAACGATTAAAAAATATTTTATAAATAAAATTTTTATATACATGTTACTCGTTACTGGTTTAAAAACGAATGTCAAAAAATAAACTATGATAAAAAAATACCAAATCTATTTTTAAATTTAAATTTAAAATTTTCGCTTATGCTTACGCTTTACACACATGAGCCCACATGTTTGGTTGATCCCTATGAGCATTATTACTACCGCCATAGAGTATAATCTATCGTGCTAGCTCTATCAACAGGAGAAAAGTAGGGCTGTCATAGTTTTTGTGTTAAGCAAGGTCGCTTTCCACGAACTAAGAATCTTGTTTGTCCACAACCACTTTCCACCTTATCTGTTGTGTACTTAAATTTTGAGATGCACCTTGCACCTAACGCATAACCATGTGACGTTGATTTATGAATTTGTTCCATGATTCAGTTCAATTTTAAACCTCAGTAGTGAACTGTCCTAGCATGCTGCTGCAGCACTGCAGCCTGCAGGTGTACCCAGAGCAACAACTCGGGCACTCGTCGACAAAATCTCCAGGGGAGAGCGGAACTATCATGCGATTTGAGATGAAATGATAAGAATTTCAAAGCACACATTTAATCTACTACTATCAGAGAAGTTGAGACCGAACTGGTGTATACTATGAAACCAGAAATAAATAGGATGGCAAAAAGGGCATCAAAATTGGTGTTTCCAATGCAGGACAAGTTTTGGGCGGTGCTAGATGAACTGAAATACTAACATGTTTTTCCCTGCATCATAAACAAAAGGTGGCAGTTATCATGAGTATTATCTTGCATTAGAGCATGGCTCTTCAATCAGCTCTTTCTTTTTCTTGTCGATACGAAACCAGCTCAGTTGTCGCGTGAGAGCACTGCCATCCAAATCATCATCAAAAACTGGGAGGAGCCCAGCCGAGATGGCTGAGTTGGTTTTGCTGAAATGCTCCAACCTGAGCTCCAGAAGTCATGGCCGCCATATCAATGCTGATATTTCCAGCCAACGGCGGACCGGCTGGCTGATGCACCATGGGTTGTGGGTTCTGCACCATGGTCATCGTTGTCGGCTGCAGTCCGTGGGGCATGGCAGGGAACTGCAGGTGAGCAGGATGTTGAACTGGGCTGAAAGGGGCATGACCATTGTGTGATGGCAAGTAAGCTGTATGGGGAGACATTGGTTGGCCCATCATGTTGTAGAATGGTGTTGATGGCATGACGGGAATATCTGTAGGAGCCTGAATCCACACATCTGCTGTTTCAGCCTGCAACCAGCACAAATATTATTCATGTAACAGTACAGCATGTGTCAAAATTATGATCAGAAAAATCTCAGCCTATGGATGAAAATATAATTACCTGAGGGTTGAGTGTGTAAAGATTGTTGTCCTTATATTTACTCATATTGGCATCTTCGACAGTACCTGTGCCACCAATTACACCAGAATTGACTGGGTAACCATTCTGATTTGCAAAACCACCGTATCCAGCAGGGCCACCAGGGAACATTTGCTTACACTGATGAGGTTGTCCATATTTCATGCCATTGGGTGCTAGCTGTGAAGTTCCGTTTGGCATTACCAAATAGCTGCTGGCACTTGGCAATTGTGTAAATGCTGGATTGCTTGAATAATTTTGAACAGCCACTGGAGGCACATAGTATGGAGAGAAAACATGTCGATATGGCAAGCAGTTTGGATACTGCGGTACATGCATGTGTTGGTACATTTGAGGCACTGGTTGCTGAGTTGCTGCAGTAACAGATAACTGATTGAAATTTGCAGCATGTAAGCCCATCACCTGTCAACAGTTTCACACAATGTCATATAGCTGCTAATGGAACATTGATCTTCTACAATGGATAAGCCCTAACAAGAAAAGCTAAACATCCAGCACTATAACTACAAGTAAAATGCTGGAGCAAATCAGTCAAGATTAGTCCAGCCTTTGATAAAACAGTTTTCAGGTCAAAAGTGCAAAAACAAAAGAGAAAATTCTAGCAGGTAGTATGGAAAAGCAAGCTGCGCTAATAGCTTGGATTCCCTTTTAGCTTCTTTGGAGCGATAACAGATGTTCCCATAGGTGAATGCAGGTCTCTGATGCTTCTAAAACTTCAAATACAAGGTCAAACAGCCAGGTTCTCAAAAATCATTGCATTCGCTATCTGCAAATAAATCTAGAGGAATCCAGACTTGAGCATAAAGGCCGTTTGCTTAAGTGTGCTTTATGAATGTAAAATCGAAAGCGATGTATACCAGACAGGCAGACACCAGATCATAATAACCAGACTTGAACATAAAGGCGGCATGTTGATATTACCTCAGATGGATAGGGTATATTTTGGGTCGCCTCACTATCAACAGCTTTAGTGATAAATGGCATCTCATATCTACAATCTGGCTCATATTCCTGGTACACCAGGAAAAGAAAGGATGAATGTCAAGTAAAACCACTAAGCTCTACTAGGAATCACAAATAAGAAACATCGCCATCCACTTAATATATTCTATTAACCTTAAAGTCATGCACAGCTGAATTGTCCTGATGCTGGGGCTGAGGTGAAGAATGTGAGACCTGGGTTGAAATCATATCATTTGTCCTATGCTCTCCAATAACACCTGGACTCAAGACCTCCATGTCCTCAGTCAATGGGTGCTGATATTCAGAAATTGAAACAAAGGAATCTGATTTCGGAAGCATGGCACAAGAACCAACAAGATCCGTCTGGTCAGTAGGAGGCACATCATCAGTTGTTGATCTGCAAGAGTATAATGCTGTCAAATTGCAATCAACGAATAATTACATGTGACATGTCTCAGATTTAATTTGGACACAAGGGTAACTTCATAGTAGAAATCTGAACTTTTCGACAGTAGATATGGAAAGTTCTGACAGTTTTCTGCTTGAGGAAAGAAAAAGGATGCAAGATTATATCAAAGAGAAGATGCAGCAAAATCACCTTGAAGAAGAATGGGCATTAAACTCTCTGTTAGTTGAAGCATCAGGAGCTAATGTAAAAGCCTTCGACTCAACATCACATTCAAAATTACCAAATATAAGATGTGTTCTTTCTGAGTCTGGTACCCTGAGGTGTGCAGGTATGATGACATGTTCATCTTCAGAAACATTAGCTTGTGAAAGCTTCTTAGACAAACCAGCCATGCGTTCCTGATTACCATCGACAGATGATGCAGCACTAGAATGTACCACATTATCTGCATGATTGACAGGACTGGGGCTTACTGATTTGGGTTTCCACTCCAATTGTGGGTTCACTGCATAAAAACCACGATATCTGGTTAACAAAAATGTAGCTCTAAAGAAGAAGGAAGACTACCTTAAATAATCCCTGCCCCTATAAAATTGGCCAAATACTTTGAAAGATAGTACATAAGAATTTACACAAAACTGAATGGCAACAGTTAGCAGCATTTGGTTTTCAGAAATATAAAACAGTGCTCCATACATACAGAAGATGTGCAATGATTTGGATATAAACAATAAGGCTCCAAGCCAAACTATGCATTACTAACACTGGATATTACTCAAATGAATATCTTTTGTCATTAGCATGTTACGTTACGTTAAGCAAAATGCCCTAACAGGCTAACAGCTACTGCTGTGTTCAAATTTGAGCAGGAAAGAAGTATATGTCAGCATGTGCAACAAAATGGCATACGCCGCATACCCACCATAATTGTACTTTTTACACATCCCAATTCCCAACCAAGTTTCCATGGAAACGCTAACCTTTTGTATGGCCAACAGGGGTGTTTGGCTTAGAATGATATTGACTCGAAGAAGATGGTCTACTGCTCAAGTGTGTAGATGAACTAGGACGGGAGTTTTTCAATGATACACAAGAGAATCTAGATTGCTGTCCATTTGAAGCATTATCTTTTGTTGCTGTACTCATTGGCACCTTAACTGAACTGTTTGAAGTAGATGTATTTGTTGCTGTATTATCAGATGGCTGTTGCCTAGCACCAACTACTCCGACCTCACGCTTTATGGCTCCAAAAGTCCCAGCTGATCTAGAACCAGGAGAGGGTACATGTATTGGATCTGACGAAGAGCAGCAAAGTTCACCAGTAAAATTATTTGTTCCTGATGGCACAGCAAGCACTCTGTTCTCATTGCCCTTTGCTAGAACTGCATGTGAGCCAACCATTGTTGTAATCATCCCATCAGATTGTCCCACTGTTTGGTCCTTAGAAGGCTTGACTTCTTTGTGTCCATTATCAGCTTGAGCTGTCCCGCATCCATTAGAATTTTGAGTAACCGAATGGCGTTGTGCAGGTAACTTTTCGGTTGAGCTTCAGAGAAACATGACAAGGACATATATGAACAGAAGTGATACTGGTGAAATTTTTGAAGCAAATTCAGTTTCCACAAAAGAAAGCAAGATGTCAAACCATAAAGCAGTGAAACATATAGTGCTATTAAATATTCAAGTAAATAACTACTGGTTGTGAATAGTATAATGTAGGTAGAATAGCACATGGGAAAGAAGGCATGCCATTCAATTACACAATAATTACATCTACAATTGTATAACTAGTTTGTTCTATACAACTGCTAACACAACGGTTGATGATTTGATTATCTTAGCTGACATATTTTCTATCTGTGTAAATAACTCAAGTGCATATTCCAAAGAGGAAATATTGGAAGCAATCTGTTCAATATTGGAGCAATCTATTCATTGCTACTATTATGCATACTCTACCTTTTGTCTCCAATATTGGAAGCAGTCTGTTCATTGCTAGGGCCTCCATTATGAAATGATCCTGGTATAGTCTCACCAACTACCTTCTTTCGATTGTCTTTCACAACACGAAACTCCCTAGTGACACCTGCGAATACCAGCTTATAAAAATTTAACTATCTACTGCCTTGAATTGGTCACAGAACAGCAAAGAAGAACATAGAATAGTTGTTATTGGCTTATTGCTGGTAATAGCAATAACTTCTACCCCAGGAGGCCAGGGTATGTTGAAAATGAGTAGCATTGAAGCTAGCAGAAGCTATTTACAACCACCAAAAAGACAATTTATCGTGATGTACCAGAGTAGCCAACCCTCCATAAATTCCTTGTTTCATAACTGTTTGCCCAGGCACATATATCCATCGTGTTAGGATGGCAATGTAAAGTACAGTTACAAGCATGCAATTGGTGGTAAGATGCCTAAGGGGCTAAGAATAGAAGGAAAAAGGCATTTCTTTCTGTCTTAACACACATTTGGCTGATAGTTTGAATAATAACTCTGATTAAGCAACGTAAGGGTTTTCCTAAGATGGCGTTGTTTGCAGATGGAATCACAAACCAATCACATGTCAGCATCACTAAAAACGATAATGAGCAAATCCAGTAACATATCATCTCATACCGCAAGCTTGCACTTTGGGCAACAACAAGATGCAAACATTAACCACAGAGAGCACACTGTACAGAAGAAAAAAAACAGAAGTGATCCTCTAACAGGGTAAAAAAAATTCATGCAATGCACCTGGAAAAAGTACCACAGAAGACATGTTCACTCACTAGTTATTAGAAAGAACACTTTATGCTATTCACTTATGAAAGTTTACCAGGCAATGAATTCCGGAAGTAAACTCCTTTGTTCGTATTCCTATTAAAAACTCTTCCAGGTCTTGCCCATTCTGCTTGCTTTTCCTTTTGTACCCTGGGATCATTGGAACCTTGGTGACTTGTGTTCTGCAATAACAAAACAAACTAAGAATAGGAAAAGACTTGGATAAACACAGTAAGTCAGTAATCACAAATCATACTGTCGATGTTTCATTAAGAAAGTAAAATCCTAAATATGTACTACATTTTATATCAAAATAGCAACAGTTAGCAGGCTATAACATTTTTGGGTTTTTTAATCAGAAAGCCAGTAGTATTTATTAGCAAAAACTAATAGCCAATTTGAATATCAAGCATGATGTCCAAATCTACTGTGGGCTTTCACTGCTCAAAGAACCAAATTTTTAGTAGTATTCCATATTAAAATCCTATGACCCTTAGAGGAAACAACACCCATCCCAAACATCATTGCAGAACACAAACATCAATCCTTTTTAATTTCAGACCTAACAGGAAGGTTTGGAAAAAAAGCAGCAGTACTGATTATAATAATAAACAATAAACCAGGTTTCACATAAGGTCTAACACAGTTAAATTCAAATATTAAACATGTTAGTATTCATGTATCATCATCAGGCGCGAAGATACAAAGCACATTCAGAACCCTATCTCTTTGTTATTGTCATGCCTCCTTCAAACACAGGGTCGGACCTAATCGCGGGGCATGGGGGTTTCAGCTGAACCCCAAACTGCCCGCACAAATCGAGACTAGACCGGATTGGTTGATTAGATAAAGGTAACGAAATCGATTAAACCCCGAACGGATCTTCAATCTGCCCATGCCTTTTTTTTTCGTCCGAAACTGACCTGCCTCATCTCCGACCGGTCGACGCGCGCGGGCGGCATAGGGCTGGGCGACCTCGCCGGCGCGCCGTCTATAACCTCGCACCCCTACTTCACCGCCTACCTCCTGGGCTGCTTCCGCAGAGGGAGTTAGACGGTGCAGCGGCCGGAGTGGAGGCGACGGCGGCGGCGGCGGCGGCAGCGGCGGTGGCGGCAGCGGCGGCGGCGGCGGTGGCCGGGGAGGTGGAACTACGGGACGTGGATGGAGGCGGGGGCGGCGCCTGCGGGGGTGGGGAATAGGGTAGAGAGGAGGGATTTGGGAGGAAAAGATCGATTATAATATAATAATATAATGACGTCGGTTTTCTCGAATTTTTTCCCCCGGTAAATTTGCAGTTTATACCTCCCTTGTAGAATTTTACTACTTTGGAGTCCTTTATAGTATACTCTTTTCATTTTACACTCCATCCTCTCTCTCCTTTTGCTTTAATTTTGAACTTTCCTTTTTCCTCCTCTTCTCCGATTCCAACACCGTGTTGTTGTTATGTTCTCCCTAGACTAGGTTTCATAGTGCTCATATGAGCAACAAGCTCGTAGTTGCTTGTTGCTCGATAGAGTGTCATCTGACATCGTGTTGTTGAATAAATGTATTTGATTTATATTTTATGTGATGAAACATTGGATTTGTGTTTTAATATTCTTTGTGTGATATTTTGTGTGGCGGTTAGACCGGCTAGACATGTCGGTCAGACCGGTGTATGTGCACGGTCTGACCAGAGGTGTGTGCGCGGTCAGACCGGATGAGTCCGACTCACAGTCGGTCAGACCGACTTTGGTTCACGGTCGGACTCCGAATCATAGTCGGTCAGACCGGCACAGTCTAACCGGCAGACTTCGGTTTCGGTTTACTTTCTTGGTTTCGGATTAATGTGAGTCAAGTTTGGACAAACTTGTGCTCGGAATATGGTTTCTTTGTCGTATATGTGCAGGTATCGCTTGAGGTCTCGGATAGTATTGTCGGTGATGGATCGGAGTCGACTTGGGAGAAGTGGACGTCCAGGGATCAACAGATCACGTGGGATACTAAAAGGCTAAAGGATAATGCACATGGAAGGTGAAGAATCTATATGGTATATGAGAGGAATCATATGCGTATGGAAAGAGGAGTCGAATTTGAAAAGGAGTCCGAATTCGGGAAGTTTGATTGAGATAAGGAAAGAGATGAGTTTGTAGCTGGCAAGAGAGGGTTTCCTATGAGGATTAGGAGTCCTAATCGGTGAGGAATTCGTGGACCTACTGCATGTATAAATAAAGAGGGAGGGTATGCCTCCTAGATATCGATTTTCAAGAGAGAAATTTGAGAGAATAGCTAGGGTTTCAAGTTAGGTCGAGATTTTGGTGAGGAGTGCTGTTCTTGCACTTTGTAAACACTTTTAGATGTAATAAAGTTGAAATAGTTTGATCTACTTTTTCGAGAGTTCATCTACCGGTGTTTTCTGGATCCCGACGGTCTGACCGTAGGTGGCGCGCGGTTTGACCAATGGGTTGCAGCGGCGGTCCAACCGGAGGCTAGGCGACGGTCTGACCGGCCAGGAGGGTCGGTCTGATCGGCCGGTATACTACGATGTGATCGGCGGTGGCTTCAACAGGTTTGGTTTGTCTTTGTTTTGTAGATCGGTTTCATCGGTATCTTTAATTTTGCAAAAGATTTGGGTTTTTGGTTTTCCCTACCATTTAACCCTCTCTGGTAGGTTTGTTTAGTCTTGTTCGATCTTACACGTGTTATTGTCAAATTCTATCTAAACACTTATTTCGTGTCGAATAGAATGGACCTTCGCACATCACCCTTTTTATTTTTTAGCCTAGTATGCTTTTAAATCGGGTCAATTTTCTCTTGTTTTTTCCCGGTGCACCTGGACCTTTTGGCCAAATTCAAGTGGTCGCCTGGGTCCTTTGCGGCCCAACTTTTTATTATCTTTTTTAATTTTAATATTTATATGTATAAAGTTTCTACATATAAAATTATACTCTTATATTTCTTATATTTCTATGTAAAGATTTTACATTTTACATTTCTATGTTCAAAATTTTATAAAGTTTTATACATAAAAGTGTATGCTTACAGGGTTTCTAGGTATAAATAAGTTTATTATATATGGATTATACATAATTTGTGGGTTAAAAATAAAAAGATCGACCAACGCTTGTTTGTAAAAGGGGAAAGGCTGCCATGCGCACAGTGCATGTGGTGCTCACGAGTGCATTAGACCTCTCCTGTTGTTGTGGTCATAGCGAAGTCATCTTCTCCTTAGTTGTCTAGAGTGATAAATCTAGAATTTTAGCTTAGGATATGCTTTCAAAAAAAATTCAATTTAACAATTATAAAATTAACGTATATATGTATTAAGTAACACGATAAAGCTTTAATTTTTAGATTAAATAGAAACGATCCACTAAATACAATGTAAATTGTTCAAACACTATATTGATAATTAAAAATATATGCATAAAAGAGTACGAGAGATTTATAATGCTATTTTTCTGATTAATTTATTCGATACTTTCAAAGAGACATGAATGCATTAATTATATCATCTTTATCAACTTGAAAGTATATCGCTCAATAAAAGTGACTAGACAATCATCTAAAAGACTATCTTTCATCTTATTTTGTAATTTTGTTTTCAATAAAACCATTATAGAAAATGCCTTTTCAATACTTGTCGTTGCCACAGATAGAAGCAATACCAATTTGAGAAGCTCATAGACCATATCATACACTTTGTGTCTTTCTATTTCAACAAGCTAAATTGAGAGATCAACAATATTTTTTAAATCTTTGAAACTATCATCCTGTGTTATGTCATCAATATAATTATGCACTTGCAATTAAAGTTTGAGAAAATTATTATTTGAGCACTCCTTTTGGTAGAACTCAGCTAGTCTGTGTAGCTTCTGTGCATTAAAAGAATTAAATGAATTAGAAGGATTGAAGGCGGACATACAAGACAATAACTTCATATTAATAAACAAACCAGATATACAAGGCGTGCAGTACAAGGCAGTGCGTGAGCAAAAGAGGACCTAAAAACAAAATAAAATCAGTAATAAACTAACCAGAGGAGCACGTGGTTCAATTGTTGTTCTTTTTCATATAGTACAAACCAATACAGAGACAAAAAGAGTAAAGACAGAAGTCAGAAACTAGAGGGAGGTGTGTGGGCGGCTGGCGACGGCGGCCGGCGCGTGGCGGTGGCCGGTGCAAGGGCACACACCGCGGGCGGCGGTTGGTACACGAGCGGCGCGTGGGGCGGTGGCTGACGCACGAGTTCGGCAGCACTGGTTCGGGCGTTCGGTGGCAGTTCCTGTCTTCCACTCTTCCCAAGTTCCGACTTCCGATTTTTGAGGCGACGAGCCGTACTACCGTAGGCAACCACAATTTGTGGACTTGCGGTTGGAGTCCCGAGTCTTCACGCGACGCGACAGACGGGACGAGATTCGTGCTGGAGAGAAGATATGTTGCCATACACTTTTAATTTTTTAACACACACACACATATATTATACCCCTTACGCGTAGACCCCAGGGTATGCTGGGGCCCACTCAACATACCCTATAGATCCACCATTGGTTGTCTGTCGCTGTTGTTGGCAGCATTGGTGCATATGAACTCATTAAGAAGTTTAGAAAGGGTTCAAGGTGAAGAAAAAGGAAAGTATAGGGGCCCAAAGTGAAAAGTATAGTTTAAGGGGTCTAAATTGCAACTTCAATAAGAGTAGACTACAATGCAATTCGGTTCTATGGTCCTGTTTGGTAGGGATCTAGATTCTGTGATTTTGGATTTTGATTCTCCTGAATCAGTTTCTGGAGATAATCAGAATCGGTACGATTAGGTGTTTGGCTAGAAACATTAGATATGGATTCTACGGGAGGGATTTCTAGTTAAATTGTCTATAATACCCTTGTAGACATTTCATATCTAAACAACAAGTTTTTGTGATGGAAGAACTGAAAAAATCTAGTACCGTAACAACTGAAAAAATCTAGCAAATTGTGGCATTGCCCTGATCAAAAGATATCATACAATAGCAAGTTACTATTGAAAATACTAACTGCTCGAAAAATTGGTTCATCTTCATCCTACTTCTCATCTCCTTCTATATCCTAAATTTTGCCAAGAATCAATGAATTAACATGCTTATTTTTTCTCTCTGTTTGCCAACAAGCACCGAACTCACAGTGTGACAGGGGGAGTTGGCGACGGTGGCGGCCTTCGGGCCGAGGCGGTGGCATGGCTAGGGCGCGACCTGGCGGGGGAGAGGCGGGCGGCGTGGCCAAGGAGGCGAGGACGGCGGGGGTGGGGGTGGCGCGGCCAGGTGAGGCGCGATTGGGGAAGATCCAGGGACGGCGCGGCTAGGAGAGATCCGAGGCGTCGTGTGTGCCACGGCCAGGGAGATTCGAGGGCGACACGACCGGGGGACGCTGGGAGCGTCGCGGGCGGTGAGGCCGAGGGAGAGGCTAGGGGCACCGCGGCCGAGGAAGATGCCGAGGCCGGCGACGAGCTCAGTTGGCGGCGACGTGAAGGACCCCCAACCCTAGCGCTTGCGTGCGGATGAAGAGGCCCAGTCCGAGGGCAAGGCAGAGTGGGGTACAAAGTGCCAGTGGCGAGTAAATTTTAGAAATATTATGAGTACTTTCATATTTGGTTGGGTGGATTTTTCCGAGAAACAACAAAATGGGTGATTCTGGTTTCCTGTGTAAAATTGAGGAATCACTCCAACTGATTCTTTCAAGAATTTGTACAATTTTGTCCGTTTGGCTTAGCTCGAAGTGATTCCAGTGAAAATCAGAGAGGAGAATGCCTACCAAACAGGACATATGTTTCTACATGCTGCTCAAACATAACTGTGCCAAAAATTAAATATAAAATAAAAACTGTTTTATATTATAGGTCGGTTTGACTTTTTTCTAGTCAAACTTTTTTATTTTTAACTAAATTTATAGATAAACTAGTAACATTTATCACAACAAACTAGTTTCATTAAATGTAACATTGAATATAATTTGATAATATATTTATTTTGTATTAAAAATATTGGTATATTTTTCTATTGAAAATAGTCACAACGACTTATAATATGAAACGAATGGAGTATTTTGTTTGTAATTTCGTTTTCTCATTTTTAACTTTTTATTCTAAACCAAAATGAGTGTTGCTTGTAGAATTTACTCGGTTAACATTCCTACGGCTCTGTCCTTCTCACTCGAGTCTTCTAACACCAATAACTTACTCGGGCTAACGTGATATTCTATAATACAACCAAACAAATTAAAATAAATAAATATATTTTAGGAAGCAAACATAATAATAAGATGGAATTTAAGATTCACACGAAAAGAAATGATGGAGAGAATTTCTACCATCGTCTTCTCAAAATGTAACTATTTTTGGTTGGGAGGGAAGTGGTATTATATTGTTAACAAATTACATTGGAGACATGCAAATAAATTCAAAATTTGGAAATCATCCTGATGCTAGTAATGATGCTAGTAATGATTAGTAATGATGCACGTGCAATTAGTATTCCCATTGTACGTCATAGGAGACATGTAATACACTCAAAATTCGAAATGTAGCAATACATTACGAAATGTAAAAACATAATTAGGCAAGTACAGATTATAATTTTCCATGCAGCCAGTTGCGCAGACAGGCAATTATGGAATTCAAGAATTCTAAATCATAAATATTTAGGAAACAACAGTAGAAAACAGTATACACCAAGTATAGAATTCCAGTATAATAATTTACCAAGACAAGAATATACTTACTACCTCCATCCCAAAATATTCTCAAAATATAAAGATTTTTAAAATAAATATGATTATTAATAGTTAGAATTAAATTGGAAAAAATGTGATTGGATGAGAAGTGTTGAAGAAATTGAATTATGAAGAGTTGTGATTGATTGGAAAGAGAATATTAATGAATAAATTATTATAATTTAAAATAAATTTTAAACGTTAAAAATTGTTATATTTTAGAGAGATAGTATCGTCCAAAGATCGTTAATAATAATGACTATTTGGTCCGGTTATCAGTAGCCTGATACAAGAAATACATACGTTCTTTATTCTCGATGTGAAGAGAGCTGAACACCTTCAAGAACTCCAAAGCCATTCTCCTGAGTCTGTTAGACTGTAGCAGATCTCCTCGATGCCCTTTCTGCAATAAAGCCAAAGAATAGCACACGGTGGACATCTCATAGAGGGTTAGTCCAAAATTTAAACATATCTCTCCCAAGTTGTCCTATTTCCTTGCATTTGATCACTATCAATTTTTCCATTTCTAAGTGGCAGGCGAATAAGGGTCTGTTTGGTTGAGGGACTAAACCCATTAGTTCCTGGAGTTTAGTCCCCTTTAGTCCCTAATTACCCAAACAGTAGGGACTAAAACAGACTAATTTTGCATCAGGTGATTAGTCTCTAAGATAGATGCTAATTGGGACTAAAGTATAGATTTCTCTCCATGCCCCTGCCGCCCACGGCCGCCCGGCGACGCCCCGCGCCGCCCGCGTCCTCCCGGCGCCGCCCCACACCGGCCGCGTCCTCCCGGCGCCGCCCGCGCCGCCGCGTCCTCCCGGACAGCCCCGAGCCGCCCGCGTCTTCTCGGCACCGCCCGAGCCGCCCACGGCCGACCGGCGACACCATGAGCCGCCCGCGTCCTCCCGGCGCCGCCCGCGTCCTCCCGGCGCGCCCGCGTGGCCCAAGGCCTCCCCGTGCCGCCCGATGCTGCCCACGGGTAAGTCGAATCTGCGTCAGTTTGACTAATTCATGTGCATCGGTTTGTGCATAACTCATGTGATCATCAATAGGCAATAACAACACCCAACTAAACAGCGCAAGCGCAGTATATAAGCACTTGCAGGGTGGGCGGCCGCACAGCGACAGGGCCCCCCAAACTTTTACATTTAGTACAACCAATATATTAATCTATGTTCTAATATGTTTGATAAAATTCCCGTCTCATTTTTTGAAGTTGACATTTTCCTCTTAGAATGTTCATTTTTCTTCATCTGACAAGTGTTCAGTGATCACAGCCACCTCAAAAATTCTTGGCTCATGACAACGATATGAACTTAGGCACTAAAAATTTTATTTTTTTTACTTCCTAAAGAAACAGAATCGTCACATTAGAAGGTAATGCTTTTCCTGGTGTAAACAAAGGGTAGCTGCTATTACCAGCTCATAGGCTTCCTCAGTCATCCATATGTTCATCGATAATTAGAACATAGCTAGAGAGGAAGTACCTTGGATCAATCGACAATATTTTTTGATTCGGATAAAGGGTCACCGGCTACACGTGGATACAGCAAAACATAGTGTAAAACTGAGTGGCTACACGTGGATATCACCTGTTGATTCGCGCGAGATCTCCTGCTTCCGTCTGTGTTTTGTTGAGGTCGAGTAACGAGCTGGGTTAAGTTGGGGTTATTCTGGCGGCAGCTCGAGATCGATGTTTTCAATTATTGTGTGTGGATTCAACAGAGTTAACTCTTCAACTAATTTGGTTCAATTGCCACGCACCACGAAAATCGATTGAAGAAATGGCCGGCAACAAGGAAGAACAGTACAATTTTTTCTCCCAAGCTCACACACATCAACCGGGCGCCGGCAAAGACGGCAATGACTTCGGTTTCTCACAAGCGTCGCCTACCATTGGTGGTTCTGCCGCTGGCTTGCATTTTTCGGTGAGGGGCTCTGGGAGGGGGAGGGGATCCGGGGGGGTTTGATCTGAACTCCCAGGCCGATTGTTTTCCCGACTTCTCCTCGTACCAAGAATTGTTGCAGCCGGATGGACATGGAGCTGCCCCCATTCCGGGTACCATGAGGTCGGCGGTCACCCCGTCGCGTCCTCCTTTCACTGCTAGCATTCGAGGAAGAGGAAGACGGGGAGGAAGAATTGGTCGAGGCCGCGGTAGGTCGCTGTCCATTGGCGCGGGATCCGGCAGGGGGATGCGGGGATTCGTTCCCCCCTCGGCCGCTTCAGGCGAAGGATTCGTCGGCGGCCGTGGGGGATCAATGTCGTCATTCGCACAAGGATTCACTGGCCTTGGTGGATTTGGAGGTTCTGGCCGGCATCGGGGATCTTCGTCGACATGTCCTCCAGCAGCTGAGGAAGAGTGCAATGAGGATGATGAAGAAGCAGACTTTGGCGATGAGAGTCAGCGCACGGTAAATCATCTATATACATATATTTAGACATTTGTCATTTTACAATTGTGCAGTTATGTGAGTTGTAGCTCTTTTGGCAAATATAATAGTTCTAGCTCTTTGGGTGTTATATTGCTTAGCCATAGTTCTTTGCAAACTAATTTTATTTTTTTATTAGAGTATCTATGACAAGGCATGTTGGACAGAAGAAAACACCTATAAATTTTGTGTAATAGCCTGTGAGGAATTGAGGGACGGTAATTGTCCCAGTGGTACATGGACAACTAGAGGCTATCAAAATTTGAAGTCTAATATTTTGTTAGCACTCAACTGAAGCATTCAACCAAACAACTGAAGAACAGAATGGTTCAACTGAAGAGTATGTACATATGTTGGGTATGGCTTAATCAACAAACGGGGTGTGGTCGAGGACCTAATGGAGAGATCACTGGGTCAGATGGTTGGTGGAAAAGAACAATCAAGGTATTAATATTCAAAATATGATAACATCTTAATGTTCTTTTAGAATATTATATTTGTACTAATACAATCGCATTACAGGAAAAACCGGACGCAAGAAAATTTCGAACTGGCAACCCTGAGTACTTGGACATGCTTATAGAGCTATTCCAAGGTGTGGCAGTTGAAGGATCCACTGCATATTTCCCTGGTGATGAAGATGAGGAAGAGGAAGACGATGCAGCATTAGGGGAAGCAGAAAGATTTGAAGATGCAGATGAGGGATTTGAGGATAGTCCAATGAGCACTAACAGCAGAAAGAGGAGGAGGAGCAATAGTCTGTTGTCCACAGGTTCAAGTCCTGGCAAGAAAAGCAAGAGCCCAGTTGTTAGGTTGATGAAGGGGTTGCTCAATACCTTTAACAGTGAGACTGAGAAGTCCTCCCAGATAATAAATGAACTGTTACATAAAGGAAAGCCAAATGAGAAAAAAACAGACAAGTATGAGCAATCCTTGATGCACTGTCAAAAGTTGGCTATTGAGTGTGGGGCAACAGAAGAGACTATGAAGTATTTTTGTGCAACACAGTTATTTCTGGAAAAAGGGAACAGAGTGATGTTTCAGAACATGAGAAGTAATGAAGCGAAGTTTTTATGGTTGAAGAGATGGTGCCAGCAGAAGAATTTATATTAGTTAGTAATTTCAGTTAATTGTCGAACTTTTCTGCAATTTATAATGTCATGTTATGTAATAGACTTATGCTATGTTATGTTGTTACTACTTTATTATGTTGTGTAACGGACATGTGGTTGAATGTCTTGCTACGATGAGTAATATTTCTATGTAATCGTTGTATATGCTATGGTTACCTACTATGCTTATCATGTGTTTACCTGATATGATGGATTTAAACATGTAGGATGGTGATGGTTCATCATGTGAGGAGGAAAGTTATGATGAGGATAGTGGTGATGAGGACAGTGGTGATGAGAGCAATGATGATGAAGACACTGGTTGTGAGGAGGAATGTGATGATGACACCAGTGATGATCGAAAGAAACGCCTCTTGGCAGCATTGATACTTCAACAATCAAGGAAGCGAAAAAAACTATTGCTAGCCTCCATGATTGGTACGTATTACTTGGACTCTTATTCTAACAAAGCTCCTAGAAGAATATCACCAGAGTCTGGACATGTTTGGGTAATGAGAACACTTGCCAACAGAACTGCATGTTACAACATGTTTAGAATGAACAGACCAGTGTTTGAGAAATTGGATAATGTGCTTGTGGAGTCGTATGGGTTGAAGTCCACTACAAATATGTCCTCAATTGAGTCTTTAGCCATTTTTTTTGTGGATAGTAGGTGCCCCCCAATAGCTTAGACAAGTTGAAAATCGATTTGTTAGGTCTTTGGAAACAATAGTTCGAAAGTTCAAGGAAGTATTGACAGTGATTATCAAGCTTGCAAAAGATATCATTAATCCAAAAGATCCTCATTTTACTATTGTGCACAAAAAGTTACAATCTGCAAAGTATACACCGTACTTGGATAATTGCATTGGAGCAATAGATGGGACACATATTCAAGTTGTGGTACCAGTTTCTACTGCTGTGCAACATATGAATAGACATAAAGAGAAGAGTCAGAATATGATGTGTGTATGCGATTTTGATATGAGATTTATTTTTGTTCTTGCTGGATGACCTGGATCGGTTCATGACATGAAGGTGTTTAATGATGCTCAAAACAGATTGGGTGATAAGTTTCCACGACCACCTCTTGGAAAATTTTATCTAGTTGACTCGGGTTACCCAAACAGACCTGGTTATCTTGCACCATACAAGGGTACAACATATCATTTTCAAGAGTACAATGAATGTATAATGCCTAGAGGAAAAAAATGAGCACTTCAATTACGTCATTCTTCTTGTAGAAATGTCATAGAGAAATCTTTTGAAGTTTTGAAGAATAAGTGGAGGATTTTGTTTCGATTACCCAGTTATCCACAAAAAAAACAAAGCAAAATAATTGTTGCCTGCATAGCACTGCATAATTTTATTAGAGATAGTAAGCTAGCTGATGAAGAATTTGACCATTGTGATCAAGATGCAAATTATGTTCCATTGGCCGGAACAGATTTTTCTCCAACGAATGATACAACCGATTTTTTTTGATAGCCAAGTGATGAATCATTTTCGGGACTTGGTTGCCGATGGCCTTTGGACTTTGAGAGATATGTGAATTGTTTTTTATTGATCTTGTGAAACGAGTAATTTGTAATATGAAGCACTTTCATTTCAAATTGTAATAACAGTCACTTATATAAATATTGTTTGTATGAGTAAGGACAACAATATTTTCGGTACTATATTTGCTATCTACATGATTGTATAAATATTTTTTTATATGTATATGAAGTATCCTTGCCTTCATTTTGTATTTTCAATGGATTTTTTTATTTTTAGCTTGCATGACTACATAAGGGCAATATGGTCTTTGCACAATGTAATTAACTTCTTTTAGTCCCCTTTAGTCTTTGAAACCAAATAGGCAGGGACTAAAATATTTAGCCCAGAGACTAATCTTTAGTCCCTGGACTAAAATATCAAACATGCTCTATATCCTTCGAATTTAGTTCCAATTCTTTGGTAACAGGCAACTTATAGTCGACATAGAATCAAAAAGAATGAACACTTACTGCAGGGACACCGAAGCTTTTTTTTCATTACAAAATTTTAAAACCATATGCTAATGCAATGCAAGTGCTCTGTACCTGTTTGATGGACACAATTTGTTGCTCCAGGATGGTTTCAACTTTCATATAAATAATATATGTTGTGATCTCTTTTCTTTACAATTAATTCCTTTTCAAAAGTTCTCCCTTGTAATGTCTCTTGAAATCCCAGATTTTTTAACTCCAAGGTCCTAAGCCTAAACATTGAAAAAGACTGCAATTATCCTCTCTAAACAACAACCTTACAAATTGGCTATAATAAACTGTGCTGTTGCATTCTATGTATCCTTACCTCGTCAATTCCATAAGCTTTGAATCACTTTGGGAATTTATTTTCGTGGAGAGGAATCTCTTTTTGAACTGTGCTGTCCACTTCATACTTTGCCGCTGTCAGCAGGACCCTTCCCCTGCCCTTGCCTCTGATCTGTTGGCAAGTTCTGCACTGTCAGGCCTGTTTATCTTTAGATTAGAGTTATAGAGTGCTTCTGATCATGGATAATTCCTGAAGGTTCTGTTCATCCATAGACCATTCAGTATAGGATGACTAATTGGAAAAGGTTTGTTAGAAACCTATCGAGACAGGAGTAGAATGCAATTCCATCATATCTTCATCTCTTCAATTTCTGTGGCAAAATGGTAGCCCGCCTAGCACAAATGACTAAGAGCAAATCACGGCGGGGACTTGCCGCATAGTGCCAATTTTTAGAACACTGTATGTAGCATTTTATTTTTTGTAAGACAAGCATAATTAAAAATTGGTATACTAAAATGTATAAATGGCCTCTTCAAAAAAAATATAAAGGGAAAAGGAGAGAGGAATTAAAAATGCTTCTACATAGGTGGAAAATGCTAACCTGTATTTTCAGCTTTATGCATCAAACTGATTCTGTTATTTTGCATGTATGAATATATGGCAGAAAAAAGGATTCATTAATTACATGTAATATATAACAAGGCATGAATCAGTTCCTCCAATGATAGAGAGTTCAGGGTAATATTATGACGTGCAGTGGTGCAATTAGTTCTAGAAAGACTTCACCTGAAGGCTATGAACACATGTATTACTCAAGAACTCAACTCCATCTGCTAAATCATGCATTGCACATTTGCACTTCTGGTCTCCTGCATATGGAACAACCTGTAAGGCTAGGCTCCATCATACAGTTTTTGCAGTTATACTTTGAACTCCCCCGGAAGCTATGGAAGTCAACAGTTAAAACAAGAGATAGTAGAATTTTCAGGGCCGAAGACCCTGAGTATACAATGTTCAGCCCAATAGGAAATTAAGGAGCCATCGCACGTCGATTCGTTCTCCAATTTTTTCCGATCTTTTTCAATCGCTCGTTCGTCGTTCCACCTTCGCTGCTCTCGCCTCTCGCTCGTCTGCTCCCGCTCCGCTCATATCTTTGGCTCTCTGGTGCTCTTGCATCTTTGCCGGACTCCTCTGCCTACGCCAGATCAGTGCCAGTGGTGGCTGCCGGCTTGCCGCTGTCGCCTGTTTGTCTACCGCTCTGCCGGTTGCTCTCATCCTCTGCTGTGGTGTGTGGTCTGCTCCTTTGATTCATTGATTGCCTGACTAATTGCATCTCCGGCTCTCTCACGGTGAGTGATGAATTTTAATGTATATGTTATTTGGTTTATCTACTATATGCACTAAATTAATTTTTTTCTTTACATTGTATCTATATATACGTGCATAGGTTTATCAAGTCATGTCTTCTATTAAATCGCATTAGAAAATATAATTCCGGCTGTGAAAAGGCGTAAGAAAAAAAAGAATAGAAGATTTAACTCAATCTCAGAAAAGAGCTATGCATAGGTATATTACAAAAGAATCACAAGGTCCATCCGATGATCAGACACTTGATATTAATGTTGCCGATGAACCTAATGGTGTTGAGACAGGGGCAGAAAATATGCTGAGGAAGTTCTTATTGACAGCACAAATGATCAAGTGGAAAATCATGGAGATCACATTGACGACACAAGTGTTCATGTCAATTTGAATAGTTCACATGCCGCTGATATCGATGCTACTTTCCAAGATTTTTGAATTCTCTTGATCCTAAACAAGTTGACATCTTAGCTCAAATGGGTCCTAAAAGGGACTTATCAAAAAGAACTCTTTGATGAGAGCCTGAGAGCTTGAGAGAGCCTGAGAGCGCGCCCTCCGGCCCCGGCGGGCATCCGCCTCTGCGCTGCACGCCACTCCGGCGGCGGCGGCCACAAAGACCTCCATGCTCTTCGCCCTGTCCTCCACCAAACTGGCCCCTTCCGACGAAATGTCGCCGCCGGGAGGGAGATCCTGGAGGGAGGTGGTGGCTGCAGGTCGCTCTAGGCCAGAAGAAGCTGAGGGAAACGATTTTGATGGAAGCGGATGGATCCAGGTCACGCGGAAGCAGCGACAGCATTCATGGCGCCTCACCGAACAACCAACCAACCTCTTTAAGGCGAGCCGGCGTCCCCGCAAGGAAGTCCCACGTTGGCTCCACGGCCGCTGTTTCAAATGTTTGGGTTCGGGCCATCAAAAAGCATACTGCACAAGCCAAGTGCGTTGCCATTCCTGTTGGCACAAAGGCCACCTATCCACCTCCAGCTCCTGCCCAGCTAAACAGTCTAACCTCTCCCAAGCGAGGGGCAAGGGGAGCGCGACCGGAAGACAGGGTGCCGGGATCTTTTCTCAGCAGGGAGATCACTCGGGCGTAGGCACAGGCGGTGGGGAAGAGAGGAGCACGAGAGAGAGCCCGAAAGCTAGGGAATCAGGAGGATCGTCTTCTCTGTTGCGTCCCTCGCGGCAGGAACCCCCTCCAGAAGCAATGGACAATGGCTTCCAGATCTGCCAGCGCCAGCTGCCGCGCATGGAGGAGGAATGGTACACGGGTGAGCCAGACCTCCGCCCCTTGCGGGGCCGATGCGCCATCTCGTGGACTCCGCGGATGGCTGAAAATGAAGAGCTCCTTCAGCATAAAGCGCTTCTAGCGACAATCCTAGGAAGTCGCCCTGCGATCTCGCCGGCGGAGATGGTGGAGGTTTTGGTGGCTTGTGGGGTTCGGCCTTCTGCTTGCCGCGTGGAAGTGACGACGCCCGAAGATTTCTTGGTTGTCTTCCGCTCCATCAGCGACCGCGACTGGGTGTTGCAGCACTCGCGACAAGTTTTCTTCAAGGGAGCCCCGATTGGTTTCAAGCGTTGGGATCGAAGGCTTCAGGCGGAGAGCACACAGCTGAAGTACTTTACGAAGCTGTCACTAGAAGGTCTCCCACAGCATGCCTGGGAAGAGGGAGCCATCTCGCAAGTTATCCGGGGCATTGGAGGCGAATTGGTGGAAATCCTGTCGCCAGCTGACGCGCGTGTTCTGACCGTGTTCGCGTGGATGAGAAACCCGTCGAATGTGCCCAAACACCTGGATGTGGAGGTGCCGGAGAGGGCAGGAGGAGGACCGCCGAGGTGGGAGCGGACACCGGGTTCAGCCCTGGTGCCAAAGGCGCCACTGCACAAGAGCTCCCTCACCTATGATGTTCTGATCCACGTCGAAGAGCTGATCGATCCAACACCTTTGCACATCCCAGCTTTACTAGGGACGGATTATGAAAAGATGATATGGAAGATGAAGTTCCAAGGAGGGTTACTTTCTCTGTTGGGTGGTAGAACAGATGGAACGGACCTTGGAATTCTCAGATGGGAGGGGGTAATGGCTACGGGGGAGCATCTGGATCGGCAGGAGGGTTACCGGGAAGACAAATGTCGTCGGTTAGACGACCTCAGATGGGTGGTGTGCCAGTTCACAACAACAATAAAGCTTCACATGTGATTTTTACAAGTTCAGAACAAGGGCGTGTTCAGCGGCGGGAAGGGTTCTGGAGTTGAAGAAGAGCCGTGAAGACGGTGGGGAACAAGCAAGCCAACGAAACGTTCTTATCTTGTCACCGTGCCAAGGAACCCATCTCACTCTACCATTTTCAGTTCAAGCTTGATACGAGCCTCATACTCTTATCCCTGTGTCTGAGCAACGGGAGTTTTTTTCCCCTCTGATCTCTCTTACGGAGAAGGAGCACGGGGGAGGGGGAGATGAAGGAGTAACAGAGGAAGAAGGGAAGGCGGCGAGAGGGGCGATCACTAGAGCGGGCGCGCCGACGGCGGCGGCAACGGCGGAACCGCCGGCTCAAGCGGCTAGCGCAACGACCGAAATCCCACCGGAGAAGACACCTGCTAGTGGGGCCGTCCATGGCACTAGTTTCCAAGCCGCGCAGGAATTGGCCCAGAGGGTTTTGTCCAACCTGTCATCGCCTACGACGCCATTAAAGAAGCTTACTGCTTTGGCAGGAAGAGTAATTGAAGAAGAGAGGCAAAGTCAATCTCCGCATTCAATACAGGCAGATAGCGCCTTCTTTTCGAGCGGCGGGATAAGTGAAGGCGGGCAGTGTGAAGGCGGGAACCCATGGGTTCGCTTTTCACCAATTACAGAACTTCATGGACCTGAGTTGTCTCAGCAGGCCTTCAGATCCCAGCCTTTGGGCCCGAATCCGATCATCAGAATTGGAGATTGTTTTCCTCTGGTCTATTCAAGAAGGCACACTGCTGGGCAGCTGCCGGACGGCCTGCGGGCGGCAAACGACACGGTACGGGACGAGCATCCGGCAGCTTTGATCCGGTTCACTTGGCGGCGAAGTTCGAGATCAAAGACACGCTGTTGCTCCACAAAACACATACCCGGTGCAAGACTGTGAGACAGACCAAATCCGGAGCTTTATTGCAAGTATTGTTCAAACGCCAGTGAAATCAATTCTTGGCGCTAGACCGTGACTCCGGATCCGGCCCCAAGGGGAAAGAGGCGCACGGTTATTCCAACCGATTTTGTGCCTTGGCGAAGTGCACGCCTCAGCCAACAGGGATCGGGTGCCCGTCGTCATGCACTTACAAAAGCCCAGTTGCTCACAATGAAGAAGTTGGGAATAGCTGAAGAGATTGAAGAACCGGGGCCGGCTGAGCTGGAGCAATACAAGGCAGTCTTCGATAGGCCTCTGTCGGCGCAGCACTTGGAAGCTATAGCCGAGCTGCTCGACGTCAATTTGGAAGACCGGCCAACGTCGCCACTCATTCTGGAGGGTGATGCTGGAGCAATTTCAGTCAACTAATCCTCAGCCAGGTCAGGGAGGGGGAGGGGGTGTGTGTATCTCGTATCTCCCAATGTTGGGTTCTTTTAGTTTGTTGGGGTGGAATGTACGGGGCTTAATTGCGCGAGACAAGCGCAAGGTGGTGAAGGAGTTGGTGGTGTCTTCGGGTGCTTCAATTGTTTGCTTCCAAGAAACTAAACTAAGTTCAGTAACTACAGAGATTGTTTCTGGGACTTGTGGATCTGTTTTTGTGGTTTTGTTTCACTCCGGCTCAAGGAGCTAGGGGGAATTTTCATTGCTGCGCAGGATTCTTTGTTTGCGGGGAGCTTATCCAAACAGAAGATGGTCTATCACGGTTGAAGATGCGCTAAGGGAAATCTGGACTGGTTCCCGCGTAGTTTACGGGCCTCAACTGGAAGAAGAAAAATTCTTATTTCTGGAAGAGTTGATTGAACTTCAGGGCACTTGCCATGGTCGTTGGATGATCACTGGGGACTTCAACATGATCACTTGCGAAGCAGATAAGAACAATTCGAGAATAAACAGACGAATGATGAATGCATTCCGCAACAAGCTCAATGAATTAGAGTTGAGAGACATGTATCTTTTTGGAAGGCGGTACACTTGGAGCAATGAACGGAGTTCTCCAACACTGGTAAAACTGGATAGGCCGCTTGGTTTCCACGGCTTGGGAAGAGAGCTTCCTGACGCGACCTGCGGGCTCTAAGCTCATCTACCTCGATCACCGTCCGATTCTTCGACTTGTGGGCGGTTTCAAAAGAGACAGAAAGTTCAGATTTGAGTCCTTTTGGATCAAGTTGGAAGGTTTCCAAGATGTAGTCAAAGAATGTTGGGAGGTCCCAGTCCAATCTGAAGATCCATATGTTGTCCTGTATGTGAAAATGGCAAGGCTTTCCCGGTGCTTAACTAAATGGGGACAGAAAAGAGTAAATAAATTCAGACTTCGGTTGCAAATTGCACATGAGGTGATACTTAGGTGGATGTTGCCCAAGAGTCAAGAAACTTAACACAATCGAAAGACGATTGAGAGCTTGCATTAAAGGGAAGTGCCTCGCACCGGCATCCTTTGAAAGAGTAAGGCTGCACGACGATCTAAGGTAAGAGCGCTCTCGACGGTCAAGGTACATCCACCTTTTCAGCTGAAAATGGTGGCCGGAAGAGAAAAATTGTCATTCCAAGATTTGAACATGAGGGCTTAACGGCTACTTCCCAACAAGATATGCAAAATATGGCCACGACCTACTTCAAGAAGATTACGTTCGATGATCAATCCGCCTACACCGTTTTAAATCGGAGGATCTGAACCCGCTGAGGTTGATTTGGCTTGCTTGGAGGGCAGCTTCACCGAAGACGAGGTTTGGGAAGCTATCAAAGAGTTGCCGGCTGAAAAGTCTCCAGGACCGACGGTTTTTCAGGGTTATTTTACAAGATATGTTGGGGTATCATCAAAACTGATCTCTTGGCGGCATTAGACAAATTCGTTCGTAATACTCGAACTGAATCTACTAAACTCGGCCCTTTTGGTACTTCTGCCGAAGAAGGAAGGGGCTGCTTCGATGAAAGATTTCAGGCCCATTAGCTCGATTCACAGCTTTGCTAAATTAGCAACGAAGATCATGGCGCGGAGACTTGCACCCGAATGACCGAGCTAGTCCCGGCCTCCACGAGACGGCATTCATTAAGGGTAGGTGCATCCAGGAAAATTTTCTCCTTGTCAAAGGTTTAATCCAGCAGCTCCACAAGAGAAAAAAAGGAGAAGATGCTTCTAAAGCTTGATATCACAAAAGCCTTCGACACGGTGTCATGGCCATTCTTACTACAGATGCTACAACACAGAGGTTTCGGACATTCTTGGAGAAGACAGATCTCAGCTCTTTTATTCACAGCTGAAACTAGTGTCTTGGTTAATGGTGCAGCTTCGGATCCCTTCAAGCCTTCAAGAGGGTTGCGTCAAGGAGACCCGCTATCTCCACTTCTTTTTGTACTTGTGATGGATGTTTTACATGCACTGATTTGCCGAGCTCAAAGCAGGGAGCTTCTATCACCAATGCAGTTGCAGTTCAGGGGCAATAGAACTATCGTTCCTCCAACCGTGTCACTATATGCTGACGATGCCATCATTTTTTTCTCCCCAAATTTGATTGAAGCCAATACTCTGAGAGCACTATTACAGCTTTTCGGACAGGCTACAGGGTTGCAAACTAATCTGTCAAAGAGTTCTCTAACTCCGCTACAATGCGATGATCATACAACTGTCATGGTTCAGGAGGTGCTCCCCTGCCAAATCCATCAACTCCCTATAACATACCTGGGGCTGCCTCTCTCCTATAAGAAACCTTCTAGATCAGAGCTGCAAAAGTTATTAGATGGAATAGCTAAAAGGGTGGCAGGCTGGATTCCAAGGTTAATCTCAATCGACGGAAGATTGTGTCTAATCAAAGCAGTGTTGAGTGCCTTAACTCTTCATTTTGCTTCTGTGATCCCACTGCCAAAATGGGCCATCAAAGATATGGAACGAAAATGTAGAGGGTTCTTATGGAAAGGGCAAGAACAAGTTTCGGGGTCATTGTCTTGTCGCTGGAACAATGTTTGTACACCGGTGGAAAAGGGGGCTTAGGGATTAAGAACCAACTACTGTCGGGACGGCCTTAAGATTAAAGTGGTTAGTACTAAGCGAGAAGCAAGAAGAGACCGTGGGCCCAGTGCGTTCTCTTTTGATAAAGATGTTCTTGCCATGTTCCATTCTTCGTGTCCTACAAAGTAGGGAATGGAAAAAACACTCCTTTCCGGTCACCAATTGGTCGGGCAAGGGTGCTGCGGTTTGGCGATGGCCGATTCGCAACTTTCCTGCGAAAATCAAATATATCGGTGGCACAAGGGCTAACAAATCACGGATGGGTCAAAGACATAGTGGGGCGCCCTCTAATGGAGCAATCACAGAATTTTTGGAGTGTGGGATGAGTTGCAAGACATCTCCTTGAGCGATTCGGAGGATGAAATCCAATGGCAGTTTGGGAAGGCAGGGGAATTTTCAGTGGCCTCAGCATATAATCTCTTCTTCGCAACAAGAGAAGACTGCAAATTTGGAAGGCTGCTTTGGAAGACAAAGGCTCCATCTAGAGTAAAATTCTTTATGTGGCTCGCTTTACACGGACGGTGCCTAACGGCGGACAACCTAATCAAAAGGAATTGGCCTCACCTGAGCAATGCCCCTCTCGCAACCAGGGGACAAGAGGATTGCAAACATCTTCTTCGATCCCGCACCTACTCCAAGGCAACATGGGACCTAATCCGACATTGGCGGCAGCGATACTTTCGGCTACCTTCAGAGATAGATGGGGATATTGCAGATTGGTGGATAGAAACCAGGATGGAATTTTCACTATCATGCGAGAGGGGTTTTGACGCCTGTTCATGCTTGGTGTCTTGGAGTCTGTGGAAGGAAAGGAATGCGAGGACTTTCCAAAGACAACAAAAAGAGCCGAAGCCTTGTTGGAAGAAATAAAAGATGAGGCCGTCTTTGTGGAATGAAGCGGGTGGGTTCCTAGACTGCGAGTAGTCCGTCTCGCCAGTGAAACTACAGTGGCCCCCCCTATGGTTGCTGTTCCCGTCCTCTCTTTTTTCATTTTTTTGGCTTTGCATACGGTTTGTTTCCTTTAGCCCTGTTTCGGCGGGCTAAGCTCGACATCCTATTGTCGTTGTAAACGAACTTTGTAACCTTTTTTCCCCCTTCCCTTAATGAAAATCGGGTGATCAGCCTTTTGATCATCCCGGCCAAAAAAAAATTCAGAAAGATCCTAAAGATAGATTATCTAGAATATTCTCAGCAATATTCAACACCAGAATTCTATCAAACAGAGAGGAGTATGATAGAGATTGGCTTGTTTATTCGAAGGAACTTGATAGAGGTTTTTTTTGCTTCTGTTGCAAATTATTCACAAAAAGAAGAGAGCATCGCTATAGCAAAGGCCAGTTGGCAAAATAAGGGGTTTTATGATTGAACACATCTTGGTTCTAGACTTAGAGAGCACGAAACAAGTCCAGATCATGTTTCAAATATGACCAATTGGTATGAATTGCGTAATAGATTGTAGAAGGATCAAACTATTGATAAAGCTGCTCTGCAATAACTTGAGAAAGAAAAAGACCACTGGAGAAAGGTTTTGTTCAAATTCTTGCAATTGTAAAATTCCTAGCCAAACATAATTTAGCATTTTGTGGTACTAATAGCAAATTGTACGAAGATAGCAACGAAAATTTCTTGGCCATGGTAGAAACGTTGGCTGAATTCGACCAGGTTATTCAAGAACATATCCGACATATTTTACAAATGAGGAAACTCAAGTTCATTAACATATCCGGCGTATTACAAATGAGGAAACTCAAGTTCATTTTCTCGGACCTAGCATTCATAATGAGTTGATACAATTGCTTGCTTGTATCCTACTTGATTATCAAGTCTAAAATTATCAAGAAAATAAAGAGGGCAAAGTATTTCTCTGTCCTACTTGATTGTATCCTAATGCAAGCCACCAAAAACAAATGTCTTTAATTATCAGATATGTTGATTTATCTCCAAGTAATGTTTGCATTGAGGAATCGTTCATAGGATTTTTGGATGTAAATGATACAAGGGCAAGGACTTTTTGATGTGCTAGAGAAAGAACCGAAGGATCTTGATCTAGATATTGATGATGGGAGAGGATGAGGCTATGACAATAGGCCAAATATGAAAGGAAAACATCAACGGGTACAAAAGAAACTTTTGGTTATAAATCCTAGAGCTTTTGGCCCCCATCGGTTGGCTAAATACGTAATACGTCATTCGGTGTATTAGTAAAATAATAATAATTTATATATAAAACTTTTATATATGCGTTTTAGCAACTTACATGTCAATGCTGAAAAATAAACTTGATGAAAAACTTCAAAATTAAGTTTGAAAATTCAAATTTGGCAACGACTGATGTTGTATGGAGTAAACAATGGGGTCTTCTATCCTGCTTGTGGTTGCCATAGTGCCGATGGACTATACCCGCCTATGGTATTTTTAGAGTATGAAGATCATTGGTGCCAGGGTATATGTGATATTGAGATAAATAAGACGGGAGACAAGGATTTTTATACAACTTTGGGTTCCTTAACTGACAGGTAATAGTCCTACTCCTGTTGGCTGAAGCCGGTGTTTGCCTTTATATATTAGTACATGAATACAATGTTTGAGATAACCTAATCTAGTCTCTGTCGGCTTGGCGGTATGGATCTCTCGCACGTAGTCAATGGTTAGTGTAGTCTTTTTCCTCGAATATGAACTTGGCGAGATTGGAGGTAGCTCTAGATCCCTCATGTCGGCCTTTGTGGATCCAGATTGGGTTTATCTAGGCTTGCCTCAGTGTATGTTTGCTTGTCTTGGATTGTCTAGATCTATATTGGTTTGTCTTCCCTCAGTTGGCCTCTGTTGGTGTGTCCTATCTCCTCCTGGGAAGTCTTGTATTTATACCCTCGGGTGGTTCCTTATCCAAGTAGAACTAGGGAGCCAAGTATGAAATACGATCCAAGTAGTCTTTGTCATATCCAAGTAGGACTTTGCTTTCCCTTACTTATTCGGAACACCTTCTGTATATGAGGTATGATTCTATATAAAACTTGGTATATAATGGGCCTCATCGAGCATAATACAAAAGTATTAGGTATGCCTTATCTATAAAACTGACAGGAAACCTCGACCTCAATGCAAATGATCGGACTAGCGTTGTTGACCGTGTAGCCTGAAGACCCAACCTTGAATCACAAAGCCATTCTTAGATGACCAAATAAGCATGTAATTCTATACAAGTCCTCTTTATTGACCATAATTGAATTTGGACTGAGGTCAGAAAATACTATCTTGGTGGGTAAACAATCACTTTGTTTAATCTTTCTTTCTCTTATTGTACTCTGTGAGCACCATCTTTAGCTGTCTTATGTAGGTTTTCAGATCCATGCAAGATATATGACCATGTTGTAGAGTTGTCATTTTGAGTTTCTAGTAGTTGGCACAAAGTGCAACCACAAGACAACTCTTCGACTGTACTTTGTCATGGGACCCTTCTTATATATACTGAGACTTGAAGTCACTAATCCGATGTCTATCTAGTCAAAAATAAATTCTGACTACTGTGTGCAGACCAGTATATATCTTTTAGTCAAGTACAAGAATTGTCGGTTTGAGCTTTATTTAGTCAAGACAAGATGCGGACTACTATAAAGCCTCCAACTAGTCTCTTTTACTCAAGAAGGTCATTTGCTCTGATATCTGACTTTCCTAAAATCAATTCTCAAAACAAATTATTAGACGAAAAGCTCCCAAGTGAATGCTTAGGAGTAACATGATATAAATTGAAAATAAATTATATCCATGTGTGACAATAAATGAGCACTCTCACCAGAGCTGCTCTCAGTTGAACGAACTTGTGTACTCTTCCTAGCCCTCATCTGGTTTTATGACAAAATTTCCACAAAAATAACTTGAATCTCAACAGACTATGCTGAAGTAGCGAATTTCTAGCCCCAACCGTGAAGTTGGGATAACCAATTTTCGATTACATAACTAGTTAATACGTTACATTGGGTAATCTGACATGACCAATCCTAACATGGTCGTTCGACCCTCAGCACCTAACCAATCCAATAGTATCAAGCCTCCCCGACTAAGGTTTTGAGACCCGGTGATTAGTCAGGCTTAACGTAATAGGACGATAAGAAACGACTTTGACTAGTTACGATATGAGAACATGGGATCAGCAGACAAATATTGCCCACTTGATATGTATAAAAACTTACATAGTTTAATGCATGGGGATGGTAGGATCACTACACATACTGGTCGAGCAGACCAGGCGTAGTCATTTGTCGTCCAATCGTAGAGGTGGTGGAAGGATCACTACCACGCTGGTCGAGGACCAGGTGTGCAGTCGTATCTCGACCACTCATAGAGGTGGTGGGAGGATCGTTTCCACGCTTGTCGAGTACCAAGTGTGTAGTCGTACCTCGACCACTCATAAAGTTGCTTGAATCGATTATTAGATGTGCATCTCATGTGGCCAACATAACTTCACATACCCAAGTTACAAGCATATTGGACGTCCGTTCGCAATCATACCGGGTGATCAAACCGACAATGTTCACGAGGAGATTGTACGTAGTGACCTTTTTACAAATAGACCGAGCATGACCATTTCGAGATGTGAGATAGGCCATCGATCTTTGTTGTTAGGTTTGGTCCGACAACTCCGCATTTGTTCGAGATGTTCTCGACAACAGGGCATACTTGACCGCTGTCTACTAGAGTGCTCGATTATTCCTGAAAATTATTTTCAAGAAGGCAATATATATAGCAGGCAATATCAAGTATATACTCAAATGGCTATGTAAATCTTCTAGTATTGATAGGATATATTGAGCAGATTTATATTGGATATTAGGTACTATGTATACCATAAAAACATGATTTATACAAAAAGAACAGAGCAAGCCCCTAGTATTAGACCATAGTCTGCCTAATATAGGAAACACTTGCACGCTAGATATTGTATAAGAAACATGCTCTAGGTAAACATAATAAATTATGGATATGGAAATAGGTATACTGCGTTGTATGAAATATTGCTTACATTTGTAGATACATGCCGGATATATCCACGAAATCAGTAGATTGATTTAAAAATCAATATACTAATTACCTTGATTAGCGATGCTAATCAATTTGAAAGTAGTCGACCCGAATGGAAACCTCGTGGTCAATGATATCGAACTATTGTTTTCCATGGCGGCGATAGCAGCACTGGAGTAGTCAGCACAGATCGAGGTCTCATGACCGACAATATCGAACCAATGTTCTCCGTAGCAACGATGTCTTGAAACTTTTGATCTTGATAGATCATATTGTTGAATGACATTGGTTTTGATCTGGTCGAGTCATATGATCCGAACTCGTTGAAAATTCCACAGCAACAATGTCTTGACGAAGATTGAGATAATGAGGGTTCCAATTTAGAGGAGAACACACTCCAGTTGGGTCATATCTCCCAAAGCCAAAGTCATCAAAGGATTTCTCGTCAGAGATCTCGCCTCTTGAACCCATCTCGTCGAAACCTTGAAGAACCAAGTCCCCTACCTGGCACGCCACTGTCGACGGACTATACCCTCCTATGGTATTTCTAAAGTATGGGGATCATTGATGCCAGGGTATATGTGAGATTGAGGTAGAAGAGATGGGGGACAAGGATTTTTATCCAGGTTCGAGCACCTTAATTGACAGGTAATAGCTCTACTCCTGTTGGTCGAAGCCGGTGTTGCCTTTATATATCAAGGCTCACAAGAAATGTTCTCAGTTCTGTTTCTGTTTGTTATATGAGTGTGTTAACGACCAAATTTTGTAACCAAATCCCCGAGTTCAGAGTCAAGATTGAAGCGGAATCGGATAAGGAACGCAATCTGCGGAGAAACAGAGGCTGTGTCGGCTGAGTCCGAATTGGCTGTGGAGCCCATCGGCTAAGTCCGAATCGGACCAGGATAGCCGATAGCCGATTCCGAGTTGAGATAGAAGTGGAGGCAGTCCCGAGAGGAAACTTGAAGATAAAGTATTGGATTCGGTCTCCAAGTTGTGCGTTAAAGATATTGTCATCTATGGATAAGGTCCTGTAATAGCAATTGTATCTGTAAATTAGGAAGTTATTAGGTATCCCTTTTGTACTGCGGCATGGGACTGCATCCCGAGATATTGTCGTACTGTAAATAGTAGATAAGGTAGAAACCGTGTCTACACGGATGTCGTTATGCCTGGGTATAAATAAGACCCGAAAGGCTCTTTGTAAAAGATATCAACCAACACACAATCAATCAACTTCGGCGCATCGCCATCCTTTTATTTTCGATGAGTTCTTGCTCTTGCTCGGGCTGCATCGGCTTCGATCTCCGAACAAGATAATCCCTTGTCATTAGTGGTTTGTATTGTAGGGACTAGTGCTTCCATCGTCATGATACTCTAGTTTCGATGTTATAAACTACGTAATTTATCATACGCGGTCTATAATCTAGAGCAATGCCTAGATCTATCCCACAATCAGCTGGTTTCTCTCTGAAGACAACAGCCGATGGTGCTAGATCCAAGGGTTGAATTAGATTATATGTTGTGTCTACCGTCTCGAGGGGTTCACATTAACTTATATAGATCTGTTATTTCTTTTTGTACTTAATGCTGCATCTAATCGACCTGTTAAGTCGCTCTTAGAACTATCAAGATTTGTTTAGTTTAATGTTTATCATTAGAGACAGTGCTGGAGTTTCATCCAGCCTTACCTATTTTAGTTATCTCTTAGTTCTAATTGCTGTTAGATATACTAAAACCGCCTTTTATATTAAGATCTCAATCTGTTTAAATGCCCTAAACCAACGTCAATCTGTCAAGTTACGCTGACAGCCAATTAATCTAGGCTTAGCGCATTTAGATTAGATTGATATCTTTTTATAAAATGTATCGGAGTATTAGCCGATTCATATTAGACTTGCAGTATCGGCTAGGTTATCAGTGCAGATAATTATTATCCTGATGTGCCTTTAGCCTAAGTGATTTATACTATCTCTGTATTCTACCGATCTATCCTAATCACTTAGTATAAATGCGCCTTGGAATAACAATTATATGTTGACTGACGTCTTCAGCCGATCCAGTAGGTTCTAATTTCAACTTAATGCCTATTTCTCGTTTATTGTTGGTTACAGGATCAAACCAACTGGCACGTCCTCAATTCACCAGAGGCGACCAATTTGGACCTGCACTAGAGTAAAGCAAATCTCTCAGGCCAACGCGTGGAAATCGAATTTCTCATCAACACGCTTTTGGCACGCCCAGTGGGACCAAGTGCAGACTTCAAAGATCGACACAATGTTTGGCGTCAAGAACTCAGGAGTCAGCAAGGAAAACGTCATCCCGGTAACAATCTAACAACTGTCGGCTGACCAACTAGCCGACTATAAACAAATGGTTGAGCATATGCAGGCCAATTACCTGCAATCCTTTACCCGGACCATATCTGGGGTCGTCCTCCTGAAGTTCAAATTCAAATTCGAAGACCTCAACACATCCTCCGAGGAGGACAGTAAAGGGAAGAAGAAAATGGAGGACGTTAAACAAGAACAAGATGATTCGGGACTTCACACTCTACAGGACCGAATCGACTCGGTGTCCATCACGCCCTCATCAACCAAAGTGGTATACTGGTCAATACCCTCAACAATATGATAGCCACTGTGATCGACTCGAAGATAGCCGAGCAACTGCCAAGGGGACCGACCTATTTCACTAACAGCCAATTCCCGGGTTATAGGACGCTGTCAACTCAAGGCTTGCCAATCCCGCCAGTGGAACAGTCGAATCCTCAAGCGGGAGCTCTGATTCAACCAAACGCGCAGGCATCGACTTCAGAGCAACATCCTTGGATCCTGGCCCAACAGCAACCTCAACATCAGGGCCGTGGTGGCCCGACAGTGACGCAGGAGCAGGTGGACAACATGTTCAACACCAATCGACGACCAATCATGCCCAATGAGCTGATTGGCAGTGTTCCCCTGGCCCCACATCATAGTCCTGTTGGCAATCGACTACTTCCTGAGCAGTCACCGCCGATCGTGTTCTGGCCACCTCCCGCTGCGAATCACTTGCAATACCAACATCCGAGAGGCCAATATGATCAACAGTATCGGCCACAGATGCCACCACCACTTCAGTATCGGCAAAGACCCATACCATATGAACAATACGAGCCGATACCCCAAACTCAAGACAATAGGCCTTGGGCCGATCTGATTGTCGATGTGATGCACAATCAGTTCGGCCTCAAGCCAAAGGACTCTGGCCATATGTACCGGTACCTGTGCCTAGAGCACTTCAAGAGGGTGCCACTGCCAAACCGGTACAAAATGCCAGACTTCTCCAAGTTCTCTGGGCAAGACAATGTGTCTACCTACGAGCACGTCAGCCGATTCCTGGGTCAATACGGGGAAGCATCGGCTACAGACGCACTCAGGGTTCGCCTGTTCCTGCTATCGTTATCAGGATCGGCCTTCACCTGGTTTTCATCACTGCCATACAACTCGATACAGAGCTGGACCGATCTTGAGAGACAATTCCATAGCTATTTCTAATCCGACAACCACGAGATGAAGCTGTCGGACTTAACCAACATCAGACAGAAGCACGAGAAATCGGTCCAAGATTACATTCAACATTTCAGAGAAATGAGGAACCGATGCTACAGTCTGGTTTTATCGGACTCCCAGCTAGCCGATTTGGTGTTTCATGGCCTTCTGCCGCCAATCCATGAAAGATTTTTGGCTCAGGACTTTGATAGCTTGGCCCTCTTGGCCCAGAAGGTGAAGGCCTACGAACAAAGATTTCAAGAATCAAGGAAGGTTGTCAAGAAGATTACTCACGTCGTCTGCGAAACAGACTCAGAATCAAGCGACAGCAACGTTGAAGTAGCGGCAGCCGAGTGGACAAGAAACAAAAAGGCCATAGTCTGTCAATGGCTTTTGAAAACGGCTAAGGAGGAGAAGTACGACTTTGATATAACCAAAGCCGATAGGATCTTCGATTTGTTGCTGAAGGAAAAACAAATTCGGCTCCCGGAGAACCACGTCACCCCATCGGCTGAGGAACTCAAGAAGAAGTACTGTAAATGGCACAACACCACTTCCCATAGCACCAACGACTGCAAGGTGTTCAGGCAGTAGATCCAGTCGGCCATCGAAGCCGCGAAAATAAAATTCGCAGAATCGGCTAAGCCGATGAAGGTTGATGGCAACCCTTTCCCAGTCAACATGGTCCAAACCGGCCACAGGCGAGCTGATCGACAACACCGAATGACGTACAGCTTAGCCAAAATGCTAAAATCGGTTAGCACCGACTCAGGGCCACCCCATAAGGAGCCGACTGGAGATATAGCTACATCAACCAACATGGTGCACACCAACGGACGATCGGTCAATCGTCGGCCCAGGCAAGACAGCCGGCTGCGGTTCCAACGCAGGATCCAGGAGGAAGAAGAAAGCCGGCATGGCATGCCATACCAGAGGGCACCTGATCGACTGGGCATGGCCTACTACCGCCGCCACGACGGTTGTGACCCGCGTTGGCATTGCGAGTTCTTCAGGTTCTGCTGGGAGCAAGGAATGAGGTTGCCAACCCTCGAAAATTGCCCAACATGCAGTGACTACAGGGAGGACGAATACAGGGGACCACAACTGGAGAGTTCTAGCCGATTCGTCCCCCGAGCCGTTCAGCTTAACCAACGTAAACCCTCTGTTCATGATCAGCTCGGCCCCATCCACCAAGACTTCTTCCAGGAAGAGGATCAAGAAGAGACCGATGAAGAGCAATCGGCCAACCACCAATGGTGCCCTTCGGACCTCTTTACCAAAACACAGAAAAGAAAAATTCAGAGGCTCAAGAGCGAGGGGCAGGAGGAAGAAGTCCGGCGGATGATCCAACAGCAACAACGTCAGCAGGGCGCAAAACATTGCCGCGTCAAGAAACAAGCGGCCCCAGCCGACGAAAGCCCAGCCGACAAAGCCAGAATGGCGGCAAAAGGCAAAACAGTGGTCTCGGCATCGGTCAACATGGTTTTCATTCTACAAGCCGAGTTCGAGGCTACCGAGGCCAACACAGACACAGTGGAGGAGACCATGGCTAGACTAGTTTTGTCCCCAGAATAAGCTATCTTTGAAAAACCTGAGGGGACCGAAAATCGGCACTTGAAGCCACTATACGTTAAAGGATTCGTCAATGGCAAGCCGATGTCTAAAATGCTGGTAGATGGAGGGGCTGCTGTCAACCTAATGCCCTATGCAACTTCTAGGAAGCTGGGGAAAGGAGCTGAAGACCTGATCAAGACAAACATGATTCTCAAAGACTTCGGCGGCAACCCTTCAGAGGCCAAGGGAGCTTTAAACGTTGAGCTGACCATCGACAACAAGACCATGCCCACTACGTTTTTCGTCATCGACGGGAAGGGGTCATATAGCCTGCAACTAGGAAGGGATTGGACTCACACCAACTGCTGTATCCCTTCTACAATGCACCAAAGTATGATCCAGTGGCAAGGCAACAAGATAGAGATTGTGCCAGCCGACAGGTCAGTTAACATTGCTAATGCTAATTTTCCACTCTGGGAAATCGATGGTATTTATTGCCTATCCGGCAAAATCTGACAAGCCGATTTTCTAAAGGTGTCCGATTCCGATATACAACCCATTGGAGACGACGAGCCTCAATTACTACTTTGAATGCGTCGTGGAGGGCTCGAGCGTCTACAGTGAGGACACTGTGGACGATAACGACGGTAAACTTGGGCAAGGTTTTATGTCGGCCGACAAGCTAGAAGAAGTTGACATAGGAACAGGAGATAGACCTAGGCCGATACACATTAGCAAAAATTTGTCTTCTCATTTTAGGTCTAGGCTTATCGATTTATTAAAGGAATACAAAGACTGTTTTGCTTGGGATTATTGTGAGATGCTTGGTCTTAGCCCATCCATTGTCGTGCATCGGCTACCTATAAAGCCTGGGTATCGGCAGTACAAGCAGCCTCCCAGGAGGTTTAAAGCCGATATGTATGATGCGATCAAAGCCAAAATCATTCGGCTGTATGATGCCGGATTTATTCGGCCCTGTCGATATGCAGAGTGGGTTTCCAACATAGTTTTAGTTCTAAAGAAAAACGACAAGCTTAGGGTATGTATCGACTTCAGGGATTTGAACTAGGCTACCCCCAAGGACGAGTACCCGATGCCTATAGCCGATCTGCTAGTGGATGCCGCCGCCTTCGGCCACAAAGTCATAAGTTTCATGGATGGCAACGCAGGTTGATATTCATGGCTGAAGAAGACATTCACAAGACAACTTTCAGATGCCCAGGGGCAATCGGCCTGTATGAATGGGTCGTCATGATGTTCGGCTTGAAAAACGCTGGGGCTACATATCAAAGGGCCATGAACTACATTTTCCATGATATGATCGGCTCCCTGGTGAAAATTTACATTGATGACGTTGTCGTTAAATCCAGGGAAATAGAAGACTATATAGCCAATCTAAGACAGGTTTTGGAGAGAACGAGAAAATATCGCCTGAAGATGAACCCTTTGAAGTGTGCGTTCGGCGTATCGGCCGGACAATTTTTAGGATTTCTTGCTCACGAGAGGGGAATTGAAGTCACACAAAGGAGCGTTAACGCAATAAAGACCATTCATCCTCCGAAGAACAAGAAGGATTTGTAGTCTCTGATCGGCAAAATCAATTTCATCAGGTAATTCATAGCCAATTTGTCAGAAAAGATGGAGCCGTTCACACCATTGCTTCGGCTAAAAGCCAATCAAACATTCACCTGGGGGGCAGAGCAGCAGAAAGCGTTGGACAATATCAAAGATTATTTAAGCTCACCTCTAGTCTTGATTCCTCCACAAAAAGGGATACCATTCAGGTTGTATCTATCGCCGACGAGAAGTCCATCGGCTCAGTTTTGATTCAGGAGGTCAAAGGGAAAGAAAAGACTATATTTTACCTCGCCGACGGCTTACGGACGTTGAAACAAGGTATTCACCGTGGAAAAATTATGCCTTTGTCGTATTTTTCATGCACAAAGTTGAGGCATTATCTATTATCAAACGAGTGCACCGTGGTATGCAAAACCGACGTAGTAAAATACATGCTATCGTCTCCGGTGCTAAAAGGAGGGGTGGTGTCACAGCCTGATTTTCGTTCGGGAATAAAAATCATTTAATAAATTATTTTCTAGAAATTGAATAAAAAGAAAAACAAAGTAAATCAAGTGAAACTATTAAGGAAATTAAATTTTCCTTTAAAAATCATGGCTGGAAATATTTTTGAAATATTCTTCATGTCCTAAAGTACTCTCTAAAATTTTTCGTGAAATTTTGGAGCTCCGAAATAATTTTAATAAAACAAAGAACACTTCAATAATTATTTAAATAAATAAATTAAGATTTTAATGAGCTGGAGATATTTTTATTAAATACTTTGGGTGTTCATATATTTTCAGGATTTTTCTTGGAATTATTTGGGCATTGGAAGTATTTATAAGAATTAAAGGATGTTTGGACCGAAAAGTCTGTTTTTTCTCCCTTTGCTACAGTACCTTCGCGCGCTGTTCGAGCCGCCGCCGCTGCTTCCTCCGTCAAATTCGGCCTAATCCTTTGCCCAAATCAAAAATTAGTTGCGGGAACGGATTCCTCTCGATCTCCTCTGCATTTCCCCCATGAAATCCCCCTTAATCCCGTGCTAAATCGCGCGAATTTCGGCCCCGTTCTTATCCCGACGAACTCGGGATAAACCCTAAGAATCGAGCGCCAAATCCTCTCTTCCCGGTGCGGGACTCTCCCTCCCAAGCCTATAAAAAGGACCCCCTAGATCTCCTCCTCGGTTTCCTTTTTTTTCAAGAGCTTTTCCCATGCTCTAACCACCTTTCCCACGAGATCGATCTCCATCCGTCGCCGGCCTCAATTTCAGCCACCCCTAGCCGCCGTCTCGGCCGTCCCCGGACAGCGCCGTCACCTCCCTCGGCATCGCAAGAACGCAAGGAAGCCCGTCCACCTGTTCCCTTGCGCCAAAAACCGTCGGAAGCACCTCGTCACCGTGAACTCGAGCTCCACGTCCATGTTTCGATCTTCGCCGCACCTAGCCGTCGACCCCGTCGTCGCCGCCCTCGCCGAAGCCACCATCGGCACCGCAGAAGGGGAGGAAGCCCGTCCTCCACCTCTCCGCCAAACACCGCCGAAGGCCGTCGTCGCCGTGAAGCCCGTGCGTGGCCGCCTCCGTTCAACCCGGCCGCGCCGCGCGTCGTCTCGGTCGACGCCGCACCACGCCGTTGCCATTCTCGGCACTGCGGTGTCCGCGTGAAGCCCGTCCTCCACCTCTCCTTCGTCGTAGGTCGCCGGAACACCGCCGTCACCGTGGACCCGACCTCGTCGCCGTTTGAAGCTCACCACCGGCCTCTCCCTTCGTCGCCCGTTCTCGCGTAAGTGCTGGTAAGGAGCGCCTCATCGTTCTCTACCCATTTATGCACTTTGTTTTCGTTGTTGTATAGCCATTCTTCGGCAATCTTTGTTGTCATGTTTGTTGGTGGTATGTTCATGCGGCTATCACATCATCGCCTCGTCGGTGCCACATTATCTCTTTGTCTGCGTGGTTGAGTTCATGGCCGCCACCCTTAGCACCGTGTCAATTTCTTTGTGCCATGTGTCTGTTGATGTGTATCCATCCCAGCCCTAAACCAATTAAATCTTGGTCAGCTTAATCCAAGCGTTCATCTTTATAGATTCATTCGGTTTAATTTGAGCCACTCATCCTTTGTTTCCAGTTCAATCCTAGCCGCCCAAATCCTTGTGATCCTGTGAACCAATCGGAGCTGATGTCTTAAACATCCTTTTCCAGTTAAAAATTAATTAAAAATTACGTAATAAATCATCTTAATTTCCAGAATTCGTTTAAATGGTCCAAAACTTCTAAAATTCATATCTAATTCATACGAACTCCAAATTGGGCCATTCAAATTGCAAAATTCATATAAAATTAATCTCTACATGTTTGTTTACTTTTTATGTACTGTTATTTGGTTTTTATTAGGTTTTTTTCCTCGTTTTGTGTGCCAGCGTGTAGATTTTGCCGTTTCCGGAGTCTGCGCTCGCGAGGGAAAGAGTCCAGAAGTTTGTTTGAAGATGCAAGGCAAGTCACACTTTCCTTGAAGCATATTGATCCTATTTTTATAAATGTTTTACGTTTGCAAATAAAATTGCATTGCTTTGCTAATTACATGGAATGATGGATTACCTATCTGCTTGTTTGTGCCTTATTTACTTGTTATCCGTCCTTTGTTAACCTTGGGTGATAATTTAACTAGCTTTAGTCACTAATATGGACTTTAGCTAGAATTATATGCTTAGCCATGCTTAATTACCAACTAGCTCACTAAATGGAATAATTACACTTTATTCTAGTCTCTAATGAGCTGCAAGCTCGATACACCTGACCATGTCTTATTGGTCATAATTATCTCAACTAAAATATGACTTAATGGTGGGCTGTGGGTGCATGGTTTTGATGGTCGCACCCATGGCAATTAAGGACCGGTTCATGGGAAACCCCGGAAGACATACGTGCAAACCACAAGCGAATGGGCAACGGTGGATCCGTAGTATAGCTTTCCTCGGCCGACGTACCCTAGTGAGGGTGGGCGTGATGGAGTTGGGTCGGCCCGGTTTTACGGGTTGATCGACTGCCGGATTCACCGTGGCACGAGAGGGGGCTGCCCGCTGCCCTGCGGGGAGTGGGGGCGAAACCTTGGTGTGGTATCGCTTGGTTAGAGGGAGTAATGCGAAAGGTCTTGTCATGATTTCCCCCTTTGCAGTATCAAGGTGATACTTCGGGGCATGGTAACATGTGTGGAATCGTGTCTTGTGGGTAAAGTTGCGCATCTCTGATCAGAGTAAAACTATTCGAATAGCCGTGCCCGCGGTTATGGGCGATTGACCAGATTCACTATGATTAGTCCCACTACTGAATAATTTGATTTAATGGAACTGGTTTAGTTCAGGTGGAATGGTTGGGCCTGTTCAACGTGGGGATAACGTTGTTCAGTGGAAGATTAATATTGTCTTAATTACTCAACTGTTTTACTATTTTTAAATAATTAAATGTTTGTAAACCACATTTATGCAAAATAGCACAAGCCACTCTTGTCTCCCCTTGCACGTCCGCATTTCTCGGTGTGGCTTGTTGAGTACGGTGGTTGTACTCGGTCTTGCGTTTTCCCCTTTCGAAGTGTAGTGCTTCGATGTGAAGATGGAGTTAGAAGACCAAGGTTCAGACCCCAGTTGAGTTTGCCTGTGGAGTGGAGCTGAAGCCCCGCTAGTGTCGTCTTTATTTTCCGCTGCAGTTTTGGGTGTGAGGACTAAGTGCCTCTTCAGTAAGTATTTTTATGTTTACGCTTTATTTTACGTTCGGATCTGTGTATTAATTTGTCATTTTATGTACCCTGGTTGATTCCTGGACAGGGATTTAATACATAAAATAGTCAGGAAATTTGGGATAAATTTCTGGGCGTGACAGGTGGGGAAGTGGATATTTGCCCTAATAGAATTTGATCTACGCTATCAGGCGCCCAAGGCAGTAAAAGGACAAGCCATAGCCGACTTCATAGTTGAACACAGAGATGATTCAATCGGCTCAGTGGAAATCATGCCTTGGACTTTAACCTTCGATGGCTCGGTTTGCGCCAATGGATGCGGAAGGCTTGGTAATAATTTCTCCAAGGGGGCAAGCTTCGAGTTTGCTTTTTCAATCACGCCCCACGCCACAAACAACCAAGGTGAATATGAAGTCGTGCTTAAAGGACTACAACTACTCAAAGAGGTTGAAGCCGACGCCATCGAAATAATGGGAGATTCACTGTTGGTCATCAGCCAGTTGTCAGGAGAATTTGAATGTTAGAACGACGCGTTGATGGTCTACTTTCAAAAGTGCCGAGAATTGATGAACAACTTTCGACTAGTGACAGTAAAGCATATCCCCCGGGAACAAACCACAGAAGCCAACAATCTAGCTCAGGGGCATCAGGCTACAGGCCGATGACGAAGGATGTTGAAGTAGAGATCACCACCATGATAGCTAACACTGGAGGTTTGAAATCTACAACTACCTGCAAAATCCTTCCCAGTCGGCTTCAAGGAAATTACGCTACAAGGCTTTGAGATATGTTTTGCTTGACGAAGACCTATATTATCGAACGATTGATGGTGTGCTGCTCAAATGTCTAAGTGCCGATCAAGCCAAGGTGGCCATCGGAGAAGTGCACGAAGGGATTTGCGGTGCGCATCAATCGGCTCACAAGATGAAATGGCTACTTCGAAGAGTAGGATACTTTTGGCCAACCATGCTGGAAGATTGTTTCAAGTATTACAAAGGATGCCATGACTGTCAAAAGTTTGAAGCTATCCAAAGAGCACCAGCATCGGCTATGAACCCCATCATCAAGCCTTGGTTGTTCAGAGGTTGGGGAATCGACATGATCGGACAAATTAATCAACCCTCAAGCAAAGGACACAAGTTCATATTGGTGGCAACCGATTATTTTACCAAGTGGGTGGAAGCAATTCCTTTGAAGAAAGTTGACTCCGGGGATGCAATCGAGTTTGCCAAGGAGCACATCATATACCGATTCGGCCTCCCTTAAACTATAACTACGGATCATGGATCTATTTTTATCTCAGACGAGTTTGTTCAGTTTGCCGATGGCATGGGGATTAAGTTACTCAATTCCTCACCATATTATGCTCAGGCCAACGGGCAAGCAGAGGCCTCAAACAAGAGTTTAATCAAGCTGATAAAAAGAAAGATCGCTGAATACCTGAGGCAATGGCACAACCGATTAGCCAAATCATTGTGGGCCTATCAGATGGCTTGCCACGGATCGATCCAAGTGCCTCCATACAAACTGGTTTACGGACATGAAGCAGTTCTGCCATGGAAAAACATCATCGGCTCAAGAAGGATTCAACTACAAGACCAGCTGACGGTCGATGACTATTATAACTTAATGGTGGATGAATCAGAAGACCTAGTTCTATCAAGGATGCGTGCCTTGGAAAAAGTGATCAGGGACAAGGAGCGAGTAGCCCATCATTATAATAAGAAAGTTGTGCCTAAGTCTTTTGAAGGGGGCGAGCTCGTTTGAAAGTTAATATTGCCGATTGGATCAAGGGACAACAAATTCGGCAAGTGGTCACCTAACTGGAAAGTGCCTTTCAAGATCCACAGATGCGTCTCTAAAGGAGCCTACATGTTAGAAGGATTGGATAGAGAAGTGTTTGGATGGGCTCTCAATGGCAAGTATTTGAAAAAATATTACCTCAGTGTTTGGATCAACTCATGATTCGGCTAAGGTTTTGCCGATTCATGTTAGCCGATGCGTTGAGAGGAATACGCATCGCCTTTAGGTCGTTTTTTGTGCTAAGTTTTTCCCCTAATTTTTCTACATCGGCTCAGCTTAATCGACAGCGACACGATATTCAGTTTGATAATTTTATTAATGCTGAAGATATCATCAACAAAATTAAGGGGGCATACATATATACTATCAGAAATCAGACTTAGCAAATTTTTGAAGTTTTGAAGCATTCAAGATGCGATCGGCAAGTACGCAAATGATTGACCATAAATAATATCGGCAAGCCGGTTACAAAAGAGCTACGAGTTTAAGTTACAGAAGCCTAGTTAGATATTACATTTGGTTCAACGGGAGAGGAAGTCGGTGATGGCCGATATCGCCTTGCGACAAACTTGGTCTATTTCTTCGATGACCTTGGCGTCGGCTGCATCGCTCCCTGGGACCGGCTTCACCGCCCTGGCCAGATCGGATAAATGTGACATGGCCACCTTGATCTTCGCTCGTTGGTCTTCAATCTCTTTCGGCAAGCTGGCCACACGCTGTTCTTTTGCCAGGATGTCAGCTTCAGCCTTAGCAAGTTCAGCTGCCAGTTCTTCCCAACGCTTGCGAAGCCGATCGAGCTCAGCAATCGACTCAGTCTTCAAGGCATCAAACTTGGCTTTCTCAGTGGTGATTTCTTGTTGGCTGGCTCTAATGTTGGCCTCTAGCGCTTGGTTCTCTCGATGATCGGCTATTCTTTGCTTGGCTCGTTCAAACTTGTGCCGATGCGCCTCCATGAAGGTGGTCGGTGCGATGATATTGACCAGCTGATCTGGCAGCCGATCTTGGATGTCTTCGAACCGACTTCGGATGGAACCACAGTCGGTGACCAAAAAGTTGAGGGAGCACTCTAGCTGCTTCGCTATGTCCGGCAGGGTAGCCTATAGGTCCTCATCCAACAACACCATGGCCTTATCGGCATCCTCATCAGGGTCCAGAAACTCTAAAAGGTCGAAGTCCAAAAGATCGGCTACGGTCTGCAGGATAGGAGACAGTTAGAAAATCGACAAAACTAGTAAGCCGATTTATGAAGTTGGACAGAACTTACTTGGACAACCAGGACTGATGTAGCCTCGTCTTCGACATCACCACCACCTGCAGCCGCTGGCGTGTGTTCGCTCGATACGTGGGGGGCAGGTGTTGGAGCACGAGGAGGCTAAAAAAAATACATGTCAGAAATCAGCTGTGTTGATAAAAAAATTAAGAATGATAGAATTTACCGAGGGGAGAGGAGCCGTCTTCTTCTTGGCAGCCAGTTTCTTCACCTACAAATACAAAAAACCGATGAAGCACAAACTTGGAAAAGGTGATGAGATCAAGTAATGAAAGGTGTTTACCGGTTGGGAACGAGGAAAGCGCTTTGGAGGGCTCGGAGTCTTTTCGACGGTTTGTTCAGCCGATGGAGTTTGGGCATATTTATTTGAAGAGCTCGTTTCGGCTATGGCATCATCGACAGCTTGGTTCATCTCCTCATCCCTGACTTCTTCTTTAAGGATTGCATCCACGTCTGGATCGACTGGAGGCAAGTCATCGGCTGGAGTTGGTTTTGGCTTCTTCGAAGCTTGTTTCTTTTTCTCTGCAGCCGGGGTAGCAGCAACCAACGGCTTCGCCCTCTTCTGTCGATGCAACGGCTCATGAGTTTGGCCATGAAGAAGCGTTGTTACCTTCGGCGCGTGGAAGCCGATGATTGATGGGGCCAACCCGCAGCCGCTGGACAGCATGCCAGGAGCATAGAGAATTGCTACTCCTATGTTGCTTGCGTGTGGGGGGGAGGCATCGGTTGTCTGCAAAAGAATGAAGCATGGTTAGTCAAATATACGAGTAATGGCTGAAAGGGACTAAAAAGAGAAGACGCTTACCGATGGGTCATCTCCGGATCGACATTGTCAAATACATCGAAGCCGATTGGTGAAACAAGTGCAGCTTCCACTCATTCCACCATCGGCTGAAGACAGTTGTCCTCGTCACCGCCAAGACAATATTGTCAACGCTGCGCAGAGGGGGACCGGGGATGTTGAGCAGCCGATGCATCATGATGTCTCCTTCGATTTTGCCTCTGGCCTGGATCTTGTCCGAATAATAAAGACCGATCGGCAGTTGGCCCATGCCAAGTTGTCTCGCAACCACCATCGGATGATAAAACTCGTATGACTTCTGGATGTTGCACCCTTGGTCGATGCCGACGAGGAGGATGCAAGGTGTTATGGCCAATATATAAATCTTCCTCGGCTTTTCGTATTCTTCAGAGTTGAGCTCGTCTAGCCGAAAATCGTCCGGGAGTTTGAATTTGTCAAAATCTTCGTAGGCAAACCATATCCTCGAGCTGCTTGGGAAGCTGCTGTACAGATTGCCGAACCAATTTTTGAAATGATTGGCTGTCAGCTTGGATCCAGGATAAGTTGCCGCTGCTTCTCCAAAGGACAGACATCGGCGGGTGGTCACCTCTTTGTCATCTTCGAACCGTGGCTCGATCAGGGTGAAATCAGCTTCTAGTGGAGCTGGCCTTTCTACGACCTGATAAGTGTGAAGTTTTAACCACAGTTGCAGTAGCCACCAGGGCCCTCCTGTATTTACAACCTGCTTGGAAGCCAGCCTAGCCGATGCGTTGCTTAACATCTGGTACAAATAGCCAAGCAGGTATTTTCCTAAGGGGATCTACTTCTTGCTCACCAGGGCTTCGGCTACGTGCTGCCAGTTGCTAGTCGGCCCGCAGCTTGATCCGCAGAATATGAATTTTTCCAACCACATCAGGAGGAAAGCTGCATGTTCTCTCTCGAAGATCGGACCTTCTTTCATGTTCATCAATATAAAGCCGCTCCAGCCTCCTATTCTCTTGGTCTTGAAATTATGAGTGCATTTGATGTTGAGGCTGGTTGGGTCGACTGTGGAGGTTATGTCCAGCCCCGTGGTCATTACCACATCCAAGAGAGTTGGCGTCATCGGCCCTTGTCTGAATAGAACGCATTCAGCGTATCTGACCAGAAGTAAGTTGCAGCCGATAGGAGGGGCTCATCCTTGGGCATGTCGGCTATTGTCAAGCTAGGCACTGGCTTATACCTTGCTCAGTTCAATGGGTTTGCTGCCTAGCTGACATCCTTAGGTACCAGGCCGGCCAGGATTTGTCCGTTGAAGGCCAAGACTTGAAGGCGGTAGACCAATAGGCCAGATCAGGGGATGAAAACCTAAAGGGGATCTGGTTTGTTTCGGCATTAATGAATTCACTGGGGGTCTAAGTTGCCGATCGGCCCTAATAAGAATTGATTTGGACTTAGAAGGTCTGGGATGGCGATTTGGTGAGCGAGGTGCTACAAATTAAAGGATAGAAGAATAAGATTACAGAAGGTAAAAAGCCAAATCACAAGGAATAAGGGGTTACAACCGATGGAACTTACCTCAGGGTACTCTGCCTGAGCCGCGTCGGAGCGAGTGCTTGAAGACGCCATCAATGGTGGGGATTGCCGCCACGGAGGGGTTCGCCGGTGAGGTCGCGCTTCGATTTCTGACGGGGTCTCCGAGGAGGCAGAAAGGTTTTTCTGGCTAGGGCTTGAGGATGCAAAAGTGACAGCGTGGCTTGGTTCGGCGCAAGGCGGACATTATTTAAAGAGTTTTTTGTGACAGTCGAAACAGATTCAACCTGGAGTTGCGCGGGAGTTCAAAACAGCGTCAAACCCGTGATACTATCATATCACGGACTTGGGGGGCATGTGTTAACGACCAAATTTGGTAACCAAATCTCCGAGTTGAGAGTCAAGATTGAAGCGGAATCGGATAAGGAACGCAATCTACGGAGAAATAGAGGCTGTGTCGGCTGAGTCCGAATCGGCTGTGGAACCCGTCGGCTAAGTCCGAATCAGACTAGGATAGCCGATGGCCGATTCAGTGTTGAGATAGAAATGGAGGCAGTCCCGAGAGGAAACTTGAAGATAAAGTATTGGATTCGGTCTCGAAGTTGTGCGTTAAAGATATTGCCATCCATGGATAAGGTCCTGTAATGGCAATTGTATCTGTAAATTAGGAAGTTATTAGGTATTCCTTTTGTAATGCGGCATGGGACTACATCCCGAGATATTGTTGTACTGTAAATAGTAGATAAGATAAAAACCGTGTCCTACACGGATGTCGTTATGCCTAGGTATAAATAAGACCTGAAGGCTCTTTGTAAAAGATATCAACCAACACACAATCAATCAACTTCGGCACATCGCCACCCTTTTATTTTCGACAAGTTCTTGCTCTTGCTCGGGCTGCGTCGGCTTCAATCTCCAAACAAGGTAATCCCTTGTCATTAGTGGTTTCTACTGTAGGGACTAGTGCTTCCATCATCATGATACTCTAGTTTCGATATTATAAACTACTCAATTTATCATACGCGACCTATAATTTAGAGCAATGCCTAGATCTATCCCGCAATCGGCTGGTTTCTCTCTGAAGACAGTAGCCGATGAGGCTAGATCCAGGGGTTGAATTAGATTATATGTCGTGTCTATCGTCCCGAGGGGTTCACATTAACTTATGCAGATCTGTTATTTCTTTTTGTACTTAATGCTGCATCTAATCGACCTGTTAAGTCGCTCTTAGAACTATCAAGATCTGTTTACTTTAATGTTTATCATTAGAGACAGCGCTGGAGTTTCAGCCGGCCTTACCTGTTTTAGTTCTCTCTTAGTTCTAATTGCTGTTAGATATACTAAAACCGCCTTTTATATTAAGATCTCAATCTGTTTAAATGCCCTAAACCAGCGTCAGTCTGTCAAGTTACGTTGATAGCCGATTGATCTAGGCTTAGCGCATTTAGATTAGATTGATATCTTTTTATAAAATGTATCGGAGTATTAGCCGATTCACATTAGACTTGCAGTATCGGCTAGGTTATCAGTGCAAATAATTATTATCCTGATGTGCCTTTAGCCTAAGTGATTTATACTGTCTCGGTATACTACCGATCTATCCTAATCACTTAGTATAAATGCGCCTTGGAATAACAATTATATGTTGACTGATGTCTTAAGGCGATCCGGTAGGTTCTAATTTCAACTTAATGCCTATTTCTTGTTTCTTGTTGGTTATAGGATCAAACCAAGTGGCACGCACTCAATTCACTAGAGGCGACCAATTTGGACCTGCACTAGAGTAAATTAAATCTCTCAGGCCAGTGCGTGAGAATCGAATTTCTCATCAACAGAGTGTTTCGGTGGAGATCGTTAAATTGAACTTCCACCTAGAAAAGAGGCTACATCTGACCACAACTGAACAATAGACTGTCTTGAATTGTCAGTCTTGTGTAGTCACCTTAACTGATACTTGGCTGCTGATAGCATCCCCTCTATTTGGAGCGTATAAGTCATACTCCAAGCATTTTCGTGAGTATCTAGAGATTACTAATCTCATAGACTATGACTAGCAACCGGACTCATATAGGTGTGTTCCTTCTAAGATGTTCTGTAGGTCAACATATTTGCTTTAAGAAAAGCCACTTGGATCATATTAAGGTATGCACCAACTTGCCATACAGACAAGTAGAGAAGTACATCAAAGAATGAGCCCTTTTAAGGGTCTCTCCTTCTAGCCACCCAATAGCCTGTCTCGCCATCCTAATTCACAGGATCTCCGATCATATAGGACATGTTACCATTATTATGTAACTCAAGTGGGTCTCAAGTCCATCTCACTCGATGCACTGTCTATCGCATTACACAATAGCCCCTTGTAATGATCTGCTAGATTTTTAGCCATCTAGACATAGTCCAATGCTATCACTCTGGAGTTTTTTTGGCTTTCTGACAGATTTCAATTGTTGCTTTACGTGCCTAGATGACTTCATGTTGTCCTTCGAATTGTTCACCTTAATAATCACTGTTTGATTATCACAGTTCATCAGGATAGCCGGTATTGTTTTTCAACTACTGGTAAATCCATCAGGAGCTCACGAAGCCATTCGGCCTCAATAGTGGCAGTGTCTAATGCTGTAAGTTCTACTTCCATTGTTGACCTCATTAACATTGTCTGCTTACATGACTTCCAGGAAATGGTGTCACCTCCAAGTGTGAACACATATCCACTTGTCACTTTTATCTTATCAACATCAGAGATTCAATTTGAATTACTGTAGCCCACCAGTACTTTTGGGTACCCAGCATAGTGAATTCATAGCTCATATTGCCTTTTAGACAGCGCATTATTGTCTCCAAAGCACGCCAGTGATCATCTCTCGGATTTAAAACAAACCGGCTCAACTTGCTCACAACAAATGAGATGTTAGGTCTCATTGCACTAGCCAAATACATGAGTGAACCAATGAACTGGGAGTATCTCAGTTGATTGCTTGTTATTCTTCGGTTTTTACTTAATAACACACTGGGATCATAAGGAGTAGGAGTTGGCTTGCAGTCACTATAACCAAAGTGAAGACTTTGTCCATGTTGGTATTGATACGCCATAGATAAATCCACAAGCACATGGATACCGCTGTAGCACTTCACCTTAGAGTATTCTAAGGATATCGAATCACAAGGAACGTGTATGTATTATCTAGGGACAAGATTCAACCAAAGACAACAACGAATGATAGGCTTACACTAGAGAGGATTTCTATGGATTAATTAACTAAGCTTAAGTTAAAGGTAAAACTCTATCAATTGCTTCGGGCACTGGTTCAACCCTAGTATACGAAGAGACTCTGGCATGTAGCTCTATGATGTATCCGAACGTGGAGGGATACGAAGGACGGATAAGGATGTCACCACCTACCACCTACCTCACTTTCCATGGAGCACACAACAAACGAAGGTAACCGCTAACCTACACACCATGCATAAGTTATTTATTACTACTCTAGCCTCATGCATGAACTTCCTTTTTTATCCAAAGTCCTAGTACTAAAGCACTTAATATAAATAGTAAGCGATGAATCCGTAATCATGAGGGTATATCTCACTTAGCAAGCTAATTAAATACCAAAATGCAATCTCAAACACTTACTTTATTAAAGAAGCATAAGGTATAAGAGAGGAGAGAACACCGACAACTCCAGCACTCCTCCAGAACTTCCCCTCACTCTCTACCTATTTTCTCAACACTACTAAAGTGATGCCTAAAGTATGAAAATGAGTTGTACTCCACTTTGTTATGTATTTTGCAAATGGAATGAAGCCTCATTTTATAGCCGCCAATGATGGTTGTAGGTCAGTAGTTAAGTTGGTAAACACCCCGAACCGTCATTGGAGACCAATGGGGAGTTGCCACGTGCAAGATGGAGGCTGAGGGCGCCAACCTGGTTCGGCCGAACCAGGCAAATTGCCTCTAGCAATCACCTTTCTTCTGTGTATGACAGGTAGGCCCCTATGACAGTGCACTGTAGATTAGCTCAATTTCAGTCAGTTTGAGCTGACATGTGAGCCCTTCAATCCTTGTGCTTGCGTATGATTGGCCGGAGGTACATTTCATCGCATGGCGGGTGTATTTTCATCCAAATTTTTCTACATATAATTATTTACCAATACTCATGGAAATGGTTAGTAATAAACCCCTACCACTAAGTTTGATATTATATTTTTTATTCTTCTATGTAGGAGTTGGCGGTTAAAGTTGGTACTTAACGACCGTAAACCACTTCGCCACACTTATCCTTTACTCATCCCTTAGTAAAGCTCATGGATTCAACAGAGCAATAACCTCATGTGTAATGGTACAAACATAAAGTTATTCCAAGCCATACATGTACCTATAAAGTTTGAAGTGTCTACCATGTCATCTTCGGTGATTGAAGAATGGAACGGCCTTGACTCAAGTCACCTATACTCCTTCTGATAAATACCTTGGGTTTTTCTTTTTGCTTATAAAAACATAACTTTACTTTTACTCCTCCATTGATTCTATCAGGTCGCTCAATGTGTTTGATTCATCACCAATGCACTGGGTTTACCTTTTCTTATCCTACCTTTTTAATAAGGCTTATGTGAAGCTCAGGGTAGGAAATAAGAATGCATAATTGCATCATATATATTGTAAAGTCAAAAACCGGATCCAGTAAGATAACTAATCATACAGTCATGATATAGATGTGTATGTGTGTGAAAAAGAAATGTGTATGTGGAATAGTGGAAAATGGGATGATGACTCATTTTTGTATGATCCTCCTTACATTTGAAGAACATGGCTATTTTTCTATCTCTCTCTCTTTTCATCATGCTCGAGAATATTTTGTCTCTTTCTCTTATGAGCATTTCTCTTTTTTCTCAACATTATTTTTTCTAGCCCATGTTTCATTCTTCATGGATAAATGGAGGGAGAACCATAATCATGTGGAGTATTTATTTTGTAGATGGATGGCGTATGTTGACTTCCTGTGTAGAAGTAAATCATATGGTGATGGATGGAATATTTTTGCTAATCCTCCAGTGTAATGAGAGAACAATATATGGTGGGTGTGTGCACAAGATGTTGATCATGAAAGTATGAAAAGATCCTAACAAGGGTCTAAAATTTTTTACCAAACTCAAAGTGATAACAAGCATTATATGTATAAGGTTTATCAATATAATCTACATATGGCTTTGGTAGGTATAAAATATCACTGATGAGTATGTAAAATTATACCATTTTTTCTTTTTCATAAAATTCCCAAGGACTCAATGGATGAGACCATTGTTTCTATCATTAGGCAGTCTCTCATTCATTAATTACTTAGATGACATGTATTCCTTTTGTTATGTGTTCACCAGTAGCAAATAATATGCAAGGAATAAATAATATGCAAGACATTTGCAGGCAAGTCAAATACTCTAGTTGAAATAATCCAGACTCATTTTTATATTTTGAGTTAATTTTTTAATTTATTTTCCATGGAAAATTTATCCAACTCAAAATTTAGGGAGATGTAGGGATAAACGTGCAAACCATCGCTCTGTGTGAGTGTGAAGACGAGCAGCCTTGGATGCAATGGTTGCGTCTTTCATGTGAGCATGCAGAGTCATGGTGTACCACGGACATGGGTGATCTCATTTGCTTTTGTGTGCTAGAATGAACGTGAGATCACCCCCACACTTGTTCTTGTACCTGGGTTGCTTCAATGGCAACAAAAGTGAAGGCAAAGGGATCAACCGGTAAAAACCCGGAGGGTCTTTTTATTTTATTTTATTTGACACACACATTACAATGGAAATAATTTAAATAAAACTTACCTTGAACTTACCTTGTTGGAGGATTAGAAGGGGGCCACCAGCCGACTGTGTGAGAGAAGGTCGAGAGGTGGCAGCGCCGCCCATGGGTTGGCCGCACCAGGGGTTCGGCTGAACCTTGGTGGGTTCGCTTCTCTCTCTGCTCAGGAGTCAAGATAGTTTGGGTTTGAGCTGGACAGGGTCCAACCCTGAAATCTCCCGAAAATTTTTAGGAAAGACATGGAAATCGACCAAATTCATCACATCTAACTCCTGATCTAGATTTTCGACCGGTTCTAGGAAAACTTTTAAATGACGACCATTTACCTTGAAGACATTACCTTCATCATCCCGAAACATGACCGCTCCATGCGGCGAACTGTCGACGACGGTGTATGGCCCATCCATTTGCTTCACAGTTTTCCATGTTCGAAGAGTTTCACTCTGGAGTTAAATAGTAGCACCTTGTCTCTTGCCTCGAACTCCTTCACCTTGATCCTCTTATCATGCCATATTTTTGTTCTTTGCTTATACATCTTGGCATTATGATAATCTTTGGCCCTCCATTCCTCCAATTCCGACAGTTGTATCTATTTGTGCCTCCCAGCTCTTCCTAGGTCCATGTTCCATGTCTGGATGGCCCAGTGCATCCTATGTTCCACCTCGATAGATAGATGGCACGTTTTCCATATACGATCTGGTAGGTTGACATGCTGATGAATGTCTTGTATGCGGTCCTATATGCCCAAAATGCATCGGGTTGGTTGTTCTTCCATGTCTTCCCCATCTCGTGTACGGTATTTTGCATAATATTCTTGATTTGTTTGTTGGATGTTTCTACTTGACTACTTGTTTGGGGATGGTATGGAGTTGCAATATTGTTGTGCCCCAAGCTCTTGTAAAAAGTTTCAGAAGGTCTTATCAATGAAATGAGACCCTCCGTCACTTATTACCATGCAAGGTGTTCCGAAATGAGGGAAGATAACCTTGTGGAATATCTTACGGGCGTGCTTAGTGTCAACGGCTCGGCATGGCATTGCTTCCACCCATTTGGATGTATAGTCAACAACCATCAGGATGTACTCGCAATCTTGGGACTTTGGAGATGGTCCCATGTAGTCGATGCCCCATACATCAAATAATTCCATTTGAAAGTTGTATGTATTGCATCACAGGTAATGATACCTCCATGCTTTTGGCACCTTCCACTCTTTCGAATAAATTCTTTTGTATCTTCATACATTGTTAGCCAGAAGAATTCACCATAGTAGCCTTCATATGGTACCATATGGCATTTCTCTATGATCTCGGGCCCTTCAACTACTGGTACACACCTCCTGAGTAGGCCGTCTGCACAGACTCTGTATTGGTATGTCTCATTCCACAAGTGTCGTATGCTCTCCTAGATGAGTCTCCTTTTGTTCTTCCTTGGTGGTACATATCCTACGACCATGAAGTACACAATATTTGCATACCAGGGGTTCAAGTCTGTTACCTCTAGCAACATATCATCCCATAGAAAATCATTTATCGATAATCCTGCATGTTAGTGATTTGCATACGTGACAAATGATCTTCTACATAATTTTCTACTCCATTTTTATCTTTAATTTCAAGATCAAATTCTTGGAGTAGAAGAACCCATCTAATAAGTCAGCGTTTTGCATCTTTCTTAGTGAACAGGTATTTTAGTGCAGCATGATCACTGTAAACAATAGCCTTAGCTCCTACTAAGTAAGATATGAATTTGTCAATTGCAAAAATAATGGCCAGGAGCTTCTTCTTAGTTGTGGCATAATTTAAGTAAGATCTTGTCAATGTTTTACTAGCATATGCAATGGCATGGTGTTTCTTATCTTTAATTTGGCCAAGAACAGCCCCTACAACATAATCACTAGCATCGCTCCATAGCGATAGTACACACGTTTGTCAGCTTCGTTTGCAACAAAACCAACAGATGTCAAAGTTTTGTTGAACTTCTCAAGCGACTGCTTAGGTTCTTTCTTAAGGCCATAAAAGGACTTCAACAGCTTGCACACCATTCACTCTTAGACCTTCTAATACAAACCTGTCTGTTTGATCCATGTACATCTCCTCCTCTAGCTCCCCATTAAGGAAAGCTGTCTTAACGTCCATCTGTTGAACGAGAAGACCATGAGAGGCTGCCAGAGCAAGTAGTACTCGAATCGTGGTCAAGCGAGCAACTGGTGAATAAGTGTTAAAAAAATGACCGCCTTCTTTTTGGGTACAACCCTTGGTCACAATCCTTACCTTGTACTTTTCATTGTACCAACAAGCCTAAGCTTTTCTTGAAAATCCCTTTCATCTACAGGTTTGCTCCCGTAAGGACACTCGATGATTTCCCAAGTACCATCAGACAAAATTGAGTCCATCTCACTGCGTATCGCTTCCTTCCACTAGTCAGCATCAGGAGATGAATATGCCTCTTCTATGGTTCTTGGAGTGTCATCCACAAGGTATACAATGTAGCCATCACCAAAAGACTTTATAGTCATTTGTCTCTTAATCTTTCGAGTAGCTACAGTGTTATCCTTCTTAGGATTTTCTACAGGCATTTGTTCATCGTGTTCTATCGGCGTAAAAAACTTTGGGGATAAAATAGGTTTTTGACTAGAAGTGCTAGGCGCATCTTTCATGGGAAATTCATTCTAAAAAAATGTAGCATCTCTGGACTCAAAAACTGTACCAACACGCATGTTGGGTACTCTAGAATTTACAATTAAGAATCTATATCTCATGCTGTGGATGTCATAACCAAGGAACACACGATCTACGGTTTTTGGTCCAAATTTGTGCTTTTTGACTATAGGCACATTGACCGTAGCCAAACATCCCCATGTGTGTAAGTATGAGAGAGTCAACCTTTTCTTTTCCCATTTCTCAAATGGTGCTACTTCTTTATTCTTAGTAGGAATTTTATTCAGGAGATGACACAGACAATATAGCCTTACCCCACAATTCCTTGGAAAGCCCCACAATGTCTAACATGGTGTTCCCCAACTCAGTTAGAGTGTTGTTGGTATTTGTGACGGTCATAGATAAATCCGCAAGCGCACGGATACCGCTGTAGCATTTCACCCGGAAGTACTTCGCGAGTAACGTATATGTTTTTCCGTAGGGAAGGTGACGGTGTAAAGAGTTGGATTATATATTCGTAATCAAGCTATAATTAATATACCATAGTCTAAACATGGGTTAATAATAATAATGATAATGGGGTAGTGTGACACACATGAAATTTATCTTAAAGGATGATACACCAGGCAATGGAGAAGGACTAAAGAGAGCTAAGATTCATATGTACTTCTATGCTTATACTCTTTAGTTTATACTAACAAATACATGCTTACAAGGCTAGGACTTAGTTATAGGCACTTAGACACTACTGATAGACCACTCCCTGCTGGTCTGCCAGCGTGGTTATGGCATTTTACGAGCTCTTACATTATACCAAACATGGAGGAATACAAAGAACGAACAATGTTGTCACCACCTGCCGCCTACCTCACTTTCCGTGAGGTATACCCGCATCCAACGGTATTTAATTTACCCAAGCACCATGCTTATGTTAATAAATAATGACACTAATTACCCCGGGACTCCCACCCTATGGATGGACAAGTAAGAACATAACCCGTTAAGATCATTGGACCAATGCCGTAGCATAGATCGACTAGCCTAATTAGGTAAAATATATAATTGAAGTATAATCTAGTCATAGACCACATAACTAATGAACTAGTATATGAACTATGAACACTAATAAGTAAAGAAGATAATTTCTTTATTAAACTCATAGTCTTACAAGAAGAGTAAAGTACTAAAGACATACCCGAATCTCTAAGATGACTACTCTAAACCTAACTCCACTACTAATAGAGAGTTGCTAATGACGGTTGTATGTGGGTAACCACCCATAACTGCCATAAGAAGCCAATGGGGAGTTGACACATGTAGGGTAGAGATGAGGAGAGCCGCCGACCCCTGGGCCCCACCTCTCTCCACCGACCTTCATCAGAGGCTGCCATGTGGGCCCTTGGTTGGTGTACAATGGATTGGCCCCATTTTAGGTCGGTTTGTTTTGACTTGTGGGCCCTTCAATCCATGTGCTCACACGTGATTCGTTGGAGGTGTGTTTCTTGTATGCCGGCTCATTTCTCCTTCACTTCAGTGTATAATCTCTGCAACCACAATAATTCTTCAAGACAATGGGAACTACATTATTTATAACTAATATATGTGTAAGAAATGTTAGTTCTCCCTTTATTTATTGAGGTAGTTGACAATTACAGTCAACAAGTGTGATTATTTCTTTTAGCAACCCCGTTCGATTGGAGTGATTATGGAGACGTCCTCTCATGAATAATTCCAGACTCTTCACAGAATGAAGTAAACTCATTTGAAAAATACTCCCCAGCTCGATCCGACCTTAACCGTTTGATTTTCTTTCAAGTAGGTTTTCTACCTCAACCTTATAAATTTTAAAGTAATGCAATGCTTCATATTTTGTTTTCAATAAGTACACATAACAAAATCTAGTTCAATCATCTATTAGTGTCCTGGAGTATTTCTTTCCCCCTTTAGTCAACACATTGTTCATTTCGCGTAGATCGGAATGAACAAGTTCTAGCGGTGCCAAATTTCTTGCCTCTGATGCCTTGTGAGGCTTGCAACATTGTTTCGATTAAACTACTGCTAGCTAAGCGCATCATACATCTAAAATTAACATGACAGTCACAAATGACAAACATTGGACTCATCATCATTGCTCACAAGGTTCACAAAGTTATTATTTGCATCATCCAAATAAAAGTGGAACAAGCCTCCACAGTCATAACCTTTACCAACAAATGTTCCATATTTAGATACAGCACACTTATTGGACTCAAACACAAGTTTAAAACCATCTCTACAAAGTAGAGAGCTGATAATAAGCTTCTTCTTTATAGAATGGACATGTTGCATGTTCTTCAACTGCTCGGTCTTTTCCCAAGTAAACTTCACATCGACTGTACCAACTCCATGAACAACTACATGCAAACCATTCCCCATCAGCAAGGAGGAACCTCTCCCGACCTATGTCACGCCCGAAAATTTATCCCAAATTTTCGAACTATTTGTGTATTAAATCCATGTCCAGAAATCAACCAGGGTACACCAAATGACAAATCAATAAACAGATCCAAACGTAAAATAAAGCATATAAATAGATACTTACGAAGAGGCTCTTAGTCCTCACACTCGAAAGAAACGGCGGAAGAAAAACGATCCTAGCGGGGCTTCAGCTCCACTCCACGAGCAAACTCAGCGGGATCGAGCCTTGGTCCTCTGACACCGTCTTCAGCTCAAAAGCACTACACTTCTGAAAGGGGGAGGAATTGCAAGGCTGAGTACAACCAACGTACTCAACAAGCCATGCCGGGAGAATGCAAATAATGCAAGGGTGTACAAAGGATTCATATATAAGGTTATTTTGCAGAAAACCAGCATTTCAAAGCATGTAAATATTTAAAGGCATTTTAACACGAGCCTATCTCTAGTCAAATTATCATCAAGCCGAGCTTCAACGCGATCTTGCCTTAACTCAGGCCAACATGTGCTAACTCCAATTATCTCAATTTTAAACAAAATTAAATTCTAACTTGGGTACATTGCTCGGTTTGTCCACAACCGAGGACACGTCTATTCGAATAGATTAAACTCTGATCAGGGGTGCACATCTTTACCCACCAGACATGTCTTCCTCACGTGTTGCGACGTGCCACATGCCACCATGGCATACGGACGGAAGCCATGACATAACTCATCGCTTAATACTACCCTAAACAAAGAAGACCGACATAGACTTCCCCTGCCAGGTGCCCTGAGTCAAGCAGACAGTCTATGCCCCCGGGCATCTCGACTCGTTCTAAGCCTTCACTTGCCAGAGATGTCAGCCCATGGGCTTCAACCCTTCCTAGGGCTTCATCCATCCCTATCCGTGTCTTTTTTGTTTATGACCGCACTAGATGACGTGTTAAACGTTACCCATTAGACAGGTGGTAGTACGAAATATTCTTTGCAATAGATGCCCGAAGACCGATCCTTATGATGGCCGAGGTGCGACTAGCAAAACCAAGCACCCCGAGCCCAACCGAAAACATGTTTGGGGAATTTTGAAGGGGACATTTACTGCCAAAACTAAACAGCCAAAAATTCCATTATTTACACAAGTTATTCCTTAGTCTAATTATTGAAAATATCTAATTGTTTCTATTCAAGCAGGGCTAAGCGTATTTCTAAGTTTGCTAGTGAGTACCACATATATAAAGTGCTCACTAGTTTTATTTTTCCTAGAGTTATCAAGGATCATAATAATACAAGTAATAGGGCTACAACAAGGAGAATAGGTAAGGCTAAATAAAATAGTGATAAACATGGGAATTTAATAAAGCAAAATGCAATAATTTAAATAAACATAATTTTATAAGTTGGGACAGCAATATGATCAAAATGACATGACTTGCCTTGCTCCTTCAAACAAATCTTCTGGACTCTTTTCCTCGCGAGCGTGAACCTCCGAAGCGACGAAATCTACACGCTGGCATGCAAAATAAAGAAAAACCCTAATAAAAACCAAATAAACAATACATCAAAAGTAGACCAACATGTAGAGCTCAATTTTAGATGAATTTTGCAATTTGAATGACCCAATTTGGACTTCGTATGGATTAGATATGAATTTTAGAAGTTTTGGACCATTTGAATGAATTCTGAAAATGTGGGGTCTCCTCCGGAGAGGTCAACTCCACAATACCACATAACCTTACAGGAGTCTGGTTATACGTGAAATAGTACAGATACAAAAACTTCGTATGTTCTTACAAAAATAATAATGTACAGATACAAGTTATACAATACAAAAAGACGCGACACTTCCACAGGGATAGCCCGAGTGTAGAGTCGACCTAGAGTTTATGTTCTTCTTTGGCTTCAGGATTTCCTGAAGTTATTATATGCAAGAGTGAGTACCAATGATACTCAGCAAGCCAGACTGAATACAATTCTATTTTAAAGATGCATGCTATATCAACAAGAGAAACAAATTATAAATATGTTCCTAGCATGAAGATATATCCTATTCTTCTTTCCAAAATATTCTTATGTGAACATTTAAGAACATGAATTATAAGCTTAACTTTAGCTTAATCCTATACTCTACCCTTTCCTATAAATATGTAAGATATTTTAAAAAGAATAATGTAATCCTAGCCTTAGCATGATCTTATGCCATATAGATATACATGATATAATATAAGTCTAATCTTAATGTGATTTCATATTATACATGAATAGATATGCATGATGTCCTAAAACGAAATAACTTAAGCCTAACTTAAACATGAATCTAGGTCCTATTCTTTCTTTTTAATTTCTTCTATATGAATATCAAATTTTAGGGTTGGCATTTTAGAAAAGTTACTCATGCCATTAAACTGGATTCACCCATAGACACAACTCCATTAACCGGGAGTACGGTGTATTCGAATACAATAAACTCTATAGCGTTTGTCCAGGTTTACCCGAGGATTAACCTTAGTTAGCCAGACTAAAGGGTAACATAGCATTTATATAGTTCTAACCTTTTCTGATGTGTGAACGAGATCGGCGGGCTATCTTAATAGGGGCACCAATTCTAACCAGTAATTAGTGTCTCGACCCCTATTTAATAGCTGTTCATCACACACTTGCCCCGGCTTGGTGAAACCTGCGATGCTATCTTAACAGACGGTACCGATCTGGTTAGTATCGGCGTTGTTATCCGCTGTTTACATAGCTGTCCACCAATGAGACTTCAACAACACTACAAATTTCCAATGCTGTTATGCGCATTAATAAATCTCCTAAGTCCCCAGGAAGATCAGAGAAATATATAAATGCCATGCCGGTATAACTGGTCCATCGAATGGGCGAAACTATGTCCTTATTCTGGCACAAGAGTTTTTATCTTTTCTGGCATACAGTCAAAACCATTCTCATATCACATGAGATTATAGGACTTATATTTGCCTATCACATGAAATAATAAACCATTCTCCATTCTGTTATATGAAATAGCTTCTTTTGAGCATGAATGAAATATTAATACATGTGATAATGATTATTCTATCATGGTGATAGTTTTAAACCTAGTCCTAGTTATTAAGGTAATTTCTAAGGAGAAGGAGAATATATCTATTAACATAAAATAATAACCTTCTCCTTTTCTATACATGGACTAATAGGGTATTCCTACATCATAAAATGTTACTTTATATGAGATAAGATGTTCCTTATGCATGAAATAAAAGACTATAGGGACTAAGGGATTATTATACATGAAGTATTAACATAGATAATCTAAGAAATATGCAAATCTATATGAAATGATAGCTTATAACTATCTAACCCATCCCACAAAATATTTCTATCAAATATATTCTTTAAAACATGATAACTTATTATTTTTAAACTAAATGATCAAGATCTGTTTGTCTTGCCTTCGGGACCAATGGTCTCAAATCTTTCTTCTTCTTGAATAACAGCGAGGGTGTTTACATCTACAATATGGTCGGGTTTGGTTTTTTATAAACCTGATGTCGTGATCTATCGATAAATGGTAAAGTAAATCAAACGAACAACTCCAAATAAAAATCAAATAATTGTAATATTTCAAAAGGAGTTTAAAAGGTAATTTTTAAGGTTTTAAAGAGAGGGTTATTTGTTAGGTTTTAAAATTTAAAATTTAGGTTTAAAAATAGTAGGGTAAAATAAAATAAAATAAGTATTTGAAATATTTTTAAAAGGAAAGAAATATGGACAATTCTTTAAAGTTTTTAAATTAAGGAGATTATTTGTTAAATTTTAAAGTTTTAAAACTTGAATAAAAGTAAAAGGAATAAAAAGTAATATTTCAAAATATTTGAAAAAGGAGAATAAATATGTTTAAGAAAGATAGAAGAGTTTTAAAAATTATAGAATTTAAGAGGAGTTAAAGGGGTCAAACTTATTTTTTAGAATTATTTGTCAAATCCTAAGTTTTAAAATTTGGGCTTAATAAAATGATTTACAAAATTAGAAGTTAAAAATATCCTAAAAAGGAATATAGATAAATTTGATAGATACAAAAGAAATTTGAGTTTGAAGAGTTTAAAAGGGTTTATTGGTCAACTAGGGAAGAATCTAATTTTCTAGGGGTTTTCTTAAATTTTCTTCTATTTTTCCCTCTTTCTTCTATCTCTATCCTTTAAATAGAAAAAAATAGAAAAATAAAATCAAACGGCCTAAGGCCAAAGTCAAACTCAGAACCTCCGTCTCTTTCCTTAATCTCTATACCACTGCGCTATGCTTTCCTTCTCTCTCTCTTTCTGTCTTTTTTCTTTTCCCTCTTCTCTATTCTCTCTCCACTGTTCATCTTCTTCCCTATTCTTTCTTCTAGCGTCGACGACCGATGGAAATGAAGGCGTGCAACGGCGATGGTGGTCGGAGCTCGGGTATTAAGGGGTCCACCTCTATCTAGGCGACACAGGGATTCCATTTTCGACCTCAATTAAGCCAGGGAGGCGACGCAGTGGGCTGACGACGGCGAGGTGGCTGTGGCGGCGGCGACGCTCACCGCCATGGTCCCCTGGTGATATTACGGCCAATCCAAGGGGTGTGAGAGCATCTACATATCACAGGGAAGCTAGCTAAGGAATTGGTTTAGTCAGAGACACACTAGAATGCCCCGGCACCGTGCACATGGCGGCGACTGAATAGGGCAATTTCGATGGCTTATCGGCGAGGTCTTTCCAGTGGCTTTTTGGCTCGAACAAGATAGGGGAAGGAAAACTAGGGACGTGTAGTATATTAGCATACCTTCAATTTGAGAGGAAATCGATTGAAGCCAACGAATTTTGAAGATTACATCCGACGGCTAGTTAGGGTTCTTCAAAGACCTTCTTTCGGATTCTCTCAAAATTGGAACAATGTGAAATAGAATAGTTAGGGGGAATTTAGGGGAAATATAGAGGAAAGGATGACGATCAACTTTGGTACCTAGTTCTTTGCCTGGTATGGTCTTTATATAGTGATTTAAGGTCGGTTTCTAGCTTGAGATATACTCCGACCATGGTGGTGGCTTTATATCGGTTCGGCGTGGATTAGAACGATGACGTTGTTGGTCCAATTGAGTGATGCCACTTGTGCTAGAAGAGATAGGGATGGTTGAGGTCAGTTACTTAGTCCAGTGGGTAAGGCCGGCGTCTATGGCCTTGGCGGCAAGAAACAGAGCGCCATCGGGGCTGTGGTGGTTCAACATTGGTGGTGCGGCAAGGACTGGCGTTGCTCTGATGGGGTGTGGACACGTGGGGAAGGGATAGGCAATAACACAAGGTTGGTTCCCCACTCCGGCGGCTAGGGCGGCGCCCATAGTGCGACGGCAGAAGCAGCGGCGACCGCGGTTGGCTAAGGCAGAGGAGGAAGAAGAAAGGAGGGAAGAAGGAAGGTAAGAAAGGAAAAGAGAAAAAAGAAAAAGAAAAGAAAAAAAAGGAAAATAAGGGAGGAGAAAAATTTGGAGAAGAAGTAAAAGAAAATTGATTTAGAATTTAAACTTAATTTTCTTGGGAATTTTCTCAAGTTAAAAGTTAAATTGGGATTTTTCAAATATAGAAAATAAGATTTTGAATAATGTTTGATTTTTAAATTAGAATTAAGGAAAATTTGGAAAGAATTTTATTTAGAGTTTAAAAATTAATTTAATTTAAATTTTTGGAAATTTTCTTGATTTAAAAACTAGATTAGGATTTTTCAAAAATAAAAATCAACACTTAATAAAATTTGATTTTTCTATTTTAGAATAAGACAAAAAATAATAAATATTTAGGGGATTTTAAATATTTCAACATTGAACACATTATAAGACTATTCGCAAAAAATTTCTTCATAATTTTCACATATTTTCAAGAGTATAATTTCAGAATGTTACAGGCCTACCCTCCTTAAAAGAATCTCGTCCCCGAGATTCGGCTGAGTATCAAACAATTGGGGAAATTTCTTTTTTAACTATGATTCTTTTATCCAAGTTTCCTCTTGCTCTGTATGATTTTTCCATTGTACCCGACAAAACTTTATATTACGATTCCTTAGTTTTTGTTCGGATACTTTTAATATCTTTTTAGGCTCTTCCATATAAGTTAAATCAGGTTGCACCTTAATATTTTGTAATGTTGTTCCTTTAGTTAGTTGTCTCAGGCATTTCTTGAGTTGTGACATATGAAATACTGGGTGTACTTCACTTAATTCCAACGGTAAATTTAACTGATAGGAATCTTCTCCTCTTCTCTTCAATATTTGATATGGTCCAATATATCTAGGAGCTAGTTTCCCTTTTGCTTGAAATCTGTGTACACCCTTAAATGGTGTTACTTTTAAATAAACAAAATCTCCAACTCTGAAACTTAAATCCCTTCTTCAGTTATCACTATAACTTTTCTACCTTTCTTGGGCAGCCCTTAATTTTTCTCTTATAATCCAAATATGGGCCTCTGCATCATGTGCTAATTGTGGTCCTATTAACTGCCTTTCCCTAACTTCCATCCAATTGAGGGGAGTCCTGCACTTTCGGCCATACAGTGCTTCAAAGGGTGCCATTCCCAGACTGGATTGATAACTGTTATTGTATAAAAATTGTGCAAAGGGTAAGTAGATATTCCATGCAGGTCCATATACCAACACATAGGCTCTCAACATATCCTCAAGAATCTGGTTTACCCTTTCTGTCTGTCCTCCAGTCTACGGGTGATAGACTGAACTGAATCCTAACTTAGTACCCATGAGTTCCTGGAATGTCCTCCAAAATCTGGATGTAAATTGTGATCCTCGATCTGATACAATCCTCAGGGGTACTCCATGTTGTATTCTATTCTAGTCAGATATATTTCGGGCAATTTATCCCCTCCATAAGTTTGTTTAATAGGGATAAAATATGCCACTTTTGTTAGCCTATCAACAATAATCCAAATGGCATCGTACTTTTCTTTGGTTTTTGGTAGACTTGTAATGTAATAAAGTCCATCTCGATCTCATCCCATTTCCATTCTGGACAAGGGAGTGGCTGCATTAATCCTGCAAGTCTTTGATGATTTGCTTTCACCTTTTGACATATAGGCTCACATATTCTGCTTGTAGTGGCTCTAGGCACTCTAACCATGAAGTTACTGCAATAGGCTTTCCAGCTTAGGGCATCAGCTATACTATTAGCTTTCCTTGGATGATACTGAATGTCCCCTCAAGTTCAGATCGGGTTGAGTGAAAATATACTTGAGGCTTTTATTTCCAATCAAGTAATGCCTCTATATCTTTAAGGCATGAACCACCACTGCTAACTCCAAATCATGAGTCAGATAATTCTGCTCATGTGGTCTGAGTTGACGGGATGCGTAAGCAACAACTCTCCCTTCCTGCATTAATACGCACCCTAGTCCTTTATGACTAATGTCACAATGGACCTGAAAATCTTTTATGTTGTCTGGTGAAACCAATACTGGTGCGGTGGTTAATTCTTTTCTTGGACTCTTGAAAACTTTCTCAAACTTATCCATTTATTAAAAGGTGTATCCTTCTCCAATCGATTGATAAAAGGTCTAGCTATCTTGAAAAACCTTCAATGTAAGGTCGGTAATACTATGCCATTCCAAGAAAACTCCTAATACCTCTTACCATTGAGGGTTATTCCCATTCCGATACTGCCTTCATTTTCTTGGGTCCGCCTTTACTCCTTCGGCAGTTATAATATGTCCATGAAATTGCACTTCCTCTCATTTTGAGAACTTAGCATACAGTTGTTGCTTTCTTAGCTTTTCTAGAGCTAATCTCAAATATTCTTCATGCTTTTCCGTATTGAAGAAATAAATGAGAACATCATCTATTAATACCACCACAAACTTGTCCAGGCATTCCATATGTGTCTTTTCATTATATTCATAAAAATAGCCGGTGCATTAGTTACTCCAAAGGGCATTACTGTAAACTCATACAACCTATATCTAGTAATAAAGGCTGTTTTTGGTATATCTTCCCTTCTAACCCTTAATTGATGATTTCGTGACCTCAAGTCTATCTTTGAAAACACCCTGCTCCTTTTAGCTAATCACATAAATCATCAAGTCTTGGCAGGGGATACTTGTTCTTAATCGTGTCCTCATTTAAGGCCCTGCAGTCTATACACATCCTTAGTGTCCCATTCTTCTTCTTTGTGAACAACACTAGGGCTGCCCATTCTGAGACACTTGATCTTATGAATCCTTTCTCTTCCAAGTCATCTATTTGCCTTTTCAATTCTGCTAACTCTCGTGCAGCTATCCTATACATGGCGCCTTTGCTATCAGTTTAGTACCAGGTCTCACCTTGATAGTGAATTCAATATCTCTTTCTGGTGGCATTCCGGGAAGATCTGTTGAGAATACGGTCACGGTTGGCTAAGGCAGAGGAGGAAGAAGAAAGGAGGGAAGTAGGAAGGGAAGAAAGGAAAAGGGAAAAAAGAAAAGAAAAGAAAAAAGAAAAAGGAAAATAAGGGAGAAGAAAAATTCGGAGAAGAAGTAAAAGAAAATTGATTTAGAATTTAAACTTAATTTTCTTGGGAATTTTTCTAAAGTTAAAAGTTAAATTGGGATTTTCAAATATAGAAAATAAGATTTTGAATAATGTTTGATTTTTAAATTAGGATTAAGGAAAATTTGGAAAGAATTTTATTTAGAGTTTAAAATTAATTTAATTTAAATTTTTGGAAATTTTCTTGATTTAAAAACTAGATTAGGATTTTTCAAAAATAAAAATCAACACTTAATAAAATTTGATTTTTCTAATTTAGAATAAGAGAAAAATTAATAAATATTTAGGGGATTTTAAATATTTCAACACTGAACACATTATAAGACTATTTGCAAAAATTTTCTTCATAATTTTCACATATTTTCAAGAGTACAATTTCAGAATGTTACAGAAAATTAAATGATTTATTACATAATTTTTAATTATATTTACAAAGGAAAAGGGCCGGGATGATGTGAGCGAGTTGAGGGCTGATATCAACGGGCGAGGGCGAGAGAGAGGAGGAAGGAACTCACCGGCGCACGATGATGAGAAGAGGCGGCACGGGCGCACGACGGCGAGCGGAGGAAAGGCCGGCACATGGGTGCCGCGGGTGATGAGGACGACAACGATAGCCGATAGCCTGCACGAGGACAAGGATGGCAAAGGGGTGGCTCATCGTGCGCTCAACAGCAGAGGAGGCCGCGCGGGCTCACGACGGCGAGGGAAAAGTGACGGCAACCGGTGACGAGCTTGACGATGGGAGGGCCAACGACAAGAACGATGATTGGAATGATGCGGCCGAGGAAGAGGACAACAAGACGGGGTCGACTGTGATGACGATGCAGCGGAACGACGCTTCGGCAAGGCGAGAGGGGCTGCCGGAGGAGGAGGACAATGACAACGTTCTTCACTGTTCGGCGGCGGGGATGAGCTTCTGATGGAGGCGAGGTCGGGGAGAGGAGGTAGCTCTGAAGGAGGTGGTGGCATGGTCTGGCACTGCTCAGCTTGATGAGGAGGCGCGACCAAAGCTCGCCAGGGCAGCGAAGAGAGAAGGTCGAGCAGGGAGATGGTGGGAGAGGCTCGGCTTGCAGGATAGAGGCAAAAGGGAGGAGGAAGGGAGCTGAGGCCTCCCTTTTATAGGCCGGAGGGGAGGGAGAGGGTCGCCGGGGAGAGGGAAAGGAGGGGTCGGCCGAGAAGAGGAGGAGGTCGGCCGGCCATAGTGGGGTTTAAGAGTGAAGTGCAAAAATCAAATTCCACCATGAATTACTATGGGATTGAGTGGGAAATCATGATAAAATTGAAGAGGAAGAGGTGGGGATTAATTCTCCATAATCAATTTTGGATTTTGGCGATTCGATGGGATTTGCAAAGGGAGGAATTATTTTTACTATTTGGATGAACAGTGCGCAAGCTGCTGGAGGGGGAAGACGACACTGTAGCGCCAGGGAGGAAAGTTAGATTTTTTTCTTCCAAACTTTTTGAATTTTTATCAATACTTCCAATGCTCAAATAATTCCAAGAAAAATCCTAAAATTAGATGGACACTCAAAGTATTTAATAAAAATATAAATAGATAATTTACTGATTAACTTATTTATTTAAATAATTGCTGAAATGTTCTTTGTATTATTAAAATTATTTATGAAGCTCCAAAATTTCACGAAAAATTTGAGAGAATACTTTAGGGCATGGACAATATTTCAAAAATATTTCCAGCCATGATTTTTTAAGGAAATTTTTATTTCCTTAATACTTTCACTTGATTAATTTGTTTTTTTATTTTATTTAATTTCTAGAAAATAAATTAGTTAATGATTTTTAATCCGAACAAAAATTGAGGCCTTAACCTGATAAGAAACAAAGGGAAACATCAACACACACATGAATATTAGCACCAATATCAACCCACCACTCAGGTGAATGAAAAAGAGAGAAAATTGTTATAAAATTTTACCATACCCTAATGTTCCTCATACATCGCTAATAACCATGTTTGCAGACTTTTTGTCCTTGCAATCAAGACAATCCATGGCCCAATGACTAGGCTCACTGCATGCAAAGCTGTTGCCCTTGTCTTTCCCTTGTCTTTCTTCTTAAAACTGGTAATAGCCTTGGGTTTGACATCAGGTTAGACCTTCTTCTTGTTGTGGGAGGCTTAAGGGTTTTTCTTCTGCACCAAATTGGCGCTAGAACCCCACTCAACCTTTTTGCGACAGTTGTCCTTTGCCCTCGCCTTCTCTTCAACACCCAACGAGCCAATAAGATCAGTAACACTGAACTCTTGCCTCTTGTGTTTTAGAGAAGTGGCAAAGTCAGACCAAGAAGGTGGCAATTTGGAAATAATATCACCCGCCACAAACTTGTCTGGCAACTCGGAGCTGTTGTAATCAAGTTTTTTGCAAGCGCCTAAATCTCATGAGTTTGCTCTACTATAGAACGGCCATGGACCATCTTGTTGTCATAGAACTAATCCATGACATACAGCTATCAATGCAAAAACACAACAACCTAGGAGTTTTGCTTAGCTCTAGTGCAGGTCCAAAACGTCGGTGGAAATGCGGGCGTGCCAGTTGGTTTGATCCTGCAGCCAACAAGACATGGTAAATGTTAGAAGACAATAGCTGATTGACCGATAGGCCGATGTCGTATCGTGATGACCTAGCCGATGCGATCGAGTCGAATCGGATGTAAGGTAGAAGATATTGTTCATGAACTAGATTTAGATTAGATATAATCATAAACAACTTTTCCTTAACAGAATCAATCCTATAGGTCGAACCCAATCGATGCAGCATAAAATTTAGATTATTATTATAATTATATGATCTAAACAACTAGTCAATGGATAGATATTGAAGATTAGACCCAAAATAATCATGATCAACTGTAGATATAAATAACATGTAATTACTAATCTAATCTTTTTTTGAGCTACAAACAATAACGATAGATCAGACCTAATCGAGACAGTATTAATTGCTTATAACCAAGATCAGATGAATTAATAATTATATGGGCTTATATCATAGCCGATGAAATAGCTTGGGTGAGCAGATAACATATCGGCTAAAACTCCGATATAGCCTTGTATAAGATTATCAACTTTAATTAAATCCACTAAACATATTACAACCCCATTTTCTACTTTTCCATATACACATTTACTTTCCACATGCACGTGCACATCTTGATCATGGTTGTATGATTTGTTATCTTCTTGGATCCATTGTTTGACTTTATGATATATTTGATGCAAGTATGCCATTTCTATTTCCTACCTTGACCTCCACATAAGTCTTATTAGAAAGGTAGGCCAATAAAAGACTACATCAATGCCTTGGTGAAGATTAAACACATTGAGTGACTTGAGAAGATCAATTGAGGAGTAAGGTCAAACATATGATTTTATCAGTAAAAAGAAAAAACTCAAGGAAATTCATCAGAGGGGGTGAAGGTGACTTGAGTCAAGGCCGTTCCATTCTTCAATCATCCAAGATGACATGGTAGACACTTCAAAGTTCACGGCTACACGTAAGGCTTGGAATAACTTGCATGAATGTATCATTATACAAGAAGTCAGCGCTCTATTGAAATCTATGAGCTTTAGTCAGGGACGAGTAAAGGATAAGTGCGGGGGTGTTGTTGACGGCTGTTAAGTACCAACTTTGATCGTCAACTCTTTCATAAAGGAAGGAAAAATATAACATCAAACTTAGTGGTAGGGGTTTATTACTAACTGTTTCCACTAGTATTGGTAAATATTTGTATGCGGGTAATTTTGGATGAATTTACACCCACCATGCAATTAAATATACCTCCGACCAAGGATACGTGAGCACATGGATTTGGGGGCCCACATGTCAGTCAAAACGAGCTAATCCATAGTGCATCGTCATAGGGGCCCACCTGTCATACACAGAAGAAAGTCGGTGGCCAAAGGCGGTTTGCCTGGTTTGGCCGAACCAGGGCTAGTGCCCCTAACCGCTAGCTTCCACGTGGTGTTTCCTCATTGGTCCGCAATGAAGGTTACAGGTGTTTATCGACTTAACTACTGACCTAACAACCGTCATTGAGATGCTATAAAAGGAAAAGTCCATTTCACTCTCAATGCACAACAAAGTGGAGTACAACTCACTTTCTTAATTTAGGCATCGCTTTAGTAGTGGAGAAAATAGGTGGAGAGTGAGGAGAAGTTCCGAAGGAGTACCTGAGTTGTTTGCGCTCTCTCCTTACTTGTACCTCGACGGATGTTTCTTCTAAGAAAGTAAGTATTCAAGATTTATTTTGGTATTTAATTAGCTTACTTAAGTCAGATATATTCTCACTGTTGCGGGTTCGTCGCTTAGTATTTATATTAAGTGCAGGAAGAACCAGAGAAGTCGAGATGAGCAAAAGAAGTTATATCCCGGAGGTGAAAGATAATGTTGCATGTGAGAGTAACATTACGGGATTGATGGCGCATCATGGTCTCGTCCGTAACCGGAGTAAAATCACCATTGATGCTCGTCGGTTACGCCTTTGCTCATAAAAACAAAAACGACCAAAAATGAGCAGTCAGTTCGCCACCGTCTTCGTCGTGTTGCACACACGCACATGAGACGCCTCGGCCACGGCCCGGCTTGCTCGGCTTGGTGCGCACGCGTGGCATTCTCACCATAACCTCAACCGCTCAACAAGTACTCTCAATTAGCAGCCAAATTAGGTTGAGGTCCTTTCTCATTGACTTCCACTGTGGTATTAACCTCTTAACATTAATTATGGTCCCTTGGATTACTAGGATTAATTTGGGCCTAGCCCAATTAATTCTAACAATGCAGTGGGTGGTGTGATGGGGCGTGGTGTCAGCTGACAACGACAATAAGGATAGGGTGGAATTTTCTACCCACGGGTGAGCAGGGTCGAGGGCCCACAAAATTGCAGGAACGGGTGAGGGATTTGACCCGTGGGGCCCTGGGGTGTGATCTATTTGTCTAAAAATTGCCCTATAAGGCCCATCAGGTCCATTTTAGTGAAGTACTATATAAACTCAAGTACTCAACCCTAATTTCTCACTCCAACCCCAACACTTTCCCTACTGTCGTCGCCCCTCTCTCTGTCTCTTTCTCTCGGTCTTTCCTCTGACTTGGCTCTCTCAACCTCTCCAGCGGTGCCGCATGCTCAACGCTGCCGCCACCTGACGCTGCATCCAACCGACGCCGCCTTCTCGACGCTGTCGTCACCCGATGTCGCATCCAACCGACGCCTCCTCCTCGTGGCCCCTAGAAGAAGCCGAGCACCGATTGCTCAGCGCCACCTTCTCATGGACCTAGCTAGAGCCGCCTGCTCGCCGCTTCTACCCGACATTGCCCCCAATCCAACTCTTTCAGATTTAGAGCTTTCTAGCATGAGTAGATCTTTCTATCATTCTATCATGAGTTAGTACTTAGTACTAAAAGATATTGATTTAATTCTGATGTGGGCTTTCTAGCTTGAGTTTGTAGCTTTTAATGGACCAGTCATCTTGTGTTGACTCATTTGAGTATTATATCTAATCAAGTGGCGCGGGGCCCCACTGTAACACCCTGAAAATCCGAGGTTTTAAAAATCGAAACATAAAAATCGGAACTTGCAAAAATTTTCTGTTTGATTGCATCTTATCGTATTTATTTGCCTCTTATTCACAAGTCTTTGATGCCAAGTTAAAATAAATAAATATTTGTCTTCAAAAGAGAGGATTGGATGGCAATTCAAAAACCCTAAAGAGGAAAAGAGAACTTGCAAAACTGAAATATTTGAAATAAAATCCTAAAAATATAAATTGGGGAAATTATGATTTAATAAAACTTGCTTTTGGGAGCCACTATTGAATTTTTGGGTAAAATATCAAAATTGCTAATTTGAATTAAAAAGGAAAATACCCATATGAATATATATAATATATACGTATATATATATATAATATATGTGTATATATATAATAAAGTGGGAAAAATTAAAATCTAATTAAATTACAATTGGGTCAAAAATACTTTTTATTTATATGTGAAATACAAAAAAAAGAATTGATAGTAAAAAAAAGAAAATCAAAAAAATAAGAAAATCTATTGTTCATTGCCCGAAGGTGTTCGCCGCGCGCGCGTGCGCGCGTCGCGTCGGCCTCGCGCCTCGCGCCACGCGCCGCCGCACGCATCGCCGTCACCCCGAGCGCGCGCGTCGCCGCCGCCGTCGCGTCATCTCTCTCTCCCCCTCTCCGGCCATCTATAAAAAGGGCACCGAGCACCCTACTTTCCTCCCCACTCCGCCGCTCTCTCTCCCTCTCTTTTCGCCGTCTCTCTCGCCAAGTTCCCGTTGTTTCCGCCGTCGCGTCGCCGCCTTGCCGCCCGAGTCATGCCGGTAAGCCCCGCCCCTCCTCCGTCCGTCCTTGTTGCCGAGCGCCGCCGCACCGTCGTCGCCTGTTGAGGCCAAGCAGGAGAGAGGGAGAGATAGCCGAGAACGAGAGAGAGTGAGGAAGGGCGCCGGGGTAGGAGAGAGAGAACCGGAGGAGGAAGAAGAGGAAACAGAGAAGAAAGAAGGAAGAAAGGGGAAAAAGGAGGAAGAAAAAAAGATAAAAAGAAAAGAAAAGAGAAAAGAAAAGAAAAAAAAGAAAAAGGGAAAATTTGGGAAAATTTTTGGGAAAAATTAGAAAAAGTTTTTGGAAGATATTTTGGGAAAATCTTTGGGCTAAATTACATATTTTTCTCGGAAACAAATTTTGATTTCAAAATTTGTTCGGGACCGATTATTAACCGCATATTTTTTACGATAATTTAGCCGTCGCCAAGATTATTTAGGGACTTATTTATATCTTAGCTTGTCTTCAAATATTGTTTTGATATATATAAGATTGCTAAACCTAAAAGTCCAAATTATTATAGTGTCTAGCTTCTAGATTAATTAACTATTTTGGGATCGATTATTATTAACCCTAGGTCGTATCAACGCTACCTTTTTGAAATAATTAACCGTCCCGCAGTTTACTCGTTTAAGATTTTATTTACAACCTAGTTGGTCATCGCATGATATTTTTCTTATAGATTTTCTAAAACTTAAAAATCTAACTTATTTAAATACATGAGTCTAGATTCTAGTATCAATTTATTTTGATTTAAATTTTACCCTAGGGTTGTCGGCCCAATAAATTTGGATAAACTTAAAAATTAACCATATCTTTTTATTATTATATTTTGGGTCATCACCCATAATATTTCTCAAACTTTGAATTATTGACTGGAAATAATACCACATCATAAAGTAATTAAATCGGTTAATACGAAACTTTAAATCTCTGTAACTCGCTCATTCTAACTCGAATTTTGCCATAACTCGAACCTAAACTTACGTAAAATCATAACCTAGTATTAGAAGCCGCTTTTGCAATTTATTTGGCTTTCATTGGATTTTTATTTGAATTCTAATCGAATTCAATTGGATTTCTCGCACGTACGGTAGAGTCCGAGGGAGCCGTTGAGAACATTGAAGACTCAAGCCAACAAGGTCACGAGCAAGGCAAGTCATCACTCCTTTGAACATATTGATCCTATTTTGCGAAATGATGTTGATTTAAACTTCAAACATGCATGCTATACACAAAACACCTATGCTTGATATACCATGCCTTGATATTGATTACCTTTAGTTATAATCTTTGTAAACCTCGATGTGACATGACCGGAGACTTTCTTCGGTAAAATGCTTAGCCATGCTTATACTAGAATCTTGCATACTCATATTTTCACAAAAGAGCTATATGCTTGGGCAACTACCCTAGGGAAGGTAGTTGAGACACGGCATGTGGAGACATGAGCGCCACATTGCCTTGAACATGATGAAAATAGTTTGATGAAAAAAATGAAAGTACAAAACTAATGTTTCAGACTGGGGCGGCTAAATGATTTGGGTGGATTCCGGAAAAGGCAAGTGCTGACCCTGGTCAATTAAGGACCGAGCCATGAGATAGCCGGGAAACGAGCCAGTACAACCGTACTTCTCGAATGGGTATAGACCTAGCAGAGTAAATAGCCGAGCGGAGGCGGTACCTTTGCATAGTGGTTCTTATGTATGAGATGAGACTGAGAATGGATGATTGAAATCGATATAACTTGAAGAATGAAGTTTTCTCTTACCTCGGGAACGCCAGAACTCCTCTCACTGCTAGGAAATGACGGTTAGAGTGCATGAGGGCTTAAGTTCATGGAGCGGGTACTGCCAAAGTGAGGTTATCGAAAGGCTTTGCCGTGACCGTCCCATATAAAGGGATGTAGGCTCATTCAATGGGCAGTTGCGGAGTACGGGTAAAGTGTACCTCCACTGCATTGTGAATGAATCAATCTATTCGAATAGCCGTGCTCACGGATATAGAGCATCGTGACAAGACTTTCGCTTGGCTAGACTCATAAATTTTAAAATGATGGGATGGGTTTGCATGATGATTTTTATGTACTGGTGGACTAACTTCTCGAAATACGAGAAGGGTAGACTCCCCAAAAAACCATGACGATCCGGTGACGGAAAGCTATCCTTGGATCACAATGGATGGTGGACAGAACCGTTGCCGACTTAATGAACTATGGTAATAAAACTTGACCTGGCTAGACATTAGGTTTGTGAAAAGATTTACGAAAATTGGCTTTATGCAAAAGAACCACAGCCATCCTTTGAATGACCCTATCATGTGCATCATTCCGTGTTGGCTTGCTGAGTACGTTGGGTACTCACCCTTGCTATACGCACAAACCTTCAGATGGAGGAAACGAAGAACTGGAGGACCCTTATGCTTACTACCAGGATGAATGAAGACATTGGAGCGCAATAGGTCTTAGTCCCCGGTCGTTGCCTGTGGCAATCGACATGTCGCTGCCTTCCGTCTGCTATCTTATCTAATCTCTTATTTTGGTTGTATCCGGACCAGTAGGTCTTGCATGTAATGATATTGCCTTCGGGCCTATTATTGTAATACTTTGGTGTAAGACTATTCGTTCATTTGCACCTGATAATTCAGTACTGTATTCGTGGGTACCAAACTACTCGATCCAGGGAAATGGTACTATGAACACGACTAATTCCCGTCCGCAAAAACGGGGGTCTACACCCTTTCACCCATAGGTCCCTTGCGGGGCGGGGGAATGCGTGGAGCGAGGGTGGGGGCATTCTTGTACAACTCGGTCCCGCCCCCGTCCTTGCCGCCCCTAATCGTGGATTGCAGAGGCCAGGTGGGCACGGTGGAGGCTCCACCAGATTGTGTGAGGGGAAGACGGGACGATATCACGGGCGTGATTGGTGGAGGATACTATGCTCTGCCACCGGAGTTGACGCGTGGTGCATGGACAATTGGATGACGCAGAGGTGGGGAGATGGAAGATCTGGGCCGGTGGGTTGTAAGATAGATGAATATGAGGTGTGTTGGTATTTGATACGGTCATAAATAAATTCGCAAATGCACGGATATCGCTATAGTACTTCACCTTAGAGTATTCCAAGGGTATCAAATCACAGGGAACGTGTGTGGATAATCTAAGAATAGAATTCAACCAAGGACAACAACTAAATCGTAGGCTTAGAATAGAAAGCATTACTATGGGTTAATAATCTTAATTAAGTTCAGGAAAAACTCTATCAATTGCTTCGGGGACCAGTTCACCCCTAGTTTGCCAAAGGACTCTAGCCTGTATCTCTATAATGTACCCGAACATGGAGGAATACGAAGGACAGACAGGGTTATCACCACCTATCACGTACCTTTGCTTTCCCACAAACCAAACGAAGGTAACCTCTAACCTAGACACCACATCTATATTACCGATTACTACTCTAGCCTTGGCAGAGAACTTCCTTCTTTATCCAGAGTCTTATTACTTGAGCGCTCAGTATAAATACTAAGCGATGAACTCGCAATGCTAAGAATCTATCTTACTTAAATAAGAAAAGTAAATACCAAAGGAATTCATGAATACTTACTTATATAGAAGAAGCATTCATCGAGGTACAACATCAAAGAGAGTGCCGACATCTCCAGCACTTCTCCAGAACTTCGAATGAGAGAATGTCGACATCTCCGACACTCGTCCAGAACTCCCTCGGAGAAAACTCCGACATTTGGGACACTCCTTTCGGAGCTTCCCCTCACTCTCTTCCTATATTCCAACTCTACTATAGAGTAGCCTAAATATGAAAGTGAGTTGTATTCCACTTTGTTGTGAAATTTGAGAGTGAAATGGGCACCTCCTTTTATAGTGTCAAATGGCGGTTATGAGGTCGGTTCACCCACAACCGCCATAAGGAACCAATCTAAATCCTCCACGTGGAAGGTGAGGGATGAATGGGCACATGGGTGGTTCGGCCAAACCCTCTCTTTCGGTCGGGTTACTGTCCAGTGGGCCCTTATGATGGTGTACAGTGGTTGGCCCATTTTGATGTGATTTGGTCAGCTTGTGGGCCTTCTAATCTGTGTACTCGTGTCTGATTTGCCGAAGGTGTGTTCCTTCATATGGCGGGTGGTTTTCATACAAAATCTCTGCATACAAATATTTCACCAATATTTGTGGAAATGATCTGTAATAACCACTACCACTAAGTTTGATATTTTATTTGAATTGCTTTTATGCAGGAATTGACGATCAGATTTGGTATTTAAGGACCATCAACAACACCCTCACACTTAGCCATTACTCATCCCTAAGTAAAGATCATGGATTACAGCAGAGCAATGAATCCCTTTGTAATGATATCTGCATGATAATTATTCCAAGTCATACCTGTATTTGTGAATCTTGAAGTTCTACCATATCATCTTGGGTGATTGAAGAATGAAAAGACCTTGATTCCAGTTACCTCTACTCCTTCTAATGAGTACCTTGGGGGTTTTGTTTGTTTTGCTCATAAAAACATAACTCTACTTTTACTCCTCCATTGATTCTCTGATATCAGTCAATGTGTTTGATTCCTCACCAAGACAATGATTTTGCATTTTTCTTATCCTACCTCTAATAAGGCTTATGTGAAGTTCAGGGTAGGGAAAAAGAACGACATACTTGCATCACATATATTGTAAAATTAAAAACCGGATCCAAGAAGATAACTAATCATATGACCATGATCAATATGTGCATGTTGTGTGAAAGAACGAAAAGTGGAATCATGACTCCTTTTTTATGATCCTCTTCCTACTTATTTGGAGAACATGGCTAGTTTCTCTTTATCTTTTATTTATGCTCGAGAATATTTTCTCTCTTTCCCTTTATGAGCATTTCTCTTCTTCTTAACATCATTTTTTAGCTCATATCTCATTCTTTTCATGGATAGTTGGCAAGAGGATCATAAGCATGTGGAGTTTTTATTTGGTGGATGGATGAATGATGTTGACTTCCAATGTAAAAGTATAGCATATGGTAGTGTTGACGGTCGTTAAGTACCAACTTTGACCATCAACTCCTGCATAAAGGAATGCAAAATATAACATCTAAATTAGTGGTAGGGGTTTATTACAAATCATTCCACTAGTATTGGTAAATATTTGTATACAAGTAATTTTGGATGAATTTACACCCACCAAGCGATGAAATGTACCTTGGACCAATCATATGCGAGCACATGGATTGGAGGGCCCACATGTCAGTCAAAACGAGCTAATCCATAGTGCACCGTCATAGGGGCCTACCTGTCATACACAGAAGAAAGTTGGTGGCTAGAGGCGGTTTGCCTGGTTTGGCCGAACCAGGGCTAGCGTCCCTAACCGCTAGCTTCCACGTGGAATTTCCTCACTGGTCCCCAATGAAGGTTATAGGTGCTTACCGACTTAACTACCAACCTAACAACTGTCATTCAACTGCTATAAAAGGAGAAGTTCATTTCACTCTCAATGCACAACAAAGTGGAGTACAACTCACTTCCATGCTTAAGTGAGTATTTGAGATTTCTTACCTCGGTGGATGCTTTTTCTAATAAAGTAAGTATTCAAGATTTCTTTTGGTATTTAATTAGCTTACTTAAGTGAGTCTCTTGGCAGACCAAGGGTGAACTGGTGCCCGAAGCAATTGATAGAGTTTTACCTTTAACTTAAGTTTAGTTAATTAATTAATAGGAATTCTCCCTAGCCTAAGTCTACCATCTGTTGTTGTCCTTGGATAGAATCATGTTCCAAGATATACATACACGTTCCATGTGATTCGATACCCTTGGAATACTCTAAGGTGAAGTGATACAGTGATATCCGTGTACTTGCGGATTTATTTGTGATCGTAACAAGTACCAATAGTAGAAGATGGGTGGCATGTTTTTTTCTAACCTCCAGTATAGAGGGTGAGCAAATATGGTGGGTATGTGTGTGTGATCTTCATCTTGAAATAATGAAATGAATCTAACAAGGGTCTCAACAATTTGACCAAACTCAAAGTAATAACAAACAACATATGTATAAGGTTTGCAATACGATTGACATATGGCTTTGTGGTAGGAATAAGACATCAATCATGAGTATGTAAAGTTATACCATTTTTTCATAAAAATTCGCAAGTACTCAACAAAGAAGAGTAATGGTCCTTTCATTAGGCTATCTCTCATTCATCGATTACTTAGATGACATGTGTTTCGATAAATGAGTGTGCACAGGAAACAAGTAACATGCGAGGAATAAAGAGTATGCGAGGCATTTTCAGGTGAATCATATACTCCAGTTGAAACATCCAACTTCATTTTAATCTTGAGTTTCATTTTCAGATACTTTCTATGGTGATAATTGATTAAACTCAAAATTTAGGGAGGTTCAGGAAAGAAAATGGAAACCATGCTCTATATGAAGTGGAAGACGAGGAGGTTCTTGGGTGGTTTGGCCGACCCTTCCCTAGTTTCATCCACCTTGCTCCTTCTCGTGTGGGTTTTGGAGTCATGGTGCAGCGCAAAGATGGGTGATCTCGTTTGTGTTCATGACAGGAGGCATGTAAGATCTCTCCCACACTTGTTGTACCTGCATTGCTTATTCAAAAACAAAGAGTGAAAGCAAAAGGGACTCAACCGGTTGCAAGCTGGAGAGTCGATTTATTTTATTCAATTGAAATGAAACTTACCTTGAGTCCATCTAGGGACCGTGTGCACGAAGGCTAGGAGGTGGTGGTGCCACCCGTGGGTTGTTTATTCATTAAAAAAAGTAAAAGTAAAAGGGATTTTTGCATGTTTGCAGTGACATGTTGTCTTATATGCCTAAAGTGCATCGGGTAGCTTGATTTCTACCCACTTAAACACATAGTAGATGGCTACCTAAGATGGTGTTGCATGATATCTCTGGATGCCTTCAGCTATCTATACAACTCTTCCTAGTAGACCGTCTGTACAGACTCAAGAGTTGGAGTCTATCACCTTCAGCAGCATGTCGACCCTATGAAGTCATTTATCGACAGTTCCTACATGTTAGTAAATTGCATGCACGACAACTGATCTGCTACATGATTTTCTACTCATTTCTTATCTTTAATTTCAAAAATCAAATTCTTAGAGTAGAAGAACCATTTGATTAGCTGAGGTTTTGCATCTTTCTTAGTGAGCATGTATTTTTTTAAGTAGTATGAACAGCATAAATGATAACCTTTGCAAAAATTAAGTAAGATCTGACTTTATCAATGGCAAAAACAACACAAGGAGCTCTTTTTTAAGTTGTTGCAATATTTTACTAAGTTCCAGTCAACGTTTTACTAGCATATGCGATAGTATGGTGTTTTTTTAGTTTTAACTTGACCAAGAATGATCCTAAAAGCATGATTACTAGCATCGCACATGATTTCAAACGCCAACATCCAATAAAGGCGTTGAGTGATTGGTGCTGAGATGAGAGCTTCCTTAAGATATTAAAGGATTTCAAGCACTCATCAAAAGGTCAAAGAGAACATCTACAACTAGCAGGCAAGTTAGGGGTCTAAAAACTTGAGATAAAACCCTGCTTGACCTAGGAAGATGCGGACTTCCTTTACATGGGTAGGAAGTGGAAGATGTGGAATTAATTCTATTTTTCTCTATCCACCTCTATTCCCCCTATAAAAACTCAGTGTCCTCAGACTATACCTTCACGGTCCATGAAGTGACACTTTTCCTAATTAAGTATCAAGTCAATTTCTTGACACCATTGCAAGACCTTATAAAAATTCTCAAGACAAAGATGAATATTTTTCCATAGATGGAGAAGTCGTCCATGAAAACCTCAATGATTTTCTTGATCATGTCAGAGAACATAGACATTATGCATCTTCGAAATGACACGGATGAAAGTGCATCTAGCCCCCCTAAGTGGGTTTGGTGATTAATGACAAAACGGTTAAGAGACTAATGTGTTTGTTGAGATAAGTGCAGGTAATTAGTCCCAAAGAGCTTAAGTGTGCAAAGTGTGTACAAAGGAGACCCCCCAACAACAAATGCAAAGAGGCGAGAGGATTCAAAGCATGATTTTAAAGCTTCTTTTCCATTTACTCTTGAGTTTTAGGAAAGTCATACTATCAAGAAGTAAATGGTTGCCTGAGAATATCTAAGTGCTTAAAGTCAAAATCCTTAGAAGAGAGATTTTTCTAGCCCAAAATTAAAAATTTACTCTAGATAGGACATCAAGGCCTGACCGAAAGTTCCTGCCCCCCTGACCGGAACATCCGGGTGTCTCCTCCAGCCAACTTTTTCTAAGTGCTGACCAAAAGTTCCAGGGCTCCCTGACCGGAACTTTCGGACACCTCTGTAGTTCAAAATGTGAGTAATGGCTACATGATGTCAACACGAACCTATAAATATCCCACACCCCCACAGCTCACTTTTGGCAATCCCACTTTCATTTTTCTATCTCCTAGCTTCTCCCATGGTGTTTTTGCCTCCTCCACCTTGTTCTTGAGCCTAGCAAATGAGATTGAGTGAGATTGGAGGGGGTTGGAGAGGATTGGAGAGGTTGAGAGGATTAGAATGACTTGAGCACTTGGTGGTTCTCATTGGGCTACTGATTGATGTTTATTTCTCTTGGAGGGTGACCTCCTAGACGGTTAGGTGTCTCCCGCGAGTTTTCGTCAATTTGTGGATTGACCCAGAAAAGTTTGTAAAGGTTTTCCTCACCTCTGCAAGGAAACGAGGTATGTTGAGTGAAAATCCGAGCTCAGCCTTCGGAGTTTGTCTTGGTAGAGCAATCCTCATTCGTGGTCTTTGCTAGGAACTCAAGTTAGAGATCATTGTGGTCACTTGAATCCTAGAGAAGGACCTAGGGATGTTGGATTGAAAACCGAAGACTTTTTCCTGGGTTTTGCTTGGTGAGGCAAGGGGTTAATCAAGACCCAGCTCTATGGAGTTCCTCAACGAAGAGTAGGATTCTTGTAATCCGAACTTCGGAAAAATTCCTTATCTCCCTTGTGTATGTTTAGTGATTTCTGTTGAGTTTTTCTGTATCCTGCTTACTTCACTTTGTCTCCTACGCTTAGACAAGTCTTGAAGTTCCTTGAGAATCAAGATCTGAGCCTCAAAGTGCTAGAACACCAGAAGTTATGAAACAGAACACCAGAAGTTCCGGTCAGCTTGAGCTGTCCGGAAGTTCTGAAGTTCCTGTCAGAAAGTTTTGGTCCCTGTTGAATTTAACCACTATGAATTTTAAGTGATTTTCAGGAACGCCTATTCACTCCCCTTCTAGACGACATCTATGTGCTTTCAATTGGTATCAGAGACTAAGCTCTTGATATGCTTTACCGCTTAGAACCAATTTAAGATGTCGGGTGAGAAAATTCGAGAAGAAGAAGATGCAAATGGGAAAAGTCTCCAAGCAAGAATACATTACCATTGGGGGGTGTCTCTATACCTTTTGATTACAACAAGATTAACCTCCCCTCTCACAACTTCATCTCCGTGCCTTCCGGGCATGCACGTCACTTTGATGAGACTCACTATGCCGCTTGGAAACACAAGATGAAGTTGCATCTAATATCTTTGCATCCTAGTATTTGAAAGTTTGTTTTCACATAAATTGATGTACCCACAGAGGACATGGACCACACTCCGGAGCAAGAACAAAGCACCCACCGCAATGCTCAAGCCGTCAATGCAATACTCTCCGCCTTGAGCCCGGAGGAGTTCAACAAGGTTGATGGGCTTGAGGAGGCCAAGGAGATTTGGGACACATTGAAAATTGCTCATGAAAGCACACCCGAGGTGAGAGAGTCCAAGATCGAGCTTTTGGAAGGAAAGCTCAGAAGATTCGTGATGAAAGATCACGAGAACCCCAAGAGATGTATGATCGCATGATGCTTTTGGTGAACAAGATTCGAGGGCTTGGGAGTGAAGACATGACGGGCCATTTTCATCGTCAAGAGACTTCTTCAAGCCTGCGAACCAAGGAATCCTACCTTGGTCACTCTCATTCGTGAAAGGAAGGATTTCAAGAGGCTCACCCCAAGCGACATTCTTGAAAGAATTGTGGCGCATGAGATGCTTGAAGAAGAAGCCAAGGAGGTCAAGCAAATAGCCAGGAATGTCGCCATGATCAAGAATAAGGAGATTGCCTTGAAGGTCGTCAATGAACAAGCTTCAATAAGGAAGGAAGTGATGATAAAGAAATCACACTTGTTGTGAGAAAGTTTAAGCAATATCTTCGCCAAGGTGGCTTTGGCAAGAATAACGAAAATGACGACAAGGGAAAAGCTCGGCGATCCAAAAGGGCTTGCTTTCAATGTGGCAAATATGGCCACTTCACTGCCGATTGTCCCAAGAACAATAAAGACAAACCCAAGGTGGTCAAGAAGAAGATTGGACATGCTCATAACGGGAAGGTGTGGTACTCAGGTGATGAGGCGGACCCTAAGGAAAAGGAAGAAGGAGATGAAGGAGTCGCCACCATTGCTATCAAGACTCCACCGTCCACTAAGGAGCGTCTCTTCAACAACTTGAGTGATGACGACAATGGCTTCTTCAACCACTCTTGCTTCATGGCCCAAGGCCGCAAGGTAATGCATTCATCCAAACCCTCTCTAGATGATGACTATGAGAGTGATGAGGGAAGTGAGGATAACTTGGATGATGTGCTTAAGAGTTTTAGCGAGCCGGCCATGCAACAATTGGCATGGCCAATGAAGGCATTGGATCACAAAGAAAAATCTAAAGGCAAGAAGATATGCTCATTCTTGACTTAGAGGAGGATTTGGCTAAGGAACATAAAAGGGTTTAAAAATTGACAGATGAACCCTCCTTTGTCAATGGATCAATCGCTAGCCTAAAAGATGTCAATGATTTGCTTCAAGAGAATCTTGTGGCATTGGATAAAGGTCATAAGGCTCTTGATGTGCAATTTGATACCCTTTGGTCTAGTTCCTTTTCATCCAATGAGGCCTCTAAGTCATCCTATGCCTCCACTAGCAATGGTTGTGCTAGGTGTTATAATAATGATTTTTATTCCTATGCCACTAACCTTGAAGCTATGGAGGCACTAAAAAAGAGAATGAAAGGTTGGGCACCTTGGTGAACTATAGGTGTTTGAAGACCTATCACTCCAAGGACGCCCTCTACAAAACAATCGCCACCCACACCAACAAAGACGGGCATGGACTTGGCTTCTCTAAAGAAAGCCAACCATCCAAACGGGTTGTGGTGAATGAGAAGCAATGCTTGACATTCGTCAAGGAAGGAAATGCCCCACAAACAAGCAAATTAACCATTCCCTGGACTAGATAGGGCTCCAAAAGTTTCGAGCAGGAGGCTCTGTTGGATAGAGAAAATTGCTCGGAAGTTCTGGCCCGGTTGACCGGAATTTCTGGACCACTGCTAGGTCTAGAGGACTGGCATGAAGTTCCGCCCGGTTGACCGAAGTTTCGGACCACTTTGCCGGGTCCAAGGGACTCGCGAAAGTTCCGGGCTCGGTGCCGAAGTTCCGGCCATAAGGTCTATACTACGATTCATTTGTGGCTATGTGATGAGTACGTAAGATCTTAATTCAATGGTGGTCACAATGATGAGTACCGTGCTTATGTGTGGGTGCCCAAGGCACTTGTGGCTAACATCCTAGGGCTCAAACTTCGACAGGTAAGGATACCTAAAACCAAAGTTTGATTTATTTTTGTAGGCATACTTTTGTGTGGGTGCTCAAGGCACTTGCGGATGTACCAACCACATGATAGGAGAGAGGAGTATGTTTACAAGTCTTGAAAAGGAGGGAGTAAAGCATGAGAATATCTTTTTTTGGAGATGATGGTAAAGACAAGGTAATTGGACTAGGTAAAATTGCTATCTCCAACGATCAATCCATCTCTAATGTCCTCCTTGTCAAGTCCTTGAGCTACAATCTTCTATCTATTTCTTAACTATGCAAAAAAGGGTTACAATTGCTTGTTTACCGACGAGGATGTGAACGTTTTTAAGAGGGATGACTCATCTGTGACTTTCAAAGGAAAGTTGAAGGGTGATCTCTATCTTGTCGATTTCGACATAGATAGAGTAAACCCGGAAGCTTACTTGATTGCCAAGTCCTCCATGAGTTGGCTGTGACATCAAAGGCTAGCCCATGTAGGCATGAGAAATTTGTCAACTCTCTTAAAAGGGGAACACATCCTCAGGCTTACTAATGTCACATTTAAGAAAGATCATGTGTGTAGTGTATGTCAAGATCGAAAACAAGTTGAAAATCCACATCCAATTAAAAACATCATGACCACTTCAAGACCACTCGAGTTTCTTCATATGGACCTATTCGATCCTGTGGCTTACATAAGTATCAGAGGTAACAAGTACAGGTTTGTCATTGTTGATGATTATTCTCGTTTCACTTGGGTGTTCTTTCTTCATGATAAAAGTGAAGCTCAAGATGTCTTTAAGCACTTCGCAAGACAAGCACAAAATTAATATGACCTCACCATCAAGAGTATGCGAACTGACAATGGAGGAGAGTTCAAGAACACTCAAGTAGATGAATTTCTTGATGATGAAGGTACCAAGCATGAGTTCTCTGCACCATATGATCCTCCTCAAAATGGCATCATCTAAAGGAAGAATCGTACACTCATCAAAGTGGCAAGGACGATGCTTTATGATTACAATACTTTGGACATCTTTTGGGCGAAGACAGTGAGTACCGCGTGCCATGCCATCAACCGTCTCTACCTTCACAAGCTCTTGAAGAAGACGTCTTATGAACTTTTGAGTAATAAAAAGCCTAATGTCTTTTACTTCCGTGTTTTTGGGAGCAAGTGCTTTATTTTGAGTAAAAGACCTCGTTCATCTAAGTTTGCACCTAAGGTGGATGAGGGATTCTTACTCGGTTATGAATCAAATGCCCATGCCTATCGTGTTTTCAATAAAACCTTCGGTATTGTTGAAATCACTAGGGATGTGACAATTGATGAATCTAATGGCTCCTAAGGAGAGCAAGTTGTGGTTTATGTTGTAGATGATGTGGATCAAGCAAGGAAATTGCAACCAAGGCTATTGGAGACATAAGAGCAATCGAGATGCAAGATGATCAAAACAATAGTGATCAACCTCCATCATCGAGCTACTAATGACGTGGAAGTTCTGGAATCCTCAGCCAGGAACTTTCGGGCAGATATTCTAGGCGACCTAGCTAGGAACTTCTGGGAAGAAGTTCTAAGCACCCATGCCAGGAACTTCCGGACATCAGGACGCTAGGAAGTTTCGGGCACCACTAACTGGAACTTTCGGGCTGGTCAGCCTGAGCTGTTCGGAAGTTCCAGAGTTCCTATCAGGAAGTTCCGGTCCCTATTGAATTCAACCGCTACGAATTTTAAGTGATTTTCAAGAACGCCTATTCACCCCCCCCCCTCTAGGCGACATCTACGGGCTTTCAGCTGGTGCATTGCACAACCCGAACGATATTCTACGGTAAGCATACTGTGGGGTCTCCTCCGGAGAGGTCAACTCTATAACATCACATAACCTCCCAAGAGTCCAGTTATGCGTGAAATAGTACAGATACAAGAACTTCGTTTATTATTACAAACTAATACAAGTTATACAATACAATCTATTAAAAGTCCAATTGGGATTTCTCAACAATAGAGAATAAGGATTTAATTGATGTTTGATTTTTAAATTAGAATTAGGAAAAATTTAGAAACAATTTAATTTAAGGTTTGAAATTAATCTAAATTCAATTTTGGAAATTTTGTTGAGTTAAAGCTTAAATTGAGATTTTTCTAAAATAAGGGCATGAGTTAATAAATTTGGGATTTTCAAATTGAAATAAGGAGAATAAATAAAGAATGAAAATAAATTTTAAGAGATTTTAAATGTTTTAAAATAGATCACACAATAAACTTTGTTCGCATAAAAATTTTCTACGTCAATTTGAGTATTTTAAAAGTGTGAATTTTTGGGATGTCACAGATCTACCCTCCTTAAAATAATCTCGTCCCCGAGATTTGACCAAGTCTTGAATAATTGTGGTAACCTCTTTTCTAACTCTGATTCTCCTTCCCCAAGTTGCTTCTTGTTCTGTATAATTCTTCCATTGGACCTCAACAAAACTTTATACTGTGGTTTCGTAGCTTCCATTTTGGCACTTCTAGTATTTTCTTTGGTTCTACTGCATAGGTTATGTCATGTTGTAACCCAATATTTTGTAGTGGTACCTTTTCGGTTGGTTGTCTTAAATACTTCATGAGTTACGAGACATAAAAAACCGGGTGTACTTTACTTAACTCCGGCGATAAATGTAGCTAATAGAAAACTTCTCCTCTTAAAAAAACCAGATATGGTCCGACATCCTTTGGAGATAGTTTCCCTTTTATCTGAAACATATGTACATTTTTAACTGGTGTCACCTTTAGACAGATAAAATCTCCAATTTTAAAACTCAAGTCGCTTCTCCAGTTATCATTATAACCTTTGCCTTACTCGAGCAATTCTCAGGTTCTCTCTAATGATCCTGGTCTTCTTGCAAAATCATTTCCTTTAACTCTTTCATATCTGGAACACCGATACGTTCCTGGAATCCAAGCACTCTATTGGCATCTTCTACAAAGCATGGTGCTTTGCCTTTCTGTAATTTTTGTTTAATCTTCTGAATTTGTGGGTCATTTTATTGTGCTTTCTTTATCTCATCCTCCCGAGTGGGTCTCACTTCTATCAGAGCCACACTTGATTTACCCACAAATTCTAACCTTAATTTCTGAATTTCTATCTGTAACTGCTCTGGGCATTCTTTGATCATATTGTTACTGCAATATGCTTTCCGGCTCAAGGCATCGGTTACCACATTAGCCTTTCCCGGATGATACTAGATGTCTAGATCATAATTTTTTATCAATTCCAACCATTTCCTCTGCCTTAAGTTCAGATCGGGTTGAGTGAAAAATATACTTCAGGCTCTTATGATCTGTAAACATTTCAAATTTATTTCAAATCAAGTAATGCCTCCATATCTTTAAGGCATCAACTACCGCTGCTAACTCCCTATCATGAATCGGATAATTCTACTCATGTGGTCTGAGTTGGCGGGATGCGTAAGCAACAACTCTCCCTTCCTGTATTAATTCGCACCCTAGTCTTTTATGACTAACGTCACAATAGCCTAAAAGTCTTTCATGTTGTCTGGTGAAACCAATACTGGTGCGGTGGTCAATCCTTTTCTTGAACACCTAAAAACTTTCTCAAACTTATCCGTTTATTAAAAGGTATATCTTTCTCCAATCGATTGGTAAAAGGTCTAGCTATCTTGGAAAACCTTCAATGTAAGGTCGGTAATACCCTGTTATTCCAAGAAAGCTCTTAATATTTCTTACTGTTGATGGTTGTTCTCATTTCGACATTGCTTTTACCTTTTCTGGGTCCACTTTTATTCCTTCGGCAGTTATAATATGTCTCAGAAATTATACTTCCTCCATCCAAAATTTCCATTTTAAGAACTTAACATACAGTTATTGTTCTCTTAACTCCCCCAGAGCTAATCTCAAATGCTCTTCATGCTCATCCGTACTGGAGGAATGGATGAGAACATTATCTCTGAATACCACCATAAACTTATCTAGGTATTCCATGTATGTCTTATTCATTACATCCATAAAAACAGCCGGTATATTAGTTCAGAGGTGGCCAAACGGGCCGCCCGACACGGTCCGGCCTGGGCACGCCCGCGGCACGGCCCGTTAGGCACAGCTCCTGTAGGGCACGGCCCGCGTGCCGAGCCCCCGGCCCAAGCATGGCCCACGGGGTGGCCGGGCCGTGTCATGCTGGCACGGGCCTGTTAAAGGCCCATGGACCAAGGTTGGCCCGTGACACTATTTTACCCTGTTTTTTACTCTTTTGCACTGTTCTGGCCCACTAAAGGCCCACACTACAACACATTTGCTACAGTATATGCTACAGTATTTGTGCTACAGCATATTTGCTACAATAACAGGTCGCGTCGTGCCGGCCCACGGGCTCGGCCGGCAGCCCAAGCACGGCACGGCCACTCGTGCCGTGCCGGCCCGGCCCGTTAAGCCCTGTGCCGTGTTCGGGCCATGCCTGCTACAGGAATACCGTGCCCGGGCCCGCCCCCGGTGGCACGGCCCATTTGGTCACCTCTGTATTAGTTATTCCAAAGGGCATTACTGTAAACTAATACAGCCCATACCTGGTAATAAAGGTTGTTTTTGGTATATCTTCCTTTTTAACTCTTAACTAATGGTACCCTGACCTCAAATCTATCTTCGAAAATACCTTGGCTCCTCTGAACTGATCAAGTAAATCATCAATTCTTGACAGTAGATACTTATTCTTAATTGTGACCTTATTTAATGCCCTGTAGTCTATGCACATTCTTAGTGTTCCATCCTTATTCTTTGTGAACAGCACTGGAGCTGCCCACTCTGAGACACTTGTTCTTATAAAACCTTTCTCCTCCAACTCATCTATTTGCCTTTTCAGCTCTACTAACTCTGGTGCAGCCATCCTATACATGGCCTTTGCTATTGGTTTAGTACCGGGTCTCAACTTAATTAAAGACTCAACGTCTCTTTCCGGTAGCATTCCAGGGAGATCTGTTGGGAATACATCTGGAAATTCTCTGACGGTCGGTATTTTCTCAACTCCTTATGTTACCACAACATTCAAAGCTTCCGATAATACTGGTAATAGGGGTTTCTTAGTTATGTACTCCACTTCTTTACCCCCTATACTTGTTAACCGAATAATCTTATTCTCACAATCCATTCTTCCTTTATGCTTATGTATAAGTAACCAATCCATTCCAAAATCACACCCCAACTCTTGTATTTCTAGGAGAGTAAGGTCTGCTGTGAACATGACCCCTTCAATCTGAATTTCCATTTTTGGGCACTTGAACTGAGACTTTATATCAGATCCAGGGGCATGAATCACATGGGTATTGTTTAAAGCAACTAGGCTTCCCTTCCTGGACATAATTCCTAAACTCCTTCATCTTGGCGGCAATAAGTCCTTTAGGGATATATGCATTTCTAAATTTCTCCATGATTCCTTCCAAATTATGGACTCCATGTCTAGATGTTGGCATGATAATTTATCCACCAAATCGCAGCCAGGCCACTTAATTGAGGTAAGGCATACAGGACTTTCTTACGGTCATTTTATTAGACCGTGTCTAGCTTTCTCTCAACATCCAGCAACCAATTGTCCGCTGCCAAAGGCCCAGGGCAGTCGCGGAAGTTAGTGGCTTGGTCCTCTGGAAATTGATCCATCTAAATCCTATAGACGATCCTTCGACACCAGACGCTCCAAGTTGTGGCAACTGATAACTTGTTCAAACAACCTGGTGTAATTCCGATCCATGGTTTCCATAAGCTTAATAACATTGTCCTGGTTAACCGTGGTCTGTTGTTCCATAGTTTGTTGCTTTGTGGCTTGCTGCTCTGCAGCCTGTTGCTCTGTGGTATGCTGCTCTGTAGCTCCATCTCCTTCGGCCCCCGACATTTTATCTTATTCTTTGGGTAGATCTGTAATAGTTTATTTATAAAATCGTTGATTATAGTGATCAAAGATAAGAATTGAACGGATATGATAAGAACTTAGCATGGAAATAAGAAGCAAGGAAATAGGAAAGAGTGATAGTTAGAGACACATTTAAAATTTTTCTTTTCTTTTTTAAAACATTTTAAAAGGACAGGGAAATGCACTAATTGTTATGGAACCCGAAAGTCACTTAAAATAACTAGCATCCACAAGGAAAACACAATACATAACTCATCACTCTAGCTTGACGGACAAACCGTCAACTGACTTTGGGTTGACTTAAACTTATCGGTGACTTTATTCTAAAAGGTTAGCAAACACTAACTCCTACTCAACCATTTAATCTTGTTATTCCCTAATGTTTCTCGATACTTTGAAATAGTTAAGAAGAGAAGTAAAACAAAAAAATTTAAAAGAGAGAAAGTACAAAGAGAGGAAATAGATAAGAAAGACTAAGAACTTGAGATAAGAATGGATAGAAAATTTTTGCACATGGCTTTAGTTTTTGAAAATAATAGTTCAAATTCAATCTAACTTACCTAGTTCAACCTACAGTCAAGCTCTGCTCTGATACCATCTCTGTGGGGTCTCCTCAGGAGAGGTCAACTCCACAACATCACATAACCTCCCAGGAGTCCGGTTATACGTGAAATAGTACATATACAAGAACTTTGTTTACTATTACAAACTAATAACGTACAAGTACAAGTTATGCAATACAAAAAGTCACGACACTTCCACAGGGATAGCCTGAGTGTAGAGTTGACCTAGATTTCGTGTTCTTTCTTGGCTTCGAAATTTCCTGAAGATGTTATATATCCAAGGATGAGCACCAATGATACTCAGCAACCCAAACTAGATACAATTCTATTTAAATATGGACACTATATTGACAAGAGAAGTAAATTGTAAATATGTTCTTAGCATGATAACATATCCTATTCTGGTGTAAAACATTAGGAACATTTAAGTATATGAAATATAAACTTAACTCTATATTCCATCCCAACCTAAAATTACATAAATGTGGATATTCCAATTTTATAATAATATTTAAGAAAAGTACTCATGCCATTGTACTGGATTCACCCATAGACACAACTCCATTAACTGGGAGTATGGCGTATTCGGATACAAATCGACTCTGCAGCGTCTGCCCAGCTTTACCCGAGGATTAACCTTAGTTAGCCAGACTGAAGGGTAACATGGCATTTATATAGTTCTAACCTTTTTTGATGTGTCAACGAGACCTAAGGGCTATCTTAATAGGGGCACCAATTCTAACCAATAATTGGTGTCTCAACCCCTATTTAATAGTTGTTTGTCACACACTTGCCCCGGCTTGGTGAAACCTAGGACTATCTTAACAGACGGTACCGATCTGGTTAGTATCGGCGTTGTTATTCGCTGTTTATATGGTTGTCCACCAATGAGACTTCAACAACACTACAAATCTCCAATGTTGTTATGCGCATTAATAAATCTCCTCAAGTCCCCAGGGAGATCGGAGAAAAATATATAAATGACATGCCGGTATAACCGGTCCATCGGATGAGCGAAACTATGTCCTTATTCTGGCACAATAGTTTTTATATGTTTCTGGCATACAGCCAAAACTATTCATATCTTATAAATTGATAGGAATTTCATTTACCTATCATATAAAATAATGGGCTATTTTCCCATTCTTAAGATATGAAATTATGATCATGACATGTGGGGTCTCCTCAAAGAGATCAACTCCCACAAATATCACATAACCTCCCAGGAGTCTGGTTATGCGAGAAACAACACAGATACAGAAAGTTCGTATATTAGTACAAGCTTTTAATACAACTCATACAATACAAGAAAAACCGCGACACTTTCATAGGGATAGCCCGAGTGTAGAATCAACCTAGAATTCGTACTCATCTTCCCAATCCTCTAGGGTACTTGGGAATTCTTCTTCTCCTTCAGGGTTACCTGAGTATAGTCATGAATGGGTGAGCACCAAAGGTACTCAGCAAGCCAAACTGAATACAGTTTTATTTATCTAACAGTGCATGTTATATCGACAAGAGAAGTAATTTTAACAAGATAACTTTATCGTGTTATCATATCCTATCCTTTTTGTAGTATAACCCATACTTATATTTAGGAATGTAAGACATGTATTAAGATTCATATTCTATCCCATCCTAAAAGAACTTAAGTATGCATATTTAAATTTTTTAATATTTTAAGAAAAGAACTCATGCCACTTTACTGGAGTCACCCATAGACATAACTCCATTGACCGGGAGTACGGCGTATTCGAATACAATTAACCCTGCAATGTTTGTCCAGCTTTACCCGAGGATTAACCCTAGGTTGCAAGGCTAAGGATAACATAGCATTTATATATTTCTAACATTTTCTGATGTATGAACGAGACCGACAGATTATCTTAATAGGGGTACCAAACCTAACCAGAGAATGGTACATCAGTTCCCTATTTAATAGTTGTTTGTCATACACTTACCCCGGCTTGGAGAGACCTGTGGACTATCTTAACAGACGGTACCGATCTGGTTAGTATCGGCGTTTTACCCGCTGTTTATATAGTTGTTCTCCAATTTGACTTCTGCGGGCCACATAGGGCAAGCCCTCAGGGAGATCAGAAAGAAATATATAGTTGCTAAGTCGGTATAACCGATCCATCGGATGGACAAAACTATGTCCTTATTTTGACATAAACATTTTTATATTTTCTGGTATTTTACCAAACATGCATTGTCTAGTCATTTTTCTATCTTATTTATAAAATAAAGAATTAACTTTCGATGGCTATGCATGAAATATTAACTCATGTGATAATGCTTGTTTAATTATTACAAGTTATCAATATGGTCTAAGGAGAAGGAGAATATATCTATTAACATGAAATAATAAACCTCTCCTTCTCGAAACATGAGATGATATAGTATTTTTAATGCATGAAATAATATCTTATATGAACTAGGGTGTATGAGATGCTAACACATGAAATAACACAATGTTTCTAAGACATGAATTTATATTCTATATGGACTAAATGTTAACATATAAAGTCTAAAGAACATGATGGATAACATAAAATGATAATTTATAACTATCTAACCCATCCCACGAAATATTTCTATCTAAACTAAATATATTACTAAAACATAATAATTTATTATTTTTAATTTAAATAATTAAAACAGTTTGACTTCCCTTGAGTATCGTAGGGTTCAAAATATTTATTTGACTGGAGGGTAACGAGGGAGTTTACGTCAACTTCCTTGTCGAATTCTAACTCATCTGCGTACTCGGCGTCTGATCTTTAATTGGAGAAGAACTGGATTGGAGACGACGAATTTTTGATTTTTGCTCCGACGACCAAATTAGGGTTCTTCGAGACTCCCTTTCGGTTTCTTCAAAATTTGAGTAGTATAATGGTTAATAGATGGGGGAATTCTGGGGGGAACTTAGAGAAAGAAAGGTTGATCAAACTTTGTGTATAATTTGCGGCCTATTATGGTCTATTTATAGATGATTTAGGTTAGTTTCTTTTGGGGATAGGTTCGCCGGATATGTCGGTTTAAAGAAAGTTGGTTTGCCGTTGATGAGGATGACACTGTGGCGCAATGTAGACCCTCATTTTTGCAACAGGAATCATTGTGTTCATAGTACCATTTCCTGGATCGAGTAATTTGGTACCCACGAATACATTTTGAATCATCCAAGTGCACAATACAACCATTGACTTACACAAAATATTAAAATATAGGGCCCGAAGGTGATGTCTAGAACATAGGACCGAATGGTCCGGAATTCAAGCAAAAGCAGAAATTAGATAAGGCAGCGGAGATACGGCAGCGGCATGCCATTGCCATAGGCAACGACCAGAGTCTAAGACCTATTGAGCGCCTTCGTCTTTCTCACCCTCCTAGTAGTATGCGTACGGGTCCACCAAGTCTTCATTGCCTTCATCTGAAGGTTTGTGTGTATAGCAAGGGTAAGTACCAACCGTTCTCAACAAGTCACCACAACAAGGATGCATATGATAGGGGATAACCAAATAATGGTTGTGGTTCTTTTGCACAAAGTCAATTTTGTAATTCTTTTCACAAACCTAAGACCTAAGCCTGATCAAGTTTTATTTCCATTGTTTATTAAATCAGCGACGGTTCTGTCCACCATCCATTGTGATACCAAGGATAGCTTCTCGCCTCTGGACCGTCATGATTTTCTGGGGGATCTATCCCTTCTTGTCTTTCGAGAAGTTGAGTCACCAGTACGTAAAAATCATCATGCAAACCCATTCCATCATTTTAAAATTTAGAGTCTAGCCAAGCAAAAGTCTTGTCATGATGCTCCATATCCGCGAGCATGGCTATTCGAATAGATTGGTTCACTCACACTGCAGTGGATGTACATTTTACCCGTACTCTGTGACTGCCCAACAAATGAGCCTACGTCCCAACACATGAGACGGTCATGGCAAAGCCTTTTGATAACCTCACTTTGGCAGTACCCGCTCCATGAACTTAAATCCTCTTGCACTCTAGCCGTCATTTTCTAGCAGTGTGAGGAGTTCTGGCATTCCCGGGGTAAGGGAAAACTTCATTCTTCAAGTTGTAATTAATTTTGATTTTCAATCCTCCATTCTCAGCCTCATCTCATACATAAGAACCACTATGTAGGGGTACCGCCTCCGCTCGGCTATCTACTCCGCCAGGTCTATACCCATTCGAGAAGTACAGTTGTACTGGCTCATTTCCCGGCTATCTCATGGCTCGGTCCTTAATTGACCAGGGTCAGCACTTGCCTTTTTTGGAATCCACCCAAATCATCCAGCCGTCCCAGTCTAAAACATTTGTATGTTTTAGTTTTTCATCAAAGAATCATTTCATCATTGTCATGGTAATGTGGCGCTCATGTATCCACATGCCGTACATCACCTTCCCTAAGGTAGTTGCCCAAACATATAGCATTTGATAAATATGATTATGCATGAATCTAACATAGCATGGCTAAGCATTGTCGAAGAATGACTCTAAACGCACGATACTGTAGGGTACAAAGAATAAATGAGTATTCAATATCAAAGCAGGGCATATCACAAGTATAGGAGTTCATATGTGTATAGCATGCATATTTTGATTTTGAGCAAACATAAGTTCACAAAAAGGTTCAACAGGCTCAAAGGTAGCGATGACTTGCCTTGCTCGCAACCTTGTTGACCTGGGTCTTCGGCACACTCAACGGCTCCCTCGGGTGCTATTCATACATGCGAGAAATCCAATTGAATTCGATTAGAATTCAAATAAAAATCACCAAAAGCCAAATAAATCGCAAAGAAGCTCCTAAAACTAGTCTACAATTTTAGATGAATTTAGGTTCGAGTTTTCATGAAATCCGAGTTAAAACAAGCGAGTTATAAAAGTTTAAAGTTTTACGATTTTACCGATTTAATTTATTATGTGGCGAAAAAATTCCAAGTTAATTTACTTTAAAATTTTTGAAATATTAAGATCTATGATTCAAGAATATTATACCAAAGAGAAATGATTAATTCTATTGTATTTCCAAATTTTATTGGACGACAAACCTAGCGTTAAATAATCGGATTCGCGAATAAATAACTCTAAAGCTTGACACAATTTTAAATAATTTGAAGTTTGAATTTTTGAAAGAAATTCATATAATAAAATTTTATTAACAATTTAGACTATAATAAATTTCTAATTCAATTCATGCGATAATTAATATTTTATTCCTTAATCAATTCCAAAAAAATAAAAGTTTTATCCCAAAAAGAACATATATTTTTGCTAAAAACTTTTTCCAAATATTTTCCCAAAAATTTTACTTTGCTTTTCTTTTTTTCCTTTTCTTCTCCCTTTTTTTTCTTTCTTTTTCTTTTCTTTTTTGTTTCCCTTTTTTTCTTCCTCTTCCTCTCGGCCGGTCGAGGCGGCTCAACGACGCGGCGGCGCCGGGGAAGGGGGCGGCTTATTGGCGTGGCAAGGGCGGCGAGCGGCTCTGGCGACGATGACACAGCGGCACGGCACGTTGATCGAGGCGGCGCGGCGGCGGAGCTGCGGCGAGCTCGGGTGACTGTTGCACGGTGAGGAGGAGAGGGAAAAGGGATGGTGGGGGACGAGCTCGGGCTCCCTTCCCCTTTTATAGGGTGGTCGGAGAGAGCGCGGGGAAGGGGAGCAGGGGATGGGCGATGCGGGACGGCCGACGCGCGGCGGCAAAGAAGGGAGGACCCAGGGAGGGGGAAAGCGGCGGCAACACGCGGCGGGCGCAGCGCGTGCTCGAGGGAGGCGGGCGCAGCGCTACGTGGGCGGCGCAAGGCAACACGGCGTGGATGATGCGACAGCGGCATGGGCGATGCGACGGCGCGGCGTGGCGACGCGATGGCGGGCGTGCGTGCGGGCGGGGGACGGGCGAGGCGTGACACGCGTCGCGAGCGGCCAACGAGGACGGGGCCCCGGGCGCCGGGGTCGAACAGCTGGCGCCCGGTGAACAGTAGACTTTTTGATTTTTCTTTTTTTCTTTCTCTTTTTTTGATTTTCTTCTTTTTATTATTTTTTCCTTTAGCATTTCACCAATAAAATTTAAAAATAAAATTTTTGTCCCAATCATAAATTTAAATTAAATTCTAAAGTTTTAATCTTTTACCCAACTTTATTATTGTTATTATTTATATATTTTCTTTCTTTATTTATAATTAAATAATTGTTTTATATTTTCGCAAAAAAATTTTGATCCCAAAATAAACTTTTATCAACCTCAGCTTTTCTAGTTGTACATTTATAATGTTTATTTCTATTATTTATTTTGCAATTTCTTTTCTTTTTAGGGTTTTCGAAACCTTTTTTTGACTTTTTCGCCTTTTAAAATAATCTGTTATTTATAACACACAACAAAAACTTACGAATAAGAGGCAATTAATTACGACAGGATGCAACAATCCAAAAGTTTTTGTAAGTTTCGAATTTTAGATTTTGATTTTTAAATCTTTGATTTTCAGGGTGTTACACGCAATCAATGTTGTGTAGGCACGTAGGAATATCTAGAACATTTTCCTACCCTTGGTTTCTAAGGTGAGTGGGCACAAATGAAATTCTTTTGCTTGCAAACTTCGGCGGTCATGGTACTGTTCATAGTGTCGGTTTGTTTTGAGGATATCGTGGTGGATATGTTCATCCTAAACGGGATACGGTCAACATATGTGGATAAGAAGGTTTTCTCAAATCGGTTGGTGGCGTCGGTGAATAGGGTTGGCGCCCGCAGGAGTGGCGGCCGTAGTTCTATCACCGTGGTGTTACCGAAGACCGGAGGAAGAAGTAGAGGAAACAGCGGAAAGAAGAGAAAAAGAAAAGGAAAAAGAAAAGAGAGAAGAAAAATGGAAAATAAAAATAAAAGAAATTTGGAAAAGTTTTTAAAAGTTGAATTTAAGTTTATAATTAATTTGATTTTAGTTTTCGGAATTTCTTTTATTAACTTAAGGTTTTTTTAAAAATAAAACGTTAGCTTTTAATAAGACTTAATTTATGAGTTTTTTAAAAAAATAGAATGGAAAATTAATAAATGTTAAGGATTTTAAAAGCTTTAAATACTAAACATACTATAAATTATTCACAAAAATTTTATTCATATTTTTACATATTTTCAGGGTACAAAATTTGAAATGTTACAGACCTACCCTCCTTAAAAGAATCTCATCCCTGAGATTCTACTGAGATTCAAATAACTAGGGAAATTTCTTTTCTAACTCCGATTCTTTTTCCCAAGTTGCTTCTTGCTCCGTATGGTTTTTCCATTGAACACGACAAAATTTTATACTGTGATTCCTTAATCTTCGTTCAGATGTTTCTAATATTTTCTCAGGCTCTTCTATATAGGTTAAATCAGGTTGTAGCTCAATGCTTTGTAAAGGTATCTCTTCGGTTGGCTGCCTTAAACATTTCTTAAGTTATGACACTGTTGACGAGAAAAATCAACATGCCGGCCTGGGAGATCTGCTTAGCTCCAGTGCAGGTCCTAGAATCGATGAAGCGTGAGCGTGCCAGTCAGTTTGATCCTGCCACTGGCAAGATATGCAAAATAGCATAGCATAAATCATATCGGCCGATAGACCGATAATCAAAACAGTCGATCTGTTGACAGCCGATTGTGTGATTCCAGCCGATGTCGATGTCCAGATAACTCGTCGGCTGAAACCCCGACGAAACCCTTATCGATAGCCATCAGGCAGGCTAGAGACTATGGTTCTAATCACGACTTAGTAGGTCAAACTGAATTGATGCAGCACTAAGTATGAAAAGAAACGCAATATCTAGACAATCAAGCCTTTGACTAATTTTCAGGGTGATAGATGCCTAAGCTAATCTAATCTAATATAACGATTTAGCCGATATCGGTAGAAACCCTAAAACGAGAGACAGCCGATAGAACTAAATCGAGATACTAGGATTAGATTAACAGAGACATATGATAAGGCCGGCTAACCCTTCGGTGAAACATTAGAATGAACCTATCGGCTTAACAAGATTTAGATTATCGATAACAATCTAGTAGGTCAGACCTAACCGATGAAGCACGAGATTGTATATGATAATCTAATACTCAAGGAGCCGATAGATCTGTCTAATGTGATGGATATAACAAATCTACCTAAAGCGACATTACATTTACAAAAACATCGACTTGATCAGAATATCAGACCTAACCGAGAAAGTCCTAACTAAGCCGATGCATCTATGAACGGTAATAAAACTAAAGATAAATATGATATACCTTGGCTGGCGGGACCTTGGACTTACCCCTTCGCCGGAGATTGAAGCCGATGCAGCCCCACGTCGGGTGCCAAGTCTCGTCGGATGATGAACAAAGTAGCCAAAAGTAAAAAGGTGGCGATGCGCCCAATTGTATTGATCGAGAGATATGTTACATGAACCACGGGCTTACATATTTATACCCATGGGCTAATAGAGAAACAAATCCAAACTTTCCTAAAGATAAAAGGAAACAAACCGAATCCTTACCGGATACTAACACACTTTCCTAAAGATAAAATAGGAAACTAACAAACTCTTCCTAATTAATAGATACAATTGCCCTTTTAGGACTCTATCCTTATATGGCAATCCTCATGAAGCACATTGTCTTGATCTGACGGTGTGTCCAATATTGTCATACCGGAATCGGCTACATCGGCTTGCCTTATCCGATTGGGTATCAACCGATGGACACCTTAGCCGATTCAGGTTCCGGGGCTTACCAAATTCTGCTGTTAACAGACAGATGAAATACTGGATGTACTTCATTTAATTCTAATGGTAAATTTAACTGATAAGAAACTTCTCCCCTTCTTTAAGATCTGATACGGTCCGATATATCTGGGGGCTAGTTTCCCTTTTATTTGAAATCTGCGTAACCCTTTAAATGGTGTCACTTTTAAGTAAACGAAGTCTTCAATTTTGAAACTTAAATCTCTTCCCCGATTATCACTATAATTTTTTTGCCTTACTTGGGCAGCTCTCAATTTCTCCCTTATGATTCTAATATGAGCCTCTGCATCATGTGCCAATTGTGGTCCTATTAACTGCCTTTCCCCAACTTCTGTCCAATTGAGGGTGTTCTTCACTTTCGGCCATACAATGTTTCAAAGGGTGTCATTCCTAAACTAGACTGATAACTGTTATTATATGAAAATTGTGCAAAGGGTAAAAAATATTCCATGCAGGTCCATATACCAATACACAAGCTCTTAACATATCCTCCAGAATTTGATTTACCCTTCTGTTTATCCTTCAGTTTGTGGATGATAGGACGAACTAAATCCTAACTTAGTACCCATGAGTTCCTGAAATGTCTTCCAAAATCTGGATGTAAATTGTGATCCTCTATCTGATACTATCCTCAGGGGTACTCCATGTTGTATGACTATTCTAGTCAGATATATCTCAGCCAATTTATCCCCTCCATAAGTTTGCTTAATAGGGATAAAATATGCTACTTTAGTTAGCCTATCAACAATAACCCAAATAACATCGTACCCTTCTTTAGTTTCTGATAGACCGATAATAAAATCCATTCCAATTTCATCCCATTTCCATTTTGGACAGGGAAGGGGTTGCATTAACCCTGTCGGTCTTTGATGATCTGCCTTTACTTTTTGGCATACTTCACATAGACTTACATATTCTGCTATTTCTTTCTTCATATTTATCCACCAATATATCTTTCTAAGATCTTGGTACATTTTTGTACTTCCGGGGTGGATAGAAAATAATGAATCATGGGCTTCTTGCAAAATTATTTCTTTTACCTCAAGAACACAGATTCGTCCCTGAAATCTAAGTATTCCATTATCATCTTCTATAAAACCTCGTACTTTGCCCTTCTATAATTTTTGTTTAATTTTCTGAATTTGAGGATCATTTTGTTGTGCCTTTTTTTATTTCTTCTTCCAAAGTGGGTTTAACTTCCATCTGACCCACACTTATTTTTCCCATAAATTCTAATCTCAACCTTTGAATTTCTTCCTGTAATGGCTTTGGACATTCCTTAATCATACTATTACTACAATAGGCTTTTCGGCTTAGAGCATCTGCCACCACATTTGCTTTTCCTGGGTGATACTGAATGTCCAGATCATAATCTTTTATTAGCTCCAACCATCTCCTCTGTCTTAAGTTCAGATCAGGCTGGATGAAAATATATTTGAGGCTTTTATGATCTGTAAACATCTCACATTTATTTCCGATCAAATAATGTCTCCATATCTTTAATTCATGAACCACTGCTGCTAATTCCAAATCATGAGTCAGATAATTCTGCTCATGAGGTCTAAGTTGATGGGATGCGTAAGCAACAACTCTCCCTTCCTGCATTAACACGCACCCTAACCCTTGACAACTAGCATCACAATATACTTGAAAATCCTTTTTATTATCTGGCAATGCTAATACTGGTGCAGTGGTTAGTCTTTTCTTTAACTCTTGAAAACTTTTCTCACACTTTTCTGTCCATTCAAATGGTATATCCTTTTTCAATAGGTTGGTAAGAGGACGAGCTATCTTGGAAAATCCTTTAATAAATCGTTGGTAATATCTTGCCATTCCAAGAAAACTCCTAATATCTTTTACCATTGAAGGTTGTTCCCATTCTGATACTGCTTTTACCTTTTCTGGATCTACTTTTACTCCTTCAGCGGTTATGATATGTCCTAGGAATTGTACTTCCTCCATCCAAAATTCACATTTGAGAATTTTGCATATAATTGTTTCTCTCTTAGTTTCTCCAAAGCCAATTTTAGATGCTCTTTATGCTCCTCTTTACTGGATGAGTAGATGAGAACATCATCTATAAATACTACCACAAACTTATCTAGATATTCCATATATGTTTTGTTCATTACATTCATGAAACAGTCGGTGCATTGGTTACTCCAAAAGGCATTACTGTAAACTCGTATAATCCATACCTAGTAATGAAGGCTGTTTTGGGTATATATCCTCCTTTCTAACCCTTAATTGATGATACCCAGATCTCAAATCTATTTTTGAGAATACCCTTGCTCCTCTTAATTAGTCAAATAAGTCATCAATTCTTGGCAGGGGATACTTATTTTTAATAATAACTTCATTGAGTGCTCTGTAATCTATGCACATCCTCAGTGTTCCATCCTTTTTCTTAGCGAAGAGCACTGGGGCTGCCCACTCTGAGACACTGGGTCTGATAAATCCCTTTTCTTCCAACTCATCTATTTGCCTTTTTAGCTCTGCTAGCTCAGGCGCAGCCGTTCTATACATGGCTTTTGCTATTGGTTTGGTACTAGGTCTTAGTTTAATGGTAAATTCAATATCCCTTTCTGGTGGCATTCCGAGAAAGTATATCGGAAATACATCCGGGAATGCCTTAACGGTTTGGGTATTTCCTCTACTCCTTCTGCCACCATAATATTTAAAGCCTCTGGTAATGCTGGCAATAGGGGTTTCTTAGCTCTATACTCCACTTCTTCACCTTCTTTACTAGTTAACCGAATAATTTTATTCTCACAATCCATTCTCCCTTTATGGTTATATAACCAATCCATACCAAAAATTACATCTAACCCCTGCACTTCTAGGAGGATAAGGACTGTTGTGAACATGACCCCTTCAATCTGAATCTCCACCTTTGGACATTTAAACTGAGACTTTAGGTTAGATCCAGGGGCATGAATCACATGAGTATTGTTTAAAGCAACTAGGCTTAGTTTTCTTTTCTTTACCAAAATTAAGGAGATAAATGAATGCGTAGCACCAGGATCAAATAAAACTAGGGCAGGTTCTGAATTGACAGGAAACATACCGATCACTATATCCGTAGCTCCTTCAGCACTCTGGGCTATCACATTCGTTACCCTTCCTTGAACGGCTCCAGGATTTGGCCGTCCACGACCTGCTGCTGCTCCTTCAGCTTGTCCTCCACGATATGGTATTGTAGGTCCTCGGTTTGGTGGCCTTACTCCACGTCCTACTATGCCCTGAGTTGGTGGTACAGTATGCGGTGGAATCTGCTGCATCTTTGCCCGGGTTCATGCTATATCCATTGGGAAATCCTTCCATGGGCATGATGGACGTACATGTCCCATCTATCCACAATGAAAACACTAAAGTTGTCTTGGAGGCTGGTTGTTTCCAAACTGTGGTCTTGGTGGCATTGGACCCCTTTGCATTGAAGGTGGAAAACGACGAGGTGGTCATGTTTGCTGCATAAGTCTTGGTTTCTGATAACTGGAAGTTGGCCTCAATTGTGATGAAGCTTTCCGTTTCTTAACTTCCTCCAATTCCTTTCTCCTCTGCTCAATTAACAGGACTTTGTCCAGCAATGTTGACATATCAGAATAATCCAGTCCTGCTAATTTATATCTAACTGGTTCATCTAATCCTTCGATGAACCACACCATCTTCTTTTTCTCGGTATTCACATCATCTGATGAATATCAAGCCAGCCGTTGGAACTCAGCATGATATTCTGCGATTGATTTTCCTCCTTGAACATGATTCCTGAATTCCTTCATTTTAGCAGCAAACAAACCTTCAGGAATATGAGCACTTCAGAATTTTTCCATGTAATAGATTCTTTATCTGGATGGGTGGCTTGATAATTTATCCACCATATAGCAGCTGGGCCACTTAACTGATGTGATGCATATAAAACTTTCTCACGGTCATTACACTAGACCGTGTCTAGCTTCCTCTCAACATCCAAAAGCCAATCATCTGCTGCTAAAGGTTCCGGGGCAATAGCAAATGTTGGTGGTTTGGTCCTTTGGAAACCAATCCATCTGGACCCCATGATGGACCCTTCTACACCAGGCACCCCAAGTTGTGCCATTCGGCTAATCACCTGCTCAAACAGCCTGGTGTAATTCCAATCCATATTCTCCATGAGCCTGAGAACATTATCTTGGCTACCCGTGGGTTGTTGCTCAGTGGTTTGTTGCCCCACAGTTTGTTGCCCTGCAACCCCATCTCCTTCTACTCCAGACATTTTACACCTTTGGCTAGGTCTGTAACCAAATTTTTATAAGGTTACCTATTTAATATAATCATAAAAAGGCTACAGACTTAACAAAACACAGAAAAGATTCAGATAAAGCTATATTTAATATTTTCTCTTTTTCAAAGAACTATGCTAGTTCTCTTAAAGCCCTAAAGTCCTAAATAATTTTTTACAAACAAATCAATTCATGACTCTTCGTTCTATTTTGACGAATAAATCATCAACTGACTATGGATGACTTACCTATTGGTGATTTTACCCTTAATCCCTTTCCTATTACTTATTACTACCTTACCCTTAATACTTTAAAAGTGAAAGAATAATAAAACACAATTCTTTTTAACATAGAAAAGGTAGAGTCGACCTAGAATTTGTACTCATCTACACAATTCTTTTTAACATAGAAAAGGTAGAGTCGACCTAGAATTTGTACTCATCTTCCCAATCCTCTAAGGTACTTGGGAATTCTTCTTCTGCTTCAGGGTTACCTGAGTATAGTCATCAATGGGTGAGCACTGAAGGTACTCAGCAAGCCAAACTGAATACAGTTTTATTTATCAAACAGTGCAAGTTATATCGACAAGAGAAGTAATTTTAACAAGATAACTTTATCCTGTTATTATATCCTATCCTTTTTGTAGTATAACCAATACTTATATTTAGGAATGTAAGACATGTATTAAGATTCATATTCTATCCCATCCTAAAAGAACTTAAGTATGCATATTTAAATTTTTTTTAATATTTTAAGAAAAGAACTCATGTCACTTTACTGGAGTCACCCATAGACATAACTCCATTGACCGGGAGTACGGCGTATTTGAATACAATTAACCCTGCAGTGTTTGCCTAGCTTTACCTGAGGATTAACCCTAGGTTTCAAGGCTAAGGATAACATAGCATTTATATATTTCTAACCTTTTCTGATGTATGAACGAGACCGACAGACTATCTTAATAGGGGTACCAAACCTAACCAGAGAATGGTACATCAGTTCCCTATTTAATAGTTGTTCGTCATACACTTACTCCGGCTTGGAGAGACCTATGGACTATCTTAACAGACGGTACCAATCTGGTTAGTATCGGCGTTTTACCCGCTGTTTACATAGTTGTTCTCCAATTTGACTTCTACGAGCCACATAGGGCAAGCCCCCAGGGAGATCAAAAAGAAATATATAGTTGCTAAGTCGGTATAACCCATCCATCGGATGGGCGAAACTATGTCCTTATTTTGGCGTAAGCATTCCATCGGATGGGCGAAACTATGTCCTTATTTTGGCATAAGCATTTTTATATTTTTTGGTATTTTACCAAAATTTATATTACATGCATTGTCTAGTCATTTTTCTATCTTATTTATAAAATAAAGAATTAACTTTCGATGGCTATGCATGAAATATTAACTCATGTGATAATGCTTGTTTAATTATTACAAGTTATCAATATGGTCGAGGAGAAGGATAATATATCTATTAACATGAAATAATAAACATCACCTTCTCAAAACATGAGATGATATAGTATTTTTAATGCATGAAATAATATCTTATATGAACTAGGGTGTATGAGATGCTAACACATGAAATAACACAATGTTTCTAAGACATGAATTTATATTTTATATGGACTAAATGTTAACATATAAAGTCTAAAGAACATGATGGATAACATAAAATGATAATTTATAACTATCTAACCCATCCCGCGAAATATTTCTATCTAAACTAAATATATTACTAAAACATAATGATTTATTATTTTTAATTTAAATGATTAAAACAGTTTGACTTGCCATGATTATCGTCGGGTTCAAAATATTTATTTGACTGGAGGGTAACGAGGGAGTTTACGTCAACTTCCTGGTCGAATTCTAACTCCTCTGCGTACTCGGCGTCGTGATCTTTAATTGGAGAAGAACTGGATTGGAGAGAACGAATTTTTTATTTTTGCTTCAACGGCCAAATTAGGGTTCTTCGGGACTCCCTTTTGGTTTCTTCGAAATTTGAGAAGTATATTGGTTAATAGATGGGGGAATTTTGGGGGAAACTTAGAGAAATAAAGGTTGATCAAACTTTATATATAATTCGTGGCCCATTATGGTCTATTTATAGATGATTTAGGTCGGTTTCTTTTGGGGATAGGTTCACCGGATATGGCGGTTTAAAGAAAGTTGGTTTGCCGTCGATGAGGATGACACTGTGGCGCAACCAGTGTTGTGTAGGCACGTAGTGATATCTAGAACATTTTCCTACCCTTGGTTTCTAAGGTCAGTGGGCACAAATGAAATTCCTTTGCTTGCAAACTTCGGCGGCCATGGTAGTGTTCGTAGTGTCGGTTTGTTTTGAGGATATCGTGGTGGATATGGTCATCCTAAACAGGATACGGTCAGCATATGTGGATAAGAAGGTTTTCTCAAATCGGTTGGTGGCATAGGTGAATAGGGTTGGCGCCCGCAGGAGTGGCGACCGTAGTTCTGTCGGCCGTGGTGTTACTGAAGACGGGAGGAAGAAGTAGAGGAAACAGGGGAAAGAAGAGAAAAGAAGAAAAGGAAAAAGAAAAAAGATGGAAAAGAAAAATAAAAGAAATTTGGAAAAGTTTTTAAAAGTTGAATTTATGTTTTATAATTAATTTGATTTTAGTTTTCAGGAATTTCTTTTATTAACTTAAGGTTTTTTAAAATAAAACATTAGCTTTTAATAAGACTTAATTTCTTAGTTTTTTTAAAAATAGAATGTAAAATTAATAAATGTGAAGGATTTAAAAAGCTTTAAATACTGAACATACAATAAATTATTCACAAAAATTTTATTCATATTTTTACATATTTTCAGGGCACAAAATTTGGAATGTTACATGACATGAAGTACTAATGCATATGATGATGTTCATTTTATTATGTTAACAATTTTATACCTAGCTCAGACTAACATGTTTTCTAAGGAAAAGGAGAATATATCTATTAAAATAAATGAATCTCTCATTCCCTTTACATAAAACGACATAGTGTTTCTAATGCATGAAATAATATCCTATATGGACTAGGATGCATGGAATGATCTTCTATATGTACTAAGATGCATGTAGAACCTAAAGAACATGTAAGGTTACATAAAATGATAATTTATAACTATCTAACCCATCCCACGAAATATTTCTAACTAAACATATTATTAAAAATATGATAGTTTATTACTTTTCAAACTAAATGATCAAGAACAGTTTGACTTGCCTTTGGGACAAATGGTCTCAAATCCTTCTTCTCTTTGAATAGTAACGAGGGCATTTACGCGACGATATTGTCGAGCTCGGTTTCCTCTGCGAACTCGACGTCACGATCTATCGATATTTGATAAAATAAATCAAACAAACAACTTCAAATAAATACCTAATAAACATAGAAATTCAAAAGAAGTTTAGTAAATGATTTTTGAAGTTTTAAAGGAAAGGTTATTTGTTAGATTCTAAAACTTAAAATTTAAGTTTGAAAAGAATAAAGTAAAATAAAAAGAGTATTTGAAATATTTTAAAGGGGAAAAAGGGATAGTTTTTAATGTTTTTAAAATAAGAAGATTATTTACTAGATTTAAAAGTTTAAATTTGAACTTGATTAGAAATAAAAGAAATAAAGGAAATATTTTAAATATTTTAAATATTAAAAAGGAGAATAGATAGGTTTGAGAGAAATGGAAGGGTCTTAAAATTATAAACTAAAATTTATAAGAATTTAAAGGGGTTAAGCTATTTTTCTAGGGTTATTTACCAAATTCTAAAATTTAAATCTAGGTTTAACTTTAAAATTAAATAAGTTTCAAAAATTTGAAGTTAAAAATATTTCTAAAAAGAACATAAATAAATTTGAAACGAATGGTAGAAATTTGAATTTGGAAAGATTGGAAGGGTCTATTGGTCAACTAGGGAATAAATTAATTTTATAGTAATTATTTCTAAATTTCTTAATATTCTTTCTCTTTTCTTTCTCTTTCTATTTTCCTATTTCTTTTTCTTTATTTTCCTTCTCTCTCTTTCTACTGTTCTTCTTCTCTATTCTTCTCCCTCTTCTCTCTTTTCTCCCTACCGCTGCGCCGATAAGGAAGGAGATAAACGACGGTGAGGATGGTCGTTCTAGTGATAAAAGGGCTTTTGTCCATCTATGAACCATGGGAAATCCATTTTGGGGCTTGGTTGAGTTAGAGAGGCGATGGGGTGGCTTGGCGACAGTGGCCTTGACAGCGGTGGCGGTGGTGCTCGTCGCCATGGCATTTCGGTGACGATGCGGCCTATATAACTACTTGGGAGCATGCATAGGGTGTGGGGATGCTAATCGTGGCATTAGTTGGGCCAGGAACATATTGGAACGAGCTGGCGGCGTGCACGGCGATGGCCAGAATAGGGGATAACATGGCGGCTCGCCGGCAATGGTTTTCCAGTGCTATTTGAGTTAGGTTTGGTTAGGGGAAATACAATACTTGACAAAAGGAACATGAGAGTACCTTTAATTTGGAAGGAAATCAACTCTAGTTGTCGAACTTTTGAGATTGCTCTGGGCGGCCGTACTAGGGTTCTTCGGTTCCCTCTTCAAATTTCTATGAAGTTTGAGTGACTCAAAAGATATGAATTGGGGGAAACGTAGGGGAAAGGGGGAGGAAGGAATGAGGAAGAAATGTTGTATGAAAATTTCGATCCAGGGTGGTCAATTTATAGAAGATTTAGGTCGGTTTGTGGATAGCGGCAATGGCGGTTCAATGAGGTCGGTTCGATGCGGATTTGTATGATGACGTGCTTGCTCCAATTAGGTTTCGCCGTTTGTATCAGAATATAAGGTTGCTCCAAGTTCGGTTGTGCATTTCAGGGGGTGAGGCCGGCGTTCACGGCGCAGTGAGCCGAACTGCAGCGGCCGTGGTTTAGCTGGGCAGGGAAGAAGAAGGGGGAAGGAAGGGAAGAAAGAGGAAAAAGAAAAAAGGGAAAATATAGAAAGAAAAGAAAAAGAAAATAAGGGGAAAGGAAGAAATGAGAGAAAGGAAAATTTAGGAAAAACTTTTAGAAAGAATTTGCTTTAGAATTTAAAATCTATTAAGCTCAATTTTAGGAATTTTTCTCAAATTAAAAGTCATATTGGGATTTCTCAACAATAGAGAATAAGGATTTAATTAATGTTTGATTTTTAAATTAGAATTAGGAAAATTTGGAAACAATTTAATTTAAGGTTTGAAATTAATCTAAATTCAATTTTTAGAAATTTTGTTGAGTTAAAGATTAAATTGAGATTTTTCTAAAATAAGGGCATGAGTTAATAAATTTGGGATTTTCAAATTGAAATAAGGAGAATAAATAAAGAATGAAAATAAATTTTAAGAGATTTTAAATGTTTTAAAATAGATCACGAAATTAATTTTTATTCGCAAAAAAAATTTCTACGTCAATTTGAGTATTTTAAAAGTGTGATTTTTGGGATTTCACACATACGTTCCATAAAGATATGTGAATGTGTTCCCTTGATCATCGGGATAGATGGGAATATGATGATAACCAAAATACCCAACAAGGAAATATGAGAAGGAATGATTTGCAAGCTGCTCTAACATTTCATAAATGAAGGACAGCCCAAAATGATACCTTCCAGTTGCCTTGTTGAGCTTCCTTAGCCAAAACACATCCTTCATCTCGTAACGGTTCATTGTGGGATCAACTGGTTTTTTAAGTTTTCACTGATCATCATGCCTCCCTTCTTAGGCACATCTAGAAGAAGTTTTTCAGTGGGATAGCTGATCAGAAGATCGAAGTCAGGGACTTCAAACACGTGGAAGTCTTGGGGGGCTTCGACATTCTTGTGCCTTAAAGGCACTTCACGTAGAATCCCATAACCTTCTATGTTGGTGCACATGGTTCGTCCCCTAAGCCATTTAATGCAGAGGTTGTGGACATAATGTTAGCACAGTAAGATTATAGAGACACCATAGCCTCCTTCATAAGACATTGAATAGCTAAGGATGGGGAGCTAATCCGATTTAGGTCGGAAGAAAGCTCCACCTCACTTAACCATTCCTCGCTCATGATGGTAGTTAATGCCCTTACCTTCTCTTTGGGAGATCTTCCTCGAGTGGCTTGGAGGGACTACTCGGAACATATGGTCTCTTTTGACGGGAATAGTTCGAGGTTTTTCCATAATCTTCAAAAAGATTATCCTTGAACTCGAAGGGGATTTTCAAAGGCTGAATTTCTTCGTCCTCCAGGTCCCGAGGTTCGGGTGAGGAGTCAAAGCTTGAATATTGGGATGTGAAAAGATATAGGCTTTGATTCAACGATTGAGGGATCCTCATGAGTATGCTCGACTTCCTAGAGGGTTTCACTACGGACGAAGGAGGTGTTCTCCAGGATACGATCCAAGAGTTTCCTTCCTTATACCATGCGAACATCCGGTGGAAATATCGGGATACAAGGCAAATTCCTTCTCACTCTGCTGAAAGTCAAGAATTTCCATCCATAGGAAGACAACACGGGTTAAAGGAAAGAAAGTAAGACAGAACCTGCTTTTGAGTTTCTCTCATTCACCGTGTGTCTTCCTAACAGTGTGAGAAGGATTGCTCCCAAACCATGGCTATAAAGCCAGGATGGAGTTCATAGCCAGATATAAGAATGGGTTTGAAGAAGATAGTGGCTCACAATTAGCGAAAGGATTTTGAATAGATAACTGATCCAAGGTAGGAAAGAAAAGAAAGAAAGAAATAGAAAAAAGAAAACATACAAGGATGAACCAAGTTCGAAGATGATACAACGACTGTTCCCCGGCAATAGCACCAGAAATGCTTGTTGATATTTGATACGGCCATAGATGAATTCGCAAGTGCAAGGATACCGCTGTAACACTTTACCTTAGAGTATTCCAAGGGTATCGAATCACAGGGAATGTGTGTGTATAATCTAAGAACAGGATTCAACCAAGAACAACAACTACATGGTAGGCTTAGGATAGAGAGGATTCTCATGGGTTAATAATCTTAATTAAGTTAAGATAAAACTCTGCGCTTCATGGCGCACACAACAAACGAAGATAACCTCTAACCTAGATACCACGTCTACGTTATCGATTACTACTCTAGTCTCGGCGAAGAACTTTCTTCTTTATCCAGTGTCTTAGTACTAGAGCACTTAGTATAAATACTAAGCGACGAACTCACAATGATAATAACCTATGTTACTTAAATAAGAAAAATAAATATCAAAGGAAATCATGACTACTTACTTATATAGAAGAAGCATCCATCGAGATACATGATCGGAGAGAGTGCCGACATCTATGGCACTCCTTCGGAACTACCCCGGAGAGAACTCCGACATTTGGGGCACTCCTTCTGGAGCTTATCCTCACTCTTTTCCTATATTCTAACTCTATTATAGAGTAGCCTAAATATGAAAGTGAATTGTACTCCATTTTGTTGTGCAATTTGAGAGTGGAATGGGCACCTTCTTTTATAGTGTCAAATGGTGGTTACTATGGCGGTTATGAGGTCGGTTCACCCAAAACCGTCATAGGGAACCAATCTCCATCCTCCACGTGGAAGGTAGGGATGAATGGGCATAAGGGTGGTTCAGCCGAACCACAATTCGACCGACCCCCTGGCACCGCCATTACCCTCTCCTTCGGCCGTGTCATTGTCCAGTGGGCCCTTATGACCGTGCACAATGGTTGGCCCATTTTGAGGTGATTTGGTTAGCTTGTAGGCCCTCCAATCCATGTACTCGTGTTTGATTGGCCGGAGATGTGTTTCTTCGCATGGCGGGTGGTTTCATACATAATCCCTACATACAAATATTTCACCATACTTGATTTTATGTAGGAATTAACGGTCAGATTTGGTATGTAAGGACTGTCAACAAGGTGTTAGATTTGAAAAATGTAAGAATGTAAGAGTGTAAGGATGAGAGACGACTAAAACGAGAAACGAGTTAGGAAATTATAGGGTAGATGATTGCTGACACCCATTTCCTCCTAACCAGTGGTAGATTAGTAAGAGTTATTTATAATAGCCAGTCAACAATTGGTAGTTTTCTTGTGGGTGAGTGAGATCATAAACCCATTATCCTTAGTCAGATTAGGTGATGCTAGGTTTCCTTTTGTCAAATATGTTTGATCGGTCGGAGTTGGTGTCCAATTATCAACAAAGCAAAAGGTATAATGAGATTGATCCCATAGGTGAATATTAGACAGATTGGATGAGAATGTAATTAGATAGCTCATGAGTTAGCATAATTAACCAGGAGGAGTATGCATAGTGTAGTATGGAGGATGGATATGCTCCTACTTTTGTCCATAATCATTGCAATTTTCGAGTGGAATAACTTTGGTTAATTAATATAACCCCCTTTCATAAGAAAGAAAAAGTACTTTTGGAATATCAAATACACAATGTTTCCTGTTTACTGACATACTATATTCATGCCCTGTAGCAAACCCTGCTCCACTACCGTGGGCCCCCTTCCCCTCTACTCTGCCTCGTTGTCGCTCGAGCTGCTGTAGGACGCTTGTGCAATGGTGAGGATGACAGCGGTGGGGCTTCGTCTCGATCCCTCGATAAGGGTAGCAGTTTGATCTGGGGACGACAAAGGTAACAGGAGATGGCGGCAGTCGATGGCGAGGTGAGCAGCGAGGCTGCATGCGGTGGTCGGACTGTTGGTGGCAGTGGAGACGGTGGACGGGTTGTAGGTGGTGATGGAGATGGTGGCCGAGCTGTAGATGGTGATGAGGGCTGTTGGATCTGGTGTCCCCTCAGTCAGTTCCGACTGGGAGTCTAGGAAGTTTGAGACAGCCCTCAATGTCGACGACGAGCACGGTGTGGTGACCTACAGCGACACAACGCTCTTTGGCGGGCACGGTGTGGTGGCCTACAGCGATGACAGGCAGAGCGACACGACGCTCTTTGGTTGTCATGATAGTGGTGAGTCTGCTTTGGGGAATAGTAGACTCTAAACTATGGTGACGTTCGAGAGTCCTAGCTTTTGGTGATAAGCTCGTTGGTGAGGCTGGCATCGGTTGGGCGGTTGTCGCGCTCCTGGCTCCATGTTGACAACGCGTTCGAGGGACAAGCAGATCATTCTTCTTTCTCGCACTCTCCCTTTGCAATCCACTATCGAGATGTCATCTTGGAGCCCTTGCGCCCTTTCAGTAGTTTAGCTTTGTCAACTTAAGCGGCATGGTTGTGTCGAAGTCCTAGCGGTGGTCGGCTCGGTGCTAGGTTTTCTCCTCAGTGGTATGTGGTGGTGCCATCAACATGTGGTTGGCTCATGGGTGAAATATATTTTTTATAAGTTTGTTTTGGATATATTTTGCAGGAATGTAGTTAAATGAATTAAACAGTCTTGTACACAAGCCTAATGTAAGTAATTAGTGGTACTATCGTCACACTTTGATGATGGAAACACAAGCTCTTTCATACTGTTGTGAATGTGAATGAACTGAGAGAGAAAAATGGAATGGAGCCCTTTATTCATTGATTTGTACAAATATATATACACAAGGATGGCAACTGCCACTGATTGGGAGTGGGTGTGTAGAATGTTAACTACCTGTTAGTGGGAGTTGTGGGATGAGAATTAATTTGTTGTAACACTCCCTCTTTGATCGAATCCTCCTTGAGATCAATGAATAATATTAATCCTCGAATAGTATCCTGTATGATAAAATTGAGGAGAAATATTTGATGGATATGCTGTGAAAACTCCTTCAAAACCCAATGGGAAAAAAGGAGAAAATGATACAACATATAATGTTTATTGCCTCATTGTAAACTCATATGAGAAAACCTTATAGGAGAAAACTTATATATAGTTTAGAGGACAATATATGTCATTGATATCTCCTTAAAAATCCTGATGGAGAAAAAGGGAGATATGACATATGCTTATGTTAATATTGCCTCATTAAAAACTTCACATGAGAAACCTTGAAAGTAAAACTCATACAAAGAAAAGAGTACAATATGATGATTTAGATAGGGCAACATCTAGGAAATTTCTCCCCTGAACCTTGCAAATCTCGAAGTCTTCGCATACCAATTCCTTGAACACATTTCTGGAACAAGGAAGGTGGTAAGGACTTTGTGAATAAATCAATGAGATTATCACAAGATTTGGTTTGCAAGATGTCTATTTCACCCACTTATTTTAACTCATGGGGATAAAATAATTTGGGAGGGATATGTTTAGTTATGTTACTTTTGATGTAGTCTGTCACCATCTGTGTAACACAAGCAGAGTTATCTTCATAGATAACCGTTGGTGAATCAATTCCACCAATACCACATGATTGTTGTATGTGATTAATCACTCTGCGAAGCCAAACACATTCGCGTGATACCTCATATAGTGCAATTATTTCAGAGTGATTGGTGGAGGTAGACACAAGGGTCTGTTTTGATGACTTCCATGAAATGGTTGTCCCTCCATGTAAAAACACAAAGTCTATCTGGGATCGACCATTATGGGGATCAGATAAATAGCTGGCATCAGTGTATCCAATCATATTGGAGTCCGGGTTCCTTTGGAAAAATAATCCGAGATCTCTCGTGCCATTCACATATCTGAGGATATGTTTGACTCCTGTCCAATGACGTTTGGTTGGAGCAGCGCTATGTCTAGCTAGCAAATTCACTGCAAATGCAATATCAGGCCTAGTGCAATTTGCAAGATACATAAGCGCTCCAATGGCACTGAGATACGGATACTGAAGTCCCAGAATTTCTTCTCCTTCATCCTTTGGTCTGAATTGATCAGTCTTGAGCTCTAAAGACCGAACGACCATCGGAGTTTTGGAGGGATATGATTTATCCATATTGAATTTCTCCAATATTTTCTGGACATACGCAGATTGATGCACTAAAATTCCAGTGGGAAAATGCTCAAGTTGTAAACCTAAGCAAAATTTGGTTTGACCCAAATCTTTAATTTCAAACTCCGTCTTTAAATGATTGTGTGCTTCATCAATATCTTGTGGGTTGCCAATGATATTTAAATCATCAACATACACTGATATGATGCAAAATCCCGTTTAAGATCTTTTGATAAAAACACATGGACAATCATCATTGTTAGTGTATCCCTTCTGCAAAAGGAACTCACTAAGTCGGTTATACCACATTCTTCCCGACTGCTTCAAGCCATAAAGTGACTTCTGAAGCTTTACACAATACATGTTGCGGTTTGTGTTTTGATCCGGGATAGAGATTCCATCGGGAGCCTTCATATAAATGTCCGAATCAAGTGACTTATAAAGGTATGCAGTCACTACGTCCATCAACTGCATAGATAGATGATTTTGAACAACCAAAAATATAAGTTATCGGAATATTATTCCACTCATAACTGGATAATATGTTTAATTAAAATCAATGTCGGGCCTCTGCGTGAACCCTTGTGCTACAAGCCTCGCTTTATGTCTCACAACCTCGTTGTTTTCATTTCGTTTCTGGACGAAAACCTATTTAAATCCCACAGGAATGATTCCATGAGGTGAAGGTATTACATGAGTGAATACCTTCCTTTTGGAGAGTGAGGCTAATTCCGCTTGAATTGCAGCTTTCCATTGATTCCAGTCCGAGCGCTTTTTGCACTCTGCCATGGTCTTTGGATCTGGATCATTTTGGATAATTTCTGCAATTGAATCAGCGAAATGTATGTCGACAATTGTAGACTTTCTATCATATGATTCTCCAGATTCAATGTAGCTAATGGAAATTTCACGCACCCTTTGTGATGCATCATTATTTCCCAATATGACTGCATCGGGGCATTCCGATGTCCCAGCATCAGTAATTGAGTGCAATGTTGATGTGGGATGTAAAGTTTGAACCTCCACAGGGTGTTCCTCAACATGTGGTTGAGTTGCATTTGCTATGTTGGGAGTTATGTTCTTCCCTTTCCTTTGCTTGCTAGAAGCTGCTTCCGTGGAAATAGCCGTACTTCTCCCCCTCTTACTTGGGAGTTAAGTAGTTTTATTTGGTACCTCTACTCTTTCTGGCACATTTCTTGCGGAATTGTAGGATTTTGTAACACTTTTATAATTAGCAAATGCATATGGCATATTATTTGCAATATGTTGCAAATTTATGATCTTCTGAACTTGAAGTTCAGTTTCAGATGTACGTGGATCTAAACTGGAGATGTATGTGACATTCCAATTAATTTCATGGCATTGTTTGTGGTTTTGAGTTTCTCCCCCTAATGTCGGTAAATGATCTTCATTGAAGATACATTCAACGTACCGGGCAGTAAATACATCCCCTGTAAGAGGTTCCAAGTATTTAATGATCGACGGAGATTGATATCCCACATAGATCCCCATTTTTCTGTGTGGGCCTGTAGATGTACACTGCGGTGGTGAGATCGGTACGTATCCAGCGCAACCGAACTTCTGCAGATGGGAAATATTTGGTGTATTTCGACGTGCAAGTTGCAACGGGGAGGTTTCATGGTATGCAGTTGGACGCAATTGAATCAAGTCAGTAGCGTGTAAGACTGCGTGACCCCAACAAGTTGTTGGTAGATTGTAATTCTGTAGTAACGGTCTTGCAATAAGTTTAACTCTCTTGATGAGAGATTCCGCCAACCCATTTTGAGTATGGATATATGGGACCGAGTGCTGAACTTGAAACCTTAAGGCCATGCAATAATCATTGAAGACACGTGAGAAAAATTCAGCAACATTATCCATTCGGATAGATCGGATTTGATGTTCAGGATATTGTGCTTTAAGTTTGATAACTTATGCAACAATTTTAGCAAATGCATGGTTCCTTATGAGAGGAGACTCACATAAGACCATCTAGTAGATGCATCTATGAGAACCATGAAATACCTAAACGGCCCAGACAAAGGTTGAATGGGACCACATATGTCACCTTGAATGCGTTCAAGAAACTTTAGAGGTTCGGCTTTAATTTTGAGGTAAGAGGGTCTTAAAATTAGTTTCCCTGTGGCACATGCGGTGCACACAGAATCTGAGGATTGAAGAAATGTTGAATTACTTAATGTATGACCAACAAAATTGTTGATAATTTTCCTCATCATCCCTATGCCAGGATGACCAAGGCGATCATGCCAAGTTTGGAATGCATTAATATTCTAGAAAATTATTTTGTAAGCAACATATGGTACGGGTTTTATGTATGTGCAGTACAATCCAGACGGGAGTGAGGGAATTTTTTCAAGTCTCTCTGCCATATCCGTTATCTTTTGTAATGAGAATAAATTCCTCATTATTATTCGCATGAGTTTCCACATGGAACCCATTCTTACGGATATCTCTATAACTTAATAGGGTACACGCTGAATCGGGATACAATAATGCATCCTCAATTGTTAGCGTTGTACCCATAGGGAGCATAATAGTGGCCCGATCGGTGCCAACTATTATAGCATCGCATCCAGCGATTGTTAAAATATTTCGTTTGGAAATATTTTATTTCCCTGAATATAGAGTTAGTGGTACTGCTGTCCACTAGGCACATTTCCTCATCCATTGGATCATCACCCGTACAATCTATGCAAATAGAGAAATTGAACATTTAATTATAAATCAATGTATGTATAATACTTACAATACATATAGGTATTTAATTGTGTTTAATACAAATACAATATCCAAATAATATCATCAAGTCCTATTACAACAATCACAATTAAACATCGTCCACAAGTTAACAATGTATCCCAAATTTGATAAATCTAGTTAAAATCTTCAAATATGTCATCAGAGGCAAACTCTATGAGCATATGTCCTCAATAGGTGGGGTTCCCATCAGTAGGTGGTTGTGCTTCGGTGTTGCTTATGTCCACTGGAGCGGTGTAAGAACACCCAAGAACATCTTGTTGAGGAATGTCAAGAGAAAAATCTTAGTTTATGTTGACATCCGGTTGAGAGTTGAAGTGTGCTTCAAATTTTCCACCTTGATTGGAACGTCCTTGGTTGGAGCGTCCACGTCCCACGGAATTCAAATACAAATCCACTAAGTGCTTAGGGGTGCGACATTTCTGAGTCGGGTGGTTGTAGCAACCACATTTGGCACAAGTACTTGACTTGTTATGCTTCTTGTTATCCGACTGTGAAATATCTTTTCCCTTTTGAGCACCATGAGACTTACGCTGCCTCTCTCGCTTGTGCTTGTTTTTTCCTTTGAAGTTTCTAGGATTACTAGGATGAATAGCATTTTGAAGTTTCTAGGATTACTAGGATGAATAGCATTCCTCGGTTGTTTATTCTGAGTATTAGTATGCACTTCTGGCAAAGGCTTTATTATGCATTTCTGCCTGAGTAATGTTTTGATTAACTCAGAATAAACGATGAAACCTCTTTCACGGTATTGTTGCTGAAGGATCATCTGAGCAGGAAGCATAGTAGACAATGTATTTTTAATTTTATCTGCATCGAATGGCTCTTTTTCATAAAACTTCAGTTTAGCACTGAGTTTATGAACATCATAGTTGAATTCTCCAACAGATTTAAAATCTTGAAGGCAGAGATGATTCCACTCATTTGTTGCCTCTAGCAGGATGACTGTCTTTTGTTGTTCATACCGTGTTTGTAGCGCAAGCCATAGAGTGCGTGGGTCTTCCTCCATCAGATACTCAACCTTGAGATTTGGATGGATATGGTTCCTTATAATAAATAAGGCATTGTATTTGAGATGATGTGCCAATGGATCAACTCCCTGTTGGGGAAGAGCAATGGCCGCATGCAATCCGCGCAACGACAAACTAACTTTGAGATCCATCGCCCATGTGGGGAAGTTATGGCCATCAAGAGTGAGTGCCTCGAACTCTTTGTTAGCCATGTGCCTATATATGTAGTGCCATAGATGTGTTAAAATTCTATGACAACGTTGAATAAGCAATGCGAAATGCAATTAATCAAGGGAAACTTGAAAAATAGGGATATTCTCTATTTGTGAAATAACATAGCCAAGCACCAACAGTGTTAACTTTGTTTTTAATTCATTTTCAATATCGGGTACACACGTTGAGGATAAAAATCCTGCAGTAGTATATGATACTACATTGTGTATAGTCAATGTGAAAAAGAATTATATGGTAATCACTTGGTGTGGACATTAATTATTCATAATCAAATTGGATACGCACGTTGAGGATAAAAATCCCATAGTAGTAATAAGGTACTACCTTGTGTATGGCCAATATTGAAGTTAAGAAATTAATCATTATTCCAAAAATGAGAAAATCAATCCAAAGCATTTGCAAGTAATTTTAATTGCTTATATGGAAAGCTGAAAACTGAATATATATATTAAGTGCATTGAGTAAATTGCATTAAAGATTGATAAATATGTACATAGGAGGCTATGGACTGAATTGCAATTTACATGAAACTAATATATAAATATGCTTGCTAGGACTAAAATGCTATTTATAGGAAACTGAAGAACTAAATTGTAAATTTGTAATTCTAAAACAGGAAAAATAAAAAGCTAAATTGAGTGGCCTGTGAACCTAATGGGCTGCGGCCCAATAAGCTAATCCGGCCCATTAGCCCATGCAAAAAAGGGGTGGTTAGGGTTGAAACCCTAACCACCCCATCTCCAGCCGTCGTCGTCGCCATTTGGAGAGTGAAGGGAGGGGGGCGCCGCCCCAACGCCAAGACGTCGTGCCCCCGCCGTCGGGAGGTTGCCGCCACCGCAGGAGGCCACCACCACCACGTCGCACAGGGAAGCCGCCACGGCGCCGCTCGGGGAGGCCGACGCCATCTCTCCGCCACACACCGAGAGGCCGGCGCACGGGGAGGCCGACAACGACGCGCGCGTGGAGGAGGCCGACAACGACGCGCGCGCCTGAGGGCGCCGCCGAGCGAGCCGCTATCCGCGCCACTGAGCCAGCTCCCCACTCCACCTGCGTGATTTAGGCCAACAACGAGGCGCAGCCCTCAACTCTGTTGGAAGAGGAGGACCCCGCGCCACCGCTGCCATTGGGGAGAGCGCGAGCCAAAGCACCATGAGGAACCCGAAGCCACGTCGGGCGGAGGCCCAAGCGACGGTTGGCAGCCTCGCCGGTGTGAACACGACTCGTGAGGAGCAGAGAAGGCAGAGGCGGAGCAACGGGAGCCTCGACGTCGCCACGTCGGGCGGAGGCCCGAGAGACGGTTGGCGGCCTCGCCGGCGTGAACACGGCTCGTGAGGTGCGGAGAAGGCAGAGGCGAAGCAACGAGAGCCTCGACGTCACCGATGCGGTCCTGCAGGACTTCATTCGCAAGCCGAGGAAGACGAGTTGGAGCGAAGATGTGGCTCGTGTTCCTCGTCAAGGCAGAAACGGTTAGGGAGGGAGCCGGCTGGCTTTACCTCCATCGCCACCGAGGCTACCCAAGTCGAGGGACCAACGGCATCTCGTGAAGGCGGTGCCGGTGGTGCTATAGCAAACACCGGAGCGCCGCAACAACCACGACGACCACCAAGGCGCCTCCTCAAATTCCTTCTCCCGCGGTGTTCACCACCATGGCGTTCACCGAAGATGTAGCGGAACATGACGAGGAGTTCGGCGCGGGCATTGTACTAATCACTGCGATAGAAGATCAAGTGAACCAAATCAACAAAAAAGCAGGCATTGTACTAATCGCTGTGATAGAAGATCAAGTGAGGCATGTTTTACCTTCTTCCTCCTCTGTTATCTGTGTGAAGTAACTTCTTCTCCGTTTCACTGTGTTTCTCTCTATGATGAGCACTTTTTTCCCCTTGTTTCTCTCTATGATGAGCACTTTTTTCCCTGTGTTTCTCTGTATGAAGAACTTTTTTCCCTGTGTTTCTCTCAGAGCAAAGTGTTGATAACGTGTTTGAATGTAAATGAACTGAGAGAAAAATGGAATGGCAAAATGAAATGATTCCCTTTATTTATTGATCTGTACAAATATAATATATATACACAAGGATGGCACCCACGATTGGGAGTGGATGTGTAGGATGTTAACTGGGAGTTGTGGGCTGAGAATAAATTTGTTGTAACACATACTTTGCTATTTTCATTGGAATTACTTCCTCGATTTATAGTGCATGACGCCATATGCTGTTAACATAAACTTCGCGGTAAACCAACAGTTGGCCAGTTGGATAAACTACTCTATGATGTATTTACATAGTCCTTTCTCTTGAGCTGCGCTATCAAGTGGAAATTCGTGGTTTCATTGCGTGTTTTGTGTTAAGCTTAATCAGTGTCTTGTGTTTAATGATTGTGCATAACTAAACCTATATGATAATTAAAGATAGAACAAGATCCACAAACAAAAGAGAATAACTTGCAATGCGAATTGACTGCAAACTATAATAGGAGCACACGCTTTGACGTCTTAGCAAATCAAAAGTTGAAATTTTGAATTGCAGTTAGCAAGCACGAAACAGAAGACAGGCAAACAGCACATTGACAATACAAAACTATAAATTACAATTGACTATAGAGTTTAGTCTGGTCTCAACATGATGTAGGCATGGTCCAATTTTCCCCCTCGAGGGTAATTCATCTTGTCCCATATCAGATCGTAATTCAAGGGGTAAATCAAACTGATACGTTAGTCAGCACAGGCGCATTTGGCAAATGACAAGCACTTTGAAAACATGTCCTGCGAATGGATGCAACTACTTTGACCGTGATAGAACAGAAACGATGCCAAATTATTAAGGAGAAAATAGAGCTCAGCTTTCTGTGGTTTCAAAGACATAAACATACTAAATCTGAATCCACTCAGAGATCAGTATATAGCAGTAAACTCTATCCCACCCTTTCTTTTCACAAAACTAGTAAACGCGGCAAAGGCCGCTACATCATTGCTGCCCCAGGTAAAGTGAGCAACACATAAAAAAAAAGGCAAGGTAAACGATATATTGAAACTCTAGCTGCCACACTAACCACCTAAAGCAATCTTCCTTGTGGTTAATCAGTAACCACATGTGAGGAAAATGATTGTTGGAAAACGCTGATATCAAGCTTAACCCAACTGCCCACTCTCCTCAAATTTGTATAGCAGGAAACACTTTCGGCAACAAACGCACACCATTTAAGCAGCGTAATGCCCATACACACAATCCTGCACTCTGCTTGGCAAAACCTTGCATTCTAAGGTATCAACAATATCAAAGGCATAAGAGCAAAAATTGAAATAACTACCAAAAGGCTCAATAGAACCCAACGATTCTCCAAACATTCTATATGCCCTCAGCAATACGCGATGTATAACAGTAACAAATAAAATAACCACCTTTAATGCATGCAAAGGGCTGCCAAAAAAAATTTATATAGTCATCTTTGAACCAGGAGCTGACACAGGAGCCAGGCCTGCTGTGAAGACGACAAACAATACGCAACAGCAACAAAGAGCGTGGCATGGATCAGCAGAACACAGAATTGTGGCTTGCAAACAAAAATATAGATATAAAAGGTCAGCATTCCATATTCAAGAAACATTGCCAATATTCCACACATTGGTCAAGGACAAGGTACAACATCAACAGCATATACATCAGTTTTCTCGCTACCAGCTTTATAACTACTGAATCAGATAAATGCCACTGAGGTCACTGGGATTTAGGCACTGGCTCCAATGCCTCAATCATCACAACACTGTTCCCCCTGACAACCTGCAAATGATTTTGTGGCCTCAGCATATTATAAATGTATATTGCAACTAAACCTCCTTGTGATAAGTAGAGCGGTTAAAAAATAAGCAGACATTCTTGACAGAAGGCTTACCACCATTCCAATATCAGTCTTGTCATTTCCATTGACCTCTACCGTGTTGTCCACCACCAAATTCATGAACTGATCAAATCCACGGAGTGTGCCAACAATTACACGGTTTGCGTTCAGCTTGACTGAAAAATGGGTTAAACAGCATTATAACTAGAACACTAAAGAGGCCTACTAAATGTGATATTGAAACCCATCAGTTAACAGTAAATCGCACAGTATTACCATCTAGTGTCAATTACAAAGTTTGAACCATCATGTTGACTGGTAATACAACAATAAATACAAAATTGGTTTACATATCCCCCCCCCTCCCCTCGACAGCAAACCAAGATTTTTTAAAAAAAACAATACTCTAATACCCAATGCATTGTGCAGTTACTAGGATATAATGCACATTCTGGATGCACAGTAACATTATGCTCAAAGAAACACAATGATTTGGATAAGGTGGCAAGATGATTTGCATAAGGTTGATATGGCAGCCTATCAGAGTAACTATGACAAAAAAGCCTCATTTGGAATGGATCCATAGCTTTTTGGATATCATCATCATGTAGAGCAGCCAACCAATATGAAATTAAGAAGGAAACACACAGTTAATTAAATAGGAAACATGGGAAGAGAAGTGAATAGGGTAGACAAGAATCTGCAGAACATTTTTTAACAAAACCACGGCTATGAACACATGAGAATGACTACAAATACCAGAGTATGAGTCTAGATGTTACCATGAAACGAAATATCACAGAATGCCCATCAGAGTAACTATGACAATAAGCTTCATTTGGATATAAATCCATAGCTTAGACATTGGGTTCATCACTTAGGGCACTAGGACATTAGATTACCAACATTTATAAACAATCTAAAGAGGACATCACTAACAACAGCAACTCCACACCAAAAGAACCAGATAACCAATCAGGGTTTCTAAATATCAAAGAGGGCTAATTTTCAGGCCACAAATGTATGCCCAATTGGTCAAAATACATAAGCCAAGAGCCCTAAAAAGAGAAAATTTTCAGTTAATGAAACAAATAGACATCCTGAACAACCGAGCTTATGCTTTGAGCAAGAACAGTTTACTACAATTGAACGTCCTAATATTCATCCTATTCAAAATATTTGGGCACAGTTCTAGTTATCAGCGCACGACATCTTCCGAAAGCGAATCTACCTAGTACTACAATTACAAGAACTAAACTGCGAAGGATTTTCTTTACTTACTCTGTAGCTTCTTGTCCATGTACCTGGCGACCCACCACACGAAAAACTCAAATTAGTAAACCTGACACCAGTAAAAATTGATGGAAAAAGGAGCGAAACGAGAGAGAAAAAAAAGGAATCGAGATCTAGCGCAGGGGAGAGGATACGGAGGCTTACTTCTTGAGATCCGGAGGTTGCCCCGATCGGCTCATGGCGGCGACCTAGACGGCAGAGAAGCAGCAGAGGAATGGGGAGGAGGAGATCTGGAAGCGCCTCAAATCTCTCGGCAGCAGCAAAACCCTAGCGACAAGATGCTCCAAACTAGAGCCGACGCGTCCACTTTTAAAGCGAGGAGGCGGCGGCCGCCGCCTCAAAACCCTAAACTCCCGGCCCACGACTGAACTAGGCCGTACAATCGTGGGCCGTGGAGTTAGCGGCCCATGATGTATTTTCGCCTTCTTCTTGGGAATTTTTTATTTTTAATTTTATTTATTAAAATATTTGAAAATAAAAATTTTTAATTCGGAAAATTTACAAATCTCGCCTATGATTTATCCGACGTGGCTCCGAGAGGACTATAGATGGCCAGATGAGCCAGGTCGAAGTGGGCCGGCACAGGGCACGTGTGTACGGTAGACGGCACGGCACGAAGGGAAAATGGGTCGGGCTGGCACGGCACGACTGGGCGTGCCGTGTTTGGGCTGCCGGCCGAGCCCGTGGACCGACACGGCACGGCACGGCTACTGTGCATGCCAGCATGGGCACGACACGGAAGGGGGAAGGGTTAGGGTTAGGGTTTAGCCGTGCGGAAGGGCGGTGACGGCGGTGGCACGGAGGTCGGCGGCGGTGCGCCGCAGCGTGGAGGTCGACGGCGGTGCGGCACGAAGGTCCTCGGTGGCGCGGAGGTCGGCAACGGCGATAGCACGGAGGTCCCCGGTGGCGCGGAGGTCGGCGGCGGCGGTAGCGCGGAGGTCGACTGGCGGGCGCGGTGCGGAGGTCGAAGGCGGTGCCGGTGTGGATGGTGGGTAGGAGGCGACGCCGGCGCAGAGGTCGGTGGCGGGCGCGGCGCGGAGGTCGGCGGCGCCGGTGTGGATGGCGGGTTGAAGGCGGCACCGACAGCGCTGTCGGCTAGGGGAGGGAGAAAGGAGAGGCGGGTCGGGTGTATCAGGGTTAGGGTTTTTTTCTTTTTATATTCTGCCGCCGGGTGGTTTTGACCCGTGGGCTCGACCTTGGCCTGTGGGCCTCAACATGCTGTGTCGGCACCGGCACGGCCCGACCCATCCATGGGCGTGCTTGGGCCGAGGATATGGCATGTGGGCGGCACGGCTGTTTCATGGGTCATGCCGAAACGGGCCATGTTGTACCCATGTCCGTGCCGAGTCGAGCCGCCCGTTTGGGGAGAGGACGATGAACGACTATTTTGTAAATTTTTTAATGAAAAAATATTTTTTAAATATTTTAATAAATCTATACCTATTTATAAAGAAAGTAGTGTTTCCACCCAAATTTTGTTTTGCCTGGCTATTTTGCAGAAAACTCCTTAAGTTTTTCTGAAATTAACCTATAGTCTGCCTGGCTATTTAAAAAACCAGTTAAAGAAGAAAAATATGTTATTTTACAGAAAACCCCTTGAGTGTTTATAAAATTAACCCGCAGTCCCAATGCTGAAAAGAAAAGGAGAGTTTGGATGAAAAAAGACCTCCTGCGTCCCTCTCTTCCGTCCCCATCCGTACCACGCCTGCGCCCCTTCCTCCCGTCGCCACTCGGAGCTCCCGTACCGTCGCCTGGACCTTCGCCCTTCGCCTCCTTCCTCCCTGCGTCATCGTCCCGCTGCAACGTACGGGTATTTTGCTATATATATCTATAAAGCAAGTAGTGTTTCCACCCAAATTTGGTTTTGTCTGGTTATTTTATAGAAAATCCCTTGAGATTTTTCAAAATTAACCCGCAGTCCGCCTGGCTATTTTAAAAAACCAGTTAAAGAAGAAAAAGAGGTTATTTTTCATAAAACCCCTTTGAGTGTTTATAAAATTAACCGTAATCCCAATGCTAAAAAGAAACAGAGAGCTTGGATGAAAAAAGAACTCCTGCGTCCCTCACTTCCGTCTCCATCCGCGCCGCGCCTACACCCCTCCCTCCCATCGCCGCTCGTAGCTCCTGCGCCGCCGCTTAGACCTTCGCCCTCCGCCTGCTTCCCTCTCTGCATCGTCGTCCCGTTGCAATGCACGGGCATTTTGTTAGTCTATATCTATAACTATTTATAAAGCAAGTAGTGTTTTTACCCAAAATTTTTTTTTTGCCTGGCTATTTTGCAAAAATGGAGGGCTTGGATGAAAAAAGACCTCATGCGCCTCTCCTCCCCTCGCGCCCTCCTTCCCGTCCCCATCCGCGCCGCGCCCCGCGCCGCACATGCGCCCTCTCTCCCGTCGTTGCTCGGAGCTCCGCGCCACGCCTACACCCTCCTCTCGTCCCCATCCGTGTCGCGCCCATCTTTACCCGTTGCAACGCACGGGCAGAGTAGCAAGTAGTGTTTCTACCTAAAATTTTCGTCCATCTGGTTATTTTGCAAAAAAATCCTTTGAGTCTTTATAAAATTAACCCGTAGTCCCAATGCAAAAGAAAGAAAGGGCTTGAATGGAAAAAAGACCTCCGCGCCCTCCTCCCGTCCCCATCCGTCGTGGTTTCGGATTTCGTGAAAGTTGGCCGGCTTTGCGGTTTCGGTCGTTCGCGGGGGTGCGGCACGGCATCCTGCGGTTTCGTTTAAATAATTTCATGGGAATTCAAAAATTTGAAAAATTCATTTTAACACAATATATATATATATATTATAGAAAAATATAAATTTCGTGATGTTCGCGCAAAAACCGTGGTATATATACCACGGTTTTTGCACGGTTTGAGCGAAAATCGCAGCACGGCGCGGATTTAGATTTGGTTCAAATTTAAATTATGGTTTTCACGGTTTCCACGGTTTTTCACGGTTTTCGCGTGTTTTGCGTGGTTTTCGCGGTTTTTGCGCGGTTATTGCGGTTTTTGGCGTGGTTTTTGCGGTACGCACGAAATCGTTCAAATTCAAATTTGTTACTGTTCATTGCCGCCGGCTTTGATGAATTTCAGGCGAAATTCGCCGTGCTGCCTGCCATCCGCCCCGCGCCCCGCGCCGCGCCTGCGTCCCTCCTTCTCATCGCTGCTCGGAGCTCCCGCGCCGCCCCTGCGCCCTTCCCTCCCATCGTTGCTCGGAGCTCCCGTGCCGCCGTCTGCTTCCCTTTCTGCGTCGTCGTTCCGTTGCAACGAACGGACATTTTTCTAGTAAAATTAAAAATAAAAAAAATCTTCTTGCGCCTTATCTTCGTCGTCGCCGCGAGACCACCTCCGCCGCGCACGCGAAATCCGCCGACGTCACGCCGCAGGCGAAGCAGCACGTCCCCCAGATGCCGGCGCCTACCACCCTTCTCCCCTGCCGTTCCGCTGCTCCGCACCCTTCTCCTCCGCCGCCGCCGCCGCTTCCGTCCGCCGCGAGACTCTCTAGGAGGCCCCTCCTTGCTGTCGTCGTCCGGTCCAGGAGCAAGGACGAGGCCAGCTTCACCGACCGCATCCTCGACTACATCGAAGGTGCGCCTGTGCGTTTCCCTCCCATCGTGTCTCCAGGTTGATTATGCCATGCAGACCTTGGCTTTAGGGTTGGGTCATTTCTGATAGAAGCTGTGAGATGATGCTTCAGCGTAGAGTGGATTAAAGGGCCTTTTTTTCTGAATCAGCACAAAATTAATTCTCGATCCTTGAGTTGCTGGAGCAGGATTCATGGGCACGGGTAGCCGTGCAGTGATGCTAGAAAAATGAAAAAAAATCAACTTGTTTTATGTACTTTGGTAGTTGACATGCTATCGCTGTCGTTACATTGCCTTTTCTGTCAGTGGACGAAGTCTTTGCAATTAAGCTGATTTTATTTCATTAGACAGCTTAACTGGCTAAAGCATTATGTGACTTGGTTGCGTTCTTCTGAAATATTGTTGTTTAGGGGGTCCAAAGTTGAGGAGGTGGTATGGAGCACCCGATTTGCTTCCCAAGGATGGGGCTGCTGAGGATGAAGAGGATGAGCCTTCAGGTGCATAAAAACAGTATGCTGCAATTTCTTTTACCCTTTCGTAGACACTGTTTCTTATTTATTGTCAAATTTGGGATGAGCAATAGATATCGAGGAGCCTCGAGATGCTGTGCTAGTCACCAATGGCGATAGCGAGATTGGACAGGTTGCCATTATTCTTCAAGTTACACTTTTGTTCTGCTGCAGATTTGCTAACGAATCCAATGTTCACAAGGCCTAAAAATTTGCCTGCCATTCACTAGTGAGTAGTGTCCAGAGTAAAATATTATACTACAATCTTGATATGTGGGTACACAGCCACATGATCAGATCATGCGGCAATAATTTGAAACTTATACCATCCGCAAATATTTTGAAACTTATTGTTTGAGGATATAGATAATGTAGCTCCACATCCACATGTCAGGTGAGTAATTTGTGACTTAAGATCAGTGTATTAATTATTTCCATATAATATAATATCCTATTTGGATTTCCACTGAATATTCTTTCTATGCATAGCCTTATTGGAGAAACCATTTTACGATTCAATCATTTCTCCTTTTTTTGCTGCAAGGAACACATGCATGCATGAATCTCGCAAGTTCCTTGTTTTCATCTTGAGTTACATGTGCCTTTTAACTTTTCTCAGTTGCTTCATATTAAACTGCCTGTATTTATTTCAGATGGTGATATTATCATTAATCCTGAAAAGGGCCAGAATAAAAGCATTAGTGAAGGACAGACGATCCACTGAAGAAGCATTTGGAACTTACGTGGAGGTGACAGCTTTTAATTTCACACGTATAGCTTGGACATTTGACATTCTTTTTGTTCTTGTATATTATACCATGCATCCACTTTTTATTAGAGATTTTATACCACCTCTTTTGGTGCATCAGTTATTAGAAAAAGGCCATAGATGCTTTTGGATGTTTTCTCTTTTACCACCAATTTTAATGAAATATTGTCCTCATAATCACTTTCTTTGTTTCCTTGTAGTGCATGGTTGGTAATATGGAAGATAAGTCCTTCACAAAGAAAGCACTAAGGGGTGTTCGTGCTATAATTTGTCCAGCTGATGTATGTTACGAACTTTGTTTTCTTGGCCCATTCATTATGATGATTAGGGAGGGTGTTAGTGGGGTTTTGTGTTTTTCTTAGATAATGATTATTAGATTTGAGTATGGCATGAGCGATTGTGAACCATTTCCGTGCTCCATACATGAAAACACTATATCGGCTTCTAGAGTTCCCTTTCCTTCCTCATTCGAACCTTTGTTTTAAACTTGATGCTTCAATAGGATGGTTTCTTCTCTGACGTGGACCTCAAGGGTGTGCAACACATTGTTCTGCTATCGCAGGTTTCAGTGCTTCTGTAACTTTGTACTATCCAGTTCAGCTTAGATTCAATCACCAAGCATATGACATCTTGATAAGAATGCAGCTCTCTGTCTACAGAGGTAGCGGTGGCCTCCAAGCTATTATGAACAGCAAACTGCGGAAGCTTGCTGAGATGGATGAAGAAGTGGTTCTTGCATCTGGGATCCCATCCACGATAATCAGGACTGGTTCGATGCAAAGCAGTCCTGGTGGTGAGAGAGGTTTCGATTTTACAGAGGTACCAGCATGAAAATTATCTTACTTTAGTAACTTGACGCAATGAGCCAGGCAAAGACGTTCCAATATTACATTTGAAGCATGCTGTTCCACCCAGCAGTTTGAAGAGGGAAATTGTTAAGGATGTTTTCTTTTGGGGAACGTCGATTTGGTTTTGCTGCTCTGACGTTCCACTTGATGTAGGGTGCAGCAGCCAAGGGAAGAATGAGCAACGAAGATGCTGCTACAATCTGTGTGGAGGCCCTGGAATCCATTCCCCAGACAACACTCATTTTTGAGGTAATTAGCTCAAACATGCTTCAAGGTTCTTATTTTTTAGATAATTATAGCTCAAACAAGTTGAGGGCCTGTTTCTTATCTTCCGCGTTACTTCAGGTGGCCAATGGTGACGAAAAGGTTACTGACTGGAAGGCGTGGTTTGCTGAGCGGATGAAAACGGCGGCAAGTTAAAAGTAAACAAGCATGATTGAAATGCAGTAATTATTTTGTTGGGAAAGAAAGGATTGCAGTATTTCCACCACAAAAGTTGTGTGGCAACGGACACTGCCGGACAAACTGTCCCGGTTTGTAACCATGTTGTCTCGGGTATTAAATCAGGACAACAAAAACGGGACTAAATCTTTAATCTCAGTTGAAATAACCAGGACTAAAGATGGCGGCGCCACGTGGTTGGCTCCGTCATTTCTGGTTGGTGACATGGTGTTATCAATCGGGACCAAAGTTTTCTTTTTAATTTTGCTTCTGTTACTAGCTTGTTCACACACACATATATATAATATGCATATATATGTATAAATACATATAACACATATACATAACACATATATACATAACATACAATGCAAAATCATCCACAACAAAATCGAATACAACAAAATCGTTAACAAATTCACAAAAAACATCTAAAAAAACTATAACAAAATCGACGAATTCCTCCTCGCGCACCACCATAGGCTTCGCCTGTCGCTCTCGCTCGTCGCTGCTGACTCCCGCTCGGCGTTGCCGGTGAGGAGATGGCGCCTCGCCATCGCTATCTCCTTACCCTGTCGTCGCGAGAGCTGAGGGGAGAGGGAGAGAGAGGGAGAGAGGGAGAGAGATTTGAAAAAATAGTTAAGTGTTGGATCGGTGGAGAAGACGATGCATGCTAGAGATATATATATACCCTTGGATCTTTAAACCGGAACTAAAACCGGGATTAAAGATAATTTCCTACTATTTTCAATTCATCTTTAGTTTCGGTTGGTGGCATCAATCAGGACTAAAGATAATTTTTCGTTATTTTTAATTCATCTTTAGTCCCGGTTGTAGCCACCAACGAGGATTAAATATAGTTTTTTGCTATTTCCAAATTTGTCTAGGGTTAACAACCAAAAATTAAATAATTCATTAAATAAATATAGGTTTAAAATAATAGTAAGTAATGCATTAAAATTTAATCAAATAGAGGTAATCCTAGACATTGCACCTATCTATATGCTCCTCTAGATATTATTTCTCTTTTGCCTCTCTTTCTATTTTTCCTTCTCATCTGCTATTGACCAAGACAGGAAAATTTTGACTTTTTTATTTTTTAAATATTTTATCTTGACTTAGAAGCATATGAGAGGTAACCACAGAAAATTTGAGCCTAAACAAGTGAAAGATATGACCGATGAAAAATTCAGAAGACGCACTCAGAATTGGAAAAAAGCTTCCGAGCTCGAAAAGGCAATATTTTCAGCCTTTTTTAGGAAAATAAAAACGTCGAACGCAACGAGGCTGTGGACGAACACATCCAAAAATTTTCGATCGATTTTCATATATGGAACGTCTCGATCGGAGTCCGTATGCGAAAGTTATGGTCGTTTTAAAATCCGATTCCGAGTTAGAGGACGAAACAGGAACAATGTACGTAAAAACTTGTTACGCGCGCACAAACAGCTAGGGTTTGATGGAAACAAAGGGGAAATACACGAACTAGACTCTAACATGATCTAACCAGCAATAAGACCTCGACCAGGACACAAACTCGATAGACGGACTCTGAGAATCACTAGTTAATAACAATATGGTGATTTTGTAAAAGTTTCCTTCTATCTTCAATCACCCACCTCCACACAACACCACCCTTTTTCAATTACAGATCCTCTCAAATTCATTTCAAGTCATTTGAATCAAGCAACAAATTAATTTAATTCCTTTATAACAAACCATATTTTTTAAAAAAGAACATTCCTTCACTTTAATCCCGGTTGGTGTTACCAACCGGGACTAAAGAATGATCTTTAGTCCCAGTTTGTAACACCAATCGGGACAAAAGATATGATCTTTAGTCTTGGTTAGTGTTACAAACTGGGCCTAAAGATGACCATCGGCCTGACAGATTCTGACAAGAATCTAACCGGGACTAAAGATGATCTTTAGTTCTGGTTGATAACATCAATTGGGACTAAAGATCCTAGAGAATCATTGTCTTTTTTAACCGGGGCAAAAACATTTTTTTTAGTTTTGGTTCCTTTTACAACCGGGACTATTGTGGTTTTTGGCAAGTGAACCAAAGATCGTTTCTCTAGTAGTGGGAGTTGCGTTGAATCTAAAGCTGGTTGTAGTTCTCTGAGTTTGCAGTCCGAAATGGTGCTATGGACAAACTCGCCTCCCAAAAGTTGTGAATCTAAGCATAGTGGCGATCTTGATTTCTAACATAACAGACGCACCAGACAGGCACGCTCGATTATATTCGTTCGATCTCTAAATCCAACGGCCGAGGTTGCCTCGCGCATCCTTTCGTTTGCGCATCACGCTCACGCCTGGCCGCAACTCGCCAACCTCCACCCCTACCGCACATCCACATCGCCTCCCTCTAGCACCCTCGCCTTCCGGTCGGTCCTTCTCCGATCCCGGCCGGCGGGGGCAAAGAGCCTCGTTCCTTCTATCGCCTTCCGGATCGCATGGAAGTGGTATATACAGCGAGGCTCCTTGGTCCCACATGAAAGTGGATCGCAGCGCCGTCCGGATCGAAGTGCCACGCCACAGCTGCCTCCGATGCTGCCTACGCTAAACCACAACAGCATGCATACGAAGAGACGAAGCCGACGGCTGCCACACATTCGTCGTCCCCGACCCTACCGCAGACGGTTGAGACGTTCGCATATTTTCCCTCATGCTCCCATCCCCTCTCGCAGGAATCATCGCGCTCGCTCACCCGAAAATCACGCCGTCACGCCCTCCACCACGTCGATATCACGCCCGTACTCCCGCAATTGCTCCCCAATCCCCATCAACCTCCCCCTCCCCTCGCACGCTCGCCCTCCCATCACAACCGTGAAAGCACAATCTCCCTTCAGCCGCCCCTGTCCATCTCCCTCATAGCCGTCGCCTATCTCCCTCATCGCCGCAGTGACCGAGCCCCCCTCGCCGTCGTGCCTCCTCATGGTGCCTTTTGCCCATCGCGCCACTCGAGTCCGTTGCTGATGTCGCGGATTCATCGCTCTATTTGCCTCCTCGCTGCCCCACCCTCCACCTCGCCACCATCAGGTACGCCATCGACAAATCCGTCGTGTTCGCCATCCGTTGCCCCCTCCCCTCTCCACCGTGTCGCCATCGCGCCTCCTCGCAAACCGCCTCTCCATTGTGTCGCCATCTTGCCTTGCCGCCATCCACCTCCCCATCGCTCTGCACTGCTATAGCCGCCCCCGCCTCTGCACCGCACCGCCATCAGGTGGCCGCTATTTGCCTCTCCATCATTCTACGCCACCACGAAAGTGGTTTCTTTTACGTCAGCTGACTTTGTGTCACTGACATATAGATCCATGAATACGTTAGCTGACCCACACGTCAATGACACAAAAGGGCCCATTTGGTAGGGCTTCAGATTCTGTAAGAAACGTTTCGGATTCAGATTTTCCTGAGAAACGTTTCTCTGAAGGATCAGAATCACTTGTGGAACCGTTTGACAGATTTGTTGGATTTTGATTCTAAAAAGTAGGTGAGAAGCTGGAATAGACTAATATGCCCCTTATATTACGCTAGTTTTGGCGCATATTGAAGGTAGATATTGAACAAAAATTGAAGGGTGCATATTGAACAGAAATGAAATTAAAGCATTGAACAAAAATGAAATCAAAGCTCTGCTATATGTAACCATCTCTCCCAGCCTTCGCTAGCCATGTACGGCGGGTTCGACAGAGGGGGGCAAGGGTGGAGCCCGTTCGACGCGATCTGCGGCTTCCCGTCGATGCCCGAGGCTCTCATGTCCCAGATCGACACCGCGATCGCCGCAACCGAGTACGCCCGCTCCTACGCGCAGCTCGACCCCGCGACCACTGTCGCCTCCTCGGAGCCACAGCAGGCAGCGGCGCAGCCCAAGGCGAGGCGCCTGGAGAAGGGGAGGTCTCCCCCGCCGCCTGCTACAATGCGAGGGTTGCGGACGAGACGTACCGCATGGCGTGCGCGGCGCTCGGGGCCAGCAGGGCAGACGCGGCCGTGCGGTCGCTGCGGGTGGCGCTGGCGAGCTGCCTGCCAGAGAAGGCGGCCGTCGTGGCGAAGGTGCGGTCCATGCTGGCCATCGCGTCCGCGCAACTGCACAAGCAGCAGCACCAGGCGCAGCAGCAGCTGCAACACGACGTACCCCGCGGTGACGGCGCCTCTTGGATGGGAGAGATGGGCTTGGGGGGATGGGGTGGCGACGGCTTCCTCTTGGTCTGGACGGGCGGCGGCGGCGGAGTGGGAGGGGTGCGTGAGGAGAGGGGAGCGCTCGGGGTCAGGGCGATGTAGGGTGAATAGGGAAAGCGAACAAGAAACAGGAGAAACACCTCAACGACAGTTTCGTGTGGGTACATACAAATAGAGAATCATTTCTCTTCTAAAACGGAATAGTTTCTCCTGTTTGGCTTACTTTCTTCCGTTTCTAGCTAGAAACGGAACAGTTTCTCCTAGCCACACGGGCCCAAAGTCGGCTGAAGTTATGTGCCTCATAACCACCCAAACACCCCTGCTCCCCGGGCGCGCCATCAGATATGCTGCCGATGAATCCGTCGTGTCTGCCACGCCATCTGCCACTCACCGCTGCCCCCCACCTCGCCACCGCCCCGTCACTGGAACTCCTCGCCCCCTCGCCCCCTTCTCTAGGCCACCACTGACTCCCTCACTCCGCAAGGATCCTGCACCATCTGCTCTCCGTTGCGCCACCACCGGAACCCTCTCCACCGCGACACGAACAAGGTAATCATTGCTCGATCCTGTTCCTTCAACCATTACAGTTTAAATGCAAATTTACAAAATTAGTGGATGTGATTGTGAAGGATAGTGCCATGTCTTTTATGTGTGTATGTCTCTTATGAAAGTTACTGAAATATAGAGAAAATTGAAAATAATAACGAATATATACTTGCTGTTTGATTTTCCTCCCTCTCACTAAAGCATACATCACTCAGAAAACTGAAAATAAAAATGCATTGCCAAGTTATTGTTTCACACTGATTTCAGACTCAATCTATATGTTCCTCTAAGAGCATCATCAAAAGCATCCCAAAATTTTGGTTATGGGAATGCTAAACAGAATTTGAGTGTTAAAATTTTCATCCCTCAAAGAGATTGGCTAAAATTGGTTTTCTAAAAACTAAAAGGTAAGCAACTAGGAAACTTCCAACAGAAGTCTGTTTTCGCCCCCTCCCTCATGCTAGATCACGCGCCCGCGTGACCCTGACCGCTTGGCCTCGGTGCGCCGCCTCCCCTGAACTTCCACTCTGCCAAGGTCAAGAACTGAAATAGGCTTCGAGAGGCCTCACACAGCATATATACAATAATCTGTATGCAATAATAAAAGTGAGAATTCTATGATTAAGCCGGTGCTTTATCTTTCCATGGAGGATAGACAGACAGACCACAGTAAACTAAATATGATGTATTGCTATGCACAAAAGAAGAGATTCTTCAGCTGCATACACTGCCTCCACATGAAAAGCTTTGAACCTTATTTCCTTTGTGCAAGCCAAAGCCACCAAGGAGAGGAGATCCTGTCATCCCAAGAACAAAATGATCAAGGCCATCTTTGTAATCACTTGCTTTCACACTGATCAAAATTTTTCTTAAACGATTTTGTAGCAACTTTCTTTCCATAACCAACATGGTGATAATTTAGTATACAACGCAAGCATTATATGTTATAAACAAGATTATATATATTGTTATTAGAAATATATTGAAAAACACATCTTGCACGTGCACGTGAAATTTATGGTCTTGTTTTCTATCATTAATATATTAGAACTTTTACAGTGGTTGAAAAAAATAAGGACCGTCCATTACTTTAGATCCGACGATAAAAAAATAGAAGGAACTCAAAAGAAAAAATCAGAAAAAATCAGAAGGAACCAAGAAGAACCGAAAAATAGCGGGTAGTATAGTAATTTTGCATGTCAATCCGGAAGATAGGGCTACTCACTCGTCGATATGGTCCTCCAATCCAATCCCCCAAGAACAGATTCCTCCACCAATCTCCCCGCCAACAAATCATCCATGGCCACTACCACCAAATCCATTCCTCCCTCCCCAACTCACTTCTCCGACTGTGCGGCCTCGCCTCCTCGCGCCGGCCACGCGACATGCCCAAGCCAACTCCATCGCGTGGTCTGCCGCCGGCGGGAGCGGGGAGCCGACGCTGATGACTGTTGGCAGGAAGCCGCTCGTCGCACTGGTCGAAGTGCCCGGGGCGCTCTGGCGCCGGACGCTACGGTCGGTGGGACACTACGGGTTCCGCGGACACAGCGTGTGGGAAGGCGGCGTCGGCCTCTTCATGGTCACCGGCGCGACGCCACATCAGTAAGTTAATCAAGCTTTTCTTTCTCACTTTCAGTTTGAAAGATCCTAATATTATTTCGTGAATGGCACAATAGATATGCAACCGCTTGGGCTCCATCTGTAATCTACTACTATCTTTCATGGTTACAGTTGGAGCTGAGCAAAATAGGTGGGTAGGTGATAGAATGTGATGACTTAAAATTCTAATTTTTGGTTGATGTGCCCCCTTTCTGCAGAAGAGTTGAATGGTGTTAAATTGTACGCTGTGGAACCACTATCATCTGTTTCTATTCGGCTATTTCCCCATTTACCTACAGTTGTTTGTAACTTGTTTGTTGCTATGCAGGGCTCAAAGATCAGGAAATGGAGAGTGATAGTCCGAAATCTACCATTCAAGGTGCTTGATTGAATGCAAAATTTCACCTGTTCCAAACTTTGTTTTCTAGAACAGATAAGACAGAGACTATATGCGTATGTTTCATTGTTGTAGGTTGCAGGAAAGGAGATCATGGATATGTTCATTTTACATGGTGTCCCAGTGAAACCAAACAAAGAAACTCAATAAACATCAAAGGTCAGACTATGTATCATTAACTAGCACTCTTGATCTCCACAAACATAAAGGAAAAGGTCCAAATCACAACCATGAAGTTTCACATTGTCTAATTGATCACCATTAAATATCAAGCCATCTACTTTGCAACCTTGAACTCAAAACAGAATAAAATACCACTTAGCCCCCAACCACCTGGTTTGTGCTGACGCAGTGGTAATTTTTATATGCAAGAGAATATTTTGATGGAGGTTAAACTACAAATAAAGTAAGGGGATCCATATCAGTGAAAACCATAAATCAAGCAAGGGACTGTAATTTACAGTGGGAAGATGTGAATCAGTCTGATAGGTGAGGCCAAAAGGATGATGCAGCAGCTGCTCAAGGGATACATGCTGCTCAAGTAATTTCAAAAAAATAATTTCTTTTCTTTAGGAATTACAAAAGCAACGAGCAGGCCGAGGCTTCCCGTCATACTTCCCCAATCGTGTGTCATACAGCATGATCACTGCTTCTACATATTCCCCAAGATAGAAGTGAAAACACATGCTAGACCAAATCTTTCGTTTCTAATATACAGCTTACCAGAGATACTCATTTAAGCTCAGTCCCTAAAAGAGAGGCATGCCAAATGCGCATGTATGCGTGAGGCCTTCTGTCGATATCCACATGCATTCAAATGGAGTACAATCAATAGAGCGGATATTCTGGAAATACCCAGAGCAAACTGCCCACATACATCGATACTATTAGGTGATACGTGCTAGCAAGTAGACAACATAAATATTAGAAAACCAAGACATCCTGCAAACTCCGCCTGATCACATAATCACCATGAGTACTGCATGTTCACACCCACCGAAATGTGCAGTCTACAAAATCCCCAAGTTTGAGCCTACAAAAGTAGAGCAATCTAATTCACCTTGAGCCGGATAAGGAGCTTGGTAGTGGTGCGGTCCTTGGACTCCGCAATATAACACACAGTTTTACCAAGAGGGAATGATTTCAGGCCAACCTTGTGAATAGAAACAAGTGTAGTTCTTAGTAATTAGTTGAAGCATTTGAAGCCCTCTCCCAGAAAAGGAGATACAACTTGCTAAAGTACTGGAACATAGATATGAAACGTTGTACAATTGCAAGTTTAGAAAAAAGAATATGGCAGTAGTTTGAGTGAATCACTTAAATTCCAGTTTTCACCAGAACTCAATATTCCCATCAGCGAATGTATCCAAATAACGCACCATGTATTGAAAATTCTTGTGCCAGTAAAGAGTAAAAGTAATGGCAGTATTGAACTTAGAAATATATATATATATATATATGGCTCTATTTTGCTGATGGGAATAAAAACATAAACTACATCACCTCATGGATTAAAATTTTATAGAGGTAGAAATAAAAACCTATGAACTATTGTTCCATTTCAACGCAGAGAGTTGTTGGCATTCAGACCTTACACTACCGTATCACTAACAAATCCACTCAGAAAGCATGCCCTAATACCAACAAATTTGTCCAATCCACTACAACTCACACTTGCAGCACCTAATTTAACAGAAACATGAACCAAATCAAGGCGAGCAGCAAGAAAAAAAGTATGCACCAACTTTGGAGACGAACAAGTCCTTGAAGGTGACCCCCTCCGCCCGCTGCTCTCCCTCGCCACCAACTGGAACAGCTGATCCCCAATCTCCGGGGCAGCGCGGAGGGAGGGGAGGCCAGCCCCATCGGGTCGAGGCGCCGTGGAGGGAGGGGAGGCGAGGCCACTACCGGGCCGGGGCGGCGACGAGGGAGGGGGCTGGCGCAGAGAGAGGGGAGGCCGCCCGCCGGGCCGGGACGGCGAGGAGAGATGGGGACGGGGCGGCACGGAGGGAGGAGATGCGAGGAGGGAGGGGGCCGGCGCCGAGGGAGGCGGCCGACGCAGCGCGGAGCAAGGGGAAAAGGAATCGGAACCGCGCACAGAGGAAGAAGAAGGATGCCGCTCCGTCTTGTCCCTGGAAAAAACTAATGACTAAAATACCCTTAAACACCTTATTTTAATTTAAATTAATTACATAATTTTCAATGGTCAGAATAAATCCGTGGAAGAAGGAACTAGAAGAAACCAAAAGGAACCAGACAACCACTATAAAACACCTCTTAATATATACATTGTATTATTGTGGAGATATTAATTTTGACAGTGATTGTACAACTTATATGTGCGCATTGGTATGTTTGTAACTAATAACAATCTATCTATGCATCATTCACCATTGAGAATTTTTTTAATTTTTGTTAGCACGTTTTTCAAACTATTAGGTATGTTTCGTATGTTTCATGCAAACATTTTTTTTATGAAAGTTGCTATAAAATATTAGATAAATCTATATTTTAAAGTTTGTAATAATTAAAACTTAATTAATTATGCGTTAATACTATCTCATTTTGTATAAAATGAGGTAGTATTAATACTACCTCGTTTTGTATAAAACGTTTAATATTTATCTTCATTTTAACTACAAAAGAACACCACCTGAATACCATTTTTTATTTGATTCATTCTTGACTGCTTGAGCTTTTAATATCTTTCAATTCACTTCAATCAATCACACCTCTAATTTTAGTATGTTAGATTCTGATATTATTGTGTTCCTGTGTTTTTCCCCATTTCGAGTCTACAAAATGATAGGTTGAAGCTGTAAAATGATAGGTTGGATATTATAATATGAAAACCATGTGTTGCAAGTTATAATAATTTGACTAATATAAAATTTAATAGTTTATAAACTAAAATTTATCGTCGTAATGTTAGTATAGGAATGTTACTATAAATCGCACACGGTCAATCATGGTACTGGTGCCTGGCCATTTATTCATGAAAGGTTGAAACTTGTGCTGCTGAATTGAAATTGCAGAGAACGTATTTCTGAAGGATAACTGTGTTCAGGCTCTGCTTGGTATCGTCTTGTACAACAGGTTCCAGACTTTTCGTGTTTGACAAATAACCTTTTGTTAATCCATGTATTGTGTTCTAACAATATATAAAACAGAGAAACATAGCAATTGGATAAATATATCTTGTTCACTTTGAAACACATCTCCTGTAGCTTTTCATTTCGAACTAGGAGTTTTGGCTCTTATTCTTCTTTTACATTTTGGACCGTCCCAACTCTCCTCGTGAGTATATTAGTATATTAGCAGCCTTTTTTTACTTTATATTAGCAGCCTTAAGCACATCGACATCCTCGTGACGACATTCTTCTCTAGAGTTATGTATGAGTTATATATTTATCTTTGAAAAAGTTAGATGTGGCTACACAAAAACATTAGCAGTGGTGGCTCCAAGGGGTGATCCATATAGGTTTTGTACCACCTTAGATTTTGACATATTTATGTGTTCATATTATATTTTTGAGCAAATTTTACTATTCTCTTTAACCTAAAATATAAACATTTTTAAATAGTGATAAGTCAAATATTTTTAACGTTGACTATTAATAGTGAAAAAAAATAAAAAACGACCATGTGAGAATGATGTTTGATTTATCATTAAGTAAACTATCATAATATGCAACTCTTTTATTTAAAACAACTTATCTATATAATTATTATTAGTCAAAGTAATATTTCAAAAACCAAGTCAAATTTTTAAAATACTTATATGTTGGAACGGATAAAATTTTATTTTATATTTTGAGTAAATTTTGTAATTAAGCTTGCAGTGACATGACAATTTCGAACGTGTAGGCACATTCAACGAAAAATTACTAGAGCCGTCACTCAGCATTAAGGTGGTAAAAATATAAGAAAGACGAAAATATTAAGTCCAAAGAAAAAGATTGGATAAAAAGTAACAAAGTACCATTCGCTCTTGCATAAATGAATCTATCATGGAGGAGAACGTACATCACGGCCCTATTTAAGAGATGCGCTTGTGCTTGCATGAGGTTCACAGCGACAGCATTGGCATCTGTCAGTGTCTTGGAAAAAGTTACTCCAGTACTAGTAACATTCATACCATTGACATGTCTTGAAAAATACTTTAACAATATTTTAGTTTTGTTTGATTTCACAAATACCCCTTCATTTTATATCATAAGACACTCTAACTTTTTATAAATCAATTTTTTATAAGTTTAATCATATTAAATATTTAATATCTTGATAATAAATTTATTTGGCATCAAAAATAATGCTAGTACATGAGAGAAGAAACCACCGTTGATATTAAATCACTCAAAACAAAAGTTGGGGTCGCATCAACCAACATAAATACTTTCCTTGGAGAGAGTCTAAAATCTATGGTTGCATTGACTTTGAGTTGCATATATGTCAGTCAACTCGAAGGTGATCCGAATTTTATTTCATTATTAAAAAATGCACACATGCTTATTTGTTTTTCCTGAAAACCTATCCGAATCGTCATTGGAAAACAGAACTGTCCGAATCAAAGACAGTTGTCCCACACGGCAGGCGCGTTCAGAGCAGCACAAAACAACGATATGTGAATTTGCAGTTCCTTAAAACGAGAAATTTCATATGTAAAATTTAGATTAACAATTAGTATTACCCTAACATATAATTTCCCCCATAAGAAATTTTATGTTTGTGATAAGTTAAAAATTTATATAAAAAATATAACAACATCTACGATATTAAATTAGTTTATTAAATCTATATTTATTTTGGATTTAAAATGTTGCTACCCAAACTTAAAAAAATTAAAAAAAACTTCTTACTACAAAGGAGGGAGTATAATATATATATTTTCAGTGGTATTTACTTAGAAAACTTTATTCTTTTCACAAATAATTAAAAACTATATATAGTAGTTGGTTGTTTTTTTCGACAGATTTAAAGCCCCGTTCTAAACTACGTCTCGACTTATTTTTCAAACTAGTCAACGTTGCATTTCTTGGGTAAAAACTTTTTGTACAGAATTTTTTTAAAAAAAATTAAATAAATTATTTTTTAAATTTGAAATAGTTAATATTTAATTAATCATATGGCTAACTGTATTTTACATTTTTCGTGCGGCTAATCCTTCGTTTCAAAACACAATGACAGGTCGGCTTCATGGATTTATGACTGAGTGGGAAGCCCAGCAAGTCAGCAAAGCACTCGGCTGTTTCTCTTGTGTAAATGTTCTCGGTAGCCGAAGCATTTCTGCTCCTTGATTTGGCTGCTGCTTAGTAGTAGTATTAAGGAGAGTGAGGGATGAGTGATCATCAGCTGATTTTGTGATGGCCTACCTGGCACAAGGGAAATCTCCACGAGATTTGACCTAACAACCAAGGATGTTTACCAAAGTGTTCGGTGTTTATCGGAAGTTTCCCTGTCCCAGTGTATCAAGTAGAGGGGCCAAGTGAAAATGACAACTTCCAATTAGCTCAAAGCATGAATCACGAGACATACCATTGTTGGGTCTACTCATAACCTTACACAACTTCCAAAGACGCATATCCGGAGGGCCCCCCCAACCCACCCCCAAAAAGAAACATTTTTAAGTCAGGAGTTTTATACTTGTATTTTTAGTGGCAGAAAACGTAAGACAACAAAAAGAATCGAAGAGACCACCTTTAAGTTAATTCGGTTCGATTTTCGAATCAAAGAGTAAAAAAATTAGAGTATCACATAGACTTTATTTCTTAGTTAGGAAATTTTTCGAGAGGTCTCACCTAATACCAATAATTCTATGGAATAAAGACATAATACTATAATCCGATCCATTTCTGAATAGAAATGAATGATGTATATACAATTTTAATTCCTATGACAATCCAATAAAAATCTTTTAAAACGAATGAACTCTTAGTATATATGAAGCACATCTGAAATGAACAGGTCCAACCATCTAAGGGTGAAAACGGATCAGAAATGGTCGGAAACTAGTTATACTATATTTATTTTCATATGTTTTAATTGAATTCAGAATAAAAACCCCGGATATGAAAACAACATCGAATACTATCGAAAATAAATACGGAGCGAATACGAATCGGAACAAATATGGTAACGAAAATTGATCGGAATATAAAAACCCCTCAAACTAAACTTTGCAAAACAATAAAGATAGATAGCTTAATATTTTCTCAAAATATATCAATATTTTTAGGTTTATAGGTAAACAAGTCATGTAATAAATTTCATGCATCCATATCAACTTACTAATTTTATAAAATATAGAACAATATCATAATCTTCCATATCATTCTGATTTCATATCATTACAGATTTTAGACATTAAATTTACACATCAATAATAACAAAAATAGTTTATTCACATGATTACATAAAATAAACCAAACAATTTATAATTTATCACTCATGAGCTAGGTCATGTACTGATGGGCTCGTGAGCTGCGGCGGGGCTTGCAATACCGTGAAAACCGCCGCGGTTTTCACGCGTATCACGAGGGTACGAAACAACATCCCCACAGTTTTCATTTAAATAATTTCGTGTGAATTCAAAAAGTTTGAAAAAATACATTCTACCACAAAAATATATTATTTATCGGTAATTTTAGTATTTTTTTCAAAAATTTTAACACGTCACAAAAATAAATTTCTCTTTAAACCGCACGAAAACCGTGGCGCGGTTTTCACGTGGTTTAAGCGAAAACCATGGAATGGCACCGATTTGAATTTAGTTCAAATTTAAATTCCGTCACTGATCATTTGGACGTGGTTTTCGCGCGAAAACCATGCTACCGCATAAGGGCGATACGGTAGGCTTTCGCCAAAACGTAAACCCTGGCTACTGTCCAGGGCCTTGGCCCATAGTCGGATATCAGCTAATTAATATTTTCAGATATTTTTCGACCGATTTCAAAATTCGCCGGATAATTTCTCTATCGTATTTGTTTCCAGTTTTAAAAATAATTATTCATTTTCGTTTTCGTATCCTTATCCAACCGACACTTTTTAAATCCGAATTTGAAACTATCTAAGGCGCATTCACCCCTACAGCCGTCTATTCTAACGTCGTAGGAATGTAGCACTCTATCGGTCCATTACTCTAAAGTCGGTGATTTGATATATTCCGATGTAGATAACAAACTTCCGGTACGATACTCCAGTGAACTTGTGTCCATACCAGTAATGTAATAAAACTTCAGCCGTTGCCCTATTTACACATAGAATTAATTAGATGATAAGAGAAAGAGAAAATTGATGAAAATATAAGCCTAGGTATAGATTTAATTTATTATATAAATAAATCATAACATTAAAATATAAACTAACATAACCACGTTATATGCCGAATGTGTGAAATATGATGAATACGTCAAGGGTTTTGAATGTTTAGCTGCACAGCAAGAACAACTCGTGATACCAACATCCGAACAAAGATAATAACGAGCCGTGATGGATGAAAAATAAGTAATCATGCGAAGAGTTTCCCAAAAATCTTATTGCCGCCTTCCAAAAACCAAACGAACCGTTTCTCGAGAACCTTATTGTCATCTTAAAAAACCGAATTATTCAAGGTGTTTTCAAAAACAAATACCAAATTTTAAAACCTTATTGTCGCCTTCTCAAAAATCAAATTATTCGGTTGCAGCAGCACCTGACCTAGCAAGCAAGCGCACGTGCGTGTTTCTCTAGTTTTCGTCATCACACATGTCTCAAGTGGTTAAAAGAACAATCTCCCTTTTAAGAAGGTTTTTCTTTTTAGGATAGATAAAGTGGTACTGAACATTCTCATTATGTCTTTTTATGAGGTTGATTTTTATGATTTTTCAAATAATTAATCTTCAAATGGATATTGATCCATCTATTAATTCCAACATAAAAGTGGGGAGAAAAAAATGAGCCACTCTACATAAGCTTCAAGAAATGCGCGGAGAGAGTGGGACGGTGTGAAAGCAAACTAACAAAAAATATTATATAGTTTTAGGTTGTATATCAGATCTCTATATTGTACATGTTAGTTTTAATGAAGGAGTAGATAAAATGAATAAATTCGAGGTAGTAGACTAGTAGTTACTGTACCTAATAAACTTACTGTAATGACTATGTTCTCTGGTAGAATATTCTCATCAGAACTGAATTTCGGGCAAAGAGGATGGCAGGATCGGGAGGATCTGTTGGTTAATTTGGTTGTCTAATGTACACCAGGAAAGAATATCAAGAAACGCATCTCCATGTACACCACGTGAAGGTAGGTACAGGCTGCCTAGTTTACCAATCCGGCCTACATTGCCTTCTCAAACAAAGCTATTGTAACTTTTCCAATCTTTATACTGAATTAATGAGTGCCAGTGTGCGATGCATACACTAAAAAGGGCTTGTTCCAAAACTGTCCAAAGCTAGGACAACGTGACAAATAAAACACTGCAATGGAACCAAACTATGCGTCCACACCAGCATAGTAATTGAACATCGAAGAGAGATTAATTTTAGCTTAGTTGTTGTAGGTATACTTATAGACAGGATACAAGTAACATTTACTTCCTTTATTTTAAAAATATAATAACTTTTAGCATTTAAATTTTTTTTCTAAATATAACGACTTTTCATTTACGTTCACTTCTTAATCAGTCAAATTTTACACTAATTTCCTAGATATTTTTTTCTCAACCAATCACAATAATTTTTCATTTAATTTTATATATTTTTTATTTTTCATTTAATTTTATATATTTTTTATTATTCGACTTTACAGAGGTAGTATATGCAGTGGTGAGGGCCCAGTGTGACAAGGTACGGCCCAAGTCATACCTTAGCTTGGCCCAACAGCTATCCCCCTCTTCCTTTTCTTGTGCTGACCGGCCCACGAGCGAGCGACGGCCAAGCTAGGGCTGGGAGGGGGTTGGGCGGCGGGCTGCCGCGGCGCCACGGCGGGTAGGCCTGCCGCCGTCAACCATGTCGGACTCCGATGAGTACGGTGCATTCCCCACCGCTCTACTCCTCGCTCTCTCTGCTCTGTACTGTTTATGTTTGTTTTGACAAACCACGTTTGCCTTTGATGGGTTTAGTGGACTTGCTCGTGTCGGATGAGGAGGATGAGGAGGAGGAGTGGGAGGATGAGGAGTTGGAGAAGTAAGAGGAGAAGGTGGGCTCTCGTAAGAAGGACAAGCTTCATGCAAAGCAGCTCAAGAGGCTTCAGGAGAAGGTTCGTCTCTGTCTTCGCCGTTTCCTATGATTCGTGCACCCTTCTCCGAAGCTTATATTGCTTACTTGTTATGCTAAGCATCAAAACTAGCATCAGAATTGCTCGGGTCTATATGTAATGCCTATGTTGATTTTAGTTTTGGGCTATTTGTACTAGGATTGGGGATCTTTTGTGGTATAAGGGTATGTGCTTTTGATACTTAGAAACTGAGCACGCAAGGCAGTGTGGATTTGCGTGCTCATCCTGAATATCAGATGGTAAATTCAGTCTCAAGTTCTGATTGTGCATTTGTGGCATGCATGGAAGGGTAATCAGGAAGCTAGTTGTAAGCATACCCAACAGATTCTCAAAAAGCAATTCTCAAAAAAACTCATTTAGAGAATGAAATAAAAAATTGATACGACAGATTCTCAAAACTGATTCTCTATTTTTTAACTAACCGGGATCCATCAACCGCTAGGGTATCAATCTCTTTCCGGGACATGACAGCAAATGCGTGGGCAGGTACAGGCGGCGCAGGGCGCAGCTGGTGAAGTGTGGCGGCAAGCAGCTTGTGCAGGCGGCGACAGCAGTGCGACACTGTGTATATCTTCTCTCTTTTTCTCTCTTTTTCTCAAGCAAACGGGAAGTGCAGCAGGGCAGCCACGCGGCAAGGTGCAGACTAGGATGTCGTGCGACAGGATGCAAGGCCGACGGATGTAGGCGGTAGCAGTGCGACAAGATGAGTTTTGGCGAGATGTAGGCGCCTAGGCCGACTGATGCAGCGGTGAGATGCGCTGGCGGCAGGCAACGCAGGCGGCACGGCAGACTCCCAAATCTGTTTTTTTGCGTGCGCCTTGCGGTTAAATAGTCCTCATGGTGACGGGAGCTATTTTAGAGAACCAGGACTCTATTCTCAGTTTTGAGCACGACATCTTGATTTTAGAGAACCTACAATTTTAGAGTTTTATATGGAGTCTCTGTTGGAGCCAGTTTTTCAAAGGAAATTATCCAAAACAGAGTTAGAGATTCACTTAGAGACACTGTTGGACATGCTCTAATGCCATAGGAATTGCTAGTATGCAAAGAGTACCTTTGATATCAAGAAGCATGTAGCTCACTACTGTTAAGAATTTTTTGTGCCTGTGTTGGATTTATAGTTGTTTACATATAAAGGGGGTTCTGCCATTATGCTTTTACTTTTAGTGTGGAACACCTTACATATAAAAGGGGTTCTGCCGTGCTGCTTTTACTTTTAGTGTGGAACATCCTATGGCACTGGTTTAGCGGCATCAACATTGTAGTTGGGTAGAAGAAAGCATATGTGTTAAGCACATCCAAATTCCAGTTTAAGTACTTTCAGATTAGTGGCTTGTACTTTGGACGATCCTTTTTTTAGAATAAAGAACATGTTATTGACTTGACTTTTGGACAGTTTTATCCTAAAAATAATTGATACTTTCTGTTTTTCTGGTAGTGATGGCTATAACCATTAGACGATCTTTTACAAATTATAAGTGAGGTGTTATGGATGGTTGATGTGAGGTGTTATGGATGGGTTGTTTGGTGTCGTAGGTAGGGCGATGGCACCCGTGATTTAAGAATTTTTTGTGCTTAAGTCTTCGTCATATTTTAATATTTTTTCGTCCTCCGTCACTAAGTATATAACTTGTTCATCATCTATTAGTTTCAACCAGAAAAGGTGAAATTAAGGATTTGCAACCAGATAAATGGTAAGGTTACCCAAATTCCAAGGAAATACCTTCGGAATGAACGTCATTATGCCAATATTGTTGTCTGATCCAATCAATGGAGGCCAAATTAGCAAATTTTTTCCCTTTTACTATTTGAAGAGTTGCTAAATCTCACAACCACGCCTCCATACGATCACATTATGCCTCAGCACTATCACATTATTGGTTTTTATTTTGTTGCATCGAATGTGATACAGCAGTCAAATCGATTACAAGCGTACGTCTTTTACGCTGTAGCGGTATCACATGACAATTTAGGTTTTACCCCTTTCTCTATGCTAGCCTATATGCATAGACTACAACATCCCATACAAATAACTAGGAAGCGAGTCTGAAGATTTCACCTTTGAGATTGTATAATAGAAGAGGGTAAATAAAGATTTTGGGAATGTTCGGTGTGACTAATAACATTCGGTCTCCATACTTCTCTTACTGTATACTCGGATATCGCTTGTTATTGTCTATTATGTCTCAAATGTCATCAACCTGGAGAGGATAGCCAGAAATAAACCGGCCACTGAATGCTGAATTTGTACCGAACCGAACCGAATTATCAGTTTTTAGTTGGTGTATCGGTTTTTATTTTGATGTAGATCGATGTTCGGTGTATAGATCGGTTTTTTCCATTGTGAACCCACTTCACCTAAGACACCGAAGTTCTCGTGCGCAGGAGAGAGGCAAGCCGCGGACGCCTCGTCTCTAGGGATGTAAGCGGGTATGGGAAAATCCCATACCGACTGACAACGAATACTGAAAATCCCGATCGAATACCATATCCGCGAAAAAACGGGAACGGAAAAAATACGAGAAACGGGAAACAGGAACGGGAACGGTTGAGGTGTTTTCTCGACCGTATTTGCGGATCCCGTATTTATACGGGAAAATTCCCGCGGGAATTCCCATTTTATAGGACCATCTAAACCTATTTCGGCCCACTCCCTCTCGGCCCAATTACATTTTGGCCCAACAATAGCAAACTCTAAATGGCACTCTATCTAACCCTAACCAACCCTAACCCTAGCCGGTCGCCAGCCACAGGCGAGCCGCGCCGCCGCGTCCTAGCCTCGACCCCGCCGTCGAGGCCGGCCGCTCACCCTGACCTTGAGCATCACCAACAGTCCACCCAAATCTCATCTCCCAAATAAAATTGATAGGAGAGCATCCAAATGTTAATTTGTATTATGTCTATAGCAGATCACTTAAATATCGTACTCCAATCTTAAATGGATCGAAGCCCAAACAGACTGACTGTTCTGGTCCATCAGCATGCTCCAGACGTGGGGCGTCGCTGCTGGATGAAGTGGGAAGCCGTAGGCGCTGTGACGGCGAGGACGCGGTCGTCCGCGACTGCGCCGGCGGTGACGACACGGGGCACACTGCCTCTCGTCCCATAACTCCTCCACGGCGCCGGAAGCAGCAATGGAGCACGCGCAGGTCGCCGCGTTGACCCAGACGCTCATCATCCCACCAGTGCCGCCGCCGTGCATAGCATATAGTAATTTGCTCAATACAGTCATTCCCGGATGATCATGGAGAGGGATAACCGCCGACGTTGGTAAGCAGAATATTCCAATCTACGGAACATACAGGAAGCAATTGCAGGTTAGCAGAGAAGATATACAATTATTCATTAAATTCTACTCTTGTCACAGAGGTGTTACAAGAAGATGATCAAGTTGAACATACAGAGAACCCAAATCATCTTCCATCTTCAAAATTATCATTTCTGAGTCCAACATCCACTGGGGTGATTGTATCTGAACACAAAAATCACATCTAATTCCTCAATATATCAAAGATTTTGCAGAGAACAGAACAATCAATTGGCAGTATGAACTCTGCACACAAGAACAAAACAAGATTGGTCTAGAAGTTGAGGGAGGTGCGAAGAGAGGAGTTGGTGAAGGTCAGGTCACCTATCCATGAAAGAGGAGATGGCGGGGATGACGTGGTCGGGTGGCGGGGACGACGGTGAGGAGGACGCGGCGACGGAGGACGGCGACGGGATGGTGCGCGTGCAGAGCTCGTACAGCGCCTGCACCCGCGACGGCGTCGACGTCGCCGGTGGCCGCGTCGGCATGCCCTAACCCATTGAGGCCGACGACCTAGATGTCCCCCTCTTCCTCTTATAGCTCGCTCCTTGTCGCCTTCTTCCTCTTCTTCTTCCTCGCGTGGTCGCCGGAGAGGAACAGCGCCGCCGCGACGAGCGGGGTCGCGACGCGAGGGTTCAGGCGGCGCGGGCGCTTTTTCACTTTCGCGCGCAAGAAGAAAAGGTGACGCGAGATTCGGTGACAAAAATATAATTTATATGATCATTTTAAATGATGGATTAGGTGATTTGTTGAAGCATGATTTTTCAATCAAAATTATTTAAATTTGGGATAGAGCACCATTTAGATAGGTTATTAGTGATGCATACTAACTTCTGCCCGAGGGTTTGATATTTGATAGGTAAGACCCACACTGCTGTGCTGACGAGCCGAAATCGACCAAAGATAAAAGCATGTGCGACCAAAGATAAAAGCATGCCTAATAATGTTCCAAAATGGATCTTTAAACTCGTTTTTGAGAATTTCCCAAACAAATGCCTCCAACAAAGTCTTTATATCGATATCAAAAAATTAAAGATTATCTAAATTGACTCTTTCGTTCAATATAGACTGAGAAGTGTCCTAGGTTGTCAAAAACGTAGGCGCGTCGTGGTTCTGCTTCTTTCCCGCGCGCCGCTTTCGGCTTTTCTACCCCGCGCGTCGCAGAGGAGGAGGGTTAGGGCTGATGCGGAGTTGGCCGGGCCGGATAGGAACTGCAGCGGTCGGTGAGCACGAGGCGGAGGACGAATAGGGGCCACGGCGGCGCCCCAGACTGGCTGTGCGGACCGACGCGACGTCAGGGGGAGCAGCGGACTGCGAGGCGGGTCGCAGAGGAGGGCTAAGGCGCTCGCGGAGGGGGCTTCGCCGGAGAGAAGCTGCGGCGGCTGGCGAGCTCGCGGAGGAGGAGGAACTGAGGCGGCTGGCGGAGGAGGTGATTCGCAATCCATCTATTGCATTGCTTTGCATCCCCATAGATTCGAATTTTGCTCTGCTTTCCAGATTGCATTGCCTTCGCCCAGATTGCATTGCAATTATCTAACTGTTCATTGAGAGTTTATTATCCTGAAGATGTATTGTCTGAGCTAAATCAACATGGTCAAAATCATCCCGTGATACCACTTGCAGTGTAAATTACTCAGTGTAAATTTAGTAGAGTTACAACTATCATGTGAGCCAGGAGGCAAGAACATGACCCATGAGTGATTGAGACTGAAAAGATCTTTCCATTTTGCAGTAGTTCAGGTTCAGTTCAGAGATAAATTTTGATTTCAGATAGTTCAGAGACTGAGGAATCATCAATTATCCATTCTGGAGAAAAGTCCAGTGAATGAATTTTTGTTTTTTCACAAACTTTGGAGCTGAAGTTCAGAGCTCTTTGTGTACTATATTGGAGGTACAATCTGACTTTGTTATATAATACTAGCTAAAATTATGACATTACAAAGAAGGTATAGAAATTGTTTTTTTAATTTCAGTACATCATTTTACACATAGATGAAAACAGTGGTCTTGCTTTCTGATTAATTGTAGACAGAATTGATTAGTTGTAAGCATCATGTATAACCTGTGATTTTATACATAGAATTGATTTTAGACAGGAGATAAGCATCATGTTAGCAATATTTGATTAGTTGTAGCTAGCTACATGTATAACCTGTGATATTATGGAAGGGAATGAACTTCATTTTGCCCAACTGATTGACAGAATTGAGTCGGTAAAGAACAAAGACTGAATCTTGCAGTCTTAGCTATGGTCCTTTTTGCAACTTGGTTTTAAGAAAGGCTACAGTGATTACTTATTCGGTTTGCAGTTCTGCTTGTATACTTGTGATGCTTTAGAAACCTATGAATTAAACTTGCCAATTTGTAGAATGTAGAAACTAATGCTAGAAGTAGCATTTATTTTAAGTTTTACAACAATATGCAATAAGAATTTGCTGTTGTGAGCTTCGTTTTGTTCCTTTTGTTTTCAACCAACTGTTACCAAAAAAGAATAAATGGTTTTTTTGTTGTGTCCCCAAGTGCTTATCATCTTTATAATTTTCAATTTTCCTTTGCAGACTACCTTTGAAGAAAGTCGTTTAAATAAGTCAGATGACAAGCCGAAATGGTTGAAAGAGGGAACATACTGCAATTTGCTAGTGTTTTCATACGTGATTTCACTAGTTTCAATAATTTCAGACTAGTGTTTTCAATGATTTTAGATTAATGTTAGATAAAATTATGATGTCAGAGCATTGATTTCTCTCTGAAAAATATATGCCAATATCATTTTCGATCTGCTACTGAATTTGTAATAAGAGTGACTCTTGGTTTTTTACAGTCAGCTGAGTTAGTCAGCTGAGTTCTGTCTATCTATCTGTACGCGTGTTTACAGGGCACCAATACCTGCGCGGCTGCACCGTCGCCAGCCAACAGCCACCGGTACACGCGACGCGGTAACAATTAACCAATCGGTTAGTTAGTTAACAAATTAAAAAACAATTAGAAAATCCATCGTAACAAAAATTTCTATATGTCAGATTTATATATGTCAGGTTTAGAGATCTATTTTTGAAACCGTTGGACAGGCTGTAAGGTCAATTTATGCATCACGCGGACATAAATGAATAAAGAAAACCGTCGGAAACATCAGTAGTAAATTACTCTATACTAGCACTGTACTTTACCACCGGTAGACGGAAATGCGCCGTGTCAGGCAGGAAAGGATAACCCAGCAGCAGCAAGCTGCCAAGCAAAGCCCACACAGGCCAGCCACAGACCAGACCAGCCGAGCTGAGGAGAGAGAAAGAGATAGAGAGATCGAGGAGGAGGAGGAGAAACGTGTCCGAACGTGCCACAAACCTCTCTCTCTCAAAAGATTCTACTCCTACTGATATCCTCCGTCTAAATCTATAAAAAACGAAAAGAAAAAAAGAGAGCTTTCAAAAGCTAGATATAGGGGCGGTTTAGTTGAGAGACTAAAAACATTAGTCCCTTCATTTTAGTCTCTTTTAGTCACTAAACTCTCAAACAAATGCGAGTGAGGATTAAAATGATTAAATACCATTACCCATTAGTCCTCTTGGAGATTAATCGACTAAAACTTTATTTTTCCATGAATGTCTTTCTCTCTCTCCCGCAGCGCGAATGAGGTGCAAATGAATAGGGGTAATATAGTTTTTGTACAGTATAATTAATGAGCTTTAGTCCCTTTTAGTCCCTGCAACTAAACAGGATAGGACTAAAATTTTTTAGTCCAGAGACTAATCTTTAGTCCCTGGACTAAAATGCGAAACATCAGAGAAGTAGAGAAAGAAAATACTAGCGTACTCCGTATACGAGGAGATGGGTCACTGCTAGCCTAGTTTCGTGTGTCTGAGGATCTCCTGATCTCCTGTCCTCTCTCTCTCTCCATCCCCATCCATCCTCCCTTTCCTATCCCTGGTGGAATCTCTTCTTCTTCTTCTTCACCCATCTCATCCCTATCATTCCACCACCACCCTCTCTCTTAGGGTCGCATGATCTCATCAGCACAGATGCTACGGCGTCCTTGAGGTGAGTTAATTCCTTCCTCTCCCTCTCTGTCTCTCTCTAGTCCGGGAATTAAGTTGGGAGAAATAGTGAAGTATGTTCTTGTGTTCTTGCAAGCAACGGGTTGTTTTGGTTTCTCGTGCGGATTATTAGGATCTTGGTGGCCCAAATTCGTCTCCAGTTCTTTCACTTTTGGTCGCCCGTGCCTAAGGTTGACCTCTTGAGGCAGTTTTTTACATGGATTTCATCTTTTCCCCGGTGCAATTTTCGCCTGAGTTTCTTTGTCGGTTCGGTCGCCCCCCCTTTTGTTCTGCTGATTTGGATGTGTTGTGTACCAAAGGAGGCCGCCATTTGAGCGAATTTTGCTCGGAAACCAATCTCACTCGCATCGGAGTAACGGATTTTTTTTATTTTGGGGTTCTTGTTCTTGGCTTCGTTCCATGTTTTCCTGGGAATCTTTCGTCTCCAGATGCTCGCGAAGAATTCGACGGATCTCAACAATTCCCCGAACCCATAATCACTTCTCGCACGACCACTGTTCTTTTTTCACCACGGCCTCTACGTCTTCCACTTTATGTTCTTCTTGAATTCTTTCCCCTCCAAATTTGACGCGCTTTGTGTTTCTTGGAATTCAGACTTACACAATTTCTTCTTTTATATATTTATCCCCAACCATTGCATTAATTTCAAGGTTACATACGGGGGAAAAAATCTAAGGTTTTAATCATGTTTTTATTGGGTCCAAGCAAGAAAGATTCGTCAAGTACATCTGATCTCGTTGAACAGTGCTTTTGTCCTCCCATATGCCCCCCAACAGTGAAATTTAACATTTCCTCGCGACAGCTGCTCCAACTTATAAAGATTGCAAATTTTGGCTATTCTTTCATGAAAAACTGCAAATTCAGCTTGCAGTAATAGACAAAGAAAAACAATTAAATTTCTTTCCTTTTTATCTCAAGAACTCCTCACTTCATCATAGGGTTTCTGTTCTGTCGTCTCACCATTTCCTTCCATTTGGGCATTGCGCAGAACAGAAGAAGAAAGTCAGGGAGAAGGAGAAGGAGAAGAGAAGCAGCGGAGGCGATGGACGGCGACACGCTGTCGGCGGCGGCGGCGGACGGGAAGGTGTTGCACGCGTTCCAGACGAGCTTCGTGCAGGTGCAGAGCCTGCTGGACCAGAACCGGGTGCTGATCAACGAGATCAACCAGAACCACGAGTCCAAGGTCCCCGGCGACCTCTCCCGCAACGTCGGTCTCATCCGGGAGCTCAACAACAACATCCGCCGCGTCGTCGACCTCTACGCCGACCTCTCCTCCTTCTTCGCCGCCTCCTCCGGCGGCGGCCCGGCCGCCTCCGAGGGCGGCTCCGTCGGCACCGCCGTGCGCCACGCCGGCCACAAGCGGGTCAGGTCCGCCCACCTCGACTGAAGAATTCCTCATTCCTCATTGATTAACCACCAATTCCAATTCCAATTCCACCACCACCCCTGCTAGCTTAGCTACACATCGAGCTCTTGCTTGCTTGCTGCTGCTGCTCTCCCCCCTTTCTTGTATCTATCTTATCTAGCTATAATCTATAAATCTACATATGAGCAATTAATGCCCTCACAACTACAATCATCTTCGGTTCTTTCTTGTAGCTGTTGTTGATCATGTTGTAGCTGATATGAGCTATTATGGATTTTGATGCAACAATGCAAGGATATGGTGCAATACAAGAGAGTGAGCAGTTCTCTGAATTTCCAGAGACATCATTTTTCTTTTTTCCAATCTGAAGTGCAGTAGCTGTGTATCAGCTTCTGTTCAGTTGTTTGGCTGCTCTAAAAGCTCCACTTGAGTTGAAACTTGTTTGGTTCGCCAGTCAAAACTACTTTCTTTCTTTCTTTTTTTTAACTCTTTACCCTACTAGTAGTGGTGGATCTTCCACTAAAAATGCCAGATGAACTGAAAACTATCTTATTGCTGTTTGAGATAGATAGATGACCAAATGCTGGAGATGGATCATGGATGGATGATGCCATGATGGGGCCCAACAAATCTATCCCTTTTAAAACAAAACTTGATTATATGTGCAAGGAAAACTGAACTGAATATTATATATTCTTTGAATTCGTACTGCTGCTATTTGGTCATTACCAGAAACCAGTCGTTGAATCTGTTGCCATTTTCCATGCTGTTTTTTTGTTCTCCTCTCTTTCATTCTTTCATGCTGGGCCTTTCCTCCTTCCCCTACAAATGCGTCTTTTTAATTGTATGAATGAAGCCTTTCTTTTTAACAGCATCACTTTCTGCAGAAATCTGTTGTATTCAGCATTGGATGATTGCACTTGTGTTCTCTGCTTCTGAAAATTTGTAGTAGTGGAAAGTACTTTTTTTCTTGCCAATGGGATCAGGTCCTTTTTGGTGAGAGCATGTTCTTTTTCTTCTATAAAGTGGATGCTGGGTTGTGCATGAGATTCCCCTGATGAGGGCATTTGATCCCATCTCGTAAATGTTTGTGTTTATTCCTCTAGCATACAGGCTGTCGATTCATGTGAAGTTATGAATGTGTTTTTTTTTAAAAAAAAATTGGACCAAATGTAGATAAACATACACCATAATAAAATTTCAGAATATCCAAAATTTTGTGTGAATTTAAGTTTTGCAAAGATCAGAAATACACTAAAACCATCCGGAATGAAATCTTCAACTAACTTCCACGCATTGTTAAGTTGCCAATCATGCAGCACTTGACCAGAATCTGATGAACCAAAAGAAAGGAAGCTGGCCAGCTTTTTTGACCACTCTTTTGTTCTGCCAGTGAATGGTTCTGCAGAGGGTCATCTCCTGTAGCTGTGCATTCTTCCCTCAAAAGGCTTGCATATCTCTCTATCTAAGCCAATGACATGCATGGCTTTGTGAAACATTCTTGGGAGATGCAATTAGCTTGAGGACACGGAAAGATACTCCATTCGTCCCATAAGGACATCGACAATGGAGGCCACTGTTAACCCATGGTCTTAATGTGCCATATAGGATGAAACTATACAACGACCTTTTCACTCACAATGCAAACCACTTTAAAGTATATTTTATGTTTTAGCCCCTAATTATATATGTGTCAGCGTTTATAAATATCTTATTATCAACTTTTATATTTTAGACCTTACAACATCTAACCTTCACATGGACCCACTGTCAGCCTCCCCTATTTTTTTCTCCTTATACCCACCAAGCACCGACGTCGAAACGGCGAAACCAAATCCCCTTCTCTCGAACGGAACGAAGCCGGAGTGCCGCCTCTTCCCTCTCCCTTTCTTTGCGAACGGCGACGGTGAGTTCCCACGGGAGCTTGCCGGCCTCTCCCCCTCCTTCTCCGCGACGCGGCGACGGATTTGATGTGAGCTCGGCGCCTCTCCCTTCCCTTCTCCTCGGGCGACAGCGGCGACGGCGGCGCCCCCACTCTCCTCTTCCTACTCCGGCGTGGTTGGCGAGCTCCGCAGCGGCTGATGGCGGTGGGAGGGCCCTCCCGACGATGAGACGAGGCGCACTCTCTCTCCCCCACTTTCTCTTCGAATGGTTACTAATTAGAGCTTGGACCACTTCTTTTTCTCTCCAAACCACTGCGGCATCTGCAAGTTACTCTGACACAAATAAAGCTCCTCCGGAATCTCCACCGTGGCATCCGAGCCTAGTTGGAGGCTAGAACCACAGGCCGGAGACCACACGTTAGGAATGACCTAAGGGCATCCTCAATGCTTAATGTTTTATTGAACATAAGGTGGACCCTATAATTTTACATCATTTTGCTTATAACTAATACTACAATGTATATGGTCTATTCTTGACCTTAAGATGGGACCCACTAAAAAATAATCATATTTACTCTTTCATATGTAAATGTTATTTTATTGCTTATGGCTAGTCTTAAGCATAAGGTTGCTCATAGCACTATTCTTTTACTTTCTCTCATTTCAATACAAAATAGTACAACACAAATAATATTATATTGCTTAAGGCTAGTTTTATATGCACATTGTGGTTGCCCTAATATAACAACATAGTATAATGAATTTGGACATTCTTTTTGTTCAGATTTGTTGTACAATGTAATATCTCATTTAGTCATAGATTGCTCTATGGCACGGATGAAGTACTTCTATTAACAGATAAAACTAACCATAAGCTCACAGCAATTGTATGCATCATGTCATAGATATGATGATATTTCCTCCGGTCATAAACATCAACTAGCTCCATTCCAAAACATTTCCAAAACATAAGAATTTTTTAATACGAGAGTAATTTAAGATGTTAGAATTATGTCCATCAAATTTTAAAGGTTTGATCGCATCTTATTTTAAATGTTAAATATTTATGATCGGAGAGAGTGGTGATAAGATTTATTTGGATACCTTTTGCATGGCAAAGCACATGAATTTTGCAGTTTTACATGAGAGAGTTCGATTATTGCATACAACAGGAAGAATTCTTGTCTATCTCTTACGGCACCAAATATCTGGTCTTGTAAAAGAATATATTAGAAGTACTTATGTTTTAATATTTGTCACTGTCACCAAGATATATAATTAAATACCTGTGAGATTTGCGAAGGGTTGGAGTTGACGATAGTTCAAGACAAAGGAAAATCATCGGTAGCGGTTGGATAACAAGGATGTCATGCTGGGTCCCCATTTGAACCTAAATACACTCTAACTACTAAAATTGATATTTATATTCACAAATATTGTACGAGTAGCAAGAGTATTCTTGTCAATTGGGTTATCTTTAAAAATATTTTAGTAGTTTCTTTTGCATGGCTCTGGTTTATTCAATCGTTTGCATGAAAATAATCTTGATCTACTCTTTTTCATAGAGGATGGAGACAGATGAAGAGGAACCCTGATCTTGCCACTTTGTGCTGTGAAGCCATATTCTAGTCATACTCTATCCCTTTCCAGTTTGTTACGCTTTTAAATGAAAGAGAAGAAATTAAACAGATTTCACAAAAGTTAGCCTTTATTTGCAATTTTCGGTGTATTGAGGATTCTTTTGAAAACTGGGGCAAAAGTATAATAAAGACTAAAGGGGCCCACATCCGGCATTGCCCCATGACGAAATGTCCTAACAGTAACAGTGCAGGTTTAAGTTCTCTAATCCCCTCTGCTCCTGTCACTACACTGTATTATCAAATGGTTATTTACCATTTGATCTGGTTATCCTTCTATTTATGACACACGATCAACTCATGGGACAAGGGATATAGTTGTCCTGACCTTCTAGTTATTTACCAGAATACCTCCTACTGTTAAAGTGAGGGATGGTTGTGGAGTGAGAGGGTGGTTATGGTAAGATTGAGTAAAATTAAATGAGAAGTTGTTGGACAAGGAAAGTATAACTCAATTTAGAGTCCTTATGTTTCTTATTATATGATATTTAAATTTTAAATGCTAAACTTAACTCTATTTTAGAATAGACGGAGTGAATGATGTTATATACCAGCACAAAACTCTTTAATTGGCATAACTTATTATTCCGTTAAGTCTCGAAAAAAACTATTTTTAATTAACTTTGAACTGACATGCATTTGGAATAGCCTCTTTGGAACATAAAAATAATAGAGCATCTGATTTGTATAGGACAAATTTCTCCAAAATCCATTGAAATAAATAATTGAAGCACAGAATTTTTCCAAATTCTTATGGAATATACTATTCAATAAAACTGGAGGAAAAATAAAATTCTCGTTCCTGTGTCATTAAGTTGATGCTTTCATTCTATATGTAACCCGTTCAACAGTTTTGAAAATTTCAACAATTTGTAGATTTTGTAGGACTGCATAGCACATAAACCAAAGACCGATGGCAACGAAGATCACAAAGTCCTTAATTCATAAAAATGATAAAAGCAGTTTTCCTTATTTGCATATGCTTGGAAGTACATTTGTGTAAAATCAGACATAAAATCCAGGGTTAATAGGATCATGCTATTACAAATTTGTCGTATTAGAAAAATATCATTACTATTCACAATATGAATATCGGCTAGATGTTATTGGAATTTTGTAAAATTAGATCATGCTGTCGGCGTCACGTTTTTCATCTTCGTATAGACCAAAATATCCCTGGATCTGGGACCCACACGTCAGTTCCATCTTCTTCCTCTATCCTTCTCTCCATCCTCCCAACTCGAAGAAGGTAAAGGGCACGTGATGGTGGCAGCGTCCAGCTCGAAGCAGGTGAAGGCGCGTTGATAGTGGCGGCGTCCAGCTCGAAGAAGGTGAAGGGCACATCGATGGTGGAGGAGTTGCGGAAGCCGATATTGAACCACTCGTTCTCCATGATCTCCTCAACGGTTGTGCATGCGTTATGCCAAGGTCGCGTGTGGAGACTGGGCCATGGCAGGCCCCAATGCCACCGCCACCAGATTTCCTTGGTGCCTTCATCTTGGGTGCAGTCACCGCCACCGACAAGGTCAATATCGTGCTCATCGCCGGCGTGGTGATTCATTACGGCCGCTAGAGGAAGGGAGGAGGTCATCGATTTTAGCTGTTGTTGCTGGATCCAAGCATGTGACTACGACCAAGCACTACTACAGAAAAGCAAATAGAGAATGACACTATAGGTGTCGAAACAACTAAAACTGGTATCTATAGTATTTTTCCCACCCACAAGAGCGCCGCGGAGTGTCATCAGATAGAATTGGCACCTTTGTGGAGAAATAGGTGCTTGTTCTAAAGAAAAACCGATACCAATACTATATGTGTCCATAGGTGACAGTTGATCGAAAAACCAGCACCTATAATATATTATGGGTGCCGGTTTTTTAAAAAACCAACGACTGTAAAACCGAGCCGAGCCAGCCGCGTCATCCTTATCCACTCGCCCATGCGGATAAGGTGAGCACTGGGCGCGAGTCTCTCTCTCTCTCGCGAGCACACGCCGGTGGTGCTCTTCCCACCCACGAGCGCTGGTGGTAGCGCCCTCCCCACCCACGAGATCCGACGGCGGCGTCCTCCCCACCCGCGAGCTCAGCCAGCGGTGGCGCCCTCCCCACCCGCGAGAGCCGCGACAACGCTAAAGGAGAACGCGAAGGCTACGATAGCATAAAGTAAAATTTTTCTATCGTGTAATCCAGGATAGCTTGCAAGTAAGGGCCTATAAAATGTCACCAGTTGATGTGCAGTGTAGCGGAAACTGTCAAACTGGAGCTAGCCGACCTCGAAGAAGTCTTGCTGACCCTGCAAAACGTTCCAACCGACCCCGGGAATGCTTCAGCCGACCCCGAAACATTTCAGCCGACCCCGGGTCCGAATCGCCCGACCTGCCGACCCCGAAGCGTCTCGTCCAACCCCGACGGCGGTTTCATCTGCGTCTTGCCTGACCCTGCCTTACTCTACGCGCGCCGCCCAATTGCCTGTCGACGCTTGAATCCCCCGATGCCGATGACTTCGAGCTGGCTTCCCGATGCCGACGATGCCGAGCCGCTTCACCCGGCCCTCCGCCAACCCCGACCCAAATCGCCGAATTGAATTCGCTAACTTGAATCTCGACGAGATTCAATGCCGCCGAAGAACGCCGCAATGTAGCAATGTCTCTACCGGTATCCACACATCTAGGGAGAGAACTCCGAACACCCGTGTGCTAGCACGCGATGCATGGCTTAGGGTTTTGGCTCGGACATGGGAGGGTTTTCATGGAGAAGCTTGGTTCGACTATCAATTGTCCGTACGAACCCTCCACCCCTAGCCACTTTATATACGGTTATTGATTGGGCCTAAAAGCCCATCGGGACTCCTTGTTCGGGGATCTCTATCCAACTGAGCCGTGTCCGAGTCAAACTCGAATGCCTATTCTTTCCCGTTAAGTGTGCGAACCTGTAGGCTCAGGTATATATGGTTCTGACCCGAGTCCAACTCGGTTGACCCGTTAACAGCGGCCCCTAGCAGAACATCACCAAGTATACAAGAGGATTATTTCGGTTGAACCTGTAATGTGTGCACAAATCCCTTTGCCTCACGATACCAATTAAGCTATAGGCAAGACATGCACCATCCTATTAATAACTTAATCTTTCACTCGATCCATATTGGATTATCTATTTGTTGATTGACTCCTCAATCAACTCGGCATGACCATGCACTTCCATAATCCATTACTTCGAGGGCCCAGAGATATCTCTCCCAAAGGAGGGGTAAATTCTATCTTGATTATTTACATCCCACTACATGTTTCATTGCAAACCCAAAGACTACTTTTATAACTACCCAGTTACGGAATAGCGTTTAGTAGTCCATAAGTAAGCTACTACAGATGTTGAAATCCATGATCTCAGGTCAAAGGACTTTGCACCAACACTAACTTGAGACTAACTAATGACACATTAATTTCCTATAGTTTCTCAGAGTGGGTCTATCCAATAATGTGTTCTCTAACATATGTTCACGTTTATTGATTTGGTATCTTCATACCATGATCTATGAGATATGATCGTCAATCAATAAACATGCTGATCTTAGAATCATATTTGTTTCATAGATATGACATATGATTAGAGATCATTTAGAAATAGATTCATACATAGAGAGTCTCATAAGTAAGTCATATACTTATTGATCAATATGAGTTGTCTATTTCATTGAACCGAATAACACTTTATTCATTGATACATAAACATTGATCATGATATCCAACATCTCCATGTTGCCTCTAGGGCATATCACTAACAAGCGCCCTCCTCACCCACGAGTGCTGGCGGTGACGTCCTCTCTCTCGCATGCGGTGGCCATCAGATCCAACCACCCCAAGCATGGGTACAACTAGATCCACTCGTCACGGCCTCCGACGGGCAACAACGGATGGCAAATGGCATGGGCGGCGATGATTTTTATTTTTATGTGTTTCTATTTGATTTTTTGGATGAACTTGTGGATGAACTTGATCTTCTCTATGGAATCTAGGTGATGGGATGATTTCAGGGATGATGGGGTGCTGCTGGATGCATCGGCTCATATCCAGCTGATGCATCGAGCCAACTTATTTTGGATTCGTGGAACCTCAAAGATGTCGGTTCCTAAACCGGAACCTTTTTCCTCTCCTCATCAATGCCGCCTGCGAGGTGCCGATTGAAAAATCCGATCTTTGTGGGTTTTCAACTGGCACCAATTAAGATTTTTGTAGTAGCGATGGTCGCTGCTAGGTGGAGAAGATGGGGAGCTCAGCTCAAGCAGCGTGCAGGTGATGTGAGGAGGAGCAGCAACATGACCTCAAGCTGCCTACCCGTGCAGTGAGCCATCCACTAAATCACTGGTGCACACAAGCTGCCAGATCCATCATGAAGGAAGATGAACATGGCGTTGTCGCCGTGCGCGACAAAGACAGATGCATCCTCCATGGGCTGCTACGAAGAGGACTCTAGCTTGACCAGGCAGCGGGCACAACGACAGTCCAGCAAGGAGCTCCAGAGAGGAGAAGTGGTTGTGGCCGGCTGATGGGGAAGGAGAGGAGAAAAAAAGAAAAGAAGGAAGAAGGAAAGTGTGATGGAAAATGTGACGGTGATGGTATGAATCCAATTTTATAAAATTTCAGTGACACCCAGTCGATATTGTGTATAGCAATGGCATTTTTTTAATACGGTAAATTTGCAACGGCATGGATTGAATTAACCCTAAAATCTATATTATTATGGTTAAGAATGTTGATATGATCACAATTGTCTGCACTCTACAATTTGGACCAGTCAATGAAAACAACGTGTCGTTTTCTATATACATAGTTTAGTTATTACAACTACATGAAGGAATTTTGGCGCAAAGATATTTTTTCTCCTTAAAAATGCATCTTTCCTTTGCAAAGCGAACAACATATCTTATTTTCATGGAGTTATTAATAGTCTGTTTGATAGGACACCAACTTTTAAATCTAACTTTAGAAGTGAAGCTATGGAGTGGGCCAAATCTCTCTTCACCCATCAGTTCATTTTCTCATGTCACTCTAGCCTACACCACATATTTTGGAGCTGAAACCGTTTAATTTCACTCGGCTCGAGGAGAGGTGAAGCGGGAGTTGTAGCCCTCTTTGGGGGATGTCACCCCAGGATAGCCCACACAAGGGAAAGAAGACCGACTGGAGCGGACTGATGGACCTCAGGCCGGGGTCGACAGCCCGACCCCATACAAGGTCGGGCGTCCCGACCCCTACCCCCGGGTCCGACCCCAGCCTTACTGTCACGCCCCGATTTTTGATCAGGATTAAAAATCGTTGAATAATACATTTTCCAGAAACTATTAAAAACAAAAGTAATTAAGTCAAGTGAATTTAATGGGGAAATTAAATTTTCCTTTAAAAATCATGGCTGAAAATATTTTTGTAATATTCTCCATGCCATAAAATACTCTCGAAATTTTTCGTGAAATTTTGGAGCACAAGAAATAATTTTAACAATACAAAAAGTATTTAAGTAATTATTTAAATAATTTATTTAATCAGTAAATGATCTTTTTATATTTTTGTTAAATACTTTGAGTGTCCATATATTTTTAGGATTTTTCTTGAATTTACTTGAACTTTGAAAGTATTTATAAAAATACAAATGCTATTTATCCAACTAAATAAAATGCAAAACAAATTTAAATTTCTTCCCCGCCTTGGGCCACCGTGGCCCATTCCTTTGCAAAGTATGCAATACATCCCCCGCAGCCTTCCTTCTCTCTCCTCCTCGGCCCGGCCCGAGTCGGCCCACTCCCTTTTCCTCCTTTGCGCCTTCGCAGAAGTCCACATTACCTCCTCGGCTCAGCTCCCTCTCGCTCCTCTTGCTGACAGGTGGGACCGTGGGCCCCACTTGTCAGCCCTTTCTTCTACCTCCGGCCACCCCAGGCCGAAAACCGCCAGTCGCCGCTATCGCGCCACAATGGCCACCCACTTCGCGCGCGCATCCTGGCCGCCTCGCCCACTTCGTGCCCGTCAAAATCGCGTTCCCTTTCCCCTTCTCCCCGCGAGATTCGCCACCAGTCACCGCCCACTTCCCCACACCGGCTGCCCCACTCCGCCACCAATTCCTGCCTCCCCCGGTCTCCGCACCGCCTCTCGCACCTATAAGAGGCATCCCCGAGCGCCCCTCGTGCTTTCCCCTCTCTCCCAAGGCCGCCGCACTCCCCATTTCCACTCCCCACATGAACCCACATCGCCGCCACTCGCCGGCTGTGTTCGGCCGCGCGTTGTCACCATCGAGCCGCCCCGCTTGCACCTCCAGCTTCTCCGCGCCACGCCACAACCCGGCCTCCATCCCGCTTCCTTCTCCGCCCGCCGTAGCACCTTTTCCACCACAATCCCGAGCCGCCGTCGAGTTCCTCCACTCCGGCTGCCCAATTCACACTGCCCGTCGCTCGTCGCTCTAATCCAACTCCACTGTCGGCTTTGCCGCATCATGCCAAACCCCGACCACCCCTCCTTTTCCTCCAATCGCCACAGGATCAAGCCCTCCACCACGATACCGAGCCGCCGCCACCCTTTGCGCCTAAGGCCACCCGTGAGATACTGTGGTACGAGATGATGGTTAAATAAAATATGACTAAATGGTGGGCTGTGGGTACATGGTTTTGCTTGTCGTACCCATGGCAATTAAGGACCGGTTCATGGAAAACCGTGAAAGACTTACAGTACTTACCACAAGCTAGCATGGGCAACGACTGGACTTGTAGTGTTGCTTTTTCCTGGCTGACGCATCCAGACAAGGATGGGTGTGATGGAGTTTGGATGGATCCGACAAAGTCTATACGGCTTCCGGATTCACCTAGGCACGAGAGGGGGCTGCCTACCTTGGATATAAAGGTAGGGGCGAAACCTGAGGTGTGGTGTCGCTTGGTCAGAGGGAGTTATGCGAAGAGTCTTGTCACGATTTCCCCCTTGCAGTACCATGGTGGTGCTTCGGGGCATGGCAATATGTGTGAAATCATGTCTTGTGGGTACAGTTGTATACCTCTGGCCAGAGTAAAACTATTTGAATAGCCGTGCCCGTGGTTATGGGCGATCAACCAAATTTAGCATGATTAGTCCCACCTTAATAATTTGACTTAATGGAACTAGACTAGTTCAGGTGGATTGGTTGGGCCTGTTCAACATGGAGATAGCGTTGTTCAGTGGAAGATTAATCTTGAATTAATTAATCAAACTTTTTTCGTTTTAAACGAGAAAGGCTTTACAACCGCATTTATGCAAAATAGCCCAAGCCACTCTTGTCTCCCCTTGCACGTCTGCATTTCTCGGTGTGGCTTGTTGAGTACGGTGATTGTAGTCAGCCTTGCTATTTCCCCCTTTTTCCAGAAGTGTAGTGCTTCTGAGTCGAAGACGGAGTTAGAAGACCAAAGCTCAGACCCTAGTTGAGTTTGCGTGTGGAGTGGAGCTGAAGCCCCGCTAGGATCGCCTTTTCCGTTGTTGCTGCTTTCTTTCAAGTGTGAGGACTAAGTGTCTCGCCTGTAAGTAATTTATGTTTTATTTTACGTTTGGATCTGTTTGTTAATTTGTCATTTTGTGTACCCTGGCTGATTCCTGGACAGGAATTTAATACACAAAATAGTCTAGAAATTTGGCTAAATTTCAGGGCATGACAAGTTGGTATGAGAGCCATCTTGACTGTAGGTTGAGCCAAATGGTCAAACCCTAAGGACCAGTTTTTCGAAAACTCTATTTGTGAAAATGCCTCTCCCCTCCCTCCAGAGTTCTTTGCGAAATGATTTATCAAATTTCTCCCCTTTCCTCTGCAACTCTTTAGTTGTTAAGCTTGGAGCGCCAGCTGAAGCTTCGTGGAAGATAAGCCAAGCCTTAAGCTTCAAGCAAGAAGGACAAGCCGAGCAGTCCAGAGTATGTGCTTCTCTGGGTTCAAATGAAGTTTTTCCCTGAGCTTACCCAAACCCAATCCTTCCCTGAAGAGTAGTGTCGTAGCTGCTAGATCGTGTGATTTTTTGCTATGTGCAGGTATATGGCTCACATCTGTGGTGGGGTTGTGACCATACTAGGTTGTTTGCTTAATCAACTTGAAGACTAAAAGTCCACCCACATCAGATCAGTAGATAAGTGGGTTAAGGTCTTATCTTTAGCAACCTCTCTCTTCCATCCCTTTCTTCTAGGCAACAGTTAGTCAGTGCCAGGGAAAGTATCAACAGCCCCACCGTACCAGCGGCAGTAAGCTGAGGTCGAAAATCATTGGATCAGATCAGTCCGCAATCTACAGCCTGTGCCGGAAACCCCGCTCTTGTTTAGTTTCTGGTTCCCCAAGGTCACACGATGAATGTGCAAGCAGTGGATGTAGTGGATACAAAGTCAGATACTGAAGACACAACAGTAATACCAATGGTAGCAGACGCAAGCTCAGAATCGGAATCAAGATCAAATCCAGTACATTCTATTGCAAGCACCTACGATTATTGTCAGTATGTAGTAGTGTCCCTAGCAGATCGACACATGTCAGCCGTCAACAACCTCAGAGCCAACAAGTGTTACCTAAGGTGGTCGTGGTGTACAAGGACAACTTTTGCAAAAGTGGTCGACCACGCTTGGAATTTGTATGCCAAGACATCGACTGATGACAAGGGGTTAATCATTAAAAAAAGAAGAATCCTTGGATAAACTACTCAACAACAAACATTTTGGTGCACCTCAGTCCAACTTTACGAAGAAGGAGGTCACCCGCTACCTGTGTGAGGGAAAAAGTCATGTGCTTAAGAACTGTTAACTGAGGTCAATACTAGCAAAAGACATTGGAAGACTAAATGACACCCTCGCGACCCGTCCGTCAACTCCCAGTCGACAATGACAACAATAGCAATGATTTATGCCCTCCAACCAACTCCAACTGCAGTGGCAACCAACAGTGGTAAAACAACATTGTTAACCGAGTTCTTGGGTCCCTACATGTTCCAGTTCCTATGTGAGGATGCACGACTAGGACGATGTACCCCGTGATCAATCAAAACGGGGTCGTTTCAATGGTCTTGAGCTAATACACCGCCACAACAACTGTCCATTTTCGAAACCAATGAGCATCGTTCTCTACTATTTCAACTGTGTGAAAGACAAGTAATTTCTCAAAAGTGAAGGGTTACGTGGAAACTACGCTAGCCAAAAACAAAAACTTTTCTACCGTGCAAACCAGGAACACTTGCAAGTAAGGGTCGATAGATCGTTACCAATTGGAGTATGCAGCGAAAAAAATCAATCAGGGCTATCCGATCTGAAACAGTGATGGTCGATGACAGCCTATTCCCGGGGACAACCGATTCACCAATCAGCCGATTCGCCGATGCCGCAGTCGATCCGAGTCGTCCGACCGCGTTCTTGTCGCCGATCTGTCGCAGTCGCCTCACTCCGATTGCAGCCGATTCTTAGCCGATCAACAGCGCCGCAACGTAGCAGCGCCTCTACCGGTATCCACACGTCCGGGAACAGAACGATGAACACCCGTGTGCTAGCACGCGATGCAAGGCTAGGGTTTTGGCTCGAAAGTGGGGAGGGTTTCCGTGGAGATTGATCTCGCCGACTTGTTGCGCCAAATCATATTGATTCGGTTCAATTCGATGCTCAACTCTCCACCCCTCGCCCCTTTATATAGAGTTGGCCAGTTGGGCCTAGAGGCCCATCGGGACTCTATTTTGAATCGGATCCTATCCGAATCTCATAGAGTTGGCCGGCCGGACTTCGTAAGCACATAGGACTCTATCCGATCGGATCCCTATCTGACCGAGCCGTATCCGAGTCCAACTCGAATGCCTGTTCTTATTCCCTTAAGCGTGCGACCCTGTAGGTTCAGGTATACTCGGCTTCGGCTATAGTCTAACTTAGCCGATCATCGGCTCGAGTCCAACTCAGCCGACCCGTCAACAGCGGCGCCTAGCAGCATATATTGACACCATAGTATACAAGAATAATATCGGCTCTGAACCTGTAATGTGTACACAAATCCCTTTGCCTCACGATACCAGTTAAGTTATAGGCAAGATGTGTGCCATCCCTTCAATAGCTTAACCATTCACTCGAACCGTATTGGATTATCTGTCTGTTGATTGACTCCTCAATCAACTTAGCATGGCCATGCATTTCCATAATCCATTACCTCGAGGGGCCCAGAGATATCTCTCCAAAGAAGGGGCAAATTCCAACTTGATCACTCACATCCCACTCCATGTTACATAGCAAACCCGAAAACTACCTTTATAACTACCCAGTTACGGAATAGCGTTTGGTAGTTCCAAAGTAGGATACTACACATGTTGGAATCCATGGTGATCTCAGGTCTAAGGACTTTGTACCAACACTATCTGAGACCAACTAATGTCACATTAATTCCTGTAGTGTCTCATGGTGGGTCTATCCAACAATGTGTTCTCTAACACATGGTCCATGTTTATTGATTTGGTATCTCCATACCCATGATCTATGAGACATGATCATCAATCAATAAACATGCCGATCTTAGAATCATATTAGTTCCAATAATATGATATATGATCAGAGATCATTTAGAAATAGATTCATACATATATAGTCTCATAAATAAGTCACGTACTTATTGATCAATACAAGATGTCTATTTCATGGAGCTAAATAACACTTTATTCATTTATACATAAACATTGACAATGATATCCAACATCTCCATGTTGCCTCTAGGGCATTTCATTAACAAAAAGATGGTCCAATGCAAAGTATCATCGTCATCAAGTTCTCGACACAGTCTGTCCACGCCCTGACTCCCCTAGTCGCCTTACCCTAGCTCAGAGTGGTCAGTTCCAGCCCCAGAACACCAGCAAAGCAAGAGATACCAACCGTCGTTGGGATGTGAAATTCCATCACAACAATTCGTCATTGAGAGCACCAGCAGAGGCTCTATTGTTCCACTGGCAACCGCTCCGAAGCTACAAAACCAACACCAGCAGGGTAAGCAATGCCAGGAAAAACTGTTGTTTAGTCCAACTGCAAAGGAGATAGTACAATTCCCCAGCTACACTAGCCAATTAATACCTCGAGCAACAGTTCAATATTGACCTAACTATCATCGACATTAGCCATGCACCCCAGGTTGTTTCAACTCAACAGCCTAGCAAGTACTCACAGGAAAGTGGCACTAACAATAGGAAGGTTTTGTCTGTTTCAAGCTACTAAGAAGAACAACATTTCTCCAAGAAAAACAGTAGTCAAGTCAGTGTTCTTATTGGAACCCCAGTCAGTAATCATTGAAAAAGACAAGTCAACCATGCTAGGACCACAAAAGGAAAAGGGTCATACCAATTAGAATCTCTCCCAACAAAAGTCAGCAACGGTCTATAAGTCTTTGATGTTCAAGAACCGATCATTACATCTAGAAGTTTCATGGCAGTTATGTAATAAGAGGGAACATTGAGTAAAGCATGGGCCAACCTATACACAATTGTGGAACTAATCAGTCAGGTCAGAATCACGAAGGGCGGATTCCATACCAGTCAGTAATTCTGTTAGTAGTGGTCTACAATCGCCCATAATTGTTTGGTGTTCAACTACCTTATTTGTGCATAGAAGTCTTGTTACAGTCATGTACTTGAAAAAGGCAGTTGAATAAGAGTACAGGGCAAACAATTTTTCCTTTCTCATGGTTCATACTGAGTAGCCAAAAGGTGAATCGACTCGGTGTCTGACAATGTCGCAAGAAACCTTTCTTTGTCGAGTCATTGCAGTTTTATCCAGGCCAAAAATCTAATTGCCACTAAAAAGGGTTTGGTCAATCCGTGAAGCGAGAGTGGTTAGATTGCAGTGGCACTCGTCATGGCGATACCTCTTTAAAGGACAATATAAGTGATACCTCATGAGAACAAAAAGGGTAATGATATAGTTGAAAGCAAAATCATAGAAGGATTTGTTGGAATTGAAGGGTAACGCGGAGGCTACGCTAGCCGAAAACAAAACTTTTCTACCACGCAATCCAGGAACACTTGCAAGTAAGGGCCGATCTGGAACTGCGCTGGCCGATGACAGCCGATTCCCGCAAAGCCGACAACCGATTCCTGGGGACATCCGATTCACCAATCAACCGATTCATCAATGTCGCAGCCGATCTGAGTCGTCCGACCGCGTTCTCGTCGTCGATCTGCCACAATCGCCTCACTCCGATTGCTGCCGATTCGTAGCCGATCAACAGCGCCGCAACGTAGCAACGCCTCTACCGGTATCCACACGTCCGGGGACAGAACGCCGAACACCCGTGTGCTACCACGCGATGCAAGGCTAGGGTTTGGCTCGAAGGTGGGGAGGATTTCCGTGGAGATTGATCTCGCCGACTTCTGTTGCGCCAAATCAGATTGATTCGGTTCAATTCGATGCAGCAACTCTCCACCCCTCTCCCCTTTATATAGAGTTGCCGGTTGGGCTTAGAGGCCCATCGGGACTTTATTTTGAATCAGGTCCCATTCGAATCTCATAGAGTTGGTCGGCTGGACTTCGTAAGCCCATAGGACTATCCGATCGAGCCGTATCCGAGTCCAACTCGAATGCATGTTCTTATCCCCTTAAGCGTGCGACCCTGTAGGTTCAGGTATACTCGGCTTCGGCTATAGTCTAACTTAGCCGATCATCGGCTCGAGTCCAACTCACCGACCTGTCAATAGCGGCGCCTAGCAGCACATATTGACACCATAGTATACAAGAATATAATATCGGCTCTGAACCTGTAATGTGTACACAAATCCCTTTGCCTCACGATACCAATTAATCTATAGGCAAGATGTGTGCCATCCCTTCAATAGCTTAACCATTCACTCGAACCGTATTGGATTATCTGTCTGTTGATTGACTCCTCAATCAACTTAGCATGGCCATGCATTTCCATAATCCATTACCTCGAGGGGCCCAGAGATATCTCTCCAAAGGAGGGACAAATTCCATCTTGATCACTCGCATCCCACTCCATGTTTCACAGCAAACCCGAAGACTACTTTTATAACTACCCAGTTACGGAATAGCGTTTGGTAGTCCCAAAGTAGGCTACTACACATGTTGGAATCCATGATGATCTCAGGTCTAAGGACTTTGTACCAACACTACCTGAGACCAACTAATGGCACATTAATTTCTGTAGTGTCTCATGGTGGGTCTATCCAACAATGTGTTCTCTAACACATGTGTCCATGTTTATTGATTTTGGTATCTCCATACCCATGATCTATGAGACATGATCATCAATCAATAAACATGCCGATCTTAGAGTCATATTTGTTCCAACAATATGACATATGATCAGGGATCGTTTAGAAATAGATTCATGCATAAAGAGTCTCATAAATAAGTTACGTACTTATTGATCAATACAAGATATCTATTTCATGGAACTGAATAACACTTTATTCATTTATACATAAACATTGGTCATGATATCCAACATCTTCATGTTGTCTCTAGGGCATATCACTAACAGGAATAATAAGTGGTAACTGCATAGTATTGGTGAGCATGGATTAATGATAGATTCTTTAATTCAAGATCACCATTACAATCTCCGAAAAACCACCTCGGTGTTTCCTTGGGAAGATGACCACGGAATTGTTTTGTCACCTCTGCCTAGAGTAAATGGATGTAGAGGTCAGACCATACATACAGTTCGTAGAGCATATGGCAGGGAATCATTCCTTGTGAATCATCTCTACTCAAGAATTGGAAGTAAGCTTGTGTCGGTCAGAGAGCAGATACACTTGGCAACATCCAAGGTAGTTTTCAGTAGATGTACATATTCTGGTATTGTGGAAAGCAACGATAGAACTTACAGTCTATCAACTCAGAGGAGTCAGTAAAGGATAAGTGAAGAAAGTGAAATACTTCATGGGAATAACCTTTTGAGCTTGATCCGTTAGGCGATCAAGGTTTGTTTCAAGAAAATAATATCAACCATACAATGCGTTCAGGCAGATGACACCGAAGTCAGGACATAAGCGGAATAGTCATGCTAGCAGTTACAACCAATGGACAAGTTAAACAAGAGTCAGTATGTTCAAGAGTTGCATGAGAGTCATTCTTATGTGGGGCCTCCAGTCATCGTTTGAAGTGTTGAGTTCCAAGAGTCCCGGGAACGAAAGTGCTCTGTCGTTGTTTCATTTTGATCGACCGATGGAGCATCCAATTTTCAAAGTCGAGATTCTTGTTAAATCAAAGAGATGTTGGGCAACCTCTAGAATGGCAGTGCAATTGTTCATGAGCTTAACTACTAGTTTTAAAGGCGAGATCGAAGACGAGCTTAGTTTTACCTTGTAACTGTTTGCTTGGAGGTTCAACCACACAAAGCAAATTGGGTCGTAACCAAAGGAGTTAGTTGCAAGCCGTTAGTAGGGTTACAGCAATCCCGAGTTAAAAGGTTCGAATCTAAGGCAGACCCAGGTTGTCGTGTTAATAGTTCAGTCTAAAGAAGCAGCAATCGGGAACAGACGCAACCCAGATGAAAGATCGATTGAGGAGCTTCTTCAAATACTAGGTTGTTTGGATTGAGAGTAGTTCACCTCAAATTTAGGGTTCGAGTGTTCACGGAAGTCAGTTACGAGGTCTGGAAAAAGGTTCCACCGACTATCGTCAGCAGAGTGAATCCTCAGCTTGTCAAGTTTGTCAACCTTAAATGGTGCAGTCCAAGGAAAGTAAGTACTCTGGGCCCCGTAATCTGGGTCAGTGTCAGAGCAGAAAGGACCAGCCAGTTTGGTGTGGTGAAGCAACAGAACCCCAGGGTTGAATCTAGTCAATTCAATCGTGAAATTTGATCAATCAATCGTCGCATAGGTTTGGCGGTGTCGATCGCCTAGTGTGAGCCAAAAGAAACCACAAAGTCGGCCACCAACCCAACTCCCGACCTCCTTTCTTTCTAGCCTCGAATCTCAGGACGAGATTCCTGTAAGGGGGGTAGGTTTGTCACGCCCAATTTTCGATCGGGATTAAAAATCGTTTAATAATGTATTTTCAGAAACTATTAAAAAGAAAAGTAATTAAGTCAAGTGAATTTAATGGGGAAATTAAATTTTCCTTTAAAAATCATGGCTAGAAATATTTTTGTAATATTCTCCATGCCCTAAAATACTCTCTGAAATTTTTCGTGTAATTTTGGAGCACCAGAAATAATTTTAACAATACAAAAAGCATTTAAGTAATTATTTAAATAAATTATTTAATCAGTAAATGATCTTTTTATATTTTTATTAAATACTTTGAGTGTCCATATATTTTGAGGATTTTTCTTGAATTTATTTGAGCATTGAAAGTATTTATAAAAATACAAATATTATTTATCCGATTAAATAAAATTAAAAACAAATCTAAATTTCTTTCCCGCCTTGGGCCGCCGTCGGCCCATTCCTTTGCAAAGTCCGCAATACCCACGACCTTCCTTCTCTCTCCTCCTTGGCCCGGCCCGAGTCGGCCCACTCTCTTTCCCTCATTTGCGCCTTCACAAAAGTCCACATTACCTCTCCTTCTCGAGTCCCTCTCGTTCCTCTCACTGACAGGTGGGACCGTGGGCCGCACCTGTCAGCCCTTTCTTCTACCTCCGACCACCCCGGGCCGAAAACCACCGGCTGTCGCTATCGTGCCACAATGCTCGCCCACTTCGCGCGCGCATCCCAACCGTCTCGCCCACTTCGTGCCCGCCCAAATCGTGTGCCCTTTCCCCTACTCCCCGCGAGATTCGCCACCAGTCACCGCCTACTTCCCCCACACCGGCTGCCCCACTCCACCTCCAATTCCGGCCGACCTCGATCTCTGCACCGCCTCCTGCACCTATAAGAGGCATCCCCGAGCGCCCCTCGTGATTTCCCCTCTCTCTCTCCCGAGGCCGCCGTACTCCCCATTTCCCTCCCCACGTGAACCCACATCGCCGCCGCTCATCGGCCGTGTTTGGTCGCGCGTTGTCGCCGCCCTAGCCGCCACCGAGCCGCCCCGCTTGCACCGCCGGCTTCTTCGCGCTACGCCGCAACCCGGTCTCCATCCTGCTTCCTCCTCCGCCCGCCATAGCACCTTTTCCACCACAATCTCAAGCCGCCGCCGAGTTCCTCCACTCTGGCCGCCCAATTCACACCGCCCGTCGCTCGCCGCTCTAATCCATCACCATCGTCAACTTTGCAGCATCATGCCGAACCCCGGCCACCCCTCCTTTCCCTCCAGTTGCCGCCGGATCAAGCCCTCCACCATGATACCGAGCCGCCGCCGCCCTTTGCGCCTCCGGCCACCCGTTTCGTACAACCCGCCGCTCGTCGCGCAATTACTCAACAACCGCCAAGATCGCCTCGCGCGCAAAGATCCCCGCCACCCCTTTTCCCCAAAAGTCCGCCGCCCAATCCCCTCGTTCGTTGTCGTCCTCTTCGTCGTCGGCCGGTCTCCGGTGAGCATTTCCCTTCTTCTTCCCTCCTCTCTTTTTCTCTCCAGCAGCCGCTTCTCGCTCTCGAGCCAAGCCATGCCGCCGTCTCGTGCCCGCGAGTGTGAGCGCGCACCCTTTTCCATCGCCGAGCGTCGGTCCCGGTCGATTCCTTCCGCCGCGTGCCACCTCTCTTAAGCGCCACTGCCGTCGGTCTTATTCGGACCCTCCACATTGCGCCTTGCTCGTCCACACCCGCGCGTTTCCTCCACCGCCCTTCGGTGCGCGTCACCGCGTCGATGGCCTCTGTCGGCGACCATCAGGCCGCGTGCGCCGTCGCCGCGCCACTCCGACCGGTCGGCCACTGACCGCCGCCGTCCCGTTGCATCCGCGCCGTCCAATCTATCGTCAGACTGATCGGGACCGTCCACATGGCAGCCACGTCGGTGCCTTGCTAGCGCCATGTGGTGCATCAGCCCGTGCCGCCGTGGAGTCGGTCCACGGTGGACCGGCCTTTTTCCCGCGCGCGCACCCTCGCTGACGTCTGGCCGACGTCAGCAACAACTTTTTCCCTTTGTAAAATAATTAAGTATTGCACAATAGATCGAATTAATTTCTAGAATTCAATTAAATAGCCCTAAAACTTCTAAAATTCATATCTAATCCATATGAACTCCAAATTTGGTCATTCAAATTGCAAAATTCATCTAAAATTGAGCTCTACATGTGTTGTTTACTTTTCATGTACTATTTATTTGGTTTTTATTAGAGTCTTTCCTCGTTTTGCGTGCTAGCATGTAGACTTCGTCGTTTCGAAAGTTTGTGGTTGCGAAGAAAAGAAGATCAGCTGAAGAAGCAAGCTAAGTCATATTTCTCCTTGACGCATATTGATCCCAATTTATAAAATATGTTATTTTTTGCAAATAAAATTATATTGTTTTGCTAATTTCATGAGAATCAGGTTTACTTATCCGATCGCTTGTGCCTTATTTAATTGTTATCCATTCTTTGTCAACCTGCGTGATTAATTTGACTAGCTTGTGTCACTTACATGACCTTACTAGAATTATTTACGCTTAGCCATGCTTAATTACACTAGCTCACCTAATGGGAGAACTATATTACTTGTTTATAGTCACATGAAATGATGGTCTCAGACGTGAGATACTATGGTACGAGATAATGGTTAAATAAAATGTGACTAAATGATGGGCTGTGGGTGCATGGTTTTGCTTGTCGCACCCATGGCAATTAAGGACCGGTTCATGGGAAACCCTGGAAGACTTACAGTACTTACCACGAACCAGCATGGGCAACGGCTAGACTTATAGTGTAGTTTTTTCCTGGCCGACGCATCTAGGTAAAGGTGGGTGTGATGGAGTTTGGATGGACTGAGCAAGGTCTATGCGGCTTCCGGATTCACCTAGGCACGAGAGGGGGCTGTCTACCTTGGATATAAAGGTAGAGGCGAAACCTGAGGTGTGGTGTCGCTTGGTCAGGGGGAGTTATGCGAAGGGTCTTGTCACGATTTCCCCCTTCAAGTACCATGGTGGTGCTTCGGGGCATGGCAACATGTGTGGAATCGTGTCTTGTGGGTACAGTTGTATACCTCTGGTCAGAGTAGAACTATTCGAATAGCCGTGCCCACGGTTATGGGCGATCAACCAGATTCACCATGATTAGTCCTACCATAATAATTTGACTTAATGGAACTAGACTAGTTCAGGTGGATTGGTTAGGCCTGTTCAACATGGAGATAGCGTTGTTCAGTGGAAGATTAATCTTGAATTAATTAATCAACTTTTTTTCGTTTTAAACAAGAAAGGCTTTATAACCACATTTATGCAAAATAGCCCAAGCCACTCTTGTCTCCCCTTGCACGTCTGCATTTCTCGGTGTGGCTTGTTGAGTACGGTGGTTGTACTCAGCCTTGCTATTTCCCCCTTTTCCCAGAAGTGTAGTGCTTCTGAGTCAAAGACGAAGTTAGAAGACCAAGGCTCAGACCCCAGTTGAGTTTGCCTGTGGAGTGGAGCTGAAGCCCCGCTAGGATCGCCTTTTCTGTTGCTACTGCTTTCTTTCGAGTGTGAGGACTAAGTGCCTCTCCTGTAAGTAATTTACACTTTATTTTACGTTTGGATTTGCTTATTGATTTGTCATTTTGTGTACCCTGGCTGATTCCTGGATAGGGATTTAATACACAAAATAGTCTAGAAATTTGGCTAAATTTCTGGGCGTGACACTCACCCCTCTCGACCTCAACATTGTGACTCAACCCTAAAAGGGACGCCCCGTCCTCGGGAGCGAGGCTTCCTTGGTAAGCCTCACGGACGGGACAAATAGGAGACCACCCGACATGGAATAGCATCTTCTGACAGCACTGTGCACATGACACTAGCAGACGATGGATCCCGAGGAAAGGCAGCGCACAAGACGCCCAGACGCCCACGACAAGCAGAGTCCGAGATGATTCGGTTACACTTTTCAGGATATCTCTGTACTTGCTTTTTACTTTATGACCAAGCTTTCTTGAGCCCCAAGTCCCCTTTGTAACGGCCCCCTTGGACTATAATAGGGATGGCAGGATGCGCGGGAAAGGGGCTCCGCCGGGACTCCTCGGTTCGCACCTAGTTCGCTGAGGATTGAGTTTAGTTCTCATCTTGTAAACTTTGATCATACCCATCCCAACAAAAACACTGGACGTAGATCTATTATCCTTCGGGAGGACTGAACCAGTATAAAAATTTGTCTATCTCTTGGCTCACTTAGCGTTCGAGTCGACCATCAAACCCATCAGTGAGACACCCCGATCGTTCTTTCATCTCCGTGGGTAACCCCCTCGAAGGACTGCAAACCATCTTGTCGACATCCTCTCTTAAGGTCCTGTTTGGTTCAACTTTTCAAAAGCTAGAAGCTGGTTTTTGGCTTTTAGCTTTTGAAAAGCTAAAATTCTAAAAGCCAGAACCAGAAGTTAGAGGCTTTTTGAAATTTAGCTTTTGAGTTGGCTTATATAGAACTGAACCATTTTTTTAACGATGATGGTAATTGCTTCTAACTTTTCCTTCAGAAACCAAAAATATTGTCCAAAGTGAGCTTTTGGCTTCTGTGTTTTTAGTTCAATTCTAGCTTTGGGCTTTTCAAAAACCAGATTAAAATATCATCTGTTTGGTTCAACTTTTATGTTTTTAGGCTGATAACCAAGAAAAACTGAATCAAACATGCTCTAAATCGTTTAGTTATGAAAGTGTTTGTAATGGCCAACGGGAAACTTGGGAATATACCTTTCCCCAACCCCTATACACACCCCTTCTCTCTTTTCTGCTCTCTCTGTCAAAGATTCCAACTTGGCAAAAGAGATGAATTTTTTAGAGACGTCTGGCAAAGCACATTATTAGAAGCTCCAAACAAAGATACCACAATAGTTTTCAAGAAAGAAAAACCCAAATTAGACTACACTTTGTTAAGGTTAAATTTGTGATTACGGGAGGGTTGGAGAGGACAAAAAATTAACAAGATACGTTAAAAAGCTAAGTTATTAACGCATGATAAATTTTTCAAGTTAATTATTTTAAACTTAAAAATTGGTTAATATGATTTTTTAAAATAATTTTTCTATAGAATTTTTTTTTTAAAAAATGCAACATAGTTTAGAAAATGTGCAAATAAAAAACAAGGGAATTTTTCTCTCTATCCTCTTCTAAAAGCGAGTTTAATAGTAAAGCTCACACCTAACTATATAAATATATTGTAGAGCTGTATAATAAGTTAGCTATAAGAAGTTAGCTAGCTATAAGGTTAGTTGTATTTTCTTTCTCTCCGATCTCTTTCTCACACTATGAATTAATTGGATATTTGTTAGAGCATGTGTAGAGCCAGCTATTGCATCGGATGCAACACTTTTCAGTTTTCTTTATCTATTTTTCACATAAGCTTATAGCTCACTATTATCTTTAATCTAATGAATGCATTTTCCTTTTCGGATTAAGATACAGATTTTACATTGGTTTCTGTTAGCACACTTTTCAAACTACTAAACAGTGTATTTTGTACGAAAACTTTTTATATAAAAGTTGCTTTAAAATATCAAACAGATTCATTTTTAAGTTCATAATAATTAAAACTCAATTAATCTCGTGTTAATGGTTTTCTTTTTTTTATTCCCTAACTTCATCTTTATCTTTGTTTAGTGTCTCAGTGACCGTTCCTTTTTCATGCAAGATGTCACTTGCTCCCCCCTATCCCATCTCTTGATTTTATGGGAAACAATATCTATCTCTTTACTTGCAGAATAGTTGGCTATTGCAAGTGGATTGAATGAATGAATCACTAACTCTTTAATACTTTAGCCTTTTCTCTTCTTCCTTTTTTTCAAGGGAATATTATAGCATATTCCACTATATGTCCACTATTGTATATTCCCCTTTTCCTTTGTTTCTGTATATGCCTTATAGTTCCATTTTAACAAAGGCCTCATCATTTGCCCTACAACTTAACTTAACAGTCGCTATCAAAAATTAAATTTTAGAACTTAATTTTACAGTTAATTTTACAGTTGATTTTAGGGTAAAAATGAAAGCGGGTTTTTTTACCCACTTATCCCACTTCTAGTTTATTTTTATTCTAAATTTTATATGAGAAATGAATTAGTATGTCGGTTTTTATGCGAGTAGCGGGACTACCCACTTGCTCCCTATTTTAGGGTATTTTAACTTAATTTTTAGCATTAGCTTTTAAGTCACAAATTAAAATACTTCTATAAAATTTTTACTCACAAATTACTTTTTGTTGAGAACAAACCGTTTTGCATATGATCAATATTTGGCTAACCAATGAGGATATTCTGAAGAGAAAGCAACTTTGCATGACCAAGCTAGCAACAAAAGCACCAAAACTGAGCCCTGGTGGCCAGGGCCAGGGCCAGCCTAACACAAATGACAGATTGACAGCATTTTTCAGATAGAGGAGATTGTTGCTGGGGCAGAATAAAGATGAGAGTACAATCAGGATTTTTTTCCCCTTTTGAGGAATAAAGCTGGTGCTGATCCAGTGGATGATAGGATAGTTGACCCTTAAGCTCCATGTGATTATTGCAATCGAACCCAAGGACGAGAATCTGAGAAGCTTTTCATCCACATGGGCCGGGTCCGATCTTCTTGTTTAATGATATTGGCAACCCCACAATCATCAGCAAAGATTGCAGTAACAAGATCCTCACCAAACTTGGCAGGGTCTTGCACAGTTCTGGCCATACTTGTTTTAGAGTGTGTGCAGTGCAATCAACATTTAAATTTTGGAAATTGATATGTTCCAGATTACCAGAACTGCATAGGTTAAAGCTGTTTTGCCATATTGGCCACTGAAAATATTTTATGGTGTAATTTTTTCGTATAAATAATAGAGGTCTTAATTTTGAAGAAGTACTAATCAATTTTGTTTTTTGGGGGTTGTTTTCCTTTCAGAATTTTCTGTGTTAATTTAACGCATTGGCCAAAATTCGGTAGCTGTAGAAACCTTCCCACCAAATATTACAAGACATACAAGGCATACAATGACCATACAAAGAATTCGTGATTATGAAAAAAATGGGTAAGACTTCTGCATCAAACCGAACAAGCCCTCAATCAGGACGATATGATTGGTGCACGTGCCCCATATTTTGAATTTGCAACAAATCAGTAGAGGTTTTCTCGGAATGTGACTTGGCCAAACCGAATTTGTAATTCTGGCAACATTCTTTCTTATGTCACGAAAGGAAGGCCGTGCCATGTGTGGGTATCTTATTATCAAAATAGTATGTCATATCTCATCATATTCATTAAAATTGTAATATTTATACCGTGAAATAGATTATAGATTTTCATATACTAAATAACAAAAATATCGCTTGGATTTGATAAAAAGTCAATATTGCTAAAAGCTATGCCCTTTTTAATAGATATAACTATATATGTATCACCAATATGTGCCTAATATATCATCAAAACAAAAAAATATCTCTACTTCATACCTAAGTAATACTACTGTCTCAGTCACGTTTAAATCTATGTAAAAAGTGTCACTTCTACCACAATTAATGAAATAACACTGTTAAAATAAGATTAGAATGCCTCTCTAATGGGTGAAACTGACCGCCAAAGTCGCCAAAGTTTTCTTCACTGATGCCTCGGAATGTGGACCCTGCTTTGAAGTAGCCGTGCTCCTCAATACTAGTGTGAGGCACAATTTTAATGTTTAATTTATAATTAGCACACTCATAGAAAATTTCACCGGTAAATAAACCAGTTGAGCCATATTGCTAATTATGGCCTCCCACTAGGTCAACTTAAGTCAGCCAAATGCATACATCCAATACTTATGATAGTGTAGCAAACTCTTGCTTTTCATGCTTGATGGGTAAGGATATATGGAAGATGAAGGTGATGAAATTAGTTTCTTTTTTTTTAATTTTGAGTCGATTTGTGGTATAGAATAGGCATAATTTGTTTATAAACTTAATCGACACTATTCAAATTTCAATGGTGTAGCTATAGTATTTTCTTTTGAAAATGAGCAATTACAGTCTTATCTCTTTGGTGTATGAGATAGATTTATCAATTATATCCGATATATTAGAATTTCTATTAACTATAGAAAAATACAATGCTGTAGTATGTTACCGGATTGTTCAACTGTTAACAAAAAATATTTTGCAAAGAAAAAACCTGTATGTATGACCATATTTCTTGTGTTGTACTCGCTTCGTCCTAAAATAAACCATATATATATATTAGTACATAACAAATTTGAACCAACCTAAGATAAGATAAGATATATGATATTTTTAATATATAACAAATTTGGATAAAGGGATGCCCAGAATCGTTATACTATAAAATATCTCATTCTATCTTAAATTTATTTATTTTGAGATAGAGGAGTATTAAGGGGTTGAATTATGAAAAAGATCGCTGGTTGAAAATACTTTTGCTCAATTTTCACATCTATGTATCTTGTATGCTCTCACTCTACAGATATCAACCAAATAGTTTTGGAAACTTTTATTTTTTAAATCTAATCTCACACAAATTAATTTAATTGAATCTACTTAAAAAACACATATAAATTCTGTTGTTTTTATTTTTTTACACAAATTAGCGTGGCATGTTTGTCAAATGTATTTGACACCATGAAATAAAAATTATTGTAACATTAATTATTAGATGTCAAATGCCATGTGTCGTGATATATCTAGCAGTATAACCATCATGAGTCATCAATTCGTTGTCAGGTATTTAAATACATAGGGAGAAAGTGTTAAGACTTATTTAGATGAGAAAGGTAAATAAGGTTAATGATAATTTTTAATTAAAGTATAATTGATGGAATTTATTTTTTTCCTTTGTCTTATATGTAGATCTTATTTTTAGATAATCATCTACCGTATAAAATAAAATAAATGAGAATAAAAGCAATCACAGTGGAGGAGGCACATGGTGTACATACATGCAAACATAACAACCTTTTAATTTCTCTACGGGAAAACAACGTTTTAATTTAAGAATAAAGAGTGAAGGATTGTTTTTTTCTATCGAAGGTACGTACATACCTTTTATTTTTTGCTTTTTTGCCACTGAAGTGTAGTGTGTGTACGCGCTTATTTTGTATGTTTTTCTTCACTTTTTTTCTGGCAAACAATTATTGCATCCATATTTATCTTATGTAGGCAGAGATACACCGGAGATAAAAGGAGAGGATTAGTTTTTCTTAATAAATCCAATCATCCAATCTAATAGTGTAAAATGATGGACCGAAAATTAAGGACATTTTCTTCTCTCACCAGAAGTGTACGGCCTGAGAGTGATTGTAAGATTGGAAGAATCGTACACATGACCGCCAGAGAGCGTTTATATGAAGTGCATTTATATGAAGTTTTAAGGACTTGTAATATAGATATGTTATCCAAGACACAACTTAGTTTAATAACTAATTCAGTTGAAATATATGTGCAAAACTCAGTGCACACATGCTTCTGTTCCCGGCTAAATCTTCGCTAGAACAATGTTGTACTGATAGCTCAGAGCAAGCCTAAAATATGTAATTTAGGTGGATGACACCATAAAAATAGGTTGAAGCCGTTTTGCATGCAGATGAAAGTATCCTCCAATATCTATACATACTATGTATACCTCTTACCATGTACTATCATGTATAATATTTGATAGGTTTCGAATCCTGTTCTTTTGTCAGTTCTTGAGTGATACTATTGGTACCACATGCCGCCCTCTGTGCAGGAATTTTTGATGAATATAAGTACGAGACACAGATCCAAAGCCGTCTGATTCAAGCATGTCGCTTGGCAGGTGATGAGATATTGCCTCAAGGAAGGACAAAGGAAAGAGAAAAAAAATCCATCGCTTTGTGTGCTTGTATCCATATGATTTTTTTCTCTCGTTTCAAATCATTTTAAGCACTGGAGCAAACAAATCCAAACATGCTTATGGTATGAGCAAAAGAATTTGCCCCCCTGCTCCTTTGTGCCGATAAACTATTGCAAGAATTTGCTGGTTTTTTGTCATTTGTTTGATGAAGACTTCTGTGAGTGCCAGGCAAATGTTTTGCCATATCACAGTAGGCAAATTATTATTTCTCTGATGCCGGGTGAAAGCGAATGTTTTCATAATTCAAATCGCAGTCCAAGCATCACAAACCTTCCGATTTATCTGCTTATGTATGCACCAAGCTAATCAGCTTTCGTTTCATTTTTCATTCATTTTGTAGGTGTACATCAAAACAGGATATTCTTTTACCTTATATGATTGTCAAGCCATTCATCACTCATAGATCGTATCGAACTGAGGAAGTATGCTTACAATTTGACTGTCCTACACGTACCAAGCCAGTTATTTGTAGTTTATTGCTAGAATCGCCTATGCAGATTCTTTTCTGTAAACAACCTTATACGCTGTCTATCTGTCTGTCTGTGTGTGTGAGAGAGAGATATTTTGCCAATACATACTGCCATTTTACCAATCTATATTCAAAACACTTTAGTTTACAGTTTTCTACTTTGATTTAACCGAATGTTGGGGGTGTGAATTTCGTATGTTCTTACATGAAGTATGCTGGTTGCTTAATTTCATATTTCATCCGCAAACAACGTGTGGGTTATGAGCTATAGTATATGTCATATTCTGTGGTGCTGAGCAATATAACTCAAAACTAAGGCCAAGTTCTAGAAAGATTTATCACCTTCGACAATGGCAGGTCCACTTTCACTATTCTTTTTCAAGTCATCCAATGGCTAATATTGTCAGAGGCACACGAGATGATATTTTAGATAATAAATCATTGATGTAAATCACCTCATATCTATTTCATAACAGTGCACATGTATATTTTAGATAATAACAGAATGTGGATAAATATCCCCTTTTATCTCTTTATAGTTCTAATTGGCGGCTATACATGTATGAGTTAAGCATTCTTGTTCTACGCATCTAGGCTCTCACCTTCCGACTATTGTTAGCTCTGTTTTGTTCCCTTGGGGTCTCATTTCAATTTCTCCCTGTTCTATGAGAAGATCCTAGAAAAATAAAGGAGTAAAGGATTATGCAAAAATTGTTATGGCCTTATATTATACCTATGACTTATAATCACCAAAACACATAGTAGTCTTCGCCAGCAGGCCACAAGAAGAATCCCTACCTTCATAAAATGTCCAAGAATGTTTGAGCATGAAAGGACAATTCTTCAATCAGCTCTTAATCTCAGTATCTCCTTTGTTGTTCGCTTCCTAAAGTATTCCATATGTTCCTGCAAATAGTGATTCATTTAGACGAGACCAAATCCAATTAAGTACAAGGTACATGTTTCTCCACTTTAAATGTATGAACTAGAGAGATTGAGCTTCATGTTAGAAGGTTAAGTATAGGTGGCCAAATGGGCCGCATGGCACGGCCCGGCCTGTTAAGCACGGCTACTATGACGGGCCGTGCCATGCCGGCCCACGTGCCGTGGCCCCAGCCCAAGCACGGCCCACGGGTGGCCGGGCCGTGCCCGTGCCGGCACGTCACGTCAACAGCCCATGGGCTGAGGTCGGCCCGTTTAGCCCGGTAACGCGTAATTACCATTTTATACAAGTAGATTTGTAACTGTGCTACATACACTAAGGGCATTCGTAAAATCACATATTTCTTGATTCATCTCCATCCCTAACCCGCTAACCCTAACTCAAGTCCCTTCACTCCGCCGACGCCGCGCCAGCGCTCCGTCGAGACGCCGAGCCGCTCCGCACCGACGCGGCCGCTCCGCCGACATCGCGTCGCTCCACGTCGACGCCGGCTGCCTCCGCGACGCCACGCGCTCCGCGCCGACGCCACGCCACCTCCACGCCGACGCCGCGACGCGAGCCGCTTCGCGCCTAGCCGACGCCGGCCGACGCCGAGCCGCCGTCTCCGCGCCACGACCCGCCGACCACTCCTACGGCGCCGTGCCGCCCGTGGGCCGTGCCGTGCCCGGGCCGGCACGCACAGGAGCCGTGCCGTGCCGTGCCGGCCCATGGGCTCGGCTGGCGGCCCAAGCGCGACACGCCCAATCGTGTCATGCCGGCACGGCCCATCTCCATCCGCGCCGTGCCGTGCCGGGCCCATCAACAATACAAGCGTGTCTGTGCCAACCCACGACAGCCCGGCCCATCTGGCCACCTATAAGGTTAAGGCTCTCCATTTGAGGTTGACTTTATAGTACAAACAGCGAATCCTTATTGTAGGTCTGTTTGGGGAGGTCTTGAACTCAGAGACATTTAATTCCCTCCAATGGGACCAGATTAAGCATATCTAATCACTTGAATGCAGTATTTTGTACTAAACTCACCTGATTAAAGTATAGGCCAAAACCTCTACTGTGGAAATCAATGAACTTAAGCATAAACATGCCACAATCCCACCTATTACAAGAGAAGTTCAACGTCAAACATATCCATGCCTGATTGTTGTTATGCACAACACAAATGTCGATAATGTATTAATGCACTGAATGATACTAATATTTAGACCTTCATATGTATTCCTTGTAGAAACAAAGAGAACGTACCCATTCTGCTGCAAAGGAAAAGAATCTGATATGTTTGACCATGAATTGGTGTCTACCTGTATGTTACTCTTGTCATTCAATTCATCCCTGATATATCTAGCCTGAGAGGAATAGAAAACAAAACAATTGAAAAACAATGTCTGCATAATTAGCAAAATGAAAGCTTGAAATAGCACCAGATGGGTAAATTCTAATTAATGTGGTTTACTCCTTCGTAATTCATAATTTAAATTTAGAAGAATAACTCTGAATCATGTCAGATTTTAAGATATCACAAATATTTTGAAGATGCAAGACCTTCCCCATTTCTGTAGCACAGAAAATAAGTTCATGAATGCATAAATGGCAAACTTTTGTCTACCCTTTTACTATTGTGGGAGCTGAAAATTTATAGCATCCAAATAGTGAACACCATAACATACTTAGCAAAATTAATTTGGAACAATTAAGTCCAAATGCTACGCCTGAATCAACCGTTAAGGCATCAACTTGCCATGTTACCAAACTAACGTCTCATAAGTCAGAACTCAAAGACTCATAACTGAAGTAATTGGAAGTAACTGGCTCTCTAATCTAGTGATATACTTGTAATCAGTTAAGCTTACCAGTATTCTCAGCACAGCATGGTCCACGCCGCCAAGAGAATCAAGATATTGAAAAGTTTTATCCTTCATGTTTATTATCACAAGGCACCAATGCACATTTCTATGTACTGGAACAAAGATCTGCATAATAAATCTCATGATAAGTTTGAAAGACAAACATACATGAAAAACATTATAAAAAAACTAATAGCAATAATATTACTTTCTCACACTCGACAAGCCCATAGCCCAACCTATTGAGGGTTGTCCATCTTCTGACAGATTGATAATCATAACCAGTTTTTCCACATGCAAGCTGAAGAGAATTCAGAAAATCATGAGGTGTGCAAACTACATGCTAGAATTCGTAAGACATCTAAGAAGAAAGGTTATTAACAAATAGTAAGGGATGTAACAACTTATAAAGGACAAACAATGGAGAAGTAGCAAAAAAAAGTAAAAGAGATAATAACAACCACACAAAATTTGTAACTCAAGAAAAGGGTCAGCAATCAAGTAAATATGAGGCACGTATCAAACTTGTATTAAGGATACTTGCGGTAGGAATTGCATATTCTCAAATTAGTGTATGTTCTCATATGCTTGAGTTTTGAAAAGCAGGTTTTCTTGCAAACTGGCTAATAACTCCCACTATCGAAGGAAAATAATCACAGGTTCTCCTGCAAACTGGCTGATAATCCCCACTATGGAAGGAGAAGAATCACAGGTTTTCCTGCTAACTTGCTGATAAATATAATGGCCACTATTGAAGGAAAGGAATAAATTCCCCTCAAAAAAGGGGAAAAGAATCAAGTAACTATTGCATAAATATCACTTGATAGTGTTCAAAGAGGCAACTGATAAACTGAAGTTGATAAAATGCCAATGGTGTGTGTAACAGAACTACAGAAATATTGAAGACAGCATTTCATCATACAGCGCCAGAAAGAAAAATATGCAAATCACCTAACCTTCTTATAAAAGAATGTATTAAAGAAGTGGCATTTCAAAAATCTTTTTGGTTCTCTTTGCGCCCTCTCCTTTAACAATTCAAGGTACAAATTAATGACCTGCAAGGAACGAAAGTAGATAGAATAGTGAAGCAGTATTGGTTATGTGAAGCATGGGAAATGGAACCACTAATGTGAAGATCAGAAAGGATGGGACATTTGTTTAACATATTCTTCAGGATTCATTTCATGAACAGGCCATATTCACCTCATCATTTAACCAACCATGAGTTCTCAAGCACCAGATTTTCTCTTCAGTAATCTCAATATTGGAAGGCCCATGCATCACTATTATTTTCTTACTGCAAAAAAAGAAAGGGAAAATCAATGCCTGATTGTGCTAAAGATACAGGAGAAGCATTCAGCAAATTAAATCCATGGTTGCCGAGAATACCTATGATTACTGCCATACAAAATATTGTCTACTTCCCTTTCTTCTTCATTTGTCAGAGGTGTAAAAACTTCACGTAGATGCTGGAATATTCAAGGATAAAATATGTGATACATGCAAATTATATAATATGTGAAATCTGTTGGAACAAGTAAAACACAACAGAGGCTAATTTGAAGTCATCCAATTAATTTAGCTAGCAGTATTTGACTTCAAATCAAAAATCGAACAGACTGAAAATGTAGGTTAGTAGGTACCTAAAGGAATTCTTGTTCTCACTTATGGATTAATACTACTTTGAACAATAGCTAATAAATTCCTATCTTATCCACTTAAATCATATTTTAGTAAAAGCAATTTGGATTGACACAAATGTATTACAGTTTTTTGAAAGAGTAAAAATGCATCGGTGGTACCATAACTTGCAAGGTGAGTGCAATTAAATTGCGGTACCACTACCACCGGTGCATTTTAGAAATTATGTTGCATTTTCAATTTTACTGTGCAAACTGACGATTGAAGCAAATTCCATGTGTGATGTACTCAACGGGATAAAAATTGGTACCTCCTTGGCTCTACCGTCGGCTGGCTGCGCCTTGCTAGATCTCTCCCCAAGCAACCGCGAGAAGTAGTTGCCCATGCCTACTTGGGGGTCCTTCCGGCGGCGGCGGCGGCGGCGGCGGAGGGGGCCTGAAGCAGCTGCCGCAAGGATGTAGCGGATGGAGAACGGGCGGAGAGTGGGGAAGCGGAGAAAGGAGAAAATACTGCTGCGGCGACGACGACGGCGGGGAAGGGAGGTGGGTCGGCAGGCGTAGTGGAGTTGGCGCGGCTTGCGGCGGTGATAGGGGGCGTTGACGAGCGCGATGCGGAGGCCGAAGGAGCGAACGGCGGGGAAGTGAATGGGGCCGAGGAGGATAGCGCTGCGGCGGCGAGTCGACGGGCAGGGCGAGTCGCCGTCAGCGCCAGCCCGCGCCGCTTCCGGTGGCGGCGATACGCCGGCGAGGAAGCGGAGGGGGACATGGGGGTTTAGGGCGCCCAGCCTGGCTCCTGGACGGATTCCCCCTTTGCTCCCTCCCTATCTAGCACAAACCGGTTCGCCTACTGAAGCAGCCAGGATGAGGCCGGCGGCTCCGGGGAGCGAGGTCGCTGCTGCTGCTGCTGCTGCTCGGACATCGGCCACGGCGGCGGCGATGTGGAGTGGACCGATGCTAAGAGCGCGCGGCCGCGCGAGAGGGAGAGCGCCATCCGCGAGCAGATCGAGGCGATGGCGGCGTTGGGGAATGGAGGAGGGCGCCACTAGCCCGGAGGAATGGAGATTTGAAGAGGCGGCGGTGCGCCGGGGGGGGGGGCGGAGGCCCGGCCCGGCACGGCCCGTTTGGCCCGTTTCATGAAACGGGCTGTGCCGTGCCGCCCACGTGCCTAGCACCCGGCCCAAGCACGGCCCATGAGGTGGCTGGGCGTGCGTGTCGGCACGGCCCGTTAAAGGCCCATGGGCGAGGCCGCCCGATAGCACTATTTAACACCGTTTCACACCGTTTATGGCACTATTTTGGCTGTTAAAGCCCACGGGCTACTTTTATTCGTGCTACAGTGTTGCTACAGTACCAGAATTTGCTACGTGAACGGGTGCCGTGCGGCCCGGGCGGCTCGCCGCCGGCAAGCACGACGGCCGCCGGGCGCGTGCGACGGCCCGTTTGCTATTGGGCCGTGCCGCCGTGCCGCTACAGAAACGCGTGCCGGCCGCCGCGTGAACACGGCCCATTTGGCCGTGACTAGTGCGGAGCGGAGCGGGAGGCGAAGAGGCTCCCGAAGTTCACACACCCTCCCCATTTTCCTTTTTGGAGTGGAATGGGCTCGGAGGTGAATTTAGTTGGTCACAACCCATTTATGCACAAATTTTGTACTGCTATATTTATCCTTGGAAAATATTTGGGCTGCTATTTGCACCGGTGTTGGGCAAAAAAAATTATCATTGTTTCTTGTAATATCAGCTCTTACCCTTGGTGTATTTGCCCTCACTCGCAAGGTATAATGTCTCCTCTAACTTCAAAAAGGGTGCAAATATAGTTTCAAATAAGTATTGAGCCTTGTTTTGGTTTATTGATGTAACCATGGCTACTATGAAAACAATCGTTACTCACATCATATATCAAAAGAAAGATATCAAGGTTAAATTGTTGCAATCCAAATCGGTCACCTGCTATAGTGCTGACTTCAAACGGTTGCCAAATATGCATACAAACTCTATTTTGGGCCTATGAGTACACGATGGAAAGCTCTTAGAGTTCACTTTCCAATGGATCTAGCCTTATCTCCAAATTTCATCCCAGTTAGCTGCAATCACATAAACAATATGTTGTGTCACCTATAATGGGTCTATGGGCTTGTAACTTCATCTGGGACCCCGACCAAAGTGAGGTCCAAGTGCGGTGCGCCCCAACCTGATGGAGCACGATCCTATGGACCCCTAGGTCATCCTCCCATCTCTTTAAATAGCTAGGTAACTCTTTAGGGTTTTGGGGGTTTGTTTAGATTAAAGTTTAACCATTGCTACTTTTTCGGGTGAAGCCGTGATCAGTTAGATCGTCGTTTTCTCGTTATGGAATCCCAACTTAGTATTTGTATTCAATTCCTATTTGTAATTCAGATTAATTTTATCTTATTCTTGCTTGTTTCTTCGAGTTGCTTGCAGGAATAAGGTTGATCTGCATCGGCAAGATCAACAACCCACGGAGAGGTGTATCGATCGCTAAGGCACAACACAACAACGTCTCGTACGGTTGTAGTCGGGTCGTCAATGTTTCTTTCAAATCATAGTTATCATCAACACACCGAAAGATCGGGCCAATCAAAGTCGTGAGTTTATCAAGTGGAGCTCAGGGTTTATCAAGTGGTATCGGAGCTTTCGTTGCTCGGTGAGTTTTTATCTACCTATAACTAGAAAAAGCATTATCCATTACCTAGCCATATTTGTGCCATTGCATTATTGTTTTCAGTTTTTGTTTTGTTGAGTTTTGCGTTGCATCGTCGTGTCGAGTTGCTGGTCTTAGCGTCTAGTTCGTTTAGAGTTTCGAGTTCTTGTCACATTTTGTACCACCATCATCACTGCCACCGTTGCAAGTCACATCTCTGCTACTGCCTCTACCATCAACATCATATTGCCATCCGTACTTCGGATAAGTTGTGGTCATTCTCCTTTGTTAAATAGGAGTTTTGAGGGAGGTCTACTCGGATTGGAAAGTTATAACCGAGTAGGATTCGAAGTCAGTTTGAGAAGTGTTAGTAAAATTGTTGTTTTTCCTCTATACGAACTCTGATTTGGGTGTTTAAATACTTGTTAGAAAGCTGTCGAGACAATCTATAACTTTGCTTTTGGGCGCACCTGCATATTTTGTCGTCATCAAGGTGCTTAGATTGCAACAAAGTTTGGTAGTTTCCATAGTCTTATATTATTCCTAGTATTCGTCCATATTTTCATTGCTAAGTTTGTTCATTGTATATCTTGGTCTTTGTCATATTTTGTTTCAGAAAGAAAAAAGACATAAAGGTGCTTAAAAATACAAAAGAGAAGTCGCACCAAAAAAAAGAAAAGAGCAAAAGAAAACAGAAAGAAAGAAGAAAGAAGAAAAAGAGAAAATCATTTTTATCTTTGAGATTGCTTTCATATATTAGAGTTGTATTTGAGTTGCTTTTAGTGCTATATTGTGGTATCGTTTGTGTTTAGGCTAATGTCTCTAGTACGTTTTATCCTAGAACTAGCATGGTATTGGCTCTGAGCGATTATTCAACTTTGCATTCTTTGATCTGAGCATTTGCTATTCCTTTGCTACATATTTAAGCCTACCCATAGCTCCACAGATTTGATTGCAGCCATATGGCAACTGTTTGTCAAGGAATGCATCAATACATCCAACCTCCATTGGGGTGCTTGGTTGAGTCAGTGTATATCACCATTCAGCTTGCATTGATAAGAACTTGTAAGAGCTCGATTAAAAGCTTGAGTGTGTGTGATATTTGAGCTGCCACTACCTAGTAGTTGATAGGAGCGTACATCTTCTTGTGTATGTTTGTTGTTTGCTACTAACCATGGCAGGATTATGCAAGGGGAAACGAGACGATCATGCTCAACATTGACTTCTTCACCTTTGACGAGATATGACGACTTCTCCATGTGACGTATATGAGGTACCTGATTATAATTTTGCACGAATTAAATCTAAGTTACCATTCTACGATGATAAGTATGATTCTGTTGTTTATATTGATTGGGAGCTAGCAGTAGACAATGAATTTGATGAATATGATTTTTCTGATGCTTAAATGGTTAAGGTTGCTAGTAATAAGTTGACCCCTTCTGCATTATTTTGGTGGAGTCATACTAGTATAAACCTAAAACTTAGGATGAATGCAAAACCATGATGAGAAAATGCTTTGTGACTTCTTATTATAAAAGTACTCTTCTTGATAAATTAGAACATCTGAGACAAGGTGATAGAATTGTTGGGAGTACATCCATGAATTTAAAGTTTGTCTCATTTACAGTGGTCTAAAAGAATGCAATGAAAACACAATGCGTGGATTTTTCAAGGGCTTAATTGAATTTCAGGTTATGCTTGCTAATGTGACATATAATCATATTGGATACATATTCATGCTTGCTCATAACATTGAGAGTCAGATTATATCAAATGTGAGGAAGCATGAACAATATGATTTATCTCTTGTTTTTTAATCTCTTATATCCTTTTGCAATGATTATGTGCAAACATGGGTGGAGCATGTGTCTCCTGTTACTAACATTTTGTAACATTTTGTAGGGAGGTCAGAACATTTAACAAAAGAAGAAGAATGATGTATTTGAGAAGAAAGAGGAGAAGCATGAAGCGCCTGCGATGTCTAATGAAAGTTTACATGGTAAATTAAATGACGCTAAGATAAATGAAGGTGAATATTCTCAAGTTGAGCTATACATGTCCACTTTGCATGCTATAGTAGAGCAACCAATGCCAATTGTTGAGATTCCTTTGCCACAAGTTGATCTATTTGCTATTCCTTGTGATAAAGAAGAGTTATGTGATAATACTTCACTTATATCCATGTCACAACTATTGAATGAACATGCTATTTTTAGTGTTTGTTTATGTGTTGATTTTAAGCATGTTGTTCACATTGCTAACGAAGTTGAGGAACAAGAATTGCTATCTTCTTTAAATACTTTGATGAATTTTGTGAGCTCGATAATTTGAAGGAGAAATTTCTTGCTATGTTTGATTTAGCATGTCCAACTAATGCTATTTTTCATATATTGAGTGAATATAATGATAGAGAAACATATTTGGTGCAGAGAGTTTACATATGCTCGGATTTAGAACATCCTATAACTGTGGATAAAAATTGCAAGCTAGAGAGACATGTCATTCGTAATCATATTATCTTGAGTTTGTGTTATTTTGATTTGAATGAACAGGATGGTTTTGAGAAAAAGGAGTGACTGGATCACTCAATGTGATCACCATGCATCCAGGTAGTTGCGCCATATGAGTACTTGGCTTCTGAAAAGGGGAGCAAAATGAGCAACAAGCAAAACAATCAAATGTGGTATCCATGTTTTATGTTGTGCATCCCCATTACAAGGTACATTCATTTCATAGGAGATTAATACTTTCGCTAAAAATTAATGATATTACATGACAAAAATTTATTGTGTTTGTTTTCCTGTAGGCACTTCTATGGGCAATATCATGCACTATGCGACAAGAACCATATGAAAAACTGAGGACAGTTTTCCATGAACAAGTGGGTATGATGTGACCATATCTACCATGGAAACAACCCTTGCTCACATCATTTGTCAACCAGAAGACATCAAGATTAAGCTGTCCAAGTTCTGCAATCCAAATCGGCCACCTTCTAGAGTGCCGACTTCAAACGTTCGCCAAATATGATACAAGCTCCGTTTTGGGTCTATGAGTACTTGATGGAAAGCTCTCATCGTCAGAAACAACCTCCACCATCAGGACGAAGTTTACCGGCAAGCGGTTGCCAGGAGCAAACTCCGCATGGCACAACCTCTTAGCCAGCGTGGTTGGGCGCAAAGGAGTTCTCCAGGCAGGCTTTTTGGGACCAGCCAGCCCCATAGGGTCGGATACCCGTCCAGCAACGGTGGGTACATGCGGCGACGCCCCCCGCGGCGGAGAAATCGGGCCCGCCGAGTGGCTGCCTGCGGCACGCTCGATGCGCTTCCATGCAGAATCTATCCTCAGGATCGCCGTGTGGGCTGTCGGAGGCTTGGGCCGCCAGACCTTCGCGATGGGACGTGCCACTAACACTGGGGCTGCTGGGTGTGGTGTCGCGCGCTTCATCCTCGCCGACATGCGTCGCGTCGCGCGCTAGCTCTCCGGAAGCCTCCTGGGAGAGGGTGAGGCGTCTAAAGTTATCGGTGTAGAAGACCAGGCTCCCGAAGACAAAACGTCGTCCCCACGGGTGTCGTGAAGCCGGTGGAGAAGAAAATCGCCATCGCACCGCTCGGATCGATGAAGGCGAACCCCTACCTGTGTCGGAGATGACCCGGACCCCTCATTATGTTTGCGAGTTGAAGAGAATCACTTCAAATCAACTAACAGACATAAAGAAACATCCGACGTCCCGAGAGAAAGTTACGTGAGACATTGTTGGGCCTTTAGCTTGCCAGTCAACTTTAGCCTGAGATATGCCCGTCAAACCACTCGAAGGCGGCGACCAGATGTGTTACACATTCAGGAGACTTGACAAAATGGCTAAAGATCTACAACATCTCAAATAACCTTAACTCTTACTCATGTGAATCTAGTTTTCAGGATGTGCACTAGATTCACACTTTCATCTCAAGCATGGATATACATAGCGAATACATGTAAGATAAAAGCAACTTAAATAATTACCTCTACTTAATTATTACATAGGCCGACCAGCCAAATAGATACAATTAAATCAGAGAACAGCGGAAGCTTGTCTACCCATTTCATAAGCACACCAACTAGGAGTTTACCCTGTTAAGTTCGGTTCCTAGAAGAAGCAGACGAATACCCGCATCACTCAAAAGGCTAAGTCTAAATCGGCAAACAAAATGGATTTTTCAGTGGCAAGACTCAGTACATTAATCAAGTTAATGTACTGGCAAGCGTACAATCAAACCTACATACATGAAGGCTTTAATTTCAAAGGAAGGCTATTTGTAGTTTCAACTTTCAGCATAAAGCAAATTTTAGTTCACAATTCATTTGCAAAGAAGTTGATGCTTCAATTAATAAAAGACAAGTTTTAAGTTTCATCATTAAATTTATTATGTTTCCATCATAATTAATACCTTGCCATCCTCCATGACAACAAGTCACAATATATAAATATCACCATACTCACACGACTCAACACATTTTGTCACTTTCAAAATCAAGTTGCAAATCCACAAGTTTTAAAACAATATGGTCTATACTCATGACACTGTTAGTGATATGCCCTAGAGGCAACATGAAGATGTTGGATATCACGTCAATGTTTATGTATAAATGAATAAAGTGTTATTCAGTTCCATGAAATAGATATCTTGTATTGATCAATAAGTACGTGACTTATTTATGAGACTCTTTATGTATGAATCTATTTCTAAACGATCCCGATCATATGTCATATTGTTGGAACAAATATGATTCTAAGATCGGCATGTTTATTGATTGATGATCATGTCTCATAGATCATGGGTATGGAGATACCAAATCAATAAACATGGACATATGTGTTAGAGAACACATTGTTGGATAGACCCACCATGAGACACTACGGGAATTAATGTGCCATTAGTTGGTCTCGGGTAGTGTTGGTACAAAGTCCTTAGACTGAGATCACCATGGATTCCAACATGTGTAGTAGCCTACTTTGGGACTACCAAACGCTATTCCGTAACTGGGAAGTTATAAAGGTAGTTTTCGGGTTTGCTATGAAACATGGAGTGGGATGTAAGTGATCAAGATGGAATTTGCCCCTCCTTTGGAGAGATATCTCTGGGCCCCTCGAGGTAATGGATTATGGAAATGCATGGCCATGCTAAGTTGAATGAGGAGTCAATCAACAGACAGATAATCTAATACGGTTCGAGTGAATGGTTAAGCTATTGAAGGGATGGCATACATCTTGCCTATAGCTTAACTGGTATCGTGAGGCAAAGGGATTTGTGGACACATTACAGGTTCAGAGCCGATATTATTTTCTTGTATACTATGGTGTCAATATGTGCTTAGGCGCCGCATTGATGTGTCTGGGTGAGTTGGACTCGAGCCGACGATCGGCTAAGTTAGACTATAGCCGAAACCGAGTATACCTGAACCTACAGGGTCGCACACTTAAGGGGATTAGAATAGACATTCGAGTTGGACTCGAATACGGCTCGATCGGATAGGGATCCGATCGGATAGAGTCCTATGGGCTTACGACGTATGGGCGGCCAACTCTGTGAGATTCGGATAGGATCCGATTTAAAATAGAGTCCTGATCGGCCACTAGTCCTAGTCGGCCAACTCTATATAAAGGAGGGAGGGGTGGAGAGCTGTGACAGGTCAATTGCATCGCGTGCAACAGAAGTCGCCGAGATCAATCTCCACGGAAACCCTCCCCACTTTCGAGCCAAACCCTAGCCTTGCATCGCGTGCTAGCACATGGGTGTTCGGCGTTCTGTCCCCGGACGTGTGGATACCGGTAGAGGCGCTGCTACGTTGCGCGTTGTTCATCGGCTGTGGAGGAATTAGCTGCGGTCGAGCGCATCAGAGCGAGGTGCGAGAACACAGTCGGACGACTCGGATCGGCTGCGGCATCTGCGAATCGGCTGATTGGCGAATCGGCTGTCCCCGGGTATCGGCTGTCGGCTTGCGGGAATCGGCTACACTATTTCGGATCGGATAGCCCTGATTGGCTATTTCCGCTGCATACTCCAATCGGTAACGATCTACCGGCCTTACTTGCAAGTGTTCCTGGTTTGCGCGGTAGAAAATTTTTGTTTTCGGCTAGCGTAGCTTCCGCGTAACCCTTCAGACACTTCACCAAAGCGCTCTTGACCGTGAGCACGGCTAATCGATTAGTTTTAGATAACTCTACAGAGTTTGTATAGCTTTACTCACATGATATGAACACTCTAGTTTGTTTTGAGTTTGCAAGACTCCACCACACTCTTCATGTTCAGTGTGATCTAGAGGTCATAATGAAGCCTTTACACTACTTAATCTCTAGCCTTGTACCAGCACGACTTGTGTTCCTCCATCTTTGGCATACTGGAATATAACCTAGAACCGTCAAGTAGCGTGGCTCCGCCTTAAACTTGACGCTGTGGTGGCGAACACGACAGGAACCCACCCACGTGGCACAATATTGCTGTATTGGACAGACTTAGTCGCCTAAATTACCGCTTCGGGGTAATTAGGAAGTTCCTCTGGGTTATCCGAACCCATACTCACCGCGTCTACCATAATACAAGGCTAGGTGCTAAGTAGATTATTCAACTTAGGTCATCCCATACTAACACATGTGGATGTACGGTAAACTTTAAGTTGGTGACACAAGTTCGGTCCTTACGGACTCGGGCAAACACTCCCCTATCGGCATACAAATACATCAATCGCATGTCACTTGCCTCCCAAGTCAAAATCACATTTTTACCCATTTTGTTTCACAAATACTTATCCTTTTAAACCCATTTCAGCAAAGGCATACTTTAACAAAAACTCACATATTAAATATAAATGAAACAAGTATTTGCAAAATTCTAAGCAAGGCTAAGCAAGTGATTGCATAAATCATGTATAGACCCATTTGAGTATTTCTAACCAATTCTAGGGGTACAATTAGCAAGGAATTCAATTAATCAAAGTAGAAAATGCAGCAAGTTAGGTCATAATTACCATAACCAATTTTTAAAAAATCTATATAGTCTAGGTTCACATGCAATGTTGCAAACAAATAGTTTCATTCCTCAAAGCATGGTATTCAATGTTTTCAAAGGAAAGGAGGGGAAGAACTTGCCTTGAAACTGGAAAGTGTTAACACCTAAATCACTTCTTCACCGTTTAAGCAATTATCTATATAAAGTATATGATATGTAATTAAACACTGAAAATAGACGAAAATCTAGAATGCTTTAAAATGCATGATTTTTGTACTTTGAGTAGGTACTGGTCTCTTATGATTTTAGTTAAAAGAATTTTAAATTTGTCTTATTCCAATTAAGAGTTATGATTTTTAGAAGTTTTATCGGTATGGAGTAGTATCTAATTAGGTAGTGTTCTAAAATGTTTCTATAAATTGATTTTTTATTAACCTTGATTTCTTAGAGGTGAAGAAATATATTTTCTAAGACTAACATATTTGGTTTCACAATTTTTGGAGCTATTATGAATTTTCTATGGGTTTTACAATTTATATGTGTTCTAGGTATATAGGGGTCCTTATGTGTTTAACTTAGGAATGGTATATTCAGAACAGGTTCTATGTTGCTAGAGGTGAATTGATCCCTGTGTTTCTATTCATTTACATAAGAGGCCATGGGCCCACGAGTCAGTCAAGGTGCTGGTATGAGTGAATTGATAGGTCTCTCGCGCGCTGTCCATCTGGGGCCCACATGTCAGTGAGGTCGAAGACGAGGGGAGGCAGAGGAAAACACAGGGGCGGGCTTCTCATTGGCGACGACGGCGAACGGCGGCTTGGCTGGGGAAAACGACCAAAACGAGAAAGATAGAGAAGGTGATGGCGAAGCTTTCGATGGTCTTCACGTTGGCTGTGGTGCCCGGAGGAACGTTGGCAGCAAACACAGGCGGCGGTGACCGTCACGGTGGTGTCGCAAGTTACTCCCCAGGACGGTCCTACATAATGTGATGCATGCGTGGGCTTTCTTTGGTCGCTAGAAGACTCACCGAGTGGTCGACAAGGGTTAGCGAAGCCCAGTTGGCGATGACGCCTTGAGAAACGGCTCGGTGGCGGCGAAATTGGCAGGGCGACGATGTTGGCTCTATCTCGTGATATGGGCCGGGGTATGTCGGGGTATGACATCGAGAAAAGAAAGGCGCCCTTGCCCGTCAAGGAGCGTCAAAGTTACACCCTGAATGGCTTAGGCGAGTCCCAGCCACGGGCGGCCCCGTGGCCGCCCCAGAAGGGGCTGGCCCGGAGGCTGCCCGGAGGCCACCATACTCCCAAACGGCAGGGTCCGGATCACCGGACCCCGGTAGGGTCCGGGGTTACCCGGACCCCCCATCCCCCACCCCGTACCTCTCTGAGAGAGGGGCGAGTCCAACTACCAACCAACTGTCACGCCCAGAAATTCACACCAGAATTTCTGCAACTAATTTGTGCATTTCACCCTCGTCCAGGCATCAGCCGAGGTACACAAATCGACATTGATAATACAGAATCCTCGTCTTAGAAACAATATAAAAGAGTTACACAAATGCAGCGGAAAGTAAAATAAACCGACTTAAGCTAAACTTGACACGAGCGAGCAGGAACGCCAACACCACAGCTAAACCTTGACGAGAACAAGCCTACACCTCCTCGGAGACCTCGATCTCAACCTCTGGCACTGAAGGGGGAAAAAGAAGCAAGGCTGAGTACAACCACCGTACTCAACATGGAGGTCACAGCTTCCGGAGGCACGTCAGATCACGCTTGTCAAGAAGCCGCCTACCTGATGTTGGCCAGGATGAGGGAGCTGCATGACGCTGACCTCCGCACCTCCTCCTACCGCTACCATCCCCGTCGAGGTAGTTCCTCAGAGGTCAGTGCATTCAAGTCTACGGCAGAGGAGAATGACTCTACCTTCGGCCACATGTGCACCGTGCTCAAAGGACTGGATCAGATGCACTCTGACCTACACACGGCAACCAAAGAGCTGAACGACAAGAAGATGCTAAGGATCGTGCGGATGCGGGACGAAGTGGTTCGTCGAAGAAGGAGGTAGGCGAGTTGAAGGGACTCCGCCACCGGTTGGGGTTAGACTCCGCACTACGCCTCGGAAGACCACCATCGCGCGCTGTCCGTATCCAGTGGCACCTCGGATTCCACCGCCTTCTCCGGCTCCACCCGCTCCGGTTCAGCGCCGGTTCAGTTCCTCCCGCTGCGAGCTCTGCTGTCACCTTTGCTCGGCCGGCGAATCAAGGCGGAGGTGGCGTAATGGTTGGATCTCCGTCTCCGGTAACTCAAGCTCGAGAATTCGGTGAAGACATGGACTTCGAAGAGACTCGAGATTCCTCGGAGGGAAGAGGCGGGATCGGTTGGGCTACGGCAACCGATTCAGAAGAGTCCAAGTCTGAGGTGACGCCCGAGGACTCTAGGAGCCGTTCGGAAGAATGGGGATCTTCCGAAGGAAGCAGCTTCGACTCCTCGTCTCGTGGATCGTTCTAGTTGCCCTCCTTAGTTTTACCGTTTAACTTAGTTTGTCTTCTTGGTAGTTCTTTGTGTGTTAGGTGCTTGTGTGTGGGATAGGCGCGATCGATATCAAGTGTGATATGAGTGACCAATTAAGGATGTTTGGTGCTTTTCCTTGTTTTAGTCAAGATCAGAACAATGCATTTGAATTCTAATAATAAAGATTAGTTCTAAGTCTGTCTGTTTTTCTTCTTTTCTCTCTCTTCGGTCGGTCGTCTCCTTCAGATGGTGAACACCAGGACCAGCGGGGCGAACAGCAACAATGGGCAGTCAGGTGCCAACAACAACGAGGCTCACGACGCCAATGGCAATGCTCCTCCACCGCCACCCGAGAACCCCACCATCGCTCAAGTGCTCGCTTCACGACACGATGATGGCTGCAATGATGTAGCAGATGCAACAACAACACCATCGATGCAACGGCGAGATCTTGCAACAAATGCAGCAAGCAGCAGAGAACAATCGCTTGCCGCTCCACCACCCCAGTCCAAGTTGCGGAGTTCCTTCGTGTCCGACCGTCGACCTTCTCCGTACCACTAATCCCATGGAGGCTAATGATTGGCTTCATGCCATAGAGAAAAAGTTAGATCTCTGCGTGCACGGACCAAGAGAAAGTCTCGTTTGCCACTCATCAGTTACAGGGTCCTGCTTCAGCTTGGTGGGACAACTACTTGGTTACTCGCCCGGCGGGAGCAGCAGTTACCTGGGAAGAGTTTCGTCGCAGTTTCAGGACTGCACACATTCCTGCGGGAATAGTTGCATAGAAAAAACGTGAGTTCCGTTCTCTTGAGCAGGGTAACAGATCAGTTACTGAGTATCTGCACGAGTTCAATCGTCTTGCCCGTTATGCCCCAAAAGATGTGCGCACCGATGCGAAAGGCGGGAAAAGTTTTTGGTGGTTTGGATGATGAACTCACGGACAAGCTTATCTCCGGAGAGTATGCTAACTTTGAGAAGCTGGTTGACAAGGCCATTCGACGGAAGATCGGCGCAACAAGATGATCAAGAAGAGAAAAGTATTCCGTCCGACCTCCTCAACAGCAGGGAAATCAACAGAGGCCGCGTTTCATGCCTGGAAGTCAGAGTGGACCTACCACCATGGTTGTTCATCAGCATCGACCTTATCACCCAGGGAATTTCCAAACTGGCAGTAGTGGCAGTGGTCAACAACAGCATACTCCAGCCCCGCGCCCTCCAACGGCGCCATCCCAGCACCAATCTCAGCCACCACCTCCAAGGAAGGACTCTGGGGGCAAGCCAGGGATCTGTTTCAACTGTGGTGACCCCGGGCATTTTGCAGACAAGTGTCCAAAGCCAAGACGCGCTGGGCCAAGGTTCATCCAGGCTCGAGTCAACCATGCGTCCGCCGAGGAAGCACAGACCGCTCCTGAAGTTATACTGGGTATGTTTCCTGTAAACTTTACTCCTGCCACAGTATTATTTGATTCAGGGGCTACACATTCATTTATCTCAAAGCAATTTGTTGGGGCACACGGGTTGTCAGTAGTGGGACTTAAGATACCTATGTGGGTTCAAACCCCTGGAAACCGCTTGGAGACCACTCAGTATTGTCCCTCAGTGACCATAGAAATCCAAGGATCTATGTTTCTAGCCAACCTCATCCTCCTTCAGTCCAAAGGCATAGATGTCATCCTTGGGATGGATTGGTTGTCCAGACATAAGGGAGTAATTGACTGCGCTAGACACACCATTACTTTAATCAATACGAAAGGAGAAAGAATTGTTTTTCGCTCCCCATGCAAGTCAAGTCCGTAGCAAGTTTGAATCATATTTCCACCGGGAAATCGTCCGAAATGGCGGCAAAGACCCCTGTGAGGAATTCGAGTACCTAAATCTACGAATGGTGGATTTTGGTTTTGTGGCTGCTCTGGAAGCCCAACCCACTCTCATTGATCAAATTCGGGCTGCTCAGGCATCAGATCCCGAGATGGCCGAACTCAAGAAGAACATGAGAGTCGGAAAAGCTCGTGGTTTTACGGAAGACGAACACGGCACAATCTGGATGGGAAAGAGATTGTGTGTGCCAGAAGACAAGGATTTGAAAAAAATGATCCTTACGGAAGTTCACCAAACCCAATACTCAATTCACCGGCAAGTACAAAGATGTATCAAGATCTTAAAGAAAAGTTTTGGTGGGTCGGTATGAGGAGGGAGATAGCTGAGTTTGTTGCACTTTGTGATGTTTGTCAGCGGGTTAAGGCAGAACATCAACGGCCCGCTGGACTGTTGCAACCACTCCAGATTCCAGAGTGGAAATGGGAAGAAATTGGAATGGATTTCATCACGGGTTTACCCCGCACAACGTCAGGATATGACTCCATTTGGGTCGTGGTGGACCGACTCACCAAGGTAGCCCACTTCATACCAGTTCATACTACCTACTCAGGAAAGAAGCTAGCAGAGCTTTATCTCGCAAGGATCATGTGTTTGCATGGCGTGCCTAAGAAGATCGTGTCCGATAGGGGAAGTCAGTTTACTTCCAAGTTCTGGAAGAAGTTGCAAGAAGAGCTCGGTACCCGTTTGAATTTTAGTACGGCCTATCATCCGCAAACAGACGGTCAAACTAAGAGAGTGAATCAGATTTTGGAAGATATGCTGAGAGCATGCGCGCTCGATTTTGGAAAAGCGTGGGACAAGAGCTTGCCCTATGCAAAATTCTCTTAAAACAACAGCTATCAGGCCAGCATTCAAATGGCACCGTATGAAGCACTGTATGGACGGAAATGCCGCACACCCCTTTTCTGGGATCAGACTTGAGAACGCCAGTTGTTTGGCACAGAAGTAATAAGTGAAGCAGAGGCAAAGGTCCGAACGATTCGGGAAAGGTTGAAGATTGCGCAGTCCCGACAGAAGAGCTACGCAGATAATCATCGAAGAGACCTCGCTTTTGAAGCAGGGGATTTTGTGTATCTTCGCGTTACACCACTCTGGGGAGTACACCATTTCCAAACCAAGGGCAAGTTGGCACCACGTTTCGTGGGACCATACAGGATTCGGGAACGTCGAGGAGAAGTGGCCTATCAGCTTGAGCTTCCCTCCAACATGACTGGTATTCACGACATGTTTCATGTGTCCCAGATAAAGAAGTGTTTGAGGGTACCAGAAGAACAGGCGAGTCCAGACCAGATCGAAATCCAAGAGGACTTAACCTACGTAGAGAGACCAGCTCGTATTCTCGAGATCAGCGAAAGAAGGACTCGAAACAAGGTTATCAGGTTTTGCAAGGTTCAATGGACTCATCACTCCGAGGAAGAAGCTACTTGGGAACGAGAAGATGAGCTAAAGGCCGCGCACCCGCACCTTTTCGCCGTACCTCCGAATCTCGGGTCGAGATTCGTTTAAGGGGTAGGTTGTCACACCCGGTTTTTCCCTAATTTATTTAAATAATTTACCCGAAATAATCGAATTTCGAAATTAACCTGGAGCCAACCAATAATTTTAAAATGTAATTAATAAATGGAAATGACATGGTAGGATTTTTCTTGAATTCCGCATGTCAAAATACGCTAACGAGATTTTTTGGAATTTTTAGAGCACTCTAAGTATTTTTTAATCAATTAAATAAGAAATCGGAATTAATTAAGCCCCCAAAAATCCTTTTTCCTTTTTTTCTTTTCTTTTCCGTACGGGCCGCACAGTGTTCCCGCTCTCCCCTTGGCCGCCGGCCGGTTCCTCCCCCAGCCCCGCGCCGCGCGCGCCTTTGGTCGTGGGCCGAGGCCCGTGACGCCGCCCGCATCGCGCAAGTCCGCGGAGCGTCCCTCGCCGCGAGTCACCCAGGCTGGGTCCCACTGTCGGGTCCCCTGCCCTCGCGCTCGGCCGGCCGCCGCCCCGCCATGCGCGCCGCCACTCCGCTCCTTTCCGTTTGAATCCAAGCCACGTCGGACCCATGCCGGGCCCAATCTCGCAACGCCGCATCCATCCCCGCAACCCTCGCGCCCGATGGAAACCCTATCCGCGCGGAATCCGTTGCCATTGTTTCCCTCTCTCTCTCCGAATCCGTGAACAACGGCGACAAATCCGCGCCGTTTCCGTGCTCGTTTCGGTTCCGTTGTGCCCCTATAAAATTCCCCCTTCGCCGCCGCACGTTTCCCCTTTGTTTCCCCCTAGCGCTAGCCCTAAATCCGCCGTCGCCATCGCCGTCTTCTCCAACGCCGGTGAGTGCGCCGCCGTCCTTTTTCTTTTCGGTTTTTCGGGTTGCCTCCGAGCCGCTCCCACGCGCATCGTTCCCGCTCTCCGCCGTGGTTCCCCGCGTCCGCAGCACCCTCCGCCGCCGTCGCCGGTGCCGCCGGAGCTCGGCCGGCCGCCGTGCGGCCATGGCCGGTGAGCGAGCTCGAGCCGCCGCTGCCCAAAACCCTAACCCTAGCGCCGCTTCCTCTGGGCCATCGCCGTTCGATCTGGTCGCCGCACGCCGGATGACTGCCGCGTGTCCGCCCTCGGCCGTCGCCCGAACCCTAACCCTAGCCGTGATCCGCACCGTCCCGATCCTTCGGATCGGCGGATCCGACTGCTCTCGCGCGCAAGCCATCGCCGTCCGATCGCCGCCGCCCCTCACCGATGGCTGCCGCGTGTCCGCGCTTTCTCTGCCGCTGCCGTGGACTCGGTCCACCGTGGACCACGCCCGCGCCGCTTGCGTCAGCCGCTTGCGCCAGCTGACGTCAGCCCTACCGCTTGCGCCATGCTTGCGTCACCCGGGGGCTTAATTGCGCAATAAATATTTTAATCTTTTCAGTTTAGTTTAAAATCGTAATTAAACTTCTAAAATTCATATCTTTTGAATCCGAGCTCCGTTTTAGCCCATTCAAATTTCATTAAATCCAGAAAAATGTCAAGAATCCATTAAAAATATTTTTCAGTATTGTTTCAGTAGACTTTTTAGGGTGTTTGTTGAGTGCTTTGTTTGTCGTGTAGATCCCGAGTTTTCCGGCGAGCCCGTTCTCTTCGAAGTAGTCGCCGAGGTTCCTCAGTCTCCAGAGCAAGGCAAGTCATACCTTACATTGACCATATTGTACCTATTTTATGTAAATACCTCTTTTTCTTTCAAATACTGCATATGCTTTAGAATGTCATTTTATGGGATGATTATACCTATTGTACTCAACCATAGGATTGTTTACCTTATACCATTGATAACTTGGGGTTCAATGTGACTAGATGATAGCTTAAGGTTTGCTTAGTTATGCTTAGCGCAACTAGCTCACTTAAGGGAATCACACTAATCAAGTTTTTTACTAAAAGTTAACTCTCAGATGATGTTATGTTGTGATTCTGTTTCTAATAATATTGAATTATGAAAAAGGTGGGTCGTGAGCACATGGTTGGACTTTGGTTAGCGTGCTCATGACAATTAAGGACCGGTTCTCGGGAAACCCTGGAAGAAATGCCGTGCATACCACAAGCCAGCATGGGTAATGGCTGGGTCTGTAGCGTAGCTGTCTCTAGTTAACGTATCCCAGAGAGGGTGGGCGTGATGGAGTTGGGTCGGCCCCGGTTTTAAGGGTTGATCAACTTCCGGATTCACCGCGGCACTAGAGGGGGCTGCCCATTGCCCGATGGGAATGGGGGCGAAACCTTGGTGTGGTACGATTGATTAGAGGGTCATGTGAAGGGTCCGTCACATTCCTTTCCGGAGCACCATGGTGGTGCACCGGCGCACGGTAACGTGTTGTGGGATTGTGTCTTGTGGGTACAGTTGTACACCTCTAATCAGAGTAAAAACTATTCGAATAGCCATTCCCATGGTTACGGGCGATCAACCAGATTCGCCTTGATTAGAATCACTCATTTATTTGAATGAAATGTTGAAGCATGACTAGTGCAGGTGGATGGACGGGCCTGTTGCAACGTGGTTTGAGCGTTGGACGAGTGTTTATTTAATTGCTTAAATATTACTACTTGTTTTCTGTCTTCAAATATTGTTATTATATTCGAAAATGCTTGTTTATGCAAATTGAGCCCTTAACCTTTCCTTGTTATTTATCTTGCATCATGTCCCCTTTTCGGTGACTTGTTGAGTACGGTGGTTGTACTCGCCTTGCTTCTTTTTCCCCCTTCGGTGCCGAGGTTGAGATCGAGGTCTCAGGAGGTGTAGGCTTGTTCTCGTCAAGGTTTAGCCGTGGTGTTGGCGTTACGCTTCGCTCGTGTCAAGTTTAGCTTAAGTCAGTTTTATTTTCCTTTCCGCTGCATTTGTGTAACTCTTTTATATTGTTTCTAAGACGAGGATTCTGTATTATCAATAACGTCGGTTTGTGTACCTCGGCTGATGCCTGGACGAGGGTGAAATGCACAAATTAGCTGCAGAAATTCTGGTGTGAATTTCTGGGCGTGACACCAACCCATTTAATGCTCAAAAAGAGGGGAACTGAGCGCCTGCCACACCGCATTCAATGCGATGTGAGGCACGACTGTCAGTTGCTCTCATCATCACCCCTTTTTGCCTGTCACGAGGCAAGGGAGGCCTAAAGTCTTTGACTGAGACCGCGGTATGGCCGCGCACCCACTCCGCGCACGCCCCCCTCACGTCCTGTCCAGTCGCGTTTAATGCATTGGGCGGCCGCGTGGGAGAGAGAGTGTGAGCGCAGGAGGCGTGGTGCCAGTGCCTACCCGCGGGATGGGTCACTGACCACTCGGTCTCATCGGAGTAGGTAGGCAAGCCATCATCGCGTCAGCAGCATGGCTACCACGGCGACCGTCTTTTTCCGCTTATCATGACGCAGCAAACAGGAAGGGGCAGGAATGGAATGACTTCTCCGACAAGACAAAATGAAAACCACTCCCTCACGTGGAGTGGAGTAGAGAAAAGTTGGGACTACTGTGGTGTTCCCTTGTACTATAAAAGGAGACCCAAGTCCATCATAAAACAGGTTGATTGGTTGATTCACTCTAGGTCGGTCGATTGATTGGCTAACTCCTGGACTGAGTAGATCATCCCCCTGAGCAACAGCTCGCTCTTGGTGACCCTTCGTCCACCACCAACTTCAGAAGAGAAGAACACCTTCGTTGTTCTCTGTATTTCCATCCCTTATATTACATACCAAACAGGAGTAGGGTGTTACACCTCGCTGGTGGCCCGAACCTGTATAAACCCCCGTGTCTCCGCAATCTTGGTTTTTTCTCGCCTCATCTGCATTATCCCATTTCCATCGCGAGTTTAAACCAAGATTCACCGCTCCCCGTGCCGAACCAAAAAGGGGGTCCTTCGGATTCCCGCGTGTCGATCTACGACATCGACAGGCTCCACCCAACCATCATCTGGCTAAGAGGAGGTGCGCGTAAGGCTCAAGGGATCCCAAGATAGCAACATGCTCATGTAATTTGAATCCTAGATTACTGAAGAGGGGAACTTTGTCGGGAATGGCCGGTGGTCGGAGCGGAGGAAGACAGTGTCGATCTAGTGCCTTCGGGCTTCATAGCTTTGTGTGCTGGGGTTGCGAGGTCTTGGTAAGGTGGAGATGATGACTACCAAGCGGCTCAGCCTGATTTGGTCTGAGTAGCGGGAACATGACGCACGGCGGCGCACCAGGGCCGACGGCGATGGTGACTGTGTTGCCATGGACTAACCTGAGCAAAATGAGAAAAGAAGGGTAGGTGGAGTCAGGCATGGAGAGAGGGTCATGTTCCTGGGGTCAGCTCACGACGAAACTTACTGGATCGGAGATGAAGGCCATCGAACACTTGAGGTCGATGGACTAGAGAGGCTCGTTCCCAGTGATCCCAAGATGTTCTCCCTTGGTTTCTTTGTGGAACAGAATGTGGGAGTGATGAAGATTGCGGTGGCGAAAGGGTTTTTCAAACAATGAAGGTTGAGTTGGCAGTGCTTGGTTAGGTGGCTTGTAGTGGCGCTGACACGTGTTCTCCTTCTCTCTTTCTCTCTGGCATTTTCTTGAGCAGTGGAACACTTTGTACATTGGGTGGAGAAAGCTTAAGTGGCTGTCAAGTGGGTCCACTTCGTGGTGGTCTAGGTTGGGTGAGAGAGGTGGGTAAGAACACAAGTGAGAATAGTTTAAATCAAATTTTAGATTATTTCTCTCTCCCTAAACTTTGTAGCTTCCTAATTTAATCTGTGGACATGGTAAATTAGTGAAATTTTTACTGGAGGTAGTGGAGTTTATTTAGTTTCCATTTTCCTTGGTTTCATCCAATTATATTTTATGGTTTGCTCTCAGAATTTAAACAAAGACAGAGTATTTGGAGACATGTTTGAATTTTTAGAGGGCCTAAACAGAGAAGAAAAATCCTGAAAAATTTATATTTATTCATTTTAATTAATATAGTATTTGAATAAATTATTTCCTATATACTTATGTGCATTTTAATGATTTTTTAAGTAAAATATCCTTTTAGCCGATAAGGATTATATTTAGCCTACTAAGTGATTGTTTTGACTATTTTGATTGAGGCATCAAACTTAGGTATTAAATTGTCCCAAAATTACAGTGAGTTGAATGTGGTGAGCATAGCCCACATGAATTTTCCCATGATTTTATCTTGCACAAATTATTTTAGAGAATTAGCAAGACTTAAGTCCTTACATGTGATTCACCTTCATAGACATACTTAGTTATTATAAAAGATTACATTTTTGGACCCTCTTGACCTGGGGTGATATTATTAAGTTTGATTTCAGTTCCCATAGCACATGTTCCTATATTATATATATATATATTCATACAAATGTTCACTTAAGTTTTAAGTTAGGAGGATGATTTAAATTTTTATGTCCTCATGTTATTATGCAAGGTTAGTTGTAGGCTCGTTTGGTATATCTAAGTCTCTTAGGCCATGCTTAGGGAACCTATAATGAAATGCAAGACCAAAGTTCAATAGCACAAAGGATTCATTTTCAAAATACTTCTTGTATGCTCATACTTACACACATGTGTGATTTTGCAACTTTGTTCAGGGTTGGGAATGAAAAAGTTTTAATTTATTCTCAAATTTTATTCATGCAATAAGTTGAAATGCTTCACGTAAGTTAGAAATAAAAAAAATTTGGTTCACAGATTTGAAAAACTTTACTTTCATTTTGTTTGGACAAAATCTCTTTGACCCTAGGATTTGGGTATTTGACAACGTGACGCGCCAACTGCCGACGGATGAGTCGGCAGTCCTCCGAGAGGGCTACCCAAGGAGGTAAAAGTGTGATCGGGAATCGTCTATCGAAAGGGCGTGATGGTTCGGTCAAGAAAGAAAATGATCCAGAGAGATTTTTAGACAGGTTTGGTCCTCCCGAAGGATAACAAGCTTATGTCATGCGTTCTTTGTTGAGGTGGTGTATGACACTGAGTACAATAGATGTGAGTTCTTCGGGTTCTAGCGATTAGACCTAGCTCCCAAAGAATCGATCCCCTCACCCCCGGGGTCCTACCCTCCCTTTTATAGGTCAAAGGGGGCATTTACAAGCGAACTTAGGGGGCCAAAAAAGCTAAGATTAAAAGCTAAAAAATAAGTACAAACAATATATGAAAAATACATATGGATCACCTCGGGTCCTGCGCTCCGTGGGTACTATGCGCTCCACCTTGCCTTGGGATCCGCTCTTCGCAAGTACCTCCTGTGCAGTCTTGTCGGTTGACGTTATCTTCTGTCGGGTTGTCTCCTTCTTATTTTTTTCTGCGATCCTTATGATGCAAGCCTCCTACCCCGAGAGGATCGAAGGTCGGGCTGATGAGCCATAGTCAGGACAGTCAGGGGGGTCGGGGCTCCCGACCCCCGGGAGAGGTCGGGCATCTGATCTCCCTCCCGGGGACTTCTGGTCTGACTTCAGCTGTCCTTAATTTTGCTCCGCGGGCTATCTCGGGGTGATACCCTCCACAGTAGTGATTGGCAATGTCCATGTTCTCCATGTCCCAACGTTTTTTCAATATGTTGACATCTTCACCAAGGGGCTGCCATCTTCCATCTTTGACGAGTTTTGTTCGAGTCTACACGTTCGTCCAGCCACCCTGTAGACTACAGGGGTGTAATCAAAACTCTCGCTCTCCTAGAGTAACTCATGACTGAGTTATGGCTAACTTTACCTTTTCCTCTCCTAGCATTATTTCTATGAGTTAGTTGAGGGGACCTGGTTTGGTTTTGTGCCTATATGCATCCATCGTTTTTTTTACCGGAAAAACTGGGGGAGGTCCCCATGTTACGAGCCAAATTTTATAGAAGAAAAGAAGGGTTAAAAGTTTAGAGTACAACCTTTTGATACATGGGAAGATGCCCAAATAAAGCCGTTAGCCTAAGCAACTAGCACTACTACAAAAAAGCCCATAGGTATCGCCTCAAAAGGTAACGGTCAAAATAAATCCGGCACCTATTAAAACAATAGGTGTCGGTTCTAAAAAACCCGGTATCTATACTATTGGTAGCGGTTTTTTAAAAATCGACACCTATAATCTATTATAGGTGTCGGTTCAAAATAAAAACCGGCACCTATACTATTAGTGTCGGTTTTTTAAAAACCGACACCTAAAAACCGGCCGGCCCATTTAAATCTCAGCCTTGCCTTCTTCTCCACCACTCAATCTCTCTTATTTCTTTCTTTCCTCTCTCTCTCGTCGGCTCTCTCTCCACCACGGGCGGGCGGCTGTCTCCTCCCCACGGGCGGCCCGGAGAGGTGGGAGGTGGGACGGCGGCGCCGGCCGCGGGAGGCGGCACGGCAGCGGAGGCGGCGTCGGCCGACGGGCGGCCGACTCTCTTTTCCACCACGGCGTGGCCGTGAGAGGCGGCGCCGACCGACTGGCGGCCGCTCCCGGGCGGTTGGCTCTCTTCTCACCACGGCGTGGCCGCGGGAGGCGGCGCCGGCCGGCTCTCTTCTCCACCACGGGCGGCCGCGGGAGCGGCGGGAGGCGGGACGGCAGCGTCGGCCGTGCAGAGGTGGCGCCGGCCACGGGAGGCGGCGCAGGCCGTGCGGGAGGCAGCGCCGGGGGCGGTCTCCCTCTCTCTCTCTCGCCTCTCTCTCCCTCAGATCTGCGGTGTCGGTCTTCCTCTCTCGCCCTTCTCGATCTTTGGATTATTTTCTGTGAAGCTCGGATGCAGCTGATGAACCGGGATGCAAGCTGATGAACCAGAAATTTTTTTTTTTGATTTTTTGAATCTCAAAGGTGTCGGTTATTAGAGACCAGCACCTATTAATAAATTTTTTTTATAGGTGCCGACCAATAGGTGTCGGTTGAAAACCGACACCTAAGCCGGTTTCCCAACCAGCACCTTTGCCGGTTTCTGTAGTAGTGTAGAATAAGGTGGAGTCTAAGCCTAACTAAGTCAGGCGCAAAAGGAATCCGTGTGTTCAATTGAATCCGTGTGTTTGAGTTTCTTGCCATCAGCTGCTACCAATGATTGTAATTGAGACGGCCACATCTAGCCTTGAGATAACCACATCTAAGAACGGAATGCCTTGTGCAAATTGGAGTCTTTATCGCAGATTACTCGTCTCATCCATACATACACTACATATGACACAGACGTGTCTCCGGCTCTCTGCTTGAGATCAACGAGAGAGAGAGAGAGAGAGAGAGAGACGCTGCCGCTGCTATTGGTGCTGGAGCTAGATAGGCGATCGAACAACCGATGGGGAGGAAGCCGTGCTGCTCCAAGGAGGGTCTGAACAGGGGGGCATGGACGGCAATGGAGGACGAGATCCTGGTGTCCTACATCGCCAAGCACGGGGAGGGCAAATGGGGAGCCCTCCCGAAGAGAGCTGGTGGGTCGATCGTCTTCTTGCTCGCTTCAATTCAAGCTGGATGCATGCATTGCATTGCATTGCAGGGAGGGAGAAGTAGTAACCGATGACCTAGATGCGTGCTGCGTGCAGGGCTGAAGCGGTGCGGGAAGAGCTGCCGGCTGCGGTGGCTCAACTACCTGCGGCCGGGGATTAAGAGGGGGAACATCTCCGGCGACGAGGAGGAGCTCATCCTCAGGCTCCACACTCTCCTCGGCAACAGGCCAGTCTCCTCTCCTCCTCCTGCAAATCCATTCCAATTAAATACCACCTTCATTTCCTGCTTGCTTATCAGTAACTCTCTCATTCACTAGTTACTGATTAATTGCATACTTGATAAGTTGATATCTGCATTCCTGCGTTGCTGAAGAAATGATGATGCAGCCATGATGCATGCATGTTCAGTAAAATCCTTTTTTTTGACGCACTGTTTCTGTCCTTCTAATTCAGCCAACTCATATGCTAAACTCCAGGGGAACAGTAACCAGCCTGACACTAGTGTTCAAGACAAATGAATGATTTTTCTTTGTTTTTGAGGCAAATGAATGAATTTTAGCTAGAGCGTACAAGCACATGATCAGTACTGCAATAGATAGGGTAACCATAGTTCTGATTTCTGAATCTGGCCGAGATTTTTTTTTCGCTCTCCCGAGAATGCTACATTTATTCATTTATTTATTTTTTTGCTTAAACGTTCAAAATTGGTTAATCTTTTTATTTTCAAAATTCAATTTTTTTCTTTTAAAAAACTCTGACGGGGCAGTATTTTACCCAAAATGAGATCAAGAAATCCTGACAAAGGTAGAGAGGGTCATGGATGGACTATCATGATCATATCTCCCCGGTAACTTGCTCTCTTTAGCACATGAAGTTCTCTGTTATTTTCTCTTGTTTGATGACAGACATATGTCTGGTCCATGAGATGAGAAACAGACAGAGTAGGCCAGCACAGGCATGACTAAGCCAACAACTAATTGCCTCCAATTGACAGAACCACCTAGGCACACTTTACCCAAATCAGTCACCACCTGTACAAATTTCCAGATCAGCTCTCTCTAGAAGAACAAACCTTTTTGTTGTCAGTGCATTCTCTGATCCAGATTAGGGTAATCTGATAAGAGTTATTAGGTCAGCAAAGTTGATGATGACAGATGGAATCATACAAGACCTCTTCTATATATACCCCTAAAGCCACACACGCACACAGGAAAGGAGCAAAGCTTTTTTTTTTTGGCCTAGGAAGAGCACATGAATGCACAACCACTTCTCTCAGATGTGGCAAGCATTGTTCTTTCACCTATGGAAAAATGCAGCTAACATTGTGCACTGCAACTTAATACTCATGTCTCAATTTACAAGACATATTTGTTTGTAACTTTTAATTAATAATTATTTTGTAAACGTGAAAAAATCTTGCATATATTAGCAGAAAAAATTTTTATAACTACTACATGCTGACGCAGATAGGAGGGTTTCAGGGCATTGGGAGGGCATACTAGATTAACTAGAAATTCAGACTCCTGAAAACAGCAAGAGGAAAAAAGGAGAAATAAATATATGGTCAAATATCTATGTTTATAAATGCATCTATGTTTAACTAGCCGAATACCCATGCATTACAACGGAAGTTAAAAAGATTAAAAAAATCTCAAACATTAAAATAAAATTATTCTCATTATAAATCATTCACATCATATTTTTTATTATTTTGTATCTCACTTTAAAAAATTTTCTTGTTTGATAGCTTTTGGTTGAAGAAAGAATAAAAGTTCACTTATCTCGGAGACCGACATGAATATGATAGATGGTAGATTCACCATTCATTATTGTTGGTTTTTTTAAAAGAGTACAGATGTCATTTATATCATATTATTATATTTCTATTTTAAAACATCATGCTAACTTTATAATTATTAACATGTATTATGAAATAAATATATGGTCAAATATTGAAGACCGTATAATAAAAATAATAGCTTATACTTTGCGACAAATGGAATACACAGCCAGGCAACTTCAAAGTTGTTGTTTACTGCTGTAGATCTGCAATACGTAGCGAACCAAAACTTTTGCCTTCATTCATTTACTTTTTTTTTCTAAATTTGGTCGAAATTGCTTCAAATTTGAAAACTTGGTAAGATGTGTATGGATGCAGGTGGTCGCTGATAGCCGGGAGGCTGCCGGGGCGAACAGACAATGAAATCAAGAACTACTGGAACAGCACCCTCAGCAAGCGGGTCGTCATGCAACGGAGCGCCGCCCCCAACATGCCGGCGGCCACGAGCAGCGTCGACGACGCCGCCGGTGCTGCACGACGGCGATCGCCGGAGCCCCGCACGGTCGTCAGCCCGGTCCGGACCAAGGCGCTGCGGTGCAATAACAGGGTGGTGCTGCAGCAGGCCGCCGCCGCCTGTAGCCACGGCGGCCATCCGCCGGAGAGCAGCACGCCGGGAGAGGCGGCGGGTGATGAGGTGGCCACGCCGCAGGCGGTGCAGCAGCAAGAGATGGCCGGAGTGGATGATGACGACTTGCCTGTGCCGGCCGTCTGTATCGACCTTGACTTGGACGGCATCGAGCTGGGACTCGACGGCTTCCTGATCAGCCCGTGGCGCGGAGGCTACGACTCCGCCACCGGAGCGGGGCCAATGCCGATGGTCTATGAGCTCGGTGGCGGTGGCGGCGAGGCTGGAGCTGTTGACCTGGAGGCGTTGCTGGGGCAGCTGGGAGCAGGGAAAGACGACGGCGATCACCACCACCAGCAGCAGCAGCAGCAGGACGAGGTGCCTTCTTCGCTGGGGGACGACGACGACTACTTGGAGTTGGTGCCATGGCTCTGATATAGCTGCATCCATCCATGGGTCATTGTGGAATCAGTCGAGTTGAGAGTTGAGACAGATGTTTGCTTTGCTGGTTGGGTGTTCCGGCGAGTCAGGTCAGCACGAAGAGATCATCTCATCAACTAGGCGTTGAAGCCAGTAGCTGCTGAAGAATTACTGACGTAGTCAGATGATCACTTTCCTCCATCCTATTGTTATTGTACGTATGTACGTATTATAAGATTAAATTTGTCTTTTGAACCATGTTTTATTACCGATATTTTATTTTGAATCATTCTTTTAATCAATACTTTTATTTTGAATCAGGTACTCTTATATTTGTTCTATAACCATCTCGACTCTTTTCTAAAATAAATGATTGATTTCGAGTACGTTGGCTTTTACTTATCAATATTTAAGATTATTGTTTTGATATATGACAAATTGATGCAGATGGATAAAATAGTTAAAGGTGATTATATTAGCACATAATTAATTGAGTATTAGTTTAAAAAGACTTAAAAATAAATTAATATGATTTTGAAAAAACTTTTCTATAATTTTTTAAAAAAACATCCCGTTTAACAGTTTGAAAAGCGTGCGTGCGAAAAAGAGTAAGAAAAGGTTGGTAACATTCACATAAGAACTCAGCATAAAGTTCAAAATAAAAACATTTGCTAAAGTGAAATGTTCTCAACCTCTTCTCACTCGTTTTTATGTTTCCAAAACAAAACAATAGTAACAAAATGGCTCAAAGTGAAATCTACTAATCTCAAGCTGACAGGTTTGCTGGCTGTTTATTGGGCCACGTGTTGCCCCTAACATCATAGATAAATTCTGAATTTTTTATGAGAAGAAAAAAATAAAAAAAAGTAATTTAATTAGGCAAGATACATCACGTAGATGCAAATGGAGAGAGTCAGAAAACGATATAGAAAACTCCACCCTTCAGTCCTCCACATATATAACAGATAAGTCATGGGCTTATGGCCTAACTCACTCGATAGTTGTTAATTGAATAGACCAGGACGCAGAGTTTTAACAAAACACAGGTAAATTTTGTCAGAAATATACAATTAATCAAACTAGAAGTTCTATTTGAACGCTAGAAACTATTTAGAAATATCATGTGAATTGAACTAAATTAAGTATCCCAAAATATAAGTACTTGAGTTTTTCACGCGTGTTAAGAAGATGGGTGAAATATTTTTTTAGCAGAGTAAAATTAAATGAAAGATGTTTGTGACTAATTGAGATGAGGAATTACGTGAACAAATTATTGAGAGATGGTTACGATTGGTGAAGAGAGTAATATTATGCACATGTTAACTATAGGGCGTGCCAATAGTGTTTTTATTTTCTAGTTTACTTTTTTAATGGAGCAGAATAAATAGATCTGAGCACACCGCATTGATTAAAATATGAAATATTACGCATGACTCCACCCACTAGTATTGAAATCCTATTATCCATAAATATTATGCACATGCAGATGTACGGTCAACAAGATTTCTAGTGAACATCAAAGATCTGCTGCTGTTTTTTTCTCTTACAGTGGGTGTTAGGAGGTGTCACATCCTGAGGTATTTTTCTCTTTTAAAATCCTAAAAGACAAATAAATAATTTTTCTAAAATGCAAACTCTAATTGAAAATGGCATGGTATGTTTTTTTCTAAATTCTACATGTCAAAATACACTAACATGATTTTTAGTGGATTTTTCGAGCACTAGAAATAATTTTTAATCAATTAAAATCAAAATCAGAATTAATAACTCCGGAAAATCCTTCTCTCTCTCCTTCGTCCTTTTCCCGCTCTTTCCCGCCCTTTCGGCCTTGGGCCGCCGGCCCATCCTCTCCCACGCCCGTGCCTCCCTCTCTCTCTCGCGGGCCGGCCGTAGGCCATGGCCCGTTTGCCCCTCGCGCCCGCAAAAATAAGTCTATTTTTCCTCCTTGGCTCGGACACCGACAGTGGAGCCCACCCGTCGTGCCCGTCCCCTACCTCCGCCGCGCCGCCCCATTTGCGCCGCCCTTCCCCGCGAATCTCAACCATCCCCGCCGTCCCCGCGCGCCTTAAACCCCGCCATCACTCCGCCCTCCCGCCGCCTTAATCGCCCGGCCTCCGCTCTCGCGCCTCTAATGGTCGGAGTTAATCGCCGGCCATTAAGCCCCCAAATCTCTCTCCTCTTAACTCCGGCGAGCCATTACGCCGCCTCCCACTCGAAACCGACCTCCCGTCCTCCCCACCTCACTCCCGAGCTCTCTCGTGCCCTTCGTCCTAGCGCCAAGCTCATGAGCCCCGCCGCCTCCTGCCAGCCTTCATCGTGACTCCCCGCCATTCCGAGCCGCCCGCACCTCGCCACCGCCTCCATCTCCATCCTCGGAGCCCGAGCTCCCTCGGCCTCCCTTCCCCGTCGCGCCCCACCGCCTCCCGAGCCGCCCGCACTGTCGTCTTCTCCATCTCCGACGTCCCCGCGGTGAGCCCTCCCATCTCCTTCTTGGCCCAAGCGAGCGCCGCGCCCGGGTGCGCGCGGCTCCGCCTCGCGCGTGAGCCGCGGCACTCCGCCACCCCGCGCCGCCGCCCGAATGGCGTCGTCCGGTCTCCGGCCGCCGTGCGCCATCGTCGGCTGACCGCGCCACCCGCACCCCTCTCTCGGCCATTCGATCTGCCTCGGCAGATCGGAGCCGTCCGCTCCTGCCTGCCTGCGTGGCACGCCACGTGGCCGCCGTGTCCACCATGGACGGCGCTCCCGCGACCTATGACGTCATCGCTGGCGTTAGCCCTAGCTTAGACTTGCTTAGATTCACTAGCACACTAAATGGGTCATTTCATATAATCAACATTATTTTGGACACATGAAATGAAGGATATAATCTAAAGACTTTGTGGACCGGACTAATAACTAAAACATGACAAATGGGTGGGTTGTGGGCGCTGTGGTTTTGATAGTGGCGCCCATGGCATTTAAGGACTGGTTCACGGGAAACCTCGGAAGAATGACCGTGCAAACCACAAGCCAGAATGGGCAACGGTGGGTCCCGTAGTGTAGCCTTTCCTAGCCGACGAACCCTGGCAAGGGTGAGCGTGATGGAGTTGCAATCGGTCGGGGGCTTACCGGTTCCTGGGCTGCCGGATTCACCGTGGCACTCGGGGGATTGCCCACTGCCCAGCAATGAGATTGGGGGCAAAACCTTGGTGTGGTTCGCTTGGTTAGCTAGGGGGTTATACGAAAGGTCTTACCAGTCCATTTTTGGGGTACCGTGGCGGTATTCTGGCGCACAGGAGACCATGTTGTGGGGTTGTGTCTTGTGGGTACAAATATACACCTCTGATCAATGTAAAACTATTTGAATAGCCGTGCCCGCGGTTATGGGCGATCGACCGAATTCACCGTGATTAGTCTCACACTGCTGAAACCTGATTAATGGAACATGACTAGTATAGATGGATGGTTTGGGCCTGTCGCAACATGGGGATAATGTTGAACAGTGTTGGATTTAATATTAATTAATTATTTTACCACTATTTTATCGTGTTCAAATCTCCTCTTATTTGTGAAAACCCTAGCTGTTTGTGCTAAAGGCAAACCCTAGCCAAATCCTTGTCTCCCCCTTGCACTCATACCTTTTCTCTTCCGGTATGACTTGCTGAGTACGTGGAAGTACTCATCCTTGCCTCATCACCAGAACCTGAGCAAGAAGCTGAAGAATATGAAGAAGTTGAGTAGGCTTTGTCCTACACTCTGGAAGATGCCTGTGGAATGGTTGAAGTCGTGCTGCAAGCATCAAGATTAGGCTTAGATCCTTTTCTTTTTTTGCTGCTCTTTTGTAATCTTTTTAAGACGTGGAACTGTAATATCAACAATTGTCGTATGTGTACTTTGGCTGGTCTGGACAGGATTTTAATACACATATAGCTTTGGAAATTCGGTTTGAATTTTCGGGCGTGACAAGTTGGTATCGAGCCAATTCCGCACCGTAGGAAAAGCCAAATGGAAAACCCTAGGAGCCCTCTGGATTTTCCACATGCATAAGTCCTTGCATTTGGAGTTGTTTCAGGAAAATGAGACTCTGTTTCCTCGGGTTTGGGAAAAATCCTGATCATTTTTCAAAACAGGAAATTTTGAAAATCAGGTTAGTCTAAGTGATAGGACTTTAAATTAAATTTGAAAAGCCCATTTGCAATCTTATTCGACCGTTAGTTGGGATTTCTTTCGAAGGGATCAACGTCTTAAGTCAAGATAGAAGTGAATGGTCGCTAATTTTATACTTACTATAACTAAGCATTTATTTTTAAGCATTACCTCATCATCTAGGGGATGTCATTAGAAGCTTTACCTAGCCTCATGAAAATGTTTCATAAAACCCTTCTTTACTTGTTGATTCCACTTGAGTCCTTTACCATTTATTTGTTTCGGGCTTGAGCATGCATTGATCCCCTATCTTGTCTTCTCTAGATGGCAGGCCATCCCGTCACTCACCACGGTCAGGGTCTGGAGGGTTTCGTTGCTGAGCTGGTTGGATGGCCTTGGCAGTGGGCTATCCTGGTGCACCGGAATACACTACCGTCTCACCGTTCGGCAGTGAGTTGCCCCATGAGGTCCGTTTGGAGGTGCACGGTTTCGTCGGCACCAACCTCCCGAACATGGTGGTCACTGCTTCGGGAGGAACGGACGAGCATGCCTGCCAAGAGGCTGCTTACCTGATGCTGGCCCGAATAAGGAAGATGCATGACTACCATCTCCGCCACTCTGCCTACCGTTTCCATCCCCGGCGTGGAAGCTCGTCGGTGGTCAGCTCCTTCCAATCGGCCGCAGAGGAGAATGACACCAACTTTACTCACATGAGGACTATGATTAAAGGGTTGACAAGATGCATTCAGATCTTCACATGGCGGCCAAAGCCTTGAACGACCAGAAGATCCTCAAGATCAAGAGCCTGAAGGATGAGGTGGATCGCCTCAAGAAGGAAGTCGCCACCCTGAAGGGACTTTTGGTCGCCAACATCCTCCGGATCAGGATCACGCCTCGGAAGACCACCAAGGCCCCTGTGCGGATGCAACTATCGTCCAGGATTCCCCCTCCTGCTCCGCCACCTTCCGCAGATCCTACACCAGTGCCTGTTCCTACTCCTGCCCGGTCCCTGCTCCGACCCTAAGCGGAGGAAAAAGGGGAGGATGAATCTCCACGTCCAGTAGCAGCGGAGGCAGTAGCAGTGGCAGCTTCAAGACCTTAGGCGGAAAAGTGGAGTTTGCAAACTCCCGGAGTCGCTCGAAGGAGAAGGAAGTCGGAGACTCCTAGGAGAGTGGATTCGACTCTATCGACCGAAAAAGCCGCTCCGGCCGCTAGAGTGTCGCCACCCTTAGTTTACCGTTTTCCTAGTTTTCCTGCTTATTAGTTGCTGTGTGCTAGGAGTGTTGTGTGTGGGGTAGCGGTTAACCTGTATCAAGTGTGGGTATGGGTTGTCCAGTTAAGGATATTGAGTATGTTTTAAGTGTGTTAATAAAAAAACAGATCAAAACAATTATAAATTAATAAAGTTCAGCTTCTCAGTCCAGTCTGTTTTACTCCTTTCCCTTCTTTGTTCGACCTGCTCCTTTAGATGGTGAACACCAGGAACGGCAGCACCAACACCAACGCTGATTCAGCAGAGAACAACACCAGGGCTTATGGCAACACCCCACCTCCGCCACCCGAGAACATCACTTTGGCTCAAGTCTTAGCCAACCAAACCCAAATGATGGTTGCAATGATGCAGCAAATGCAGCAACAGCATCAACAGATGTAGTTGCAAATGATGCAACAGTTTCAGCAGCAGAACCAAAACAATAACAACCAGTTCACACCGCCACCTCCCCCTCAAAATAAGTTGTCAAAATTTCTCCGTGTCCGACCCCCAACCTTCTCTAGCACCACCAATCCTATGGAAGCCAACGATTGGCTCAATGCCATAGAGAAGAAGATGGACCTACTACAGTGCACAGACCAAGAAAAAGTGCCCTTGCCACCCACCAACTTCAAGGCCCCACCTCGGCATGGTGGGATAACCTCCTGGTCACTCGCCGGGCAAACGCACCTGTTGTCACTTGGGCAGAATTCTGCCACCAATTACGAAAGGCGCACATTCCCGGAGGGATTGTGGCATAGAAGAAGAGGGAGTTCAGGTCTCTTGAGCAAGGCAACCGGACGGTCACAACGTACCTTCACGAGTTTAATCGTCTGGCATGTTATGCTCCGGAAGACATGCGCACCGACGCCGAGCGTCAAGAAAAGTTCCTGGCCGGACTGGACGATGAGTTAACGGACAAACTTATCTCAGGAGAATACGTGGATTTTGAAAAGTTGGTCGATAAAGCTATCCGCCAAGAAGACCAACGGAACAAAATGCTCAAGAAGAGAAAGACTGTTCAGATCAGGCCTCAGCCTCAGCAGGGGAATCCCCAACGGCCAAGTTTCACTCCCGAAGGTCAGGGTGGATCCTCCACCATGATCGTCCAACAACATCGACCCTACCACCTAGGAAATTTCCAAGCCGGTGGTAGTCGCAATGGGCAGCAGCAACAGAATCCCGCCCCGCATCCTCCAATGGTGCAACCGCAACAACAGCCTAAGCCAGCACCGCCGAAGAAGGACCTCGGGACCAAACCAGGCAATTGCTTCAACTGTGGAGAGCCTGGACATTTCGCGGACAAATGTCCAAAGCCCAAGCGTGCACCTTGATTCGTCCAAGCAAGGGTGAATCACGCTTCGGTAGAGGAAGCCCAGGACACATCGGAAGTAATACTGGGTATGTTCCCTGTGAACTCTTTTACCGCGCCAGTCTTGTTTGATTCGGGTGCAACCCATTCGTTCATATCAAAAGAATTCGTTGGGACACATGGGATGTCTGTAATGAAACTTAAGATACCCTTGTGGGTTCAAACCCACGAAAAGCATTTGAACACCACCCATTTCTGTCCTTCAGTGGCAATAGAAATCCAAGGGTCCCAATTTATAGCCAACCTTATCCTTCTGGAATCAAAAGGCCTAGATGTCATCCTTGGGATGGACTTGTTGACTCGTTGTAAGGGCCTGATCGACTATGCGAATCGCATGATCACCTTGATCAATGGTGAAGGGAAGGAAGTGATCTTCCACTCCCCTAAACCAACAGAGTTAGTAGCCAGCCTGAATCGGATCTCGGTCAAAGAGAAACTTGAAGGGGAAGGAAAAGACCCAAAGAAGTTAGAGGATATCCCCGTGGTTTGTGAATATCCCGATGTCTTCCTAGAGGACATTACCAAAATACCACCCGAAAGAGAGATAGAGTTCCGGATTGACCTGATCCCTGGAACTGCTCCGATCCACAAGAGGCCCTATCGGATGGGAGCCAATGAGTTAGCGGAAGTAAAGAAGCAAGTTGACGAGCAACTGCAGAAAGGTTACATTCGCCCGAGCAAGTCACCTTGGGGTGCTCCAGTAATATTTGTGGAGAAAAAGGATAAGACTAAGAGGATGTGTGTCGACTATCGCGCACTCAATGAGATCACCATTAAGAACAAGTACCCACTACCTCAAATCGACGATCTATTTGATCAACTAAAGGGAGCAAAGGTGTTCTCTAAGATAGACCTGCGATCAGGCTATCATTAGCTAAGGATTCGAGAAGGAGACATCCCTAAGACCGCTTTTATCACTCGATATGGTTTGTATGAGTGCACGGTCATGTCTTTCGGACTTACCAATGCACCCGCGTTCTTCATGAACTTGATGAATAAGGTGTTCATGGAATTCTTGGACAAATTCATCATAGTGTTCGTCGATGACATTATGATCTACTCCAAATCGGAAGAAGAGCACGAGCACCATCTCCGTTTGGCACTCGAGAAGTTAAGAGATCATCAGCTTTATGCTAAGTTCAGCAAGTGTGTTTTTTGGTTAAAGGAAGTGCAATTCCTTGGCCATATCGTGAATGCCCAAGGAGTCGCGGTGGATCCTTCCAATGTGGAATCAATAACCAAGTAGACTCCACCCAAAACCGTCACCCAAATCAGGAGTTTTCTTAGACTTGCGGGATATTACCGTCGGTTCATTGAGAATTTCTCTAAAATTGTGAAGCCAATGACCCAGTTGTTAAAAAAGGATGAAAAGTTTAAGTGGACCGCTGAGTGCGATAATAGTTTTGAAGAACTTAAGAGGAAGCTGGTGTCTGCACCAGTATTGATCTTGCCAGATCAAAACAAGGATTTTCAAGTCTATTGCGACGCATCTCACCAAGGGTTAGGTTGTGTGTTGATGCAAGAAGGAGAAGTGGTCGCTTATGCTTCCCGCCAGTTGCGACCACATGAGTCAACTATCCAACCCATGACTTAGAACTAGCAGTAGTCGTCCATGCTTTGAAAATATGGCGACATTACCTAGTCAGTAATCTATGTGAAGTGTATACTAATCATAAGAGCCTGAAATACATCTTCACCCAACTGGACTTGAACCTCTGTCAGTGAGGTGGTTAGAGTTGATCAAGGATTATGACCTAAGCATACACTATCATCTTGGCAAAGCTAACGTGGTAGCTGATGCTTTGAGTCGAAAGAGTTACTGCAACTCTATCCACACAAAAGGGAGATGTGAACAGTGATAACGGGACCTAGAGCGCCTAAATCTAGGAATTGTTGAACCCGGATTTGTGGCCGCTCTTGAAACCCAACCCACCCTCATAGACCAAATCCGAATAGCTTAAGCCTCAGATCCTGACATAGCCGAGCTTAAGAAGAACATGAGAGTTGGGAAAGCTCGTGACTCTACGGAGGACGAGCATGGATGGGCACAAGGTTGTGCATACCAGAGAACCAGGAATTGAAAAAGTTGATCCTTACCGAAGCCCATCAGAGTTAGTACTCTATCCATCCGGGAAGTACCAAGATGTACCAGGATCTAAAGGAAAAGTTTTGGTGGGTCAGTATAAAGAGAGAAACAGCGGAGTTCGTGGCACTGTGCGACATATGCCAACGAGTGAAGGCAGAACCCCAAAGACCTGCATGGTTACTACAACCGCTCCAGATCCCGAAGTGGAAATGGGAAGAAATCGGAATGGATTTCATCACCGAATTACCTCGGATATCATCAGGGCACGATTCTATCTGGGTTATTATCGACCGACTCACTAAAGTGACTCATTTCATCTCAGTACATACCACCTACTCAGGAAAGAAACTAGCAGAACTGTATCTCACAAGGATCATGTGTCTTCATGGGGTACCTAAGAAAACAGTATAAGATCGAGAAAGTCAGTTCACCTCCAAGTTTTGGCAGAAGTTACAAGAGAAACTCGATACCCGGTTGAACTTTAGTACGGCCTATCACCCGCAGACCGATGGTTAGACTGAGCGTGTGAACCAAATTTGGAAGATATGTTGCGAGCCTGTGCTCTTGATTTCGGAGGAGCATGGGACAAGAGTCTGCCCTACACAGAATTCTCATACAACAATAGTTATCAAGCCAGTTTACAGATGGCACCTTTTGAAGCGTTGTATGGACGGAAGTGTCGTACTCCGCTCTTTTGGGACCAGACCGGCGAGCGTCAGCTGTTTTGGACCGAAGTGATAAGTGATGCAGAAGAAAAGGTCAGAACAATAAGGGAAAGGCTAAGAATTGCGCAGTCCCGGCAGAAGAGTTATGCAGACAACCGTCGAAGGGATCTAGCTTTCAAGGCAGGCGATTATGTGTATCTGCGTGTCACTCCACTCCGGGGAGTGCATCGTTTCCAAACTAAGGGCAAGTTGGCACCACGTTTTGTGGGACCATACTGGGTTCGCGAACGTCGAGGAGAAGTAGCATATCGGCTTGAGCTTCCACCCTCCATGGCTGGTATCCATGATGTATTCCATGTCTCACAACTGAAGAAGTGTCTAAGAGTGCCAGAAGAATAGGCGAGCCCAGATCAGATCGAGATTCAGAAAGATTTGACCTGTGGAGAAACCAACACATATCCTCGAAACCAGTGAGCGGAGAACCCGGAACAAGGTTACAAGGTTCTTTCGGGTTCAGTGGACTCATCACTCAGAAGAAGAGGCCACCTGGGAAAGGGAAGATGAGCTAAAGGCCGCTCATCCCTATCTTTTCGCCAGTACCTCCGAATCTCGGGGTCGAGATTCTGTTTAAGGGGGTAGGTTTGTTACACCCTGAGGTGTTTTCCCCTTTTAAAATCCTAAAATAAAAATCGCAAAGAAAATAGTTGGAAACTAACCTGAAGCAAATAAATAATTTTTTAAATGCAAACTCTAATTGGAAATGGCATGGTAGGATTTTTTTTCTACATTCTACATGTCAAAATACACTAACAGGATTTTTAGTGGATTTTTTAGAGCACTATAAATAATTTTTAGTCAATTAAAATCAAAATTGGAATTTAAAAATAAATCTCAGGAAAATCATTTTCTCTTGTTTACAACCAAAATTGGCGCTAAAGGTCGAAATAAGGAAGATTGCCAATTTTTGGGAACTCCGCGGTTTCCTTCGGAGAGGCGGTCGGACCGCCGTGTGTAGGCCGGTCGGACCGAGGCCATGGGGCGGTCGACCGGAGGTATGTGGCCGGTCGGACCGCAGAGTTCGAGACCTAGCCGAGTCGTCGGTACTCGGGTTTCCTTCCTCCATACGGTATGTCTCGGGTTTCCAAACGTGTCTACCCCAATTTGAACTTGGAGAAGGGCTGTGGAGGGCAAGACCAACCCCTATTTAAGGGCTAAGGCTGGTTCAATTGGCACAACAACAACCAACACAAAAAAATCCAATCTAGCTTCTAGTTTTTAGCCAATTGAATCGTTCTTTTACTTTTTCTACATTACTTCGTCCAACTTTGTCGATTTGCGCTAAAAATGCGTCCGCCGCCACCGTGAGAGTGCGACACTTCTTTGTAATTTTGTCTTGAAAACTTTCCGTTCGCCCACGAGACGGGTGTTTATCGATCTTTTTATTTAAATCGGCTTTGTTAGCCGGTTTGATCTACAAAACCCACTTTGTTCTAGTTTTTGCTAGATTGAAGTGGTTGGCGACTCCATACCAAGAACCACCGCAAATCTTTAGGTGATTCGATCGTGTCGGCGCCTTTGCCCAAAAAGGTGCCAACATCTCTCTCCTTCATCCTTTTCCCGCCCTTTCCCGACCTTTCGGCCTTGGGCCGCACGGCCGAGCCGACGGCCCATCCTCTCCGTACCCGCGCCTCCTCTCTCTCTCTCTCTCTCTCTCGTGGGCCGGCCATAGGCCACGACCCGTTTGCCCCTCACGCTTGCAAAAATAAGTCTATTTTCCACGTTGGCTCTGTCACACCCAGAAATTCAAACCCGAATTTTCAGACTATTTTGTGTATTTAATCCATGTCCAGGCATCAACCAGGGTACATAAAATGAGAAATCAGTACACAGATCCATACGTATAAATAAAGCATATAAATACTTACAGGAAAAGAGACACTTAGTCCTCGCACTCGAAAGAAAGCAGCGACAGCGGGAAAAGACGATCCTAGCGGGTCTTCAGCTCCACTCCACAGGCAAACTCAACTGGGGTCTGAGCCTTGGTCCTCTAACACCATCTTCAACTCAGAAGCATTACACTTCTGAAGGGGGAAGAATTTGCAAGGCTGAGTACAACCAACGTACTCAACAAGCCACACCAAGGAATGCAGAAATGCGACGGAAGGCAAGGAGAGGCTTGGGGCTACTTGGCGGAAAGGCGGTTGCAAAACACTTTATTTCAAAAACTGGGAAAACTGTTGAGTAGTTAGGTCAATATTAATTCTCCACTGAACAACGTTATCCCGACGTTGAACAGGCCCAACCATTACCACGTGATCTAATCTAGATTATTAAGTCCAATTATTACGGTGGGACTAATCATGGTATATCTGGTCGATCGCCCATAACCGTAGGCATGGCTATTCGAATAGTTTTTATTCTAATCAGAGGTGCACTACTTTACCCACAAGACACAATTTCACACATGTTGTCATGCCCCCGAAGTATCGCCACGCTACTGCAAAGGGGGGAAATCGTGATAAGACCTATAGCATAACTTCCCCTTAACCAAGCGAACCACACCAAGGTTTCGCCCCCACTCCCGTTCCTGGGCAGTGGGCAGCCCCCCCGAGTGCCTCGGTGAATCCGGCAGCCCAGCAACCCTTATACCGGGGCCGACTACAACTCCACCACACTCACTCTTGCCGAGGATCGTTGGCTAGAGAAAAGCTATACTACGGATCCAGCAGTTGCCCATTCTTGCTTGTGGTAAGCACTGTAAGTCTTCCAGGGTTTCCCATGAACCGGTCCTTAATTGCCATGGGCGCGACAAGCCAAAACCATGCACCCACAGCCCACCATTTAGTCATATTTTAGTTGGAATAATTATGACCAAAAAGATTTGGCTAGGTATTCTGAGCTTGCAGCTCATCTGAACTAAGTTTAGATAGGTTGATTATCCCTTTCAGTGAGCTAGTGGTAATTAAGCATGGCTAAGCATATAATTCTAGCAAAAGTCACATAAGTGACTTAAAGCTAGTCAAATTATCACCCAAGGTTAACGAAGGACGGATATCAAGAGGTATGGCACAAGCAAGTAGATAGGTAATCCCATCATTCCATGTAATTTGTAAAACATGCAATTTTATTTGCAAACAGTAAAACGCTTATAAAAATGAGTTCAATATGCTTCAATGAAAGTGTGACTTGCCTTGCTTCTTCCCACAAACTTCTGAACTCTTCGCGAGCGCGATCCTCCAAAACAACGAAAACTACATGCGGACACGCAAAACAAGGAAAAACCCTAATAAAAACCAAATAACAGTACATGAAAAATAAACCAACATGTAGAGCTCAATTTTAGATGAATTTTGCAATTTGAAATGCCCAATTTGGAGTTCATATGAATTAGATATAAATTTTAGAAGTTTTGGACCATTTCATTGAATTCTATAAATTAATTAGATTTATTGCACAATTTTTAATTATTTTTCAAAGGAAAAGGGGCTAGGGCTGATGTCAGCAGGGCGGCTGGCGTCAGCGGCCAAGGGCTGATGTGAGGCTGATGTCAGCGGGTGGCGGCGGCGCAGTCCTTGGGCCGGTCCACCGTGGACCAAGTCCACGGCGGTCCACGGACGGGCGCGCCACGTGGCACACACGTGGCACCGATGCGCGCCATGCGGCGGCCACGCGCAGCCACGCGGCGGCGGAATGGACGACCATGGTCATCACGAGGCGGCCGGCGGAGGGGCGGCGGCCCGACGATGGACAGCGGCGGCGGCGGCACGCGCCCCAATGGTCGCCGCGATGGCCATCGGCGGCGGTGGCGGAGGCGGAAAAGAGGAGCTCACCGATGCGGCGGAAAAGGGCGGCGCACGGGCGAACGACGGCGAGAGGCGGCGGCGGCTGGCGCTCGGGATGACGGCGCGGATGGCGGTCTAGCCGCGATTGGCGACGGGCGAAGGGGCGACCGACGCTCGGAGGGGCGAGGCAAAGCCGATGGAGGAGGCGACGCGGCTCGGGAGCGGTGAGGGCGGGAAATGACGGTGGAGAGCGGCTATGGCGGCGACGGCTCGGTCGCACGGCAGGGAGGAGTTCCAGCGGTGGGCCAAGGGCGGGAAGCAGCGGTCGGGGTGCGACGGGACGCGGGAAAGGTGGCGGAGGCCTTGGCACGCGGCAGCGGTGCTTAGAACGGCGGCGGCGTGCGGCCGAAGGACGGCGGCAACCGGCGGAGCAAGGGAAGGCGCGGGGAGAGGCGAGGAGAGCACGGCGAGCTCGGGGGTTTGGGGGCAATAGGAGGGGGAGCTCAACGGTCGATTTTATAGGCGCGGGGAGGGGCGCGGGTGGTCGAGGACAGCGGAAATCACGGTGGAGGCGGTGGTCGGCAGCGTTAAAGCGGCGAGCAAATACGGTGATTTAAGGCGAAGGAATTTGGGGGAAATTAAGGGGGAAGCCGGCGGCGTGATTGCGCGGCTTTAAGACGGGAGCGGGACGAGCGGGGCGGCGGGATTTGCGGCGAGGGAGCGCGAGGTCGGCGGCAATGGCGGTGCGAGCGTGGCTAGAGAAGAGGGATGACAGGTGGGCCCCACCTGTCATCGGCTCAGAGAGGGAGGGAGTCCGGATGGACTTTCGACGCAGCGCAAAGGAGACGAGCCGTGGCCTCAAGGCCGGCCCACGAGCGGGAGAGGTGCGCGCGGAGAGAGAGGGGATCGGGCCGAGCGAGAGAGAGGAAAAGGAGGGAGCAAAAGAAGACTTTCAAGGAATTGGGCCGAAACCAGCCGAGAAGAGGAGGAGGATTTTTAATTTGTTTTTCTTTTAAATTAATTGCATAAATGATCCTTGAATTTTTATAAATACTTCCAATGCTCAAATAATTCCAAGAAAATTCTTGAAAATAGATGAATACTCAAAGTATTTAATAAAAATATAACCAAATCATTTAGTGATTAATTAATTTATTAAATATTTACTGAAATGCTCTTTGTATTAATAAAATTATTTATGGAGCTCCAAAATTTCACGGAAAATTTTAGAGAATACTTTACGGCATGAAGAATATTTCAACAAGATTTCCAGCCATGATTTTTATAGGAAATTTTAACTTCCTTAATACTTTCCTTGATAAATTCTTTTGCCTTTTAATTTCGGAAAATGATTTATTTATGGTTTAATCCCGAACGAAAATCGGGTTGTGACAAATCTACCCCCTTACAGGAATCTCGTCCCGAGATTCGGGGCTAGAGAAAGGAGGTAGGGTGGGGTTGGGTTGGCCTGCTGACTTCTACGGTTTTCTTTTTGGGCTCACGCATGACTGATTCTGACCAGACTTGGACAGCTGAACCTGTCGGCACCCAACTTGATGTTTTCTTGCCTTTGCCAAAACTGCACTGGCTGGTTATGAACACTCTGACCCTAATCTGGAAGCAGGAGTGGAAAGATCTTTCTTCCCTTAGACTGCACACTTAACAACAACATCTTCAATATTCTAGGGATTCACTTTGACTCGAAACCGGTGAAGTTGTCCTGGAAACCTTGAAACTGACTTTCATGAAACCATGATCTCTAGATTTCACTTCGAACTGCTCCTGACCTGGACGACAGGCATTTCAAGAAGTTGTTTGATCTACCTTTATCTGAACTGTGTGTGCCTTGAGTTTTTGCTTCTTTTGGCTGAACTGTTGACATTACCGCTTGGGGTGTGCCATAGATTCGAGTGTGTTAACTTAGGATTGATGTAACTCTGCTAATGGCTCACCACTGACTCCTTTGATTACAACCCTATTTGCTTCACAGGGTTGAACCTCCAAGCAAAACGGTTACGAGGTAAACCGATTTTGACTTCAAGCTCGCTTCACCAAGGTAGATGGGCTTTCATCCGACTGCGACTAGTGAGACTACTGCCCTTGAGATTGATTCCCCTCTATGGTTTCTAGGGAACTTCGATCCGTAGAACTGATTCTTCGTCATTCCATCGAAATGAAGTATTGACAAAACTCTTTTATTCCGAGAAGGCTCAGAATATATCTTTCAATTGACGATAGGAAGTTCCTTGTAAAAGTGATTTCGGCTCACTTTTACAGCTAGTAGCCCTGCTTTCGCCTGACCATGAACAAACATACTGCCATCCTTGAGGTTGTTCCCATTTCTCTTATTTACTAAGAACCCTGACTTCAAAAATTGGATACTCCATCGGTCAATGAAAAGAGGCAAAGGCTATGCACTTTCATTCCAGTGACTCCTGGGACTCAACACTCAACCGATGACTGGAAGTCTTTCCTAAGTGTGACTCTCATGCAACTCTCGAGCATACTGGCTCTTGATTGATTTTCCCCATCAGTTGTAACTACTGACATGACTCTTCTGCTTCTGGCTTGACTGAGGTGGTCAACCTCCTGCCTTGGTTGCTTAGCAGCTGGCCTGTGGAGCAAGCACTGGCCACTTACCAAACCACGTCCGAAATTGTACTCTAACAACTTCTTATTTCGTTGGTTCTCGTATCGTTTGCTAGCTTTGAAGACTGACGGGACCCAAAGTTTGACGTTGCTTTCCCACAAATGTCGAGATTAGTGAACCGATGGGAACTGCCTTTGGTACAACCAAGGGTTCCTGTTGTTCATCTCACAGGCTCACTTTCAACCCATGGGTAAGGATGGTTCACCATGACAGATTCTCCGTATCACACTTGGATGGTTGGATGTCCTAGCCTGACATTTTGGATCCATTTGACTCTGAGTAGGGCGATGGAAAATTTTCTAATGTCGTCTTCCAGGAGACATCGAGGTGGTTTCCGAGAACTATAACGGTCGCCTTGAACTAAGGACAACCATTCTCGATCCATATTCATCACTAGGGTGCAGTTGCACCTACTATTTTTTGGAGAAGTTTCCAAGATTGAGAGTGCGGACATTTCTCCCATGATGTTATCACCAAACTTTCATCATTCTTCTCATTTCCTTGAGGTGCCACTATTTCTGACTTTTAAGGAAATCGTATCATGTTGAATGTTACTGTTGCCCAAACATTCGCATTTCCTTGATTCATGTTCACATCACTAGAGTGCCATTGCCAATCACCACGTCCTTATGACTTTAAAGGTTATGGGATTTTGGTAATCCTTAAATAATGTTCCACCCGAATATTTTTGTGCACCTTCCCATACTCTTCAAGTGTCCATCATACTGAAGGGTTACGCGGAAGCTACACTAGCCGAAAACAAAAACTTTTAACCGCACAAACCAGGAACACTTGCAAGTAAGGGCCGATAGATCGTTACCGATTGGAGTATGCAGCGGAAATAGCCAATCAGAGCTATCCGATCTGGAACAGTGTAGCCGATTCCCGCAAGCCGACAGCCGATTCCTAGGGACAGCCGATTCACCAATCAACCGATTTGAGTCGTCCAACCACGTTCTCGCGCCTCGCTCCGATGCGCCCGACCGCAGCCGATTCCACCACAGCCGATCAACAGCACGCAACGTAGCAACGCCTCTACCGGTATCCACACGTTCGGGAATAGAACGCCAAACACCCATGTGCTAGCACGCGATGCAAGGCTAGGGTTTGGCTCGAAGGTGGGGAGGGTTTCCGTGGAGATTGATCTCGCCGACTTCTAAAGCCGCGTGTGATCAAATTGATTTCAGCGCAATTGACTTCAATTGACGTGATTGACCCCGTAGCAGCTCTCCACCCCTCCCTCCTTTATATAGAGTTGGTCGACTGGGACTCGTGGCCGATCAGGACTCTATTTCAAATCGGATCCCATCCGAATCCCATAGAGTCGGCTGCCCATACGTCGTAAGCCCATAAGACTCTATCCGATTGGATCCCTATCCGATCGAGCCGTATCCAAGTCCAACTCGAATGCCTGTTCTTATCCCCTTAAGCATGCGACCCTGTAGGTTCAGGTATACTTGGTTTCGGCTATAGTCTAACTTAGCCGATCGTCGGCTCGAGTCCAACTCAGGCGACCTGTCAATAGCGGCGCCTAGCAGCACATATTGACACCACAGCATACAAGAATATAATATCGGCTCTGAACCTGTAATGTGTACACAAATCCCTTTGCCTCACGATACCAATTAAGCTATAGGCAAGATGTGTGCCATCCCTTCAATAGCTTAACCATTCACTCGAACCGTATTGGATTATCAGTCTGTTGATTGACTCCTCAATCAACTTAGCATGGCCATGCATTTCCATAATCCAGTACATCGAGGGGCCCAGAGATATCTCTCCAATGGAGGGGCAAATTCCATCTTGATCACTCACATCCCACTCCATGTTTCATAGCAAACCCGAAAACTACCTTTATAACTACCCAGTTATGGAATAGCGTTTGGTAGTCCTAAAGTAGGCTACTACACATGTTGGAATCCATGGTGATCTCAGGTCTAAGGACTTTATACCAACACTACCTGAGACCAACTAATGGCACATTAATTCCTGTAGTGTCTCATGGTGGGTCTATCCAACAATGTGTTCTCTAACACTTGTGTCCATGTTTATTAATTTGGTATCTCCATACCCATGATCTATGAGACATGATCATCAATCAATAAACATACCGATCTTAGAGTTATATTTGTTCCAATAATATGACATGTGATCAGGGATCATTTAAAAATAGATTCATGCATAAAGGTTCTCATAAATAAGTCACGTACTTATTGATCAATACAAGATGTCTATTTCATGGAACTGAATAAACTTTATTCATAAATACATAAACATTGACCATGATATCCAACATCTCCATGTTGCCTCTAGGGCATATCACTAACACATACGACCCTTTTGATGTATCTCCTGAGGTTAAGGGTTTCAATGGTCTAACCATTCACATTTCCTTGATTGACCATTTACTTCTCCTGGGTAGCAATCATGTCTTGGGGTCTAACCAAAACTGGACTGAACGGGAAGAATGAAACTCTAGGTTTCACATAACATTGGCAATCGTACAAGCTAACATGCTTTTGGATGCTCAAGATGTCTATCATGAAAGGAACTGTACATCTCAGTCTTTATTCCATATTCCCTTCTTATTACATAACTGCCATGAAACTTCTATATACAAGCACAAATATACTTAAGGATTACACACTTGTAGGCTGTTGCCGGTTTGACTAGCAGATGTCTTGACCGGTGGGACCTTTTCTCCTGTGATTCTGGCCCGATTGACTTGATCTGTCCATGCTTATATACTGGTGTTCCAACGGGGTACTGTTTCACATACAGACATTTCTATCTTCTTAGTAGCTATTGTAGGTAGACCCTTCTGCTTGAGGTGTGGCTCTTGCTCAATTAATTGCCAAACATCTGAGATGAGGTAATACGGGGTGCCTTGCTGGTCTTCACGGTAATCATGACCTGGTGCTGCCGACAATTGTTGTCGTTCCTGCTGAAGGAGAGTATCGTTTCTTGTAGGTTGGGGTGAATCATTGCTTCCTTGGTATTTCTTTCCCTGTTGTTGTTGGCTCTGCAGCTTGAGGATAGGTTGACGGTTGAACCTTTGAACCTTTGCTGGTGTCTTTAACGACAATACGTTGTGGTGGAGGTTGCAGGTATGGGAAACGACTGGTATCCTTTGGCTTACGGGCGCCTTCCGGTTGGATTCGACCCCGCTGTGCTGGAACTGAAACAACTTTCGTAGTACTAGTGCTGCAGACAGTGTTGATACTTAGAGGATGGTGGCACTTGGGCACTGGACATCTTCTGGGCACATGACCCGTTTCCCCACAGTTGAAGCAACGACAATCATCTTTTGATGGTCTTGGAAATGGACATTTGTTGAAGTAATGTCCTGGATTGCGACAGTTGAAACAAATCCGACCCGTTTTATCACGGTGTGCACTCTTATGGGTCTGCAGACTCACAACTGGAACTGAAATGTACACTGGCTTGCGAGCCTTGTTTTCCATGCCTTTGTTACCACTGATGGTCTTTACTGGGGTTGGAACTAGTTGATGATCAAGAGCATCATCACTATTGATGGTACCAACCACAAGTAGACAAATAGGCTGTCGAGCTGTCCCATGGTCTTCCTCGTCTTTGGTTAGAACCGAATTCGACCGACAACTCTTGGGCACATGATCTATTCCCTCACACAAGAAACATGTGACCTTGCTTGTGGGGCATTCTTCTGGTACATGGGTGTCATCACCACGAAGTGTTAGTGATATGCCCTAGAGGCAACATGGAGATGTTGGATATCATGGTCAATGTTTATGTATAAATGAATAAAGTGTTATTCAGTTCCATGAAATAGACATCTTGTATTGATCAATAAGTACGTGACTTATTTATGAGACCCTTTATGCATGAATCTATTTCTAAATGATCCCTGATCACATGTCATATTATTGGAACAAATATAACTCTAAGATCGGTATGTTTATTGATTGATGATCATGTCTCATAGATCATGGGTATGGATATACCAAATCAATAAACATGGACACATGTGTTAGAGAACACATTATTGAATAGACCCACCATGAGACACTACAGAAATTAATGTGCCATTAGTTGGTCTCAAGTAGTGTTGGTGCAAAGTCCTTAGAACTGAGATCATCATGGATTCCAACATGTGTACTAGCCTACTTTGGGACTACCAAACGCTATTCCGTAACTGGATAGTTATAAAAGTAGTTTTCGGGTTTGCTATGAAACATGGAGTGGGATGTGAGTGATCAAGATGAAATTTGCCCCTCCTTTGGAGAGATATCTCTGGGCCCCTCGAGGTAATGGATTATGGAAATGCATGGCCATGCTAAGTTGATTGAGGAGTCAATCAACAGACAAATAATCCAATACGGTTCGAGTGAATGGTTAAGCTATTGAAGGGATGGCACACATCTTGCCTATAGCTTAATTGGTATCGTGAGGCAAAGGGATTTGTGTACACATTACAGGTTCAGAGCCGATATTATATTCTTGTATACTATGGTGTCAATATGTGCTGCTAGGTGCCGCTGTTAACAGATCGGCTGAGTTGGACTCGAGCCTACGGTCGGCTGAGTTGGACTATAGCCGAAACCGAGTATACCTGAACCTACAGGGTCGCATGCTTAAGGGGATAAGAACAGGCATTTGAGTTGGACTTGGATACGGCTCGATCGGATAGGGATCCGATCGGATAGAGTCCTATGGGCTTACGAAGTCCGACCGGCCAACTCTGTGAGATTCAGATAGGATCCGATTCAAAATAGAGTCCCGATGGGCCTCTAGGCCCAACCGGCAACTCTATATAAAGGGGTGAGGGGTGGAGAGCTACGGTATGCAATCGGAGCAAGGTGACTGCGGCAGATCGGCGACGCAAGCGCGGCTTGCGGCGGATCGATCGGCTTTGGTGGAATCGGCTGAGGTCAAGCGCATAGGAGCGAGGCGCGAGAACGTGGTCGGACGACTCGGATTGGCTGTGGCATCGGCGAATCGGCTGATTGGTGAATCGGTTGTCCCCAAGAATCGGCTGTCGGCAAATCGGCTGTCATCGGCCATCACTATTCCGGATCGGATAGCCCTGATTGGCTAGTCCGCTGCACTCTACTCCAATCGGTAACGATCTATCGGCCCTTACTTGCAAGTGTTCCTAGTTTGCGCGGTATAAAAGTTTTGTTTTTTGGCTAGCGTAGCCTCCGCGTAACCCTTCACAAAGGCAGGTGTGGTTGCACATGCTCGCAGTGTGTCCAACTTCTCCACAGCGAGTACACGCTTTGGGCTCCATTTCTTTTTCATATACATCTTCAGAGATTGCTTCCCCACCCTCATCGGAGGATACCTCTTCTGAATAATCACCCTCTAGTTTGGGTGGACCATAAAACCTGAGATGACGGGTTAGCTGGCGTGCACCACGAAAAGTATTTCTTCTCAGGTGTCGAGGAATCTTCTTTGCATCTTCGGGAGTAAACTCTATACCAGTGACGATCATCTTGCTGGCACATCTTGTATTCCTTCTGGTGCCTTTCTCTTCTTTGAGTTGGACGGTGGTGTACTGAAATCTTGGTTATTTAGCTGACCGGATACTTCCTTCCTTCTGAGACATTGCACTCATTTACAGTCGGTGTCCTGGTGTACACTTCCCACGAACTGTTCCTTGCATTACGATCTTGCTCCTTATAATCCTGGCAGACGGCAGGCGTTTCTCTTTGGCCGAATGGCTGGGTTGGTGCCCTCGTCTCCTGAAAATCTAATGGTATGCTGGCGGGAGTCACCAAGGCTTGCATCTGCTGCTGCTGTTGATACTGCCATTGCATCAGTTGCATCATCGTGGCCACTAACTGCGTCTGATTGGCCACTACCTGGGCTAGGGTTGGATTCCAGAGAGAAGGAAATGGAGTGCTCGCAGGGTTGCTCTGAGCTGATCCATGGGACTGCTGTGGTCTTGATCCACGGACACTACCCCTGACTTTACCCATCTGTTGCCGGAGAAGAAGGGAGAGGGGAAAGAAGATGTTAAACTAAAGATGAGACCTTAATCCGCTTGATTCACTGATCTGATGTGGGTGTACTTTATTGTTCAAGTTGATTAAGCAAACAACCTAGTATGGTCACATCCCCACCACTGATGTAAACCATACACCTGCACACAGCAAACAACACACGACCTAGAAACTACTGATACTACTCTTCCGGGAAGGATTGGGTTTAGGCAAACTTCGGGAAAACTTCACTTGATCCTCGAGAAGCGCTGACTCAGGCTTCTTGGCTTGGTCTTCTTCCTCGAAACTTGGGCTTGACTTGGCTTCCACATGGCGCTCCAGGCTTAACAGCTAGAGAGTTGGAGGGGGAAGGAGAGTAATTTGACAAATCATTTTGCAAAGACTCCAGAGGGAGAGAAAAGATATTTTTGCAAATAAGGTTTTCACAAAACTAGTCCTTAGGGTTTTTGACCATTTGGCTCAACCTACAGTCGAGATGGCTCTGATACCAACTTGTCACGCCCAGAAATTCAAACCCGAATTTCCAGACTATTTGTTGTATTTAATCCTTGTCCAGGCATCAACCAGGATACACAAAATGATAAATCAATACACAGATTCATATGTATAAATAAAGCGTATAAATACTTACAGGAAAAGAGGCACTTAGTCCTCGCACTTGAAAAAAAGCAGCGACAGCGGGAAAAGACGATCCTAGCGGGTCTTCAGCTCCACTCCACAGGCAAACTCAACTGGGTCTGAGCCTTGGACCTCTAACACCGTCTTCAACTCAGAAGCATTACACTTCTGAAGGGGGAAGAATTTGAAAGGCTGAGTACAACCAACGTACTCAACAAGCCACACCAAGGAATGCAGAAATGCGAGGGAAGGCAAGGAGAGGCTTGGGGCTACTTGGCAGAAACGCGGTTGTAAAACACTTAATTTCAGAAACTGGGAAAACTGTTGAGTAGTTAGGTCGATATTAATTCTCCACTGAACAACGTTATCCCCATGTTGAACAGGCCCAACCATTCCCACCTGATCTAATCCAGATTATTAAGTCCAATTATTACGGTGGGACTAATCATGGTGAATCTGGTCAATCGCCCATAACCGTGGGCATGACTATTCGAATAGTTTTTACTCTGATCAGAGGTGCGCTACTTTACCCACAAGACACGATTCCACACATGTTGCCATGGCCCCGAAGTATCATCACGATACTGCAAAGGGGGGAAATCGTGATAAGACCTATAGCATAACTTCCCCTTAACCAAGCGAACCACACCAAGGTTTCGCCCCCACTCCCGTTCCTGGGCAGTGGGCAGCCCCCCCAAGTGTCTCGGTGAATCCGGCAGCCCAGCAACGCTTATACCAGGGACGACTGCAACTCCATCATGCTCACCCTTGCCGGGGATCGTTGGCTAGAGAAAAGCTATACTACGGATCCAGCAGTTGCTCATTCTTGCTTGTGGTAAGCACTGTAAGTCTTTCAGGGTTTCCCATGAACCGGTCCTTAATTACCATGGGCACGACAAGCCAAAACCATGCACCCATAGCCCACCATTTAGTCATATTTTAGTAGGGATTAATTATGACCAAAAAGATATGGTCATGTGTTCCGAGCTTGCAGCTCATCTGAACTAAGTTTAGATAGGTTGATTATCCCTTTCAGTGAGCTAGTGGTAATTAAGCATGGCTAAGCATATAATTCTAGCAAAAGTCATGTAAGTGACTTAAAGCTAAGCAAATTATCACCCAAGGTTAACGAAGGACGGATATCAAGAGGTATGGCACAAGCAAGCAGATAGGTAATCCCATCATTCCATGTAATTTGCAAAACATGCAATTTTATTTGCAAATAGTAAAACGCTTATAGAAATGGGTTCAATATGCTTCAAGAAAAGTGTGACTTGCCTTGCTTCTTCCCACAAACTTCTAAACTCTTCGCGAGCGCGATCCTCCGAAACGACGGAAACTACACGTGGGCACGCAAAACGACTAATAAAAACCAAATAACAGTACATGAAAAGTAAACCAACATGTAGTGCTCAATTTTAAATGAATTGTGCAATTTGAATGGCCCAATTTGAAGTTCATATGAATTAGATATGAATTTTAGAAGTTTTGGACCATTTAAATGAATTATAGAAATTAATTAGATTTATTACTAATTTTTAATTATTTTTAAAAGGAAAAGGAGCTAGGGCTGACGTCAACAGGGCGGTGCTGGCGTCAGTGGCCAAGGGCTAACGTCAGGCTAACGTCAGCGGGTGACGGCGGCGCGGTCCTTGGGCCGGTCCACTCTAGACCAAGTCCACGGCGGTCCACGGGTGGGCGCCGCACGTGGCACACACGTGGCGCTGATGCGGCAGCCACGCGGCGGCCACGCGGCAGCCACGCGGGCGATCGTAATGGACGGCCACGATCTGCCATGAGGCAGATCAGGCGGCGGAGGGGCGGCGACGGCCGACGATGACCGGCGACGGCGCGGCGGCAGCGCACGTGGCCCGATGGTCGTCGAAGGCGGCCATCAGCACGGTGGGGAGCGGCGGAGGGCGGCGGAGAGGCGGAAAAGAGGGGAGCTCACCGGCGCAGTGGAAAAGGGCGGCGCGCGGGCGAACGGCGGCGAGAGGCGACGGCGGCCGGCGCTCGGGATGACGGCGCGGATGGTGGTCCGGCCACGATTAGCGACGACGGAGGGCCGACCGACGCTCGGATGGGCGTGGCGGAGCCGATGGAAGAGGCAACACGCCTCGGGGAGCGGTGAGGCGGCGGGAAATGGCGGCGGAGAGCGGCTATGGCGGCGGCGGCTCGGTCGCATGGCGGGGAGGAGTTTCGGCGGCGGACCAAGGGCGGGGAGCAGTGGCCAGGGTGCGGCGGGATGCGGGGAAGGTGGCGGAGGCCTTGGCACGGCGGGCTGCGTGCGGCCGAAGGACGGCGGCGCAGCGGAGCAAGGAGGTGCGGGGAGAGGCGAGGAGAGCACGACGAACTCGAGGGTTTGGGGGCAATGGGAGAGGGGAGCTCGGCGGTCAATTTTATAGGCGCGAGGAGGGGCGCGGGTGGCCGAGGACGACGGAAATCACGGTGGAGGTTGTGGTGGCGGCGTTAAAGCACCGAGCAAATGTGGTGATTTAAGGCGACGGAATTTGGGGAAATTAAGGGGAAGCCGGCGACGTGATTGCGCGGCTTTAGGGCGGCGCGGGCGGCGGGCGGCGGGATTTGCGACGGCGAGGAGCACGAGGTCGACGGCAATGGCGGTGAGGGCGTGGCTGGAGAAGAACGATGACAGGTGGGCTCCACCTATCATCGGCTCAGAGAGGGAGGGAGTCCGGATGGACTTTCGGCGCGGGTGCAAAGGAGACAGGCCGTGGCCTAAAGGCCAGCCCACGAGAGGGAGAGGCGCGCGTGCGGGAGAGAGGGGCCGAGCGGCAGAGAGAGAGAGAGGAAAGGGGAGAGAGCAAAAGAGACTTTCAAGGAATTGGGTCGAAACCAGCCCGAGAACAGGAGGAGGATTTTAATTTATTTTTCTTTTAAATTAATCGCATAAATAATCCTTGAATTTTTATAAATACTTGGTGCTCAAATAATTCCAAGAAAATTCTTGAAAATAGATGGATACTCAAATTATTTAATAAAAATATAACCAAATCATTTAGTGATTAATTTATTTATTAAATATTTACTAAAATAGTTTTTGTATTATTAAAATTATTTCGGAGCTCCGAATTTCATGGAAAATTTCGAGAATACTATACGGCATGGAGAATATTTCAACAATATTTCCACCATGATTTTTAAAGGAAATTTTAATTTCCTTAATACTTTCCTTGATAAAATCTTTTGCCTTTTAATTTTTGGAAAATAATTTATTTAATGATTTTTAATCCCGAATGAAAATCGGGTTGTGACGAGCTCCGGGACACCGACGAGTGGGGCCCACCTATCAAGCTTGTGCCCTACCTCGCGCGCCGCCGCCATTTGCGACCCCTTCCCCGCGCGAACCCGAGCCATCCCCGGTCCCCGCACACCTTAAACCCCGCCATCACTCCCCGCCTCTCTCGCGGCCTTAATCGTGTCGGTCGTCGCTCTCGCGCCTCTAATGGCCGGAGTTAATCGCCGGCCATTAATCCCCCAAATCGCTCTCCCTCTTAACTCGACGAGCCATTACGCCGCCTCCCGGCCGAAACCGACCTCCCCGTCCCCTATAAAAGTCGGCCCTCGTCCTCCCCGTCCTCCCCGCCTCACTCCCAAGCTCTCTCGTGCGCCCCTTCGTCCTAGCACCAAGCTCCCGAGCCCCGTCGCCTCCCGCCGGCCTTCGGCCGTGACTCCCCGCCGTTTCGAGCTGCCCCGGACCTCGTCGCCGCCTCCCATCTCCCTCTCGGAGCCTAAGCTCCCTCGGTCGCCCTTCCACGTAGCCTCCCACCGCCTCCCGAGCCGCCCGCGCCATCCTCTTCTCCATCTTCGGAGTCCCGCAATGAGACCCTCCCCTCTCCCTCTCGGCCCAAGCGCACGTCGCCGCTCTCGGGTGCGCGGGGTTTCGCCCGCGCGTGAGCCGCGACACTCTGCCGCACGGATGACGCCGACTAGCCTCCGACCGCAGTGCGCCGTCGTCGGCTGACCGCGCCACCCGCGTCGCTCTCTCGGCCGTCCGATCTGCCTCGGCAGATCGAAGCCGTCAGGCCCCTCCTGCCCGCGTGGCACGCCACGTGTCGACCATGTCGGCGCCACGTGGTGCACCACCTCTCGGCTGTGGACCCGGTCCACCATGGACGCAAGACTGTCGTGGCCAATGACACCATCGTTGACGTCAGCCCTAGCGCTAACGCAATTCCAGGATTTATTGCGCAATAAAATATTAAGGATTTTTTTGCTTTAGTAAAAACATAATTAATCTTCTAAAATTCATATCTTTTCAATCTGAGCTCCGTTTAAGCCCATTCAAATTTCATTAAATTCATAAAAATGTCAAGAATCCATTAAAAATGGTTTTGTTTCATGTTTTAGTAGTTTTTCAGCCTGTTTTGTTGAAGTGCCTTGTTTGTCGTGTAGACCCCGGTAGTTCCTCCGATCCCGTGTACTTCGAAGTCGTCGCGGAGTTTCCTCAGTCCGAAGAGCAAGGAAAGTCATGCTATATTATTGATCATATTACTTCCATTTTTCCAAAATTCCTTGTTTATTCTATAAAACTACATTTATTTTATAATATCATTTTATGGGGAATATTACGCCTTATGGTTAGTATTAAGCCCTAGGCTTGCCACCCTAAACCTTTGATATACTTGGGCAACAACATGACTAGTTTATAGGCCTAGGTTATGCTTAGACCAGCTTAGACTCACTAGCACACTAAATGGGTCATTTCATCTAATCGACATTATTTTGGACACATGAAATGAAGGATATAATCTGAGGACTTTGTGGACCAAACAAATAACTAAAACATGACAAATGGTGGGCTGTGGGCGCTGTGGTTTTGATAGTGGCACCCATGGCATTTAAGGACCAGTTCACGGGAAACCTCGGAAGAATAACCGTACAAACTACAAGCCAGAATGGGCAACGATGGGTCCCGTAGTGTAGCCTTTCCTAGCCGACAAACCCTAGCAAGGGTGAGCGTGATGGAGTTGTAGTCGGCCGAGGGCTTATCGGTTGCTGGGCTGCCGGATTCACCGTGGCACTCGAGGGGGCTGCCCACGGCCCAGGAACGGGAGTGGGTCCGAAACCTTGGTGTGGTTCACTTGGTTAACGAGGGGGTTATACGAAAGGTCCTATCACAATCCCTTTTCAGGGTACCGTGGCGGTATTCCGGCGCATGGGAGACTATGTTGTGGGGCTATGTCTTGTGGGTACAGATGTACACCTCTGATCACAGTAAAACTATTCGAATAGCCGTACCCGCGGTTATCGGCGATCGACCGAATTCACCGTGATTAGTCCCACACTGCTGAAACATGATTAATGGAATATGACTAGTATAGATGGACGGTTTGGGCCTGTCGCAACGTGGGGATAACGTTGAACAGTGTTAGATTTAATATTAATTAATTATTTATTTTACCACTATTTTATCGTGTTCAAATCTCCTCTTAATTGTAAAAACCCTAGCTGTTTGTACTAAAGGCAAACCCTAGCCAAATCCTTGTCTTCCCCTTGCATTCATACCTTTTCTTTTTCAGTATGACTTGCTGAGTACGTGGAAGTACTCATCCTTACCTCATTACGAGAACCCGAGCAAGAAGTGAAGAAGAAGAAGTTGAGTAGACTTTGTCCCGCACTCGAAAGATGCCTATGGAGTGGTTGAAGCCGCGCGCAAGCGTCAAGATTAGGTTTAGATCCTTTTGTTTTTTCGCTGCTCTTTTGTAATGTTTTAAGACGTGAAACTGTAATATCAACAGTTGTTGTATGTGTATCTTGGCTGGTCCTGAACAAGGATTTTAATACACATATAGCTTCGAAAATTCTGATTTGAATTTTTGGACGTGACAAACGCATTCAGAGGGTGTGAGTGTGCTGTTGCGTGTGTAGTGGTGTATGTGCAGTACGTCTGTTGTGTAATAAAAAAGAAAAATGAAATTTTTTATCAAGTATATGAAAAAGGTGAAAAAACATTGGTGAAAATATGAAATGTTTTGTTAAGTAAGAACAAGGTGTAAAAAAGCATGGATCAAAATATGAAATGTTTTGTTAAGGGAAAAAGTATGGAAAAATTGATGAAAATATGAAATGTGAAAAAAAGCATTGATGAAATGTTTTATTAAGTAAGAGAAAAGGTGTGAAAAAAGAAATGAAAATGGATCAAATATGAAATGTTTTGTTAAGGGAAAAAGTATGGAAAAATTGATGAAAATATGAAATGTGAAAAAAAGCATTGATGAAATGTTTTATTAAGTAAGAGAAAAGGTGTGGAAAAAGAAATGAATAGTTCAATAAACGCCCACCGTGGGGCTCGAACCCACGACCACAAGGTTAAGAGCCTTGCGCTCTACCGACTGAGCTAGACGGGCTTATTGCTCAAGTTTTAAGCCAAAAGAAAATTCTCTATCTAATAATATGCCAGAAACATGGAGTGATTTTGTATCTGATCTGATTAGACAGACATCCACCACTACTTCACAATTGGTGTGCTGGTTCAGAAGTACATAATCTGAGTTCGATTTGGGCCCAAAATGGGGAAAATTGACAGAATTACAGCCCAGGAAGATCAGAGAAAGCTCAACGGCTCAACCACCGTCACTTAAACCACCACCTCTCTCAGAATAAAAGAAAAACAAAAATGGAACAAAAGTTTCCAATATTTAGCACAAGGCAGCAAAAAGGCCGCAGACCAAATAACAAAAGTCACAACTGCCATCCAGCTAGGCTGATTTGCTCTGCTCCATTCAACAAGTAAAAGTAGTATATACATTTTTCGTCCCCAAATAAATAAATTCAGTACCCTCGTAACCTGAGAGGCCGTGAAGAATATAAAAATATATAATGATATTTCATCATTACACTTTTACTTTGAGCTTTAGTTTGACCGCCCATCATCACGGGAGAATAAAGAAATGCTCAAACTAATTACAGATGTCCGAAATCAGGAAGATAGGTGGCTCTCTGCTTAGCTTAACATGCTGAATTAGGAGCCTTTGGTCCATTTTGTTGGCCATCAAAATAATTATTTTCTAGCAGGTTGTGAGTTAGCTTCCCAATTATACATAACTAACTAAAAGCATCATACCCCAAAAAAAAAACAAAAACAGAAGCATCTTTACACATGTATCGGAGTATGGCTTCTGATGCAAAGAGTGTATGAACTTGTTGGTGTCTACAATGTTAGCTAGTTTCTTTCAGGTTCTCTACAACCCGTGAAGTTTTATGCAATTCTAGCTAGCCGTACAATACAATCATGATCATAATTAGATTCTGGTTTATTAACAACTGGGAGCTAAAAGATCTTAGTCACTACGTTCCCCTTCCAATATTCCAGTTCTAATCATTTGATATCTGCACAGAAAGAGATCATGAGGTCATCGGACAGCCTGGTGTTACAATCATCAGAAAAAGCGCAGACCTGAATATTTAGGACTGTCAAGTGTTGGAGCAATGGAGCTGCTGCTGCTGCTGCAAACACAAAATAAATTCGTATAGGTGGTTAATTATATATTTGGGACTTATTTGTTTATATCAGTGCTCAATTAGCAAAGATAGCGCAATGTCATCAAAGCCTTCCTAGCCTTGAGATGACTTTGTCATCTACTCCATTTTGAACATTGTTAATTCTTCCAAAGTAGCTAGAGTAATGATTGAGTGTATATAATTTGAGAAGATTGCGTTTGTGGATGGAGGAGAACTTATATATGATTGGATTCTTTACTGCATGAATCCCATCATATGAAAATATCTTTTCCTTTTTCACGAAATAAAAATATCATTCTTTTTTTCTCTGAAAACTAGAGAGCAGAATTGCTTTCAGGGCTATTTTTTTTTCTTGAAAGGAATCGCTCAGGGAAATGTCCAATTCATTTTCCCCTAAATCAAAACGACATTGTTAACTGAACAGTGGAAAAGGAAAAAGAAAAGAAAAAAATCCCAGCTAGTCGTAAATCTTCCTTCAGAGATATCTGGTGTAGTAAAAAAAACTACAGCTAATAACATATCGTGAGATGACGTCACGGGGACACGTGGATTGTGACAACAGACGAAGAGCAGAGAGAGAGCCTAGGGCTTCGCTACAATTTTTTTCCGGACTCGTGTGGGAGAAAGATATATACATCCTGTGAAATCTATGCCAAATTCTTATAAAATTAAGGTGTTTAATGATCTTTCATTATAGGATCGGATTTGTCGTTTTAAAATTTCCTTAGAATACGGTCGCGTACATCTGCTCTCTGTCACCTGCAGGGATTGAGAGATTTTTCCGGGACTAATCCGATCGAACTGCCCAAGAAATCCAAATCATACATAGCTGTCGCCATCCAAGTGCAAGTGTGCAACCTGGAAGCTAGTAATCTTTATCTTCCTTGCACGCCACATCCGCACAAAACATTTAGTAGTGGAAAAGTTAATTACTTTTCTTCCTTTCATTGTATATACATTCATAGAACTCCTATATAACATCACCAAAGTGTGTCAAACGGAATTAATTACAGTGTATATATACATACAAAAACATTACAATGTTTATATGAATATAAATATTTGAGCAACATTCTATTGTGAATTATTCATGATGCTCATTAATCTATAATATTGTTGAATTTTTTTGACAAATCTGCATGCATAAGATCATTGAATCTAGTGTAAGCATAGCATTTTAAGAAATATTGATACTCAACTTTTAAAATTTTATATACGACTGCCAGATCTGTAATATATATTTTCTGGTATGAAATTATTGTTGATAGAAAACTATTTTGGGGAAAATAACTAGCTAGTCATTAACTTAAAGTAATATGGAAAACGTTAGTGCAAACTACCTTAATATTTTGGTTTAGATAGTAATTTTATGGGCACAGGAAATGAAAAAAAACATTGAACATTTTCTTGCCATGTCAAAATTTCAAGTCTATACTCATAATGAATGGAAAATATGCTACGTACTATGTTTGTTTCATGCAGAGTGCTAATCTGTAATGTTTATATCCCCTATCCGTGTGCCCTAATGGCAAGGTGTCGCCAAACAGAGAAAATGTTGGGTTCATATTGGTGCCTTGTGCTGCCACTTGTCTCTAAGTCGGTGTTGTAACGGGTAATCGCAGTTTCATTAGGTCATATGTTGTTTTGTATCGGTGTTGTCCCCAGGGTTGCAATACCATAAAAATCATGGCGGTTTTCACGCGTATCATGGAGGTACGCAACGGCATCCCCCGGTTTCGTTTGAATAATTTCGTGCGAATTCAAAAAATTTAAAAAAAATTATCACAAAAATATATTTATCAGTAATTCAAAAAATAAATTTATCTCTGTCCGTCATGAAAACCATAAAATGTGACGCGATTTGAGGAAAAACCGCGGCATAAATTTGGTTCAAATTTAAATTTCGTTATTGTTCACTTCGTCGTAATTTTTGTAGTTTTCGTGCAAAAATCACACTACCACGCAAGCAAGGACGGTATGGTAAGCTTCGACGAAACCGGAAACCTGTTGTCCATAATAAACTTATATGTCATCGGGATACAGTTGCTTCCGTTATTACCTACGTTGTTTTCCGATTGTCATCAGATCAATTCATTGGCCAATTGAATCATTGTATACCCTGCTTTCTATTGCATCTACTATTTTATCGTCGTCGTAGCTATCGGGCCCATATATATTTGTCTTTTAGTTGTTTGAACTCGTCATTGTGGTGCATACCATGAAACCGCTACCCTATTGATGTCTTGAGTCACCACTTTCGAATACATGGATGCGTGACGTTCCTATTGGTAGCTTGTGCGTGCCACGTGTCCCTTTGTCGGTGTTGTAGTAATCAATTTAGTTCCATTAGAACACATGTTGGTTTGTGCTGCTGTCTCTAATCGATTTAATTAGATGCCAACTATACCTTGCAATATTGTTTCTGTTATCAACTATGTCGTTTTTCGATTGTCATCCAGTCAACCAATTGGACAACGGTGCCGTTATATGCCTGTTTCTGTTATTTTATCGTCATCATATTTATCATGTTCATAATGTGTAGCTCTTTTAGTTTCCCAACCTTAATAGAGTTATTAAACTACCAACCAACAGAAATACCGAACAATGTTTTTTAACCTAGTACAGTGCAGAAGAATGGGTTTTTGTAGCGACAACCACATGCCATAACTCGCAGCAGACACTCCGCCACCTCCATGATCCGCCATTGCCGAATAGGAGAATTTGAGCGGAGGTTATGAACCAGTAAGCCCTTGACAACCTGTAACATAATGTTTGCAAAATAACAGGAGAGAAAAAGGAATGAATATTTAATGTTGACAGCGGATAAATAATTAGCAGGAAAAGAGAAACACACAGAGAGAGAGAGAGAGGATGAAGTTAAAATGGGAGTGATTTGGCATCCAGAAGGATGACAGCAAGGACAGGGACAGGGAGGATGCAGATATCAAGTGCAAAAGGGTGGAGCTAGCTGTTGTTGATCCATCAAAACCCACCAAAAGCTGAGTCAGGGCGGGGGGGCGCGCGCGGCGACGAAGCGAGGAAAGGAAACACATGAAAAGGCTGGCCTGCCTCTGCCTCTGCAATATATGAGAAGAGGCAGAGCGCGACAGGAGAGTCGAGCGAGCGGGCACCAAGCCGCGGCGCCATCGCTGCATCTGCAATTCTGCATGCGCAGCAGCCCAACCCAACGCGAGGCATCCGTGTACGTTACACAATAGGAGGCGCCGGCGCCGGCGGCTATATAATTAAGGCACGCCTCTCGCCGTCGCTTGTCACCCCAGCAGTCAGCTCCACCAGCGGATTCTTCGTTTCATTCTTCGTCTCCGGCGGAAGAAGATGAGCTTGTTTGGCCGGAGCTCCAGGTAGGAGACGACCGAACGCTTGCTGTGTTTTCCTGTTGCTTTTCTGGACTAGATCGATCTGTGCTCCCTCTTTGCATATTGACTGGCATGTTGTTGTTGTTCTGCTTGCAGGAGCCATCTGACGTTCAGGCCCAAGAAGAGCTCCCCTTCCACCAAGGTACGTACACATACTTATAATATACTACCTAGTTTTCAATTCTTGTTCGTTTTTTCGTTTTAATTATTTTGCACGTGCGCGCAAGAAAGCATTCGCGGTTTAATTTCTCCGAGTTCTTGCATGGGAGATCAGCATCAGGGATCAACGAGTAATTTGGGCCTTAGGGGGATGGGATGGTACGACGATTTGCCGTTGATAGCGCTATCCACATTAGGTGCTAGCTTTCCATGATCTTAGGCGATACTATCCCAGTAGAGGTGAAGCCGTAGTAGACAATAGGTGGTGAAGAAAGGATTTTTTTTTTACTTTTTTTTTTGTATGGAAGAAGAAAGGGGTTTTACCAGATAGGTCGGTTTCCTGTTGTCCCTTAATCCGTCTTTCTTTTTGTTTTTTTGAAAAACGTTTATTCTTTTTATTTATCTGTCCTTTTTTTAAAATAATAATTATATTTGCTAGCTGTTTTTATACACAAAACTTTAGGCGGCAATGTTAATTATGTTAAAAGACATCACCCATACATATAAATATATTCGTACGTAGCACTATTTTAGCTACGTCGACATGTTGCTGTTAGGTTCATATATAGTATTTCTAAGAAAGTCTATATATCTTTTAATAAAAACATCGAGGATTATTTCTATAAATTATTTATGAAAAAAGGTTTTGAAAAGCAAAACAAATCTCTTGTTTCCTTGCGGGTAGTTAACGCCAAAGCTGTTCATGCATGGTGGCATTCAGGGGCTAAAATGGACATCTAGAAAAGGTTCGATCACTTAGGATATCCACAATATAGTGGAATAGCAGTTAATAGATATTAAATACATTTTGTTACCAGGTAAGATACACTGTGAAGGTGATAAATAATTACTATCAAGGCATAAATTTATTATCAGGTATAAACATTTTATGGTGGGTCCCTTCTATTTTATTTTAATTGCGGCATTCCTTATGTTTTGGGAATTTTTTAGGTGGGTCCCACCTTCTTACCCACTCCACACATACATATATTATGGTGTTTCTTCAATTTACTATTGTCACCTTACACGGACCCATCTTACTGCATAATATTGTAACAAACATTGAGGATGCCCTTAAGTTACATAAAGAGGATTTGGGGGGTTTAGCCTTGCATGCTCAGTTCTGAAACTGAAGTTCAGTTTCCAATAAACGTGATGCTTGCTTGCAGGGGTTGCAGCTGAAGCAGCACATCGATGCCACCCTGGGCAGCGGAAACCTGCGAGAGGCGGTCCGTCTGCCAATTGGAGAAGATCTCAACGAATGGCTCGCTGTCAACAGTAAGCCACCATCTCAACTACTAATTTCATCATAACCTCTTATGTAATGATCTGGGGATCCTGTTTTAACAGTTGTATCTAGCAGGAGAAAATATATTAGTCTCTCAAAGAATATGGATCATTGTTTCTTCCATTCCAATCTAAAATAAATAAATATGGAAACAATCATAAGAAAAAACAAACAAGACAGATTATGATGTCATCATATAATAGTATACACAAACATGTAAAATGAGTTACACAAGGAGCACACACCAGAACAACAAAATCAGATTGTGAAAAGTGCAATCATATTCATAATTGAATTTGTTGTTTCTGTGTGCCCTTCTGTAGCTATAATTTGACCTTATAGGTTGGTGCAACCATAAGTGAGGCAACAATCTATTTTGCTGAATATTCTTAATGCTTTTAACTATTTAAATTGAATGCAAGAAAGGCTGGGACGTTTCAGAGGGCTTAAAATCCACTTCTTTTATCTACTAAGAGAGTATATCAAGCTCTGAGGAATATGTCATTGTTTCTTTCATTCCAACCTAAATAATCGTGGAAAGAGTCAAAAATTGCATAAGATAGAGTATGATGTTATATAAAATAGCACAAATATGCAAAATTAAATTCAAGCTACAGAAGAACACACAAACAACAAATAAGACTATGGCCCCATTTGGTAGGGATTCTCCTCCCGATTCTCAACGAATCAATAGAATCCCCGCCAAACAAGTTATTTTGAATCGATTCCGAGAAAAATCATTTCAAGTGATTCAACAATTTTACATAGGGAGTGAGAATCACCTAAAAACAGTTCTCTCCGTAATCATCTCGAAACCAGTTCTCCCCAAGAATCACTTAAAAATCACCTAAAATATTGTTCTAATTATTACTTTATTATATTGATTCGATTCTCTCCGAATCTAATTCGGAGAATCGAATCTAGAATCATAGAATCGAAGCCCTACCAAACGGGCCCCACGAAAGGTGCCGTTGACATTCGTAATTGAATTTGTTGTCCTTGTGTGCCATTTTGTAGCTTGAATCTGACCGTGCATGTAGGTGGAGCAACAAAGATTGATACATTTTATTAAATACTTTTAATTCTAAACAAGAAGGAGTTTGAAAACCTCTCGCGCCGCTCTCCCCTGGGACGGCTCGGGAGGCGACGGCCGGCTGCCCCTTGCCCCTCCTTCCTCCTTTCCGCCTCGCCGCGCCCGAGCGACCGCCGCAAAGCCGCACGATCGCAAGGACGGCGACGACGGGCTCCTCGTCGATGGCAAGCTCGGGTGGCTGGGGCGGCGCCCGGAGCTAGAGCGAATGAGAGAGAGAGGCGCGAGATGAGTGAGGAAGGTGACCACGACGTCGTGCTACGCCCGCGTCGTGCCTAGTGCCCCCGCACCTGGCGACGCCGGGTACGAGATCCGTGCGCGGCAGCCGACCGCATCCGCCGCGACCGCAGTGAGATCTCGGCGCGCTCTTCCCATGCCGCTAGCGGCGGCGCTGAGTGTGCCATCAAGGGTCGACCGGGGCGATGCCGCGCCATCGCGAGGCGTACGGCGTCGCGACATACCAGGCGGTGGCTGCCCAAATCCAGCGTCCCCCGGCGAGGCGGCTCTCAAAGACGACGAGCGACGACGGTGGAGGAGATGTGGGTAGCGGCCGTGGCGCCGACCCGACGAGTAGTCGGCGGCGCCGGATGTGGACAAGGGGGAGAAAGGTACGGACGGGGTCGAGGTCGGCGTCGAAGGCGAGATGGATCATGTCGCGGACGATGGCGCGATCGGCGGCGTTGAGGCCGGTGCGGCGTGTGCGCCAGAGCACCTGTAGGATGTACTTCACCGACTCCTTGGAGGACGCGCGCGCCAGGAGCGGGAGGTGCTTGTGTCCCCACAGCACCGCCGCCGCCGTTCGACAGAGCGGGGCGTGGACGGCGGACCCGACGCCCGTGCGCTGCTACTCAGCGGTCCACGTCGGCCCCCTTGGCGTGGAGCCGGCGAAAACCCTAGAGACGAGAAGAGCAGCAATGCCGGTGGCTGCGGAGAGTGGGGCGCAGACGGCGGACCCGGCAGCGTGGACGGCGGACCAGGCGGCGCAGACATAGCCGACGGCTGATCTAGGAGTCGCGGAGGCGTAGGCGGCGACGGGTTGCGGGCACCGGCGTGGCGAGAGGAGAGGCCGACGTATTTTGGGTGTGGAGAAAAGAAAAAAGAACAAGAGGAAAAGAGAGAAGAAAAAGAAAAAAGAGGGGAGAGAGAAAGAAAAAAATAGAAAAATAGAAAAAGAAAAAGGGGAAAAGAAAAAGAGAAAAAAAGGAAAAAGTAAAAAGTAAAAAAAAAAAAGAGAGGGATCGGGGATGTTGCAACATGATAACGACGCGAGAAGGCTTGCGTTGCAAAGATGTGGCCGGCGGCGGAGGTGACCGACGAGGTGCGGCCTGTGCGGAGGCCGACATGACGCGGCGAGACGAGGCAAGCTCATGGTTGCGGCGCAGGGTGGCATGGAGAGGCCCTACGACGACTCAGAGATTTGATGGAGATCGGGGGAGCAGGGCAACTTATCTCTCGCTATGACGACGATAAAAGAAACATATTCGTGATGACGAGTGCGTAGCGGGCGTGGCGTTGCCCCGCAAAGAGGAGTGCAGAGCGGGCGTGGCATGGCCCCGTGAAGGGAGTGCAATAGCGGGTGTGGCGCAGCCCCTGCAAGCGGCGAGATGGTGTCCAACGGCGGATGTGGCGAGGCCCCCGCTTTGAGCCGTGTGAGAGATCCGGATCTCGGTAGTTTTCACCCCGTCAAGTGGGGTTTAGCGTTGCGGCCCGACGGCGACGCAGTGCGCATGGCGGGACCCTTTCGGTGCAGTGCAGTCTGTCTCCCCCTAATGTCCAGTTGCCTTTGAGCTCCGCTGTAAGATTTCGATGTTTGGTTGCGTATAGGTTTGGTGGGTGCCGCCGTATAGGTTTCGTTTGGTTGGCCGTGTGGGGTGAGTTTGGGGTTGTTACGGCTGTTTTGTGGAGGCTCGCTTTTGAGCGTTTGACCGTGTTGATGTTTCAATCCAACTGGGTGAGTTTCTTTCTTTCTTCTTATTTTTCTTTTTCCTGTCTATGGTCTCCAAGTGTTGTAGTCTTGTATTTTTTTTCTACTCTATCAATGGAACACGCGATATTTTGTGCGTTTCATTTAAAAAAGAAATACTTTTGATTCTTTTAGCTATTTAAATCGAATGGAAGAAAGGCTGTCACCTGGCAGTATGGCACGTAGTACATATCATTGATGAGAGCTCAAAATATATCGACTTCCTATACGTTGCAGGAACTTGCTAGTCTCTGTTCATAGTGAAGAAGCAAAATGCAGTCAAGTAGTCATGTGTAGCTCGCTTTTGTGCACTGCTCTTGTTTGGCTTTTTTAGTTGGTGACTTGAATCAAATGCACTGGAAAATTGCACCGGTGTTTTAAACTGTACTTTCTGATGGCCTCTCTCTGCAGCCGTAGACTTCTTCAACCAAGTGAACGTTCTGTACGGAACCCTGATGGAGTTCTGCACTTCAGCTACCTGCCCGATCATGTCTGCCGGACCAAAGTATGTAGATATCTCTTTTAATCTTTTTACGCCTACAAATCCAGCGAACCAACAGATTTACACAAGAATATATCTGAATCAGAAAATCGATCATGTACTGTTTCAGGTGTATTCTCTGAACTAACGAGAATTAATTCAGGAATGAAATCTTTTTTGTTTTTTTATGACAAATGCAGGTACGAGTACAGGTGGGCTGATGGAGTGAAGGTGAAGAAGCCTGTTCAAGTGTCTGCTCCAAAGTACGTGGAGTACCTGATGGATTGGGTGGAGAACCAGCTCGACGATGAGGCCATTTTCCCTCAAAAGATTGGTAATTAAGCTAGCTAGTCTCTGACTGATAATGATCAATCGTTAATTAATTTGTTCGTTGCAGCACACACAGTAGCAGATTAATTAAGCTGATGATGAGTTTTGATGGAGAAATCATCAATCAATTAATGTAATTAACTAATTGCAGGGGCTCCCTTCCCTCCAAACTTTCTCGAGGTGATCAGGACCATCTTCAAGCGGCTCTTCAGGGTGTACGCCCACATGTACCACTCGCATTTTCAGATGATCCTCAAGCTCAAGGAGGAAGCCCATCTCAGCACTTGCTTCAAGCACTTTGTGCTCTTCACTTGGGTAATTAATTATTCTTTTCTCTATCTCAAGTCTTCAAGGAAATGATATTAATGATAATCCTTATATGTGCAATTTTTTCAAAGGGAAACGGTAAAAGAAAATTAAAATCCGTCGAAATATTATGGGAAGAAATGTATTATGTCTGCATAAGATTGAGGGAACACCACCTATATGCCACCTGTTTTTGATTTTTTTTAAAAAATATTAATGGAATATTGGAATGCAAAATAAAGGAGTGTCTTTGGTGCAATCATTCAAATGCCTTTCCTGATTTGTTTTAATTAGTTTAGTGCTTTAGCAGTTGTGATCCATCATTCTGCATGCAAAGTCAACTTACTTGTGTTCTTAAGAACCATGCTTTGCAAAATTTAAGGAATTGTTGGGGACACACAAGCATTCCATTTGCTGTATGATTTGTTCCCAATGATGATGTTTTTTGTTTGATCTCAACCTCCTTTTTTAAATAGCAGCATTTAGTTGCAAAATGAGGGTCAAATTCCATACAAGAATGCATGCACATTTCTCCATCAAATCTTGCTGTAGCTCAGTGTTGAATTAATTAAAGTCTCATCTTTGACTAATTGCTATACTTCACAATTCTTACTTGCAGGAATTCCATTTGATAGACAGGGCAGAGTTGGCTCCTCTCTACGAGTTGATCGAGCCGATAGTGTTTCGGTACTTTTAAGAGCGCTGCAACAACTGATGAGGCAAACTTCAGAGAAACCTTGTTGTTTTTTGTATGTCTCCGTTGGCCCGCAGGATTAATTTGCAGCCCTTTTCCCCTTTTTGTTTCCTTTCAAATTTCATGAATTTGGATGAACTGTCCAATTCATGTCCATTTTGGGAGTGGGTTAATTGGTGCTGTTGTACTCAGTTCAGAAGTACTAATCTGCAGTTGCTTTTTGTTGCAATCTGTTGTGATTAGTTCAAATGCAATTTTGGGTTTCGGCGCCTTTATATATTCTGATCATGTCCTGATCGTGGGCTTGGGCCAATGGGCCATCAATTAGTTAATTCCTTTCTGAATGCTCCGTGTCTATATATTCATTGATGATGTTGATGTAACTAAAGCTCGATGTAGCCCATTTCTTGTTGTGAATGCAGGCCCAAATGGATAGCAAAAATGAGAAAAAAAACAGTACATGAACAAGATAGCTGGATTAGAAAGACAGATTTGTTACAGGATTTACATGAACGAGATAGCAACAAATGGAGAGCCATGTTTTTTGCAAACTTGTTACAGGATTAGAAAGACAGGAAAGCTGGATTACACACAGGAAATTAATTCTTCAGATTCTAAGACAATCTGAAGAAAGAGGAAACTGTGGTAGGAAGGACATCACGTCGGTCTGATTGTCGATGAGGTTCGTCCATATTGTTGGACGAGACTGACGACCTCGCCTCTCGTCAGCTCTACTTGTTGGCAGCCATGCAAGTTGTTGTTCAGGTTTTTTCGGTTTTTTTTTAAAAAAGAAGTGAACTTTCTGTTGTTGCACACTTGTAGCTTGCAAACAGAAAATTTAGAGGAGTTTTAGGTCGAATTGTCATCTCAATTTCCCGTCTAGAATTATTGAAGTTGGGTTTTGATTGGAGTTTGGAGCTTGTCAAGGGACAGACAGATAGATAGTAAAGTGGAGTCACCACTGTTACTATTACTTGGCTCCTCATCGTCAAGACGGACACGGACCACAGGCCAAGGCAATCTTGTAGCTAGGATCAGAAGTATATTGTAATGTTGTATACGTAAACAAGGTGCGGCGGCGCCAACAGGGACGGCGAGAAACCGGCGGTCTCATCTTGTCTCAGCTGCCAACTTGGTGTGTTATCCAAATACTTCTCCAGAGATGGCATCTGGAGCATCAAAATCAGCTACTACTAGTAGTAGCGTTTTGATCGTCTGCACCGTGCAGGAGGAGTATATATAGCAGCCACAGTGCAGGCAAGTAGACATGTATCCTCTGCCTCTTCAAATAGTCCCATATACATCTCTGTTGTTGTCTCTTTGGGTTATCTTCTTCTTCCCTCCGTAGGATCTCGAGTTGCTGCTTGTGCTGTCCCTGAAGAAGGAAACTAAGTGCAGTTGGTGTTGGCGAAAGGGAATCAAGGTAACAAACACCTCTCTGCACTTCTGCACCTGTGCACAGCCTTGAGTTTGCACCCTCTGTGAATTGTGGTTATAATTGTCATAAGAAATGCGCGTCCATCTTGTAGTTTTGTGCGGTACGAGTACATAATATTAATGTACTATCAATTAGTTGTTTTGTTTTGCGTACATAGAAGATAAGTTTCCAACTACATTTGCAAACACTCCCTAAAAGATATACATGACAATGCGATTCTCGAAAGTATACCAAATTGTATTTCAGATAAAAGAAATATTACCTTTGTACAAACGACACGGCAAAGGAGCAGCGACTTTGGAGTAGTATACAGACGTTAAGCGATATTTGGTTGGTTGCCTCACTTTATCATGTCACATTTTAGCAGGGATATAAGTGGGTACTTATTGTTGTACAAATTTTGAAAGAAAAAAAATAAACAAGTGGGATAAGCGGGAAAAGCCCGTTTACTCGCCTCACAATCATGCCACGATTTTTTAGACATATGTTTATTTTGTTACCGTAACTATAACTATGTTATGTCATACTTTCTTACCCATATACCCACATGTCACACTTTTAGATTTTAAACTAATCATGCTACAGTTATGACTAACTATTTTTAGCCACACTTATACCACCTTACTGCAACTTCGTGTAACCATAGTTATGGCAAGGTTAGACATTAAGAAAAACCCTAACTACAGCGTAGTAGTGCAAAGTTGGGGCGCTGGGCCGTGCTCCAATCCATCCATATCATGTTTTTTTGTTTGTTTGTCCGTACATATCTGATGCTAGTTTTTCTTGTCCTGCTTATCCACAACCCCTCCTCCTCCTTGTGCTTGTTCCTCAACACAGGTACCGTGCCAGGCTGCCATAGGCCAGCACCAGCATCGGCGCCAACAGAGATGACACAAAACCGCTCCCTTTTTCCTTTCTTTTTTTTTCTTCTCCTCCGTTTGTTTGTCAGTGTCCACTACAATAACATTGGTGGCGATAATGATACGTGCAGACAAGCAAAGCAACGAGACTCTCCGGTAATCAATACTAAGTTTTCTCACTCACTATAAGTGGGAGCTTCTATCTTATCTCCACTTCTTCAGACTTCTCAGACTCCTCTCTCTCTCTCTCTCTCTCTTCCTCTCCCTTCTCTTGGACTCTACCTCGATATCCTTCCTCCTCAATTCTCCTTTCCCTCTCCTCCTCTTTCCCATCTGCTGTAGCCCCCGCTTAGAACGAGAATTTAATTACCAGCCGAGCCGGAGTAGTTTTTTTAATCTCTGCACATCCATCGGTATGTTCTTTCTTTCTTTCTGCATGATTCAATTTTCCTGTTGTTAATTGTGATGATCCGGCCATCTATCCTGGACTGGTTTATCTCCCTTTTGTTGGTGTGTGCTTGGGTTGGCTTTCAGCCAGGAGGACGACTCACTAAGTCACTAGTCTGGATCTGGTGATCAAAAGGCGTCTCTGAAAAATCAGGGTTGATGTTGGGGTGGGGGGGATCGAGTTCATGTCTCTTTGTTCGTCTTTGATGGGAGAAAAATGAGTAGGAATAAATTGCGATTTGATTAAACTTAATTAATAAATTTTTGTTGTCCTAGAAATGATGAGGTGTTGCTGCTGGGAGGGAGATAATAATGTTTGCAGAATAGTCGCCCTGTCACAATCAATCGTCCGTTGAGGATAAAGCGCTTATCCAACCACAGGGCCACACTATGGCACCTCAACTAGAAGAATCTTGTCTCTCACTCACTCTGGCACTTGCGAGCTGCTCACTCTGAGCTCTTCAGATATTCAGATCGAACTTTGATTTGGAGTTTGGATGATTAATGAATCATGTTTTCGTTCTTATAATGAACAAATAGATTATTAAAACAAAGGTATTAATAAAGGTTCGTAACATCAAAACCTCATCTTTGATTGCTCTGTTGTAACTACCACAGAATAATCCTCTTCTCTGAAACCTGTAATTCAGTACTAGTGTCCATTGATTTATGTGCCAAGATTGTCCCTTTTTATCAGATAACTTATACTTGTTTGATGCTTACAAGGTTTACTATTCATTTGATTTTCCAAAAGTTACCCAATGTTTTGCCTCTTGTTGATGTTTGTATCTCATTGTCTGCCTCTCTCTGAACAGAGCTCATCATCAGACTGAAAAAAGGGGAGAATCTGATCACTTATATGGCCCTCAAGACACTGCAAGTTCCATCTAGCTTTGCAAGGCCGATCAACCGCAGCTTCGTCGGTTCTTCTTCGTCTCAGAATTCTCTGCGGCCAAAGCCTGCATCGGCAGGGCTCGCCGCAAGTGTCGCCGGAGAGAGGCGCAGCAGCTCCCGGCCTGCGGTGGAATGCAGGGGCGGCAGCAACCTGCACGGCTGCGTGGACGAGGGCGCCGTGGCGTCGAGGCACCAGGACCAGGCGGCGGAGATCCCCATCGTGCTGTTCCCGTCGGTCGTCTTCCCGGGCGCGACGGTGCAGCTGCAGGCGTTCGAGTTCAGGTACCGGATCATGGTGCACACGCTGCTCCAGGAGGGGCTCACCAGGTTCGGTGTCGTATACTCCGGCGGTGGCGGGGAGGGGGTGGTGGCCGGCGAGGTGGGGTGCATGGCCCACGTGGTGGAGTGCGAGCGGCTCGTCGACGGCCGGTTCTTCCTCACCTGCGTCGGCGGCGACCGGTTCCGCGTCATCGGCGCCGTCAGGACGAAGCCGTACGTGGTCGCGAGGATCCAGCCCCTGACCGACACGCCCAGCCAAGAAGAAGGCGGCGGCGACATGGTCCGCCGCCTCGTGGAGCGAGTGGAGGAACACCTCAAGAACGTGACGGTGCTGTCGGACAAGCTCGGGTGGAGCCGGCAGCCGCCGCCGCTCCGCATGACTTCTTCGCCGTCGTCGCTGTCGTTCGCAGTGGCGAGGGAGCTCGTGGAGGACCGGCAGGAGCAGCAGGCGCTGCTCCGGCTGGACGACGCGGCGGCGCGGCTGGCGCGGGAAGGGAGGTACCTGGAGCGCAGGAGCAGGTACCTGGCGGCCATTGCGGCGATCAAGGACGCCCTCGGTGGCCACCTCTACTGCAACGACAAGGAGACAACGCTCGAGTGAAGTAATTAATAACCGGCCACTGGTGAGGACTCCCATGGCCATAGGTTTCTTTGGTTTTGGCTTCTCTGCTTCGGAATTCAGAGTTAGAGTCCAGAGTTCTAGTGTAAATATTTTGTAAATTCCTGGATGCTGTTTTTTGTGCTGAAAACTTTTGCATTGAGTAGATGTATGTAGGAGTACTTTGTAATGTACAGAAGGATTAATGTACCACTACCATCTGCAGGTTATTCAGAGGATAAATAAGAGTACACCATGTAGCATTGTAGCAAAAGAAGGGAGAAACATAACGTAAGGGCTCTCACACGGATGTTCGTGCAAGGTTTAGGCCAGTGGCAGACACGGAATTTATGGTTCGGTATTTACACTTATAAATAATCGTTTCATACAAAACATAAAAGTTAAGGATAATATTCATTAAATTGTGACAATAACGTAAATCCAGTAGATATAGTTCATACTATAGTAATCTCAAGAATTTGAGCACATTATAAAATTAACGTAAATCCAGTAGATATAGTTCATACTAGGGAAGATTTCAAGAATTTGAGCACATTATAAAATAACTAAGAGATCCTCTGAAACATAGGAAAAAAACACACAAATAGGAAAAACATAGAAACAAAATGTTATGCACATTGGATTCCTAAGGGATTTTAAAACACATGAAAATTTCAAAACTGCTGTTTGATTTGGCACACATAAAAAACACAGAAATTCAAGATATAACAAAAAGAAAACATGAGGTGAGACCTTATACTTATTTTCCACCAAAATTTCTCTAAAATAGCCCAGTCTATAGAAATTTCAAAGAAATTAGAAGGAATCGTTCCTTTGTTTCAAAGAGTTCCACAGGATTATTTTTCATAGGATACATATTCTCTAAAATTCCTAAGTTTTTTCTTTGTTTCAAAGGGACCCTAAAGAAACCCAATGTTGAGAAAATACTAGAGAAGAAAGTATTAGACCCAATAGAGCATATAAATAAGCAAATACCTATATATAATTTTATTTTTCATAAAAAATACAAACGGGTCTCTACCTCAGTTGGTTAGATGGCTCTAGTAACACTCCTCAGGTCCTGGGTTCGACTCTTGACTTGCGTAAGGTCTTCTTCTACACATGATGCCTGAGGGTTGTCAGTGGATCCGCCACTGGACTAGGCACTTGAACACCCGCGCTTAGGTTTATACCTTGAAAGTTTATATATTCGATCCAAAGGATTTTAATAAAAATATTTCTATACTAAAAGTTTCTATGTATAAACACAATAGGTACTAGCAAAGTGCCCCGAAGATATATATTTCAGCTGAACTCCATTAACAATATTGTGTATTGGTGTCGTTATCATGTTTGGATTTCCTATGACGTTTTTCTTTGTTCGGTTGCTTATGTCGATTTTGTTGTCGGTTTTGTAATAAGTGGTATCGAGCCTAGCCCATGGAAATAGATATCCAAGGCAGAGGTAATATGGAGGTGCCCCACACTGCGACTACTCCACATAATGTCCAAGGAGGGACATTGACGCAAGGTGGAGCACAATGGCAATTCAACTGAGTTTGATTGGTGGAGTTGAAACTTTGGGCAAGGTCTTGAACAATTCGATGGGCTGCAATAGACAAGGAGGTGACTAAACGTGGTGCTCGAGTCGATGGCGGTGGAAGCGGTTGGTGATTCAATCAATGGTGTCGGATTCTTCGGGCAGGTGGCTCGGGTGGTTGCAAGTATTTCTGCAAACGAGAAGATGCAAAACTCATGGTGCAATAACGTTTGTTCAAACATAAAATAAGTATGTACCTTTAGCTTGTTGATGTGTAACATAAGGACGACTATATCCGAGCCAATAATGTCCTCATTCCTCCCTCTCTTGATTGGAAACCATCCTCGGTTTCATCGTGATGAACTTATCTTTATCTTGTACAAAATAGGGTGAGGTAGATTTCTTGATGGCCATATGGTTGGATTCTAAAATTTTGATACTTGAAGAACACCCCCTTCTTGCAAACCAACCTGTAACTCATTTGAAAAACTAGAGAAACTAGATAGAGAATTATTTATACGCATGCGTTCTCTAGACAATATATCTCATCATGAAAAGAAGGTATATCCAAATTTGAACGAATATATACCCTATGCACGTTATACTCTCTGTTATTATCATATTTGCCAATAACATGAAAAACTACATGAGAAGGACATGGCAATTCAAATCTAGCAAATATTTTTTCTCTAATTGAAGATAACCACATATATTTAAAGAAGATAGCAATCTCAGCTCTTCATTCTCGCTAGCAATGTGAATAACATGTTTAAACCCAACACATGGTGGTTCAACTATAGAACTAACATGTTCATTCACCAGTTGTGACATGGATATAAGCAAAGCATCACACAACTCTACTTTGTCACTAGAAACAACAGGCAAATTATTTTGTGACAAAGGTATTTCAACAATTGTTTCTACTATAGGTTGCTCTAATGTAGCATAAGTACTGGGCATATTTAGCACATCAAAACTATTCATACCTTGAGTAAATGTAGCACCATTATCATTACCTTTGCTCTTATTTTTAGAAAATTGTGGGTGTTGTCCCAATTAAACTTTCTTGCAACATGCATGAAGCAACGGGTAGGTCTTCTTTCTCTAAACTTTTTTTCTCTTCCTTATTACTTTGGTTGTTGATACCTGCAAAATGTTAGTATCCAAAACAAGAGCTAGAGCATGTGGCTCCTCCTCAAAAAACAAGTTGTTTATCTTTGCAAATAGCTACATCTAATTAAGGGCCAATATTTTCTCTCATGAGTATTTTCATTTTCTTCCAAGTTTGAGGCAATTCAACATGTGAAAAACATGTGAAGACAAGGTTAAATTCTGCCACCATATTAATGCATGATAAGTTAAAGCACTAGTGGCATTCCTAATCTTCCGTCTTTCACACATACGTCATCGTGCAAAAATTTGATGTATTGTATTTTCCTATTCATTATATTTTTCACTATCAAATCCGTCATAAGAAAGAACAGATGAAAGAATGTACCCAAACCTCGATGAAGTAGATGCAGCAATAGGAGTATGACTCTCATCCAACTTTTTTATCTCTTTTTCGTCTTTGATGTGAGATGCCATGGTTAGTGGAAAACAGAAGATAACACAAAGATATTATCCCTATCAACTACTAGGTAGTATAAGTCACACACTCTCAAGCATCTTACCATGCTCTTACAAGTGTTATACTTACACAGCAAGAGATGCAATCGGCGGCTAGCTGAGGCACCGCATGAAGTGTAGTGTAAAAATTGCGAGAGGATGTCAATTCTGATCAAAAGTATGTGTAACTTGGAAGGCACATAGATAATAGCAAAGGGAAGCAATTGTGCTAATCAGAAAATGCAAAGTTGAATAATTGTTCGAAGTAAGTATCGTGCTAGTCCTAGGTTAGATCGTACTAGAGACACGAGCCTAGACAAACTATACCACAAGATAACATACAAAACAACTCAACCACAACTCTGATATATTAAATCAAGCTCAAAGATAACAACTGGATTTCTCTTTTCTTTCTTTTTTTGCTCTTTCTTTCCTTTTTTTGGTGCGGATTTTCTTTTTCTTTTTTTCTAAAGCACCTTTCTGCCTTTTCTCTCCTTTTTTTTTGCTTTTTATATTTTTCAACAAAAACTGACTCAAGGACCTCAAAGCAAAACGACAAGGACTCAAACATAAATATGAAAATTACATGGACTTGACTGTAAAAGTGCAAACCATAAAATTAGACCTCTACAAAAACAGAATGCTCTCCTCGTATTGATTCCATTTTTGCAAACAAAACTCAAATCCAAAACCAGAAACAAAACCGCTCCACTAAATCTCCAACTATGTCTTCCTCCCTCATGTGCAATAGAAACACACCACAACCACATAACAGAAACCCTAAACTTATACAACTCTAAAAACCAACCGATAAAAACTTATGAGAACTACAAAAATAGAACCCTGACGACGAGGCGATTCCGTTTTTGTAGGTCCTGATGAGAAAAAGAGACGGTGACAACAACGATAGTGGTACTAAATGTGACCAGAACTAAACTCTAAACTCCTCCCTATTGTCGGCTTCCGACCACCGTTAACCGGAGCCTTTCACCTCACTCCTCCACCTTAACACCTCCATCACATTCCCCCGGTCGGCGGCCTTTCCCGTCCACCCGTTCCCTACTCGCGGATAGCCACCTGACCGCCATCGCCGTTGCCAACCCGAGGGGTCTTGCCGCTTCAACCGTGTCGGCCGCCTTCTTCTCGTCGCATCCCTCCGCCGCGAGGCTCGGTGAGTGCTCCCCCATCCCTTTCCACCCCTCCGCTGCTTCCCACGCGTGCCACCGCGCTAGATGGTCGTTGCCGCTGACCATCGGGGCGTTCGTCGCATGTCGTCGTTGTCCGACTGTGGTTGCCAGCGAGCCCGCGAGCTCGCCTTCGCTTTGGTCGCCCGATCCGTTCCTGGGCGAATCTCGACCATATGCGTGGCACCCACATGCCTGTCACATGGTGTGCCCATGGCTAGTGCATGCATGGACCCGGTCTACCGTGTGACCACCCCCCTTGAGTCACCGACGGATGGGGCCCATTGGTCGGAACCGCTCTCCCTCGGCTGACGCCGTAATTCATATTAATTGTGCAATAAATCATTTCAATTCTAGTAATCCATTTAAACATCTCAAAACTTCTAAAATTCAGAACTAATTCATACGAACTCCAAATTGAGCCATTGAACTTTCAAAATTCATATAAAATTGAGCTCTAACATGATCGTTTACTTGTACTGTTTACTTGGTTTTTATTAGAGTTTTCCTTGTTTTGTGTGCCAGTGTGTAGAATCCGTCGTTTTGAAGTATCATGACCGAAACGAAGAGTTTGGAAGATTAGGTTAAGAAGCAAGGCAAGTCACACATTTCTCTTTGAACATGTTGAACCTACTTAATAAAACATTTTACCATTTACAAATAAATTTCATGTTTTGCTAATTACATTAGAGTAGGAATTATCTATCTACTTGCTGGTGACCCATTTACTTGATATCCACTCTTTGTCAAACTTTGGGTAATAATTTGACTAGCTTGTGTCACTTATGTTGACCTTGCTAGAATTATGATATGCTTAGCCATGCTTAATTACCACTAGATCACTTAATGAGATAATCACTTTATTTACATTTTAGTATCTTGATGAGCTATGAGCTCGAGACACCTAGCCATGTTTTATTGGTCATAACTGTTAGTGATATGCCCTAGAGGCAACATGGAGATGTTGGATATCACGTCAATGTTTATGTATAAATGAATAAAGTGTTATTCAGTTCCATGAAATAGACATCTTGTATTGATCAATAAGTACGTGACTTATTTATGAGACTCTATATGTATGAATCTATTTCTAAACGATCCCTGATCATATGTCATATTGTTGGAACAAATATGATTCTAAGATCGGCATGTTTATTGATTGATGATCATGTCTCATAGATCATGGGTATGGAGATACCAAATCAATAAACATGGACATATGTGTTGAAGAACACATTGTTGGATAGACCCACCATGAGACACTACAGAATTAATGTGCCATTAGTTGGTCTCGTGTAGTGTTGGTACAAAGTCCTTAGACTGAGATCACCATGGATTCCAACATGTGTAGTAGCCTACTTTGGGACTACCAAACGCTATTCCGTAATCGGGTAGTTATAAAGGTAGTTTTCGGGTTTGCTATGAAACATGGAGTGGGATGTGAGTGATCAAGATGGAATTTGCCCCTCCTTTGGAGAGATATCTCTGGGCCCTCGAGGTAATGGATTATGGAAATGCATGGCCATGCTAAGTTGATTGAGGAGTCAATCAACGACGATAATCCAATACGGTTCGAGTGAATGGTTAAGCTATTGAAGGGATGGCACACATCTTGCCTATAGCTTAACGGTATCGTGAGGCAAAGGGATTTGTGTACACATTACAGTGTTCGTGAGCCGATATTATTCTTGTATACTATGGTGTCAATATGTGCCGCTAGGCGCCGCCGTGATGATTGCGCTGAGTTAGACTCGAGCCGACGATCGGCTAAGTTAGACTATAGCCGAAACCGAGTATACCGAACCTACTGTGGTCGCACGCTTAAGGGGATAAGAACAGCATTCGAGTTGGACTCGGATACGGCTCGATCGGATAGGGATCCGATCGGATAGAGTCCTATGGGCTTACGACGTGTGGGCGGCCAACTCTATGAGATACGGATGAGATCCGATTCAAAATAGAGTCCTAATCGGCCACTAGTCCCGTCGGCCAACTCTATATAAAGGAGGGAGGGGTGGAGAGTTGCGGCATGTCAATTGCATCGCGTGCAATGAAGTCGCCGAGATCAATCTCCATGGAAACCCTCCCCACTTTCGAGCCAAACCCTAGCCTTGCATTGCGTGCTAGCACACGGGTGTACGGCGTTTGTCCCCGGACGTGTGGATACGGTAGAGGCGCCGCTACGTTGCGCGCCGTTGATTGGCTTCGGATCGGCTACGGCATCGCGGAATCGGTTGATTGGCGAATCGGTGTCCCCGGGTATCGGCCGTCGGCTTGCGAGAATCGGCTACACCTGTTCCGGATCGGATAACCCTGATTGGCTGTTTCCGCTGCACACTCCAATCGGTAACGATTTATCGGCCCTTACTTGCAAGTGTTCCTGGTTTGCGCGGTAGATTTTTTTTGTTTTCGGCTAGCGTAGCTTCCGCGTAACCCTTCAGTGGTATCAGAGCTAATCTTGCTTAGTTCGGGTTTTAGATTGGATCTGGAACAAGTTTTGCGCACGGGTTGATTTGATCAATCGGTTTTACGGGATCTGTTGAGGAGAGTTAATGGTAATTGCGTTCCTTGATAGTGTATCGGAACGGCGTAATGTGATTACGTCGAAGCAATTTCCATATAACTCGGTTTGAGTCGGCTTCGAGATATCGTTCCTTGATAGTGTATCGGAACGGTATAATGTGATTATGTCGAAGCTATCTCGTAGTCCGATCTTGTTAGCTGCCTCGCGCCTGCGCAAACCATCTCCCTTGATAGTGTATCGGGACGGCATAATATGATTATGCCGACATGGTTTCCGTAAGCGATTTCATATGATTATGACAAAACGCCGTACACCCGTGTGCTAGCACGCAATGCAAGGCTAGGGTTTGGCTCGAAAGTGGGGAGGGTTTCCGTGGAGATTGATCTCGGCGACTTCTGTTGCACGCGATGCAATTGACATGCCGCAGCTCTCCACCCTCGCCCTTTATATAGAGTTGGCCGATGGGACTAGTGGCCGATCGGACTCTATTTTAAATCGGATCTTATCCGAATCTCACGAGTTGGCCGCCCATACGTCGTAAGCCCATAGAACTCTATCCGATCGGATCCCTATCCGATCGAGCCGTATCCGAGTCCATCTCGAATATCTATTCCATTCCCTTAAGCATGCGACCCTGTAGGTTCAGGTATACTCGGTTTCGGCTATAGTCTAACTTAGCCGACCGTCGGCTCGAGTCCAACTCAGCCGACCTGTCAACAGCGGCGCCTAGCAACACATATTGACACCATAGTATACAAGAATATAAGATCGGCTCTGAACCTGTAATGTGTACACAAATCCCTTTGCCTCACGATACCACTTAAGCTATAGGCAAGATGTGTGCCATCCCTTCAATAGCTTAACCATTCACTCGAACCGTATTGGATTATCTGTCTGTTGATTGACTCCTCAATCAACTTAGCATGGCCATGCATTTTCATAATCCATTACCTCGAGGGGCCCAGAGATATCTCTCTAAAGGAGGGGCAAATTCCATCTTGATCACTCACATCCCACTCCATGTTTCATAGCAAACCCGAAAACTACCTTTATAACTACCCAGTTACGGAATAACGTTTGGTAGTCCCAAAGTAGGCTACTACACATGTTGGAATCCATGGTGATCTCAGGTCTAAGAACTTTGTACCAACACTACCTGAGACCAACTAATGGCACATTAATTCCTGTAGTTCCTGTAGTGTCTCATGGTGGGTCTATCCAACAATGTGTTCTCTAACACATGTGTCCATGTTTACTGATTTGGTATCTCCATACCCATGATCTATGAGACATAATCATCAATCAATAAACATGCCGATCTTAGAATCATATTAGTTCCATTAATATGATATATGATCAGGGATCATTTATAAATAGATTCATACATATAGAGTCTCATAAATAAGTCACGTACTTATTGATCAATACAAGATGTCTATTTCGTGGAACTGAATAACACTTTATTCATTTCTACATAAACATTGACAATGATATCCAACATCTCCATGTTGCCTCTAGGACATATCACTAACATCTCATAGCCCATATGCTGAGGTTGTGGCCTCATCAGGACCCTGGGTTGAAACTCTGGCGGCATTGATGCCAACGGTGGCACAAATGGCTTGAGGGGAACCAATCCTTGCACGGTCGGCTGTTCTGGAGGAACCCCTGAAGCAGTCGGCAACCCATCTGTTGCCAACCGCCGTGTGCGTACCCCCTTATAGGTCGTCTCGGTGCCGTATCTCTGCGATAAGTAGAAAACGTTTCTACGCCTAACTTGTTTTTGCAGAGAATGCTTTGAGATGGTATGGCCCTATTGTATGTATGAGATGCATGTGATGCATGTAATATTCTTTCATATGTGCAATCCCCGTAATATTCTTTCATACGTGCAATGCTTGTAATATTCTTTCACGACCTGCGAGTCGATGTAATCTTCAATTAGAGCTTCTATAGTAGTAGCTTAGTTTGAAGAAATCAAGCATTCGGCATTCGAAAGAACGGTGATGAAGATGGAGATCCTGTACACCGGCATGGAGATGGAGATCACCATGTGAAGGGGGCCATACTATTTCATGTTATTCTACGCTTTCATATATGTGATATGTTTGTTTGATAGGATAGCATCCCTCACAAAATTAAGTAGTAATGATGCCCTTCCAAATGTTGCACCCATCACCGTTATGCTCGTCAATGGTGGGTCCGCCAAAGCGAGTGCCATTCTCTATCATAACACGAGGGGTATATGTCGGACATATACGCAGAGCATTTGGTTTACTTAACAAGGCTATCAAAACAGTTTTGGGCCTTGGGGCATAGGTTGGGGCCGGGGCATGGAGATGCCACACCAACAACAAGAGTCACATAGAGATGTGATTAGCAAGGAGTTGCTTATCGATGTTACTAATTTTCTAGCAGTGATGCCAAAGCTCACTAGAAAATTAACTAACATGTGGATCTTGACCCAATACGTAACCTAGAGAGAAGGTGGAAAATACGTAATGGGAGTCTTATGTTAAATTGTTTAACAAAAGACATAACATAAACATTGTGCTAAACTTTGTTTTTCGTTGTAGAATAAATGGCGGCTAATACTACACCCAAGTACCTTTAATTTGCGATCTATTCTCGAAAAGGAAAAATTAAATGGAACAAACTTTATGGATTGGTATCGCAACTTGAGAATTGTTCTCAAGCAAGAGCGTAAGGAGTACATTCTTGAAGTACCCTATCCCGAGGATTTGCCAAATAATGCCACCGCAACCGCATGGAGGGCTTATGAGAAGCACACTAATGATGCCCTAGATATAAGTCGTCTCATGCTTGCTACAATGTCCCCCGAGCTTCGAAGCAATATGAGAGCACGATGCTCACACTATTATTCGGGACTGCGTGGCATGTTTGAGAACCAAGCTCGGGCCGAGAGGTTCAACACCTCAAAGTCCTTGTTTGCGTGGAGCTTGTTGAGGGAATCCCGTCGTCCGCATGTGATAAAGATGATTGGCTATATCGAGAGTCTTGAAAAACCAGGTTTTCCCTTAGCCAAGAGTTGGCTACCGATGTGATTCTCCGCCGCTCCCTCCGAGCTTCGAGCCATTCATATTAAACTATCACATGAACAATATGGATAGAACCTTGGCTAAATTGCATGGGATGCTAAAGACAAGTGAGGAGAGTATCCGAAAAATGGTCATCATGTGATGATGATGCGAAGGCAAAGCGCAAACCACTGTCAAGAAACTTTGCACCAAGAGGAAGTTAACTCCCGATGAGATCGCGAGTGCCTCCAATGCAAAGAAGGGCAAGAAGGGGTCGGCGGCATCGATGCCGTTTGCTTCTACTGCAAGGAGACAGCCACTGGAAAAGGAACGCAAGAAGTACATGGAGGATCTCAAGAAGAAGCAAAGTACGACTTACGCTTAGGTATTAATGTTATAGACATTAATCTCGCTACTTCACCTACCGACTCTTGGGTATTTGATACCGGATCGTAGCTCATATTTGCAAATCGTTGCAGGGAATGAGAAGAAGTAGAGGATTGAGAAGGGGCGAGGTGAACTGCGCGTCGGCAATGGAGCAAGCGTTGCTACGCTGCGTCGGCACAAGTACCACTTCATCTACCTTCGGGATTAGTTTTGGAATTGAATAATTGTTATTGTGTTCCAACACTATGTCAAAACGTTATTTCCGCTTCATGTTTGCAAGCGGAAGGATATGATTTTAGATCAATGGACAATGGTTGTTCAATATATCTTAGAGATATGTTCTATTTTCATGCTCCATTGGTGAATGGATTATACGTTTTGAATCTTGAAGCGTCTCCCATCTATAACATTAATACGAAAGGCAACTCTCTAATGATATAAACCCCACATTTATCCGGCATTGTCGCTTAGGCCATATAAATAAGAAACGCATGGAGAAGCTCCATAAGGATGGATTGCTTCACTCTTTTGATTTTGAATCATTTGAGACATGTGAGTCTTGTTTACTTGGTAAGATGACAAAGGCACCTTTCACGGACATAGTGAGAGAGCAAGTGACTTATTGGCACTCGTACATACCGATGTATGTGGACCAATGAGCTCAACGGCCGAGGTGGTTATCAATACTTCATTACCTTTACCGATGACTTTAGTAGATATGGTTATATCTACTTAATGAGGCATAAGTCCGAATCCTTTGAAAAGTTCAAAGAATTCCAGAATGAAGTACATAATCATTTAGGGAAAACAATCAAGTTTCTACGATCGATCGTGGAGGGGAATACTTGAGCCAAGAGTTTGGTAATCATCGAAAGATTGTGGAATTGTTCCACGAGTTGACTCCGCCAGAACTCCGCAATGGAACGGAGTGTCCGAACGGAGAAATCACACCTTGTTGGACATGGTGCGGTCGATGATGAGCCAAAGTGATCTTCCGTTATCCTTCCGGGATATGCTCTTGAAACATGCGCTCACACTAAATAGAGTTCCATCTAAGTCAGTTGAAAAGACACCATATGAGATATGGACGGGCAACCCCCTAGTTTGTCTTTTCTCAAAATTTGGGGATGCGAAGCTTATGTAAAACGTTTACGTCGACAAGCTCACACCCAAATCGACAAGTGCTTCTTTGTGGGATATCCTAAGGAAACTAAGGGATATTACTTTTATAATCGGGAACAAGGCAAAGTGTTTGTCGCCCGACACGGTGTCTTCTTGGAGAAAGAGTTTCTTTCAAGAAGGGTTAGTGGGAGCAGGGTGCATCTTGAAGAAGTTCAAGAAACACCCGAAAATGTTTGCGACACGTAACCACAACGGAGGTGCAAAGTGTTGCGCCACCGGTTGTAGATACACCGCCCACGGAGGTCCGAAAGATCACGTCGTGCACCCGACGTACACAGGTGCGGAATAATGTGATATATTGTTGTTGGACAACGATGAACCTAAGACCTATGAGGAAGCGATGGTGGGACCCGATTCCAACAAGTGGCTTGGAGCCATGAAATCCGAAATAGAATCCATGTACGACAATCAAGTTTGGAACTTGGTTGATCCACTGATGGTGTCAAAACCATTGAGTGTAAATGGGTTTTTAAGAAAAGGCCGATATGGATGGAAATGTTCACATCTATAAGGCGCGATTGGTGGCGAAAGGTTTTAAACAGATTCAAGGAGTTGATTATGATGAAACCTTCTCGCGCCTGTCGCAATGCTTAAATCTATTCGGATTATCCTAGCGATTGCTGCATATTTCGATTATGAGATATGGCGGATGGATGTCAAAACGGCTTTCCTAAATGGAAATCTAAGCGAGGATGTATACATGATACAACCTCGGGGTTTTGTCGATCCAGAATCGCGGAAAGATATGCAAGCTACGAAATCCATTTATGGATTGAAGCAAGCATCTCGGAGTTGGAATATTCGTTTTGATGAAGTAATCAAAGGGTTTGGTTTCATCAAAAATGAAGAAGAGGCCTGTGTTTACAAAAGGTCGTGGGAGCGCAATTGTATTTCTAATCTTATATGTGGATGACATATTGCGATTGGAAATGATATCTCTATGCTAGAATCCGTCAAGTCTTCATTGAAAAATAGTTTTTCCATGAAAGACTTAGGGGAGGCACATACATATTGGGCATTCGGATCTATAGAGATAGATCCAAGAGGCTAATTGGATTAAGCCAAAGTACATACATTGACAAGGTGTTGAAAAGGTTCAACATGCATGATTCCAAGAAAGGTTTCTTGCCCATGTCACATGGCATTAATCTTAGCAAGAATCGGTGCCCTCGGACACATGATGAGCGGAATAAGATGGGTATGGTTCCATATGCTTCGGCAATTGGATCCATCATGTATGCCATGCTTTGTACACGCCCGCATGTCTCGTACGCTTTGAGTGCTACGAGCAGATACCGGATCCAGTGAAGGTCACTGGATCGCGTAAAGAATATCCTTAAGTATTTGAGAAGAACTAAGGATATGTTCCTAGTCTATGGAGGTGAAGAAGAGCTCGTTGTAAGTGGTTACACCGATGCTAGCTTCCAAACGGACAAGGATGATTATAGATCGCAATCGGGTTCGTGTCTCGCCTGAACGGAGGCGCAGTCGTGGAAGAGTTCCAAGCGGGATACCGTTGCGATTCTACAACGAGGCCGAGTACATTGCTGCTTCGGAAGTGCAAAGGAGGCGTTTGGATCAAGAAATTCGTTTCGAGCTTGGTGTGTTGACTAGTACGACGGTCCAATGTCTCTCTATTGTGATAATAGTGGAGCCATTGCGCAAGCCAAGGAGCCGAGGTCACATCGAAGTCCAAACACATACTTCGGAGATATCATCTCATCCGCGAGATAGTGGACGAGAGGTGATGTCAAGATATGCAAAGTGCACACGGATCTCAACATAGCCGATCCGCTCACAAAACCTCTCCCTCGCCGAAGCATGAGGCGCACACAAGAGCAATGGGTATTAGATACTTACATGATTGACTCTAGTGCAAGTGGGAGATTGTTAGTGATATGCCCTAGAGGCAACATGGAGATGTTGGATATCACGTCAATGTTTATGTATAAATGAATAAAGTGTTATTCGGTTCCATGAAATAGACATCTTGTATTGATCAATAAGTACGTGACTTATTTATGAGACTCTTTATGTATGAATCTATTTCTAAATGATCCCGATCATATGTCATATTGTTGGAACAAATATGATTCTAAGATTGGCATGTTTATTGATTGATGATCATGTCTCATAGATCATGGGTATGGAGATACCAAATCAATAAACATGGACATATGTGTTGGAGAACACATTGTTGGATAGACCCACCATGAGACACTACGGGAATTAATGTGCCATTAGTTGGTCTCGAGGTAGTGTTGGTACAAAGTCCTTAGACCTGAGATCACCATGGATTCCAACATGTGTAGTAGCCTACTTTGGGACTACCAAACGCTATTCCGTAAGCTGGGTAGTTATAAAGGTAGTTTTCGGGTTTGCTATGAAACATGGAGTGGGATGTGAGTGATCAAGATGGAATTTGCCCCTCATTTGGAGAGATATCTCTGGGCCCCTCGAGGTAATGGATTATGGAAATGCATGGCCATGCTAAGTTGATTGAGGAGTCAATCAACAGACGATAATCCAATACGGTTCGAGTGAATGGTTAAGCTATTGAAGGGATGGCACACATCTTGCCTATAGCTTAACCGGTATCGTGAGGAAAAGGGATTTGTGTACACATTACAGGTTCGAGCCGATATTATTCTTTGTATACTATGGTGTCAATATGTGCTGCTAGGCGCCGCTATTGTGTCCTGAGTTAGACTCGAGCCGACGATCGGCTAAGTTAGACTATAGCCGAAACCGAGTATACCTGAACCTACGTGGTCGCACGCTTAAGGGGATAGAATAGATATTCGAGTTGGACTCGGATACGGCTCGATCGGATAGGGATCCGATCGGATAGAGTCCTATGGGCTTACGACGTGTGGGGCGGCCAACTCTATGAGATACGGATGAGATCCGATTCAAAATAGAGTCCTAATCGGCCACTAGTCCCATCGGCCAACTCTATATAAAGGAGGGAGGGGTGGAGAGCGTGACACGTCAATTGCATCGCATGCAACGAAGTCGCCGAGATCAATCTCCACGGAAACCCTCCCCACTTTCGAGCCAAACCCTAGCCTTGCATCGCGTGCTAGCACACGGGTGTACGGCGTTCGTCCCCGGACGTGTGGATACCGGTAGAGGCGCTGCTACGTTGCGCGCTTGATCGGCTGCGGTCGGGCGCATCGGAGCGAGGCGTGAGAACGCGCCGGACGACTCGAATCGGCTGATTGGCGAATCGGTGTCTCCGGGAATCGGCTACCTGTTCGGATCGGATTGCCCCGATTGGCTATTCCGCGCACTCTACTCCAATCGGTAACGATCTATCGGCCCTTACTTGCAAGTTTTCCTGGTTTGCGCGGTAGAAATTTTTGTTTTCGGCTAGCGTAGCTTCCGCGTAACCCTTCATGAGATTCCTCGGATTTCTCCAGAACGGATTGGGGCCATGTTCAGTGCAGATCGGCCACCTGTTCTGCCCAAGGTGTCGATAGGATCCTACCCATCAAGTTTCCCTCAACATTCTATCGGCTCTCAGCCTCGCATGATCAGCAGCCTCACATGATGCATCAATCTCCTCAGCAGCGCGCAGGAGGCAACTTCAACCAGCAATATCAGTCTCACTCGCCTCAAATGCCGTATCGACAGGGACCGCTCCAGTTCAATCAATATGAGCCGATACAGCAGCAAGTGCAAGAAGCACCTCAACAAAGCAAGCCCTGGGTGGACCTGATTGCCGATGTGATGAGAGAGTAGTTCGGTCTCAAGCCCAAGGACACTTGCAACATGTATCGGTACACCATATACTGAATATTTTGAAAGGGTTCCATTGCCCAACCGATACAAAGTACCAGATTTTTTCAAATTCTCAGGGCAGGATAATGTTACTACCTATGAGCACGTTAGCCGATTTTTAGCTCAGTGCGAAGAGGCATCGGCTACAGACGCCCTGAGGGTTAGGCTTTTTCCCCTCTCCCTCTCTAGATCGGTATTTACTTGGTTTTCTTCGCTTCCATACAATTCTGTTCAGAGTTGGGCGATTTGGAAAAACAGTTTCATCGCTACTTCTACACCGGCATTCACGAGATGAAGCTGTGCGACTTAACGGCCATCAGGCAAAAGCACGATGAATCAGTCCAAGATTATATCCAAAGATTCAGAGACATGAGAAATCGGTGCTATAGTTTGGTGCTATCCGATTCCCAGCTAGCTGATCTTGCCTTCCAGGGTTTGTTAACACCCATGAGGGAGAGATTTTTGGCACAAGATTTTGAAAGCTTGGCGCACTTGGCCTAGAAGATCACTGCCCATGAGCAATGTTTCCAGGAAGCCAAGAAAACCTTTAAGAAGGTTAGCCACGTTGCCTACGCTTCTCACTCTGATTCAACTAATAGTGAAACCGAAGTGGCAGCAGCCGAATGGGCTAGGAACAAAAAGATCATAACCTACCAATGGGTGAAGCATTTGGCTAAAGAGGAGAAGTATGATTTTGACATTACTAAAGCCGATAAAATCTTTGGTCTGCTGCTTCGGGAGAAACAGATCCAACTTCCGGCCAATCACGTCATCCCATCAGCTGAGGAGTTGAAAAAGAGAAAATACTGCAAGTGGCACAACACCGGTTCCCATAGTATGAACGACTGCAAGGTGTTTCGCCAGCAAATCCAGTCGGCTATAGAGGCAGAAAAAACTAAATTTGAAGACCCAAAGAAGCCGATGAAGGTTGATGGGAACCCTTTTCCCGTTAACATGGTTTATGCCAGTCGCCGATCAGCCGATCATCACTCCCGAGAGATGGATAGCTTGGTCAAATTCATGAAGGGACATGAAGAAAGAGAGATGGGTAGAGCCCACAGAGTGCATCCAAGAAAACATGATTGGCAGGAAGAGGTTTACTATCGGCAACATGATGGCTTCGATCCCCATTGGAGCTGTGAATTCCTCAGGTTTTGTTGGAATCAGGGGATGAGGCTACCATCACTCCAAAACTGTCCAGCATGCAATGGTTATGGAGATGAGCAGGCTAAAAGCTCCAGGCGATTGCCGCCCAGAGAGAAGCGGCCGAGACAGAGGAAACTCCCTGTTCACCAACGGCTGGGCCCAATCCATGAAGATTCTTTCAAGAGGACTTCGAGGATGACGAAGAACAAGCTGCCAACCCAAAATGGTGCCCCTCTGGGATATTCACCAAGAGTCAGAAAAGAAGAATCCAGAGGATAAAGAGAGAAGGATAGGAAGACCAAGTCCAAGAAGAAATAGACCATCGGCTGCGGAAAGGAAAGAAACAGTGGCACGTGAAGAATAATTTCGTTGCAGCTGATGTTGACCAAGCTGACAAGGCAAAGAGAAAGGCCAAGGGAAAGGCTGTAGCCTCTGCATCAGTTAATATAGTTTTTGTGTTACCAGCCAAATTTGAAGCGGCCCAAGCCGATGCAGACGCCTTAGAGGAGTCATTGGCCAAACTCGTATTGTCCCCGGAGGAAGCAATCTTTGAAAAACTAGAACGGACAAGACATCGGCATCTTAAGCCTCTTTATGTCAAAGGATTTGTCAATGGGAAGCCGATGTAAAAAATGCTAGTTGATGGGGGAGCTGCTGTCAATCTAATGCCCTATGCTACTTTTAGAAAGCTAGGCAAGGGTTCCGATGACCTCATCAAAACAAATATGGTCCTTAAGGATTTTGGCGGGAACCCATCTGAAACAAAAGGGTTTTTAATGTTGAGCTGACCGTCGGTAGTAAGACAGTGCCTATCACTTTTTTTGTCATCGACGGGAAGGGGTCATACAGCCTGCTGCTGGGGAGGGATTGGATCCACGCCAATTGCTGCATCCCTTCTACCATGCACCAGAGCTTGATCCAATGGCAAAGCAACAAGATCGAAATCGTTCCAACCGACAGGTCAGTAAACATAGCCAATGTTGATTTAACCCTTTGGGAAATCGACGACATCGATTGCTTGTCCGGCAAGGTTTGGGAGGCTGATTTTCTAAAGGTGTCTGATTCCACTATATAGCCAATTGGAGACGAAGAACCTCAATTATTACTTTGAGAGCGTTGTGGAGGGCTCAAGCGTCTACACCAAGGACACCGTGGACGATCTCGATGGCAAGCTAGGACAAGGTTTTATGTCGGCTGATGAGCTTGAAGAGGTTGATATAGGTCTAGGAGATAGGCCTAGGCTGACATACATTAGTAAAAATTTGTCTTCTCATGTTAGAACCAACCTTATTGATTTTCTAAAGGAATATAAAGATTGTTTTGCTTGGGAGTACTTTGAGATGACAGGTCTTAGCCGATCGATTGTCGAACATCAACTCCCTATTAAGCCAGGATATCGACAGTACAAGCAGCCTCCTAGGAGATTTAAAGCCGATATGTATGATGGAATCAAGGCCAAAATCACTAGGTTATTTGATGCTGGTTTTATTCGGCCGTGCCGATACGCTGAGTGGGTTTCAAACATAGTTCCAGTTATCAAGAAAAACGACAAGCTTAGGGTGTGCATTGACTTTTGAGACTTAAACAAAGCTACCCCTAAGGACGAGTACCCCATGTCGACTGCCGATTTATTGGTCGATGCTGCTTCAGGGCATAAAATCATAAGTTTTATGGATGGCAATGCTGGATATAATCAAATTTTTATGGCTGAGGAAGATATTCATAAGACTGCTTTTAGATGTCCTGGTGCGATCGACTTATATGAATGGGTTGTCATGACATTCGGTTTGAAAAATGTTGGGGCTACTTATCAGAGAGCCATGAACAATATTTTTCATGACTTAATCAACTTCTTGGTTGAAATCTACATTGATGATGTGGTTGTCAAATCGAAAGAAATTAAAGATCATATAGCCGATTTAAGAAAGGTTTTGGAAAGGACTAGAAAGTACGGCTTGAAGATGAATCCCACTAAATGCGCTTTTGGTGTATTGGCTGAACAATTTCTAGGTTTTCTTGTTCATGAGAGGGGGATTGAGGTGACACAGAGAAGTATTAATGCGATCAAGAGTATTCAACCTCCACAGGACAAGAAGCAGCTACAATCTCTGATCGGCAAGGTAAATTTCATCAGGTGTTCTATTGCTAATTTATCTCAAAAGATGGAGCCATTCACACCTTTGCTAAGGCTAAAAGCCGATCAAGAGTTTACTTGGGGGGCATAGCAGCAGAAAGCTTTGGATAACATCAAGGATTATTTAAGCTCCCCTCCAGTTTTGATCCGTCCACAGAAGGGAGTGCTTTTTAAGTTGTATTTGTCAGCCAATGAAAAATCAATCGGTTCATGATCCAGGAGTTTGAAGGCAAGGAAAGAGCAATATTTTATCTCAGCAGAAGGCTTTTGGATGCAGAGACAAGGTACTCTCCTGTGGAAAATTTATGCTTGTGCTTATATTTTTCTTGTACAAAGTTGAGGCATTATTTATTATCCAACGAGTGCACAATTATTTGCAAAGCCGACATAGTCAAATATATGCTATCGGCTCCAGTTTTGAAAGGGCGAGTTGGGAAGTGGATTTTTGCTTTGACAAAATTTGACCTAAGATATCAGGCACCCAAGGCAGTTAAGGGTCAAGCTATAGCCGATTTCATTGTTGAACACCGGGATGATTCAATTGGCTCGATCGACATGGTGCCTTGGACATTGTTTTTTGATGGATCAGTTTGCACTCATGGCTGTGGCATCGGCTTGGTTATCATATCACCTAGGGGAGCTAGTTTTGAATTTGCTTATACGATTGTGCCTTACGCTATAAACAATCAAGCTGAATACGAAGCAGTCCTCAAGGGTTTACAACTTTTGAAAGAGGTTGAAGCCGATGCTGTGGAGATTATGGGCGATTCCTTGTTGGTCATCAGCCAATTAGCAGGAGAATATGATTGCAAGAATGACACATTGATGATCTATAATCAAAAGTGCCGAGAATTGATGGATGGTTTTTCGGTTAGTAACTTTCAAACATATCCCTCGAGAGCAGAATGCTGAAGCAAACGACTTGGCTCAAGGGGCATCAGGCTACAAGCCGGTGACTAAAGATATTGAAGTTGAAGTTGCAACGATCACAGCCGACGATTGGAGGCATGATGTTTCTAATTATTTGCAGGATCCTTCCCAATCGGCTTTAAGGAAATTGCGTTACAAGGCTTTGAGATATGTTTTGCTCGATGACGATCTCTATTATCGGACGATTGATGGAGTGCTACTTAAATGTTTGAGTGCTGATTAACCCGAGTTGTAATGGGAGAAGTGCACGAAGGCATCTGTGGTACTCATCAATCAGCTCACAAGATGGTTACTCCGGAGAGCAGAATATTTTTGGCCGACGATGCAGGAAGATTGTTTCAAATATTACAAAGGTTGTCAGGACTGTCAGAGATTTGGGGCGATTCAAAGAGCACCAGCGTCGGCTATGAACCCTATCATCAAGCCTTGGTCGTTCAGAGGATGAGGCATTGATATGATCGGCCAGATTAATCCACCCTCGAGTAAAGGACACAAATTCATATTGGCGGCAACCGATTATTTTACAAAGTGAGTGGAGGCAATTCCTTTGAAGAAAGTTGATTCTGGGGATGCAATCGAGTTTGTCAAAGAACACATCATTTACTGATTCGGTGTCCCTCAAACGATTACAACTGATCATGGGTCTATCTTTGTCTCGGATGAGTTCGTCCAATTTGCAGAAAGCATGGAGATTAAATTGCTGAATTCTTCACCATATTATGCACAGGCTAATGGACAGGCAGAAGCATCCAACAAAAGTTTGATCAAACTGATAAAGAGGAAGATCTCTGAATATCCAAAGCAGTGGCATAGCCGATTGGCCAAAGCACTGTGGTCCTATCGGATGGCTTGTCATGGATCAACCCAAGTGCCTCCTTACAAATTTGTATATGGGCATGAAGCTGTATTGCCATGGGAAAGTGTCATTAGCTCAAGAAGGATTCAATTGCAAGATGAGTTAACAGCCGATGATTATCACAATCTAATGGTGGATGAATCGGAAGACTTGGTTTTGTCCAAGATGCGTGCTTTGAAAAAGGTGACCAGGGATAAAGAGAGGGTTGCTCGTCATTATAACAAGAAAGTTGTGCCTAAATCATTTTCAGAAGACGAGCTAGTTTGGAAATTAATCTTGCCGATTGATACAAGAGATAATAAATTCGGCAAGTGGTCACCTAACTGGGAAGGGCCCTTTAAGATCCACAAATACGTTTTCAAGGGAGCCTACATGCTAGAAGGATTGGATGGAGAAGTGTTTGGAAGGGCTTTAAATGGAAAATATTTTAAGAAATATTATCCCAGTATTTGGATCAACTCGTGATTCGGCTCAGTTTATGTCGATACATGATAGCCGATGTGTTTATGACTATACACATCGCCTTTAGAAAATAAACACAAGTCTCATCCCTTGAATTTTTCAGGTTGTTTAAATCGGTTGTGCAGAGCCGATATGTGATGGTCAATTTGTTTTGATCGTCTTTAGTCAATTTATAATTTTGTCAATGATTGAGGTCAACATTGAAAATTATGGGGCACATACATATATAAAATCATCAGTGGACTTCAAAATTTTTGCGAACTTTGAAAGTTTTTAGAGACAGGGGAGATTTCAGAATCGACACAGATTATATTACACAACATGAGGTTGAATTTTGCTGATACAAAAGGAGCCGATGCATACAAGAGAATATATTACAAGTGTTCTGAGGTTACAAAAGAGCTAGCCCTATTCCAAGATCGGCTTAGTTGCCGGTTAAATCATGGATGGCCGATATCGCGTGTAGCCTAATCTGCTCAATCTTGTCTATCATTTGGGCATTGGCTGCATCGGTTCCTCGAACCACCTTCAGTGATTTCCTCAAATCTCCAAGATATTGTATTGAAGATTTTAATTTAGCCTGTTGCTCCTCAGTGGCCTTTGGGAGATCGGCTAGCTTTTGCTCTTCACATGCCAGTTCAGCCCTGCACTTCTCTAACTCAGCGATAAGTTCGGCTTCCTTTTTCTTCAGCTGATCGATGTTGGACCCAATGGAAGTTGGCCCAGCAACCATCTCATCTAGCTTGGCTTTTTCGGTAATAACGGACTGCCGATTGGCTTCGATCAGCCATCCGTTGTCGTGCCCTTTCTAGCTTATGCCGATGTTGATCGAGGTGGGCAGCTTGTGAGATAGTATCGGCTACGTCATCTGGAAGCTGGCTTTTAATTTCTTCGAATCTGGCTTTGATTGACCCACTGTTAGTGACCAAGTGATCTAGTGAGCTTTCTAGCCGACGAGCAACATCCAAGAGCTTTTCTTTAAGCTCATCGGCTATAGGAGCCTGGGTTTGGCTAGTAATATCTTCTTCTTCACCAACGTACTCCCTTATGTCAAATGAAAACATATTGGCTAAGGCCTGCAGATCAAAAGTCAAGCTTGTTTTAGTATAAAGGAATTTAAGTAGCTGATTGATCCTGAGGAAATTTTTGCCTTGACTGTGGGAGTTGGAGTTGTTTCTGCCTCTTCAATATGGTGGCTACCTCTGGCCGATGGAGCGTGCTCGCTTGAAGCAATGGGGGCAGCCGATGGGGACTGAGGGGGCTACACAAAGAGACAAGTGTTAGTTAAAATCGGCAGGCTAACAAAGAAGAAAAGAGTTAAGTTTTGAGGTTACTGGTGAAGCTGGGCGTGGTTGCCGTTGAGCCAACCTTTTATGCTATGAACAAAGGAGTTTGGTTAAGGACAAGACAAGAATAATATAAATTAATCAAGCTTCAAGAGAAGAAGGATGCTTACTAGTTGAGGGTGAGGAGGACGCTGTGGAGGAAGAGTTTTCTGAGGCTGATCATCGGCTGATGGTGTTGGTGCGTACTTGCTCGAATCACTTGATTCGGTCACCGCTTCCTCAATGAATTGGTCAATTTCTTCATCCAGTTCCTCTTGATTGAGGGCCTCTTCCATGCTCGGATCCAAAGATTACAAGCTGTCGGCTGGGGCTGTCTTTTGCTTCTTTGGTTTTTTCTTCTGCACAGCTGATGGACCAGCAGTCGACGGCTTGGCCCTCTTCTTCCTTGACAGCGCCTCGCGGGTTTGGCCATGTAGCAAGGTTCCCACCTTCGACGCGTTGAAGCCGATGATGGAAGGAGCGAGTCCTCCACCATTTGGGATCAGCCCTTAGGCATAATGGATCTCAACCCCTGTGTCACTTATGTGAGGGGGAGAAGAATCGGTTGTCTGCAGAGAAAGAAGACATTGGTTAAGTATTATACAAGTCTCAGCCGATAGCTTAAAAAATTTGACAGAGAGAAGAAGTACTCACATCAGGGATTGATTCTGGAAGGAGCGTGGTGAGGTACATAGGAGATGGCTGATGGAAAATATGCCTTTTCAACTCAATCCATTATCTGTCAAAAGCTGAACCCTCTTTAAAGCCAATTCCAAAGTGCCTATGCTGCCAAGAGGGGGGGCCTCTATGTTCATCAACTGATCCATCATTATTTTTGAGGTGATCTCGCCCCTTATTTGAATCTTGTCAGTAAAATATAGACCAATTGATAATCGTCCTAGTCCTATTTGCCTGGCAGCCGATTGTTAGTGATATGCCCTAGAGGCAACATGAAGATGTTGGATATCACGTCAATGTTTATGTATAAATGAATAAAGTGTTATTCAGTTCCATGAAATAGACATCTTGTATTGATCAATAAGTACGTGACTTATTTATGAGACTCTATATGTATGAATCTATTTCTAAACGATCCCGATCATATGTCATATTGTTGGAACAAATATGATTCTAAGATCGGCATGTTTATTGATTGATGATCATGTCTCATAGATCATGGGTATGGAGATACCAAATCAATAAACATGGACATATGTGTTGGAGAACACATTGTTGGATAGACCCACCATGAGACACTACAGAATTAATGTGCCATTAGTTGGTCTCGGGTAGTGTTGGTACAAAGTCCTTAGACCGAGATCACCATGGATTCCAACATGTGTAGTAGCCTATTTTGGGACTACCAAACGCTATTCCGTAATCGGGTAGTTATAAAGGTAGTTTTCGGGTTTGCTATGAAACATGGAGTGGGATGTGAGTGATCAAGATGGAATTTGCCCCTCCTTTGGAGAGATATCTCGGGCCCTCGAGGTAATGGATTATGGAAATGCATGGCCATGCTAAGTTGATTGAGGAGTCAATCAACGACGGATAATCCAATACGGTTCGAGTGAATGGTTAAGCTATTGAAGGGATGGCACACATCTTGCCTATAGCTTAAGCGGTATCGTGAGGCAAAGGGATTTGTGTACACATTACAGTTCAGAGCCGATATTATATTCTTGTATACTATGGTGTCAACATGTGCTTGCTAGGGCGCCGTGACAGATGCGCGGCGAGTTGGACTCGAGCCGACGGTCGGCTAAGTTAGACTATAGCCGAAACCGAGTATACCTGAACCTACGGTCGCACGCTTAAGGGGATAAGAACAGGCATTCGAGTTGGACTCGGATACGGCTCGATCGGATAGGGATCCGATCGGATAGAGTCCTATGGGCTTACGACGTATGGGCGCCAACTCTATGAGATACGGATGAGATCCGATTCAAAATAGAGTCCTAATCGGCCACTAGTCCCGGTCGGCCAACTCTATATAAAGGAGGGAGGGGTGGAGAGCTACGATATGTCAATTGCATCGCGTGCAACGAAGTCGCCGAGATCAATCTCCACGGAAACCCTCCCCACCTTCGAGCCAAACCCTAGCCTTGCATCGCGTGCTAGCACACGGGTGTACGTCATTCGTCCCCGGACGTGTGGATACGGTAGAGCGCGCTACGTTGCGCGCTGTTGATCGGCTTCGGATCGGCTGCGGTCGGGCGCATCGGAGCGAGGCGTGAGAACGCGGCCGGAGGACTCGAATCGCCCGATTGGCGAATTGGCGTCTCGGGAATCGGCTACACTGTTCCGGATCGGATTGCCCCGATTGGCTATTCCGCGCACTCTACTCCAATCGGTAACGATCTATCGACCCTTACTTGCAAGTGTTCCTGGTTTGCGCGGTTAAAAGTTTTGTTTTTGGCTAGCGTAGCCTCCGCGTAACCCTTCGGTGGTATCGAGCTAATCTTGCTTAGTTCGGGTTTTAGATTGGATCGGAACAAGTTTTGCGCACGGGTTGATTAGATCAATCGGTTTTACGGGATCGTTGAGGAGAGTTAATGGTAATTGCGTTCCTTGATAGTGTATCGGAACGGCGTAATGTGATTACGTCGAAGCAATTTCCATATAACTCAGTTTGAGTTGGAGTTCGAGATAGCGTTCCTTGATAGTGTATCGGAACGGTATAATGTGATTATGTCGAAGCTATCTCGTAGTCCGATCTTGTTAGCTGCTCGCGCCTACGCAAACCATCTCCCTTGATAGTGTATCGGGACGGCATAATATGATCATGCCGACATGGTTTCCGTAAGCGAATTCATAGATTGGATCTATGAATTTCGTGTGGTGTTCCGGCGCTTCCTCGACCCCCGCCCTAACGGCTAGCGGGACCGCCGTGTGCGTACCCCCTTATAGGTCGTCTCGATGCCGTAGCTCAAGTAGAAAATGTTTCTACGCCTAACTTGTTTTTGCAGAGAATGCTTTGAGATGGTATGGCCCTATTGTATGTATGAGATGTATGAGATGCATGTGATGCATGTAATATTCTTTCATATGTGCAATCCCTGTAATATTCTTTCATACGTGCAATGCTTGTAATATTCTTTCACGACCTGCGAGTCGATGTAATCTTCAATTAGAGCTTCTATAGTAGTAGCTTAGTTTGAAGAAATCAAGCATTCGGCACTCGGAAGAACGGTGATGAAGATGGAGATCCTCTACACCGGCATGGAGATAGAGATCACCATGTGAAGGGGGCCATACTATTTCATGCTATTCTACTTGCTTTCATATGTGATATGTTTGTTTGATAGGATAGCATCCCTCGCAAAATTAAGTAGTAATGATGCCCTTCCAAATGATGCACCCGTCACCGTTATGCCTCGTCAATGGTGGGTCCGCAAAGCGAGTGCCATTCTCTATCATAACACGAGGGGTATATGTCGACATATACATGCAGGAGCATTTGGTTTACTTAACAAGGATATCAAAAACAGTTTTGGGCCTTGGGGCATAGGTTGGCGCCGGGGCATGGAGATGCCACACCAACAACAAGAGTCACATAGAGATGTGATTAGCAAGGAGTTGCTTACCGATGTTATTAATCTTCTAGCAGTGATGCCAAAGCTCACTAGAAAATTAATTAACATGTGGATCTTGACCCAATACGTAACCTAGAGGGAAGGTGGAAAATACGTAATGGGAGTCTAATGTTAAATTGTTTAACAATAGACATAGCATAAACATTGTGCTAAACTTTGCTTTTCTGTTGTAGAATAAATGGCGGCTAATACTACACCCAGTTCTTTTAATTTGCGATCTATTCTCAAAAAGGAAAAATTAAATGGAACAAACTTTATGGATTGGTATCGCAACTTGAGAATTGTTCTCAAGCAAGAGCGTAAGGAGTACGTTCTTGAAGTACCCTATCCCGAGGATTTGCCAAATAATGCCACTGCAACGCACGGAGAGCTTACGAGAAGCACACTAATGATGCCCTAGATATAAGCTATCTCATGCTTGCTACAATGTCCCCCGAGCTTGAAGCAATATGAAAGCGCGATGCTCACACTATTATTCGGACTGCGTGGCATGTTTGAGAACCAAGCTCGGGCCGAGAGGTTCAACACCTCAAAGTCCTTGTTTGCGTGCGGGCTTGTTGAGGGAATCCCGTCATCCGCATGTGATAAAGATGATTGGCTATATCGAGAGTCCGGAAAACTAGGTTTTCCCTTAGCCAAGAGTTGGCTACGATGTGATTCTCCGCCGCTCCCTCCGAGCTTCGAGCCATTCATATTAAACTATCACATGAACAATATGGATAGAACCTTGGCTGAATTGCATGGGATGCTAAAGACAGCGAGGAGAGTATCCAGAAAACGGTCATCATGTGATGATGATGCGAAGGCAAAGCGCAAACCACTGTCAAGAAACTTTGCACCAAGAGGAAGTTAACTCCCGATGAGATCGCGAGTGCCTCCAATGCAAAGAAGGGCAAGAAGGGTCGGCGGCATCGATGCCGTTTGCTTCTATTGCAAGGAGATAGGCCATTGGAAAAGGAACTGCAAGAAGTACATGGAGGATCTCAAAAAGAAGCAAAGTACGACTTCTCGCTTCGGTATTAATGTTATAGACATTAATCTTGCTACTTCACCTCGACTCTTGGGTATTTGATACCGGATCGTAGCTCATATTTGCAAATCGTTGCGGGAATGCGAAGAAGTAGAGGATTGAGAAGGGCGAGGTGAACTGCGCGTCGGCAATGGAGCAAGCGTTGCTACGTTCTCTGTCGGCACAGTACCACTTCATCTACCTTTAGGATTAGTTTTGGAATTGAATAATTGTTATTGTGTTCCAACACTATGTCAAAACGTTATTTCCGCTTCATGTTTGCAAGCGAAAGGATATGATTTTAGATCAATGAACAATGGTTGTTCAATATATCTCGGAGATATGTTCTATTTTCATGCTCCATTGGTGAATGGATTATACGTTTTGAATCTTGAAGCATCTCCCATCTATAACATTAATACGTAAAGGCAACTCTCTAATGATATAAACCCCACGTTTATCCGGCATTGTCGCTTAGGCCATATAAATAAGAAACGCATGGAGAAGCTCCATAAGGATGGACTGCTTCACTCTTTTGATTTTGAATCATTTGAGACATGTGAGTCTTGTTTACTTGGTAAGATGACAAAGGCACCTTTCACGGACACGGTGAAAGAGCAAGTGACTTGTTGGCACTCATACATACCGATGTATGTGGACCAATGAGCTCAACGGCCGAGGTGGTTATCGTACTTCATTACCTTTACCGATGACTTTAGTAGATATGGCTATATCTACTTAATGAGGCATAAGTCCGAATCCTTTGAAAAGTTCAAAGAATTCCGAATGAAGTACAGAATCATTTAGGGAAAACAATCAAGTTTCTACGATCGATCGTGGAGGGAATACTTGAGCCAAGAGTTTGGTAATCATCGAAACATTGTGGAATTGTTCCACGTTGACTCCGCCAGAACTCCACAATGGAACGGAGTGTCCGAATGGAGAAATCGCACCTTGTTGGACATGGTGCGGTCGATGATGAGCCAAAGTGATCTTCCGTTATCCTTCGGGATATGCTCTTGAAACATTGCGCTCACACTAAATAGAGTTCCATCTAAGTCGGTTGAAAAGACACCATATGAGATATGGACGGGCAACCCCTAGTTTGTCTTTTCTCAAAATTTGGGGATGTGAGGCTTATGTAAAACGTTTACAATCGACAAGCTCACACCCAAATCGACAAGTGCTTCTTTGTGGGATATCCTAAGGAAACTAAGGGATATTACTTTTATAATCGGGAACAAGGCAAAGTGTTTGTCGCCCGACACGGTGTCTTCTTGGAGAAAGAGTTTCTTTCAAGAAGGGTTAGTGGGAGGGGTGCATCTTGAAGAAGTTCAAGAAACACCGAAAACGTTTCGCGACCACGAGAACCACAACAGGAGGAGCAAAGTGTTGCGCCACCGTTGTAGATACACCGCCCACGGAGGTCCGAAAGATCACGTCGTGCGCCCGACAGTACACAGTGCGGAACAACGTGATATATTGTTGTTGGACAACGATGAACCTAAGACCTATGAGGAAGCGTTGGTGGGACCCGATTCCAACAAGTGGCTTGGAGCCATGAAATCCGAAATAGAATCCATGTACGACAATCAAGTTTGGAACTTGGTTGATCCACTGATGGTGTCAAAACCATTGAGTGTAAATGGGTTTTTAAGAAAAAGGCCGATATGGATGGAAATGTTCACATCTATAAGGCGCGATTGGTGGCGAAAGGTTTTAAACAGATTCAAGGAGTTGATTATGATGAAACCTTCTCGCCCGTCGCAATGCTTAAATCTATTCGGATTATCCTAGCGATTGCTGCATATTTCGATTATGAGATATGGCGGATGGATGTCAAAACGGCTTTCCTAAATGGAAACCTAAGCGAGGATGTATACATGATACAACCTCGGGGTTTTGTCGATCCAGAATCGCTGGAAAGATATGCAAGCTACGAAATCCATTTATGGATTGAAGCAAGCATCTCGGAGTTGGAATATTCGTTTTGATGAAGTAATCAAAGGGTTTGGTTTCATCAAAAATGAAGAAGAGGCCTGTGTTTACAAAAGGTCGGTGGGAGCGCAATTGTATTTCTAATCTTATATGTGGATGACATATTGCGATTGGAAATGATATCCCTATGCTTGAATCCGTCAAGTCTTCATTGAAAAATAGTTTTTCCATGAAAGACTTAGGGGAGGCAAGCATATATATTGGGCATTCGGATCTATAGAGATAGATCCAAGAGGCTAATTGGATTAAGCCAAAGTACATACATTGACAAGGTGTTGAAAAGGTTCAACATGCATGATTCCAAGAAAGGTTTCTTGCCCATGTCACATGGCATTAATCTTAGCAAGAATCGGTGTCCTCGGACACATGATGAGCGGAATAAGATGGGTATGGTTCCATATGCTTCGGCAATTGGATCCATCATGTATGCCATGCTTTGTACACGCCCGGATGTCTCGTACGCTTTGAGTGCTACGAGCAGATACCGAGACCAGGTGAAGGTCACTGGCTGCCGTAAAGAATATCCTTAAGTACTTGAGAAGAACTAAGGATATGTTCCTAGTCTATGGAGGTGAAGAAGAGCTCGTTGTAAGTGGTTACACCGATGCTAGCTTCCAAACGGACAATTATGATTATAGATCGCAAACGGGTTCGTGTTCGCCTAAACGGAGCGCGCAGTCGGTGGAAGAGTTCCAAGCGGGATACCGTTGCTGATTCTACAACGGAGGCCGAGTACATTGCTGCTTCGGAAGCTGCAAAGGAGGCTGTTTGGATCAAGAAATTCGTTTCGAGCTTGGTGTGATGACTAGTACGATGGTCCAATGTCTCTCTATTGTGATAATAGTGGAGCCATTGCGCAAGCCAAGGAGCCGAGGTCACATCGAAGTCCAAACACATACTTCGGCGATATCATCTCATCCGCGAGATAGTGGACAGAGGTGATGTCAAGATATGCAAAGTGCACACGGATCTCAACATAGCCGATCCGCCGACAAAACCTCTCCCTCGGCCGAAGCATGAGGCGCACACAAGAGCAATGGGTATTAGATACTTACATGATTGACTCTAGTGCAAGTGCGAGATTGTTAGTGATATGCCCTAGAGGCAACATGGAGATGTTGGATATCACGTCAATGTTTATGTATAAATAAATAAAGTGTTATTCGGTTCCATGAAATAGACATCTTGTATTGATCAATAAGTACGTGACTTATTTATGAGACTCTATATGTATGAATCTATTTCTAAACGATCCTCGATCATATGTCATATTGTTGGAACAAATATGATTCTAAGATCGGCATGTTTATTGATTGATGATCATGTCTCATAGATCATGGGTATGGAGATACCAAATCAATAAACATGGACATATGTGTTGGAGAACACATTGTTGGATAGACCCACCATGAGACACTACAGAATTAATGTGCCATTAGTTGGTCTCGGGTAGTGTTGGTACAAAGTCCTTAGACTCGAGATCACCATGGATTCCAACATGTGTAGTAGCCTACTTTGGGACTACCAAACGCTATTCCGTGCGGGTAGTTATAAAGGTAGTTTTCGGGTTTGCTATGAAACATGGAGTGGGATGTGAGTGATCAAGATGGAATTTGCCCCTCCTTTGGAGAGATATCTGGCCCCTCGAGGTAATGGATTATGGAAATGCATGGCCATGCTAAGTTGATTGAGGATTCAATCAACGGACAGATAATCCAATACGGTTCGAGTGAATGGTTAAGCTATTGAAGGGATGGCACACATCTTGCCTATAGCTTAACTTGTATCATGAGGCAAAGGGATTTGTGTACACATTACAGGTTCGAGCCGATATTATATTCTTGTATACTATGGTGTCAACATGTCTTGCTAGGCGCCGCGGTTGACGGTCGGCTGAGTTGGACTCGAGCCGACGGTCGGCTAAGTTAGACTATAGCCGAAACCGAGTATACCTGAACCTACGTGGTCGCACGCTTAAGGGAATAAGAACGGGCATTCGAGTTGGACTCGGATACGGCTCGATCGGATAGGGATCCGATCGGATAGGAGTCCTATGGGCTTACGACGTATGGGCAGCCAACTCTATGAGATACGGATGAGATCCGATTCAAAATAGAGTCCTAATCGGCCACTAGTCCCAGTCGGCCAACTCTATATAAAGGAGGGAGGGGTGGAGAGCTACGATATGTCAATTGCATCGCGTGCAACAGAAGTCGTCGAGATCAATCTCCACGGAAACCCTCCCCACCTTCGAGCCAAACCCTAGCCTTGCATCGCGTGCTAGCACACGGGTGTACGGCGTTCTGTCCCCGGACGTGTGGATACCGGTAGAGGCGCTGCTACGTTGCGCGCTGTTGATCGGCTTCGGATCGGCTGCGGTCGGGCGCATCGGAGCGAGGCGTGAGAACGCGGCCGGACGACTCGAATCGACTGATTGGCGAATCGGTTGTCTCCGGGAATCGGCTACACTGTTCCGGATCGGATTGCCCTGATTGGCTATTCCGCTGCACTCTACTCCAATCGGTAACGATCTATCGACCCTTACTTGCATGTGTTCCTGGTTTGCGCGGTTAAAAGTTTTGTTTTCGGCTAGCGTAGCCTCCGCGTAACCCTTCATCGATGTCGGATGGTAAAATTCATAAGACTTGGAGATATTTCTGTCTTGGTGGACGCCGATTGGTAAAATGCAAGGAGTGATGACAGTGGTAAAAATTTTCCTTGGTTTCTCAAATTCTTCGGAGTTGAGCTCATCAAAGTTGAAATCTGAAGGGAGTTCAAATTCTGGACAGCCTGAGTAAAAGAACAAGGTCTAATTGTTCTTAGAAAAACCATCATAGAATCCGGTGAAGCAATCGGCTAAGAGCTGAGTTGACAGTTTGGAGTCAGGATGAACAGAAGCAGCCTCTTCAAAGGACATACACCTACATGTAGTCACTTCTTCGCCGTTATCGTCCACAATCGGCTCTGCCATTGGAAATTTAGCATCGGCTAGATTGGGTCTGCCAGCAATCTTTTGAGTCAGGAGGACTAGCCATATCTGCAAGAACCACCAAGGACCTCCAGTTCCTATGGTTGAGTTAGCTGCAATTTTAGCCAATGCCATGTTGAGAGTTTGGTAGTGATAACCCAAAAAATATTTTCCTAAGGGGATTTTTTCTTTCGGCACCAGGGCTTCGGCTATTTGTTGCCAGTTGGCTGTGGGGCCGCAGCTAGACCCACAAAAGACAAACTTCTCCAGCCACATCATTAGGAATGCAGTGTGCTCTCTGGGGCTAATAGATCTGGTGCCCATGTTTTGGTTTATATAACCGTTCCAACCTCCAATGGCCCTTGTTTTGAAAGAGTATTGACACTTGGCGTCAAATCGGTTAGGATTAGCAGATGACATTATGTCTAGTCCAGTTATCATGACCACGTCGATCAAAGTAGGGGTCATGAGTCCTTGTTGGAAGAAGAAGGCGTTAAAGGTGTTGGACCAAAAATAAGCCGCAACCAAGCGGTTCATCCTTGGGCGGATCGGCTATTGTGAGAGCTAAACACTGTGCTATACCCACTTCATCCCAATGGGTCTGTTTGCTAGCTAGCATTCTTGCGTACCAGGATGGCCAAGATTTGTCGGTTCAAGGCCAAGATTTGAATGTGCCATTCCAATGTGCTATGCTAGGGTTCAAAATCCCATAGGATATCCTATTGGTTTCGGCATTGATAACTTCAGTGGGATCCATGTTGCCGATTGGGCCTAAAAAGTACCATTCATTGTGAAGCAGACTAGGGATAGCAATCTGATGAGCAAGGTGCTACAATGGAAAGGAAAAAAAGGCGAATCGTAAAAACGCCGCAAATGCAGATCTACGGTTGCAAATGAAAAGAAAGGAGATTCAGCTGATAGAACTTACATCGGCGAACTCGGCCGATGGGGTGTCGGAGGGAGCAGATGATGATGCCATTGGCGTGGATGAGCTTGTCGCCAGGAGGGGAGGCTGCCGCAGTTTCTTGGGAGCTCCGAGGGGATCGTCGGAGATATTTGAGGAGTTTTCCGGCTGAAGGCTCTGAATGCGCAATTGACAGCGTGAGTTTTTTTGATGCGTTTGGGCGTTATTTAAAGAGGTGCAGTAACTGTCGAAATGAAAATGCTCTAGGTTTTCTTAGAGGGTATGATCACACAAAATCCGCAACCGCAGACTTGGGGGGCATGTGTTGATGACCAAATTTGGCAAGCTAATCCCCGGGTTTGAAGCTACAATTGAAGCGGAATTGGAGGAACGTGTGATTCTCGGAAACAAAGTGCGCATCGGTTGAGTCTGAATCGGCTGAGGAGTTAATCAGCTGAGACCGAATCGGATAAGGTGTCTGACATAGCCGATTTCGATTGGGGTAACTAAATGTGACCGATCCCGGTGGAAAGCATGGAGATCATTATTGGATTTGGTTTCCAGTGCTTCAGAGATGTTGCCATCTACGGATAAAGTCCTGAAGAGGCAGTTGTATCTTTTAGTTAAGATATTTTGTATAGTTTCCTTATAGATTACGTCGGGGGGAACTTGTCCCAGATAATTGTCGTATTTTAAACAGTGTTAAGATAAGAGTCGTGTCCTACAAGGACTGTGTTTATAATTGGGTATAAATATGACTTGAGAGCATGTAATTTGGATCAATCAATCTCTCGATCAATACAATCTCGACGCATTGCAACCTTTTCATTTTAGTTTAATTTCGACAAGTTCTTACTTCAAGTTGGGCTGCATCGGGCTTCGATCTCCGACGAGAGGTAACTCTTGTTACAAGCGGTTTGCGTTCTCGGGATTAGTGCTTCCATCGTCATGATACTCTAATCTTGTTATCATAATCTGGTTATCATGTATGCTATACAATTTAGATCGATATTGTAGTCTAAACCCTAATCGGATAGCGTCAATTGCTAGACGATAGCCGATAGGTTTAGATTTCAATGTTAATCTAGATTATATAGTATATTTACCATCTTGAAATGCTTTCATTAAGCTGATTTAGATCCTATGCTTCTTTTGGTACTTAATGCTGCATCAGTTAGGTTCGATCTATTAAGTCGCCCTTAGAACCATAAAGATCTAATTTGTTTCATGATTGCTATTAGAGATAGTATCGGAGTTTTAGCCGATCTTACCTGATTTAACCATCTTGCAGGTTTTAGTTTTGCTTGATATGTTAAATCTACCTTTTATATTAAGATCTCATTACGTTAAATATGTTAAGCTTGTTATCAATCTGTTAAGGCATCTTAATATTTGATTGTTTCTTGTTTAATGTATTTAGTCTGTTATGATGTCTTTGTATACAACAGTATGGAGTATTAGCTGATACATATTAGATTTATCTCTTCGGCTATGCTGTAAACATGTACAATCCTTGCCTTATGACATTTTTAGATTTAAGTGATTTATACTATCTCGGTATACTACCGATCTATTCTAGTCACTTGATTTAAATGTGCTTTAATATTTGGATTGCATTATGTTAACATCTACAGCCGATTCAATGCATGTTGCATCGGCACAATATCAAATGATACGTCATCGGCCACCAGCCGATCGGCTATCGATCTGACATTGTTTTCTCTTTTTAGTTTCTTGTTGGTTGCAGGAACAAACCAACTGGCACGCCGACGAACCTCAAGTAACATATTTGGACCTGCACTAGAGTAAAGCAAATCTCTCAGGCCAGTGCATGGGAAATTTCTTCATCAACAATTACCTCTTTTCGAAAGGGCCTGAACCTGTCTAAACGCTCTCGTATGCCAGCCCCTTTTCTCTTTGCCAATTCCTACAATCAACAGTTGGCATGCCAGGTAGGGGTCACATCGAGTTTTGCGTGACAAGTACGATGGCATCACCTTTAGGAGCCGACGACTTCACCTTCCCACCAGGCAGGCCTACCATTTCGGCAGCTTCGACTTCATCACCGACGACTTCGGCAAGATCTCTCTCCTTGACTCGGATTCAAACCAGTCTTGGAGGGACTGCATCTACTTGGCCCCGTTTGGTTTGCCAAATGCCGCCGAGATCTACTCCAAGGTTCTCTCCTTCAAGTTGGCTTCAAACCATTCGGGGGAGTCATCAGCATCAGATTGTTCTCACGGCCTCCCCAACAACGCAAATATGTATCATTGCATCGCCATGTGGCTCCCTCCACTGCATGCCGCTACGTTTGGACCTAGATCCGTCTGCCCCCATAGGCCCCGATCTGAACAAGCTTCAGCTTCACTCGTGTTGGTCTTCAGGGAGGTGGGTGTCATGCTCCAACCACTTGGATCTTGCTCCATCATCTTGATCGCTGACTACCTCAGTTCTTTCGATGATTATAGTAACCCCGACACCGAGAGTAAGGATAGTTCAGAATTTGATGACGACTATACTTCACTTCTTTTGGTGTGTTCATGGCATATCTAGTGGCATACGAAGAGGCATGGGCTCGTTTGGCTAGGGAAGCAGAGGAGGAACGTGCCAGGCTCGAAGAGGAGCACAAGCACAAGGAAAAGGAGGACCGAAGAAGGCAAGAATTGGCTTTAGCTGGGCATGCGACTTGTTATGCTATTCTTCAAACTCATGTCGACGATACTAACATCTTCGTCACCCCTCAACAGAATGTGATTGCAGCAGTCACCTTGATTTATATAGTTATTGAGGTATCACCACCTAACGTGACACCGATATTGAACAAAGACAAGACTATGATTGCTGCTACCATACCGCAAGCTAGATGCAGTCGTCTAGCTAAAGAATCTACTACAGAGAGACCTATGGCAGCCGTCTTCCACCGCTATAATCCAGAGATTATCGGACACCTGAGTGCATCAAAGGATGCACAGGATCAAGTTCGCCTCGCACCACCACGACAACGAAAGACGACGTCCAAACCAGTCGGCCGATTCGCACGACTGGCGTCGTGCTCTGCCCTTTCACAGCAGGGATCATCATGTCAATCCTAACTACAATGATGACCATCGACAGCACGCACCAACACCTACTGACTTGAGGCATGAGCTCAATCAATGACACCATGAACGGGAACACTGAGCTCACTACGAAGACCGATGATACTCCCCTGACACCGGCGATGATGGAGTTCCAGCTTTTACTCACGAACTGCATCGAGTGGATTGGTCGACTGGTTTTAAACCAACAGGGATCGAAAAATATGATGGCAAAACTGACCCTGAGTCATGGCTTACCGTCTACACCCTGGCCTTCCGTGCAGTAGGAGGAGAAACCAAAGCTATGGCGAATTATTTGCCATAGCACTTGCTGACTTCGCTAGGAGTTGGCTTGCTGGTTTACCAAGGGGCTCAATCGACTCGTAGAGCCAACTTCGAGACCACTTCATTGCTAACTTCCAAGGCACTTTCGAGAGGCCGAGTACCCATTTTGACTTATACCACATGATTCAAAAACCTGATGAACCTTTGAAAGACTACATTTGGCATTTTTCTGAAGCCCATAACAAGATCGCTGACATCATCAATGATGTCGTCATTGCTGCTTTCAAAATGGATTCACAACGTACTATTGATTGGGAAGTTTGGGCGTAAGCCGCCAAGGACGGTCAAGAAGCTATTTGAGACAACAAACTCTTATGCCAAATCTGATAATGCCATCAAAGCATCACGCCAAGAGAAGCAGTTGGGAAGTAGCTGACGCCCCAAGAAAGACAATGACAATAACAACCAAAAACATCGAAAGCATAAGCCCAAGGATCTGGTGGCCACAACTTTGAATCATCAACAACAACATCCACACGTGAGCACCTTTGACAAGATCATGAATGTCCCTTGCCAGCACCATCCAAACTCCAAGCACACGGCCAAGGATTGCTTCATCTACAAGAAGTTTGCTAAAGAATACACGACCCACCTCAAAACCGCTACAGGCGAAGGAACTTCAGGGCAAAAAAAGGACGATGGTGATGCGGTGCAAGTTCCTTTCAGGACCATCGAGTCAAGTTAAATCACATCTTTGGTGGCTTGCTTGCATACGAGTCCAAGAGAAAACAAAAGCTAACCAACCGAGAGATCAACGCGATTCAACCGAAAGTACCACGTATTTATGATGGCCTGAGGTGGCAATTATGTTAGACCGCTCGGGTCATCCTGATCGAGTGGCTCACCCGGGGTGGTACCCCCTGGTGCTAGACTCAGTGGTTCACAACGTTAAACTTAAGTGTGTCCTCATTGAGGGTGGTAGCTCGCTCAATGTTCTCGTCGCTAAAACGCTGGATGAGATGCAGATTCCAAGATCCGAGTTGAAGCCGAGTTCTACTCCGTTTCATGGGGTAATTCCTGGGTTATCCTCAACACCACTTAGGCAGATCACTCTTCCAGTCACTTTTGGTACCTGGGACAATTTTCGGACTGAAAAAATTTGCTTTGAGGTTGCTGATTTCGAGGCAGCTTACCATGCCATATTAGGACGGTTGGCTCTGCAAAGTTCATGGCTGTTCCTCATTATACCTATTTGATGATGAAGATGTTAGGTCCACAAGGAGTAATTCTCTACGCAATGATGTCAAACAAGCCTTTACTTGTGATAAGGAGAGTTGCGAGATGACCAATCTCATGAGAGAGCACTCGGTCCACAGGAGATACGACTGGTCGCATCGACATCACAGGAGGGAAAAGTCCCAATCAAGAAAATTCTCAAGTCAACAGAAGGCGCTGCCAAGACTAAGAAGATTCCGTTAGGTCCGACTGATCCTTCTAAGACAGCTGTTATTGGCGCCGAGTTAGATTGTAAATAGGAAAGCATGCTCATCACCTTTCTTGAAGCTAATAAAGATATATTTGCATGGAAACCTTCTGATATGCCTCGTATTCCTAGAGAGGTGATCGAGCACTCCTTAAATGTGAAGCCTGATTCTAAACCTATTAAACAATGACTTTGCCGATTCGCTCAAGATCATAGGGATGCAATTAAAGAAGAATTGACTAAACTCTTGGTGCCTGGATTTATCAAAGAAGTTTATAGCCCCACTAGTTGGCTAATCCAATTCTAGTTCGGATGAAGATAGGGCAATGGCATATGTGCATGGATTACACTCTAATTAGCTTTCTTGATTGTTATTCGGGATATCATCAAATGAGTATAAAGGAATCCGACTGCTTGAAGACTTTGTTCATCACTCTGTTTGGCATTTACTGCTACATCACCATGCCTTTTGGTCTGAAGAATGCTAGCGCAACTTATCAGCGTATGATTCAAAGGTGTTTGCAATCTCAGCTTGGACGTAATGTGGAGGCATATGTCGATGATGCTGTTATCAAGACCAAGTGGAAGGATGACTTGATTGCTGATCTTGAGGAAACTTTCCAGAATTTCCGGGCCTTCAAGATGAAATTGAACCTGAAGAAGTGCACCTTTGAAGTACTGTCAGGGAAGCTGCTAGGTTTCATGGTATCGCATCACGGTATCGAAGCCAACCCAGAGAAGATCAAAGCTATACTCAATATGGTGCTGCCTAGTTCCCAGAAAAATCTTCAGACTCAGGGAGCGTGGCATGCCGTTCTTTAAGTTGCTCAAGGAGATGGATGATTTCCAATGGACTCTTGAACCCCATAGAGCTTTTGAAGACTTCAAGGTTTTCCTCACCACGCCACCTATGTTGGCTTTGCCACATCCACAAGAACCTTTGCTGCTTTATGTGTCAACAACTTCTCAAGTGGTTAGCACAGTGTTGGTTGTTGAGAGAGAGGAAGAGGGACATATCCAAAAAGTAAAGAGGCCAATTTACTTCATTAGCGAAGTTTTGGTTGATTCCAAGACACGTTATCCATAGGTCCAGAAGCTGTTGTATGTAGTTCTGATCATGGTGAGGAAGCTGGTTCATTATTTTCAAAGCCACTCGGTTACCATGGTCTCTTCTTTTCCTCTTGGAGATGTTCTTCACAATCGTGAAGCCACAGGACGAATTGCAAAGTGGGCTCTGGAATTGATGGCGTTTGACATTACTTTCAAAGCTAGAAAATCGATGAAGTCCCAGGTGTTAGCTGACTTTGTCGCAAAGTGGACAGAAATTCAGGAGGAGATGCCTGTGGAGAAGCTGGAATATTGGACGATGTATTTTGATGGGTCTAAAAGATTTACTTGTGCTAGAGCTGGAGTTGTTTTGATTTCCCCGACTGGAGAGCGACTGCAATACGTCCTTCAACTTTATTTTCCGGCGTCGCAAAACGTGGCTGAGTATGAAGCTCTACTTCAGGGTTTGTAGCTTGCTGTGTCTCTTGGGATACGTCGCATGGTTGTTCGAGGAGATGCTCAATTGATCATCAACCTGGTCATGAAAGATTGGTCTTGTTTAGATGAAAACTCGGCAGCCTATCATCTGGAGGTTCATAAATTGGAAGACAGATTTGATGGCCTCAAGACATCACAATGAAGCAACTGATGAGTTGGCAAATTTTGGATATAAACGAGTGGTTGCACCTATTGATATCTTCATCGAACACCTTCACCAGTCATTTGTTGTGAAGAAGGAATCTATTGAAGAAGATGCTTCAAGGCAGATTTCTACAGTTGATACCGACTAGAGGGCGCCTTTCATCAAGTACTTGACTACTCAAGAGTTGCCTAAGGATCGGGCTGAAGCTGAACGCGTTCAACGTTGTTGCCGAGTTTACATGCTTTAGGAAGGAGAACTCTTGAAACACGTCCTTTTGGCATGTTGCTTAGGTGTATCCCGACTGACGAAGGACAATAATTATTGCAAGATATCCACTCGGGGATATGCGGTAGTCATGCTGCAACACGTACTTTAGTTGGTAAAGCGTACCGACAGGGTTTCTTCTGGCCGACTGCTGTTACTGAAGCGGAAAAGGTTGTTCAGACCTATAAAGATTGTCAATTTTTATCTAGACAGATTCATGTCTCTGCTCAAAAGTTACAAACTATCCCCTTTTCATGGCCATTTGCTATAGGGGGCTTGATATGGTTGGCCGATTTAAGACAACGCCAGGTGGTTTTATGCACTTGTTTGTTGTTGTTGGTAAGTTCACCAAGAGGATTGAAGCTAAGCCAGTCGAGACGATCATGGTAGATACAGCTAGGGATTTATTCCTTAATATTGTGCACAGGTTTGGTGTTCCCAATAGAATTATTACTGACAATGGGACTCAGTTCACTGGTGGTGTTTTCAAGGATTTTTGTGAAGAATTTGGAATTAAGATCTGCTACGCATCAGTTGCGCATCCAATGAGCAATGGTCAAGTCAAGCGTGCCAATGGGATGGTTCTCCAAGATGTTAAAGCTCGTGTCTTTTATAGATTACGTCCTTATGCTGGCCGCTAGGTTGCAGAGTTACCTATGGTGTTATGGTCACTTCACACAACGCCAAGTAGGGCAACCAGTCAGACTCCTTTCTTTTTAGTTTATGGGGTTGAAGCAATGTTGCCGAGTGAGATGGAGTATGAATCCCATCGGGTATGTAATTTTGATGAGCAACAAAATGATAACTTGCACGTTGATGATTTGAACCGACTAGAAGAAGCCTATGATATTGCTTGTATCCAGTGGGCCAGATATCTTCAAGGTCTTCGACGTTACAACAATCATAATGTTCGTCAAGAGCATTCATTGTTGGGGATTTGGTTCTCAGCAAGATTCAGACGACCAAGAATAGGCATAAGTTGTCTCCCCTGTGGGAAGGGCCTTTTATTATTTCAGAAGTTACTCGCCTGGGGGCTTACCGACTGAAACGTGAAGATGGGTTAGATGTCGAAAATTCTTGGAATATTGAGCATTTATGTCGTTTTTACTCATAAGTTAATATTATTATAATGTATATTACCTTTTTCTTGATTGTCAATGTCAAGTAACTTTCTTGAGTTGCTAGTCGGGGGCTATCAATAATAATCATGGAGCTTAGTGCTGCTTCTTAAATGTTTCTAATGCTTTTCCTTGTGATTATTCTTGACTAATGATATCATTAAGCATAATTTTTACCTACTTTGTTGAGTTGTAGGCTCTATTCTTGTGGGTAATGATTTTCTTTTTTGCTTAAGTTGATCATGATAGTCGGAACAAGAATTATTAGCAAGACGAAGACTACATACATTCACAAGAGGAATATATTTTATAGAGTTGAAGTTTAAATATAGTATTCAAATGCTAAAGCAATCTACTATGTCTTTTGGTACATTCTTAGTAGCTTCTTGGGCTTCATTGATTAGCTCAATGGCTTGTTCGGTAGTAGTGCCCTATGCGAAGTCGTCACCAACAACATTGATATTTGTTGGTATTTCTTACGTTTATAGATAAATCCGCAAGCGCACGGAAATATCGTTGTTCATCAAATTCCCATCCATCCCGACGATCAATGTAAGACTACCTTTACATGCCCCTATGGAACATATGCCTATCGTAGGATATCTTTCGGGCTGTGTAATGCACCCGCATAGTTCCAAAGGTGCATGATGTCTATCTTCTCAGATATGATTAAACAAATCATGAAAGTTTTCATGGATGATTTGTCCGTCTATGAAAAAACATTTGATCATTTTGTTGAGAATTTAGACATGGTCTTGCAAAATGCAAAGAAAAGGACCTGGTGCTTAATTGGGAAATGTGTCATTTCATGGTCTGAGAAGGAATAGGGGTGGACAAAGCCAAAATAGAAGTCATAGAAAAACTTCCACCTCCCGTCAATGTAAAGGGAGTCTGAAGCTTTCTAGGTCATGCGAGGTTTTTTCGACGGTTCATTAAGGATTTTTCTCAATTCGCTAGACCCCTCACAAACCTTTTAGCTAAGGATGTCCCATTTGACTTTGATGATGAGTGTTTGCATGCTTTTAATATTCTTAAAAAAGCACTCATTTCCGTTCCAATCATACAACCACCCGACTGATCGCTACCCTTTAAAATCATGTGTGATGCCAGTGACTATGCAGTAGGAGCAGTCCTTGGTCAAACCAAGGATAAGAAACATAATGTCATAGCCCATGCTAGCAAAACTCTAACACGAGCTCAACTTAACTATGCTACCACTAAAAAAGAGCTCCTAGCTGTTGTTTTTGCTATCGATAAGTTTAGATCTTAGTTATAGGAGCCAAGGTAATAATTTATACTGATCATGCTGCTTCGAAAATACCTGCTCACTAAGAAAGATGCTAAACCTAGGCTTATAAGATGGATTCTTCTACTCGAAGCGTTTGACATTGAAATAAAAAAAATAAGAAAGGAGTAGAAAATTTTGTAGCAGACCACTTGTCTCGTATGCATTACATTAACATGCAGGAACTACCAATCAACGATTTCCTACGAGACGACATGCTGCTAAAGGTGACGGACTCCAATCCATGGTATGTGAACATCGTGAACTTCATTGTCATAGGGTATGTCCCGCCAGGAGGAAACAAAAAGAAACTCATTTATGAGAGTTGCCATCATCTTTGGGAGGAACCATACCTGTACAGGGTATGTGTTGACGGATTACTAAAGAGATGCATCCCAACAGCCGAAGCTACCAAGATAATTGAAAGATGCTATGCAACCCCGTACGGAGGACACTATGGTGCATTCCGAACAAGAAACTCATTTATGAGAGTTGCCGTCATCTTTGGGAGGAACCATACCTGTACAGGTATGTGTTGACGGATTACTAAAGAGATGCATCCCAACAGCTGAAGCTACCAAGATAATTGAAAGATGCCATGCAACACCGTATGGAGGACTCTATGGTGCATTCCGAACGCAGGCCAAAATATGGCAAAGTGGGTTTTTCTGGCTGATAATGTATGAAGACACCAAGGAATTTATTCGGAGGTGCTGAAGATGCTAGAAACATGGAGGAATAAGCGCTCATGATGCAATGCCCCTGACATACAATCTTCAAGTGGAACTCTTTCGATGTATGGTGCATTGATTTCATGGGACCTTTCCCAAAGTCCTATGATTGTGAACACATCTTGGTGGGTGTTGACTATGTGTCCAAGTGGGTAGAAGCTATGCCATGCAGAGCTGCTGACACCAAGCATGCCCGGAAGATGTTCCATGAAATCATCTTTCCTCGATTCGGAACACCAAGGATGGTGATAAGTGACGGAGGGTTTCATTTCATTGATAAGACTTTCCGAAACTTCCTGAAGGAGCTTGGAGCCTAGCACAATATAGCCAATCCATGCCACCCGCCAACAAGTGGTCAGGCTAAAACTTCAAACAAACAAATTAAGAATATTATGTAGAAGACCGTTCAAGAGATGGGAAAGTCATGAAAATGAAAACTACCCGATGCACTTTGGGCATACCGAACTACATACAAGACGCCACTCGACATGTCACCCTACCAACTTGTTTATGTAAAAACATGCCATCTACCCGTCGAGTTGGAACATAGGGCATACTGGGCTATCCGGAAATGGAACATGGACTTCAATCAAGCCGGAGCCCGTAGGAAGATGCAACTCCTCGAGCTAGAAGAATGGAGGGACAAGGCTTACCACAATGCCCTGATCTACAAAGAAAGAACAAAAAGATGGCATGACAAGTGGATCAAGCAAAAAAGAGTTCAAGCCTGGCGATAACGTCCTATTGTTCAACTCAAGAATTAAGCTATTCGGTCAAAGAAAACACCAAAGCAAATGGGAAGGTCCATTCACCGTCATCAACACATCATCACACGGGGCAATCACACTCCAAAATGATGAAGGTAACATCTTCAAGGTAAATGGCCATCGCTTAAAAGCTTTTCTTGAACCAAATAGATCTAGAGAGGTAGGTAGATACTGTCGAACTAGTTGATTTAGATGCCCTACCTTAGTTCCTCGTTGATTTTTAATTAGCTAGATCAGTAAATACATATCTGATTTATCTATTTCTTTTTCACACAAAAAATTGGAAGTGAATGGGGCCCACAAGGGTTTGGCCGAACCCTAGTTTAGCCGAACCGCCCTCGGCGCCGCCACACTCCAACCTTTGCTCTCAAGGTTCTATCCACTTCACCCAGCTCATTTTGGCTTGATCCGAAGAAATTTGAGTTGGTTAGGAGGGATTTTCAATTTTTAAAACCTCTCAACTCAGCCCTTCTCCTCCATTCTTCCCATTCCACCATTTCCACCTTAGCACACACCTCAGCACACACTCATCACCATGGCCGGCAAGGGGATGATAACTTTCACACCCTCAAATTCTAGCTTCAACCTCGATGGAGAGCCGACCCCGGCAAACCGTCTCATCGATCTATGCGATTACATGTTAGAGGAGGTGCAAACCATTAATGTTGAGCCCCTAGCCGTCTTGCCGCTCGGCTGCCACGACGGGAGGTCGAACGGACCTGGCCAGGATTCGGCAAAACCAGCCTTGGCCGACCTCGCTCCCCCGTTTGGACGTGCGTCTCCCTCACCAAGGAGAGTGAAAAAAGGTCAGGCTCGTGCATCCAGTCCCTACTAGCGACCCACTGTTGGTATTTCTTATGACCACAGATAAATCTGCAAGCGCACGGAATATCGTTGTAGCACTTCACCCAAGGGAGTATTCCAAGCGATATCAAATCCAAGGAATGGTAGGGACTATCTAAGATAAAGGATCATCCAAGGACATCCAAGATTAGGCAGACGATAGTATAGAGAGGATTACTATGGTTGCGGCTCTAAGAAGCAGGTAAATTACTTCAGCTTTTCTCTTGCTTGCTTCGGGCGCCGGCTTACACTCGGTCTGTCGAGTGACTCCGGCCTATAGCTCTACGCCATACCCGAATGTGGAGGAATACAAAGGACGGATAGGGCTGTCACCACCTGCTGTCTACCTCGCACCTGTGGAGTACGAGGCAAACAAAGGTAAACTCTAGCCTAGACACCATGTCTAAACTATCAAATACTACTCTAGCCTTGCGCAAGAACACCCGTCTTTATCAGGGGTCTTAGTACTAGAGGACCCAACTTAGGGCGGTGATCCCGCAAGCAAAATTAAAGTAAAGTAAAGTACTCAATGTAAATGCTTAACAACCAAAGTAAACACAAACAGTTACTTTATTGAAGAAAGCATTCGTCGAGGTACAAGGCCGAAGGTCGGTGCCGGGACTCCCGGCACTCCTCCGAACTACCCCTCGGAGAAAACTCTAACATTTGGGGCACTCCTTTCGGAGCTTTCCCTCACTCTCTAACCTATTCACTAAGCCTTTGGAGTGAAGTTTTAATCTTCTTTGAGGTGTGTTGAAGTGAAGTGAAGACCCTCCTTAAATAGCCCTCCAAGTCGGTTGTATGGCGGTTAGTAACCGCCATCCCACCTAACCATCATTGGGGACGAATAGGAGGTTGCCACGTGAAAGGTGGGGATGATTGGCCGCCAAGTTGGTTCGGCTGAACCAAGGTTCGGCCAAACCCTCACCGGCACCAATCCCACCGACTTTCCTGTGACACTGCCTGGTGGGCCCCTAAGGCGGTTCCCAGGTGTTTGGCCCCACTTTAAGGCGGTTTCACCTGACTTGTAGGCCCTCCGATCCGTGGAAAGCTGACGCGGCGATCGCGGATTGGTTGGAGTTGTGTTTCTTCGCCACGAAAGCACAGTTTCCCTTTATTTCGATACATAAGTTACTTGCACATATTAAATCACCAACACTCATGGAAAAGGTTAGTTAATAACCCCTACTGCTATGTTGATGTGCCAAGTTTGTTCCACTTATGCAAGAGTTGACGGTCGGATTTTAGGTGATAGTGACCATCAACAAACTCCCCCACACTTAGTCTTTGCTTGTCCTCGAGTAAAGGTCAAGATTACTAAGGTGGATGATACACTATTGGTATGATGCTAACATACAAGTTATTCCTAGACCTTCTCATAACTGTGAATCTATATGTGTCTACCATGCAATTCTAAGTATTGAAAAATGGAACAGTCTAGATATAAGCTACTATGATTCTTCTGCATTAAATAACTTGGGGTTTTGATAAGTTTTCAAAAATGAAAAACATGATTTTACTCCTTTGATGATTCTCTCATGTCACTCGAGGTGTTTGATTCCTCACCAGGACAATGCTTGCCCAAAATTGTCCTACTTCTAATAAAGCTTATGTGGAGCTCAAGGTAGGGAAAATCATGCGGCATAATTGCATCAAATATTTTGTAAAGTCAAATAAAAGATCCAAAAAGAAAACTAATCATGTACTCATGACCAAGCTTCTGCATATTTATGTGGATATGAATATGTGGGTGGAAAAATGGAAAAAGAAAAATAATTGTTTTGGCGACTCCTTGGATTGTATGATCCTCCTCCTACTTTATTTTAGAGAACATGACTATTATTCTTTTTTTCTTCCCTTTTTTCATAGTCATTCTGCTCAAGAAGATTTTTTTCTTCTTTTTCATGAGCATCATGAATCTTTAATTTTTATTTCTATAGCTCATGTCTCATTTGGCATGAGTAGGAGGATCACTAATTGATTGCCTTTATTTTGTGGATGACTATAGTGGATGCAAATCCCCGAAGTAGAAATCTGCATGTATGAGGATGTGGAAATTGTGGCAATATTTTTGGCTAAACCTCTGATGTAGAGGGAGAGCAAATTTTTTTATGTAGTGGACATGCAGAAGACTTTGACCAATGAGAACATGAAAAGATTCTACCAAGGGTCTAAATATTTGACCAAACTCAAAATGATCGCAAGTAGCATATGTATAAGTTTTGATCATGTATTTTGACATATGTCCTTGGTAGGAATAAAACATCATCGAGGAGTTAAAGTTATGGTTTTTGAATTTTCAAAATAAAATTCCCAAGTATTTTTATGCAGCATGAAACAAAGTTGCTCATTACCAGACTATCTCTCATAGATCAATAGCTCGAATAACATGCTATCCCTAAGTAATTGATTTCACAACAAATGAGTGGAAGTCATGGAATACAGTGTATGTAAGCCAACCAACATGTGTCATGACTCCAAGATTATGTAGGCTCATGCTTAAGACATTAGCATAATTTATTAGTTTGCAAGGTGCAAAAATAAAAGTTGCAAACCTGCACAACAGGAGAGAATGACGACGTGTGAGACATAATTTGGGATTGTCCCATATGAGGTCTTGTCGTGTTTTCTTGCGTCATCATCGTGCTAGAATGTGCAATGATGTGGAGGTGGTCCGAGGGATTGTTCATGTCGAAGCGAGGGACACCCCTACTTATTTTTGTACCTGCAGCTTTATTGGACACAACAATACGAGTTGAGACAAACAATAAATAATCCTACCCGTGTGCCAAACCGAAGAACTTTATTCAATTAAAACGAAACTTACCTTGAATCCACATGGGGACTTTGTGCGTGCAGAATGCGTCACCCATGGGAAAACAAACAAAAAGAACAAGAGCAAAAGGAATTCTTACCCTTCTTACCTGTTTTACTTCTCTTTTTTAATTTTATTTTATTTTATTTTTCAAAATTTTATTTTTACCAACTTTCATATACTCAACTAAGGCTAGATTAAAATTGACTCGACATAAACACTAGAGGGTTTTGTGCCCGCTCTGTATGTTATGCATCTTTGTCATATATCCAATGCCTTGGGTTATCTCCAGTTGAATCAACTTAAAGCCCGAATGTTTACAACCAAGACCTAAACAAGCATTAACTCTAAGGTTCATTAAGCAAACTCGACACCATGTCTAGTTTGATTAAAGAAGACTTTTTTAACCTAAGCACCATGCTTAATTTAAAGAGCCTATGAATAGACCATCAAAATTCATTCAAACCAGAGCATACAAGAATAGATAAAGGAAGCATATGATCCAGTTATATTCATGTGAAGATAAGTATGAGTATATGAATGGCGAAATTCGGGTACCTCCCGGTAGGGCTTTGTTTAATATCAAAAGCAGGACATCTCAGACTTTTTTTTTAATTTTTAGCAAGGCAAGATAGAACTAACATCATCTCTAAACCATGGTGGAATTCTGCATGAATGGAATTTGTTAAGAGGTACGTACCAAACTCCTCCACACCTGTGGAGTACGAGGCAAACAAAGGTAAACTCTAGCCTAGACACCATGTCTAAACTATCGAATACTACTCTAGCCTTGCGCAAGAACACCCGTCTTTATTAGGGGTCTTAGTACTAGAGCACCCAACTTAGGACGGTGATCTCGCAAGGAAAATTAAAGTAAAGTAAAGTACTCAATGTAAATGCTTAACAACCAAAGTAAACACGAGCACTTACTTTATTGAAGAAAGCATTCGTCGAGGTACAAGGCTGAAGGTCGGTGCCAGGACTCCCGGCACTCCTCCGGCACTCCTTTCAAAGCTTTCCCTCACTCTCTAACCTATTCACTAAGCCTTTGGAGTGAAGCTTTAATCTTCTTGGAGGTGTGTTAAAATGAAGTGAAGACCCTCCTTAAACAGCCCTCCAAGTCGGTTGTATGGCGGTTAGTAACCGCCATACCCACCTAACCGTCATTGGGGACGAATAGGAGGTCGCCACGTGAAAGGTGGGAATGATTGGCCTCCAAGTTGGTTCGGTCGAACCCTCACCGGCACCAGTCCCCACTTACTTTCTTGTGACACTGCCTAGTGGGCCCCTAAGGCGGTTTCTGGGTGTTTGGCCCCATTTTAAGGCGGTTTCACCTAACTTGTGGGCCCTCCGATCCGTGGGAAGCTGACACGGCAATCGCCGATTGGTTGGAGTTGTGTTTCTTCGCCACGAAAGTGCACTTTCCCTTTATTTTGATACATAAGTTACCTGCATATATTAAATCACCAACACTTGTGGAAAAATGTTAGTTAATAACCCCTACCGCTATGTTGATGTGTCAAGTTTGTTCCACTTATGCAAGAGTTGATGGTCGGATTTTAGGTGATAGTGACCGTCAACACCCACTATGACGAATCTTGGCCCTAAACGGCCGGTGAAGACTCGCCTCTTTCATGGGGATGATATTCCTAGTCTGGTGTTCAAACCGGGGGAACGATATGTTTTTACGGTGGCTTTCAAATCAGGGGAAAATAGCATCCACTAGTACAGCTAGGGCACATTGTCCTACTCCCTGGAAAGTTCGTCGCTGCAGCATCGTTTCCAAGTCCAAGGGGTGCAAACCCCCACGGGCTATGGGAAGGTGCTCAAGCCGGCACTTACACCGGAGGAGAAGTGACCAACGGAGTCCATTGGATCCTCGCCGACAAGCAACAAGGTGAGGCAGCATGTCTCGCCACCTCCAATCAATAGGACGGCAGGAAAAATTGAGAGCAGCGGGGAGAAATCCCCCAGGAGCCCTCATTAGCACAATTGACCTCCACAGTCAATGAATTATGTTTAGAAAATAAGACGTGGCGCGATCTAGTAGCGGAGGGTAATTTAGAATTAGCTGATTTCAAAGATGATTTTAATACCCTCCGCTGCAGCCTTTGTGCTAAAATGAAACAACTTTTTAAGGCCGTAGGAAAGGAAGACCTTTATCAAGCACCATCACCATAAAACATTCCCTAGTTATCTTTAGTTTTAGGCACTTAGTTTACTTTATTTTGATTTCATTTATTTTTCCAATTGTTATAAGTGCCTTGATTCATTGAATAGAATAAAGTTCCCCGGTTTATCACACTAGTAGAACTGCAATTTGTTTTCACTTGTATTTTGTTTTTGAATAAGCACCACAGGTACAAGAACAAGTGTTGGGGTGATCTTGGGTTCATAGCGTACACTCACATATAAAGATTACCCATGTCCAAGCTTCACCATGATGCCTGCACATTTGTCATACCCTAAAAATCATCTAAATATAAATCGTTGTGAAAAAGGAATTTCTAGAAATTACTTAATTAATTAAAAGAAGTGTTTGAATAAAATCTATGAAAATTTGAACATCAAATTGAGCTAGATAAAATTTTCTAAATAGAACATGGGTGGATTTAATTTTTATTAAATTCTACATGATTAAATATACTCTATAAAATTTTATCAAATTTTTAGAGCACAATTATTAATTTTTAATAATACAAAGAGCTTTTTAGTAATTATTTAAGTAAATAAATTAATCATCAGATGATATAGTTATATTTTTATTAAATACTCTGAGCGTCCATCTATTTTTAAGACTTTTTTGAAATTATTTGAGTATTAAAAGTATTTATGAAAATTCAAAGATCATTTAAATGATTAATTTAAATGAAAAAGTAATTAAATTTCTCTCTCCAGATTTTTGGCCAAATTCTGGAAGTCCATCTTTCCTCTCTCTACTCTGTCCGGCCTGGCCTGTTTCCCCTCTCGAAGTCTGCTTAGCCTCCCTGTTTCAGTCGGCCCATATCAGAAAAAGTATGCTTTGCATGCCTCTACCAACCGGCCAGAAGAATAAAAAACGAAGTCTTGTTTTCATCCCTATGCTACAGTGTCGCCGAACAAATAAAGTCTGTTTTTCCTCTCTGCTACAGTACCAGCTGACCTACTATTCATCCCGCGTTGCCCTTTTTCCCATATTCTGGTCGATCCCGATTCTCATTTCGTAATTTGGTTGAGGGACAATCTTTCCTTTTTTTTCTTCCTCTTTCCTTTCCAAAAAGAAACCAAAAGCCATTTAGAAATTACTCTCAATTCCTTTCTTAATCGGGCTCCTCTCTTCTATAATCTTAGTTTTCTTTCTTGGTACTGCCATGGTTATTTTGGGCCCAGATTAGATCTCTTGAGCCTATAAATACAACCACCAAGCTCTCCTCTTTCGTCCCATCGCTTTCCCGAGCCTTTCCCATGCTTTTCCCGCGCTCGCGTTCTCTCCGCCGCTACCGTCAAGTTTTGGCTGTGTCACGAGGCCTCTCCCATCACCGTCGAAGCCTCCGTTGGTGCCGCCCATTGCTGGAGCACCATTGCCTTCGTTGTTTTTTTTGAGACCAAAGAGCTTTATTAAACTCACTCAATGGGATTACAATCTACAGTAGCTAGCGCTACGAGCCACTCTGGGATGGGATCGAACTAAAAGAATGTCCGTTCCCCCCAGACACCTTGGTAGCACAGCAATGGGCTATCGAATTTGCCTCCCGACTCACCCAAATGAAGGTACAGGCCTCGAAACGATTAGCCAGTTCCTTGATGTCACTCCAGAGGCCACCTATCAGGGATCGACACCCATCGTCGCTTGTCAGAAGCAACTGCAACGTCGCACAGTCCGTTTCCAGGATTACTCGTCGGCCCCCAATTTTGTCCGCCAATTCCAAACCCTCCTTTGCTGCTAGAGCTTCGGCGGTCAGAGCATCAGCGACATTCTCAAACCAGCGAGCTGCCCCTGCCCGGACCTTGCCCCCATCATCATGGATTATAGCTCCGGCGCTTCCGGTCGCCGAGTCCGGAGAGAAAGCCGCATTCGTATTGATCTTGACCAACCTTCCCACGGCTTATGCCACCTTGCTTTGGGCCGGCCACTGTTCGCCGTCATTTTCACTGAGCCCATCTCCTCCAGTAGCAGCGAGATGTACCGAGACGAATCCCCCGGCTCCCATACTATCCGGCTATGACGGCGTCCGTTCCTTCCTGTCCACAGTGCCCATGCCCCGCAGACAATAAGCGAAGCCTACAGCCTCGAGCACAGCGACGGCTTGAAAATGTCGCTTGCCCAGGTGTTAGGATGCAGCCGAGGTACCGCCATTCCCGTGAGTTTCTTCACTTCCCCCAGAACAATCGGGCAAACGAGCATTCGAAAACAATGTGAAAGATTGATTCCTCTCGGTCTCCGCATCTTCCACAAACACTGTCCTTCTCAATATGTCGCCGTTGCAGTTCCTCCGCCGCCAAGAGCTTGCTGCCGGCGTCTTTCTTCACCGCTCGTCGTTGTTTTTGCTTCGGTAAGCACCGCGTCTGTCCCCTCTTCATCTTGGTGTCCTCAGTTCCTGTCGTCGTTCGCCGTCGTGCCAACGTGGCCATCCGCGTCAGTGCCACGTCGTTGCCACCTAGCTCTCCCTGTCCACTGTGGTGATTACATGGTGTCCCATGTCATCAGTCCCTTCAAATCCAATCTCAACCATCAGATCTAGGTCAACGGTGGTCAATTCAATCCAAAACCCTAGCCAGGTTCAATCCTAGCCCTAAGCCAGATTCAATCTCGGCCGTCCATCCATCTCTATAGATCCGATTGGATTAATCTAAGCCATCCATCTTTATCCGGTTAAATCTTAGCCGTACAAATATTTGTAATTCCTTTTCCTCTCTTTTCAATGACATATTGGTCCTTTTGCTATATATCATCTACCAAATTTGATCCAATCTTTTTTTGGAGGATGATTTTAATCTTTTCTCTCTTATATAAATTATTTGTAAATTGTTTAATTAAATTGGAATAGTCTTTTCTTTGATAGGTTTAATTGGATTAAAGCTTGAAAAATTCATAACTAATTCATATGAACTCGGAATGAGGTCGTTCAATTCTCATAATTCAGCTAAAATTAACCTCTAATATGAGAAAAACCCTAAGGCAATTTATCAGAAGAAGTAGAGGTGACTCGGATCAAGGTTGTCCTATTCTTAAATAACCCAAGATGACATGGTAGACACTTCAAAAGTTCACGGGTACAGGTAAGGCTTGGAATGCACTTGTTAATGACCAAATTTGGTAAGTTGATCATCGGATTTGGAACTAAAGCCGAAGCGGATTTGGAGGAGATCATGGTTCTCGAAGACAGAGTGTGCATCGACTGAGAGCGAATCGGTTAAGGTGTTCATCGGCTAAGACTGAGTCGGACAAGGATAGCCGATGTAGCCGATTCCGATAAGGAAAGCCGATGTAGCCGATCCCGGTAAAAGTGCATTGGAATCGTCATTGGATTCATTTGAAGTGCTTCATGAGGATTTCCATACATGGATAGAGTCCAAAAAAGGCAATTGTATCTATTAATTAGGTTGTTTTAAATAATTTCCTTATAGATTGCGATCGGTAAGAGTCCACTTAGGGAACTTGTCTATAATTTGAATTGTAATAGAGATAGGAATCATGTCCGACAAAGACATATCATGTATCTGGGTATAAATACGACCCAAGACCTTGTAATATCTAACAACAATCAGTTCAATACAACTTCGGTGCATCGCCACCTTTTTCCTTTTAATTACTTCGATGAGTTCTTGCTTTCAGTTGGGTTGCATCGGGCTTGATCTTCGACGAGAGGTAAAGCTTGTTATGGCGGTTTGCTCTCTCGGGATTAGTGCTTCCATCTTTATGACACTCTCATCCTATTTACGTAAATTGTTGAGTTATCATATACGCTATATAATCTATATCGATATTGTTGTCTAACCCTAATCGGCTAGCATCCGTCACGAGACAATAGCTGATAGGGTTAGATATCAACATCAACTTGGATTATATAGTGTATCCACCATCTCGAAAGGCTTTCATCGACTTGTTTAAATCTTATGCTTCTCTTTATGCTTAGTGCTGCGTCGGTTGAGTCTGACCTACTATGTTAATTCTATTTAAAGCTGGGCCAATTTAGAAAAGCATTTTCATAAGTACTTCTACAGTGGAATTCATGAGATGAAATTTGTCCGATCTGACAACTATCAGGCAAAAGCATGATGAATCTGTTCAAGACTACATTCAGAGGTTTAGAGACATGAGAAATAGATGCTACAACTTGATTTTGTCTGATTCTCAGTTAGCCGGTCTCACTTTCCAGAGATTGTTGACACCAATCAAGGAAAGGTTTTCGGCCCAAGACTTCGAAAGTTTGGCTCACTTGACTCAAAAGGTAACAACATATGAACACATATTTCAAGAAGCCAAGAAAGCTTTTAAAAAGATTAGCCACATTGCGTATACCTCTGAATCCGAAGAAGATGAGGATGATTCCGAAGTAGAAGCAGCTGAGTGGGCAAGAAACAAGAAGGTTGTTACATGTCAATGGGTCAAAAATTCCACAAAGGAGGAAAAATATTACTTTGACATTACCATGGCTGACAAGATTTTTGATCTACTACTTTGGAAGAAACAAATTCAACTTCCTGCTGGCCATGTGATTCCATCAGCTGATGAGCTGAGGAACAGGAAGTATTGCAAATGGCACAATACTGGATCTCACATCACAAATGACTGCAAGGTTTTCAGGCAACAGATCCAATCGGCTATTGAAGCAGGGAAGATAAAATTTGAAGATTCAAAAAAGCTGATGAAAGTTGGTAATCCTTTTCCTGTCAACATGGTTCACATAAGTGGGAGAGCAGCCAATAGAGAGGATTATCGGTCCACACAGCTCAACTTTGCCAGAATAATCAACAAATACCAAAGGAAGCATGACAGGCAGGAAGAGGAGTACTATGAGAAGGATGACAGTTTTGATCCCCATTGGAGTTGCGAATTCTTCAGATTTTGCTGGAATGAAGGGATGAGACTTCCATCAATAGAAGACTGTCCAGCATGCAGCTATGATAAGGATTATGCTAGAAATTCAAGCCGATCTGGTCCTAGTGGAAATCGGCTGCAACAAAGGAAACTCCCTGTTCATCAGAGATTGGGTCCAGTTCATCAGGATTTTTCACAAGAGGATTTTGATGAGAATGAAGATGAGACCATCAATCCTCAATGGTGCCCTTTCGGTATTTTCACTAAGAACCAGAAGAGGAGGGTTCAAAGGATGAGGAGCAGAGAACGTTTCCAGCAAGTACAATAGGAGATCAATCATCGGCTGAAGAAGAAAAAGCAAGAACGCTCAAAGAAAGAGTGGCGTGTTAAGAGCAAGGTGCTTTCAGCCGATGAGATCAAAGCCGACAAGGCAAAAAGGTTGACTAAGGGAAAGCCTGTTACCTCTACATCGGTTAACATGGTATTTTTATTACCAGTAGAATATGAGGCTAGCCAAGCCGATGCAGATCTTGTGGAAGAATCCTTAACCAAGTTGGTTTTGTCCCTAGAATAAGCTATCTTCGAGAAACCAGAAGGGACAGGACATCGGCACCTCAAGCCATTGTATGTCAAGGGGTTTGTCAATGGCAAGCCGATATCCAAAATGTTGGTTGATGATGGAGCTGTAGTAAATCTGATGCCATATTCTACATTCAAGAAGTTGGGGAGAAATTCAGATGATCTCATCAAGACCAACATGGTTCTCAAAGACTTTGGTGGCAATCCATCGGAAACCAAAGGAGTTTTAAATGTAGAGTTGGCAATCAGCAGCAAAACTGTGCCTACCACGTTCTTTGTCATCGATGGGAAGGGTTCATATAGCCTGTTCTTTGGAAGGGATTGGATTCATACGAATTGCTGTATTCCTTTGACCATGCATCAGAGTCTAATCCATTAGCAAGGTGACAAGGTGGAAATCATGCCAGCCGACAGGTCAGTCAATATTGCCAATGTCGATTTAACTCTTTGGGAGATGGATGGAATTGATTGCTTGTCTAGAAAAAAATGGCAAGGAGATTATCTAAAAGTGTTCGATTGTGACATATAGCCAATTGGAGATGAAGAGCCCCGATTATTGCTTTGAGGGCATCGTGGAGGGTTCAAGTTTCTACACAAAGGATACTGTAGATAATCTCGATGGCAAAATAGGACAAGGCTTCATGTCAGCCGATGATTTGGAAGGAGTTAATATAGGTCCAGGGGATAGGCCTAGGCCAACTTTTATTAGTAAAAATTTGTCTTCTAATTTTAGAACCAAGTTAACATAACTTTTGAAAGAATATAAAGATTGCTTTGCTTGGGAATATTTTGAGATGCCAGGACTTAGCCGATCGATTGTAGAACATCGGCTTCCTATCAAACCAACATATCGGCCGTATAAGCAACCACCTAGAAGATTCAAAGCCGATATGTATGACGATATCAAAGCCAAAATCACTCGTTTGTATGATGTTGGTTTCATTCGACAATGCCGATATGCCGAGTGAGTTTCCAATATAGTTCCAGTCATCAAGAAGAATGGTAAACTTAGGGTTTGCATCGATTTTTGAGATCTAAACAAGGCTACCCCTAAGGATGAGTACCCAATGCCGATTGCCAATTTATTGGTTGATGCTGCTTCAGGGCATAAGATTATAAGTTTTATGGATGGAAATGTTGGATACAATCAGATTTTTATGGCAGAAGAAGACATTCATAAGAAGTTTTTCGTTGTCCTGGTGCAATCAGCTTGCATGAGTGCATTGTGATGACTTTCGGCTTGAAGAATGCTGGAGCTATATATCAAAGAGCCATGAATTACATATTCCATGATCTAATCGGCTTGTTGGTTGAAATTTACGTTGATGATGTGGTAGTAAAATCAAAGGAGGTCGAAGACCATATAGCCGATTTGAGGAAAGTTTTGGAGAGAACAAGGAAATATGGCTTGAAGATGAATCCCACAAAGTGTGCTTTTGGCGTATCGGCTGGACAATTTTTGGGTTTTCTTGTTCATGAAAGAGGGATTGAAGTAACACAAAGGAGCATCAATGCGATAAAGAATATTCAACCTCCACAAGACAAGAAGCAGTTGCAATCTCTAGTCGGTAAGGTGAATTTCATCAAGAGGTTTATTGCTAGGTAATGATCTAAAATTAATTTAGGTGAAAGAATTTATAATTTACCATACTCCATTTAGGAGTTATGAATTTTAAAAGTTCTATCGGGACGTAGCGGTATAGGATTAGGTGTTGTTTGTACAAGGTTCCTTTTATTTGATTTTTATTAATTTGACCTCACAGGGGTGAAGAGTTATGTTTTTTATGACTAACATATTTGGTTTCATAATTTTTAGAGTTCACATAAATTTTCTATGCATTAAACAAGTTATTACGTGTTCTAGGCCTATAAAGTTCTATATGCACATAACCTAAGAGTGATAGGTCCAGAACATTGTTTCTTCTATATTTAGGTGAATAAAGGATTAATTTTGGTTAGCTAAACCATTTTTAGTTCATAAGCTCATGATCCTTACTTTATAACTAAGGGTGTTCTAATCTAGACTAGCAATACCTTATATTGTTCCTAGAACTTATTTCATAAATTAAGTGCATCAAGTTTCTAGTGATTGAGGATGAAACTAAGGCTTCTCTGGTCTACCAAGTATTAATTAGATTTATTTGGAGAGAATGGGCATATATATGTTTATACTTACATATATATACACCTACCATATTTAGTACCTAGGTTTTTCTTTGTACGACTTACTGACATATTTGGCATATGAGTGACCATATTCTATTTAACCTAATAAAAGTTCTTTATTTGCTGGTCCTATAGAAACTTGATTCACTTAAAATGGATTAAAATTGAAGTTTCTACAAATTTCTCAAGTTGAAGTGTACACTAGGTTGTTTATTTCTTAAATAAATATTTAAGAGATTTTACTATACAGTAAATATATATTTTTATTTTATAATTTGTAAGTACATGTTTTGGTGATTCTGCAGAACTTAAGTTTATTCAAAAAAAGAGTTAAAATGAATTTTTATACAACTATCTAAAGTTCAGTTCATCTAGATCACCTCATTATAGTATTAATAGTCTTAGAGGCATTTGGTACAAAGTAACTATATATTTTTAGTTTTCCTAAATAGAGAGTGTAAGTCGGTGCATGTATGGAATTTTTGTTGTCCAAAAATATATTAAACTGAATTTTCTATGTAGTTTATAAGTTTGTGCAATCCCTATGTGTGACTTTCCTTATTTAAATTTTAGAGATAAAAGTTGAACAATGAGGGTCAAGTTTTATACCTCTAAAATAAAGTTCATTATCTAGTGAGTTCACAGAAATTTGTTCATCTCAAAATGAGTTAAATTGTATTTTATATGGATTTTACAAGTTGGTCAAATTTTTCTATTGAAAAGATAGTGCTATAGCTAATTTCTTTTATACTTTTAATTTAGAGACTCATGGGGTCCACAGGTCAGTGGCTGGTAATTTTGAAGAAAAGTCCCTGAGCTTTAGTTTATTTACAAATAGATCCATGGGTCCACATGTCACAGAAAGAATATTTACAAAAACAACCCTACAATTCTTATTCCCTACTTGTTAGCACGTAAACGAGTGGGACCCACTCATCAGTGGCATATTCACGGGGAAGAAAAAGGGCAGAACAGAGCGAAGCCCTGCGGAGCTTCTATTCAACCTCACCGGCGGCGAACTGTGGCGACTTGGTGGAAATGACCAAAACAAAAAAGGTAGAGAAGGTGGTGGCGAAGCTTTCGATGGTCTTCTCATTGGATGTGGTGGTCGAAATAGCGCCAGCGGCGAGTCCGAGCGGGGGTGACTCTCGGCATGAAGGTGCATTTCGAGTTTTAGCTCGTTTTAGAGTAAGTCGGTGCATGCATGAGGATCTTTAAGTTTTCTAGAAGCTTACTTGTGGTCGCGTGTGGGCTGGCGATGCTTGGACATCAGCGGTCACTCCAGGATTGACTTGGCGGTGGCGACGGCTCCACCTGAACGGAGGTAGCTCCACCTGGCCTTTGATAGGTCAAGAGATGGTGCGGCACGGCGTAATAATCACTTAAGGGTGCTACATGTGCAAGGAAATGGTCGGAGTCTCACCGGAATGGTAAGAATCGGTGATAGCGGGCGACGATCGAAGTTGAGGAAGATGATGTTGATCTCCATGCTTGCTGCGCCATTGGCTTGGGGTTCTTGGGGGCTTATGCATAGGAGGTCGTGGTGATGATGATGGTGCGGTGGCTCAGCCTTGGCTTCACCTGATCGACAAGAATGGCGATGATGTCTTGGCGGCAGTGCTCCGGAGCATGCTCTAGGACACGGCGGGCATGGTGGCGTTCTCATTGCTGCAGGGCATAAAATGCGATGGGGTCAAAAGAGTTTATGCTTGGCGTTGAGAGGAGAGTTGGGAACGCGAAAGAGACGGAGGTGACCTTGACTCAGTCGACGACAGCGATGGTTGTCTTCTCCACGACTGGCGGCGGAAATGAGAGAGACGGAGAGGTAGAGAACTCTCTCCCTCAGTTTGCTCGGTGCTAGGGTGGAGAGTGAAGTGAGACGAAGCCGTTAGGAGGAAAAGAAGACGAGCTCGGCGCTGCCTCATCCTCGGACACATGTCGAGCACGCCGGCGACGACTCACTCCCACGCTCTTGGCTTTCTCTCATGCGTTCCTAGTCGGCCAGAGGAGAGAGACAGAGGAAAATCTAGCACTAAAAATTAGTTGTAGGTTTTCAGATGGCCGACAAGTGATCTGCATGAAAGGAGATCAGTCAAAGCGCACATCAAAGCAAGAAAGAAAGGAAAGCAGGCCGATACTCACGGTCAGCCTCCTCCCGCGCTCTCTCCGACACCACCAGCCTAGCCGCAGCCTCAGCCCTCGTCGTCTCCGCTCCCACCAGTGTCATATACCCAAATCCAGGGTCAGGAAAATTTTCTCAAAACCAAATGAGAATAAGGTTTCTCAATTTTGTGAACCAAAAATTTTCTTTTCTAACTTAGGAAAGTACCCCAACCCAATGCTTGGTTAAAAATTTGAGAACAAAAGAAAACCTTTTCATTTCTAAATTATAAGGTGGATACAAACATACATGTGCATGTGCATATGCATAAAAGAAATGTTCTGAAAATAAGTCCTTTCTGCATTCGGATTTTGGTCATGTATTTCATAATAGGACTCATAAACATAGCCCAAAAGATTAAAATTTACTAAACAAACCTACAGCTAATTTTGAGTGTTAACATGTGAACATAAAATCTTAATTCAAACATCATCTCCTCAGCTCAAGAAAAATTTAATACGAACCCTATAACCATATTAGAAGCATATACATAGGGGGAACACCTAAACAAAGAAAGGGTTATCCTAATTTTCTAGAATAATCCATACTAGATAAAATCATGGAAAAATTCATGGAGGTGCCAAACGTTATATACAACTCAACATAATTTTGGTGCAATTTAGTAACTAGGGTTGATGCCTCAAACAAACTAAACAAAACAGTCATAAAGGTTAATAATTAAAATCCTTTATCGGCTAAAACCATACCCCACCCAAAAGTGAATTAAAATGCACATAAGTGTACATGTGAAATAATTTATTCAAATATGAGGTTAATTATCATGAATAAATATAATTTTTCTAGAATTTTTCTTCTCTATTTAGGTCTCCTAAAAATTCAAATTAGTTTCCATTTACCCCGTTTTATTTAATTTCTGTGAACAAACCACAAATGATTTTTTGTGCAACCAAAGAAAATGGAAACTATATATACTCATCTACCTCCAGTAAAATTTTCAGCAATTTATAATGTCCATAGATTAAATTATGAAGCTACAAAGTTGGGGAGAGAAATAATTTCGAAAATTTAACTAAAATCAGTTGCACTTGAGTTTCTACCCATACCCCTCCCCCATGCCTAGCCTACCACGAAGTGGACTCACTTGGCAGCCTCGACGGCTAGATTTTCCTCTGTCTCTCTCCTCTGGCCGACCAGGAACACATGAGAGAAAGCCAAGAGCGTGGGAGTGAGCTGTCATCGGCGTGCTCGACACGTGTCCGAGAACGAGGCGGCGCCGAGCTCGTTTTCTTCTCCTCCTAACGGCTTCGTCTCACTTCACTCTCCACCCTAGCACCGAGCAAACCGAGGGAGAGAGTTCTCTACCTCTCCATCTCTCTCATTTCCGCCACCGGTCGTGGAGAAGACATCATCGTTGTTCCTGTCGATCGGGTGAAGCCAAGACCGAACCACCGCACCATCATCATCACCACGACCCCCTCTGCATAAGCCCCCAAGAACCCCAGCCAATGGCGCAGCAAGCATGGAGAACAGCATCATCGTCCTCAACTCCGACCGTCGGCCGCCATCACCGATTCCTGCCATTCCGGTGAGACTCTGACCATTTCCTTGCACATGTAGCACCCTTAAGGCATTATTATGCCGTGCTGCACCATCTCTTGACCTATAAAAGGCCAGGTGGAGCTGCCGCCGTTCGGGTGGAGTCGTCGCCGCCGCCAAGTCGACCCCGGAGTGACCGCCGATGTCCAAGCATTGCCAGCCCACACGCGACCACAAGTAAGCTTCTAGGAACCTTAAAGATCCTCATGCATGCACCAACTTACTCTCAAACGAGCTAAAACTCGGAATGCACCTTCATGCCGAGAGTCACCCTCGCTCAGACTCGTCGCCGGCGCTACTCCGACCACCACAGCCAACGAGAAGACCGCCGAAAGCTTCGCCACCACCTTCTCTACCATTTTTGTTTTGGTCGTTTTCACCAAGTCGCCGCAGTTCGCCACCGGTGAGGCCGGACAAGAGCTCCGTCGGGCTTCACTCTGTTCTGCCCAGTTTCTTCCCCATGAATGTGCCACTGACGAGTGGGTCCCACTCGTTTAGGTGCTGACCAGTAGGGAATAAGAATTGTAGGGTTGGTTTTGTAAATATTCTTTCTGTGACATGTGGACCCATGGATCTATTTGTAAATAAACTAAAGCTCAGGGACTTCTCTTCAAAATAACTAGCCACTGACCTGTGGACCCCATGAGTCTCTAAATTAAAACTATAAAAGAAATTAGCCACAGAACTATCTTTTCAACAGAAAAATTTGACCATATAAAATGTGATTTAACTCATTTTGAGATGGAACAAATTTCTGTGAACTCACTAGATAATAAACTTTATTTTAGAGGTATAAAACTTGACCCTCACTGTTCAACTTTTATCTCTAAAATTTAAATAAGGAAAGTCACGCATAGGGATTGCACAAACTTATAAACTACATAGAAAATTCAATTTAATATATTTTTGGACAAACCAAAATTCCATAGATGCATCGACTTAAGCGGTGAAGAAGTGACTTAGGTGCTAACCTTTTCAAGTTACAAGGCAATTTATTCCCCTTCTTTCCTTTGAATACATTGAATATCATGTTTTGAGGGATGAAAAAATTTGTTTGCAAAGTTGCATATGAATTTAGACTATATCGATATTTAAAACTTGGATATGGTAGTTATGTCCTAATTGCTGCATCTACCACCTTGAATAATTTTACTCCTTGCTGATTGTATCTCTGGAAATGGTTAGAGTACATTCCTTGTGCTCAAATGGGTTATATATATATATATATATTATGCAACCACTTGCTTAGCTCTGCTTAGTATTATGCAAATGCTTATTCCATCGAGTATTAAGATATGTTTTTGATATGATAACCCTTTCTGAAATGGGTTTAATATGATGAGTATTTGCGAACCAAAATGGATAAAAATGTGATTTTTCACTTGGGCGGCAATGTGGCATGCAATTTATGTATTTGTATGTCGATAGGGAGAGAGATGTTTGCCCAGGTCCGTAAGGACCGAACTTGTGTCACCAACTTAAAGTTATTCGTACATCCACATGTGTTAGTATGGGATGACCTAAGCTGAATAATTTATTTAGCACCTAGCCTTGCATTATGGTAGGCGCGGTGTGTATGGGTTCGGATAACCCAGAGGAACTTCCTATTTACCCCGATGGGTAGTTTAGGCGACTAAGTGTGTCCAATACAACGATATTATGCCACGTGGGTGGGTTCTTGTCGTGTCCGCCACCACGGCGTCAAGTTTAAGGCAGGGCCACGCTACTTGACGGTTCTAGGTTATATTCCAGTATGCCTAGGATGGAGGAACACAAATCGTGCTGGTGCAAGGCTAGGGTTTAAGTAGTGTAAAGGCTTCGTTGTGACCTCTAGACTATACTCAATGTGTAGAGTATGGTGGTACCGACGGGTACCACACAAAACTAGAGCGATTCACATCATGTGGGTAAAGTTGTACAAACTCTGCAGAGTTCTCTAAAACTAATCGATTAGCCGTGCTCACGGTCAAGAGCGCTTTGGTGAAGTGTCATGAGTATAGACTCTCAATTGTTTTAAAAATGTAATCTTGTGTTTTTGATGAAATGTGTTGAGTTGTGTGAGTGTGGTGCTAGATTGTAACTTGTTGTCATGGAGGATGACAAGGTAATGATAATGATGGAATCATAAATAAATTAATAATGAAACTTAAAACTTATTTTTGTTAATTGAATTGTCAACTCCTTTGTAAAAGAATTGTGAAATAAAATTTGCTTTATGCTGAAAATGAACTACTCATATAGCCCTATGTTGAATATATGCCTATCATGTAGAATGTTAGGATTGACCTTTGTTTGCCAGTACATTAATTTGTTTAATGTACTGACTCTTGCCACTGAAATATCCACTTTGCTTGCATGTCTTGAATTAATCCTTGAGTGATGCGGGTTTACGTTTTTCTTCTTCTAGGATTGAACTTTGTTAGTGATATGCCCTAGAGGCAACATGGAGATGTTGGATATCACGTCAATGTTTATGTATAAATGAATAAAGTGTTATTCAGTTCCATGAAATAGACATCTTGTATTGATCAATAAGTACGTGACTTATTTATGAGACTCTATATGTATGAATCTATTTCTAAACGATCCCTGATCATATGTCATATTGTTGGAACAAATATGATTCTAAGATCGGCATGTTTATTGATTGATGATCATGTCTCATAGATCATGGGTATGGAGATACCAAATCAATAAACATGGACATATGTGTTGGAGAACACATTGTTGGATAGACCCACCATGAGACACTACGGGAATTAATGTGCCATTAGTTGGTCTCGGGTAGTGTTGGTACAAAGTCCTTAGACACTGAGATCACCATGGATTCCAACATGTGTAGTAGCCTACTTTGGGACTACCAAATGCTATTAAATGCGGGTAGTTATAAAGGTAGTTTTCGGGTTTGCTATGAAACATGGAGTGGGATGTGAGTGATCAAGATGGAATTTGCCCCTCCTTTGGAGAGATATCTCTGGGCCCTCGAGGTAATGGATTATGAAAATGCATGGCCATGCTAAGTTGATTGAGGAGTCAATCAACGGACGGATAATCCAATACGGTTCGAGTGAATGGTTAAGTTATTGAAGGGATGGCACACATCTTGCCTATAGCTTAACTGGTATCGTGAGGCAAAGGGATTTGTGTACACATTACAGGTTCAGAGCCGATATTATATTCTTGTATACTATGGTGTCAATATGTCTGCTAGGCGCGCTGTTGGGTCGGTGAGTTGGACTCGAGCCGACGGTCGGCTAAGTTAGACTATAGCCGAAACCGAGTATACCTGAACCTACGGGGTCGCACGCTTAAGGGGATAAGAACGGGCATTCGAGTTGGACTCGGATACGGCTCGATCGGATAGGGATCCGATCGGATAGAGTCCTATGGGCTTACGACGTATGGGCGGCCAACTCTATGAGATACGGATGAGATCCGATTCAAAATAGAGTCCTAATCGGCCACTAGTCCCAGTCGACCAACTCTATATAAAGGAGGGAGGGGTGGAGAGTTGCTGCATGTCAATTGCATCGCGTGCAACGAAGTCGCCGAGATCAATCTCCACGGAAACCCTCCCCACTTTCGAGCCAAACCCTAGCCTTGCATCGCGTGCTAGCACACGGGTGTACGGCGTTGTCCCCGGACGTGTGGATACCGGTAGAGGCGGCGCTACGTTGCGCGTTGATCGGCTTCGGATCGGCGCAATCGGAGCGATCGGTGTGGTGCAATCGGTGCGGTCGGGCGCATCGGAGCTAGGCGTGAGAACGCGGCCGGACGGCTCGAATCGGGCTGATTGGCGAATCGGTGTCTCAGGAATCGGCTACGCTGTTCCGGATCGGATTGCCCTGATTGGCTATTCCGCTGCACTCTACTCCAATCGGTAACGATCTATCGGCCCTTACTTGCAAGTGTTTCTGGTTTGCGCGGTAGAAAAGTTTTGTTTTCGGCTAGCGTAGCCTCCGCGTAACCCTTCAAACTTAACGGGGTAAACCCCTAGTCGGTGTGCTTGTGGTCAGGTTAACAAGCTTCCGCTGTTCTCTAAGTTTTATCTATTTATTTGGTCGGTCGGCCTATGTAATTATTAAGTCATTGTATGTCTTTAAGTTTCCTTTCATCTAGCATGTATTAGCTATGTATATCCATGCTCGAGATGAAAGTGTGAATTCTAGCGCACATCCTGGGAACTAGATTCACATGAGTATGAGTTAAGTTATTTGAGATGTTGTAGATCTTTAGCCATTTTTGTCTTCTGATTGTGTAACTCATCTGGTCGCCACCTTCGAGTGGTTTGACGGGCACAACTCAGGCTGAAGTTGACTGGCAGGCTAAAGGCCCAGCAATGTCTCCAATATCTTTTTGTAGGAGCGTCGAATGTATCATTGTGTTTGAAGGAAAATATGAGTTGTACTATTCATCCCTTCAAATATAATGAGAGGTTCGAGTGCGTCCCGACAGCAGTGGTATCAGAGCAAAATACCGACTATAGGAGCCTCTTAAGTTGGTCGTTTAGAATGGATTCTCAAAAATTATTTTGAGGGAGTTGCTCTCAGCTACAAACTATTTGCGAAAAACATATTCAATCTTATATCTCATTCTTCTTTGGAGATTAATCTACTCTATGTCTCTGTTTCATGTTTTAAAACTCTTATCTTGCTCTATAGGACCTAAATCTTTTGAAAGTCCGTATTTTATGAAAAGGAGTTTGAAAACACTTAATAATCACACCTAATTAGTACCAAAGAGCCTTTGAAAAGTTTTGAAATCCTTTTGCAAACTATTGCTATGTGTTAGTGCGATTTTGCAAAACATCAGGTTAGAAATAGTCTTTAGTTTTGAAAATGGGTTGATAAAACTAAAAATTTGATAGAAATTATAAGGATTCCATCTCCTCATGTTATCTCTGCACTGAAAAATGATTGGGTTGATTTTGAGCTCCTCATTCTCAACTTTTCAAAATTTACTGGTATGGCCTAAAACGAGTAAATTGAATAGGATAAGTTTGTGATGCTTCAACCTCTAGATTGTTTGCTTAGATGGACCACCCAAAAATTTATATAGTTTCTGGATCACTCTAACCTAATGCATTTAAAAGATAATAAATTTAGACACCTTAAAACTTGTGTAAGATTTCATTTTGTGCCGGTTCTTCTTTTTCTGAAATCTTGAGTTAGTCTGTTTGTTATTTTTGTCTAGGCTAAACCGTAGGTGATAAACCTGATAATTTTTACAGGAAACATGTAGACTAACTAATAAATCTTCATGAATTTTGGCATAATTTTTAGACCCATTCATCATAGTGAAATAAATCGATTAGTTAGTGTAACTATCTTTTGAAAACTGTACACAATTGCATTCATCTTTTTATATAGCCCAAACCGTACGTGATAAAATATGCACCTTTTGATAGTAGCTTATAAACATATCCAGTAGACTCCAAGAATTGTTGTTGAATTTTTGAGTCTTTGCATCATGCAATAAAAATTCACATAGCTCTGAAAAGTCCAAATCTGAAATCAGTAGTCAACCGGTTGTTGAAATTATATAGACTAAACTATAGGTGGTAAAATCTTAATTTCTTCAGGGTATCTCACAATCCTACTCCCCTGCCTCCCTGATTTTTGCTCAAAATTTTATACCTTTGGGACTTGGCCTAAAAATCCAATCAAAACAGCAAAACAACACTTTCCGGCACTGCATCACTTGTTTAGATCATTTTCTCTAAAATGATCCACTTCTCCAAAAATTATCATCTCTCCTTTGACTATAGACCATTTCCTTAATAAGCTAGAAACAAATCTAGCATAGCCTTTTGCTTCAGATTGTGCCACGGACTTGTGTAGGACAGCACCTAGCACCTATGTCGGATTAGCTTTATCTATCAAGATTTGTTAATAAACCCCAATGCAAAACTTTATTTTATTTTAAGAGGGATAGTTTATCATCATTGTATAAACGCAGAGACAAATGTGTAGCCTTTGCAAGCCCCCACAAGCTTAAATGGAAATATTACACTAGGAACAAGTCATAACCAAACTATGTAAGTTATGTTGGGATGGCTCAATGCGCAAATTTTGTGCCCCTTTATGGTCGGATGCAAGATTTGTACATTGAAGTAACTCACAACCATGGTTTGAAAACTTGACTTGTAGATTTTGAAACTTCTCTAAAAATAATTTATTTGTTTTAAAATTTTGCTAACTGTCTCCGAAATTAGAAGAGCCTTGCTGCGAGTCTGAGTAACTTTGTCACCTCAACCTAGCCAATACTCTTACCTATAAGAACTTCGGGTAGAATCAATAGGCTCACAAACATCTTTTGAGGAAAATTGTTCTTGGGATGGGTACCACTACAACCTATTAATTAGTTGGACGATTGGCTCGATTCTCACCAAATCAATGTGTAGACAGGCCTGAGACTACCAAACTAGCTTATCTACTATTTCACAAATCCTCCTAGACAAAAACCTTTAGATTTAAGGGGGATAGCATATCATGTTAGCTACAGTCATGCATGACCTAGAGACCTTCGCACATTTGTAGAATCGAAATTCTGTGACCAAGAAAGCTATAGGGAAACATTTTCATTCTTACTGTTTTAAACTAAAATTTCATAAACTTGGGTTTGGTAGGAGCGAAAAATTTGATCTTACAAAAACATTGAACTTAGTGCCCTACTGCAGCCATATTCATTTCAGTGGATTTGAATCATCTTTTCATGCACCACATCAAAATTTGATACATCCACACAAATAGATCTGAACCTTCTCCAAGATAATTATATTTCTACGATTTACAAAAGGAAACTGGTTGGAGTACAACTAACAATCAATATCATCCAACCACCCATCTGGCAGAACAATCTAAACCACCTGAGCACCAATCAACACTAGAAACCCACTGTGCTCCAAATACAAAGGCAAAAGAGAGATTCCGGCAGATACGTGCCAGATTCCTACACAAGGGGACTGATTCTGGAGGACCAGCCACTAACTACCTAATCTATCAACAACCCCAGAAAAGAGAGAAAGACAAGAGGCGCCAACATGACGAGGAGACAAACCGCTTCATAAAGGAAATCCTGGTACCCATCCTTTGTCGCATCCCGCCACGCCTCCAAACAAAAACCGGTGGGTACAATGCCCAAGCCGAAGGTACGAATAGCCATTCCGACATACCGTACTTTTGCCCACACCCATCGCCAAGCAGCAACCATTCCCGCGGAATGAAGCCTCCGCAACCAAAGCGCCTCGACCCCACTATCGTCCGAGCGTCGTCTCTGACAACGAATCCATCCATCCCCTGAGCCGATGAGGGAACTTCCTTTTCCATCCTGGACCCTGCGCCTACCATCCCTAATCGTCGACGAATTCCGCCTTATCCTAAGCAATTGCCTTGTCCATTATCTTATTGGGACGAGACCCCACATAGATAAATCCTCGTATGGCAAACACACTTCCATCCTCAACCCAACCCAAATCTCGGGGACGAGATTTCCTTTAAGGGGGATAGAGCTGTCACATACCCAAATTTTAGGGTCAGAGAATTTTTGTCAAAACCACATGTCAGTGAAGTTTTTCAATTTTGAGAACCAAAATTTTTCTTTTCTAATTAGGTGAGGTATTTCAACCTACTGCATGACTAAAATTTGAGAACAAATTAAAACTTTTCCATTCCTAACCTAGAACATAAATGCTATCAAACATAAATGCGTGCATATGCATAAAACATGTTTTGGCCATGTATCCTTTGTGCTTTTGGAATTTTAAAATCGCATTTCATTATAGGTCTCATAAGCATAGCCTAAAAGATTTAAATTTACAAAACGAGCCTACAACTAACCTTGGATGATAATATGTGAACACACAATTTAATTAAAAGATCATTTCCTCACCTCAAGATAAAATTCAATATAACCTCTATAACCATATTAGGTGAAACCACAAAGTGGAAGCAACTATACATAGAAAGGATACCCTAATTTTCTAGAATAATTCATACTATATAAAATCATGGAAGAATTCATGTAGGTGCCAAATGTTATGATCAACTCAAATATAATTTTTGAAAAATTTAATAATTAGGTTTGATACCCCAAACAAATTAGACAAAACAGTAAGATAATAGGACAATTAATATCCTTACCAGCCAAAAAGACATCTTGCTTAAAACTTAATTAAAATGTCATAAGTGTACATGTAATATAATTTATTCAAATACTAGGTTAATTATCATGAATTAATATAAATTTCCTAGAATTTTTCTCCTCTATTTAGGCCTTCTAGAAATTCAAACTAGTCTCCAAATACCCCATCTTTGTTTAGTTTCGAGAGCAAACCACAAAAGATTTTTGAGTGCAACCAAAGAAAATGGAAACTAGATATACTCATCTACCTCCAGTAACATTTTCAGCAATTTATCATGTCCACAGATTAAATTATAAAGCTACAAAATTGGGGAGAGAAATAATTTTGAAAATTTAACTAAAATCAGTTGCACTTGAGTTTCTACCCATACCCCTCCCCCATGCCTAGCCTACCACGAAGTGGACCCACTTGGCAGCCTCGACGGCTAGATTTTCCTGTGTCTCTCTCCTCTAGCCGACCAGGAACGCATGAGAGAAAGCCAAGAGCGTGGGAGTGAGCTGTCGCCGGCGTGCTCGACACGTGTCCGAGGACGAGGCGGCCCCGATCTCGTTTTCTTCTCCTCCTAACGGCCTTGTCTCACTTCACTCTCCACCCTAGCACCAAGCAAACCAAGGGAGAGAGTTCTCTACCTCTCCGTCTCTCTAATTTCTGCCACTGGTCGTGGAGAAGACAACCATCATCGTCGCTGACTGAGCCAAGGTCACCTCCGTCTCTTTTGCGTTCCCAACTCTCCTCTCAACTCCGAGCATAAACTCTTTTGACCCCATCGCATTTTATGTCCTGCAGCAACGGGAACGCCACCGTGCCCGCCGTGTCCTGGAGCATGCTCCACAGCACTGCCGCCAAGACATCATCGTTCCTGTCGATCGGGTGAAGCCAAGACCGAGCCACCGCACCATCATCATCACCACGACCCCCTCTGCATAAGCCCCCAAGAACCCCAGCCAATGGCGTAGCAAGAATGGAGATAAGCATCATCGTCCTCAACTCCGGCTGTCGACCGCCATCACCGATTCCTGCCATTCTGGTGAGACTCCGACCATTTCCTTGCACATGTAGCACCCTTAAGGCATTATTACGCCGTGCCTCACCATCTCTTGACCTAACATAGGCCAGGTGGAGCTGTTGCCGTTCGGGTGGAGTCGTCGCCGCCGCCAAGTCAATCCCGGAGTGACCGTCGATGTCCAAGCATTGCCAGCCCACACGCGACCACAAGTAAGCTTCTAGGAACCTTAAAGATCCTCATGCATGCACCAACTTACTCTAAATCGAGCTAAAACTTGGGATGCACCTTCATGCCGAAAGTCATCCCCGCTCGGACTCACCGCCGGCGCGGCTCCGGCCACCACAGCCAACGAGAAGACCACCGAAAGCTTCGCCACCACCTTCTCTACCTTTTTTGTTTTGGTAGTTTCCACCAAATCACCGCAGTTCACCACCGGTGAGGCCGGACAGGAGCTCCGCCGGGCTTCGCTTTGTTCTACCCTGTTTCTTCCCCGTGAATGTGTCACTGACGAGTGGGTCCCACTCGTTTAAGTGCTGACCAGTAGGGAATAAGAATTATAGAGTTGGTTTTGTAAATATTCTTTCTGTGACATGTGGACCCATGGATCTATTTTTAAATAAACTAAAGCTCAGGGACTTTTCTTGAAAATAACCAGCCATTGACCTCTTGACCCATGAGTCTCTAAATTAAAAGTATAAAATAAATTAGCTACGGAACTATCTTTTCAACGAGAAAAATTTGATCAACTTGTAAACTCCATATAAAATTCGATTTAACTCATTTTGAGATGGAACAAATTTCTGTGAACTCACTAGATAATGAACTTTATTTTAGAGGTATAAAACTTGACCCTCACTGTTCATCTTTTATCTCTAAAATTTAAATAATGAAAGTCACATAGGGATTGCACAAACTTATAAACTACATAGAAAATTCAATTTAATATATTTTTGGACAAACCAGAATTCCATAGATGCACGACTTACACTCTCTATTTAGTAAAAATAAAAATATATAGTTACTTTGTACCAAATGCCTCTAAGACTATTACTATTAAAATGATGTGATTTAGATGAGCTGAACTTTAGATATTAATATAAAATTCATCTTTATTCCTTTTTGAGTAAACTCAAGTTCTGTAGAATCATCGAAACATGTACTTTGAAACTATAAAATAAAAATATATGCTTACCGTATAGTAATATCACTTATATAAATAATATTTATATAAGGAATAAACAACTTAGTGCACACTTCAACTTGTAAAATTTGTAGAAAATTCATCCTTAATCCATTTGAAGTGAACTAAGTTTATATAGGACCAGAAAGTAATGTACTTCAACATAGTAAGGTAAAATATGGAACTTTCTTTACAGGTTATAGCTCTAAACTTTAAATAGATAATTTAGGTGCTAATCACATGGCATTGTCTAAGCACTATATATGTATAAATGTATATAAAAATACCCTCTAGCTCAAAGTAAACCAAAGTAACACTTTATGGACTAGAGAAAACATAGTTCCATCCCTAATTACCAAAATTTAGTACACATAGCTCATATAATAATCTCTAGGTTGGTATGTAAAGTTTCTAACATAGAACACCCCCTAGTTTATAGAAGGTATAGCAAAATAATCTAAGCCCTAAAATTACTAACCAATATTAGATGGGTTAACCAAATTATTCATTTTGTACATCCTAAACAAAATGGAACAAGTTCTGTACCTAAACCTCCAAAGCCATGTACGCATAAGACTATACGCCTAGAACACGTTATAAATTGTAAACCCATAGGAAATTCATAATAACTCTAAAAAATTGTGAAACCAAGTGTGTTAGTCTTAGAAAATATAACCCTTCACCTCTGTGAAGTCAAATTAGTAAGAATCAAATTATAGGAACATTGTCCAAATATCATCCTAACCCTATTCCATGATGTCCCGATAAAACTTCTAAAAAATCATAACTCCTAAATGGAGTAGGATAAATTAGAAATTATTTCACGTAAATTCATTTTAGATCAGTACCAACTCAATGTGCATGAATAATGCATTTTAGAGCATTTTGGATTTTTCGCATATTTCGGTGTTTAATTGCATAACGTATACTTTTTATAGATAATCTCTTAAGCGGTGAAGAAGTGACTTAGGTGCTGACCTTTTCCAGTTACAAGGCAAGTTCTTCCCTTCATTTCCTTTGAACACATTGAATCTCATGTTTTGAGGGATGAAAATATTTGTTTGCAAAGTTGCATATGAATTTAGACTATAATGATATTTAAAACTTGGATATGGTAGTTATGTCCTAATTGCTGCATCTACCACCTTGAATAATTTTACTCCTTCCTGATTGTATCCCTAGAAATGGTTAGAGTACACTCCTTGTGCTCAAATGGGTTTATATATATATTATGCAACCACTTGCTTAGCCCTGCTTAATATTATACAAATGCTTATTCCATCGAGTATTAAGATATATTTTTGATATGATAACCCTTTCTGAAATGGGTTTAATATGATGGGTATTTGCGAACCAAAATGGATAAAAATGTGATTTTTGACTTGGGCGGCAATGTGGCATGCAATTGATGTATTTGTATGCCGATAGGGGGAGAGATGTTTGCCTAGGTCCGTAAGGACCGAACTTGTGTCACCAACTTAAAGTTATCTGTACATCCACATGTGTTAGTATGGGATGACCTAAGCTGAATAATCTATTTAGCACCTAGCCTTGCATTATGGTAGGTGCGGTGTGTATGGGTTCGGATAACCTAAAGGAACTTCATATTTACCCCGATGGGTAGTTTAGGCAACTAAGTGTGTCCAATACAATGATATTGTGTCACGTGGGTGGTTCCTATTGTGTCCGCCACCACAGCGTCAAGTTTAAGGCAAGGTCACGCTACTTGACGGTTCTAGGTTATATTCCAGTATGCCTAGGATGGAGGAACACAAATCGTGCTGGTGCAAGGCTAGGGTTTAAGTAGTGTAAAGGCTTCGTTGTGACCTTTAGACTATACTCAATGTGTAGAGTATGGTGGTACCGACGGGTACCACACAAAACTAGAGCGATTCACATCATGTGGGTAAAGTTGTACAAACTCTGCAGAGTTCTCTAAAACTAATCGATTAGCCGTGCTCACGGTCAAGAGCGCTTTGGTGAAGTGTCATGAGTATAGACTCTCAATTGTTTTAAAAATGTAATCTTGTGTTTTTTATGAAATGTGTTGAGTTGTGTGAGTGTGGTGATATATTGTAACTTGTTGTCATGGAGGATGACATGGTAATGATAATGATGGAATCATAAATAAATTAATAATGAAACTTAAAACTTATTTTTGTTAATTGAATTGTCAACTCCTTTGTAAAAGAATTGTGAAATAAAATTTGCTTTATGTTGAAAATGAACTACTCATATAGCCCTTCGTTGAATATATGCCTATCATGTAGTATGTTAGGATTGACTTGTGTTTGCCAGTACATTAACTTGTTTAATGTACTGACTCTTGCCACTGGAATATCCACTTTGCTTGCAGGTCTTGAATTAATCCTTGAGTGATGCGGGTTTACGTTTTGCTTCTTCTAGGATTGAACTTAACGGGGTAAACCCCTAGTCGGTGTGCTTGTGGTCGGGTAGACAAGCTTCCGCTGTTCTCTGAGTTTTATCTATTTATTTGGTCGGTCGGCCAATGTAATTATTAAGTCATTATATGTCTTTAAGTTTCCTTTCATCTAGCATGTATTAGCTATGTATATCCATGCTCGAGATGAAAGTGTGAATTCTAGCGCACATCCTGGGAGCTAGATTCACATGAGTATGAGTTAAGGTTATTTGAGATGTTTTAGATCTTTAGCCATTTTTGTCAAGTCTCCTGATTGTGTAACACATCTGGTCGCCACCTTCGAGTGGTTTGACGGGCACAACTCAGGCTGAAGTTGACTGGCACGCTAAAGGCATAGCAATGTCTCCAATATCTTTCTCTCAGAGCGTCGAACGTCTCATTGTGTTTGAAGGAAAATATGAGCTATACTATTCATCCCTTCAAATATAATGAGAGGTTCGAGTGCGTCCTGACACAAAAATGGGCGGGAAAAGGGACAGAGAGAGAAAAAGAAAAACCCCAAGATTTATTTTTAATTCTGCTTTTGATTTTATTTGGTTAAAATTTATTTCTACTGCTCTGAAATTTCCACTAAAAATCTTGTTAATGTATTTTGACATGTAGAATCTAAGAAAAATCCTACCATCCATTTCCATTTAGAATTTGCATTTTAAAATTATTTCTTTTATGATTTTCCTTTAGTGATTTTAAAAGGGGGAAAACTCCAGGGTGTGACAATGTTCCATGAGTTCGGCACCTCTTGACCATCCTCTCAAACTAGCCTGTAGGATCCCGGGCGCATGACGGCGGAGACGATGAAGGGGCCTTCCTAGGGAGCCAACAACTTGTGCATGGCAGCCGAGGACAGCACTCGGCGAAGCTCAGGATCGCCGACCTTGAAGGACCTCCCTTGGACGCTCCTGTCGTGGTAGCGGCGAAGGGCTTGCTGGTCATGGTCTGATTGGATCATCGTGGCCAGCCAAGCTTCTTCAAGGCTGTCGATGTCCTCGGCCTGCGCCTGTTCAGCCATCCCTTCGTCATAGTGGAAAATCCTCGAAGAGTCGTGGAGCATGTCGACCGGCAGGACAACCTCCAAGCCATAGACCAGGAAAAATAGGGGTTGTCCTGTGGCTCGGCTTGGCTGGTTGCGGAGCCCCCAGAGGACAGCGGGGAGCTCACGCAACCACCGGCCTCCATATTTCAGGAGTGGGTCAAAGATCCGAGCCTTCAGCCCCTGCAAGATCATGTTGTTGGCGTGCTCACACTGCTCGTTGGCTCGGAGGTGCGCCACCGAGGCATACTTAACCTCGATGCATCTATCTTCACAGAACTCCCAGAAATCATTCCCGGTGAACTGCGTGCAGAGGTCGGTGATGATCTCCCTCGGGATGCCAAAGCGGTAAAAAATGTCCTCAATGAAGTCGGCTACTTTCTTAGCCATGCAGGTCTTCAGGGGCATTACCTTGATCCATTTTGTGAATTTGTCGATGGCGACAAAAAGACGGTCGAAGCCTTGCTGTGCCTTTGGGAACGGGCCGACCATGTCGAGCCCCCAGCATGCAAAAAGCCATGATGGAGGGATTGTTTAGAGAGCTTGAGCTGGGAGATGATGTTGCCCGGCAAAGAACTGGCATCCAGTGTAGTGTCGAACCAGTTCCTTGGTGTCTTCGTTGGCGGTTGGCCAAAAGAAGCCCGAGAGAAAAGCCTTTTCGACCAACATTCGAGCACCCGTGTGATTGCCGCAGATGCTCGAATGAATTTCATCAAGGATCTAGACGCCACGGTCACAGGGAACGCACAGTAGGAGCACTCGGGTAGAGGCAGCGCACTTGTATAGCTCAGATCTGACCACCACGTACTGCTTGCAGCGCCGAACGATACGCTCGGCCACGACCTTCAGGCGATAGCGTCTTGGTGGTGATGTAGTCCACAAGCTCCTGTCGCCAATCGATGATGACGAGCACCGAGTCACTGGCGGCAGTGGGGTCGGTGTGAGTGGCTCAACCTCCTTGATCTACAGCTTGTGTAATTCTTGAACAAAGATCCCCCGCAGGGCGGCTGCCCGTGAGGATCCGAGTTTGGCCAACTGGTCGGCTGCCGCATTAGCATCGTGGAAAACATGACGGAACTCGAGGCCACTGAACTTGCCCTCAAGTTTTCGGACCTAGGCACAGTACGCGTCCATCTTTTTGCTTGAGCAGGACTAGTCCTTGTTGACCCGGCTCATTACCAGCTTCGAATCACCGTACACCATGAGGCATTCGACGCCGATGGATTTGGCGATTCGAAGACCATGGAGCAGGGTTTCATACTCTGTGACATTGTACGACGCTTTGAAGAGAAAATTGAGGGCATACTTGAGGTGCTCGCCCTGTGGGGAAACCAAGAGTACACCGACTCCGGCTCTGTCGATGCTGAGTGAGCCGTCAAAGTACATGGTCCAGGTCAGCCGCGTCTCGGAGGTTGGTGGGAGTTGGATCTCAGTCCATTCGGCCATGAAGTCGGCAAGGGCCTGGGACTTGATAGCATTGCGCGGCTTGTAGTCGATGGAAAACTCGCCCATTTCCACGGCCCACTTGACCATTCGACCGGTGGCTTTGCGGTTTCGAATGATGTCCCAGGGGTACTCTGTCACCACCACTACCATGTGGGCTTGGAAGTAGTGCCACAGCTTTTGAGTGGTGATGAGGATGGCATACAACAACTTCTGTACCTGAGGGTACCATACTTTGGACGGTCCGAGGATCTCGGAGACATAATAGACTGGATTCTGCACCGGGTAATCGTGGCCTTCTTCCGGGCACTTGACAACCAGCACGGTGCTTACGACCAAAGTGGTTGCGATGATATACAGAAGTAATTGCTCCTCGGGGTTCAGAGCAGCGAGCACATGCGGTGTAGCCAGGAGGCGCTTGAGGTCGACGAAGGCATGGTCGCCCTCGCTTGACAACTGGAAATTCGAGTCCTTCCTGACCAGCTTGAAGAATGGTGCTCCGTGCTCCCCGAGTCGGGAGATAAACCTCCCGAGAGATGTCATGCACCCTGTGAGCTTCTGGACGTCCTTGACACAGGACAGCCTGCCCATCTTCAGGAGAGCCGAGATCTTCTTGGGGTTGGCCTTGATCCCTCGGTTGGAGATGATGAAGCCGAGGAACTTCCCAGAGGGTACGCCGAAGATGCACTTCTCGGGGTTAAGCTTCCATCGACGTGTGGAGGTTCTTGAAGGTCTCAACGACGTCGACCAACAGGTCATCGGCGTTCCGTGTCTTAATCACCACATCATCGACGTATGCCTCTATGTTGTGGCCGATCTGGCTGGCAAGGCAGCATTGAACAGCTCGCTAGTAGGTTGACCTGGCATTTTTAAGTCCAAAGGCCATCGTGGTGTAACAGAAATCCCCAAACGGCGTGATGAAAGACGTCTTCTCCTGGTTGGCTGCTTTGAGGCCGATCTGGTGATAGTCCAAGTAGCAGTCCAAGAAACATGGGAGGGAACAACCCGCGGTGGAGTCGACAACTTGGTCGATACGAGGAAGAAAGAATGGATCTTTGGGGCAGTGTTTGTTTAGATCGATATAATCAACACATATCCTCCATTTCCCATTCTTCTTCTTTACAAGGACTGGGTTGGCGAGCCACTCTGGATGATACACTTTCCTAATGAAACCAGCATCTAAAAGCCTAGCTAGTTCCTTTTTGATCTCATCTTTGCGATTTTGGGCGAACCGCCACAGTCTCTGTCTGACCGGCCTGGCGTCGGGGAAGACGTGGAGCTCGTGCTCAACCAATTCCTTGGGTACTCCCGGCATATCGGCCGATTTCCAAGCAAACATGTCGATGTTTGCACGCAGGAAGTCGACGAGTGCACCTATTTTTCACCAAGGCCAGAGCCTATCAGCACTGTCTTGGAGGGGTCGGCGTCGGAGATGGAGACGACCTTGTACTCGGCGGGTTCGGTGGTGAGTCCTGGTGTGGTCGGCACCGAGTCTAGGGTTTTGTCGGCCATCGGCGCCTTTCCTTTAGCGTCGGCGCATAGGGAGGTGAATTCTCCCATGCGAACCGAGAGGTCAACGGCTTCGCCGAGAGTAAGGCTTTCGGTCTCGCAGGCATAGGAGGTGGCGATGTCGCCTCGAACGGAGAACGCGCCCGCGGGCCTTGGCACCTTGAGAACTAGGTATGTGTAGTGCGGGATCGCCATGAACTTGGCGAGGGCAGGGCGCCCGAACACCACGTGGTAGGCCGTCTCAAAGTCCGCCACATAGAACCTAACGAACTCGGTGCAGAAGTTCTCCCATGTCCCTAATGTCACATGGAGGGAGACCATGCCGAGTGGCATACTAGCCTTGCTAGGGACGATGTCGTAGAAGGGAGATTCAGTGGGCTCAAGGGTAGCGATGGAGAGTCCGAGCTCACGCAAAGTACCTTGGAAGAGGACATTGATGTTGCTCACCCATCAATGAGTACGCGCTTGAGGCGCACCTTAAACACCATTGGGTCCACTACCAGCGGGAACCGTCCCGGCTTCGAGACATCGGTCCATTGATCGACTGGGAGAAGGAGATTGGGACCTCCGACCACCAGAGGCGTTCAGAAGGCTCCGTGGAGATGGCGTTCACCCGTCGAAAAAAGCAACTTCTGCTATCGACGGATTTTCGAGCCAGCCTCTCCCTCGAAGATCATGCTAATCGTGTGGGTCGGCTCTTGGAAGTCATCTTCCCTCGAATGATCTTCCTTCTAGCGTTTAGCACCACCATCCTTCCTCTTTCGCCCATTTGGGGGTCGGGGCTTCTGTGCCTCTCGAACCATCTGGTCCTGGAGAGTGTAACACTAGCAGATGGTGTGATTGCCATCCGGATGCAGGAAACGTGGCTTGTCCAATGCCTCCTGAAGAGATTCGCCCGAGGCCTCTCCTCCCGACCTCGACCTAAGCTTGTCGATGGCCACGACCTCGGGGTTTGGCTTCCGCTTTGCCTCATCTCGCCAAGGTTGCTCGGGTGGTCGGTGATCAGCCCTCTTCAGGGAGTGGCGGTCAGGCTTGATCAGCCCCTTACCTCGGGATTCCCTCAGAGGTCGGCACTCAGGAGCATGCATTTGTTCCCACTTGGCGTCTTTGGCATCAGCAAAGCACTCCGCGGTGGAGATCATGTCAGCGGGAGAGGTCGGCTAGTTCATGACCAGGAAACGAAACAACTCAGAGGGCTTTCAGAGGCCCTCGGAGAAGATGTGCATGACGTCGTCGTTGGAGATGCTCACAATAGCATTGCGGTGCTCAGAGAAACGTCAGATGTACCCCCAAATCAACTCGTCGACCCCCTGTCGAACCTGCCAGAGTCGTAGCAGGAGGCTGGACGTTGCCAGGTGCCCTGGTAGTTGGCGATGAAGGAATCACAGAGCTCATCCCAAGAGTCGATGGAGTTCTCGGGGAGCCCGGTGAGCCAATTGATGACAGTCGGTGCTAGCATGATGGGGAGGTAGTTTCGCCATCACATGAGCATCACAGTTAGCCGCCCAAACAGCCGTGCAGTATACCCAAAACCATAAGGAGGGGTCGGTCTTGCGATCGTAAGGATCGATGCCGGTTGGGCGAAACCCCTTGGGCTACATCACCCGACGGAGGTAAGCGGTGAAGGCCAGGAACCCATTGTGTCAGGGCGGAGCCTCGGCGCTGACGACGCCCTCGGGGGCATCGTGCTCTCGGTCGTAGTCTTCTCGTGCAGTAGCTCCTGGCGCCTACGGTCGGCAGCACGGCGCTCGATGGTGTTGCGGGCATCGACCCTCTACGCGATGATCTCATGCATGTCCCTAGTGTAGGAAATGCCCTGCTGTTCCTGGGGTTGGGCACTCTTTGGGCGCCCGCCCGAGGCCGCGAGGGCAGCTCTGGCCCTCGCCGTTTGGTTCTGGGTGTCGCACGAAGAAGCGGAGTGTATGGCGCTCTGCTGCTGCCAAGACCTCGGTCAACGAGCACTCCCCAGGGGGCACTCGAACGGGCCCGGAGCGTTGAGCTGAGCGGCAGCCGCCTGGGTCATGGACATTTCCTTTCGCACCTCCAAAGAGTCAAGAAGGGCGACGAGCACGCTCAATGGCCACCGGGTTAGCCGCAGCATCGGAAGACCCGATGCCCCTCAAATTCGATGGCGAAGTCAGGCTCCAGGCTCCTGGACTGGACACGAGGGCGCTGGGCCTGCTTGCGCGGGGCAACCCCACCAACGTGGCGGGTGCGGCGGGCATTGCGATGGGCATTGGACTCCTAGGAGCCCGTGGCCTCATCGTTCAAAACTGCATCAGCCATGAAGACAAAGTTCGCTGGCCACCGGTTGCCAGGAACAAACTCCGGCCTGCGCGGCCGCTTGGCTACTGTCGTGCGATGAGGAGAAGCGTGCCGGATAGGCTTCTTGGAGCTCGTCGGCCCAGGGAGAATGGAAGCACGCCCGACGACAGACGAAGTAGGCGAAGATGCCATCCATGGCAGGGAAGCCAGATGCGCAGAGCGACATCCCTCAGCACGCTCAACCCGGGTCCACACGGAGTTTGCCCTCAAGACAGCTGAGCGAGCAGTTGGGGGCTTGGCCGCCAGACCTTCGTGTCCAGGTGATCCGCGGGTGTCGAGGCTGCAGAGCACGGAGCCACGTGCCTCGGCACCTCCGTCACGCGTCGTTGCATGATCATGCGCTCCAGCATGCCAGAGGCCTCCCGGGAGAGGGTGAGGCGGCAGAAGTCGTTGGCGCGGAAGACCAGGCTCCCGAAGACGAACATCGTCCCAGCGGGTGCCGTGAAGTTGGTGGAGAAGAAGACAGCCATCAAACCACTTGGAACGGTGAAGATGCACCCCTACCTGGCATGCCAACTGTCGATGGGATGGTCGGCAGTCCTCCAAGGGAGTTACCCATGGAGGTGAAGGAGTGGTCGGGGTGTCTCACCGATGGGTCTGATGGTCGACTCAAGCACTAAGCGAGCCAAGAGACAAAGGAATTTTTATACTGGTTCAGCCCTCTCGAAGGATAATAGGCCTACGTCCAGTGTTCTTTGTTGAGGAGGAGTATGATGAAAGTTTACAAGATGAAACCAAACTGAACCCTGAGCAAATTAAATGTTGACGGTCACTATCACCTAAAATCCGACCATCAACTCCTGCATAAGTGGAATAAACTTGACACATCAACGTAGCGGTAGGGGTTATTAACTAACCTTTTCCACGAGTGTTGGTGATTTAACATATGCAGGTGACTCATGTATCAAAATGAAGTGAAAAGTGGGTTTTTCGTGGCGAAGAACATAACTCCAACCAATTGGCGTTTGCCACGTCAGCTTCCCGCGGATCGGAGGGCCCACAAGTTGGGTGAAACCGACTTAGATTGACACCAAACACCCGGGAACCGACCTAAGGGCCCACAAGTCAGTCACAAGAGAAAGTCGGTGGGGATTGGCACCAGCCAGGGTTCGGCCAAACTAGCTTGACCGCCAATCCTTCCCATCTTCCACGTGGCACTTGTGCATTGGCTCCCAATGGCGGTTAGGTGGTATGGAAGTTACTAACCGCCATCCAACCGCCATACCAAGCTATAAAAGGGGAGGCATCACTTCATTTCAACACACCTCCAAGAAGATTAAAGCTTCACTCCAAAGGCTTAGTGAATAGGTTAGAGAGTGAGGGAAAGCTCCGAAAGGAGTGCCCAAAATGTCGGAGTTTTCTCTGAGGGGTAGTTCGGAGGAATGTCGGGAGTTCCGGTACCGACCTTTAGCCTTGTACCTCGACGAATGCTTTCTTCAATAAAGTAAGTGTTCGTGTTTACGTTGGTTGTTAAGCATTTACATTGTGTACTTTACTTTACTTTAATTTTTCTTGCGGGATCACCGTCCTAAGTTGGATGTTCTAGTACTAAGACCCCTGATAAAGATGGGTGTTCTTGCATGAGGCTAGAGTAGTATTCGATAGTTTAGACGTGGTGTCTAGGCTAGAGTTCACCTTTGTTTGCCTTGTACTCCACGGGTGAGAGGTAGGCGGCAGGTGGTAACAACCCTGTCTGTCATTTGTATTCCTCCATGTTCAGGTACGGCGTAGAGCTGTTGGCCGGAGTCACATGGCAGACCGAGTGTAAGCCGGCGCCCGAAGTAAGCAAGAGAAAAGCTGAAGTAATTTACCTGCTTCTTACAGCCGCAACCATAGTAATCCTCTCTATACTATCACCTACCTAATCTTGGATGTCCTTGGATGATCCTTTCTCTTTGATAATCCCTACCGTTCCTTGGATTCGATATCCCTTGGAATACTCCTTGGGTGAAGTGCTACAATGGTATTCCGTGCGCTTGTGGATTTTATCTTTGGTCGTAAGAAATACCAACACTAAGTGTGCCCTAAGCCCCTCGAACCCGAACCTCCCGCCATCCCTTTTATAGTCCAAGGGGGAAGTTACAAAGGGGAGTTGGGCTAAAGAAAGCTTGGTCATAAAGTAAAAAGCAAATACATAGATCTCCTAAAAAGTGTAACCGAATCGTCTTGGTCCCTGTTCGCCGTGGGTGCCTTGTGCGCTGCCTTCCCTCGGGATCCATCGTCCGCCAGTGCACGTGCCCTATGCGCAGTGCTATCAGATGATGTTGTTCCCTATCGGGTGGTCTCCTATTTGTCCTTTCCATGAGGCTTATCAAGGAAGCCTTGCTCCCGAGGACGGGGTTTCCCTTTTAGGGTCGAAACAAATAGTTGAGGTTGAGAGGAGCAGACTGGGGTCGGACCTGGGGGCAGGGGTCGAGACATCCAACCTTGCATGTGGTCGGGCCGCCGACCCCAGCCTGAGGTCCATCGGTCTGCTCCAGTCGGTCTTCTTTCCCTTGCGCGGGCTACCCTAGGGTGATATCCCCCACACCCACCAACACTAGCGATGTCACATTCCTCACCATCAAATCCTTCCTTTCCGGTGATGTCTCTCCCCAGAGTTAGGGTCATTTCTTCGTGCTTCTTCTGCATGAAGGGATGGGGTTCACCTTAGTCTGGAGGATCAATTGGACTTCTCCATTGGAAGGAAGTTTGAACTTCAAGTTCGTCATAAATTTGGCAGGCAAATGCATCATGTTTCTTCCAATCGCGTGGTTCCTTTTCATGTTGGCTACTTTTTAACGGTATTTGTTTCACCTCTCGAAGGAGAGTGTTGAAATTGCACTTCAATCCTGCCTTGGGGGCTTTGCTTCTGGTTTTCATGTGATGGAAGTCAGTCATAACCACAACCATTTCTCAGTCTCTTGCAAAGCTGTGGGTTTTTTGTTTATGCTTTAAGAAGAGTGATTATGGACTCTTTTGATGTTTATTTCCATCTTTGGAGCAATGGTGTTCCACACTGGGAATGTGAAAAATGTTTATGGGAAGAGGAAGAGGCCAAGAAATGGTCTTTGTTTCTTTCGAAACGACAGAAACGTGCTGTCAAGGCTAAATCTTCCCACGCAAAAAAAGTTCAGTTTGCTGCTGAGCTGGTTCTCCCTTCTCCGAGGAAAAATTTGTCCTAGCTTTTTCAGGATTGCAGAATATTCAATTTGGTTCTTTTAGGGTTCCAATTTCTCTTCACAGCATGAACCTTAAACCAATTTATTTTGGTAATGTCGCTTCAGTTCCAATCAGTTCTTCCTTGGTTCTTTCATATCATTCTTCTATTTCAGCTTGTGATGCTCATCCGGTTCAATCTGGTGTATCTAATCTCAATTCTTCTCAGCCGACTTCGGGAGCAGCGTTCATTAAGTCTGCTTTAAAAAAGGCACCTCCTTTTGATATTTCATTTCGGGACTCTTTTCCTGATAATGGCATTAAGTTGGCTACCGTTAAGCTCTGCAATCTTGCATATTCAATGTTCGAGGTGTCTTCGTACTAGCCACTCAAGCCGGGCTTGTTGTTTCCCGATCAGGTGTTTGAACTGTTTTAATTATGGATATTGGGCTCAAAGCTAGTTATGTAAGCCCAGCCGTCAGTTTATGCGGAGGCCCAAGCCCATTAGTTTTAAAACTAAGTATGGCCCAAAAATATACTGGAGGCCCAAGATATTTTTGGCAAGGAGGCCTGTTAACTCTGAGCAGACGCCGTTGTGGGGAAGTGGGTCCGTTTCTCTTGGGGAAACACAACCGATGGACTCCTTGGTCTTCTCGGCTTCTCAATCTCCTTCCACCCTTCCCCTTTCATCTTCCAATCCCAACTTCGTCAGTAACAATGACATATCCTCATCGCCCTTCCAAACAAAGATTCTTTATCCTTCCTCCCATCAGATTATGGCCAACTTTGAGTGTGATCCTGCACCTTTCCTCCCATTTGGTGCCCACATGGAGGAGGGGTGGTTCTGGCCAGCGAGAGCTAGGGTGGCCCTTGGTGGAGAATCACCACGTCGTCATGAGGAGTACGCCATTGTGAGCCTAGAGCCAGCTCTGCCTCAGATGAACGCGAGGTTGGTGTTAATGGATGTCATCCACTTCCTGGAGGAACACTTCCCGGTTAGGGTACTGTCTTCCTACCTCTCTCCATTGGGTCTGGGTCTTATTCAGTTTGGATCCTCTGTGCAATGGTACAGCATGTTAGACATCAGTCCAATTAATTTTGTGGAAGATTATGTGTTGGGATTGGTTAAACACGATAAAGCTAGCAATCTTAGAACTTGTCCTTATATTAGGGAATGTTGGATTATGTTTCTTGCATTCTCGCTGGATTATTAACGTGAAGAATTCATTAGTGTTGTAGTTGCCCCTTTTGGTAGATTGTTACATTGGCATCAGGGTCCTAATAAAGCAAGAACTCTTGTCCGCTGCCTCATTCTTGCTCCTGAAAGGGTGCCAAGAAGTTTGGTTGTTTCTCAAGGTAACACACAAGGGGTAAATGGTCATTCTTGGATGGTGCCAGTGTATATCCTGGGGGAAACTTTGCTGACGAAATGCCCGCTAATGAGGATCCAATTCCTGGAGATGGAAACCCTCATCTGGCTCATGGTATGCCTCTGACCGGGAACCCTAATATTTTCAACAATTGGATGAATGAAAATGTTGGGGCAGTTGCCCAAGTTCTGGGAGATGTGGGAATCAATGTCCAGCATATGCAAGACATCAGCATGGATATTAACGCCCAGAATAATATGTTTGAAGATTAGGAGCCTGAAAATTGATAATGATGACCAAATGGTGCTGGATGTGGGAGAGAACCGGGTTCCCCAACACCCTGATAAACCTCAAGACACCATCTCCTTTGATTAGTTTGGGAGTTCGATTGATTATCTGAGAGCTACAGGCTCAATTTCTTATCTGTCTATGGAAAAGATTCTTGCTGCAATCAGAACTGGCAATGTCCTAGCCCGGTTATTCAAAATAGAGAGGAATCTTCATCTTCTGATGATTCTGGGGTAGCCTCGTCAGTCTGGTTTGCAAACTTCCTTATCCCTGAGTTTGTTATCACAATTTGCTAAAGGGCTCCTTTCCAGATCCTCGACAGAGTCCCTGCTAACATTCACGCGGCAGATTGGAAGGAGGACATTTCAAAAGCCATTCTCCCAGTGAAGCCGGTCATGGGCTCCATCTTGATAAGGCTTTGGGTCCTTTTGTTTGGCAATAGGACATTAAATAGCAGGTTCATGCAGTTGTTGGGCCAATTTCACTTTCTTCTTTGGTTTCTCGCAGGCCGAGCTCCAAAACTCTTCTGGTTAACACTCTTGTTAGAAGGAGCTCTCGCTTAAACCCTGATGTTATGGATGATGTTCAAATTATCATAATCAGAGAACCAATGGCAAAAGGAAGAAGATACTTGGAGACTGTTTTTGACCTCGACAACCCCTCCCTCCCCAAGAATGCACAAGAAGCTACCGATCTTGTCCCTCTTGATGTCATCCAAGACTGAGCTACAAGATGTGGAGTGCCTCCTTCGAAGATCTCAGAAGATGCCCTACTGAAAGGGCACAATGATGAATGATTTATGTGGACTGTGAACTTTGGTTCTTGTTGGTGGCCTGCTGTTGCTGCCATAAACACTCTTATTTTGTATTTGATGGATAAGTACTTTTTACTTCTATCATATGATACCTTGCTGGGCTTGTCTCATGCTGTTAAAAGGGCTAATATTTTGTGGTACTTTGTTGTTTGCGCTGGCTTGTTGCTCTTCTGTGAGGGGCATTATTTTTTCTCTGACAATGAATTCCCCAATAAATAGGTCGTGGAATATTCTTTGTTGGAATATTAGAGGAATCAATACTGCTGAGAAATGGCCTACCATTTTTAACAAAATTGTTGAGAGTAATTGTGAGATTTTCTGCTTCCAGGAAACAAAGAAATAGAGTTTTGATTTTTCCTTCATTAAAAAGTTTGCTCCTAAAAGGTTTGATAAATTTGTGTTTTCTCCTTCAGCGGACGCCTCTGGGGGTATTCTTATCGGATGGAATGGCAGAATTTTTGATTGATCCATCATTGAAATCCAGCCTTTTGCGGTCTCGATCTGTTTTTCTTCCCGAATCAATATGAATGTCTGGAATTTAACTTCAGTTTATGGTCCTTGTTTAGAACAAACTCGCACTAATTTTGTTAATTGGCTTCAGAATTTGGACAAGGACGGTTTCAACTGGATTCTCTTGGGAGACTTTTACTTCTATAGATCTTTGGATAATAGGAATAAAAGTGGTGGCAACTTTCAGGACACTCAAATTTTCAATCATGTCATTGATCATATGGGATTAGTGGAGCTTCCTCTAAAAGGAAGAGATTTTACTTGGAGTAATATACAGACCAATCCCCTTTTGGAGAGGCTTGATTGGTTTTTTACGTCTCCAAACTGGACGCTAGATTTCCCAAGCACAATGGTCACACCTCTGGCTAGAACGACTTCTGATCATGTATCGTGCAGAATCTCAATAGAAACAAAAATCCCCAAGTCAAAAATATTTCGCTTTGAAAACTTCTAGACTTCACTTAGTTCTTTCCTAGACATTGTGAAACAGTCCTGGAGCCAGAACCGAGGTAATTCTGATAATATTGCTTTAGTTTTGTCAGCAAAATTCAAAGGGTTGAGGTATGACCTGAAACGCTAGAGTAAGGATCTCAGCAGCATCAAACTCCCTATCAATAACTGCAATAAACTCATCCTTTTTCTCGATGCTATTGAAGAATTCAGGTTGTTATTCAATACTGAGTGGAATCTTAGAAGAATTGTAAAGGATCATCTCAGTAACCTTCTGAAGCCTCAAAATATTTATTGAAAGCAAAGAAATACTATCAACAGAGTCACACAAAATTTTTTCACTCAAGGGCCACTGTCACTTATGGGGGGGAATCTTATAGCTCAAATTCAAGATGATTGTTGTATTTCTTTACTGCATCATGAGGATAAAGCTAACCATCTTTGGTATTGTTTCAAAAACAGGACGGGCACTTCGAGTAATATATCAATGAAATTTGACCTTGCCAATCTGTAAATGGTTCTGTGCAAGTTGACTTGGATACCTTAGTGGCCCCCTTCACAGTAAGTGAAATAGAGAGCACCATTAGAAGCACGCCTACTGATAAGGCTCCTGGTCCAAACAGTTTTAATGGAAATTTTATTATCAAATGTTGGTCTATTGTCAAGAATGATATCTTGATTGTTCTTTGATTGCTATGAAAATAAAGGGAATCTTGCCCTGTAATGATTCCTTCATCGTGCTTGTGCCCAAGTGCACTAATCCAATGACAGCCTCTGATTTTAGATCAATTTCGTTGCTAAACTGTTGTGTTAAGATGCTTACCAAATTACTAGCAGAAAGGCTTCAGAATGTTATTGTGAAAATTATTCATAAAAATCAGTATAGTTTCATAAGGCAAAGAACAATCTAGGATTGTTTAGCCTGGAGTTTTGAGTACATTCATCAATGTCAACGGTCCAAAAGGGAGATAGTAATTGTGAAGCTAGACTTTGCCAAAGCTTTTGATACTATTGAGCATTCTGTCACTATTGAAATGCTCAATTCTTTGGGTTTTCTTGAAAAATGGATCTGTTGGGTTCAAAATATCTTTTCTTCTGGATCCTCGTCGGTTTTACTTAATGGTGTTCCTAGTAAAAAATTCAATTGTACAAGAGGAGTTAGACAAGGAGATCCCCTATCACCTCTACTGTTTGTTTTGGTTGCAGAAATTCTTCAATACATTGTTAATGGTTTAAAAGATAAGGGGGTTATACATTTGCCTATTCCTCAGCCTACCAGTGACTTCCCGATAGTTCAATATGCTGATGACACCTTACTGATAATGCAAGCTGAAGCCAGATAGTTATTCTACCTGAAGGTCATTCTGAACACCTTTGCTTCTTCCACTAGGTTGATTGTAAACTTTAGTAAGTCTCTCCTAGTTCCCATAAACGTCCCTAATGAAAAGATAGAAGTGTTCGCTAGAACCTTGGGTTGTCAGGTTGGATCCCTCCCTTTCACTTATCTGGGTTACCACTGGGAACTTCTAAACCAAAAATAGAAGACTCTGCTCCCCTCATGGACAAAGTAGAAAGAAAACTCTCTGCTTGCACCAATTTCCTCTCTTACTCGAGTAGGGTGGAATACATCAATACTGTGACTACACCTACTGTTAACTATGCTATGTGCACTTTTAAACATCACAAGGGAGTAATTGAAGGGATTGACAGAATAAGAAGACAGTGTCTATGGAGGAGAAACTCAGAAAAGAAAAAAGGGGGCAATTTGGTGGGCTGGCCCCTAGTTCAAAGGCCAAAGAAAAAGGGTGATCTTGGAATTAAAAATCTCGGTCTTCAAAATGATGTTCTGCTTATGAAACAATTGCATAAATTATATTCTAAAGAAGATGTTCCTTGGGTGAAGCAAGTCTGGTTTAAGTATTATGGTAATAGGGTTTCCCATGCTCATGCTTTGGTAGGATCCTTTTCGTGGAAAAATATCTTAAAACTAAAGGATCTTTATGGCTGTATCACTTCCTACAAGCTGGGGGATGGCGCCATTGTGCTTTTTTGGAAAGACATTTGGACAGGAGAGTCTTCTAAACTCTTTTCCTAACATTGCTAACTTTGCAAAACAATTAGATATCTCAGTTCGGGAGGTGGCTGGAGCAGACTCTTTGGAAGAATTCTTTAATATCCCAATCTCCCAGCAGGCTGCAGTTGAGCTAGAAAATTTGAGAGAAGTTGTTTAAGAGTTTGACTTGCCTGGGGGAGTTGACCAAAGATCCTTTTGTTGGGGAACCAACAAGTATAATGCTTCAGGTTTCGGCAGCGTTTGAGTGGGTTTGGAAGTCCAAAGTTACACTCAGAGTGAAATTTTTTGCTTGGGTAATCTTAGTAAACAGACTAAACACTAAAAGTATTCCGGTAAGAAGACACTTGAATGTGCAACCAGACAGCTTTTGTTCCTTATGCAATGACAGAATGGAAGAGACCATTGATCATCTTTTCTTTGATTGCTTTTTTGCTAAGAGATGATGGGAAAAAATTGGCTTTGTTTGGGTTAATGACTCCGAGATCCACAAGAGAATTGAAAGGACCAAGCAGCTGACTACTCTGCCCTTTTTTATGGAGATCTTTATTATCGCTGCTTGTGAAATTTGGAAGATTAGGAACAGATTTGTGTTCAATGGAATTCAAGTCTCTTTTAACAGATGGCTGGCTAACTTCAAGGAGGAGGCAATGCTGGAATCTCACCAAATTAAAGAAGCTGATATAGTCTCAATCTTGCAATGGCTAGACGCTTTGTAACCTTCTTCTTTATTCTGCTGTTTTGTTTCTTTCCAGCTTGTTCTGTAAGTTATCCCTATAACTTTCCCTCTTAAGTTGTTATAAAATTACCATGGGGATCTCCCCCACGGTCTTTGTTTTCAAAAAAAGTATGTAAAGTTATTATTATGATGGATTTATATATTAAATTATCGATTTGTGTACCTCGGTTGATTTCTGGACAAGGATTGTATGTACAAATTAGTTTGGAAATTACTAGTGAATTTTCAAGCGTGATAGTCCAGTTGAGAGTCGTTATAACTCGATATGTTGTAATTATGCTGGATCTGGAAGAAACGTCCGTAATCAGTGCTTGGAGATGTAGGATTTGGCTGAACTTTATTATCAAATATTGTGCCTCAGTATCGTCATCAGTTATGGATCTCCTATGATGATGTTCTTTCGTGTTTGGTTACCGATGGTGATTTCGGATCAGTTTTATAACAAATTCTTAATTGTCACTTGTTTCATATTACAGGACAATTTGAATTTGTTCTACGTCAAATTTTCTCAAGTTTATCTGAATCTGTGGCAATATAAAACCAAATTAATTTTATTAAATTCACTAGTGAATATATTTTTATATCATATCACATTTGTTTTATGTTAGAAATATTGCTATATTTTTTATAAATTTAATTTAATAAAATTTTAAAAATTCAACTTAGAATAAATTAAAACAACTTGTAAAATTTATCTGATTCCGCAGCATTGTTTTAAACTTGTGAATGCACCCACGTGTGACACACTACTGGAGAAACGGTTTTTCCATGCGGGCCGAAAGGCATCTTCCCGTGCGAAAGGTCTGCCCGCATGCGCGAAAAGGTCTGGAAAAAGATCATTTTCGCGTGCGGGCGGCTCAACCGCACGGGAAGATCGATTATCCCGTGCGGTCGGCTTAAGCAGCCCACACGGGAAGATCGATTATCCCATGCGGGCCGCTTAGCCGACCACACGGGAAGATAGAATATTCCATGCGGGCCGCTTAGTCGACCGCACGGGAAGATGGTCGTGCCCATTATTTTATGTATACGTTCTGTTAGCTAGCTATTGTCCTCTCTCTCTCTCTCTCTCTCCTCTCCTCTCTCTCTTCTCTCCTCTCCTCTCCTCTCTGTCCTCTCCCTCTCCTCTCCTCTCTCTCGGTATTGTTAAATGGGTCAATATATATATATTTTTCGCGCACGAGAAAAAAAGATATTTAATATTATTTCCTCATAAAAGATATATATAACACAGATCGATCATGCGTAATGTTTAATATGCATATCAAGGTAGTTTCGTCTCACAAATTAACATAAGTCTAGCTAGCAACAAATTTACAAATTATTTAATGGTGGTGCTCTTTTTCCACTCTCTAAGTCGTTTGAATTTATCGTCCGTCGCCAGCTCGCTCTCCGGATCGTAAAAATCGCCCAAATGGTTGCAGACATCATGACGGATGAAGCGGCAAAGATCTGCAACCAAGTTAAGCATGGTTCTATCATCGAATCGGTTCGCTACAACTAGAACTTCCGTGATCTGTTTAAGAAAAAATAGTATACATATACATACGATTAGGAAAATTATACAAGATCGATAACATGTAGAAAGATATATTTCTCTGATGAACTTACTTCTTCTAACTTAGTAGTGTATCTCCCGTAGATTCTGAGCATCTCACACATGTAGTAGCCGCAAAGGTTAGTGCCTGGGGGTTGCTTATAACACTGTGTTGAATAAAATTTATTATGTGCATGCGTCAGTAATTTGAAGTTAAACATAGTATAAAATACCGGCATATATCGAGCATATAATTACCGGCCAATTTGTCTTCACAAGAAGCTTCTTCTTTTGTGGATCCTTCACAGGTCCACCTTGCCTTACATAATTATGGTGTGCTCTGTAGACAAAATAATTACATGTTTCACTGATCAATTGTTTAATTATTCGATAGTAAAAACAGACAAAACTTATTAAATGGTGCATGATAGTACTTACAAATTTAAAATGACGAGAAACTCTTTAAATCTTTCCTAGCTGTAGTGTGCTGGATCAAGCACTATGGTCAAGTGGTCCCGCGGATATACTAGAAATAGTATGTAGTGATCTCTGCGAAAGATCAAAAAAGATATGTTAATTGTAGGTGATATTAGTAAAATATCGGTTTTACGGATGAATATTACTTACTACAACGCATAAGGGACCATTAGGACATTTTTGTCTCTGTGCTCTAACATAGCATGGCCCAAGTAGAAGGCTACCGCGATTATCTTGTCCTTGTGCAATTGTTTGATGATCGTGTCCTTTTGTTTCTTCATTTTGCCTTTGAGCTCAGCGGAGTCTTCACGAATATGTAACTCGTGTTCCGTCCAGCATATCCTTGTTGGGTTAACGAACGCAGCTGGATAGTTGGTCTTTTTCGCATCTGCGTATTGCATCCTAAGTAATGCAGTGAGTAATTAATTATTCACAAGTTAGTTTATAAATCAATTCATTAATGACATTTAGGCTTATACTTGCAGGCAAAACGTAGCAACGAGATTTATATCCATTTTTTCCATCCTGAATAATGCTTGAAGGTCGTTGAAATCGATGACCAGCATCCCATTTGGGCCACTGGTGAACGCATCATCCGGGACCTTCACGGTAAGCATGCTGAGCCCCAATCTGGATGCCTTTAGGTACCAGTCGTGCATTAGCCTGATTTCCCAGGGCATGTCTTCCATGACGTGCCACGGCAGGAACGGCTTGCCGTACTCATACTTTGTTGGCACTTCGTCCGAAGTCCAATTTTGCAGGTCCTCCGCTTTGTTCTTCACTGATTGTTGTGAGTCTGACAACTTGGACGGTTGATCCTGCGGCTTGTCAGTCGGCCCCCTCCCCCTAAAAGCCAAGAACCCTAAGTCTCTCTCGTCTTTGGCCATTAATTCCTTGTCATAGCTTGATCGAACCATCTTTGGGATAATCTGACGAGTGAGCTTGCTCGGAATTGGAAGGCTTGTTGTTTGTAGAAGGGGCCTTTGGGGTACCGCCAATGCCGACTGCGGTGTAGGAGGAGATTGGTGAATATGTTGTGCAATGACTTCAGAGGCTGACGGCATTGGCGAATCAAGACCTTTATCCTTAGGAGGGGAGCGAGGTGGGGAAGCAGGCCAAGGTGGGGAGCGAGGTGGGGAGCGAGGTGGTGAAGCAGGCCGAGGTGGGGAGCGAGGTGGGGAAGAAGGCCTTGGTGGAGAAGGCGGTGCAGGCGCAACAGCAATATGAGGAACCGGCTGTACTGGGGATGCTGACGATGTACCGACCAGTAAGATATCTCGTCGATGCCATAGAATGAATTGATTCACCGCATCCCCAAGCAATTATATCCCTTCAGGTGCTGGAATATCTAGCTCTAAGCTTTTATGCTCTGCATGCACCTTGGCCACCTGCACCCTTGCATATTCCTCAGGGATTGGAGTGTTGTGAAATTGTCGGTCTGGTATAGCAAGTCCTGTACCCACCTCCTTTCTCTTCACGGCCCTTCCTATCGGCACGAGGAGGCTACACGGCGTCGGGCCAGTTATGGTATCCACGGGATAGGGTGCGGTGTTAACTGACCCGACGCTACTGGGCATGTGTACTATGGGTTCTTCGGATTGCTGAAAGAAGTTAGGGAAGGCTTGGCGATTCTGTGCAACAAGAGAGTAGAAATGCTCTTCAACTTGTTTTGCTATCTTTTCTTCAAGTTTATGTTTGTACTGTCCCTTTTCTTGTAACTTGCGCTTCCCAGAAACCCTTCTTTCCAACTTGTCTTTGATGATACACCCCTTACTCATCCAGAATGTTCAGGGTTGCCCAATGCAGCTGTCAACTGATCGTGTTCCCTTTTAGCAATAAATTCCCCAGTCTTCTCCTTTTCGGCAATGTCTTTTAGACTTGTGGTCACACGGTCTATATTCGGATCCTCGAACATGATCTCTCCCTCGTCGGTGACCTGTCCCGTGCTACGTGCCCACACCTAGTTTTTGCTTCTTTCTTTTAGTGCATCCACAAGCAGGGGCTTTCCTTGGGCAGCAAATTGTTCTTCGGTTGCTCGCCACTTCTCTACGTGGCCATCGTAGCCGCTAGAGCCCAACCGGTGCGGGTACTTGTTCCTTTTCGCGAGGTCGGACATCTTCTTCCTCCGTGCTAAGGCTTCAAGGCTTGTCATCTTCGCCACGAACCTATCCCATTCGACGGGCGTAATCCCACCGTAGTCTTTGAATGGGGACTTGTTCTTTTGCACGTAGTTAGTGTTCAAGTCCGATTTCCACTGCCTCCACCTCTCTCCAATCATTTTTAACGCAAACTCTTTTCCTAGAGCCTCTGAACCAGATGGATATACAAGCCACTTCTGCAGCTCGTTCCATATGAAGTTCTTCAAGTTGTCATCCACCTGCTCCCAGGAATCTACATTTAAAGGGCCGTGGGTTCGCGCACCGCAAGCGCCGCCGAACTTTGTCATTGCTACCTTGGGCTCTAATGGCTTTCCATCCTGGTTCGAGAGGTGATATAATGTGTCTCCTTGGGGGGTTGGTTCTTACTTCTCTAACCACGTCTTCTTTTTTGATGTCCTCCAGCGCTCGCGGACGTGTCGGTTTCTACCGGACCGGACGTTGCTGTGTCCGTCTCGACTTCGGCAGACCGGACCACAGACTTGGTGGCCTTTCTTTTTGAGCGGCGCCTTGCTTCCATCTGTACGTACAACAGATAACGTTAAACGAGATCCTACGATAGGGATCATAACAATATGGCTGGACTTACTGCTTGCTCGATAGGGATGTAGTCGGGGTCTTCTTCAACCGGTGGTGCTGGTGCTTGCATAACTTCGATGAATGGATCGCTTGGTTCATGCCATGTGCCTTCGCTCGAAGATTTCTCCGTTGATTCAACGTTGCGTGCCTCGGATGGAGCTTTCTCGTTCGACATTTGATCTACGGTTGTTCATAACGCACAACATGTGAAATTTGTGAACACACAAATTGTTATATTATCTAATATTAAGGACATGCATAAAAAATATAGCGAAAAAAACTAAAGAGAAGAAGATTGAAAAAATGTATTTATTTCCTTCTTCTTCTCTTTATTAGAGATTAGCGATGAAAATACATATGTTTGCCTATTTTGTCTGTGAGAAGAGGTGAGATTGGGGGAGGGAAAGAGATGAGAGATGATAGACCGAGGAGAGGGAGAGGAGAGAGGGAGATTAGAATATACCGAGGAGACGGTGGGTATATGTGTTTGAATATTTAAAATCTAACCTAAAATCTAAAATTCATCCAAAAACAAACGACCGAACGAACGACCAAACGAATCAGTACATGAATATTTTTGTTTGAAGCATCGATCAATTTGCAACCATGACATGCTAAAAACAAGATCAGATCACCATACTATATTTAGCTAGCTAGCTACGTAACGCATGTGCCATGTACTCCACGTACAGTACCCTTCTCATTCAGCTTCCTTTCTCCTCTCGGATCACAGCTTCGACAGACCAAAGAGAAAATCCTAGTGAACACACACATATATATAGTACAACATCCCAGTGAAGAGCAACATGCAAAATTTTTGAAGCAACTATTTCACATGAAAAAATTCATCAACAGTCCATCAAATAACAGTCCTTACAGTGAAATCAACAGTCCATCAAAAATTCATCAACAGTCCATCAAATAACAGTCCATCAAAAATTCATCAACTATAGTTCCATCAAATAAATTTACAAGATTTCACAGCACATTTCACAGCACATATCTCACATCAACACCATATCTCACATCAACAAGATTTCACATCAACACATATCTCACAGCACATTTCACATCGCAACACATATCACAAAATTTACAAGAATCAACAGAAGTTAAAATTTGAATGACTAACCGGTGGCGGTGAGGAGGTTGACGGTTGGTGGCGCGGTAGGGCAGGCGGCAGTTTGTGGCATGGTGGAGGCGGCTGGCGGCGGTTGGCGGCCGACGGGGAGGAGTTGGTTGAGGCCGACGGATGCGCGGCGTCGGTGGCACACGCGGTCGAGGTCGGTGAGGTGGCGTCGGCGTCGGTGAAGCCGACGGGCGGCGTCGGGGATGGGCGGCGAGGGCAAGGCGGCTAGGGCGCGGTGGCGGTCGATGGCGAGGGCAAGGCGGCGAGGGCGCGGTGAGGTCTGTGAAGGGGCGGATGCGGTCGGTGGGGATGAGTTAGGCGGCAGATCTCTCGGTGAGGGCGGCGGTTGCTCGGCGCGGCGACGATGCGAGATTTCGGCAGTCTGGCGGTGCTAGATCTGTTTTCACCGAGGACTTGGAATTTTTGGGAGCCCGCGCGGCCGTTATATAGGCGGCGATTATCGCGTGCGGGCGGCTTAACGGCCCGCACGGGAAAACGATCTTCCCGTGCGGGCGGTTTAAGCGGCCCGCATGGGAAAATGATCTTCCCGTGCGGGCCACTTAAACGGCCCGCACGGGAAAACATCTTCCCATGCAAGTGTTTAAGCGGCCCGCACGGGAAGATATTTTCCCGTGCGGGCGGTTTAAGCGGCTGCATGCGATAATCGACCCTCTCTTTTTTGCATCAAATTGGATATTAATGAAAAATTATCAAACTGATTCAAAAAATTACCAAATTTTTTCATACATCAATATATGCTAATTATTGCCTATGGAAAAATTTTTGAAATCAAAAGACAATTCAATCGTCACTTTCTCTCCAAATCTAACCAATCCTTCTCAACACTTCTAATCTTCTCTGGAGAATCTTCGGTTTTGTGAGCGTCGTATGTGATAAAATATTCAAAACCTTCTCAGTTTTTTACCACAGCCTCTACGTATAATATCATGACATCCAGACAATTTTCATGATTTTTCGACTTCGTTTGCTATTTATACAATTTTAAAATCATTTGGTCAATAGGTTCCTAATCATGTTTCATGAAGAAAAATTCAAAATTTATTCTCATTTAAAGGATAATGTCTCAAGCAGGTCTAAACAACATGAAATATAATTTTTTCACTAATTTTATTCTATTTTTTAATCACTTGTAGTTCAAATGTGAGACTTGACAAAAAAATTCATGAAAATAAAATAAATCAAAGAAATATAGCAAAACCAATCAAAAAATTACCAAATTTTATAATTAGGAGTTACATGTTGTATTTACATAGTAGAGAAAGTTTGGAGGGTGGAGAAGAAATTCTTTTCAAAATTTTACCGAGTGCGAGGGCCCTAAAGCCGACCGCACGCGATAACATATCTGATAAAATATTCAAAACCCTCTCAATTTTTTACCACAGCCTCTACGTGTAATATCATGACATCCAGATAATTTTCATGATTTTCCAACTTCATTTGCTATTTATACAATTTTAAAATCATTTGGACAATAGGTTCCTAATCATGTTTCATGAAGAAAAATTTAAAATTTATTCTCATTTAACTCAAGAAGGTCTAAACAACATGAATATAATTTTTTCACTAATTTTATTCTGTTATTTTAATCACTTATAGTTCAAATGTGAGACTTGGCAAAAAATTTCATGAAAATAAAATAAATCAAAGAAATATAGCAAAACCAATCAAAAAATTATCAAATTTTATAATTAGGAGTTACATATTGTATTTACGTAGTAGAGAAAGTTTGGAGGGTGGAGAAGAAATTTTTTTCAAAATTTTGCCGACTGCTAGGGCCCTTAAGCCGACCGCACGCGATAATTTATCTGATAAAATATTCGAAACCCTCTCAATTTTTTACCACAGCCTCTACGTATAATATCATGACATCCAGACAATTTTCATGATTTTCTGACTTCGTTTGCTATTTATACAATTATAAAATCATTTGGTCAATAGGTTCCTAATCATGTTTCATGAAGAAAAATTCAAAATTTATTCTCATTTACAGGATAATGACTCAAGCATGTCTAAACAACATGAATATAATTTTTTCACTAATTTTATTCTATTTTTTTAATCACTTGTAGTTCAAATGTGAGACTTGGCAAAAAAATTCATGAAAATAAAATAAATCAAAGAAATATAGCACATCGCATACGGTCACTTAACGACCCGCACGGAAAACGTTATCCGTGCGGGTCCTAAAATGCATTATCCTGTGCGGGCTATACCGCCTGACCTGGCTTTCCAGCGCTCTACCTCTTTATGCCGTCTGGAACCTATTTAAAGCCCTGCTCAAGTACAGATCGTTTCTCCAGTAGTGACATGGCTCGTCCTGTTCAACAGTGGGATCCACCGCCAACAGGAACAGCTCTTGTCAACGTTGATGTACCAACGGTGCTTGTTTGCTCCTGCAGTGAGCAACAATCTCTATGATTGATTGATATTGTTAACCCTGAACTTGCTGAAGCGATGGTAATCCGACACGAGAGAGCCTTTCAGAAGGTGATCATGGCTTCAGACTCTCTTTTATGCATGCATGTTAGTCGATGTCGAATGTTGTGGCACATGCATTATCTCATTCTTGTGAGTTCACCACTTATGTATTACGATCTGCAATCCCGGAGTGTATCCGAGAGATACTTTGTTCTGATGCTCCTTAATTAATGAAATATCATAATTATCTTAAAAAGACGACTTATAACATGGAAGGAACGAAGTAGTTACTACCATGAAGCTATGCTGAACCATCCAACCATCTTCATGACCAATTCATGTGTTCAACCTACCCCTCAATAAAATCAAATTTCTGACTTCATTTTCAGGGTTATTTTGGAATTTGGACTGAAACTTGAAATGATGAAAGAAGAGGAGCGTTTTGTGTGTCGCTGGTAATGTTAATTGGGAAAATATCATGTGAAAATATTGAAAACTCGTAAAAATTATACCTAACAGTTTTATAAATACATAAAAAATTCGAATTATGGATATACTGTTACTATTTATCTTAAATTTATCTTTTTGTTACTTCCAAATAAAATTGAGTTTAAAATTTAGATTTGGTGAGAGTGTATTTTATATCTACATCTATCTCTATTATTTTTTATGAATTACAAACTTTTAGATATGATTTTCATGAGTTTTTAACACTAACTTGTTTTTTCTATATTAATTAGTGTACAGTACTAGTAGTTTGCTTGCGCACACCTGCAAGTAAGTATGATTAGGCTATTGAGAGCCTACCTTGCTTAGGACAATGACACGGGGAATTATATGCCTCGCCGAAAATGACATCTGTTGATGTTCCTTCCGTGCATCGACTGGGCGGCTAGCTGACCCACAAATGCTGAACAAAACTGCATGTTGAAAACCAGAACAATTCAATAAAACCGTGAGTGGTTGGTTAGTTAATCATTGACAAAACCGCTCTGCTACTGCTAGCTACTGGATTGCTTGTCAATTAAGAACAACACTTCAGGAAGAAAGAAAGCAGTGTCATGTTTAAACATTTCATTTGTTACTACTCCAACATTGTTGTCAGTCAGTTCATATGCTGATGGATCACTTTGCTTTCTGTCATTCAGAATACAAATACTTTTATTTTGAAACCAACACCCGTTCTGAGTAGAGGGAAAAAAACTTGCTTGCTGATCTGTGCAAACTGATGCATGAACTCTGAGAAGAAATGCACATCATTTTTTCTCTTTTCTGAAGAAATTGAAGTGCATACCTGATGTCACAATGGCAACATAGGTTTCTTTTTTTAGGGGGTTACCTGCAAGCGTCCGTACTGCTCTGATATGCAACCCACAACTTGATGCTACTCTTTATCCCCTATGTTGAATTGTTCCAAGAAATCGTTCATATCTTCAGTGAGAAAATTTCAAACTATATTCGTTAGTTGTTCACCTTACAATCTTCCTCCTCAAGCCTGTAACTTTTTGTTCCATTCCCCCATCAATACAAGCTTGCATATTTCTTTCTCTTTGTTTCTGTACTGCTCTAGCCAACACCTGTACTAACCATGGCCTAAACACACTTACTAGATGCCATTGGTTAAGACAAAAATGCTGCAATTTGCATGTCTGAATAAGAATTTGATCGAGTGATGAAGAGGGAAAGTACCAGCATGCATGTCTTTCCTCTTTCAGATACATCATTCATGTGGAGTGGACTGGATAATTAAACAATTGCACACATCGGCATCACAAAACGTCAGAGCATAAGGTGTGCAGTGCGCTGGTCTGAAACCAAATTAAACTCCATGTTTAATATGTGAAGGCACAAGGGATTTGATGGGGGTATATTCCTGCTCTGCTACGTCACCGCAAGAATCTCCAGTAGTTTAGCCCTGATGCTTACTTTAGGCTCATGCCTTATGTGCAACCTCCAGTTTGTCCAACGCAACTTGGGCGCTACAATATTTATATATATATGTATGGTTGGTTATTCAGAGTTGTGCTTCGATTTGGAATTCATAATAATAGTAATAAGAGTTATTTTACAGTACTTGAGGAGTTGGTATCTTTCAATACTTCGGGTATTAGAACGTACTAAATTTGCACTAAAACTTTAGTACTTCTTGATATCTCTCGAAAACTATAAAATTTCTCCAGTAATAAATCAAATATTCTCTATGTCTCTAAAAAAATGTGGCTTTAAATCTGGATTTGAATCTGGATATAAAGTATGTCAAAAATTCATAGTTAAAAGTTAATTTTCTAGAACGGATAAGGTAGATAAGTAGATGTGGTGCTAGCTCTGTTTTTCTTTACTTGACGTTTTCATGATCTTCAAGATCCAGCTTCCGCTGTTACTTTCAAATTTTTCATGACTTTACATTAAGATAAAAATAATGAAATTGTAGTACTGTAGAATCATTTGTAACAAAATAAATTTACTAATATATTTTTTATAAATAAAATTAGATAGTTTGAAACATTTTAGTGGCCAAACTTTCGAAACGTTGACGGCATGGACTTAAAACGTCAAATAGAAAAACGGAGGCATTATCTTTCCCATGGAGTTCCCCTCCTGCCAAGGCACCAATAAGATTATTGTGGAAGGCAGTAACTGTCTCTGCTTTAATTTAATCTTGTGATGTTGTCTTAATGCTTAAGATATCGACATGGTTGTGTTTTGTTTAATCATAGATCAAATGAGCCATGATTGCGTCTAAGTTCGTTCATCAAAGTCACCTTCTCAGGCAACGTTCGATGATAGCTTGGGCTCTTACCACAGCTTACACTTTTTCCCTGGTATTTGGAATTCAGATTGTTCGAAATCTCAGCTCAACATGAAACTTGGCAAAGTAGCAAAAAGATTTGACAAAAACAGAAGATGGTGAAGTCATATACTGAACAATAGCTGCTAACTTGCACAAATATTGAAAAGTAAATAATGTTACTGAGATGATCAGAACTCAGTAGTCAAAGATATCACTCTCTCTAGCTAGTTTAGTTAACCACATGTATTATTCAGTTTTTGGTATTTGCAGTCTAAGAACTGCCCACCAGTTTGTAAGAATTTTAATGTTAAAGGTGCTACCATGATTTAAAAGTGCCAGAATCTAATTAGATTTACACAATCTTATTCAAATCATAAAGAGGACTCCAGGAATCCGTTTCTTAACGTACAACTTGCATATAAGAAACTATATGTAAAAAAGAAAACATATAATTTCACCTCAACTACTATCATAAGGAGTAGCAAGTTGAAATCCAAAGCAGGTCAATAACTAGCATAGTGGAGGGGCTGATTAACTAGCAACACTATGAAATGAGCACTAGATAGGTGAGCCACCCCCTAAGAGTGGAAGTTTAAGACTAGAAAGAAAGAAGATGAAGCCACTGAAAGCTACAGAGGATTCAGTACAGTGCTCTCAGTGATTACTACTAGTCATCTGAACTTACAAAGCAATTCCTGTACTTGTTTACCTCACCAATTCATTGGATGTGACTCTATCTGGTAAAAGTTATTTGGAGATGGCATCTGCAGGCTTTTTTTTCATGTAGTGAGAAAGACAAACATCAGTGAGTAAATTTGTGCTGATGATGAGAGGAAAATTGGACTGATGCCTACAGATAGAACTTCTGGCTTGGAGTCTTAGTCATCATTGTATTGTATCTTCCGAAGTGCAAGGAAGAAGAAAGTATTGTGTACAGTGCCTTCAGAACAGAGGATTGATCTATGGACTGGAGTATGGATGCGGCAATTATAAAAGACACTGCCGTCTAAACAGTTTCTGCACTTCTACTTGTGCACATCTCTGAATGACAATTTTACAGTCGCCATCTGCATCACAATTTGGAGGGTTTGGAGGAAAGCAAAAGCTGCTGTCCTCTTCTCTGATGTCTCATCTCTGCCAATTACTAGTAGCAAGAAAGAACCTCCAATATATATACCCTTTGCAAACACTGGAAGAACCTTTGTGAGCAAAGGTTAACTGAGAACCTGAAACTCGTTTGCTCACAAAGGAAACTGCAACTTGCAACCCCACATTTTTATAAATATTTCATAATAAGCATAAGAAAAGGGCAATTCCTGACCTAATGAAAAGAGCACATTACTCTTATATGCAGAGACTGGTCTAATCTAGCCATGAGAAGAAAAGAAAAACATAATGCGTTTCAAAATCAACTAAAATAAAACGCATCGCCGATTTGAACGAACATCTGTCGACAGGTGATAGACTGAACTGAGGTCATCCTACCTGTCATCATGGGGACATAATCAACAAAAAGAAATATACATATATATATATATGAACTTATATATATATATATATATATATATATATATATGAACTGCCTATGGCAGCAGGAGTATATGCTGGTAGCTAGTATGCAAGAAGCCAATGAGAATGTGTATCTATGTATATATATGTGGAAGGGAGAGAATTGTCCCCACAAGAGAGGCCACATGCATCTGTGATGGTGTCATTTGGATCCCAATCATTTGAGAGATTTTAGTGTGGATCCAAGGAACAAGTAAACATAGGCATATATACCAACTAACAACAAGTAGCATCCATCCCCTGTCGCCTTCCAACCAAACTGTTCATTTCTGCATCACAAATGCTCTGCGTGCATGGCGGCCACATGCAATTTAGTTTTCCAGTGCCAATGGCGGCACTAGTTTTCGTTTAGTTTTTATGTATGCCAGAAGTACGGAGTTGGATTGTATTATATTATACTCCCTCTGGTTACCACTAATTTCTATGGTAGAATATTTGAAAAAAGAACTTAAAAGATTACAATATTATGAAAGTCCTTTTTGGGCAGATAGGTATATGATTTTCATACATCCCATCTAAATACTTAAAAAGATATTGATATCCAAAATTTTGAATTTGGGCTTAAAACACGTCAAAAATAACATGTTTTCATGATTAACTAATTATTCATAATTCGGTTGAATCAGAGTTGTGTTTATTCAAGGATAAAAAAGGTGAGTAATGTCCTGTATTATCAGGACATCGATGGCCATGAGCAAACTCGGAGTGGGCCATCAACTTGGGTCATGTGGACCGGCAAGCGAAGGCAAACAGACGACATTGCTATAGAAAATGTATAAGTGTTGGTTGAAAAACCCTCCACGAGCAAAAAAAAATGGCTCGATCCATCGGCTCGATTCGAGCTGATACGTCGAGCAGCTCCCCTTTAACCCGACGAGATCAAACATCCAAGAACTCGTAGCGAGATCAAACACATGAACATCCAAGTACAAACATGAACATTAACATGAACAAATGAACTCACGGCGCCGGCATCCTACCCCTGTCGCTGCGATGGAGAGGAGAGGAGGAGGGGCGAGCCTCCTTTCCTCCCGCCTATGTAATCGCCCGCCTCGCTCCTCCCGTCGCCACGGCTGCCATTTCCGAAGGCCGCCACCTCCTCCCGTCGAATCTAGTGGAGGGGAGGGCACCACTCCTGCCGCCATCGAAGCTCGCCGCCTACTCTCCCGTCAGATCTAGCGGAGGGGAGGCGTCGCCCGTCGCCTGCCACCTGTCGCCGCTCCTCGGGCGCCGCCGTCTGTTGCCCGCCACCTTCCCTTGGGCATCGCCTCTCCTCTCCCCTGGATCTGGCGGAGGGGAGGGTGTCGCCGCTGCCGTCGGGCCACCGTCGCCGAGCGAGCGAGAGAGAGGGAGAGAGGGGAGAGCGAGAGAAAGAGGGAGAGGGGAGAGCGGGAAAGGGAGAGGGAGAGAGAGGGACCGAGAGGGGCGGTCGACTGAGACGCGACCTTATCTCCTCGTGGGCCTCGCCGGCTCGGCTCACTTGCCAGCTCAGTTTTTAGGTGCCGATTTTCTTAAAAAATCAGCACCAATAGTATATGTGTCGGTTTTTATATAAAACATATACTATTGGTATATGTGTCGATTTTTCTTTATAATTTAGTCCGCGGGAGGTTAAAAAATGTCAGTAGATATCGGTTTTGAATAAACTAGTACCTATAAACCGTTTTTTATGAGGGTTTTTGTACTAGTGCGAGAATCATGACATTGTGATCGCTAGATCGACTTGCTTCGTGCCTTCATGATTTGCTCGTGTCACAGGTCTGCTTGTGCGACTGTGCAATATGCGTTGGTTATCAATTCCAATTCGTGTGAGAACATGAGGCCGAGCGAGGGCAAGCGAGCAGCGCCGCAGCGACGAGTGTCGAGCCCTAGTAGCTGCCTCCTCATCGACTTGTCGTCCTCGAGTCCTCACCGGCCAGCGGGCGAACGGGCAGCACTGCAGCGGTGGCGCCCTAGCGGCTGCCTTATCATCGTCCTCGACTCATCACTCCTCGTCCTTGTCTCCTGATCCTCAACAATTCGTCCTAGAGTCCTTGACAACCCTGATAATGTCTGCTAATTTGATTCAATTTAAATCATTATCTACTAAGACAACTTAAGACAACTATTGTATGATAAATCTTACTAAATTGGCATTTACCAGTAATTGACTAAATAAATTATAGTAATTTGAATCATCGATTGGATTGAATTAAAAGTAACGAATATCTTTTTTGTTTGGGGAGTTAATTTTCATGTTTTATTTCTAAATATTATACGAAACAACACATATTAAAGGTATAAAATTATTGAAAGAAGCTTTCTTCATATTAGACCTATAAATTTTTTAAATTTTAGGGTCCCAATTTACATTTCGTCTTAGGGGCCCTAAAATTCTCGAGACGGCCCTATGTATTATAAAGGAGCTCTTAGGGTGTCAAGAATCATATGGATCAATGTATAATCGCTAGAAAATAAAATAAAGTATGGTACTTCGTCCGTATCAAAATAAGTTCAATTTTACTCATCCTACACTATCAATATAAAACCGAAGTCTAAAATAACTACCACTTTATCAAATCTCAATACAATTATTTTTGTTTTTATTTACTCATAATATATTTATTATTTACTTTTATAAATTTATATCAATTATTACTTAAAATAATTTATTTTGAGACAAACAAATAGGACAGAAATAAACTTATTATGGGATGAAAGAAGCCAGTAGTGTATAGTGCATTGCACGGAGCCGTATGCGCCAAAGATGCAGGGAATATGTCAGTTCCACGAGGGCACAATCCTAAAATAATGCCCCTATATCACTATCAAAATCCAATTTAATTTGCTGGTCCTCCTCCTCCTCCATTTCATCAAACCCTAAACTAAGAAACAAACACCACCCTAGGCCAGGTCAATCAAATATCAATCCAGTGCCGAGAACACGAGAGATCAGCTCCATTTGATTGATTACTAGCTGTCCAATCGATCTTGCTTTCTTGGCTTCTTCCATTTGCAAGCTCCATGCGTAATATTTTTGCGAAGTGATCTTGCATGAAGGAGATGAACTACCATGAGCAGGAGGACCAAGGCCTTGCCGCCGCCGCCGCCACCACCAGCAACGGCTTGGACTGGTTCGAGGAGTCCATGTCCTCTTTCCTCGCCGCCGACGTCGACCTCGCTGCTGGTGGTGGTGGTGCCGGCGTCTACGCGTGGTGGGCTGCTTCGCCGGCGGCGCAGCAGGATTACATTGGCAGCGTCGTGGCGCAGACGCTGTCGCCTCCGCCGGCGGCACCGGCTGCGGCGTCCCCGAGCATTGCGTCGCCCGCGGCGTCGTCGCCGTCGGATGCTCCGTCGTCGTCCAAGAAGCGCAAGTCCCCGGCGCACAGAGCGTCCGGGCACAGCAGCGGCAAGAAAGGAGGCGGAGGCAAGGGCGGCGGAGGAGCGGGATCCGACAGGGACATGAGGTGGGCGGAGCAGCTTCTGAACCCGTGCGCGGTGGCCATCGAGGCCGGCAACCTGTCGCGTGTGCAGCACCTCTTCTATGTCCTCGGAGAGCTCGAGTCTTTCTCCGGCGACGCCAACCACCGCCTGGCCGCACACGGCCTGCGGGCGCTTGCGCGAAGGCTCCCCGCCGCCGTGGGCCCCGTGGCAGCCGCGGCCATGCGGGTGCCGCCCTGCGAGTGCCCGACGCCGGCGTTCGCGGCCGCCGAGCCGCGGCTGTTCCGCGCGTCCCTCATCAGGTTCTACGAGGTGAGCCCGTGGTTCGCGCTGCCCAATGCACTGGCCAACGCCGCCATCGCGCAGGTCTCGACGTGTGGCGCCGCGGCGGCGGTGGCGACGCCCCGGCCGCTCCACGTCGTCGATCTCGGCGTCTCCCACGGCGTGCAGTGGCCGACGCTCCTCGAGTCGCTCACTCGCCAGCCGGGCGGCCGCGCTCCGCCGTCCGTCCGCCTCACCGTGGCCGGACCCGGGGCCACCTCCCCGGCGCCATTCTCGGCATCGCCTCCTGGGTACGACTTCTCGCCACACCTCCTCCGGTACGCCAAGTCCATCAACCTGGACCTCCGCATCGGCCGCGCCGCCGCCCTGGACGCCGTGCAGGGCTTGTGCACCCCGGGGGAGGCCCTCGTGGTGTGCCTCCAGTTCCGGCTCGGCCACGCCGCCGCCGATGAGCGAAGAGACATCCTCCGAAAGGTCAGATGCCTCAACCCGGAGCTGGTTGTCCTCTCGGAACTTGACTCCGGCGGCGACGGCAGCGCGGCGGGCGAGTTCGCGGCGAGGCTGGAGCTGCTGTGGCGGTTCTTGGAGTCGACGTCGGCGGCGTTCAAGGGGAAGGACGTGGAGGAGAGGCGGCTGCTGGAGACTGAGGCCGGTGCGATCCTCGCGACGGACGTCGCCGGCGAAGGGAGGGAGGGGTGGAGGGAGCGCATGGCGGCGGCGGGGTTCGAGGAGGCGTCGTTCGGCGCCGAGGCGGTGGAGTCCGCGAAGTCGCTGCTCCGGAAGTACGATAGCGGGTGGGAGATGTCGGCGGTGGCGGTGGCGACGCCGGCGACCGGCGCGGTGGCGCTGCGGTGGAAGGGGCAGCTGGTGTCGTTCTGCTCGCTGTGGCGGCCGGCGGCGTAGCAGACGAACTGGTCCACGCGTGGGCCATGGGAGCGACGTGACTGGGTTGATCAGGGCCGTCCGTTACTAGCGCTGCGGCGTGATGGGCCGCACGATGTCTCCACGCGGCTGTGCTCCTCGAGTGCATATGCATGTCTGGTTTGGCCGGAGACAGCCGGCCGCCGGCGGGCGGCGGCCGTGGATGGATGGGTGACGGCTGCATGCAATTGGCATTAGCCTTTTTTGTGAAAATTATTTAAGGCCAATATATTTAGCTACTGTTTTATGTTTTATTGTTTCTTCTTTCGTACTCCATTTCTGCTAGGCATGAGCAAATTTAAGAGTATAAGTGGCTAACTCGTCCTGTTTATTTTTATCTTCACGAGTTAACGACTTACAGCTTTAAGCAAATTAGTATTATCATTGCTAGTAGCCTATTTTTGACATGTAAATAGGAGTTCCATGTGATTCGACCAATCGATCACTCACAGAATCAGTTGCTAAAATCTCTTGTCATTTTCAAAATGAGGGCGTATGTATGTTACCCAATGATGTACTACTATACTCTTAGAATACCAAAGACCTGCCAAGTGATACATTACTGTTATCGGAGTCAACTGAACCAGTCAGAAAATAACCCCACTGGAAGAGCGAATAATCGGACTCCTTGGCACAATTTTTGCTTTAGATTCTCCCTATGAGAAGATGTAGTGTTACCGAATGGTAGGGTTCTGCAAAGTTAATTTGCAAGTAAAAGGCTAAAAGCTAATGGTTATATTTAAAAAGCTTCAGCTGCACCTACTCTAAAAATTCCCAGTCCCCCACCACCCAAAGAAACAGATCAAAATTAGCAGAGTTTTGTTTTTTCGGCTTTTGGATGGTTGAATTATGGTGTGAATTGTTTCTCTCCTCTCACCAAGCTACATCATCTTAATTTTCTAGCCTTTGGGCTTTGGATAATCAAATGTATAAATTATACAAAGCACATAGAGTTAATTTGTTACTAAAAAATGTGCTCTTCATATTTACCATTGATGAGATGCTTAAATCCACAAGAAACTTACACCACATTGCGGGTTATCAATTTGATTTAGAAACAAATTATGAAATATTTCAAGAAACAAACTTATCAAATAGGAGAAACTTCAACCAAATGGTTTAATTAATGCGATAGAGAGAAAATTCTACGAGAAAAGGTATTTTTCGAACCGTCGAGCGAATAATCCTTTTCAATAAGCTGAACATGGCTTCGGTTTCATCTTTATATCTGATGAAGTGGCGTGAATTTGAGCCCATGAGGAATGAGGATTGATCACTCCAAGCCTCCAAGAGTCCAAGGTACTTATGTGTCGTCCTTAAATTTCTGCATCTTATCAGCAACGGGAATAGCTAAAATATGCTTGTAACAAGAGCTGAAACACACAAAATTAGTAATTGAGTGCCACTTTATGCAAGGACTAATGAGGGATAACAGCCAGCAGGTAGTTTCATTTTGCATAAAGTCAATTGTTTGATTCGAAACTAGAGCCAATGCTTGAAGCGACTTAGATCATGTCTCGGGACTGATGCAGACTAATGTGGAGAAAACACCCAAAATTGCAAGGATTAATGTAGAGAAAGGTAACAGTGTGCAAAACGAAGAAACCACATCTCTAATCTTGAGAAGAAATATATCCTTGCTGTAAGAAAAAAATCAATAAATGTGCAAAACGAAGAAACCACATCTCTAATCTTGTGAAGAATATATCCTTGCTGAAAAAAAAATCAACAAATAAACTTTGATGACGGTAAGCAATTAACCAGCGAACAAGAAAAGCATGCACGCACTTCTTGCAAAATCATTTCCCTTTCTTAAAGCATTGTTCTTATCTGCACAAGCTAAAGCTTTTATTTACTTCTCATCTCACAACAAACTAACAGTAACAGCACCATCCCAGTAAGAATTTGTTGGGCAGTGCAACATGACAATGTACCAGATTTGCAAGATGGAAGCGAGAAACCAGCCAACGACCGACATTTAGCCCATGTTCAACTGATCCATGGTCCCTCGGCGTTTTGCAGCTGCAGCAGCAACAGCGTTGAGCTGGAACGAAACCCTCTGAGCATGCTGTGGAAGCTGCTGCTGCTGCTGCTGCTCGTTAGCCCTCTGCTCCTGCAGATTGTTTGGACTAGGGTTGCTCGGGTTTGAGGTTGGAGTAGGGTTGGCTCCTTCATTGTCATCTTCTGTTTCCTCCAACTGAGGTGGTGGCTTCAACGGAGCAAGGAGCTGGTAGTTTTGGCTCAACAGCGTGTCCTGCTCAGGTGGCAGAGGAATTGAGCCAGGTGGAGCAATCGACTTGGGTAGCGGGATTTTGTTCCGGTTCCGTGCCACCTCAAGAAGAACCTGTGAAAGGAGAAAATGACTTGTATTAGATAGAAGTCAACTTGAACATGCACAAAATCATGGGGTCGTTTATGCCACCGTTTACATTATAAACCGCCACAGGGAACAACATATTTTATTTAGTCAACAACAATTGAAAGTTATTTTGTATATTTTAAAGATATTTTTATTTTTTTTCTAATTTTAGTTTACTCATGTAAATACATTTTACATCCATTTCATCCCATCTGATCCCACCAACCAAACAACAGCTGGAACCATCTAATCCCTCTAACCAAAGGACCAACTTAGACATATCATCCAAAAAAGACAATCCAAGTCTCCCAAAATCTCTACTTGGGCATTCATTCATTGACACGTGCATCATTAACCATCAAGTCAAGGGCATAAAGAAGAGCAATTACAAATGTTAGTGATGAACACCAAGTGTATGATATAGTAAAATCAGCAATTCTACATGTCGAAAATCTTTAATGGTTGACTACAAAAAATGTAATATGTAATCTTTAATACCAAAGGGATCAAATTAAATAAAAAATCTTCCAAGTTGTAATCAGTACAGTAATGAAAAACATCGTGTTAGCTAACATCGTGTTAGCTAATTAAGAGCCCATGCTGACAAAACAATAGCCTTACCTCAGTGGTGCTCGTAATGTAGAAGTTAAACCTTGTTTTGTTGTCGGCATAAACCTAGCCATGCGTTCCAAAATTAAATAGGCCCAGCATGGTCAGCAAGGCACAAGGTGCAGGAAAGCGCCAGCTGCCAGACCACTGCATGGATGCCTAGGCACTTATGGCATATGGCATATGGCAAAGCAACACCATATGAACTAGAAGATAGTACCTACTAGATGAGGATATAGCAAGTAAACAAAGATAGGCAAAGCAAAAAAGGCGCAAGAGTCCACCAGATCATCAGGCTACCTCAAACAATGCTACCGCCAGAACCATGGTACCACTATCATACCCTTTGAGACAACCTCAAACAATGCTACTGCCAGAACAATGCAATACACAGAAGACTTGGTCACATGCCACTACCAGTGAGCAACCCAAAGCCTCAGCGCCAAATCAACGATAAGGAAATAAGCAATCAAGTCAAAAATAAGGCAAAAACAAAATAATCATGCACCGGCACAAACGCACATAACAGTTCTACTTCATGGTTGTTGAGGTTGGGACATACAAATTCCTGAAACAGTGATATTGCAGTAAAACACTCTTGGCCAGCATATTAACCAGCAAATCAGCAGATTCAAAAAACCATGACAACTGATATGTATTCTTCAAAGAGGTCTGAAGAAAAGCCCATCAATGTGTTGTCACATGAAGAGGTACGTACTGGAAGATCTTTAGCAAGTTGAGAAATGAAAGTGTAAAAAAAGGCTAAGTAATAGGTACAAGAATAGAATGACCTGTAATATCACCGTTTCATCTAATGACTGCAAGTCTGCAGCTTGAATAATAGAATGTTTTCAATACCAATGTAGGTATAGTCCACATTTACCAGATATTCAAAGTGCAAAGAAGCAGGCGTTCAACTGTGGATAATGAGTCTTTAAATAACTAAATAAGACAGGAAAAGAAAAACAGTGGTGTTGTTCCACAGGAAACATGTTGATCATCGAAAACATTCCTCGCTACATTAACATTCCTTTCATATAATTTTCTTTGTTTTGCTATGGGCACGGCCAAGGCCCATGTGGCAGTTTAGGCATGATAAACTAGGAATAAGTCAAATAAAGTTAGGAAGGAGATGAGGTTTATTAGTAAATTAGAGAAAGAGATTGGATTGGTTTCTATAATATTAGATATTAGTTCCTTAGATGGTTAGTCCTTCCTCTCTAATTATAAATCAATGAATCTCTAAAGTTAGCCCTAAGCCTCAGAGCCACTTTTAGCTCAGCAGGGAGAAGCCCCTGCCAGCACTATTAGAGGATGAGTGCCCTATCCAGTCCATAACATATTTTCTTAAAAAATTAACCCCTCCAATTAATACATGGTGCCCAATAACCATTGAAATGGCAGAAATCGGATAATCCTCCAAATATCATCAAGAGATTCCAAGGATGGATTCTAGCATAAGTCCAAGAGCACACTACAAACTTTGTTCAGTTTCTTTTTATTTTTTGAGGGAATTAACATCATAAGAAAGGAAATGATTGTACTCCTCTTTTAAACAAGATAGATTTAGACTTCGTCCCAACCATGTAAAAGAATAATCTTCCAATGGGCATCAAGAGATTCAAAAAGTTCATAGCTGATTGGTTCTAGCATAAGCGAAAGAGTGTACTACAAATTTTGCTGAGCCTCTTTAATTTTTTAGTGAATCAACATCAACAAGGAAATGACTGTGGCCTTCTCCTAAACAAGTTAGATTTAATCCGAAAATTGTAAAAGGTTTCTTTCCTTTTTGAAACTTTAACATGGTTAGATAAAAACAAGTAACTTCAGGTTTAAGTTGGCCTGCTTCTTGTAATGTTGCATTGGCACCTTGCCATAACATTAATTCTTAGTTGGACTATCTATACTAATGTGGTGCGACAACTTTAAACCATGATTTTCCATACCAGTGGTCTAAAAGGCGTTAGAGACTACATAGATGGCACGTAACCATTGATTGGTCAGCCTAGGTCACCTAAAGGAGACCCCAAGTGCATATGCAGCATAGGCTGCCACCTTTTAGAATACTGGCACCCCATTTACTTTTCCCTGCCAAAACAAGGGAATACAATTAATAACTACAAATAAGTAGGCAGTACAGACTCTGTAAGTTTCAGCATGCATATTGCATAGCTTCCATATTGCAAATCATTTGCAGACACACGCAAGTTTCGCGCCTTCACCAGCATACACACTACATTCTGTGTATATATTAAGATTAATAACTTTTTATCTTTCAAATAGAATTATTTTTAGATCAAAGGCCAAAGACCGTGCTTTTCATAGAACGCATAGGCAGATACATATGTTTAGCATAGGCAGATACATATGTCTTGCTGGTAATATTACCACCATATACGTGCATACATTGTTCCATGTTTAATGGTTGAAGCCATGGAGGTTTAAAACATGACATCTCTATGAGAAACTACAATCAGAATATGTAGAAACATGCGGCTTCAAGTTTACTTATATGATTTGTATTCGAGACTTCCCTGCTGTTTTTACATAAAGAAGAATGCTTCCTGCTACGATAGATTCTATGGGAATATCAGTATTCCACTGAGATAACAAGAACCAGACTGCTAGCAAATGGAAAAGGCTAAGTCAACACATGAACAGGTAACAGGTTACAGGTATGTAAGGAAAGTTTACCGTGAAAGAGAATAAAGGATTGTTCGATGGAAGGCTTCGACTTAGGAAGTCTTGATCACTATGAAAGAATTCACTACACTACATGAATCACAATACAGAACAAACACGTAATAGTATTTATTGACCCACCGGAAAGGTATGCGATGAGAGCAGAATAGCGTATACAACCAAGCAGTACTAAACAAGCCAATCCCAAATTTCCAAGTAGGAACATTATCCCTGGATACAACCAACCGTATAATCCACAGTCTAGATACATACAACTCCAACAGGGTAAAATCACATCAGTATTAGTCAAAATTGCAAACCTCTAGTGCAATCTTAGGTTTCCACCCACTAATCCAGCGCAATCTACAGCAATTCAACCAACCATAATTCCCCCGCCCAAAAGCCTAGGGTTTTACGGATCTGCATTTGGGAACGCTAGGGCACGGCAAAAAATCTATGATTCTAGCACAGGAACCCCATCAAGCAAACCAAGCAACTAAAGAATCTTAAGAATCCGGCAAAGGGCGAAACGGAAGAAGAGACGCCGAGGGAGGGTTTGAGATGGTTACCTCGCGGGGCGGCGGCTGGGAGAAGGAGAAGTTGACCTTGGACTGGATGGCGAGGCGGACGTCGTCTGCGTCGAGCTGGGGCTTGCCGGCGTGGTCGGCGTAGACCTGGGCGTCCCCGAGCACGTCGCCGACGTAGCGGTAGGCCAGGTCGAGGAACTGGTGCACGACCCGCGGCTCGTACTCCCCCTCGCTGAGCCCCATGGAGCGCAGGAGCTCGCGCACCACGCGCGCATCGCGGGGCTCGTCCGCGGCGGAGGCCCCCGCCCCCGCAGCTGCGGCCGCGGCGGCGGCCGACTGGGGCGACGGGCGCAGGCCGCCGGGGTCCATGTCGTCAGGTGTCGCGTTGGCGGCTGATCCGCTGATGGGGTTTCGTTTCGGGCGGTCGCTATACTGTAGGGGGAGGCATTTGTATATGTTGTTCTTCTAATTTTATTCGATTTATTCATGGCTAGTTTTTTATTTTTATTCGAAATTTATTCTTGGTTTTTTAAAATTTTTATTAAAAAATAAATTGTAAAAACCACCCGAAATGTAATCCTAAGTTTAAATTCCCCATATAAGATAATTTGTTGTAAATACCTCCTTCTAATTCTAATTCACCTTGGTTTGATATTCCTCCTCACTTACTCTAATTCACCTTGGTTTGATATTCCTCCTCACTTACCGATGTTCGCTTGTTTTTTCTTGTTCTCTTTTTCTTTATGTATTATTATATAATTTAACGTATTTTTTATAAATTGTCGACGGAATAGGTCGGCTCTCCTCCAAAGGGGGTCCCTGAGGAGGTGAAAGAGAGAGTGGTAGAAAAGCTGCTCTCTACTGGATCGGATGGTCGACTCGAACTTAGAGATGAGCCAAGAAACAAGACACAGAGAGTTATACTGATTCAGCCCTTTCGAAGAATAATAGGCCTACGTTCAGTGGATGGTGTTTTCGTTGGGGTGGATGACGAACGATAGTTATAATGGAGGTTCTGAGAGAGTTTTTGGATCCCTTGGCCCCGTCGCCCTACCCTCCCTTTTATAGTTCAAGAGGGAGAAACAAGAGAACTTGAAGGGCCAAAAAAGCTAAGCCTAAGAGAGAGAGAAAAGGTGGGGGTACAGAAAACATCTGACAAAGTACAAGCTGGTCTGCTAGATCCTACACCGTGGGCATCTTGTGATCTTGCTATCTTTGGATCCTGCTCCTGTGCTGCCAGGTGGTGCCAGACGCCGCTGGGTGGTCTCCTCCCACTTTCTCCTTGCCCGCTGCGCCATCTCCCGAGGTGGCTTCAGGTCGAGCATCGAGTCGAAGTCGATCGGAGAACCGAGGTCGGACTCGGGGTAAGGTCGGAGGGATTGACCCCGCGGAGGGGGGTCGGGATCGGACCTCGACCTCTCCCCGAGGACGCTCGGTTTGACTTTGGTTCGAGTCCGAATTGAGTCTTTGGGGTACCCCGGGGTGATACCCCCCACATGAACATATCCCAAACTTATTAGCTTATCTTTCTTATCTTCTACTAAGAAAACCAGCCACCATCGAACCCCACAAGGCACGTAACAACTCATTTTTTGACAATCAAGATGCGAAGACTACCACCATCCAACTACTGTGTTGGCCGACATGAGTCAGGATGCCACAGTCGTATTATATAGGGTGCCATGCTCGATATGAGTGGTAACCACATCTTATCGTTTATTGGTATTTATATGAGCGATTTGGTGTTAGAGTAACGACAATTGGGAAGGAAAATCTTAAACCAAGGTAAATTTATAGGGGTATTTGCAACAGATCATCTTATGCGGGAATCTCAAACTCATAGTGATATCTGAGGTGGTTTTACAATTTTTTCTTAAATTTTTTTTTCTTGGCTAGTTTTTTATCTTATTTGAAAATTTATTCTTAATCATTATTTAGATTGTTTCTCTTTTTTAATGACATAATAAGATTTTACATTTTGCATGATTGATTTCAATCATTTTCACTCTAAAAGCACATCGATGTGCATCGGGGCATATACAAACAAGATAATACTTTTTTACTCCCTAATTAACTTTAATTTGTTTTGGTGAACTTAAGAAAAAAGGTCAAAATTGCATCAAATAATATGCATTATGACTTTGACAAGTGTGGCGTGTAATAATAGGCTTTATTGTTTAAGGCTTTTCTGGAACCCACCTGATTTATATTTCAAACAAATTTAGCATATCTCAAACAATATTATTTAAAACATGATAGAAATCAAACAAATCACCCTTATTAAGAATTCAGTAATTCAAACTTTCGTACAAGATGAAATTTTACACAAATGCATGCTCAACATATATAGGGGTAGAGTTTTGTAGAACCGAAGTTATATGTCATAATATGATTTCTATAACTTATAACTTTGACCAGAACATATGATTTTTTTTAAGTTTACTCTTTTGGGGACTTTAAGTGATTTTCAATAACCAAACAATACATCATTGTTCATAGGATCATGGCATATCCAATATTATCTTGAATATGATTGATATAACTTTACGAGACTGTTACTAACACACAACTAACTATGAGGTATTCTCTATGCCCACAAATATTTGTTCTGATACATAAGCATCCGATAAAATTGTAGGTATCTTATGCTATATTTCATCTAATTGTGCGTTAAGATGGTAAAGTCGTAGGTGTGTGCATCTATAGTATGCGTGCGTAGTATGTGTATCTTCTCTATAATCATAAAAATATTCATATGGGTTTTATAAATATTTTATAATATAATTTACTGTTTAGAGTTGCATTTTGAGAGAAGACATAATTTGTTCATAGACAAAGTAGTACGACAATGGGTCTTTTGTCTTAACCAATGAGATAGATACTTTTTCTTTCCCTTCAACTTTAATAAAGGATACAACGATGTTTTGGGCAACATAGACTCGTAGTTTCCTTCAATAGTGGATATACTCCGCATGTTGTAATGGGAATTTAGAAGGAATTTAGAAGGTAAGTGAAGGACAATCATTACAGTGATTAATGAGAAATTATAACTGACGTATAAACGTATAAACAGTTATGATAAGTATGAGAATGATGTAAAAACTGCATTTGGTTCTTTTAAAGAACTTACTTTTTTTTTGTGATTTTGAATAACTGCTACTTGTCAATGTCATATATATGAGATACATCATACTTGTGTGTGTATTAGGCTCATCGAGACCTATCAAGCCTCATGCCTAGAAAGTTTCCACATAAGAAAAAGAAAGAGTTATATTTGGGCACTACAAGGTTTACTCGTATCCAACTTGCCTCCCTAGTCTTACTTGAATAAGGGGCACCGAGGGTATAAATACAATATCTCCCAGGACAAAAGGAGGTTCCAACAGAAGAAAATATAATCCAACACAAGTCAAGATACAACAAAATAAGTCTAGACAAACCCAATATGAAGCCACACAAGTCGACAAGAGGGATCTAGAGCTACCTCCGATATCACCGAGTTCTTATTCGAGGAAGTGGACTATTACTAGACATCGACCACATGTAAATGCTTTATGTCACTAGGCTAACAGAGATTAGATTAGGTCATTCTCAATTAATATTGTACTCGTGTGATATTGATATATAATGGTAACACTGGCATCGGCCAACAGGAATAGGGCTATTACCTGTAAGCAGGGAGCCTGAACCTGTATAACAATCCCTGTCTCCCGTTTTTTTACCATAATCTCGCGTATACCTTAGCACCAATGATTCTCATACTCTACAAATATTGTTGTCGGGTACAACCCTTCGACACTATTTTTTTCATACCATAATAAAAGCAATTTTAGCATTTAAAAGACAGATTAGTAGGGACGAGTAATGACATAGGAACCTCTCATTACACAAGTGGTGGTTAGGAGTTTAGGAGGGTAATTGGGGGGCAAGATGAGAAGAAATTTAAATGAAGAGTAGTTAAAGAAAAAGATAGTACTGTATTGTTTGTGGGACAAAACATGAATACTAGAATTACACTCTTTGTGAGATGAAGAGAGTACGATTACTTGAGCCATTAGCTCATGGGAGCAAGCCTATCTAGTACCAGAAGGGACAGGTCTGATATGCGAACACGAATGATCGCATGCTTCTACCGCATGGTTCAATAACAAAAAAAAGGTTTGCACGTGTTTTCCTCTTTTCACTTTTCCGTCACATGCATCACTGGTCCATACGTTATTCTTTTTCCCTTTCTGCTTGCTGCAAACTCACATGACCCAGCCCACTTAAAGTATTAAAACCATACAAAATGACTTCGAGTAAAAAAAATACACATGGGACCCGTATGACATCCTTTATGTCTTCTTCCTTTCTTATCCCTTGATTGTCACTACATCTCTCGGCACCATCATCATTGATAGGATTCGTGCTCTAGGCGGGGAGCTCCTCTTGCTCTGGCTATACACCGCCACGCTCCACCTGCTCGATGCCTTCCACCATGGTTCACATGGCATCAGTGTGCTCCTGTGGCTCTGGCGCATCCACATGGCCCTAGCCCTACTCCTCCCGCTCGACGCCCTCCACTGTGGGACCTAGTATGTCAAATTAACAAAATCATCCCTATACTTCTCTCGTGGATTTCGATCGATAACATCCAACGTCACTTATCTGAACATGATCTCATCACTGTGATGGATGCATATGTGAATGCGGATGTACAGATTGCAATGGCCCTCATGGCCTCATGGCGATGAGAACGAAGAGCCGTTGTGGCAGTTTGACCTGGACATGACATACAACTCGTGCATTGGCATACGCGCCTCCAACAATGGAAGCACACCCATCAAAATGGGCTCGCATGCTCCACAAGGGATCTCCACGGACAAGCAGGAGAGCGACAGAGCGGAGCATGCCATCGTGGGACACTCTAATGCCACATCAGGGCCCTTTTAGGGTGAGAGGCATGGGGAAGAACCATGTCGACTAGGAGAACCACGTGGATAGGATGGTGTTGCACGAGCACGATGATGTAATGCAGGAGCAAGAGGAGCACTGCCCTTTATGATAGCGCCCAGAGATGCGGCCATGATGAGGGGATATGGCCATACACAGTGCAAGTATGTGGCGAGTAGCTCTAGCCTTCTATGTCGACGTCGTAGTGCCACGTCTCCCAAAGTCGTGCCTTTACAGAGCCATTCGTCCCCTATAGAGGACGTGCATTCCTTGTTAGAGCAAGCGCCAGAGCGAGGAGACTCCTGGGCGATCTAGCCCTTTTCCCCCTCACGAGCGAAGGCGCATCGAGTTTCTCCGCACTGCATCGGAGGGAGGCCTCTTCGACCACCACCACGGCAGAGGCAGTGACCAATCTTCCCCGCCCCGTGTCGCCTCGGGACCACCTACTCGATTTGTTGTTGCCCTCGCTTGAGCGGTGGAGGAGGAGAGGAGCTCATCGCCATGTCATTTTCCATCCGCGTCTGTCATTGCCTTCGATCCGCTCAGGCTTGGAGCTCACCGGCCAAGCTGCCAATAAGGAAGGGGAGAAGCCAAAGGACGTGAAGAAGCAGCGGGGGTAGGTCGAGGATGCAGCGACGGCGAGGAAGGAGCAAGCAGAGAGCGATGACGCTAATGGAGGAGAAGTACGATGTGATTTTGGGGATCGGGCGAATAGATTGACCAGTGAGTCCATAGAATTATTTGCAAGTTATTCTCTGTCTTAAGGAGGTTTATTGTAAAATATGTAATATGATAAAAAATATGGATTGGAGTTAAAAAAGGGTGGGGATGATATGCAAAATCTGATAGGGCCAATCTAAAGATACTCTTTGGATGGCAGCTCTATGCGTGTCTTCATGTAGTTTTTCTTAGGTGGAAGTTGAGACTATGGGCTAGGGGCACGATGCTTTGATCATGCTCTAAGAGCATCTACAATATGGGAATTGTCGATTCTCTAGGTCGGCAATAATATTTATGGGGTGCACAAGATCAAGGAGAGATGACGACATAGGGATTATACTAGTTCAGGCCCTCGGCAAGAGGTAATTGCCTAGTCCGGTTGAGTAGATTGGATCTATGTAGAGAGTTCTTCAATATGGCGTTATGGGAGCACGTAGCCATCACCCTCATTAAGGTTTTCGGATCTCCTTATATAGCCATTAGGGAGCCGACTAAGGTTGGTACGATACCCCTTATAATCCAGGTAACCACCTGTTTACATAGGATAAGGTTCCTATCATTGTATCGCTTTCTAAAATTACAAGTATGCCGGATAGGCCTAGGATACTTGGCCCATCCTATATTATTTGGCCCAAAGGCCAAACCTTGGGTACCCGGATACTGTGTATCTCACAATAGCCCCCCAGTACTAAGCTTGACAATGATTCTTGCAACTTGACGAAGTCATGTAGAAGAAAAACAAGCAGGCTGAGTACTTAAACCCGAATATAACCGAGTACCTTCTCTCAGCCGAGTAGCCGATTCACCAAGGAGGTATTTTAATCTTCATCGAGAAAAAATCTTCTAGCCAGCCCAAAAGAACACCTTTCGACTCTATAAATAATAACCCGGGTGGAGCAATCCCTTCCTCGAATCCCCAAATCAAGCTCAGTAGCACGCCCTTTCGTCTTCTTCGCCATGCCCGCTTCCTTTCTCTCTCCATTAGTGCTTTTTTCCAGATCTAGGCCAAGAAACCTTAATGCACCCCAAATCCGAGACCCCAAATCCCTCTAGATCCAGAACCCCGTAATCCTTCTTCTCAGCTATGTCTCATTTATCGGAAGAATCAGTTCCTCTCATAGACCGGAATCTCTCATGGGCACCGTCTACAGTGAAGGAATCAGATCTAATTCAAGTGGTGAAAGACGGTGTCCTCCCAGCTCAAGAACTCATTGGATGGCGTATCACCGACAACGAAGAGTTCCCTACTCCAAATCTTGACAAAACAGTGGTCTTCCTCCCCTTCTTCTACTACGGATTGGGGCTACCGACAAGCGATTTCCTCTACGGCATCCTCCATTACTACAGTATCAACCTCCACCATCTTAACCCCAACTCCATCCTCAAAATGGCAATATTTGATCACCTGCGCGAGGCACCTAAATCTGAGTTAAAATGAATTACTTATGATTTTTTGAAATTTAAACCGATTTAAAACATTTCTAGGATTTTTATCAGATTTTTAAATAGGAAAAACAGATTTATTGTGTCAGCTTTAGATCGGTCCACCGTAGACTCGGTTCACAAAGAAAGTCCACGGGTCTACCAGAAATGGACGGCTAAGATCAACCAAATCCATCTAATCCTAGATCGGATGGTGCAGATTATATCGGCGCGGATCGGCTACGCAGGAGACACACAAGCGATGCGCAAGCGAAGAAGGGTGATGTGACGCTGACATGGCGATAACGTGGCACTGACATGGCTCCGACGTGGCTCGGCCGGCGACGAGCGGCTTGGGAACCTATGGTCGTCGGCGTTCCACGGGGTGGCGGCGAAAACGGAGGGCATGGCTAGACGCATCTTGGTGCAGGGAACTCACCGGTGGGCTCAACGGCGACAGTCGGTGACGCACAGCGACGGCGACAAGCTTGGAGCGGCGGAGAGCTCTGGGTTGTCTACAACGATAGTGCTCCGGGGTCTTTCGGTAGCAATGGAGTAGCGGACGGGGTTCCTCTCCTCCTTGAGAACCCGATGGTGGCGACGGTGACCGAAGACGACGACTAACGGCGACCAGCGGCATGGCTGAAAGTGGCGGCTGTGGAGCTTGGCTTCCTTGCAGCGACGGCGTTATGAACTGCGGGAAGCTAGGGCAAAAGCGATGACAGCTTGCGGGAGGGCTGAGGACCTATTTAAAGCAACGGAGGAAGGAGTCCGAGGCCGAATCAAACTCGTCGGCGTTTAGGAAGGTTTAAGGTTTCCGAGTCTGACTAGAACTCGATTTCCTGGCCTTTCTTTTCGAATTTGCGCAAGCTTCCTAAAGAAAAAAGGGAGAGGAGATCCAGAGGAATATTTCCCCTCTATTGATTCAGCCAGAGATGGAAGGAATTGGCGGGATTGGAAAGAGGATCGACGGCGGCACTGCGAAGTTCGGTGGCGCGAGGTTGAAGACAACCCATACATGTGGGACCTACATGTCAGAGAGAGAGAGAAGGGTACGTGTGGGCGAACTGGGCCGACTAGGCCGTTGCGGTGCTGCGCCACAGGAAAGACAGGACTGGTCCGATGGGCTGAATTCGGCCCAGGAACAGGAAAGGGAATTATAATTCCTTTTTCATTTAAATAATTAGTGAAATAATATTTTATTTATTAAAAATACTTTCCTTGCTCAAATAAATCCCACAAAATTCCAAAAATATAAAAGCAAGACAAGTATTTAATAAAATTTTATTTTACCTACTTTATATTAGGATTTATTAAAAAATTTATTCTTCTCTTCTAGGCTTTTAATTCAATTTGTGAAAAGCATTAAATAATATATTATTAATTTAAGTGATTATTAGAGCGTGACAAGGTCTAAGTCTTAAATCTTCACAACATCATCGAGGAACCGAACCCAGCGAGGGCCAAGTTCCTATGGCACTTAGGTACGATGGCGCGAAACCCAACGGGCCCGAGTACTAGGGATGGGCATTCGGTTTAAACCGAGGGTTCGGCTTAGTTCAGTTTTGTTACGTGTAGTTCGGTTTTAAAAGGAACAAGAACCAATCGATTCTGTTCAAAATCAGAAATCGCAAGGTTCGGTTGTGGTTTTTTATTTTGGTTTCTCGGTAAAAACCGAAAAACCTGAATCCTGTGACAGGATTGGAGCGGGGCAGGCCGCTAGGCTGGCAAACCATAGGCGGGGATGGCGGACGGCCGACGAAGGGGCGCATGACCGAGGGAAGGGGAAGAGGCTGGCGGTGACGTGGCGCGAGAGGGCTGCGACGAAGGCGCACGGCTCGGAGGATGGGACGGCACGGTGCGAAGGGGGCCGTGCGCGGCGCGGCTCGGAGGGCGACACCGGCGCGAGGAAGGGAGGCGAGGCCGGTGGCGCGTAGCGCGAGAGGCGAGGCGGCACGCAGCGTGAAGGGGGGCGGCGACGCCGCGACACGAAGGCGACACGGCGGCGTGGAAGGAAAGCGAGAGCGGCTGGCGGCGGCGCGGTGTGGAGGAGCGAGGCGGTGCGACACGGATGAGGGCTGGCGGCGGTGGCGCGGCGCGGAGGGGGAAGGCGCGGAGGGGGCAACACCGGCGGCACGAAAGGAGGAGAGGTCGGCGGCGGCACGACACGGAGGGGGCCGACGGCGGCGCGGCGGGACGGTGCTCAGCCATGGGAAGTGGGGGAGTGGGGATCGGTTTCTTGGTCTTTCAACCAAAAAACCGCACCGAACCGAAGGTGCAATTTTCGCTAGACAGGAAACCGAAGCCAAACCAAAATACCGAAATACCGCAAAATTCAGTTTGGTTCGTTTTTTGGTGTTTTTTGCCCTGTCCTACCAAGTACTCTGGGACATGATGCAGCCTTCTCACCTAGGCTGATGAGGTAGTCGGCGTTGGTGGCGACGTTCTTCAGGCTGAGTGGAGCGACGTAGCTGGATGCCTGCCCTTTAGCCGAACGGGGTGAAGGTGTCAAGTGTGATGTGGTCAACCTAAGGATGCCAGCCTTGATGGTGGTGAAGCCGATAGACCCAAAGCGGAACTCTCCTTCTAGTGTGAAGCGCATGGCTTCGACGCATCCGGTGACTTCGGGTGTGACCCGAACGAAGCAGTCGGTCTTGTCGACGAAGAATTGAAGGGAACTGCAGAGGATGTTGCTCCCGGCACGGAGCCCGGCATAACCGACCATGGCGACTCCGGTGGATGCCATCTCCTCCTTCAAAGAAAAAGATCAAGCGCCCCTCTACCTCGTGTGCCAACTATCGATTATGTGCACCAGCAATAATATTTATGGGTACACAAGATCAAGGAGAGTTGGTGACATAGGGATTATACTGGTTTAGGCCCTCGGCAAGAGATAATACCCTAGTCCAATTAAGTAGATTGGATCTGTGTAGAGAGTTTCGTAATATGGCGTTATGGGAGCACGTAGCCATCACCCTCATTAGGGTTTTCGGATCCCCTCATATAGCCATTAGGGAGCCGGCTAAGATTAGTACGATATCTCTTATAATACAGGTACCTATCTATTAACGCCAAAATTTGGTAAGCCCTGAAGTCCTTATCGGCTAAGGGTTAGTATCGGCTCAAAGCAAAATCGGCTAAGAGTTTTGCGTCAGCCGATGGAGGATCCATATCTCCAGCAGTTGGATTATTGTTAGATTCGGTTTGAGAAGATCTTATCCAGAAGAAACCGAGTCCAGGAAAGATACGACGTGTATCTATTAATTAGGAAGAGATTGTTAGTTTTCTATTTTATCTTTAGAAAAGTTTGGATTGTATCTGTTAGGATCTTTGTCACCCTACGGGTATAAATATGTAAGCCCAGGGTTCATGTAAAATATCTCTCGATCAATACAACTCGGCGCATCGCCACCTTTCTTTTATCTGTTCTACTTTATCATCCGGCGGAACTTGGCACCTGACGCGGGGCTGCATCGGCTTCGATCTCCGGCGAAGGGGTAAGTCCAAGGTCCCGCCAGTTCAGACAATCGTATTGGCTACGTCGACGTCGTCTAAGGCTGCATCAGTACATTCGACCTCTTGAATTGCTTCGGTTCGATTGATATGTTTGCCTGAATATTTATCATATGTCTCTATTAATCTAATCTTTAGTATTTTAGTTTAGCCCTATTGGTTGTCTCTCGTTTTAGGGTCTCTGTCGTTATCGGCTAAACTGTTTACTAGATTAGATTGGTTTAGGCATCTACCACCCTAAAAATCAGCCAAGGGCTTGATTGTCTAGATATTGCGTTTCTTTTCATACTTAGTGCTGCATCAGTTTGATCTACTAAGTCGTGATTAGAACCGTAATCTCTAGCCTGCCTGTTGGTTGCCACTAAGGGTTTCATTGGGGTTTCAGTCGATGAGCTATTTGGATATCGCATCAGCTTGCAAGGATTGTACACAAGTTGGATCTAGCCGATTGCAGCGGAGGCGTCATTGAATATTCGATCATTTGAATTTTATGATATCGGACTTCCAGCCGATATGTGCTTTAATCTTTAAATCAATATCTATTTCGTCATGTGATTGGTTCATGCAATGTTATATATCATCATGTTATTGTCAGCCGATCACCTTTATATATGTGTGTGTTAAGTACACAGTCGATGGATCAAGACTCTTAACTACATTGGTAGATAACAGCGTCGGCTATCGACCAATCGGCTGTTCTGGATATTAGCCGATCGGCTGATACATTTTATAATCGGTTGCTTTGCATATCTTGTCAGTGGCAGGATCAAACTGACTGGCACGCCCACGCTTCATTGATTCTAGGACCTGCACTGGAGCTAAGCATATCTCTCAGGCCGGCGTGTTGATTTTTCTCGTCAACACATTTTTGGCACACCCGGTGGGATCGTGTTTTGGATAGTATATCTTTTTACACGGCTCGGCGGACCCATAATTGCCACAATGTCTGGTAAAGAAGTCAAGGCCGAGGAAGAACAATCTCTCAAGCTGATAAATGAAGACAGGGAACAGTCTATTGAGCCGATGGATGACGAGACACTTCAAGAGATGGTTAATAACGTCATTCATCGTGCTGTGTTCGATCAATCTGGAGTCTTGATGAGTGCATTGTATGGTTTGATCGAGGAAACGGTTCCCAGGGTAATTGCCTAAGGAAGTCAGCATGGGGGGCAAATTGGTGAGCAATCCCAGCATCATCGACAATAACAAAATTGGCTCGGTGGGCAAGATGATCAATATCAGTATGAAGAGCCACATCAGCAATATCGGCCAGAGGAAACTATTCAAAGAGGATTGGGCTGATATAATTGCAAAGGTAATGGAGGAGCAGTTTGGAATTAAACGCAAAAATCAAATTTCTGTGTATCGGCTGCCATATCCTGAGTGGTTTGATAGGGTTCCACTTCCAAGCCGATACAAGGTTCCAGATTTCTCCATGTTTTCAGGGCAAGATGGTATATCCACAATGGAACATATCAGCCGATTCTTAGTTCAATGTTGGGAAGCATCGGCTGAAGAAGCTCTGAAAGTTAGACTTTTTCCATTGTCTTTGACTGGATCGGCTTTCACATGGTTTTCATCATTGCCACCAAATTCCATCAGCAGTTGGGCCGATCTTGAAAAGCAATTTCACATGTACTTCTTTGCTGGGGTTAGCAAGTTGAGGCTTGCAAATTTGATATTAGTTAAACAACAAGAAGGGGAATCGGCTAAGGAATACATTCAAAGGTTTCGTAATATCCACAACCGATGTTATAGTTTGAGCCTAGGTGATGAGCAGATAGCAGATCTTGCATTCCAAGGGTTGTCGGCGCTAACCAAGGCGGGTTTTTCTTACAAGACTTCGACATCCTGGCTCAGCTATTACAGAAGGCATCGGCTTATGAAAGCCGATGTCAAGAAGAAGAAAAGAATCAATTTTGGGGTGATCAAGACAAGGACAATTTTGAAGCATGACTTCTCATACTCCAAATCTAGGGGGCATGTGTTAACGCCAAAATTTGGTAAGCCCTGAAGTCCTTATCGGCTAAGGGTTAGTATCGGCTTGAAGCAAAATTGGCTGAGAGTTTTGCATCAGCCGATGGAGGATACATATCTCCAGCAGTTGGATTCTTGTTAGATTCGGTTTGAGAAGATCTTATCCAGAAGAAACCGAGTCCAGGAAGGATACGACGTGTATCTATTAATTAGGAAGAGATTGTTAGTTTTCTATTTTATCTTTAGAAAAGTTTGAATTGTATCTGTTAGGATCTTTGTCACCCTACGGGTATAAATATGTAAGCCCAGGGTTCATGTAAAATATCTCTCGATCAATACAACTCGGCGCATCGCCACCTTTCTTTTATCTGTTCTACTTTATCATCCGGCGGAACTTGGCACCTGACGCGGGGCTGCATCGGCTTCGATCTACGACGAAGGGGTAAGTCCAAGGTCCCGCCAGTTCAGGCAATCGTATTGGCTACGTCGACGTCGTCTAAGGCTGCATCAGTACATTCGACCTCTTGAATTGCTTCGGTTCGATTGATATGTTTGCCTGAATATTTATCATATGTCTCTATTAATCTAATCTTAGTATTTTAGTTTAGCCCTATCGGATGTCTCTCGTTTTAGGGTCTTTGTCGTTATCGGCTAAACTGTTTACTAGATTAGATTGGTTTAGGCATCTACCACCCTAAAAATCAGCCAAGGGCTTGATTGTCTAGATATTGCGTTTCTTTTCATACTTAGTGCTGCATCAGTTTGATCTACTAAGTTGTGATTAGAACCGTAATCTCTAGCCTGCCTGTTGGTTGCCACTAAGGGTTTCATCGGGGTTTTAGCCGATGAGCTATTTGGATATCGCATCGGCTTGCAAGGATTGTACACAAGTTGGATCTAGCCGATTGCAGCGGAGGCGTCATTGAATATTCGATCATTTGGATTTTGTGATATCGGACTTCCAGCTGATATGTGCTTTAATCTTTAAATCAATATCTATTTCGTCATGTGATTGGTTCATGCAATGTTATATATCATCATGTTATTGTCAGCCGATCACCTTTATATATATGTGTGTTAAGTACACAGTCGATGGATCAAGACTCTTAACTACATTGGTAGATATCAGCATCGGCTATCGACCAATCGGCTGTTCTGGATATTAGCCGATCGGCTGATACATTTTATAATCGGTTGCTTTGCATATCTTGTCAATGGCAGGATCAAACTGACTGGCACGTCCGCGCTTCATCGATTCTTGGACCTGCACTAGAGGTAAGCAGATCTCCCAGGCCGGCGTGTTGATTTTTCTCGTCAACACTATCACATGAATTATTCTTGTGAGATAAGGTTTTTATCCTTATATCTCTTTATTAAATTGGATAGGACTGGGATACTCGGCCCAACCTATACTATCTGGCCAAAAAGCCAAACATTGAGTACCTAGGTACCGTGTACCTCACTGGAATTAAGAGAGGCACTAACAATCTTTTCAATGTGGCAAAGGCTTTACCCACAGGTCATTAAGAGAATCTTTTCACTATAAGAAAGGCTTTATACATTGCAAATGCAGGTCTCAAGTACTAAGCATAACTAAGATTACAAACACAGGTCTAAAGTACTTAGGTAGCTTTACATGTCATCCTCTTCTTTCTTTCTTCCTAATACTCTTACTGTTCGTACGTAACTTTACATGTTATTCTCTCTTCTTTCTTTTTAGAGCATTCATGATGTATAATATTTTATGAGTCTTAATGTATAATACTTTATGAATACTAAGATGGGGTTCATCTATTATCCATAAGAGCATCTCCAAAAGCCCACTTATTTTTAACCCCTTTAATCAGCAATTAGGGAGTTGGCTAGGATTGTTTACATTGTTGATTTCTCTCCTTTTCCAACGGACCCCTTAACCAATGTGGGACATAGCTGAGATTAGTTAGATTTGTTAACAGCAAATTGGTATCTTGCCGTCACGTGATCTGTTGGTTTCCTCCATCGGACGAAGCCGTCGCCACTGGTTGTCCGCCTACAGCCGCCCTGTCGATCCGCTCACCTCCTTGGTGGCTCGTCAAGGCCGTCGCCGCTGGTCGTCGGCTTGTTTCTGCCCTACCGACCTGCTCGCCGGCGGCAACAATAGGTGTCATGTTGTCTTCTGTGATCCATTGATACAGATGCAACAAGCTTCTCATCTTGTTTGCCTGACTTCCCTGATGATTTTGCATGGCAAAGATCATTGTTCATCTGTTTTTGCGGTCAGGATCATGAGCCGTCGTAGCGTGCTTGTGCAAGCCTTTTTTGACGAGTCATCGTCCTCCGATGATAATGACGAATTTATTGCTGCGATATTACACGCAGCAGACATCGTTGACGACGAACCATGTCGCATTGGATCTGTTCTTGGACATAGAGTTATTGATCATGATAGACTCAGAGGGCATATGCGATTATATCAAGATTACTTCGTGGATAACGCTACGTTCAGTCCATCCATGTTCTGGCACAGGTTGGTACCACTAGTTTCATGTTGTATAATTTTTTTTGAACACATTGCTCTTGAACATTTGTTATTTTTTCAAAAAACAGGTTTCGTATGGTCATGATCTTTTTCTGAGGATCATGAATGCAGTAGAGCAGAAGAACAAATACTTTGTGCAAAGAAGGAATGTCGCAGGGAAACTTGGACTTAGCTGTTTACAGAAGGTAACGGCAGCTCTCCATATGTTAACGTATGGGATAACAGCTGATGCTACGGATGAGTACATCTGAATGGGGAGAGTATTGCTACTGAAAGTATGAAAGAATTTGTTGCTACAGTTATCCAAGTGTTTGGCGAAGAGTATCGACGATCCCCAAATGAAAATGACATAGCCAGATTACTTGAAATTGGGGAGAGTAGAGGATTTCCAGGAATGCTTGGATCGATAGATTGCATGCACTGGAAATAGAAAAACTGTCCAACATCATGGCACGAGCAATATACTGGATATGCGCAGGATCCAACTATTATTCTAGAAGCCATTGCATCACAAGACCTATGGATATGACATGCTTTTTTTGGAATGCCAGGGTCACATAATGATATTAATGTTCTCAACCGGTCTTCTCTTTTTTCTAAGCTGGCAGAAGGGCATGGCCGGAGGTGAAATATACAATCAACGTGCATGATTAAACAATGGGCTATTATCTAGCAGACGGGATATATCCCAATTGGGTGACTTTTGTTAAAACAATTCCAATGCCACAAGGAAACAAGAAGAAATACTTCACCAAAGCACAAGAAGCTACTAGAAAGGATGTTGAACGTGCCTTTGGTGTTTTACAAGCTCGATTTGCCATAATATGTAATCTTGTAGCTTTGTGGGATAAAAATGACATACAACAGGTAATGAAAGCTTGTGTCGTTATACATAACATGATAATTGAGGATGAGCGAGAAACAACGTTTGAGGCAGACAACTTTGATGGCCAAATAGAACCAGTGGTTGCATCACACGAACCTATTGCACAACTCCATGAGTTTATAGAAGCTCATAGAAGGATCCAGAACAGGAAAGTGCACTCACTACTTCAAGAAGACTTGATTGAGCATCCATGGCAATTTCATGGAGACCAATATTGAGTTTAAGATATGGGATAGTTATTTGCTTTATGTTTTAAGATTTGGCCCCATCCAAATCTCACATTCAGCTTCCAAGGTTGTTCCACCCATAAGTTAAAGCTCACTAATTGCACCACTATTCACTGTCTGACAACTGAACAAGATGTTGCAGAAAACTGAGCACCTGAAATTGTCACTGACAAGAAAGAGTTCAGTTTCCTACAACTCTTACCTTCAGAGCTAAAACCATATATTGTCGGCTGTAATGTTTTAGGCTTATGGAGCTTCCATTTTATAGACCATTTCAATCTTAATTAGACATCGTGCATCGCATCATTTCAATCTAAAACCATCCATGAACCATCAGGCTTGACAAAAATTTAGACCAGAAGGATAACATTCCGAAACATAGTCGATCGAAAATAAATGCATAATCCAACAAATACAGAATTCATTTGTGAACCTAAAATAGTTCTGTAAACGAAAATCAAAGTAAAACTCTAAACTGCTATAGCTCAAGAGCTTCCAACATTGCCACCACCAGCCATGTTGTCATCAACATTTGAACCACCTGAAAATTGAAAATCATAAATTATTATTATTTGGTAATCACCAAGAAGCAACATTTTTTAATGTAAGTAGCAACCCTCATCGTGTACCACATAAGCGACTCATGATAACTTTGTTCAGACGCTTATAGTATTCTTCATTTTGCTTTGGCATTCCACTTGTATCTAAAGTCATTATTATTTCTTGCTCTAGCATTATTTTGCGAGCCTCCTCGGCCCTCACTATGGTTTCCTTATCCCTTGACTCTCTCTCTCTTTCTCAAATGCAGCTCCTTCTCCCTCAATGCCACATCGGTCCTTATTCGCTCTTGTTCAAGGGCATATATTTGGGTGAACCTAGCATCTCTCTTAGCTTCTCTCTCTTCTGCCACTTTCTTCTTGTCCCACACACTATCAACAGCCATCATGTATCGTTCATCTCGAGATTTCTGAGTCGCGAGGCGTCTGGCTACCTTATTTTCAATAGGTCTACCTGCAACATTGTTGAATATATTATTGAAGTAGAACAGAAACAAGAAGGCCATCTTGTAATCATTCCAAATGAAATAACAGATAACATGTCATGTGGATTATTTGCAATAGATCTGTTAGTGATATGCCCTAGAGGCAATATGGAGATGTTGGATATCATGGTCAATGTTTACGTATAAATGAATAAAGTGTTATTCAGTTCCATGAAATAGACATCTTGTATTGATCAATAAGTACGTGACTTATTTATGAGACTCTATATGTATGAATCTATTTCTAAATGATCCCTGATCATATGTCATATTGTTGGAACAAATATGATTCAAAGATCGGCATGTCTATTGATTGATGATCATGTCTCATAGATCATGGTATGGAGATACCAAATCAATAAACATGGACACATATGTTAGAGAACACATTGTTGGATAGACCCACCATGAGACACTACATGAATTAATGTGTCATTAGTTGGTCTCAGGTAGTGTTGGTACAAAGTCCTTAGACCTAAGATCATCATGGATTCCAACATGTGTAGTAGCCTACTTTGGGACTACCAAACGCTATTCCGTAACTGGGTAGTTATAAAAGTAGTCTTCGGGTTTGCTATGAAACATGGAGTGGGATGTGAGTGATCAAGATGGAATTTGCCCCTCCTTTAGAGAGATATCTCTGGGCCCCTCGAGGTAATGGATTATGAAAATGCATGGCCATGCTAAGTTGATTGAGGAGTCAATCAACAGACAGATAATCCAATACGGTTCGAGTGAATGGTTAAGCTATTGAAGGGATGACACACATCTTGCCTATAGCTTAATTGGTATCGTGAGGCAAAGGGATTTGTGTACACATTACAGGTTCAGAGCCGATGTTACATTCTTGTATACTACGGTGTCAATATGTGCTGCTAGGCGCCGCTATTGATAGGTCGGCTGAGTTGGACTCGAGCCGACGATCGACTAAGTTAGACTATAGCCGAAACCGAGTATACCTGAACCTACAGGATCGCACGCTTAAGGGGATAAGAATAAGCATTCGAGTTGGACTCGAATACGGCTCGATCGGATAGGGATCCGATCGGATAGAGTCCTATGGGCTTACGAAGTCCGGCCAGCCAACTCTATGAGATTCGGATAGGATCCGATTCAAAATAGAGTCTCGATGGGCCTCTAGGCCCAACCGGTCAACTCTATATAAAGGGGCGAGGGGTGGAGAGTTGATATATCGAATTGAACCGAATCAATCTGATTTGGCGCAACAAGTTGGCGAGATCAATCTCCACGGAAACCCTCCCCACCTTCGAGCCAAAACCCTAGCCTTGCATCGCGTGCTAGCACACGGGTGTTAGGCGTTCTGTTCCCGGACGTGTGGATACCGGTAGAGGCGCTGCTACGTTGCGGCGCTGTTGATCGGCTAGGAATCGACTGCGGTCGAGCGCATCGGAGCGAGGCGACTGCGGCAGATCGGCGACGAGAACGCGGTCGGATGACTCGGATCGACTGCGACATCGGCGAATCGGCTGATTGGTGAATCAGCTGTCCCTAGGAATCGGTTGTCATCGGCCAGCACAGTTCCAGATCAGATAGTCCTGATTGGCTATTTCCGCTGCATACTCCAATCGGTAACGATCTATCGGCCCTTACTTGCAAGTGTTCCTGGTTTACACGGTAGAAAAGTTTTGTTTTCGGCTAGCGTAGCCTCCGTGTAACCCTTCAAGTTCTACCTATACCTTCGTTCTCTTGAGGAGGAGATGCATCAGTGTCTTCTGGATTACTAGGAGCAAGCATTGATGGTGACGATTTAGATGTAACTTTTTGTTTCCTATTGGATGCTTTTGTGGGATTTTGTTTGTCCCTATCATTCCACTTTGGTTGATTGCGTAAAATGGTCCAACAATGCATAAACGCAAAGGACTTATTGTCTGCGTATTGAGCTTTGTAAAGACTTTGAGCTTGCATAAGCTGTCGACAAGAAATAGGAAATTCTCATGTATAATTTTTCAAACTGACATTTAAAAAAATTATGGTGCAAAATGATACCTGGTCTTGAATCGTGTCAGCGGGATGGTCGGCAATCCTCCGAGGGGGCTACCCAATGAGGTAAATGAGAATGGTCGGGGCGTCTCACCGATGGATCTGATGGTCGACTCAAGTATCAAACGAGCCAAACATAAAAAGATTTATATTGGTTCTGCCCTCTCGAAGGATAATAGGCCTACGTCCAGTGTGTGGTGTTCTTTGATGGGGTGGAGTATGAACTGGAATTACAATGGCAAAATTTCTTGGGGCTTTGAAAGAAGCTGGCCAAGAACAGTCTAAGAGATCAATGAACGATCCTCCCTCTCGGCCCGTCCTGCCCTCCCTTTTATAGTCCAAGGAGACAGTTACAAGAGGACTTGGGAACCAACAAAGCTAAGACTAAAGATCTAAAAAATAAGTACAAACAACATCTGAAAAGGTACATAGAGATCCCTCCAGGTCCTGCGCGCCATGGGCGTCTTGTGCCTTATCCTGCCTTGAGATCCGTCCTCCACAGGTACCGCCTGTGTAGCCTTGTCGGGTGACGTCATCTCCTGCCAGGTTGTCCTCTCTTTGCCTCCTTTGCGAGCCTTGCAAAGCAAGCCTTCCTTCCCGAGGACTGACGAGGTCGGGCTGTCGAGATGATGTCGAGAAGAGATGTCGAAGTCGGACCTGGGGGGAGGTCGGGGTGTCCGACCGCTCGAGGAGGTCGGGATTCCGACCCCGTCCCGAGGGCTTTCGGTCCGACTTCAGTTGTCCTTGAGTCCGCTCTGTGAGGTACCCTGGGGTGACATCCCCTGCAACAGCCCCCGAGCCTAAGGGTGAATGAGACATCCATCCTTAGGGTCCAAGTTCTTCGAGGTCACCGTCTTCAACAGGTTCCCAAGGCATCTCGGTCGGGCTTGGGCAGGTGCACCGCCTAGGTGCATCTGCCAGGTACAACCCCCGAGCCTAAGATCGAATGGGACATTCAACCTTAGGGTCTGAATTTTTCCAGGTCGTAGACCTTAGCAAAATCCTGAAGCCTCTTGACCATGTTTCGGCAGGTGCACCGCGCCCCCGAGCCTAGGGTCAAATGGGACATCCGAGCCTAGGGTCAAGCCATATGTACTATTTTTCCTTCATTCGTTCTTGGACTAAATCTCCATTCGGATGGTAGTCGGCGAAGTTGGCCCGTCATAGCTCAGTGGTAGGTGGTAACTTTGGCGAGGCCATAGCCCGGAGGCTGATGGCGGCTAGTAGGCTCAGTAAGCCCACTGCCCGGAGGCTGAAGGTGGGTGCCGAGCTTGTAGGGACTATGGCTCGGAAGCTTATGTAGTCCTGAAGTCGACTTAGTCATAACCCGGAGGCTAACAACTGAGTCGGCGAATCCATATCCCGGAGTCTGTCGGCGATCGGTGAGCTCGACAAATCCACTACCCGAAGGCCGTTGGTGGTTGCCCAGGTCGTCGGGACTACTGCCCGGAGGGCCATGGTAGTCCCGAATTCGACTTAGTCATAGCCCGAAGGCTAATGACTAAGCCACCGAAGCCGTAGCCCAGAGGCTAACGGCGGTCGGCGAGCTCAGCAAATCCACTGCCCAAAGGCCATTGGTGGTTGCCGAGGTCATCGGGACTACTTCCCGGAGGCTCATGGTAGTCCCGAAGCTGACTTAGTCATAGCCCGAAGGCTAATGACTGAGTCAGCGAAGCTGTAGCTCGGAGGCTAACGGCAGTCGGCGAGCTCGACAAATCCACTGCCCGAAGGCCGTTGGTGGTTGCCGAGGTCGTCGGGACTACTGCCCGAAGGCCCGTGGTAGTCCCGAAGCTGACTTAGTCATGGCCCGAAGGCGAATGACTGAGTCGGTGAAGCCATAGCCCGGAGGCTAACGACGGTCGGTGAACTCGGCAAGTCCACTGCCTGAAGGCCGTTGGTGGTTGCCGAGGTCATCGGGACTACTGCCCGGAGGCCCGTGGTAGTCCCGAAGCCGACTTAATCATAGCCCAAAGTCTAATGACTGAGTCAGCAAAGCCATAGCCCAGAGGCTGACGGCGGTCGACGAGCTCAGCAAATCCACTACCCAAAGGCCACTAGTGGTTGCTGAGGTCGTCGGGACTACTGCCCGGAGGCTCGTAGTAGTCCCGGCCGGCTTAGTCATAGCCCAAAGGCTAATGATCGAGTTAGCGACCCGTAGCCCGGAGGTCGACGACGGCCGACGAGCTCGGCAAATGCACCGCCTGAAGGCCGTTGGCGGTTGCCGAGGTCGTCAGGATTACTGCCCGAAGGCCCGCGGTAATCTCGAAGCCAACTTAGTCATAGCCCAAAGGAGAATGACTGAGGCAGTGAAGCCATAGCCTGGAGGCTGACGATAGTCGGCGAGATTGAAGGAAAGCTTCAAAAGGGGAATCGTCGGGCGATTACCCGACCCTGGGGTAGGCGTCATGCACATGGGCTCTTGTCAGTCTTGAATCATAGAGCCAATCACGTCTCATTAAGGTCATCGAAACCGGGAGCATGTACCGGCTGATCAAACCTCAGATTCCCCACTTTCCCAATGGCTCACGGATCCGACGATCGTGATTCGCTGCTCAGGTTGGGTGGTGGACTCCACAGCGGTTTCCCAGGGACGCACGACAGGGACCACGCGGGTTTTGTTAATGGCTCCAGGCATCCAACGGCTTCGATTCACCAACAGGATGACGTGGCCGCCAGGGAGACGGACAGGCCGAGGCGCCTCGGTCGCTCCACGCACACCAATAATGGCGCTACGCGCTTTCTGAAGATGGCGCTGCCAAGCCCATCATCGTCCCCTTCAAATTTCTGTCGTTTTGCCCTCCTTCTTCTTCATGCCTTCACTCTGCCGAAAAAATCTCCAAAAAGCTTTTGCATCCAAACTCTCACGCCTCTTTCCTGGCTCCACGCCGCTTTAGCGCTCTAGGCCGCCATCCCCACTGTCGGTGCGTCGTTTTCTACCGTAAGGGTCGGCGACTCTTCTGGTTGAAGCCCATGGCGCCCAAGAATCATCGAAGAAGGCGGCGAAGTCCTCGTCGGTGGGCAGAGACGAGACCGAGCGCAGCTCGACCTTCGTTCCCTCTCGTGCCAAGGAACAGATGATGGTGGACCTGTAGCAAGCCGACGTCCTTCCCCCTCAAGAGCTCGCGATGTGGCACCCAACACAGGGAGAGTAGTTCCTGACCCCCGACTCCGGTGTATTGGTCATTTTTGCTGCCTTTCTCCTCCACGGGTTCGAAGTGTCGGTCCACCCCTTTGTTCGGGGCCTGCTCCATTATTATGACATTACTCTCTGCAACCTCAATCCAAATTCTGTTCTCCAAATTTCTATCTTCATTCATCTGTGCGAGACCTATCTTGGGATAGACTCGCATTTCAACCTCTTCCACCACTACTTCTGCCTCCGACGGACAGGCGGCAGCGTGGTCGGCAGGGCCGAAATCCAATTCTGGGAAAGGATGTCTCAGGGCTACATCCCCGTCGACCTGACAACCTTGAACAAGGGCTGGCACGTTGAGTGGTTCTTCATCGAGAACCACAAGCCGACGATCTCCCCCGAGATCTACCAAGAGCCGACCCCGGCGACCACCTGGATGGCCACCTACTGCCTCGGCGACCAGGACCAAGTCGATGAGCTCGTCGCCATGGTGGACCAGCCGAGGAAGCAAGGCCTGACCGGCGCCCGAGTGACGCTCAACTTCGCCCTCCGAGGAGTCCAACCCTGCAAGGAGAGGGTGAGGCCGGGTATGAGTACTCGGGCGGCCGGGATCCTACCCGGGAGGCAACTATCCCCCTCGACCGCATGCGCCAAAGGCTGACGAGCTTCTTCCAGAGCTCGGTGAACATCAGCAACGGGGGGCCGCTCAGCTACAGCCTCCATCACCTTCAGCCCGAGGTAAATTTGACTTCATTTCTTCATTTGTTATTGTTTGCTTTTCCTTCTTTTGCTCGGTATCTCACCTGCCAAGGGCTGGCATTGACAGGGATGGGAAGTGAACGTGTTTCTTGCCCCGCTCCCTGAAACGGCCAAAGGCGAGTTGCTGAGAATCCGCATTCCTCGGTCGAGGTCGGGGGGAAAGGAGAAGAAGCCCGACCTCCCTAGAAAAAGCCTGAGGGGAAAAGGGCGGCGCCGGGGAACCTCAAGATCCCTGGCGCAAAGCGGAGGCTTGTGGTTACCTCCGATGACGAGGAGTCGGGGGAGGTTGAAGCATGTCCCGTGTCTCCATCGTCCGACTCGAGCGAGGCACCACAGCCAGAGGCATTTGAGCACCCGAAGAAGGCGGCCAAGCGCATCGGGGTCTCGTTCCGGGCCTCCAATAAGTAAGTGATTGATCTGGAGATCTATCTTGACTTTCTTCCACCTTTGTATGCTGACAAATTACCCCGAGCAGGGTCGTCAAGGACACGGATCCTCGTGCTGAGGAGCTGGCGAGGGAAGCCGAACTGGCCGCCAAAGTCGAGAGGGCAGGATCCGACCAGCCCTCAGCTGCTGCTGGCTCGGGAGCTGAAGCACCCACGGCTGGACAAGTAGAGGAGCACCCGGCGGCAGAACTCGTGGACAGGGCCGATGTATCAGCCGTCGGGGGCGACGATCGAGCCGGCTACAGAAGCCAGCCCGAGCCGACGGTCGAGGAGGAGAGGGCTTTCCCAGAGCTGCCAGAGATCAATTAGGACCTGCTCCCCTCATTGATGTCGACAACAGTGGAGCCCCCGGGACCGAGTCGGCCACAACAGAGGCCGTGGAACCGCACGCCTCGGTCGCTAATGACCAAATGGCCGAGGGCGCTGAGGACCAGCCTGGGCCAAGAGGCGAGGAGGTCATCATCACAGGCCAGCGGGCTGTGAGCTGCGCGCCCGTTATCGAGGAACCCTCCGACGCTGAGGTCGAGGAGATGTCAGAGCTCGAACGGGCTTTTTGCCCCGTCCGAGACCTATTTCGGGTAAGGGTTAGACTCCTCTTTTCTCCCCTGGCTCCCCCTCTAATGCTTTGAAATTTGCAGGACACCGCCCACTCATCGCAATCCGTTGGGAGAGTACGGGAGTTGGAGGAGAGGCTAGCCAAAGCTTCCCGTTGTAAGCCCGCTACCTCGTTGCCTCGATTCCTTCCTTGAGTCGTGAGCTGACCCCCTCTCTTTTTTTGTCATGCAGAAGCCGGCGAGGCCATGGATTACACCGAAAGGCTCAAGGAGATCACCATGGAGGCCAACTTGATGGCCTCGAAGCTCCAGCTGCAACGGGACAAAGTCCAAGGGCTTCTCAAGCTCTCAGACACCGCCCGTAGAGAGGCCGAGGCAACCAAGGCTATGGCGGAGGAGAAGCTGGCGGAGTCCGAAGCAGCCAGGGCCACCACGAAGGAGAAGCTAGCAGCCTCGAAGGCGGCGAGGGATGCTGCCAAGAGTAAGTGTCGGTACCGACATCCCCCTTTTACCTTTTTCTTCTTCCTGCCTGTGCTGACTGGCTCCCGACCTTCTTTTGCTCAGGCCGTCTGTCGGTTTTTCGCTGACAGATCGGGGACCTCAAGGCCCGCCTAGAAGCGGCTGAGGCCCGGTCGACCCGGTTCCAAGAAGTGGCTCGGGCACTCTTGGACGCGGCCGACAACGAGAACCCACCAACCAAGGAGACGGAGGCAGCATTCCTTGCCGAGCTATAGGACGGGCCCCGACGCCTTCAGGCGCTTGTGCGTGATGCAGCAAAGCTTGCCGTGTCCCACACCCTCGGCATCCTACGCAAGCTCTATCCGCGGGTCGAGGTCGAGGAGATCGCTGAGGGGTGGCCCATTGGCGTGGCAGAAGGCGACGTAGAGGGCATCTATGCTGAGGTCGGGCCCACTGCCGAGAAGATTGTCAGAGACCTGGTCCTGTAAAGAATCCTAATGTAAAAAAATTAAATTAGATCGATTCAGAGCCCATAAACTTTTTGCAGTAACAAAGTTTGAGCCCTTGGCCAAATTTAGAGAACAATTTATTAAACTGTAGGAGGTTTTAGGTCCATCTATTCGCATAGCAACTAACTACTGCAGTTGGGTCACGATCATAGCCCGCGGCGGCGGGAAGAAAGCTCTAACCAGGCCCAACGGGTTTCAGACCGAGCCTCAGCGTCGTAGTATTTTACTTGCGAATAGGTGGTCCAAGAGGTTGCTAGCGACCGAGCCCCCCCAAGTAATTTGGCATTGCACCTAACTAACACGCATCGAAACCCGACCCTAGCCGACCTTGGGAGGGGACTGGCCCATTCTCTGACCGGTGGGCAATCAGGCCGAGCCACTGCATTAGGCTAGGGTGCGCCGACTAGGTACTCGGGGGAACCGCCGATCCATCGAGGAACACAAATGCACCCGATAGGCTTCCTTCCGAGGAACCTCGACCATAACGGGTCGGGGCCACGCAGCCCAGAGAGAATCATGAGCGTGACGCGGAAGCTGTCAGACGTACAAATGCTACCCGACGGTCGGGAGAAACCGCCAAACCCCCGAGCAGCTTGGGAGCACTCAATAGGCATCCTACCGGGGAACCCCGACCAAAGCAGGACGGGGCCGCGTGGCTCAATGTTGACCGTAAGCATAGAGCGGAAGCTATTGAGTTAACATAGTCTGCTCGGTGGTGGGACGGAAAGCAACAAGCAAGAGATATCGAAGCTGCTTCAAAAAAGGAGCTGAGTGAGGAGTACTTAGCTATCTGAAAGTAGAATTTGCATGAACTTGTCCCGCGCACAAACGAACCCTAGCGCGCCCAAGATCTCCTGAGAGAGGGTGAGGTGGCCAAAGTCGTCGGCGCGAAAACCAGGCTCCCAAAGACAAATGTCATCCCCGCGGGTGTCGTGAAGTCGGTGGGGAAGAAAACAGCCATCAGATCGCTTGGAATGGCGAAGAAGCGCCCCAACCTGGTGCGCCAACTGTCGATGGGATGGTCGGCAATCCTCCGAGAGGGCTACCCATGGAGGTAAATGAGAATGGTCGGGGCATATCATCGATGAATCTGATGGTCGACTCAAGTATCAAACGAGCCAAAGACAAGAAGGTTTATACTGGTTCAGCCCTCTCGAAGGATAATAGGCCTACGTCCAATGTGTGGTGTTCTTTGATGGGGTGGAGTATGAACTGGGATTACAATGGCGAGAGTTCTTGGGGCTTTGAAAGAAGCTGGCCAAAACAGTCTAAGAGATCGATGAACGATCCTCCCTCTCAGCCCGTCCTGCCCTTTTATATTCCAAGGGGGCAGTTACAAGAGGACTTGGGGCCAATAAAGCTAAGACTAAAGATCTAAAAAGTAAGTACAAACAATATCTGAAAAGGTACATAGAGATCCCTTCGGGTCCTGCACCGTGGGCGTCTTGTGCCTTATCCTGCCTTGGGATCTGTCCTCCATAGGTACCGCCTGTGTAGCCTTATCGGGTGACGTCATCTCCTGTTGGGTTGTCCCCTCTTTGCCTCCTCTGCGAGCCTTGCAAAGCAAGCCTTTCTTCCCGAGGACTAACGAGGTCGAGCTATCGAGATGATGTCAAGAAGAGATGTCGAAGTCGGACCTAGGGGAAGGTCGGGGTGTCCGACCCCTCGAGGAGGTCGGGCTTCCGACCCCGTCCCGAGGACTTTTGGTCCGACTTCAGTTATCCTTGAGTCCGCTTTATGAGGTACCCCGGGATGACACCCCCCCACAAATCGTGAGACTGCTTTGCTTCCTAGCCTCTATCTGACTGACACAACCAGCAAATTTATTAACTGTCTTTTGTATATCCGACCATCGATGTGCTAGAGAGTTTTCATTGCGGTCTGAGTCAAAGGTCTTGTGGGTGTGAAAGTAGTCATGTATTCTACTCCAATATGTACTCTTCGACTGGTTTATATCTCGAATTGGATCCAAGGTAACATTTAACCATGCAGAAACGATCATGACATCTTCTTCCTTGAAATTCTTGGACCTCTTTCTAGTTGGATGTGCTTGTGCTGTTGGAACAACATCCCCAGACTGCAGAGGTATCTCCTAAGATGGATTACGATCGGATCCCAGAGAATTCAAGAATTCAGGGTCACTGGTAGTGTCTTTCACCAAGTTTGTGAAGCTCATGATATTGATTCTATTTTCTGAAAATATTATGAAGAAATAAACATAAGTTGTAATAATAATGTGGTGCTAACGAGCAAGCAAATAACAAAGGTAAATATCATGTACATGGATGCATAGATTGTTCAATGGATATGGAACAATTAACACCATACATTGAACCATGACATAATTGGTTGTAACAAAAAAATTGACACGTAAATTAAATCAGATTAATACCTTCGAACAGGCCATCACCATTGCTGTCAATTCCATCCTGTTGACCACATTCAGCTGCACAGCTTAATAAACCATTCTCAGACTGCTGCGACAGCTCAGTGTCCGGCGTTGGTGCAGGAATTCGATTGCCTCCTGCTGCAACCCTTTCAAGCCGACCGTGGTACAACGATGATTGAAAAGGAATTCCATTACTATAGGCCGATGCTGGAGGACGAAACGATGACATCATCGGCACTTGTGTCTGCTCTCCATTGAGCCAAACTCGTGTTCCCTCCCTGTTTGTGTCGAGTCGGCAGGCCTGATGCGGCCGTGTTCAGAAATCGGCGCATCCGACTGCCCATCACCGTCACTGCCACTAGATCATGCGAGAGGAGGACATCATCGACAGGCCTGGGCAGAGAACGATCTTGCGCGACAGTGCACAGGAGGTAGCGAGGTAGCGCACGGGAACAGAGGGTGGAAGCGGGAGGGGAAAAGCATGTGCGCAGGAGTGGGAGGGGAAAAGCGTGCGCGGGCTGAGAGGAAAACGCGAGCGGGCATGGGCGCCGCCGCCGCCGCCAAGTTTCACCACGACCGCAAGAAAGTTTTAGCTCACGTGAAAGCTTGTTCTTGGCCAGATGGGGAGCCCGCGTGGCCCCGTAGATCTGAGAAGTCCAGGCTAAGATTTTAGTGGCAACTTATTTTAAGGGCCTATTTTGATGGTCTATTGGCCTAAGATTTTATACTACAAATCTTAAAAATAGTGATAAGGGACCAGTTAAGTGAAAAAATAGTGATAAAAAGCTAGTTAAATGGGCTTTTGAAGATAAAGTGGGCAGTTAAGTGGGCTTTTGAAGATGGTCTAAGACAGGGTGTGTTTGTTATGGATGAAACGTGTAGGCTTTAACAATGCACGTAGTGCCCATCCCCAACTAACGATTATTCCCTGCATTAACTACACGATATTACAATGGGCTATTGGCATGAATAGATAAAAATAAAATAGTTCATGTTCTCTCATAAGTCAAGGCAATACAAAGTTACAATCGATGAGATCAAAATTAGTGTTCCCGTTCATTGGGATTTGTATGTGGGGAAAATATCCAATAAAAAATAAAATATAGCTAAACGTTACCTAGATTAACTTGGAGTAAAAAAATGACATTTTACATAGATAATATAATGTTACTACACACCCAATTTATTTTGTCTCTCAGTTAAGATTTAATGAATATATTTTATATATACATATATCTTTAGTAACTTCTTTAGTAAATTTTTTGACAACTTTTCGATACTTACCGGATATATCACTTTATGATATGATTTACCGGATATATCACTTTAAAATATGATTTTCACAAGTTTTAATTTTTCACCGGATGTCCTCTTGTATGTGACGGCATGAGTTGCATCACAGTTCACAAACCCTCTCCTCTGCAGGAACGAGTTCGTTGCTTCATTTACTAAGATTACATAACTCTCTCTCTCTCTCTCTCTCTCTCTCTCTCTCTCTGTGTGTGTGTGTGTGTGTACATCATGTTATTTACTGAAGAATCAGGCTAAGGGTTGTCCTTTGTTCTGAATACAAGATTCATTCCTGGACCACGTACTGCGTAAAATTGCCCGGAATAATTTCATCTATTATGTCATTAAAATATTCAGAAATACTACATATACCGTTCCAACAAATTTACTAACATCATAATGACGTCGGTATAAAACTTTCTAAATATTAGATAATACTTTCTAAATATTAGATAATTCAAATCTGATACCAACAGAATATCATGTTGATACCAAAGATAACAAACATATCATGTAAATCAAATATTAGATGATTCAGATCTGATACCAACAAAATACAAAATATCATTGTTCGATACCAAAGATAACAAACATATCATGTACATCTGTGCATGATCCCTAAACACAGATATGATATCTACAAAATATCATGTTTAATACCTAAAATATCAAATCCGATACTTTGATACTATATTGACATCATCATTACGATACTATATTGATATCATCATTACGTCAACATAATACCTGCTGAAGCTGAAGATACCAAATTCAATACCTTCGATATAACATCATTGCTTCATACTAACATCATCATGCATCAAAATGATATCTAGCTTCATACTGACATCATCATGGCATCAATATAATATCTAGCTGAAGGTCCAAATCCAATACCTACCTAGCTGAAGGTATCAAATCTAATACCGACTATATCATACTGACATCATGCTAACATCAACACACACATTAGCTATTCCCTTACAACGGTATATCATTCTATAGTCTCACTCTAAAATATATTTAGAGTGATGCAGTTGTGCAAGTTAGGAAACATCTTCATATTGACACGTAGATGTTATGTGAAGATTGGAACTGCACCAGCAGCAGTAACACATCAAAAGCAACACCAAATTAATCAAGAAAAAAGTACAAATCGAGTTTGTAAATTAAACTATGACTAACGAGTAACCCAGTACTTAGGAAATTAAGATGTGCCAGGAGACAGGTAACACTGACGCGGTGTAGCTAAGCGCCATGCTGTTTAATTCTGGCCGAAATCAATCTATGCTTCTCTGCAGAATGATCAAACAATTATATCATCAGGCCATTCTTCCAGTCGTGAAGCAACACCATTAGGGTTTTTTTATGCACTTCAAAAAAACACAAAAAAATACACACACTTGATCGTTTTGTCTCAATTCAGGTCTCATGGAACGCATTAGAAAACACATACGAAGAACACTAACAAAAACCAGATCTATTGATTCAGTTGTCCCAAGAACACCCTCAAAACATGTAAACAGATTTCATCAGACAATGCTGAAACTAGAAACATGAAACATGAATCAGAACAAATTCCAAAAAAAAAGAGATGAAAGATATAAGCATAGATCGATGAAACCATCAGTTCAGGTCTCCAAAATGTTCTTCCACATTGCAACTTCAGAAGAACGAAAGTATAAAAATACATCATCAGAGACAGATTGATCCGAGAAAGAAACCAACGCAGGAGTAAAACAGAAGGCAAGAAAATGTTTGCATAGTTTTGTACTTTGTAGCATTGCAAATGGCCTCAGACCATCCTAGCTCATGAGCAATATCAACATAGCTCTGGAAACAACGTATGCTAGTTCTGAAACCTATCATGTCAAAGGCCGCCAACAATCCACAAACAAAAAAGAGTAGCTTAATCAGCCAGAAAAGTGTACACAAAAGTTGTATAATGATTAGTGTGTCAGATGTAAGTATTCTCAGCACCCTTAGAAGGAATCAGACAGGGATAACTGTATTTACTTGTGATTAAATCATTCACTTTGAAAAAAAAGGCAATGCAAAAAAATTGACAAGGACTACTACATAAAACTTTTGAAAAAGACAGTTTGAGGGAGGAATCTACCAGTCACGGTATGGAAAATTCAACAGATTGGGCGCAAATATTTTTGCATCATGTATAACCCTTACAAAGGGATAAAATTTGCATGAAAAAGAAGACTATGCAAATATGTGGCATTTCCAGGACTAGACTGGCACCAAGAACGCCAACAATCAGGATATGACCAAACATCAAAGAATATCATCTAGCGTCCAAGCCATTATATATACCATGAGGAACAGTATCCTCCAGAATTGGAATTGGTAATGGACACATACAACAATCTGACATAAAAAACAACTGATTGATTTTTGAGATATGGAAGCTCAGACAGCCAAGGGTTTAGTCTTCAACTAGCACAAAGTAGCAGTATCAGAAACTCTAGTCCAAATAAAAACTGTTCGTCACCACTCCAATCTCAAAGCACTTGTTGGAAATAAAAATAAAAAACGAAGCAATCCAAACAAGATAATCCTAGTTATAGACCAGAATGAGAAGCTCAGACAGCCAAGGGTTTGGTCGTCAACACTGCGTAGTGTTATCAGAAACCCTAGTCCACAAAAAAAGTTGCTCATCACCACATGTTCCGCTTTATAGCAATTACTACACTATAGCCCTTAACAGTTATCAACATGAAGGATTGGCAGGTATATGTGATCTAATACTGCATGATAATTTAAGAACGGAAAATGCAGCCATACCATACAGTTGAGTTAGAACACAGTAAACAATGCAAAATCCTAACCGTTATAAAACTAGACATACACCTACTCATGACCATATATCTGGTTCAGCAATGCAAAAAATTAGCATCTGATGCTAAATACAATAAAGCAAATGGTTCAAAATTAAGAACAGTTAGCATATAAACCTGCAAGATCACATAGTAATCAGAATAGCACGCGGCACACATAAATTTTGATATAGACCTGCATAATCATGTGATTCAAAACTCCTGAAATGCCACCACAGATTCAAGTAGCCATACCATACAGTAGTAACATCCATAACAGAAAAGCACAAGAGCTAAATCAAAGTCTTTGAAGGATAAAGAAACTAGCGCCTTAGATATCAAGAACCCTCCTCCCACCAAGTAGTACCTAGGCGGTGAGGAGGACGGCGCCGCCGGCGGCCTTGATCTTCTTCTCGGCGACCTTGGAGATGAGCTTGGCCTTGACGACGATGGGCCTCTGGGGAGGCAGCATCCCCTTGCCGAGCACCTTGGTGTAGCCGAACTGGGTGACGTCGATGACGGGCGCCTTGTCGGCGCCTGCCTCGGCGGCCTTGTCGGCAGGCACCATGGACCAGAGGCGCTCGACGTTGACGGCGGGGCAGTGGAACCTGTTGCTGAGCTTGTGGAAGTAGCGCATGCCGACCTTGCCGAAGTAGCCCGGGTGATACTTGTCGAACAGGATCCGGTGGTGGTGCATTCCTCCGGCGTTACCGCGCCCTCCGGGGTGCTTGCGGTGCTTCCCGATGCGCCCGTGCCCGGCCGAGACATGCCCGCGCTTCTTCCGGTTCTTCTTGAAGCGCGTCGTCATGGGGGCGGCGGCTGAGTAGCGAGCGGCGGCGAAGCTGCGGCGAAGCTGCGGCGGAGGCGGGGGCGGCGGATGGGTGGGAAAAGGCGAAGGCGAGGAAATGCGTGGGGCGTGGACTATATAGCGTCCGGCGAATGGGTATTGGCCGTTGGATCGTGAAATGGTGTGGTCTTGACCGTTGGATGCGGGGGAGTTAGGGTTTTGGGGCGTCGAGGGAGTGAGATGGGCCGGGCCTCTCGCTGTGTCTCGATTGAAATGGGCTCCGCTAAGAAAAAGTCCAATTGATCTCCTCCAATATAGGCCAAATTTGATTTTATATCTCTCAATCATAAAACCGGTAACTATTCAATCAAGCAAAATGACTCCTCAGCACAGTATTAACGGTGAATTTTGCTAACGTGACATTGACCGTCCTACGTGGCAATTTTACCAGGAAAAAAACCCATAAGCCCACATGTCGGTCCATAGGAAATAAATATAAAAAAGATGGCCAACATATCGAGCCTTCCTCCTCTACTTTGGGGCGTCGAGGGAGTGAAGTGAGGAACTTTTGTTATTTTAAATTTTATTTATTAAAATATTTTAAAAATAATTTTTCGTTTGAAAAATTTATAAATATAGTCGTCCATCATTGATGACGATTTTTAAAAATCGTTCTTTCAAAGAGCGATTTATTCGTCGTGACAGACGGTCGTTGGTCTCGTTTACCAGCGATTTATTCGTTGTGACAAACGGTCGTTGGTCTCGCTTACCAGCCGGTCACCGAGAGTGACGAAAATTGTCGGCCTCTTATTATGAAATAAGAAGAATTTTTCCATTCTCGTTTTCTTTGGTTTGGGAAAACCCAAACTAAAACTTTTCAAGGGAGCAGAATTCCTAGTAAAAAAATCCTGGACCCGTCCACTTAGATAAGAAGGAATTTGGAATTTTTCTATCTACTAGAACAATGGAACTCTCGCGTGGTTGTGGTTGTACTGCAGGAATAGGAAAACATGCTATTCACTCGGTTTATTTTTCATAATAAGATTATAAAGGAAGGCTACAAGGGAGTCACATAAAAAAAAGCCAAACTGTCGTTTTGCATACGCCTCCTGCACTTTTACATACGCCTCCTGCACAGTAACAAACACCCTTCTAGAGGGCAACAAGGAGGGTCACCTGCAAAATGCCTCTCCTTCGATGATCGGTCGTTAGACGATGGCCAACGACGATCTACCATGCCAATTTTTAAAAATCATCCTTTCAGAGAACAATGGGTGACTAGATTTCTAAACAAAAAATTTACTTTTGTAAATATTTTAATAAATAAAATTGAAAAATAACAAAAATCCGTGAAGTGAGCAAGACGGGGCCTCTCGCTGGCTTTTAAAATGGGCTCTTCTAAGAAAGAGTTGAAATGGGCTGGTTCGAGTTGGGCCCCAATTCTGAGCATGAAGTACACCTGACCTAAGTTAGAATAGCCAGATAGGCTAGCCCACTGTATTAGCAGGCACTAATTACAAGGATCGCTAATGCGCCACATGAGCAGAGTTGCGACTTGACATAACGGAGCTGGTTAACCATTTGGCCATATATATTTCTGTTCCACTTCACTGAGACCCACGATTTTTTTTCATGATGATCGAGAATCTAGGCCTCTAGGGACGTGTCTATAAATTGGACGCCCGATCTTTTTTAAAAAAAGTCGGCGCTGTTTTATCTTTAATAAAGAATTGTTTCAGCACTAGAATGAAAATGTTTTAATATATTAAAACGAGAAATAAAGTTAGATCAAGTATTGAAATATTTTTTGTTCTTCTCTAATAAAACATAAAACATAAGTTTCAAACACTGAAACATCCTTGTATACTCAAGAACTGAAAAAAAAATAAAAACATTGGTTGAAATATCGAAAATTAGATTTGGCTTGTTTATTCCCTGATGACCATCAGCTTCTTCGATCTCATCCGCAAATCTATGCCAAGATGGCACGGGCCTTTCTATCTCCATCGAAGCCGGCAGCCACCGCTCCGTCGGGGCTTCGTCACCCGTCATCGCTAGTCTCGGCTTCAGCTATGTCATCGTCGCTGTTCGGGCGAATGGAAGGCACCCCAACTTTAAATTAGGAGCCATCATTTTCCTCCATCTCTCTAACCTTGAATTGCACCGCGAGACCCTACTGGTAAATCGTATGGAGGACGTCTTTTTGCTTATGGCAGCCACCTCGTTGGTTGCTTTGTCCGTCGGCCATGGGAACTTATGTGAGAAAGAAAAGAGAAAGAGTGGAAACAAGAATAATTACGGATGTGAAAATAAGTGGTTAGGAAAACGCTCGATATTTTTCTTATCCGTCAAGCGCCCGAGCGACAGTGGTCTCGAACTTCCGAAAATCCAGCTAGATCCGTTTTAGGACTCGGATTGGACGGAAAATGGTTGGTGATCGAATTCATTAACCCAGTAGTCACACCCTAACCAATGAGATTGACTCATATTTCGATGTTTTCTCGCTTATAAACTTTTCAAAAATAGGCTTTGATGTTTTCTCGGTCATAAACATTTTTTTTTTGAAATTTCGGTCATAAACTTTTGAAAAATTAATATGCATTGACGCCTATTCTTTCTTTACTACTTGGATTGTGATACGAATCGAACATGCATGGATATTATTGTCGATCAGTCTAACGTACCGTTGACAATATATTCTTGCCTAATTCATCTTTGTTAATTATCTTTACAGTCCACTATTAAATCACCCCAGCTTATTTGTTCTAACTAATTGACAACCTGTGCATTGCACAAGCGGTTGTTACTGTTATTTGTTAAAGCACATGACATACTTACATATCCATGAATAAGCCTTCTAATACACATTCAAAGAGATAAAATCTAACGATAAATCTCAGGTGTTACTAAATTCGTAGTGAAAGCTCATACAAAACTAGCAAGCCCTAAGTCTCCCAATTTACTTGCAAAAATTGTTTAATGTTAATGAATAAGGCTTCAAAATTCAGTCACTGTACAAACTTTCTTCTTCTCTCTTTGCTATAATATGCTATAATAGAAGAAGGAGACACACTACGTAACGATATACCGTTCTAATAAAATAACTATAATATATATATATATATGACGTTAGTATAATATCAGATGGATACCGAATTTAGTATCTGTGATACCAAACAAGAGGTTTATCAGATTTGGTATCTAATACCATGCTGACATTAGTATGACACCGAATTTAACGTCTTTGGTACTAGATATAATATCATGTAGATACTTAGATTTGATATCTAAATATCATATTGACGTTAGCTATTTTGTTAAAATGATATATCGTTATGTAGTATAAAACATGTATATTTTATGGGTTGTCTGAATAACTGGACAAACGAAAGAAAAAAGAAATAATACTACAGCACATCACTTGGCTTTATTCGTATACTACATTTCCGACCTTCCTTTCAATTTTTCTAAGTTATTGCAGTGACGGCATAAACATGTCATGATGACGTCAACGCGATGATCGACCAAGCAACACAACGGCAACGGGAAACGGGAGGAGAAGCGCGTGCTCCCGTCCCGTGCGTTCTTTGGATATATCCAACGGTCGTGCAGTGCGGTGCTGTTTCACACGGATTACTAATTTTTCTCGGCCGCTTTACTTTACCCATTTATTTATTTATTTATTTATTTTATTATTAGTATTGTTTTGGTTTCGTTTTCATCAGTTGACCGGACCACACCCTGCAACGTTGTCACGTAGTACGGCCGCCGCTATCTTCGACATGTATCGATCGGTCAACTGGTGGTGATGATCGTTGTTGAACTGGAGTAGTAATTAATTGGTGATGGATCGTCAACGCTAGCTATAGCCTTTTTAGGAGACAGAACGGCGATCTCAGGGGATTTTCCTGAATCTTTTGATCTGATTTCCTGATTTCCTGATCTACTCGCGTCATGCATACATCCATCCACTTTTACTATATGCGCCTCAAGTGCTCAACATGACACAATAAATTATGCCTGCTCGCCATGTTCAGATTTCATTTCACTCTCGCCCTTCGATCTCCCATGCCCCAGGGAGGGGAGGGGGGACACGTGACGAGTTTCAAAAGTCACCCGGTACTACCCCTTTATTCCTTTCAAAATAAAGTAACTTTTAGCATTTAAAAATTACTCTACAATTTAACAGCCTTTTATTTGTATTTTTCTCAAACAAACATAATTCTCTTTTATTTAATTTTTTTACCTACTTTATTCTAATTGATTCAGGACTCTTCACTATTTTTTTCGATTACACATAAACACAAACACACACCGGTACATACAATATCGTAATCACATCCTCGTGAATGTGCCCTCTAACATACGTTATAAGAGATGAAAACTATCGACACATCTCTGATCTCACAGCAAACACATGCGTAACACCATACTCACACCCCCACGAATGCACCCCTAACGCTCTAAGAAACGAAAACCAACGATACAATCTTGATCTCACTAAAAATCCCATTGAAAATTTATCAACATGTGCGTTGAACCTTGGCTAGTGAATGGAGTCATGCACCCCCACGATTTCACACCACACCACTAGTGCTTCCCCAATTCTCCACTATTCAATTTCACATACTCTATTTAATACTTTTAATACTTATATTTAAACCTATAACTTTATATATTTTAGAAAGAAGATAATAGTTAATTTAAAAGTAGGTTTCAGGTAACCTTATACTACCTCTTTTTATGGATGTTTGATGTTAGTTAGGTCCACGTAAAAAATAGAGGAGTATTTATTTATAGTCATATTAAGAGCAATATTTTTGTAAAGAAAAGTTAGATCATCTTTATCCGTGCACGAATATAACTATATTAAAAGTTTTAGAGACTAGAGAGTTTCAGTGTGACATGTCGAAACGGCAAAACCCTACATGACATAGACGTAGTGTTGGTTTCTCTTTGTCTCAGCACGGCGGCTAATTAACACAGTGCAAAGGCGCCCCGGCCTTGCCATTTTCCATCGTCTTGTATCGATCTCAATCAGCTTGATCTCGGCTTCGTGTCCATTCATGGCGATGTGACAAGCTGCACCTAATGTTTGGATGGACGTCTTTTTTTCCAATTTTTTTACAAGCTGTCGTATTAGTAGTACCTAGTATTATACTATGATATATCTTGTAGTTATGCAATAAACTAACACCCTTCTCTATCCAACAAATCCAACAAGCAAATGTTTTCGGCTTTCTCCTTGAATTCCAGGGGGATTAATTGGCAAGAAAACTCACATTCATGTTAGTTTCCTAGCATGATCATCTTACAACAACTAATTATAAAAATAATATTATTTTTACTGATGGTCTATAAACTGAGACGTTTTGACATTTTGTGCAGTCAGTCCTCTTAGTAAGCCGCTTGAAAAAATAGGTCATTTATTTTTGCCTAATCCTTGGCATGCCTTATCCCTTCTCTCTCCATTGCACATTAAAAAACTAAGTCTCCAACTAGGGGTGACACCCACCGGGTTCGGGTACGGGTAAAAAAAAAACTTATTCACGTCTAAACCCATCAACCCAAACAAAACCCACCCACGAAAAACCCACGGGCGTAAATTTAAACCTAAATCCAAACCCACGGGTATCCATCGGGTTTCGGGTATCCACGGGTATCTTAGCCTAAATTCATAAAAGCAACACTCTCAATGCATCTAACAATTTATTTACAGGTAGCAGCAGCAACAATGTATATAATCTAATCAGTTTCAGTAGCAAATTAGCATGTATCATCAATAATGATAATCATCTGAATTTATCATCTGCATGTATCATCAGCAATGCATAATCAGCAATACATATATTTTGAATCATTAGCAAATCAGCAATGTATAATCAGGACTTACTTTCGGTCTGGAGGTTGAAGCTACCAGGAGGGAGTGAGGGATGTTGCAGCTCCAGGGGCCGGCGCGGGAAGGAGGTCGAGGTGGCGCCGGCGGCAGGGAAGGCCGAGGCGGCGTCGACGGCAGGGAGGGAGCCGACACGGGAGGGAGGCCGAGGGGACGCCGGCCTGGAGCGCCTCTCCAAGAGAGCGCCGGTCGGCCTGGAGCGCCTCTTCGAGAGGGAGCCGACACGGGAGGGAGGCCGAAAGGGGGCGCCAGCCGACCGCTAGCCTGGAGCGCTTCTCTGAGAGGGCGCCGACAGGGAGGGAGGCCAAGGGGGCGCCGGTCGGCCTGGAGCGCCTCTCCAAGAGGAAGCCGGCAGGGGAGGGAGGCCGAGGGGATGTCGGCCGCAGGGAAGTCCGAGGCGGCGTCGGCGTGGGAGGAGGCCGAGGCGCCGACGCGGAGGGACCGAGGACGAGGGAGGCGTCCAGGCCCAAGTGCGCCGCTGTCGGCCGTGGAGATTGGGAGGAACCGTAGGTACTGTGCGCAAGGTTGGGTGCGGGAGTCGGGACAGATTGGGACTCACGTGTTCGGATTTGGAATTTGGGGACGGTGACGCGTAGGATTTTCGGGCGGGTTCAGGTGGGTTCGGGCGGGTTCAGGTAAACCCGCGGGTAGAAAACAGAACCTGTACCCACACCCGCGAACTTCGAGTTCGGGTTCGGACATACCCATGGGTGGATTTTACTATCAATGCCCATACTCGTCGGTACGAAACCCACGGGTATCCGTATCCGCGGGTAGGATTGCCACCCCTATCTCCAACTTCATCCCTTATCCCTTCATTCCTTCTCTTGGTCTCCTTGTTCATTTCATGTCCTCTCTAGCATGTCTCTTAGACTCATCATTGGCGATGGCTCTTCGGCTTAGGACAGTAGACCGTGGCACTACGACGAAGATGACCAGCATGGTGACAACCTCACTTGGTAGCGGCGACTGCTCCTTCCTCTATTAGATCTAGTCATAGGGGAGGAGACCAACGGTGACCGCTCCTTCCTCCCGATGGCCGAGAAAAAAGAGGCGATGTCGGCTAGCTCCTCCATCCCGACAACAAAGAGGGTGGCAATGACAGCTTTTCTCGGAGGCGACGCCCGCTAGCTCCTCCCTCATAGCGCAATGGCGGAAAGTGAAGGGAGGCGTGGCTCGACGACATTGGCTGGTTTGACGTGGCTCTAGATCTAGCGGAGCTAAGCCCTTCTTTATCTCTCCCTCTCCTGCTCCACTTGCAACCATGAGACCAATAAATGAAAATCGTCTTTAACTAGCCTTAAGTCACAGGTGATGCCAGTGGCGGACCCAGGATTTTATGAGAGCCTGGACGAACCACCGAACCCGAACCACAAGCATAACAATTAACAATAAAAATTACTCAAAGTCTCAAACATGTTGATCGCTAAAATAAACAAAGTTATTGATATTTGATACTAATATCAATGTTTAATAGACATACCTTATAAAAGATTACGAGGACAAGGTAATTTAGGAACTACTATCAATGAGGGTCTTTTCAGCTCAAGGATGGTTCTCGGATTAAATTTTTGCAAGATAGGTACCTAGAAAATAGCCTGCTAAAAACATAGTTCTTTACATTGCTTAACATAGTTAGAAAGAAGCATCCAACAGAAGACAAGTTCATGCGTTCAATCCTGCTTAATGTCTCCTTTCGTAGAGCTTTAACAAAAAATAACTTTATTTCTTGGAACAACTTGGTGGCCTGTCTTATGGAACAACACGATGACACGATGACTGTATTTTTTAATGAGCCTTAAGAAGCTGCAGGCCAGGGAGCCCGGGCAGCGGCCCAGTATCGCCGGGCCCTGGGTCCGCCGCTGGGCGATGCAGCTGGTCACCTGCAAAAATCAGTTTTGGCAGCTTGTAATTGTTTTTTTTGTTGAAGTAGTGACATATGTATATGTGGCTGTATGCCATCTACACATGCTTAATAATATTGGAGGAATCAAAAGCCGTTCGAAGCGCTGGTATGCATATACCTACTAGATGTATTCTTAAAATCAGTAGGTGCGGATGCTGACGAATATAAAACTCGAACCCTTCATGAAACAATTTTAAAGCTCAATTGATAAGTATGTCTCGAGAAATACTTGGTAATCAGGTTGCACTGGTACGATTATTTTTCTAATTAAAAATATACAGTGCATGCTTCTTGGTCCTCAATGACCCCCTCTTTTACTCATGAGGACTTGTTTGCAAAAGGAACCGATCTTTTGTCATAATTGCACGTGTAACGTGATCACTAATATGTAGTATCCATCAAACCACAAGATCACATGTTAGTCACAACACTATAATGTTAGACGATCTTGTTCCGTTCTAGAGAGATGTGGCAAATGTGACAAGAGAGATGCTAAGAATGATATAGCAGTGTATAAACAAACTAACATTACATACATAGTTGACATTACAATTCAACATGTGTATTTCCTAGTAATTTCACCAACGGTTTTATTAGGCCGCAGAAGAGTAATAGAGAAAATCATCCTAATAAAATAAGCCATCTCAAGAGATTGAGCTGTACACCTTTTGTCTTGCAGTGAGAACCACATGTTTGTTTGATTTTTATTTCAGGAGGCAGAATGATCCTTTCGCGGTTGTGCTTCTAGTAAGAATGATCCTTTCGCGGTTGTGCTTCTAGTATTGGCAGGCCTTCTTTTTTTGTGTCTTTGGATAATGGGCTAAGTGATATTCCGTTCTGTTCACGTATTTGCCTCAAACTCTTTTGGGTAATTTAGTGGGGGAAATCAGTTGCAAAAGAATAACACAGTAGAGTGTTCGTCGAAATATTCGAGAGAGGAGATGTATTTGATATGTACTTTCATCCCAAAATATAACCACCTATAATCGAATTAGATATATCCTACTACGAATCTGGACAAAGGTCTAGTACTGCACTAGCACAAATTCTTTCATCTTTGACGATCTCTCACATACGTTTTGTGGACCGTCACAACGAAGTCATCTCAAACGGAACTAAAAAGAGACAAAAAAAATACTCGTATATACATGTTAGATGTGCATAAAACTCGAGTCCGTCATGAATGATACTTGTCGGTGATGGGCACAAATCACGGCCCGACAAAGATAATTGATGCTATTTTTGTTGGGTCTAAAAAACCTGTCACCGATGTTCATCATCGATGATGAGCTCCAACTTAAGACTCGATTAAGATAACAATTAGGCCCGTCACCGATTAGTGTCATCGGTGATGGGCTTGTACTTAGGCTCGACAAAGATAAAAACACCCGTCACCGTTATTAGCTTGTTGACCGTTACAAATATTTATTGCACACTATAAATACCTCAATCATCTAGTGTATTGGTTATACCACTGTTCACTATTTTGGTGGAAGAAGGAGGGGGCAATTTTTGTCTCTTTTCTCGAAGAATATCAGAAAGTGCAAAAGTAATTGAAAAATAGTAATCAATTCTCATAAATCTAGTAAATACTTACCTACAAAATGTTTATTTAATATTTTTTTCATTTTTTTTGCAGCTCAGCGATGGATCGAAGTTGGATGTATGAGAAAATTGTGCGACGTCATAGCGAATTGTATAGAAATGACGTATTAAATTTTATAAATACCACGGAGGAGGATAGGAAGAGAAGAAAGAACGATTACATGTGTTGTTCACGTGCAGATTGAAAAATGAGAATATATTCGATAGCAAAATGGACGTACATGCTCATCTGATACAACGAGTATTCATGGAGGGCTACACATGTTGGGTGAAGCATGGAGAGAAAGAATTAGTCGGTGGTACATGCGCAGACAGATGGTGTAAAAATTAGAAAGATGAAGATGAACATGACATGTTTGTACCTTCTCCAATGGGCGGTAAAATAGTTGATGTGGATCACAATCTGCTGTAAGACATGTTACGTGACATTGAGGACCCAACTTACAATGAGAGAGATTTCATAAAGTTCAGCAGGTTGGTCAGTGACTCGGAGACACATCTATACGTCGGAGGCAAAACAAAACATACCAAATTGTCAGCTACCTTGGACCTAATGAAGCTGAAGGCAAGTAGTGGATGAACAAACCAGAGTTTCACATATCTTTTGAGAATTTTGAAGGCCATGCTTTCTGATGAGAACACATTGCCCGACACGACATATGAAGCAAAGTGGGTTTTGTGTCCTCTGGGGTTAGAGGTCCGTAGAATTCACGTTTGTTCAAACGACTGCATATTGTACCACAAGCAATATGCGAACTTAGATGTTTGTCTTGTCTGGAAGGCTTCTCGATACAATCAAAAGAAAAGTGCTGACGAAAGAAAGAAGTCAAAGCGGGGTGGTCGTGCAAAGGTTGTGTGGTATCTACCTATCATTGATCGTTTCAAGAGAATCTTTATGAACCCTAAGGAAGCAGAGTTAGTATGTTGGTATGCCACAGAGAGAAGAAACAATGGTATGCTAAGACACCTGTTAACGATCAAATTTGCCAAGCCAATTCCCAGGTTTGAAGCTAAAACAGAAGCAGAATTGGAGGACCGCATGATTCTCAGAGACAAAGTGCGCATCGGCTGAATCCGAATCAGCTACGGTGTCAATCGGCTGAGACCGAATCGGACAAGGATATTTGACATAGCTGATTCCGACAGGGGTGATAGATATGACCGATCCCGGCGGGAAAGCATTAAAATCAGTATTGAATTCGGTTTCAAGTGCTTCATGGATGTTTCCGTACACGGATAAAGTCCTGAAAAGATAATTATATCTATTAATTAGGATATTTTGTATGGTTTCCTTGTAAATTACGTCAGCAAGAGTCTGTTTTAGGCAATTGTCGTAATTTAAATAGTATTAGAGATAAGAGTCGTGTCCGACAAGGACTATATTTTATAATTGGGTATAAATATGACCCAAGACCCTGTAGTTATGATGGACAATCAGATCAATACAACTTTCAGCGCATCGCCACCTTTTTCTTTTAGTTTAATTTCGACAAGTTCTTGCTTTGCGTTGGACTGCATCGGGTTTCGATCTCCGACAAGAGGTAAATCTTGTTTCAAGCGGCCTGCGCTCTCGGGATTAGTGCTTCCATCATTATGATACTCTAATCTTGTCTTTGTAATCTGCTGAGTTATCCTATGCATTATATAACCTAGACCAATATCGCCGTCTAATTTCAGTCAGCTTGCATCTATTGCTAGATAATAGCTGGTGAAATTAGATGTCAAGGTTGGCTTAGATTATATAATGTATCTACCATCTCGAAAGGCTTTTATCGACATGTTTAAATCTCATATTTCTCTTTATGCTTAATGCTGCATCGGTTGGGTCCGATCTATTAAGTAATATTTAGAACTATAAAGACCTATCTCGCTTATAATTGCTATTAGAGATAGTATCGGGGTTTCAGTCGATCTTATCTGATTATCCCTCTTGTTTTATTCTGTTAACACTGAAATTTGGTAATTAAGTTCTTAAGTCTGTAAAGGCGAAGCAGAGTCGGATTGGCTGGAAACAGGGGTTGTATCGGCTGAAGAATGATCGGCTGCGAGGCCAATCGGCCAGGGATTGGATCGGACAGGGGTAGCCGATAGCCGATTCCAGGTCCGGAAGAGATGAAACCGCTTCTGATGTAGCAGATTGAAGGTAAATAGAAGATTCGGTTGTCAATTGCGCGTTAAACGATATTGCCACTTATGGATAGAGTCCTGTAATGGCAATTGTATTCGTAATTTAGGGATAATTGTATCTTGGGTATAAATAGGACCCGAGACCCCCTGTAAGACATCCAATTAAGTTCAATCACAATCAATCTTTCGGTGCATCTCCAACCTTTTGAAGGGTTACGCGGAGGCTACGCTAGCCGAAAACAAAAACTTTTAACCGCGCAAACCAGGAACACTTGCAAGTAAGGGCCGATAGATCGTTACCGATTGGAGTGTGCAGCGGAAACAACCAATCAGGGCTATCCGATCTGGAACAGTGTAGCCGATTCCTGCAAGCCGACAGCTGATTCGTCTGACTGCGTTCTCGCGCCTCGCTCCGATGCACTCGACCGCAGCCGATTTGCCGCAGCCGCCTTGCTTTGAAGTACCACAGCCGATGAACAGCGCGCAACGTAGCAGCGCCTCTACTGGTATCCACACGTCCGGGGACAGAACGCCGAACACCCGTGTGCTAGCACGCGATGCAAGGCTAGGGTTTGGCTCGAAAGTGGGGAGGGTTTCCGTGGAGATTGATCTCGGCGACTTCTGTTGCGGATTCGGTTCAATGCGATACCTCAACTCTCCACCCCTCGTTCCCTTTATATAGAGTTGGCCGACTGGGACTAGTGGCCGATCAGGACTCTATTTTGAATCAGATCTCATCCGAATCTCATAGAGTTGGCCGCCCATACGTCGTAAGCCCATAGGACTCTATCCGATCGGATCCCTATCCGATCGAGCCGTATCCGAGTCCAACTCGAATATCTATTCTATCCCCTTAAGCGTGCGACCCTATAGGTTCAGGTATACTCGGTCTCGGCTATAGTCTAACTTAGCCGATCGTCGGCTCGAGTCCAACTCACCGACGTCAACACGATGCCTAGCAACACATATTGACACTATAGTATACAAGAATATAATATCGGCTCTGAACCTGTAATGTGTACACAAATCCCTTTGCCTCACGATACCAATTAAGTTATAGACAAGATGTGTGCCATCCCTTCAATAGCTTAACCATTCACTCGAACCGTATTGGATTATCGTCCGTTGATTGACTCCTCAATCAACTTAGCATGGCCATGCATTTCCATAATCCATTACCTCGAGGGCCCAGAGATATCTCTCCAAAGGAGGGGCAAATTCCATCTTGATCACTCACATCCCACTCTATGTTTCATAGCAAACCCGAAAACTACCTTTATAACTACCCAGTTACAGAATAGCGTTTGGTAGTCCCAAAGTAGGCTACTACACATGTTGGAATCCATGGTGATCTCAGGTTTAAGGACTTTGTACCAACACTACCTGAGACCAACTAATGACACATCAATTCCTGTAATGTCTCATGGTGGGTCTATCCAACAATGTGTTCTCTAACACATATGTCCATGTTTATTGATTTGGTATCTCCATACCCATGATCTATGAGACATGATCATCAATCAATAGACATGCAGATCTTAGAATCATATTAGTTCCAATAATATGATATATGATCAGGGATCATTTAGAAATAGATTCATACATATAGAGTCTCATAAATAAGTCACGTACTTATTGATCAATACAAGATGTCTATTTCATGGAACTGAATAACACTTTATTCATAAATACATAAACATTGACCATGATATCCAACATCTCCATGTTGCCTCTAGGGCATATCACTAACACCTTTTCTTCAGACGAGCACTTTGTTTGGCTACGGGCTGCATCGTTTCGATCTCCAGATCTAGGTAAATGCTTATTATTAGTGGTATAATCTTTTGTTTCTAGTGCTTCCATCGTAATGACACATTAGAATCACGAGTTTATATTGCGCTTTTTATCACATAGCGTATATAAGTTAGATCAATGTTTAGATCTATCCTGTTATTAGTTAGTTATGTCAAGTACTTGCAGCCAATAGGGCTAGATCTAAAGGTTGGCTTCTTATATGCGGTATCCATCGTCTCGAGAATATAAATCGGCTACAACAGATCAGGTCATTCTTTTTATACTTAATTCTGCATCATGTCTGAACTATTAAGTCGTTCTTAGAGCTGCCAATGATCTCTTCGGATCGATTTATATTGTTTAGAGACAGTGCCGGGGTTTCAGCCGGCCTTATCTGCCCTGATATGTTTCTTTTAATATATTTATTATTAGATTTGTAGTAGGACTGCCTCTTATGTTAAAATCGCATTCTTGTTGGATGTTGCCAGCGGAAATCGGCCTAACATCAACAGCCGATGGCCGATTTCTAGACTATGCATGTTTCAAGAGTGATATCTTTCTATAAGATTCATCGGAGTACTAGCCGATTCATTGTTAGCTTTCCAGTATCGGCTAGGTTATCGATCCATATATTTATTATTCTTTGTTGTATTTGGATTAAGCGGCTGATGCTATCTCGATGTAGCCGATCCATTCCCGTCGCTTGGCTTAAATATAGCTTGGAATAGCATATATATGTTCATGGATTCCCTCAGCCGATCCCGTGGGGATCTAACCTAACACTTAACGCATATTCCCTTGTTTTTCTTGTTGATTGATAGATCAAATCAACTGGCACGCCCTGCATAGCGTAGGCAGCCGAGAAGGACCTGCCCTAGAGTCAAGTAGATCTCTCAGGCCAGCGCGTGAGAGAGATTTCTCATCAACACGCTTCTTGGCACGCCCAGTGGGACTTTCTTTGTCGGCTCAACTCGGACGCATAGATTCAGCCGGGCAAGATGGTCGACTCCAAGAGCCCCAGCATTACACAGTACAACATCGTGCCTGTAAAGATGGAACAGTTATCAGCTGAACAGAAAGCCGAGTATAAGAAGATGGTGGAAGAACTCCAGGCCAACTATTTGCAGTCTTTCACCCAAACAAGATCTGGGGCCGTGCATCAGAAGTATAAGTTCAGCATGAACGATACCAAGGCGTCCTCCTCTGGTGATACAAAAGGCAAACAGAAGGTGGAGGAGCCGACCCAGGTACAGGATGATCCGGCTGTATACTCTCTGCAAGACCGGATTGACTCGGCCGTTCATCACGCATTGGTCAACCAAAGTAGCATCTTGGTCAACACTCTCAATAACATGATCGCTACTGTGGTCGACGCCAAGATAGCCGACCAGCTGCAACGGGGGCCGACGTACTTCACAGATGACCAATTTCCTGGCTACAGGACGCTGGTCACACAGAATCGGCCAATCCCACTGCTAGCGCAACAAGGGCCGCCGGGAGGAGTCCTCGGTCAGCCAAATCCAGGTGACTCGACTATACGGCCGGCAATTACTGTGCTGAACCGACAGCAGCCGCTGCCCCAAGATCAACTCGCTAATATGTTCAATGACAATCGGTAGTTGGAGCCGATTGATCCGGACAGACGGCACAACGCTGGTGGCCGGCAGCTATTTCCAGGACCACCAACACCACCGGCGCCTCGGCCACCTCCTATTGATCATCACTACCAGTACCAAGGAGACCGTCAAGAGCATCATTATAGGCCTCAGACGCCACCACCGCTGTATCGGCAAGCGTCCGCGTCGTATGATCCATACGAGCCGATACAGCAAGACAACCGGACATGGGCCGATCTGATCGCAGATGTCATGCGCGATCAATTCTGCCTCAAACCAAAAGATTCAGGGAACATGTATCGGTATCCCTATCCAGAGCAGTTCGAGCGGATCCCGTTGCCCAACCGATACAAGATCCCATATTTTTCGAAGTTCTCAGGGCAAGACAACGTTTCAACCTACGAGCATGTTAGCCGATTCTTGACGCAATGCAGTGAAGCATCGGCTACGGACCCGTTGGGAGTTCGATTGTTCCCTCTTTCCCTTTCAGGATCAGCCTTTACTTGGTTCTCCTCATTGCCCTACAACTCGATTCAGAGCTGGGCCGATCTTGAAAAACAATTCCACAGCTACTTCTACTCCGGCAACCATGAGATGAAGTTGTCGGACCTCACCAGCATCAGGCAAAAACACAACGAATCGGTCCAAGACTACATCCAACGCTCTAGAGAGATGAGGAACCGATGTTACAGCCTGGTGCTATCGGACGCCTAGCTGGCCGATCTAGCCTTTCACGGCTTAATCGCGCCAATCCAAGAGCGATTCTCTGCGCAGGACTTTGACAACCTAGCCCACTTGGCGCAGAAGGTGACGGCCCACGAGCAGCGATTCTAAGACACCAGGAAGGCCGTCAAAAATATAACCCAGGTCGTTGTTGAATCAGACTACGGGTTCGATGATGATGACGCAGAAGTGGCAGCAGCCGAATGGGCCAAGAACAAGAAGGCCATCGTCTGCCAATGGCTGCTGAAGACGGCTAAAGAGAAAAGATACGATTTCGACATCACCAAGGCCGACAAGATCTTTGATTTGCTGCTCAAGGAAAAGCAGATTCAGTTGCCTGAGAATCACGTGATCCCGTCGGCCGAAGAGTTGAAGAAAAAAAAATATTGCAAGTGGCACAACTCCACATCCCACGCCACCAATGACTGCAAGGTCTTTAGACAGCAAATCCTGTCGGCGATCGAGGAAGGGAAGCTGAAGTTCGCCGACTCAAATCGGCCGATCAAGGTAGATGGCAATCCCTTCCCAGTCAACGCGGTCCAAGCCGGCCCCAGGCAAGCTGATCGACAGAACAGAATGGCGCACGGCTTAGTCAATACATCGATCGGGGCCAAGGCAGAAGGCGATCAAATTGAATGTCACGCCGCGCCAATTAATATGGTGCGCCTAGTCATCAGATCGGCCGGCCGACGGCCAATCCATGAATGTAGCCGATACCGCCATCAGTACCGGTCTCGGCAGGAAGAAGCTTACAATGAAGCACCTCGTCGGCGCGAGCCAGACACCCAAAGCCGACGATACGAGGTGAACCACGACAATGCCGACCCACATTGGCATTGTGATTTTTTCAGGTACTGCTAGGAATCCGACATGAGACCGCCAACATTGGACGATTGCCCAGCCTGCAACGATCGTCGCAACAACGACCACAGAAGATCACCGTCTACAAGTCCAACCCGGTTCGTCCCTAGAGCCGTCCAGTTAAACCAGAGGCGGCGGTCTGTCCATGATCGGCTCAGTCCGATCCACCAGGATTTCTTCATCGATGAAAACCATGATGGGAACAACCGCAATGAGGAAGAGGCTGACGATGAGGAATCGGCCAATCCCTAATGGTTCCCGTCCGATCTCTTCACAAAGAGGCAGAAAAGAAGGGTTCAACGGCTTAAGCGTGAAGGGAGAGAAGACAAGGTCCAGCAAATGATTTACGAACAGCATCGTCGGCTCGGCAAAATCAAAAAGCGATGGGTGCCCAAAGAGAAAGCTGCCATAGTCGACGAAGAGCAAGCCGAGAAAAGCCCAGCCGATCAAGCCAGGAGGGCAGCCAAAGGGAAAGGCAAAATTTCTACATCGGTTAATATGATATTCATGCTTCCGGCCGAGTTCGGTGCTCCTGAAGCCGATGCAGACACCATTGAAGATGACCCGGCGAGACTAGCAATCTCACCAGATCAGGTTGTCTTCGATAACCAGAAGGAACCGAAAATCGGCACCTAAAGCCGTTATACGTTTAAAGGATTCATCAACGGCAAGCCGATTTCCAAAATGCTAGTTGACGGGGGAGCTGCAGTCAATCTCATGCCTTACCCAACATTCAGAAAACTAGGCAAGGGGGCCGAAGACCTGATAAAAACCAACATGGTGCTCAAAGACTTCGGCGGCAACCCATCGGAAACCAAGGACGTCCTCAACGTTGAACTGACCGTCGGCAACAAGACCGTGCCCACAACATTCTTTGTCATCGACGGGAAGGGATCTTACGCTGCTTGCTCGGAAGGGCTGGATACACGCTAGCTGCCGCATCCCTTCTACAATGCATCGAGCCGATCCAATGGGACGGCGACAAGATCGAGATCGTGCCGGTGACAGTCGGTTAGTATCGTCAATGCCGATTTTCCGCTTTGGGAAATCGAAGGCATCGATTGTTTATCCGGGAAAATATGGCAAGCTGATTTTCTGAATGTTTCAAATTCCACAATACAGTCGATTGGAAATGACGAGCCGCAGCTACTACTTTGAACAAGACGAGGTGGAGGGCTCGAGCGTTCTCGGCGTAGCCACCACGGACGAAGACGATGGCAAGTTAGGGCAAGGTTTTACGTCGGCCGACGAATTAGAGGAAAGCGACATCGGCTCTGGTGATAAGCCGAGACCAACGTACATTAACAAAAATCTGTCTCCTCATTGTAGATCCTAGCTCATTGAATTATTAAAAGAATATAAAGATTGTTTTGCTTGGGAGTACTTCGAGATGCCCGGTCTTAGTCGATCGATAGTGGTCCATCAGCTGCCGATTAAGGCAGGCTATCGGCCGTTCAAATAGCCTCCCAGGAGGTTTAAGGCCGATATGTACAATGCAATTAAAGCAGAAATCACTCAGCTGTACAACGCGGGATTCATTCAGCCTTGCCGATACACCGAGTGGGTTTCAAACATCGTCCCAGTGTTAAAGAGAAAGGGTAAACTTAGGGTGTGCATCGATTTCAGGGACCTAAACAAGGCAACCCCTAAAGACGAATACCCAATGCCGATAGCTGATCTGCTTGTCGATGCTGCTTCAGGTCACAAGATTATCGGTTTCATGGATGGCAATGCAGGATATAACCAAATATTCATGGCCGACGAGGACATCCACAAGACCGCTTTTCGGTGTCCCGGCGCAATCGGCCTGTACGAATGGGTAGTAATGACGTTCGGCTTGAAGAATGCTGGGGCAACATATCAACGAGCCATGAATTACATCTTTCACGATATGATCGGCTCGCTGGTAGAGATATACATTGACGACGTGGTTGTCAAGTCAAGGGAGATAGAAGGCCACATAGCCGATCTGAAACAAGTGTTAGAACGGACGAGGAAATACGGTTTAAAGATGAATCCGCTTAAGTGCGCGTTCGGCGTATCGGCCAGGCAATTCTTGGGATTTCTCGTCCATGAAAGTGGGATTGAAGTTACACCAAGGAGCATAAATGCTATCAAGACAATTCAACCTCCGAAAGATAAAAAGCAACTCTAGTCATTGATCGGCAAGATAAACTTTATCAGACGGTTCATAGCCAACCTCTCAGAAAAGATGGAGCCGTTCACACCACTGCTTCGACTGAAGGCCGATCAGACGTTCACATGGGGGGCAGAGCAGCAAAAGGCGTTAGACAACACAAAAGATTATCTAAGCTCCCCTCCAGTTTTAATGCCTCCACAAAAGGGGATATCGTTCAAGCTGTACTTGTCAGCCGACGACAAATCAATCGGCTCAGTCCTAATCCAAGAGGTCGATGACAAAGAAAAAGCCATTTTCTATCTCAGTCGACGATTGCTAGATGCAGAGACAAGATATTCACCCGTGGAGAAGTTATGCCTATGCCTCTATTTTTCATGTACAAAGTTAAGGCACTATCTACTGTCCAACGAGTGTATGGTAATTTGCAAGGCCGATGTAGTCAAGTATATGCTATCGGCTCCAGTGCTCAAAGGAAGAGTCGAGAAGTGGATCTTCGCACTAACAGAGTTCGACCTGAGGTACCAGGCACCAAGGGCAGTCAAAGGGCAAGCCATAGCCGATTTCATTGTGGAGCACAGAAATGACTCAATCGGCTCAGTGGAAATTATGCCTTGGACCCTGACGTTCGACGGCTCGGTTTGCACCAACGGCTGTGGCATCGGCTTGGTCATCATTTCGCTTAGGGGGGCAAGCTTCGAGTTTGTTTTCGCCATCAACCCCCATGCTATAAACAACCAAGCCAAATACGAAGCCGTCCTTAAAGGATTACACCTGCTCAAGGAAGTTGAAGCCGACGCCATCGAAATAATGGGAGATTCATTATTGGTCATCAGCCAGTTATCAGGAGAATATGAATGCAAAAACGACGCGCTGATGGTCTATTATCGGCAATGCCGGGAATTAATGGACGGTTTTCGGCTAGTTACTTTGAAGCATATCCCCAGAGAGCAGAACACAGAGGCCAATGACTTGGCTCAGGGGGCATTAGGCTATCGGCCGATGCTGAAAGAAATAGACATAGACGTGGCCGCCATTACGGCCGATGATTGGAGGTTTGAAGTTTACAACTATCTCAGAAATCCTTCTCAATCGGCTACGAGGAAGCTACGATACAAGGCATTGCGGTACGTGTTGCTCGATGAAGATCTGTACTATCGGACGATTGACGGCGTGCTACTCAAGTGCTTGGGAGCCGATCAGGCTACGGTGGCCATCGGGGAAGTACATGAGGGAATTTGTGGCACACATCAATCGGCCACAAAATGAAGTGGTTGCTTCGTCGAGCAGGGTATTTCTGGCCGACGATGCTGGAGGATTATTTCAAGTACTACAAGGGCTGCCAGGACTGCCAGAAGTTCGGCGCTATACAACGAGCACCAGCATCGGCCATGAACCCAATCATCAAGCCGTGGCCGTTCAGGGGATGGGGCATTGATATGATCGGCCAGATCAATCCACCCTCAAGCAAAGGACACAAATTTATCCTGGTAGCAACATATTACTTCACAAGATGGGTGGAGGCGATTCCCCTCAGAAAAGTGGATTCAAAGGACGCAATCGAGTTTGTCAAAGAATACATCATCTACCGATTTGACGTTCCACAGACAATAACAACAGACCAGGGATCTATCTTTCTATCGGACGAATTTGTTCAGTTTGCCGACGACATGGGGATCAAGCTGCTTAATTCGTGGTCGTACTACGCACAAGCCAACGGCAGGCCGAGGCCTCAAACAAAAGTTTGATCAAGTTGATTAAAAGAAAGATCTCTGAGTATCCTAAGCAATGGCACAGCCGATTAGCCGAGTCAATGTGGGCGTATCGGATGGCATGCCACGGGTCAATCCAAGTCCCTCCGTACAAACTGGTCTATGGACAGGAAGTAGTGCTGCCATGGGAAAGTGTCGTCGGCTCAAGGCGCATTCAGCTACGGGATCAACTCACGCCGACGATTATTATCACGATGGTGGACGAATCGAAGATTTAGTTCGTCCGGGATGAGGGCCTTAGAAAAAGTCACAAAAGATAAAGAACGAGTAGCCAGACATTATAATAAGAAGGTGGTGCCTAAATCTTTTGAAGAAGGCGAGCTCGTTTGGAAACTTATATTGCCGATCGGATCTAGAGACAACAAGTTCGGCAAATGGTCACCAAATTATGAAGGGCCTTTCAAGATCCACAAATGCGTCTCTAAAGGAGCTTACATGCTTAAAGGACTGGATGGAGAGATATTCGGAAGGGATCTTAATGGAAAATATTTAAAGAAATATTATCCAAGCGTGTGGATCAACTCGTGATCCGGCTATGGTTACTTCAGCCGATTTACGACAGCCGATGTCTTACATTTACGAGGCATCGCCTTTAGGCATTATTTATGCAACATTTTGTGCAAAGTTTCCTACGATCGGCTCATGATTGGCCAATAGGGATGGCCAGGGCGCACGAACGGCTCTCACTCACAATTTTATCGACAACGAAGCTATCAACAAAACTTGGGGAGCATGTACATACACAAGCCGATCGCAAAACCAGGCCGATTGCAAAATCAGGCCGATTGCAAATATCTGAAGAAATATTACCCCAGTATTTGGGTCAATGACTGAATCGGTGTGACAGTCGCCAATTTTTATTCATAATCGGTGTAAAACCATTTTTTATTACATATCTCCTAGGTAATCTCTGATGGCCGCCAGGGCTCGGTTGACGGTCTCTGGAGACTCTATCTCTAAAGCATCCAAGATCAGATACTCTAGCCTAGTGACCCTTACATCGGTGGTTGTGATTAACAATTCGTTGGCAAGTCGTGTCTGCCTCGCTTGCAGCCTGTCGAGACGCATGAGCGTTGAAGACGCCAAAGGAATAGCGGCTGGAACACTACCGAGGTTGATCGGAGGCCTGGCCACCGGATGACGAGCGTCCTGTTCCCTGAAGCGCTGCAAGTTGATTTTCACTTGTCGGGCTTGGCTAGCCGTCAGTTCATGCGGGGTGTCCATGATCGCTAGAATCATCCGTAGGGGATGGAGCGACTGCGAGAAGATTAACTCCTGAGTACTTAGAGAAAAGAAATGGCGAGGATGGATGGGTTGGAAAATCACCTGGTTCACCGATGAGCTTGAGGATGCCATGAGGGATCTTGCTGAGAGCTTGGAAACCTGGACTTTGTAAACCTGGAGAGTGAGTTTCTTCTTCGGCTATGATGTGCTCGGGAAGGCCTGAAGGGGTTCATTCATAGAAAGAAAAGATGCGGTTTCGGATGTGAAAGATCGCGGCCAATATGAAAGTCGAAGAGGTCATCATTAAAGGCATTGGGAATCGTTGAATGGTTGGTGACTACTCAAGACCGGATACCCGCTGTTCAGCACTCACGGGTCTTTGAAATACGTGTTCGGGTCAGTCAGGCGGCAAAGCGGATAAGTCGATTGATTACTAAGAGTCAAGTAGCAGAGGATGATTACTGATGGTGCGGGGCGTGAAGTGCGGCCGACCAATTTCTTGACCTGAAAAGAACGGTTCAAATCAGATGCAGGGATTATTACGGAGCCAAATCTGGTGAAGTAAAAGCTTACCGGCCGATGTTTTGCTGGGGGACTTGGGACCGGTGGGACGTCGGCTAGGGCGTTGACCGACTCAGGGCTCGAAACCCCGGGTTTGGTCGCCGCCCCAACAGCCACCGGCACTTCCTCACTGGCGACGGTATCGAGGAACTGTGCGACGGCCGGATCCAAGGGAGGGAGGCTATCGGCGCGCCGCCGGTTTCGTCTTCTTGACCTCTTGGGGGCGGGCGCGGCCGACGGCATTGGAGGTGGTGCAGCTTTTCTCTTCTGTGCGATCGGCTGACGCACCTGCCCTCGCAGCAGTGACGCCAGCTTCAGCGCCTCCCAGCCGATGGCTGATGGAGCGAGGCCGCCCCCATCCAGGACGCCTAAGCTATATTCGATGGGGCGCCCGGAGTTGCTCACCGTTGGCCGCTCCGTCTCCGTCTCCTGCAGATCAAAGGGCAAACGTCAATCGGCTATATCAGCCGATGATAAGGAGGAGGAAATCAGTTGGGACTTAGAGCTTATCGAGGATCTCCTCGGGCTGGAGAAGGTCGACATAATGGGACGACCGCGATGGAAGATGTGGCGCTTGATTTCAGCCCACCGGCGGTCATAAGCGACGCTTTTCTTGGTGCCAATGTCATCCACGCCAACGTCGCCGAGGGGAGGGTCGGCTATATTTAGCAGCCGATCCATTATTAGATCTTGGCTGACCACTCCCCTCGTTTCGATCTTGTCGGCATAGAAGAAGCCGATAGGCAGCTGCTCAAGGCCGAACTGCCTTGCTGCCGACACCGGGTAATAAAACTCGTAACTCTTGGGCACTGATCGGCCCTGATGGACCCCGGTCGACAAGATGCACGGGGATAGAGTGGCGATGAACAGCTCCCTGCATCTCGGGTCGTCGGCTGAGTTGATGTCTTCCCAATTGAAGTCGCCGGCAACTCGAGCAACCTCCGGTCCCGGTAAAAATACGAGGCGCGGTTTTCGTGAGATAGCCCTTCGTAGAGGGCTATGAACCATTCGGCCAGCGAGCCGGCGATTGTTTTGGGCTGCGTGGGTGGCGCCGCTTCTCCGTAGCTCATGCACCTCCCGGTGGTGATCTCGGTTGCCGTCGTTATCTTCAATCGGCTCCAGCCTTGGATATTCAGCTTCTGTCAGAGGGGGCTAACCAGCTATCTTTTGGGTCACCAGCGCAAGCCAGATCTGAAGAAACCACCAGGGGCCGCCCGTGTTGATTGGAGCATCGGCGGCTATCTTCGCGGTGGCCTGATGCAACATCTGGTATAAGTAGCCGAGGAGGTACTTCCCCAGCGTGAGTTTCCCTCCATCGGCCAGGACTTCGGTTACGACCTACCGGTTGGCGGTCGGCCCACGGCTCGATCCACGAACACGAATTTTTCGAGCCACATCATCAAGAATGCGGTGTGCTCCCGTGGTCGACCGTTCCGTCCCTCATGTTCTGGGTGATAAAGCCGCTCCACCCGCCGATGGCCTTGGTTTTGAATTGATGCTGCCCTTTTCGGCTCAAGGTGCTAGGGTTGGCCGACGACTCGATGTCTAGCCCGGTTGTCATATACACGTCGGCCAACGTGATAGTCATCGGCCCTTGCCGAAAGATGAAGGCATTGAAGCTGTCGTTACAGAAGTAAGGTGGGGCCGATAGAAACAGTTCATCTTTTTCCATGCCGACAATGGATAGTTCCAGACACTGAGCGATCCCGGTTTCCTCCCACTGAGTGTACTTGGCCGATCGCACCCTCTTATACCACTCGACCCAGGCTGCGTCGGTGGTCGGCCAGGATTTGAATGTTCCATTCTAGTGGGCGAGGGATGGCTTGGCGGTATTAAAAGGAATCCGGTTGGTTTCGGCTATGATTATATCGGCTGGATCCGTGTTGCCGATGGGGCCGAGAAAGTATCTTTCCGCTTGTGACAGATTGGGGATAAGCACTTGATGTGACAGGTGCTACAGTTCAGAAAAGAGAAGAGAGGCGCTAATCAAGAACGGTTGCGCATTACAGTTCAAAGAGGGGAAAAGTACTAATTGTGAAAATAAAGGAAAGTGCTACTCAAAAAATGATTGAACGAAATATTGATACAATATGTTCAAGGAAGCAGGTTCGAAAGAAAAAGAGAGTTGTAGATCGAAAGGAATACCTCAGAGAACTCGGCCATGGCGGCGGCCGGAATAGCGGCGGTTACGGATGGCGCGGCGGTGGTGGCTGGCGTAGCGGAGGTGCTCGAAGCAGTGACGGTGGAGGCCATCGGTGCGCTTTTTATCACATAGCGTATATAAGTTAGATCAATGTTTAGATCTATCCTGTCATTGGTTAGTTCTGTCAAGAACTTGCAGCCAATAGGGCTAGATCTAAAGGTTGGCTTCTTATATGCGGTATCCACCGTCTCAAGAAATATAAATCGGCTACAACAGATCGGGTCGTTCTTTTTATACTTAATGTTGCATCATGTTTGAACTATTAAGTCGTTCTTAGAGCTGCCAATGATCTGTTCGGATTGATTTATATTGTTTAGAGACAGTGCTGGGGTTTCAGCCGGCCTTATCTGGCCTGATATGTTTATTTTAATATATTTATTATTATATTTGTATTAGGACTGCCTCTTATGTTAAGATCGCATTCTCTTTGGCTATGCTGTAAACAAATATAATCTTTGTCTTATAATATTTTTAGATCTAAGTGATTTATATTGTCTCGGTACACTACCGATCTATCCCAGTAACTTGGTTTAAATGTGCTTTAAGACTTGAATTGCATTCTGTTAACATCTACAGCCGATCGGATAAATCTAGTTGTTGCCATTTAATGCATGTTGCATCGACACAATATCAAACGACACGTCATCGGCCACCAACCGATCGACTATCGATCTAACATTGTTTTCTCTTTTTAGTTTCTTGTTGGTTGCAGGATCAAATCAACTGGCACGCCTACGAACCTCAAGTAATAAATTTGGACCTGCACTAGAGTAAAGCAAATCTCTCAGGCCAGTGCATGGAAAATTTTCTCATCAACAACACCCTGCAGATTCGATTCAATACAGGAATATCGATCAAAAACACGCAGAATTCATAGCCGACCCTAGAAACATGAGAATATGTTTGTGTACGGATGGCATGAATCCTTTCGGAGACATGAACAGTTCTCATAACACTTGGTCAGTTTTGATTGCAAACTATAATCTATCGTCATGGTTGTGCTTCAAAAGAAAATACATTATGTTGTGCTTATTAATCCAAGGACCAAAACAACGTTGCAATCATATTGATGTGTTCTTCGAGCCTGTTATTGATGATCTTGAGACTCTCTGGAAACTAGGTGTGTAAACTTGGGATGTGTATGGTCAAAAGAACTTCAAACTACGCTTTCTATTATTCTGCACCATTAATGACTATCCCGCACTTGACAATCTTTCTGGACAAACTGTGAAAGGAAAGAAGGCCTACTCCGACTATATGGAACATACACGCAGTAGGTGGCTGAAGAAACAAGAAAGATGGTTTACATGGGTCATAGGAGATGGCTCCCGCTAACGTCACGCATTTAGAAGAAAAAAACTTTTCAACGGTAAGAGGGAACTTCAGCCTGCTCCCAAGAATTTATTCGGAGATGAGGTCCACAACAAGGTTAAGGACATAACTAATGAGTTTGGGAAGAAAAGAAAACGTAGTAAGGCAATGGACAAGGGTATGTGGAAGAAAAATCCATATTTTGGCGACTAATTTACTAGAAACATATGTGTGTGAGAGTTTGGATGGCCTATTGCTGAATATTCCCGGAAAGACGAATGATGGGTTGAAAGCGCACCTTGATCTATAGGAGATGAATGTTCACAGTGAACTCCTGTCTATAACAAATGCAGAGACAAGAAGAGTGTATATCCTACCAGCTTACCACACCTTGTCGAAGGATGAAAAGATCAATGTTATCATGCCTGAAAGATATTAAAGTTCCATCAGGCTATTCAGTAAGGATAAGTAAGTACGTTAAATTGGACGATCTAAAATATGCTGGAATGAAGCCTCACGATTGCCACGTACTAATCACACATATCTTGCCAATTGCTATCAGAGGCATTCTTCCACCCAAATTCCGCCACATGATCCAACGTCTGTGTGCCTTCTTCAATGCAATCGGTCAGAAGGTTATAGATCCCGAAGATCTAGATGAGTTGCAGATCGATATTGTCAATACCCTCTGTCACATGGAGATATTTTTTCCGTCGTCTTTCTTTGATATCATGATTCATCTCCCTGTTCATCTTGTGAAGCAAACAAAACTATGTGGCTCAGCTTGTCTAAGAGAAATGTGTTCGTTCGAGAGGTACATGGGAGTTCTGAAGTCGTATGTTTGAAACAGAGCAAAACTGGAGGGGAGCATCATTAAAGGTTACATGACCAAGGAAGTTATTGAGTTCTGCATCGATTACATGTCTGAGGCCGATCCTATCGGAGTTCCAGCGTCTCGTCACGAAGAAAGGTTGTCAGGTGTTGGCACAATAGGCGAGAAAAGAATTGTGCCCAATCAAGCCTCCTAAGCGCAGGTTCATTTCACTGTGCTCCAACATATGGCCGAAGTTGCCCCATACTTTGAGGGGCATTTAGCAAAAATCCGACAGGAGAACTTGGGGCGATCGGATATGTGGATTAACAGAGAACATAACTCTCGGTTCAACGAATGGTTCAAGAATTATATTACAATGTCGACAGATGTCTCAAATGAGATAGTATTGATGTTGGGGATGGGACCATGCTAGGACATAGACACATGGCAAGGATACGATATTAACAGATACATGTTTTACACCTTCAAACAAGATGACAAAATCACAGTGCAAAACAGCGGAGTCCGTATAGATGCCTTCCAGGATCAAGTCAGATCTGGAGCTGAACTATGTGAAGTTCAAAGTCCATTTGTTTTGTTGCCGTTGGATGAATATATGCCTTCGTGTCAAAGTCAACAAGGAAGGTCTTTAATAGATCTATCCAAGGTTGGATATGCCGATGAACCATTCGTACTTGTGAAACAGGTCGAGCAGATTTTCTACATAAAAGACCATGCAAACAAGAAGATGCACATCGTTAGGGATGGCAAGCGTCGAATTGTCGGGGTTGACAACATCGTCGACGAAGAAGAATACAACCAAAATCTTCATGTAAGACTTCACATCGACCTCGACGATGATCCCTAAGAGGATGTGGTATATGCTCGTTAAGATCATACGAAAGGCATAACCTTGTGACTCATGCCTTTGTACTTATTTGTTTTGCTATTTCTAGTAATGAATGAAGTATTTTTTATTAACAAGCCTTTTGCAAAAAATATTTAGTGAATTATATGAAAATAGTAATTTTTATAGTGAATTTAGTTAATTTGGTGAATTATTTAGTGAAAGAAATAAATTATTTACTAAATTATTGTACTTTACTTGTATTATTTAGTGAATTATTATATTTTACTAAATTATTTTGTCTACATTACAACAATGGTCAACTAAGAAAGAGCAAACAAATATAAAAATTAATTTGTTTATATGTACAAATGGAAAAGTCCTATCGGTGTCGGTCCTTAAGTCAGGCCCGATAGAGATGACATCATCTCTATCAGGCTTAATCTTTGAGCCTCTCATGGATGAGATCATCCATGATGGGCTTTAGACTAAGTCCGATAGAGATGACATCATCTCAATCGGGCTTAAACTTAAGCCCGTCTCGGATGTGTTTCAAATCATTTAGTCTAGGGCACCAATTCAAATCTACACATTAGCGCGAAAAATTTCATCACTCACTCTCAGAACCCTAGCGCCCTCATGCCGCCATCATCGTCGGTCGCTGACCCAGCGCCATCGTGCCGCCGCCCGTCTCCATCCCTGAGTCTGGTGCCGTCGTCCCCGAGCCCGGCGCCGTCGTCCCCGAGCCTGAGCGCCGTCGTCCTCCCTCGCCACCCTCTGCATCCTTGCTGTCGTCCTTCCTCGCCCGAGCGGCGACACCCTTTGCTCCAGGTATGTCCACCTAGCCCCATCACTGCCCGCTATGCCCGGTTGTATAATTTGGATGATATGTGGAAGAATTTGGACAGTAGGCTGTATAATTTGGACTTTTCTTGAGCTCGACCAATTTGTTAACAGTGGGTTGTATATTTTGGATGAATGATATGCTCGTATTGTTAGCTAACTAAAATCGATTTGCACTTTTGTATGACTTAATGGATGCACACTGTTCTGATCATTAAAGGAAAGATGCAATTACCTTTCAATACGTTTTTAGTGAATTTTAGTGAATTTTAGCCGCCGACCCCAGTACGCTGTGAATTTTAGAGATTTCATGAATTTTATTGTCAATTTTGTATAGTAATTTTAGTGAATTTTAGACGTCGACCCCAGTACGTTGTGAATTTTAGAGATTTCATGATTTTATTGTCAATTTTGTATAGTAATTTTAGTGAATTTTAGCCGCCGACCCCAGTACGTTGTGAATTTTAGAGATTTCATGAATTTTATTGTCGATTTTGTAGAGTAATTTTAGGGATACATTATTATGCATGTATGGATTTATGTATGTATGGTATATTGCGGTATTTAAGTTAGTGCATAGTGAAATTTAGTGGAATTTGAAAAGATATTTTGCAAACGTTAGTGAACCGATTCTATTTTAATGTGAGAAGAAGCGCTATTTTAGTGTTATTTGGGATATTGGACTTGTGATATAGTGGTAATTTAATTAATTTTTTAATTTTGTGATTTTGTACGTTATTTAGATGATGTCTCGGCACGACGAACCAATGTCGGCGACAACTAGTGGGTCCACAAGTACACAGACCCTTAGGAGCGGAAATAAAATCCCAAAGGAATGGTACACTATAACAAAGGTAGACCTCCTATGAGTGCCGACCGCTCCCCTGTAAGTGTGCAAGAAGTTCATGTCGATCTTCAGAATAATAGGGAGACAAAACTTCAGTATTTTGAATGATCACATCAAGCAAGTGCCAGATGTGGAGAAGGAAACTACTTTACTGAAGTTCAAGGAGAGCTTCGAATATCCTGCAGCCGACGAGGACAGGCTAAAGCGAACGACTTTCAAGACGATGGGACCAACTTGAAAAAACTTTAAGTCCAAGATGGTCACCGAATACGTCTTCAACCCCAGCAGCCCGGAGCCATTCGGGAACTTCCCCTTCATCCCGCCAACAGTGTGGGAGAAGTTCTACGAGAAGAAATCAACCGTTGAATCCCAAGCCAGAAGCGAGGCTTATGGGGCACTCCATGCTCGGAACTTGCACCTGCACTGGCTTGGCACCGGAGGATATGTCGGAAAGCAGGAGCAATTAAAGAAAGAGGATGAGGCGGCAGAGGCATCGAACATGTTGCCTCCATTTGTCGATATCCCGCACCCACGGGCAAGGAGCTGGGCAAGGGCAAGAAGTGTGAAGAACAGTGATGGAACAATCACTTTGCCAAATGCCCAACATCAAATAGTGTAAGAAAATATTGTAAGTGTCTCATCTTAATATGTTTATTTTTTTACACAAATCATACTCTCGATTTATACCGAACTCACTTGGTCTACAGAAAGAGTTGGTTGCCGTGAGACAATCCTCCCAAGAGGCCTGCTCTTCTAGACGTGAGGATGACATCCTCACGCAAGCGTTGGGCACCAACAAACACCGTGGACGGACAAGGGGCGTTGGCTCTACCGTCCCCTGAAAATATGAATTTCTAGAATACGCGGGGCAATATAAGAAGCGGACCCTCACGAAGGCGGAAAAAGATGCACGCTTGTTAACACTGAAATTTGGTAATTGAGTTCCTAAGTCCGCAAAGGTGAAGCGGAGTCAAATCGGCTGAGGACAGGAATCGCATCGGCTGAAGGAGTGATCGACTACGAAGCCAATCGTCTAAGGATGGATCGAACAGGGACAGCCGATAGCCGATTCCGGGTCTAGAAGAGATGAGACCGTTTCTAATTTAGAAGTTTGAGGATAAACAGAGGATTCGGTTGCTAATTACGCGTTAAATGATATTGCCACTTATGGATAGAGTCCTGTAACGGCAATTGTATCTGTAATCTAGAGATTTGTTAGACTGTTAGTTGTAACACGGCATGGGTCCCGCTTGGGATAATGTAGTGTTTTAAATAGTGGTTTAGATAGAGTCTAGGATCTTTATAGATAATTGTATCTTGGGTATAAATAGGACCCGAGACCCTCTGTATAACATTATTATTCATACACAATCAAATCTTCGACGCATCGCCAACTTTTCCTTTTCAGACGAGCACTTTGTTTGGCTACGGGCTGCATCGTTTCGATCCCCAGATCTAGGTAAATGTTTGTCATTAGTGGTATGATTTACTGCTTCTAGTGCTTCCATCGCAATGACACATTAGAATCAGGAGTTTGTACTGCGCTATTTATCATATAACGCATATAAATTAGATCAATGTTTAGATCTATCTTGCCATTGGCCAGTTCTGTCAAGAACTTGCGATCAGTAGGGCTAGATCTAGAGGTTGGCTGGTTTATATGTGGTATCCACCGTCTCGAGAGGTATAAATCGACTGTGACAGATCGGGTTTTTCTTCTGATACTTAATGCTGCATCGGGTTCGAACTATTAAGTCATTTTTAGAACTATCAATGATCTGTTCGGGTAGATTTATATTGTTTAGAGACAGTGCCGGGGTTTCAGCCGGCCTTATCTGCCTTGGTATATTTCTTTTAACATATTTGTTATTAGATCTGTATTAGGACTGCCTCTTATGTTAAGATCGCACTCCTGTCGGACGCTGTCAGCCGAAATCGGCTTGTCATCAGCAGCCGATAGCCGATCTCTAGGCTATGCGATGATTTAGGAGTGATATCTTTCTATAAGATTCACCGGAGTACTAGCCGATTCCTTGTTAGCTTTCCAGCATCGGTTAGGTTATCAATCCATATATTTATTATTCTTCACGATATTTGGGTAAAGTGGCTGATGCTGTCTCAGTATAGCCGATCCATTACAGCCACTTGACTTAAATATAGTTTAGAATAGCGTATATATGTCCATGGATTCCCTCAGCCGATTCCGTGAGGATCTAACCTAACACTTAACGTATATTCCTTTGTTTTTCTTGTTGATTGATAGATCAAATCAACTGACACGCCCTGCATAACGTAGGCAGCCGAGAAGGACCTGCACTGGAGCTAAGCAAATCTCCCAGGCCAGCGCGTGAGAGAGATTTCTCGTCAACAACGCCTTGCTGAGAGGATCCGGGAGCAGGCCAGAGCCGAACTGAGCTCTGAATTTGACCAGAAGCTAGTCCAGGTGGAGGCACGGATCAGGCAACAGATCTGAGCCGAGCAACATACCATTGAGCCCGTCGCCGCTCAATATCGAGAAAGTCCAACGCAAAGGCAGAGCAGTTGCACATCAACTGAGGCGGCAGAAAATCCACCACTAGTCCTAGCCGTCGTCGATCATATAACGGTAAAACTCTCGGCCACAATGCGTAACAGTCTTAACAAATCCATATATTATATACTATTCTAAAACTAAGGATGAATCTATCACAGAAACTGACTAACTGCGTGCTAACAGTTAGGGTGATGCCCTCCTTCACGGTTCCAGCGGCCGAGGGACTAGCTTTCAAGCCGACCGCCGATACAAGAGTGTATGGGGCGCAACTGATGACCGACCATGCTAAAGTGCAAGTGGACACGGTGAAGACCGAATGGGCCCATTTGCCACTGTAACATCTACCAAACGACAAGATCCTAACCCTAGGAGATGCACGTGGAAGCTTTATCTAATGGCTCAAGGACCGACCTCATTGACATCAAGTTGATTCCGAGGTCAGCCACTGCACCGAGCACTCGTCCGCTGCTAAAACCTGCACCTACTCCTTTAGCCCCCACAACTCCCGCTCGTTTTTCACAAGTTGATGAGCTACAATATGACACAGATTTTGGGGGCGATCACATGGAGGCTGACAGCACGACAATCCTTAATGCCCCACCGATGAAAAAACCCAAGAGGGCACGTTCCTCTCCTTCGTAGATAACTATCGAAAAAACTACGGCAAGGGGGAGAGGAAGAGGAAAAGACAAGGTCCATGCCTCGCATCTAGCTCCAAAGAAGCTAGACATAGGAAAAGGGCAGGAAGCACGTAAGAAGAGCGTTGCTCCGACGTTGTTCCAACTAGGCATGTTGCTGGTTGGAGACGACGCCCTAGGAATGGTAGCCGACGATTGGAAGGAGCTCCACCACTACTATATGGAGAAATCAAACGCTAGGAGGACGAATAGGGAGAGTGACATAATAGGCAATCACGATCGACAACCATTTCTTGGGCCAAAAAATTATATTGTCATAGACTTCAGGGATCTGTTCGACCTCTACGGACTATGAGCACTGGACACAACTCCACTTAAGTGCTACTCCTTGTAAGTATTATTGTGTTTCTCAATTTGGTAACAACAATCCTTATAACATACTTTATAAGAGCGTTTGTCTGGTGTGTAGATATAGTTGGAAGTGGTGTCAGAAAAATACACCAGAAGTGGCCTTCCTCAATCCACAAATGGTCACAGTAACCAATCTCCAAGGTGACCACAAGGAAATGATAGACTACATATATGACTTCTTGTGGGCCCGCCAAGACAAGGAGTACATTTTGTGCGCCTACAATCAATAGTAAGTGTGTACCCTAAATATATACAATTGCATGACACGTTTAGCTTTGATATTTAACTTTCACTATATTAATGTTGCAGTGCCCGTTGGATCTTTCTGATCATAACGCCAAAGTAGAGTACATGTCATTACATAAACTCCAAAATCAATAAAAACTATGATTGGACCCCCGGTCCAAGAAGCAATAAATGAAGCGTGGGGCCTATATGTGGAGAAAGAAGACCTCCATAAGAAAGGACAAAAAAGCCTCATCCATAAAAAGGACTTTCCGGTCAAACAACAAGTTGGCGACTAATGTGTATTCCATGTGTGCCACAACATGTGAATTCTGTACAATAAACAGGTGAAGACTTTGGTCGAATTTGAGATTTATGATCTCAATTATGATATATACTATATATATATCGACTTGTTTTGAAGTATGTATATGTAGAAAAATATATTTTGAAGTATGTATATGTAGAAGAATATATTTAAGTTTGCGCCTGTCCGCTTTGAGGAGATTAGAGAGGAGATAGCAGACTTCATCGTCCGCGGTATAGTGCACCGTATAGGAATGTTTATGTTAAAGCCCGATTAAGATGTTTATGTTAAAGCTCGATTGAGTTATTAGTTATCTGTGATGGGCTTTAGTTGGGGCCAATTAAGATAATATTACTGGTGACGGGTCTTTGTTTGACTGGTCTTTTGGGTCAAATCTATCGGTGATGGGCTTTAGTTTAGACCCGACAAAGATAAATGCATCGGTAACGGGCTTTTGTCCGATAGAGATGACTTCTCACATCACTGATTTTTGCGCCGTAACGGATGCTATACCCGACATAGATAAGGGTTGTTATCCGATTGAGATGATGGTAACTGTTGTAGTGCTGATTGCTATATTTTAGAATAGAAAGATACTGAACCATGCAATATTTTGTTATTTTCTGAGCTATTTCATATCGATTAACGTAAAAAAGGACAAAGGTTTCCAACGGAAAGATACTGAACCATGCAATGTCAAAGATGAAGGCTCGTCAATTCATCGTCTTTGAATCAGCTCAATTTTTATCGGGTCATAACCATGAAAATTCAGTGGCAATTTGACCAATAAAAAATATATCTGTTTGCAGTGCTTCTGAAGAAATGAAGTAGCAGTATCCCAACGGCAGCCATGCATAGCCAGATAGCTAACAAATTATTACTACTAAGCTAGTGAGAAATACTGGTACTGAATCACTTATAATCCTACATAATATACTAGCTAGTATCATTTCTTCTCCCCTGAAATATAACCATCTTGACTGGAGCAAATAGTCCTTAATTTTTACCTTGTTAATTAATGCCTCTCACTTCACCTACCTACCAGCAATTGTCTAAAATAACTTCATTACCTAGTACGTACCAACAAGTCGATCTGTTAGACTAGTTTGTATAAGACATTGATGATGCAACACCATCAGAAGATAGTATATGTATAGATACAGATGACGATTGTCGTTGACACAAAAGGTAATACGATGATTGCAACAATCCTGAAAGACAAGTCATGCATACAGTTTAATTAGCTGCATGCGTGTATATGGTCAAGGCAGATAAAGTTGCAATGACTTGTAGTGCATCCCTAAACAGTGTTACTTATGTAGCTTGATTATTTAATTTGTTGTTTGCCTAAAAAGGTTGCATGGTACCACCTTAAAAAAAAAAGGAAGCATGGAACCTATAGACTATTGGCATACAACAAACAGGGACGCTTAATTATAGCTTGAACGGCAAAAGTCATTGGTTTAGGATTAGTCTATAGGAAATTAATGCATGACTAGGCATGATGTTGTTCATTCATGTATGTTTATATATATGAATCAATTCAAACTGCTAGTGGCCATTTGAAGACTGGATATTTTGCGCGTGGGTAATTGCTTGCTTCTACCCGGCAAATTAGGAAACATAGTTCTTAGATTAATTATTGCTTGATGGATGTGGCGATCAGAGCAGCCATAACAGCACTGCAGATTGGTGTGTTCCAACAAACTCCACAATGGACTTTCTTTGAGACTCCCCATATGGATAGCCGAAAATATTTTTTTAAAAAAATATAATACAAATATAGACATTCATAATACGTATATCCTCTATAAATGCATACATGCATATCCTATTCTATAATTAAACACCCTTTAAAAACTAAATTAGTTTGAGATGATGAAGTCATTACAGACACTGTCAACGGGTACATCATCTACTGCAACTGAAAATCTCTTTGAAAATATTTTTTCCTACTTCTAGTATATTATATATTCCTATTACATATTTTTATTAGAATTTTTGGCTAGAAACGGTAGAAATGGTATCTGGAATATGTGAAAAAGAACGCAACAGGGAGAATTTTAGATAATAATTATCAAATGGTCTAGCACATTTGCTGCCTAATGAAGGATGACGTAAGAAATAGAAATAGAAGGCCTAGGATAGAGTCGCAATATATAAAACAATCTTTTGTGAACTTCTCTGAAAGGTATACAGGACCCGTACCCAGCTCTATAGTATAGTACATACAAATATATGTTTAATTAAATAAACACTCTATAATATAGTACATACAAATATATGCTTAATTACATAAACATCTTATCTAGACGTAGAGGGTTAGCATCCCTGAGGTCACACAAAGAGTCCAATCTGATGCTGAGCTGTGGTTGTACCTTCCAAACTCCAAAATGTTGATCATCTTTCATTATTAATATGACATATGCCACATTATATTTGACATACACATGGCAGTGGCACATCTATATAGCATATAGCATATGAAATCGTATGGATATTTGTCATTAGTCTCCTGTCGTTGAAAGAGATAGCAAACCGAACCTAGCTACCCTGCTTTAACTACACCGTAGAAAAAATTAAGTCTGCCATTACCTCTATTGTATTAGCTAGCGTGGTACCATTAATTCTTGGCTTCTAGAGGGCATATGGGTCATATTCCAAAAACTCCTATTAAATTAAAGTTGTTCAGTGAACTGAATGGATTATAATCACATGAGACTAGATGTAACACCACCACCTAAATATTTCTGAATTCAAAAGTTATTTGGTATAGTTCTATGAATAGTAATAATTCTTTTCTAGATCTCCAATTAATTAAGGCAAAAGTACGATCTACCCGTTAAACTTTTGGCATAGTCTGATTTACCCTATACACATCAAAACCAGACATTTTCAATCCTGAAATCTTCTATTCGAATGAATTATCCAATTCATTCTTGTTTGATGTAACAGACTATAACAAATAAAAAATAAAAATAAAAATAATAGGACCCACATATTCCCCTTGTTCTCCCTATTCCTCCACTCGCTATTTTTCTTTTCATATCGAGCCATCAGCCAGCAGCCGCATAATTGCTTCCTGCTGGTGATAGCTCATGCGTCCTTGGGTTTGACCTCGATGGGAGAGCCCAACACTACCGTCTCCAACTCACCCAACTCTTGGATCTTCCATGCGACAACTATCTTCCTGAAAGAACTTGAGCTCGAACCATGTCACCAAGTTTCACCGCCGAGTCTTATTGAGCTCTGCCTCCACCACGTCCTCCCCCTTCTACTGACTAGAGAAGGGATCGGAGCGGGACTGTGGACGTCACTATATCCCCACCTTCACACTCTGTGTGCCACTCTGGGCTCCCGCAACTTGTACATGACGGTGGCCATCCCATTGTACATGGACACTAGCAGCGGCATCAACGACACCCCCAAACCTCCTCAGGACATGTTTGGTGCCCTCTGTGACGACCCGTATTACCCTTATGAGGTATTTTTAAGGATATTTTTCAATAACCGTGGAAGTTAACACATATTAATCAAACATATTTTCCAAATTACATATAAATCATGCTTTTGAAAATGCGGATTGTTTCACCGTCCCTCGGTGACCAGCCTCTCCGATGCTGAATTTTTAGCATTTTTAATTTTATTTTTTAAAAGATTTGTAAAAATAATTCGTGGTTTGAAAATATTGCAAAACTAATCGCCTCTCGCCCTTCGGTAGGGCAAGATTTAAAAATCGCCCTCCCAGAGGGCGTTTTTTCTGACGTGGTAGACGGTCGTTGGTCGCCGTCTGCCGCGCGCGTGTAATTTTGCATTTTGTCCCCTTCTTGCCCTTACAAAGGACGTTTTTCCAATGTGCAGTGAACAGTAATATAGTGAAGCACAGTGATGAATAATGCAGTGAATAGTAATAAACATTAAATGCACAGTGAAAAACGTCCTTTAAGGACGGAAAGAAGGCAAAATGCAAAATTACACACGCGTGGCGCGCCAAGCCGTCCGCCACGTCAAAACGCCTCCGGAGGACGATTTTAAATATCGTCCTCTGGAGGGCGAGAGACGATTAGTTTTGCAATATTTTCAAACCAAAATTATTTTTACAAATCTTTTAAAAAATAAATTAAAAATACTAAAAATTCCTCGGATGCTCGAGTAGGTAGGAGAGCACGACGGGGCCCAGATCCCTCCACCCATGGAGGACAATGGGCTGTTGCTGTGGGAGACGTGACATGGCTTGAGGGCGTTGAAGGTGTTGGTGGGCTGGTTGACGCGAACCATCGCCGAGCTCTTCCTGCCACTACCCTCTGTGGGCACGTCCTCTCCGCTGGTGTCCTCAGCGAGCTCGCTGGTAGCTGTCTGAGATTGGGAGAAGCAGGAGCCAAGGGATGGGGACATGGAGAAGGCACCGATGTGGAGGTTGTCCGCGGTAGCAAACGGATGCAGATTTTATACGTCGATGGCAGCGAACGAATGCCGTATCACTCGGTGCCGGACGAGTGCAGATTTGGAGCTCAAAGCGGTGGCGTGAACTCTCCCCACACTTCAGGGCATTTAACTTTTTGCCACTTTCAGGACATGGTAATTAAGAGTTTGTCACTTACAAATTATGACATGTGGATCTTTATCTGTCTATGACATATGAATTTAGTGACAAATCCTTAATTGTTACTTGTAAAAGTGACAATTATAAAAATGGTAAATAGTTAAATATCTCCACACTTCGAGCACAACCATGATGAGAAGACAGGAAGAAGAGAGAACAGATGGACTCCACTTATGTTTTTTTTTAATTTTTAGAAGGCTGCACTACTATGTGTAGGTCACGCTGGACTAAAATCGTTCTTAATTGAATTATGGGGGTCTGGATAGAAGAGTTTGAGGGTGTGAAATATATATATTTGAATTGGAGGGATAAATCAGAGTGCCTCAAAAATTCAGAGGTAATTCAGACATTCTATTAATTAATGGTTATGAGCCAGGGATGGTCTTAAGCTAAGGTAGCGTTTGAAACATATTATTAGGTGGATTATCGTCAAGAATTATGTTGATTATTGAGACAAAATAAATATATTGAGAAATAAACTTAACAACAAATAGCTTTATAAGTAATGCACTAGAATGAAGTTTTTAAGAAAACATTTCTTAGAAACGCGAGGCAAACAATCTATTTAAATAATCGGGTGAATAAGTGTGTTATATAATCCAGATTATCTATGTGAATTATGGATTATCATGGATATGCTTTAATGTGATTTTCGAAAAAAATGATTTTCATCAACATTCCTAGGTCAACTTTAATTTTTTAATATTCAATTCATTCGTTTGTGCGCTCCAATAACAGTTACAAACTTAGTTTCATCCATAATCATAAGCCATTAACACTTTAGGACAGTCTCAATGGTGAATTTATTGTGGTTTTTATCTCTATTAATTATCTTGATAGCTCAGCTTTTGTTGAGGTGGCATATCAATTAATGAGAAGAGAGGGGAGAAAATAGAGAAACCATTTCTTCAGGAGGGAACGGCGCCGTCCCTAGAACCAATGCACGAAGAAATCAACCGACGCACGTTGAGGAGACTCGACTAATTTCTTCCGGATTTGTTGCTCCGCACAGCCATCCGCTGACCGTGACATCATCCGCCCACAGGAGATCCAGGCGGAGGCCATGGCGGTGCTCGCCATGGTCGGCATGGGGGAGGTCGACGCCGTCGAGGTGGTCGGCAGCGGGAAGAGAGTTGCCAGGCTCACGAGCTCCTGGACAGGCGGGGGACGACGCTGGAGTCCAGGGTTAATGTCGACGCCGTCGTCTAGGCCACTGTCGTGGCATCCAGCATGGACGAAAGGGTGGTTCTGGGAGCGGCGGAGGGTCATGCGGGGCCTCGTTGCCGTTCAAGTCGGGATCCGTGCCCAAGCCTGGCCCCCAGCGCCTCCCTTATCGCGCCCGGCCCCCAGCGCCCTCGCCGTCGGGAGTTTGCCCGTGCCTTCGCCGTCGCCAAGCCCGGCCCCGCGCTCTACCGTCGGGAGTTCGCCCGTGCCTTCGCCATCGCCGAGCCCGGCCCCCAGCGCCTCCACCGCCGCCGCATGGCTCCCCGCCGTCGAGAGTTCGCCTGCACCTTCATAGTCGCCGAGCCCAACCCCCAGCGCCTCCGCCGCTGCCGCGTGGTCCCCTGCCGTTCTTGTTGTGTGTTTGTGTTATGCTCTGTTTGTGTTGCCGCAGATGATCAACTCTATTTGTGATGCATATTTAATTTTTTTAGTAAGTAAAAACTACTATTAATGACTATGCATTGGGAGGATGATTTTTTATTGCGAGGTCCTCAAGGTATAGAAATCATGGACAGTTTCTATGTTGGGAGTGCCTCAGAGCACACGAAAGTATGAACATAAAGGTGTAGATAACACCGTTTAATTACCATTACACTACTGGAGAAACCATCTTTGGTTGAAGCGCCAAAATTCCACAATAGTTTTGGTTAGAGTTGTACCCGGGACAAAAAAATATTTTTAGTTCCGGTTAAATCTTTAATCTCGGTTAGTAACATCAACCGAGACAACGTTTATTTTTAGTCCTGTTTCAAAAAATATGCAGCTCGTATGAGATTCCCATTATTTTTAGTCCTGGTTGGTATTACCAACCGGGACTAAAAATCAACATTCGTCCCGGTTCTTTTTATCAACCGCGACAAAAAAATGGTCTTCTTTATCTCCTCGGTCGTCAAGTTATTAAGTCTCATATATGAGAATTTTCCCCCATCTCTCTCTCCCCCTCTCCCATCTCTCCTCTAGCGCGGGCGAGCGGTCGGCGGCCGCGGGGCAGGAGGTGGCGGCCACGCAGGCGGGCCGCACTAGCGGAGGCGGCGGCCGTGCAAGTGGGCGGCGGTGGCGGGCTGCGGCGGGCGGGCGGCGACACCCTCCCCTTCCCTCTCTAGCGGATCTGTGATTTTTTGGATGTATTTGTTGTATTTTTATGTATTTGATGAACTGCATGAGATGTGTTGTGAGAATCTGTGATTTTTGGAGGTATTTGTTGTATTATTTTTATGTATTTGATGAACTGCATGTGATCTGTTGTGATGATCTGTAATTTGAGTTTTCTAGATGCATTTGATTTATGATGATGGAAAAAAATAATATGCATGCAGAAAAAACAATGAAAAAATTAGTATCGGGACTAAAATACATGCCACATGACACGTCGGTTATTGATACAAACCGACATGAAAAATAGATTTTTTGTCTTGATTATTTCACTAAAAAAGAGAAGTGCTACGTTAGTTTTGGTTTACAACATGAGATTAAAAAAATTTACAAACCATAACTAACCAGCGGAGTTATACCCTCGAAAAAAAATATAATTGACTGCGTAAATTAAATTCCGCGCGTTGGGTGAATCACGAGACATGGCACTGAACGTCGTACGTGTTTTTAGGTCACCGATGTCGACGGTATTCATCGCTAGTCAGACGGTGGCAGTCCTGACTCCAGACTGCATGCATTGTACAGTTTGTGAGCCACATGCATCGGCTCTCCTAACGCGGGCGACAGAAAAGAATTAAGCATTCATGCAGACTGGTGGTCTTCAACTAAAATCAGATCAGCAAAGGAGTAATGCGAGTGCCTCACCGATCGACCAGGGGCCGTTCTTTTCTAATCAAAATATATATTTTATCTTGATTTTTTAACATGTTTTAAACTGTTGATATAGTAATTTCTTTAAAATATTAGATAAATCTATTTTTAAAATTTATAACAATTAAAATCAATTAATTGTAATTCTAATATACAAACGAACAACCACCAAGATACAGTATCAATCGACGAGCTAGCTTTAGAAGCCGTCATAAACTCAAGCGCGCACACGGCGATCGATTCCACTGATTAATTAATTTACTCGCTTCGCAAGCCCGCACGGCTGGCTGATGAAGGAAATGCGCTCGGTTGACCGTCACCTTCCGCCCGCGCGCAAGGAGATCGGTGGACCTGTCAACCTGCATGCGGTGTTGCCTGAATTATTCATTTTTTTATTTTAATTCAACTACTCCCCTCTTTTTCTCTTTCTTTTACTACGGTTACTCAATTGCTTATGGCTAACTCTAAGCCATAATAATTTATTAATAATTAACAAAATAATTTATGAGTAAAATTTTTTAATATATATCCAGTCAAAGTTGAAAAAAACTACGTTAAAAACATCAAAATCAGCTCCAAAATTGTGTTTTTAAATTCAAAAATTTGGCATTGACGCAAATGATGAGGCCCTAACTCAGGATGACGCCTTAAATTAAATTAGATGTGGTCCACTATCAAACTCCCATTAGTAATAGATTAAAAACAATTGCTTCCTCCGTCTCTATTTTTAGTGAGATTCATTGTAACTCTTTAATACTACCACATCTTTTTCTTATCATTTTAGCAGTCGAACCAATAGTGTTGTCTCATTATCTTTTTTCCTCCGTATTAAGAAAGGACACAATAGTTTCTTAATCTCTTACTTAATATATTTTTGACTAGTCTTTTAGGATGGAGGAAATATGATTTAATATGTGAATAGATTTATCATGAAAACACTTTCACACATTTGGATTTTTAATAAGCTTCATTAATACAAAATTTAATATTGTCATGATAAGACATGTACAATAGAAATCTATTAATTGTGTTGGTCTCCAAAACGACAAGTAAAAGATAACTGATGTAGTAATTACGGATGCACGTGAGAGCGGAGAAGAGCTACCTAGCACACAACCGTAGATATTACTGTACACTTTAAAGGAGCAAAGAGGATACCGGCACGGCAAAGATGCAAGAGAGAACACATATACAACATGCCAAATCATCTTGGGTGACAATGTCATCTCCAAAAAGAGAAACTTATTTTTTTTGCGAAGCAAAAAGAGAGACTTTGCCTCTGGCCACTTTGGATTTGTAAATTTCAAGCCTAATTGAACATCGCATTAATTTGCAAGAAAGCAACGGGAAAGCTATACCATCATGCATTCTATCTTGCACACGCGCTTGATGGAGATATTAGGGCACATAATAAGAATTAATAGTTTTTGCTAGTAGCTTATATTCTGAGACGATCGATCTCGATGTAAAATATCTATCCAACTCATCTCCTTTCAGATGTTGGAGACGAATAATATCACTAGCAGTAAACGGGTGACCTGTCACCTTCTCTGCTCGTTTTTCATCGCCAATTTGCAAACGAGTGGCGATTTGAGGCACCACGCAACACAAACAAACACACACGACAGTAAGACACGGCTATGAATCAGACTATTAATTAGTTCACCATTGAATTATGCAGATAAATTAAGAGATAAAAACGGAGGTTCTGTTCATGTCTGATGGGTCATCTGAATTTTTCTGATCGAGAGAAACGGCCATGACCATGACACATGAAACTTTTTTTGCTAGCGATCGAGTCGGTGTTGCTTTTCCGATCCGAGAGGGGAAAACTCAACGCTCATATATGTGTATGCTGTTGATTGTTCCGCTCTTCTGGACGCTTGAGTTGCAACAATTGTTTTGTCAAACAACTGCAACCTAATTAGCCTTGTTCTAGATCGAGCAATTTTTTTAAGGTCAATTCCACCTTAAATTCATCAAATATGAGTGTTTTATTTCTTCAATCTTTTTAATAACCATCACGAGTTCTTTCTATTAGACTTTAGAATGTAAATGACCATGGAATGAGAAAGCAAATGGAAATTTATGTTCCATTTCATTGATCTGTATGTATTTAATGGAGAGTTAACTGCCACTCCTTCAAATGGGGTGTAAATAAGTGGATATGGTGGTTCAAATGGGATATGATGGAGTGGATGTGATGGCTTGTTAACTGCTTGATGAGGATCAAATCTGTTGTAACACTCCCCTTTGATCGAATCCTCCTTGAGATCAATGAATAATAACAGTAATCCTCCAAAATATCCTGTAGGACAAAACGAGAAGTAATACTTGATAGATATGCTGTGAAAACTCCTTCAAAACCCAATGAGAAAAATAAGAAAAAAATGATACAACATATAATGCTTATCACCTCATTATAAACTCATATGAGAAAACCTTATATGAAAAAACTCATATATAGTTTAGAGGACAATATATGTCATTGATATCTCCTTAAAAACCCCGATGGAGAAAAGAGAGAGATATGACATATGCCTATATTAATATTGCCTCATTAAAAACTTCGTATGAGAAACTTTGAAACTAAAACTCATACAAAGAAAAGAGTGCAATATGATGGTTTAGATAAGACAACATCTATGAAATTTCTCCGCCTGAACCTTGCAAATCCTGAAGTCTTTGCATACCAATTTTTTGAACACATTTCTGAAAAAAGAAAGGTGGTAAGGATTTTGTGAATAAATCAGCAAGATTATCACAAGATTTAGTTTGCAAGACATCTATTTCTCCCATTTGTTTTAACTCATGGGGATAAAATAATTTAGGAGAGATATGTTTGGTTATGTTATTTTTGATGTAGCCTTTCTCCATCTGTGTAACACAAGCAGAGTTATCTTCATATATAACCGTTGGTGAATCAATTCCACCAATACTACATGATTGTTGTATGTGGTTGATCACTCTGCGAAGTCAAACACATTCACGTGATGCCTCATATAGTGCAATTATTCAGAGTGATTGGTGGAGGTAGACACAAGGGTCTGTTTTGATGACTTTCATGAAATGGTTGTCCCTCCATGTAAAAATACAAAGTCTGTCTGGGATCGGCCATTATGGGGATCAGATAAATAGCCGGCATCAGTGTATCCAATCATATTAGAGTCTGGGTTCTTTGGAAATATAATCCAAGATCTCTCGTGCCATTCACATATCTGAGGATATGTTTGACTCCTGTCCAATGATGTTTGGTTGGAGCAGTGCTATATCTAGCTAGCAAGTTCACTGCAAATGCAATATCAGGTCTGGTGTAATTTGAAAGATACATAAGCGCTCCAATGGCACTGAGATACGGGTACTGAGGTCCTAGAATTTCTTCTTCCTTTATCCTTTGCTCTGAATTGATCAGTCTTGAGCTCTAAAGACCGAACGACCATCGGAGTTTTGGAAGGATATGATTTATCCACATTGAATTTCTCCAATACTTTTTGGATATAGGCAGATTGATGCACTAAAATTCCAGTGGGAAAATGCTCAAGTTGTAAACCTAAGAAAAATTTGGTTTGGCCCAAATCTTTCATTTCAAACTCCGTCTTTAGATGATTGCGCGCTTCATCAATATCTTGTGGATTGTCAATGATATTCAAATCATCAACATACACTGATATGATGCAAAATCCCGTTTGAGATCTTTTGATGAAAACACATGGACAATCATAATTGTTAGTGTATCCCTTCTGCAGGAGGAACTCACTAAGTCAGTTCTACCACATTCTTCCCGATTGCTTCAAGCCATAAAGTGACTTCTGAAGCTTTACACAATACATGTTGCGGTTTGCGTTCTGATCCGGGATAGAGATTCCATCGGGAACCTTCATATAAATATCCGAATCAAGTGACCTGTAAAGATACGCAGTCACTACGTCCATAAACTGCATAGATAGACAATTTTGTACAGCCAGAGATATAAGGTATCGGAATATTATTTCACTCATAACTGGAGAATATGTTTCATTGAAATCAATGCCGGGCCTCTGCATGAATCCTTGTGCTACAAGCCTTGCTTTATGTCTCACAACCTTGTTGGTTTCATTCCATTTCCGGACGAAAACCCATTTGAATCCCACAGGAAAGATTCCATGAGGTGTAGGTATTGCATGAGTGAATACCTTTCTTTTGGAGAGTGAGGTTAATTCCGCTTGAATTGCATCTTTCCATTGATTCCAGTCCGAGCGCTTTTTGCACTCTGCCATGGTCTTTGGATCTTGATCATTTTGGATAATTTCTACAATTGAATCAGCGAAATGTATGTCGACAACTAGATTTTCTATCATAAGATTCTCCAGATTCAATGTAGTTAAGGAAATTTCACGAACCCTTTGTGATGCATCATTATTTCCCAATATGACCCCATCGGGGCGTTCCGATGTCCCAACATTAGTAATTGAGTGCACTATTGATGTGGGATGTGAAGGTTGAACCTCCACAGGGTGTTCCTCAACATGTGGTTGAGTTGCATTTGCTGTGTTGGGAGATATGTTCTTCCCTTTCCTTTGCTTGCTAGAAGCTGCCTCCGTGGAAATAGTCGTACTTCTCGCCCTCTTACTTGGGAGTTGAGTAGTTTTATTTGGTACCTCTACTCTTTCTGGCACATTTCTCGCGGGATTATAGGATTTTGTAACACCCTTATAATTAGCAAATACATCTGGCATATTATTTGCAATATGTTGCAAATTTATGATCTTCTGAACTTGAAGTTCAGTTTCAGATTTGCGTGGATCTTGATTGGAAATGTCTGTGGCATTCCAATTAATTTCCTTGGTTTTCAGTTTCTCCCCCTAATGCTGGAAAATGATCTTCATGGAAGATACAATCAGCATACCGGGCAGTAAATACATCCCCTGTAATGGGTTCTAAGTATTTAATGATCGACGGAGATTGATATCCCACGTAGATTCCCATTTTCCTATGTGGGCCCATTGATGTACGCTGCGGTGGTGAGATCGGTACGTATACAGCGCAACCGAACTTCCGCAGATGGGAAATATTTGGTGTATTTCCACGTGCAAGTTGCAACGGGGAGGTTTCATGATATGCAGTTGGACACAATTGAATCAAGTCAGCAACGTGTAAGACTGCGTGACCCCAATAAGTTGTTGGTAGATTGCAATTCTGTAGTAACGGTCTTGGAATAAGTTTAACTCTCTTGATGAGAGATTCTGCCAACCCATTTTGAGTATGGACATATGGGACCGAGTGCTGAACTTGAATCCATAATGCCATGCAATAATCATTGAAGGCATGTGAGGAAAATTCAGCATCATTATCCTTTCGAATAGAGCGGATTTGATGTTCAGGATATTGTGCTTTAAGTTTAATAACTTGTGCAACAATTTTAGCAAATGCATGGTTCCTTGTGGAGAGAAGACTCACATGAGACCATCTAGTAGATGCATCTATGAGAACCATGAAATACCTGAATGGCCGAGACAATGGTTGAATGAGACCACATATGTCTCTTGAATGCGTTCAAGGAACTTTAGAGGTTCGGTATGAATTTTGAGGTAAGAGGGTCTCAAATTAGTTTCCCTGTGGCACATGCGATGCACATGAAATCTGAGGAATGGGGAAATTTTGAATTACTTAATGTATGACCAACAAAATTGTTGATAATTTTCCTCATCATTCCTATGCCAGGATGACCAAGGCGATCATGCTAAGTTTGGAATGCGTTAACATTCTGGAAAATTATTTTGTAAGCAACATGTGGTACGGGTTTTATGTATGTGCAGTACAATCCTAACGGAAGTGAGAGAATTTTTTCAAGTGTCTCTCTGTCATATCCGTGATCTTTTGTAATGAGAAGAAATTCCTCATCATTGTTCATATGAGTTTCCACATGGAACCCATTCTTACGGATATCTCTATAACTCAATAGGATACGCGTTGAATCGGGATACAATAATGCATCCTCAATTGTTAGCGTTGTACCCATAGAAAGCATAACGGTGGCCCGACCAGTGCCAACTATTACCGCATCGCGTCCAGCGATTGTTAAAATATTTCCTTTATTCTTTGTGAGAGTTTAAAAATATTTTATCTCCATGAATATAGAGTTAGTGGTACCGCTGTCCACTAGGCACATTTCCTCACCCATCGGATCGACGCCCGTACAATCAATATAAAATAGAGAAAATTGAACATGTAATTATCAACTAATGTATGTAAAATACTTACAATACATATAGGTATTTAGTTGTGCTTAATAAAAATACAATACCCTAATAATATCATCAAGTGCTGATAATATCTAGCCTATTACAACAATCACAATTAAACATCGTCCACATGATAACAATGTATCCCAAATATGATAATGCTAGTTAAAATCTCCAAATATGTCACCAGAGGCAAACTCTATCAGCATGTTGTCCTCAATAGTGGGGTTCCCATCAGTAGGTGGTTGTGCCTCTGTGTTGCTTGTGTCCGCTGGAGCGGTGTAAGAACACCCAGGAACATCTTGTTGAGGAATGTCAAGTGGGAAATCTTGATTTATGTTGACATCCGGTTGAGAGTTGAAGTGTGCTTCAAATTTTTCACCTTGACTGGAACGTCCTTGGTTGGAGCATCCGCATCCCACGGAATTCAAATACAAATCCACTAGGTGCTTAGGGGTGCGACATTTCTGAGTCGGATGGTTGTAGCAACCACATTTGGCACAAGTGCTTGATTTGTTTTGCTTCTTGTTATCCAATTGTGAAATATTCTTTCCCTTTGGAGCACCATGAGACTTACGCTGCCTTTGTCGCTTGCGCTTATTCTTGCCTTTGAAGCTTCCAGGATTACTAGTATGAATAGCATTCCTTGGTTGTTTATTCTGAGTGTTAGTATGCACTTCTGGCAAAGGCTTAGTTCCTATAGGCCGTAGGTTGGAGTTCCAAAGGAGGAGCTCATTGTGCCTTTATGCCTGAAGTAAAGTTTTGATCAACTCAGAATAAACGGTGAAACCTCTTTGACGGTATTGTTGCTGAAGGATCATCTGAGCAGGAAACATAGTAGACAAAGTCTTTTCAATTTTATCTCGCATCGGATGGTTCCTTTTTGCAAAACCTCGGTTTGGCACGAGTTTATGAACAACATGGTTATATTATCCAACAGATTTAAAATCTTGGATGCGGAGATGATTCCACTCATTTGTTGTCTCTGGACGGATAATTGCCTTTTGTTGTTCATACCATGTTTGTAGCGCATTCCACAGAGTGCGTGGGTCTTCCTTCATCAGATACTCAGCCTTGAGATCTGGATGGATGTGGTTCCTTATAATATATAAGGCATTGTATTTGAGATGCGGTGCCAATTCAGCAACTCCCTGTTGGGGAGGAGCAATGGCCGCATACAGTCCGTGCCATGACAGACTAACTTTGAGATCCATCGCCCATGTGGGGAAGTTATGGCCATCAAGAGTGAGTGCCTCAAACTCTTTGCTAGCCATTGTTCCTACATATGTAGGGCCATATATGTGTTAAAATTCTATGACAATGTTGAATAAGCCATGCGAAATGCAAGTAATCAAGGTATACTTGAAAAATAGGGATATTCTCTATTTATGAAATAACATAGTCAAGCACCAACGGTGTTAACTTTGTTTTTAATTCATTTTTCAACATCGGGTACGCACTTTGAGGATTAAAAATCCCACAACAGTATATAATACTACCTTGTGTATGGCCAATGTGAAAAGAATTATATGGTAATCACTTGAGTATAGATTTTAATTATTCATAATCAAATTGAGTACGCACATTGAAGATGAAAATCCTGCAGCAGTACTAAAGTACTACCTTGTGTATGACCAATTTGAAGATAAATAAAATTAGTCACCCGAAGTATAGACCAAAATTTCAAAACTTCAAAATATTGGATACGCATGTTGAGGATAAAAATCCCGCAGTAGTACAAAGGTACTACCTTGTGTATGGCCAATATTGAAGTTAAGAAATTAATTGTTATTCCAAAAAAAAGAAAATCAACCCAAAGCATTCGCAAGTAATTTTAATTGCTTGTATGAAAAGCTGAAAACTGAATATATATAAAATTCATTAAGTAAATTGCATAAAAGATTGATAAATATGTACATAGATAGCCTATGGACTGATTTGCAATTTACATAAAACTGAGCACTAATATGTAATATGTTTGCTAGAATTTAAACACAATTTACAGAGAAATGAAGGACTAAACTGTAAATTCGTAATTCTAAAACAGAAAAAATAAAAACCTAATTAAAATGGCCTGTTGGGCCTAATGGGCTGAGGCCCATTAAGCCAAATTGGCCTACTAAGCCCAATGATAAATAGGGTCGGTTAGGGCTGAAACCCTAGCCGCCCCAACCTTCCCAGCCACCGCCGCCTGTAGAGTGAGGGGAGGGGGCGCCGACGCCGGCCACGCGCCGCTCCGCCGCCGGGAGTCCGCCGCCGTCCGAGGGGGCCCGCCACCGGCCTGTGGAGCCCTCCGCCAGCCATGGCGCCTCTCGGGAGGACGCCGCGCCGGCGTGGATGCCGCCGCCGGCCACGACGTTAGCAGGAGGGACGCCGCGCGGCGTGGAAGCCGCCGCCAGTCGCAGGGTGTCGCCGCCGCCGACATGGCGTCGCAACGTTGCGCACGCGCCGAGAAGGCCGCGCCGGCCATGGCGCCACTCAGGGGGAACGTCGTGACGCCGCCGACACCACGCTTGAGGGCGCGCCGTGCGCGTGCCGCCGTCCCCGCCCCCAAGCCGGTCCCCCACACTCCCCGCGTGCTTTACACCGACGACGAGGCGCTGTCCTCAACTCCATTGCAGGAGGAGGACCCTGCGCCGCCACTGTCGTTTGGGAGAGCCCGAGACGAAGATCCATGGGGAACACGAAGCCTTTTCGGGCGGAGGCCCGGGCGACGGTTGGCGGCTTCCCTGGCGTGGACACGCCGCGTGAGAAGCGGAGATGGCAGCGGTGGAGTAGCCGATGCCTCGACATTACCGATGCGGTCCTGGAGGACTTCATCAAGCGCAAGCCAAGGAAGCCGAGTCGGAGCGGAGATGTGCGCCGCGATTGTTGGTGGAGAACGGCTTCTGTTCCTCGTCAAGGCAGAGATGGTGAGGGAGAGCCACCGCGGAGACGGCCGGCTCTACCTCCATCGCCCGCCGGCACTGCCCAAGACGAAGGACCTACGGCATTTGGTGAAGGTGGTGCCGGTGGTGCTGCAGCAAACACCGAAACGCCGCGGTGACCACGGCGACCACCATGGCGCCTCCTCAAATTCCTTCTCCCGCGGTGTTCACCACCATGGAGTTCACCGAGGATGTAGCGGAACATAGCGAGGAGTTCGGCGCGGGCATTGAACTGGTCGCCACGGTGGAAGATCAAGTAAACAAGATCCACAAAGAAGATTGTCAGAGGTAAATAGCGAGGCATTGTTCTTTACCTTCTTCTTCGTTCTGTTTCCTGTGCAAAACAGAAATTTCTTCTCTGTTCTTCGCTCTCTTGTGTGGCTCTTTGTGAAGAACAACGTGCTGATGACGTGTTAGACTTTGGAATGTAAATGACCGTGGAATGAGAAAGCAAATGGAAATCTATGTTCCAATTCATTGATCTGTATGTATTTATACAATGGAGAGTTAACTGCCACTCCTTCAAATGGGGTGCAAATGAGTGGATATGGTGGTTCAAATGGAATATGATGGAGTGGATGTGATGGCTTGTTAACTGCTTGATGAGGATCAAATCTGTTGTAACACTTTCAATGAGGTTGTACACGTATCAATCATCTGGAACTGGACATGTGATTTGATCAAAATCAGGAGACAATAATGTTGAAAGTTTTGGTTAACCAAGACTTTTATCCAAAAAATTCTCCTTTTCTTGTGATATAGACTTATGTTTACTTTTGAGGAGAACTAATTTCCTAGCTACTTAGAAATATCATTTCTATGCAATCATAGACATTACTTAATGGGGATTTTTTCTTTCTGCTAGTAATAAATGTTCCACTTATTAGTAAGCACTAATTTATGCAAACTTCCTAAACAAGGTACTACTACTCTTTTGGTGATCTTTCAAAAAAATTCCATCATATCTCAACCAATCACTACTACAAAAACCCTCATAGGGAACGGCTTATAGGTGCCAGTTTATTTAAAACCGGCACCTATTGGCATTTTCCCACCGTCCGCGGGGTAGAAAAATAAAGAACCGACACCTTTACAGAAGGATAGGTGCCGTTTCTAACCAAAAAGCCGATACCTATACTATTGATACGGTTTTTTAAAAAAACCGACACATATAATATATTATAGGTGTCGGTTTTTTAGAAAACCGACACATATAATATATTATAGGTGTCGTTTTTTTAAAAAACCCGGCACCTATAAGAAAAACCGAGCCGACCCTATAATCGATCCGGCATGCTTATCCACCGAGCCATCCTTATCCATCCGGCATCCTCCCTATCCTCCCCATCGCCGACGCCGCCCCATCTCTCTCTCTCTCACTCGCCGCCCATCCTCCCCATCCTCCGTCTCTGGCGAGTTCCCCGTCCCTATAAATCGCGACTCTTCCATTCCTTCGGTCATCTCTCCGCCCCATCGCCGAATCCCGCGCTGCCGCCCGTTGTCCTCTCCTTCCTCCATGCCTATGCGTCGTCGCCTCCGTCCGCTCGAGAGCACCACCGGATCTGGCACACCGATGGAACAGATCTGGCACACCGCTCAGGAGCTCGGGAGCTCGCGGCGACCTCGGCACGGAGTGGACCCCGACGGCAACCTCGGCTCGACATGGAGAGGGACCCCGGTGGCGACCTCCACACCGCTTCTTCGACGACGCCAGAGATTAGTTTCTTGCTTGTGCAGTTGGTGTTCATCCTACTTGTGTAGTTATTGTGTAGTTCTTGATTGTTGTTTGTTGATATGTGTAGTTCTTGCCGGTGACGTCTTCCTAAATGATGAGCTCCGGGCCGACCTTGATCGACAGTGGAGCTTCTCCAGTATCTTCCAGGTTGTTTGCTCGCCCTGATGAATTAAATATCTCATCATTTTTCCTTCCTTTCGCAGTATATGTCCATCTTGATTCAGTACCGTATGTATGCTATGGGAGGTATTGTTGACATTGCAGCTATGTGCGTTTGTTGACTTTATTGCTATATGTTGTAACATTTTGTGTACAACTAACATGTTCCCTTGCTGTCTCAATAGTCCACCTTACCCAAAATGGTTCAACCACTTAATAAGCTTAATTGTTCTTATTGATGGTCACAACATAGAGGCATAGAGCAGAACTTCTATGTTTTTTTGTTTGCTGATCTCAAGCATTTTAATACGCCTTTGTGGGCAATTGGTTTCCTATTCAGTGCATTTTAATACGCCTTTTGTCCATATTTATGTTACATGGTTTATCTACTAATAATTGACAAACTTGTAATGCTGATCAATATGGAAGCCGATTCATAGAGCAAAAGTTATAAACAGTAAGTATTGAAGAGTAAAGACATGGTTTTTTTTTCAGAAATCATGCCTCAATCTCTCACGTTGATGACCGATGTATTTGGAAATTATGTTGTTCAGAAGGTAAGGTGAAAAAACAATTTGTTCAAGTGTCACTGCATGATAAATATTTTTATAGTTTGTCGTTTGTCCAGTTTTTTTAGTACGGAAGTCCTACCCAGATAAAGAAATTGGCTGACCAGCTTATTGGACGTGTTCTTGCTCTGTCTTCAGACGTATGAATGTCGGGTTATACAGAAGGTGATAATCACTTGATTTGTTCTTAACCTAGGAAATTATTAAGAGTTCGTGAATTTGGAATTATTTTTTATCTTATATTTGCCCTTTTGAATGGGTGCTAGTTGCATTTCCTATTTAAGGCACTTAAAATTTGTTCTACCTTTCATTACTTCTCAATGAGAGTAAAGAACTCATTTTGCATACATATACAAATACATAAATGGCCGGAACCATCGGAAGAGTAGAGCAAAGCAAAATCATCGTGACAAATTATAGGCGTAGTATTGTAACAGTATTGGTCTCATGACCTGATACTACCCATTGTTCTGTTTGGTATGGCTGCTGGTGTTTGGCATAATGAAGTATAATGTCATTGTGTTTATATTATATTTTGTTGAGGAATGCCTTTTAACTGATTGTTTTTTTATGCTACTTTGTACTTAGGTGAATGATACAGTGGGGACATTAGCTCTAGGGCATTCTTTTTTATGCAAAAAGCTTAAGATGTTGTCTGCCTCTCTTTTACATTTAAGTTGCTAGAAATTGTGCAATATGTGAATTTTTATTTTTCCATCTCTATGCTAGGCTTTATTTGTTATAAGGACAATAAAATAATTGCATTACTTGTCCCTGGTCATGTATTTAGGGAGGATTATGCCTGCTGTAGATAAGAAAGAGATAAAAACCATCATATTCTTCTGATTTTGTAGTATGACCTCCCATGAACAGCGCCTTTACTGGTTTATAGAACAAGCAGACTAAACCTTAAAAAAATGCTCCTTTTAATGAATGAACCCTTGGTATGTTGGAGAAGGTTTAGGATGGTGACAAATGTTTGTTAGTACAAAAAATGGATATGAGACCCTTTAGTAAAGATATCAGAAGTTCTATTTGCACTCTGTTTGATCTGTATCCATATATATGCTGCATAATCTGTATCCATGTATGTAATGCATGAAGTACAAAGTTTGACTGTAAATGTTTTATGCAAAGTACAAGTGAGCAATATTAATTTAATGCTATTTTTTTTGTGTTTTCAGTGTTATAGGTGCCGGTTCTATATAGGAACCGGCACTATAATGTCTAATAGGTGTAGACAAAAATATAGGAACCGACATCTATTAGGTATTATAAGTGCCGGTTCCTATTGAAAACCGACACCTATTAGGCTGAATAGGTGCCGGTTCTTATAAAGAATCGGCACCTATTTGTCCAAATATGTGCCGGTTCTTATAAACAATCGACACCTATTTGGTCATTGGTGTTGACCAACAGGTGTCGGGTCTAAAACCGACATCTATTGGGGGTTTCGAATCTATACCTACTAGCCTTTGTGTACTAGTGAATTAACGCAGTTTGACCGATAGGAAATTGAAAACGAAATAAGATTAAATGGCTTATATAATTGAATAAACAAAAACCATTGTAGGATTATATTCTAGCAAAAACAATTAATTGAATTTTCATGAAGATTTCATTTCTCAGGAAAAAATCTTGAGAAATTTTTAGATTAAAAATTTTGGTAGCTGACAAAAGATTTCGCTAAAAGTTTTTAGCTTAGAGCATCCCCAACAAATTCTCAAAAAACAATTCTCAAAAAAACTCATTTAGAGAATTTCTAAAAAGTTTAGAGAATAAAATCAAAAATTGATACGACAGATTCTCAAAATTTATTCTCTATTTTCCCTTTTCCAATCACAAAACTCGTGTTTGCATCGGTATTCTACATCCATAACGTGAAAAATGAGCAGACTTGAAGATTTCAGTATGCCCGAGTAGTAGCGGCACCAATTTTTTACATACACGGGTGACTAAACCGAGTATCCGACTACGCTTGCGGTGGCATGCGTCAAGATGTAGCGGCAAGCTTTTTGGCGAGATGTAGGATAGCGGCGGCGGCGCGCGACGGGAGCGACGCAAATATGTTTTTTTCGTGTAGGCCTCGCGGTAAAATAATTTTCACGGTGACAGGAGCTATTTTAGAGAACCAAGACTCTATTCTCAGTTTTGAGCATGAGATCTTGATTTTAGAGAATCTATAATTTTTTAGATCCATATGGAGTATCTGTTGGAGCTAGTTTTTTAAAGAAAATTGTTTAAAACGGAATTAGAGATTCATTTAGAGACACTCTTGAAGATGCTCTTAGCTAGAATTTCTATTGAAACTAATCCCTTGTTTGTCTGTGGCTGGTAAAGGCTAATAAAAAATGGTTAGCCCGGATAGACGACGCAGTAGTCAATCGTGCCGCCAACCATCATCCCATGCCTTGTTAGGGTGAACAAGGGCCGAAACGATGGGTTGTAGGGGTTGCATATGCCGTCCTGTCCCCCACGCTGCACGCCTTTAGGTAGATATATGTTTTGTCAACCTTAAATGAAAATACAATCGAATGTTGAGGCAAGATAACTTTTGCCGTGCAAGCGTCGTTAGCGGGACGGTACCCACCTCTTGCTGGCGGCTCGGGGAGACACGCTCGGGGTACCACGGGAACTATCCCCAAGCTAGGCTGAGAGCTCGAGGATCCGCATTACTTGCCAGGGATCTCTCTAGTGGCAGGCGGATCCAGGATCAAAATTATCACATGTGACGAACTTTTAACTAAAGGTTTTATATGGTGGGGTTTTATATGGTGGAATGTAAGATAGAAATAACATGCTTTAATTAAGTAATATATTAAACGACCAAAACTATATTATAATTCATAATTGATATTTCAAAATATACTAACAGACAATATCAAACATCAATGATATAACGTATCAATTGGGCATTAAGATCGTCATGGAGGATAAGGTAAATTCATTCTCCATCATTTAATAGCTTGAAACCGATTCATAATCCTTTCATCATCAACTCCCTTGAATATTTCACGCTCAGTATACCATATCATCAAATCATTGAGCCAATCATCAGCTATTTTATTTCGCATAGTCTTGACAATTTTTATAGCCAAAAAGACTCTTTCCACATATGTCGTTGCCACTGGAAGAAGCATGGGCTGTGTCACGCTGTGTCGATCTAACTTCCTGACGCATGGGCTATCGCGTGGCAGTGTGGGCCCTTTTTGTTGGGCCTCCCTTAGCATGCGCCACACCGGCCATCAGGACGAACGCGCTGCGCGTCTAGGACGACGTCCGCACCCGCGCACTTTGGCAACCGGTGCCTACAGGGAAGGAGAACTATGGCGGACGCCGTAGCTCGCCATACTGATGGATCCGCCAGTGGATCTTCCTCTCCGCTGTCTTCAGGGAGGGCCACGTATCGACCCATGCCATATTTTAGCACCTTCGAAAATGGGATGACGTGTAGGGGTGGGTACTTTTAAACCGAAAAACAAAAAAAAACTAAACCGAACCGAACCGAAGTCTGCAATTTTTTGGTTTTCGGTTCGTGGTGTTGCATAAACCGAATAGTTCGGTTTGGCTTCGGTTTTTTACATCGAAGAACCAAACAACCGAAAAAACCAAACTCGAAAAAAACTACCGCCTCGCCACCTCCGCCTTGGCTCGCTGCCGCGCCGCCTCCGCCTCGGCGTGCCGCCACCGCCCCGGCCCGCCGCCACGCCGCCTTCGCCCCCCGGCCCGCCGTCGCGCCGCCTCGTTCAGTTTTTTTCGATAAAAACCAAAACCGAACCAAAAAAACCAAACCCGAATTTTACGGTTTTCAGTATTTACGAGAACCGATCGGTTGTTACCTAATGCCAAACCAAACTTTGTGTAGAAAAAACCAAACCAAAGTCTCGATTTTAACCAAACCGAAGTCTCGGTTTTAACTGAATGCCCATCCCTATGACGTGGCATCAACCGCCTCGGGCTGCCGACGTGGGGACCTTATGACGTGGCATCAACTTGCCTCGGGCTCGGCCGTGGGGACTGGATCTGATATCACAAACAAATATTGAAGAAACAAAAAATATTTTAGGATTCCATTCAAACAAACTAACACAAATAATTTCATATAAAAATTCATACTATAAAAAATTCTCAAGAAAATTTTAGATTAAAAACTTTGGTATCTAAAAGAAAATTTCACTAAAAGTTTTGGTTCATCCAAAACTTCTATCGAAATTAATTTTATTTTCTTGTGATATTGACTTATCTTAATTTTGAGGTGAGTTAATTTCCTACTTATCAAAAACATTTCTATGCACATAATAGGCATTACAGAATTTTTTTGTTTTGGCTAGAAATAAGTGTTGCACTTCTCATATACACTATGCACGAATTTCATAACTTTCAATGGTTTTTTAAAAAAACAGTTTCAGCCAATTAACAGGGTAAAAAATTGAAAAGGAAAACAAGGTAAAGAAGCTCATACAATATTGAATAAAAAATATTTTAGGATTACATTCAAACAAATTAACACGGTTAATCTTATATGATATTTTGTATTGTAAAAAATCTCAAGAAAAATTTTAGATTAAAAACTTTGGTACCTGATGATTTTGCTAAACATTTTGGTTTAGTTAAAACTTCTATAGAAATTAATCATCTTTTCTTGTGATATTGACTTATGCTTAATTTTGATGTGAATTATTTTCCTACTTATGAGCAACATTTATATACACATAACAGGCATTACTTAATGGGATATTTTTGTTGTTGGTAGGAACATTAAGTATTCCACTTCTCATATACACTACACACTAAAACACAGTTTGGCTAGTAGAATATTGTGAAGGAAATTAAGGTAAAGAAGCTTGTTGTCGGTGATATGGGCCCGGGGGTATGTCAGAGGTACAACATCCGAGAAAGGGAAGGCGCCCTTGCCCATCAAGGCGCGTTAAAGATATATCCTGAATGGCCTAAGCGAGTCCCGGCCACGGGCGGCCACGTGGCCGCCCCCAGAAGGGGCTGGCCCGGAGGCTACCCGGAGGCCACCGTACTCCCAAACGGCAGGGTCCAGGATCACCCGGACCCCCGGACGGTAGGGTCCGGGGTTACCCGGACCCCCCATCCCTCACCCCGCACCTCTTTGAGAGAGGGGCGAGTCTAACTGCCAACCAACTCATTTAATGACCAAAAAGAGGAAGGCTGAGCGCCTGCCCTGTCACATTTAATGCGATGTGAGGCGCGCCTGTCAGTGGCTCTCGTCATCATCCCTTTTTGCCTGTCGCGAGGCAAAGGAGGCCTAAAGTCTTTGACTAAGACCGTGGTATGGCCGCGCACCCACTCCGTGCACTCCTCCCTCACGCCCTGTCTAGTCGCATTTAATGCATTGGGCGGCCGTGTGGGAGAGAGAGTGCGAGCGTAGGAGGCGCGGTGTCAGTGCCTCCCCGCGGAATGGACCGCTGACCAGTGGGTCCCATTGGAGTAGGTAGGCAAGCCATCACCGCGTCAGCAGCATTGCTACCATGGCGATCACCTTTCTCCGCCTACCCCCATGACGCAGCAAACAGGAAGGAGCAAGGATGGAGTGGCTTCTCCGACAAGACAAGGCAAAAACCACTCCTTCACGAGGAAGCGGAGTAGAGAAATTCGGACTACTATGGTGTTCCCTTGTACTATAAAAGGAGACCCAAGTCCATCATAAAAACGGTCGGCTCACTCTCTCGTGGGTTCCCTCCCTTGACTCGGTTGATCACCCCTCCGAGCGATAGCTAATTCTTAGCAACCTCTCGTCCCTCTCTGACTCCAGAAAAGAGAAGGACACTCTCATTGCTCCCGGTAATTCTTCCCTCATACTACATACAGAACAGGAGTAGGATATTACACCTTGCAGGTGGCCCGAACCTGTATAAATCCCTGCGTCTCCACAATCTTGATTTCTCCCGCCTCATCTGCATCATTCTATTCTCATCGTGAGTTTAGATCAGGACTCACCGCTCCCCGTGCCGAACCAAAAAAGGGGGTCCCTCGGATTCCCGCGTGTCGATCTCCGACATCGACAGCTGGCGCGTTAGGTAGGGGGAGCGCACTGTGTTTTGATTTAAACTCCCGTATTGCTCCCATTTTCTGGCGGGAACATCTCTCTCCCCGTCTCCACCATGGTTCACGGCCGCGTCCCACGCTCCGCGTCAGGCTCGCTCGCTACGCGCGAGCGCGACCTGGCCAGCAGGGCGGCGGAGGAGGTTGACACGGGCGAGCACAGCCCCAATTTTTGCCACCTCCGCTCGAGGGGGAAAAGATCTTCGTCTCCCCCACCGCCGCTGATGGCGACGGCGACAACCACGCCCGTGCCATCTCCTCTGCCCCCCGCTGAAGCGGCGGCTGCGGGCGGAGGGGGCCAGGCATCTCACGGGGCCGACAACACCCCTGTAGGATCCAGGCCACGCCCTAGCGGGCGTACCGGCGAACCTCACCGAGGAGACGTCCATCGTCGCCTGGAGTTTGGCACGCCTGAGGGTGCCCTCCAGGCGGCGGAAGCTCTTTTACGCCACCCTACGGTCACCCCGGGCGAGGCATCCAACACCAAGCGTTGGTTCGACGACGTGGCGAAGCTGGTAGGCACGGCCCAGCGGCAGCTGGCCGCTGACCTCGCTTTCTCCGGCCACCAACTGCGCAGTTCACATGCCGCGGTGAGCTCATCCTCTCGATGACGGGCACGAAGGGCAGTGGCTGCCACGAGGGCGGAAGAGGGCCTCTCGGCGGCAACCCAACCAGAAGCGCCCCGAGATCTGCTGTATACAGAACGGGACGCCCGCCTTCGCATCGAGCAGCGCCGTGACGAGCGCCGCATGGGGCGGGCACGGGGCTGCGCCTCCTCATCGGGAGGCGCAACCACGCGAGCGCCGCAGCGGCCCTCCGCAGTGGAGCCCCTTAGGAGACGGCGAGCGGCCGTGATGGCCCAGCCGCAAACAGGAGGCTCCACGATGCCCGACGGGGCCCCACAGCCATTGTTGCCCCCTCCGGCCGGCAACGGCTGCCAGGCCTTCGTTACCGACCTCCGTAACGTGCGCTGGCCTAACAAGTTTAGGCCAGCTCTTATGGAGAAGTATGACGGCTCGGTGAACCCTACCGAGTTCCTCCAGATCTACACCACAGCCATTGAGGCTGCTAGAGGTGACGAGCATGTCATTGCCAACTTTTTTCCCATGGCGCTCAAGGGCCAGGCCCGCTCCTGGCTGATGAATCTGCCGGCCCAGTCGGTCACTTCTTGGGACGATCTGTGCCGCCAATTCACCTCCAACTTCCGGGGCACGTACCTTCGCCGGGAGTGGAGGCGGAGACCTCCACATGGTCCGACGAGGGGAGGACGAGTCCCCTGCGCAAATACATCCGGCGTTTTTGCAGTGCACGCAATACCATACCCTCCATCGCTGACCATGCAGTGATCTTCGCCTTCCGGAGTGGTGTATGCCACGACGTTATGCTGGAGAAGATCGAGTCCAAGGCCCCCTGGACTACCACGGAGCTCTTTGAGCTCGCTGACCGGGTGGCCCGCAAGGAGGCTCGGGTTTGGAATCCTAGGAATCCTACCCCAGCCTCCACCGGCGCTGCCCCCTCCACGTCCCGGGAAGAGCGACACGAACGGCGACGGAAGCGCCGGCCATCGCACGGTGGCGAAGAGGGTCACGTCCTCGCCGCCGACGGTGAGGAGAAGCCCTCGTGGAAGGGCAAGCCCACGGGCAACCGCAGGCGGTCCTCGGACCATCGCCCCCAGGGCCGGGTCGAGGACAAATGGTGCATGGTGCACCAAACCTCCCACCACGACCTCTCCGAATGCTGTTCGGTCAAGAATTTGGCCGAACAGGTGCAAAAGTATGAGCAGGAGCAGAGGGTGAATGAGAAGGAAATCCGGCACAAGGGCAAGGCCCCGGCAGAGCGTTCGGACAACCGGCGAGAGGAGGCCAAGGATGCGGCCCCCGTCGGGGACGACGATGACAACCTGGGCTACCAAGATCCTCAGCACGTCGTCGCCACCATCGACGGCGGTGCAAGCTCTCAGGTGTCCCGCCAGAGCCTCAAGTCCATCAGACGCGAACTCCTCGCGGGTTGTGCCGTTCCACGAGGCGGCCGAAGGTCGCGGCGGGCGAGGTGCCCATCACCTTTGACCAAACCGACCACCCGGGAGCATCGCACGTAGCGGCCACTTGGCCCTCGTGACCTCCCCCACCATCTGCAACGTCAAGGTTGCCCGAGTCTTAATTGACGAGGGTGCGGCCCGCAATATACTATCCCCGAAGGCCTTTAATGCAATCAAGGCCCCGGAAATGGTGCTCGGGCCATCTTACCCCATCATTGGGGTGACGCCCGGGAAGGTGTGGCCCCTTGTGCAGATCGCTCTGCCGGTCACTTTTGGGGCCCCCGCTAATTTCCGCACCGAGCGGATCGACTTCGATATGGCGGACCTCAATCTGCCCTACAACGCCGTGCTCGGAAGGCTAGCGTTGGTGAAGTTCATGGCGGCTACCCATTATGCCTACCGCCAGCTTAAGATGCCGGGCCCCGGAGGCCCCATCACCATCCACGCCGACATTAAAACCGCACTAGACTGCGCGGAAGCACGCGTTGACGACATTGCGGCGGCCGACCGCGTCGAACCCGAGGGCCCCCAAGGGGAGACCTCGGGTTCCCGGGCCCCAAAGCAACTCATCGCCTCTGCCGATGAGATGGTGATTAAGTCTATCCAATTGGGTGACGACCCGTCCAAGACCGCCAACATTGGTGGCAACTTGAACCCCAAATAGGAAGACGTGCTCGTCTCCTTCGTGCGGGCGAACACCGACGTGTTTGCTTGGAAGCCGTCGGATATGCCCGGTGTCCCCAGGGAGGTGATTGAGCATCGACTCGTAGTATGGCCTGATGTACGGCCAGTCCGACAAAAGGTGAGGCGGCAGGCCCCGGAGCGGCAGGCGTTCATCCGCGAAGAGGTGGCACAACTCTAGGAGGCCGGCTTCATCTGGGAGGTGCTGCATCCGGAGTGGTTGGCAAACCCGGTGGTTGTCCCGAAGGCCAACCACAAGCTGCGAATGTGCATCGACTACACCGAACTCAACAAGGCATGTCCTAAAGACCTCTATCCTCTACCTCGAATAGACCAGATAGTCGACTCCACTGCAGGGTGCGGCCTTTTGTGCTTCCTAGATGCATACTCTGGTTATCATCAATTCCGCATGGATGTAGAGGATGAGGAGAAAACTTCATTTATCACCCCTGTGGGTACCTTTTGCTACATGTCTATGCCTTTTGGTCTGAAGAATGCCATGTCCACTTTTCAATGTGGTGTCCGCATCACGTTAAAAGACCAAATAGGGCGTAATGTTGAGGCGTACGTCGATGATCTCGTAGTCAAATCCCAGGACCAAAGAACCTTGCTTCCGGACTTGGCTGAGACGTTTAATAACCTCCGGTCCTCCCGCATGAAGCTGAACCCAGAGAAATACGTGTTCGGGGTGCCGACAGGCAAACTGTTAGGGTTTTTGGTCTCTGCCCGAGGCATTGAGTTCAACCCCGCTAAAATATAGGCAATAGAGGAAATTTGCCCCCTAGGAAACTCAAGGACGTGCGAGACTCACTTGGATGTGTAGCTGTCCGAGTCGTTTCATATCCGAGGTTAGGAGAGCGGGCGCTCCCTTTATTCAAGTTGTTAAAACGAACCGGCCCCTTCACTTGGACGGACGAAGCGGAGAAAGCCTTGGGCGAGCTCAAGCGCTACCTCTCCTCGCCGCCCGTATTGGTAGCCCCCCGGGAAGGAGAGCCCCTCCTTTTATATTTAGCGGTGACCCCCCAAGTGATTAGGTGTGGCTTTGGTTGTGGAGCGCGACGACGAGCTAGACTCTCAGTCGCCCCCAACCCCATCGAACCCGGAGGCAGGAAACCTCGGAATGGAGTTGGCCGAGGAAGCGCCCGAAAGGTGGCCCTTGGCCCCCCGAGCTTCAGGGAGTCGCCGCCCCCTAGTCCGAGGGCTCCCGTGGCCCCCTCCACCCAGAGTGGCCCTAAGGGCCCCAGGGGAGGCAACGGCCCGGTATCCCCGGGCACCGAGATAACCCGCCCCGAAGCACCAGTGGCAGGAAACCTCGGAACGGTGCCGGGCGAGGAGGTGCCCGAGCCCGGAGGAGGCCCTTGGCCCCCCGAGCTTCAGGGAACCGCCCGGCCCCCTAGTCCGGAGGCTTCCGAGGCCCCTTCCACCCAGAGCGGCCCTGAGGGCCCCGGGGGAGGCGATGGCCCGAAAGCCCCGGACACCGAGGTAACCCGCCCCGATGTACCCGAACGAGTCGCCCCTAACAAAGTAGTCAAGGCCCACACCAAGGTGCAGCGGCCGGTCTACTTTGTCAGCGAGGCACTACGGGACGCAAAGACACGTTACCCGCAGGCCCAGAAAATGCTCTATGCCGTGCTCGTGGCCTCCAGGAAGCTGCGCCATTATTTCCAGGCGCACCAGGTAATGGTGATCACATCCTACCCTCTCGGGCAAATCCTGCGTAACTGAGAGGGCACGGGACGGGTAGTAAAATGGGCCATCGAGTTGTCGGAATTTGATCTGCACTTCGAAGCCCGGCACACGATCAAGAGCCAGGCCTTGGCCGATTTCGTGGCCGAATGGACGCCAACGGTCGATAGCGATCCACCCCCGAGGGAACCCGAGAGTGCGGAGGATCGTGGCCAAGGAGCCGCGCACTGGGTGATGAACTTTGACGGTTCACTCACCTTACACGGGGCCGGAGCAAGCCATGGTGTTAACTTCCCCAGTAGGCGACGTACTTCAGTACATCGTCCGGCTCGACTTCCGGGCAACCAACAACATGGCCGAGTATGAGGGGCTTCTAGCGGGGTTGCAAGCGGCAGCAGGTGTGGGCATCCGCCGGCTGCTAGTCCTCGGGGATTCCCAGCGGTTGTAAACCAGGTTTCCAAGGAATATCAATACACCGACCCCCAAATCGAAGCTTATGTCAAGGAAGTACGGCGTATGGAGCGCCATTTCGATGGCCTCGAGCTACGCCATATTCCTAGAAAAGATAACGCCCTGGCGGACGAGCTATCTAGGATTGTGTCCGCGCGAGCCCCAGCCCCGCCAGGCGTGTTTGAAGAAAGCCTCATAGAGCCGTCGGCGCACCCCGAACCGCCCCAGAGGCAGGAATCGGCCGGTCCTGACGCCCCGGATCTGGCGGGCCAGCCACAGCCTGGCCCTGCCGGGACCAACATCACGCGCCAGGTGGCTTGGATTTTGGAAATCCGAGCGTATCTGCAAGACGCGTCATTGCCCGAGCAACGCGAGGAAAGCGAACGCATTGCCCAGACCTCCAAGAGGTACATGTTGGTAGAAGGGATACTCTACCGACGTGGTGCCAACGAAGTACTCATGAAATGCATTGCTTGGGAACAGGGTCTCGAGCTCCTAGCCGAGATCCATGAAGGCGAATGCGGGGCGCACTCGACCTCCCGAACCTTGGTAGGAAAGGCTTTCCGCCAAGGATTCTATTGGCCCACCGCGTTGGAAGACGCAACGGACCTCGTGCGGCGATGCCGATTGTGTCAATTCCACGCCAAGCAGACGCACCTGCCGACCCAGGCCCTTCAGACCATCCCGCTCTCATGGCCATTTGCGGTCTAGGGGCTGGACATCCTGGGGCCGTTCAAGCAGGCACGGGGCGGCTGCAAGTTTCTATATGTCGCCATCGATAAATTCACCAAGTGGCCCGAGGCCTATCCAGTCAGCGTCATCGACAAACATTCGGGTGTGCGGTTCATGAGAGGCATCACGGCAAGGTTCGGGGTCCCCAACAGGCTCATCACCAACAATGGCACCCAGTTCACAAGTGAGCTGTTTGGCGAGTATTGCGATGACATGGGCATCAAGCTCTGTTTCGCCTCGCCCGCCCACCCCCAAAGCAACGGTCAGGCCGAGTGTGCAAACGCAGAAATACTGAAAGGCCTCAAGACTAAGACCTACAACGTGCTCAAGAAACATGGGGACTCGTGGACTGACGAGCTGCCTGCGATCCTTTGGGCCAATCGAACAACCCCAAGCCGCGCCACCGGGGAAACACTTTTCTTCTTGGTGTATGGGAGCCGAGGCGGTCTTGCCCTTCGAGCTCACCCTGGGATCGCCCCGAGCCACGTTATACACCGAAGCAGATCAAGGGCAGATGCGTCGTGACGACTTGGATTACCTGGAGGAAAGACGGCGCCGGGTAGCGCTCGCGCGGCCCGCTACCAACAGAGCCTCCGCCGCTACCATCAAAGCAAAGTCAGCCCCGAGCGCTGCAAGTCAATGATGCGGTCTGCGCCGTGTACAAACACGTGCGGGGCTGAGCAAATTATCCCCGATGTGGGAGGGGCCATACAAGGTTATTTGCACCCCGCGTTTGGGAGTAGTTTGCCTAGCCACAGAGGACGGCACTCCATTGCCGAACCCGTGGAACATCTCCCACCTACGCAGGTTCTACCCATAAGCCGCATGGTGCGCTGAAACATACATGGAAGTTCATCCACTGCTTTCGGTGGCATGGACAATAAGTTTGCTGTTACATCCCATATGATTTTCTTGCAAAATACTGTTTGTAGTGTGATTTCCTCCATGTGCTGGAGCATGTACTACGGATGCGGCTTTCCAATGGTTCCCTGGCCTTGCCCGCCTTAGCCTGAGAGCCCTAAGGGCGTCGAGGGTACAGCGATGCTTCATACTACCATGCCTGGGGACCGTCAACGCCTGGGGGTTCGGGTGCGTACTACAAGCCTGTCCCGGCCCCCCGTTGCCGCTGCCCTCGCTGGCCTTTTTATGCCTTCGCTCCTACCCGGAACCCCGAGAAAGGCGCCAGCCAACGGCCAGTGCATGCTGCCCGAACCCGGACCAGCCCCCCCAGCTACATGGGACAAATCATGGCGGAGGACCACGCTACTGCATCCTTGCGATGGCTAAGCTAACTAAGAGTCAAACTACCGTTGCAGGAAAGCAAACAGGCAGAGGCTCAGACCAACCAACCGCCACTACGTGTGCGCTAAGTTGGCCGGGGCTCCCAACATATACACATACACATATGAATCATAAAGGCAAGTTCACTGACTTTATAAACAATACTACAAATGTTTTTGTACACAAATACAGATGGAAGCAAAAAGGGAGCGAGAGAGTCCTAAGTGGCCGGTGGGTCGCTGGGGCCATCCGCCGGGAGGTCTTCGTCCGGCGAGTCCTCGCGGAGAGCAAGCTGGAAGGCCGCCGGGGTGCCGTCGAAGCCCACCATGATGGAGTTGACGGCGTCTTGGACCCGAAGATGGGCGGCCTCCTCGGTGCCTTCGGGGAAGTCCTCGGTGGGGATGTAGGGGTCGAAGCCGGGGTCGCGAGCCTGATAGCTCGCTAAGATAAGCGTAGCGACTTGGCGGGACAAGTCGTATGACGACTCCTTCGGCACCTCGTCGACCTCCTCCGGCACCCTCTTGATCCCCTCAGCCAGCTCATCGATGTGAGTGGCCAGCCCTCCCAAGGTAGGGATGCCGATGAGGGGACGGTTGACCCCCACCCCGCGGGCTGCGTCCCGAAGGCGCTCGACGGATGAGGCCGGGGCTCGGAGCCCCAGGCGCAAGGTGCGCTCCAGCTCCACGATCCTGCGGCGCGCCTCCTCCAGTTCTGGCCCCGGCCCCCGCATCTGCGCCTGCGCATCCATGACCACCTGCTCCCGGGTGGCCAACTCTTGCTCCCACCGCTCCAACTCGTCTTGACGGCGGCCCGAGACGGCGACGAGCAGCTGCTCGCGCTCCCAGATAGCCTTCATGCACCGGGAGGCCTCCTCCTGGGTCTCCAGCACCGCCGCCTCTCGCCCCTCCACAGCGGCCTCGCGCTCCGCGATGGCCTTCTCCCTGGCCAGCACGTTGGCCTCCCACCCGGCGGAGTTCTCCTCGGCCCTGCGACGGTGGCCTCCCGGTCCTCGACCGCCCGCCACGCCGCCTCTAGAGCCCTCTCCCGCTCCAACAGGCCAGCCTCGCGGGCTTGGAGGTCAACATCGGTCTTTGGCGGCGGCGGCCTCGGCGTCGCACGGGGTGCGCTCGCGCTCATCGAGGCCTTGGGCGCGCTCCCTGAGGTCGCGGAGGAACCTCCCGGCGATGGTGCGGACCCTCTCCTCAGCGGCGGCGGCGACCTGCTCGTGGAAGTCGGCGGCGTGCCGCTCAACGACGGTGTGTTCAAACACCTGGTGAGCTCCTCGGCGCCGCTCGATCTCCGCCGGTTCCGCTGCGGACGAGGCCCTCCACCCTCACCGTGGCCGCCGGCTCCGACGGCCCTCCTCAACCTCGGCCTCCCACCGCGCCACCTCAACCTCCCTAGCGGCCAAGGCACATGCACAGGCCCGAAGCCCCTCCAAGGAGATCGCATTGGCCTCCTCCGGCGCCACTGGAGACAACCTCCCTCGCCCGCTCTTACGGCCGGACGAGGGGCTCGGTGTCCCGGGCGGCCACGGCCCGGACCGAGCGCCCCCAGTTCGGAGTCGGAGCTCGGCCGAGCAGCCGCTGCGCGCGGTGAGCTGCTAAAGACCCCCATGGCCGGAACCGCTCGCTCCTTGCGTTGGGAGCTCGTGGCGGGCCGACGCCGAGAGCTAACGGTGGCGGCGGGGTGGGGCGCCGTTTGGTGTGACGCGGGCGATGGCTGTTGTGGCGGCGGCGACGGTTGCTGTGGAGGAGACCCCTGTGGTTGTTCTTCGCCACCCTCCGCTGCCCCCTCCATGCGGGGCCGCCCACGGCTCGCTCCTCGTGGGTGGCGGCGCCTCGGTCTTCGGGTGGGCCCTCTCCTCGATCGCATCGGATCCGAGACCGAACCCGTAGGGGGCGACCCGGACCCGGAGGGCTCAGGCACCCCGAGCCTCTCCTGCGCTTCCTCCCCCGAGCCCGAGGCAGAACCGCCCTTGGGTACAACCTTGGGGCGAAAATGCCTGTGCTCGCGGCTGGAAGCAAAACATGAACATAATAAGGAATCAAAAAACAAGACAAAAACGTGAGGCCCCAATGAGCATCCGCGCATCGGCAAGACGTATCTGCAGACGGGGTTGAAGTCCCAGGAAACCCACGAGATGGCTTGTTTCTTCTTCGCAGGGCCGCCTGGAGGACTCGCCGGGCTCCTGCTCGCCGCATCCGCTGATGCTGGAGCCCCGCGGACGGCCCCCGCCACCGGCGTGCTCGCCGTGGATGTGTCCCGGGCCTCCTCCGCCATCGTCGTCGCCGTCGTTGTGGCCGTCCCGGCCCTCGGCGGAGTGACCCCGGCGATGGGCCCGATGCCCGCGAGCCCCCCGATCTGTGAGGGGGAGCAGCGCGCTCCGCGCCACCATCGCTCCGAGCTGTGTCCTCCTCTGACTTCTTCCTCTTCCCCTTAGGGTCAGGACCCCGATCGCTTCGGCCCGGACCCCGGCGGTTCAGCCGCCCGATTGGCACATGGTCATCGGCGTCGTCGTCGTCGCCGCCCCGCCCCTCGGGGCAGCCTCCGACGCAGCTGACGACGAGCCCACACCGTCGCCCACCACCTGCAACACGTGCAGAATCTCCGTGCGTGCCGAGTCACGGCACGGCGGCACCAACCGGCGAAGCTGCGTCGAGTCCATCGCCATAACGCCGAGGGTGCGGCGGACCGGGATCCCGAGGTCCCTCTCGTCCCGGTCGGCGGCGCCCACGTGGGTCCGCATGTCATCGTTGGGACCCGTGTACATGTAGGCGGCGCGGCCTTTCTGCAACGGCGCAATGCGCCTCATCCGGAAGTCGTGGAAGACCGCGTGGTGGGCAGCCCCCCGCCGAAGGTAGCTGATTTGGTCCAGCACCCGTCTAGCTCCCTGCCGGCTCGCGGACGCGCCCCAGCTCCTCTAGTTCACCGGGATCCCCATCGGCAGAGATAGGCGGGGGTGGTCGCCTAGGCTGGTGTAGAACCATAACGCCCTCCAGTTCTCGCACCTGGAACGAGGGTGGATGTCGATGAAGGGGGTGTTGACCGTCCTGTCGTTCCACGGCTGGATCGCCACGTACCTGACCACGCCGAGGGAGCCAGCCCGGCACACCCGGAAGAACTGCTGGAAAAGGTGAAGAGAGGGCATCACCCCCACGAACATCTCGCAGGTGTGGGCGAACACGGCGAGGTAGAAGACGGCGTTGGGGGTGAGGTGGTGCAGCCGGAGATCGTAGAACTCCAGCACGTCGAGGAAGAAGCGAGAGAAGGGCGGCACCAGCCCGACCATGGCGAAGAAGGCGAAGAACACCATCCTCGTAGGGGGCCGCTCCTCCGGGACATCACCGCCGCTGCGCATGCCGCGCGGCAGGTACTTGTTGAAGAGGCTGCGAGCCTCCGCGGTGCGGACCAAGGACATGGGGAGCACGCTCCCCGGCTCCAGAGGCGAATCACGGGCCATCTCAATGGTGGACGCTGAAATGCAAAGGAAAGCTGGCGACTAGAGGAAGGAAGCAAAGGGTGCTAGGAAGATGAGAGGCGAAAAGCTGTGTGAGGTGATGGCTGTGGGAAGCGTAGAAACCGATGCCCCTCCCTGCGGATCCGTTTTTATAAGCTACCACGGCCCCCTCGGATTACACGGCACTAATTTCGCCCCACTACCACGCTACACGCCACCTTGCCTCTGTGCCCCTTCGTTTCCTTTTTGCATCCCCTTCGGTTCCCGTGCCGCTTGGATTTCGCGCCGCCTGGGGTTTCGTGCCCACCAGGCGCCTATGCGGGACGGAGAGAGCCACGCGGTTTGAATGGGCCCCGGCGCGCGGCCCGAATAAACTCGCCCCCGTCCGAGAAAAACTTAGCTGGTGTGGCATCGGTTGTCGCGTGCCGACCTTTCGCCATAGCAAAATGCATCCAGTGCCCGGGCCCACACACTCAAAGAAATGGCGTCAACCGTGCCTGAGCCCGACTCAAACCCGGTCAACGCCGGGGGCTACTATCGGTGATATGGGCCCGGGGGTATGTCAGAGGTACGACATCCAAGAAAGGGAAGGCGCCCTTGCCCATCAAGGCGCGTTAAAGATATATCCTGAATGGCCTAAGCGAGTCCCGGCTGAAGGGTTACGCGGAAGCTACGCTAGCCGAAAACAAAAACTTTTACCGCGCAAACCGGGAACACTTGCAAGTAAGGGCCGATAGATCGTTACCGATTGGAGTAGAGTGCAGCGGAATAACCAATCGGGGCAATCCGATCCGGAACAGTGTAGCCGATTCCCGCAAGCCGACGGCGAGATACCCGGGACGCCGATTCGCCAATCGCCGATTCGTAGATGCCGTAGCCGATCCGAGTCGTCCGGCCGTGTTCTCGCGCCTCGCTCCGTGCGCCCGGCCGCAGCCGATCCGAAGCCGATCAACGGCGCGCAACGTAGCGGCGCCTCTACGGTATCCACACGTCAGGGGACGAACGCCGTACACCCGTGTGCTAGCACGCGATGCAAGGCTAGGGTTTGGCTCGAAAGTGGGGAGGGTTTCCGTGGAGATTGATCTCGGCGACTTTGCATGCGATGCAATTGACGTGTCACGCTCTCCACCCCTCCCTCCTTTATATAGAGTTGGCCGCCGGGACTAGTGGCCGATTAGGACTCTATTTTGAATCGGATCTCATCCGTATCTCATAGAGTTGCCGCCCACACGTCGTAAGCCCATAGGACTCTATCCGATCGAGCCGTATCCGAGTCCAACTCGAATATCTATTCTATCCCCTTAAGCGTGCGACCACAGTAGGTTCGGGTATACTCGGTTTCGGCTATAGTCTAACTTAGCCGATCATCGGCTCGAGTCTAACTCGGCCAGCACTGTCAATAGCGGCGCCTAGCAGCACATATTGACACCATAGTATACAAGAATAATATCGGCTCGAACCTGTAATGTGTACACAAATCCCTTTGCCTCACGATACCGGTTAAGCTATAGGCAAGATGTGTGTCATCCCTTCAATAGCTTAACCATTCACTCGAACCGTATTGGATTATCACGTTGATTGACTCCTCAATCAACTTAGCATGGCCATGCATTTCCATAATCCATTACCTCGAGGGCCCAGAGATATCTCTCCAAAGGAGGGTAAATTCCATCTTGATCACTCACATCCCACTCCATGTTTCATAGCAAACCCGAAAACTACCGTTATAACTACCCGATTACGGAATAGCGTTTGGTAGTCCCAAAGTAGGCTACTACACATGTTGGAATCCATGGTGATCTCAGGTCTAAGGACTTTGTACCAACACTACACGAGACCAACTAATGGCACATTAATTTCTGTAGTGTCTCATGGTGGGTCTATCCAACAATGTGTTCTCCAACACATATGTCCATGTTTATTGATTTGGTATCTCTATACCCATGATCTATGAGACATGATCATCAATCAATAAACATGCCGATCTTAGAATCATATTTGTTCCAACAATATGACATATGATGAGGATCGTTTAGAAATAGATTCATACATAAAGAGTCTCATAAATAAGTCACGTACTTATTGATCAATACAAGATGTCTATTTCATGGAACCGAATAACACTTTATTAGTTTATACATAAACATTGACGTGATATCCAACATCTCCATGTTGCCTCTAGGGCATATCACTAACAATCTCCCACTTGCACTAGAGTCAATCATGTAAGTATCTAATACCCATTGCTCTTGTGTGCGCCTCATGCTTCGGTGAGGAGAGGTTTTGTCGGCGGATCGGCTATGTTGAGATCCGTGTGCACTTTGCATATTTTAACATCACCTCTGTCCACTATCTCGCGGATGAGATGATATCGCCGAAGTATGTGTTTGGACTTCGATGTGACCTCGGCTCCTTGGCTTGCGCAATGGCTCCACTATTATCACAATAGAGAGACATTGGACCGTCGTACTAGTCATCACACCAAGCTCGAAACGAATTTCTTGATCCAAACGGCCTCCTTTGCGGCTTAGAAGCGCAATGTACTCGGCCTCCGTTGTAGAATCGGCAACGGTATCTGCTTGGAACTCTTCCAGTGATTGCGCCTCCGTTCGGGCGAGAACACGAACCCGATTGTGATCTATAATCATCCTTGTCTGTTTGGAAGCTAGCATCGGTGTAACCACTTACAACGAGCTCTTCTTCACCTTCATAGACTAGGAACATATCCTTAGTTCTTCTCAAGTACTTAAGGATATTCTTTACTGGCGATCCAGTGACCTTCACCTGGATCTCGAGCGGTATCTGCTCGTAGCACTCAAAGCGTACGAGACATGCGGGCGTGTACAAAGCATGGCATACATGATGGATCCAATTGCCGAAGCATATGGAACCATACCCATCTTATTCCGCTCATCATGTGTCGAGGACACCGATTCTTGCTAAGATTAATGCCATGTGACATGGGCAAGAAACCTTTCTTGGAATCATGCATGTTGAACCTTTTCAACACCTTGTCAATGTATGTACTTTGGCTTAATCCAATTAGCCTCTTGGATCTATCTCTATAGATCCGAATCTAATATATATCTTGCCTCCCTAAGTCTTTCATGGAAAAACTATTTTTCAATCAAGACTTGACGGATTCAAGCATAGGGATATCATTCCAATCGTAATATGTCATCCACATATAAGATTAGAAATACAATTGCGCTCCCACTGACCTTTTTGTAAACACAGGCCTCTTCTTCATTTTTGATGAAACCAAACCCTTTGATTACTTCATCAAAACGAATATTCCAACTCCGAGATGCTTGCTTCAATCCATAAATGGATTTACGTAGCTTGTATATCTTTCCGAGGCGATTACGGATCGACAAAACCCGAGGTTGTATCATGTATACATCCTCGCTTAGGTTTCCATTTAGGAAAGCCGTTTTGACATCCATCGCCATATCTCATAATCGAAATATGCAGCAATCGCTAGGATAATCCGAATAGATTTAAGCATTGCGACGGGCGAGAAGGTTTCATCATAATCAACTCCTTGAATCTGTTTAAAACCTTTTGCCACCAATCGCGCCTTATAGATGTGAACATTTCCATCCATATCGGCCTTTTCTTAAAAACCCATTTGCACTCAATGGTTTTGACACCATCGGTGGATCAACCAAGTTCCAAACTTGATTGTCGTACATGGATTCTATTTCGGATTTCATGGCTCCAAGCCACTTGTTGGAATCGGGTCCCACCATCGCTTCCTCATAGGTCTTAGGTTCATCGTTGTCCAACAACAATATATCATGTTGTTCCGCTTTGTGTGTACTGTCGGGCGCACGACGTGATCTTTCGGACCTTCGTGGTGGTGTATCTACAAGCGGTGGCGCAACATTTTGCTCCTCCTGTTGTGGTTTGTGGTTTGAAACATTTTCGGTGCTTCTTGAACTTCTTCAAGATGCACCCGCTCCCACTAACCCTTCTTGAAAGAAACTCTTTCTCCAAGAAGACACCGTGTCGGGCGACAAACACTTTGCCTTGTTTCCGATTATAAAAGTAATATCCCTTAGTTTCCTTAGGATATCCCACAAAGAAGCACTTGTCGATTTGGGTGTGAGCTTGTCGATAAACGTTTTACATAAGCCGCATCCCCAAATTTTGAGAAAAGACAAACTAGGGGTTGCCCTGTCCATATCTCATATGGTGTCTTTTCAAGCGACTTAGATGGAACTCTATTTAGTGTGAGCGCAGTGTTTCAAGAGCATATCCCGAAGGATAACGGAAGATCACTTTGGCTCATCATCGACCGCACCATGTCCAACAAGGTGCGATTTCTCCGTTCGGACACTCCGTTCCATTGCGGAGTTCTGGCGGAGTCAAGCGTGGAACAATTCCACAATCTTTCGAGATGATTACCAAACTCTTGGCTCAAGTATTCCCCTCCACGATCGATCGTAGAAACTTGATTGTTTTCCCTAAATGATTACGTACTTCATTACGGAATTCTTTGAACTTTTCAAAGGATTCGGACTTATGCCTCATTAAGTAGATATAACCATATCTACTAAAGTCATCGGTAAAGGTAATGAAGTACTGATAACCACCTCTGGCCGTTGAGCTCATTGGTCCACATACATCAGTATGTACGAGTGCCAATAAGTCACTTGCTCTCTCACTATGTCCCGTGAAAGGTGCCTTTGTCATCTTACCAAGTAAACAAGACTCACATGTCTCAAATGATTCAAAATCAAAAGAGTGAAGCAATCCATCCTTATGGAGCTTCTCCATGCGTTTCTTATTTATATGGCCTAAGCGACAATGCCAGATAAACGTGGGGTTTATATCATTAGAGAGTTGCCTTTCTGTATTAATGTTATAGATGGGAGACGCTTCAAGATTCAAAACGTATAATCCATTCACCAATGGAGCATGAAAATAGAACATATCTCTGAGATATATTGAACAACCATTGTTCATTGATCTAAAATCATATCCTTCCGCTTGCAAACATGAAGCGAAAATAACGTTTTGACATAGTGTTGGAACACAATAACAATTATTCAATTTCAAAACTAATCCTGAAGGTAGATGAAGTGGTACTGTGCCGACAGCAACTGTAGCAACGCTTGCTCCATTGCCGACGCGCGAGGTTCACCTCGCCCCTTCTCAATCCTCTACTTCTTCTCATTCCCGCAACGATTTGCAAATATGAGCTACGATCCGGTATCAAATACCCAAGAGTCGGTAGGTGAAGTAGCGAGATTAATGTCTATAACATTAATACCTGAAGCAGAAGTCGTACTTTGCTTCTTCTTGAGATCCTCCATGTACTTCACTCTCTCGTGGGTTCCCCTCCTCGACTCGGTTGATCAGCCCTCCGAGCGACAGCTAATTCTTAGCAACCTCTCGTCCATCTCTGACTTCAGAAAAGAGAAGGACACTCTCATTGCTCCCGGTAATTCTTCCCTCATACTACATACAGAACAGGAGTAGGGTATTACACCTCGCAGGTGGCCCGAACCTGTATAAACCCCTGCGTCTCCACAATCTTGATTTCTCCCGCCTCATCTGCATCATCCTATTCTCATCGCGAGTTTAGATCAGGACTCACCGCTCCCCGTGCTGAACCAAGAAAGGGGGTCCCTCGGATTCCCGCGTGTCGATCTCCGACATCGACACTTGTCGATGGGATATACTCGATAACGATATTTTTAAGTATAAGTGATGTCGTGTACCAAGGTATACTCAAGATTATGATAAAAGAAATAAGAGACGGAGATTTTTATACTGGTTAAGACCACTGAAGTGGGTAATATCTCTAATCCAGTTTATATGAATATCACACCAATTACAAAAGGAAAGCTAACTAGCTAATCTAGCTAACAACTAGTTTTCGTCGAGAACTAATCTGGTGACTTGGAGTCGACGACTAACTATAGGCTTCTTCCTGACCGGTCTTTGATATGGCTCATGGCTATAAGCAACTTCTTCTTCAAGTAAAACTCGAAGAGTTCATGTGAGATACGAGCAGATAAGAACTTATCTTCTTCGAGTTGGAGAACGATATCTTTTCTTACTTCTCTTACTAGGGAAAGAGTTTTGTTCTTATCTGCTATATTCTCACATTTAAGTATATATTTTCGTATGATATTAGATATGTGGTACTTTTAGTGGTTACGAATTAATGTATAGGAGGTATACGATTCGTAACGCTAACAAAGCTTATAAATATTGAAGTAACAAAAATTATTTTACATTCAAACAAATACAATTAATCTTATATGAAATTTAATACTGTAAAATGTAAAATGTTTTTGAGAAAATTTATACTAGGTAAACCCCACCTATTAGGCCTTTACATATATGGATTATATATATCCTTATCACAACTAGCCCAAATTTCTATCAGAAATTTAAAACCTTATCAGAAGTGATCTCTGATGTGACTTATTACTCCCCTAAACAAGAAGCAGGAAACAAGCGAAGCGAATAATCTAGTCATCTCATTTAACACGCATAATTGCCAAGCTAGCCGACATACGATCACTCTTGGAGAAACCATCTTTGGTTGAAGTTCCAAAATCCACAATAGTCTCGGTTGGAGTTGTACCCAGGACTAAAAATGTTTTTAGTCCCGGTTAAAAAAGACACAAGCACGACCTTTAGTCTGGTTCATGTCACGAACGGGACTAAATATCATCTTTAGTCCGGTTCAAATCTGTCGGAACACAGTCGGGGCACCTCGTCTTTAGTCGGTTGGTACCACCAACCGGGACAAAAGATGAGATCTTTAGTCCGGTTGGTGTTACAAATCGGGACTAAAGATCTAAATGATCTTTAGTCCGGTTGGTAACACCAACGGGACTAAAGTAAAGATGTTTATTTTTAACTGAAATTAATCTTTATAATTATTTTGTGAAATTGTTTTGGTGATAATAAACAAATCGGAGGGATCTACAATATTGATAAGAACATTCAAACCGTGGTCGTCGCGTCTAGTTTGTGCGCGTGTAACAAGTTTTGCACGCATTGTTTCTGTTTCGTCATCGAATTCAGAGTCGGTTTTTAAAACGGTCATAATTTTTACATACCGACTCTGATCGAGACGTTCCATATATGAAAATCGATCGAGAAAAAATAGAGGAAACGAGAAGATTGTCTTTTTGAGTCCAGAAGTTTTTTTAATTATGAGCATGTCTTTTGAATTTTTCACGAGCCACGTCTTTCACTTTTTAAGCTCAAATTTTTGTGGTTACCTCTTGTGTGCTCCTAAGTCAAGAAAAAATATTAAAAAATAAAAATAGAAAGCCAAATTTTTTCTGTCTTGGTCAACAGGAGATGAAAAGGAAAAAAAAGAGAGGCAAAAGAGGAACAATATCATGTATAGGTAGGGATGAAAACAGTTAGGAACGATCGAGAAAAGACCTTAACCATTCCCGTTCCCGTATTTTTTTAGCGGGAACAGAAACGGGAACGGGAAAAGCGAACGGGAAAACAAATCCGGTTAATACGGGACATCGGGAACAGTCGGGAACGGTTGGGAGCATGTCAATTACGATCGGGAATCGGTTAAAAAAGGGAACCTCGACACATTAAAATTGACATCTCACAATTAAATTTCAAATTCCATTCACGATTTAAATTTCCATCTCAAATTTCGACATCGAAGCGCACTTCCACAACTAATTAAATTTTGACATCTAGAGATTAATCCACAATTACAATTCACATCCAACAATTAAATTTCCAATTTAATTCACATCTCAAATTTCCATCTCACATTTCTCACAAAAATGGAGGAGGTGGGGACTTACAGTCGTGAAGAAGGTGGCCGGCGGGGAGGTACGGCGACGGCCAAAGTCGGCGGGGGTCGGGGTGAAGCCGGCCTCGGCGGCGGGGTCGAGGCTAGGGCGCGCGGCGAGGGAGGAGGAGGAGGTGCGGCGGCGGCCGGTGTCGGCGAGGGTCGTGGTGGCGGGCGGCCTCGGCGGCGCGGTCGGGGCTAGGGCGTGGCGGCGCGGCGGGAGGAGGTGCGGCGGCGGCGAAGTTAGCGGGGTTGGGGTGAGTGGCGGCCTCGGCGGCGGGGTCGGGAGCTGGGGCGCGGCGGGGGAGGAGGGAGGAGTACGGCGGCGGCGGAGTCGGCGGGGTCGGGGTGAGCGGCCGGCCTCGGCGGCGCGGTCGGGAGCTAGGGCGCGGCGCGGCGGGGAGGAGGTGCGGCGGCGGCGCGAGTCGGCGGGGGTCGGGGTGAGAAGCCGGCCTCGGCGGCAGGGTCGGGGCTAGGACACGGCGCCAGGGAAGGAGGGGAGGTACGGCGGCGGCCGGAGTCGGTCGGGGTCGGGGTGAGCAGCTGGCCTTGGCGGCGGGGTCGGGGCTAGGGCGCGGCGATGTAGCGGCGTAGCGGCATGGCTTGGCTGTGGTGGTGACCGGCTAGGGTTAGGGTTAGATAGAGTGTCATTTAGGGTTTGTTGTTGGGCCAAAATGTAATTGGGCCGAGATGGAGTGGGCCGAAATAGGTTTAGATGGTCCTATAAAAGAGGAATTCCCACGGGAATTTTTCCGTATAAATTCGGGATCCGCGAATATAGTCGGGAAAACACCTAACCGTTCCTGTTCCCGTTTCCCATTTCTCGTTTCCCGTATTTTTTCCCGTTTCCGTTTTTCTCGCAGATATGGTATTCGGTCGGGATTTTGGTATTTGGTGTCGGTCGGTGCAGGATGTTCCGTGCCGCTTACATCCGATGTATAGGATTATTTATGTTTGTTTAAATTTTAATATTATTATTTTAAACCTATATTTAATAAAATTAATTTGGCCCTATTTACTAATTATTTAATTGTTAACCCTAGCATGGACCAAATAAATTTAGAAAAATAGAGGAAAATTATATTTAGTCCCGTTGATGTCACCAACCGGGACTAAACATGAATTAAAAAAGCGGAAAAATTGGATCTTTAGTCCCGGTTTATGCCACCAACCGGGACTAATATATCTTTAGTCCGGTTGATGACACCAAGGGACTAAAGATCAAGGGTATATATATATCCTGGTGCGCATCGTCTTCTCCATCGATCCAACACTTAGCTCATTTTTCAGATCTCTCTTTCTCCCCTCAGCTCTCTCCCTCTCCCTCTCCTTCTCTCTCTCCCTCTCCCTCTCCCTCTCCCTCTCCCCTCGGCAAGCAAGGGGAGGAGATGGCGGCGACGGGGGAGGAGGTGGAGGCAACGGGGCACCATCTCCTCACCGGCGGCGAGCGGGAGCCAATGGTGGCGAGCAGGAGCCCGGCGAGCGGGAGCGGCGGCGGCGGGAGCGGCGCGCAGGCCGGCGGCGGCGGGAGGCCGGCGGTGGCGGCGGCGGGAGCGGCGGTGAGCGGCGAGCGGAAAATTGATGATGTTGTTGTATTTTATTGTATATGTAGTATGGACGATTTTGTTGTATATATGTGTGAACAAATTTGTGGATAATTTGTTGTATATATACGTGAATTTTGTGGTTGTATTTTATTGTATTCGATCGTTGAAAAAAATAATTTCAATGTTGTTTGCATATATATATGTATGTTATGTGTGTTATATATATGTGTTATGTATTTATACATATATATATACATATTTGCTTATATATATATATAAACAAGCAGCAAGCTAATAGGAGGAACAAATTAAAAAAATTAAAAAACCTTTAGTCTCGGTTGGTAACACCAACCGAGACTAAAGATGACAGAGCCAGCCACGTGGCGTCGCCATTTTTAGTCCCGGTTGATGTTATCAACCAAAACTAAAAATATATCTTTAGTCATAATTATTTTAACCGGGACTAAAAATAGCGATCTTTAGTCCCGGATTCATAGTTTCGGTTTGATAATCGGGACTACAGAGGGTTGTTAATCAGGACAATAGTAGAATTCTCCATCAGTGGATGAACTACGGAGATCACAATTAAGTAAAGTTATCACAACATATACTAATATTACTATCGAGATTTCGGGGGGCGAGAAGCATTGCACGTATGCAAACACAAAAGTTTATCGCAAACTTAAATTAACAATTAATGAATCATTAGGATGCAGGCCTGAGCACGCACGCATTGAAATTAATATCCATGTTTTATATATAGTATTTAAATGTGTTAATCTGATCTCACGAGGTAGCCATCACAATTGTACAGTTCTCTCTCCATAAAAACCAAAAGTCTTAAACATATTTTATTTTCTAGTTTTTCCAAATAAAATATTCATATTTATAGTCTTTCATATGTATGTACGACTTAATTGAAGAGGTTATCTTTTCATTTTATAATACTAAATTAAATTATTAGATAAAAACTAAACAGTTATTTTAATACTTCTTAGTCTTTCTTACATGTAGGATGGATTAATTTTATCTTTGATCTTGATGATAAAAAAATATATCCCGCATATATTTGGATACAAGAGTATACGTAACAATGTGACATTCAATAGAAAAAACATAATAATTAATAAATTTATTCTAAAAGACACGATAAATCAAATCAATTAATAAAAGAAGCTGACTCGCCAACACAATTAACAAATTCCTTGGTTTAAGAGGAGGGTTGACAATGTCAACGGTCAACGAGTCGACACGCCATCCGTTGAAAAGGGAGCTAGCTAAGGTAGCGCGCGTAATAACCCAAGCCCTCTGAACGCGGGCGAGACGGACGGAGAAGCAGAAGAGTAGTCGAGTCGAGTAGTAGTAAGCACGGACGGACGAAGAAGAAGATGTCCGTGTATTCGGCATGCCTGCCCGGTTGGTAGGTAAGCCGACGCATACGCGGTCATCTCTCCACCCTTCACCTACATATACTCCTCTCTCTCCCCCTTCCCTCCCAACCCGACGCCACCTCTCACCACCACCACCACCACTCGATCGCTGCAACGATCGGAATCGAGCTAGCCACTCCTCGTCGTTGTTGCATGGTCCGGAGACCATCAGTAGCAGCAGCATGACGAGGAAGGAGAGGTCAGGGTGGGGAAGCCTGTTCGGGGGCTGCCTGAGCGGAGGGGCGGCGGGGAGCCGGAAGGTGCGGCCGGGGCCGAGGACGACGACGAGGAGGCACGGCGGAGGAGCGACGGCGGTGGCATCATCGGCGGCGGCGCAGCGGCTGTCGTTCACGGACGTGATGAGCACGGCGTCGGAGCAGGAGCTGTCGGTGTCGCTGGTGGGGTCCAACCTGCACGTGTTCACGGTCGGGGAGCTGAAGGCGGCGACGCAGGGCTTCCTCGACGCCAACTTCCTCGGCGAGGGCGGCTTCGGCCCCGTCTACAAGGGCAACGTCGCCGACAAGGCCAAGCCGGGGCTCAAGGCCCAGCCCATCGCCGTCAAGCTCTGGGACCCCGAGGGCGCCCAGGGTCACAAAGAATGGCTGGTACTTACTACTACTTAATTGCGTCTAATCAGTTAACAACTTAAAGTATGCAAATAATTAACACATTCATAATTACATTTTTGGATGCAGTCCGAGGTGATCTTCCTTGGGCAGCTCAGGCACCCGAACCTGGTTAAGCTCATCGGCTACTGCTGCGAGGACGAGCACCGCCTGCTCGTCTACGAGTACATGGCCAAGGGCAGCCTCGAGAACCACCTCTTCAAGAGTAAGTACAATTATTCATCCTTCAGTCACCCTGCATTTCTTTAATTAATTAACTGCTGCTAATTAGTTAAGATATAATTAATTAACTGCTGCTAATTAGTTAAGATATATATCATCGATTATGGTAGAAGTAGATTAGAGCACTAGCTAATCAATAACAAGGTTTATTCATTACTGTATTGGAATCTGTTAGTGCATGTCTGCATGCTTAACGACGTCACCGGTTCTCTTGTATTCGCTCCTTGTATTTCCCTCCTTGTATTTTGCTGACTTAGCACTGATTTGTTAGCTGATTATTTAGCTGACTTAGCACTGATTTGTTAGCTGATTAGTTACGGCTTAATGTGTCTTGTATGTGTATAAATACATGACGCAACAGATCAATGGAGGTCGTAATATCTTAAGCTCCAAAGTTTCACACACACGCCGCAATACGCGATATTATATTTATATATACTACAGTATAGATCCTGTTTATACGGAGAAATTAGGTTTCTAATGACCGTACTAGTGGAGCTAATTAGCTAGCATGGAGCACCCGCAATATCATCTTCACTCACAGCTAGCAAGCTGGATAGATAACATACTGGTCCGTGGTCAGCAGCTGTAGCTAGCTAGCTGATGATTGATTAGTCGACTAAGCTTCAGTTTTGCTATATATTGCGGCCGCATCAAGCTGCTTGTTTTTTGACATTGCTGCCTCCTCCTTCCTGATCTGATCTAGCTATATGCCTAGATATATGAATATATCTCCTCCAAGCAAGCTGACTAGTTTTCTACTCTGACGACCAGTTAAGCATTAATTCGAATAATAAGATTCAAAACGAAAAGTCTAGCTAGATGTGGAACAAGAATTAAAGGAAACTAGCTAGATGAGGTGGTTGTGGACAGTCTCATCTTACATGAGCATATTGACTCCATTGGCTCCGTTTCCCATTGATCATACCATATATTCTCAGGTTAATTTGTTCGTTAATTAATCAATTCCAGAAAGGGAATATGCATATGTATATATATGTATTTTTTATATACGCAAAGCCCATGTTTTTAGGTCTAATTCCTGTGGACGCTGGGCGGATTTGATGACGATCCATCGAGAGAAAGCTAATTAAGTGCAAAGCAGCTAATTAAGCTAGCTGGAATAAGACCTACTAATTGGTAGTAGTGTTTGATAAAGTAGGCTTTACACTTGCAGTGCCTGGCGAATTTTCCATCCAAACTCTATTGATTTAGTATGATTCATCCAGCAAAACCATTAATTAAGAAAAGGTCGTTTGTTTGGCCGGACCAAATTAACAAATCAAAGCATGCAACTTGTGCACAAAACCTTGACTGGTCGACCACCTAACTGGTATACGATTCAGCACCTGTTATTTTCTTTCTTTTTTGGGTTTGGTCATAGGCAACTAGCCATTCAGCTGTGCCTTTCACAAGCAAAAGTAAACTAAACAAATAACGAATTCATTAATCTTTATCCTGGATTATTATTGAATTATATAATAATTAGAAATATATTTTTTTGCAGAGTTTCCTCCGATGCTGTCGTGGTCAACCCGGTTGAACATCGCGGTGGGCGCCGCCAAGGGCCTCGTCTTCCTTCACGACGCCGAGAAACCCGTCATCTACCGCGACTTCAAGACCTCCAACATCCTACTCGACCCGGTAATTAAATTCACCACTTATCATTACTAGTTCATTTTAGTTTGTTCTTCACTTTAATTCTTTTAGAGACATCGATCAACTTAATTACTTCTCATAATCATAATGTGATTTATTTATGGAGTTGACCTGATGTTTTACTCGTTCACACGAATCGAATTTATGGTGCATTAGTCAGAGGTTGAAAATTAAAGCGTTCAGGTTAGTAGTACAAAGTAGGTGATTCAGCGACCGGTTGACGTGGCGAGTCTGAACGCGCGAATGTACACAGCACACGCGCTGTAGTTCATGACTCAACTTGAATTTGGAGAAATTTGAAACAAGTTTGACATCGTCTAACGTGGGCCGAGTAGAAGGCCCAGTAGTGATCAATTCGGCCCAGTAGATCGAAAGGCTAACTCGTCATCTCGTGCAGGAGTACAAGGCGAAGCTGTCGGACTTTGGTCTGGCCAAGGATGGGCCGGAGGGCGACGACACCCACGTCTCCACACGCGTCATGGGCACCCACGGCTACGCCGCACCGGAGTACATCCTCACCGGTACGTACAATTATACGTACAAACATGGGCTTCTTTTTTCTTTTTCTCCTCTTGCAAGCTTAATTACAATGTACTATCTTTTTTATACAATGTGCTAACCGAGTGCATGCGTGTTATATGTCTTTTGGTAGGTCACCTCACGGCAAAGAGCGACGTATACAGCTTCGGAGTGGTCCTACTAGAGATCCTCTCCGGAAGACGGGCCGTGGACAAGAGCCGACCTAGCAGGGAGCAACACCTGGTGGAACACATGCGCTCGTGGCTCAAGGATCCACAGAAGCTAAGCCGGGTCATGGATCCGGCTCTGGAGGGCCAGTACGCCGTCACCGCTGCTCACAAAGCGGCGATGGTGGCGTACCGGTGCCTGAGTGGCAACCCCAAGAACAGACCGGACATGTGCCAAGTCGTGGAGGACCTAGAGCCCCTCCTCAATGTCACGGACGATGTCTCCGACGAGCCGGTAACACCCATGGCACTGGCAAAGGAGGACAGCGTCACGAGAAAAGAAAGATCGGCAAGGAGAACGAACCATGAAAGGGAAGGCGAAAAACGTAGGCAAAGCCAAGCCCGGTCACCTCACAAGGTCGTTAGGAGACGCCCAGGCCAAAGCGAGGAGTTTTGGGTGTGGCATATGCCTGGAGAAGTAAAATCCTAGATATCATAGTGTAATATATATTATACCCGTAACAAGCAGTGTAATGTTTTTGTGGGGTGACTGATGATGAGGATGTAAAATGTAGATGGTGATGTAGCCGGTGATCACTGGTCACTTGGGTCAGGCAGGAAGGATTGCACCCCCTGTAATTCCTTGTTTTCTTTTCTTTTGGTTTCAATTTATTGGTCTTGGCCTCTTTATACTCGGTTTTTACTGCTCAGATTCTCTCTCCCCTTCTGTTTTTTTAGGAAAAAGTCCATATTTGACCATCCAACTATTGTCAAAGTTTAATTTTAGTCATCCAATTGCAAAACCGGGTATTGGACACCCTGAACTACTCAAACCGTTTTCGTTCGGAAAGCCTAGGCGGTTTTGCCTGTTTTCGTTGCCACGTGGCACCTAGGGCTGAGTCAGCACGGGCTAACTCAGTAGTTGTCGTTACCCCCTTTCACGCTCTGGACTCTCTCCTTCTCACGCTCTGTTCTCTCACCCATTCTCCCTCTCTAAAGCGGCGGCGACCGAAGTAGGCGGCTGGCGGTGGCGTTCATATCTGCGGCGGGGTTGCTGAAATCGAAGGCGTCCTCGAGGAAATCAACGGTGGCGTGGACGAAATCGGCAGCGGCGCGCAAGGGAGCGCAAGAAGGTGGCTGCGACGCTTGAGATTGCGCCGCAACAATAGATAATAAGGTATGAACCCTAGCTCATTAAGAACCCTAGCTGAATAGTTGTTGAGGCAAGGTTTTGATTTGTTGGCCTTCTTAATTTGTAGCCATGGATCCACTAGATATGTTGACTGTTAGGTTTCATTTCAATGGGGAATTTGTTAGAGGTCATAACAGGCTAGAATATGTTGGTGGATCTAAGGGTTTGTCATACATTGAGCGAGACAAAGTCTCTCTGCTAGAGATAAAGGGGTATCTAGCTGATCATTGCATTGTCGAGCCTAGAGCATTGATGCACTGGCTGTGTCCTGGAGCAGATTTAGTAGATGGTTTGAGGGTGTTAGTAGATGACACAACTTGTTTGACAATGTCCAATTATGTAGTTGATGGTGGAGCAGTGGATATATATGTTGAAAATCCAGTAGTTATTCAATCTAGTGACAGTGACTATGAGGATTGTTTTTCCCAACCATAACAATGCTAGAGGCAATTAGAAGGAAGGTCATGGTGAGGATACAGGAAAACATAGCTAAGGCTGAGAGATGGACTGGTGTCATCTGCCCAAATATTTTGAAAAAATTGAATGCACTTGTGCCAAGAGAAATGGGCAGGGTACTTCTGTAGGAGAGGCTCAATCAGGATCAGGACCAGCCAATGGAAATGCAAGTGCACAAGCAGGATCAGGACCAGGCACTGGAAATGCAAGTGCACAAGCAGGATCAAGAGAAAGCATCAGGGCATCCAAGAGGAGCAGAATATCTACTGACTTGTCTCAGCATAGTGCATCTTCAATTGCCAATGTAAAGATTCATAGCTTCAGTCCTACTTTACTTCACTAAACTTCACATTTGCTTTCTCATCTTTTTAGGACAACTTGATCAAGGCCACTGCCACTACAAATGTATGTTCAAGGACAAGCCCAAGTGAACTTAAATGCAAATGTACCAATGTCCCAGGCAGGATCAAGTGTGACAATCAACATTTCTTCTGGTAAAGCATTTGCCAAGGTTAGTGCCAAGGAACCCAAGAGACAAAAGCTACCAGCTAGGAGGAAACCAGCAAGTCCAAGCACCAGCAAGAACATGCTTCTTCTGAAGGGCCTTGGAGACAACTAGCTCTGTGATCTGTGTCACTTTTAGCTCTGTGTTCTGTAATATGCCCTGGACAAACTAAATGTGTGTCAGTTTGTAATGTGCTTTGTGTTCTGTCAGCAACTAAATGTTCTCTGTTTTGTGTCACTTTTTGTTCTGTAATGTGCCCTCGAGAAACAATATGTTCTCTCAGCAGTTCAAAATTCAACTTGCTATTGTCATGTGCCTTGATCTGTGCTAATTCTGGAATGGACATTGCAAATTTGCCTTGATCTGTGCTGGTGCTGGTTCTGGTTCTGGAATGGAATGGAAATTTTGTTGAATCAAGTGAGTTTGATTTATAGTTTATGTGATGAAACATTGGATTTGTGATTGGCCGGCACGGTCTGACCGGCCGTCTCTGATTTCGGTTTGTTTTCTCGGTTTTGAATTGTTTCTTTGTGGATTTGATTTCTAGATGATTTCTGTGCATGTTGTTACTGTTGACAAGCTAATGTGAGTCAAGTTTGGATAAACTTGTGCTCGGTGTATTGTTTCTTTGTCGTATATGTGCAGGTATTACTTGAGGCCTCGGATAGTATTGCTGGTGCCGGATTGGAGTCGACTTGGGAGAAGTAGACGTCCAGTACGCGGGATACTAAAAGGCTAGAGGATAATGCACATGGAAGATGGAGAAGTTATATGGCATACGAGAGGGATCGTATGCGGAGTCGAATTTGGAAGGGAGTCTAAATTCGGAAAGTTAGGTTGAATGAGTCCTATTGGGAATAGGAGTCCTATTAGGAATAGGAGTTCTACTTCTATTATGAGTGGGAGGTTGAGTCCTATTGTGAATAGGAGTTCTACTCCTACTTTGAGTAGGAGTATTTTTCATGTATAAATAGAGAGGGAGGGTGTGCCTCTTAGACATCGATTTTAAAGAGCGAAACTTGAGATAATAGCTAGGGTTTTTGAGTTGGGTCGAGATTTTGGTGAGGAGTGTTGTTGTTGCACTTTGTAAACACTTTAGATGCAATAAAGTTGAAATAGTTTGATCTACTTCTTCGAGAGTTCATCTTTCGGTGTTTTTGGATCTCGACGGTCGACCGCAGGTGTGCGCGCGGTCGACCGACGGGTTGTGGCGGCGGTCCAACCGAGAGGCTAGGCGGCGATCGACCGGCCCGGGAGGGCGGTCGGCCGGGCGGGTAAGACGGTGTGGCGGCGGCGGCTTCAGTTCTGTTTATTGTCGCTTTTAGATTGGTTTCATCAGTAAGAGGTAAATCTTTTAATTCCGCAAAAGATTTGTTTTTTTGGTTTTTCTACCATTCACCCCCTCTGGTAGGTTTGTTTGGTTTTGTTCGATCCTATAAATTTGAACTATTGAGTGTTGCAAATTTGCCTTGAAAGCAAAAGTTCCATTGCACAACTACTGAACAAGCACAAGTTCCATTAATTTCCATTTCCATTGCACAAGGCACAAAGCACAGGTAATAGTAAAAAAAAATACAAGAAAATATCCCACATTCTTCACTGATTCCATTCCTTCAAAGCACAAAACACAGTTTCAACATTTCACAAACCCAATTACATCACCCAAAACACTACATTTTTATCCACCATATTGTCAGAATTACAACAGCTAATGCAAGCATCCACTTTAGCAAATTAATTTGTTTCTCCAATCTTGCTAGTCTTCCTCTCAAGTCTTCTTTAATTGGCCGATCACCATTCCAATCCACCTGAGCTGCAGCATCACCCACCCGACTAAGCATCTGGTTCTCCCTCCTCAGCTCCCTAACCACATCGCACAAGTCCACGAACAACTCCTGCACGAATGGCGCCAGCAATGGATCCACCCACATCCAAAAAATCACATCCTCCAGTGCCGGCCTAAATGAAAGTGGGTACAAATTTACATGAAAACAGGGCATGGATCAAATCAAACAAATGCTGGGTTCAAAACAAAATCAATCAAAAACCTAAACTCACCCTTCCATTGGCGCACTTCATGAACCGCCGCCCTGGATTTTCATCGCTCCATGACACAAGTCGAACAGCCTTGCTCCCGCACTTGCATGCCACCGTCGGCCAGTACTCAAAGGGCCCTTCGTGATAGGGGATGGGGGCCGAGCTTGGAACAGCACCACGAGCCCTCGTCCACGTCCTCCCGCTACTCGATGTCGTCGAGATCGCCATGGCCGCCGACGGCTTTCAAGCCCTAACCTTAGCGCCGCCGCTTTGAAGAGGAAGAACGAGAGAGAGAACAGAGCGTGAGAGAGTGACTGAGGGACGCGGGTGTTGTAATTGCAACTGCTGAGTCAGCCCGTGCTGACTCAGCCCTAGGTGCCACGTGGCAACGGAAACAGGAAAAACCGCCTAAGCTGTCCGAACGAAAACGGTTTGAGTAGTTCAGGAGGTTCAATACCTGATTTTGCAATTGGATGATTAAAATTAAACTTTAAAAATAATTGGATTAATTTTTTTTATAGTGATGAGTTCTAAGATGGATAGATGGATGGATGGATGGAAAGGAAAGGAAAGGAAAGGCAAGTACAGTCCTCGATGTGGTTGCACAGTTGCACTTGTCTTTTTTCTTTTCCGTTGCTGCAGTGAATCAGTGGACGGTACTGATAGTACTGGTAGTAGTCAGGGATGCTGAGTGTGGGGGGTAGCAGCAGCTGCTAGGCTAGACACGGCCGCAGGGGAGCCTTTTGGACAGCAGGTGTCAGCGTGTGGGAACACCAGCATACTGCAGACCTGCGGCCTGCAGGCGGCCACTTGATGCTTACACTTGGCAGGCAGCTTGATTAAAACGGTGGCCATCTAGAATTTGAGATTAGTTCTTCGTCTTAATCATGGCCATGTTTGGAAGCTAGATATTCTTAAAAAAGCAGTTGATGAGTAGGAGTAACCAACAACCGACGATGATCTGAAGAAGATGGAAAACTCATGTTTCGGATTACCGGTTCATTTGTATAGATTATAGAACTACTGAGCCTTGGAATCTAGAGTGAAAATTAAAATTAAGGAGTGTTTGAGAAAGAGTAAAGATTGTCAGATTTATCTACGGCCATCAGGAGCTCCATTGATCGTAGCTTAATCATCTAGTAGGCCAAATTAATATAACGAGATATTAGTAACTGTTATACTGTAGTCAAGGTAGCGAAACGATGCCTGATCTTACCGGTCGCTGTAGTCATTGATGAACAAACAATATTGGTTAATGATATTTAATCGAAACCTATAACTCTAATGTTCTGATCTATGATCTCGATGTTATCTCTTTTTCTACGTTATTATGACGTTTTTCTCTTTATTTAAAAGATTGTCGGGTACAAAGTTTGACTGACTAGTATACTTTACATCTATTTTAACTAACATTAGATGCCTAAGAGGCACCTGGATTTTTCACAAATCACAGTCGATTTTATCTCACCATTGGATTAAGATCCAACGGCTACTCGGTTGTCTTCTATCTCTCGTTGCTTCAAACTCTCTCATTAACCTACAGCTCCAAACCGGAATGGCAACATGGGGAAGACCTTGTCAACGATTTGATCATTGAGGAATAGAGAAAAATAAAGAAGCATCGAGGAGGTAGGAGAAATGCCGAATCAGATGGGCATCTAGTGACGGAGATTGATCGACTCATATTTTTTGGATTTTTAGTTAACTGACCATCTAGGTTAAAACATATGATGTGAGCAGAAACGTTTGTACTTTTGTTTTTGTTTTGGTTATGATCGATAGAAATGATTCAAAAGAAAATGGATTCGCACGGGCTGATTTTAACGACAGGATAAAGCAACTTGTGACGGACGCTGCGACTTCATGCGGATTCCGTTTGGGGCTTGCATGTACTTCATAAAAAGCTTATCAAGTCTATTTTCAAACGGATTCGACCTCACATCCATATCTATTCCAAGTCAGCCGTAATCTTCAATTTAGTGCATATACCTTTTCTATCCATGGTATGACATCTTAGTTTTGGATCTTTGGACCGTGTATCATGTTGAATCCACTATGGACGCATCCTAGATTGGAGCATGACCCCAGTATCCCTGTGGTCATCGTCCAACATATATATACCCCTTGGTCATTGCTATGAACAATTTTGTTTAGATTAAAGTTTAGCGTTGTTACTTTGTCGTATAATCTCATGACTGGTTAGATCGTCGGTTTGCTTGTTTCAGAACTCCACCTTGATACTCTTGTTGATTTAATCCTATATCCCTATTTCATAATTTGAGTTGCTTGTTCATTTTGTTTTTCTAGTTCTTGATTGCTTACAGGAACAAACACCTTAGTGGTCGGGCTGACCGTGCATCCGTCAAGATTCACAAGTGCCTCTGTAGTTGGTCTAACGATATTGTTAAGGCGTAACGTTCTTGGACAATTATAGTTGGATTGCCAACGTTGTTTCATCCAATCGATTTACTCTCTCATCGAAAGATCGAGACATTCTCACGCACATAACGGTTGTAGCCTTTGCGACGTATACAGTGCTGTCCTTTTTCATTTATGTGACAGTGAATGCAAAGCAACACCAGATTTGCGACAAATCTATGCAAGTTTTGACGTTGCTAGTATTTTGCTAACATATGTACATATATAGTCAATAAGTTTTAATGGAAAATTTGACATAGCTAAATTACTACTATCTTTATCTTAAATATAGCTAAATATATTAGAAATTCTAACATTACGAATCTAAACAAGATATCTTGTACTTTGTTATTTATATTTTGAGATGATGGATGTATCTAAAACAGTACTTATATTTTGATAGGACAAGTGGTTTAAACCGGCCGCCGATTCAGATAGCTAATGTTCTGTGACAGTATGATACTGTATACATGCATGCACTGTGCCTTTTTCTCACATGGCGCAACAAATAAAGACGGGAGCGAACAGATTAAGGAGGAGAAGATTTTTTTTGATCGATCCTTTGACTTGTCGGGTACTAGGAGAAGCTGAGGTCTGGGGTGGTTCCACGTTGTTACGTGCCAGAGCTATGTAGGTGAGAGACCATATGGCAATGGCATGCTCGAATAAAGTAGATGGCGACAATTAAAGGACGCATGCCGCTAGCTGCTGCGACCTCCCTACTGTGTACTGTACTTCTGTATACTATACAGTAGAGTCGTTCTCAACTGACACCAAGCTACTCCCATACAGCCGTACTCATGCTTTCTACTTACACAATGTATATATCCATATTCAAATATTAGAGAATATGATTATTTTGTTTGAGCTAATTTTGAATCTCAGGACTTGGTATGATTAATTCAGGGGTTTTCCGGTCGCCTCCTACGTGATCATTCTTTTCAAGAGATTATAGGTTGTTCAGTAGAGTTTAAATTTGAGGCCAAATTACTTCGATGTATCTGAGAGTTTACCATATTTATATAGATCACATCTAGTGGTGAAGTATCAATGATCTTACTCTCCAGCTTTTATAATTCTTAACGATTTAGATAAAGATAAGATCATGATTAAGCTTTTAAAAATGTGACTATTAATAGCTCTAAAAATATTTAATATTTAGTTTGATGACACTAAAATAAATTATTCCTAAACGGTACATATTTTATATATTATAATAGAATTCATAGTAAAAGATATGTTTTAAATACCGTGTGTTATTGTCTAAAATGTTAAAAAATATAAAACCGGATGGAGTAGTAGATACGGTGGGAGGCTGGATTTGGAAAATACCCCGAAATACTTTTCTACTTGTGGATATATTTTGAAAACAAAATCTACCATATTTGTGGACGGAGTGATTATTTTACTGGCTTGGCTTTTGAAAGGTAAGAAAAAAAGTTTGGCCATAAATTTCCTTTTATTACATCTCATTGTTTGGCTTATGCTTGTACTTATAAATCAAAATTTAAAATTTATACTTAATTATGAATTTGCTTTCTCATTTATTTTATGATATTTTGCTTTTTTGAATCGTTAAGAATATGTATATAAAAGTTTTACTCATAAATAATTTTTTATTTGTTAATAAATGACTTGGATAAACACATGAATAAATGAAACAATGTGACTTGTGACCGGTTATGTTACCATGCTCACGTTCTCTTCAGTTTTATCATAGGCCACAATCGTAAAAATACTTTCCAAAGCAAGTCTATGACATATGCATGCGCACCAGAGCAATTAACAAGAGCTGATATAGAGCTGATATGTGACGAGTTCTGATAATCGTATGCCCTAATAATATGTCACCACTATATTCTACATATCTAATATGTTTTCTTTTTAATTAACTTAGAAAGTATCTTTAATACCGATTGATAATATCAACCAGTACTAAAAATATCTTTAGTATGTATTGGTGGTTGATATTACCAACCGATACTTAAAAATGTATTTTTAATACCGGTTGATAACATCAATTGAAACTTCACATCCACCGATATTAATCTCGGTTGGTGCTACCAACCGAGACTAAAGATATATTTTTAGTACCGGTTGATAACACTAACCGGGACATAAGATATTTCTAGGGACTTAGGCTTTTAGAACCAATACTAAAGAGATTTATTATCAGTTCTTAATCTATCCGATATATTTATGTGTTTGAACATTGGATAAAAGATAAATTCTCTCCGAGATATTTATGTATTTGAAACATTGGATAAAAGATAAATTCTCTAGTAACGTGTATACATATATGGCTTATGTACTTACACAGATGTTTTTTTGGCGCTATAACCACTGCTACAGAAACTCAAATAGGTGTCGATGGGAAACCTCCTTAGGTGCCGATTTTCCCAACCAACACCTATTTGTCGGCATCTATACGAAAAATAATAGGTGCCGGTCTAAGAACCGTCACCTTTGTGGTTCAAGAAATAAAAAAAATCCGGTTGCATCGGCTTGCATCGGCTTTGAGCCGAGCAGTCTTGCTTGACAAGAACACAATATTCCATCCACAAGTATCGGCTAGACAAGAACACAATCCATCCATAACAACACAAGAACGATTCATCCGCATATCTAATCCAGAGATGGTCTGGTGTATACTAGGGTGTCCCAATCTTTCGATGGAGATGATAACTTTGATTTAATGGAGCGACGTTCACGGGCCGACTATGATACTCCACGGAGTAATTGCGCCTTAGCAACCGATACATCAACTCCACCGGTTGACACGATCTTGTGGAGCTCGATCAACCAAACCACTAGGGTTATTCCTGCAAGCAACCGAAGAACTAGCAAGAACAAGATGAACAACAACTCAACTTGTAAATATTGATTTTAGATCCAAATACTCATAAAAAGGTGGGGTTCCGAATCAAATAGAATGGATGGTCTAGCCGACACACGCGTCTATCAGGAACTAGCGATAGGTAAACTTATATAATCAAAATCCAAATTGTTCTATGACGGCTACGGGGTATTTATACAGGTGGGAGGATGAGTTGGGGTCATTCTTCAACCCTAGGACACATCCGATGGACTCAACTTGATACAATGTCCATCGGCCTAATTTTTGCGGCGCATCTCCTCGGGCAGAAAAAGGTATCTGTACTAAATTGATGATTTCGGCCGACTTGTAATAGATATGGAAGTGAAGTCAGATCCGTTGGAAAGTAGACTTCATAAGTTTTCTGTGAAGTACTTAAACACCCAAATCGGAGTTCGTATGAAGCCGTGGCAACCGTCACAAGTTGGTGCTGTCCTGTAGTCCGAATTCAGCCACAAATTATGTTGGATTAGATCTCTTTCTTTACTGGGGCCAAAAGTGAAATGGTGATCTGCTGGAGGACGTTTGAAATACTTGGATTTGGAGGTTGGGGCGCACCTCACTTGGGCCGCACTTGGGCTGGGGTCCCAGATGAAGTTGCAAGCCCATAGGCCCATTATAGGTAATGAAACACATTGTTTCTATGATTGCTGCTGATTGGAATGGAATTTGGAGATGAGGTTGAATCCACTGGAAAGAGTATTCCGAGAGCTTTTCATCAAATACTCATGGACCCAAATTGGAGCACATAGGCGGCCGTTTGAATTCAGCGTTGTTAAAGCTAGACGAATTGGATTCCAGAATTTTTGAAGCTTGATCTTGATGTCTTCCTATTGACATATGATATGAGCAACGGTTGTATCTATAGTATCCATGGTCACACCATGGTTCACATATCAATCCATCCACAACACAAATTTTGACAAAAAAATCCACAGATCCACAGATCGGTAGATCACAAAAAAACCTCGGTCATTGTCCTGCCATCGTCGTTGTTACACGGTCGTGTAGCCGCTGCCGTAGTCATCGTCTTCGAGCCATCGCGCCACCTCCCATCGCGCCGCCCTCCATCCACGAACCCTACCGCCCCTGCCGCCGCCTTCCCTCCCGCCAAATCTGGCGAAGGGGAGGGCTCCTCCGCCTGCCGTCGTCGCCTCCCCTTGGCGAGCCCGTCGCTTGCTGCCACCTACCCCCAGCGAGACCTCCATCCACGAGCCCCGCCGTCCCTGCCGCCGCCTCCCCTCTCACCAGATCTGGTGAAGGGGAGGGCTCCTCCGCCTGCCGTCGTCGCCTTCCCTCGGTGAGCCCGCCGCCTACCCCTGACGAGACCTCCATCCGCGAGCCCCGCCGTCCCTGCCGCCACCTCCCCTCCCGCCGTCCCTGCTTGCCGCCGCACAATATTGAGAGAGAAGAAGAAGAGATAAGGGAGAAGATGAAAGAGATAAGGGGATGTACAGTATCGAGAGAGAATATAGAAGGACGCGGCCGACTTGACTCCACCCGGCTCGGCTCGGTTTTTAGGTGTGTTTTTTTAAAACCGGCACCTTAATATATCATAGGTGCCGTTTTTTAAAAAACAGTACTAATAGTATAGGGCTGGTTTTTCTTTAGAACCGACACCTATGATATACTATAGGTGTTGGTTTTTTTAAAAAAAGTATCAATAGTATAGGTGCCGGTTTTTCTTTAAAACCAGTACCTATTGTTTTAATGGGTGTCGATTTTAAATAAACCGGCACCTATAATCCAGTCCCTACGACGGTTTTTTATAGTGAATGCTGAGGTACGTAGTTAGTACCATAGGTGTTTTGGAGTTTAATTATATATGTCGTGTGTGTCTCGTCGATAAAGGACTACTTTATGCTCATACTCTCTCTTTTTTTAATATAAATCATCGTTAACTTTTATACATATGTTTGGTTATTTTTTTATTTAAAAACTTTAAGTAGACATAAAATTTTAATTAGACACACTATTAAAAAACCCTTTATAGTCCCGGTTTCTAGCTCATTTTAGTCCTGCGTTGTAAACCTAGACCATGAAAGTGGAACTAAAGATACCAATCTTTAGTCCCGATTGAAATAACCGGAACTAAAGATCCATCCTTAGTATCTTTAGTTTCGGTTGGTGTTACCAACAGGGATTAAAAATATTTTTTTCTTTTTTAATTTTGCTCCTGCGGTTGCTGCCATCTAACACCAACCGAGACTAAAGATATTTTTTTTAATTTTGCTCCTGCTGCTTGCTGCTTGTTTATATATTATGCATATATACGTGTATAAATGCATATGTATATATATAATATATATTTATACATATATATATGTAATATGCATATATAGGTATATATACATATTTTACACATATATATGGACTTAAGTAAATATATACATATTTTACCAAAATATATACATACATAAATATATACATATATTACAATCTTTCTTAATTTCTAATGTTCTATATCATATATTACAAAATCTAATCTCTCGGGTAGGGTTGATCAACTGATTTTCATCGTAGTGGAACTCTCCCGCGGGATCAATAATCTGCTCATTGATAAATTTCATCATTGATTCTTGACCAGCCTTTATAAATTTGTCGTGGGAGAGTGTGTCCCTCATTTGAGGTATCTATCATTTGAAAAAAATGAGAAATAAATATATAAAATCAATAAGAAATCAAAACATAATGTATGAATGATTTTTACGTATATCCAGATCTTTGTCAGATTTAATTTGGTGAACTAGGCGGTGAATATAATCGGAGACGTAGTAGCCGCACAAGTTCGTCCCCGCTCCTGTTTTGCGCACTATAGGAAAAACGATGAGAGATTTAATATATATTTCTATTATTTTGCGCACAAAATAATGATTTAATATAATTTTGGAGCATATACTCACTAGAAATTTGGTCCTGACAACAAGTTTTTCTTTTCAAGTCCCGCTTACCAATATACAGAACCATGCCCATGCCCTATGTACAGTTGCAAGCTATGATTAATTATCCGAGATCCGCATAGTAGCAATAGCAACATTCATAATGATAGTGGAATAGATGGCATTACCTGTCTATCACTTGAAAAATCTTTGTGAAGATAGACTTTGGTTTATCCATTGAGTCGTAAACATGGATTTTGCACGAGGAAAGGTCAAAAAGGAAAAGGACCTAGTGAAATTTGCAAATTGCGTGAAATTATATATATGAAATTGTATATGTATGAGAAAAAAATTGGTACGAAAGGAAAAAAAACTCACGTTGTGTTGTACGGCAAGAGTATCCAAATCTTGTAATGTTGCTGCACGAGCAAATGGAGGATATTCTTCTCTATATCTTGCTCAAAATCATGTATCATGCCAGTGTTTATTTTGCAGGGGTCCATGAATCCAACGTTGAAACACCCCTGCATACGACACAGTTGGATATGTAATCTACAATGGATAAAAGGAATTTTCATTAGCTACATACAAGGAGCCAAGAAACGAAATAAATTTAACTAAATGATACTTAAAAAACCTAACAAGTGAGAAGAGAGACATCAAGGACGTCTAGTTGGTACAATTCGAATACATCCTTGAAGCAGATCTACATGATATCATCTCCTTGGAGGAATCTGCGTTTTTTATCTGCACGCCGAACATCTTTGTACCTTTGGCTGAATTTTTCATGTATCATTGATGGAATCAGTACATCTGTGTAGAGAGAGTTTTCACCTGAGAAGGCTTGACAAGAGGTTCACCGAGGGTAAACTTATATTTCAAATCCTCTTTTGTCGCCTTTTTGATTGCTGCGCCTTCAAACAGTTGCTCCCTCATTAGTCCTGTCTCTGCCATAAATTGTCTTAACTCATTTTCATGAGGTGGCAGCAATGGCTCAAGCGATTTTTTTGGTTGCTTCCCGAACTGAGGGACATCTTTCGACTTTCCTTTCGCCTTTTGAAAAGACTTTCTAATTGATTAGTCATAGTCGGACGGTAAGGTCGGTTTAACCGATGCACTCATCTTCTTAAAGAAGGCCTTAGCCATCGGGTCGATAGGAATCTTCTTTTCAGGACTCCGTGGCTTAAAATGCCTCTTCACTTCCACAACGACGATCTCCTTAGTCTCCTCAGGAGTACAGTCATACACCCTTTTCTTTAGAGTGGGGAGCCTTGGCGCGTCAAGTCTTGGCTTCTTCGTTTGTTACATTGACCTTGACGGTGCGGGACGAGTTGGGCACGACTTGGCAACTTGTTCATGCGGAGGAGACGGAGGAGGCGGAGGAGTCAGTGACTGTTTAGGATTCGGTGCTCGCGAAGGCGATGGAGGAGGCAGAGGAGTCGGTGACCGTTTAGGAGTCGGTGCTCACGGAGAAGGCGAATTAGGCGGAGAAGACGGTCCACGCGGAGGAGACGGAGGAACGGAAGCCGCTTCTTGCCTGGGAAACACGATGAAGGGCTTGCACCATAGTAAAATTGCGTGGGCTGTGTCTCCTAGTTTCATCTCGTCGTCTCCTCCGGGGATATCCAGTTCGAGATCTTCAAAGCCTCGTTTCACCTCCTCAATTTTGACCTTTGAATACCTAGGTGGAAGCGGCCTGCAGTGATATGCCCTGTCTCGTTCAACTGGTATGGCCATGTTCGATGCCACCTTCACGAGAAGAGAGGTTATTAATTAGTAATCAACTTATGCACCAACTTTCGTAATGTTAGAGTCATATATCATAAAACTACGAGCATACCTTGATTGACAAGTTCTTGAAGGGAATATGCGCTCACAATGTGTCGCCACATGATCATATCAACGGGGCATGGCGGTTCATCTTCAGCTTCAATGGCCTGTTCTGGTACTTGGCTGTAGATACGCAGCTGCTGCGCTTGCCTGAGGGGCTCACCATGATGGGTGGAATTTCTGGTTGGGTCTGTTGGCTCCGCTGTTCGGCTAGGCGTTGGTCCACCTGTCTAGACACCTCCTCTTGCATCTTGGGCTCGTGGGTCACGAGCCTATACTCGAGATCTGTTAGCTTCGCCAACGTATCTCGCTTGCTTCTCATGTGACTCCTATACGTTTGGATGTCCTCTTGGAATCCATATTTCCAGGGAACGATGCCTTTTCATCGCATTCGTCCTGGATGCTTGGGATTCTATAGTGCCAGTGTAAGCTCATCCTTCTCTCTGTCAGGCTAGAATGTGCCCGAAGCAGAGACATCACCAGGATTGAGTGCTCCACCGTGAGCATAGTACCAATGCTTCGATCGTTCTGGCCAATCAGCTATGGCCGGAACGATACTTGTTGCTATCAGGTCAGCTTTCATTCGCTCCCACCTCGACACTGCCTTGTTATAGCCGCCTGACACTAGCCGGTGATGGTAATGCTTCTTAGTGGCATTGGATTTATTTTTCTCTATCAGCGCTTGCACTTGCTTTCCTGTCTTGTATTCGAGAAACGCAACCCAATGATCTCTCAACTTGGGGAATTTGTTGAAGTCCAGTGTTTGGCCCTTCAGGATGTATCTCTTGTACAATTCCTCCTTGTAGTTCCTGAACAGTTCAGCCATCTTCTTTAGTGTCCATTCCTTCACTTTGGCCTGTTCTGCCTTAGGGATTGTGAAGGTCTCCAGCATTTTGGTCCACAACATCTCTTTCTTCGTATCTGGAAGATAACTTAGGTCATCCCCTTCTGTCGTTGTTCGGCGCCAGTACACCGTGCTGATGGGCACGTGATCCCTCACTACCCAACCGATGTGTGCCACAAACTTCCTTGCTGCGTCGGTTTGGACACATGGTCGACTGTCCTGTGCCACTTCAGTTATAATATGCTGACCCTCAATCTTTTTGGTGACACCGCGTTGTCCGTGAGCCTTCTTCTCTCCAATGGCTGGTGTGCTGTCAATGTCCACCTCATTCCCCTCATCGTTGCCCTCCTCGTTCTCCTTCTCATTAAGGTACTGGTTGGGATCCTCGTTCCCCTGCTCATTTATCCAGTATTGGATGCTCCCCTTTGCGATCTCGTTGTAGAGGATCTGTTCGTCGGTGCGATCTACCATATGTTAGTTTTGCTTGGAGGCGTTGGGACCACTTAAGCATGAGCGACGGCGGAGGTCAGCAACTGGACCAAGTAATTCTGACAAGGAAAAAATTTAGTTAAAACATGTACAATGGTCCTAAGTCTAACTTTCCAATGCATATATATATATATCGTTATGTGAGAGATAGTGACTTAGGATATTGGGTGAAAACAACCGAACAAATTTTGTCTTGATTCCTAATGCATAGGAGTAAAGACAAAATTTTGTTTTGTTTCCCAATGCATAGGAGATAAGACAAAATTTGTTTTGGAATTTTTTTTCAGCCAATATCTTGAACCACTATCTCCTTGTAACGAGCGAACAAACGATCGAACGAATAAACTCGTCCGGTTGTTCCGTCGTTCACGTTCGTTCGGTCATGAAAGTCGTTCTATTGTTTTATCGTTCGTTCTATCGTTCTCGTTCGTTCGTAAATAAAAAACATCATATATATATATATATATGTATACAAAATCAGTCTAATTACTGATTTTTGGGAAACAATCAAACATTTTGGAAAACAATTTAAAACTTTTTCCTTTCTAATCTAAAATAAAAGTGTGTTTCCATTTGCATAAATATATTAATTGTGACTTTAGTCTTTTTGTGTTTTTGGATTTTAAATACATTTCATAATAGGTCTCATGAGCATTTATTTAAAACTAGAAGCAATAAGTTAAATGAAGAACCTAATGTAAAATATTGAAAATTATTTCCAAAATTTTATACAACTTAACTAATACAACGTGACCTATGTTAAAATATATCATCTAGTTTGACAAACTAGAAGATCAAACGGCGGTTGACGAGAAGTATATGTCCCAAATCGAAGAATCGATTGGATAGATATATGTCTTACCTTCAAATGCGGCGCACGGTGATGGCGGCGGCGACGACGATGACGGCAGCGAGACGACAACGGTGGCGATGGTTAGGGCAAAACAGAGAGCTCGGCGCAAGAAGAACAAGAAACGGCTAAGTGTTGGATCGGTGAAGAAGACGATCTGCCCTAAGATATATATACCACTGGATCTTTAGTCCTAGTTGTAGCCACCAACCAAGACTAAATATATCTTTAGTCCCGGTTGATATCTTTGTCTTGGGTAGATGGCAACAATCGGGACTAAAGACTAAAGTCCGGGTTGAAGGCACCAAACGAGGCTAAAGATATCTTTAGTCCCGGTTGTTCCCACCAACCGGGACTAGAGATAATTTTCCGCTATTTCAATACATCTTTAGTCTTGATTGGTGGCACCAACCAAAACTAAAGATAATTTTTTGCTATTTTTAAATTTGTTTGTCGAGCTAGGGTTAACAAGCGGGACTAAAATTAAATAGTCCATTAAACCAGGCCAAATTAATTTCATTAAATATAGGTTTAAAACAATAATAAGTAATGCATTAAAATTTAATAAAATCACAAAATTAATGAGAAAACATTTAAAATAGTTTGATACTGTTATTAAATTGTAATAATCATAAATAATTCATATATGCCCGATGTAAAATTATTTTAAATTGTAATAGTCCTATATAATTAACATATGATAGTTTTAATTTTTTTAAAATTGTAATAATCATATATAATTAACGTATGCCCGATTTAAAATTGTTATTAAATTGTAATAATCATATATAATTAACATATGCCCAATTTAAAATTACTTTAAATTATAATAATCATATATAATTAACATATGTCCTTCTAAAATAGTTTAAAAATGTAATAATCATATATAATTAACATATGGATCTTCAATACAATTAAAATAATTTACATCATCCATACAACAACAAAGGTGAGTACATTAAACATAATTTACAACGTGATGGTTGACCTCACGTACTTTCTCCTAATTAATGTTCTTTGCTATGATCGCGGCGTGAGTAAGGAGTGTCCTCATTTGATAGAAGGATGCTCGGGTCAACCATCACCGTGAACAGAGGTTGCCCGTCGAACTTATCGTAATCATCGTCAATCTTATCCTCGACTCCGACGATTTTCCTTTTGCCTGAGAGAACCATGTGGCACTTTGGCTTGTTGGACCCTTTCCCCTTCTTTGCTTTGCTACACATGTCCTTCACGTAGAAAACTTGCATTACATCATTGGCTAGGATGAATGGTTCGTTTGAGTATCCAACCTTGTTAAGGTCAATCGTTGTCATCCCACTATCATCAATCGTTATGCCTCCACCAGTCAGCCTAACTCATAACCGAAACAGAGGACCTTCACAGGTCCATAGTCAAGTTCCCCTATGTCGTCGATGCCACCTTAATACGTGCTAGTTGTACCATCGTATCTCATGGCATCGATACGAACAACACTGTTCTGGTTCGTGCTCTTTCTGTCTTAGGCTCGTGTGTAAAATGTATACCCATTAATTTCATATTCTTGGAATGTCGTGATCGAGCAAGATGGTCTTCTCGCCAAGAAGGCTAGTTGTTGGTCAATCGTCTCGTTACCCATGAGATGCTATCGCAGCCAAGCAAGGAAAGTATCAATGTGATGGCGTGTAGTCCAGGCATCGGACTTACCAATGTTTTTGGAGCGAATAATTGCCAAGTGCTCCTCGATGTAAGGAGCCGTCAACGAAGATTGTTGTAAAACCGTGAAATGTGATTTACAGAATAAATCATTGTCTACAATCATTATTGATTTTCTTCCAATAGTATCCTTTCCCCGTAGTCCCCCTTCATGGCTTGATTCGGGCACCCTGATTGGACGAAGGTCTTCATTAAATTATACGTAGAACTCAGTGACCTCCTCTGTTACATACCCCTTGGCGATGCTTGCCTCCGAACGAGAACGGTTATGAACGTACTTCTTTAGAACGCCCATGTACCTCTCGAAAGCGAACATGTTGTGTAGGTATACATGACCCATAATATGGATCTCTTTGACAAGGTAACATAGAAAATGCGTCATTATATTAAAGAAGGAAGGTGAAAATATCATCTCAAAGCTCAGAAGACATTGCACCATATTATTTTGAAGGGCTTCTAATTTGTTTGGATCGATGATCTTCTATGAAATTGCGTTCGTGAAAGCACATAGCTTTATTATTGTTTCCCGGACAGTACCAGGAAGGATACCCCAAATTATAGGAGGAAGCAGCTGTGTCATAAACACGTGGCAGTCATGAGACTTTAGGTTTGTGAACTTCTTCTCCTTCATGCTTATTATTCCCTTTATATTCGAGGAGTATCCAAACGATACCTTGATGCTCTCCAAACATTCAAACATGTTTTCCTTCTCTGCCTTGCTCAGAGTGTTGCAGGCTGGACTCAGGTAATCGTTTCCTTTCTCCTTTGGTTTCGGGTGATGGTCGTCGCATTGTTCCATAAGCTTGAGATCATTACATGCTTGAAGTGTATCTTTCGACTTCCCATATACACCTAGGTAGCCCAGCAGGTTGATGCAAAGGTTCTTAGTGAGGTACATCACGTCGATTGTGTAGCGGACGTCCAAGACATCCCAATAGGGTAACTCCCAAAAAATAGACTTCTTTTTCCACATCGCCATGTGACCATTTTCACTTACTATAGGTTGGCTACCAGATCCCTTTCCAAATACTATTTTCATATCTTTCACCATAGCAAATATGGTTTTTTTGTTATGATGTTTTGGCTTAATACAGTGATTTGTCTTTTTAAAAATTTTTTTGCCTTTCTTTCGGACAGGGTGGCTTGCAACAAGAAATCAACGTTGGCCCATGTACACGACCTTCTTAGAATGTTTTAGATACGTTCTTTCAGTTTCATCCATATAATGGGTGCAAGCCTTGTACCCCTTGTTTGACTACCAGATAGGTTGCTAAGTCTAGGCCAATCATTGATGGTTATGAACAACAATGCTCATAGGTTAAATTGCTCCTGTTTGTCCTCATCCCACACGAGGACACCTTCTTTCTTCCACAACAGTTTCAGATCTTTGACCAATGATCTTAAGTACACATCAATGTGGTTACCAGGTTTCTTTGGGCCTTGAATAATAATCGGCATCATGATGTATTCCGCTTCATGCATAGCCAAGGGGAGAGGTTGTAAATACGCATCGTAACAGGCCAAGTGCTATGACTGATGCTCATTTTTCCAAATGGATTCATGTCGTCCGTACTTAAACTGAACCTTATGTTTTGTGCATCTTCTCCGAAGTCTTTAAATGTTCTGTGAATGTTTCGCCACTGCGACCCATCGGTGAGGTGTCTCAACATCTAGTCTTGTTGATGTTCTTCTGCATGCCAGCACATCATTCTAGCATGCTCTTTGTTCCTGAACAAACACTTGAGCCGTGGTATTATAGGAAAGTACCACATCACCTTAGTAGGTACTCTCTTCTTCGAAGGCTATCCGTCAACTTCACCTGGATCATTTCGTCTAATCTTGTATCATAGTGCTTTACAAACCAGATATGCTTCTAAGTTCTCATACTCCTCACCGCGATAGAGGATACAATCGTTCGGATATGCGTGTATCTTCGGTACTTCCAGTCCTAGAGGGCAAACTACCTTCTTAGCTTCGTACGTTGATTCCGGCAATTTGTTTTCCTCCGGAAGAATGTTCTTTATGAGTTTTAGTAACTCGCCAAATGCCTTGCCACTCGCACCATTTTTGGCCTTCCGTTACAAAAATTCCAGCGTGATACCCAACTTTTTGGGCCCCTGTTCGCAACCTGGGTACAAGGACATTTTGTGGTCCGCTAACATACGCTCTAATTTTTGGATCTCCTTTTGACCTTCGTAGTCCTCCTTTACGTCGTGCAACATCTGACCAAGATCATCCACACCGTTGTTATCTTCAACAACCCTGTCTGTCTCGCCTGTTGTATTTTCTTCAAATCCACCGTATTGACCCCCCACTCCGGAATGTTGTCGTCTTCTTCTTCATCTTCTTCCATTGCAACCCTAACCTCTCTGTGTGATGTCCGATAATTATAGTTAGGCATGAATCTTGAATCAAATAAGTAGGCATAAATAGTTCTTGATATAGAATACTCCTTTTGCTTTTTACACTTTTTGTATCGACAACATATAAAGCCCTTATACTTGTTAGCATTGGCCACACTCAAAAAATAGTGCACCCTTGAATATACTCTGTCGACCGTTGGTCCGTGGTATACATCCATTATCGATCCATCTACCTAAAATGCACAAAAGTCATAAAAAATCCACGAAAGAAATACTAGTTAAATAATAGTATAATAATTATATATAAATAATCTTACAATAATTATATAATAATCCCACATATTGCACTTAATAAAGTTTAGAGTTATTTTAAAAAGTTTTTAAAGTTCTAAACATATTTTTAATGTATTGTACTTATTTCTAACTACTTTAATGATTTTTAAATTTAGTTTTCTAATCTTTTATCTTAATTTTATTTTTTTCTTTGTCATGTCTTTTAGAACAATTTTATCCACAAGTTTCTAATTTTAAAAAGTAAAATAATTTTCCACAAACAATTTTTCTCATTATTTTCGATAAACCTTTTTAGAGATGAAAATGTATAGAAATATACCTACAAATATAATATGCTAAGCATACATCATTAGAGGATGGAGTGTCTAACCTTTTAAATCCCTCCGATTTGTATATTATCACCAAAACAATTTCACAAAAAATTTTGGCAGCACCTCCCTTCCTCCTCCAAACCTTTGTAGCAATGGTTCGAACTGGAGGAGAAAGAAAAAGCATAAAAAGGACCTTCACTTTAGTCCCGGTTTATCACACTCGGAAATTTATCTCATATTTCGAGACTATTTTGTGTATTAAATCCTTGTCCAGGAATAAACCAGGGAACACTCTGCAGGCAAACTCAACTGCGGTCTGAGCCTTGGTCCTCTAACATCGTGTTCAACTCAGAAGCACTACACTTCTGAAAGAGTAAAGAATTGCAAGGCTGAGTACAACCACCATACTCAACAAACCACACCAAGGATGCAGAAATGCGAGGAAAAGCAAAGAGAGGCTTGGGCTATTTTGCATAAAGGAATTTGTAAACATTTATTGTTTTAAAACGGAGAAAACTGTTGAGAATTTAAGTCAAGATTAATCCTCCACTGAACAATGCAATAATCATGTTGAACAGGCCCAACCATTCCCACCTGAACTAAACCAATTTATTAGGTCAAATTATTAAGGGTTAGACTAATCAGGGTGAATCTAGATGATTGCCCATAATCATGGGTATGGCTATTCGAATAGTTTTACTCTGATCAGAGGTGCACAACTTTACCCACAAGACACGATTCCACACATGTTGCCATGCTCAACAATACCAGAATGAGTCAGGGGAAAGAAACTCTAGGTTTCTTCTAACACTGGCAGTTACACAGGTTAACTTGCTTTTGGATACTTCAGATGAATCACAAAAGAAGAGAAACTATATATCTCAGACTTTATTCAATATTTCCTTCTTTTTACATAACTGCAATGAAACTCCTTTGTACAAGCCAAATTTCTTAAAGATTAAACACTTGTAGTCTATTACAGGCTTGACTAGCAGACGTCTTGACTGGTGCGACCTTTATTCCTGTAATTCTGGCCTGGCTGACTTGATCTGCCCATGCTTACATGCTCGTGTTCCAACAGGGACACTGCTTCCTGTGTAGACTTTCATTGGGAGGGTAACAACATTCTTAGTAGCTGCCATAGGTAGAACCTTCTTTCTTGAGGTGTTGCTCTTACTCGATTGATTGCCAAGCATCTGAGCTGAGGCAACACAGGTTGCTTTGCTGGTTTTTACGATAGCCATGTGACCTGCAACTGGTGACAATTGCTGCGATTTCTGCTGAAGGAGAGTATCGTTTCCCTTGCGGTTAGAGTGGATCATTGTTCCCTTAGCATTGCTTGCCCTGCTGTTGCTGGTTCTATAGCTTCGGAATAGGTTGGCGGTTGAATCTTGGAACCTTTGCTGGTGCTCTTAATGATAATACACCGTGGTGGAGGTTGCAAGTACGGGCGACGACTGGTATCCTTTGGCTTACGGGCACCTTTTGGCTGGTTTTGTCCACACTGTGCTGAAGCTAGGGCAGCTTGCGGAATACTGGTGTTGTAGACAATGTTGGTGCATAGAGGATGTTGGCGCTTGGGCACTGGACAACCTTCAAATAACTGACCTGTTTCCCCATAGTTGAAGCAACGATGTGCTTCTTTTGCTGGTCCTAGAAGTGGATATTTATTGAAATAGTGTCCTGGCTTGCGATAGTTGAAACAAGTCCGACCCGATAGATCACGAGATGCACTCTTCTGGGTCTACAGGCTCGCATCTAGAACTAAAATGTGCACTGACTCATGAGTCTGGTTTTTCACGCCTCTGTTACCACTAGTGGTCTTCACTAACGTTGAATCTGGTTGATGATCAGGAGCATCATCATCATTGATGGTACCAACCACGAGTTGACTGGCAGGCCATCGAGATGTCCTTTGGTTTTCCTTGTCCTTATCTAAGACCAAAATCAGTTGATAGTCCTCAGGCACATAATACGTTCCCTCACACAAGAAACACGTGACAATTCTAATGGGGCATTCTTCTGGCATATGGGTGTCTTCACCACAGTGGCAGGTATGGATGCACATGCTCGCAGTATGTCCAATTTCTCCACAATGAGTACATGCTTTGGACTCCATTTCTTTTTCACTAACACCTTCAGAGATCGCTTCATCATCATCATCATCATCATCATCAGAGGACACCACTTCTGATTCATTATCTTCTGGCTTGGGCGGACCATAAAGCCTGGCATGTTGGGTTAGCTGACGTGCACCACAGAAGATATTTCCTCTCAGGTGTTGAGGAATCTTCTCAGCATCTTCAGGAGTAAACTCTGTGCCGATGATGATCAGATTGCTGGCACATCCTGAATTTCATACTAGTGCCTTTCTCTTCTTAGGGTTAGATGGTGGTGTACCAAAATTTTGGCTGATTAGTTGACCGGAATCTTTCTTCCTTCTAGGACACTGCATCTCCTTTTCGGTCGGTGTCCTGGTGTAAATGTCCCCTGAACTGTTTCTTTCATCATGACCTTGCTCATTGTAACCATAGAGAGGTCATGTGTTTCCCTCTAGCATGATGGTGGGGTTGGTGCCATCGTCTTTTGGAAACTTGGCAGCATACTGGCAGGAGTCATCAACGCTTGCATCGGAGCACACTGACGTTGCTTTTGATATTGACCTGAACTTGTATCTGGACTTGCATCTGTTGCTGCTAAAACTGCCATTGCATCGGCTGCATCATCATGGCCATTAACTGCGTCTCACTGGCTACTACCTGTGCTAGAGTTGGAATACTTGTAGTGTGGTCCTGAGCTGACCCATGGAACTGTTGGGGTCCGGATCCACTGACATTGCCCCTGGATTTACCCCTCTGCTTGCAAGAGGAAAGAGGAGAGGGCAAGCGAAGGGTTAAACTAAAGGCGAGACCTTAATTTGCTTGATTACTGATCTGCTGTGGGTGTACTTTTATTCTTCAAGTTGATTAGACAAACAACCTAGTAGGTTACATCCTCACCACTAATGTAAACCATACACCTAGGAACTATCGATACTACTCTTTCGGGAAGGATTGGGTTTAAGGTAAGCTCCGGGAACTTTGCTTGATCCTCGAGAAAAGCTGACTCTGAGCTACTCGGCTTGATCTCCTTGCTTGAAGCTTGGGGCTTGACTTGATTTCCATGAAGGCTTCCAGTTGGCGCTCCAGGCTTAGTTTTCACAAAACTTGTCCTTAAGGGTTTGACCATTTGGATCAACCTACAATCAAAGTGGCTCTGATACCAACTTGTCACACCTAAAAATTTATCACAAATTTTCAAACTATTGTGTGTATTAAATCCCTGTCCAGCAATCAACCAGGGTATACAAAATGACAAATTAATACACAGATCCAAACGTATAATAAAACATAAATATACTTATAGGAAAAAGAGGCACTTAGTCCTCACACTCGAAAGAAAGTAGCGACAGTGGAAAAAGACGATCCTACCGGGGTTTCAGCTCCACTCCATAGGCAAACTCAAATGGGGTCTGAGCCTTGGTCCTCTAACATCGTCTTCAACTCAGAAGCACTACACTTCTGAAAGGGGGAAGAATTGCAAGGCTAAGTATAACCACCGTATTCAACAAGCCACACCAAGGATGCAGAAATGTGAGGGAAAGCAAAGAAAGGCTTGGGCTATTTTGCATAAAGGCATTTGCAAACATTTATTGTTTTAAAACGGAGAAAAACGTTGAGAATTTAAGTCAAGATTAATCCTCCACTGAACAAAGCTATAACCACATTGAACATACCCAACCATTCCCACCTGAACTAAACCATTTTATTAGGTCAAATAATTAAGGGTGAGACTAATCATGGTGAATCTGGTTGATCGCCCATAACCACGAGCACGACTATTCGAATAGTTTTACTCTGATCAGAGATGCACAACTTTACCCACAAGACACGATTCTACACATGTTGCCATGCCCTAAAGTATCACCGCGATACTGCAAAGGGGGAAATCGTGACAAGACCTTTCGCATAATTTTCCCTAACCAATTGTACCACACCAAGGTTTCACCCCCACTCCACTAAGGGCAGTAGGCACCCCCCAGAGTGCCACGGTGAATCCAGAAACCGATCAACCGGTTTAACCCCAGCTGACCCAACTCCGTCATGCCCACCCTTGCCTGGAAACGTTAGGTAGAGAAAAGCTACACTACGAGTCCAGCAGTTGTTCGTTCTTGCTTGTGGTAAGCACTATAAGTCTTTCAGGGTTTTCCATGAACCGGTGCTTAATTGTCATGGGTGCGACAAGCAAAACATGCACTCACAGCCCACCATTAAGTCATATTTTAGTTGGGATAATTATGACCAATAAGTTTGGCCAGCTGTTTCGAGCTTGTAGCTCATCAGAAGCTAAAAATATATAGTATAATTATCTCATTTAGTGAGCTAGTGATAATTAAGCATGGCCAAGCATATAATTCTAGCAAAAGTCAACATTAGTGACTAAAGCTATTCAATTATCACCTAATGTTTGACAAGGGAATGGATAACAAGTAATATGGCACAAGCAAACAGATAGGTGATTCCATCATCTCATGTAATTAGCAAATCATGATATTTTATTTGCAAACGGTAAAACATTTGTGAAATAATTCAATAGCTTCAAGGGAAGTGTGACTTACTTTCGCTTCTTCGAATAATTTTCTTTTCTTCGCGAGCACGAACCTTCAAAATGGCGGAATCTACACGCTGACACGCAAAATGAGAAAAACCCTAATAAAAACCAAATAAACAGTACTTCGAAAGTAAACAAATATGTATAGATGAATTTTGCGGTTTGAATGGTCCAATTTGGAGTTCGTATGAATTAGATATGAATTTTAGAAGTTTTGAACTACTTAAATGAATCCTGGAAATTAAATCGATTTATTGCACAATTATTAATTATTTTTACAAGAAAAAATGGCTAGTGTTGACATCAATGGTAGAGATTGACGTCAGCGGCCGAGGGCTGATATCAGCCACGGGAGCGGCACGGTCCACGGGCGGAGTTCACCGTGGACCAAGTCCATGGCGGTCCACGACACCACGGGGGCTGGCGTGCCACCTGGCACATGCATGGCGCCAACACGGCGCCAACGCGGAGCCGACACGGGCCGACGTGGCAACCACGCGGGCGGTCGAACAGATGACCCCGATCTGCCTCGAGGAAGATCGGACGGCCTAGGGGAAACAGGGCGGCGACGATCGCCGGCCGGCCGGTCGGGCGGCGCGGCGACGATGCGCGCGCCCGATGGTCGCCAGCAGCGGCCATCGCCGCGGCGGCGAGCACGGGAACGACGAAGGGTGCGAAAAGGAGAGAAAGGGGGCTTTACCGAGTGTGCACGGGAGGGCGGTGGCGTGGATGACAGTGAGGAGAACGGCCGACGCTCGGGACGATGACATGGACGGCGGTCCGGTCGTGGTTGGCGATGGCGAAGGGGCAACCGAGAAGCAACTCGGTGCGGCGAAGCTGGAGTGCGCAACGGCGTAGCTCGGGGAGCAGTGCGGCGGTAGGAAAAGGCGACCGAAGAGCGACGGCTTGCGGTGGGGGCTCGGGTGCACGGCGATGGGGCATTCCGGCGGCGAGTGGCGGTCGGGAATGGGCAAACGGGGTGTGGCGCAGCGCAGCGAAGCAAGGTGGCGCGGTGCGATGACGGCTAGACCGACGGCAGCGCATGGCCGGAGATGGCGCATGGGGTGGAGCTCGGGCGGGATGGTGTGGAGGTGTTTGGGAGCACAGGAGCAAGCAATGAAAAGAGGAAACAAGAGAAGGGGATGCAGCCGAGCTTTGTAGGGGCGTGGGAGGGGCTGCAACGGCCAGAATCCAGCCGGATTCCTAGCCGGCGTGAATAGCGAGGAGTAATGGCCGATAGCGTTAAATAGCGGTGATGGCGCAGGATTTTGAGGAAAATAAAGGAGAACGCACGGGCGTGAATGCGTGGGGTTAAGGCGCTTGATGGCGTGCGCGGAAGAGACGGGACGGTGCGAGATTCGCGGCGGCGAGGCGCGGCGGCGGCGGCTCTGTCGGCGCGATGAAAGGGATGACAGTGGACCCCACTGTCATCGATGGGAGGAGGAGGAGTCAAAATAGACTTTGTGCGCGGGAGGAAAATAGATGGGCCGACGTTCAGACGGGTTGGGCTGTTGAGGGATGCTAAATAGACTTTTTGCAAGAGGGAGAGAGGCAACGGCGGGCCGGAGAGAGAGAAAAGAGGGAAGGATTGCGGCTGCGTCGTGCGAACGGGGAGAAAAGTACTTGGCCGAAAATGGCCCAAGAATCGAGAAGGGATTTTTATTTGTTTTTCTATTTAAATTAATCATTGAAATGATCTTTAAATTTTTCATAAATACTTCCAATGCTCAAATCCTAAAAATATATGGATACTCAAGTATTTAATAAAAATATAACTAGATCATTTAATGGTTAATTTATTTATTTAAATAATTACTAAAATGCTCTTTGTATTATTAAAATTATTTATGGAGCTCCAAAATTTCACGAAAAATTTCACGGAATACTTTAGGGCATGGGGAATATTTTAAAAATATTTCCACCATGATTTTTAAAGAAAATTTTTATTTCTCATTAATTTCACTTGATAAATTATTTTGCCTTTTTATTTAATTTCTAGGAAATGAATTATTTACTGTTTTTTAATCCCGGATGAAAATCGGGCGTGACACGTTTGTGTCACCAAGAGGACTAAAGATCATTTAGATCTTTAGTCCCGATTAATATTACCAACCGGGACTAAAGTTAAGATCTTTAGTCCCGGTTAGTAATATCAATCGGGACTAAAGATCCCTAACGACCGACGATTCGACAAGAAATAAACCGGACTAAAGATCATAAAGAGTCATTGAAATTTTTAACCGGGACTAAAAATAAAATGTTTTTTAGTCTCAGTTCGTATTGAAACCGAGACTATTATGGATTTTGTCATATGGATCAAAGACCAATTCTCCACTAGTGACATAAAAGATAAATATACGCTTAAAAACCTTTAATTATAAATCAATTCACAATGAAATAAATAATAATTATATTTTTAATTAAGACGAATGATCATGTTAACTATGTGATTCGAATTTAGGCATATCTTTTTTCTCATTAGGACTTCTAGATTTCTCCTTTATATATCTTTTGTATGCTACATGGGAAGGTACATCACAATGTATCCCCTTACTACTACATATCCTTTTATCTATGATGGCCCATAACATGCCTGAGTTTTGCGGGCCAACACAACTAACTCATTTCAAACGGGCCTAAGAAGAGACCGACAAAGATATAGTAGTACAGACATGTCATATGTGCATAATTCTAGGGCCAAACTAACGGCCCGACAAAGATAAAAAATGGTATCTTTGTCGGGCCCTAATATAAGCCCGTCACCGATGTTTTTCATCGGTGACGGGCTCTAGCTCATGGCCCGATTGAGATAATAATTAGGCCGCCACCAATGATTGCCTTTGGTGACGGGCTTAAAGTTAGGCCTCACAAAGATAACTGTAATACCTGTCACAGTTGTTGGTTCGTTGGCCGTTACAGATATTTATTGCACTCTATAAATACCCCAACCAGACAGTTGGAGTGGTTATCCCGCTGTTCACTATCTTGGTGGGAGGAGGAAGAGGGCGATTTTTTGTCATTTTTTTTCCAAAAAATTAGAAAGTGCAAAAGTAATTGAAAAATAGTAGTCATTTCTCATAAATCTAGTAGATACTTATGTACAAAATGTTAATTTAATATTTTTTCATTTTTTTACAGCTCAGCGATGGATCGAAGTTGGATGTATGGGAAAAATATGTGTCGTTATAGCGAAGAGTATCGAAATGGCGTGGTAAATTTTATAAATGCCGCGGAGGAGGATAGGAAAAGAAAAAAGAGCGATTACATGTGTTGTCCATGTGCAGATTGCAAAAATGAGATTATGCTTCGTAGTAGAGTGGACGTACACGCTCATATAATACAACGAGGATTCATGGAGGGGTAAACATGTTGGGTGAAACATGGAGAGCAAGAATTAAGCAATGGTGCAGCTGTAGACAGAAGTGATGCACAAAATCAAAAAGATGAAGATGAACATGACATGTTTATACCTTCTCCACTGGGCGGTGAAAGGGTTGATGTGGATCATGATATCTGCAAGACATGTTACGTGACGTTGAGGACAAGAACTACAACAAGAGAGATTCCCTAAAGTTCAGCAAGTTGGTTAGTGATTCGCAAAAGCCTTTATACACCGGATGTAAGGAAAAACACACAAAATTGTCAGCTACCTTGGAGCTAATGAAGCGAAGGCAAGCAGTGGATGGATAGACAAGAGTTTCACACAACTTTTGGGAACTCTAAAGACCATGCTTCCAGATGAGAACATATTGCCTGAGACGACATATGAAGCAAAGCAGGTTTTGTGTCCCCTGGGATTAGAGGTTCATAGACTTCACGCTTGTCCAAATGACTGCATACTGTATCACAAGAAATATGCGGACCTAGATGCTTGTCCTATTTGCAAGGCTTCTCGATACAAGAGAACAAAAAGTGCTAACAAAGGAAAGCAGTCAAAGCAGGGTGGTCCGACGAAGGCCGTGTGGTACCTACCTATCATCAATCGTTTCAAGAGAATATTTGCCAAACCCAATGAAGCAAAGTTAGTACATTGGCATGCCACGGAGAGAAGGAACGATGGTATGCTAAGAACTGAAGGGTTACGCGGAGGCTACGCTAGCCGAAAACAAAAACTTTTAACCGCGCAAACCAGGAACACTTGCAAGTAAGGGCCGATAGATCGTTACTAATTGGAGTGTGCAGCGGAAACAGCCAATCAGGGCTATCCGATCTGGAACAGTGTAGCCGATTCCCGCAAGCCGACAGCCGATACCCGGAGACAGTCGATTCGCCAATCAGCCGATTCGCAGATGCCGTAGCCGATCCGAGTCGTCCGACTGTGTTCTCGTGCCTCGCTCCGATGCGCTCGACCGCAGCCGATTCCTCCACAGCCGATGAACAGCGTGCAACGTAGCAGCGCCTCTACCGGTATCCACACGTCCGGGGACAGAACGCCGAACACCCGTGTGCTAGCACGCGATGCAAGGCTAGGGTTTGGCTCGAAAGTGGGGAGGGTTTCTGTGGAGATTGATCTCGGCGACTTCTGTTGCGGATTTGGTTCAATGCGATGCAATTGACGTACCGCAGCTCTCCACCTCTCCCTCCTTTATATAGAGTTGGCCGACGGGACTAGTGGTCGATTAGGACTCTATTTTGAATCGGATCTCATCCGTATCTCATAGAGTTGGCCGCCCACACGTCGTAAGCCCATAGGACTCTATCCGATCGGATCCCTATCCGATCGAGCCGTATCCGAGTCCAACTCGAATATCTATTCTATCCCCTTAAGCGTGCGACCCGTAGGTTCGGTATACTCGGTTTCGGCTATAGTCTAACTTAGCCGATCGTCGGCTCGAGTCCAACTCAGCCGACCCGTAATGTGTACACAAATCCCTTTGCCTCACGATACCAGTTAAGCTATAGGCAAGATGTGTGCCAACCCTTCAATAGCTTAACCATTCACTCGAACCGTATTGGATTATCCGTCCGTTGATTGACTCCTCAATCAACTTAGCATGGCCATGCATTTCCATAATCCATTACCTCGAGGGGCCGAGATATCTCTCCAAAGGAGGGGCAAATTCCATCTTGATCACTCACATCCCACTCCATGTTTCATAGCAAACCCGAAAACTACCTTTATAACTACCCGCATTACGGAATAGCATTTGGTAGTCCCAAAGTAGGCTACTACACATGTTGGAATCCATGATGATCTCAGGTCTAAGGACTTTGTACCAACACTACCCGAGATCAACTAATGGCACATTAATTCATGTAGTGTCTCATGGTGGGTCTATCCAACAATGTATTCTCTAACACATATGTCCATGTTTATTGATTTGGTATCTCCATACCCATGATCTATGAGACATGATCATCAATCAATAGACATGCCAATCTTAGAATCATATTAGTTCCAATAATATGATATATGATCAGGATCATTTAGAAATAGATTCATACATATCGAGTCTCATAAATAAGTCACGTACTTATTGATCAATACAAGATGTCTATTTCATGAAACGAATAACACTTTATTCATAAATACATAAACATTGACGTGATATCCAACATCTCCATGTTGCCTCTAGGGCATATCACTAACAATCTCCCACTTGCACTAGAGTCAATCATGTAAGTATCTAATATCCATTTTGTTGTGTGCGCCTCATGCTTCGACCGAGGGAGAGGTTTTGTCGGCGGATCGGCTATGTTGAGATCCGTGTGCACTTTGCATATCTTGACATCACCTCTGTCCACAATCTCGCGGATGAGGTGATATCGCCGAAGTATGTGTTTGGACTTCGATGTGACCTCGGCTCCTTGGCTTGCGCAATGGCTCCACTATTATCACAATAGAGAGACATTGGACCGTCGCACCGGTCATCACACCAAGCTCGAAACGAATTTCTTGATCCAAACAGCCTCCTTTGCAGCTTCCGAAGCAGCAATGTACTCGGCCTCCGTTGTAGAATCAGCAACGTATCCCGCTTGGAACTCTTCCAGTGATGCGCCTCCGTTCGAGCGGAACACGAACCCGCATTGCGATCTATAATCATCCTTGTCCGTTTGAAAGCTAGCATCGGTGTAACCACTTACAATGAGCTCTTCTTCACCTCCATAGACTAGGAACATATCCTTAGTTCTTCTCAAGTACTTAAGGATATTCTTTACTAGATCCAGTGACCTTCACCGGATCTCGATCGATCGCTCGTAGCACTCAAAGCGTACGAGACATCGGATGTGTACAAAGCATGACATACATGATGGATCCAATTGCCGAAGCATATGGAAGCATACCGATCTTATTCCGCTCATCATGTGTTTGAGGACACCGATTCTTGCTAAGATTAATGCCATGTGACATGGGCAAGAAACCTTTCTTGGAATCATGCATGTTGAACCTTTTCAACACCCTTGTCAATGTATGTACTTTGGCTTAATCCAATTAGCCTCTTGGATCTATCTCCATAGATCCGAATGCTCAATATGTATGCTGCCTCCCTAAGTCTTTCATGGAAAAACTATTTTTCAATGAAGACTTGACGGATTCTAGCATAGGAATATCATTTCCAATCAACAATATGTCATCCACATATAAGATTAGAAATACAATTGCGCTCCCACCGACCTTTTTGTAAACACAGGCCTCTTCTTCATTTTTGATGAAACAAACCCTTTGATTACTTCATCAAAACGAATATTCCAACTCCGAGATGCTTGCTTCAATCCATAAATGGATTTCGTAGCTTGCATATCTTTTCAGCGATCTCGGATCGACAAAACCCCGAGGTTGTATCATGTATACATCCTCGCTTAGGTTTCCATTTAGGAAAGCCGTTTTGACATCCATCGCCATATCTCATAATCGAAATATGCAGCAATCTCTAGGATAATCCGAATAGATTTAAGCATTGCGACGGGCGAGAAGGTTTCATCATAATCAACTCCTTGAATCGTTTAAAACCTTTCGCCACCAATCGCGCCTTATAGATGTGAACATTTCCATCCATATCGGCCTTTTTCTTAAAAACCCATTTACACTCAATGGTTTTAACACCATCGGTGGATCAACCAAGTTCCAAACTTGATCGTCGTACATGGATTCTATTTCGGATTTCATGCCTCCAAGCCACTTGTGGAATCGGGTCCCACCATCGCTTCCTCATAGGTCTTAGGTTCATCGTTGTCCAACAACAATATATCACGTTGTTCCGCACTGTACTGTCGGTGCACGACGTGATCTTTCGACTCCTGGGCCGGTGTATCTACAACCGGTGGCGCAACACTTTGCTCCTCCTGTTGTGGTTCGTGGTCGCCGAAACGTTTTCGGTGTTTCTTGAACTTCTTCAAGATGCACCCGCTCCCACTAACCCTTCTTGAAAGAAACTCTTTCTCCAAGAAGACACCGTGTCGGGCGACAAACACTTTGCCTTGTTTCCGATTATAAAAGTAATATCCCTTAGTTTCCTTAGGATATCCCACAAAGAAGCACTTGTCAGATTTGGGTGTGAGCTTGTCAGACTCTAAACGTTTTACATAAGCTTCGCATCCCCAAATTTTGAGAAAAGACAAACTAGGGGTTGCCCTGTCCATATCTCATATGGTGTCTTTTCAACCGACTTAGATGGAACTCTATTTAGTGTGAGCGTAGTTGTTTCAAGAGCATATCCCCGAAGGATAACGGAAGATCACTTTGGCTCATCATCGACCGCACCTTGTCCAACAAGGTGCGATTTCTCCGTTCGGACACCCCATTCCATTGTGGAGTTCCGGCGGAGTCAACTATGGAACAATTCCACAATCTTTCGATGATAACCAAACTCTTGGCTCAAGTATTCTCCTCCACGATCCGATCGTAGAAACTTGATTGTTTTCCCTAAATGATTCTCGTACTTTATTCTCGGAATTCTTTGAACTTTTCAAAGGATTCGGACTTATGCCTCATTAAGTAGATATAACCATATCTACTAAAGTCATCGGTAAAGGTAATGAAGTATGATAACCACCTCTCGGCCGTTGAGCTCATTGGTCCACATACATCGTATGTACGAGTGCCAATAAGTCACTTGCTCTCTCACTATGTCCCATGAAAGGTGCCTTTGTCATCTTACCAAGTAAACAAGACTCACATGTCTCAAATGATTCAAAATCAAAAGAGTGAAGCAATCCATCCTCATGGAGCTTCTCCATGTGTTTCTTATTTATATGGCCTAAGCGACAATGCCGGATAAACGTGGGGTTTATATCATTAGAGAGTTGCCTTTCTTATTAATGTTATAGATGGGAGATGCTTCAAGATTCAAAATGTATAATCCATTCACCAATGGAGCATGAAAATAGAACATATCTCTAAGATATATTGAACAACCATTGTCCATTGATCTAAAATCATATCCTTCCGCTTGCAAACATGAAGCGAAATAACGTTTTGACATAGTGTTGGAACACAATAACAATTATTCAATTCCAAAACTAATCCTGAAGGTAGATAAAGTGGTATCGTGCCGACAGCCTTACCGTAGCAACGCTTGCTCCATTGCCGACGCGAGTTCACCTCGCCCCTTCTCAATCCTCTACTTCTTCTCATTCCCGCAACGATTTGCAAATATGAGCTACCGATCCGTATCAAATACCCAAGAGTCGAGTAGGTGAAGTAGCAAGATTAATGTCTATAACATTAATACCGGCGAAGTCGTACTTTGCTTCTTTTTGAGATCCTCCATGTACTTCTTGCAGTTCCTCTTCCAAAGTGGCTCCTGTCTCCTTGCAATAGAAGCAAACGGCATCGATGTCGCCGACCCCTTCTTGCCCTTCTTTGCATTGGAGGCACTCGCGATCTCATCGGGAGTTAACTTCCTCTTGGTGCAAAGTTTCTTGACAGTGGTTTGCGCTTATCCTTCGCATCATCATCACATGATGACCATTCTTTCGGATACTCTCCTCACTGTCTTTAGCATCCCATGCAATTCATCCAAGGTTCTATCCATATTGTTCATGTGATAATTCAATATGAATGGCTCGAAGCTCGGAGGGAGCGACCGATGAATCACATCGCAGCCAACTCTTGGCTAAGGAGAAAACCTAGTTTTTCCGGACTCTCGATATAGCCAATCATCTTTATCACATGCGGATGATGGGATTCCCTCAACAAGCTCGCACGCAAACAAGGACTTTGAGGTGTTGAACCTCTCGGCCCGAGCTTGGTTCTCAAACATGCCACGTAGTCCCCGAATAATAGTGTGAGCATCACTGCTCTCATATTGCTTCGAAGCTCGGGGACATTGTAGCACGCATGAGACGCTTATATCCGGGGCATCATTAGTGTGCTTCTCGTAAGCTCTCCGTGCGATTGCGGTGGCATTATTAGGCAAATCCTCCGGATAAGGTACTTCAAGAACGTACTCCTTACGCTCTTGCTTGAGAACAATTCTCAAGTTGCGATACCAATCCATAAAGTTTGTTCCATTTAATTTTTCCTTTTCGAGAATAGATCGCAAATTAAAGGTACTGGGTGTAGTATTAGCCGCCATTTATTCTACAACAGAAAAAGCAAAGTTTAGCACAATGTTTATGCTATGTCTATTGTTAAACAATTTAACATTAGACTCCCATTACGTATTTTCCACCTTCCCTCTAGGTTACGTATTGGGTCAAGATCCACATGTTAATTAATTTTCTAGTGAGCTTTGGCATCACTCCTAGAAAATTAATAACATCGGTAAGCAACTCCTTGCTAATCACATCTCTATGTGACTCTTGTTGTTGGTGTGGCATCTCCATGCCCCGGCCCCAACCTATGCCCCAAGGCCCAAAACTGTTTTGATAGCCTTGTTAAGTAAACCAAATGCTCCTGCTGTATATGTCCGACATATACCCCCTCGTGTTATGATAGAGAATGGCACTCTGCTTTGGCAGACCCACCAATGTTCCAATGTGCACGATGCTTGATTTCTTCAAACTAAGCTACTACTATAGAAGCTCTAATTGAAGATTACATCGACTCGCAGGTCGTGAAAGAATATTACAAGCATTGCACGTATGAAAGAATATTACAGGGATTGCACATATGAAAGAATATTACATGCATCACATGCATCTCATACATACAACAGGGCCATACCATCTCAAAGCATTCTCTGCATAAACAAGTTAGGCGTAGAAACGTTTTCTACCTATCGCAGAGAAACGGCACCGAGACGACCTATAAGGGGGTACGTACACCACACGAAATTCATAGATCCAATCTATGAAATCGCTTACGGAAACCATGTCGGCGTAATCATATTATGCCGTCCCGATACACTATCAAGGGAGATGGTTTGCGTAGGCGCGATGCAGCTAACAAGATCGGACTACGAGATAGCTTCGGCATAATCACATTATACCGTTCCGATACACTATCAAGGAACGCTATCTCGAAGCCGACTCAAACCGAGATCTATGGATATTGCTTCGACGTAATCACATTACGCCGTTCCGATACACTATCAAGGAATGCAATTACCATCCTCTCCTCAACAAATCCCGTAAAACCGATTGATCTAATCAACCCGTGCGCAAAACTTGTTCCAGATCCAATCTAAAACCCGAACTAAGCAAGATTAGCTCGATACCACTGAAGGGTTACGTGGAGGCTACGCTAGCCAAAAACAAAAACTTTTAACCGCGCAAACCAGAACACTTGCAAGTAAGGGCCGATAGATCGTTACCGATTGGAGTGTGCAGCGGAAATAGCCAATCAGGGCTATCCGATCCAGAACAGTGTAGCTGATTCCCGCAAGCCGATAGCCGATACCCGGAGACAGCCGATTCGCAGATGCCGTAGCCGATCCGAGTCGTCCGACTGTGTTCTCGTGCCTCGCTCCGATGCGCTCGACCGCAGCCGATTCCTCCACGGCGATGAACAGCGTGCAACGTAGCAGCGCTCTACCGTATCCACACGTCCGGGGACGAACGCCGAACACCCGTGTGATAGCACGTGATGCAAGGCTAGGGTTTGGCTCGAAAGTGGGGAGGGTTTCGTGGAGATTGATCTCGGCGACTTCTTGCGGATTCGGTTCAATGCGATGCAATTGACGTACCGCAGCTCTCCACCCCTCCCTCCTTTATATAGAGTTGGCCGACTGGGACTAGTGGCCGATTAGGACTCTATTTTGAATCGGATCTCATCCGTATCTCATAGAGTTGGCCGCCCACACGTCGTAATCCCATAGGACTCTATCCGATCGGATCCCTATCCGATCGAGCCGTATCCGAGTCCAACTCGAATATCTATTCTATCCCCTTAAGCGTGCGACCCGTAGGTTCAGGTATACTCGGTTTCGGCTATAGTCTAACTTAGCCAATCGTCGGCTCGAGTCCAACTCAGCCGACCGTCAACAGCGGCGCCTAGCAGCACATATTGACACCATAGTATACAAGAATAATATCGGCTCGAACCTGTAATGTGTACACAAATCCCTTTGCCTCACGATACCGTTAAGCTATAGGCAAGATGTGTGCCATCCCTTCAATAGCTTAACCATTCACTCGAACCGTATTGGATTATCCGTCCGTTGATTGACTCCTCAATCAACTTAGCATGGCCATGCATTTCCATAATCCATTACCTCGAGGGGCCCAGAGATATCTCTCCAAAGGAGGGGCAAATTCCATCTTGATCACTCACATCCCACTCCATGTTTCATAGCAAACCCGAAAACTACCTTTATAACTACCCGCATTACGAATAGCGTTTGGTAGTCCCAAAGTAGGCTACTACACATGTTGGAATCCATGGTGATCTCAGGTCTAAGGATTTTGTACCAACACTACCCGAGACCAACTAATGGCACATTAATTCCTGTAGTGTCTCATGGTGGGTCTATCCAACAATGTGTTCTCTAACACATATGTCCATGTTTATTAATTTGGTATCTCCATACCCATGATCTATGAGACATGATCATCAATCAATAGACATGCCGATCTTAGAATCATATTAGTTCCAATAATATGATATATGATCGAGGATCATTTAGAAATAGATTCATACATATCGAGTCTCATAAATAAGTCACGTACTTATTGATCAATACAAGATATCTATTTCATGGAACTGAATAACACTTTATTCATAAATACATAAACATTGACGTGATATCCAACATCTCCATGTTGCCTCTAGGGCATATCACTAACAAAGACACGCCGCAGATTCCATTCAATGGAGAAATATTGATCGAAAATACCCAGATTTTGCAGCCGACCCTAGAAACATGAGAGTATGTTTGTGTACAGATGGCATGAATCCTTTCAGAGACAAGAGCAGTTCTCATAACACGTGGCCAGTTTTGATTGCTAACTATAGCCTACCTCATGGTTGTGCTTCAAAAGGAAATACATTATGCTATGCCTGGTAATCCAAGGACCGAAACAGCCCGGCAATAATATTGATGTGTTCTTGGAGCCTATTATTGATGACCTTGAGACTCTTTGGAAAGAAGGTGTGGAAACTTGGGATGCATACGGCCAGGAGAATTTCAACCTACGCGTTCTATTGTTCTGCACTATTAATGACTATCCCGCACTTGGCAATCTTTCTGGACAAACCGTGAAAGGAAAGAAGGCCTGCTTCGACTGTATGGAACATACACGTAGAAGGTGGCTAAAGAAATCCAAAAAGATGGTTTACATGGGTCATAGGAGATGGCTCCCTCTTCAACACGCATTTAGAAGAAAAAAGAAACTTTTCAACGGTAAAAGGAAACTTTAGACTACACCCAAGCATCAGTCCGGAGATGAGGTCCACAACATGGTCAAGGACCTAACTAATGAGTTTGGCAAGAAAAGAAAAGGAAGTAAGGCAACGGACAAGGGTAGGTGGAAGAGAAATCCCATATTTTGGCGACTTCCTTACTGAAAAGATATCGAGGTGTCCGTCATTGCATTGATCTGATGCACATCGAGAAGAATGTGTGTGAGAGTCTGCTGGGCTACTTCAGAATACTCCCGGGAAGACAAAGGACGGGTTGAACGCGCGCCTTGATCTACAGAAGAATATTCGTAGTGAACTCCTGCCTGTTACAGATGCAGAGACAGGCAGAGTGTACCTCCCTCCAGCTTGCTACACATTGGCCAAGGATGAGAAGATCGCAATGCTATCATGCCTCAGAGATATCAAAGTTCCATCAGGCTATTCAGCAAGGATAAGTAAATACGTCAAATTGGACGAGGTAAAACTGATTGGAATGAAGTCTCATGATTGTCACGTGCTCATCACGCAAATCCTTCCAATTGCTATCAGAGGCATTCTACCACCCAAAGTCCGCCACACGATCCAACGTCTATGTGCCTTCTTTAATGCAATCAGTCATAAGGTTATAGATCCTAAAGACCTAGACAGATTACAGACTGATATTGTCAATACCGTCTGTCACATGGAGATGTTTCTTCCTATGTCTTTCTTTGATATCAGGACTCATCTCCCTGTACATCTCGTGAAGCAAACAAAATTTTGTGGCCCTGCATTTCTAAGAGAAATGTATCCATTCGAGAGGTACATGGGAGTTATAAAGTCTTACATGAGAAACAGAGCAAAACCAAAGGGGAGCATCATTGAAGGTTACACGACCGAAGAGATTATTGAATTTTGCGTTGATTTTATGGCCGAGGTCGATCCTATCGGAGTACCAGCGTCTCGTCACAAAGGAAGGTTGTCAGGTGCTGGCACAATAGGCAGCTCATCCGTCAATAGACCGATAAGGAAAATGTCGAGAGCAAACAAGCTTAAGCTTTGTGCCTGACAAAGATGATTAACTCACTTATCGGGTTTTAACTTAACGGCCATCACCGATGAGTCATCAGTGATGGGCCTTAATTGCTTTCCGATAGAGATGGTTAATTTACTAATCGGGCTTCAAGTTAAGGTCCATCACCAATGAGTCATCTGTGATGGGTCTTATTTCAGGCCCGTTACCGATAATATTTTTTCGTCGGCCGTTAGGGCATCGAATCCTTCATCATCCGTGACGGGCTTTATATTAAGCCTGATTGAGATGATTCATCTCAATCGGGCTTAATGTATAGCCCGTCACCGATGTGATTCCAAATCTGGTCAGATCTATACATTAGCACACAAAATTTCTAAGTCCCTCACACTCACTCAGAACCCTCACGCCTTCTGCAGAGCATGTTGCCGCCATCCCTCGCACCCTCCCAAGCCCGATGGCGTCGTCCTCGAGCACGTCACCGTCCCTCCTGAGCTCGTCGCTGACGTCCCCGAGCACAGCACATCGTCCCTTTCCCTCGCCGACACCGAGCACTGCGCATCATCCCGAAGCACGCCGGTTAGTTTCCATGCATGCATATAACCCTAGCCCTTCTTGATGTGCCATGCATGTGTGTATATCTGAGGTTGCTCGTCGTCTTTGCTGTCCCCGAGCCCATCGCCATAGACTAGCCATCTTCTTCCCTCATCACCTGCCGTCGTTCGACCCCTAGTCACCACCGAGCGCCGCTCTTTCTTGTCGCCACCGAGCGCCGCCGGCCATCATCTTCCCTCGTCACCACCAAGCTCCAGGTTAGTCTCCATCCCCCTCATTTTCCATGTAGTGAATCTGAGATGAATCGGGTTGATGCCATGCCATGCTAATATTAGTGAATCTGAGATGAAGTTATGTTGGTGCTGCATGTGTGTATAATCTGAGATGAAGTTATGTTGGTGCTGTCTGAATTTTTGTGTTGTTTTTATATGTTGGTATATATTGATGTTAAGCCTATTAGTTAGTCTTATAAAAATAAATTTAAAAGAGAAATGTATTATCTGTTCTGAGGGCATGTGTGTATATGTTTGATATGTTGTTGCTGCATGTGTGTATGGCCCTGATGTTTGATGCCCTAATTGTTGCTGTGAAGTGAGATATGAAGTGTGTATATTTGAGATATGATCCTTTGTTTGAAAATGCAGTATGCCGTGATGTTTGAAAATCCATGTTGTGATCTTGTGTACGTATAATGTGAAATCTATTTGGATAGGATTTGTAATAGGTTAATTATTGCATGATTAAACAAGCAAATTAGTATACTTAGTTTGGAAAAGCTTTAAAAGCAATTTCATAGATTTAAAAATAAATTTAACAATTTATTTTCCTCCCTTCTCATCTCTTTCAAAAATACTCTCCAATGGTAAACCTCCCTTTCTCATCCATTTCAAAAATACTTTCAAAATGTTTGAGAATTTTGACATATGACAAATTATTGAATTTCCTCGTCTCCTCTTGTTATTTCTTTATTTCCAATCCCTCTTCTTCTTGATTAAATTAATTTTTTCATTTTATGATAATGCAAGCTATTTAGAGGATGTCGCAGAACGATGGAACACCGTCGGCGACAACTAGTGGGTCCACAAGGTCACGGACCCCTAGGAGCGGCAATAGAATCCCAAGGGAGAGGTACACCATAACAGAGGTGGACCTCCTAGGAAAACCGATCGCACCAAAGCACGTGTGCAAAAAATTTAGCTCAATATGCGGGATTATAGGGAGGCAGAGCTTCACGAGCTTGGCTGATAACATGAAGGACGTGTCGGAAGTGGAGAAGAAATCTGCATGGCTGAAGTTCAAGGAGAGCTTCGACTATCCCGCAGTCGACGAGGAAAGGATAAAGACTATGGCCTTCAGGTCGATGGGACTTGCTTGGAAGAACTTCAAGTCCAGGCTAGTGAACGAGTACATAAATAACCCTAGTGCCGGGGAGCCTTTCGGGGAAAGCCCCTTCATCACGCAAGAGGTGTGGGAGTAGTTCGTCGAGAAGAAAAATAGTGAGGAAGCCCGAGCGTAAGCCGAGGCTTTTAGGGCACTCCAGGCTCGGAACGTGCACCCGCACCGGCTTGGCACGGGGGGATATGCCAGGAAGATGGAGATATGACAAAAATAGGATGAGGCGGCAGAGGCATCCAACATGCTGGCTCCTTTTGTTGATATCCTGCACGCAAGGGCAAGGAGCTGGGCAAGGGCAAGGGCTGTGAAGAACAGCGATGGAACAATCACATGCCCAAATGCTCAAGACCAACAAGTATATGAAAATATCGTAAGTGTCTCACCTGAATATGTTTCTTTACATAAATCGTACTATCGATTTATACTAAACTCACTTGTATTGCAGAAAGAGTTGGTTGCTGTGAGATAAACCTCCGAAGAGGAGGATTGCTCTTCTAGACGCGAGGATGACATCCTCACAAGTGTTGGGCAACAACGAACACCATGGACGTACACGGGGAGTTGGCGCTTTGGTCCCTTGGAAATATGGATTTCCAGAATAAGCGGGACAATACAAGAAGCGGGCCCCATCAAAGGCCAAGAAAGATGGCCGGCTGGTCAAGAAGACCCGGGAGCAGGTCAGAACCGAGATAAGCGTTGAAATAAAGGCACAACTCAATGACATGGCTGTAAAGATAAGGGAAGAGATACGACAAGAGCAGACGCAGCAGAACGCCGAGCGTGCCGTTGTTCCACACCGAGATAGTCCGACACAAAGGCGGAGCAGTTGCACATCAACTGAGGTGGCAGAACCTCAACAATCATTCGCAACCGCCGTTGACCAAATAACGGTAAAACACTCGGCCACAAGGCGTAACAGTCTTAAAAATCTTTCTAATATAGTATTCTAAAAATATGGATGAATCTGTCACAGGAACCGACACACTGCACACTATTATTTAAGGTGATGTCGTCCTTCACTGTTGCGGTGGCCGAGGGACTTGCATTTAAGCCGACCCCAGATACAAGAGTGCATGGGGCGCAACTGATAGCCGGCACGGCAAAAGTGCAAGTTGACGCGGTCAAGAACGAATGGGCTCATTTGCCACTGTAGTACCCACCGAACGACGAGATCCTTACTTTAGAAGCTGCACGTGGAAGTTTCATCCAATGGTCGAAGGAGCTTATTGATATCAAGTTGACTACGAAGTCAGCCACTCAACCAAGCGTTCAGCCGCCGCCCCGACCGACACCTGCTCCTTCAGCCCCTCCAGCTCCCGCTGCTCCAGCCGTTGAAATGGAAGCCGATAGCACGGCAAAAGAAATTAATCCCCCACCACTCAAAAATCAAGGAAGACGTGTTCCTCTCATCCGCAAATAACTAATAACAAACCTGCGACAAGGGGGAGAGGAAGACCCCAAGGCAAGGCCAACCCCTCGAGTCTAAAACCAAAGAAGCTAGAAATGGACAAGAACATATCAACGGAGTTCACCAATGGCATGCCTTTGGTTGGAGACGACGCCCTACGAACGATGGGCACCGCATGCAGGGATCTCCACCACTACTACATGGGGAGGATAAGCGCTAAGAGGATGAACAAGGACACTGATGTCGTATGCTATCACGGCAAAGAACCATTTTTTGGGCCTGATACCTACCTCGTCATAGACTTCAAGGACTTGTTTGACCTCTACGGACTATGAGCGGTGGACACAAGTCTACTTAAGTGCTACTCTTTGTAAGTATTCTTGCGTTCCTCAATTTTGATAAAAAAAACATTCCTTATAACATGCTTATAAGAGCGTTTGTCTTATGTGTAGGCTTAGTTGAAAGTGGTGCCAGAGAAATGCACCGGAAGTGGTCTTTCTGGATCCACAAATTATCACGGTCGCTAATCTAGATCATGAAAGAAAGGCCATGGTATACTATATTTGTGAGATCTTGCTTGCCCAACAAGACAAGGACTACTTTCTCTACGCCTATAATCAATAGTAAGTGTGTACCCGAAATATATGCAATTGCATGACACGTAGTGTTTTAGAATTTAACTTTCACTATATTAATGCCGCGTGTCCATTGGATCCTTCTGGTCATTACGCCAAAGTGGAGTACATGCCACTACATAAATTCCAAAATCAGTAAGATGTATGATTGGACCCCCGATCCAACAAGCAATCGACGAAGCGTGGGGAACATATGTGAAGAAAGGAGGCCGGCATAGCAATTATCAACAAACCCTTATCCACAAAAAGGACATCCCGTCAAACAGCAAGTAGGCGACCAGTGCGGATTCCATGTGTGTCACAACATGCGATTCCTGTACAACAACAAGTTCAAGACTATGACCGAATTTGAGGTTTGTGATCTCAATTGTGATATGTACTAACTATTTTGAACTTTTTATATATATCAATCGACTAATTTTTGAATGTACATGTAGAAAAATATATCCAAGTCTGCGTCTACTAGCTTAGACGGGATTAGAAAAGAGATAGCGGACTTTATAGTTCATGATATATTAAATTCTAAAGGAATGTGATCAGTACAAATAAAGGGCTGAAGTCAAAGAAATGAAATAGCGAACAAATACATTCTGTAATATGACAAATACATGTAATATGTAATCAATTCTGATATTATTAAATTATAATTTTGTTATATGTGTTTTATACATGCAATTTGAAATATGTGTGAATAATGAATGTGAATAGATTTATGAAAGTGTCAGATGTATGTGAATATATGTGAAATATCTCTGTTTCTATCATTTTTTGCAGCGGGCATGACTAGTAAAGGCCTGAGGCTAGCCAAAAATGGAGTAATTTTTTGGAAAGACTCATCGGTGACGGGATTTAACTTAAGCTCGATGGAGATATTAGTCATTCGTGACGGGCTTATGTTAAAGTCCGATTGAGATGTTAGTCATCCATGACGGACACTAATTAGGGCCCGTTTGAGATTATATCATCGATGTCGGGCCCTTATTTGACTGATCTTGTGTGTCAAACATATCGATAACGAGCTGTTCTTTAGGCCTGACAAAGATAACACACACCGGTAACGGGCATTTGCCCGACAGAGATGACTACTCACATCACCTTTGCTCCGTGACGGAGGTCATACCCGACACAAATAAGGGTTACCGTTCAATTGAGATGAGAATGACAGTTATAGTACTTGTGTTTGTAATTAATTTCTCGATCATTATCGGTCGGTGCATATGGTTTTTTTAGGATTTTTCATGTAAAAATTTATGTTTCTATTTTTATACATATCTTAAAATGTTCGCAGCGTCATATGTTAAAAATGGAGTTATTATATGGGATTCCATGCGATCACGTATGTAGAGTACGTACATGTGCAGTGTGCGTACGTAGTCTGAACCCGACTACGCAGGACATAGTGATCACGAGTAGATCTGCCGTTGGATCACGACTGGACGGTATGATGGAGATCGAGCCGCCCAACAACTTAACATCGAGTACGGCCATGTACGTAACGTGGGGGCATGTTAAGATCCAAGGACATATAGTTTTCAAAAAAAAAAATACAATGACATGTTGTCGTCAACGTAAATTACGTACCTTCTGTCTTTCAAATGAAAAAAAAGAAAACGAAAACATTCCTGCAGGCTTCCTCTGTTGTTTTTTTATAATGAAATGAAATCCAGCTTCTATATATTTACTGTTGGCACCTTTTTTGGCAAAAGGCACAAACACGATCGAATTACCTAAAGATTTGCGGTGGTTCTTGGTACGGAGTCGCCAACCACTTCAATCTAGCAAAAACTAGAACAAAGTGGGTTTTATAGATTAAATTGGCTAGCGGAACCGATTTAGATGGATAGATCGATAAACACCTGTCTCATGGGCGAATGGAAGGTTTTCGGGACAAACCTACAAAGAGATGTCGCACTCTCGCTGCGGCGGCGGACGGTTTACGGCACAAACCGACAAAGATGGACTAAACTAGGGCAAAGTAGAAAATATTAAAAAAAACGATTCAAGTAGATTGATTGTATGTTGTGTTGATTCGTTCTTACAATTGAACCGGCCTTGTTCCTTAAATAGGGGTTGGTCTTGCCTTCTACAAGTCCTCCTTCACATCCAATTCGGGATAGACACCTTAGGAAACCAGAGATATGCCTTTTGAAACAAGGAAACCCGAGCACCAACGAAACCTACTTGGAATCGGACTCTGCCGGTCAGACCGGCCACATGCCGCCGGTCTGACCGACCCATTGGCCCGGTCGACCGGCCCATACATGCGATCGAGATCGGCCCTCGGAGGAAACCGGCAAACTTTCCAAATCTTGGTAATTTTCCCTATTTTAACTCTAGGTGCCAAATTTGGGTGTAAACACATGCCCCCTGCCTTTTATGATGAACATCGTGAATCTAAAGGCATAGAACATGTTGCCTTAGGACGATAACCAACATTACTGGTCATAGTACCTCCTAAGCATCTTGCCAAACACTCGGGAAGTATCTCTTCAAGTATCTTGCTTTCACCCTTTTATTGTAAGCCTTATCCACCCTCTTCTTCTCTTTCTTCCAAAGCCTTCAAACACTTGTCGATCACCTCATCAAGATCTCGTAGTCTTCAATCGACAAATCATCTCGCTTTATATATCGAAGAGAGCAAAGATTCACCTCTAACGGCAAAACGGCTTCTTGTGCATAGACCTACTCAAAAGGAGTAACCTTGATAGCACTATGTTTAGATATCCTGTGAACCCATAACGCTTTAGAAAGCGCCTTATGTCATAGCAACTTTAAATTGGTCATTATCTAAACACTTTAATAGCACTCCATCCATATTTCGGCGATATAAGTCTCCATCAAGCAAAGTGTATTTGAATACTTGCCCCCGAATTTTTCGATCAAACTTAAGACTAGGATCTTTCACATATTGAATCAAAGGAAATCTCTAGTCTTCTTCTGTCTCCTGGGCACAAATGTCTGAATTTACAATTAATTCGGCCTCTGAATCAAGTGTATCGTGCCCCCCAGCTCCTTGTTCAAACCCGGTCTGACCGGCCTCACAATGCCGGTCAGACTGCCACCTCTCATCGGTCAAACCGGCCATACAAAGCCGGTCAAACCGCCAGCCACCTGCGGTCAGACTGGCAGTGATGCGCCGGTCAGACCGCCCGCAGTCTGTAACTTCGCCAATTTTGCTCAAAGAATTAAAATCAAGCATCGGCTTTTCCAGTATTAAAAATACTCCCTTTTTAATATCATAGCCAAATGCTTGTTACATCAAATTATTGGACCAAAATTCACTCTTTCTAGACATATTAAAATTATAACATGCAACTAATATGCCTAGATGAATACTAATCTAAGTGGCTTTTGAAACAATGATCATCAAGGCATAAAAACACTTAGCCACTTGAAGTATGATCAATAATGAACCACCAAAGTCATATGTCTCACATGCATGAATTCCAATAAACTACAAATATAAGTAATCGGCTTAAACATGTATGCAAAATATCATAACAATGCTAATGTTCCCAAAGAAAACAACTCTAGAACAAATCATCATATTGATTATTGACATTAGCCGAATTACTAAGAAGCAAAATTTTCATGATGCAATAATTATGAAATCTATATTTTCTATGGTGATTCATCAAAATATGCATGATTTGGCTTTCAATAAATATCAAAGACCAATGAGCCAAATCATACTCTAAATAAATTATATGCAAACTTATCAATTCCACCACTCAGAATTGGCATTTGCAACATGTATGCATAATATCAATTTTACAAGCAAAACACACATGTGCTAGATAGCAAGCAATGTTTTAACATGGCATAGGCATACTATAATGATGAGCACGATAAACACACACCTTGCCTTAGCATCCAACAAACGGCGGTTCAAAAAATGTGATGTTGTACCCATCGCCGTTCACCTTCCTTTATTTCTTCATGAGCATATCAATGTCTTGACCCCCGAGCAAAATCGGCTTTCTTGATCGCACGATTTCGAAGGCAAGATAAACACTGTAGTAGCATCCATATCAATATACGGAGGAGACTTACATGTAATGACCGATAAGTCTTCTCTCATCAAATTTGATTCATCACTATTCTGAGAAATCACCGGTCTCTTAATTTTTTCTTCCTTGGGTCTCCACACTTGCTTGTATGTTGTTCGAGGCTTCAAATTATCACACATTTTGTTCTCCACATCTTCGGCCTTCTTTTCTTTTTGACCTAGGGCTCAAAGACGTTGTAGCCCCCTCTTTTGAGAGTGAGATAAGCCGGAAGGTATCCACTTCGGCCGTGGTTGTTTTCTAGGAGCCAAGCAATGATTTTTAATATTTGTGGTCGAAGTAGAAGCTCCTGTGTTGTCCTCAATTTTCTTATTCATCTCAAATGCCCCCCGGTTAGACCGGCCTCTAGGCCGGTCAGACTGGCATCATGCTGTTGGTCAGACCGGCCTGATGGCATGGTCAGACCGGTCGTAGACTGGCGGTTAGACCGCTCAATTGCCCCGGTCAAACCACCATTGTTGGCAGTCACGATGTCGGCTTCGGTCTTCTCTACTTGTAACCCCTTTGTCGCATCTCCAGTAGGTACTTGAACATCTTGAAACTTCTCCTTGATAGTAACGACCTCCGGAGCTTTGACTTCTTTTCTCACCCACACCCTCTTCATCTTGTTTGCCTTTGATCTACCGGACCAATTCTTTTGTAAGAAACGGTCTTGTCTTGAGTTGTATGAATGTCTTGGTACTGACCTAGGTGATTCTTTCCATTCTTGATGAGACGACATAGGTGGCTGAGGCATCCATGGCATATAATATATAAAAGGATAATCGTATAGTGATATTGGATATGAATACCATGGCATCACAACCGAAAGTTTGTATGGAGTTGATGTTGTTGATGGTTCCGATTGCTTTGGCGTTTGACCAAATCTCTTTCTAGAAAGTGATCTTGGTCCTTTTGCATCACTAGTACGATTACCAAGCCGTTGACCAGCTAATCCCTTCATGTATTTAGCCATAAGCATCTCAAAGTGAGCTTCGGCTTTTTAGTCTTTACAAAACTAGATGACTCATCCTTTGTAACTTTACGATCTTTGGCCCTAGCATTATTGATCCTAATTATCTCGGGCCGAGGATCCCTAATAATAACACTTTTCCCTTTTGTAGATTCGGCTTGGCTAGACTGAATCAACACTTTCTTGTCGTCAAAATCAATAGAAACAGTAGAAAGAGAATCATGAATAATTCCGGTATTAGCAATAGATGTAACCGAAATATTATCACAATTGACCGATGAATTATCAATTGGTCTTTGCTCCATTAAGCTTGCATCTTTAAAATAATCATGAAACTCGTGCTCCATTTGTGACCATGTAGAAATTGAATTAGGAGCAAGTAAACTAAACCATATAAATGCATGGTTCGACAAAGAAAGAGGGAACAATTTTAACTTAAGCAAATCATCATTACCGGCCTTACCACATTGATCAATAAATATGCCGATATGCTCCTTTGTTGTTCTAGCATTCTCACATGTGAATTTTGTGAAGTTGGGCACCTCAAATCCTTGTGGGTATGAAACCGAATCTATATGTTCAGGATACGGTCCTTCATATGTATACAATGTTGCTATAAACTCTATTCCATCACCATCCTGTAAGACACTGTCACTATCCTTTTCAACATTCACATGACCGATCTGTGACTCGGTCTTAGGTGACAATACTATCTCACTATCGCCTGTGATACAATCCGAACCGTCATTTAGTTCGGCTATATTTTCAATGATGCTATTATATAAGCTAGGAAAACAATCCGAACCAATACTTGATTCAACTATACATGCATAGTTATCCAAACTAGTGACACAATCCGAACCATCACTTGGTTCGGTTATGCATGTTATTCCATCATCGATCAAAATAGAAACACAATCCGAACCAACGCTTGGTTCGGCTATATTGGTTATTATATTATCATCCAAACTAACATTTAAGCTATTATCATCCACTCAGCTTTCCTGAACCAGAGCTTCATGCAACACATGATCAATATCAAGAAATATTTGGCCATTCAATCTCTCTTTAATAGAATCAATCAATCCATCATATGCAATGTTGGCCAAATCTTTCTGAGTTATGTCAAATTAAAACATCGGTTTCTAGCATCCCTAAACCTTTTGATATAATCAATGACCAACTCATCATGTTTTTGCCTAACCGATTTTAAATCAGACAACTTAAGCTCAGTTTCACAGATATAAAAGTAATCATGAAATTGTTGTTCTAATTGAGCCCAAGTACAAATAGAATTTACCGTTAAGAAGTAAACCATGTAAAAGTAGTACCAGACAAAGACAAAGAAAACAAACGCAATTTGAGAACATCATTAGTACTAGCTTCACCACATTGTGCAAGAAATTGGCCTATGTGTTCCCATGTATCCCTATCATCCTCACCACTAAATTTAGTGAACTCAGGAACTCTATAACCCCGATGATATGGGATATTATCAAAATAGTCAGGATACAGATTTTGGTAAACCTTAGCACAATTCCTGGGCTCAATTCCAAATGACTCTCTAATAATGTTCCTAATGTGGTCCTCCATATTTTCAGGCCTAGGCGGGTCGGGCAAGACCGGCGGCCTGAAAGGTGGCTGTTGCGGCGCAATATTATCATATTGGCCATGCCCCTTGTCACAGGGGTATCCCCTATTGGGATCGTTGTATTGATTGGGGACATGCGGGGGAATCGGTGCATGAACAGTAGCCACAGGGGAGTCGTGTGCGGGAACGTGGTATAGAACCGAGTTGCCCGTGATAGGATCTACTTCGTAATGGCACAGCAGCGCCGCCCGATCGGCCAGGCCGGCCCGACCGGCTATATAAGGCGCGGTCGACCGACCATATAGCCGCCGGCCGACGGTGTAGTATGGGTGTGGGCCGACCTGACGGCCGGTCTGACCGATGTATGGCGAGCCGGTCAGACCGATGTAAGGCGACCTGGTCGTCGACCGGCCATAGGCCGCGTCGGACCACCGTATTGTGTTCAGTCGGACCGGCCGTAGGGCGTCAGACCGAGATACGGTGGGCGGTCAAACCGGCCAGTAGGGCCGGTCAGACCGACGTGGTGAGGGCCGGTCAGACCGATAGAGGCGGCAGAATTATTTTCGCCGGGGCCTTGGGCAATCGCCCCATCGGTTTTGCTGAATATGTGGTTCACAGGGGGCTGGCTCCCTCCTGCAATCGAGGTAGGCGGCGAATCGGTCACGGAAAGACCGGATTTGCCGCTCATGTCCGCCTTAAACAATCTATTAAAACAAGCCTCCATAGCGGATTCAATCTTATTGTTTACGGCAGCAGTAACGGACTCGTCCACCGTACTAGCAACAAGTTTTTGAATAGGCATATAGATGTGATCAGCGCTTACCTCACCGCGAGTTACCTTGAGCGGGCTCCCGGGCTTGATGATGACGCCTTGTCGCGTTTTGGTGCAAGATTGATTTAGCACCTCTTGAGTGATCGCTCGAATGCGCTCCTCCATGATTTGGCGAGCCTTCCCATCCAAGTCGTCCAACGAGATGTGGACCACGTTGGATGGCTCCACTTCTTGCGCCGCTTGCTTGGTCATGGCGGCGTCGAATCCGAGTTGGCGTCGTGTCTTCCCCAGTGGAGTCGCCAAAAATCGTGTTGGCACCTTTTTTGGCAAAAGGCACGAACACGATCGAATCACCTAAAGATTTACGGTGGTTCTTGATACGAAGTCGCCAACCACTTCAATCTAGCAAAAACTAGAACAAAGTGGGTTTTATAGATTAAATCGGCTAGCGGAACCGATTTAAATGGATAGATCGATAAACACCCGTCTCGTGGGCGAACGGAAGGTTTTCGGGACAAACCTACAAAGAGATGTCGCACTCTCGCAGCGGCGGCGAACGGTTTACGGCGCAAACCGACAAAGATGGACTAAACTAGGGCAAAGTAGAAAATATTGAAAAAACAATTCAAGTAGATTGATTGTATGTTGTGTTGATTCGTTCTTACAATTGAACCAGCCTTGTCCCTTAAATAGGGGTTGGTCTTGCCTTCTACAAGTCCTCCTCCACGTCCAATTCGGGATAGACACCTTAGGAAACCCGAGATATGCCTTTTGAAACAAGGAAACCCGAGCACCGACGAAACCTACTTGGAATCGGACCCCGCCGGTCGGACCGGCCACATGCCGTCGGTCGGACCAAGCCCATGGGCCCGGTCGATCGGCCATATATGGCGATCGAGGACCGGCCCTCGGAGGAAACCGGCAAACTTACCAAATCTTGGCAATTTTCCCTATTTTAACTCTAGGTGCCAAATTTGGGTGTAAACATTTACAATTGAATATACATAGTAAAAATTATACGAATGCATACACTCCACGTCTCATAACTAAGATACGCATAAATACAAACAACCTTAAAGAAAAAAATTAGAAGACTAGTTCAAGATTTTTCTCATCACTTTAAACTTCGAAGATACGGAACTAGTCGCCCATCCACCTTCACATCCTCAAGCTACCACTGGAGCAACCAAAAGCTCCCCTACTTTGCCGTGAGCAAAGATGGAGGACAAAACTAGTCTGCCCAGCCACCTTGTCATCGCCAAGTATCGGCATCATGTCACCTGAACAATCTATGTCCCTTCAGCGTCAATGTGTCCGTTGCCGCCACATCGTTGTCATCGTATGGTACAATCTTCGCCGAGCTGCCACAGCTTATCTCTGTTAGTGACATGCCCTAGAGGCAACATGGAGATGTTGGATACCAATCAATGTTTATGTATTTATGAATAAAGTGTTATTCAGTTCCATGAAATAGACATCTTGTATTGATCAATAAGTACGTGACTTATTTATGAGACTCGATATGTATGAATCTATTTCTAAATGATCCTCGATCATATATCATATTATTGGAACTAATATGATTCTAAGATCGGCATGTCTATTGATTGATGATCATGTCTCATAGATCATGGGTATGGAGATACCAAATCAATAAACATGGACATATGTGTTAGAGAACACATTGTTGGATAGACCCACCATGAGACACTACAGGAATTAATGTGCCATTAGTTGGTCTCAGGTAGTGTTGGTACAAAGTCCTTAGACACTGAGATCATCATGGATTCCAACATGTGTAGTAGCCTACTTTAGGACTACCAAACGCTATTCCGTAATCGGGTAGTTATAAAGGTAGTTTTCGGGTTTGCTATGAAACATGGAGTGGGATGTGAGTGATCAAGATGGAATTTGCCCCTCCTTTGGAGAGATATCTCTAGGCCCCTCGAGGTAATGGATTATGGAAATGCATGGCCATGCTAAGTTGATTGAGGAGTCAATCAACAGACAGACAATCCAATATGGTTCGAGTGAATGGTTAAGCTATTGAAGGGATAGCACACATCTTGCCTATAGCTTAAGCGGTATCGTGAGGCAAAGGGATTTGTGTACACATTACAGGTTCGAGCTGATATTATATTCTTGTATCTATGGTGTCAATATGTCTGCTAGGCGCCCGTGTGAGGTCGGCTGAGTTGGACTCGAGCCGACGATCGGCTAAGTTAGACTATAGCCGAGACCGAGTATACCTGAACCTACAGGGTCGCACGCTTAAGGGGATAGAATAGATATTCGAGTTGGACTCGGATATGGCTCGATCGGATAGGGATCTGATCGGATAGAGTCCTATGGTCTTACGACGTACGGGCGGCCAACTCTATGAGATTCGGATGAGATCCGATTCAAAATAGAGTCCTGATCGGCCACTAGTCCCAGTCGGCCAACTCTATATAAAGGAGGGAGGGGTGGAGAGCTGTGACACGTCAATTGATTGCGCCGAAATCAATCTGATCACACGCGGCTTTAGAAGTCGGCGAGATCAATCTCCATGGAAACCCTCCCACTTTCGAGCCAAACCCTAGCCTTGCATCGCGTGCTAGCACTCGGGTGTACGGCGTTTTGTCCCCGGACGTGTGGATACCGGTAGAGGCGTTGCTACGTTGCGCGCTGTTGATCGGCTTCGGATCGGCTGCGGTCGGGCACATCGGAGCAAGGCGCAAGAATGTGACCGGACGACTCCGCGAATCGGCTGATTGGCGAATCGGCTGTCCCCGGGAATCGGCTGTCGGCTTGCGGGAATCGGCTACACAGTTCCAGATCGGATAGCCCTGATTAGCTATTTCCGCTGCATACTCCAATCGGTAACGATCTATCGGCCCTTACTTGCAAGTGTTCCTGGTTTGCGCGGTAGAAAATTTTTTGTTTTCGGCTAGCGTAGCTTCCACGTAACCCTTCAGTGGTATCAGAGCTAATCTTGCTTAGTTCGGGTTTTAGATTGGATCTGGAACAAGTTTTGCGCATGGGTTGATTAGATCAATCGGTTTTACGGGATTTATTGAGGAGAGTTGATTGTAATTGCGTTCCTTGATAGTGTATCGGAACGGCGTAATGTGATTACGTCGAAGCAATATCCATAGAACTCGGTTTGAGTCGGCTTCGAGATAGCGTTCCTTGATAGTGTATCGGAACGGTATAATTTGATTATGCCGAAGCTATCTCGTAGTCCGATCTTGTTAGCTGCCTCGCGCCTACGCAAACCATCTCCCTTGATAGTGTATCGGGACGGCATAATATGATTACGCCGACATGGTTTCCGTAAGCGATTTCATAGATTGAATCTATGGATTTCGCCCGCGAGGGGACGGCTTCCCCCTCGACCCCCCGACCGCCGTGTGCGCCCCCCTTATAGGTCGTCTCGATGTCGTATCTCTGCAATATGTAGAAAACGTTCTACACCTAACTTGTTTTTGCAGAGAATGCTTTGAGATGGTATGGCCCTGTTGTATGTATGAGATAGCGTTCCTTGATAGTGTATCGGAACGGTATAATGTGATTATGCCAAAGCTATCTCGTAGTTCGATCTTGTTAGCTGCCTCGCGCCTACGCAAACCATCTCCCTTGATAGTGTATCGGGACGGCATAATATGATTACGCCAACATGGTTTCCGTAAGCGATTTCATAGATTGGATCTATGAATTTCGTGTGGTGTACGTACCCCCTTATAGGTCGTCTCTGTGTCATTTCTCTGCGATAGGTAGAAAACGTTTCTACGCCTAACTTGTTTTTGCAGAGAATGCTTTGAGATGGTATGGCCCTATTGTATGTATGAGATGCATGTGATGTATGTAATATTCTTTCATATGTGCAATCCCTGTAATATTCTTTCATACGTGCAATGCTTGTAATATTCTTTCATGACTGCGAGTCGATGTAATCTTCAATTAGAGCTTCTATAGTAGTAGCTTAGTTTGAAGAAATCAAGCATCGTGCACATTGGAAGATGGTGCCGAAGATGAAAATCCTCAGCGCCGACATGGAGATGGAGATCACCATGTGAAGGGGGCCATACTATTTCATTATATGCTATTCTACCTGCTTTCATATATGTGATATGTTTGTTTGATAGGATAGCATCCCTCGCAAAATTAAGTAGTAATGATGCCCTTCCAAATGTTGCACCCGTCACCGTTATGCTCGTCAATGGTGGGTCTGCCAAAGCAGAGTGCCATTCTCTATCATAACACGAGGGGGTATATGTCGGACATATACAGCAGGAGCATTTGGTTTACTTAACAAGGCTATCAAAACGGTTTTGGGCCTTGGGGCATAGGTTGGGGCCGGGGCATGGAGATGCCACACCAACAACAAGAGTCACATAGAGATGTGATTAGCAAGGAGTTGCTTACCGATGTTATTAATTTTCTAGCAGTGATGCCAAAGCTCACTAGAAAATTAATTAACATGTGGATCTTGACCCAATACGTAACCTAGAGGGAAGGTGGAAAATACGTAATGGGAGTCTAATGTTAAATTGTTTAACAATAGACATAGCATAAACATTGTGCTAAACTTTGCTTTTTGTTGTAGAATAAATGGCGGCTAATACTACACCCGGTACCTTTAATTTGCGATCTATTCTCGAAAGGAAAAATTAAATGGAACAAACTTTATGGATTGGTATCGCAACTTGAGAATTGTTCTCAAGCAAGAGCGTAAGGAGTACGTTCTTGAAGTACCCTATCCCGAGGATTTGCCAAATAATGCCCCGCATGCGCACGGAGGGCTTATGAGAAACACACTAATGATGCCCTAGATATAAGCTGTCTCATGCTTGCTACAATGTCCCCTGAGCTTCAGAAGCAATATGAGAGCAGCTATGCTCACACTATTATTCGGGGATTGCGTGGCATGTTTGAGAACCAAGCTCGGGCCGAGAGGTTCAAAACCTCAAAGTCCTTGTTTGCGTGCGAGCTTGTTGAGGGAATCCCGTCGGTCCGCATGTGATAAAAATGATTGGCTACATTGAGAGTCGCAAAAACTAGGTTTTCCCCTTAGCCAAGAGTTGGCTGCGATGTGATTCTCCGGTCGCTCCCTCCGAGCTTCGAGCCATTCATATTGTGGAGACGAGGCGGGAGAAATCAAGATTGTGGAGACGCGGGGTTTATACGGGTTCGGGCCACTGCGAGGTGTAATACCCTACTCCTTACGTATGTAGTATGAGGGAAGAATTACCGGGAGCAATGAGAGTGTCCTTCTCTTTTCGGAGTCGAGATGGACGAGAGGTTGCTAAGAATTAGGCGTCGCTCGGAGGGCGATCAACCGAGTCGAGGAGGGGAACCCACGAGAGAGTGAAGTACATGGGGGATCTCAAAAAGAAGCAAAGTACGACTTCGCCGGTATTAATGTTATAGACATTGATCTTGCTACTTCACCTACGACTCTTGGGTATTTGATACCGGATCGGTAGCTCATATTTGCAAGTCGTTGCGGGGAATGAGAAGAAGTAGAGGATTGAGCGGGGCGAGGTGAACTTGCGCGTCGGCAATGGAGCAAGCGTTGCTACGATTCTTGTCGGCACGAGTACCACTTCATCTACCTTCAAGATTAGTTTTGGAATTGAATAATTGTTATTGTGTTCCAACACTATGTCAAAATGTTATTTCCGCTTCATGTTTGCAAGCGGAAGGATATGATTTTAGATCAATGGACAATGGTTGTTCAATATATCTTAAAGATATGTTCTATTTTCATGCTCCATTGGTGAATGGATTATACGTTTTGAATCTTGAAGCATCTCCCATCTATAACATTAATACGGAAAGGCAACTCTCTAATGATATAAACCCCACATTTATCGTCGTCATTGTCGCTTAGGCCATATAAATAAGAAACGCATGGAGAAGCTCCATAAGGATGGACTGCTTCACTCTTTTGGTTTTGAATCATTTGAGACATGTGAGTCTTGTTTACTTGGTAAGATGACAAAGGCACCTTTCACGGGACATAGTGAGAGAGCAAGTGACTTATTGGCACTCGTACATGCGATGTATGTGGACCAATGAGCTCAACGGCCGAGAGGTGGTTATCGTACTTCATTACCTTTACGATGACTTTAGTAGATATGGTTATATCTACTTAATGAGGCATAAGTCCGAATCCTTTGAAAAGTTCAAAGAATTCCAGAATGAAGTACAAAATCATTTAGGGAAAACAATCAAGTTTCTACGATCGGATCGTGGAGGAGAATACTTGAGCCAAGAGTTTGGTAATCATGTGAAAGATTGTTGAATTGTTCCACGTTGACTCCGCCGGGAACTCCACAATGGAATGGGGTGTCCGAACGGAGAAATCACACCTTGTTGGACATGGTGCGGTCGATGATGAGCCAAAGTGATCTTCCGTTATCCTTCGGGATATGCTCTTGAAACATGCGCTCACACTAAATAGAGTTCCATCTAAGTCGGTTGAAAAGACACCATATGAGATATGGACAGGGCAACCCCTAGTTTGTCTTTTCTCACAATTTGGGGATGCGAAGCTTATGTAAAATGTTTGATCGACAAGCTCACACCCAAATCGACAAGTGCTTCTTTGTGGGATATCCTAAGAAAACTAAGGGATATTACTTTTATAATCGGGAACAAGGCAAAGTGTTTGTCGCCCGACACGGTGTCTTCTTGGAGAAAGAGTTTCTTTCAAAGGGTTAGTGGGAGCAGGGTGCATCTTGAAGAAGTTCAAGAAACACCGAAAACGTTTCGGCGACCACGGAACCACAACGGGAGGAGCAAAGTGTTGCGCCACCGGTTGCGGATACACCAGCCCCACGGAGGTCGAAAGATCACGTCGTGCACTGCAGTACACAGTGCGGAACAACTGATATATTGTTGTTGGACAACGATGAACCTAAGACCTATGAGGAAGCGATGGTGGGACCCGATTCCACAAGTGGCTTGGAGGCATGAAATCCGAAATAGAATCCATGTACGACGATCAAGTTTGGAACTTGGTTGATCCACCGATGGTGTTAAAACCATTGAGTGTAAATGGGTTTTTAAGAAAAAGGCCGATATGGATGGAAATGTTCACATCTATAAGGCGCGATTGGTGGCGAAAGGTTTTAAACAGATTCAAGGAGTTGATTATGATGAAACCTTCTCGCCCGTCGCAATGCTTAAATCTATTCGGATTATCCTAGAGATTGCTGCATATTTCGATTATGAGATATGGCGGATGGATGTCAAAACGGCTTTCCTAAATGGAAACCTAAGCGAGGATGTATACATGATACAACCTCGGGGTTTTGTCGATCCAGAATCGCTCGAAAAGATATGCAAGCTACGAAATCCATTTATGGATTGAAGCAAGCATCTCGGAGTTGGAATATTCGTTTTGATGAAGTAATCAAAGGGTTTGTTTCATCAAAAATGAAGAAGAGGCCTGTGTTTACAAAAAGGTCAGTGGGAGCGCAATTGTATTTCTAATCTTATATGTGGATGACATATTGTTGATTGAAAATGATATCCCTATGCTAGAATCCGTCAAGTCTTCATTGAAAAATAGTTTTCCATGAAAGACTTAGGGGAGGCACATACATATTGAGCATTCGGATCTATGGAGATAGATCCAAGAGGCTAATTGGATTAAGCCAAAGTACATACATTGACAAGGTGTTGAAAAGGTTCAACATGCATGATTCCAAGAAAGGTTTCTTGCCCATGTCACATGGCATTAATCTTAGCAAGAATCGGTGTCCTCAAACACATGATGAGCGGAATAAGATGGGTATGCTTCCATATGCTTCGGCAATTGGATCCATCATGTATGCCATGCTTTGTACATGCCCGAGATGTCTCGTACGCTTTGAGTGCTACGAGCGGATACGATCGAATCCAGGTGAAGGTCACTAGGTCGCAGTAAAGAATATCCTTAAGTACTTGAGAAAAACTAAGGATATGTTCCTAGTCTATGGAGGTGAATAAGAGCTCGCCGTAAGTGGTTACACCGATGCTAGCTTCCAAACATACAAGGATGATTATAGATCGCAATGCGGGTTCGTGTTCGACGAACGGAGGCGCGATCAGTGGAAGAGTTCCAAGCGGGATACTTGCGATTCTACAACGGAGGCCGATTACATTGCTGCTTGAAGCTGCAAAGGAGGCTGTTTGGATCAAGAAATTCGTTTCGAGCTTGGTGTGATGACTAGTGCGACTGGTCCAATGTCTCTCTATTGTGACAATAGTGGAGCCATTGCGCAAGCCAAGGAGCCGAGGTCACATCGAAGTCCAAACACATACTTCGGCGATATCATCTCATCCGCGAGATAGTGGACGGAGGTGATGTCAAGATATGCAAAGTGCACACGGATCTCAACATAGCCGATCCGCCGACAAAACCTCTCCTCACCGAAGCATGAGGCGCACACAAGAGCAATGGGTATTAGATACTTACATGATTGACTCTAGTGCAAGTGGGAGATTGTTAGTGATATGCCCTAGAGGCAACATGGAGATGTTGGATATCACGTCAATGTTTATGTATTTATGAATAAAGTGTTATTCGGTTCCATGAAATAGACATCTTGTATTGATCAATAAGTATGTGACTTATTTATGAGACTCGATATGTATGAATCTATTTCTAAATGATCCTCGATCATATATCATATTATTGGAACTAATATGATTCTAAGATCGACATGTCTATTGATTGATGATCATGTCTCATAGATCATGGGTATGGAGATACCAAATCAATAAACATGGACATATGTGTTAGAGAACACATTGTAGTATAGACCCACCATGAGACACTACAGAATTAATGTGCCATTAGTTGGTCTCGGGTAGTGTTGGTACAAAGTCCTTAGACCGAGATCATCATGGATTCCAACATGTGTAGTAGCCTACTTTGGGACTACCAAACGCTATTAAATGCTGGGTAGTTATAAAGGTAGTTTTCGGGTTTGCTATGAAACATGGAGTGGGATATGAGTGATCAAGATGGAATTTGCCCCTCCTTTGGAGAGATATCTCGGGCCTCGAGGTAATGGATTATGGAAATGCATGGCCATGCTAAGTTGATTGAGGAGTCAATCAACGGACGGATAATCCAATACGGTTCGAGTGAATGGTTAAGCTATTGAAGGGATGGCACACATCTTGCCTATAGCTTAAGCGGTATCGTGAGGCAAAGGGATTTGTGTACACATTACAGGTTCGAGCCGATATTATATTCTTGTATACTATGGTGTCAATATGTGCTTGCTAGGCGCCGTTGAAGTCGGTGAGTTGGACTCGAGCCGACGATCGGCTAAGTTAGACTATAGCCGAGACCGAGTATACTTGAACCTACGGGTCGCACGCTTAAGGGGATAGAATAGATATTCGAGTTGGACTCGGATACGGCTCGATCGGATTGGGATCCGATCGGATAGAGTCCTATGGTCTTACGACGTATGGGCGGCCAACTCTATGAGATTCGGATGAGATCCGATTCAAAATAGAGTCCGATCGGCCATTAGTCCCGATCGGCCAACTCTATATAAAGGAGGGAGGGTGGAGAGCGTGACACGTCAATTGATTGCGCCGAAATCAATCGATCACACGCGGCGAAGTCGGCGAGATCAATCTCCACGGAAACCCTCCTACTTTCGAGCCAAACCCTAGCCTTGCATCGCGTGCTAGCACACGGGTGTACGGCGTTTTGTCCCCGGACATGTGGATACCAGTAGTGGCGTTGCTACGTTGCGCGCCGTTGATCGGCTTCGGATCGGCTGCGGTCGGGCGCATCGGAGCAAGGCGCAAGAACGTGACCGGACGACTCCGCGAATCGGCTGATTGGCGAATCGGCTGTCCCCGGGAATCGGCTGTCGACTTGCGGGAATCGGCTACACAGTTCCAGATCGGATAGCCCTGATTGGCTATTTCCGCTGCATACTCCAATCGGTAACGATCTATCGGCCCTTACTTGCAAGTGTTCCTGGTTTGCGCGGTAGAAAAATTTTTGTTTTCGGCTAGCGTAGCTTCCGCGTAACCCTTCAATCTCGTCAAAAGTCGTCGCCGCCACATCGTTGTTGTCGTACGCTACACCATCGCAACATCTCCCACAAACCATCAACATCGTCCCATCATCGTTGCTGCAGAACCTCACCTTCACTGAGCTGCCGAAGCTTATCTCACCGAAAAACCGTCGCAGCCATGCTGTGGTCGTCACAAACCACGACCTCCACCGAGATGCTATAGCTTATCTTGGTGAAGAGCCACCGCCGTGACCACGTCATTATTGCCGAGCACAACCTTCACTGAGCTGCCAACACAGATTGTCTCATCGGGAGCCGTGTCGTCATGCTGTCCTCGCCACTGACCTTGGCTGCCAGCTACACTCACCTTTGCTCCAAGCGTGACACCGAGCCAACCAACCACCACTGCCACCGTCAACTCTGCCAACACCACCACAATAATTGCCATCACCACTAGGCTCCTGGCACCGTCGCTGCACACGCCACTAGTGCGTCCACACCGCCGACCTTTCCGTCTCTAGGAATGTCCCCGCCGTCGCCGCACCCTGCCCACCACCTAGGGATGAAAACGGATGGAAACAGACAGAAAAACCTCATTTCTATTTCTGTTTCTATATTATTTAGCGAAAACGGGATCCGGTTCGGAAAATACGGGTTCAAAAACGGAATCGGGATATACGGATGCATGAAACGGTCGAAACCCAGAACTTAAGTCGGAATTTACATATCTTCTAACCACGTCTTGTTCTTTATTTTGATAATTAACAAAATAATTAAGATAATTCTACCAACCAGTCAGAATTATAAAATAATTGATATGAACGGTCTATGATGACATACAATCATTCATTTTAAATCAAAAGGATCCCGGCGGATGGAGGATAGGGTAGGTTTTGTTTAGATGAGCCTGTACGGCTGGGTCTTCGAGACAAAAATATTGATGAGCCTGAAATTCGGGTTAAATCCGGATACAATTCGGAAATATTCCGATTAAATACGAAATTCCGCAAAAATGGACGAAAAAATTTCATTTCTACTTTCGTTACGTTTTCAGATTTTTCGAAAATATAAAAGTGGTCGAGTCAAATGTAAAAAACGGACGGGTCGGAGCGGAAAAATTCCGTTCGTTTTCAACCTACCACCACCACTGACACGTCGACTAACCTCAGCCTTCCGTCACCACCGCCACGCCTACCACCTCCATGGTCCACTAGCCGCCACTTTCATCCTGCCACGATGTCTCTCCAACAAAGGGTCGACGCTGCCTCCAATGCTGCTCCGCCCCGACTCGACCAGCGATTCATGGGGGAGAGGAAGAGGAAGCGCTGCCATCGCCAACATCCACCCACCTTCAACTCTGTTGCGTCGCCGTCATCGCCCCCTTCAGCACCGTGCAGCCCCGTCATCAGGAGACATGGGAAGTGGGATGGAGGGTAGAGGGAGAGGAAGAGGAAGCGGAAGACCCACCGTCGCCCAGTAGCCACGCAACTCCAGCAGCGCCATGCCGCCCTGCTTCTTTCGCTGCCATCCACGCTGATAGGGCGTGCCGTCTCACCATAGGCCAGATCTAAGAGCAAAATCCCCTCCGACGCACCACTGGTAGCAAGGAATCCCATCAGAAACAACCCTGCCACTGCGTTCCTCATAGCCGTTCAGCACGCCGACGGTCTGCTCAGGCAGCGACAAGGCAACGGAGGGAGGAGGCGAGGAGTCGAGACGGAGCAAGCTTCGTTTGTTGTGCATCGTATATGAGACAAATCATGGCAATTTTAATAGTGAGCTATAAGCAAACTATATGTTTGTGGGTAAGAGAGATAAAAAAGATAGGGAATGTTGGCTCTTACATAAGTGGTAGCTTTACACATGCTCATGTTAGCTCTACAATGAACTTATAACTAGCAGTGAGCTTTACTATTAAACTTGCTATTAAGCGCAAATATATACGTGAAGCTCGATATTTCCTTCACTACCGGAAACTTAAAGTTTGCCTAGTGTCCAGGACACTAGGCAAACCCTCTAAAATACTCGGCAAAAGATTTGTCGAGGGTAGCACTCGGCAAAGAACCGTCGGCAAAGCGGCTCTCGGCAAAGTCGTGTTTGCCGAGTGCCAAATTGCGGGCACTCGACAAAGGCTTTGCCTAGTGCCGCGCACTAGGCAAAGAGTAAAATGTTTGCCGAGTGCCGCCACTAGGCAAAGATAAAACTTTGCCTAGTGCCGACACTAGCCAAAGTTTTTGTTTCCCTAGTGCCAGGCACTAGGCAAAGTTTTTTGTTTGCCTAGTGCCTTGCACTCGGCAAACATTTTTACTCTTTGCCTAGTGCAATGCACTCGGCAAACTTTTCCTCTTTGCCTAGTGCATACACTCGGCAAACCAGTGACAGCACTAGGCAAAAAATGGTAGCACTAGGCAAACCCCTTCTTTGCCTAGTGTTGCACTAGGCAAACCTCTCTTTGCCTAGTGTGCTACACTAGGCAAACATGCATCCAGAACCCCTTTTTATTAATTCTTTTCGTCAATTATCACAAATACACAGATATCACAGACATTTCACAAATCATCACAGGTATTCCATAATCATCATCATAGACATTCCACAAACATCATCACAGGCATTCGACAATCGTCATCACAGGCATAACTCAATATTCTTCACAGACACAACATATATATCACTGGAAGCTTCACATGACCACAATATGTCATCTCAATACCACAAGAACCATCACAGACAATTATTTGACAACAAGCATCCAGAACACTAATTTAACTCCAGTGCGACAAGTTCACAACATCCAGAACTACAAATCGAGTTAGGGTGCTTACATAGTTGGTGGCCTACGATGCTCCGGTGACAAATCCACATCCTGAGACCCAACATTCGATGCCGACAAGGTGTACTGCATAACAGAAAGAAGAATGAACGTGAAATAAAACTACAATGTTATGTCTAGTGTCCGAAAACTACAATGCTCTCAATTGACTCACATGAGTGCCCATAAGAGCTGGCGGCGGAGTGGCCATAACAATTGGTAGAGGCGGAAAGAACATCGTAGGTGGAGGCGGAGGCTGACCCATGTTCTGAGACAGTGTCTGCATGTATTGATAGAACTGCTGCATCTGGACCTATTGCTGCCGCTGTACCTCCTGTTGCTACCGTTGTACCTCCATTAGCTGGGCCTGATGCGCTTGTAGCATCTCCTCCCGTAGCCTCCTTTCTTCATCTAGCTGGGCCTACATTATTAATTGCATTCAAATGATACGCAAATCAAACATTTGTAAGAATCAATGGACGACGAGTGAAACAGAAATAACCTGTAGTGCCACCATCTGCGACTGTGTAGGGGTCGGGCGTGACCGTATGCCCGGGCTTGACCCCGTGCTCCTCGCTCGAACCTCAGCAAGAGTAGGAGTACTAGCCGTGTCGATCACACTGTCGGCCATCCATAACCGTCCGTGATGCCTGCCCCCTCCCATCCTCATGACAATTTCACCATCAAGATCATGGGCGCTCGGATCGAACTCTGGCCCGTGGATCTCTCTTGCCATCGCTGAGTAATCGGTGAGGCGCTTGTGCACGCCCGGATTGCAGTACACCGAGGACGGGTCGTCCGGGTTGTAGGAGACGTCGGACGTCGCCTTGCCCTTGCGGGCCAGAGCATACGCCTGGAACGTGTTAATAGGCTGGCCACCATGTGCTTCCGACTGCGAAAACAACCAATATGATTAGAAATTATACGAATGTAGTGTTACAATAAAGAAATATATTCACATACATATTTCGAGCATAGCGTCGAGGCTCTGTTGCCCCGACGGTGTGAACCACCTTCCATCATCAAACGACGACCCGGCACGCGAGATGGTGGGCTGCCAATCGGAGGAGCACCACCTATCCACCATGGCTGCCCAGCACTCGTCTAGGCCCGCGCACCAACCCGGAATCGCCTGCACATTATCAAAGAAATGACATTAAACATAAAATTGAGTGTACTAAATCTTAGAAAAATCAGTCGTTGGCTCTATATTTCCGCCAAGTATTGTTCCGGGTCAAAGTCTTGGTCCTTGCTTCGGTTTTGCTGATCTTATGTCCTTCATCGGCCCGGTGCGATATGACGCTTGGAGGCGCGCCTCATAATGCATGTCATTCACGCGGTCCTTTGCCACTTTCTCGATCACGGCATACGCGCGGCTGTGTACAGCTATCATCAAGTGCGTAGAAATCCTACATACAAACACAATTTGGAGGTAAATAGTTCAAGAATACACAATAATGAATATCGTGTGTTGAATGATGTAATGCAACGAATACGTACCCACAGCTCGGCCTTGATTCGCTCCGCTCTGTTAGCGAAAACCCTGCCCAATAGATCACGGACATCAGGGGCGGACTTGTAGTGGGCCCACGTCCAGGTAGGCTCCAGTTTACCCGCATGATGCACCAAGCCAGGGAAGTGTTCCTTGCACAAAAGTCCGATGATGCCGTTGACGAGGCGTGTGTGATCACCTGGTCTGACCACCACCCAATCCCTGCCCAATTGATTAAGAAAAATAATTAGTTTTCATAGTAGTTTCAATTAGAAGAAGTAATGAACACATGAAAACTTACTTATCCCCATCGGGTCGAATCACCGGTCGTTTGTGAAGAGGTGGTCGCTTTGGGAGTTTCGAGGGACCTCTCAGCCAAACAGTCGGCGGTCCACCACTTGCCGCTGCCTCCTCCCCCGCCGACCCATCGTCCTCCGTCGTCACCTGATCATCCTCCGCCGCCTCCGACTGTGACTCCTCTGCATCCTGATCCGCCGCCTCCTCCGACTCCGACTCCTCCGTCTCCCGATCGTCCTCCTCCTGGGCCGCCTCCTCCTCGTCCTCCTCGGCGAGTGGTGGTGATGGCTCTCGACGCCGCGATCGACCACCCGACCACCGCTCGTGGCTCCACCCATCCACGACTCGTGCCTCCACTACCACTAGAGCCACCACCACCTCCTCGTCCCGCACACTTTTTGCCGACTTTGGACGCCACCACCCCGTAGAACGAACTCACCGTCTTCTTCAAACCACCACCGCCCACCATATTTGTACAATCACCGCAATAAAAGAGTAAATTGTCGCACGGATATACAAATTGTACTTAGAATGAGATGTGCAAAATTAACGAACTTAATTACAAAATAACATGATATTACAAAATAATATAAGTATGAATCATACATGTATTAGAAATAGTCGTCCGGATCGGGATTAGCTGGATCATAAGTCTCATCATCACTATTGTCAACAAAATCAATCCCGTTCTCCGATTCGGAGTCATCAACACTGTCATTGTCTAAATGTAATCGTTGAAGTAATTCCAAGTCCTTCACATTACGAACTTCATCTCCAGCGTCCTCATCAACGACCCTACCATTATCTACTTCCATTTCGATTGCTTGAGTTAGGTCTATCTCAAAACTCCCTTGCAACCCATCTTCTTGAAAGAACTCTCCGACATATGTGTTTGGATCTATGTTGTAATCTTCATTGTTTGGGATAGGTAGTTTACCATGTGGCGATACCTTGTGCACAACATCCCAACCCTTAAGTCGTGCTACATTTTGACACGGGTATGATAGATAATAAACTTGTGTGGCCTGTTGTGCCACAATATAGACATCGTCTCCTGTCATGACGGATGATTGTCGAATTTCGACTAGCCCAAGATCAGGGGTCCGTCGTAGTACTTTAGGATCAAACCAATGGCATTTGAATATGACAGGCACAAGGGTCTTGCAACCATGAAACTCGAGTTCGTATATTTCTTCAATTCTTCCATAGTACTCAAGTCCATCGGAGCCCACTGTAAGGACTCCGGTATTTGTGGTTCTTCGATTGGGCCGACTTTGCTCGTACAGAGTTGTGTGAAAACGATATCCATTCAAGTCATAACCGGTAAATGACTTAACCCTATAGGAAAATCCATTGGCAACTTGTCTCAACTCAGCACTCATAGAAGCATCGGTTTGGGCCTGCAAGTTCAAGCATTAGTAAATGACGAAAACTTGTGCATGTGAAATTAAGTTCGAAACGAGAAATCGGTTAGTTAGTACCTTCTGTTTCAACCAAGAAATGAAACTGAGCTTTCGATTTCTCGAACCCTGTTTTAGAAGGTTCTCAATTTCTTGTGGGGTTGGGTCCCTTGATTTACACCAGAACTCCTGAAGAAATTCCCTGTACAAAAGAGAACAAGGGGGTTGGATGGATGCATACTAGTAACTACTAGAGAACAAGTTTATTGCTAACTTACATACGGTACGGCTCCGTTTCGGAAAGGTTAAGCAACACATAGTGCATGATAGATCGCCACTCTTCATGGTTCAGGTTCTTGAAGGTCGCACCACTTGCACTTCCGAGTTGCCCTCGGAAAAGGCCGAGGGTTGATTCATTTTCACCAGCGTTGTAACGAGCGGGTGGGTTATGCACATTAGGAAGGTTGTCGGCATAATACTTTGTTGTAAAGTTTGACACCTCCTCCAGAACATATGCCTCTGCGATGGAAGCTTCAATTTTGCATTTATTTTTACATTTGGTTCTAAGATCCTTTAGATCTCTCTCAACTGGATAGCACCAACGGAACTGCACAGGACCCCCCATTCGTGCCTCATACGCGAGGTGCAAAATCAAATGTTGCATCGGATTGAAGAAGCCGGGTGGAAAGATCTTCTCCAACTTACAGATCAACACAGGCGCCATTTCTTTAACCACGGTACGAGACAACTCCTTAGCACAGAGCTGGCGGAAGTAATTGCTCAACTCTGCCAGTACCCTCCATATATGCTCAGGGACATAGCCACGAACCATCACCGGAAGAAGCCGCTCAATCCATATGTGGTAGTCATGACTCTTTAGCCCAGTAATTCGCATGGTAGATAAGTTCACTCCCCTCTTCCAATTCGCTGCATACCCATCAGGGAACATTAACGTTTGGAACCATTGCAGTACCTCCTTCCTTTGGGCCCTCGTCAGGACGAAATCGGCCTTAGGCTTCCTCCATGACTTGCCGCCGTTGGGAGGCGTCATGTCCAGCTTGGGTCTATCGCACAACCTCTCCTGGTCCACTCTAGCCTTAACGTTGTCCTTTGTCTTATCAGGAATATCCATAATTGTAGCAAAGAGCGCCTCGGCGACATTCTTTTCGGTGTGCATTACATCAATGTTGTGTGGAAGAATGAGGTGCTCAAAATAGGGGAGCTTCCACAAGCCTGACTTCTGTGTCCATGCATGGTGCACACCGTACCCCACAAAACCACCTTCTTCATTCACCACAAGAGCATCTAACTGAGCACGAACCTCGGCCCCTGTCATCATCTGCGGTGCAGTGTCTTCAACACTGACACCTTTTTGAAAGTTTTTGATGTCTCGTCTGAATGGGTGGTCAAGAGGGAGGAATTGTCGATGTTTGTCAAAAGAAGAATACTTTCCACCCTTCGTCAATCAAAAGAACTCCAGAGATTCCTTGCATACCGGGCATGGAAATTTCCGTGAACACACCGTCATGAATATCCCATAAGCCAAGAAGTCATGCAAAGAGTAATGGTACCACACATGCATTTTGAAGTTTGTCTTCGTGGCTCGGTCGTACGTTAAAACCCCTTCATCCCAAGCACGGAACAACTCATCAATCAAAGGCTCCATGTACACACTCATATTATCCCCGGTGTCCGGGAATTATCAACGACAAAAAAATATTCTGCCGTTGAAAGACAACGCCGGGGGGAAGATTGAGGGGGATAACGAATATGGGCCAACAAGTGTATGGAGACGCCGCCATTCCATAAGGATTGAACCCGTCTGTTGCCGGCGCAACACGTACATGACGAGCCTCTTTTGTTTTCTCATGATAAATCGCATCAAACTTTGCCCATGCTTCTCCGTCATTTGGATGTACCATCTTATCGGGATTGTACCGACGTCCATTTTTGTGCCATGTCATCGCCGCGGTTTCCTCATTCATGTAAAGCCGTTGAATCCTTGGTATGAAAGGAAGGTACCTAAGGATCTTCTCACCGATTTGGAGTTGCCTCTTCTCACCATCACCAGAGTCTACCTCTACGTACCTAGAGGATTTACACTTCGGACAATACTTATCTTCTGCATATTCTTTCCTAAATAAGATGCATCCCTTCGGACATGCATGTATCTGCTCATATGGCATCTTAAGTGCACGAAGGAGTTTTTGTGCGTCATACATGCTCTTAGGCGAGAATGTGACCTTCCGGAAGCAAACCACCAATTATTGACAAGATAGCATCGAAGCCATCTCGACTCCAACTAAACTGGGACTTTAGGGCCATTACGCGTGCAATGGCATCCAGTTGAGAAACCTTGGTATGCCCGTGAAGGGGTTGTTGTGCCGCCTGCAACATCGGTAATATGCCTTTGCGGTTTCCTCTGGCTCATCCTCCATACAGCCTTCATCATAGTCATTTAACATATCTCCTACTCCGGCATCCGAATCATATTCATCGATTCGTTGTCTCACGACCTCCTCTCTCGCACGATGGCGCTCACCATGTAAGGTCCACCTGGTATAGTTTGGCATAAATCCATTCTTGACAAGATGTTCACCCAACCGCTTCTTTGATTGTTGACACTTGTTTCGACAATCATTGCATGGACACCAAGTACTAAGTTTTCCATTAAGCCTGGCAAAAGCCCCCTCGATGAAAGCATTGGTCTTGTTAATCCATTCAAGGGTCATCCCAGACACATTTGGACGGCCCGTGTACATCCACTCACGGTCATCCATCCTCTAACAAATCAGTGAATAATATAAGAATCATTTGCATCTACCGAGTGTCTATACTCTCTAATAGGTGAGGATAGGTCCTAATCCCACCCGAGGATGTGTAGACGAGTTAGTTTTCATGCCCTACTCGGCCGAGACGAATTTCGACAACACCTCCCCGCCGTTCTCCAAATACACGTCCCGACAGGAGATTGTGTATCCAGAGAACAACAAGAAGGTATTGCCGAAACCTGTCTCGGACCCGAGTAACGCATGAAAACTAAACCCATCTACACATCCTCGAGCTGTCCAAAAAACGTGGACAATTCGAAACAGATATGGTTTGAGATATGCAAAGATCTGCATATCTACTTTAATCGTATCTCTTTCGAACGGGAGACGCCTAGGTTACGTGATACACCCTGTATTACATCTAATTAATGTAAATGTGGAAGAAAACCCGGGGTCTCTCACCTAGGTGCCTCTCGGGCTAGACGGACGACGGCATCGGTGAAGACGGCGAGGAAGCCGTGTAGTAGATGGAGGCGGCGACGAACTCGCAAAGATCTGTACAGGGAAAACATATCCATGTCAGTTGAAAATTTCGACAGCACCTCCTCCGCACGGGGAGGTTTCCAAAACCTGCAACAAACAAGACGGCACGATGGCCGATAACCACATACACATATAACAAGACATTTATGAACCACATATACAAATTAGCTATAAACAACAAAATCACCATATATTTTCTTTTGTCAAATATCATAATACATTGTCTATACTACAATTTTAATCTAATGTTCGAACAAGTTTCCGGTAGTGGAACCTCGAGTTTGTCAAACCGACGGTTTCAAATATACAAAATAAATGGCAACGACCATATAGCGAATACAAAGTGTTGCATGGATGAATACAAAGTGGCTTAATATAGCGAATAATTCTTGCCGGCCCGGGTGACGATGGCGGAAAGGGCGGTGGCGATGAGCCCGACCGGGGGCAGCTAGGGGCGCACCGGCGGAGTGGGGTCGTCGGGCCGGGGGCTGCGCGAAGCGTGCCGAAGGGTGGGGCGCCGGCCGGGGTCGTGGGCGCCGGCCGAGGGCGTGGGGCGTTGCGGGGTCGTGGGGCGCCGGCCGAGGCGTGGGGCATCGGCCGGAGAGGGGAGCCGGGGCGGCGTGGGTCGCCGGTGAGGCGCGCCGGCCGTGGGGCGCCGGACGGGGAGGGAGGTGCCGGCCGTGGGTCTTGGGCGGCGGGCGGGGAGGCGTCGGCTGGGGGAGAGGCTCCGGCCGGAGCAGGCGCGGCGCCGCTCACGGGCGTGGGCGGCCGAGGCGGCGTGCGGCGCCGGTCGGTGCGGCGTGCGCGCGGCGTCGGCAACCGAGGGCTGAGTGTGTGTTGTGCGGCTAAGTGTGTGCTTCAACGGGCGAGTGTGTGTGTGGGAAAAATTCCTAAGTCATGCAACTCTTTGCCAAGTGCACTGCCAATGAGGCACTCGACAAACATTGCCGCCGACGAGTTTGCCGAGTGCCGGATCACGGCACTCGGCAAACATTACCACCCTAGGAGTTTGCCGAGTGCTAGATCAAGGCACTCGGCAAAAATTGCCGCCCTACGCCTTTGCCGAGTGCCCATCCTACGTGGCACTCGACAAAGTGTTTGCCGAGTGCCAGGTTGCGGCACTCGACAAAGTGTTTGCCGAGTGCCGGGTTGCGGCACTCGGCAAAGATTTCCAGGCGCCGTACAACCCGTCGGTTTTAGGCGGGACTTTGCCGAGTGCCATGCCACCGTGGCACTCGGCAAAGAGAAAATTCCTTTTTTTTCATATTCTTTTTTTTATTTTTCCGGGTCGTTTACCGAGAGCCTTTCCAGCGGGGCACTCGGCGAAAGAGCGTTTTGCCGAGTGTTTTTTCGGCACTCGGCAAAGTTTAACCTTTGCCGAGTGCTTTAGCGTGTGCACTCGGCAAACATATAGTTTGCCTAGTGCTACATTTTCCCAAGCACTACACTAGGCAAAGTAATTGTATACTAAATGAAAAAAATTTAAAAATTTTAAATTGATGAGAAAAATCTCAAAACTTGCAATGGTGCCATGTATGCTATATATTGCGTCTACAAAAAGTTTTGGTACCAAATTTTAGATTCGATCATCATTTTGGCTCTAACTTTGGGAGATCACTAAGAACTCTATTCGGAGATGCTTTCGTTTGTAAACGTCGTACGTGACAACATGTTCGAAACCTTACGAAATTTTTTCACAGACTTCAATGTCTAATTTCATGATACTCGACAAATCTAGTGATTTTTGGACTTTATTTGTTTTTCTTATAATTTAAAAACCAACAAAACTTTATTTGACTCACGGTCACAAACATGCTTCTTAAACAAGATCTTTGAAATTACTTTTTATTTCATAGATATAACCTTAAAATGGACTCAATAACATGAGTATCATTTTTAACACATTTTATTCAATTATTCGAATCACTTGTAGTTCAAACTTGGCACTAGTAAAAAATTCTTATAAATAAAAAAATTTAAATATAGCGAATAATTAAAAAGAATACACCAAATTTTAACATGTACAAATTCATGTTGTATATGGGAGCGTAAAAAAGTTTGGAGGGTATTTTGTGGAACTAAAATGTTAAAATTTTGCCGAGTGTATATTTGTGCCTAGGGTTGCACTAGGCAAAAGTGAGAGTTTGCCTAGTGCCCTTGTTTTGCCGAGTGTCACTCTAGGCAAATAAGGAAGTTTGCCTAGTGCAATTCTTTGCCGAGTGGTACTCAGCAAACTCCCTGTTTGCCTAGTGTCCGAGGATATGCACTCGGCAAACTCCTCGGCACTAGGCAAACTTCAAGTTTCCGGTAGTGCTTGTTATATATTGCCACCGATCGAAGATCTACTGCCAAAAATGTCTCGGTCTGAAACACACCACCCTTAGAATTGACATTTAAGACCCACCATCTATGCTATTACACTCCCCTCCAAAGAATCATCATGGGCTCTCGCCAAATTTCAAGAGAAACCAAGGGAAAGTAGTATATAAAAGGATTGAACGACGCAACAAAATGAGCGTAGGTCAACTGGTTAGGTTTCTTGTGAGGTAACCTACATACCAGGGTTCAAATTCTGAACTTGGCACCGGTTTTGCCTTTACAACTAATTACTCTTTTCAGTGGTAGACGACATACCCGTTGAAAATTTTTTGAAGCTACTTACAGAGGTAGGTGTGTATGTGTTCATAAGGATTCGAAGGTACTTATTGTTGATAGGTCGTACCCACCTATAGTATTTGTATAGTATTGAGATGTTGATATCAGGGCATACACGAGATTGCGATAAAAAACGGAAAACAAGGATTTTTTACAGGTTCGAGCCCATACTGACGGGTAATAGGTCTACTTTGGTTGGTAGAAGCCCGTGTTTTATTATATAATCAATCTCTCACAAGTACAATAGGAAGAAGAACCTAATCTGGTTTTCGTCAGTCTAACGGCTTAAAGCTCGAGCAGGTGATCGACGATTAGTTATCGTCGGCTTTCTCAAATAGGAAATCAGTGAGATTGGAAGTGTCTTGTATTATCCTGGCTTTTGTGGCTATGTCTTAGGCTTGTCTTGGCGTATCTTTCTCTCCTTTCTCCTTCTAGGTGACCTTGTATTTATATTCTTAGGTGTCATTTTATCCATGTAGGACTCAATAAAGTATGGATATGACGTGAGTAGACCTCATAGTATCAAATAGAACTCCACTTCTTCTTTTTAATATGAAACATATTTATTATGAGGCTTGATTATATATAGATCTGGTATATATATATATGATAGGCTTCATCAAGCCTTAATACATAGGTATACGATATTTTATACATAGTATATTAATATTTATAGTGGTAGGTGTGTGTTCGTGAGGATGAGTAAAAGTGTATCGTAATAAGATGTGATAGGGCGTAACGGGTGTGTTTATAAGTATAAAAGTGTGAGCCGTTCGGTCGTAATGTGTAAAAAAAAAAAAAGAAGACGAGGGACCCTTGACTACTCGTTGGAAGTGTGCGTGCGTGCATGCATGCATGCATTATTGAACGGCTCTGATCCCCGCGGCGCAGCGGATCTAGTCCGGATGGATAGACGAGACGAGACGGGATGAGATAGATACTAGATCCGTCCCCGACAATCTTTCAAGCCCCGTGGCCGTCCCTCCTCCGCTCGGTGTGCCACGCCTCTCAGCCTTGCTGCCTTTCCATCATCATCATCATCATCATTCATTCACGCCCAACAAAGCCCAAGCCCCCAAGCCCAAGCAATTCACTTCTCTCTCCCACGATACCTGTTATATTACAGGTCCCTTCCGGAATAGAAAAGAGCGGCCATTTTTTCTCTCCCCTCCATCATTACTTTGCCCAAAAACGGCAATCCCTTCTCCCCATCGCCTGCCTTCATCCATGTGCCTCCACCACCTCCACCTCCGTCTCCCCTCGCTCGTCGCAGTCGCAGCCTCCCTCCAACTGATCAAAGCAGCTGCTATCGCTGCTGCAGCGCCGGCCATGCCCTCCCTCTAGCCCCTACCTACCCTACCCTACCCTACTCGGCTACTCCTACTCCTATATATATATATATTATATAGCTAGCTACACCGTCCTCTCTCTCTTGATATATTTCAAGACTCCAGCGCGCTCTCTATCAGAGTGATGGCAATGGCGGCGGCGCCCCGGCCCAAGTCGCCGCCGGCAGCGCCCGACCCCTGCGGCCGCCACCGCCTCCAGCTCGCCGTCGACGCGCTCCACCGCGAGATCGGATTCCTCGAGGTACAACGATATCCAATATCTTATCATTCCTACTCCTCCTCTTGCTTAAAAAAAAAACATGTCATGCATACCTCATATTCATACACGTACGCTTTTGCTATCGCTCTCTTTTATGTTTTGCCCAACCTTGAAAACCATCATGCATCATTTGCTTCTTCCGTTGGACAAACCATTTGATTAGACAAGTTTAAAACATGGGAACAACAAATATGCATGTCCCAACATTGCTCCTCTCTCTTCCCAGCCAAATTAACACGAACAAACTTAACCAAACAATCGAATAAAAGAAAAAAGAAAACCGATCGATCGAAAATAGGAGTCAACCAGCGCTAGCTGATGAACTAGCTAGCAAGTCTGTTGGCTGTTCAACACTAATTAAGGCACCGGTTAATAAGCCGATTAATTAAACAATTAAATGAGCTTAACGGGCGGCTAGCTTCGTCCTCTGGGGCCGTGCGGATCGTACCATCGGTTTGCGCGTTCCTCCACCAAAACTCTCTGCCTTGTTATTCCCTTTGCCTAGGAGTACATACATTTGCATGCATCATCATCACATCACCAGTTTTAATTGGATTTTGGCGGTATCATATTGGTTTTGTTCTCTATACTGGAGTACTATAATCTCTAGCGGTTTTGTGGAACTAAGAAATTATAATTAGCCAGGGTTTGCTAACCAATTGGTGGTTTAGTTTGTTAATTTTAGCTAGTACTAGGATTTTAGACTTGAGGTCTTCGACCTACTACTACGATATATCGATGCCATGCATCAATCGATGCTGGTCCATGCTAGTTTCTGACTAGCCCTCTTAATTGGGCTTGACCTACTTAATCAATTAACCAGTGGCTGCGTCACTCATTGACCAACATTGTCATGTTACCCGGACTGATTTTTTTATAAAAAAACTACCACCGGTCGATATATTATTATTTAGTGTACATATCTGCTCAGCGCATGAATATAGTTTTTTGTCAAACAAAATATGTACTGTATGCTCAAAGCATCTGTGGGATTGTCATATTCGCCTTTATAATTAAAATGGTGGTGCCCAGTTATTTTTCTCCAATAATTTATTGACTTAATTTTCCTGTTCTGTTAGGAGTAAAACTATTAATTAGCACCATTTTTAAAGTTTCTAAAATCTAAATAAAGTATATGACACTGCAACCTTACTGTGTGTGTGTGTGTGTGTGTGTGTGTGTGTGTATATATATATATATATATATATATATATATATATATATATATATATATATATATATATATGTTGTGTTTGTTCATTAGCAGTGGCAGTACTTGCTGTCTAGCTTTAAATGTTTTGGGCGTTAAAATATCCCCCAGACATCACCTGAAAAGTTGACAGGCTAAACACATGCCCATCTCCCTCGTTTACTTAAATTAATTCGAACAAACAACTATTTCTTGTAGGGTGAAATAAATTCAATCGAAGGGATCCACGCTGCCTCCAGATGCTGCAGAGAGTAAGCTAGCCCTGCTGTTTCTTTTTGTACTTCCATTTATTCTTGTCTTTAGTACTCTTACCATGCATTCAGAAAATATACTTACCTCAGTTGATCACGGATAGATGAAATTTGACCGTTATCTTTTTAAGCAACTTCAATAAAAATAGGTTTAAATGCAGGGTATTAGGCTAATACTTTCAATTGCAAATGTAATGTACAGATATTGGCAAATCAAAGTAAAAAGCTGAACATTTGATTTAATTCTAAACGTTGGGAGTATTTTTTTCATCTTTTACAAATGAGTACGTTGTGGAATTATATTGTGCAAGCTTTTGAGACTAATTACATTATATGTGATACTATTCTACCAATGTTGTGAGTATCCTGATCCCGATCCGTGTGCTAGTATCTTATATCTTATGGTACCACGATCCTATCAAGCCGAAACGATACCGATCCCATATAGTATCCTAATTATCATATTATAGTATCTGATCCTATGAAATCTTAGATAGTATCATGATTCTATGATCCCTACGATCCTATAAAATATTATTTAAAACAAGATGGATTGAAAATAATTTGAATAAATATACTCAAGTTTATATAAAAACCAATTAAATTTATCAAAATCAATATTATATGCTTTAATTTATACAACATATTATATATTTTACATAAAAATATATACTTTCTAAAATATTTTATATTATATATATATATATAAATATATTCTATAGTAGTATCTCGATCCTATGATACTACAAATAAAAAACGATTCTACCTAGGATCTCAGTGTCGCTATCTACTAGTTGCTTGAGGGAAAACAAAATGTAATTAGGTTATATTTACTAAACTGAAAAGTTAATTAGGCTCTGTTTAGTTTCTTATTTTAGATGTAAACTTTTCATTCCAAAATTTTTGGGTGTAAACTTTGTGTAAAACAAGATGTTCAGTTTCCTGTCTAAAGTTTTTGGGCTAAGACAGATTTGCCCCTATTAATATTTCTTCAAATTAACAGAAACAGTATAAGCAATCGATATTTCAGATAAGCTTTGATGTGCTGACATCAATATTTCAGACGGCAATCAATCCATGACCCAAAGCTGACTCTAAAGATAGAACAGAGATATATTATACTAAACCATATGATTTCTGGACATGAGATACCTAAGAAGGCAGTTTCGTTGGGTACAAAGAAAGATATCTTCTCTGGAACATTATATATTCTCCTTTACAGAAAATATATCAAAAACAATATTGGAAAGTTATAATGGACTCATATACTATTAAAGACAAGAATATTTCAGATAGCTACTCAGTTTGAAGAAAAAAGAAGAGCATTTTTCTTTGCTCAGAACCATATTTCATATTCCGTTCCAGAACCATATTCCATATTCCATTTCAGATGTCTGTACACTCATTCTAATGCTGGAGCTTGAACAATATTTCATTTCCATAACACAAGTAATCAGTATATCCGTTTCCATAACACAAAAATATGAATGGTAAGTTGGGTATTAGCTAGCCTACAGAGCATACAGCAAACTCAAACCAGTTCAGATTTGTGTCTACACATAAATACCAGGTACACATAAATTCCAGTTCAAATTTGGAAAAAAGATTTGTATCTCTGCCCCTGCCCCGCCCGTGGCCGAAGTGCAGTACATAATTCACCAAGAGAGAAGAAGCAAAAAAAATGGAAAATTAAATTACAGAAACCACAATCAAGTTACCCTATAGTGTAAAAAAGCAGCGGTTTTACTCAGCAGATCTATCCCAAGCTCACCACAGTAGGAGCCCGATGAGCAGCAGCGTGAACGCCGCTGCCGCCGACGAAATGGCCGATACGCCGGCGATAGCCGAGCTGCTGGAGTAGAACGGCGGCGACGGGCTGTAGTAGTAGAATGGGAAGTAAGGGAGGAACGGGTTGGGCGGCGGCGGTGTCGGGTAGGTGCCGCCTCCACCGCCCTGTTGCCAGCCACTGCCGCCACCTCCACCGGAGGAACCACCGGTGGGCGAGAGGTAGTAGATGCCTCCACCGCTGGTGTAGGGAGGTGGCGGCGAGGCGTACATGACGGTGCCGGCTCCACCTCCGCCGGAAGGATAGGAAGGTGGGGACGGGCACTGCGGTGTGGGGATGACGACCGGCGGCGAGGGTGGCGGGTAGTAGGACGGGTTGCAGAGGTTGTCGCAGGAGGCGCAGAGTTGGTTGGTGACAGATCTGGCGGCGATGGCTGGCGGCAGAGAAGAAGGGGATGGATGCCCGCTTCTGCGCGATTTCTGAGAGAATGGGAAGAGAGGGGCGTGGTAGTCCAGCATCAGTCTCAAAAAAAAATTCATCTTTTTGGTCAACTCCCTCCCAAAATCAAAATATTTACATCCTATTTGCACATGAGTGTTTAGTTTCAAAAATAAAAAAAGATGAACAAAATTTCAAAAGTTTATACATTTTGAGATGAGCTAAACAGGGCTTAGTAATGTTTTGTTAACTAACTGTAATTTCAAGGCATGCATGTCCTCCAAAACAGTGCAGGGACTGTTCAAAAAGTCATTGCACAATAACTATTCACATGGAACTGTGAAAAGGATATGTTGGAACTTACTAGATCCTTTTGGGAACATGGGAAAAGCCAAGTCACGTGTGGAATCCCTATTCCCTGTGTTCTTTTTGAAAGGATCCAGTTAGCTAGAAGAGTGAAAATTGTACTACTAAGGCCCGTTTACTTCATGTAAATTTTTGTAAAGATTTGGGATTTTGGTTCTTTTTGGTATTTTGGAAGTAAACACATAGATGTAAAGTTGGTGTGTAAAAATTTTGGATTTGGGAGGTTTGGGAGCCAAAAAGTGCAGAATTTTCTTGGGAGAAGTGCTTGCCCACTCCTACCCTTGCATGCACAATAAATTTGACTTTTTTATAACATCATAAAAACTTTACACATGAGAAGTAAACACTACTTTTAGGTGTAAAGTTTACTCTCAAAATTTTTTAGGTGTAAAGTTTACATCCAAACTTAAGAAGTAAACAGGGCCTAATTAGATGAAATTACAGCAGGAGCAGAAAGGGGGAAAACTGTAAATTAAACAAGCCTCAAAATTCAACATCAGCAACCGACTCATCTAGTGTTCCTGTGTTATGAACGGGCCGGCAACTAAGCCTCTATGTAGTGCATTGAAGCACCTTAACTAAGGTTGTCTCCAACAAGAAGACACATACCTAAAATGGATAGCAAATAGTGCATTTGGTATCAAAAATGGTCTCCAACAGGAGACCCAAACCCATCACCCATTTTGGCTACCGCTGTCGGCGAGACGCACGAAATGCGTCGTCCGCGCACGATGACGCAATCTCGGGGAGCCGTAGTGATGGGCCCTTGACGGATCCGCGGCGAACGCTGTCAGGCGGGACCCATCGACGCAGGGAGGAGCTGCCGCGCGCGGGGAGCCGCCGGCGACGAGGAGCGGCCGCGGCGGGGACCCGATAACGTAGGGACGAGCTGCCACGCGCGTGGAGCCGCCGATGCGTCGAGGAGCAGCCGCGTCGGAGCTAGAGGCGGCGGGCTGGGGGAGCTTCGCCAAGGACGCAGGGGCCCGCGTCGAGGACGTTGCCGGAGCTCGTCCGCATGCCTCACCGAAGCTCGCGCTCGGTGGCCGGCCGCAGAGAAGACAAAGACGAAAGGAGCAGGCGCGAGGGGCAGGGAGAGCGCGAGCACAAGGGACGGGGAGAACACGAGCTGCTAGGGGCAGGGAGAGCACGAGCCACCGGAGAATCGCCACGCCGGAGACGAGCAGGAGAACCGGGAGGAGATTTGGGTTCCGCACATTTGGGTCCGCCGTTGAAGGACGAGAATTTTTGGGTCTCAGGCGTCGGACTGTGGGCGACCCAAAGCAAGCAATAGGTCTCCTATTTTGCGTCGGACTGTTGGCGACCCAAAGCAAGCAATAGGTCTCCTATTTTGCATCGCGTTGTTGGAGTTAGCCTAAGGGCTATCAAGGCTGCGTTAAACTGTTAATGGTGCATATGCCTTTCAGTTTCTGTTTGTACTTTTGGTTGCTACACATCCTATGAACATGTTTTCCTGTCTTCTCTTGCACAGTACAGAACACCTCGGGTGGAAACCCAATAAGTACCATTTTTAACACCTCATTAGCGACACTGATGAAAAAAAACAAAGGTGTCGATTTAAGGATATTTTTGAAATTTTAGTAATGAAAAGAAAAATGTCATCTCGAATCGATTCATCCGCTCGATTCGAGCCGATGCTTAAATCATGGACATGGTAACACAGAAATTTACGACCAGCACATATGAAATAACCGAATCAATTAGTTCAGAATCCTTCCACTTTCGAATCTTGTAGAACTTCTATCCTTTCCGAAACAAGAGGGGGAAGAAGGAGGCAACAACAAAGTATGGGAACTGAGAACAAAATAAATATGCCGATGTACACAAGCATGAAAAGTTAAAAATCTCACGGGAAAGGAGAGCATAAATCAAGAACCAAGAACCAGCTCATTCGGTCCAGATTCATGCTCGTTAGCTAGCTTCCATGTAGCAAGAAGGCACGCAGCCATCGCACATAGTGTTTGCCGAAATTTTGAAAAATTCATGAATTTCGGTGTTTTCTGACCGGTTTTTCTGAAGTTTTAACATATTTTTAACTGAATTTAAACAAATTTCCACCAAATTCACAAATATTTGAAAAAATCCGAAAATTTTGGGGGAGATTTGATCGTGCCGATAGGGTCCTAAATTATCAAACCATGATTGCACGCTTCACCGCTTGTCTGCATCGACGCAGCTACTGGCTGTGGAAAGCCTCCCCGTGCAACCAAGCTTCACGCACCCCTGCCAATCGAGGAGAGGAGGGCCGCTACCGTCGCGTCGCCGGGTAGAGGCAAGCCATCACCTTAGCATGGCCGCAGACAGGAGGGCCGCTGCTGTCGTGTCGCAGCCATCGTCGCCGGCTTGGCTTGGCGAGGTGGAGAGAGATGGAGGAGATAAGGTTAGAGAGAGAGAGAGAGGAGAAAGAGGTGAGAAAACATCCGGAGGAGATAGAGATGGTGGAGATAATGCCGTGGTCCACGCTGATTTTTTCCTCAACCCGTCTCGCTGCTGCAATTCTGTGCTGGCTAATAAAAAAATCAGAGACCTATGGTATTTTTATTACTGCCGGTTGTTTAAAAAAATAGTACTTTGACAGGAATTTTAATAAACTGATACCTACAAAATATTATTAATGCTGGTTTTTAATTTTAAACTCGTGTAAGAAGTCGGATGGACAGGAAATAGCCTCATATGTGCCCGTTTTAACTGGATGAACAATTATATAGGGGTTTAGTAATAGTGTTAGTTAGAATTAATTACTTGCATATTAACCAGATGGCTGGCGAAACTTTGTCAACTGTGGGTGCTAATCTCACCTGAAGCAAATTGTTCAAAACAAGGTTAAAGATGATTTTTATTAATGAATTTTGGCTTGGAAAAAAATTGTAGGGTTGACGAATTCATCGGAAGAACTCCCGATCCATTCATAACGATGTATGGATTTTCAGGTCGAGAATTTGTCTTTAACTTGGCACACTGTTACTTGTTCTTATTAATTCTCTGTTTACAAGCAGTTCATCGGAGAAGCGAAGTCATGATCATTATCACCACTTTTTGAAGAAGTTTCGGTACTTACTTGATTCCCGGATCTTAATGTACATATGCATCTGCACTGTGCTAATTGGTGTACATTATATGGTCTTTAAGTCCTAGTTACTTATTATTTACAAAACTGAACTAATAAACACTACAAAATATTTATCTTGCAAAGTATCCAATCTAATGTCACTATATCTGCATGCATGGTCCACATGGACGCTGGTGTATTAATTTTTATTTGTGCTAGAATACACCGTTTTATTTTCAATTGTCGCTTAGTATACACCGTTACGCATCATATCTCTCCTGCGCATTTGAGAAAACTTCTTCCTTTGATGATAGACGTGGCCTTATTCTTCAGTTTGATTTAGTTTAAGATAGAATAAATATTGTTTAATACTTAGTTTCTCTCCTTCAGTAAGAGAGATGGACAGTGCGCAAGACCAGCGATCAAACAATATGAACTGTTCGATTTATAATAAAAACATAATAATATGAAATAATTAGGTAATTCTAACATATAATGGCTGATAATCCCCCATTTCAGGAGATTCCACTAGTTTTCTACTTTTTTTCCATGTTCTCTTTTACATGTTTGAGGTGGATCGGAGCTTGTGTTAGATGTTTGCTCAGCTCAATTATTGCTGCAGATCTCCCTATATAGCCTCCACTATATATACAGATCTGATCGACCATTAATTTGTATTACATCGTCTTTAAAAAAATTGCATTTCGAGTTATGCATCTCGATAATTACATTACTTCTCCGGATGCATAGCTAGAAAATAGTACATTTTTTTGAGAGGTCGTTACTAGAACTAGGTGGAATAAAAAAAAAGGTGCAATCACATTTTATTACTGGACCAAAAACTCACTGTTTTTAATTCCTTCCAGCCTTGCACTAAAAATATAGTGACAATTAATTTGGACACAAAGTAAACATGGATGCAACATACTTACTCCGTTTCATATTATTTGTTGTTCTAGAATTTAAATTTTAGGTTAAAATACTTATCGTTATCATGTTTCAATGTATTTTTAGAGATGATTTTCCTTTTCTATTTTTATCAATGCAGTCACAACTTTTATTGACTCTTCTGTTTTGGGAAACCATGTACTCTTCCACATTTAATGTGGGTAAAACCATATACTCTGCCTTATGTTCTTGATTTGTGCGATTTGCTAGAACAAGAAATTTGAAAAAAAAAAAGGTAGCGCATATATTCTATAAAACCATCAACCTGTTAGTTACATGCTAGTTAGTAATCGCACGTCTAATTGGTAACCGGAATGCATGCATCCACCACTTTGCGATTGTTAACGATAATAAATCACACGCTATTTTTATTTCTCACAGCTGTTTGTGCAGAGCAAGTACGTGCTGCCTGAGCTACCTCTCCTGGATCTGCTGCTGCAGCGGCGGCGGCGGCTGCTCCTCCTCCTTCCAGCTCAAGAGGCCGAGCTGCTGCTCCTCGTCCTCACCGTCCTCGTGTGCGGCGGCGTTAACGAGGAGCACTCCGTGTCGCTGCCGCCGCCGCTGCAGCTGCTGCTGCTGCCGCGGCGGCGGCGACGCGTGCGCGAGCTGCTGCAGCAGCCCGTGCGTGTGCTGCGCGCCGCCGTGCACGGGATGCTCGTGCCGGTGCCGGTGCACATGCCCGTGCCCCGGCGGCTGCTCCTGCGCCTGCCCGGCGTGCAGGTGCTGCTGCGTCCCTCGCTGCTGCCTGTGCTTGTGATCGATCGATCAATCGATCTGGACGTACTGATTGGTCAACTAATTCTGGATGATAGAGTTGCGTGCGTACTTAGCTAGCTAGCTAGGTTCTGGTGTTAATTAGTTGCTCGATCTGCATGCGGTTATCTGTAATTTGACTTTGCTGCCATAAGCGCGTGATTGCTGATTGATCTTATATATCCTGCTACTCCCTCCGAATCCGAATTCGAATTGATAATACTCGTCGAATTGGACAAGACACGGAAAAACAATGACCATTATTTTTTATCATACTAGCAAAATGCTCGTACGTTGTAACGGGACGACGACGTAGCGAGGGAAACAGATGGAGGGCGAAGGTCCAGGCTGCGGCGCGGGAGCTCCGAGCGGCGACGGGAGGGAGGGGAGCAGGCGCGGCGCGGATGGGAACGGAAGAAAGGGATGCAGAAGGTCTTTTTTTATCCAAGCTCTCCCTTTCTTTTCAGCATTGGGATTGCGTATTAATTTTATAAACATTTAAGGAATTATCTACAAAATAACCTATTTTTCTTTTTTAACTGGTTTTTTTTAAAATAGCCACGCAGACTACAGTTAATTTCGGAAAAACTCAAGGATTTTCGCAAAATAGCCGAGCAAAATAAAATTTGGATGGAAACACTACTTACTTTATAAATAGTTATAGACAGTCAAAATAAAATTTGGATGGAAACACTACTTGCTTATTTGCTTATACATGCTATAGTTATAGAAATGTATATAAAAATATCAACAAATATAATATTTATTGAAGTATTTTTTAAGTCTAATCGATAAATATTTTAACAATTACTTATTTTTAGAAAAAATATTTTAGAAATTATTTATAGTCGAAGATTTTAGTTTGATTTTATCATTGTTTAAAATGATAAATATTATTACCGGAGTATATATGCATGTGTGTGTATATATACATATATATATATATGTATATGTATTATACGTATATATACATATGTATATATATATAGACACTAGCAAAATGTCTGTACATTGCAATGGGACGACGACGCAGGGAGGGAAGCAGGTGGAGGGCGAAGGTTCAAGCGGCGGCACGGGAGCTACGAGCGGCGATGGGAGAGAAGGACGCAGGCGCGGTGTGGGGCGCAACGCGGATAAGAACGGAAGAGAGGGACGAAAAAGGTCTTTTTATTTTTGTTGTTAGTCATTTATATATAATTTTGAAAGCAAGGGTGTCTTCAACTTTGTGTACCACTAGACCTTGATTAAGAAATAGTATCATATAGACATTTAGTATAAGTTATTTAATTTCATCAAATTAAGTCAAAAATATAATGAAAATAGATATTTACTTACTGATAGTTTAAACCGATTAGAAATTTGGTTAAAGTTTAAAATATTTATGACTCAAATATTATTAGTTAGAGAAGTATATTGATGAATAGGATAAGTTCCATGTTATCATCAACAGGCATGCGAACCCTTATATCTCCTTATAATTTACTTACCCCAGTTGACTACGATCAAACATCACCGTCAATGGGGTCTGATGTAGCCTTTAAGACCTGTCTGTTATTTACCATAAATATGGGACTAAAATATAAAATTGCCAAAAGCTACAGGATGTCGTCTTCCCCCGTCCTCACGCGGAAGGTGACAACACTCGGCCATGCCTTCGGCCGTCAGCGATAAGAGCATGTCAGAGAGGCATCCTGCCTCACAAGCACTTCTCTCCCTTGTTCGACGACGGCGCACTAGCTCATGCGTGCAGCTTGTGCTTGGCCGCCGCTCAGGGCAATGCATGGCGAGGCAGGAGGTGCATGAGTCGGACTCACCTGCTAGAGGTGAGGAAAGCGAGGCAACAATGGAGCGAGAGGTTATACGGATCGGAAATTTTATAGATTTGGACAAAAAACGATCTGATGATCGAAAAGTTATAGATTTTTTAAGTAGTTAAGATAAACTCTATCGTACATATAACTGGTATTTTAAATAACCAGGCGGACCGCGGGTTAATTTTGGAAAAACTCAAGGGTTTTTCTGCAAAAATAGCCAGGCAGAACAAAATTTAAGTGGAAACACTACTTGTTTTATAGATATAGTTATAGATATACTAGCAAAATGCCCGTGCGTTACAACGGGATGACGACGCAGGGAGGGAAACAGGCGGAGGGCGAAGGTCCAGACATCGGCGCAGGAGCTCCGAGCGGCGATGGGAGGAAGGGGCGCAGGCGCGGCGCGGGACGCGACGCAAATGGGGACAGAAGAGAGGGACGCAGGAGGTCTTTATTTCATCCAAGCCCTCTCTTTTTTTCAGCATTGAGACTACAGGTTAATTTTATAAGCACTAAGGAGGTTCTTTTTAAAATAGTCAGGCGGACTACGGGTTAATTTCGGAAAAACTCAAGGGTTTTCTACTGAATAGCCAGACAAAACAAAATTTGGGTAGAAACACTACTTGCTTTATAGATAGTTATATATATATAGAGTTGGGCTACTGTGTGTCGTGCCGCACAGCCTCATCCCATGTGGTATGGCTGAATCTCTAATTTGAAAACTCAAACGAAAATATGAACCATTCAAATTGTTTTACATATTAATATATCCTTATAGACTAAATTTTATATTTTTTGAAACTTTTTACTATTTTATCGGATAGATCAAAGATGCAATAAAATAGATACTCCGAAATCGTTGGATTAATGCATTTTTGACCTATCGATAAAATAGTAAAAAATTCAAAAAAATATAAAATTTGGTATACAAGGCGATATTAATATGTAGAATAATTTGAACGGTTCGGATTTTCAATTTGAGTTTTCAAATTAGAGATTCGGTCATGTCACACGGGATGGGTGTGCGGCGCGCACATAGCCATATATATATATATATATATATATATATATATATATATATATATATATATATATGGGGGAGTAGCATGTTTCACCTTTTCGTGATGCTATGTCGTGCCGCTCCTCGCCAAGCACGGCGAATTTCGTGCGAAAACCACCGGCGATAAAAAAGTAACAAATTCGAATTTGAACGATTTCGTGCGTACCGCGAAAACCACGCCAAAAACCGTGAAAACCGCGCAAAACACGTGAAAACCGTGAAAACCGTAATTTAAATTTGAACCAAACCTAAATCCGGTCGTGCCACGGTTTTCGCTCAAACCGTGTCATATCTGCGGTTTTCGCGGCAAACATCGCGAAATTTATATTTTTAATATATATATATTTTTTGTGTTAAAATGATTTTTTTCAATTTTTTTAATTCCCACGAAATTATTTAAACGAAACCGCGGGGATGCCGTGCCGCACCCCACGAAATGGACGAATTTCGCGGCTTTCGTGCTGGCTTTCGTGAAATTGAAAACAGTGGTGAGTAGTTTTGATCTCATTGGCAAAAAGATAAGGGTTCACTTCAAATATAAGTTCGTAAAAATATTCAATTTCTGATTTTAAACAGTAAGGTCAAATTACTTGGTTGCCTTTTGGTTCGTACTTAGAAAATGGACTCGATTCCTACACTTTGCAAGTACAATTTTTTCGCCGTGCAATATGGACATGGGCACATTTCAGGCCCAGCATCCCAGTCGTCTTACGGAGCCTAAACTATGACTGAGCCGGCTGTTCATTTTGGAGGGGTTGGAAACCCCTCCTCTCCACACGTAAACTAGGCTACATATTGACACAGAATTAATTAAATATTAATTTAAAAATTAAAAAATAAATTAATATGATTTTTAAAATCAATTTTTCTATATATTTTTTATAAAATATATCGTTTAATAGTATAAGAAACGTGTGCGTGAAAAATGAGAAATGCGAGGTTAAGAACCTAAAGGAAAGAATAAGTGCCTAAGAGAGCTTAAACCTAATATTGAAAAAAAAAGGTATCCAATGGAAATAAGTTCACTTTATATTCCTCATCTTAACATCGAGTTTAAATTACACCTCTAAACTGCAAAACTGGATACCCTCATTTTTTAAATCGGTGTAAATATAGTCCTAAAAAGTATTAAAGTGACGTGACACCGGCATATGACATAATAAACAAAATAAAAAATAAAAAACATGTAAGATCCACGTGTAAATAAAACAATAATATTTGTTTCTTATGTCCTCTCTCTCTCAGGTGGCGGCGGGTGGAGCCACGCGGCCGTGCTCCGAGCAAGGAGCAGCAAAGCAGAGGGGCAGGCAGGGAAGCGCGGCGACGACGACAGTATAGGATGTGTGGCGGCTAGCGCGGCTTTGTCTTCTGCGGCGCCCACATATATACGTGGCGGGTGGGCTGGGCCTGTTGGCCGTGGCGTACGTGGGCGTGGAGTTGTGGACTATAGTACTATACGTGCCACCTATCGCCGACGTGGCATGGCTGGTTGTAGTCGGCGCTTTGGGGGGCTCTAGCGCTTGCCGCCGCCGGGCGTGCGCTCTTCTACCATCGGTGAGACGCCAAGTTGCGCCGTGCCGCGGTTCCTCGCCGCCATGGCGCTCATGCTCGTCGCGTTCCTCTGTGAGGCCATCGCCGCTAGGGCAGGGAAGCGCGGCGACGACGACAGTATAGGATGTGCGGCGGCTACGCGTGGCATTGTCTTCTGTGGCGCCCACATATATAAGTGGCAGGCGAGCTGGGCCTGGCGGCCGCGGCGTACGTGGACGTGTAGTTGTTATACGTGCCACATGTCGTCGATGTGGCACGGTCGGTAGTCGACGCTTTGGGGGCGTTAGCGCTTGCCGCCGCCATGCTTGCACCCTTCGACCGCCGGTGGGACGCCAAGCTGCGCCATGCCGTGGTTCCTCGCCGCCATGGCGCTTATGCTCATCGCGTTCCTCTGCGAGGCCATCTCCGTCCGGTTCGTCTCCGCTGTCCTTGGCAAAAATGTCAGGGGTTTGGTGACATCATTTCTTCGTATTTTTATGCTAATCATTATATAGCCTGTGAATCGCGGTTGTTGTGATTGGAGTTTGGACGAAGGCTGCTTTGCAGGGCTTATTCGTAGCAATGCGTAAAACTGAGCATTACATGGGTTTAAATGCTTGATTTGGTTTACCAGCCAATCAAAATCATTTCGGTGATTGCTGGCAGGATTCGGTTTGCTTTCATTACATGGATGTGGACGCTGCACCGACCGTTGCACATCTTGTACTGTCGCTGTCGCCGTGCTTCTCGTCGTGCTTCAACCGCCGGTCTGCGCAGCCGCCCGCCACCCAGGTCGAGACCATCGGCGCCCGTCTTGCCTGCTCGGCGTCCGCCGTCACTTTGCTCCACTGCTCCTTGCTTGGAGCAAGGCCCGCCACCACCTCTCGGAGTGAGAGAGGAGGATAAGAAGATGGTTGTTTCACTTATATGTTGATCCCATATGATTTCTTATTTTTCATTTTGCTTATTATTTCACATCAACGTCACGTCATTTAAAATTGTCTTTAATACTGTTTTTTAATACTGTTTTTTAATATTGTTTAGTCTATATTTATATCGATTTTAAAAGATGAAAAATACGTTTTATCCGATTTTATGGTTTTTAGAAATGTAATTTAAACTTTGACTTTAAGATGAGGGATCTATAATGGATCTATAATGAACTTATTCCTATCCAATATTCCAGAAGCAGGCCCCGCCCATAGTTACTAGGAGACCTGTATGTCCTCCATTGGAAATTAGAATTTCACATGAATTTAGCATGCAATTTTATGAGGTTTTCGGTCACTTTCTGCGGGAATCATGGCAAATTCCTGTGTCTCAAAGAGGATTGCATTATCCATATTCCACTGACGGTATTAACTAAAAACCATGCGTAAACTTCTACATATATTATACATGGTGTCACGGTTTAACATACAGAAAAAATAATTAAAAAAAGGATTTTCTATCTATCAGCCGGCTAGTTTTTTTCAGCAGAATTCCCGCCCATCTGATATGCATCAAGATTTTGTGCTGCCATTTTTATTAACTCACGAACTAAAATTAAAGCCTCAAAACAAACCTTAACTTTTCTCTTCCAAAAACTTGATATTCTTCTAGCATCAACTCCTCTTTTATTCATACGCCATGAATCCAAGTAGAATTAGGACTCCTAATAACATAGAAAACCTACCACTCCATACTCCAATCTTTTCAAATTTGAATTCCAATCCAAATTTAACTCCTCTATCCATACACACACAACATCACGTGTATACCCTGTGAAAACCTTCTCCTCCACGTGCATTGCTCTCTAGCCTGAGCATCCGGGTCTAGACCTCAACTTTTTCCAAGCCTAGTACCGATCCATCGTCGGCTATACTCCTATCACCTCAAGCAACACCTGCACATGAACAACAAAGAAACTTCATATCCGAGTACAAGTCCGCACCAACTTGACTCACATCAGCACACAATAGTATCACACTCGAATAAAAACCATCTAGAAGTTATAAACATGAAGCAATCTAGAATCTCCATGAAACAACTCGAAACAGACTCAAACCCTGAGTCACCCGGTTGGATCGTCGGGTTACCCGGTCAGACCAGCCACACATCTGTCCGGTCTAACCAGCAGCACATGTCCGGTCTAACTGGCCACCCAGTGCCAACGCACTATTCACCGACAGAAAACACTACACCATATTTTAATAAATACCTTTGACAATTGTTCATCATCAAGATTAATCCTCGCATGATTCTATAGTAGACACTTGGGAGAGGTATTCAACTGCATTCCTCGTGAAGTTATTCCCGATGGGCAAAACCAACGTCCTTCGTGGAAAAATTACGAGCTTCCACCAAGCAACAAAAGAGTCAATCTCGGAGGCATGGGAGTGACTCCAGGAATACATCTTGGCTTGTCCTCACCATGGGATGGATGATTGGCTCATTATCTAGAACTTCCACAATGGACTGACACCTGTGGCCCGTGATCACAGTGATGTTGTTGCTGTAGGAGCCTTTTTCTCTTTGACTATTGCTCGTGCAACAGATTTGATAGAGAAGATGGGCTCTAACTAAGGGTGGAGCGAAGAATGACTCCAACCTCGTCAGCGGGGCATGCATAATATCAAGGAGATGAATATGCTTGCCGCTAAAATGGACCTTCTCATGAAGTGCTTGGACAAACGCGCTCGTGACAACGCGGAGATGTATGGTACTACCCAAGCACTGGAAGTTCAGATGACATGTGAGACTTGTGATAATACTGGACACTCGGGAAATGACTGCCCCGAGACCCGTGAGAAAGTATTCTTCATAAACAACAACAACGGGTACCATCCATAGGGAGGCCAGGGGTGAAACCAACCATGCCCATATTATGGGGGAGGTAACAATGGCAACTTCAATCCTAACCAGCCCTCCTTGAAGGATTTTGTCTTCAGCCATGCCAAAATCAATGAGACTATGTCCAAAAAGCTGGTGGCCAATGACAAAACCTTGAAAAGCATCCACACCGAGATGGAAAGTCTTTCCTCGCCTATCAAGAACCAGCTGAGCTTCAATAAGATGTTGGAGACTCAACTACCTCAGCTGGCAACTGTCGCTACCTTTGCCAAGACAGGAAAAATTCCAGGACAACCGAAGCCATCCCTGGAAAACGTTAATGTGGTGACAACAAGAGGAGGTAAGGCCACTCGTGATCCACTGTAACACCTTGAAAATCGAAGAAACTTATCTAAAAGATTGAGAAAAACCAAATAATTTAAAAATCCCAAAGGAAAGGAAATTTCAAATAAAGGTTTGAAAATAAAAATTATAAAAAGATATATAGGGAAGTTGATGAGAATTTATTTTGAATCAAAAATCACATTTTTGGAAAAAAGGGAAAGAAATTAAATAAAATATATATAATATAATAAAAATGGGCAAAAAGGTTGGAAATGTAAAGTTAAAATTTAATTTTTGAATGGGTTAGGTCATATTTTAATTTAAAAGTGAAGGGAAAAAGAAATGGGAGAAAATAGAAATTAAATCGGGAAAATGCGAAATGTCACTCTTCATCTCGTCACCAACCTGTTCGACGCCGTGCCGGCCCCGGACCGCCTCGCCACCGCGCGCCGCGCGTCGTGCCCGCAACGCCGCGCCCCACGCCGCCGTACCGTGCCCATGCCGCGCCGTACCGCGCCATTGCGTCGGCCGCACTGTGCCCGCGCCGGAGCCGATGCCAGCCACGCCGCGCCGTACCACTGCGCCCACTCCGCCGTACGCGCACGCGCGTACCCGCGCACCCCCGGCGTCAACGCGGCCGTCACACCTGCGCCTGTGCACCACGTCAGCCACGCGCGCCCGCGCCGAGCCATGCCATCGCCGCCACTGTAGCCTCGCCGCGCCACCGTCAGCCGCTCCCGCGCGTGCCACGCCTCTGATGTCGCACCAGTGCGCGCCCATACCGCCGACCGGCTATAAAACGACCACCTCGAGCCAAGCTTCCAATGCAAAATTTCTTCCTCATCACTCCCTCTAGCTTTCCCCCAAATTTCCCCCAACTTTCCTCCACCGTATTGCTCTAATTTTGGAGAAAACCGAAGGGCGGCCGAAGAACCCTAGCTGTAGCTGCCCGGAGCAATTCTCCCAAATTCGCTGCGCACGGTGGAAATATCCCCAAATTGAAGGTACGTTCACCTTCTACACGTCTAGAGCTCCTATTCCCCTAGCTTTCCCGAGCCGAACACCCACCGAAGTCCGCCGCCGGCAAGCCCTGCCATGCCGCTCTGTTCGGCCGCCGCCGTGCGCACGCCGCTAGCTCACCCTGAGGCCTCCCCGGCCAAACGGACACCGCCACTAGCTTCCCTAGGTCCCGTAGATACTCTGCGACTCTTTGTTTTGGCCGTGCCATCGCCGGAGTCCGCTGCCGACGAGCGCCGCCACCGCCATGGTCGCCTCGCCGTCGCCAGCCCTTCCCGCCGCTCCTCTGGCCCGGGCAAGCCATGGAATGGAACCCCCGTAGTTCGTAGATGGGAAAACACCCCTTCGATCCCGAGCTCCGGCCCTCCCTCGCCGCCGGCGCTCTCTTCTTCCCCGTCGGCCGCCGGCGCTAGCAGGGAGAAAACAGAGGAAAGAAGGAAGAAAAGAAAAAAGAAGGAAGAGGAAACGAGAAATTTTTGAAAAAAATATATTTTCATTTATTTTGAGGAGTTTAAAATTAATAGGAGCCTAGTAAAAATTCTAAAAATCCATATTTTCTCTTTTGAGCTCTAAACCCTATTTACAAAGAAATCATCTCCTCTTTTCAAAAGTATATCTTTCTTTTCCCCCAAAAATTTTCTTACAATTAAACATAAACTCTGTATTACCATTTATTCTCCAAAAATAAAGAACATTACTTATCCTTTCAAAATATATCCTGTTTCTCAAAAAAGTTCCTCACCGATAAGTACGAACTTATTAATACTATTATTTCCCCATAAATAAAGAATCCCCCTTATATTTCAAAATACACTATTTATCCTTCCTAAGGTTTTCTCACAAATAAATATAAACCTTATATTTCCAATCATTTTCACAAATAAAAACTCTATGTTCAAGTCCCTAGGACTATTTCTCCTCCAAGGACCACCACCCTTAGTTGAGCCCATCTTGGAAATTATCCTCGTAAACCCAGTCCATCCTTTCCTATAGATATATATGTGGGTATACATGGGCAAATATACAATAAGAATATATATATATATATATATGCATATATACGTGCACCTAATGGCGTCACCCCGAAGAATCCTTTTCAGCCCCCATACCAATGAACCCCGACACCCAGACCTACCTAGGAACATAGAGATCAACCGGAAGCCAATGCAAACACCCTAGTTGACCCTAACCCAAACAAGTGACCCTAGATCCTTAGCGACATCACTTTACCACCACTCTAAATTAACTGGGGATAAGGCCACCCCATATGAATTAAACCGAAGGAGAACACAAGAGTTCAAATCAATGCAACTCACTCATTCTAACTCGGATTCTAGCCAAACTCGAACGTAAATTCATTTAACGCCGTAGATTCGTCTCAGGAGCCGCTTTTGCAATTTACTTGGATTTTATTGAATTCTAAACGAATTCAATCCTTTCTTTTCGCACGTATGATTAGCATCCGAGGAAACAGCCGTCGACTACGCGGAAGACCCCGTCCAACAAGTGTGCGAGCAAGGCAAGTCATCACTCCCTTTGAACATGTTGATCCTAATTGCGAAATGATATTGATTTAAACTTCAAATATGCATGCTATACACGAAATACCTATGCTTGATATGCCATGCCTTGATATTGCTCACCCTTAGATATAATCTTTGTAACCCTCGATGTGATATAACCAAAGAAAACCTTTGGTAAAATGCTTAGCCATGCTTATACTAAAATCTTGCATACTCATATTTTTTACAAAAGCTATATGCTTGGGCAACTACCTTAGGGAAGGTAGTTGAGATACGGCATGTGGAGACATGAGCGCCACATTGCCTTGAACATGATGAAAATAGTTTTGATGGAAAAATGAAAGTACAAAACCAATGTTTTTAGACTGGGGCGGATGGATGGATTTGGGTGGGTTCCAGCAAAGGCAAGTACCGTCCCTGGTCAATTAAGGACTGAGCCATGAGACTTATAACCTGAAACGAGATAGTACAACCGTACTTCTCGAATGGGTATAGACCTAGCAGAGTAGATAGTCGAGCGGAGGCAGTATCCCTGCATAGTGGTTCTTATGATGAGAAGTGGTTTGTGATGTTGGCATGAGGCTGTGGCCCACATACTGAAGTGATGAATCAAATTGAAATTAATTATAACTTAAAGACTGAGAGAGTTTCCCTTACCCCGGGAGCGCCAGAACTCCTCTCACTGCTAGGAAACGACGGCTAGAGTGCATGAGGACTTAAGTTCATGGAGCGGGTACTGGCAAAGTAAGGTTATCGAAAAGCTTTGCCGTGACCATCCCATATAGAGGGATGAAGGCTCATTCAATGAGCAGTTGCGGAGTACGGGTAAAGTGTACATCCGCTGTAGTGTGAGTAAACCAATCTATTCGAATAGCCGTGCTCGCGGATAATGAGCGGCATGACAAGTTTCTCCCGTGGCTAAACTCATAAGTTTTAAAATGATGGGTTGGTATGCATAATGATTTTGTGTGCTGGTGGACTTCTCAACCTACGAGTGATCTTTCAACTCTTAAACAGGTAATGTCATCTTACTTGCTATTGCATATATGCAGTTCTCGGATAATTACTAGCTAACTTTCAACTGCACGTAGGGCTTGGGCATGGCTCCAGGTGAATGTTCGCAGAAATTGAAAAGATAAGCTCACTGTGAGGATAAACTTTCCAATGAGTAACATGCTCCAAAGTTGTATTGAATCATTAATTTATTCTAAAATATAAAATGTATATTCAATCTGTCGTCGTTTCTCTTTTAGTGTGCAAAACAGACGCAGGGGACCAACTTATGCGGCTACTACGTCTGTGACTACATTCACCGCTTTGTTACCGAAGTGACAAGTCTTGACGATATAGATGTACGTATAACAGCCATTCATACATTACGTGTCAATTTCTTATATTTATTTCTCGTTTATTCGAATTAATGATAGCTTATGCAAGTAAGAGACAATCTTCCCCACGCGACTTTCATACAAGCTGCTCAAGAAAAATTGATGGGATTTATAAACGAGCAGATCAATGATTCCGCGGAAGAGTTCTACTTTAGTTTGAGTAACTTTACCACTGGATCCACAAAGTAGACAATTTTTTTGTAACATATGAAATATATGTGGATATTGTATGTGTATACATATTTTGGTAATATATGTATATATTTTCTTTATTAAGTTCATATATATGTGTGTAAAATATGTATGCATAATATATAATTAACAAGCGACAAAGTGCGGCTAAGCGAGAAAAATTAAAAAAATAAAAAAACCTTTAGTCTCGCTTGGTAACACCAACCGGGACTAAAGATGATGGAGCTACCCATGTGGCGCCGCCATCTTTAGTCCCGTTTGATGTTACCAACTGAGACTAAAGATGCATCTTTAGTCCCGATTATTTCACCCGGGACTAAAGATGTCGATCTTTAGTCCCGCTCTCGTAGTCCCGGTTCGAGAACCAGGACTACAGGGGGTTACGAATCGGGACTATTATGGGGTTCTCCAGCAGTGCATGGCGAGATATAAAAAAGACAAATTCAATTATAAATAATAGAGTAATATTTACATTTAAATTTGTTTTTTTCTCGATGTGTAGATCGAATTTGAATTGAGTTTTGGTGGACCGATAGATATCATATAACATTTTTTTTCAAAATTTTTCATTACTATGTGTATCAAATTTAAAAGAAAAAGTAAATGAGCCACTCCGTTGTCAAATAATGAACATCGATCTATTCAAAGTTCAAACTTTCAACACTTCTCTTGCAACAAAAATTATAAATACTTGAAAATATGTCATATATATATATACACATATGTATATATATTACTAGAAAAAATATCGGTGCGTTGCAATGAATTGAAATAATTTTAAATATTCATACGCATTTGGCATACCAACACTTTGAGAAACCCAAATCGGCATTGTCTCAACATCTTTTAGCCGAATGAAATAACTATGAGTTGAAAAAGATTAAAACAGCAACCTCCTAATCTCCTAATTAAACATAAAATCTAATAAAATAAATAATTTGAGACAATAAAATCAGATGACACTTTGATCAACTTCATGTCTTCATACGTACGGAGTATGTAGCAATACAAAAATCATAAAGGAAATCGACCCAGTGGTTTGCACGCTCGCTGGATCACAAAGCACGACACGCGCGTGGCCTAACGAACCCCATAGTCCCAGAAAGAGGAGACGGCCCAGTTGGCCGCGGACGCGGCTAAGACCGTCCGATCGCATTGGACGGTGGAGATCCACCGCTCCCAAGACAAAACCACCGACGGTCCCAAGCCCTAACCTAATAATAATTTCCCTCCCCTCTTCGCCGACTTATCCGATCTGAGTGAGAGCGCCATTTCAGAGAGTGCACAGGGAACAGGGCAATCTCATGCTCATGCCACCCCCACGCATGTCTTCGGCGAGGCCTGACGATGGCGCACAGATGGGGATCTACGATGCAAGTGAAGCCACCTAGCTCCTCGTGCGACGACTCATATTGCACGGGTCACCAGCCACGCCCGCGCGTGTCCGCTTTCCGTTGCCCGTTTTGGTACTTTGCTGATCAAGCCCACAACAGACTGTATCTTTGATGAACCAATGCAACGTGAATGACATCAGATCTGGAGGCACCGCTCCCAATCGGACAATGAATCGATTTGCATATACCGTCACGTTCACGTCGAAGCAATATCAGCGGCCTCGGCCTCGCATCCGGCCATCTGATAACTTCAGTTTTAACCGCATCTTTCTGTCTATCTTTCCCTGCTTCCCGATAATATTTCATCAAAGGAAGAGCAGCGCTAACTAGAACTCAGAGATGAATAAGAGATGTGCAAACGGTACATGATATGTATGTATTATTATTGGTGAAAAAATCATCAACGACGTCATACATATTTTTATCACTACTATGATTCATTTGTCAAAATTCACAATAGTATCGGTTCTAATAGAAATATTTTTAGTCCCGCTTAAAAAGTACAACAGGATTTTATAATCTCTAGCCTTTGTTGGTAACACCAACCGGGACAAACGTTATTTTTAGTCTTGGTTTAAAAAATTCGTAGTCCCAGTTAAAAAGTGCAACTGGATTTGAGACAAAAACATCGATCTATCGATCTCATTGCCTTTTGCTCCACACTACCATAGACTCACCATTGCTTCTTTCAGTTCACCGCAATGGTTGAGGCACCATCATGTTCGACCACGATCTGCTAGCACATATATAAAGTATGCACGTGCAATTAAAATTATCTTCACCCGATGTAACGCAGGCATATTTGCTAGTCGAAGAAAACATCTCATTATCTTCGTAAGTATCTTAGATTTTTACTCTCCGAAAATAGAATTCCAATCTTTTTGTCAAGCTGAAGGACCGGCATTCGCTATAAAGGGAGGGTGAATATAGCGTGCTAAAATTCTTTCCCAAATATTTATTAAAAAAATCTTCCTCAAAGAATTCCCTTGTTTTTTTTGACGGAGCTATTGCCTTAGCTAAATTTAGAAGACAAAATCCTACTAATTGGAGTATCAATTTACTTGAAAGCATATGAGGTTGCCTCTCCCTTTATTGTAGGAAGAAAAATCAAACAAATTGTGAAAATTAAATTGCAAAATTTAAATTACAAGAAAGTAAATTGCACGTACAAAAATTAATATTGCACAACTCATAAAAAAATTACAAAAGAATTGAAAAGAAAACGCTCAACCATACACCTTTACAAGATTTGATTTTAAACTCATGAAAGACCTAAATGCTAACTCTCTCAAAGAGATAGACACCCAGACCCTAGGCTCCACCTCTTAATTTATTTGTCACGGGTGGCTGGAATCCCTTACGACAATGTCCCAATTATCCTTACGGTGAAACCATAACTCAGACGAAATCTTGGCCGTCCATTGATCATAGCTCCTAAGGAAACCTCCTGGATGGCTGCCACGTCGCTACACATGCGATCAAGGGTCAGCCGCAGAAGATCCGAGCACCGCTCCCCACGATCCGAGTAGCCATCTCCTCCTCCAATCGCAGGGCGGCGAACCGGGGGATCGATCCGTTTTTCTCCATCGCCCGCGCCAAATGTCCCGAGACACGCATCCGGGCCGAGCGGCGTGGGCCGTACGGTCTCCTGCGCGAGACCGCGCTTTCTTCACGCGCGGCCGAATCCCCGAACTCCACGCGTCCCGCCCGCGCGCCTCGCTCCTTTGCACCAGCCAGCCATCGAGCGAGAGATTGAGAGTTCCATCCGGAGGCCAACACGTGTCCCACGCGAGCTGCTCCCGCGCACGCACGCCTCCTTCGCATGTGAGTGCTTGCGCTGGGCCACGTCACAGTATTAGCCGACTTGGGCCATCTTGATCAGACCGAATCAACCAAGCCCATGACCAGCCTCTTCGTTGGGTCACATGGCCTACCAAGGGCATCCAAGTGTATTTCTCTTATGGGCTGCATGCTACAGTACCATATGTACTCTAGCACTCGTTGCTCCTGTTCTTTCTCTTTGATTTTCTTCGCGATACTCGTCGCTTGCGCACGCTGTTGCGAAGATTTTTCCATACGGTGTCTGTTTATCGTATGTCATATTGTGTTTAACCTTATCATATCGTTATCGAGCTTAACTTTTTTTAGTTCCGATCCATCGTTGATTAAGATTAATCACTAAAGATTTTGATGTCAGTTTTACCTTATCACATGATATCTCAGGTTCCTGAGTATAATATCAATCCTCATCATTGACTATGATTGACTTTAATAATATGCATATACGTAAACAAATAACCATGGATCGGACACATATATTGTTAGCTGATGTGTATCAGTTCACGAACACATTTTTTGTTTTCTCACATTTGCTAATTTTTCATCACAAATATATACCGCACTTGATTTCACACCAGCCAACTGACAACTTCCTTTTTCAAAAAACGTATCTCATTATCTTCCCAAGGAGCTTAGATATTTTTCCAGTGAACTTTATTCCCCGTTCAAGTTGTTCTCGTGCCAGAATTACAGTAATATTTAGGTGAGTGGATGATTATTCTGTATATGTATATCAAATCGTATATGGGCAGGTATGCCAATTTGAACGATAATATAACATCTCTGATCACAAATATCTTTTTTTATCGCTTTATGTCCTTAAATATAAACAGTGCATTTGAAAATGACTTGCACTATCTAAAGGAAGTAGCTTTAATTTTATTGCAACTTTTTAATATATAGGTAGTGACAAGTATGTGACAATATATGAACAAGTAATTTGGATGTCTTCTTGTTTACTGCGGCAGAATAAATTAAGACTATATTTCAATTGAAAAAGAATTTATATTAGATTGGTGTGGAAGACACGTAGCTTAGCTATCATATGGAGGAGAGAAGAGAATAGAGAGAACGAGCCGGCCCTCATGCTGTCATGTGAGAGGTGGCTTAGATATTCTTTAGATAATGGAACGTTTCCGACCTCATTCATAAGTTTGTTAAAAAAAAGAAAATAAGACACAAGATGATGAAAAAAATTCCTAACTCTCTCTCAATGAAACTACATCACCCTAGCTACCAATTTCAAAAGTATAGTATTATTGCATATAGTATTGTAGACCAAAAGTAAAGCCAATAGAAAAACATAAAGATAATCTCATAAGGTCAAACAATTATTGACAATGCCAAATTAACTAAAATAAAGCACAAGCTGCAATTAGAATCATATTTTTATAGACATAGTTATCCTTCTAAGCCAATTGCCAAAAATATTTTTGAGTGGAGGGATATTATAAAAGAAAGATGCTGGATTGTCTTTTGTGCATAACAGAAACAACAGTGTTTGTCTCCCTCACAATATAAATTTTCTTTAATAAAATATGGCTGGGAATATTTTTCTAATATTCTCCATGCTCTAAAATATTCTGAAATTTTCTTGGAATTTTCAGAGCTAAAGATCTAATTTTAATCGCACAAAGTTTATTTCAGCAGCATATATTTAAACTAAAAAGACAAATTTAAATCATTTTCCTCAAGGGGTTTCGGGCCCATGTCTAATCCTCCTCCTCCAGCCCATCCTTTCCCTCCCTGCCCAAACCTGCTTACATCCTTTCTCCTCCTCTCCTTCCCTTCTCCCCTCTCAGGCCAGCCTCCTTTTCGCCCAACTGAGCCACTCCTCCCACGTCAACGCTGTCGCGTGCCTCCCCGTTCCCATCCTCATGTTCGAATATGGTAGACCAAGTTGCAGCCCACCTCCTCCACCCTTCCCCCACCCCCATGGAATCTGGTGCCGCATCACCCAATTTTCCCATGATGCTGCCTCCCTCTCTCTTGCCACCAATTGTCTGTGCCTAAAGCCTATCCCCGAGCCTATAAATAGCTTCATCGTGCTCCTCTACTCCTTGTCCCCACTCAACACGAGCTCGCAGCGCTTGAAATAGCTCTCCCTCGTCGTGCCCCGACATCCTCCAGACGTGGATTGAGATCCTCTGCCTGATCATTGCAGTCATCGACGCAGCATGGGCCCACTAAGTCGCTCGGGCCGCGTGCGGTGGCGCACTGCTCTGCGATCGGCAGAGGAGGTGATCCCCGGACGTCACTTGTCGCCGCTTGAGGCCATGCCTAGCTGCGTTGTCGTTCGACTTTGGCTTTACCGCGTCACACCTCACCTCGGCCAACGCTCTACTTCTTCAAACCGTCGCTAAAACATCATCTTCATCGCCAACCCGAGAACGCCGCCATGACTGCCGCCTCTAGCAGCCACTCGCTGTCGATTGGCACCGCAACGCTTCCCATGCCGACTTGCAACATCGAGCACTACGCCGACCGGTGCTTCTTCCTTGCCAAGCGTTGCTGGAAACTGTTTGGCACCATGCAAGGTGAGCTCTTCCCTCGTCATTGGCCTCCACTCGTCGATTCCCTTTGCTTCATTTGGTGCCTCTCCTTCTCAAGCTCTCAAGGTGTCCTGGCCGTCCCCTCCTCAAAGCTTGAACTCGCCAGAATGTCATCATCAGCTTTGACCCAAATGTCACGCTCTAAAAATCGCTTAATTTAATAATTCATTTCTCAATGCATTTTAGAAATTTATTTAAAATCCTAAAACAAAAACATTAATATATCTTAATAAGTATCAACATAAAAATAGGCCGGATAAAATTTTAAATAATTTGCTTGTTTATCTATTTCCTGAATTTTTATAGGAATTATTTGAGCAAGAAAAGTATTTTTAATAAATGAAATAACATTCATGAATTATTTAAATGAAAAAGGTTTAAACATTTCCCCGGGCCAGCGATCCAAAAGTTGGCCCAGTCGTTTCCCTCTCGCCGCGCGTGCTACGCCGCTCGGCCCACACCAATCCAATCCAAGCCATCGTGCGCCTCTCCTTTCTCTCTCCATCGATGACATGTGGGGCCCACCTTTCGGGCCCGTCTTCAACCTCCGACCGACGCTACCGGCGTCGCCGCTGCATCCCTTTCCAATCCCGGCGTCCCTTTCCCTCTTCGGCCGAATCAATTGAGGGGAAATAATCCTCTTGATCCCCTCTTCCTTTTCTCTTTATGAATCTAGAGCTAATCTTTAGGAAATCGATCTTGATTTGGGATCGAATCGGATCCCCTCTTTCCAAAACCTTATTTCTTTGCTTCTCATAGTCGAGCTCGATTCGGGCCCGAACTCCATCCCTCACCGCTATAAATAGCTTTCCCTCGTCGCCCTCTACACGCTACCACCCGTGCCTTCGTCAGTCGTCGCCCATAGCCGCGTTGCCACCTCCAACCCTAGCGTCGTCGCCGCTGCCCTCACCATCCAGCCAAGCCGCGTCGCCACTCTATTCACCACCATTGGTCGCCGGTGCCACCATCAGATTCACGAGGAGGAGACGCACCCCGCTGCCCCTTCGTTGTAGCCGTTCGTCGCCGGAGCGCCCCCGTCATCGTCAACCAAAGGCCTTCACCGCTTGAAGCTGTTAATGACCAAATTTGGCAAGCAAATCCCTAGGTTTGAAGCAACAATCGAAGCAGAATTAGAGGAGCGCGTGGTTCTTGGAAACAAAGTGCGCATCAGCTGAGTCCGAATCGGCTAAGGAGCCAGTTGGCTAAGTCCGAGGCGGACAGGATATCCGGTTTAGCCGATTCCGATTGGGATAACAGGTTTGACCGACCCTGGTGGGAAGGCGTGAAGATCATCATTAGATTCGGTTTCCAAGTGCTTCAGAGATATTGCCATCTACGGATAAAGTCCTAAAAAGGCAATTGTATCTGTAAGTTAGGATATTTTGTATAGTTTCCTTATAGATAATGTCGGTTTATTTTAGGCATATCTGTAATTCAATTTGTAATAGAGATAAGAATCGTGTCCGTCATGGACTTGTTGTGTATCTGGGTATAAATATGACCCAAGACCCTGTAATCAAGGGATAAAAATCAGACAATCAATACAATTTCGATGCATCGCCACCTTTTCCTTTTAGTTTCATCTTGACAATTTCTTGCTTCGAATTGGGCTGCATCAGGTTTCGATCTCTGACGAGAGGTAATTCTTGTTACAAGCGGCTTGCATTCTCGGGAGTAGAGCTTCCATCGTCATGATACTTTAATCTTGTTATCGTAATCTGCACAGTTATCATATATGCTATATAATTTAGGTCAATTTGTGATCTAACCTCTAATCGGGTAGCATCAATTGCTAGATGACAGCCGGCGGGATTACATCTCATTGTTGATTGGATTATATAGTATATCTACCATCTTGAAAGGTTAACATTAAGATTTTTTAGATCCTATGCATCTTTTGGTACTTAATGCTGCATCGGTTAGGTTTGATCTATTAAGTCGCTTTTAGAATCATAAAGATCTAATCTGCTTCACGGTCGCTATTAGAGATAGCATCGGAGTTTCAGCCGATCTTACCTGATTTAATCTATCTCATTTGTTTCATTCTTACTTGATATGTTAAATCTGCCCTTTATTTCAAGATCTCAGTCTAATTAAATATATTAAACTCGTAATCAATCTGTTAGATCATCCTAACATTAGATTGATTCCTGTTTAATGTATTTAATTCAGGTTGATATCTTAGTATAAAGCGGTATCGGAGTACTAGCTGATACATGCTAGATTAATCTCTTCGGCTATGCTGTGAACAAGTATAATTCTTGCCTTATAGTATTTTTAGATCTAAGTGATTTATACTATCTTGGTACACAACCGATCTATCCCAGTCACTTGGTTTAAATACGCTTTGAGACTTGAATTATATTCTGTTAACATCTACAGCCGATCGGACGAACCTAGTTGCTGTCGATTCAATGCAAGTTGCATCGGCACAATGTCAAACAATATGTCATCGACCATCAGCAAATCGGCTATCGATCTAACATTGTTTTCTTTTGTTAGTTTCTTGTTGGTTGCAGGAACAAACGAACTGGCACGCCTACGAACCTCGAATCAACAATTTGGACCTGCACTAGAGTTAAGCAGATCTCTTAGGCCAGTGCGTGGAAAATGTTCTCATCAACATGCTTTTGGCACGCCTGGTGTGACCCAGATCACAAGACAGACGCCATGGTAGACATCAATACTTTCGGTGTTGATCCAGAAAACATCATCCCAATCACCATGGATAAGTTGATGCCAGAGCAAATGGCCGAGCTTGAGGAGATAATGAACAAACTGCAGAGTCAGTATCTGTACTCCTTTACCCAAACTCGGTCCGGTATGGTCGTCCAGAGGTACAAAGTGAAATTGCCAGCTGATGAACTCAAAACTAGCTCTGACAAGGGCAAAAAGCCTCAGGAAGTCAAGCAGAAGGAGGCCCCAGAGCTCAACAATTTGCGAGATAGGATTGATTATGCCATCCATCATGCTTTGATTAACCAATCTGGAATACTGGTCAATACCTTAATAACATAATTAGCACAGTGGTGGATTCCAAGATTGCTGAGCATCAAGCCAGGGGCCCAATCTTCCTCCCTGATGGGAAATTTCCTCAGTACAGGGCCTTGGCAATAGATGGACTACCGACTGTCTTAGGCCTTCCTCCACCTCAGCCGACGGTTCCAGCATCAACCCCTTTGAAGCCAGTCATCCCGCCGTCGGCACAAAAGCAACCAGAATTTAGCCCCATTATTGATATCCAGGCAGCAATCTCAACAGATTGGACATGAGATCCCTCAGATCACTCAAGAGCAAGTTGTTGCCATGTTCAATGCAAATCGGCCACCTCCGCAGCCGATTCTAAAAGTGCTGATAGGCTCTTACCCGCCAAATTTCCTACAACAACCTGTCGGCTCTCGGCCTCTTCATGATCAACAGCCTCCCACGGTGCACCAATCTCCCCAGCATTATCCAGGAGGCAACTTTAATCAGCACTATCAGCCTCATTTGCCTCGGATGCAGTATCAGCAAGGGCCACTCCAGTCTGATCAATACGATCTGATGCAGCAACAAGCACAGGAGGTGCATCAACAAAACAAGCCTTGGGTGGACACTACATCCGATGTGATGAGGGAGCAATTCAGCCTCAAACCCAAGGACACAGGCAACATGTATTGGTATCCTTATCCTGAGTACTTTGAGAGGGTTTCATTGCCCAACCGATACAAAGTACCAGATTTTTCCAAATTTTCAGGGCAGGACAATGTTTCTACCTATGAGCACGTTAGCCGAGTCTTAGCCCAATGCGGAGAAGAATCGGCTACAGATGCCCTGAGGGTTAGACTTTTTCCCCTCTCCCTCTCTGGATCGGCATTTACTTGGTGTTGATGAGAAATTTCTCTCACGCGCTGGCCTGGGAGATCTGCTTAACTCCAGTGTAGGTCCTTCTCGGCTACTTGTACTGTGCAGGGCGTGCCAGTTGATTTGATCTGTTAATCAACAAGAAAAACAAGAGAATATGCGTTAAGTGTTAGGTTAGATCCCCACTGGATCGGCTGAGGGAATCCATGAGCATATATATGCTATCCTAAAATATACTTAAGCCAAACGACTGGAATGGATCGGCTATACCGAGACAGCATCAGTCGTGTAACCTAAATACAGTAAAGAATAATAAATATATGAATCAATAACCTAGCCGATACTGGAAGGCTAACAATGAATCGGCTAGTACTCCGATGAATCTTATAGAAAGATATCATTCTTGAAATGGATACATAGCCTGGAAATCAGCCGTCGGCTGTCGATGATAAGCCGATTTCGGCTGGCAACGTCCGACAAGAATGCGATCTTAACATAAGAGGCAGTCCTAATACAAATCTAATAATAAATATATTAAAAGAAACATATCAGGGCAGATAAGGCCGGCTAAAACCCCGGCGCTGTCTCTAAACAATATAAATCTTAGCCGAACATATCACTGATAGTTCTAAAAACGACTTAATAGTTCGAACCCGATGCAGCATCAAGTATAAAAAGAAAACCTGATCTGTTGCAGCCGATTTATATCTCTCGAGACGATGGATACCGCATAGAAACCAGCCAACCTTTAGATCTAGCCCTATCGGCTGGAAGTTCTTGATAGAACTGGCCAATGGCAGGATAGATCTAAACATTGATCTAATTTATATGCGCTATATAATAAATAGCGCAGTATAAACTCTTGATTCTAATGTGTCATTATGATGGAAGCACTAGAAATAACAAATTATACCACTAATGACAAGCATTTACCTAGATCTGGGGATCGAAACGATGCAGCCCGTAGCCAAACAAAGTGCTCGTCTGAAGAAAAAAAGGTTGGCGATGCACCGAAGGTTTGATTGATTATGATTGTATATGTTACAGGGGGTCTTGGGTCCTATTTATACCCAAGATACAATTATCTGTACAAACCCCGGACTCTATCTAAACTACTATTTAAAACACAACATTATCCTAAGCGGGACCCACGCCGTGTTACAACCAATAGTTTAAACAAACCCCTAAATTACGAGATACAATTGTCGTTACGGGACTCTATCCATAAGTGGCAATATCGTTTAACGCGCAATTAACAATCGAATCTTCTATTTATCCTCAACCGCTGCATCGAAAGCAGTTTCATCTCTTCGGACACGGAATCGGCTATCACCGCCCCGTCCGATCCAACCTTAGCCGATTGGCCTCGCAGCTGATCACTCCTCAGCCGATGCGACCCTTGTCTCCAGACGATCCGATTCTGCTTCGCCTTTGCAGACTTGGGGATTCGATTACCAAATTTCAGTGTTAACACATGCCCCCAAGTTCGTGATACGAAGTGTTACGGATTTGCTTGCCTGTTCAAACTCCTGCTCTTTTCTTGATCTAGACCGCTTCGGCTTCTTCCCAAATGCCCTCTAAATATCCACTCTCCTCGGCCGAGACGCTTTCGCCTTCAAAGCGGACTCAGTCTCCTTTGCACACAAGCCTCTTGCCTTCTCTCTCTCTCTCGGTGATCCCACCGCATTTGTCAAGCCTCGTCGCACTCCACAAACCATACGCATCTTCACCCCCAAGCGTTCCGATGGCCTCCATCGTCGCCGCATCGAGCACCTCCATCGCGCCGCCACCACCGCCACGCCACCATAGCCGCGCGCCAACCACCGCTTGTTCTGAAGGGTTACGCGGAAGCTACGCTAGCCGAAACAAAAACTTTTCTACCGCGCAAACCAGGAACACTTGCAAGTAAGGGCCGATAGATCGTTACCGATTGGAGTATGCAGCAGAAATAGCCAATCAGGACTATCCGATCCGGAACAGTGTAGCCGATTCCCGCAAACCGACAGCCGATTCCCAGAGACAGCCGATTCACCAATCAGCCGATTCACCGATGCCGCAGCCAATCCGAGTCGCCGACCACGTTCTCGTTGCCGATCTGCCGTAGTTGAAGGGTTACGCGAAGGCTACGCTAGCCGAAAACAAAACTTTTCTACCGCGCAAACCAGGAACACTTGCAGCCGGGATAGGTGTTGGAGTGCGAAACGGTGCGGTAGTTGTCCTAGGGCGATCATTGGCATAGTGTCCTAACTCTCCACGGTTGAAGCGGTGCACATTCCTCTTTAGACGTCGGGAATCTCCTCGGCATCTTCGGGGTACACACTTGTGCTCGTGATGATCATCCCGCCGCACCACTGTGGTCCATTTTGGTGACTTCCTCTTCCCGGAGTTGGATGGTGAACCGAGCCCTTGGCCGGTCGTTGGATTGAATTCCTTGTCCTTCCTTCCGCTGTATCTCCCCTCGATCCGGGTTCCGGTGTGTTTTTCCCCACCTGTTCCTTATTCCATATCCTTGTTCCATGAAGCCGTAACGAGGGCCAAGTGTTTCCTTCCCTCCTAATGGTGGATTTGGCGTTTCGCTCTCTCGTGGGCTTGACGGTATATTCGCAGGAGTCATCAAGGCTTGAGTCGGAACGTGCCGATGTTGCTCGGACACGAACCCAAAACTTGAAGGTGTCGTTGCATTTGCTGCACCATCATGATCATCAATTGTGTCGGCTAGCCATTATCCGGGCTAAGGTCGGATTCATAGGGAAGAAGGTGGAATGCCCATAGGGTCGCTCTGTGTTGATCCATGAGATTGAGATCTTGATTTCCGCCCTTGTTCTTTCCCATCTATTGTCGAGAGAGAAATCGGAAGAACAGTTAAGCTCACGGTTGGGACCTTGTTCTGTGCACTCTTATTGCATTAGCGGGTGGAATAAACAATCTCCTAAGCTTTAACACGGTCACGAGTCCTATATCTATTTTTGAAGATAGTTTAGGTCTAGAGAAAGTAAAATCAAATGTTTGTAGAGAAATTGGGGTGAGAGAGAGAAATATGTTTGTTTTGTGAAAATAGTTTGTATTTCCAAAATAATCCTATGTAGGGATATTTCCTTTGACCAGCTATAAAGGGGTGGGGCGCCGTTGGTCTTATCCTACGTCGCCTTGCTCCGATACCGCTCTGTAGACCCCGTTTTTGAGGACGGGAATCATTCGTGTTCATAGTACCTTATCCCTGGATCGAGTAGTTTGGTACCCACGAATACGTTCGAATTACCAGTGCAAAGTGCACGAATAGTCTTACAACGAAATTATTACAATAATAGGCCCGAAGGCAATATCTAATACATATAGGACCCTACCGGTCCGGACACAACCAAAAGAAATTTGATAAGATAGCGGACGGAAGGCGGCGGCATGCCGATTGCCACGAGCGGACGGGACTAAGACTGTTGCGCTCCATTGCCTTCATTCCTCCTAGTAGTATGTGTACGGGTCTTCCTCATCTCCTTCATCGGAGGTTTGTGCGTATAGCAAGGGTGAGTACCCAACGTACTCAACAAGCCAACACGGAATGATGCACATGATAGGGTCATTCAAAGGATGGCTATGGTTTATTTGCGCAAAGCCAATTTTCACAAATCATTTCACAAACCTAACATCTAGCCAGGTCAAATTTTAGGTTCATAGTATATTAAGTCGGCGACGGTTACGTCCACCATCCATTGTGATCCCAAGGATAGCTTCCCGCCTCCGATCCGTCATGGTTTTCTGCGGGTGTCTTTCTCCTTTCTCTCGGATAGAGAAGTTGGTTTCCCAACACATAAAGTCATTATGCAATCCCACCCATCATTTTAAAATTTGAGTCTAGCCACGGGAAACACTTGTCACGTCGCTCATTAACCTGAGCACGGCTATTCGAATAGATTGATTAACTCACACTGCGGTGGATGTACACTTTACCCGTACTCCGCAACTACTCATTGAATGAGCTTACATCCCTCTATATGGGACGGTCACGGCAAAGCCTTTCGATAACCTCGCTTTGGCGACCCGCTCCATGAACTTAAGCCCTCATGCACTCTAGCCGTCATTTCCTAGCGGTGAGAGGAGTTCGGCGTTCCGGGTAAGGAGAAGGAATTGCTCTAACTTTGAACTTTCCATCTTCATGTCTTCATTTCTTCATGTTGATCGCCTGCCCGATCTCGCCGAGTACCATCCAGCGGTACACCCCGCCGGAAGGCCCTTAACTATCGTCCGGGCACCCACCGGTGGTGCACCCCCACCGGCGAGCCCTTACCTCAACGCCAACACCGAACCTACTATGCAAGGATACGCCTCCGCTCGGATATTTAATCGGCTAGGTCTATACCCATTCGAGAAGTACGGTTGTCGGCTCGTTCTAAGTTGTAGTCTCATGGCTCGGTCCTTAATCGACCGGGGACGGTACTAGCCTTTTCCGGAATCCACCCAAATCCATCCATCCGCCCCAGTCTAAAAACATTGGTTTGTATTTTCATTTTTCATCAAAGCCATTTTCAACATGATCAAGGCAACGTGGCGCTCATGTCTCCGCTGCCGTGTCTCAACCATCTTCCCAAGATAGTTGCCCAAGCACAAGGCTTAATTATAAAATCATGAGTATGCAAGAATCTAGTATAAGCGTGGCTAAGCATTTTCAAGATAACCTCCGGTTGTATCACGTGAAGGTTACAAAGAATATTTCTAAGGGTATTCAATATCAAGGCAGGATATATCAAGAATAGGTACTCGTTTGTGTATAGCATGCAATTTGTAGTTGAAATCAACATCATTTCACAAAGTAGGATCAATATGTCCAAAGGGATGTGTTGACTTGCCTTGCTCGCACACTCGTTGGTTGGGGTCTTCGTGTACTCAACGCCTTCCTCGGACGCTAATCGTACGTGCGAGAAATCAAATTTGAATTCGATTAGAATTCAAATAGAATCCATAAGATCCAAAAGAAAACTAAGTAAATCACAATAGCGGCTCCTAACACTAGGCTATGACTCTACGCGAACCTAGGCTCGAGCTTCGACGAAATCCGGGTTAGAGCGAAAGGGTTATAAGGATTCGAAGTTTTGTAATGAATTCGATTTTGTTAAGAAGGGTGCGACATTTATTTTAATATGCTTAAAGTTTGAGAAATACTAGAGTTGATGATTCAATTAATAAAAGAAAGTGGTTATCTTTTAATTTCCTTGAATTATTTCTCGGGTCGAGAAGTCCTAGGGTTTACGATAATCGATTCCAAAATAATCTCGAGGCTAAGTATTATACTAGTAATCTAGGTTTTAAGTCTAGCAAATATATAAATCAAGAATAATATTTTGGAGATAAGTTTAAGGCATAAATAATTTTCTCTCGAAGGATAAATAAATGCTTATGATTAAATAATTTGGAAAACATGTTTAATAGTCGGTCCCGAATTTTTTTTTTTTGGAAACCAAATTTGTTTTGAAGAAAAATATGTAATTTTGCGAGAGATTTTCTGAAATATCCTCAAAAATTTTTCCTAATTTTTCTAAAAATTTTCCCAAAATACTCCCAAAATATTCCCCAAATTTTTCTAAGATTTTTCCTTTTTTTTAATTTTTCTTTTTCTTCTTTTTTCCCTAGACCGGCACTGTGCAATATCTCTCTGTTCTCTGACGTGTGGGCCGGCGGGAGAGGAAGGAAAAGCAAAAGAAAAAGAAATAAAAAATAAAAATCGACAAAATTCCGCGCGGCTGGGGTTCGAACCAGCGACCTCTTTCTCAGCCCAGCTCACTCTCTCCACTGGGCTATAAAGCCTTTCTCGTTTCCTTCTCTTCTTTCTTTTCTTTTCTTTTCTCATTTCCTGAGCTCTCTTCGCTGGCAAAAGAAGAGAAAAAGGAAATAACATGGCGCGGGGAGGGATTCGAACCCGCGACCTAGCGACTCACGTGGCTCACCTCCACCGCTGCGCTACCGAGCCAATATCGTTCATTCTTGCTCCTACCCTGTTTTTATTTCTTTTTGCACGGTTCTTCTTCTTCCTCGCGACGCCGGCAAATTCCCGAGCGGATGACGGCGAGGGTGGCCGGGCTGGGGGTGCTATGCTACTATTAACCATCTAGGAGCTATGATGGTTGCGTTCCAAGGGATAGCCGAAGCTTTGGGGTGGTAGAACGTGTTGGCGACGGTAGCCATGTCACGGCGACAATGGAGCTCGTCGCCGGCGTGCTCGGCGATGGAACGGCCACGTCGAGGGTCGCAGAGCACCTACAAGACCTAGCGACGCTAATGGCGACGGTGTGCTGGCCGAGAAGGCAAGTGTGGTGTGCTAGCGACGTGCGCACGGCGGCGCGAAACAGAGGAGATGCGGCGGCTCATCGGCGACGGGTCTCCGGTGGCTAATCGGTCCGGAAACTTAGGGAAACGAAGCTTGTAGAATGGAGATCGCGGAAGTACCTTCGATTTGGGAGGAAATCAGCGGGACGACGAATTTTGGACTTGGCTCCGCGGCGAATTAGGTTCCTCCGACGGGCTTCGTTCTTTGTGAAATTCTTCGCGCACGGGCTATGGTGGCTGGGGATATTTGAGGGTTTTGCGAGAGGGACAAGAAGCGGTCAAGTTTCGTGTTTGGAGCTCGGCTCGAAGAGGCTTCTTGTAGCCGATGGAGGGAAAGAACGACGCGATGGCGACCATGGCGCGGCGACTTCGGCGGTATGGCGCGCGTGCGTGGAGGTCGTGCACGACGTGCGGGCGTAGCGCGGGCGTACGGCGTGGGTGTGTGAGGCTAGGGTATGACGCGGGCGAGGTACGACGGCATGGCGGGCGACGTGGCGGCGTGTGCGGGGACGCGGTGACGCGGCGACATTGCGGCGGCGACTTCGGCGTCATGCGATGTACGGCTTCTCGTGCACGGGCGAGGCGACGCCGGCTGGAACGTGCGTGCACGGCCCTGGTACGGTGAGTGACGCGCGGCGCGCGTGGCGAGGCGGTCCGGGGTCCGGGACGGCGTCGAACACTTGGCGCGCAATGAATAGTGACTTTTCATATTTTCCCGAATTAATTTCCTATTTTCCCAATCTTATTTCCTTTCACCCCAAAATTCAAAATAAAATATAAAACATCTAAAAATAAGTTGTAAAATATATGTCCAACCTTTTTTTTTACCCACTTTTATTATTTTACAAATATATTTTACATATCTAATTTAATTCTTTTCCTCAATTCGAGAAAATGCGATTTCGATTCAAATTAATTTCTAAATTTCGTATAGATACCCTAAAATATTTTATTACTCATTTTGCTCACTAATTAATATTACTCGGTCACCTAAATATTGTTTCGCTCCCAATTATATATTTTTATAAATCCATAACATTTTTCCTATTTTATATTAAAATTCCGATTCTAAACTCGAAAATTTTCTCCCAGTGGAATTTCAAATTTTTTTGGTTTTTCACAAACATCGAAATGAATCACTCGCGTATAAATTTATGCAACCAAGTGGCAATTAAGAAGCGAAAACTCAATCAAGAAGCATCGGTCAAAAGATTTTTGTAAGTTCGATTTTTGATTCCCGGTTTTAAATTCCTCGATTTTTTAGGATGTTACAAACCTACCCCTAACAATAAATCTCGTCCCCGAGATTTGGGTCGGGTCGTGATTGGGAGTCGGTCGGTACAAACATATAGGATGGATCCATGGGACTCGTTCTTAACGGACGACGAATAGATTGGCCGCTCCGGTGACGAGGAATCTATCACGAGTTTCTAAGGGTGGTCCACTTCGATTCTTTGTTTGGATAACATGATGTTGTCGGCTCTTAATCCTTGGGAATCCTTCAAGCATGCGGGATTGAGTAGGTCTCTAATTTTCCTTAAGTTGTATAATAGACTTGCTTTGTTCTAAACTGTTGGAACCTTTAGCTGAGACGGGTGGTGATCTGGTAGGATTGCGGTCGTGTGATTTTGGTGGGCGACAGGGAGGTTATCTAGGGAAGTTCGGTTCTACCAAGCTCTAACATAGTGTCCAATCTAAGAGTCGGAGTTATGTCACTCTACCCCTAGCAATAAGTTCAAGCTTTGCTTTTAGGATAAGGCCTATATTGGTGCCGGTATGGGGTACAGCTATATCTCTTCCTGTTGATTGCACTATTATGGGTTTCCTAGGGTTTACGGACATAGGTTATGTCTTGTGCTTGTTTCTAACGTCCTAAAAGAATGCGAAGGTTTGAAACCAAACAAAACTTTAACTTAGTGCAGAATGGATGGAAAACGTACCCATTAGCACGATCGGTCCTCCTGGGCCTCTTCGGCATGCACATGGTTCACTTGGCCATGGCGATTCTAGTGGTGGCCTCCTTCTGGGGTGTCCCGGCGATGCTGCGTCCGGTGCGGGGCAGGGGTCCCTCTTACAGCAATGGCGTTGGCTCAGTACGGACGGGGTGTTACGTGGTTTAGGGCGGTGATTGGCGAAATGTCCATATTCCCCACGTTGAAGCGGTTCACGTTCTTAAGTCTTGGGGTCACCAAGGTAGGTGCTTGGGAGCGAAAAGGGGTGGCGGTGGCTGCGGCGTTGCCGGGTGCAACGGGCGATTGGTCATTGTGACGGGCGGCTTCCAACTGTTGGTGTTGCTCCTTTGGGTCGCTGGGCGTTCCTTGAATCGGGCGGGCTAGAGCAAGTCTTCTCTTTCGGTTGTTTTCAACCGTCTTTTGATCATGTTCGAGCCTTACGACCTTGTTGATGAGGCTCGAAAGCTAGCGTGGTCCGACCAATCATCGGTCCTCTTAACTCATCGTTCAGTCCTTCAATAAACTTGTCCATCTTTTCCTCTTCATGCGGATCGCTTGTGGCGTAACGGGCAAGTTGCGTGAACTTGTTAAGATACTCTTGTACCGTGGTGTTTCCTTGGCGCAGCCTACGGAACTCATTTTTCTTCATCCTCATAACCGCGGCTGGTACGAAATTTTCACGGAAAGCGCGTGAATTCTTCCCATGTCGGTTCTCCGGCATCTTCAGCCCGAGTCTCTTTGTAGGTGTCCCACCGAGTCACTTGCGGGACCTTCCGGTGATTAGTGGCGAAAACGACCTGTCGGCTTCTTGTACTCGGACGAGGGTCAACTTCTTCTCTATTACTCTCACCAATCTTCAGCATCCATAGGTTCTTACGCCATAGCGAAGGTGGGTGGCTTGGCTCTCATAAACTCACCCAAGCTTGATCCTCCGTGTCGTCCTTGGTTGTTGGCAATGGCTTGAAGCAATTGGGTTTGTGAAGCCATGACCTCGCTAGGGTGGTAGGGTTGGGCTCCGACGGGTTCTCGTAGGCTGCCGAGGCTCTACGACGGTGCGCCATCCGAAAAGTATAGATGGGGTAAGGGATTAGCCTACTAAGGTCACGATTCTAATCGATCCCGTTTCTTTCTTTTTGTTTACGTTAAGTTGTTTCAAATGATCTTTTGCACACAACAAGCATGGTGGAATAAACTCATTTAAGACATAACATGGAGCTTCATATTAGTTCGTAGATGTTACATCGGGGATACATTGGACATGTGTAGTCCATTCAACACAACACGACAACACTAATATCGATCTAGGGTCTTTATACATAAAGGGTAGGGGCATGGTCGTTCTTTGTCTTAATTCCATCCAAAGCAATACCGAGTTAATGCGAGACTTCTTGTCTAGTTGTTTGTGCCGCTCGATCCGGGGTTGCCTCCTATGGCTGTTGTATTGGCACCGGTAAGAGGAGGGATCTTTGTGTGACTTGGGGCATTGGTTGGCATAGTGTCCAAATTCCTCACGGTTGAAGCAAGTCACATTCCTTTTCCTTGGGGCAGCCGGGATAGGTGTTGGAGTGCGAAACGGTGCGGTAGTTGTCCTAGGGCGAGTCATTGGCATAGTGTCCTAACTCTCCACGGTTGAAGCGGTGCACATTCCTCTTTAGACGTCGGGGAATCTCCTCGGCATCTTCGGGGTACACTTGTGCTCGTGATGATCATCGCCGATACCACCTGTGGTCCATTTTGGTGACTTCCTCTTCCGGAGTTGGATGGTGAACCGAGCCCTTGGCCGGTCGTTGGATTGAATTCCTTGTCCTTCCTTCCGCACCGTATCTCCCCTCGATCCGGGTTCCGGTGTGTTTTCCCCCCTGCTGTTCCTTATTCCATATCCTTGTTCCATGAAGCCGTAACGAGGGCCAAGTGTTTCCTTCCCTCCTAATGGTGGATTTGGCGTTTACGCTCTCGTGGGCTTGACGGTATATTCGCGGGAGTCATCAAGGCTTGAGTCGGAACGTGCCGATGTTGCTCGGACACGAACCCAAAACTTGAAGGTGTCGTTGCATTTGCTGCACCATCATGATCATCAATTGTGTCGGCTAGCCATTATCCGGGCTAAGGTCGGATTCATAGGGAAGAAGGTGGAATGCCCATAGGGTCGCTCTGTGTTGATCCATGAGATTGCTTGAGATCTTGATTTCCTGCCCTTGTTCTTTCCCATCTATTGTCGAGAGAGAAATCGAAGAACAGTTAAGCTCGGTTGGGACCTTGTTCTGTGCACTCTTATTGCATTAGCGGGTGGAATAAACAATCTCCTAAGCTTTAACACGGTCACGAGTCCTATATCTATTTTTGAAGATAGTTTAGGTCTAGAGAAAGTAAAATCAAATGTTTGTAGAGAAATTGGGGTGAGAGAGAGAAATATGTTTGTTTTGTGAAAATAGTTTGTATTTCCAAAATAATCCTATGTAGGGATATTTCCTTTGACCAGCTATAAAGGGGTGGGGCGCCGGTTGGTCTTATCCTACGGTCGCCTTGCTCGATACCGCTCGTAGACCCCGTTTTTGAGGACGGGAATCATTCGTGTTCATAGTACCTTATCCCCTGGATCGAGTAGTTTGGTACCCACGAATACGGTTCGAATTACAGTGCAAAGTGCACGAATAGTCTTACAACGAAATTATTACAATAATAGGCCCGAAGGCAATATCTAATACATATAGGACCTACGGTCCGGACACAACCGAAAAGAAATTTGATAAGATAGCGGACGGAAGGCGGCGGCATGCCGATTGCCACGGGCAACGACCGGGACTAAGACTGTTGCGCTCCATTGCCTTCATTCCTCCTAGTAGTATGTGTACGGGTCTTCCTCATCTCCTTCATCGGAGGTTTGTGCGTATAGCAAGGGTGAGTACCCAACGTACTCAACAAGCCAACACGGAATGATGCACATGATAGGGTCATTCAAAGGATGGCTATGGTTTATTTGCGCAAAGCCAATTTTCACAAATCATTTCACAAACCTAACATCTAGCCAGTCAAATTTTAGGTTCATAGTATATTAAGTCGGCGACGGTTGTCCACCATCCATTGTGATCCCAAGGATAGCTTCCCGCCTCCGATCCGTCATGGTTTTCTGCGGGTGTCTTTCTCCTTTCTCTCAGATAGAGAAGTTGGTTTCCCCAGCACATAAAGTCATTATGCAATCCCACCCATCATTTTAAAATTTGAGTCTAGCCACGGGAAACACTTGTCACGTCGCTCATTAACCGCGAGCACGGCTATTCGAATAGATTGATTAACTCACCTGCGGTGGATGTACACTTTACCCGTACTCCGCAACTACTCATTGAATGAGCTTACATCCCTCTATATGGGACGGTCACGGCAAAGCCTTTCGATAACCTCGCTTTGCGTGCGCTCCATGAACTTAAGCCCTCATGCACTCTAGCCGTCATTTCCTAGCGGTGAGAGGAGTTAGCGTTCCGGGGTAAGAGAAGGAATTGCTCTAACTTTGAACTTTCCATCTTCATGTCTTCATTTCTTCATGTTGATCGCCTGCCCGATCTACGCCAGTACCATCCAGCGGTACACCCCTGCAGGAAGGCCCTAACTATCGTCCAGGCACCCACCGGTGGTGCCCCCACGCGAGCCCTTACCTCAACGCCAACACCTGAACCTACTATGCAAGGATACGCCTCCGCTCGGATATTTAATCGGCTAGGTCTATACCCATTCGAGAAGTACGGTTGTCGGCTCGTTCTAAGTTGTAGTCTCATGGCTCGGTCCTTAAGCGACCGGGGACGGTACTAGCCTTTTCCGGAATCCACCCAAATCCATCCATCCGCCCGATCTAAAAACATTGGTTTGTATTTTCATTTTCATCAAAGCCATTTTCAACATGATCAAGGCAACGTGGCGCTCATGTCTCCGCTTGCCGTGTCTCAACCATCTTCCCAAGATAGTTGCCCAAGCACAAGGCTTAATTATAAAATCATGAGTATGCAAGAATCTAGTATAAGCGTGGCTAAGCATTTCTAGAAGATAACCTCCGGTTGTATCACGCGAAGGTTACAAAGAATATTTCTAAGGGTATTCAATATCAAGGCGGGATATATCAAGAATAGGTACTCGTTTGTGTATAGCATGCAATTTGTAGTTGAAATCAACATCATTTCACAAAGTAGGATCAATATGTCCAAAGGGATGTGTTGACTTGCCTTGCTCGCACACTCGTTGGTTGGGGTCTTACGTGTACTCAACGCCTTCCTCGGACGCTAATCGTACGTGCGAGAAATCAAATTTGAATTCGATTAGAATTCAAATAGAATCCAATAAGATCCAAAAGAAAACTAAGTAAATCACAATAGCGGCTCCTAACACTAGGCTATGACTCTACGCGAACCTAGGCTCGAGCTTCGACGAAATCCGGGTTAGAGCGAAAGGGTTATAAGGATTCGAAGTTTTGTAATGAATTCGATTTTGTTAAGAAGGGTGCGACATTTATTTTAATATGCTTAAAGTTTGAGAAATACTAGAGTTGATGATTCAATTAATAAAAGAAAGTGGTTATCTTTTAATTTCCTTGAATTATTTCTCGGGTCGAGAAGTCCTAGGGTTTACGATAATCGATTCCAAAATAATCTCGAGGCTAAGTATTATACTAGTAATCTAGGTTTTAAGTCTAGCAAATATATAAATCAAGAATAATATTTTGGAGATAAGTTTAAGGCATAAATAATTTTCTCGAAGGATAAATAAATGCTTATGATTAAATAATTTGGAAAACATGTTTAATAGTCGGTCCCGAATTTTTTTTTTGGAAACCAAATTTGTTTTGAAGAAAAATATGTAATTTTGCCGAGAGATTTTCCTGAAATATCCTCAAAAATTTTTCCTAATTTTTCTAAAAATTTTCCCAAAATACTCCCAAAATATTCCCCAAATTTTTCTAAGATTTTTCCCTTTTTTTTTAATTTTTCTTTTTCTTCTTTTTCCCTAGACCGGCACTGTGCAATATCTCTCTGTTCTCGACGTGTGGGCCGGCGGGAGAGGAAGGAAAAGCAAAAGAAAAAGAAATAAAAAATAAAAATCGACAAAATTCCGCGCGGCTGGGGTTCGAACCAGCGACCTCTTTCTCAGCCCAGCTCACTCTCTCCACTGGGCTATAAAGCCTTTCTCGTTTCCTTCTCTTCTTTCTTTTCTTTTCTTTTCTCATTTCCTGAGCTCTCTTCGCTGGCAAAAGAAGAGAAAAAGGAAATAACATGGCGCGGGAGGGATTCGAACCCGCGACCTAGCGACTCACGTGGCTCACCTCCACCGCTGCGCTACCGAGCCAATATCGTTCATTCTTGCTCCTACCCTGTTTTTATTTCTTTTTGCACGGTTCTTCTTCTTCCTCGCGACGCCGGCAAATTCCCCGAGCGGATGACGGCGAGGGTGGCCGGGCTGGGGGTGCTATGCTACTATTAACCATCTAGGAGCTATGATGGTTGCGTTCCAAGGGATAGCCGAAGCTTTGGGGTGGTAGAACGTGTTGGCGACGGTAGCCATGTCACGGCGACAATGGAGCTCGTCGCCGGCGTGCTCCGGCGATGGAACGGCCACGTCGAGGGGTCGCAGAGCACCTACAAGACCTAGCGACGCTAATGGCGACGGTGTGCTGGCCGAGAAGGCGGTGTGGTGTGCTAGCGACGTGCGCACGGCGGCGGCGAAACGAGAGGAGATGCGGCGGCTCATCGGCGACGGGTCTCCGGTGGCTAATCGGTCGGAAACTTAGGGGAAACGAAGCTTGTAGAATGGAGATCGCGGAAGTACCTTCGATTTGGGAGGAAATCAAGCGGGGACGACGAATTTTGGACTTGGCTCCGGGCGGCCGAATTAGGGTTCCTCCGACCGGGCTTCGTTCTTTTGTGAAATTCTTCGCGCACGGGCTATGGTGGTGGGGATATTTGAGGGGTTTTGCGGAGAGGACAAGAAGCGGTCAAGTTTCGTGTTTGGAGCTCGGCTCGAAGAGGCTTCTTGTAGCCGATGGAGGGAAAGAACGACGCGATGGCGACCATGGCGCGGCGACTCGGCGGTATGGCGCGCGTGCGTGGAGGTCGTGCACGACGTGCGGGCGTACGCGCGGCGTACGGCGTGGGCTGTGTGAGGCTAGGGTATGACGCGGGCGAGGTACGACGGCATGGCGGGCGACGTGGCGCGTGTGCGGGACGCGGTGACGCGGCGACATTGCGGCGGCGACCGGCGTCATGCGATGTACGGCTTCTCGTGCACGGGCGGGCGGCCGCCGGCTGGAACGTGCGTGCACGGGGCCCGTACGGTGAGTGACGCGCGGCGCGCGGTGGCGAGGCGGTCCGGGTCCGGTACGGCGTCGAACACTTGGCGCGCAATGAATAGTGACTTTTCATATTTTCCCGAATTAATTTCCTATTTTCCCAATCTTATTTCCTTTCACCCCCAAAATTCAAAATAAAATATAAAACATCTAAAAATAAGTTGTAAAATATATGTCCAACCTTTTTTTTTTACCCACTTTTATTATTTTACAAATATATTTTACATATCTAATTTAATTCTTTTCCTCAATTCGAGAAAATGCGATTTCGATTCAAATTAATTTCTAAATTTCGTATAGATACCCTAAAATATTTTATTACTCATTTTGCTCACTAATTAATATTACTCGGTCACCTAAATATTGTTTCGCTCCCAATTATATATTTTTATAAATCCATAACATTTTCCTATTTTATATTAAAATTCGATTCTAAACTCCGAAAATTTTCTCCCAGTGAATTTCAAATTTTTTTGGTTTTTCACAAACATCGAAATGAATCACTCGCGTATAAATTTATGCAACCAAGCGGCAATTAAGAAGCGAAAACTCAATCAAGAAGCATCGGTCAAAAGATTTTTGTAAGTTCGATTTTTGATTCCGGTTTTAAATTCCTCGATTTTTAGGATGTTACACTCGCCCTTGGAACGGGACGTTCAAATCATGACCGACCACCGACGCAGCTGGGTCGAGTGGTACAAAAGGGTGCGATCGGCCAAATACACACAGTGGGAGGAGACCGGGATCGCCCGGCCCTATCCATCGTCGACATGGAAAAGGACAAGCCGCTTCTGTCGGCTGCAACATACTTCTGGAACGACAGCTTCAATGCCTTCATCTTCCGGCAAGGGCCGATGACGATCACGCTAGCCTACATGTACATGACGACTGGGCTGGACATCGAGTCGTCGGCCAACCCCAGCAGCTCGAGCCGAAAAGGGCAGCACTTGTTCAAAACCAAGGCCATCAGCGGGTGGAGCGGCTTCATCGCCCAGAACATGAAGGACGGATCAGTCGGCCACAGGGAGCACGCCGCGTTCTTGATGATGTGGCTCACGAAATTCATGTTCTGTGGGTCGAGCTGCGGGCCGACTGCCAACTGGCAGGTCGTAGCCGAAGTCCTGGCCGACGGGGGAAAACCTGCGCTGGGGAAGTACCTCCTCGGCTACTTATATCAGATGTTGCATCAGGCCGCCGTGAAGATAGCCGCCAACGCCCCCATCACCATTGGCGGTCCCTAGTGGTTCCTTCAGATCTGGTTAGTGCTGGCAACCCAAAGGGTGGCCGGTTGGCTCTCTCTTACAGACGCCGTATTCCCAAGGCTGGAGCCGATCGAAGATGAAGACGGCAACCAGATCACCACCACCAGGTGCATGAGCTACGGAGAGGCAGCAGCCGCCCACATAGGCTCAAAGCAATCGACCGAACTGCTGGCCGAATGGTTCATCGCCCTCTACGACGGGCTGTCCCGCGAGAACCACGCCTGGTACTTCTACCGGGACCGGGGACTGTTTGAGTTGCCGGCCGACTTCAACTAGGAAGATGTCAACTCAGCCGACAACCCGAGGTGCAGGGAGCTATTCATCGCCGCTCTGTCCCCCTGCATCTTGCTGACCGGGATCCATCAGGGCCGATCAGTGGACAAGAGCTATGAGTTCTACTACCCGGCGTCGGCAGCGAGGCAGTTCGGTCTTGGGCAGCTGCCCATCGGCTTCTTTTATGCCGATAAGATTGAGACGAGGGGAGTGGTAAGACAGGACCTGATAATGGATCGGCTGCTGAATATAGCCGGCCCTCCCCTCGGCGACGTCGGCGTGATGACACTGGCGCTGAAGAAAAGCACCACTTACGACCAATGGTGGACTGAAATCAAGCGCCACATTTTCCACCAGCGGTCGTCTTATTACGTCGACCTCCTCCTTCCTAAGGAGATCCCCTCGGTAAGCTTTAAGTCCCAAATGATTTTCTTCTCATGATCGGATGATATAGCCGATTAACGTTTGCCCTTCGGTTTGTAGGAGACGGAGACGGAGGGCCGACGGTGAGCGACTCCGGGCGCCCCATGGAATACCGTTTAGGTGTTCTGGATGGGGGTGGCCTCGCTCCGTCGGCCATCGGCGTGGGGCACCGGCGGCATCGTTACGGCGAGGCGGGTGCGCCCGGCCGTCGCCCGAATAAAAGGGCTGCACCACCCCACGGCCGTCGGCGGTGCATGCCCCCAAGAGGCTGAAAGACAAGAAGCGCGGCGCCAACCGACGTCTCCCCCTTAGACCCGGCCGTCGCGTAGTTCCTCGATGCCGTCGCCAGCGAGGAAATGTCGGCGACTGTTGGAGTGACGGCCGAACCCGGGAGTTCGAGCCATGAGTCGGTCAACACCCCGACCGACGTCCCGCCGGTCCCAAGTCCTCCAGCGAAAAATCGGCTGGTAAGCCCCCTCCACCAAATTTTGCTTCACGATGATCTCACTTGCATCTGACCGAACCATTCTTTTTAGGTCAAGAAATTGGCCGGCCGCACTTCACGCCCCGCGCCGTTGGTAATCGCCTCTTGCCATTTGACCTGTAGTAATTAGCCGATTTGTCCGCTAATTCTTCTTTTGCAGCCCCCACGATCTCCATCGGTGCCCCGGGCGTCAGCGAGCATCTGCGCTGCCGCGAAGCGGCAGCGGCAGCGTTGGCGAAGAGGCCCGGCATTGCGGCGGCGATCTAGCGGCTTGGCCCTGCTCAGACCCGGTGCCAATGATAGGCCGACCGAAACTAACAATCGGCTTTTGTCAACTTAATGTCTTCTGATCATCTATCTTTTTTGTAGATCATAGCCGACCTCCTCAACTTTGACTTGTCGGAGTTCGAGGAGTCCGGCGAAATCGGCGAGGAGGCATTGGTGACACCGGCTGAGGACCTAAGGGCCGCCCTAGTCGACATCGGCAACCGGCTGGAGGCCTCGCTGGACGCGCTGGTGGTCGACAGCGGCTCGATACGCGCACGATTCAAAGAAATTCATGGCCAGCTACCGGAAGCCCTACCCGACGCCATTGTGCCGGCCACTTTCATGGAAGCCCACCAGCTTAAGTATGAACGGGCACGGCAGCGGATAGCCGATCGCCGTGAAAGCCAGACGCGGTCGGCCACCCTCCAGTCGACCAAGGACGCCAGCGAGAGCCGGAAGGCTGCCTTCGACTGTTTGAAGACTGAGCCAGCGGCCAAGCTCGAGCAACTCCTTGCACACCAAGATCAGCTGATGGCCGATCTCGTTCAAGTCATGAATGAGATCGATGTCCATAGGGAAGTATATGGCTGGTGCCGACCGAGATCGAAGCTCAACGCCAAGGCATCAAGGCGGTTGTGGCACATTTGCGAGACCGGTGAAGGGCATCCGGCCGGTGGCGGGGTCCGAGGCGGACGACGTCAGGGCCATCGAAGAGATAGACCAAATCAGGCGGAAGGCGTTGTCGAGCCAATTTTTTAAAACAATGAGCTTGTAATATTCTGACATTCTGAAATCGGCTAATGCCTCTTGTATTATACTTGTCATACTTTTGTGCTGGGATTGGACAATCACTTTAGTCGCATTTGTAATCGGCTTTGAATCGTGTAATATAATTTATCAATCTTCTGCCGCTATGCTTGTAGATAAGATCGGCTTTCGGCCGCGCATATTGTCTCGAATTGCTCATGTTGAAATCGGCTCTAGCCGCCCGTATCGCCTCGTGTGCCGACTCCTAGACCACACCACAACCGTTAGTGTCAGCGCTCGAATTACGTTTATCGATCCAGACCACTTCCAACGCCCTTATTCGGACTGCCGATTACGAGGCTAAAAAGCTTCAAAAAATCCAGATCCTGACGCCTAGTTTTGCAATCGGCTCGTGTACATATATGCCCCCAAGTTTTGTTGATAGCTTCGGTGTCGACAAAATTGTGAGTTCGAGCCGTTCGCACATCCTTGCCGTTCCTATCGGCCAATCATTAGCCGATCGTAGAAAACTTGGCAAAAAACGTTGCATAAAAATGCCTAAAGGCGATGCCTTGTTAACGCAAGACATCGGCTGTCGTAAATCGGCTGAAGCGACCAGAGCCGAATCACGAGTTGATCCATACGCTTGGGTAATATTTCTTCAGGTATTTTCCATTAAGAGCCCTTCCAAATACTTCTCCATCCAGCCCTTTTAGTATGTAAGCTCCTTTAGAGACGCATTTGTGGATCTCGAAAGACGCTTCCCAATTTGGTGACCACTTGCTGAATTTGTTATCTCTAGATCCAATCGGCAGTATCAATTTCCAAATGAGTTTGCCTTCCTCAAAAGATTTAGGCACCACCTTTTTATTATAATATCTGACTACTCGTTCTTTATCCTTTGTGACTTTTTCCAAGGCCCTAATCCTGGATAAAACTAAATCTTCTGATTCGTCCATCATCAGGTGATAATAATTGTCGGCTGTGAGTTAATCCTATAGCTGAATGCGCCTTGAGCCGACGACACTTTCCCATGGCAGCACTGCCTCATGTCCGTAGACCAGCTTGTATGGAGGGACTTGAATTGACCCGTGGCATGCCATCCGATATGCCCACAGTGATTCGGCTAATCGGCTGTGCCACTGTTTAGGATACTCTGATATCTTTCTCTTAATCAATTTGATGAAACTTTTGTTTGAGGCCTCGGCTTGCCCGTTGGCTTGTGCGTAGTACAGCGAAGAATTAAGCAGCTTGATCCCCATGCCGTCGGAAAACTGAACGAATTCGTCTGATACAAAGATAGATCCCTAGTCTGTTGTTATCGTTTGTGGAACGCCAAATCAGTAGATGATGTGTTCTTTGACAAACTTGATTGCGTCCTTAGAATCCACTTTTCTGAGGGGAATCGCCTCCACCCACTTTGTGAAGTAATCCGTCACCACCAGGATAAATTTATGTCCTTTGCTTGAGGGTGGATTGCTCTGGCCGATCATATCAAACGGCCACGGCTTAATAATTGGGTTCATAGCCGATGCTGGTGCTCGTTGTATGGCGCCAAACTTCTGACAATCCTGGCAGCCCTTGTAATACTTGAAACAATCCTCCAGCATCGTCGGCCAGAAATACCCTGCTCGGCGAAGCAGCCACTTCATTTTGTGGGCCGATTGATGTGTGCCACAGATTCCTTCATGTACTTCCCCGATGGCCACTGTAGCCTGATCGGCTCCCAAACACTTGAGTAGCACGCCGTCAATCGTTCGATAGTACAGATCATCATTGAGCAACACGTATCGTAATGCCTTGTATCGTAGCTTCCTTGTAGCCGATTGAGAGGGGTTTTTGAGATAGTTGTAAACTTCAAACCTCCAATCATCGGCTGTAATGGCGGCAACATCTATGCCGACTTCTTTTAGCTTCGGCCGATAGCCCGATACCCCCTGAGCCAGGTCATTGGCCTCTGTGTTCTGCTCTCTGGGGATATGTTTCAAAGTAACTAGCCAAAAACCGTTCATTAATTCCCGGCATTGCCGATAATAGACCATCAACGCATCATTTTTACATTCATATTCTCCTGATAATTGGCTGATGACCAACAATGAATCTTCCATTATTTTGATGGCGTCAGCTTCAACTTCCTTGAGTAGATGCAATCCTTTAAGAATGGCTTTGTATTCGGCTTGGTTGTTTGTAGCGTGGGGGTTGATGGTAAAAGCAAACTCGAAGCTTGCCCCCCCTGGGCAAAATAATGACCAAGCCGATGCCACAGCCGTTGGTGCAGACCGAGCCGTCGAATGTCAAAGTCCATGGCATAATTTCCACTGAGCCGATTGAATCGTTTCTGTGCTCCACAATGAAATCGGCGATGGCTTGCCCCTTGACTTCCCTTGGTGCCTGGTACCTCAGATCGAATTCTGTTAGTGCGAAAATCCACTTCCCAATTCTTCCTTTGAGCACTGGAGCCGATAGCATATACTTAACTACATCGGCTTTGCATATTACTGTGCACTCGTTGGACAGCAGATAGTGCCTTAACTTCGTACATGAAAAATATAGGCATAAGCATAGCTTCTCTACAGGTGAATACCTCATTTCTGCATCTAGCAACCGTCGGCTGAGATAGAAGATGGCTTTTTCTTTGCCGTCGACATCTTGGATTAGGACGAAGCTGATTGATTTGTCATCGGCTGATAAGTACAGCTTGAATAGTATTCCCTTTTGTGGAGACATTAAAGCTGGAGGGGAGCTTAGATAATCTTTCATGTTGTCTAACGCCTTTTTTTGCTGCTCGCCCCCATGTGAATGTCGATCGGCTTTCAGCCGAAGCAGTGGCGTGAACAACTCCATCTTTTCTGAGAGATTGGCTATGAAATGTCTGATGAAGTTTATCTTGCCGATCAATGATTGGAATTGTTTTTTGTCCTTCGGAGGTTGAATTGTCTTGATAGCATTTATGCTTCTTGGTGTAACTTCAATTCCTCTTTCATGGACAAGAAATCCCAAGAATTGCCCAGCCGATACGCCGAACACGCACTTAAGCGGATTCATCTTCAGACCATACTTCCTCATCCGTTCTAACACTTGTCACAGATCGGCTATGTGGCCTTCTATCTCCCTTGACTTGACAACCACGTCGTCAATGTATATCTCTACTAGCGAGCCGATCATATCATGAAAGATGTAATTCATGGCCCGTTGATATGTTGCCCCAGCGTTCTTCAAGCCGAACGTCATTACTACCCATTCGTACAAGCCGATTGCACCGGGGCACCGAAAAGCGGTCTTGTGGATGTCCTTGTCGGCCATGAATATTTGATTGTACCCTGCATTGCTACCCATGAAACTGATGATTTTGTGGCCTGAAGCAGCATCGACAAGTAGATCGGCTATCGGCATTGGGTATTCGTCTTTAGGGGTTGCCTTGTTTAGATCTCTGAAATCGATGCACACCCTAAGTTTACCGTTTTTCTTCAACACTGGGACGATGTTTGAGACCCACTCGGCGTATCGGCAAGGCCGAATGAATCCCGCGTTGTATAGCCGAGTGATTTTGGCTTTAATTGCATCGTACATATCGGCCTTAAACCTCCTGGGGGGCTGTTTGAACAGCCGATAACCTGCCTTAATTGGCAGCTGATGGACCACTATTGATCGGCTGAGGCCGGGCATCTCGAAGTACTCCCAAGCAAAAAAATCTCTATATTCTTTTAACAATTCAATAAGCTGGGATCTACAATGAGGAGACAGATTTTTGCTAATGTACGTCGGCGTCGGCTTATCACCAGAGCCGATGTCGATTTCCTCTAATTCGTCGGCCGACGTAAAACCTTACCCTAGCTTGCCATCATATTCATCCGCGGTGTCCACGCCGAAAACGCTTGAGCCCTCCACCATGCCTTGTTCAAAGCAGCAGCTGCGGCTCGTCATTTCCAATCGGCTGTATTGTGGAATTGGACACATTTAGAAAATCGACTTGCTAGATTTTCCCGGATAAACAATCGATGCCTTTGATTTCCCAAAGCGACAAATTGGCACTGACGATACTAACTGACCTGTCGGCTGGCACGATCTCGATCTTGTCGCCGTCCCATTGGATCAGGCTCTGATGCATTGTAGAAGGGATGCATCAGTTAGCGTGTATCCAGTCCCTTCCGAGCAGCAGGCTGTAAGACCTCTTCCCGTCGATCACAAAGAACTTTGTGGGCACGGTCTTATTGCCAATGGTCAGTTCAATGTTGAGAACGCCCTTGGTTTCCGATGGGTTACCGCCGAAGTCTTTGAGCACCATGGTTGTTTTTATCAGGTCTTCGGCTCCCTTGCCTAGTTTTCTGAATGTTGCGTAAGGCATGAGGTTGACTGCAACTCCCCCGTCAATTAGCATTTTGGAAATCGACTTGCCGTTGATGAATCCTTTAACGTACAACGGCTTTAAGTGCTGATTTTTGGTTCCTTCGGGTTTGTCGAAGACAGCCTGGTCTGGTGAGATTGCCAGTTTCGCCAGGTCGTCCTCAATGATGTCTGCATCGGCTTCAGGAGCACCAAACTCGGCTGGCAGTATGAACACCATGTTAACCGATGCAGAAATTTTGCCTTTCCCTTTGGCTGCCCTCCCGGCTTGATCGGTGGGCTTTCCTCGGCTTGCTTTTCGTCGGCTATCGCGGATTTCTCTTTGGGTACCCATCGCCTTTTGATTTTCCCAGCCGACGGCGCTGTTCGTGGATCATTTGCTGAACTTCGTCTTCTCTCCCTTCACGCTTAAGCCGTTGAACCCTTCTTTTCTGCGTCTTTGTGAAGAGATCGGACGGGCACCATTGGGGGTTGGCCGATTCCTCATCGTCGGCCTCTTCATCGTCACGGTTGTTGCCATCATGATTTTCGTCGATGAAGAAGTCTTGGTGGATTGGGCCGAGCCGATCATGGACAGATCGTCGACTTTGGTTTAGCTGAACGGCTCTGGGGACAAACCGAGTTGGGCCTTCAACCGAGGGGCTCCTGTGTTCGTCGTCGCGGCGATCGTTGCATGCTGGCCAATTGTCCAGTGTTGGCAGTCTCATGCCGGATTCCCAGCAGTGCCTGAAAAAATCACAATGCGGATCGGCATTCTCGCGGTTTACCTCGTATTGTCGGCTTCTGGTGTTCGGCTCGCGCCGATGAGGTGCTTCATCGTAAGTCTCTTCCTGCCGAGACCGATACTGATGTCGGTGTCGGCTACGTTCATGGATCGGTCGTCGATCAGCCGATCTGATAACTGGGTGCACCATATTAATCAGCGCGAGGTGACGTCCAATTTGATCGCCTTCTGCCTTGGCCCCGATTGGTGTATTAACTAAGCCGTGCGCCATTTTGTTGTCAATCAGCTTGCCGGGCGGCTTGGACCGTGTTGACCGGGAAAGGATTGCCGTCTACTTTCATCGGCCGATTTGAATCGGCGAACTTTAGCTTCCCGGCCTCAATTGCCGATTGGATTTCTTGCTGAAGACTTTGCGAGTCATTGGTGGCGTGGGATGTGGAGTTGTGCCACTTGCAATATTTCTTTTTCTTAAATTCTTCGACCGACGGGATCACGTGATTTTCAGGCAATTGAATCTGCTTCTCCTTGAGCAGCAAGTCAAAAATCATGTCGGCCTTGGTAATGTCAAAATCGTATCTTTCTTCCTTAGCCGTCTTCAGCAGCCATTGGTAGACGATGGCTTTTTTGTTCTTGGCCCATTCGGCTGCCGCCACTTCTGCGTCGTCGTCGTCGGACTCGTAGTCTGATTCGATGACGACCTGAGTTATATTTTTGACGGCCTTCCTGGTGTCTTGGAATCGCTCCTCGTGGGCCGTCACCTTCTGCGCCAAGTAGGCTAAGCTATCAAAGTCCTGCGCAGAGAATCACTCTCGGATCGGAGCGATCAAACAATGAAAGGCCAAATCGGCCAGCTGGGCATCCGATAGCACCAGGCTATAGCATCTGTTCCTCATCTCTCTAAAGCGTTGGATGTATTCTTGAACTGATTCGTTGTGTTTTTGCCTAATGCTGGTGAGGTCCGACAACTTCATCTCGTGGTTGCCGGAGTAAAAGTAGCTGTGGAATTGTTTTTCAAGATCGGCCCAGCTCTGAATCGAGTTGTAGGGCAATGAGGAGAACCAAGTAAAAGCTGATCCTGAAAGAGAAAGAGGGAACAATCGGACTCTCAAGGCGTCTGTAGCCGATGCTTCACCACACTGTGCCAAGAATCGGCTAACATGCTCGTAAGTTGAAACGTTGTCCTGCCCTGAGAACTTCGAAAAATTTGGGATCTTGTATCGGTTGGGCAACGGGATCCGTTCGAAGTGCTCTGGATAGGGATATCGATACATGTTCCCTGAGTCTTTCGGCTTGAGGCCGAATTGATCGCGCATGACATCTGCAATCATATCGGCCCATGTCCGGTTGTCTTGCTGTATCGGCTCGTATGGGTCATACGGCGCGAGTGCTTGCTGATACAGCGGTGGTGGCGTCTGAGGCCTGTAATGATGATCTTGACGGCCCCCTTGGTGCTGGTAGTGATGATCGGCGGGAGGCGGCCGATGCGCCGGTGGTGGCGATGGTGGTCTGGAAGCATTGCGGCCACCGGCGTTGTACCGCTTGTTTGGATCAATCGGCTTCGACGTCGATTGTCGTTGAACATGTTAGCGACCTGATCTTGGGGCGCGGCTGCGTCGATTCAGTATAGTAATTGCTGGCCTTATAGCCGATTCACCTGGATTTGGCTGACCGAGGACTCCTCCCGGCGGCCCTTGTTGTGCTAGTGGCGGGATCGGCCGATTCTGTGTGACCAGCGTCCTGTAACCAGGAAATTGGTCATCTGTGAAGTACGTCGGCCCTCATTGCAGCTGGTCGGCTATCTTGGCGTCGACCACAGTAGCGATCATGTTATTGAGAGTGTTGACCATAATGCTACTTTGATTGACTAGCACGTGATGGACGGCCGAGTCAATCCGGTCTTGTAGAGAATATACAGCCGAATCATTCCGTTCTTGGGTCGGCTCCTCTATCTTCTGTTTGCCTTTTGTCTCACCAGAGGAGGATGCCTTAGTGTCGTTCATGCTGAACTTATACTTCTGATGCACGGCCCCAGATCTTGTTTGGGTGAAAGATTACAAGTAGTTAGCTTGGAGCTCTTCCACCATCTTCTTATAATCGGCTTGCTGTTCAGGTGATAGCTGCTCCATCCTCACAGACACGATGTTCTCCTGCGTAATGCTGGGGCTCTTGGAGTCAACCATCTTGCCGGCTGAATCTATGCGTCCGAGTCGAGCCGATAGAGAAAGTCCCACCGGGCGTGCCATGAAGCGTGTTGATGAGAAATTTCTCTCACGCGCTGGCCTGGGAGATCTGCTTAACTCCACTACGGGTCCTTCTTGGCACATGCTTGTGCGGGCGTGCCGATTGATTTGATATGTTAATCGACAAGAAAAACAAGAGAATATGCGTTAAGTGTTAGGTTAGATCCCCACTGGATCGGCTGAGGGAATCCATGAGCATATACATGCTATCCTAAAATATACTTAAGCCAGATGACTGGAATGGATCGGCTATACCGAGACAGCATCAGTCGTGTAACCTAAATACAGTAAAGGATAATAAATATATGAATCAATAACCTAGCCGATACTGGAAGGCTAATAATGAATCGGCTAGTACTCCGATGAATCTTATAGAAAGATATCATTCTTGAAACGGATGCATAGCCTGGAAATCGGCCGTCGGCTGTCGATGATAAGCCGATTTTGGCTGGCAACGTCCGACAAGAATGCGATCTTAAGATAAGAGGGAGTCCTAATACAAATCTAATAATAAATATATTAAAAGAAACATATCAGGGCAGATAAGGCCGGCTGAAACCCCGACGCTGTATCTAAACAATATAAATCTTAGCCGAACATATCACTGATAGTTCTAAAAACGACTTAATAGTTCGAACCTGATGCAGCATCAAGTATAAAAAGAAAAACCTGATATGTTGCAGCCGATTTATATCTCTCGAGACGGTGGATACCGCATATAAACCAGCCAACCTTTAGATCTAGCCCTATCGGCTGCAAGTTCTTGATAGAATTGGCCAATGGCAGGATAGATCTAAACATTGATCTAATTTATATGCGCTATATGATAAATAGCGCAGTATAAACTCTTGATTCTTATGTGTCATTACGATGGAAGCACTAGAAACAACAAATCATACCACTAATGACAAGCATTTACCTAGATCTGGGGATCGAAATGATGTAGCCCGTAGCCAAACAAAGTGCTCGTCTGAAGAAAAAAGGTTGGCGATGCGCCGAATGTTTGATTGATTATGATTGTATATGTTACAGGGGGTCCCGGGTCCTATTTATACCCAAGATACAATTATCTGTACAAACCCCGGACTCTATCTAAACTACTATTTAAAACACAACATTATCCTGAGCGGGACCCACGCCGTGTTACAACCAATAGTTTAAATAAACCCTTAAATTACAGATACAATTGCCGTTACAGGACTCTATCCATAAGTGGCAATATCATTTAACACACAATTAACAACCGAATCTTCTATTTATCCTCAAACTGCTGCATCAGAAATGGTTTCATCTCTTCCGGACCTGGAATCCGCTATCGGCTGCCCCTGTCCGATCCAACCTTAGCCGATTGGTCTCACAGCCGATCACTCCTCAGCCGATGCGACCCCTGTCTCCAGCCGATCTGATTCTGCTTCGCCTTTGCAGACTTGGGGATTCGATTACCAAATTTCAGTGTTAACACTTGGTTTTCTTCGCTTCCATATAATTCTATACGGAGTTGGGCTGATCTAGAGAAGCAGTTTCATCGGTACTTCTACACCGCCATCGTCCATGAGATGAAACTGTCCGACTTAATGGCCATCATGCAAAAGCACGATGAATTAGTGCAAGATTATATTCAAAGGTTCAGAGACATGAGGAACAGGTGCTACAGCCTGGTGCTATCAGATTCACAATTAGCCGATCTTGCCCTTCAGGGTTTGTTAATGCCTATCAGGGAGAAATTTTTGGCCCAAGATTTTGAGAGCCTAGCACACTTGGCCCAGAAGATCACTGCCCATGAGCAACGTTTTCAGGAGGCCAAGAAAACTTTTAAGAAGGTCAGCCACACTGCCTACACCTCCGACTCTGATTCCGATGACAGCGAAACCGAGGTGACAATAGCCGATTGGGCCAGAAACAAGAAGGTAATAACTTGTCAATGGGTGAAGAATTCGGTTAAGGACGAGAAGTATGATTTTGACATTACTAAAGCCAACAAAATCTTCAATCTGCGCTTCGGGAGAAACAGATCCAACTTCGAGCAAATCATGTCATCCCATCGGCTGAGGAGTTGAAGAAGAGAAAATATTGCAAGTGGCACAACACCGGTTCCCACAGTACAAACGACTGTAAGGTGTTTCGCCAGCAAATCCAATCGGCTATAGAGGCTGGGAAAATCAAATTCGAAGATCCAAAGAAGCCGATGAAGGTTGATAGGAATCCTTTCCCCGTTAACATGGTCTATGCCAGCCGTCGAGAAGCCGATCATCACCCCCAAGAGATGGACAGCTTGGTCAAATTCATGAAGGGGCATGAAGAAAGAGAGACGTGCAGAGTCTACAGGGTGCATCCAAGAAAACACGATCGACAAGAAGAGGTTTACCATCGGCAACATGATGGCTTCGATCCCCATTGGAGCTATTAATTCTTCAGGTTTTGCTGGAACCAGGGGATGAGGCTACCATCACTCCAAGACTGCCCAGCTTGCAGCGGTTATGAGGATGAGCAGGCTGAAAGCTCCGGCCGACTTCCACCCAGAGAGAATCAGCCGAGATAGAAGAAACGCCCTGTTCACCAAAGGCTGGGCCTAATCCATGAATATTTCTTTCAGGAGGACTTTGAGGATGACGAAGAACAAGTTGTCAACCCACAATGGTGCCCCTTCAACACTTTTACGTAAACCTAGAAGCGGAAGGTGCAACGGCTAAAGAGCGAGGGTCGGCTACAAGAGGTTCAAGCTGAAATTGACTATCAACTAAAGAAGAAGAAGAAGGAACAAGAGAGCCCAAGGAAACAGTGGTGCGTGAAGAACAATTCTGTGCTAGCCGATCAAGCTCAGGCCGACAACGCAAAAAGATTGGCTAAGGGAAAAGCCGTGGCCTTGGCATTGGTTAACATGGTTTTTGTGTTACCAGCAGAATTTAAAGCGGCCCAAGCCGATGCACACATCGTAGAGGAGTCACTGGCCAAACTGGTGTTGTCCCCGGAGCAAGCGATTTTTGAAAAACCAGAAGGGACAGGACATTGGCATCTGAAACCTCTTTATGTCAAAGGATTTATCAATGGGAGCCCGATGTCAAAAATGCTAGTTGATGGGGGAGCTGCTGTCAATCTAATGCCCTATGCTACTTTTAGAAAGCTGGGCAAGGGTTCTGATGACCTCATCAAAACAATATGGTCCTTAAGGATTTTGGCGGGAACCCGTCTGAAACAAAAGGGGTTCTTAATGTTGAGTTGACCATTGGCAGTAAGACAGTGCCTACCACCTTTTTTATCATCGACGGGAAGAGGTCATACATCCTGCTGCTGGGAGGGATTGGATCCATGCCAATTGCTGCATCCCTTCTACCATGCACCAGAGTTTGATCCAATGGCAAGGTGACAAGATTGAAATCGTTCCAGTCGATAGGTCAGTAAACGTAGCCGATGCCGATTTAACACTTTGGGAGATCGATGACATCAATTGCTTGTCCGGCAAAGTTTGGGAGGCTAATTTTCTAAAGATGTCCGATTCTACTGTACAATCAATTGGAGACGAAGAGCCTCAATTATTACTTTGAGGGTGTCGTGGAGGGCTCAAGCGTCTACACCAAGGACACCGTGGATGATCTCGATGGCAAGTTAGGACAAGGTTTCATGTCGGCCGACGAGCTTGAAGAGGTTGATATAGGTCTAGGAGATAGGCCTAGGCTGACATACATTAGTAAAAATTTGTCTTCTTATTTTAGAACCAAGCTGATTGATTTATTAAAGGAATATAAAGATTGTTTTGCTTGGAAGTATTTTGAGATGCCAGGTCTTAGCCGATCGATTGTGAAACATCGGCTCCCTATTAAACCAGGATATCGGCAATACAAACAACCTCCCAGGAGATTTAAAGCTGATATGTATAATGTGATTAAGGCCGAAATTACTCGACTATATGATGCTGGTTTTATTCGGCTGTGCCGATACGCTGAGTGGCTTTCAAACATAGTCCCAGTGATCAAGAAGAACGACAAGCTTAGGGTGTGTATCGATTTTCGTGATTTAAACAAAGCTACCCCTAAGGACGAGTACCCCATGTCGATTGCTGATTTGTTGGTCGATGCTGCCTCAGGGCATAAAATCATAAGTTTTATGGATGGTAATGCTGGATATAATCAAATTTTATGGCTGAGAAAGTCATCCATAAGACCGCTTTTAGATGTCCTGGTGCAATCGGCTTATATGAATGGGTTGTCATGACATTCGGCTTGAAAAATGTCGGGGCTACTTATCAGAGAGCGATGAACTATATTTTTCATGATTTAATCGACTTCTTAGTGGAAATCTACATTGACGACATTGTGGTAAAATCCAAGGAAGTTGAAGACCACATAGCCGATTTAAGGAAGGTTTTGGAAAGGACTAGAAAGTATGGCTTGAAGATGAATCCCACTAAATACACTTTTGGTGTATCGGCTGGACAATTTCTGGGTTTTCTTGTTCATGTAAGGGGGATATAAGTGACACAGAGAAGTATTAATGTAATCAAGAGTATTCAACCTCCACAGGAAAAGAAGCAGCTCCAATCTCTGATCGGCAAGGTCAATTTCATCAGGCATTTCATTGCTAATTTCTCTCAGAAGATGGAGCCGTTCACACCATTGCTAAGAATGAAAGCCGATCAAGAGTTTGGGGGGCAGAGCAGCAGAAAGCTTTGGAGAACATCAAGGATTATTTAAGTTCCCCTCCAATTTTGATCCCTCCACAGAAGGGAGTACATTTTAAGTTGTATTTGTCAGCCGATGAAAAATCAATCGGTTCAGTTTTGATCCAAGAGTTTGAAGGCAAGGAAAGAGCAATATTTTATCTCAGCAGAAGGCTTTTGGATGCAGAAACAAGGTACTCTCCTATGGAAAAGTTGTGCTTGTGCTTATATTTTTCCTGTACAAAATTGAGACATTATTTATTATCCAATCAGTGCACCATTATTTGCAAAGCCGACATAGTGAAATACATGCTATCGGCTCCAGTTTTGAAAGGGCGAGTTGGGAAGTGGATTTTTGCTTTGACAGAATTTGACCTAAGATATCAAGCACCCAAGGCAGTTAAGGGTCAAGCTACAACCGATTTCATCGTTGAACACCGGGATGATTCATTCGACTCAATCGACATGGTGCCTTGGACATAGTTTTTTGATGGATCAGTTTGCACTCATGGCTGTGGCAGCGGCTTGGTTATCATATCACCCAGGGGGGCGAGTTTTGAATTTTCTTATACTGTTGCGCCCTACGCTACAAATAATCAAGCTGAATACGAAGCAGTGCTCAAGGGTTTACAACTTTTGAAGGAGGTTGAAGCCGATGTCGTGGAGATTATGGGCGATTCCTTGTTGGTCATCATCCAATTAGTAGGAGAATATGAATGCAAGAATGACACATTGATGACTTACAATCAAAAGTGCCGAGAATTGATGGATGGTTTTCGGCTAGTAACTTTGAAACATATCCCTCAAGGACAGAATGCTGAAGCAAACGACTTGGCTCAAGGGGCATGAGGCTACAAGCCGATGGCTAAAGATGTGAAAGTTGAAGTCGCAACGATCACAGCTGATGATTGGAGGTATGACGTTTCTAGTTATTTGCAGAATCCTTCCCAACCGGCTTCAAGGAAATTGCGTTACAAGGCTTTGAGATATGTTTTGCTCGACGACGATCTCTACTATCGGACGATAGATGGAGTGCTACTCAAATGTTTGAGTACCGATCAAGCAAAAGTTGTAATAAGAGGAGTGTACGAAGGCATCTGTGGTACTCATCAATCGGCTCACAAGATGAAGTGGTTGCTTCGGAGAGCAGGATATTTTTGGCCGACAATGCTGAAAGATTGTTTCAAATATTACAAGGGTTGTCAAGATTGTCAAATATTTGGAGCAATTCAGAGAGCACCAGCGTCGGCTATGAACCCTATAATCAAACCTTGGCCATTCAGAGGACGGGGAATTGATATGATCGAACAGATTAATCCACCCTCGAGGAAAGGACACAAGTTTATATTGGTGGCAACCGATTATTTCACAAAGTGGGTGGAAGCAATTTCCTTGAGAAAAGTTGATTCCGGAGACACAATCGAGTTTGTCAAAGAACACATCATTTACCGATTTAGCGTCCCTCAGACAATTACAACCGATCAGGGATCTATCTTTGTCTCAGATGAGTTTGTCCAGTTTGCAGAAAGCATGGGGATTAAATTGTTGAATTCTTCACCATATTATGCATAGGCTAATGGACAGGCAGAAGCATCCAACAAAAGTCTGATCAAACTGATAAAGAGGAAGATATCTTAATATCCAAAGCAGTGGCACAACCGATTGGCCGAGTCATTATGGTCTTATCGGATGGCTTGTCATGGATCAATCCAAGTGCCTCCTTACAAATTGGTGTATGGGAATGAAGCGGTACTGCCATGGTAAGTGTCATCGGCTCAAGAAGGATTCAATTGCAAGATGAGTTAACAGCCGATGATTACCACAATCTAATGGTGGATGAATCAGAAGACTTGGTTTTGTCCTGGATGCGTGCTTTGGAAAAAGTGATCAGGGATAAAGAGAGAGTTGCTCGTCATTATAACAAGAAAGTTGTGCCCAAATCTTTTTCAGAAGGCAAGCTAGTTTGGAAATTAATCTTGCCGATTGGCACAAGAGATAATAAATTCGGCAAGTGGTCACCTAACTGGGAAGGGTCCTGTAAGATCCACAAATGCGTTTCCAAGGGAGCTTACATGCTGGAAGGATTGGATGGAGAGGTGTTTGGAAGGGCTTTAAATGGAAAATATTTGAAGAAGTATTATCCCAATATATGGATAAACTCATGATTCGGCTGTATTGAGCCGATACATAGTAGCCGATGTGTTTACATCGCCTTTTGATGGCCGATATAAGTTATATCGCACTTAGTTATTTCATTATTATCATCATCAGTTGTGCTCTGCCGATGTGTGATGGCCGATATAAGTTATATCGCACTTAGTCGTTTCATTCTTATAATAACTGGTTATGATTTAACGTATACATTGTGCCTGGTTTCGTGTGTTGTCCTCAAGATGTAATTTTCTCAATGATCGACTCACATTGAAAAATTAGGGGGGCGCATACATATCCAAAGTCAGAATCAAGTGGACTTCAAAATTTTTGCGGACTTTGAAATTTTTTCAGGCTATGAAGACTTCGCAAATCGGCAGAAGTAGAATCAGGTAGAGATTATATTACAAGACGAAAGGACTAGAGTTTACAAGTTTGCTGATACACTCAAGAGAATATATTACAAGTGTTGTGAAGTCATAGAAGAGCTAGCCCTATTATAGAAATCGGCTTAGTTGCCGGTTAGGTCATTGATGGCCGATATCGCCCTTTGCTTGATTTGCTCAATTTTCTCTATTATCTCGGCGTCAGTTGCATCAGTGCCTGGAACTGACTTCAGCGATTTCCTCAAATCTCCCAAGTATTGTATTGAAGATGTTAGATTTGCCTTCTGTTCCTTAGAGGCCTTTGGGAGGTCGGCTAGTTTCTGCTCTTCGGAAGCCAGCTCAGCATTGCATTTCTCCAACTCGGCAGTGAGTTCAGACTGACGTTGCTTCAGCCGATCGATGTTGGATTGGATGGCCTATGGCCCAGCAAGTAGTTCATCTAACTTGGCTTTTTCGACAATGACGCCCTGCCAATTGGTCTCAAACATGACTTCAAGGCCAACCTTCTCCTGTCTAGCGGCCATCCTTTGCCGTGCCTTTTCCAGTTTGTGCCGATGCAGGTCAAGGTGGGCCGCTTGGGAGATGATATCAGCCACGTCTTCAGGGAGCTAGCTCTCTGTGGAGATTATGGTAATCGGGTATCCACATGGCAAGTTTATCCGACTGGAGGTAGGGATAGATTGCGCCTATCAAATATGTAAACCAAATATGACTTAGGTGTTACGTTGCCAATTGAGACAAGGGAACGGCCTATAGTCACGGTTTGGTAAGATTGAGGAAACCAACTTAGAGTAAGATAGGGTTTCCGATCTGTAAGCCCGCCTCTATAAGGGGGGTAAGGGGCGTCCCTTGAGGGATATCGGCTTTAGATCATATGCTTTATGAGCTATTAGCTTTCAGCTTTAGATCACGAGATCAATAAAGGCACTCGGCGGATCGAATCCCTGAAACAGGAGTAGGGTATTACCTCACGAGAGGGCCCGAACCTGTCTAAATCCTTGTTTTCCATCCAACCCGTTGAGCTTGGCAATCTTGACTGCACCCCCAATTTTCTATTGCCGAAACCAAGTTTCGACAGTTGGCGCGCCAGGTAGGGGCCGCGCGTCAAGACTTCTTCGACAATCTCGCCATCAAGCGCGATGGGATCTTCTTCAAGCTTTGGCGATTTCGCCGCCAACGACTTCGAGAAGCTCTCCTCCTACGACTCGGATTCGAACCAGTCGGGAGGAGAAACCCACTCGGCGCCGTTCGGACTCCTGAACAACGCCAAGATCTATGACAAAATCTTGGAGTCCAAGATGCAGTCCATCCACTCCGACGAAAGAACTCACTCGGCACCGTTCGGACTACCGAACGCCGCCGAGATCTGCAGCGAACTGCTCATCTCCCCGACGGAGCCAATCTACTCTGAAGAAGATCTCTCGGCACCGTTTGGATTACCAAACACTGCTGAGATCTATTGCAAGCTCCTCCACTCCGAATCAAGATTAATCCACTCGGAGAGATCCATGTCCTCAAGCTCCGACTCGGACTGGAACGATCCAGATCCGAACTACCCGGGCTCAAGGGAAATCGTCGTCATCCTCCAACCATTCGGCTCATGCTCATCCTCGGAGCTCGACGAATATCTCAGCTCTTCAGGCTTTGACGACCTTTATGGCATCCCCACGGACGAAGCCAACGACTCCGAATGCGATAAGGACTACGAGCCGAAGTGCTTTGACGTCCTCATGGCTGAGGTGGCCGATACCGACTCAGCCATGGCTCGCAGGCTTGTGGAAGAAGAACGAGCCAGAATTGAGCAAGAGTGCAAGCTGGCCGAAGAGGAGAAGAAATGCAAAGAGGAAGCCGACAGAAGAAAGCAGGATCTAAGGGCAGCCGACGATCCGCTCAAGAGGCTATACTCCAAACGCGGGTCCGCAACACCAATATCTTCCAGACGCCACAGCAGAACACTGTTGCTGCCCTCACACTCCTGGACATCGTTATTGAGACGGCTCCCCCCGATGTAACCTCGATCATAGACAAGATCAAGACCATCATTGCGGCTACGGCCAATGGTCATCCCTCCACCTCAGCACGAAGGCCGACTGAATCCGTGGCAGAAACGCCCGACAGAAGCCGACTCCCGCCGCTGAGGTCAAGGGATTACAAGAGGCCAAAGCCAGACCGGTCGACAACCAGGCCAGGAGGCCCACGCCACGAGTCCACGCACAAGCATCACGAGCAAACGGCCGACTCCCGCGAAAAGCAACACGGACGTCCGCTCGTCCACCACCGCGTCCGCCGCAACAACAACTCCAGCTACCGAAGCAGCTTTCTGAGGACCCCGCTGAGTGATCTACGGGAGGTCCTCGATCGTCGCTACCAAGAACGAGATCAACGCACTCGGGAAGATCGGAGGGAATCACCCGACAGTAACGACGATGGAGTACCAACTTTCACTCGGGAGCTTCGTCGAGTGCATTGGCCGAATGGGTTCAAACCGACCGGAATCGAGAAGTACGATGGCAAGACCGACCCTGAGTCATGGCTGACCGTGTACACTCTTGCCATCCGTGCGGCAGGAGGTGACAACAAGGCCATGGCCAATTACCTGCCCGTGGCCCTCGCCAACTCAGCCAGGAACTGGCTCACGAGCTTGCCAAGAGGCTCGATCGGCTCGTGGAGCGAACTAAGGGACCACTTCATCGCCAACTTTCAGGGCACCTTCGAGAGGCCTGGGACCCACTTTGACCTGTACAACGTCGTCCAGAAGCTGAACGAACCTCTGAAGGACTACATCCGGCGCTTCTCCGAAAAGTGCAACAAGATCCCCAACATCACCGATGACATCATCATCGCCGCCTTCCAGAAGGGAGTCCGTGATGAGATGTTGATCGGGAAGTTTGGGCGCAAGCCACCGAAGACGGTGAAGCAGATGTTTGAGACGGAAAATTCTTACGCCAAATCCAACGATGCCATCAAAGCGGTGCGCCGAGACCGGCCCGACATGAGGGATGACAAACAGGCGGGAGGAAGCCGAAATCCTAAGAAGGATAACGGCAACAACAACCAGGGCCAGAAGGATCGCAAGCACCGATCCGAAGATCTAGTTACCGCAACTTCCAACTCCCAACGCCGCCCCCGAGTCGCGGTCTACGACGCCATCATGAAAGCTCAGTGCACGCATCATCCCAATCACAAGCATGCGGCTAAGGACTGTTTCATTTATAAATAGTTCGCCGAGCAATATGCGGCCCAGCTCAACAAGAAGCCGACTGAGGAAGCCGGCCCATCGGGCGCCAAGAAGAACAACACGGCTGAGAATGCCGAGCCTTTTCAAGACCCCGTGGGCGAGCTAAATCACATCTTTGGGGGACCGCTAGCCTATGAATCCAAGAGAAAATAGAAGCTAACTGACCGAGAGGTCAACGCGGCGCAACCCGAGGTTCCACAGTACCTACGATGGTCAGAGGTGGCCATCACTTTTGACCGCTCGGATCACCCCGACCGAGTGGTTCACCCGAGGCGCTATCCACTCGTCCTGGACCCGGTGGTCCGCAACATCAAGCTTAAGCGCGTCCTCATCGATGGGGGCAGTGCCCTCAACATTTTGTTCGCCAATACCTTGGACGAGATGCGATCCCGAGGCCGGGCGAAGGCAAGCTCAGCCCCCTTCCATGGAGTTATTCCGGGGCTATCATCTACGCCATTCAGGCACATCGCCCTTCCGGTCACCTTCGGAATTCGAGAGAATTTCCGGACGGAAAACGTTACTTTTGAGGTGGCCGACTTCGAAACGGCTTACCACGCCATCATCGGAAGGCCTGCACTCGCCAAGTTCATGGCGATACCCCATTACACCTACCTCTGCATGAAGATGCCGGGTCCCAACGGCGTCATCACTCTTCGCAGTGACGTGAAGCAAGCCTTCACCTGCGACAAGGAGAGCTGCGACATGGCCCAATCTCGCAAGGGATCACGTGGCCAGCAAGAAATCCGACTGGCCGCATCGACTTCGGCAGAGGGTGAGATCCCCGCGAAGAAGATAGCCAAATCAGGAATCGGCGACGCCAAGACCAAGAAGATCTCCCTTGATCCATCGGATCCCTCGAAAACTGCTGTAATCGGCGCTGAACTAGATCCCAGGAGGTGATCGAGCACTCTTTACACGTCAAAGATGACGCAAAGCCAATCAAACAACGATTACGCAGATTCACGCAGGATCGAAAAGATGCCATCAAGGAAGAGCTCACAAAGCTCTTAGCCGCCGGTTTTATCAAAGAAGTTCTACATCCCGACTGGTTAGCCAACCCAGTTCTGGTCCAGAAAAAGACGGGGCAATGGCGCATGTGCGTTGACTACGCCGACCTCAACAAAGCCTGCCCCAAAGATCCATTCGGGCTGCCTCGCATCGACCAAGTCGTAGATTCAACAGCCGACTGCCAACTCCTGAGCTTTTTGGACTGTTACTTGGGCTACCACCAGATCAGCTTAAAAGAATCCGACTGCCTGAAGACATCGTTCATCACGCCGTTTGGAGCCTACTGCTACATCACCATGCCCTTCGGCCTGAAGAACGCCAGGGCCACATACCAACGCATGATCCAGATGTGTTTTCAGACGCAGATTGGGAAGAACGTAGAAGCTTATGTTGACGATGTCGTCATCAAGACCAAGCAGAAAGAGGACCTGATTGCCGACCTAGAAGAAACCTTCGCAAATATTCGGGCCTTCAGAATGAAGTTAAACCCCAAGAAGTGCACTTTCAGCGTTCCATCAGGCAAACTGCTCAGCTTCATGGTGTCACATCGCGGCATTGAAGCCAATCCAGAAAAGATCAACGCTATCTTGAACATGAAGCCCCCGAGTAACCAGAAGGACGTCCAGAAGCTCACTGGCTGCATGGCGGCGCTAAGCTGATTCATCTCTCGACTCGGCGAACGAGGCATGCCCTTCTTCAGGCTGCTGAAGAAAACAGACGATTTCCAATGGACCACGGAAGCCCACAAGGCCTTTGAAAATTTTAAAGAATTCCTCACGACGCCGCCCGTCCTTGCCTCACCTCAGCCCCAAGAGCCCCTGCTACTGTACGTTTCAGCCACTCACCAAGTGGTTAGTACAGTCCTCGTGGTCGAGCGCGAAGAAGAAGGGTGGGTCCAGAAGATTCAGAGGCCGATCTACTTCGTTAGCAAAGTGCTGGCAGGAGCCAAAATTCGCTACCCTCAGGTATAAAAATTGCTATATGGTGTTCTGATAACCGCAAGGAAATTGGCACACTATTTTCAGGGTCACTCGGTCACCGTCGTCACTTCCTTTCCACTCGGCGATGTCATCCACAATCGGGAGGCAACTGGGCGCATCGCAAAGTGGGCCCTGGAGCTGATGCCGTTGGACTTAACTTTTAAGGCCAAGACGTTTGTAAAGTCACAAGCCCTGACGGACTTCTTGGCCGAGTGGACCGAACAGCAAGAAGACATACCTCGAGAAGACCTCCAATATTGGACCATGCACTTTGACGGATCAAAAAGGATCACCGGCTTGGGAGCAGGAGTTGTGCTGATCTCCCCGACTGGGGAAAGGCTAAGATACGTCCTCCACCTCCACTTCTCCGCCTCACATAACGTCGCCGAGTACGAAGCCCTACTACATGGACTACGGCTCACAGTTTCACTCGGGATACGTCGGCTCGTCGTGAAAGGGGATTCCCAGCTGGTCGTCAACCAAGTAATGAAAGACTGGTCCTGTCTAAACGACACCATGGAGGCCTACCGATAGGAGGTCTGCAAACTTGAAGACAATTTTGACGGACTCGAGCTATCACACGTCCTAAGACACAACAACGAAGCAGCTGACGAGTTGGCGCAGTTCGGGTCCAAGCGAGAAGCCGCCCCAATAGACGTTTTTGTCGAGCACCTTTATGAGCCAACTGTTGTGACAAAACCAACTCCCAACGAACAAGCTGCAAACGAAGTCACCATGATTGACGCCGACTGGAGGACACCACTCATCAAATTTTTAACACAGCAAGAGCTGCCGGAAGACCGGGATGAGGCAGAACGTGTCCGACGTCGTTGCCAAGCTTACGTCATGGTTGACTCCGATTTATACAAGATAAGTCCCTCCGGAGTCTATGGCGCAGAAGCCATGTTGCCAGACGAGATGGAGTATGAATCCCTCAGAGTCCGCAGCTTCAACGATGAATGCTACGACCCAGACCGAGTGGATGACCTCACCCGATTGGAAGAGGCCCGTGAGGCAGCCCTCATCCAGTCAGCAAAATATCTTCAAGGGCTCAGACGATCCCACAGTCGCAACGTTCGAGCACGAGCTTTTATCGTTGGTGATCTGGTTCTACGTAAGATTCAGACCACCAAGGACCGTCACAAGTTATCCCCCTTATGGGAAGGACCATACATAATTCCTGAGGTGACTCGGCCAGGTGCATATCGATTAAAGCGTGAAGACGGATCTCTGGTGGAGAACTCCTGGAACATCAAGCATCTTCGACGATACTACACTTAAATTGTCCTAAGTTTCATGCTCCTTCTAACTGCTAAACTCAAGCAAGATGACTTCTTGAGTTAGCAGTCGGGGGCTGTACATACGTTAATAAAGCATGGTTTTCCTCACCGATCTATGCGTATTTGGTTTATCATTGTTTAATGTTCCTTGATTCGAGTTCAATGTTTAAGGACTGAGAATTTTCTGATGACCTAATCAAGCTTAGGCTTGATGACATTCGGACGAAAATTACTTAAGAAATTTTACATAAAAACTCGGATCAGGGCATTAACTTAAATAAACAGAATATTCACAAGTCTACACCAGAATATCACAATCATACAATGTTTACAAGACAATTAAGGCCGAAGTTGTTTACTACATCAATAGCAACTTTCTTAGCCGACTCCTGCGCATCACTGATCATGTCCAGGGCTTGCTCATCCGTGGTACCGTCGGCGAAGCCTTCCCCGACTGAATTGATATCTACTCGGGGGTAGAGGGACTTGGTCTGTGCAAGAGCAAGGCCAGCCCCCATGGTAGCAGCCTCAGTGATGTTGGCCAGGTATTGGTCGGGGGCTCTCCGCAGCTTATCAAAGATCTCGACTGGGTCCAGTGAGCTAGCCCCGACTCCCTGATGAAACAAAGACAGCAAGATCGGCGTTGCTGCGTTTGCAACATCTTCCCGGACCTTTCCAGCTTGTTTGACCCTCTCAAGTAAGACGTCATATTGAGCTCGGGTCTTGACTTTGTAAGCTGCCAAAAGAACATGATCATGCAAAGCACTCGAAGACAACGCAGTACCACGAATACCGTTTGAAGGAGCTCACCTTCAAACTCGGTCTCCAGCTCGGCCTTGCTGAGGCTGACTGCCTCTAGCTGGATCTGGAGCGAGTGAACCTCTGATGAATTTTCTACAACAAGAAAGGTTATCAGCAACCGAAATCAACACAGAAGCCATAAAGAGACTGAGAGGGTTAAGCTTACTCCTGACTGAACCCCGGAGGTCGAGGTTTTCTTCTCGGAGCTCGGCTACTTCCCTCCTCAGGGCTGCCTCCCTCAACGCAGCCTCTTCTCGAGTGGTCTTCAACTTTTGCTGGATGTCCTCTAGGGAGTTTAGATGCGGGACCAACTTCTCGAGCGCCTCGGACTTGGCCATTGACCGGCAATACTCCTTCTGCACACAAGACCTGAAGTTAGCCGACCGAAAAGGAATAACAATGCTGCAACAGAAAAAGATCAGGACTTACGTTGAGTAGTCGAGTTGCCTCATTCAGGCTGTTGACAAGGGCATCCCTTTCCTCGCTTTCCGCTTGCTTATCCAAGATGATGCCCTGCCTTTGGCCTTCTGAATCTCGCCACTCGATCTTGATTGGAGGAACCCAGGCTTCAGAAGACTGCAACCTGGGGATCTCTTCGACTGTGCCTGATAGATCAGGAGGAACAGATGAAGATACGAGAAAGAATCAAATCGAAGACTAAAGATGAAACGTTAATCCAAGGCTTACCGTTCGGTGGCCGAATCCTTAGCTGGAGCAGCCGGTGGCCTTTTCCTTGACCTTTGACCGATTGGTCTTGATCGGGGCCTTACAGGCTGCGGCCAGGGGGCTTCTCCCGCGGCCGGCGGTTTCCGGTTGGGGTGTCCCGGCTGGCGGTCGGGGGCTCCCTCCTTGGGATACTCTCGCTGGGAGGTGAGGGCCTTCTGCCCGGGGCACTCTCGCTCGGGAGAGGGCTCAGGGGTTTGGGTTCCGCGAGCTTGGATGCCTCGACGCGGCGGCGGCGTTGGCCCCTCACTCGCCCTACGGGGTCTATGTCTTGGGGTTAACTGCAAAGAGAACGACAGGAGCAGTCGGAATGAAGACGAAGAAATTTTCAACGAAGAGTTCAAACTTCAGTTAGAAGGCGTACCTGGATGACCGGCAGATCTTCGGCGCCGCTTTTGGTGACGGCCTTGGAGGGTTGCCCATTGGAGGAGCCGGGACGTAATCGTCCGAGTCATCGATAATGAGCCTCCTCTTGCTCGCCCGTTTGCTGATATCCTCACTCGGGGCCGCCCTTTTCCTGGCTGGATCACTCTGGATCTTCACGCTGCCGGCTGGCTTCTTGGCAGGTCGGGTCGGCACGTCATCATGAGGAATTTTGTAGGGCTTCGAGATGATGGAGGCATTTTCCTGCGAGAAAGTTTCTTATAACATTAAGAAGTGTGACATCAAGATTACAAGACAATGAAAGAGTTCAGTCGGCTTACCGGAGGGGGAGGTCGATAGAGGCTGAAGGGGAGAACTGGCAGCACGAGGCTGCGTTCGACCGCGATTCTAGTCGAGAAGACCTTGTACATCCGGATCTTCAGGATCTCAAAGCTGAGGGAATCACGGTCTTCCCGATTGGTGTCTCTCTCGCCCTCATACTCGAAGGCTGACTTCGATCATTCTTTCTCGACGCCAATCGGCTTCTGATGAAATGCCGAGTGATTTGCTTGCCGCGAAGACCTTTTTGCTTCATCTCCAAGATCTTCGCTAGCAACCTATTGGCTTCATCCCAGTCTTGGGCTACCGGCACAGTGCTCCAAGTAGGCCTGGGCATGGGGGGAAGGCCAACAAAGTTCGGCAAGCTGGGCTCAAGATTGGAAATATAGAACCAGCTTGCGTGCCAACCCTTGTTGGAGGATTTTAGAGGAAGAGAGAAATACTCCTTGCGAAGGGATCCGCGGAGTTGGAAACCTGCCCCACCAACAACGCAGGGCTGGTCCTTATTTGGATGCGGCTTGAGGTAAAACATACGACGAAAGAGTTGGAAGTGGGGAAAAATGCCAAGGGAGGCTTCACATACGTGGATGAAAAGAGCGATGTGAAGCATGGAGGTGGGATTCAAATGGTAGAGATGAAGACCATAATATTCAAGAAGTCCCCGAAGAACTCGGGGTGGGAAGGTTGAAGCCGCAGTAAAAGAAAGAGGTGAAGACGACAAGCTCACCGGTGTTTGGGGTGGGGAATTCCTCACCAGCTGCCGGGCGCCAGCCCACGATCTCCTTGGGAGGAAGCACTCCGTGCTTCACCATCTCCTTGAGGGTGGATTCCCTCACATTCTAAGTGGCCCATTGCTCGAAAGGGATTTTCTTCTCACTCGCCATGAGTGTGGTTTGAGTAGGGAGTAGATCTGGCTTGAAGAATAGGGATTTGCGATGGGGGTCTGAGAAGATGGATGCGGAGGCTAGCTGTGGGCGAAGCACATGCTTCTGGATCGGTGGGACGGCTGTGTGCAAGAGCTTAGGGTTCTCCACTGCGCGCTGATGAACAGTGTTGTGGTTGGGGAATTTTTTCTGGGAAGACGAAGTGGCGGGGATGACCTCGAGGCTTTGTAAAGAGATTTGAGGGTTGCGCTAGGTTTTTTCATGATTGGGCCGAGCCCATGAGAGACCTGCGGCCCAGCTAAGGTGTGGCCCGACGCGTGTCCTTAGGGACTTAAGTGGATGAGGTTAAGCAGATTTGCCTTGGCAATATGCACGTGTTTGAGTGCCCTGTACCTTTGGAAATCCTTTCATACTGCGGTTTGCTTGACTTCATGAGAAACTAGCACGATGCAATTTGAAAGGTGACAAACAACTAAGCTTTTTATGGCTGCCTTGATGACAGGGGCTGTTTGGTTTTTTAGCATTTGATTGAATGATTATGTCAATGCTATTTTTCCACCTTGGTGAAGATCTTTTAGATTGAGACCAATATTATGGCAGGAGCTATTTAATATTTTGGTCATATTTTTCAGACGACTGAAAAACTTGTTTACCCATGAGGGATGATTAAAATATTTGTTCCGAAATAACTCGGGCAGATCCACTCGGATAAGCATGAGTTTACCGAGTGCCTTTTACCCACGAGGGTTGATTGAGTTATTTGTTCTGAGATGACTCGGGCAAATTCACTCGGATAAGCATGAGTTTGCCGAGTGATGAGGATGCTTTAGCTTGAGCTAAGCGTCTACATGAGGATGATTTTTTATAGTTCTTGATTGTGTGTTTTGTCTATTTTTGGCTAAACACATGGTCGGGGGCTACGCCTAATTAGGTGCATCGAGAGATGCATCTGAGTATTTATTTTTTGGATATTTTTCAGCCCTTCACAGTCTTTGGAGCCACTCGAGAAGTTCAGGCAGAGATGATGGAATCACTCGACACCAGAAGCACTCGGCCAAAAAGTTGTTTGGCGTATCGTCTTGATTTGATGCTTTGAGTTGTCTCGTCGGCGAAAGGACTCGGGGCTACTTTGGAGATTATGGCAATCGGGTATCTACATGACAAGTTTATCCGACTGGAGGTAGGGATAGATTGCGCCTATCAAATATGTAAACCAAATATGACTTAGGTGTTACATTGCCGATTGAGATAAGGCAACGGCCTATAGTCACGGTTTGGTAAGATTGAGGAAACCGACTTAGAGTAAGATAGGGTTTCCGATCTGTAAGCCCGCCTCCCAAGACTATATAAGGGGGGTAAGGGGCGTCCCTTGAGGGATATCGGCTTTAGATCATATGCTTTATGAGCTATTAGCTTTCAGCTTTAGATCACGAGATCAATAAAGGCACTCAGCGGATCGAATCCCCGAAACAGGAGTAGGGTATTACCTCACGAGAGGGCCCGAACCTGTCTAAATCCTTGTTTTCCATCCAACCCATTGAGCTTGGCGATCTTGACTGCACCCCCAATTTTCTATTGCCGAAACCGAGTTTCGACACTCTCAATTTCTTCAAATCCAGCCTTGATCAACCCACAATAGGTGACCAAGTGATCTGTTGAGCTGTCCAGCCAACGGGCAATGTCCAGAAACTTTTCTTTAAGTTCATTCGCTAATGGAGCATGGGCCTGGCTAGTGATCTCTTCCTCTTCACCAACATACTCCCTTATGTCAAAAGAGAACATGTCGGCTAGAGCCTATAAGATACAAATCAAGATTGTTTAAGTGTAAAGGGTTTAAAGTAGTCGATTTGTTCTTGAGAAAGTTTCTTACCTTCACAGTGTGAGCTGGTGCTGGTCCTTCTTCTTCAACATGGTGACTACCCCTAGCCGATGGAGTGTGCTCGCTTGATACATGGGGGGCAGTCGATGGAGATTGAGGGGGCTGCATAGAAAGACAAGTGTTAGTTGGAATCGACAAGCTAACGAGAAAAGAAAGAGAGGTTGAGTGCTGAGGTTACTAGTGAAGCTGGGCGTGGTTGTCGTTGAGCCAATCTTTTATGCTGCAAACAAAGGAGTTTGGTTAAAGACAAAACAAGAATATTTTAAATTAATCGAGCTTCAAGGATGCATACCGGCTGAGGGCGAGGAGAACGTTGTGAAGGAGGTGGTGTCTTCTGTGAAGCTTGGTCCTCGGCTGACGGCATAGCTGCATATTTGCTTGAGGTGCTTGATTCAGCTGCCGCCTTGTCGATGACTTGTTCAATCTCTTCCTCCATAGCTTCTTGATCGAGGGCTTCTTCCACACTCGGATCCAATGATGGCAGGCTGTCAGCTGGAGCGGTCCTCTGCTTCTTCAACTTTTTCTTTGATGCAGTCGATGGACCTGCAGCCGATGGTTTTAGCCTCTTTTTCCTTGGCAACGCTTCGTGGGTTTGGCCATGTAGCAAAGTTCCCACCTTCGGCGCGTTGAAGCCGATGATGGATGGAGCGAGTCCACCACTTGGAATGCCCCCTGAGGCATAGTGGATCTCAACCCCTAAGTTGCTTTCATGAGGGGGAGAGGAATTGGTTGTCTGCAAAAAGAGGAGAACAATGGTTAAGTATTAAGCAGACGTTAGCCGATGACTTTAAAAATTGACAGAAAGAAGAAGATACTTACATCGGGGATCAAGTCCGGAAGGAGTGTGGTCAGATACATCGAAGATGGCTGATGGAAGATGTGTCTTTTGATTTCAGCCCACCATCTTTCGAAAGTTGAGCTCCTTTTCAGTGCCAACTCCAAGGTTCCTATACTGCCAAGATGGGGGCCCTCCATGTTCATCAGTCGATTCATCATTATCCTTGAAGTAATTTCTCCCTTTGTTTGGATTTTGTCTGAGAAATATTATCCAATCGGCAGTTGTCCTAGTCCCACTTGCCTGGCAGCTGATGATGGGTAATAGAATTCATAGGACTTGGAGACATTTCTGCCTTGGTAGATGTCGATTGGTAAGATACAGGGGGTGATGGCTGTGGTAAAGATCTCCCTTGGTTTTTCAAATTCCTCATAGTTGAGTTCATCGAAGTTGATATCTAGAGGGAGTTCAAACTCTGGGCAACCTGAGTAAAAGAACCAGGTCCGATTGTTCTTGGAAAAACCATCGTAGAAACCAGTGAATCAATCGGCTAGGAGCTGACTTGATAACTTGGAGCCAGGATGGACAGCGACAACTTCTCCAAAAGACATACACCTACGTGTAGTTATTTCCTCGCCGTCTTCGTCCTCAATCGGCTCTACTCTTGGAAATTTGGCATCGGCCAGAGTAGGTCTGCCAGCGATTTTTTTGTGTCAGGAGGACCAGCCACAGTTGTAGAAACCACCAGGGACCCCCAGTTCCTATGACTGAATCGGATGCAATCTTAGCCGATGCATGGTAGAGGTATTGGTACAGATAGCCTAGCACAAATGTCCCTAAGGGATTTTCTCCTTCGACACCAAGGCTTTGGCTATGTGTTGCCGGTTGGTGTGGGGCCGCGGTCTAGATCCACAGAAGACAAATTTTTCCAGCCACATCAATAGAAAAGCGGGGTGCTCTTTGGGGCTGACAGATCCGGTGCCCATGTTTTGTTTTATGTAGCCGTTCCAACCCCCAATGGCCTTGGTCTTGAAAGAGTACTGGCACTTAGTGTCAAATCGGTTGGGGTCGGCCAATGACATTATATCTAGGCCAGTTGTCATAAACACATCAGCCAAGGTGGGAGTCATGGGTCCTTGCTGGAGAAGAAGGCATTGAAGGTGTTATTCCAAAAATAAGTTGTAGCCGATATGAGGGGTTTGTCCTTGGGCTGATCGGCTATCGTAAGAGCTCAGCATTGAGCTATGTTGATTTCTTCCCAGTGGGCTTGCTTGCTGGCAACCATCCTTTGGTACCAACTTGGCCAAGATTTGTCAGCTGAGGGCCAAGACTTAAAGGTTCCATTCCAAGGTGCCAAACTAGGGTTTGAACTCCTATAGGGCATCCTATTGGTTTTGGCGTTAATGACTTCGGTTGGGTTTGTGTTGTCGATTGGTCCTAGAAAGTACCGCTCGTCATGGAGCAAACTAGGGACATCAATTTGATGAGCAAGGTGCTACAATGAAAAGGAAAATCAAAACTTAGAGACCAAAAAACGCAGATCTATGGTGGCAAATAGAGAACTTACCTCGGCGAACTCGGCCGATGGGGTGTCGGAGGGGGCAGATGAAGATGCCATTGGTGCAAATTAGTTCATCGTCGAAAAGGGAGATCGCTGCAGGTTTGTTGAGAGCTTCGAGGAGATCGCTGGAGAGGTTTTGGGATTTTTTGGCCAAGATCTATGGTGTGCAAATGACGGCGTGAGTCCTTCAATGCGCTTGGGGCGTTATTTAAAGAGGCGCAGTAATGGCCGAAATGGAAATGCTTTAGGTTTTCTTGGAGGATAGGATCATGCAAAATCCGCAACATTAACAATATCGCGGACTTGGGGACATGTGTTAACGACCAAATTTAGCAAGCAAATCCCCGGGTTTGAAGCAACAATCGAAGCGGAATAGGAGGACCGCGCGGTTCTTGGAAACAGAGTGTGTATCGGCTGAGTCCGAATCGGCTAAGGAGCCAGTCGGCTGAGTCTGAGTCGGACAGGATATCCGATATAGCCGATTTTGATTGGGATAACATGTATGACCGATCCTGGTGGGAAGGCGTGAAGATCATCATTAGATTCAGTTTCCAAGTGCTTCAGAGATATTGCCATCTACGTATAAATCCTGAAAAGGCAATTGTATCTTTAAGTTAGGATATTTTGTATAGTTTCCTTATAGATAATGTTGGTTTGTTTTAGGCATATCTTTAATTCAATTTGTAATAGAGATAGGAATCGTGTCCGTTATGGACTCGTTGTGTATCTGGGTATAAATATGACCCAAGACCCTATAATCAAGGGATAAAAATCAGACAATCAATACAATTTCAGCGCATCACCACCTTTTCCTTTTAGTTTCATCTCGACAAGTTCTTGCTTTGAATTGGGCTGCATCGGGTTTCGATCTCCGACGAGAGATAATTCTTGTTACAAGCGGCTTGCGTTCTCGGGATTAGAGTTTCCATTGTCATGATACTTTAATCTTGTTATCATAATCTGCACAGTTATCATATATGCTATATAATTTAGGTCAATGTTGTGATCTAACCTCTAATCCGCTAGCATCAACTGCTAGGTGACAACCGACGGGATTAGATCTCATTGTTGATTTGGATTATATAATATATCTACCATCTTGAAAGGTTATCATTAAGATTTTTTAGATCCTATGCTTGTTTTGGTATTTAATGTTGCATCGGTTAGGTTTGATCTATTAAGTTGCTATTAGAATCATAAAGATTTAATCTGCTTCATGGTCGCTATTAGAGATAGCATTGGACTTTCAGCCGATCTTACCTGATTTAATCTATCTCGTTTGTTTCATTCTTACTTGGTATGTTAAATATGCCCTTTATATCAAGATCTCAGTCTAATTAAATATATTAAACTCGTAATCAATCTATTAGATCATCCTAACATTAGATAGATTCATGTTTAATGTATTTAATTCAGGTTGATATCTGAGTATAAAGCGGTATCGGAGTACTAGCTTATACATGCTAGATTAATCTCTTCGGCTGTGCTGCGAACAAGTATAATTCTTGCCTTATAGTATTTTTAGATCCAAGTGATTTATACTGTCTTGGTACACTACCGATCTATCCCAGTCACTTGGTTTAAATATGCTTTGAGACTTGAATTACATTCTGTCAACATCTATAGCCGATCGGACGAACCTAGTTACTGCCGATTCAATGCAAGTTGCATCGGCAAAATGTCAAATGATATGTCATCGGCCATCAGCCGATCGGCTATCGATCTAACATTGTTTTCTTTTGTTAGTTTCTTGTTGGTTGCAGGAACAAACCAACTGGCACGCCGACGAACCTCGAATCAATAATTTGGACCTGCACTAGAGTTAAGTAAATTTCTCAGGCCAGTGCATGGGAAATTTTCTTATCAACAGAAGCTCGTCGCTGTTAGTCGTCATCCGTTGTCGCGCCACCCTTCGGTGAGTTTCTCGCGTCGTGCTCGTTCTCTAGATGTCCTCGGTTCATCCCGTCATGCCGTAGATCTTGCGCGACCATAGGTTCCCGTGCCGTCATCGGTGATGACATCGTCCGCCGCGTCAGCCGTCGTGTCAATGTCGTCATGTGCTACGTGGTAGATCAGATCGATCTCGGCTGTCTGATATGATCAAATCTAGGTCAGCTAGATGTTGGCCGTTGGTTTCATGGACCGTCTCTGTGAACCCGGTCTACCGTGGACCAATCTAAGATGATGCAATAAATCCAATCTTCTATTCAAAAATAATTCATTAATGCATCATAATTCCAATATAACTCATGTAAATGATTTAAATCTGTTTAAACTTAGAAAATGCATAACTAATTCATCGTAACTCGGATTTAGGTGGTTCAAGTCTCTAAATTCATCTAAAATCAAGATCTATCTGTTAAAAATATCTACATGTACTGTTCATGCTTGTTTAAGTACTGTTTTGTTGATTTTGTTCTTTTGCCTTTAGTTTTCGATGTTTCCGGAGAGGCGGCTTTTGCAAGAGATGGTTCAGAAGTCTTCGAAGACCAGCAAGGCAAGTCACAGAGATCCTAAATACCCTTTGAGCATGTTGAACCCATTTAAAGCTATTGTTTCTATTCAACTATTGCATTATTTTTTTAATGTCTCCGGATGGGATTTGACCTATTGTCTTTGATATGGCCTCATTTGTATTGATCACCTATTCCTTTGTAACCCTGTTATCAATTTGATTAGCTAGAACAAAATATGGTTTTAGCTAAAGATACTGGAGTGCTTAGCCATGCTTAGAAACATTAGCACACAATTGGGATATACTTAACGATGGTAATTTAATGGTAGCTCATGATGGCAAATCGTACTTGGTTAATTAAGTTGTCCAACTAAAACTATGACTAATGTGGGTTGGGAGCACATGGTTGTGTTGGTTGTACTCATGACAATTAAGGATCGGTTCGCGAGCTACTATTGTGAAGCATTTACCGTACCAACCACAAGCCAGAGTGGGCAACAACTGGATTTTTTGTTTGTATAGCATGGTCATTGTGGGGCACAAAGCAGTGAAGAGGCGATAAGCATGGGGGTCGTTAGGGTGTCCATACCTGGCTAAGGGGGTGACTATGATCTTGGAACTAACGGTGAACTGCTTTGAGTTGTGCTATGCGAAGGGTCTTGTCATAATTTCGCACGCGGTGACATGTTAAGCATGGGGATATGATGACATGGTGACATGATGGGAAGTTATGTCTTGTGGGTAAATTTGTACACCTCTAGCTAGAGTAAAACTATTCGAATAGTCGTGCTCACGGTTATGGACGGGCCTAACAATGTTTTTTGTGATTAGTCTCGAACTACTCATTAATGACAATAATGTGATAATAAATTAGCTCTTTGTATGGAATGGTTAGTTCCTATTTGGAGGATAGTTCTATGCAACTGGGATTGGTTGTTTAGAATTGGTTGGGCTTGTGCAGCATTGGCATGCTGTTTAGTGATTGGTTAATATTACTATTTAATTACTCAACTATTTTATACATTCTCAAATGTTTGCTGAATGATGCATTTGCATATGAACCCTATTATTGCCATCCTTGGTTATCATGTGCACTTGTATACTTGCTACGTGGCTTGTTGAGTATTTGATATAATCACCTTGTAATAATTCATGAGAGGAAGTGTTCTACAGTGATGGTGATGATTTGGAGGATTAGGCAGTGTTCTGGTCAAGTTGCCAATGGAGTGAAATTGCTTGCACTAGTTTCTTTTCTTTTCACTGCTTAGAACTTTAACAATTTGAGATGAACTATCCATCTCTGTAACAACTTTTTATTCGCTTATTAATTAAATAAAGAATTGTACTCTTATATCAATTTGTTATTGTGTGCCTCAGCTGATTTCTGGATGAGTATTTACACACATGTAAGTGTTTGGAATTTTGGATAGAAATTCTAGGCGTGACTAGGTGGTATTAGAGGGTCCTTGACCTTAGGAAAAGCCAAATGGTTACCTTTAGAAGCCTTCTAAAAATCATTGAAAAGTAGACATGTTCTTCTCTCTTTCTCTTTTAATTTAATCAAAATAGCACATGCAAGTTTATTTAGTTTTCTTTTCTCCTCACCCAAAAATATATTTAACACCTTTCTGTTATAATTAGTACTGTACATTTATTACCGTACTAAGAAACCAAACACCGGTTAATACTTTACTATACATCTTGATTAATGGTCATATGGTCTAGTTTACTTAGCCATTCTATATTATTATTTGTTTAATGTTATTTTAAATACTGTCCTTACATTAAAGTTTTACTTTAAACCTCTTTTCCCTAACTTTGAGATAATTATTTTCTAAAGTAAAAAAATTAAAATTTGAATTTTTTTGTTGCTGTCCCATACAGTACTCTTAAAAAATTCTTTTCGCTTTAATCTTTTTTATTTAAATTAACTAAAAGCTTTTGCAATTAATTTGAAGTAATACCTTAACTCTCCCTTTCATTTATTCTTTAGATGTCGCTCCGCATGTCTGAGTTTATGTTCAGAGTTGATGAATTCGTTCAAGAGTTGAGGGTGATGGCATTGGCCATAGGATACAGCATGGCCCCTCTATACAGTCATATCCCCCATGACTGTAATGAGGAGAAGTGTCGTGGATCCCGTCAATGATCGTTGAAGCCGGGGGACGAAGATATGCACATGCTTGTCATGAAGCAGCAAGAGTAGCCATTGGAGAACTTTGCATCTACTTTCATGATCAGTTGGTCACTACAGTCTACCGCTATCATCCCCGTCGAACTCATGATCAGGATTATAGTAAGTACTTGGACCCTACGATGGAGATGCTTTGTGCCATGGATGGTGCTCATTCGGAAGCAGACATAGTCGCCCATGAAGGGGAAGACCGTAACCGCATCAAGATTTTCAAGTTGAAGGACAAGATTAACTGTCTGGAGATGGAGCTAGCTGAGCTCAGGGAAAAGCGCCGCCGCAGAGACCCAGGAATTGCCTCACCACCAAGAAGAGAACTCACCTTCTTCCCGGTCTGCAATTGACGTCCAAGACACGTGTGGTGGAAGACAACGTCCCAATCCGTGTTGACCCTCCCATCATAATCTTGGACGATGATGAAGAGGAGGCATAACCAAATGAGAATCACACTCATTCTGAGGTAGAGGGGGGGCACCACCCAAGAAGATGAAGGAGAGCCTTCAATCAACTCCGATGCCAGGAAGATCTAATGTCTCGTTAGACCGTTGCGTTAGTTCATTGTCCTAGTTTTGCTTGTTTAAGTTTGTTTGTGAGTGTGTGGGTCTAGCGTGTAGTCTACATCATTAGTGGGATGTAGCTGCATGAGTTAAGTTTTGCTTGTGAGAGTTGAGTTAGTTTGTGAGTTAGGTGGTGAGAGAGTCTTCCACAGTTAATTGTAATAATACTCAGTTCAGATCAATAAAAGTAAGATAGAAAAGATTATTTCTTTGTTCTAAGTTGTTTCCCTTTGTTCTTATTTGTGCTTTCGCTACCTTCAAATGGTGAACACATGCTATCTTCAGATAGTGAACACTCGCAACAGTGAAAGTGGAAACAACAATGATGGGGAGAACCCAACCCTTGCTCAAGTCTTGGCGCAACAGACTTAGCTCATGAACATGATGATGCAACAGATGCAGAATCAATTCAACCAAGGAAACAACCATGTTAATGCTCCTCCACCTCAGAACAAGTTAGTTGAATTTTTGTGCGTGAGACCACCTATTTTCTCTAGGACCACTAATCCAGTAGAGGTGGGTGACTGGCTGCATGCTATCAATAAGAAGTCGGAGTTGCTTCAATGCAATGACCAAGAAAAAGTTTCATTTGCTTCACATCACCTTCATGGCCCCGCTTCTGAGTGGTGGGACAATTTCCGTCTCAACAGGACTACGGGAGAACCAATCACTTGGCTTGATTTCGCTGCTGCTTTCTAGAAGACTCACATACCTTCGGGAGTGGTGGCTCTCAAGAAAAGGGAGTTCAAGACACTTACACAGGGATCCCGTTCTGTCACCGAGTTCTTCCATGAGTTCAATCTTCTGGCCTGTTACGCTCGTGAAGATGTCTGCACAGATGAAGAATGTCAGAAGAAGTTCTTGGAGGGTTTGAATGATGAGTTGTTTGTCCAGCTGATCTCTGGGGTTTATTCTGATTTCTAGAAGTTAGTTTATAAGGCCATTCATTAGAAAGACAAGTACAATAGGATGGAGCAAAAGGAGCACAAGATTGCTCATTTCAAGGCTCAACAGGGAAGTAGTCAGAAGCCACGTCTTGCCATGGGACCTTAGGCAACACCATAGGGAGGATCCTCCTCAACAACACGTCCTCAATGCTAGTTCTACAACAATCCTGGCAGTGGCAACAACAATGGCAACTTCATTCCACGTCCAGCTACAGCTCCGGTTCAGAACCAACAAGTTAAGAGGGAGCAGGGAGGTAGGCCTATGGTGTGCTTCAACTGCAATGAAACAGGTCACTATGCCGATAAGTGTCTGAAGCCCCGTTGCATGAAGACTCCCCCAGCACCAAGTAATCCTAATGCACCAAAAGCCCATGTCAATCTTGTTGCTGCCGAGGAAGCTCAAGCTGCCCTAGATGTGGTTGTTGGTATGCTTCCTGTTAACTCAATACCTGCAACAATATTTTTTGATTCTGGTGCTACATGTTCTTTTTTGTCTAAGAGTTTTGCAGGAAACCATGGGATGGAAGTTGAGTTTCTCGGAACGCCTTTGATGGTTAGTACTCCGGGTAGTCAAGTACCTTCAGCTCAGTACAACCCTTCTGTTACCATGGAGATCCAAGGAGTCCCTTTTCTATCCAATCTCATTCTTTTAGAATCCAAAGACCTTGATGTCATCCTAGGGATAGACTGCTAACCCGAGATAAAGGAGTAATAGACTGTGCCATTAGAAAAGTGACCTTAATTAGTAACCTTGGAGAAAAAGTAATAGACTAATAGGTATTCCCTATTATATATATTGCCTTCTAGAAAATATTTTTTAGGAACAATCGAGCACTCGAGTAGGCAGTAGCCGAGTATGCCCCATCGTCGAGAATGTTCTCAAAAAATGCGGAGTTGTTAGACCAAACCTACCAACAAAGACCGGCGACCTATCTCACATCTAGTACCGGTCACACCCGGTCTATTTGTGAAAAGGTTGCTACGTACGATCTCCTCGTGAACGTTGTTGGCATGATCAACCAGCATGACTGCGAATGGACGTCTGATATGCTTGTATGCTGGGTATGTGAAGTCATGCTGGCCACATGAGATGCACATGTAATAATCGATTCAAGCGCCTCTACGAGTGGTCGAGGTACGACTACACCTAGTCCTCGTGCAGCGTGGTAGCGATTCCACCACCTTTACGAGTGGTGGAGGTATGACTACACATCTGGACCTCGACCAGCGTTGTAGCGATCCCACCACCCCAACGAGTGGTCGAGGTACGACTACAGACCTGGTCTTCGACTAGCGTGGTAGCGATCCCACTATCTCTACGAGTGGTTAGGTAAGACTATACACCTGGTCCTCGACTAGCGTTGTAATGATCCCATCATCTCTACGGGTGATCAATGTACTACTACACACCTGGTCCTCGACCATCGTTGTAGTGATCCCACCACCTCTACAAGTGGTCAAGGTATGACTACAAGTGGTCCTTGACCAGCGTGGTAGTGATCCCACCACCTCTACGAGTGGTCGAGGTACGACTACACACCTGGTCCTCGACCAGCATGATAGCAATCGTCCCACCACTTCTATGAGTCCTCTACGAGTGATCAAGGTACGACTATATGCCTTGTCCTCGACCAGCACGGTAGCGATCCCACCACCTCTACGGGTGGTTGAGGTCTGACTACATACCTGGTCCTCAACCAGCGTGGTAACAATCCTCCCACCACCTCTATGAGTGGTCAAGGTACGATGGATACGACTACACCTGGTCCTTGCTTGACCAGTATGTGTAGCGATCCTACTATCCCCATGCATCAATCTATGTATGTTTTTATATGTATCAAATGTGCAATATTTATTTGTTGATCCTCTGTCCTCATATCTCTACTAGTTGAAGTTGTTTCTTATCGTCCTATTACATTAAGCCCAACTAATCATCGGGTCTCAGAACCATGGCTGGGGACGTCTGGTACTATTGGATTAGTTAGGTGCTAGAGGTTCGAACGACCATGTCAAAATTGGTAAAGTCAAACTACCTAATGTAATGTATTAACTAGCTGTGTAATTGGGAATTGGTTTCCCAACTTCACGGCTAGGGGCTAGGAATTTGCTACTTCAATGTGGTATGTTATGAGATTCAAACTGCTTTTATGGAAAAATTTCCATAAAACTAGCTGGGGGCTAGGAAGAATAGACAACTCTGTTCAGCTGAGGAAACCTCTGGTGAGAGTACTCATTCATTATCACATATAGATATGATTTGCTCTCAATATTTTCAATTGATGTCATGTTACTCCTAAGCGTTTGCTTGGGGGCTTTCTATCTAACAATTGTGTTCTGAGAATTGATTTCCTAAAAATCACATATCAGAGGAATTGGCCTTCTTGAGTAAAACAGACTAGTTGGAGGCTTTATACTAGTCAACATCTTGACTAAATAAAGCTCAAATTGATAATTCTTGTACTTGATTAAAAGACATATACCGGTCCAAAGCCACACAGTAGTCAGAATTTATTTCCGACTACATGGACGCCAGATTAGTGACTTCAAGTCTCATACATATAAGAAGAAGTCTCATGACAGAGCAGAGTCGAAGAGTTGTCTTGTGGTTGCGCTTTGTGTCGACTGGAAGAAACTCAAAACGACAATGCTATAGCATGGATGCATATCTTGCATGGATTTAACAACCTATAGAAGGAAAAAGAAAGATTGAACAAAGTGATGGTTTACCCACCAAGATGACATTTTTTTAACTTCAGTCCAAATTTAAACAATGACCACATTCTCTATCATGGCCAGGAAAGATGATTTGTGGGAATTCCATGCCTACTCGGTATTTCGAGAATGGCTAGGTGATTCTGACAATGATAGATCTTCGAGCGACATGGTCGAGAACACTAGTCTTATTGTTTGCATTGAGGTTAGGGGCTACTGTCAATGTTATAGGTAAGACATACTCAATACTTATTTGTTAGGCTCGACGGGGCCCTCAATATACCAAGTTTTATATGAAATAATGCCTGATCTACAGAAGGTTTCTGGATTAGGAAGGAGAGTCAAAGTTCTACTTGGGCATGATAAGGATTACTCGGATCGTATCCATACTTGGTTCCTAGTTCTACTTGGACAAGGGGACACCCAAGGATATAAATACAAGAACCCCAGGTGGAGGGAGGGGATAGACCAACGGATGCGAATACAAACCAGTACAGATAGACAATCGAAGGCAAGCCTAGACAAACCGAATCTGAAGCCACAAAGGCCAACATGAGGAGTCTAGAGCTACCTCTAATCTCATCGAGTTTATATTTGAGGAAGCAAAGACTAGAATAGATCATCCCAAATATATTGCTCATGTGACAGTGATATATAAAGGCAACACCATACCGGCTATGGCCAACAGGAGTAGGGCTATTACTTATCAGTTAAGGGGCACAAACCTGTATAAAAATCCCTCTGTCCTGTCTCTTTTATCTCAATCTCGTGTATACCTTGGTTCTGACGTCCCTTGTACCCTCCAGATACCGTCTTTGGATATAGCCCATCGACAGCGCCCATGGCAATTAAGAACCGGTTCATGGGAAACCCTAGAAGAATTACTCTGCATACCAGAAGCCAATGTGGGCAAAGGATGGGCTTGTAGTATAGCTTTTTCCCTTTCTAACGCACCCAGGCGAGGGTGGGCGTGATGGAGTTGGGTTGGCCCCGGCTCAAGGGTTGATCAGCTGCCGGATTCATGAGGCGCACGGGAAGGGGGGGGTTGCCCACCCCAGCTTAAGGGTGGGGGTGAAACCTTGGCGTGGAATGCCTTGTTATGGGGAGTTATGGGAAGGGTCCTGTTACAATTCCTTTCCAGTATGTCGTGGTGGCATGTCGGCACACATAAATATGTCTTGGGGTTGTGTCTTGTGGGTAGAGTTGTGCACCTCTGGCTAGAGTAGAACTATTACAATAGCCATACCCACGGTTATGGCCGATCAATCAGCTTCACTGTGATTAGTCTTATCATTAATAATATGACTTAATGGAACTAGTGTTGTTCAGATAGATGGTTGGGCCTGTCGCAATGTGGTGTAGTGTTGGGCAATCATGATTAATATTGCTTAATTTAATTCAACAGTTTTGCTTTCAACTACTGCTTTACAATTGCTTTATGCAAAAGAACCCCTAGCCCCTTGGAAATCCCTGCATCATACCCCTTTCTTTGTATGACTTGCTGAGTACAGTGGGTAGTACTTGGTCATGCTTTATCTTCCTCACCTCAGAGCTAAAGTACTACTTGGATAGACGATACTTGAAGGACAAATCTTCGCCTCTATTGTCAAGGATGCCTACGGAGTGGAGACGCCGTGTTGTGAACATCATGTTATCTTAGCTTAGCCCGCTTTTAGTTTTCCACTGCATTTGTAAGACTTTTATATGTTATGTAAAACATGGATCTATATGTCAACTTTGTTGTTTGTGTACCTTGGCGGGTCCTGGATAGGGGTTTAATGCACATTCTGCTTGAAATTCTAGTTCGTGAATTTTTGGGTGTGACACGGCCCCTCGTGGGCTGTGCCTAGGGCACATCTACTGCATTCGCCCACGAGGAGCGGACACCCGTGGGGTGTGCCTAGGGCACGTCTACCATCTTCCCCCGTGGGCTGTGCTCAAGGCATATCCGCTGTATGTCCTCAGGTGCAGCCCCCCATGGGCCACACTCAGGGCACAATTACTACCTATGATGGGACGCATCATCTTGCAGCGTCCATCAGCAAGTAAGCTGCACATTCAATGCGATGTGATATATAACAACCCAGTGACCTATCGGGACAACATGCGCCAAGACAAGGCATGGGTTGTTTGATTGGATGGTCTACGTCTCCTACCCCATGCCACGCATCGATGAAAGAAGCATATGGGCAGATGGGAGCCGCTACTCGCCCTACCAGCTGAATTGCAACAAGACCGAACACACCTAACCCCTGTACTGGAGCTCATCTATAAGAAACCAGTCCACTGTGGTATCCCCTTACAATTGTAGAAAGAGGACCAAGGTCTCAGAAGAGAGGGGGGCTTCGGCACTGGGAACCGACTGCAATCATTGTAGGATACAACTGTAGTCCGGCCTGAGTACTACCCACTGTACTCAGGAATCAATCGAACATAACACATGAATCGTTCGAACTCTGGCTAGCCAAGTGAGATTCTAGCCACTTCAAAGTGGAGAAGGGTACATCCTCACCCACCTAGAAGAACATCCAAAACCTTATTGTAAAACCACTTCATCATCATCATCATCCACCAAAGAACACATGAGTAGGTATTACGCCTTCGAACGGCCCGAATGTGTCTAAAAACATCTTGCATTCACACCCATTCTTGTTTGATCGTGTGAGCATTGCCTCGTTTCTACACACCCGCTCCCTAGCTGAATCTCCAAGAGGGAGTACTCACTTCCCTGCTAGAGGAGTTCCAAACATGACATAACGAACTGGCTTAGTTCATGTGGTTGGTTGGGCATATTCAATGTGGTGCAGCGTTGTTCAGTGGAGGTTAATCTTGCCTTAATTTAATTAACTATTTTACTATTTTAAACTACAAATTTTTACAACTGCCTTGATGCAAAAGAGCCACAAACCTCCCTTTCCTCCCCGTGCACGATTGCATCATTGGTGTGGCTTGCTGAGTACGGTAGTTGGTACTCAACCTTACTATATTCCCCCTTTTCAGAAGTTTAGTGTCTCTGTGCTAAATATGGAGTTAGAGAACCAAATCTTATACCTAAGTTGAGCATGCTTGTGGAGTGGAGCTGAAGCCCCGTTAGGATCGTCTTTCCGCTAGTGTTGTCTTTTCGTGTGAGGACTAATTGCCTATGCTATAAGTACTTACGATTTATTTACATTTGGATCTGTGTATCGATTTGTCATTTTATGTGCCCTGGCTTGATTTATGAACAGGGATTAAATACACAAAATAGATTGGAAATTGGCTAAATTTTTGGGCGTGACAAGAAACCACATAAAGACCATGATCATTAGTGGAACCTTTAAGTCCCATATAATCCTCTTCTAGATCATTACATTAGAGTTGATGGTCATGGTATACATAAACTTAGCTAAAATTTGGCCAACTTTATAGAGCGACCATAAAAAGAAATCTTTTCATTTGATAATGTTATATTAGTTAGCTTGAGGATCAAATCATTCCACTTGATTAGCTTTTGGCCAAAAATTTGCTCTCCTAAAAGAAACATTTATCAGCGTTGTGCTCATAACCTTTGCCATGATATACTACTTCTTTCAAGCCACATTATATAAAGTAGGGTTTTGATCTATGGGAGCACGTGATCACAACCATATTTCTTCCCAAAATCTTATTTCGGTCCTATTGCCACATCTAAAAGACCCATACCTAAGAAATTGGTCTTTCACTTTCATTAAACATGTTTTCTAGACATCCCAAAGAGTGGTTTACACTTTAAGTATTTATTTCACAAAAGGCCTTGACATATGCCTTCACCATTATACAACTAGAAAAACTATTTGCTTAACAAGAATGTATTTTTAATATAAAGGTTTTTGACACCTAGTTCACCTTGATCATTTGGTCGACAAATGTTCTATTACTTAGTCTATAATTTCTTTTTTGGACATTATTACTAAAAAACATTTCCTATATAGTAATCAAATATTTGAAACACACCTCATAGAATTTTAAAGAAGGATAACATAAACAAGGGAAGGCTCGAAAGAAGTGAGTTTAAGAAGGACATTGTTGACGGTCCTTAGATACTGAATCTGACCATGAATTCCTGCATAAAAGCAAATAAAATGAGACATCAAACATAGCAGTAAGATTTATTATTAACAATTTGCAGGATTATGGTGAAATATTTGTGTGTAGATAATTATGTATGAAAATACACCTTGCATGCGAAGAAACAGATCTCCAGTAAATCAGACATGAGTACACAGATTGAAGGGCCCAAAAATCAGAGCAAACCGACATAATTTAGGCCAATTCACCATGCACCATCATGAGGGCCCACATGTCATACTCAGGGAGAAAGTCAATGGCCAGAGGTGGTTCAGGCGAGCCCTGGTTCAGCCGAACCATCGACGTGGCCCCTCGCTCCCGACAGTTACATGGAGCTTCTTCATTGGTCCCATATGGAGGTTAAGGGTGGAAATTAACTTAGTAATCGTCATTGGACAGCTATGAAAGGAGGAATGAGCTTCACTCTCAATACACGCAACTCAAGTGAAGAACTCTAAATTTCATTCAACGCAACTCTCTAGTAGAGTATTAGAAAATAGGGAGAGAGTGAGGGGAAGTTCTAGAGGAGTGTCGGGTTTGTCGGGACTCTCTTTACTCTTGTACCTCGGCTAATGCTTATTTTATAAAAGTAAGTATTCGAGATTTCTTTTGGTTATTTAGTTTTCTGGTTTAAGTAAGATATATTCTCATCATTGCGAGTTCATCACTTAATATTTATATTAAGTGCTCTAATTCCAAGACTTTGGATAAAGAAATAAGTTCTTCTGCGAGGCTAGAGTGGTAATCAATAACATAGACCTGGTATCTAGGTTAGAGGTTATGTTTGTTTTTTGTGTGCTCCACGGGTTCTAAAGGTTGGCGATAGGTAGTGACAACCCTGTCCGTCCTTTGTAATCCTTCATATTCGATATGTCCTTAGAAAGTCAGTGCCTAAAGCAAGTGAAGATTTTTACCTTAACTTAATTGAAGAATCTTAATCCATAGGAATCCTCTATATCCTAAGCCTTCCATTTAGTCGTTGTCCTTGGACGAACCTATTTCCTAAATTTTACACACATGTTCCCAATTTGATACCCTTGGAATTCTAAGGTGAAGTGCTACAGCGATATCCACGCGCTTGCAGATTTATCTATGACCGTAAAAGTACCAACAAGCATTTCTGACACCGTTCCCTAGGAACTGTTATTGTATTATCTTCAAACCTAGTTCATCCTCATATCCTGTCTTTTCCTTTCTACAATGGAGTAGCTATCTATTCAAAACTTATCCACTCTGAAGGGCGAGTTTAATGAGCCACCACATCCATGAAAACTCATTCTCACAACTGGCTATGAACTCCATCTTGGCTTTATAGCCATGGTTTAGAAGCAATCCTTCTAGGGGTGCTATAGTGAAAACCCCCACCATCATCGGTGAGAGTTCGTGCAATTGTGCTCGTGCCTGACAATTTTAGGCATGGCACAATAAACTCTTAAGTGGAAGTTGTTTCCCTTCTCTCTCACCGAGGGGCCAAAACAATGTTATGCTCATACCGTTAGGAAGATGAATAATGAATGGGCGGAACTCAAAAGCAGGTTCTGTTTTGCTTTCTTCCCATTATCCCGTGTTGTCTTCCTATAGATGGAAATTCTCAGCTTTCCACGGAGCAAAGAGGAATCTATTGGAGTAGCTTGGGCTAGGTTCTCATTATTAACTCAATCTGGCCCAAACTTGTCTATACCCGACCTTGTTGTTGTTACAACATTTTTGTTTGGGTCTATACAAGGAATCTCCTTCGTATCTTGATATTTCCGCCAGAGGTTTGTTTGCACATAAAACCACGGTGGAAGAAAGGGACCTCTTGGATCATATCCTGGAGAACACCTCATTCGTCCTCAGCGAAACCATCCAGAAAATTGAGCATACCCATGAGGAACCCTCAATTGTTGAATCAGAGCCTGTACCTTCTACATCACAAGATTCAAACTTTGAGCCCTCACCCAAACCTTGGGAACTGGAGGAAGAGGAAATTCAACATTCAAAAATCCCTTTTGAGTTCAAGGACGATCTTTTTGAGGACCATGGAAACACCTTGAACTATTCTTGTCAAAAGAGACGACCTGCCCCGGGTAGTACCTTTGAGCCTCTCGAAGAAAATTTTCTCAAGGAGACTATAAGAGAGTTAACTACCATCAAGAGAGATGAATGGTTAAGGGAGGTAGAGTTTTCTTCCGAAGTAATTTGGATCAGGTTCACGTCCTTAACTATTTGATGTCTTGTAAAGGAGGCTACGCTGAATGTTCTCTATAATCCCACTGTCAATGCTAACATCACATACACAACCTTTACATTAACCTGCTTAGGGACGAACCATTAGCACCAGCTGAGAAAACCTTCTAGAGTTCCTCAGGTCCTATCATAGAAGGTTATGGGATTCTATGTGGAGTGCCTATTGTAGGATCGAAACAGAGAAAACAAACCTACCGGGGGGGTGAATGGTAGGGAAAAACCAAAACCAGAAATCTTTTGCAGAATTAAAAGATTACCTTTCACCAATAAAATCAATCTAGAAAAAGAAATCAAACCGTAGCTATTAAAGTCGCCGCCGGTCACACCGTTGTATACTGGTCGGTCAGACCGCCCCTCCTGGCCGGTCAGACCGCCACCACAACCCGTCGGTCAGACCGCCCACACACCTGCGGTCAGACCGTCGAGACCCAAAAAACACCGATAAATGAACTCTCGAAGAACTAGATCAAACTATTTTTACTTTATTGCATCTAAAAGTGTTTACAAAGTGCAACAACAACACTCCTTACCAAAATATCGAACTAAACTCGAAACCATAACTTTCTGTCTTGCAAAATCGATACCAGGAGGCCACACCCTCCCTCTCTATTTATACCACAAAAACCTTCTACTCAAAGTAGGAGTAGAACTCCAATTCACAATAGGACTTAACCTCCTACTCATAGTAGAAGTAGAACTCCTATTCCTAATTGAACACTTCCAATCTAACTTTCCAAATTTGGACTCCCTTCCAAATTCAACTCCAGATATGATCCCTCTCGTATGCCATATAGATTCTCCATCTTCCATGTGCATTATCCTCTAGCCTTTTAGTATCCCGCGTGCTAGACGTCTACTTCTCCCAAGTCGACTCCGATATAACACCGGCAATACTATCCGAGGCCTCAAGCGATACCTGCACATATATGACATAGAAACGATATACCAAGCACAAGTTTGTCCAAACTTGACTCACATTAGCATAACAACAGTAACCACACAGATAGAAATCAACCAGAAATCAAATACACAAAGAAACAATTTGAAACCAAAAAAGTTAAACCAAAACCAAAGTATGCCGGTCAGACCGTGTCGGTCTGACCGACTGGGAGTCGGAGTTCGACCGTGAGTCGAAGTTGGCCTGACCGACTGTGAGTCGGACTCGGCCGGTCTGACCGCACACACACCTCCGATCAGACCGTGCGCATACACTGGTCTGACCGGCGTGTCTAGCCGGTCTAACTGCCACATAAAATATCAAAGCACAAATCCAATGTTTCATCACATAAAATATAAATCAAACACATTTGATTCAACAATCTCCCCCTTGATGAAACCATTGGCAAACCCAACAAAATCAATTGGTTTGATGTTTTGTGAAGCAATCCAAAAAGCATTTCTAATGCAGAAAATTTCAAGGAAAATTCTTTGAATATGAAAATGATGCACAAATGCACAAATTGTCACTTTGTTCGTGTTCTTGTTCTCCCCCTTTTGATAATGAGTTCATCAATTGTAAGCATGGAAGAGCTTTGCATTATATCAAAAGTAACTCAAGTACATGTTTTGCAATAACAAGGTAGAAAAAGTGACTAGCTAATTAACAAGCATGCACTAGAGTAAAAACATTAACTTAAAACATTACAATTAAGATCAATTCAACATTAATGATTCATGATTTCAACGATTTAAAATGCAACATATTCACAAGTGCAAAGACTGAAAGAAAAATCCAAGTATATATACTTATGACATTGATACTCTTTCTCAAATTAATTCCTTCTCCAAAAATAACCAAGAGAACTTTTAGCTCTTTATTTTTGAACCCTTTTTTTACTTTTCTCTCAATTATTGCGGGTACGTCCTTGTCGTCAAGACTATTTCCAAGGATTCGGCACCTTTTTTTATCTCACCGCGAATACGTCCTTGTCGTCAAGATTGTTTCCATGGATTCGGTATTCATTTTTTCTCTCATATAAATAAGCATTTATGTACTCTTGCGGTGATTGGAACAGAAGTATTAATATCAGGAATAACAACTCATAAAGCATATATAAAAGCATTAATCATTCAAACTAAGCACTTGCTTCAATATTGCATATTTCATTAATTCAAGTAAAAGTATTATGTGTCATGTATCACTTAAAAGCAATAGTAAAAGTTCATATAATTACTAAAATGCACATAAGCTAATATAGTAATCAAATTATCTAACAAGCATTGCTAGCAAGCACTAGAATATACTAAAGATATAAAACATAGCTCATCCACTTTTTATTTTCTTTTCCCGTTTTTTCTTTTTTTATCACACCATGCATGAAATAAAAACATGAATGCAAAAGAAAACCAAAAGAAGAAAGAAAATATTCATACAACAAAGAGCCAACAACTCTCCCGTCAACATTAATGCCAAAAGAATGAATAACACCCAATTCTCCCCTAAGAAAAGCAAAGCGAGAAAAATCCAACGGTTTGGTGAAAATAAACAAGAATGCATAACAAGCATATACTCCCCCTCAAATTAACCTCTAATTCTCCCCAAACAAAAATAAAGAAGAAAACAAAGATTTTTTAAAAAACATCCAATTGCCATGGATATCATCAAGGTTCTCAAGAAATAAAATGTATCCACTTGTATTAACCAAAACTACTATCTCAAACACTAGCATATTAAAAACTAATAATCAAGAGAGTAGAATAAAATTATGTCAATCCAAAATTACCTTGATGTTACCGTGAAAAGCAATCGTTGTCTCCACATTGCACACACATGGGGAGTATGCCATCAAAATACCTACGAACAAGAAGATGTTGAGGCCTCCATGTTGGGGTTAGAAATAAGAAATTTTGGAATCCAACACTGAGTCACACGACGAGTAGAACCAGTAGGTACATATGCACAAACAAAATCAGAATCGGACTTACCTAAAACCTTACCTTGTTGCTTCACAAAAGTCTGATTTGAATCATGCAAAAAAATTATCCAGAGGCCGGTCGACCGCCTTGTACTGTGATCGACCGAGCTTGGCTGCAGTCGACCGCTGGCGGTCCCGGCGCAGTCGGTGTCGGTCGGCCGTGTTCCTTGAACCAAAACCCGATTTTTGCCATCGTCGTTTCGCAAAATCATTTTCTCTTTCCTTTTTCTGTTTACGGGCAAGTCTAAAACAAAGTCCAACCAAATGTCCATCTTTTCCACAAAACGAACAAGTGTATTTCTCACGATGATTAGAAGCACAAGTAGAAACAGATGGTTTAGCAACAGAAGTAGCAACAAGAGGTTTTGCAATCATAGCATTGGTTCTGGACGATGATGCATTTAAAGAAGTCATGATGCCAGTAGATTTAAACACAATGGGTTTAGGATCTGGTTTAGTCAAAATTTCACCTCTCGTTATACTCAAAAAAGCGGGGATGCCTAGAAAAGTGAACATAGGGATCAAAACCTAAACCACGGTTGTCTGTGCTAACCTTTGATTGATCCAAAATCATGTTGAGATTCTTTTTTCCATCAGAAAAACGTTGCAAAGAATTTGTTAAGTAAAAAATATCTTGAGTCAAAGTAGCACAAATTTTGCAAGCATGCAAAAGACATTTCTGTTTTCTACAAGTTTGACAAGAAAACACTTCGTCTTGCTTAAATGTCTCTTCCATATGCCTAACATGACCTAAGGCATCTTTTAATTTCAATTCATTAGCAAGACATGGTGAGCAAAGTTTTGCACTAGATTGTTTCAACCTTTTAGAGCTAATTGCATTAAAAATAGAGCTAGCAAACAAGGCAACTTGACATTTCTTTAAAGCTCCTTTTGTTAAAAATAATTCATCAGTCAATCTAGTGTTCATGGCAAAGCTATGAGCAAGACCAGATTCAAATTTTTGAGTTTTCTTAGATTCAATATCAAGCTTCTTGGCATAAATATATCTAATTGACTTAATTTCAGCAAATAGAACCTCACAAGATTTGCAGTCATCATCATCAGAAGCAAGATATCTTAATCTATTATTTTCAGCTTTAAGAGATTAAATAACTACTTCATGTTGATTAATCTTCTTTTCAAATCTAGAAATCTTGTAACCAAGTCTAGCAATAACATCTTGAAGATATTCAACACTAGGAGCAAAAGTTACCTCATTATTATCATCAGAATATTCATCAATGCTACTGGCCATGAAACAAACCCCAGCAATGTTCTTCTTCTTGTCATCATCTTCATCACTTTCAAAATCAACATCACTTGATTCTCGAACTACTTCATATGCTGCATCAATTGCCTTTTGATAGAACTTCTTCATCTTCATATTTTTCGCCTGCTTTTTGTTTTGCTTAGCGTCCTTGGATCCATCTTGAGGCTTTGCCTCCTCTAGTGTACCTTTTCCAGCCTTGGGACACTGAGATCGAATGTGTCCTGGTTGTCCACACTCGAAACAACGGATTGGTCCTCCTCTCCTCCTGGACCTGACATTATTCACAGCTCGAGAAATTCTATTAGCAAGCGATACCAAGTCCTCCTCACTGATTTCCTCCTGATTTCCTCCAAAATTTGGTTGACTCTTTCGGTCTGGCCATCAGTTTGTGGATGGTAAGAAGTGCTGAAATTTAGGCGTCCCCAATTCTTTTTGCAGTTTCTGCCAGAATTTCGAGGTAAATTGACTCCCTCGATCCGATACAATCTTATTTGGCACCCCATGCAAACACATGATTGTTTCTAGGTAAAGCTCTGCTAGCTTCTTCCCATATTAAATGGTATGAACCGAAATGAAGTGAGCAACTTTTGTGAGTCGATCCATGATCACCCAAACAGAATCATGACCGCTGGAAGTTCGGGGCAGACCCGTAATGAAGTCCATCCCAATTTCTTCCCATTTCCACTATGGAATCTTAAGAGGCTGCAACAACCCTGTAGATCTGTGGTGTTCCGCTTTGACTCGCTAACAAACATCACATAAGGCGACAAATTCTGCAATTTCTCTTCTCATGCAAACCCACTAGAACTTTTTCTTAAGATCCTGATACATTTTGGTGCTTCCGGGGTGAATGGAACACTGGGTTTGGTGAGCTTCCCTAAGAATCAGGTCTTTTAATTCCTTATTCTCAGGTACGCATAATCTTTCTCCCAACCAAATTGTTCTGTGCTCATGTTTTGTGAAATTCCTGGCTTTACCAGTTCTCATATTTTTCTTCAGCTCGGCGAACTTGCTCCATGAGCATAGGCTAAGCTTCAAGAGCGGCCATGTACCCGTGTTCGACAATTCCCAAGTTAAAACGTTCCAAAATCCCGTTGCAGATCACTAAACATCTCTTCCGTCCAAGTGACGTTGCAGTAACTCTTCCTGCTCAAGGCATTTGCCACCATGTTAACCTTGCCGAGGTGGTAGTGTATTCCCATATCATAGTCTTTAAATCAACTCCAACCATCTTCGCTGACGGAGGTTTAGATCAGGTTAGGTGAAAATGTATTTTCGACTCTTGTGGTCTGTGTAAACTTCACAACAGTTGCCAATAAGATAATGCCGCCAAATTTTTAGGGCATGAGCCACTACTGCTAGTTCCAAGTCGTGGGTTGGATAGTTATTCTCGTGGGGTCGCAACTGGTGTGAAGCGTACGCGACCACTCTCCATCTTGCATCAACACACATCCTAACCCGTGATGAGACGCGTCATAATAAACTTGAAAATCTTTGGTTTGATCCGGCAAAGTTAAAACCGGTGTGGTCACCATCTTTTTCTTGAGTTCTTCAAAATTTTTATCGCACTTAGCAGACCACTTGAATTTTTCATCTTTCTTTAATAGTTGGGTCATTGGTCTGGCCATCCTAGAGAAATTCTCGATGAACCGGTGGTAATAATCCGCGAGTCCAAGAAAACTTCGGATCTGTGTGACAGTTTTAGGTGGGGTTCACTTGGTGACTAACTCCACATTCGACGAATCGACTACCATTCCTTGAGCGGTTATAACATGGCCAAGGAACTAAACTTTCTCAAGCTAGAAGTCACACTTGCTAAACTTCGCGTACAACTGGTGTTCCTTCAACCTTTCAAGTACCAAGCGTGGATGTCGTTCATGTTCCTCCTTGGACTTGGAATAGATGAGGATGTCATCAATGAAGATTACTACAAACTTGTCCGAGAAGTCTATGAACACCTTGTTCATCAGGTTCATGAAGAAGGCCAGTGCATTTGTGAGTCCGAAGGACATAACAATGCACTCGTACGACCCATAATGAGTGGTGAATGCTGTTTTTGGGAGATCCTCTTCCCTGATTCTTAGCTGGTGATAACCTGATCGCATGTCTATCTTGGAGAACACAGTGGCTCCTTTTAGTTGGTCGAATAAATCATAAATCCGAGGTAACGGGTACTTATTCTTGATAGTAACCTCGTTGAGTGTGTGGTAATCCACACACATCCTCTTGATTTTATCTTTCTTCTCCACAAATATCAACAGAGCACCCCCAAGGCGACGTGCTCGGGCGAATGTACCCTTTTTGCAGTTGCTCATCTACTTGCTTCTTAACTTCTGCCATCTCGTTGGTTGTCATCCTGTAAGGCCTCTTGTAGATCGGAGCAGTTCCCAGTACCAAGTCGATCCGGAACTCGATTTCCCTCTTTGGCTTCATGGTTGTAAGATCATTCGGAAAGACCTCCAGATACTTCCAGACTATAGGTGTGTCTTCCAATTTCTTGGGTTCTTTCTTGTCCGCCATTGGCTCATCCTGATGAGGACATCTCAACCGTGCATGCCTCCTCAAGTGTCAACAACTCATGCATCAACATCAACAATACAAACCAAGGACCAATTACACGTAGTCGGGCAAAGAAACTACAACAAGAGGTTCACCATGGAGGGAGACAAAGACACACCAAACAATGACTACAAAGAAGAACTACTTGAGAGCGAGACTAGTTCAACAGAAGAGTCAGAAAGAAACACTCATAACTTTTGATCCACATTAGTTATGAAGGTGAATGAGTACATTTTAGAAAGCTTATGAAGTCTAGTTTATAATGGCACTAAGATCAACTACTTTGGGTACTACATGAAGAAGTACAACTAGTTTTAGTGCAGACTGGTTAGAAGGTCAACAGTCAGTTTGAAGTCTAAGTTCCCGTGCAGAACTGTACCATCCTACAACATTTCGTGCTGCATGCTACACATGGTTGGAAGCTCCTTTAAGTCTAGTTTTCAACCCAACAAACGGATCATCATTTCGACTTCCCAAGATGGAGTTATTGCAAATTTACTGAAGGCTGCGCAGAAGTCCAACAGCCTCGCGAGACCACTTCGGGAGTTGCTTTCATGGAAGCCTTTTCACATACTCTATCCCTTCAGTTTCATTTCGTGTTTACACCTATCTAGGAGGGTTGTTCCTAGTATAAATACCCTATGTATCTCAGAGATTAGCTAGACTTTGATAATTGAAATACAAACCCCTTTGTTCAGTTGTGTGCTACAAAAACTTGAGAGAGTGATCTCTACCCCTTTGCTCTTGTGATTTCCTTCGCGAGATTACAGAAGCGGCGGCTTCATCCGCTCCCAATTGGTGCTCCTACTCCCTTCAAGGTTTTCCTTGATTGATTGTAAGCTGTGTTGGTTGGTTCTATGAGAGTGTGGTTGGGCGAATCCTCGATTCAGGTTGCCGGTTAAAGACGGTGGTTGGCTTCGAGTTTTATTTGCCAGGTTGCACTAGTTATCGCTGCTTGCAGCAAGTTATCGAGTGGTTCTTCCACTAGTTATCAAGTTCAAGATCCTACGTCGTGAAAATCGGGACCGATACTTCATCATCTGGTATCAGAGCTTTCGTTGTCACGGTAGGAATCTTTATCCCTAGCTACATACTTATTTGTGTTCGTCCTATCCACCCTAGCCATAATATTTGTCATAGCCTTTCCCAATCTGTTTTTTCTAGTGATTGTTAAGTTTCAAGTCCATTAGAGTCTTTGTTTAGTTACTGATCATATCATCCTTTGCGTGTCCTTTTGAGCCTTTTCATATATCTGAAATTCCCCCCCCCCCCAAAAAAAACTCTATAGCCTATATCATCCTTTGCGAAAACTTTTATCCCATTAAGATAGCTTTTGGTTTTGTTGAGTTCTATCCATAATATCGTGCAAGTATCATAGCTGGTCGTGTTTGTATCATTAAAAAAGTTGCAAAAAAAGGAGAAGAGTTGAGAAAGTTGCAAAAAAAAAGAAGAAAGTACTGAAAGAAAAAGAGAGCTACCGGTTTGTTTATGTGCAAAAGTCTGAAATTTTCATCAAGTTGCACAACCAGATTGTTATCCTTCCTTTGGTGCATTTCTTGCTAGGTGAGTTCTCCATAACCCACCACTCCCTAGCAAATTCCTTGTTTGCATCATTCTGAAATTTCGTTTGTGCGTGTGTTGCATTGGTTACATTTTTTATATCTTGTGATCAGCACTAGGCATTGAATCTCTAGTTTGGATTGTTACTTACCTTTACAACATCTAGAATTCAGATTGCTCCTTGTATGTTTTCCCCACCGAGCTCCACAAATAAGCCACTGTAAACTGAGCACCGGTTGTGTATTCGCTGAACCATCACTCTCTTTAACCACCGCACAAAGTACTCTTTGTAATCTGCAAGGAACTCATAAGAGCTTCGATTGGTAAGAGAAGGTGAGGTTGTGAGATTCCACAAAATTTCCAATTCCACATTTTTTTGTCTCCTTGTTGTCACTAACTTTACAGGAAGATGGGTGATAATATTCCAATTGAAGATTGTGTCACAATGGCACAATTCAATGAGTTGAGGCAAAACATGGAGGAGATGCAAAACCGGTTGACACAAGATTTTCAGGCCCTCATGGCTGAAATAAGAGGACGTCGCCAACCTCGAGACCATGCAAGCAACAATGGTGAAGATGAGGAAGAAAGTGAAGGAGGAGCTTTTCCAAGGAGGAATCGAGGTGGTGCACGTGGAAGAGGAAGAGGACGAGGTCGAAGACATGAAGACAACAGTGAATCTGATGATGTGGATGATGATCAATTAATCGTCGCCGATGACATAGAAGAGGCAATCAAGAAGAGAGGTTTGGCAAGCTAAAATTTACCATGCCAAAATTTGAGGGAGGATCTGATCCTGAAGCTTACTTCACATGGGAGTTGAAGGTTGACAAGATCTTTCGCTTGCATAATTACTCGAAAGAGAAGAAATTAGCAATGGCATCTCTTGAGTTCGATGGATATGCTCTGATTTGGTGGGAGCAACTTCTCCGTGATCATGAAGATAATGAAGAAAACCCCATTGCAACTTGGGAAGAGATGAAGCAAGAAATGGGACGATGTTTTGTGCCGAAGCACCATCGGCGTGATCTTTTTGATAAATTGCAGAATCTGAAGCAAGGAAGTCTTTCTATTGAGGAGTATTTTAAGGAGATGGAGAAAGCCATGATTAGAGCTGATGTGTATGAAGATGAAGAGAAAACTACTGCCCGTTTCATGGCTGGGTTACATGGCAATATTCAGCGCATTGTTGAGTTTCAACCGTACCGTCATCTCATTGACTTGGTACATCAAGCAACTAAAGCTGAACGCCAATTGCAGCAAGATGGTAAGAACAACAAGTCTTTGTCTTATGGTACGAGGACTATGATAGGAGGAAACAAGTCAAATCCGAGATTTACTGCTGCACCCTCAACAACCAAAACATCAAGTGGAGGTTTTCGTTCTAATATTCAAGGTGTTGTTGGTGGGAAGAATGCTACTGCCCCAAGCATGAGTGCTAAACCTGCAGCATCTACTACTACTACTTCAGTGGGTTCTACAGCAAAGAGTAGTGGAATTCAATGCTTCAAATGTAGAGGTCGTGGACATGTAATCAAGGAGTGCCCAAATAATCGTGTGATCATTGTGAATGACAATGGAGAGTATGAATCAGCCAGTGACGAGGATATTGAGGAAGAGCAAGATATTGAAGCCCATGAAAATGAGGAAAATATTGGGTGTGAATTTGAGCAAGGTGCTGCTCTTGTGGTGGCTCAAATCTTGAGTGTTCAAATGAGAGAAGCTGAAAATGGACAGCGACATAATCTGTTCCAAACAAGAGCTAAGGTGCAAGATAAAGTTGTGAAGGTGATCATCGATGGGGGAAGCTGCCATAATCTTGCTAGTAGAGAGATGGTTGATAAACTTGGTCTGAAGCTACATCGACACCCTCATCCATACCATGTCCAATGGTTGAATGATTCAGGAGATATTAAGATTGGGTATAAGGTGAATGTTCCATTCAAGATTGGAGAATATGTTGACACCATTGAATGCGATGTGGCACCCATGTCAGTGTGTCACTTGCTGCTTGGAAGACCATGGCAATATGACCGATATACTCAGCATTGTGGGAGAACAAATCAATACACACTAGATTTGAAAGGGAAGAAGTTTGTACTCAAGCCTATGACACCTCAACAAATTATGGCTGAGCACTTGCAGAAGAAATCTGAAATTAGTCCACCAACTAAAGGAGAGAAAGAGTGAAACAAAATGAGTGCCATCCACAATTCGGTGAGTGAGAGCCACAAGCCAAATTTGAGAGGTAAACATAAAGGAGAGGGAGAGAACTTAGTGATGATAGCCACCAAATCTGAAAGGAGAGACGTGAGGAGAAACCCGGATCAAGTCTTATTTGTACTTGTGTGCAAGGACACATTACTTTTAGCTAACGACTTAACATCTATCCCTAGTGTTGTTGCATGTGTTTTACAGGACTATGAAGATGTTTTTCCAGAGGAAACACCTGCTGGACTTCCTCCATTGCGTGGCATCAAACATCAAATTGATCTCATCCCTGGAGCAGCACTTCCAAACCGTCCAACATACCGCACCAATCCTGAAGAAACAAAAGAAATTCAAAGGCAAGTACAAGCACTTTTAGATAAAGGTTATGTTCGTGAAAGTTTAAGTCCTTGTGCTGTCCCAGTGATTTTGGTACCAAAGAAAGATGGTTCATGGAGAATGTGTGTAGATTGTAGAGCTATAAATAACATCACCGTTCGTTATCGTCATCCTATTCCTAGGCTTGATGATATGCTAGATGAATTGTGTAGATCTATGATATTTTCTAAAATTGATTTGAGAAGTTTTTACCATCAGATTAGAATGAAAATCGGAGATGAATGGAAGACTGCTTTTAAAACAAAGTTCGGGTTGTATGAGTGGTTAGTTATGCCCTTCGGGTTGACTAATGCCCCTAGTACATTCATGAGGTTGATGAACCATGTCTTGCGAGAATTCATTGGAAAATTTGTTGTTGTTTACTTTGATGATATCTTAATTTACAGCAAGACATTAGAAGAACATGTTGTTCATATTCAGCAGGTTTTGGATGTGCTCAGGAAGGAAAGATTATTTGCTAACCTTGAGAAGTGCACAATTTGTACAGATCAAGTTGTGTTTCTTGGTTTTGTTGTTTCTGGTTCAGGAATTCAGGTTGATGAATCCTTGGTGAAAGCAATAAAAGATTGGCCTCCTGAAAATGTAAGCCAAGTGAGAAGTTTTCATGGACTTGCTGGTTTCTACAGAAGATTTGTGAGAGATTTCAGCACCATAGCTGCTCCATTAAATGAGTTAACAAAGAAAGGTGTTACCTTCCAATGGGGTGATCCACAAGAGAAAGCATTCCAAGAATTGAAGAAAAGGTTATCCGAAGCTCCCTTGCTTGTGTTGCCAGATTTTACTAAAACCTTTGAGATTGAATGTGATGCAAGTGGCATTGGAATTGGAGGAGTTCTCATGCAAGATGGACAACCTGTTGCCTACTTTAGTGAGAAGTTGGGAGGTGCACAACTGAATTATTCGGTGTATGACAAGGAGTTGTATGCTTTGGTAAGAGCACTTGAGACTTGGCAACATTACTTATGGCCGAAAGAATTTGTTATTCATTCAGATCATGAGGCTTTGAAGTATTTAAAAGGCCAAGTAAAACTGAACCGAAGACATGCTAAATGGGTTGAATTCATTGAAACTTTTCCATATGTTGTGAAATACAAGAAAGGTAAGGAAAACATTGTTGCCGATGCTTTGTCCCGCAAGAATATTTTGTTAAATCAACTCGAAATAAAAGTACCGGGACTTGAAAACATAAAAGAATTGTACCCCGCTGATCATGACTTTTCAGAACCATACGCAAAATGAACAACTGGAAAAGGATGGGAAAAATATCACATACATAATGGATTTTTGTTTAGAGCTAACAAATTATGTGTTCCATATTGCTCTTTTAGACTCTTGTTGTTGCAGGAAACACATGCAGGTGGATTGATGGGACACTTTGGATGGAAAAAGACCTATGACCTGCTAGCTGATCACTTCTATTGGCCAAAGATGAGAAGGGATGTTGAACGACTTGTGCAGAGATGCGTTACCTGTCACAAAGCTAAGTCAAAACTGAAACCCCATGGTTTATATACTCCCTTGCCTGTTCCTAGTGCCCCTTGAGAAGATATTAGCATGGACTTTGTTTTGGGATTACCTAGGACAAAGAGGGGAAGGGATTCAATCTTTGTGGTTGTTGATAGATTTTCTAAAATGACACATTTTATACCATGTCATAAAAGCGATGATGCTTCCCACGTAGCCTCTCTATTTTTCAGGGAAATTGTGAGATTACATGGCATGCCCAAGACGATTGTTTCAGACCGTGATGCCAAATTTTTGAGCTACTTTTGGAAGATATTGTGGGCCAAACTCGGTACAAGGCTGCTGTTTTCAACCACTTGCCACCCACAAACGGATGAACAAACTGAAGTTGTGAATAGAACACTTTCTATGCTACTACGAGCCTTGATAAAGAAGAACTTAAAGGAGTGGGAAGAGTGCTTGCCACATGTGGAATTTGCTTACAACAGGGCAGTACACTCTACAACTAATATGAGTCCTTTTGAAGTTGTATATGGTTTCAAACCACTTGCTCCGGTCGACTTGCTGCCTCTACCATTGCAGGAAAGAAGTAACATGGAAGCCTCCAAGCGTGCATCTTTTCTCAAGAAGATTCATGAGAAGACCAAAGAAGCAATTGAGAAAAGATTCAAGTACTATGCTGAATGGGCAAACAAGCATCGCAAGAAGGTGACATTTGAGCCTGGAGAATTAGTTTGGGTACACCTTCATAAAGATCGCTTTCCAGAGAAGCGCAAATCCAAATTGATGCCACGAGGAGATGGTCCATTCAGAGTGCTGTCCAAGATCAATGATAATGCTTACAAGATAGAGCTCCCTGAAGACTATGGTGTTAGCCCAACCCTCAATGTTGCTGACTTAACACCGTTCTTCGGATTCGAGGAATCAGAGTCAAGGACCACTCCTTTTCAAGAGGGGGAGGATGATGAGGACATCTCAACCGTGCATGCCTCCTCAAGTGTCAACAACTCATGCATCAACATCAACGATACAAACCAAGGACCAATTACACGTAGTCGGGCAAAGAAACTACAACAAGAGGTTCACCATGGAGGGAGACAAAGACACACCAAACAATGACTACAAAGAAGAACTACTCGAGAGCCAGACTAGTTCAACAGAAGAGTCAGAAAGAAACACTCATAACTTTTGATCCACATTAGTTATGAAGGTGAATGAGTACATTTTAGAAAGCTTATGACATCTAGTTTATAATGGCACTAAGATCGACTACTTTGGGTACTACATGAAGAAGTACGACTAGTTTTAGTGCAGACTGGTCAGAAGGTCAATAGTCAGTTTGAAGTCTAAGTTCCCGTGCAAAACTGTACCATTCTACAACATTTTGTGCTGCATGCTACACATGGTTGGAAGCTCCTTTAAGTCTAGTTTTCAACCCAACAAACGTATCATCATTTCTACTTCCCAAGATGGAGTTATTGCAAATTTACTGAAGGCTGCGCAGAAGTCCAACAGCCTCGCGAGACCACTTCGGGAGTTGCTTTCATGGAAGCCTTTTCACATACTCTATCCCTTCAGTTTCATTTCGTGTTTACACCTATCTAGGAGGGTTGTTCCTAGTATAAATACCCTATGTATCTCAGAGATTAGCAAGACTTTGATAATTGAAATACAAACCCCTTTGTTCAGCTGCGTGCTACAAAAACTTGAGAGAGTGATCTCTACCCCTTTGCTCTTGTGATTTCCTTCGCGAGATTACAGAAGCGGCGGCTTCATCCGCTCCCAATTGGTTCTCCTACTCCCTTCAAGGTTTTCCTTGATTGATTGTAGGCTGTGTTGGTTGGTTCTTTGAGAGTGTGGTTGGGCGAATCCTCGATTCAGGTTGTCGGTTAAAGACAGTGGTTGGCTTCGAGTTTTATTTGCCAGGTTGCACTAGTTATCGCTGCTTGCAGCAAGTTATCGAGTGGTTCTTCCACTAGTTATCAAGTTCAAGATCCTACGTCGTGAAGATCGGGACCGAGACTTCATCACATCCTGGCCGGCAATCTGGTTCAAGCTTACTCCCTGCTATAGGGGCATCAGAGATTGGAAGGTAACCACTTCTCCTTCCACATTGGTTAGAATGATGGTGCGCATCGCGTAGTTGATCACTCCCTTGTACCTTGTCAACCAATCCATCCCAAGAATGACATCTAGGTCTTTGGATTTGAGAAGGATAAGGTTGGCTAGAAATCGTGATCTGTGGATTTCTATTGTCACCGAGGGACTATAGCTGATGGACGTCAAACTATTTCCCAGGGTGTGAACCCGCATCGATGTGACAAGTTTCTCTTTTCTTAGCCCATGTTCCCCAACTAATCTCTTGGATATGAATGAACGCGTTGCACCAGAATCTATAGCAGAGACTGAGTTTACAGGGAGCGTACCTAGTGTGATGTGAGGTGCTGCCTGGGCTTCCTCTGAAGTGGCATGGTTGACCCTCACTTGAACAAACTTGGGTCCACCATGCTTAGGCTTCGGACACTTGTCAGCGAAGTGCCCGGGCTTGTTACAATTGAAGTAGACCAGCGGCTTTCCCTCAAAGTCCTTCTTCGGTTGAGCAGGTTTGGCTGGTGCCATCGACGGACACAGAGCGAGATTCTGGTGGGAGTATCCACCGTTGTTGTTGCTGCTGCCACGGTTGAAGTTGGGATTAGGGTTGAAACTCCCCTAGTGGAATGGGCGGTGCTGGCGAACAATCATGGTGGAAGGTCCAACCTGTTGTCCTGGCACGAAGCGGGGCCTATGGTTATTTCCCTGGTTAGACCAAAACTGAGCTGCCTTTCTCTTATGGTCCATATTGTTGCGCTGGTCCTCTTGGCGAATGGCCTTGTTGACCAGCTTCTCAAAGTTGACGTAGTCGCCAGAGATTAACTGGTTGGTCATCTCATCATCGAGGCCAGCCATGAACTTTTCCTGCTTCTCGGCATTAGTGTGCACGTCTTTCGGTGCATAGCACGTGAGCCAGTTAAACTTGTGGAGATATTCCGTCATGGTCCTGTTGGCTTGGTGCAGTGCTCGAAATTCCTTCTTCTTTTGTGCCACTATTTCGTCAGGTACTTGTGCCTTTCGGAAGCTACGACAGAACTCTACTCATGTAACTTCCATCCCTGCCTGGCAGGTCATTAAGTGATTGTCCCACGACGCCGAAGCGGGACCCTAGAGTTGGTGAGTGGCGAACGCCACCTTCTCCTGATCGTTGCACTGCAGGAGGTTGAGCTTCTTCTCAATGGCATGGAGCCAGTCGTTTGCCTCCATAGGGTTGGTGGTGCTCGAGAAGGTGGGTGCGCAGACGCGGAGGAACTCTGGTAGCTTGGACTAGAGCGACTGGGGTGGACCAAACCGGCCGGGTGCCGGGCGTTCCTAGCCCGTTGCCGCCGCCGTTGCATCTTTTGTTGCTGCATCTGTTGATGCTGCTACTACATCTGCTGCAACATGGCAGCCATAATCCGCGTCTGCGTTGCTAGAACTTGAGCAAGCGTCGGGTTCTATGGTGGTGGAGGAGGACTGTTGTTGGTGGCTGTAACATCCTGAAAATCGAAGGAGTGGAATTCGGAACGTGAAAATCGGAACTCACAAAAACCTTTTGGATTAATTGCTTCTTATCGTGTTTATCGTTCTTATTTGCCAAGCTCGTTGCATAAGAGTTCTTTTTGAATTGCGTTGATGTGAAGTTGGATAAAAACCCTAAGCTTTGATATCCCAGGTGGGAGTAATAATTCAAAATATATATTTGGAGAAGGGTAAATACATAATTTTGTGGATTTACAAAAGATTCTTGAAAAGAATATATTTTGGTTTAAACCCTAACGGTGGAAGAAAAATAATAAATATTTGGATTTGGATGATAAAAATATTTTGAAAAGGAAATATGAATTTAGAAATTAATCAAAGACCCCAATTTATTGATTTTAAAAGAAGAAATAAAAATATGAAAAATATATTTTGAAAAATAAAAAGTGGGGAAATGTTTGAAAATATAATTTCAAAATTATTTTGGGAATATTAGAATTTATTTTGAATTTTTAGGGTGAAAGGAAATGGAAATGGAAAATAGGAATTTAAAATCGGGAAAAAGCAAAGGTGCACTTGTTCATTAGCTCAGCGGTGTTCGACCAAAACCGTCGGCCACGTTCGCGCACGCCACGCGCCGAGCGCCGTGCCGCGCCGTACCGGACGCCCTCGCACGCGTGCTCTCGCGACGACACCGTCTGCGCGCTGCCCGCCGCCGGTACGGCCACGCCACTCCGCGGTCGCCGGTCGCCGCCGACGCGCGCTAGGCCGTCGCCATGTCGTCGCCGTACTGCCCGCGTGAGCGCCGCGCCTGTACAGTCCGCAAGCACCGTCCTCGCCGCGCTCACCGTACGCACATACATCAGCTGCAGCTGCCGCACGTCGCGCACGATCTCCCGCGACCGCGCCATGCCGCCGACGCCTGCGCCATTGCTGCCGTCGCGTCGCCCTCGCCGTCGACCGCCTATAAGAAGCCTCCCACCCGGCCCCCAACATCAAAAATACTCCCAGTGCTCACTCGTGCTTTTCCCCCAATTTCCCCAAGGATTAGCCACTACATTGCGCGAATTTTGGGAAGGATCGGAGCTCGGCCGGAAGAACCCTAATTCGACCGCCGGTGCGACCCTCCGAAATTCGTCACCCTCGGCCGATTTCTTCCCGAATTAAAGGTACCATCATCATCCCCGTGCTCTAAACATTATTTCCCTAAGCTTCCCGAGCCAAATGGTCGCCGGATTTTGCTGCCGACGAGCGCCACCGCCGCCGAACCACCTCGCCGTCGCCACCCTTTCCGCCGCTCCCGGTCTCGGCCGAGTGGAGAAATGGAACCCTCGTGTTCCCAAGATGGTGTAGCGCCCTCTTTTCCCTAGCTCCGGCCCTCCTCGCCGTCGGCACCCCCTCCCTCACCGTCGGCCGCCTGTGGAAAACGGAGCAGGGAAAGGGAGGAAGAAGCAAAGGAAGAAAGGAAAGAAAGGGAAAAAGAAAAGAAAAAAAATAAGGAAAAGAAAAATAGTAAAGGAATTAGGGTAAAGGTAAAAAAATTATTTTGGAAATATTTTAGGATGTAAAATAAAGTTTTTGAAATATTATTATCTAGGAATGAGTATAATATTCTTTTTCCTTCCAAAAAGAAATACTTTGTGAAAATAATTTATAGATTAAATTTTTCCTTTTTATGAATTCAAATATTGTCCGACCTCTAAATTGTTATCGAAGTTCACATGAGACCTTTTTAAATATGGGTTAAGCATGAATGTCATTATTCGGTCGTTAGAATTACAAAACCCCTAACAAATATAATTGCAACATTAAAGATCAATTATTGGAGCTATGGAAATTAGAAATCTAATTATTCTAGGATATCTTCAATTTTAGAAACAAAATATATATTTATTACGAGATGGTTTGCTCGGTTTAACTGGACTCCTTTTCGTTGATTCAACTATTAAAATTTCCGAAGATTGAGGTTGTGTTTGGAATCCGCTTTCCGCGATCATTTTGAGATCTCTATCTTTTCGTTGATATTGTTGGATTTTAATTGGATTCAACCCTTCTTTTCGCACGTACGGATAGCGTCCGAAGAAGTGAACACCGACTACGCGGAAGACCCCACTCAACCAGCGTGCGAGCAAGGCAAGTCTTCACCCCCTTTGAACATATCGATCCCAATTGCGAAATGATGTTATTTTAAACTCTAAACATGCATGCTTTACAGAGTTACCTATACTTGTTATGCCATACCTTGCTATTGATTACCTTTAGAATTACTCCTTGTAACTCGCGATGTGATACAAACAACCGAAGCATAACTTCGGTAAACCGCTTAGCCATGCGTACTTAGATTTATGCATACTCATGACTTTATGAAAAAGCTTTGTGCTTGGGCAACTACCTTAGGGAAGGTAGTTGAGATTCGGCATGTGGAGACATGAGCGCCACATGGCCATGATGAATTAAGTTTGATAAAAATTGAAAGTACTATACAAATGTTTTAGATCGGGGCGGCCGGATGATTTGGGTGGATTCCGGAAAAGGCAAGTGCCGACCCCGTCGATTAAGGACCGAGCCATGAGATAGCCGGAAACGAGCCGCACAACCGTACTTCTCGAATGGGTATAGACCTAGCCGACTAGATAGCCGAGCGGAGGCGTATCCTTGCATAGATGGTTCTCTATGATGTGGTTATGGGATGAGAATGAGGCTGCGGCCTTTGTTATGAATGGTGGGATTAAACTAATGTTAATTAAAACTTAAAGATTGGAAATGTCTTCCCTTACCCCGGTGCGCGTAACTCCTCTCACTGCTAGAAAAGGACGGCTAGAGTGCATGAGGGCATAAGTTCATGGAGCGGTACGCCAAAGTGAGGTTATCGAAAGGCTTTGCCGTGACCGTCTCATGTGTTGAGGCGTAGGCTCATTTGTTGGGCTGTCGCGGAGTACGGGTAAAGTGTACATCCACCGCAGGTGTGAGTGAATCAATCTATTCGAATAGCCGTGCTCGCGGATATTGAGCATCGTGACAAGACTTTCGCTTGGCTAGACTTTGAACTTAAAAATGCTGGGATGGGTTTGCATGATGATTTTATTCGCCGGTGGATCAACTTCTCGAGAATACGGGAAGGGGTGGATTCCCGAAAATCATAACGAACCGAAGGCGGGAAGCCATCCTTGGAATCATGATGGATGGTAGTCGAACCGTCGCGGGTTAATGAACTATGAAATTAAAACTTGATTTGGCTAGTCGATAGGCTTGTGAAAAGAATTGTGAAAACCGGCTTTACGCAAAAATAACCCTAGCCATGTTCTTTGAATAACCCTATCATATGCATCAATTCGTGTTGGCTTGCCGAGTACGGTTGGTACTCACCCTTGCTATACGCACAAACCTCCAAGTGATGGAGTTGAAGAGCCGAAGATCCATACGCATATCACCGGAGGACGAAGGGCGACGGCGCATATTAGACCTTAGCCCGGTCGTTGCTGTGGCAATTGACGAGCCGCCGCTCTTTCGCCGCCTTATCTAAACTCGTTTTTATGTTGTATTCGGACCATAAGGTCCTGTGGGATGAACAATGCCTTCGGGCCTATTAATGTAATAATGGTATTGTAAGATTATTCGTGCATGTGCACTTGATTATCCAAAGGTCGTATTCGTGGGTACCAACTACTCGATCCAGGAAATGGTACTATGAACACGAAAGATTCCCGTCTAAAACGGGGTCCACAGAGCTGGTATCGAGCCATGCGACCGTAGGCTAAGACCAAATGGCGCCCTACCCCTAACTAGATGGCTAAAGGGAAATAACCCTACGGTAGGATCAGTTTTAAACTATTATTTCCGAAAATACAAATATATCTTTTCTACATCTATATTTCTTTTTACCAAATGATTATGATAGCTCTCTCCGCTAACCCCAAGTTGCCTATAAAAGCATATGTCAAACCACGACGGAACCCGGGAAGTCACTTCCGCGAGACGAGGGGTTTGTGGTCCAACTCCGCCTTTACTATGGTGCTTGAGGTACCCGGAACCACCCACCTATCACACCAAAAGGCATGGCTCCGAAGTGTATCCAGCTGGGAGGCAGCCGTATCCATAGAAGCCCGCATGGGAAGCGAGACATCTTACCGCTTCCATACTCGCTACCACCGGGACCTAGCGAAGCGGCTATTCAGATGCCTGCGAGGCCTTCCTTCGCCTTAATGCGGAACACCGTGCCGAACTCACAATGACAGAGTTCGTGCATCATCCTTACCACGAAGAGGGCAACCACCTGCACCGTGGAGGCTACCCCCGCTGCTACAACCCGATGGTCACGCGTCTATCGCGTTGGGCGGAGACGAGACGATCGTTACGAGGAGGCCCCGCTCGAGATCAACGATCAGCGATCACGCTCAATGATCCGGTCAACAGCCACCAAGGCCGTGGAGACCAGATAAACATGCCGCGACTCACCGCAGCCAATGGTGCCCAAGATGAGCAACTCTCGGACCGCTACATGGCCCGAGGGGAGGCTCGGTAGAGCTGGAAGAGCAGCTCGGGAAGAGCAAGCGACAGATCAACCAGCTAGAGGAACAATGCGCACTCGTCCCGTCTACACCGCAGTACTTCCACCGAGCCCGTACCATCACCTCCCCGCCCCGTGCCCGACCACTATTACCTTATGACTCCAGCAAGCTTAGATACTTTTCAAGCTATGATGGAGCAAGCTTTTATGTTGAGCACGAGCCCGCACCGTACACGGTAGACCCCACCGCCGCCACATCCATGGGACCCACCCCGAGCTCCGTACCGCACCATCCGAGCCGGATCGGGAGAGGGTAACCCCATCCAGATCTACACCGATACGGAGTCCGAGGCGAGCCCATGGAGATCAAATGGGAGTCTAGCGACACCGACTCAATGGAGGAGGAAGTTCCCCCTCGTCGCCCGACTCACACGGGAGGCCCCCTCACCCGCCGATCGCTCGCAAGAGTACGCGGCCACCGAGTCGGAAGATTCGGCGTGACTCCGAGGCCACCACCTCCGAGCCGTGGGAACTTCGGTTTGCTTCAGCAGCGGACCACCCACTTCCGGCGCTTGGCTCTTGCGGATGGTTGGATGACTAGGCGGGAAGGACCTTCCACCGGAAGCACTTCCTATTTCCCCTTAATTAGTTGATGTAGTTGGACGATATAATTATTATTGCTATCCTGGCATGAAGGACTGTGTGTGTACAGTCCGTGTACCCCCTTATGTAATATGATGAACCTGAGCACCACTTTGCGGTGTCTTAATTCGTAAGCTTATTATTATGTCACCCTGTTTGTTGATTGAAGAATCCCCCTGGGAACTATAACCTAAACTAGTCCGATCTCTTAATTCATCTACCTTCTTCAGATGGCACATCGCCGCAGAGCCGCAGCAACCAACGAGAACCCGCAGAACCCAACCCCTCCACCCTGGCGGAGGTCATGGCTATGCAGACCCAGCTACTCCAAGCGATTGCTAATAATCAAGGAGGTCGAGGAGGATCGAGTCTGGGGGAATTCATGAGAGCTAAGCCGCCCACTTTTTCCACGGCCGAAGAGCCTATGGATGCCGAAGATTGGCTAAGAGTGATAGAGAAGAAGCTAACCCTCGTCAGAGTCCAAGAAGCGGATAGAGTTGTTTTCGCTACTAACCACTGGAGGGTCCGGCGAGTGACTCGGTGGGACACCTACAAGGAGACACGAGCTGAAGACGCCGGCGAACCAACATGGGAGGAATTCACGGCTGCGTTCCGTGAGAATTTCGTGCAGTTTGCATGATGAGGATGAAGAAAACGAGTTCCTGCAGATCGCGTCAAGGGAACACCTCGTACAAGAATATCTAAACAAGTTCACCCAGCTTGCCGTTACGCCACCAAGTGACCAGCGAGCACGAAGAAGAAAAGATAGACAAATTCATTGAGGGACTAAATGACGAACTGAGGGGACCAATGATCGGGCAGGATCACACCAGTTTCCAAAGCCTCATCAACAAGGTCGTCCGACTTGAGCATGACCAAAAGGTGGTAGACAATAACCGCAAGAGGAGGCTCGCTATGGCTCGCCCGTTTGTGGAACGCCACAACGCCCCAAGGGAGCCACCCCGTCCGGATGGAAGCCAAATGTTCCGGCAACCGGACGTTCTCCCGCTTCCGACCATGTCAACGAGTCGGCTACACCTCGGCCGTACGCCCACACCAACCCTAGCCGCTCCAGAAGAAGGAATGTGAGTCGTTTCAATTGCGGAGAATTCGGGCACTACTCCAATAGCTGCCCAAAACCACGCAACGCCCCGTGCGCACGGCGCCAATGCAACGCCCGTCCGAGGAACCCCACCCCGCGGCGGGACGAGGTTCTGCTTCAGACCCCGCTACCCAACGAGGTGCCACCGGTTTCGACGTGGTCGTGAATCATGTGCGGGCGGAAGAAGCTCGGGAGGACCAGAGCGTATTGATGGGTATGTTCTCTATCAACTCTGCACCGCTTAAAGTTTTATTCGATTCGGAGCCTTGCATTCATTCATGTCTTCCCAAGTAAGCAAACAACACCACCTACACCAAGTAGCACTTAAGAGGCCTATGTTGGTACACTCACCGGGAGACATAACCGTACCCCATGCCTGCATTAATGTGCCCATACGGATTAGAGACGTGGTGTTTCTCTCAAACCTTATGGTGTTATCACCCCAAAACATAGATGTCATACTCGGAATGGATTGGTTGACCAAAAATAATGGGATTATAGACTGCAGTCGAAGGGAAGTCACTGTATCCACCCCATGGGGATCACCGATGAGCATAACTATGGATCAAAACCCAAAGCTATGTGAACAAGCTGCGGAGTGTTCACCATGCTACCTCTAGGCGGAATGCCGTAGTACAAGAATACCCGGACGTGTTTCCCGAGGAATTGCCGGAATGCCCCGGATCGCGACATAGAGTTTATCATCGATCTAATGCCGGTACGCCCCATATCCAAGAGGCCTTATCGAATGCCGGTCAACGAGTTGGAGGAACTCAAGAAGCAAATAAGAGAACTACAAGAGAAGGGATTCGTACGCCGGCTCTTCTCCCTGGGAGCCCCAGTACTCTTCGTCAAAAAGAAGGATGGGAGTATGAGAATGTGTGTGGACTACCGATTGAATGAAGTAACTATCAAGAACAAATACCCGCTACCCGGATCGATGACCTATTCGATCAACTTAAGGGTGCACAGTGTTCTCAAAGATTGATCTACGGTCGGATATCATCGTTGAAGATTAGAGCTGGAGATATTCCTAAGACGGCGTTCTCTACACGATACGGCCTATACGAGTTCACGTGATGTCCTTTGGATTGACCAATGCCCCGGCATATTTTATGAACCCGATGAACAAGGTATTCATGGAGTACCTGGACAAATTCGTAGTGGTATTCATCGACGATATACTTATCTACTCCAAGAACGATGAGGAACACGCGGAGCAACTACGACTAATCTTGGAAAAGTTACGAGAGCACCGTTGTATGCAAAGTTCAGCAAATGCGAGTTCGGCTCAAGGAAGTCGCTTTTCTTGGCCACGTGGTTTCAGCCGGAGGAGTAGCAGAGACCCCGCCAAGGTCGAAGCCGTTATGGAATGGAAGGCACCCAAGTCGTTGACGGAAGTTTGGAGTTTCTTGGGCTTGGCCGGTTATTACCGACGGTTTATCGAAGGGTTTTCCACCGTAGCCCGACCTATGACTCAACTTCGAAGAAGGAAAAGAAGTTTGAATGGAATGAGAAGTGCCAAAAGCCTTCGACCAATTAAAAGAAAAGTTAACCACTGCCCTAATCTTGACTTTACCCGACAACCGGAAGGACTTCGTGATGTCTTGTGATGCATCCCGGCAAGGATTAGGAGGAGTATTAATGCAGGATGGGAAGGTCGTAGCGTATGCCTCGCGACAGTTACGACCCCACGAAGAGAATTATCCCACACACGACCTGGAATTAGCCGCGGTTGTACACGCATTGAAGATCTGGAGACACTATCTGATCGGGAACCACTGTGATGTGTATACCGATCACAAGAGCCTAAAATATTTCTTTACTCACTGATCTCAATCTACGACGAGAGCGATGGCTGGAGTTGATCAAGGATTACGATCTAGGAATCCATTATCATCCTGGCAAGGCAAATGTAGTGGCCGATGCGCTGAGCCGCAAAGCCCAATGCAACCACATGGGATTGGGAGGTATGGCCAGCGAACTTCAAGAAGAAATGGCTAGACTCAATCTACACCTGATTCCTCACGGAGGAGTGAACTCGCTGGAAATCCAACCTCTACTGAGAACTCAAATAGAGGAAGCCCAAAAGGGGAATGAGGAAACCCAGGAAATCAAGGAACGCATGGCCGCTGGACGCGCTCAGGAGTTTTCAGTAGATGACAAGGGAATCCTGTGGTACAAGAAAAGAATCTGTGTGCCTGAACGAGGCGGTTTGAGAGGATTGATCTTAAAGGAAGCCCACGAATCGGCATATTCGTTACATCCCGGAAGCACGAAAATGTACCAGGATTTGAAAGGAGAATACTGGTGGCCCAATATGAAGAGAGATGTAGCCGAATACGTAGCCGTGTGCGATGTGTGCCAAAGGGTGAAAGCCGAGCATCAACGGCCACCGACTTGCTGCAATCACTCAAGATTCCCGAATGGAAATGGGACGAGATAGGCATGGATTTCATAGTGGGACTACCAAAACTACGACGTTACGATTCCATTTGGGTAATAGTAGATCGGCTCACCAAGACCGCGATTTATTCCCGTGAAAACTAACTACAACAAAGTGCCAAGCTAGCGGAACTATATATGAGTAGGATTGTATGTCTTCACGGTGTACCAAAGAGGATCATATCGGATCGTGGTACCCAATTCACATCTCATTTTTGGAGCAAAGTCCACGAGGCACTCGGAAGTCATCTCGCTTTCGCACCGCCTATCATCCACGACCGATGGGCGGGCGAAAGGACGAACCAATCTTGGAGGATATGCTGAGAGCTGTGCATTGGATTTCACCAAGGATTGGGAGAAATGCTTGCCGTACGCCGAGTTCTCTTACAACAATAGCTATCAAGCCGTCGAAGATGTCGCCAAACGAAGCTCTATTTGGTCGCCGATGTCAAACCCCATTGATGTGGTCGAAACCGGTGAACGAACCGTATTCGGGCCCGACATAATCAAGGAGGCCGAGGAAAAGGTTCGCCGATCCGGGACCGACTACAAGCCGCTCAATCACGACAAAAGAGCTACGCGGATACTCGACGAAGAGAATTGGAATTCAAAGAGGGTGACTACGTGTATCTAAAGGTCTCACCACTACGGGGAACACGAGATTCAAAGTCAAAGGGAAACTCGCACCACGATACGTGGGCCCATTCTTGATAAGCGCTAGGAGGGGAGAAGTGGCTTACCAATTGAACCGCCCGAGAATCTCTCCGATGTCCACCCAGTATTCCACGTATCGCAACCGAAGAAATGTTTGCGGGTACCGGAAGAGCAAGCCCCGTTAGAAACCATCCATGTCCACAGTGATCTTACCTACCCGGAGCATCCAATCAAGATACTAGACGAAGCGAAAAGAAGACACGAACCAAGTCGTGGCGCATGTACAAAGTACAATGGAACAATCACACGAAGAAGAAGCTACCGGGAGAGCGAAGAATTCCTGAGGACAGTATATCCACACCTATTCAGCAACCGGTAAGAAAATCTCGGGGACGAGATTTATTGTTAGGGGGGTAGGTTTGTAACATCCTGAAAATCGAAGGAGTGGAATTCGGAACGTGAAAATCGGAACTCACAAAAACCTTTTGGATTAATTGCTTCTTATCGTGTTTATCGTTCTTATTTGCCAAGCTCTGTTGCATAAGAGTTCTTTTTGAATTGCGTTGATGTGAAGTTGGATAAAAACCCTAAGCTTTGATATCCCAGGTGGGAGTAATAATTCAAAATATATATTTGGAGAAGGGTAAATACATAATTTTGTGGATTTACAAAAGATTCTTGAAAAGAATATATTTTGGTTTAAACCCTAACTGGTGGAAGAAAAATAATAAATATTTGGATTTGGATGATAAAAATATTTTGAAAAGGAAATATGAATTTAGAAATTAATCAAAGACCCCAATTTATTGATTTTAAAAGAAGAAATAAAAATATGAAAAATATATTTTGAAAAATAAAAAGTGGGGAAATGTTTGAAAATATAATTTCAAAATTATTTTGGGAATATTAGAATTTATTTTGAATTTTTAGGGTGAAAGGAAATGGAAATGGAAAATAGGAATTTAAAATCGGGAAAAAGCAAAGGTGCACTGTTCATTAGCTCAGCGGGTGTTCGACCAAAACCGTCGCCACGTTCGCGCACGCCACGCGCCGCGCGCGTGCCGCGCCGACCAGACGCCCTCGCACGCGTGCTCTCGCGACGACACCGTCCTGCGCGCGCCGCCGCCGCGAGTACGGCCACGCCACTCCGCGGTCGCCGAAGTCGCCGGCGACGCCGCGCTAGGCCGTCGCCATGTCGTCGCCGCTTGCCCGCATGAGCGCCGCGCCGTATAGTCCGCACGCACCGTCCTCGCCACGCTCACCGTACGCACACACATCGGCTGCGTTGCGCCGCACGTCGCGCACGATCTCCCCGCGACCGCGCCATGCCGCCGACGCCTGCGCCATTGCGCCGTCGCGTCGCCCTCGCCGTCGACCGCCTATAAGAAGCCTCCCGACCCGGCCCCAACATCAAAAATACTCCCAGTGCTCACTCGTGCTTTTCCCCCAATTTCCCCAAGGATTAGCCACTACATTGCGCGAATTTTGGGAAGGATCGGAGCTCGGCCGGAAGAACCCTAATTCGACCGCCGGTGCGACCCTCCGAAATTCGTCACCCTCGGCCGATTTCTTCCCGAATTAAAGGTACCATCATCATCCCCGTGCTCTAAACATTATTTCCCTAAGCTTCCCGAGCCAAATGGTCGCCGGATTTTGCCGCCGACGAGCGCCACCGCCGCCGAACCACCTCGCCGTCGCCAGCCCTTTCCGCCGCTCCCCGGTCTCGGCCGAGTGGAGAAATGGAACCCTCGTGTTCCCAAGATGGTGTAGCGCCCTCTTTTCCCTAGCTCCGGCCCTCCCTCGCCGTCGGCACCCCCTCCCTCACCGTCGGCCGCCCGTGGAAAACAGAGCAGGGGAAAGGGAGGGAAGAAGCAAAGGAAGAAAGGAAAGAAAGGGAAAAAGAAAAGAAAAAAATAAGGAAAAGAAAAATAGTAAAGGAATTAGGGTAAAGGTAAAAAAAATTATTTTGGAAATATTTTAGGATGTAAAATAAAGTTTTTGAAATATTATTATCTAGGAATGAGTATAATATTCTTTTTCCTTCCAAAAAGAAATACTTTGTGAAAATAATTTATAGATTAAATTTTTCCTTTTTATGAATTCAAATATTGTTCGACCTCTAAATTGTTATCGAAGTTCACATGAGACCTTTTTAAATATGGGTTAAGCATGAATGTCATTATTCGGTCGTTAGAATTACAAAACCCCTAACAAATATAATTGCAACATTAAAGATCAATTATTGGAGCTATGGAAATTAGAAATCTAATTATTCTAGGATATCTTCAATTTTAGAAACAAAATATATATTTATTACGAGATGGTTTGCTCGGTTTAACTGGACTCCTTTTCGTTGATTCAACTATTAAAATTTCCGAAGATTGAGGTTGTGTTTGGAATCCGCTTTCCGCGATCATTTTGAGATCTCTATCTTTTCGTTGATATTGTTGGATTTTAATTGGATTCAACCCTTCTTTTCGCACGTACGGATAGCGTCCGAAGAAGTGAACACCGACTACGCGGAAGACCCCACTCAACCGGCGTGCGAGCAAGGCAAGTCTTCACCCCTTTGAACATATCGATCCCAATTGCGAAATGATGTTATTTTAAACTCTAAACATGCATGCTTTACAGAGTTACCTATACTTGTTATGCCATACCTTGCTATTGATTACCTTTAGAATTACTCCTTGTAACTCGCGATGTGATACAAACAACCGAAGCATAACTTCGGTAAACTGCTTAGCCATGCTATACTTAGATTTATGCATACTCATGACTTTATGAAAAAGCTTTGTGCTTGGGCAACTACCTTAGGGAAGGTAGTTGAGATTCGGCATGTGGAGACATGAGCGCCACATGGCCATGATGAATTAAGTTTGATAAAAATTGAAAGTACTATACAAATGTTTTAGACTGGGCGGCCGGATGATTTGGGTGGATTCGGAAAAGGCAAGTGCCGACCCTGGTCAATTAAGGACCGAGCCATGAGATAGCCGGGAAACGAGCCAGTACAACCGTACTTCTCGAATGGGTATAGACCTAGCTGACTAGATAGCCGAGCGGAGGCAGTATCCTTGCATAGATGGTTCTCTATGATGTGGTTATGGGATGAGAATGAGGCTGCGGCCTTTGTTATGAATGGTGGGATTAAACTAATGTTAATTAAAACTTAAAGATTGGAAATGTCTTCCCTTACCCCGGTGCGCCTGTAACTCCTCTCACCGCTAGAAAAGGACGGCTAGAGTGCATGAGGGCATAAGTTCATGGAGCGGGTACTGCCAAAGTGAGGTTATCGAAAGGCTTTGCCGTGACCGTCTCATGTGTTGAGGCGTAGGCTCATTTGTTGGGCTGTCGCGGAGTACGGGTAAAGTGTACATCCACCGTGTGAGTGAATCAATCTATTCGAATAGCCGTGCTCGCGGATATTGAGCATCGTGACAAGACTTTCGCTTGGCTAGACTTTGAACTTAAAAATGCTGGGATGGGTTTGCATGATGATTTTATTCGCCGGTGGATCAACTTCTCGAGAATACGGGAAGGGTGGATTCCCAGAAAATCATAACGACCGGAGGCGGGAAGCCATCCTTGGAATCATGATGGATGGTAGTCGAACCGTCGCCGGTTAATGAACTATGAAATTAAAACTTGATTTGGCTAGTCGATAGGCTTGTGAAAAGAATTGTGAAAACCGGCTTTACGCAAAAATAACCCTAGCCATGTTCTTTGAATAACCCTATCATATGCATCAATTCGTGTTGGCTTGCCGAGTACGGTTGGTACTCACCCTTGCTATACGCACAAACCTCCGTGATGGAGTTGAAGAGCCGAAGATCCATACGCATATCACCGGAGGACGAAGGAACCGACGGTGCATATTAGACCTTAGCCCCCTGCGTTGCACTCGTGGCAATTGACGAGCCGCCGCCTCTTTTCGCCGCCTTATCTAAACTCTGTTTATGTTGTATTCGGACCATAAGGTCCTGTGGGATGAACAATGCCTTCGGGCCTATTAATGTAATAATGGTATTGTAAGACTATTCGTGCATGTGCACTTGATTATCCAAAGTCCGTATTCGTGGGTACCAACTACTCGATCCAGGAAATGGTACTATGAACACGAAAGATTCCCGTCTCAAAAACAGGGGTCCACAGTGGCTCCATTGGGGTTGATCTCCCCGCTCTGACTTCCACTGCTGATGCCATCATTGGCGGCGCGGTTGACATTCCTGGTATTCACCATCTGGAGAGGGATGGGCAGAAGGAAAAAGAAAGACAAGGAGAAAAACAGACTGCTCAGAATCCTAAACTTTGTTATGAATTATTCTGTTCTGAAATTTAAACATTACGAAAAGAGAAAAGCAGTTCAACTCCTAATTAAAGGCAGTCATACCACAACCACTTGAAGGTCTGCCGACTAAACCCCAAACGAACAGACTAAACACACAACTACCAAGCAAGCAAACTAACCAAACAAGAAACTAGGGGTAACGTCCTAGTGCTCAGAATGGCTCCTACGGTCGATGGAGTCGATGTCGGGCTCTGGCTCGTCTCGAAGCTCCTCTGAACGGCTGCGGGAGTCCAGCAGGTAAGTCTCACCACTACCGGGTGGTGATGTTTATGATCTGGGTGGAGGGGCTGGGCATCACTGACAGTGAACCTCCATGGCTGCTGCCCACTACTGCTGCTATCGGGCGAAGGTCAGGACAAGCGCCTGAGCTGGCGACGGAGGAGGCGGTGGTGGCACGAACACTGGGAGAGGCTCTGGCGCTGGCGGCGGGTTCTGGTGCATGAGTTGGATGCGCACTGGAGATGTGGTCAAATTCCTTGGGGTGGTGCGGATCCTGGCTCCCCTAGGTAGCGAACGGCCTTGGAGAATAGCATTCTCCCTCTTGAGGCGAGCCATCTCATCCTTGAGCCACAGGATCTCCAGCAGCTTCTTGTCGTTGAGGGCCTTGGACGCCCCATGCAGCTTGGCGTGCATAGTGTCCAGACCCTGCAACACTGTGCACATGCGCCCGAAGGTCATGTCGTTCTCCCCTAATACAGAACGGAAGGTACTGGTGCGGTCGTAGTCGCCACGGCTGGGGTGGTAGCGGTACGCGGTGTGGCGGAAGTCAAGGTCATGGCACTCCCTGAGCCTGGTCATCATCAAGTAGGCGGCCTCCTGGCAGGCGTGCTCAAATGTGCCTCATGAAGCAGTCACCACCATGTTGGGCAACATAGTGGGGATGCCATGCACCTCCAAACTGACTCTGTACGGAAACTCGCCGCTGAGAGGGCGGATCTGAGTGTACTTTGGGTCATTGGGGAACTCGACCAATATAGTCATGCGGCTAGGCTCTGACACAAAGTCTCCCATGCCTTGACCATGGTGCATCGGGGGAAGGCATGACATCTATAGAAGACAAAGGAGGGGAATCAATGCATGCTTAGATCCAAATTAAATAAAGCAATAAAGGACTCAAGTAAATAACCAAGCAAGAAGCAGACTTTTATGCATAGAATATTTTAACATTATTACAAATAAAATACTATCGACCCTACTGAGCAACAAATTAATGAGCAAAATAATTACATAATAATAATAATAATAATAATAATCATGAAAACTTGTAGCCCGCAAAGCCTAGATGCGACTTAATGCATATTCCCAACAATTCCCATACCGAATGCCGAATAAAATCCAATCCGACTCCAACCTTGTCTAGGAAAATTTGCTAAAACCCTAGACTAACCATACTCGGAAAAATCCAATTCGAATAAATGGTTAAGATTTTTCCCACGAAGCACGAAAACAAGAATCCCAAATTTTCCCCGAAACAACTCCAAATGCAAAAGGGGCATATGCATATGAAAGAGTTTCAAAGGGCTCATAGGGTATTACATTTGGCTTATCCTACGGTCAAGGTCGGCTCAGATACCAACTTGTCACACCCAGAAATTCCTACCTAGAATTTTTGAAGCTGAACGTGTAATAAATTCCCGTCCGAGACTGCCTGTGGCAAGACGGGCTTCATCCGAACGAAGGTAGAACACACTGTAGAGGGCCCACATGTCAGCGAGAGGAGGGGCAAATGGAAGCAAAATGGACTTGTGACTGCTTGCGGGACGTCACTTTGCGGCTAGGGCCAAGCGGAGAGAGAGGAGGAGAGTGGGCTAGACTAAGACTGGACAAAGGGAAGGAAAAGTGACTTCTAGGAATTGGATTGGATAGAGGATTTTAATTACTTTTCCATTTAAATTAATCTTTGAAATGATCTTTAAATTTTCATAAATACTTCCAATGCACAAATAATTCCAAGAAAAATCCTAAAAATAGTTAGACACTCAAAGTATTAAAAAAATATATAGATCATTTAATGATTATTTTATTTATTTAAATAATTTCTAAGATATTATTTGTATCATTAAAATTAATAATTGAGCTTTGAAAAATCCGATAAAATTTCGGAGAATCTATTTAATCATGGAGAATTTAATAAAAATTAAATCCACCCATGTTTTATTTATTATATAGCTCAATTTGATGTTCAAACTTTCATAAATTTTTATTCAAACACTTCCTTTAATTATGTAAGAATTTCTAGAAATTCCTTTTTCGTAACGATTTATATTTAGACGGTTTTTAGGGTGTGATAGTCCACCTCTACTCTCCTTTCGAAAACTTTTTGCCCTAGGACTATATCTTCATGAACCATGAAGTGACACTTTTCCCAATTAAGCACCATGTCCTTTTCCTGATACCGTTGTAAGACTTATCTAAATTCTCGAGACAATGATCAGATATTTTTCCATAGACCAAGAAGTCGTCCATGAAAACCTTCATGATTTCCTTGATCATGTCAGAGAAAATAGACAGCATGCACCTTTGGAATGATGCGGGTGCATTACACAACTCGAATGACATTCTGCGAACAGCATACATTCCACAAGGACATGTGAACATGGTCTTGATTTGATCATCGGGATGGATGAGGATTTGATGATAACTGGAATACCCATCATGGAGACAAAAGAAGGAATGGCTTGCAGGTTGCTCTGACATCTCATCAATGATGGCCGGCACTGAAATGATTGTTCCTAGTTGTCTTGTTCAGTTTGCTATGGTCTATGCATATCCTCCATCGCGTGACTGTTCGTTTTTGGATCAATTCATTTTTGGCATTTTTAACGACATTCATGCCTCCCTTCTTAGGCACAAGCTGGACTAGACTTACCTACTTACTGTAAGGAACGAGATATATTATCCCGACATGCAGGAGTTTTAAGACATGTTTTTTGATGACCTCTCTCGTTGCATTATTTAGCCTCCTTTGAGGCTCCCTAGATGACGTACTTGACATGTCTAAGGGAATGCGATGGTACAGAGGGCCACACTGATTCCTTTTAGGTCTTGAAGCGAGTAGCCTAGAACAGAGCGATACTTCTCTAATAAGGCGATGAGCTTGGAAGTTTCGTAATCGAAAAGCTTGTCACTTATGATGATAGGTGACTCCATGTCGCCATATAAGAAAGCATAGTGAAGACCCAAAGGTAAGGACTTTAGCTCAATCGAAGGTCGTGCTGGTGGATCGATTTTGTGCAACTCTTTCATTCTCAAAGATCATCATCCTCTTCGATGAATTCTTTGGCATCTTTTTTGAGGATAGACTTCGGGGATTCAAAAGGAGAAATAGCCAACACTTCCTCGATTGGCTCGGATTCAGGAAGATGTTTTGTTATGGAATTTTTCGATCATGAGATCGGGATGGATATGGTCTCTCTCCCAAGTTTTATGTCTAGGACCCGGTTGTTGGCACATCTAAAATAAGCTTTTCTTAGGGATGGCCGATTATAAGATCGAAGTCTAGGACTTCGAACATGTGGAAGTCTAGGTTAGTTTCGACATTCTTGTGCCTTGTAGGTGTTGAATCAAATGTGTTTGATTTATATTTTATGTGATGAAACATTGGATTTGTGCTTTGATATTTTATGTGGCGGTTAGACCGGCATTACACGCCGGTCAGACCAGTGTATGCACACGGTCTGACCGGAGGTGTGTGTGCGGTCGACCGGCCGAGTCCCGACTCACAATCAAAGCCGACTCGACTCACTCTGGCCTTGACTCGACTCCCGCCTGGCCGACGCGCACTGGGCCCGACCTAAGCAGTACTTTGGTTTTGGTTTAACTTTTTTTGGTTTCGAATTGTTTCTTTGTGGATTTGATTTCTAGTTGATTTCTATCCGTGTGTTTACTGTTGTTATGCTAATGTGAGTCAAGTTTGGACAAACTTGTTCTCGGTATATCGTTTCTTTGTCATATATGTGCAGGTATCGCTTGAGGCCTCGGATAGTATTACCGGTGTCGGATCGGAGTCGATTGGGAGAAGTAGACGTCTAGCACGCGGGATACTAAAAGACTAGAGGATAATGCACATGGAAGATGGAGAATCTATATGGCATATGAGAGGGATCGTATGTGGAGTCAAATTCAGACGGGAGTCCAAATTTGGAAAGTTAGATTGAAAGTGTCCTACTAGGAATAGGAGTTCTACTTCTACTATGAGTAGGAGGTTGAGTCCTATTGTGAATAGGAGTTATACTCCTACTTTGAGTAGGAGGTTTTTGTGGTATAAATAGAGAGCAAGGGTGTGGCCTCCTGGTATCGATTTTGCAAGAGAGAAAGTTAGGGTTTCGAGTTTAGTTTGAGATTTTGGTAAGGAGTGCTCTTGTTGCACTTTGTAAACACTTTTAGATGCAATAAAGTCGAAATAGTTTGATCTACTTCTTCGAGAGTTCATCTATCGGTGTTTTTGGTCTCGACGGTCGATCGCAGGTGTGCGGGCGGTCGACCGACGGGTTGTGGCGGCGGTTTGACCGGCCAGGAGGGCGGTCGACCGACCAAGATAGCTGGTGTGACCGGCCGTTACTTCAATAGCTACGGTTTGATTTCTTTTTCTAGATTGATTTCATTGATGAAAGGTAATCTTTTAATTCTGCAAAAGATTTTTGGTTTTGGTTTTTCCCTACCATTCACCCCTCTCTGGTAGGTTTGTTTACTCTGTTTTGATCCTACAGGTGGTATTAGAGCCTTGTTCTTGATTTGACATCTGTTGCTTTTCTGATCTTTTTTGCCATGGCTGAAAAGTTTTCAAACAAACCTCATATTTTCAATGGAACCGATTTTGATTATTGGAAGAAAAAGTTGGATTCTTACATAACATCTCAAGAATATGATATTTGGCTAAAAGTTGTACAACCTTATGAAATGCCTGAACGCATTGATACTCCTGCTCTCAAATTAGATTTGGAAAATAATTGCAAAGCTTGCAATGTTATTCTTAATGCAATTTCTCGCTCCGACTTTGATCATGTTTCGCATCTTGCTACTGCTAATGAGATTTGGAAGGCTTTAAATGATTTTCATACTGGATCTTCAAACATTAAAGAGTTGTGAAAACACGTTTTCAAAAAGGAGTACATAAAATTTGAGATGACACATGGGGACTCCTTGGATGACTATCTGGGTCGGTTTAACAAAATTTTGAGTAATCTTAGATCTGTTGATGCTTCTTATGAGGTTAACTATTCTCAATCTGAGGTTGCTCGTCACTTCATGAATGGTATTGATATGAAAATTTGGGATGTTAAAGTGACTTCTATTCAGGAATCGATTGACATGGACACTTTGACTTTGGATATTCTTTACACCAAATTGAAAACCTGTGAGATGAACATTCTTTCTAAAAGGAATGATTTGAACTCTTCTTCTTTGGTGTCTTCTTCTGCATCTTCTGATTCTACTTCACAATCAATGTTTGTTGCTTTCTGTGCCATGTCCGATGATACTACAACACATATAGCCTTCTATGACGAATTTACAATGACGTTGGAGATATTCGTCACTAAAGCGATGTGTTTATGATGTTTTACATGAGGCAATCTAGGTTACTAATGAAGAAAAATTTAGCGTCATAAATCCAATTAGAAAACGTCATGTCTTGTTGCAACAAATCTATTAGGACAATTTTATATGATGATAGTTTTGTCATAAATTTTTGAAAATTTTAAAAAAGAAAGAAGGGCCCATTGTCCCATGTGGACACTGTCCTACATGGCAACTGGCTGAGGTTGCGCTTACGTGGCTCTTTTTGACTATTTCTTTGTCGAACGTGTCATTGACCTTGTGCTTACATGACAATTAGATCCAAAAAATAATAAAACCAGTGGGACCCACATGTTAGTTGCACACACAAATAATAAAAAATGGTGGACCCATGTGGACCCACACGTCATCTCACTACCCTCGTCGTAACATTTTTAATGATTTTTAAAAAGAAAAATGTCACATGAGCAAGTGGGCCCCGCGCCACATTGTAACACCCTCAAAAATAATTTAATATTAAATTTATGTTGTAATTGGATTTTTAGAAGTGGAATAAAATTTTTCATATGTGAGAAATAAACTTTTTTGAAAAATATGTAAGTGAAAAAGACCAGACAAAATAGGAATAAATACTTAATAGTTTCTAGAAATTTATGGATTTTTTTGGGAATTTTTGGAGCTATTTAAGTATTTTTAATAAATGAAATTGCATTTCAGAAATAAAAGAAATTGAAAAAGGAGTTCGGCCACTTGGGCCAAAACCCTAGCCCAGCCTCATATTGGCCGGCCAGACAACACTCGCAACCCAGTTGAAAAATCCCTAATATTGGTCGGCCCAACAACACTCGCGCCCAGTTGGAAAATAAAAACCCACCCAACCTCATATTAGCCGGCCCAACAACTCGCGGCTCGTTGGAAAATCCCTAATATTGGTCGGCCCAACAACACTCGCAACCCAATTGAAAAATAAAAAAGGTGTACCATTCATTAGTCAATCCAAAGACCTCCAAGTCTGTATCAAACTCCCACTACGACCAGGACAACTTTCTTCTTTGGTATTACTATGATTGTAGTTTTGCTTTATCAAAACCATTTGAAATTTTTATGGTAATTTTATAGATATAAAATATGTTTGCATGCCGGTTTGTAGAATTTTCTGACCAAATTTAGATATTATTACAATTTTTGTAATCCAATCTAGAGACGTAATGTTTCAATTATCCATAGCAACCCATTGAATTCTCCATTAGATTCTTGTATATGGGATAGAATGAAACATAGGAGCACACATATATTTTTTTTAATTTTTTCAAACCATATTGAGGGTACATGTAGTTCATCTTGGAATTAATTTTGAAAAGCACACAGAAATTCATTTAGTTGTTAGAAAATAGTAGATGACTTCAAAAAATTTTGAAACTTCTTTGAAACAACATAATTGGGGTACGTAACGAAATATTTCTATAGGTTCGTTCACAAGGGTCTATTATGCAATTACTTAGAAAATAGAAAACATATGTTTTTCGCAAAACAAGTGCCAATATAACTTCATATGAAGTAATATCAAGGTAATGTTAAGGTTATGTCCAAATTTTAGGTGCATACGAGTTCGAAAATGTTATACGTTATACAAACTTCAAAGTTTGAGTTGACTTAGATGAGACTATAAGAGAAGTGGAACCATCTGTGAATAACATATAGTCTCACTTTATCGAAATTAATCAAAATTTTTATGGCAATGTTACTGTTAACGACCGAATTTGGTAAGCAAATCCCCAAGTTTGGAGCAAGGGTTGAAGTGGAATTGGAGGAAACATGCAATCTGCGGAAACAGAGGTCGCATCGGCTAAGTTCGAATCGGCTACGGAGCCAATCGGTTGAGTCCGAGTCAGACCAGGACAGCCGATAGCCGATTCCGATTGAAGACCGAAGGTGGAGCCAATCCCGGAAGGAAAGCTTAGATATAATTATTGGATTTGGTTTCCAGAGGACGTTGAAGATATTGCCATTTATGGATAAGGTCCTCTAACGGCAATTGTATCTATAAAACAGGATATTTTGTAGACTTTCCTTTTGTAACGCGGCATGGGATCCCATCCCGGGATATTGTCATACTGTAAATAGTAGATAAGATAGAAACCGTGATCTACACGGATGTTGTTGTAACCGGGTATAAATAAGACCTGAGGGCTTGTTGTAATCAATCTATCACACATCAATACAACTTCGGTGCATCGCCAACCTTTTTGCTTTTACTTTTTCTCGACGAGTTCTTGCTTTGTTCTTGGGCTGCATCGGTTTCGATCTCCAGGAAAGTAATTTCTTGTTACAAGCGGCTTGTGTTATCAAGGCCAGTGCTTCCATCATCATGATACTCTGATTTTAATGTTGCAAACTGCTTAATTTATCATATGTGACATATAATCTAGATCAATGTCTAGATCTATCTCATGATCGGCTAGCATATCTTTCAAGATAATAGCCGACAGAGCTAGATCTAGAGGTTGATTCAGATTATATGGCGTATCTACCATCTCGAGAAATTCCATTAGTCCAAATAGATCTCATGCTTCTTTTGGTACTTAATGTTGCATCTAATCGACCTATTAAGTCACCTTCAGAATTATATAGATCTATTCGGCTCAATGTTTATTATTAGAGATAGTGCGGGGATTTCAGCCTGTCTTACCTGTTTAAATCATCTTTTATGTATTATTACCGTTAGATATATTAGAACTGCCTTTTATATTAAGATCTTAATCTACTTAAATGTGCTAAGCTCGGTATCAATCTTTTAAATCACATTAACAGCCGATTGATCCTGGTTTAACGTATTTAGTTCAGATTAATATCTTTTTATAAAATATATCGGAGTACTAGCCGATTCATTAGATCTACAACATCGGTTAAGCTATAAATATATATAATTATTATCCTAATGTACTTTTAGATATAAGTGATTTATACTGTCTCGGTATGCTACCGATTTATCCCAATCACTTGGTCTAAACATGCATCGGGATAACAATTATATATTTATTGATATCTACAACCGATCGAGTAGGATATAATCTTAACCAAACGTTTGTCTTTTTGTTCCTTGTTGGTTGCAGGATCAAACCATCCCACGCCGTCCAGCGCCGCTCCATCCCACGCTGCCCCGTCCAGCGCTGCCCCGGCTCCTAGTGCTGCCCCGGTTCCCCGCGCCGTCGCTGACACTCGCACTCGCTGCCTCCTGACGGTTGCAGCTTGCATTTACACTTCCTAGCATGGTAAGTGAAAAACTGTTTGTGTTTTTCTGTAAATCTTCTATATAGGCCAGTTCCTTTTGGCAAATAAATTGCTTTTTTGGTATTTTCATGACATGTTTTTAGATGAGGACCCTACTGGAGAATATATTTTTTTGAAAAATAAAATTATGTACAACGAAAGTAAAGAAGAGAAACATAAGAATAAGCAAACCCAACATATACCAACTAGCCGGACCAGCTGGACAGAATTTGATTAATACAGCAACTCTTGCTATGAGTAATTTTGAGCCTGTTTAAAGAAGCCACTTCCATCTGTGCTTTTTTAGTGGTTAAGTAATTTTTCTAAAGAAATATATGGCAGCTTCAAAGACTAATTTGTTCATTAACAGGATCGATATTTTCATATTTAGCAACAGTCAACATATCGACACGATCAAAGGATGTATTCCCATGTAATCCTAATCAAATTTCTTCATTCCTGGTAAATTTACATTCAATGAAGAGATGAAACCAATCCCCTCAAACACCAATTCATCATCTACTGTGTATGTCATTCCCACGAGAACATTACAATATTACATAGACCACATGTCACATGTTGCAAGTTGTTTGCAACCATTCATGATTGGACATTTGACTCTTTGGAAGATGAATATGCTACTACTAAATCCACTTCTCAAGCATACCTGGTCAAAAATTTTGTAATTCATATGCCGGATCATTTTGATTTACCGAAATGAGAACTCCAATAGTTAAATGAATATGCATTAAGTGGTGGGTTAAAATGTTCTCTATACATCAAGCAGAGAAAGAAATACGCATGGTAGTAGTATCTGAGTACATTTTATCTTTGTAATTTATAGGTGTTCATTTCCCGCAAAGATGGTACAATCTATTCCTCAGTGCTGCATCCTGGGAAACCAGATTTGCCGAAGTAAGTTTCATTTGCCGAAGTCAGAGGAGACTACCCATCCATCAACAGTTGGGCCCAATTCACGGGACTTCTTCCAAGGGAGGTGAAGAGGAGCAATCGGCCAATTCCCCATGGTGCCCTTCATACCTGTTCACCAAAACTCAGAAAAGGAGAATTCAGAGGCTGAAAAGCGAAGGACAGGAAGAGGTCCAGGAGATGATCCAGCATTAACAACAACAACGAGGCAGAAAACAGTGGCGCGTCAAGAGGCATACAGCCCCAGCCGATGAGAGCCCAGCTAATAAGGCCAGGAGGGCAGCAAAAGGAAAAGGAGTGGCTTCTGCATCGGTCAATATGGTGTTCATATTGCCGGCCGAATTTGAGACTGTCGAGACCGATGCAAACACCATTGAAGACACCTTGGCCAAGCTAGTACTGTCCCAAGAATAGGCCATCTTTGAAAAACACGAGGGGACCAAAAATCGGCACCTGATGCCCCTATATGTTAAAGGATTCATGAATGGGAAGCCGATGTCAAAGATGCTAGTCGATGGAGGAGCTGCTGTCAACCTCACTCCCTATGCAACCTTCGGGAAGCTAGGCAAAGGAGCTGATGACTTGATAAAAACCAACATGGTGCTCAAGGACTTCGATGGCAACTCATCGGAGGCCAAGGGAGTTTTAAACGTTGAGTTGACCGTCGGTAGCAAAACCATGCCCACAACGTTTTTCGTCATCGACAGGAAGGGATCATATAGCCTACTACTCGGAAGGGATTGTATCCACGCCCCCTGCTGCATCCCTTCTACAATGCATCAAAGCTTAATCCAATGGCAAGGCGATAAGATAGAGATCGTGCCAGTCGACAGGTCAGTCAACGTTGTTAACGCCGACTTAACTTTATGGGAAGTCAACGGCATTGATTGCCTATCTGACAAAGTATGGCAGGCCAATTTTCTGAAGGTGTCCGATTCTAATATGCAGCCAATTGGAGACGAAGAGCCTCAATTGTTACTCTGAGGACATCATGGAGGGCTCGAGCGTCTACACTAAGGACACCGTGGATGACATCAATGACAAACTAGGGCAAGGTTTTATGTTGGCCGATGAGTTGGAAGAGGTTGATATAGGTCCAGGGGATAGGCCTAGGCCGACATAAATTAGCAAGAATTTGTATTCTCATTTAAGAACCAGGCTTATTGATTTATTGTAGGAATATAAAGACTACATTGCTTGGGAGTATTTTGAGATGCCTGGTCTTAACCGATCCATTGTTGAACATCGGCTCCCTATTAAGCCTGGATATCGTCAGTACAAACAACCTCTCAGGAGGTTTAAAGGCGATATGTATGATGCGATTAAGGCCAAAATCACTCAGCTATATGATGCTGGTTTCATTCGGCCATGCCGATACGCAGAATGGGTTTCAGATATAGTTCCATTGATAAAGAAAAACGGCAAACTTAGGGTGTGTATCGACTTCAGAGATTTAAATAAGGCTACCCCTAAGGATGAGTAACGTTGGCTATAGCCGACTTGCTGGAAGATGTCACCTCTGGCCACAAAATCATAAGTTTTATGGATGACAATGCTGGTTATAATCAGATTTTTATGGCTGAGGAGGACATTCATAAAACAGCCTTTAGATGCCCTGGGGCAATCAGCTTAAATGAGTGGGTCGTCATGACTTTCGGCTTGAAGAATGCTGGAGCTACATATGAGAGGGCCATGAATTACATTTTTTACGACTTAATCGGCTTCTTGGTGGAAATCTATATCGATAACGTCGTTGCCAAATCCAAGGAAGTGGAAGACCACATAGCCAATTTAAGGAAGGTGTTGGAGAGAACGAGAAAATATGGCTTGAAGATGAATCCCACAAAATGCGCCTTTGGCGTATCGGCTGGCCAGTTCTTGGGGTTTCTTGTTCACGAAAGAGGGATTGAGGTGATGCAAGGAAGCATCACTGCTATCAATACTATTCAGCCCCCACAGGACAAGAAGCAATTGCAGTCTCTGGTCGGCAAAATCGACTTCATCCAACACTTCATAGCCAATCTATCAAAGAAGATAGAGCCATTCACACCTCTACTACGGCTGAAAGCCGATCAAGCATTCACCGGGGGCAGAGCAGCAGAAGACTTTGGACAACATTAAGGATTATCTCGAGCTCCCTTCGGTATTGATTCCTCCAAAAAGGAGTGTCGTTCAAGTTATATCTGTCAGCCGATGAGAAGTCTATCGGCTCAGTTCTGATTCAGGAGATCGAGGGAAAGAAGAAGGCAATTTTCTATCTTAGCAGAAGACTTCTGGATGCAAAAACAAGGTACTCTCCCGTGGAGAAGTTGTGTTTGTGCCTATATTTTTCATGCACAAAGTTAAGACATTATTTGTTATCCAATGAGTGCACCATAGTTTGCAAAGCCGACGTAGTAAAATACATGTAGTCGGCTCCTGTTCTGAAAGGACGAGTTGGGAAATGGATATTATCTTTAACGGAGTTTGATTTGAGGTATCAGGCACCCAAGGCAATAAAAGGACAAGCCATAGCCAATTTCATCGTGCAACACAGAGACAACTCAATCGGCTCAGTCGATATCATGCCTTGGACTTTAACTTTCGATGGCTCGGTATGCACGAACGGATGCGACATCGGCTTGGTGATAATCTTTCCCAGGGGGCCAAGCTTCGAGTTTGCTTTCTCCATTGCGCCTCATGCCACAAACAATCAAGCCGAATATGAGGCCGTTCTCAAAGGTTTGCACCTATTGAAAGAGGTTGAAGCCGATGCCATCGAAATAATGGGCGATTCATTGTTGGTCATCACCGGTTGTCGGGGAATATGAATGCAAAAATGACGCGCGATGATCTACTATAAAAAATGCCGAGAATTGATGGATAATTTTCGGCTAGTAATCTTAAAACTCATCCCTAGAGAGCAAAATTCAGAGGCAAATGATTTGGCTCAAGGGGCATCGGGATACAAGCCGATGACAAAAGATGTCAAAGTAGAGATTGCAACCATCTCAGCCGACGACTGGAGGTTTGATGTCTACAATTATCTACAAAACCCTTATCAGTCGGCTTCAAGGAAATTATGCTACAAGGCTTTATGATATGTCTTGCTCGACAATGACTTATACTATCGAACGATTGATGGCGTGCTGCTCAAGTGCCTAGGTGTCGATCAAGCCAAAGTTGCCATAGGAGAGGTGCACGAAGGAATCTGTGGCACTCATCAATCGGCTTACAAGATGAAGTGGTTATTTCGGAGAGCTGGATATTTCTAGCCGACTATGCTGGAAGATTGCTTCAAGTATTATAAGGGCTGTCAAGATTGTCAGAAATTTGGAGCCATCCAGAGAGCACTAGCATCGGCTATGAACCCCATCATCAAGCCTTGGTCGTTCAGAGGTTGGGGAATCGACATGATCAGCCAGATCAATCCACCCTCGAGCAAGGGACACAAGTTCATATTGGTACCAACCGATTATTTTACCAAGTGGGTGGAGGCAATTCCCTTGAAGAAGGTTGACTCCGAGGATGCAATCGAATTCGTTAAAGAGCATATCATATACAGATTCAGCGTCTCCCAGACTATCACTATGGATCAGAGATCTATCTTTGTCTCAGATGAGTTTGTTAAGTTTGCTGACAGCATGGGAATCAAGCTATTAAATTCGTCGCCGTATTATGCTCAGGCTAATGGACAGGCTGAAGCTCCAATAAAAGTCTGATCAAGTTGATAAAGAGGAAGATCACCGAGTACCCAAAATAATGACATAGCCAATTGGTCGAATCACTATGGGCTTATCGGATGGCCTGCCATGGATCAATCCAGATGCCTCCATACAAGTTGGTCTACGGCCATGAAGCAGTTTTGCCATGGGAGAATATCATCGGCTCAAGAAGAATTCAGTTGCAGGACGAGTTAACAGCCGGTGACTATTATAATCTAATGGCGGATGAATCCGAAGACCTAGTTTTGTCAAGGATGCGTGCCTTGGAAAAGGTGACTAGAGATAAAGAACGCATAGCTCGTCATTATAATAAGAAGGTTGTGCCTAAGTCGTTTGAAGAAGGCGAGCTTGTTTGGAAGCTAATGTTGCCGATCGGATCAAGAGATAGCAAATTTGGCAAGTGGTCACCTAACTGGGAAGGGTATTTCAAGATCCACAAATGCGTCTCTAAGGGAGCCTACATGTTGGAAGGATTGGACGGAGAAGTGTTTGGAATGGCTCTTAACGGCAAATATTTGAAGAAATACTACCCAAGTGTTTGGATCAATTCATGATTCAGCTAAGTCCTTGCCGATCCATGCTAGCCGATGTGTTGTGGAATCATATACATCGCCTTTAGAATATTTTACCTCCACATTTTCCCCTTCGATTTCTCAAATCGGCTGCGATTAGCCGACAGGTGTTGGATGGTTTTGACTTATAATTTTATCAATGCTGGAGGCAACATTGAGAAAATTAGGGGGGCATACACTATACAAAAGTCAGAAATCAGAGTTGGAGAAGTCAGAATCAGAGTTGCAGGACTTCAAAATTTTTGGGGTTTGAAATTTTGTTTTGAGGCATTCAAGACATAGAAGACGAATAAATCGGCGACATGCATATGATTAATGCTTAAACTTTCAAGTGCAGCTGGCCGATTACAAAGGGTTATGAAGTGTTTACAAAAGTTTTTGACGTTACAAAGACACCTATTACAATCGGCTCAATGAGATAAGAATTCGTTTATAGCTGATATTGCCTTACGACGAATTTGGTTAATGTCCTCGATCACTTTGGCGTCGGCTGCATCACTCCCAGGGATTAGCTTCAGAGCTTTCGTCAGATCAAACAGATACGTTACGGAGGCTTTGATTTTGGATCTTTGATCGTCGATTGCCTTGGGGAGGTTGGCTATGCGTTGTTCTTCTGACAGGATGTCGGCATCGAGCCTAGCAAGTTCAGCCGCTACCTTCTCCTGACATTTGCGCAGCCGATCGAGCGTGGCGTTCGGCTCGCCTTCATGTCATCCAGTTTAGCCTTTTCGGGATGATTGCCTCGTCGATTGGTCTCAATGGTGGCCTCCGTGCCTTGTTCTTCCACCGATCGGCTAGCCTTTGTTTAGCTCTTTTGAACTTGTGTCGATGGGCTTTGAGGAAGGAGGCTGGTGAGATTGTGTCAGCGAACTGATCTGGGAGCTGATCCTGGATTTCCTCGAATTTGTTCCCGATTGATCCAAGCACATCGGCGACTGTGGCGTCAAGGGAGCCTTCTAGCCATTAAACTATGTCCGACAAAGTGGCCCTCAAATCTTCGGCTAATGGGACTAAGGCCTTGTTGGCATCTTCCTCTTCGTCCATGAACTCCTTAATGTCAAAAGGGAGAAGATTGGCATGAGTCTACTCGATGTGGAGGGCGTTATTTAAACAATTTTCATAACGGCCGAAGTAGACTCGACCTAGGGTTGTGTCTGGGGATAAGATTGCACAAAATCCACAACATTATCAATATCGCGGACTTGGGGGCATGTGTTAACAACCAAATTTGGTAAGCAAATCCCCAAGTTTGGAGCAAGGGTTGAAGCAGAATTGGAGGAAACATGCAATCTGCGAAAACAGAGGCCATCGACCGAGTCCGAGTCGGACTGTGACAATCGATAGCCGATTTCAATTGAAGACCGAAGGTGGAGCCAATCCCGAAAGGAAAGCTTAGAGATAATTATTGGATTTGGTATCTAGAGGACGTTGAAGATATTGCTATTTATGGATAAGGTCCTGTAACGGCAACTGTATCTATAAAATAGGATATTTTGTAGATTTTCCTTTTATAACGCAGCATGGGACCCCGTCCCAGGATATTGTCATTCTGTAAATAGTAGATAAGATAGAAACCGTGATCTACATGGATGTTGTTGTAACCGAGTATAAATAAGACCCGAGGGCTTGTTGTAATCAATCGATCACACATCAATACAACTTCAACGCCTCGCCAACCTTTATGTTTTTACTTTTTCTCGACGAGTTCTTGGTTTGTTCTTGGGCTGCATCGGTTTTGATCTCCAGGAAAGGTAATTTCTTGTTACAAGCGGCTTGTGGTATCGAGGCCAGTGCTTCCATCATCATGATACTCTGATTTTGATGTTGCAAACCGCTTAATTTACCATATGCGACATATAATCTAGATCAATGTCTAGATCTATCTCATGATCGGCTAGAATATCTTTCAAGATAACAGACGAGCTAGATCTAGAGGTTGATTCAGATTGTATGGCGTATCTACCATCTCGAGGAATTCTCATTAGCCTAAATAGATCTCATGCTTCTTTTGGTACTTAATGCTGCATCTAATCGACCTATTAAGTCGCCTTTAGAATTATATAGATCTATTTGGCTCAATGTTTATTAGTAGAGATAGTGCCAGAGTTTCAGCCAATTTTACCTGTTTTAATCATCTTTTATGTATTATTACTGTTAGATGTATTAGAACAGCCTTTTATATTAAGATCTTAATCTATTTAAATGTGCTAAGCTCGGTATCAATCTGTTAAATCACATTAATAGCCGATTGATCTTGGTTTAACGTATTTAGTTCAGATTAATATCTTTTTATAAAATATATCGGAGTACTAGCCGATTTACATTATAATCTACGATATCGGTTAGGCTATATAATATATATAATTGTTATCCTAATGTACTTTTAGATCTAAGTAATTTATACTGTCTTGGTATGCTAACGATCTATCCCAATCACTTGGTCTAAACTTGCTTTGGGATAACAATTATATATTTATTGATATCTATAGCCGATCGAGTAGGATCTAATCTTAACCAAACGTTTGTCTTTTTGTTCTTTGTTGGTTGCAGGATCAAACCAACTGGCACACCCGCTCAATCACCAAAGGCGACCAATTTTGGACCTGCATTAGAGTTAAGCAGATCTCCTAGGCCAGCACGTGAAAAAAATTCTCATCAACAGTTACATGCCAAAATTAAGTTATCATGTCAATTTGTAGAATTTTCAGACCAAAATTAGATGTTATTACAATTTTCGTAATATAATTGAGAGACATAATGTTTCAATTATGTATAGTAACCCATTGAATTCTCCATCCAATTCTTGTATACGAGATATAATAAAAAATAGGAGCGCACACATATTTTTGTTGTTGATTTTTTCAAACCTTATTGGGGGTACATGTTGATCAATTTGGAATTAATTTTGAAACGCACACGAAAATTCATTTAATTGTTAGAAAATAGTAGATGCCTTTGAAAAAATTTGAAACTACTCTGAAACAACATATACACAGTCTAATCCATATTAAAAATTTATGTGAATATATTGTTTTAAAATTATTTATGTCTATTTATTTGTAAACTAAAAATAGTAATAAAAAATTGGTGAGGAAATTCTCATACTAGGCTCTCTTTCACTATTTCCAGGCCCAATTCAGCCCAACTTAGGACAAGAGCGTGTGTGCATCATTGAATTTTCATCAATGGATGGTCATGATTCATTAGGTTTCAGTATAAAAAGGAGCAAACCCTAGCCGACCGCTTCACCCTACGTCCTCTCTCCTCGCTCCCTATCTCCCCACTCCTTTCTCTCCTCTGAGCCACCCCCTCCAGTGATTGGCGCTGCTCCCGGTAGCCGGCGTTGCCCTCTCCTGCGCCACTCCGTCCACTGCCGCTCGGCTCCCCGCGCCGCCCGGCCCCGGCGCTGCCCGGTTCCCGCGCCGCCAATCCAGCGACGTGTCGCGTCGCCCCGTCCAGCGTCGCTCCGTCCAGCGCCGCCCGGCTCCTAGTGCTGCCCCGGTTCCCAGCGCCGCCGCCGACGCTCGCACTCGCTGCCTCCTGACGGTTGCAGCTTGCATTTACACTTCCCAGCATGGTAAGTGAAAAATTGTATGTGTTTTTCTGTAAATCTTCTATATAGGCCAGTTCCTTTTTGCAAATAAATTGCTTTTTTGCTATTTTCATGACATGTTTTTAGATGAGGACCCTAATGGAGAATATATTTTTTGAAAATAAAATTATGTACAACGAAAGTAAAGAAGAGAAACATAAGAATTAGCAAACCCAACATATACCAACTAGCCGGACCAGCTGGACAGAATTTGATTAATAGAGCAACTCTTGCTATGAGTAATTTTGAGCCTGTTTAAAGAAGCCACTTCCATCTGTGCTTTTTTAGTGGTTAAGTAATTTTTCTAAAGAAATATATGGCAGCTTCATAGACTAATTTGTTCATTAACAGGATCGATATTTTCATATTTAGCAACAGTCAACATATTGACAAGATCAAAGGATGTATTCCCATGTAATCCTAATCAAATTTCTTCATTCCTGGTAAATTTACATTCAATGAAGAGATGAAACCAATCCCCTCAAACACCAATTCATCATCTACTATGTATGTCATTCCCACGAGAACATTACAATATTACATAGACCACATGTCACATGTCGCAAGTTGTTTGCAACCATTCATGATTGGACATTTGACTCTTTGGAAGATGAATATGCTACTACTAAATCCACTTCTCAAGCATACCTGGTCAAAAATTTTGTAATTCATGTGCCTGGATCATTTTGATTTACCAGAAATGAGAACTCCAACAGTTAAATGAATATGCATTAAGTGGTGGGTTAAAATGTTCTCTATACATCAAGCAGAGAAAGAAATACGCATGGTAGTAGTATTTGAGTACATTTTATCTTTGTAATTTATAGGTGTTCATTTCCCGCAAAGATGGTACAATCTATTCCTCAGTGTTGCATTCTGGGAAACCAGATTTGCCGAAGTAAGTTTCATTTGCCGAAGTCAGAGGAGACTACCCATCCATCAACAGTTGGGCCCAATTCACCAGGACTTCTTCCAAGGTGAGGCTGAAGAGGAGCAATCGACCAATTCCCCATGGTGCCCTTCGGACCTGTTCACCAAAACTCAGAAAAGGAGAATTCAGAGGCTGAAAAGCGAAGGACAGGAGGAAGAGGTCCAGGAGATGATCCAACATTAACAACAACAACGAGGCAGGAAACAGTGGTGCGTCAAGAGGCATACAGCCCCAGCCGACGAGAGCCCAGCTGATAAGGCCAGGAGGGCAGCAAAAGGAAAAGGAGTGGCTTCTGCATCGGTCAATATGGTGTTCATATTGCCGACCGAATTCGAGACTGTCGAGACCGATGCAAACACCGTTGAAGACACCTTGGCCAAGCTAGTACTGTCCCAAGAATAGGCCGTCTTTGAAAAACCCGAGGGGACCAAAAATCGGCACTTGATGCCCCTATATGTTAAAGGATTCATGAATGGGAAGCCGATGTCAAAGATGCTAGTCGATGGAGGAGCTGCTGTTAACCTCATGCCCTATGCAACCTTCAGGAAGCTAGGCAAAGGAGTCGATGACTTGATAAAAACCAACATGGTGCTCAAGGACTTCGATGGCAACTCATCGGAGGCCAAGGGAGTTTTAAACGTTGAGCTGACCGTTGGTAGCAAAACCATGCCCACAATGTTTTTCGTCATCGACGGGAAGGGATCATATAGCCTACTACTCGGAAGGGATTGTATCCACGCCAACTGCTGCATCCCTTCTACAATGCATCAAAGCTTAATCCAATGGCAAGACGATAAGATAGAGATCGTGCCAGTCGACAGGTCAGTCAACGTTGCTAACGCCGACTTAACTTTATGGGAAGTCGACGGCATTGATTGCCTGTCTGGCAAAGTATGGCAGGCCAATTTTCTGAAGGTGTCCGATTCTAATATGCAGCCAATTGGAGATGAAGAGCCTCAATTATTACTCTAGGGGCGTTATGTAGGGCTCGAGCGTCTACAATAAGGACACCGTGGACGACATCGACGACAAACTAGGGCAAGGTTTTATGTTGGCCGATGAGTTGGAAGAGGTTGATATAGGTCCAGGGGATAGGCCTAGGCCTACATAAATTAGCAAGAATTTGTATTCTCATTTTAGAACCAGGCTTATTAATTTATTGTAGGAATATAAAGACTACTTTGCTTGGGAGTATTTTGAGATGCCTGGTCTTAACCGATCCATTGTTGAACATCGGCTCCCTATTAAGCCTGGATATCGACTGTACAAACAACCTCTCAGGAGGTTTAAAGGCAATATGTATGATGCGATTAAGGCCAAAATCACTCGGCTATATGATGTTGGTTTCATTCGGCCATGCCAATACGCAAAATGGGTTTCAGATATAGTTCCAGTGATAAAGAAAAAGGGCAAACTTAGGGTGTGTATCGACTTCAGAGATTTAAGTAAGGCTACCCCTAAGGATGAGTACCCTATGGCTATAGCCGACTTGCTGGTAGATGCCGCCTCCGGCCACAAAATCATAAGTTTTATGGATGACAATGCTGGTTATAATCAGATCTTTATGGCTGAGGAGGACATTCATAAAACAGCCTTTAGATGCCCTGGGGCAATCGACTTATATGAGTGTGTCGTCATGACTTTCGGCTTGAAGAATGCTGGAGCTACATATCAGAGGGCCATGAATTACATTTTTTACGACTTAATCGGCTTCTTGGTGGAAATCTATATCGATAACATCATTGCCAAATCCAAGGAAGTGGAAGACCACATAGCCGATTTAAGGAAGGTGTTGGAGAGAACGAGAAAATATGGCTTGAAGATGAATCCCACAAAATGCGCCTTTGGCGTATCGGCTGGCCAGTTCTTGGGGTTTCTTGTTCACGGAAGGGGGATTGAGGTGATGCAAGGAAGCATCATTGCTATCAAGACTATTCAGCCCCCACAGGACAAGAAGCTAGCTCAAACTGAAATGGGCCTCCAAATGGGTTATGCCTCCTATTTTTAAAAAATTTTATATTATTTTTCAGTAAAAAATAGGCCCTCAAATGGGCTAAGCCCAATCTAAAATAGCCCATTAAATGGGCTAGGCCCAAAAATAGCCCATGAATGCAGCGGATCTCTTGGGCTGACCCATGAGTTATGACGATTATATTGGTCACAAAGTCGTTGCCACATCACATGTCATGTCAGCCGCCACGTGCATGATACATGGCAGCGCATCATCTCGTCGGTTTATGACGTTTTCATCATGGTTTATGACGATTTCGATTTGTCACTAGATTATGACGTTTTCGTTGGTTTGTCACAGAAGGTGTTTAGAGACGCACCTTCTGTGACGATGCAAAATTTTTCACTGAAATGTCAGAGATCATAAACAGTGACGGAAAAACATGTTTTATGACATAATTCAATCATCACAGAAGGCTATATTTTTTGTAGTGTTGTGCACTTGATTTTGGTGGAGCTTGGGACAAGAGTCTTTTGTATGCCGAGTTCTCGTACAATAACTGCTACTAGACCAGTCTGCAAACGGCACCTTTCGAAGTGATGTATGGCAAAAAGTGTCGCACCTCGCTCTTCTGGGATCAAATTGGAGAATGCTAGTTGTTTGGGACTGATGTCTTAAACGAAGCATAATAATAAGTCCAACTAATTTGGGAAAGGTTGAGAACTGCCTAGTCTCGTCAAAAAAGCTATGCCGACAACCATCGAAGAGAGCTTAGCTTTGAAATAAGAAACTATGTGTATCTTTGTGTCACTCCGCTTCGGGGAGTACACCATTTCCAAAAAGTTGGCACCACGATTCGTAGGACAATATCGAATTCTGGAACGCCGAGGAGAAGTCACCTATCAGTTGGAACTCCCTTCCTCCATGGAAAGTATCCATGATGTGTTTCACGTCTCCCAGTTAAAGAAGTGCTTGAGAGTACATGAGGAACAAGCAAGTCCTGACCACATTGAGATTCAAGAGGACTTGACTTATGTTGAAAGTCCAACTCGTATCCTCGAAACAAGCGAAAAAAGAACTAGAAACCGGGTGACAAGATTCTGCCGAGTGCAGTGAAGTCATCATTCAAGAAGAGGCAACTTGAAAAAGGGAAGATTAGTTGAAGGCCGCCCATCCGCACCTCTTCTCCACGCCTCTCGAATCTCGGGTCGAGATTCTATTTAAGGAGGGTAGGTTTGTCACGCCTAACTTTTTCCCCTAGTTTAAAATTCGCCTAAGAAAATGCGCAAAAAAATTGCTAGGAAGTAAAGCAAGTGCAATAAGTAATCAATAAGATTCATTTAATAAATGGAAAAGGCTTGGTGGGATTTTTCTTAAATTCCCCATGTCAAAATACATTAACAGGATTTTTATCAAAATTTTCACAAAAGAAAAACAATTTAAAAATTTGAATTAGGCTAATCGGAATTAAATTCCTAAAGGAAATTCCTTTCTTTTTTCCTTTTCTTCATTTTCCTTTTTTCCCTTTTTCTTCGGGTCATGGGTCATCGGCCCATCTCCCTCGTCCTTCCCGCACGCACCGCTTCTCCCGTAGCCGGGCTGGCCCGAGCCGAGGTCCACCGGCCGCGTGAGCCGCCGCCAAGTCCGGAATCCATCCTCTCGGTTGGGACATTGACAGGTAGGGCCCACCTATCAGTTTCGTCCCCAACCTCTCGTCGGCCTTGCCAGCGCCGCCGCCCCACGTCATCATGCCTCTCGGCCATCTCATGCCATTCCCACGCCGCCTCGTCCCACACCTCATCACTCCGAAGTCCCCGCGCCACTCCCCCACTCCCCCGCATACGTGCATGGGCCGGAATGGCCGGATCCGCAAGCCCCGACCGCCCGCCATTCACGCCACCATACCCGCGATTTTGGCCATGTCCGCACCTCCAAAGCCGCCTATAAATATCCCCCGAGCGTCGGTCGAGGTGCCCCTTGCTTAATTGCGCAAATCCAAGCTCGCCCGTGCTCTCGTGCCAAAAAACCCTAAGTCGCCGTCGATTTCCAACTCCGGCCGCAAAATTCGCGCTCTTCGCCGCTCGCCACGCCAACGCACCGCCATCGTCGCGTGCGCCACATCTTGGAGCAAGCTGGCCACCATTTTTCCCCTAGAATCTGCCACCCTCGCTCGTTGCCATCTTCTTCCTCAAGCCCAGTCGCCGGTGAGAATATCTCCCTCTCTCCTCCCTCGTTTCCTTTTTTCCGCTTGTTCCTGAGCCGTGTCACACCTTGTCGCCGCCTTGCGCCCTCTCTCCCGCACGCCGCTAACCAGCAGGCCCCGCCTATCGACGCCGACAGCCGGTCGACTAACGTTAGCCCTAACTCACACTGGCGCAATAAATCGTTTAATTTCCTTTTTCTTTGTTAGTAATTCACTGAAACTTCTAAAAACATATAAAACTCATCCGAACTCCGTTTGAGTCTGTTCAAGTTGCAGTGGACTCATAAAAATGTCTAAAATCTATTAAAAACAGTTTTATGGCTTGTTTCAGTAGTCTTATAGCTTGTTTTTTCCATGATTTGTTTGATCGAGTATATTCTGGTGCCACCGACACCCCGCTGTACTTCGAAGTAGTCGCAAAGGTTTAGCAAGCACAAGATCAAGGCAAGTCATGTTTTCTTTTGATCATATTGTTCCTATTTTATAATGTCATGTTGATGGGACCTATAGTACTCAACCTAGGTTGTTCATCCTAATTCATTGATCAACTAGGAACTAATATGATTAGATGTTGGGTTTAGGACATGCTTAGCCCTGCCTAGTTCAACTAGCTCATTATTGGGAGAACTATACTACTAGTTTATAGTGACATGAAATGATGGTCATGGACCAATATTACTCTGGTGTAGATGATAAATAAAATATGACCAAATGATGGGTTGTGGGTGCACGGTTTTGATAGACGCACCCATGGCAACTAAGGACCGGTTTGCGGGACACCCTAGAAGAACTAATATTGTGTACCACAAGCCAGCGTGAGCAACGGCTGGGCTTGTAGTGTAGCTTTCTCCTGTCCGACGCACCCAGGAAAGGGTGAGTGTGATGGACTTTGGATGGACCGGGAAAGGTCTATGCGGCTTCCGGATTCACCTAGGCACAAGAGGGGGGCTACCTACCCTGGATTTTAAGTTTGGGGCGAAACCTGAAGTGTGGTGTCGCTTGGTCAGTGAGGGTTATGCGAATGGTCCTATCATAGACCCCTTTTCGATATGTCGTGGTGGCATGTCGGTGCACGGGAATGTGTCGTGGGGCTATGTCTAGTGGGTACAGACGTACACCTCATCAGAGTAGAACTATTCAGATAGTCGTGCTCGTGTTTATGGGCGGTCAACCAGATTCACCGTGATTAGTCTCATTTAAGGATAATTTGAATTAATGGAACTGGTTAGAATAGTTGGATGGATTGGTCCTGTCTCAATGTGGTGTAACGTTGAGCAGAGATGATTAATCTTGCTTAATTAAACTTAAGTATTGTTTTACTACTTTCAACTTAATCTTTGTGAAATGCTCGGCTTATGCAAAATAACCCTAGCCTTCCCTTGAAATAACATGCATCATACCTTCCTTTGGTGTGACTTGCTAAGTCCCATGGAATGTACTCAGTCTTGTTTCCTTTTCCCCCACCTCAGAGTTGGAAAATGAAGCTATAGATGAGTTCGTCGACAAGTAGGCTTGTCACTGCCATCAAGGATGCCCGTGGAGTGGAGTCGCCACGCCACGAGCGTCAAGTCCAGTGGTTTAGCCAATTTAATTTTCTTTTTCTGCTGCATTCTATAAGACTTTTTATATGTTTCTAAGACGTGGATTTTGTATATGCACTTTGTCGTTTGTGTATCCTTGTTGGTCCTGGACAGGGAATTTATTACACATTTAGCTTCGGAAATTTTGGGTAGGAATTTCTGGGTTTGACACACAACTAGAGGAATGGACCGTTCACCGTTGTCGACACTTCATCGCAAGGAGCAGTTACACTTCGGGATGACAGAGGTAATATCTTTAAGGCAAATGGTCATCGTTTAAAAGCTTTCCTAAAACCGGTCGAAAATCTAGATCAGGAGTTAGACGTGGTGAATTTTAGTCAAATTTGACGTCTTTACCAAAGTCCTCCCAGAGATTTCATAGCTGGACCCGTTCCATCCCAAGCCCATCATCTTGAACTCCTTAGCTGAGGGAGAGGGGAGCCAACCAGGGTTCGGCCGAACCCCTTGTTCGGTCGACCCGGGGGTGGCACCGCCAACTCCCAACCTTCGTGCACACAGTCCCCAGGTGGTCCCCTTGTAATCCTCCAAAAAAATAAAGACTCAAGTTAAGTTTTGTTTCATTTACTTTTATTTATTTCCATTATAATGCACCTATTCATTTTAATTCAATACAAATAAAGATTATGACTCTCTAGCTTATGAACCGGTTGAGTCCTTTTTGCTTTCACTCTTTTATTGTTTGATTGAAAGATCTAGGTACACAGACAAGTGTGAGGGAGATCTTACAGGCTTCTTGTCACATACACAAACAAGGTCACCCATACCTATGCTACACCATGACTCTGGAACCCATACGAGAAAAGACGAAGTGACCGGGACCAAGAAGGGGTCGACCAAACCATACGGTCGACCAAACCACCCCTGAGCCCTCTCGTCTTCAGATTCATACAGAGCGATGGTTTTCACATTTCTTCCCTAAACCTTCCTAAATTTTGAGTTTAATCGGTTCTCACTGTTGGAAAATATCTAAAAAATTAAACTCAAGATTAAAATAAACCTGGATGTTCCAACTAGAGTATATTATTTTCCTGGAAATGACTTGCATACTCTTTATTCGTTGCATATCACTTGTTTCTTGTGAATATAGGAACACATGTTATCTAAGTAATTGATGAATGAGAGATTGCCAGATAAAAGTAACTTTGCTCTTTTCTGTTGAGTACTTGGGAAATTCTATGAAAAACGACATAACTTTACAAACTCCCATTGACGCTTTATTTCTACCAAAGCCATATATTGACCTTATTGGCAAACCTTATACATATGTTGATTGTTATTACATAGAGTTTGGTCAAATTGTTGAGACCCTTCTGAGATTATTTTTATACTTTCATGATCAATATCACGTCATCCATCCACCAAATAAAGACTTCATATGCTTATGATCCTCTCTCCAACTATCCATGCAAAATGAGACATGTGCTAAAAAAATGATGATGGAAAAAAGAAGATGTTCACATTGTGGAGATTATGGCAATCGGGTATCTACATGGCAAGCTTATCCGACTGGAGGTAGGGATAGATTGCGCCTGCTATATCTGTAAACCGAACTTGACTTGGGTGTTACGGTTGCCGATAGAGATAAGGCAATCGGCCTACAGTCACGGTTTGGTAAGATTGAGGAAACTAACTTAGAATAAGATAGGGTTTCCGACTTGTAAACCTTTCCTCCCAAGACTATATAAGGGGGGTAAGGGGCGTCCCTTGAGGGATATTCCGATAGGAGATCAGATATTCCAACACTAGATCTGAGATACAACTTCATAAGCGAGAGCTTTAGATCACGAGATCAATAAAGACACTCGGCGGATCGAATCCACCGAAACAGGAGTAGGGTATTACCTCACGAGAGGGCCTGAACCTGTCTAAATCTTCTTCTTCTTCTAACCCATTGTGCTTGGCGATCTTGACTGCGACCCCATAAAATATATTGCCGAAACCGAGTTTCGACAGTTGGCGCGCCAGGTAGGGGGCCGCGCGTCAAGACTTCTTCAACAATCTCGCCGACAAGCGTGATGGGATCTCCTTCAAGACTCGGCGACTTCGCCGCCAACTTCGCCGGCGACTCCTCCCTCGACTCGAATTCGAACCAGTCGGAGGGAACAACCTACTCGGCGCTGTTCGGGCTCTCCAACAGCGCCGAGATCTTCGACAACATCTTGAAAACCAAGATGCGATCCACCTTCTCCGACGACGGACTTCACTCGGCGCCATTCGGATTATCGAATGCCGCCAAGATCTGCGCCAATCTTCTTGCCTCCCGACGGAAGCAATCTACTCGGCCGAAGACCTTTCGGTGCCGTTTGGGTTACCAAACGTCGCCGAGATCTACAATCAATCGCTCTCCCCGAGTTGGCGAGGATCCACTCGGAAGAGCCTCGATCCCCAAGCTCCGACTCGGACGGAACGATCCAGATCCGGTTACCCAGATCAAGGGAGGTCGCTGTCATCCTCCCGTCCTTTGGCTCCTGTTCATCTTCGAGCTCAACGGATACCTCGGCTCCGCCGGCTTCGACAATCTCTACGGCATCCCTCCGACGAAGCCGACAACTCCGACGCCATATGGATGCGAGCCGAAGTGCTGACGTCCTCATGGCCGAGTCGGATGAGTCCGACTCAGCCATGGCCGAAGGCTTGCCGAAGAGGAGCGAGCGAGTGGAGCTTGAACGCAAGACACCAAGAAGACAAACAACGCAAAGACGAGGCGATAAAAGGAAGCAGGATCTCGCGTGCACTGGACGATTCGCCAGAGGCCATCCTCCAAACACCGGTTCGCAACACCAATGTCTTCCACGCCACGCAGAAGCGCTGCCGCCGCACTCACGCTCTTGGATACCGTCATGGAGACGGCTCCGCCAACGTGACTCCTATACTGGATAAGATCAAGACCATCGTTGCCGCCACGGCCAACGGCTCTCCCACCACTTCGGCGCGAAGGCCGACTGAATCCGTGGCCGAAACACCAGACAAGAGCCGGCTCCCACCCCTAAGGTCGGAGACTACAGGAGGCCCGAGCCGCTCGTCAACTAGGCCAAGAGGCCCACCTCCCGAGTCCACGCCAAGGCACCAAGAGCGACGGTCGCCACTCGCCACAAACGACATGGACGTCCGCCCATCCACCACCGAGTCCGCCGCAACAGCCAGCTACCCAACCAAACTAGAAGACCCCGCCGAGTGATCTCGGGAAGTCCTCGACCGCCGCTACCAAGAGCGCGACCGTCGCACTCAGGAAGATCGGAGGGGATCACCTGATAGCGGCGACGATGGAGTACCGGCCTTCACTCGGGAGCTTCGCCGAGTGCATTGGCCGAGTGGCTTTAAGCCCACCGGGATAGAAAGGTACGATGGCAAAACCGACCCCGAATCTTGGTTAACCGTATATACCCTTGCCATCCGAGCCGCAGTGGCGACAACAAAGCCATGGCGAACTACTCGCCCGTGGCCCTCGCAAACTCGGCCGAAATTGGCTCACCACCGCCAAGAGGCTCAATCGGCTCGTGGAGCGAGCCGAGGGACCACTTCATCGCCAACTTCCAAGGCACCTTCGAGAGGCCCAGCACGCACTTCGACCTTTACAATGTCATCCGAAGCCGGACGAGCCTCGAAGGATTACATTCGTCGCTTCTCCGAGAAGCGCAACAAGATCCCGAACATCACCGATGACATCATCATCGCCGCCTTCCGAAGAGAGTCCGTGATGAGCCGCTTATCGGCAAGTTCGGACGCAAGCCACCGAAGACGGTGAAGCGATGTTTGAGACGGCGAATTCATACGCCAAATCAAACGACGCCATCAAGGCCGCCCGTCAAGATCGGCCCGACGAAGAGAGGACAAGCAAGGGAGGAAGCCGAAATCCTAAGAAGGATGGCGGCAACAACAAAGCAACTGTGGCCCGAAAGATCGCAAGCGCCGATCCGAAGACCCGTGGCCGCAACCTCCAATACTCAACGCCGTCCCGAGTCGCCGCCTACGACGCCATCATGAACGCCCAGTGCACCCACCATCCAAATCACAAGCACGCGGCAAAAGGATCTTTATCTACAAGCGGCCAATAAGACGCGGCGCAGCTCAACAAGAAGCCGACTGACGAGGCTGGCCCGTCCGGCGCCAAGAAGAACAACGCGGCTGAGAATGCCGAACCTTTTCAAGATCCAGTGGGGGAGCTCAACCACATCTTCGGGGGCCCGTTAGCTTATGAATCCAAGAGGAAACAGAAGCTAACTGACCGGGAGGTCAACGCGGCTCAACCTGAAGTCCCTCAATATCTGCGATGGTCGGAGGTGGCCATCACCTTGACCGCTCGGATCATCCCGACCGAGTGGTCCACCCGGGACGCTATCCACTCGTCCCGGACCCCGTAGTCCGCAACATCGGCTTAAGCGCGTCCTCATCGACGGGGTAGCGCCCTCAACATCCCGTTTGCCAAGACTATGGATGAAATGCGATCCCGAGGGCCGAACTCAAAGCAAGCTCGCCCCTTCCACGGAGTTATCCCGGGCTATCTTCAACACCACTCGGGCATATCTCTCTCCCGAGTCACCTTCGGAGCCCGAGAGAATTTCCGAACGGAGAACGTCACCTTCGAGGTGGCCGACTTGAAACGGCATATCATGCCATCATCGGAAGGCCTGCGCTTGCCAAGTTCATGGCGATCCCTCACTACACTTATCTTTGCATGAAGATGCCGGGTCCCAACGGCGTCATCACTCTTCGCAGCGACGTGAAGCAAGCCTTCACCTGCGACAAGGAGAGCTGCGACATGGCCCAATCTCGCGAGAGATTACGTGGCCAACAAGAAGTCCGATTGGCTGCATCAACCGGCAGAGGCGAAGTCCCCGTGAAGAAGATAGCCAAATCGGATCCGGCGACGCCAAGACCAAGAAGATCTCCCTTGATTCGTCTGATCCCTCCAAAACTGCTGTAATCGGCGCCGACCTAGATCCTAAATAGGAAAGCGCGCTCGTCACCTTCCTCCAAAATAATAAAGATGTTTTTGCTTGGAAACCATCTGATATGCCTGGAATTCCTAGGGAGGTGATCGAGCACTCTTTGAACGTCAAAGATGACGCCAAACCAATAAAACAACGATTACGCAGTTCGCACAGATCGAAAAGACGCGATCAAAGAAGAACTTGCAAAGCTCTTGGCCGCGGCTTCATTAAAGAAGTCCTTCATCTCGACTGGCTAGCCAATCCGGTCTTGGTCCGCAAGAAGACGGGGCAATGGCGCATGTGCGTCGATTACACCGACCTCAACAAAGCCTGCCCCAAAGATCCATTCGGGCTACCTCGTATCGACCAAGTTGTCGACTCAACACTGGCTGCGAACTCCCGAGCTTCTTGGATTGTTACTCGGGCTATCACCGATCAGCTGAAAGAATCCGACCGCTTGAAGACATCTTTCATCACGCCGTTCGGGGCCTACGTACATCACCATGCCTTTCGGCTGAAGAACGCCGGAGCTACATACCAACGCATGATCCAAAGATGCTTCCAGACGCAGATCGGCAAAAACGTTGAAGCTTATGTCGACGATGTTGTCATCAAGACCAAGCGAAAGAAGATCTGATCGCCGACTTAGAAGAAACCTTTGCAAACATCCGGGCCTTCGAATGAAGTTGAACCCGGAGAAGTGCACCTTCGGCGTCCCATCGTGCAACCGCTCGGCTTCATGGTATCACATCGCGGCATTGAAGCAAACCCGAGAAGATCAACGCCATCTTAAACATGAAGCCCCGAGTAATCGAAAGACGTCCAAAAGCTCACGGCTGCATGGCGGCGCTAAGCCGCTTCATATCCCAACTCGCGAACGAGGCATGCCCTTCTTCGACGCTGAAAAGACAGATGACTTCCGGTGGACCACGTGAGCCGACAAGGCCTTTGAAGATTTCAAAGAATTCCTTACCACGCCACCCGTCCCGGCTTCACCTCGGCCCCAGGAACCCCTCTTGCCGTACGTCTCCCACTCACCAAGTGGTCGCACGGTACTTGTGGTTGAACGAGAAGAAGAAGGACGGGCCCGAAGATTCAAAGGCCAATTTACTTTGTCAAGTATTGGCAGGAGCCAAAATCCGATACCCCGTGTACAAAAATTGCTTTATGGTGTTCTAATAACCGCGAGGAAATTGGCACACTACTTTCGTGGTCACTCGGTCACCGTCATCACCTCTTTTCCACTCGGCGACGTCATCCACAACCGCGAGGCAACCGGGCGCATCGCCAAGTGGGCCCCGGAACCGATGCCGCCGGACTTAACTTTAAGCCCGGGACGTCCGTTAAGTCACAAGCCTTAGCGGACTTCCGGCCGAGTGGATCGAACAGCAAGAGCACGTACCTCGGGAAGACCTCCACTTGGACCATGCACTTCGACGGATCCAAGAGGATCACCGGCTTGGGAGCAGGAGTTGTGCCGATCTCCCGACCGGGGAAAGGCTAAGATATGCCCTTCACCTCCACTTCTCCGCCTCACACAACGTCGCCGAATACGAAGCTCTCTTACATGGATGCGCCTTGCCTCACTCGGGATTCGTCGACTTATTGTGAAAGGCGACTCCCAGTGGTCGTCAATCAAGTGATGAAAGACTGGTCTTGCTTAAACGACACTATGGAGGCCTACGACAAGAGGTCCGCAAGCTTGAGGACAAGTTTGACGGACTCGAACTCTCACATGTCTTGAGACATAACAACGAAGCCGCCGATGAGCTAGCACAGTTCTGATCTAAGCGCGAAGCCGCTCCAACAGATGTCTTTGTCGAACATCTCTACGAGCCAACCGTCACGGCAAAGACAGCTCCCAACGAGCAAACCACGAACGAAGTCACCACGATCGATACCGACCGGAGGACGCCGCTCATCAAATTCTTAACTCAAGCAAGAGCCGGGATGACCGGGATGAAGCGTAACGCGTCCGGGCGTTGCCAAGCGTACGTCATGGTCGACTCCGATTTATACAAGAGAAGCCCCTCTGGAATTCTAATGAGATGCATCACACCCGAAGAAGGGAAACAATTGCTCCAAGATATCCACTCGGGCATATGCGGAAGCCACGCGGCCGCACGCACTCTAGTCGGCAAAGCTTACAGGCAAGGATTCTTCGCTCACCGCGGTCTCCGACGCGGATAAAGTCGTAAGAACTGCGAAGGATGCCGTTTTTGCCCGACAAAGCCATGTCCCGCCCAGAGCTTCAAACAATCCCACTTTCCCCGGCCGTTTGCGTATGGGGCTGGACATGGTTGGCCCCTTCAAAAAAGCTCCAGGAGGTTTCACACACCTCTTCGTCGCAATCGACAAGTTCTCCAAGTGGATTGAAGCCAAGCCGGTTGCCACAATCACCGCCGACAAAGCACGGGATTTTTCCTCAACTTCATGCACCGCTTCGCGTCCCAAACGAATCATAACCGATAATGGGACTCAATTCACGGGAGGCATCTTCAAGGAATTCTGCGAAGACTTCGGAATCAAGATCTGCTATGCATCAGTAGCTCACCCCAAAAGCAATGGACAAGTCGAGCGAGCAAACGGCATGGTCCTTCAAGGCATCAAGGCTCGCGTCTTCGACCGGCTAAGCCCTTACGCCGGCAAGTGGGTCCAAGAACTTCCCTCGGTTCTATGGTCGCGCGAACTACACCCGGTCGGGCCACCGGCCAAACTCCTTTCTTTTTGGTCTATGGCGCGGAAGCCATGTTGCCAAACGAGATGGAGTATGAGTCCCTCCGGGTCCGCAGCTTCAACGATGAACGCTACGACATCGACCGAGTGGATGACCTCACCCGATTGGAAGAGGCCCGCGAGGCAGCCCTCATCCAGTCGGCCAAATACCTTCAAGGGCTCAGAAGATACCACAGTCGCAACGTGCGAGCACGAGCTTTCATTGTTGGCGACCTGGTCCTACGCAAGATCCAGACCACCAAGGACCGACACAAGTTATCTCCCTTATGGGAAGGACCGTATATAATCGCCGAAGTGACTCGGCCCGGTGCATACCGGCTAAAGCGCGAAGACGGGTCCATGGTGGAGAACTCCTGGAACATCGAGCATCTTCGACGGTTTTACGCCTAATTTGGCTAAGGCCTCATGTTCTCCTTGACTGCCAACCTCAAGCAAGATGACTTCTTGAGCTAGCAGTCGGGGGCTGATACATACATCAATAAAGCTCAAATTTTCTCGTCAAATTTTTTGTGCACAATTTGGTTTATCATTGTTTAATGTCCTTCGACTCGAGCTCGGTGTCTAAGGACCGAGAGTTTTCCGATGACCTAATCGAGCCTAGGCTTGATGACAGCCAGACGAAAACTACTTAAGAAATTTCACGCAAAGGCTCGAATCAAGGCATTGACATAAATAAACTAAAAATAGGCACAAAGATTTCATGACAAGAGTGTTACGATTACATGACATTCATAAAGCAAAGTCAAAATACAGCTCGAGTTTAAAATTGTTTACTACATCTAAAGAGATCTTCTTCGCCGCCTCTTGCGCCTCGCGAGCATATCTAAGGCTGCTCGTCGTTGTCCCCTCGCGAAGCCCTCCCGATTGAATGAATATCCACTGGGGTAGAGGGACTTGGTCGTGCAAGAGCCGACCAGCCCCCATGTTGGCCGCTTCGGTGATGTTTTTTAGATCTCGCTCGGGAGCGCCACGTGAGCTTGTCGAAGATCTCGATTGGCCCCAGCGAGCTGGCCCCAACCCCTTGATCAAACAAGGCTGCCAAGATCGGCGTGGCGGCATTGGCGACCTCTTCCCGTATCTCGTCGCTGGATTTGATCCGCCCGAGTAAGACGTCATATTGGGCTCGGGTCTTCATCTTATAAGCTGCAAGGAGTTCCGGATCGTTCAAAGCACTCGGGAATGAAGCAAGACATGAGATTCAACTTCAAAGAAGGTTACCTTCAAATTCGGCCTCCATTTCGGCCTTGGCAAGGTTGACCGCTTCATGGACTTGAAGCGAGTGGACCTCTGAAGAATTTTCTACAACAAAAGAGGATTATCAATAGACAAGATCAACAAAAGAATCATGATGAAGCTGGGAGAGGCAGGCTTACTTCCGATTGATCCGCGGAGGTCGAGGTTCGCTTCCCGAAGCTCCGAGATCTCCCTCCTTAAAGCGGCCTCCCTTGAAGCGGCCTCCTCCCAAGTGACCTTCACGTGCCGAACGTCCTCCAAGGAGTTTAAGTGAGGCACCGGCTTTTCCAAGACTCGGATTTCGCCATTGAGCGGCAATATTCTTTCGCATGCGAAGGCGTAAGGATGATCGACTAAAGGATAACGAAGATATAATCAAAAAGAAAGATGAAGGCTTACGTTGAGCGTCGGGTCGCCTCGTTCAGGCTTTCGACGAGGGCATCCCTTTCATCCTTTTCAGCCTGCCGGTCGAGGATGATGCCCTGTCTCTCGCCTTCCGAATCCCGCCACTCGATTCTGATCGGAGGAACCCGTGTCTCGAAGGCGTAACCTAGGGATCTCTTCTACCGTGGCGTGGCAAACAAGAAAGACCAATGAAGACATGAAAGATTCAAAATTGAAAGAACAAAGGAAAGTTCCAAGAAGCAAATCTCACCGGTTTCGGTGGGCCGCCTAGGTGGGGCAGCGGGTTCTTCTTCTTCTTCGGGCTCGTGCCGAGTGACCCTCGCCGGGGCGCTCGGCCGCAGCCGTGGGTTCCCAAGCAGGACCGGTTACTGGCCGGGATATCCTGGCGCGATCGGGGCTCTTCCCGGGGGCGCTCCTTCGAGGAGAAGGGTGCTTCTCCTAACGCTCGCACTTGGTTGCGGCTCCGGGTTTTGGCTCGACGGCCTTGGCGCTTCGGGAGCAGCGGCCGGGTCGGCCCTTCATCCCTCCGACAGATCTATATCCCGGGGCTTCCCGCACAAGTAGATACAGCGAAGATAAAGAAAAGTTTTCTACGAAAGAGCTCGGACTTTGGTTTCGTAGCTTACTCGGTTGATCGGCGGATCTTCGGTGCGTCCGCGGCGATCGCCTTAGAGGCGGGGTCTCGACCGGAGGAGCCGGGACGTCGTCATCCGAGTCCTCGATGATCAGCCGCCTTTTGCTTGCGCGCTTGTTCGAGTCCTCACTCGGCGCCGCCCGCTTCCCGACCGGATCGCCTTGGATTTTTATCCCGCCGCGACTTCTTGGTGGGCGACGCCGCGTCATCATGAGCCATCTTATATGGCTTGGAGGTGATAGAGGCGTTTTCCCTGCGTAAAAGGGAAAGTGCAACATTAAACGACAAGACGTCAAGATCGAAAGATACTATGAAGCATCCGATCGGCTTACCGGAGGAGGGGGTCGGTGGATGCTGAATGGAAGGACAGGCAGAATGAGGGCCCGCTCGACTGCGATTCCGGATGAAAAGAGTTTGTACATCCGGATCTTCAGGATCTCGTATGTGAGTGGATCCGGGTCCTCCCGTGGGGTCTGCTCCGCCTTCGTACTCGAAGGCCGGCTTCGACCGCTCCTTGATCGGCGCCGCGGCACTCGATGAAGTGCCGAGTGATTTGTTCCCCGCGAAGGTTCCTCTTCTTCATCGCCGGGATCTTCGCGAGCAGATCGTTGGCTTCATCCCATTCTTGGGCTACCGGGACGGTGCTCCAAGATGGTTTGGGGACAGGAGGAAGACCGACAAAGGCAGGAAGGCTGGGTTCAAGATTGCTGATGTAGAACCAGTTCGCGTGCCAGCCTTTGTTCGAGGATTTCAAGGGGAGAGAGAAGTAGTCTTTGCGGAGAGATCCGCGAAGCCGAAAGCCCGCCCACCAACGACGCAAGGTTGATCCTTGTTCGGATGGGGTTTCGTAGAACATACGACGGAATGATTGAAGTGAGGAAGAATGCCAAGGAAGGCTTCACACACATGAATGAAGAGTGCTATGTGAAGCATCGAGTTGGGGTTCGATGGTAGATGTGAAGACCATAATAATCCAAGAGCCCCGAAAGAATTCGGAGGTGGGAAGACTGAATCCGCAATAGAAAAAGGAGGTAAAGACAACGAGCTCACCGGTGTTTGGGGTCGGGAAGTCCTCCCCGCCGCCGGCGCCATCCCACAAGTTCCTTGGGCGGAAGCACGCCGTGTTTCACCATCTCCTTGAGGGTGTACTCCCTCACGTCCGAGGTGGCCCATTGGTCGAACGGAATCCTCTTCTCCTCCGCCATGAGAGCGAGGTTGTTGGGGAGCGGATCGCCGAGAAAGGTTAGATCTTGGGCGATGGATGTGGGAGTTTTGGCTGTAGAAGCTAGTTGTCGCGGCAAGCAAGCTTCTTGGCGGATGGACCGAGAAGCGCGCAAGCCTAGGGTTCTCCGCAATGAACCGATGAGAGCGATGTGCGAGAAGGGGAATTTTGGAAGATGAAGAGGCGGGGACGACCTCGTGTCTTTATAAAGAAAGATTTGAGGGTTGCGCTAGGTTTTCGGTGAGTGGGCCGAGCCCATAAGAAAATCTACGGCCCAGCCTAAGGTGTGGTCCGATACGTGTCCTTAGGGACTTAAGCGGATGAGCTTAAGCAGATTTGCCCGGCAATATGCGCGTGTCCGAGTGCCCTGTACCTTTAAAAGATCCTTCCATACCGCGGTTTGTCCGACTTCATGAGAAGCCGACACGATGCAATTTGGAAGGTGACCAACAGCTGAGTTTTTATAGCCGCCTTGGTGAACAAGGGCTGTTTGGTTTTTCAAAGCATTTGGCTGTAATCTTGCCGATGCTTGTTTGTTTTCCACCTTGGTGAAGATCTTTATAAGATTGAGACCAAGATTATGGCAAAAGCTATTTAATAACTTGGTCATATTTTTCATATGATTGAAAGAACTTATTTTCCCATGAGGGATGATTAAAATATTTGTTCCGGATGACTCGGGCAGATCTACTCGGATAAGCATGAGCTTACCGAGTGCTTTTACCCGCTAGGGTTGATTGAGTTATTATTCCGGATTACTCGGCGAATCTACTTGGTTGAGCAAGAGTTTACCGAGTGTTTTTTACCCAAGAGGGATGATTGAATTATTTGTTCTGAGATGACTCGGACAAATTCACTCGGATAAGTATGAACTTGCCGAGTAATGAGATTTCAGTGATTGCTTTAGCATGAGCTAGGCATCTACATGAGAATAATTGTTTATAGTTCTTGACTATATGCTTAGTCTATTTTTGACTAACCACATAGTCGGGGCTACACCTATAATTAGGTGCATCGAGATGCACCTAGATATTTATTTTTGAGGATTTTTTATATATTTTCCAGCCCTTCACAGCCTTTGGAGCCACTCGGGAAGATTCAGCAGAGATGATGGAATCACTCGGCGCCAAAAGCACTCGGTCAAAGAGATTTTTTGGTTGAGTGCTGTTTTGGTCTGAAGCTGAGTTGTCTCGTCGACTGAAAAGGACTCGGGGGCTACTGTGGAGATTATGGCAATCGGGTATCTACATGGCAAGCTTATCCGACTGGAGGTAGGGATAGATTGCGCTGCTATATCGTAAACCGAACTTGACTTGGGTGTTACGGTTGCCGATAGAGATAAGGCAATCGGCCTACAGTCACGGTTTGGTAAGATTGAGGAAACTAACTTAGAATAAGATAGGGTTTCCGACTTGTAAACCTTTCCTCCCAAGACTATATAAGGGGGTAAGGGGCGTCCCTTGAGGGATATTCCGATAGGAGATCGATATTCCAACACTAGATCTGAGATACAACTTCATAAGCGAGAGCTTTAGATCACGAGATCAATAAAGACACTCGGCGGATCGAATCCACCGAAACAGGAGTAGGGTATTACCTCACGAGAGGGCCCGAACTCGTCTAAATCTTCTTCTTCTTCTAACCCATTGTGCTTGGCGATCTTGATCTGCGACCCCATAAAATATATTGCCGAAACCGAGTTTTGACACACATGGAGAAAGAGAAAGAATATTCTTGAGCATGAGAAAAAAGAGAAAATAGCCATGCTCTCTAAATAAGTGCGAGGAGGATCATACAAAATGGAGTTATCATATAACTTTCATATTTCCACACACATTCACATCCTGGTCAGATCGTACGACTAGTTATCTTTTTGGATCTGGTTTTCGACTTTATGATATATGTGATATGAGCATGTCATTCTTATTTTCTACCTTGAGCTCCACATAAGCTTTATTAGAAGTAGGATAAGAAAAAAATGCATAATCAATGCCTTGGTGAGGAATCATACACATCGAGCGATCTGAAATAATTAATTGAGAACTAAAGTAAAGTTATGTTTTTATGAGCAAAAAGAAAAACCCAAGGCATTCATCAGAAGGAGTGGAGGTAACTTGTATCAGGGTCATTCTGTTCTTCAATTACCCAAGATTACATGGTTGACACTACAAAGTTCACAAGTATAGATATGTCTTGGAATAACTTGTATGTTGGTATCGTTATAAATTCATGGCTCTGTTGTAATCCATGGCCTTCACTCGAGGACGAGTAAAGGGCTAATTGTGTGGGTGTTGTTGACGGTCCTTAAATGTTGAATCTAACCATCAATTCCTGCATAAAAACAAATAAAATGAGATACCGAACATGGTGGTAGGGTTTATTACTAACCATTTCCATGAGTATGGTGAAATATTTATATGCAGTTAATTATGTATGAAAACACACCAGTCATACGAAGAAACACACCTCCAACCAATCAGACGTGAGTACACGGATTGAAGGGCCCACAAATTAGAGCAAACCAACATAATTTAGGCCAATTCACCGTGCACCGTCATGAGGGCCCACATGTGATACTCAGGGAGAAATTCGGTGGCCAGAGGCGGTTGAGGTGGTTAGGCCGAACAACCAACGTGGCCCCTAGCCCGATAGCCACGTGGAGCTTTCTCATTGTTCCCATATGGCGGTTAAGGGTGGAAACTATTGACGGGTAGATCGGTAGTCCTCCGAGGGGGTGCCCAAGGAGGTGAGTGAGTGGTCGGGAATGCGCTTCCTCTCAGGACCTGGTGGTCGACTCGAGTCACTAAGACAAGCCAAGGAACAAGAGACACAAGATTTATACTAGTTCAGCCCTCCCGAAGGATAATATGCCTACGTCCAGTGTTTTTTGTTGGGGTAAGTGATGAACAAGGTTAACAAGAGAGAGTTCTTGGGGCTTAGAGCAAGCTGGCCAAGAACAAGCAAAGAACTGAATGGTGAATCCTTCCCTTGGCCCATCCTGTCTTCCCTTTTATAGTTAAAGGGGGGCAGTTACAATGGATTTGGAGGCCAAGAAAGCTAAGACTAAAGATCTAAAAAGGTGAGTACAAACAACATCTGAAAAAGGTACATGGAGATGCTCTCTGGGCCCTACGCACCATGGGTGTCTTGTGCCTTATCTTGCCTTGGGATCCCTCCTCTATAGATACCACCTGTACTGTGCCTGTCAGGTGGCGTCATTCCTTGCTGGGTTGTCCCCTCCTTGCCTCCTTGCAAGCCAAGTCTTATCCCAGGGAGGCCGAAAGTTAGGTCAAGGAGTCAAGGTCGAGAAAGGAGTGCCGAGGTCGAACTGGGGGGAGGTCGGGGCGGCCGACCCAAGGAAGGTCGGGCTTCCGACCATATCCTGAAGACTCGCAATCTGACTCCAGCTTGACTTAAACTCTGGTCTGAGTTCTACCCGGGGTGACATCCCCCACAACAGCCCCCGAGCCTAAGGAGGAATGAGACATTCATCCTTAGGATCTAAGGTCCTTTTTGTCGTCTTCAGTGGGTTCCCAAGGCATTGCAGCAGGGCTTCAACGGGTTCCCAGAATCTTGCAGCTCGAGCTTCAGCAGGTGCACCGCCCAGTGCACCTTCCAGGTGTAACCCCTGAGCCTAGGGTCGGATGGTACATCCAAGCCTAGGGTCCAGTCTGTAGGATTGCTTTTTATTTTTCTCCTCCGATCTGACCATACCTCAGGGTCCTGCAATGATTATTGTGTTCAATGGGTCTGCTGCCTGGAGGCTCATGGTAATTCCAACCTCGACCGAGGGATGGCCCGGAAGCCATCGCCCGAGTCGGCAAAGCCACGACCCGGAAGCCAGTCGCGGTCGGCGAGTTGCTCATAACTACTGCCCGGAGGCTTATGGTAGTTCTGACCCCGACCGGGGGGTGGCCTGGAAGCCATCACCCGAGTCAACATATCCATGACTTGGAGGCCAGTGGTGGTCGGCGAGTTGGTCGGGACTACTGCCCGGAGTCTTACGGTAATCCCAACCCCGACTGGAGGGTGGCCCGGAAGCCATCGCCAGAACTGACAAAGCCATGGCCCGGAGGCCAGTGGTGGTCGGCGAGTTGGTCAGAACTACTGCTCGGAGGCTTATGGTAGTTCCGACCCCGACCGGGGGATGGCCCGGAAGCCATCACCCGAGCCGACAAAGCCACGGCCCGGAGGCCAGAGGTGGTCGGCGAGTTGGTCGGGACTACTGCCCGAAGGCTTATGGTAATCTCGACCCCGACCGGGGGTGGCCCTGAAGCCATCGCCTGAGTCGGTAGAGCCATAGCCCAGAAGCTAGTGGCGGTCAACGAGTTGGTCGGGACTACTACCTGAAGGCTTACAGTAATCCTGAACCCGAACGGGGGTGGCCCGAAAGCCATCGCCTGAGTCGGTAGAGCCACGGCCCGAAGGCTAGTGGTGGTCAACGAGGTCAACATGAAGTCTCGGGGAACTCATCACCGGGTAGGCCCCTGAACTTAGGGTGTGCTCCCCGACTGAGGTCTCCTGACAATCTGCTAATCATGTTCCGTCAGGGCCGTGAAAACCGACGCTGCAGAATGGCTAGTCATGCCTCTGGTTCTCCACTTTTCCCGAAGCGATAGGCAAAACTGACGACGAGTTGAAAAAAATGGCACGCCCAGCGGCGACTTCTCCGAAACACGCAACGGTGACCCCACGAACGTCGTTAATTACTACAGTCGTTCAATCGTTCCGATTCGATCATCAAGATGAGGTGGAAAGCCATGAATATGGATGGGCAGGGGCACCTCGGATGCTCCGCGCGCATCATCAATGGCGTCGCGTGCTCTTCGTGGTCGGCACTGCCAGGCCCATTATTGCCCCTTTTTATACCGCATCGTCGTTTCACTTTCTTTCTTCTCCATGCCTTTCCATTGCCAAGGAATTCCCAAATGCTTCCATCTTCAAGCTCTCTACGCTCCGTCGTGCTCTTTCACTATTTCTACTTCTTGAGCACCACTCGCACTCGCAAGGGCCGTTGATCTTCCTCATCAAGACCTATGGCATCAAAGAAGACGTCGAAGGAATCGGTGAAGGCTTCATCGGCTGGGGGAGACAAGGTCGAGTCCAGCTCGGCCTTTCTTCCTTCGCATGTCGGGAAGGAGATGATGATGGAGTTGCAGTGGCTTGGCGTCCTCCCCGCTCAGGAGCTAGCGATGTGGCGGCCAGGCAGGGGGGAGCAATTCCCAACCCCGGACTCCAGTGAGTTGGTCGTCTTCGTCGCCTTCCTCCTTCGTAGGTTTAGAGTACCGACCCACCACTTTCTTTGGGGCCTGCTCCATTACTACGACATTACCCTTTGAAACCTCAATCCTAACTCAATCCTCCAGATTTCCATCTTTATCCATCTCTGCGAGGCCTTTCTCGGGATAGACCCACATTTTAATCTTTTTCGTCATTACTTCTGCCTCCGGAGGACGGGCGACAGTATAGTCGGTGGGGCCAGAATCCAATTCCGGGAGAAGATGTCGCAGAGCTACATCCCTCTCAACTTGACGACCTCGAACAAAGGCTGGCACGCCGAATGGGTTTACATCGGGAACCATGCGCCGCCGCTCGTCTCCAACACCCAGCGGGAGCCGAGCCCGACGGCTTCCTGGACGGGCACCTGCTCCTCCAATGACCAAGACATGATCGACGAACTTGTTGCCTTGGTCGAGGACTTGAAAAGGTCGGGCCCTAACCGACGGCTGGGTGGCGCTGAATTTCGCCATCTACGGCTTCCAGCCCAGCAAGGACAGGGTCCACTCGGCGTACGAGAACTCGGGTGGCCGGGACCCAACTCGGGAGAAGTTGGTCCCCATCGAGCTCATGCGCCAACGGCTGTCGGGCTTCTTCCAGAGCTCGGCAGACGTCAGCGAAGGGGGGCCGATCAGCTTCAACCTCCATAACCCACGTCGCGGTACGCTCAACCTTGCCTTCCCTCTTTTTGTTTTGCTTGCGCCTTCCTCCTTTTCTCGTTATCTGTCACACCCCGAGTTTGGCCCTTTAAATCATTTAAATAATTCACCCTAAAACAATTAGATTTTCTAGACTCGGAGCCAACAATTAATTTTAAAATACAAATAATAAGTGAAAATGGCATGGTAGGATTTTTCTAAATTCTACATGTCAAAATACATTAACTAGATTTTTAGTGGAATTTTCGAGCACTAGAAATATTTTTAACCAATTAATTGAATAATTCACAATTAAATTAAGTCCCTAAAATCATTTTCCTTTTTTTCCTCTCCCGGGCCGTACGGGTCCCGCCCATTCTCCCCTTGGGCCGCCAGCCCAAGCCGCTCGGCCCGCCCACATGCCCTCCCCTTCGGCCGTGGCGAGAGGCCCGCGAGCCGTCGCCGCCGCGTGGAAGTCCAAAGCCCCTCCCCACGCCCGATGGGCCGCCGCCGTCGTGCCATGCGCCGCCACCCTGCTACGCCTTCTCCGTGCAAGCCCACGCCGTGCCGGGCCCACGCCAGCCTAGGCCATCTCTCCGCGCTGCGTGCTCCCTTTCCGCGTCCGCAATAGCCAAAAACTGATCCAAACCACCGCCGCAACCTTCCTCTCTCCCCAAGTCCGATTACGCCGGCAAGAAAATCGAGGGTCGTTCATACCTGATTCGGTCTCCCGACAACCGCTATAAAATCCCCTCTGCCGTCCGCCGTTTTTGTCTTTTGCTGCCTTTGTTTTTGCCCTAATTTGCCTAGCGCCGCCGCTCGCCGCCGTCGTCCCCTCTCCCTCCCTTCCTCACTCCCGCGTGCAAACCCGAGTGGTCCCGTGCCCGCCACTGCTCATGTCGTCGTCGTCGCGCCATCTCATGCCCGTTGACGCTTGCGTCGCCACCCGCCACGTTGTCCCGCGCCACCGGCAAGCCAGCCAGCCCGCCACGCAGCCCATGGCCGGCCGCTCCAAGCCCGCCGCCGACGCCACACCGAAACCCTAATACCTAGCGCGCCGCCGCCATTCGATCTGCACGAGTAGATCGAGACCGTTCGATCCAGCTCATGCGCCCAGCCGTCCGATCACCGCCCCGACCACTCAAATCGCACCACGTGTCCCGCCGCCACCGCCCACGTCCATGGACTCAGTCCACAGTGAACCAAGCCGGCGCCGCTTGCGTCAGCGATGCTGACGTTAGCCCTAGGCATTGACGGCAATGCTGACGTCATCCCTCAGCTCTGCCCGCTTGCGTTAGCATGATGTCATGCCGATGTCGCCCTACCCGATCCCACGCCGGTGCTTACGTCAGCAAAGGACTTAATTGCGTAATAAATTAATTATGTTTTTCTATTTAGTTTAAACATCGTAATTAAACTTCTAAAATTCATATCTTTTAATCCGAGCTCCATTGTAGTCCATTCAAATTTCATTAAATCCAGAAAAATATCGAGAATCCATTATAAATAGTTTCTTGTGCTGTTTCAGTAGTCTTTTAGCATGTTTTGTTGAGTGCTTTGTTTGTCGTATAGATTTTGATAATTCGCGATCCCGTTTACTTCAAGTAGTCGCCGAGGTTCCCCAATCTTGAGCAAGGCAAGTCATACTTTACATTATCATATTGTACCTATTTTATTTAAATATCTTATTTTTCTCAAATACTGCATATGTTTTAGAATGACATTTCATGGGACTATTTTACCTATTGTACTCAGCCATAGGAATTGTTTACCTTCTACCATTGATAACTTGGGTTCAATATGACTAGATATTGGTTTAGGACATGCTTAGCCTGGCTTAGATCAATTAGCTCACATAAGAGAATCACACTAATCAAATATTTTAGTAGAGATTAATACTCAGATAATGTCAAGTATGTGGTACTGTTCCAATGATACTGAAATATGATAACGATGGGTGCTGAGCACATGGTTGGATTGTTTGCAAGAGTGCTCATGACAATTAAGGACCGGTTCTCGTGAAACCCTAGAAGAATTATCGTGCATACCACAAGCCAGTACGGGTAATGCCTGGATCTGTAGTGCAGCTGTCTCTAGCCGATGTACCGTAGTGAGGGTGGGCGTGATGGAGTTGGGTCGGTGTTGACGACAAATTTCTCTCACGCGCTGGCCTAGGAGATCTGCTTAGCTCCAGTACAGGTCCTTCTCGGCTGCCTGTGCAGTACAGGGTGTGCCAGTTTGTTTGATCTGTTAACCAACAAGAAAAACAAGATATATACGTTAAGTGTTAGGTTAGATCCCCACTGGATTGGCTAAGGGAATCCATGAGCATATATATGCTATTCTAAAATTTATTAAGCCAAGTGACTGGAATGGATCGGCTATACCGAGACAGCATCAGCCGCCTAACCCAAATACAATAAAGGATAATAAATATATGTATTGATAACCTAGCCGATATTGGAAAGCTAACTATGGATCAGCTAGTACTCCGATGAGAAATTTCTCTCACGCGCTGGCTCGGGAGATCTCGCTTAGCTCCAGCAGGAGTCCTTCTACGCCCGTGCAAGACAGGCGTGCGTTGGTTTGATCTGTTAACCAACAAGAAAAACAAGATATATGCGTTAAGTCTTAGGTTAGATCCCACTGGATCGGCTAAGGGAATCCATGAGCATATATATGCTATCCTAAAATATATTTAAGCCAAGTGACTGGAATGGATCGGCTATACCGAGACAGCATCAGTCGCTTAACACAAATACAGTAAAGGATAATAAATATATGTATTGATAACCTAGCCGATACTGGAAAGCTAACTATGGATTGGCTAGTATTCCGATGATTCTTATGAAAAGATATCATTCTTGAACCAGATATACCTAGCCTAGGAAATCAGCCATAGGCTGTTGCTAGCGGGCCGATTTTGGCTTATGATGTCCGACAAGAATGCTATCTTAATATAAGAGGCAGTCCGAACATAAATCTAGTAATAAATATACTAAAAATATATCAGGGCAGGTAAGGCCGGCTGAAACCCCGGCACTGTCTCTAAACATATAAATCTAACTAAACAGATCATTGAAGGTTCTAAAAATGACTTAATAGTTGAACGTTGATGCAGCATTAAGTATAAAAAGAACAACCTGATCTGTTGTAGACGATTTGTACCTCTCGAGACGGTGGATACCGCATATAACCTAGTTCAACCTTTAGATCTAGCCCTATCGGCTGCGGGTTCTTGATAGAACTGGCCGATGACAGGATAGATCTAAACATTGCTCCAGCTTATATGCGATATATGGTAAATAGCGTAGTATAAACCCCTGAATCTAATGTGTCATTACGATGGAAGCATTAGAATCAGTAGAACATACCACTAATGACAAGCATTTACCTGGATTTGGGGATCGAAACGATGCAGCCTGGAGCCAAATCAATTGCTCGTCTGAAGAAAAGGTTTGGCGATGCGCCGAAAGTTGTTTGATTGATTGTGTTGAATTAATAATTACAGGGGGTCTCGGGTCCTATTTATACCCAAGAATAACATTATCTGTATAGACCTTGGACTCTATCTAAACTACTATTTAAAATATGACGATATCCTAGGAAGGACCCACGCCGCATTGCAATAAACAATTTAAACAAGTTCCTAACTTATTGATACTATTGCCGTCACAGGACTCTATCCATAGATGGCAATATCTTTTAATGCGCAAACTGATAACGGAATCCATATCTCCAAGCACTTTCATCGAAAACGGTTTTATCTTCTCCTCTGACTCAGCATCGGCTATCGGCTATCCTCATCCGATCCTACCTCAGACGATTAACCCCGTAGCCGATTTGAGCATAGCCGACGCAGCCTCTGCTTCTCCGCCAGCCGATCCGATTCTGTTTTAACCTCGCTAGAACTTAGGTGTTCGGTTACCAAATTTAGGCGTTAACACATGCCCCCCAAGTCCGTGATACGAAGTGTTGCGGATTTGTTGCCGGTTCAAATTCCCGCTCTTTTCTGACCTAAACCTTTCGGCTGCCCCAAATGCCCTTTAAATAGTCTTTTACCTCGACCGAAATGATCACGCCTTCAAACTGCACTCAAGCACTTCGCCAACAAGCCTTCTTTTCCTCTCTCCTCTCCGGCGATTCACCGGCGCTCTTCATCACATCCCGGCGATCCTCGCGAATCAGGACCCAGATCCATCTCCGACGACCCTAATGGCCTCCAACACTGCTGCCGCACCGGCCGCCGCCGTCGCACCGACTGCCACCGCCGCACCAACCGTCGCCTCCGCACCGGCCGCCGCCGCCGAGTTCCCGAGGTACGCCCGTCGGTTCAAAACTCATCCTCTTCAGATTTTCTTTTCCAGCCATGCCTCCTAGTGTTGTTACATTCATCATGCCTTCAGCTGCTCTCGATTAGCAATTTTCTCTTTTCCAAACTGTAGCACCTGTCACATCAAGTAGTCATCCCAAGTTTGACTCAAGAAAAGAGATACTTTCTCGGCCCTATTGGTAACACTGACCCAGTCGATGTAATCATAGCCGAAACCAACAGAATCCCTTACAACACTAGGAAGCCATCCCTAGCCCACTGGAATGGGACTTTTAAGTCGTGGCTGACCACAGACACCGCTTGGATTGAGTGGTATAAGAGGGTGCAATCGGCCAAGTAAGCTCAGTGGGAGGAAACCGGGATAGCCCAGTGCTTGGCCTTGTCTGTTGCCAGCATGGAGAAGGATGAGCCGCTGATGTCAGCTGCGGCGTACTTTTGGAACGATAGCTTCAATGCCTTCATGTTCCAAAGGGCCAACGACACCACTCTAGCCGACGTATATATGACGACCGGACTGGATATCTCCGGCGTCGGCTAACCCTCGAAACCTAAGCCGAAAGGGGCAACATCAATTCGAGACCAAAGCCATCGGCGGGTGGAGCGGCTTCATCGCTCAAAACATGAAGGATGGATCGGTCGGCCACGGGGAACACGCCGTGTTCCTTATGATGTGGCTAGAGAAGTTCCTGTTCTGCGGCTCAAGCTGCGGGCCGACCACCAACTGGCAGGTCATAGCCGAATCCCTAGCCAATGGGAAACTAAACAAACTCATCCGATATGAATATAGATCCCTGGTCAGTTGTAATGGTTTGCGGGATGCCAAATCGGTAGATAATGTTCTCCTTAACAAACTCGATTGCGTCCTTATAATCCACTTTCTTCAGAGGAACTGCCTCCACCCATTTTGTGAAGTAGTCTATTGCCACTAGAATAAATTTGTGTCCTTTGCTTGAGGGTGGATTGATCTGGCCGATCATATCAATACCCTATCCTCTGAACGGCCAAGGCTTGATGATTGGGTTCATAGCCGACACTGGTGCTCGTTGTATGGTGCCAAATTTCTGACAATCCTGGCAACCCTTATAATATTTGAAACAATCCTCCAGCATTGTCGGCCAGAAATATCCTGCTCGGTGAAGTAGCCAGTTTATTTTGTGGGCCGATTGATGCGTGCCACAAATCCCTTCATGTACTTCTCCGATAGCCATTTTGGCCTGATCGGCTCCCAAACACTTGAGTAGCACACCATCAATCGTCCGATAGTACAGATCTTCATCGAGCAAAACATATCTTAGCGCCTTGTATCATAATTTCCTTGTAGCCGATTGAGAGGGGTTTTTGAGATAGCTGTAGACTTCAAACCTCCAATCCTCGGCTATAATAGCAGCAACTTCTATTTCAATCTCCTTTACCATCGGCCGATAGCCCGATGCCCCTTGAGCTAAATCGTTGGCTTCTGTGGTCTGTTCCCTAGGGATATGTTTCAAAGTAACTAGCCGAAAACCGTCCATCAATTCCCGGCATTGTTGATAATAGACCATCAGCGCATCTTTTTGCACTCATATTCTCCTGATAATTGGTTGATGACTAAGAGTGAATCTCCCATTATTTTGATGGCGTCGGCTTCAACTCCTTGAGTAGATGTAATCCTTTAAGGACGGCTTCGTATTCGGCTTGGTTGTTTGTAGCATGGGGGTTGATAGCGAAAGCAAATTCGAAACTTGCCCCCTGGGTGTAATAATGACTAAGCCGATACCACAGCCGTTGGTGCAAACCGAGCCGTCAAATGTCAATGTCCAAGGCATAATTTCCACGGAGCCGATTGAGTCATTTCTGTGCTCCACAATAAAATTGGCTATAGCTTGTCCTTTGACTGCCCTAGGTGCCTGATACCTCAAATCAAACTCTGTTAGAGCAAAAATCCACTTCCCAATTCTTCCCTTCAGCACTGGGGCCGATAGCATGTACTTAACTACATCGGCTTTACAGACTATTGTGCACTCGTTGGATAGCAGATAATGTCTTAACTTTGTACATAAAAAATGGAGGCATAGGCATAGCTTCTCCACAGGTGAATACCTTGTTGTTGCGTCTAGTAGTCGTCGGCTGAGATAGAAGATGGCTTTTTCTTTGCCCTCAACTTCTTGGATTAAAACTGAGCCGATTAACTTGTCATTGGCTGATAGGTACAGCTTAAACGGTATCCCTTTTTGTGGAGGCATTAGAACTGGAGGGGAACTTAGATAATCCTTGATGTTGTCCAAAGCCTTTTGTTGCTCTACCCCCCATATGAATGCTTGATCGGCTTTCAGCCGAAGCAGTGGTGTGAACGGTGCAAACCGGTGCACGATGTTGAGGATGAAGTCTCGTGCCTTGTCAGCGGTGATCGTAGCAACTGGCTTAGCCTCAATCCACTTGGAAAACTTGTCGATCGCGACGAACAGATGTGTGAATCCTCCTGGAGCCTTCTTGAAGTGGCCGACCATATCCAAGCCCCATACCACAAACGACCAAGATAATGGAATCGTTTGTAGCTCTTGGGCTGGAACATGGCTCTGCCGAGCAAAGAACTGGCAACCTTCACACGTGCGAACCACTTTGTCAGCGTTGGAGACTGCCGTAAGCCAGAAGAAGCCTTGTCTATAGGCTTTGCCTACCAAGGTTCGTGTCGCCGCGTGACTTCCGCATACACACGAGTGGATATCTTGGAGTAGTTGTCGTCCTTCCTTGGGCGTGATACATCTCATTAGGAGTCCAGAAGGGCTTCTTTTGTATAATTCGGAATCGACCATGACGTAGCCCTGACTACGACGTCGGACTCGTTCCGCCTCATCCCGGCCTTTCGGCAGCTCTTGCTGAGTTAGAAATTTGATGAGAGGTGTCCTCCAGTCGGCGTTGAGCATGGCGACTTGATTTGCAGCTTGCTCGTTGGGAGTTGGCTTTGCTACAAAAGTCGGCTCATAGAGATGCTCTATGAAAACGTCTGTTGGGGCCGTTTCTCGCTTGGACCCGTACCGTGCTAACTCGTCAGCTGCCTCATTGTTGTGTCTCAAGACATGGGATAGCTCCAGTCCATCAAACCTGTCTTCAAGTTTGTGAACTTCTTGCCGATAGGCTTTCATGGTGTCATTTAAACAAGACCAATCTTTCATCACTTGGTTGACGACCAGCTGGGAATATCCTTTCACAACCAACCGTCGTATCCCGAGTGAAACAGCAAGTCACAGGCCATGCAGCAGGGCTTCGTACTCGGCGATGTTGTGTGAGGTGGGGAAATGAATATGAAGAACATATCGCAGTCTTTCTCCAGTCGGGGAGATCAGCACGACTCCCGCTCCCAAGCCAGTGATCCTCTTGGATCCGTCAAAGTGCATGGTCCAGTATTGTAGGTCTTCCCTAGGTACGTCTTCTTGTTGCTCGGTCCACTCGACCAGGAAATCCGCCAGGGCTTGTGACATTATAGATGTCCTCGCCTTGAAAGTTAAGTCTAGCGGCATCAGTTCCAGGGCCCACTTTGCGATGCGCCCAGTCGCCTCCCGGTTGTGGATGACATCGCCGAGTGGAAAGGAAGTGACGATAGTGACCGAGTGACCTTGAAAATAGTACGCCAATTTCCTGTCGGTTATCAGAACACCATATAGCAATTTTTGTACCTAGGGGTAGCGAATTTTGGCTCCTACCAACACTTCGCTAACAAAGTAGATTGGTCTTTGAATCTTCTGGACTCGTCCTTCTTCCTCATGCTCGACGACGAGAACTGTGCTGACCACCTGGTGGGTGGCCGAGACATACAATAGCAGGGGTTCCTGAGGCTGAGGTGAGGCTAGGACGGGCGGCATCGTGAGAAATTCTTTAAAATATTCAAAGGCCTTGTGGGCTTCCCTAGTCCATTGGAAGTCGTCGTTTTCTTCGTGGCTCGAAAAAGGCATGCCTCGCTTGCCGAGTCGGGAGATGAATCGGCTTAGCGCCGCCATGCAGCCCGTGAGCTTCTGGACATCTTTCTGGTTACTTGGGGGCTTCATATTCAAAATAGCGTTGATTTTCTCTGGGTTAGCTTCGATGCCGCGATGGGACACCATGAAGCCGAGCAGTTTGCCTGATGGCACGCCGAATGTGCATTTCTCAGGGTTCAACTTCATTGTGAAGGCCCGAATGTTTGTGAAGGTTTCTTCTAAGTCGGCAATCAGGTCTTCCTTCTGCTTGGTCTTGATGACGACATCGTCGACATAAGCTTCCATGTTTTTTCCGATCTGCGTCTGAAAGCATCTCTGGATTATGCGCTAGTATGTGGCTCCGGCGTTCTTCAGACCGAAGGGCATCGTGATGTAGCAGTAAGCTCCAAACGGCGTGATGAAAGATGTTTTCAGGCAGTCGGATTCCTTCAAGCTGATCTGGTGGCAGCCGGCTGTTGAATCTATGACTTGGTCGATGCGAGGCAATTCGAATGGATCTTTGGGGCAGGCTTTGTTGAGGTCGGTGTAGTCAACGCACATGCGCCATTGCCCTATCTTCTTCCAGACCAGGACCGGGTTAGCTAGCCAGTCGGGATGGTAAACCTCTTTGATGAACCCAGCAGCTAAGAGTTTTGTGAGTTCTTCCTTGATGGCATCTTTTCGATCCTGAGCGAAGCGGCGTAATCGTTGTTTGATAGGTTTTGCGTCATCTTTGACGTGTAAAGAGTGCTCGATCACCTCCCTAGGAATTCCAGGCAAATCAGATGGTTTCCAAGCAAAAACATCTTTATTATTTTGGAGGAAGGTGACGAGTGTGCTTTCCTATTTAGGATCTAGCTCAGCGCCGATTACAACGGTTTTGGAAGGATCCGATGGATCAAGGGAGATCTTCTTTGTTTTGGCGTCGCCTTGTCCTGACTTGGCTATCTTCTTCGCGGGGATTTCACCCTATTTAGATGTCGATGCAGCCAGTCGGATTTCTTCCCAGCCGCGTGATCTCTCACGAGATTGGGCCATATCGTAGCTTTCTTTGTCGCAGGTGAAGGCTTGTTTAACGTTGCTGCGAAGGGTGATGACGCCGTTGGGGCTGGGCATCTTCATGCAGAGGTAGGTGAGTGTGGTATCGCCATGAACTTGGCGAGCGCAGGCCTTCCAATGATTGCGTGGTAGGCCGTTTCGAAGTCGACCACCTCAAAGGTGATGTTCTCCGTCCGAAAGTTCTCCCAAACTCCAAAGGTGACTGGAAGGGCGATGTGCCCAAGTGGCGTAGATGACAGCCCCGGGATAACTCCGTGGAAGGGGGCTGAGCTTGCTTTCAACTCGGATCTTGGGATCTGCATCTCGTCCAGGGTCTTGCCGAACAGAATATTGAGGGCGCTGCCCCCATCAATGAGGACGTGCTTCAGCTTTATGTTTCGAACCACTGGGTCTAGTACCAGGGGATACCGTCCCGGGTGAACCACTCGGTCAAGATGATCCGAGCGGTTAAACGTGATGGCCACCTCCGACCACCGTAGATATTGTGGGACTTCAGGTTGTGCCGCGTTGACCTCGCGGTCAGTCAGCTTTTGCTTCCTCTTGGACTCATAAGCTTGCGGCCCCCCGAAAATATTATTCAGTTCGCCCACGGGGTCTTGAAAAGGCTCTGAATTTCTAGTTGGGTTGTTCTTCTTGGTTCCCGATGGACCGGCTTCCTCAGTCGGCTTATTGTTTAGGTTTGCCGCATATGGTTCGGCGAATTGCTTGTAGATGAAGTAATCCTTGGCCGCATGCTTATGATTTGGATGATGCGTGCACTGAGTGTTCATGATTGTGTCGTAGGCCGCGACCCGGGGACGGTGTTGGGAGTTGGATGTTGTAGCAACCAGGTCCTCGGGCCGGCGCTTGCGATCGTTCTGGCCATGATTGTTGTTGCCGTTATCCTTCTTAGGATGCCGGCTTCCTCCCGACTGCTTGTCGTCCCTTTTGTCGGGCTGATCCTGTCGTGTCGCCTTGATCACATCATTGGATTTTGCGTAGGAGTTTGCTGTTTCGAACATTTGTTTTACTGTCTTCGGTGGCTTACGCCCAAACTTTCCAATCAATAACTCGTCTCGGACACCTTTCTGGAAGGCGGTGATTATGATGTCGTCGGTGATGTTGGGGTTCTTGTTGCGCTTTTTCGAGAAGCGTCGGATATAGTCTTTTAGCGGCTCGTCTGGCTTCTGGATGACGTTGTAGAGATCAAAGTGGGTCCCAGGTCTTTCAAAGGTGCCCTGGAAATTAGCGATGAAGTGGTCCCAGAGCTCACACCACGAGCCTATCGAGCCTCTTGGCAAGCTCGTGAGTCAATTCCTGGCTGAGTTGGCGAGGGCGACAGGCAAGTAATTGGCCATGGCCTTGTTCTTTCCTCCTCCTGCACGGATGGCGAGGGTGTACACGATCAGCCACGACTCGGGGTCGGTCTTTTCGTCGTACTTCTCGATTCCTGTAGGCTTGAAACCACTCGACCAATCCACTCGGCGCAGGTCCCGAGTGAACGCAGGCACTCCGTCGTCGTTGCAGTCGAGCGATCTCCTTCGATCTTCGTGGGACCGCCGCTCACGCTCTTGATAGTGCCGGTCAAGGACTTCCGCAGATCGCTCGGCGGGGTTCTTTGTAGGCTGCTACGGTAGTCGGAGTTGTAGCTGCGGTGGATCCGGTCGTGGACGGGTGGTCATCCATGTCGTTTTTCACGGGAATCGGCCGATTGCTCGTGATGCCTTCGTGTTGTCTCGTGGCGAGGGTCTCTTGACCTAGTGGCTGTCTTGGTTTACTCGGGCCTCTTGTAGTCCTTTGATCGTAGCGGCGGAAGTCGGCTTCCGTTGGGTGTTTCGGCAACGGACTCAGTCGGCCTTCGTGCTGAGGTAGAGGGAGAGCAATTGACTGTAGCCGCGATGATGGTCTTGATCTTGTCCAGGATTGGTGTTACCGTGGCGGGTGCCGCTTCGATAACAGTGTCGAGGAGGGTGAGGGCGGCAACGGCGTTCTGTTGGGGCATCTGGAAGATGTTGGTGTTGTCAACTTGCGTCTGAAGTATGGCCTCCCGAGCGGATCGCCCGGTCGCCCTCAGGTCTCGCTTCCTCCTGTCGGCTTCTTCCTTGCGCCTATTCTCCTCTTCTGCCAGCTTGCGCTCCTGCTCAAGCCTGGCTTGTTCTTCTTCTGCGATTCTGCGGGCCGTGGCCGAGTTGGTCTCGGCCAAATCATCCATGAGAACATCGAAGCACTTTGGCTCATAATCCTTGTCGAAGTCGTAGTCGTTGGCCTCGTCCGTGGAGATGCCGTAGAAGTCGTCAAAGTCTGAAGAGCTGAAGTACTCATCGAGCTCCGTGGATGAGCATGACCCGAACGGTTGGAGGATGACGGCGACTTCCCTTGAACCCGGATCGCTTGAATTTGGATCGTTCCAGTCCGGGTCGTAGCTTGATGGCGATGGTTCTCCCGAGTGAGTCAAATTCAACTCGGAAGAAAGGAGATTGCACTAGATCTCAGTGGCGTTTGGTAATCCAAACGGCGTCGATATGGTTTTTCCTCCCAAGTGGATGGACTCCAGCTCGGAATTCAGAAGGTGGCTGTAGATCTCAGCGGCATTTGGTAATCTGAATGGCGCCGAGTGGATTCCTCCTTCCAAGTGGATGGACTCCAGCTCGGAAGTCAGAACATTGTTGTAGATCTCAGCGTCATTTGGTAACCCGAATGGCACCGAGCGGGTTCCCCCTCCCGACTTGTCCGAATCCGAGTCGGGGAAGGAGAGCTTGTCGAATTTTTTGGCGGTGAAGTCATCGACGCGTGGTGAAGAACCCATCGCGCTTGTCGGCGAGATGAAGAAAAAATCTTGACGCGCGGGCCCATACCTGGCGCGCCAACTGTCGAAACTTGGTTTCGGCAATAGAAATTTGGGGGTGCAGTCAAGATCGCCAAGCACAGTGGGTTATGTGAAAAAAAAGGATTTAGACAGGTTCAGGCCCTCTCGTGAGGTAATACCCTACTCCTGTTTCGGGGATTCGATCCATCGAGTGTTTATTGATCTCAAGATCTTGTGTATCGCACAAATCAGATCTGTTGCTCTTGTGTTGCTTTTCCCACAAGGGACGCCTCTGCCCTCCTTATATAGTCTTGGAGGGCGGGCTTACAAGTCGGAAACCCTATCATATTCTAAGTCGGTTTCCTCAATCTTACCAAACTATGACTATGAGTCGTTGTCTTATCTCATCGGCAATGTAACACCCAAGTCATAGCCCATTTACATAATCCTTAGGCGTAACCTATCCTTATTACCAGTCGAACAAGCTTGCCATGAGGGTATATGATTGCCATAATCTCCACAAGTTGGCTGTAGCCGCGAGGATGGTCTTGATCTTGTCTAGGATTGGTGTTACCGTAGCGGGTGCCGCTTCGATAACAGTGTCAAGGAGGGTGAGGGCGGCAACGGCGTTCTGTTGAGGTGTCTGGAAGATGTTGGTGTTGTCGACTCGTGTCTGAAGTATAGCATCTCGGGCGGATCACCCAGTCGCCCTCAGGTCTCGTTTCCTCCTGTCGGCTTCTTCTCTGTGCCTATTTTCTTCCTCCGCAAACTTGCGCTCTTGCTCAAGCCTGGCTTGTTCTTCTTCTGCGACTCTGCGGGCCATGGCCGAGTCGATCTCGGCCACCTCAGCCATGAGAATGTTGAAGAACTTTGGCTCGTAATCCTTGTCGAAGTCGGAGTCGTTGGCCTCGTCCGTGGAGATGTCGTAGAGATCATAAAAATCTGAAGAGCTGAGGTACTCATTGAGCTCCGTGGATGAGCATGACCCGAGCGGTTGGAGGATGACGGCGACTTCCCTTGAGCCTGGATTGCTTGAGTCTGGATCGTTCCAGTCCGGGTCACGGCTTGATGACGATGGTTCTTCCGAGTAGATCGGTTCCAACTTGGAAGACGAAGCGCAATAGATCTTAGCGTCGTTCGGTAACCCAAACGACGCCGAGTGATTTTCTCCTCCCAAGCGGATGGGTTCCAACTCGGAAGTCAGAAGGTTGCAGTAGATCTCAGCGGTGTTTGTTAACCCGAACGGCGCCGAGATGTTTCTTCCTCCCGATTGGTCCGAGTCGGAGTCGAGGAGGGAGAGCTTGCCGAATCTATCGACAGCGAAATCGTCGATGCTTGATGAAGATCCCATCACGCTTGTTGGCGAGATGAAGAAGAAGTCTTGACGCGCTGCCCCTACCTGGCGCGCCAACTGTCGAAACTTGGTTTCGTCAATAGAAATTGGGGGTGCAGTCAAGTCGCCAAACATGATGGGTTAAGTGGAAAAAAGGGTTTAGACAGGTTCAGGCCCTCTCGTGAGGTAATACCCTACTCCTGTTTCGGGGATTCGATCCGCCGAGTGTCTTTATTGATATCTTGATTTCGTGTATCGCATATCCCTCAAGGGATGCCCCTTACCCCCTTATATAGTCTTGGAGGGTGGGCTTACATGTCGGAGACCCTATCATATTCTATGTCGGACTCCTGAATCTTACCAAGTTATGACTATGGGCCGTTACCTTATCTCATTGGTAACGTAACACCCAAGTCATAGTCAGTTTACATAATCATTAGGCGTAACCTATCCCTATTACTAGTCGGACAAGCTTGCCATGAGGGTATCCGGTTCCCATAATATCCACAATATCGAAGTCATATCTTTCTTCTTTGGCCGTCTTCAGCAGCCACAGGCAGACGATGGCTTTTTTGTTCTTGGCCCATTCGGCTGCTGCCACCTTTGCGTCATCGTCATTGGAATCGGAGTCTGACTCAACGACGACCTGAGTTATGCTCTTGACGGCCTTCCTGGTGTCTTGGAATCGCTACTCGTGGGCCTTCACCTTCTATGCCAAATGGGCTAGGCTGTCGAAGTCCTGCACAGAGAATCGCTCTCGGATCGGCGCGATCAAGCTGTGAAAGGCCAAATCGGCCAACTGGGCGTCCGATAGCACCAAGCTGTAGCATCGGTTCCTCATCTCTCTGAAGCATTGGATGTATTCTTGAACCGATTTGTTGTGCTTTTGCCTGATACTGGTGAGGTTCGACAACTTCATTTCATGGTTGCCGTAGTAAAAGTAGCTGTGAAATTGTTTTTCGAGATCGACCCAGCTATGAATTGAGTTGTAAGGTAATTAGGAGAACCAGGTAAAAGCTGATCTTGAAAGAGACAAAGGGAACAACCGGACTCTCAAGGCGTCTGTAGCCGATGCTTCGCCGCACTGTGCCTAGAATCGGCTGACATGCTCGTAGGTCAAAACATTGTCTTGCCCTAAGAACTTCGAAAAATCTGGGATCTTGTATCGGTTGGGCAACGGAATCCGCTCGAAATGCTCCGGATAAGGATACCGATACATGTTCCCTGAGTCCTTTTGCTTGAGGCCGAATTGATCGTGCATGACATTTGCAATCAGATCGGCCCAAGTCCGGTTGTCCTGCTGTATCGGCTCATATGGGTCATATGGCGCGGGTGTTTGCTGATACAGCGGTGGTGGCGTCTAAGGCCTGTAGTGATGGTCTTGGCGGCCTCCTTGATACTGGTAGTGGAGTGGATGATCAGCGGGAGGCGGCCGATTCGCCGGTGGTGGCGTTGGTGGACCCGGGAACAGCTGTCGGCCACCGGCGTTGTACCGTCTGTCCAGGTCAATCTGGGCAATCGGCTCTAACTGCCGATTGTCGTTGAACATGTTAGCGATCTGATCCTGGGGCAGCGGTTGCTGTCGGTTCAGCATGGTAATCACTGGCCTTGTAGCCGATTCAGTTGGATTCGGCTGGTCGAGGACCCTTCCTGGCGGCCCTGGTTGTGTTGGCGGTGGGATCGGTCGATTCTGGGTGACCAACGTCCTGTAACCAGGAAACTGGCCATCTATGAAGTACGTCGGTCCCTGTTGCAGCTGGTCGGCTATCTTGGCGTCGACCACGGTAGCGATCATGTTGTTGAGAGTGTTGACAAGGATGCTACTCTGGTTGACCAGTGCGTGATGGACAGCCGAATCGATCCGGTCTTGCAAAGTATGCAGGGCCGAATCATCTTGTTCCTGAATCGGCTCCTCCACCTTTTGTTTGCCTTTTGATCCACTGGAGGAGGATGCCTTGAGCTCGTCTATGCTGAACTTGTACTTTTGATGTACAGCCCCCGATCTCGTCTGGGTCAATGATTGTAAGTAGTTGGCCTGGAGCCCTTCCACCATCTTCTTGTAATCGGCTTGATGCTCAGCCGATAACTGCTCCATCTTCACAGGCACGATGTTGTCCTGAGAAACATTGGGGCTCTTGGAGTCGACCATCTTGTCGGTTGAGTCGATGCGTCCTAGCCGAGCCGACAGAGAAAGTCTCACTGGGCGTGCCAAGAAGCGTGTTGACGAGAAATTTCTCTCACGCGCTAGCCTGAGAGATCTGCTTAGCTCCAGTGCAGGTCCTTCTCGGCTGCCTGTGCAGTACAGGGCGTCCCAGTTGGTTTGATCTGTTAACCAACAAGAAAAACAAGATATATGCGTTAAGTCTTAGGTTAGATCCCCACTGGATCGGCTAAGGGAATCCATGAGCATATATATGCTATCCTAAAATATATTTAAGCCAAGTGACTGGAAGGGATCGGCTATACTGAGACAGCATCAGCCGCTTAACCCAAATACAGTAAAAGGATAATAAATATATGTATTGATAACCTAGTCGATACTGGAAAGCTAACTATGGATCGGCTAGTACTCCGATGATTCTTATGAAAAGATATCATTCTTGAACCAGATATACCTAGCCTAGGAAATCGGCCATCGGTTGTTGCTAGTGGGCCGATTTTGGCTTATGATGTCCGACACGAATGGGATCTTAATATAAGAGGCAGTCCTAACATAAATCTAGTAATAAATATACCAAAAATATATCGGGCAAGTAAGGCCGGTTGAAACCCAGCACTTGTCTCTAAACATATAAATCTAACTAAACAGATCATTGAAGGTTCTAAAAATGACTTAATAGTTCAACGTTGATGCAGCATTAAGTATAAAAAGAACAACATGATCTGTTGTAGACGATTTATACCTCTCGAGACGGTGGGTACCGCATATATGTTAGTGATATGCCCTAGAGGCAACATGGAGATGTTGGATATCACGTCAATGTTTATGTATTTATGAATAAAGTGTTATTCAGTTCCATGAAATAGACATCTTGTATTGATCAATAAGTACGTGACTTATTTATGAGACTCGATATGTATGAATCTATTTCTAAATGATCCCTGATCATATATCATATTATTGGAACTAATATGATTCTAAGATCAGCATGTCTATTGATTGATGATCATGTCTCATAGATCATGGGTATGGAGATACCAAATCAATAAACATGAACATATGTGTTAGAGAACACATTGTTGGATAGACCCACCATGAGACACTACGGGAATTAATGTGCCATTAGTTGGTCTCAGGTAGTGTTGGTACAAAGTCCTTAGACCGAGATCACCATGGATTCCAACATGTGTAGTAGCCTACTTTGGGACTACCAAACGTTATTCCGTAACTGGGTAGTTATAAAGGTAGTTTTCGGGTTTGCTATGAAACATGGAGTGGGATGTGAGTGATCAAGATGGAATTTGCCCCTCCTTTGGAGAGATATCTCTGGACCATTCAAGGTAATGGATTATGAAAATGCATGGCCATGCTAAGTTGATTGAGGAGTCAATCAATAGACAGATAATCCAATACGGTTCGAGTGAATGGTTAAGCTATTGAATGGATGGCACACATCTTGCCAATAGCTTTAACTGGTATCGTGAGGCAAAGGGATTTGTGTACACATTACAGGTTCAGAGCCGATATTATTTAGCGGGACCGCCGTGTGCGTACCCCCTTATAGGTTGTCTCGATGCCGATTCTCTGCGATAGGTAGAAAATGTTTCTACGCCTAACTTGTTTTTGCAGAGAATGCTTTGAGATGGTATGGCCCTATTGTATGTATGAGATGCACGTGATGCATGTAATATTCTTTTATATGTGCAATCCCTGTAATATTCTTTCATACGTGCAATGCTTGTAATATTCTTTCACGACCTGCGAGTCGATGTAATCTTCAATTAGAGCTTCTATAGTAGTAGCTTAGTTTGAAGAAATCAAGCATTCGGCACTCAAAAGAACGGTGATGAAGATGGAGATCCTGTACACCGGCATGGAGATGGAGATCACCATGTGAAGGGGGCCATACTATTTCACTATATGCTATTCTTCTTGCTTTCATATGTGATATGTTTGTTTGATAGGATAGCATCCTCGCAAAATTAAGTAGTAATGATGCCCTTCCAAATGTTGCACCCGTCACCGTTATGCTCGTCAATGGTGGGTCTGCCAAAGCAGAGTACCATTCTCTATCATAACACGAGGGGGTATATGTCAGACATATACATGCAGGAACATTTGGTTTACTTAACAAGGCTATCAAAACAGTTTTGGGCCTTGGGGCATAGGTTGGGGGGCATGGAGATGCCACACCAACAACAAGAGTCACATAGAGATGTGATTAGCAAGGAGTTGCTTACCGATGTTATTAATCTTCTAGCAGTGATGCCAAAGCTCACTAGAAAATTAATTAATATGTGGATCTTGACCCAAGACGTAACCTAGAGGGAAGGTGGAAAATACGTAATGGGAGTCTTATGTTAAATTGTTTAACAAAAGACATAGCATAAACATTGTGCTAAACTTTGCTTTTTCTGTTGTAGAATAAATGGCGGCTAATACTACACCCAGTACCTTTAATTTGCGATCTATTCTCGAAAAGGAAAAATTAAATGGAACAAACTTTATGGATTGGTATCGCAACTTGAGAATTGTTCTCAAGCAAGAGCGTAAGGAGTACGTTCTTGAAGTACCTTATCCGGAGGATTTGCCTAATAATGCCACCGCAATGCACGAAGAGCTTACGAGAAGCACACTAATGATGCCCTAGATATAAGTGTCTCATGCTTGCTACAATGTCCCCCGAGCTTGAAGCAATATGAGAGCGCGATGCTCACACTATTATTCGGGGATCTGCGTGGCATGTTTGAGAACCAAGCTCGGGCCGAGAGGTTCAATACCTCAAAGTCCTTGTTTGCGTGCAGCTTGTTGAGGGAATCCCGTCGGTCCGCATGTGATAAAAATGATTGGCTACATTGAGAGTCCGGAAAACTAGGTTTTCCCCTTAGCCAAGAGTTGGCTACGATGTGATTCTCCGCCGCTCCCTCCGAGCTTCAAGCCATTCATATTGAATTATCACATGAACAATATGGATGCTAAAGACAGTGAGGAGAGTATCCGAAGAATGGTCATCATGTGATGATGATGCGAAGGCTAAGCGCAAACCACTGTCAAGAAACTTTGCACCAAGAGGAAGTTAACTCCCGATGAGATCGCGAGTGCCTCCAATGCAAAGAAGGGCAAGAAGGGGTCGGCGGCATCAGATGCCGTTTGCTTCTATTGCAAGGAGACAGGCCACTGGAAGAGGAACTGCAAGAAGTACATGGAGGATCTCAAAAAGAAGCAAAGTACGACTTCTGCTTCAGGTATTAATGTTATAGACATTAATCTTGCTACTTCACCTACTGACTCTTGGGTATTTGATACCGGATCAGTAGCTCATATTTGCAAATCGTTGCAGGGAATGAGAAGAAGTAGAGGATTGAGAAGGGGCGAGGTGAACCTGCGCGTCGGCAATGGAGCAAGCGTTGCTACAGTTGCTGTCGGCACAGTACCACTTCATCTACCTTCAGGATTAGTTTTGGAATTAAATAATTGTTATTGTGTTCCAACACTATGTCAAAACGTTATTTCCGCTTCATGTTTGCAAGCGAAAGGATATGATTTTAGATCAATGAACAATGGTTGTTCAATATATCTCAGAGATATGTTCTATTTTCATGCTCCATTGGTGAATGGATTATACGTTTTGAATCTTGAAGCGTCTCCCATCTATAACATTAATACGTAAAGGCAACTCTCTAATGATATAAACCCCACGTTTATCCGGCATTGTCGCTTAGGCCATATAAATCGAAACGCATGGAGAAGCTCCATAAGGATGGATTGCTTCACTCTTTTGATTTTGAATCATTTGAGACATGTGAGTCTTGTTTACTTGGTAAGATGACAAAGGCACCTTTCACGGGACACAGTGAAAGAGCAAGTGGCTTGCTGGCACTCGTACATACTGATGTATGTGGACCAATGAGCTCAACGGCCGAGGTGGTTATCGTACTTCATTACCTTTACGATGACTTTAGTAGATATGGTTATATCTACTTAATGAGGCATAAGTCCGAATCCTTTGAAAAGTTCAAAGAATTTCAGAATGAAGTACGTAATCATTTAGGGAAAACAATCAAGTTTCTACGATCGGATCGTGGAGGAGAATACTTGAGCCAAGAGTTTGGTAATCATCGAAAGATTGTGGAATTGTTCCACGTTGACTCCGCCAGAACTCCACAATGGAATGGGGTGTCCGAACGGAGAAATCGCACCTTGTTGGACATGGTGCGGTCGATGATGAGCCAAAGTGATCTTCCGTTATCCTTCGGGGATATGCTCTTGAAACATGCGCTCACACTAAATAGAGTTCCATCTAAGTCGTTGAAAAGACACCATATGAGGTATGGACAGGGCAACCCCTAGTTTGTCTTTTCTCAAAATTTGGGGATGTGAGGCTTATGTAAAACGTTTCTTGTCGACAAGCTCACACCCAAATCCGACAAGTGCTTTATAATCGGGAACAAGGCAAAGTGTTTGTCGCCCGACACGGTGTCTTCTTGGAGAAAGAGTTTCTTTCAAGAAGGGTTAGTGGGAGCGGGTGCATCTTGAAGAAGTTCAAGAAATACCGAAAACGTTTCGCGACCACGGAACCACAACGGAGGAGCAAAGTGTTGCGCCACCGTTGTAGATACACCAGCCCCACGGAGTCGAAAGATCACGTCGTGCGCCCGACAGTACACAAAGTGCGGAACAACGTGATGACATATTACTGATTGGAAATGATATCCCTATGCTAGAATCCATCAAGTCTTCATTGAAAAATAGTTTTTCCATGAAAGACTTAGGGAGGCAGCATACATATTAGCATTCGGATCTATAGAGATAGATCCAAGAGGCTAATTGGATTAAGCCAAAGTACATACATTGACAAGGTGTTGAAAAGGTTCAACATGCATGATTCCAAGAAAGGTTTCTTGCCCATGTCACATGGCATTAATCTTAGCAAGAATCGTGTCCTCGGACACATGATGAGCGGAATAAGATGGGTATGGTTCCATATGCTTCGGCAATTGGATCCATCATGTATGCCATGCTTTGTACACGCCTGATGTCTCGTACGCTTTGAGTGCTACGAGCAGATACCGTCGATCCGGTGAAGGTCACTGGATCGCCATAAAGAATATCCTTAAGTACTTGAGAAGAACTAAGGATATGTTCCTAGTCTATGGAGGTGAAGAAGAGCTCGTTGTAAGTGGTTACACCGATGCTAGCTTCCAAAGGACAAGGATGATTATAGATCGCAATGCGGGTTCGTGTTCGCCGAACGGAGGCGCGTCACTGGAAGAGTTCCAAGCGGGATACCGTTGCGATTCTACAACGGAGGCCGAGTACATTGTCGCTTCGGAAGCCGCAAAGGAGGCCGTTTGGATCAAGAAATTCGTTTCGAGCTTGGTGTGATGACCAGCGGATCGGTCCAATGTCTCTCTATTGTGATAATAGTGGAGCCATTGCGCAAGCCAAGGAGCCGAGGTCGCATCGAAGTCCAAACACATACTTCGGCGATATCATCTCATCCGCGAGATAGTGGACAGAGGTGATGTCAAGATATGCAAAGTGCACACGGATCTCAACATAGCCGATCCGCCGACAAAACCTCTCCTCACCGAAGCATGAGGCGCACACAAGAGCAATGGGTATTAGATACTTACATGATTGACTCTAGTGCAAGTGGGAGATTGTTAGTAATATGCCCTAGAGGCAACATGGAGATGTTGGATATCACGTCAATGTTTATGTATTTATGAATAAAGTGTTATTCGGTTCCATGAAATAGACATCTTGTATTGATCAATAAGTACGTGACTTATTTATGAGACTCGATATGTATGAATCTATTTCTAAATGATCCTCGATCATATATCATATTATTGGAACTAATATGATTCTAAGATCAGCATGTCTATTGATTGATGATCATGTCTCATAGATCATGGGTATGGAGATACCAAATCAATAAGCATGGACATATGTGTTAGAGAACACATTGTTGGATAGACCCACCATGAGACACTACAGAATTAATGTGCCATTAGTTGGTCTCGGTAGTGTTGGTACTAAGTCCTTAGACCCGAGATCACCATGGATTCTAACATGTGTAGTAGCCTACTTTGGGACTACCAAACGCTATTCCGTAATCGGGTAGTTATAAAGGTAGTTTTCGGGTTTGCTATGAAACATGGAGTGGGATGTGAGTGATCAAGATGGAATTTGCCCCTCCTTTGGAGAGATATCTCTGGCCCCTCGAGGTAATGGATTATGAAAAATACATGGCCATGCTAAGTTGATTGAGGAGTCAATCAATGACAAATAATCCAATACGGTTCGAGTGAATGGTTAAGCTATTGAAGGGATGGCACACATCTTGCCTATAGCTTTAACGGTATCGTGAGGCAAAGGGATTTGTGTACACATTACGGTTCGAGCCGATATTATTCTTGTATACTATGGTGTCAATATGTGCCGCTAGGCGCCGTGTTGACGGTGGCTGAGTTGGACTCGAGCCGACGATCGGCTAAGTTAGACTATAGCCGAAACCGAGTATACCGAACCTACTGTGGTCGCACGCTTAAGGGGATAGAATAGATATTCGAGTTGGACTCGGATACGGCTCGATCGGATAGGGATCCGATCGGATAGAGTCCTATGGGCTTACGATGTGTGGGCGGCCAACTCTATGAGATACGGATGAGATCCGATTCAAAATAGAGTCCTGATTGGCCACTAGTCCCAGTCGGCCAACTCTATATAAAGGGGCGAGGGGTGGAGAGTTTCGGTATCGCGTTGAACCGAATCCGCAACAAAAGTCGCCGAGATCAATCTCCACGGAAATCCTCCCCACTTTCGAGCCAAACCCTAGCCTTGCATCGCGTGCTAGCACACGGGTGTTCGACATTTTGTCCCCGGACGTGTGGATACCGGTAGAGGCGCTGCTACGTTGCACGCTGTTCATCGGCTGTGGAGGAATCGGCTGCTGTCGAGCGCATCGGAGCGAGGCGTGAGAACACAGTCGGACGACTCGGATCGGCTACGGCATCTGCGAATCGGTTGATTGGCGAATCGGCTGCCCGGGGTATCGGCTGTCAGCTTGCGGGAATCAGCTACACTGTTCCGGATCGGATAGCCCTGATTGGTTGTTTCCGCTGCACACTCCAACCGGTAACGATCTATTGGCCCTTACTTGCAAGTGTTCCTGGTTTGCGCGGTTAAAATTTTTTGTTTTCGGCTAGCGTAGCCTCCGCGTAACCCTTCAATATAACCTAGTCAACCTTTAGATCTAGCCCTATCGGCTGCGGATTCTTGATAGCACTGGCCGATGGCAGGATAGATCTAAACATTGCTCCAGCTTATATGCGATATATGGTAAATAGCGCAGTATAAACCCCTGAATCTAACGTGTCATTACGATGGAAGCATTAGAATCAGTAGAACATACCACTAATGACAAGCATTTACCTGGATTTGGGGATCGAAATAATGCAGCCCGGAGCCAAGTCAAGTGCTCGTCTGAAAAAAGGTTTGACGATGCGCCGAAAGTTGTTTGATTGATTGTGTTCAATTAATAATTACAGGGGGTCTCGGGTCCTATTTATATCCAAGAATAACATTATCCGTACAGACCCTGGACTATATCTAAACTACTATTTAAAATACGACGATATCCCGGGAAGGACCCACGCCGCATTGCAATAAACAGTTTAAACAAATTTCTAATTTACAGATACAATTGCCGTTACAGGACACTATCCATAGATGGCAATATCTTTTAACGCGCAAACTGATAACCGAATCCACTTTATCTCCAAGCACTTTCATCGGAAAAGATTTTATCTTCTCCTCTGACTCAGCATCGGCTATCGGCTGTCCTCATCCGATCCGACCTCAGACGATTAACCCCGTAGCCGATTTGAGCATAGCCGACGGAGCCTCTGCTTCTCCGCCAGCCAATCCGATTATGTTTTAACGTTGCTAGAACTTAGGGGTTCGGTTACCAAATTTAGGCGTTAACAGTCGGCCCTGGTTATAAGGGTTGATCGGCTTCCGGATTCACCGCGGCACGAGAGGGGGCTGCCCATTACCCTGATGGGACTGGGGGCGAAACCTTGGTGTGGTACGATTGGTTAGAGGGGGTTATGTGAAGGGTCCTGTCACAGTTCCTTTTCGGGGTATCATGGTAGTACACCGGCACGAGGTAACGTGTCGTGGGACTGTATCTTGTGGGTATAGTTGTACACCTATGATCAGAGTAAAACTATTCGAATAGTCATGCCCACGGTTATGGCGATCAACCAGATTCACCGTGATTAGTCTCATTTAAGTAATAATTTGACTATTGGGACTTGACTAGTGTAGATGGATGGTGGGGCTTGTTGCAACGTGGGTTTAACGTTGGACAGTGTTTATTTAATATTGCTTAATCATTATTACTGTTTTACTGCTTTCAACTATTATTATTTCTAAAATGTTGTTTATGCAATGAGACCCTATTACCATCCTTGTGAATTACCCTACATTATACCTTCTCTTCCGATATGACTTGTTGAGTACAAGCGGGAGGTACTCGGTCTTGCTTAATTTTTTCCCCCACCGAGCCGAGAGGTTGCGTAAGAGGAAAATTTCGACAAGGTTTAGGCTTGCATCTGACGTCAAGGTTGCCTGTGGTGTGTTGGAGTCCCGTCGCAAGAGTTTGAGTTTGAGTTTAGTTAGTCTTTTCTTTTCCGCTGCATTTATGTAATCTTTTATACTGTTTCTAAGACGTGGATTCCGTAATATCAATAATTGTCGATTTGTGTACCTCGGCTAATGCCTCGACGAGGATTGAAAGCATAAATTAGCAGCAGAAGTTCTGGCTTGAATTTCTAGGCGTGACAAGTTGGTATTAGAGTGAGCCTTTGACCGTAGGACAAGCCAACTGGGAAACCCTAAGAGTCCTCTAAAATCCTTTCATGTGCATAAGTTTGAAAAAAATCTTGGCTTTTTCTTAAAAGGGAGGTTTTTTTAAAAGAGTAAAGTAGGGTTTTAGAATTTATGAAAATGGGTTGAAGGTCTTTTAGTTTTGAGCATGCATTGATTCTCATTCATTTGTCTTCTATAGATGGCAGGCTCTCCAGCTACGCACTGTGGTAAAGGTATGGTGGGTTTCGTGGCAGAGTTGGCTCGCATGGCCCTAGCAGTTGGGTACCCTGGTGCTCCGGAGTACACTACCCTCGCACCTCTCAGTGGTGAGTTGCCTCACCGTGTCCGTTTGGAGGTTCACGGCTTTGTGGGAACTTGTATTCCAAACATGGAGGTCACAGCTTCAGGAGGCACAACTGAGCACGCATGTCAGGAAGCTACGTATCTGATGTTGGCTAGGATGAGGGAGATGCACGATTTTGACCTTCTCACCTCCGCTTATCGCTACCATCCCCATCATGGCAGTTCCTCCGACGTCAGCACTTTCAAGTCTACGGCATATGAGAATGACTCTACGTTTGGCCGCATGTGCACGATGATCAAGGAACTGGACAAGATGCACTTTGACTTGCACAAGGCAACCAAGGCTCTGAATGATAGGAAGATGCTGAGGATCGTAAGTTTGCAGGATGAAGTGGTCCATCTCAAGAAGGAGGTCGCCGAGTTGAAAGGACTCCCAGCACTAGGTGGTGTCAGGATCCACACTACACCCCGGAAGACCACCACTGCACCTGTGCACATCCAGCTGGCGCCTTGGATTCCTCCACCAGCTCCTCTCGCTCCACCAGCTCCTCCTGCTCCACCAGTTCCAGCTCCGGCTCCCGCAGCAAGACCCGTTCTCGCTTTCGCCCCGACTTCGGCATACCAGGGCGGAGGTGGCAACAACGGTTGGATCTCCATCTCCAGTGATTCAAGCTCTGAGCATTCAGCTGAAGACATGGATCTGGAAGTTCCTCAGAGAGGCTCTGATGAGAAAGGCTGAGGTGGCGCTTGGATGGATCACTGCCTCTGATTCTAGAAGCAGCTCGAGCTCTGAAGAGCCAAGTCAAGACACGAAGACGGAGAACTTCAGAAGTCATCCTGAGGCGTAGGAACTCTCTGAAGGGAGCAGCGCCGACTCCACAGCTTGCAGGAGGCTCTCAGATCGTCTAGTCGCAACTCTTAGTTTTTACCGTTTTGCTTAATTTGTCTTCTTGGTAGTTGTTGTGTTAGGTTTGCTGTGTATGGGGTAGTTGGCAGTCTATATCAAGTGTCGTATGGCTGACCAATTAAGGATGTTGCGTGATTTTCCCTTGTTTTAATCAAGATCAGAACAGTGCATTTGAATTCAAATAATAAAGCTTAGTTTCTAAGTCAGTCTGTTTTTCTTCTTCTCTCTTTTTGTCCGGTCGTCTTCTTCAGATGGTGAACATTAGGACCAGCGGAGCAAACAGCAACAATGGGCAGTCAAGCAACCACAACGACAACCATGATGTTAATGGCAACGCTCCTCCACCACCACCTGAGAATCCCACTATCGCCCAGGTGCTTGCCTCACAAACACAGATGATGGCTGCTATGATGCAGCAGATGCAACAACAACACCAGCAGATGCAACAATAGATGTTGCAACAAATGCAGCAGCAGCAGCAAAACAACCAGTTTACTCCTCCACCACCTCAATCCAAGTTGCCAGAGTTTTGTCGTGTCCGGCCACTAACCTTCTCCAACACCACTAACCCTATGGAGGCCAATGACTGGCTGCATGCCATTGAGAAGAAGCTGGATCTACTGCAATGCACGGACCAGGAGAAAGTCTCTTTTGCTACACATCAATTGCAAGGTCCCGCTTCTGCTTGGTGGGACAATTACTTGGTCACTCGCCCAGCTGGAGCAGCAGTCACATGGGAAGAGTTTTGTCGTAGCTTCAGGATAGCGCACGTTCCGCAGCAATAGTCGTGCGTAAGAAGCGAGAGTTCCGTTCTCTTGAGCAGGGCAACAGTCGGCCATCGAATATTTGCATGAGTTCAATCGTCTTGAACGTTATGCCCCAGAGGACGTGCACACTGATGCAGAGAGGCAAGATAAGTTCTTGGCTGGTTTGGATGATGAACTCACAGACAAGCTAAACTTAGGGGAGTATGTTAACTTTGAGAAGCTGGTTGACAAGGCCATTCAATAGGAAGACCAGCGCAACAAGATGATCAAGAAAAGGAAGGCAGTGCAATTTAAGCCTCCTCAACAACAGGAAAATCAACAGAGGCCACACTTCATGCCCGGAAGTTAGGGTGGACCTACCACCATGATTGTTCATCAGCATCGGCCTTATCACCCAGGGAATTTTCAAGCTGGCAGTAGTGGCAGTGGCATTGGACAGCAGCAACGCAATCCCACTCCGTGTCTCCCAACAGCTGCCATCCGCAGTCCAAGCCACCACCTCCAAGCCAGGAGTCTGCTTCAACTGTGGTGAGCCTGGACATTTTGCAGACAAGTGTACGAAGCCGAAGCGCACCGGACCAAGATTCATCTAGGCTCGTGTCAATCATGCGTCCGCAGAAGAGGCGCAAGTTGCCCCCGAAGTTATACTGGGTACATTTCCTGTGAATCTCACTCCTGCTACAGTATTATTTGATTCTAGTGCTGCGCATTCATTTATTTCCAAGCAATTTGTTGGGGCACATGGGTTATCAGTAGTGGAACTTAAGATACCTATGCGGGTTCAAACCCCTGGAAATCATTTGGACACTACTCATTGCTGTCCCTTGGTGGCAATAGAAATCCAAGCATCCCAATTTCTAGCCAATCTTATCATTCTTAAATCCAAAGGCCTAGATGTCATTCTTGGGATGGATTGGTTGTCAAGACATAAGGGAGTGATTGACTATGTTAGTTGTATGATCACTTTATGTAATGGGAAAGGAGAAGAGGTTGTTTTTCGTTCTCTCATGCCATCAAAGACTGTAGCAAGTTTGAATTATGTTTCTACCGGGGAATCGTCTGAAGTAGTAGCAAAGACCCTTATGAAATTAGAAGACATCCCCATAGTCAGAGAATATCCTGAAGTTTTTTTTGGAAGAATTAACCAAGATGCCACCAGAAAGAGAAATTGAATTCCGGATTGATCTAGTGCCGGGAACTACCCCAATTCATAAGAGACCATATAGAATGGGAGCCAACGAGTTGGCAGAAGTCAAGAAGCAAGTTGATGAACAGTTGCAGAAAGGTTACATTCGCCCGAGCATGTCACCCTGGGGTGCTCCGGTGATATTTGTAGAGAAAAAAAGATAGGACCAAGAGAATGTGTGTCGATTATTACGCAATCAATGAGGTTACTATTAAGAATAAGTACCCTCTACCGCGGATTGATGACTTATTTGATCAACTCAAGGGGGCAAAGGTATTCTCCAAGATAGACCTGCGATCAGGCTACCACCAATTGAGGATCCGGGAATAGGACATCCCTAAGACCGCCTTCATCACTCGGTATGGTTTTACGAGTGTACGGTCATGTCTTTTGGACTGACCAATGCACCGGCATTCTTCATGAACCTGATGAACAATGTGTTTATGGAATTCTTGAACAAATTTGTTGTGGTGTTCATTGATGACATTTTGATCTACTCCAAGATCGAGGAGGAACACGAGCATCATCTCCGTTTAGTGCTCGAGAAGTTGAGGGATCGCAACCTCTACGCCAAGTTTAGCAAGTGTGCCTTCTGGTTAAAGGAAGCGCAGTTCCTCGACCACATTGTGAATGCCCAAGGAGTGGCTGTGGATCCGTCGAATGTGGAGTTAGTTACCAAGTGGACCGCACCAAAGACAGTTACTCAGATTTGAAGTTTTCTTGGACTTGCGGGTTATTACCACCGGTTCATTGAGAATTTCTCTAGAATTTCCAAGCCAATGACACAATTGTTGAAGAAAGATGAGAAATTCAAGTGGTCAGCAGAATGTAACAAGAGTTTTGAAGAGCTTAAGAAGAAGTTGGTGTCTACGTCAGTCTTGATACCGTCGGATCTGACGAAAGATTTCCAAGTGTATTGTGATGCGTCCCGCCAAGGGCTGGAATGTGTGTTGATGCAAGAAGGCAAAGTGGTCGCATATGCCTCTCGTTAGTTGCGCCCACATGAGAACAACTATCCGACCCACGATTTGAAGTTAACCGCAGTGGTCCATGCCTTGAAAATCTGGCGACACTACCTAATCGGCAACCGTTGTGAAGTGTACATGGATCATAAAAGTATAAAGTATATCTTCACACATCCGGACTTGAATCTTCGCCAACGACGATGGTTGGAACTGATCAAATATTATGATTTAGGAATACACTATCATCCTGGCAAGGCTAATGTGGTAGCAGATTGTGGAGATTATGGCAATCGGGTATCTACATGGCAGGCTTATCCGACTGGAGGTAGGGATAGATTGCGCCTGCTATATCTGTAAACTGAACATGACTTGGGTGTTACGATTGCCGATAGAGATAAGGCAATCGGCCTATAGTCACGGTTTGGTAAGATTGAGGAAACCGACCTAGAGTAAGATAAGGTTTCCGATTTGTAAGCCCTCCTCCCAAGACTATATAAGGGGGGTAGGGGGCGTCCCTTGAGGGACATCAGAGATTAGATCATATGCTTTCTGAGCCTTTAGCTTTCAGCCTTAGATCACGAGATCAATAAAGACACTCGGCGGATCGAATCCACCGAAACAGGAGTAGGGTATTGTTAGTGATATGCCCTAGAGGCAACATGGAGATGTTGGATATCATGTCAATGTTTATGTATTTATGAATAAAGTGTTATTCGGTTCCATGAAATAGACATCTTGTATTGATCAATAAGTACGTGACTTATTTATGAGACTCTTTATGTATGAATCTATTTCTAAACGATCCTCGATCATATGTCATATTGTTGGAACAAATATGATTCTAAGATCGGCATGTTTATTGATTGATGATCATGTCTCATAGATCATGGGTATGGAGATACCAAATCAATAAACATGGACATATGTGTTGGAGAACACATTGTTGGATAGACCCACCATGAGACACTACGGAATTAATGTGTCATTAGTTGGTCTCAGGTAGTGTTGGTACAAAGTCCTTAGACTGAGATCACCATGGATTCCAACATGTGTAGTAGCCTACTTTGGGACTACCAAACGCTATTCCGTAATCGGGTAGTTATAAAGGTAGTTTTCGGGTTTGCTATGAAACATGGAGTGGGATATGAGTGATCAAGATGGAATTTGCCCCTCCTTTGGAGAGATATCTCTGGGCCCCTCGAGGTAATGGATTATGAAAATGCATGGCCATGCTAAGTTGATTGAGGAGTCAATCAACGACGGATAATCCAATACGGTTCGAGTGAATGGTTAAGCTATTGAAGGGATGGCACACATCTTGCCTATAGCTTAACCGGTATCGCGAGGCAAAGGGATTTGTGTACACATTACAGTTCGAGCTGATATTATTCTTGTATACTATGGTGTCAATATGTGCTGCTAGGCGCCGCTGTGACAGTCGGCTGAGTTAGACTCGAGTCGACGATCGGCTAAGTTAGACTATAGCCGAAACCGAGTATACCTGAACCTACGTGGTCGCACGCTTAAGGGGATAAGAACAGGCATTCGAGTTGGACTCGGATACGGCTCGATCGGATAGGGATCCGATTGGATAGAGTCCTATGGGCTTACGACGTGTGGGCGGCCAACTCTATGAGATACGGATGAGATCCGATTCAAAATAGAGTCCTAATCGGCCACTAGTCCCATCGGCCAACTCTATATAAAGGAGGGAGGGGTGGAGAGCTGCGGCATGTCAATTGCATCGCGTGCAACGAAGTCGTCGAGATCAATCTCCACGGAAACCCTCCCCACTTTTGAGCCAAACCCTAGCCTTGCATCACGTGCTAGCACACGGGTGTACGGCTTTCTGTCCCCGGACGTGTGGATACCGGTAGAGGCGCCGCTACGTTGCGCGCCGTTGATCGGTTTCGGATCGGCTGCAATCGAGCGATCGGGTGTGGTGGAATCGGCGCGGTCGGGCGCATCGGAGCGAGGCGTGAGAACGCGGCCGGACGACTCGAATCGGCTGATTGGCGTATCGGCTGTCTCCGGGAATCGGCTACCTGTTCCGGATCGGATTGCCCGATTGGCTATTCCGCGCACTCTACTCCAATCGGTAACGATCTATCGGCCCTTACTTGCAAGTGTTCCTGGTTTGCGCGGTTAAAATTTTGTTTTCGGCTAGCGTAGCCTCCGCGCAACCCTTCGTGGTATCGAGCTAATCTTGCTTAGTTCGGGTTTTAGATTGGATCTAGAACAAGTTTTGCGCACGGGTTGATTAGATCAATCGGTTTTACGGGATTCGTTGAGGAGAGTTAATGGTAATTGCGTTCCTTGATAGTGTATCGGAACGGCGTAATGTGATTACGTCGAAGCAATTTCCATATAACTTGGTTTGAGTTGGGTTCGAGATAGCGTTCCTTCATAGTGTATCGGAACGGTATAATGTGATTATGCCGAAGCTATCTCGTAGTCCGATCTTGTTAGCTGCCTCGCGCGTACCCCTTATCGGTCGTCTCGATGCCGTAGCTCGCGATAAGTAGAAAACGTTTCTACGCCTAACTTGTTTTTGCAGAGAATGCTTTGAGATGGTATGGCCCTATTGTATGTATGAGATGTATGAGATGCATGTGATGCATGTAATATTCTTTCATATGTGCAATCCCTGTAATATTCTTTCATACGTGCAATGCTTGTAATATTCTTTCACGACTGCGAGTCGATGTAATCTTCAATTAGAGCTTCTATAGTAGTAGCTTAGTTTGAAGAAATCAAGCATTCGGCACTCGAAAGAACGGTGATGAAGATGGAGATCCTCGTACACCGGCATGGAGATGGAGATCACCATGTGAAGGGGGCCATACTATTTCACTATATGCTATTCTTCTTGCTTTCATATGTGATATGTTTGTTTGATAGGATAGCATCCCTCGCAAAATTAAGTAGTAATGATGCCCTTCCAAATGTTGCACCCCACCGTTATGCTCGTCAATGGTGGGTCGCCAAAGCGAGTGCCATTCTCTATCATAACACGAGGGGTATATGTCGACATATACATGCAGGAGCATTTGGTTTACTTAACAAGGCTATCAAAACAGTTTTGGGCCTTGGGGCATAGGTTGGCGCCGGGGCATGGAGATGCCACACCAACAACAAGAGTCACATAGAGATGTGATTAGCAAGGTGTTGCTTACCGATGTTACTAATTTTCTAGCAGTGATGCCAAAGCTCACTAGAAAATTAATTAACATGTGGATCTTGACCCAATACGTAACCTAGAGGGAAGGTGGAAAATACGTAATGGGAGTCTAATGTTAAATTGTTTAACAATATACATAGCATAAACATTGTGCTAAACTTTGCTTTTTCTCGTTGTAGAATAAATGGCGGCTAATACTACACCCAGTACCTTTAATTTGCGATCTATTCTCGAAAAGGAAAAATTAAATGGAACAAACTTTATGGATTGGTATCGCAACTTGAGAATTGTTCTCAAGCAAGAGCGTAAGGAGTACGTTCTTGAAGTACCTTATCCGGAGGATTTGCCAAATAATGCCACTTGCAAGCGCACGGAGAGCTTACGAGAAGCACACCAATGATGCCCTAGACATAATGTCTCATGCTAGCTACAATGTCCCCCGAGCTTCGAAGCAATATGAGAGCAACGATGCTCACACTATTATTCAGGGACTGTGTGGCATGTTTGAGAACCAAGCTCGGGCCGAGAGGTTCAACACCTCAAAGTCCTTGTTTGCGTGCGTGCTTGTTGAGGGAATCCCGTCGATCCGCATGTGATAAAGATGATTGGCTATATCGAGAGTCCGGAAAACTAGGTTTTCCCTTAGCCAAGAGTTGGCTGCGATGTGATTCTCCGGTCGCTCCCTCCGAGCTTCGAGCCATTCATATTAAACTATCACTTGAACAATATGGATAGAACCTTGGCTGAATTGCATGGGATGCTAAAGACAGTGAGGAGAGTATCCAGAAAAACGGTCATCATGTGATGATGATGCGAAGGCAAAGCGCAAACCACCTGTCAAGAAACTTTGCACCAAGAGGAAGTTAACTCCCGATGAGATCGCGAGTGCCTCCAATGCAAAGAAGGGCAAGAAGGGTCGGCGGCATCGATGCCGTTTGCTTCTATTGCAAGGAGACGAGCCGGAAGAGGAACCGCAAGAAGTACATGGAGGATCTCAAAAAGAAGCAAAGTACGACTTCGCTTCAGGTATTAATGTTATAGACATTAATCTTGCTACTTCACCTACGACTCTTGGGTATTTGATACCGGATCGTAGCTCATATTTGCAAATCGTTGCGGGGAATGAGAAGAAGTAGAGGATTGAGAAGGGACGAGGTGAACCGCGTGTCGGCAATGGAGCAACCGTTGCTACGCTTCTTGTCGGCACGTACCACTTCATCTACCTTCAGGATTAGTTTTGGAATTGAATAATTGTTATTGTGTTCCAACACTATGTCAAAACGTTATTTCCGCTTCGTGTTTGCAAGCGGAAGGATATGATTTTAGATCAATGAACAATGGTTGTTCAATATATCTCGAGATATGTTCTATTTTCATGCTCCATTGGTGAATGGATTATACGTTTTGAATCTTGAAGCGTCTCCCATCTATAACATTAATACAGAAAGGCAACTCTCTAATGATATAAACCCCACGTTTATCCGGCATTGTCGCTTAGGCCATATAAATAAGAAACGCATGGAGAAGCTCCATAAGGATGGATTACTTCACTCTTTTGATTTTGAATCATTTGAGACATGTGAGTCTTGTTTACTTGGTAAGATGACAAAGGCACCTTTCACGGGGCACAGTGAGAGAACAAGTGACTTGTTGGCACTCGTACATACCGATGTATGTGGACCAATGAGCTCAACGACCGAGGTGGTTATCGTACTTCATTACCTTTACCGATGACTTTAGTAGATATGGCTATATCTACTTAATGAGGCATAAGTCCGAATCCTTTGAAAAGTTCAAAGAATTCCAGAATGAAGTACGAATCATTTAGGGAAAACAATCAAGTTTCTACGATCAGATCGTGGAGGGGAATACTTGAGCCAAGAGTTTGGTAATCATCTCGAAAGATTGTGGAATTGTTCCACGTTGATTCCGCCAGAACTCCACAATGGAACGGAGTGTCCGAACGGAGAAATCGCACCTTGTTGGACACGGTGCGGTCGATGATGAGCCAAAGTGATCTTCCGTTATCCTTCGGGGATATGCTCTTGAAACAATTGCGCTCACACTAAATAGAGTTCCATCTAAGTCGGTTGAAAAGACACCATATGAGATATGGACAGGGCAAACTCCCTAGTTTGTCTTTTCTCAAAATTTGGGGATGTGAGGCTTATATAAAACGTTTACAATTTTACAAGCTCACACCCAAATCGACAAGTGCTTCTTTGTGGGATATCCTAAGGAAACTAAGGGATATTACTTTTATAATCGGGAACAAGGCAAAGTGTTTGTCGCCCGACATGGTGTCTTCTTGGAGAAAGAGTTTCTTTCAAGAAGGGTTAGTGGGAGCAGGGTGCATCTTGAAGAAGTTCAAGAAACACCGTAAAACGTTTCAAGCAACCACGAGAACCACAACGGGAGGAACAAAGTGTTGCGCCACCGGTTGTAGATACACCGCCCACGGAGTGCGAAAGATCACGTCGTGCGCCCGAAGTACACAGTGCGGAACAACGTGATATATTGTTGTTGGACAACGATGAACCTAAGACCTATGAGGAAGCGATGGTGGGACCCGATTCCAACAGTGGCTTGGAGCCATGAAATCCGAAATAGAATCCATGTACGACAATCAAGTTTGGAACTTGGTTGATCCACCGATGGCGTCAAAACCATTGAGTGTAAATGGGTTTTTAAGAAAAAGGCCGATATGGATGGAAATGTTCACATCTATAAGGCGCGATTGGTGGCGAAAGGTTTTAAACAGATTCAAGGAGTTGATTATGATGAAACCTTCTCGCCCGTCGCAATGCTTAAATCTATTCGGATTATCCTAGCGATTGCTGCATATTTCGATTATGAGATATGGCAGATGGATGTCAAAACGGCTTTCCTAAATGGAAACCTAAGCGAGGATGTATACATGATACAACCTCGGGGTTTTGTCGATCCAGAATCGCTGGAAAGATATGCAAGCTACGAAACCATTTATGGATTGAAGCAAGCATCTCGGAGTTGGAATATTCATTTTGATGAAGTAATCAAAGGGTTTGGTTTCATCAAAAACGAAGAAGAGGCCTGTGTTTATAAAAAGGTCATGGGAGCGCAATTGTATTTCTAATCTTATATGTGGATGACATATTACTGATTGGAAATGATATCCCTATGCTAGAATCCGTCAAGTCTTCATTGAAAAATAGTTTTTTCATGAAAGACTTAGGGGAGGCAGCATACATATTAGCATTCGGATCTATAGAGATAGATCCAAGAGGCTAATTGGATTAAGCCAAAGTACATACATTGACAAGGTGTTGAAAAGGTTCAACATGCATGATTCCAAGAAAGGTTTCTTGCCCATGTCACATGGCATTAATCTTAGCAAGAATCGGTGTCCTCGGACACATGATGAGCGGAATAAGATGGGTATGGTTCCATATGCTTCGGCAATTGGATCCATCATGTATGCCATGCTTTGTACACGCCCGCATGTCTCGTACGCTTTGAGTGGTACGAGCAGATACGTCGATCCGGTGAAGGTCACTGGATGCGTAAAGAATATCCTTAAGTACTTGAGAAGAACTAAGGATATGTTCCTAGTCTATGGAGGTGAAGAAGAGCTCGTTGTAAGTGGTTACACCGATGCCGGCTTCCAAACAGACAAGGATGATTATAGATCGCAATCGGGTTCGTGTTCGCCCGAACGGAGGCGCAGTCACTGGAAGAGTTCCAAGCGGATACCGTTGCTGATTCTACAACGGAGGCCGAGTACATTGCGCTTCGGAAGCTGCAAAGGAGGCGTTTGGATCAAGAAATTCGTTTCGAGCTTGGTGTGATGACTAGTACGACGGTCCAATGTCTCTCTATTGTGACAATAGTGGAGCCATTGCGCAAGCCAAGGAGCCGAGGTCACATCGAAGTCCAAACACATACTTCGGCGATATCATCTCATCCGCGAGATTGTGGACGAGGTGATGTCAAGATATGCAAAGTGCACACGGATCTCAACATAGCCGATCCGCCGACAAAACCTCTCCCTCGGCCGAAGCATGAGGCGCACACAAGAGCAATGGGTATTAGATACTTACATGATTGACTCTAGTGCAAGTGGGAGATTGTTAGTGATATGCCCTAGAGGCAACATGGAGATGTTGGATATCACGTCAATGTTTATGTATTTATGAATAAAGTGTTATTCAGTTCCATGAAATAGACATCTTGTATTGATCAATAAGTACGTGACTTATTTATGAGACTCTTTATGTATGAATCTATTTCTAAACGATCCTCGATCATATGTCATATTGTTGGAACAAATATGATTCTAAGATCGGCATGTTTATTGATTGATGATCATGTCTCATAGATCATGGGTATGGAGATACCAAATCAATAAACATGGACATATGTGTTGGAGAACACATTGTTGGATAGACCCACCATGAGACACTACAGAATTAATGTGCCATTAGTTCGTCTCGGTAGTGTTGGTACAAAGTCCTTAGACCCGAGATCACCATGGATTCCAACATGTGTAGTAGCCTACTTTGGGACTACCAAACGCTATTCCGTAATCGGGTAGTTATAAAGGTAGTTTTCGGGTTTGCTATGAAACATGGAGTGGGATATGAGTGATCAAGATGGAATTTGCCCCTCCTTTGGAGAGATATCTCTGGGCCCCTCGAGGTAATGGATTATGAAAATGCATGGCCATGCTAAGTTGATTGAGGAGTCAATCAATAGACAGATAATCCAATACGGTTCGAGTGAATGGTTAAGCTATTGAAGGGATGACACACATCTTGCCTATAGCTTAACCGGTATCGTGAGGCAAAGGGATTTGTGTACACATTACAGGTTCGAGCCGATATTATTCTTGTATACTATGGTGTCAATATGTGTTGCTAGGCGCGCCGTGATGTGTCGGCTGAGTTAGACTCGAGCCGACGATCGGCTAAGTTAGACTATAGCCAAAACCGAGTATACCTGAACCTACAGGTCGCACGCTTAAGGCGATAAGAATGCATTCGAGTTGGACTCGGATACGGCTCGATCGGATAGGGATCCGATCGGATAGAGTCCTATGGGCTTACGACGTGTGGGCGGCCAACTCTATGAGATACGGATGAGATCCGATTCAAAATAGAGTCCTAATCGGCCACTAGTCCCGTCGGCCAACTCTATATAAAGGAGGGGGGGTGGAGAGCTACGTCATGTCAATTGCATCGTGTGCAACAGAAGTCGTCGAGATCAATCTCCACGGAAACCCTCCCCACTTTCGAGCCAAACCCTTGCCTTGCATCACGTGCTAGCACACGGGTGTACGGCGTTCGTCCCCGAAAGTGTGGATACCGGTAGAGGCGCCGCTACGTTGCGCGCGTTGATCGGCTCGGATCGGCTGCAATCGGAGCGATCGGCTGTGGTGGAATCGGCTGCGGTCGGGTGCATCGGAGCGAGGCGTGAGAACGCGGCCGGACGACTCGAATCGGCTGATTGGCGTATCGGCTGTCTCCGGGAATCGGCTACACTGTTCCGGATCGGATTGCCCTGATTGGCTATTCCGCTGCACTCTACTCCAATCGGTAACGATCTATCGGCCCTTACTTGCAAGTGTTCCTGGTTTGCGCGGTTAAAATTTTGTTTTCGGCTAGCGTAGCCTCCGCGCAACCCTTCTAAATCTAAATCTTCTTTTCCTACTAACCTCACGAGAGGGCCTGAACCTGTCTAAATCTTCTTTTCCTACTAACCCATTGTGCTTGGCGATCTTGATTGCGACCCCAGAAATCATATTGCCGAAACCAAGTTTCGACAGTTGGCGCGCCAGGTAGGGGACTGCGCGTCGAGACTTCTTCAACAATCTCGCCGACAAGCGTGATGGGATCTCCTTCAAGATTTGGCAACTTCGCCGCCTACTTCGTCGACGATTCCTTCTTCGACTCGGATTCGGTCCAGTCAGAAGGAGAAATCCACTCGACGCCTTTCGGACTCTCGAACAGCGCCAAGATTTACGATGACGTCTTGAAGACCAAGATGTAATCTACTCTCTCCAACGAAGGACTTCGCTCGGCACCATTCGGATTACCGAACACTGCCAAAATCTGCGCCAATCTTCTCGCCTCCCCGACGGAGACGATCTACTCGGATGAAGACCTCTCAGTGCCGTTTGGGTTACCAAACGCCGCTGAGATCTACAAGAAACTTCTCTCCCCGAGTCGGGGGCGATCCACTCGGAGGAGCCCGCGCGTCCCCAAGCTCGACTCGGACGGAACGATCCGCACTCCGGCTACCCAGATCAAGGGAGGTCGCCGTCATCCTCCCGTCGCTCGGCTCCCGCTCATCTTCGGAGCTCAATGGATACCTCAGCTTCGCCGGCTTCGACAATCTCTATGGCATCCCCTCTGACGAAGCCGACAACTCCGACTACCGCATGGACTATGAGCCGAAGTGCTTTGACGTCCTCATGGCCGAGCCGGACGAGTCCGACTCAGCCATGGCCAGGAGGCTTGCTGAAGAAGAGCGAGCCAAGATTGAGCATGAGCGCAAGACGGCCGAAGAGGAGAAGCAACGCAAGGACGAGGCTTACAAGAGGAAGCAGAATCTACGCGCGGCCGGACGGCCGCCCAGAGGCCATCCTCCAAACGCGGGTTCGCAACACCAACATCTTCCAGACGCCACAGCAGAACGCTGTTGCCGCGCTCACGCTCTTGGACACCGTCATAGAGACGGCACCCGCCAATGTGACTCCGATACTCGACAAGATAAATACCATCGTCGCCGCCACAGCTAACGGCCACCCCACCACCTCGGCACGAAGGCCGACTGAATCTGTGGCCGAAACGCCAGACAAGAGCCGGCTTCCGCCTCTAAGGTCAGGAGACTATAAGAGGCCCGAGCCAGATCGGTCGACGACCAGGCCAAGAGGCCCACCCCGCGAGTCCACGCTGAAGTACCAGGAGCAAACGGTCGACTCCCGCGACAAACGACATGGTCGTCCACCCGTCCACCACCGCGTCCGTCGCAACAACGGCTCCGGCTACCCAACCACCAACCGGAGACCCCGTCGAGTGATCTCGCGGAAGTCCTCGATCGCCGCTACCGGAGCGGGACCGACGCACTCGGGAAGATCGGAGGATCACCCGATAGCGGCGACGACGGAGTACCGGCTTTCACTCGGGAGCTTCGCCGAGTGCACTCAGCGAGTGGGTTCAAGCCCACAGGGATTGAAAGGTACGACGGCAAGACCGACCCTGAATCTTGGCTTACCGTCTACACCCTCGCCATCCGTGCTGCAGGCGGTGACAACAAGGCCATGGCCAATTACCTGCCCATGGCCCTCGCTAACTCAGCCAGAAACTGGCTCACGAGCCTGCCAAGAGGCTCAATCGGCTCTTGGAGCGAGCTGAGGGACCATTTCATCGCCAACTGCTAGGGAACCTTCGAGAGGCCCGGCACACACTTCGATCTATACAACGTCATCCAGAAGCCGGACGAACCCCTGAAGGATTACATCCGTCGTTTCTCCGAGAAGCGCAACAAGATCCCGAACATCACCGATGACATCATCATCGCCGCCTTCCAGAAGGGAGTCCGTGATGAGCTGCTAATCGGGAAGTTTGGGCGCAAACCACCGAAGACGGTGAAACAGATGTTCGAGACGGCGAATTCATACGCCAAATCCAACGACGCCATCAAGGCCGCCCGTCAAGACCGGCCCGACAGAGGGAAGACAAGGGGCGGGAGGAAGCCGGAATCCTAAGAAGGATAACGGCAATAGCAACAACCAGCCCAAAAGGATCGCAAGCGCCGATCCGAGGACCTAGTGGCAGCAACCTCCAACACTCAACGCCGCACCCGAGTCGCCGCCTACGACGCCATCATGAACGCCCAGTGCACTCACCATCCCAATCATAAGCACGCGGCAAAGGACTGCTTCATCTACAAACAGTTCGCAGCAAGACGGCGCGGCTCACCGGAAGCCGACCGATGAGGCCGGTCCGTCGGGCACCAAGAAAACAACGCGGGCCGAGAACGCCGAACCTTTCCAAGACCCTGAGAGAGCTCAACCACATCTTCGCGGGGCCGCAAGCCTATGAATCCTAGAGGAAAGAAGCTAACCGACCGAGAGGTCAATGCGGCTCAACCCGAAGTCCCTCGCACTGCGATGGTCGGAGGTGGCCACCACTTTTGACCGCTCGGATCACCCTGACCGAGTGGTTCACCCGGGGCGCTATCCACTCGTCCTGGATCCCGTGGTCCGCAACATAAGGCTCAAGCGCGTCCTCATCGATGGGGGCAGCGCCCTTAACATCTTGTTCGCCAAGACCATGGATGAGATGCAGATCCCAAGGGCCGAACTAAAGGCAAGCTTAGCCCCCTTCCACGGAGTCATCCCGGGGCTATCGTCTACACCACTCGGCACATCTCCCTCCCGGTCACCTTCGGGACCCGAGAGAACTTCCGTACGGAGAACGTCACTTTTGAGGTGGCCGACTTCGAAACAGCATATCACGCCATCATCGGAAGGCCCGCGCTTGCCAAATTTATGGCGATCCCACATTACACCTACCTCTGCATGAAGATGCCGGGTCCGAACGGCGTCATCACTCTTCGTAGCGACGTGAAGCAAGCCTTCACCTGCGATAAGGAGAGCTGCGACATGGCCCAATCTCGTGAGAGATTACGTGGCCAACAAGAAGTCCGATTGGCTGCATCAACTTCGGAGAGGGCGAAGTCCCCGCAAGAAGATAGCCAAATCGGGATCCGGCGATGCCAAGACCAAGAAGATCTTCCTTTGATCCGTCGGATCCCTCGAAAACTGTTGTAATCGGTGCTGACCTAGATCCCAAATAGGAAAGCGCGCTCGTCACCTTCCTCCAAAATAATAAAGATGTTTTTGCTTGGAAACCATCTGATATGCCTGGAATTCCTAGGGAGGTGATCGAGCACTCTTTGCACGTCAAAGATGATGCCAAATCGATAAAACAACGATTGCGCAGATTCGCGCAAGACCGAAAAGACGCTATCAAGGAAGAGCTCGCAAAACTCTTGGTCAGTCGGCTTCATTAAAGAAGTCCTTCATCCCGCGGTTAGCAAACCCAGTCTGGTCCGCAAGAAGACGGGGCAATGGCGCATGTGCGTTGACTATACCGACCTCAACAAAGCCTGCCCCAAAGATCCGTTCGGCTGCCTCGCATCGACCAAGTCGTTGACTCACATGCCGCCGCCAACTCCCGAGTTTCTTGGATTGTTACTCGGGCTATCACGGATCAGCTTGAAAGAATCCGACCGCCCGAAGACATCGTTCATCACGCCGTTTGGGGCCTCTGCTACATCACCATGCTTTTCGGCGAAGAACGCCGGCGCCACATACCAACGCATGATCCAAAGATGCTTCCGACGCAGATCGGCAAGAACGTAGAAGCTTATGTCGACGATGTTGTCATCAAGACCAAGCGAAAGAAGACTTGATCGCTGACCTAGAAGAAACTTTTGCAAACATCCGAGCCTTCGAATGAAGTTAAACCCGGAGAAGTGCACTTTCGGCGTTCCATCGGCAAACCGCTCGGCTTCATGGTATCTCATCGCGGCATTGAAGCCAATCCAGAGAAGATCAATGCCATCTTAAGCATAAAGCCCCCGAGTAACCAGAAAGGCGTCCAGAAGCTCACTGGCTGCATGGCGGCACTAAGCCACTTCATCTCTCGACTCGGCGAACGAGGCATGCCTTTCTTCAGACTGCTAAAGAAGACACGACTTCCAGTGGACCGCGGAAGCTAACAAGGCCTTTGAAGATTTCAAAGAGTTCCTTACAACACCGCCCGCCCGGCCTCGCCCCACCCCAGGAACCTTTGCTGTTGAACGTTTCAGCCACTCACCAAGTGGTTAGTACGGTCCTCGTGGTCGAACACGAAGAAGAAGGACGGGCTCGAAGATTCGAGAGGCCAATCTACTTTGTTAGCGAAGTGTTGGCAGGAGCCAAAATTCGCTACCCTCAGGTACAAAAATTACTCTATGGTGTTCTAATAACCGCGAGGAAATTGGCACACTATTTTCAGGGTCACTCGGTCACCGTCGTCACTTCCTTTCCACTCGGCGATGTTATCCACAACCGGGAGGTGACTGGGCGCATCGCCAAGTGGGCTCTAGAGCTGATGCCATTGGACTTGACTTTTAAGGCGAGGACGTCCATAAAGTCACAAGCCTTGGCGGATTTCCTGGCCGAGTGGACTGAGCAACAAGAGAACGTACCTCGGGAAGACCTCCAACACTGGACCATGCACTTCGACGGATCCAAGAGGATCACCGGCTTAGGAGCAGGAGTTGTGCTGATCTCCCCGACCGGGGAAAGGCTAAGATACGTCCTTCACCTCCACTTCTCCGCCTCTCACAACGTCGCTGAGTACGAAGCCCTGCTACATGGACTGCGCCTCGCAGTTTCACTCGGAATACGTCGGCTCATCGTGAAAGGCGACTCCCAGCTGGTCGTCAATCAAGTAATGAAGGACTGGTCCTGTCTAAACGACACTATGGAGGTCTACCGGCAAGAGGTCCGCAAGCTTGAAGACAAGTTTGACGGGCTCGAACTCTCACACGTCTTGAGGCATAACAACGAGGCAGCCGATGAGTTGGCACAGTTCGGGTCCAAGCGCGAAGCTGCCCCAACAGATGTCTTTGTCGAGCACCTCTATTAACCAACCATCACAGCAAAGACAACTTCCAACGAGCAAGCTGCGAACGAAGTCGCCATGGCTGACGCCGACTGGAGGACGCTGCTCATCAAATTCTTAACCTAGCAAGAGCTGCTGGAAGACCGGGATGAAGCAGAACGCGTCCGGCGCCGTTGCCAAGCATATGTCATGGTTGACTCCGACTTATACAAGAGAAGCCCCTCCGGAATCCTAATGAGATGCATCACACCCGAGGAAGGGAGGCGGCTACTTCAAGACATCCACTCGGGCATATGCGGAAGCCACGCGAAGCACGCACTCCGGTCGGCAAAGCTTACAGGCAAGGCTTCTTTTGGCTTACCGCGGTCTCCGACGTGGACAAAGTCGTATGAACCTGCGAAGGCTGCCAATTTTTCGCCCGACAGAGCCATGTCCCGGCCCAGGAGCTTCAAACAATCCCACTTTCCTAGCCGTTCGCGGTATGGGGCCTGGACATGGTCAGCCCCTTCAAGAAAGCTCCAGGGGGATTCACACACCTCTTCATCACAATCGACAAGTTCTCCAAGTGGATTGAAGCCAAGCCGGTCACCACAATTACTGCTGACAAAGCATAGGACTTTTTCCTCAACATCATGCACCGCTTTGGCGTCCCAAACAGAATCATAACTGACAATGGGACTCAATTCACGGGAGGCATCTTCAAGGAATTCTGCGAGGACTTCGGAATCAAGATTTGCTACGCATCAGTTGCCCATCCCAAAAGCAATGGACAGGTCGAACGAGCCAACGGCATGGTCCTCCAAGGCATCAAGGCCCGTGTTTTCGATCGCCTAAACCCCTACGTGGGCAAGTGGGTCCAAGAGCTTCCTTCGGTCTTATGGTCGCTGCGGACCACACCCAGTCGAGATACCGGCCAAACTCCCTTCTTCTTGGTCTACGGCGCAGAAGCCATGTTGCCAAACGAGATGGAGTACGAATCCCTCCGAGTCCGCAGTTTCAACGATGAACACTACGACCCCGACCGAGTGGATGACCTCACCCGATTGGAAGAGGCCCGCGAGGCAGCCCTCATCCAGTCGGCCAAATATCTTCAAGGGCTCAGGCGATACCACAGTCACAACGTTCGGGCACGAGCTTTCATCGTGGGCGACCTAGTTCTACGCAAGATCCAGACCACCAAGGACCGTCACAAATTATCCCCCTCATGGGAAGGACCGTACATAATCGCTGAGATGACTCGGCCCGGTGCATACCGGCTAAAGCGTGAAGACGGGTCCATGGTGGAGAACTCTTGGAACATCGAACATCTTCGACGATTTTATGCCTAATTTGACTAAGGCTTCATGTTTTCCTTGACTGCCAACCTCAAGCAAGATGACTTCATGAGTTAACAGTCGGGAGCTGTACATATGTCAATAAAGCTTAAGTTTTCCTCATCAACTTCTGTGCATGATTTGGTTTATCATTGTTCAATGTTCTTCGATTCGAGTTCAGTGTCTAAGGACTGAGAGTTTTCTGATGACCTAATCGAGCCTAGGCTTGGTGACAGTCAGACGAAAACTACTTAAGAAATTTCACACAAAAACTCGGATCAAGGCATTAACATAAATGAACTAAATATATCACAAGTTCTACATGAGAGCATCACGATCACGTGACATTTACAAGACAATGTTCGAAAGATAAATCAAATCCGGAAATTGTTCACTACATCGACGGAGATCTTCTTTGCCGACTCCTGCGCCTCACTCAGCATATCCAAGGCCTCGCTCATCCGTGGTCCCGTCGCGAAGCCCTCCCTAACCGAGTGGACATCCACTCGGGGTAAAGGACTTGGTCCGTGCAAGAGCCAGACCACCCCCATGTTGGCGGCTTCGGTGATGTTGGCCGACATCGGTCGGGGCTAGCCGCGCGCTTGTCAAAGACTTCAATTGGGTCCAGTGAGTGGTCCCACTCCATGGTGGAACAAGGATAGCAAGATTGGCGCAAGCATTAGCGACCTCTTCCCGGATCTCTCCGGTTCGTTTGACCCACTCAAGCAAGACGTCATATTGAGCTCGGGTCTTAACCTTGTAAGCTGCCAAAAGCATCTGATCATGCAAAAGCACTCGGAAATAAAGCAGCACAAGGAATGTTACTTCAAAGAGGCTTACCTTCAAACTCAGCCTCCAGTTCGGCTTTGTCGAGGCTGACTACCTCCAGCTGGACTTGGAGCGAATGGACCTCCGACGAATTTTCTACAAGTGAAGAAGATCATCAGCAACCGAGGTTAACATAAGAATCATGAAGAAACTTGGAGAGACGAGCTTACTCCCGATTGATCCTCGGAGGTCGAGGTTCGCCTCCCGAAGCTCCACGATCTCTCTCCTTAAAGCCGCCTCCCTTGACGCGGCTTCCTCCTGAGTGGTTTTCAGCTTTCGCTAAACGTCCTCTAAGGAGCTCATGTGAGGAACCAGCTTCTCCAGCACCTCGGACTTCGCCATGGAGCGACAGACTCTCTTCGCGCGTGAAACCCGAGGAGTGACCGACTGGAAAAGGATGATAACACAATAAAAGAAAAAGACTAAGGCTTATGTTGAGTAGCCGAGTCGCTTCGTTCAAGCTTTCGACAAGGGCATCCCTTTCTTCTCTCTCAGCTTGCCTGTCCAGGATGATGCCCTGCCTTTGGCCCTCCGAGTCCCGCCACTCGATCTTGATCGGAGGAACCCAGGTTTCGGAAGACTGTAACCTGGGGATGTCCTCCACTGTGGTTGGCAGATAGGAAGAACAAATGAGGACATGAAAGATTCAAACTAAAAGAACAAAGAGAAGACTCTGATACAAGACTCACCGGCTTCAGTGGCTGCGTACTCAAGTGGAACGGCCCGGCTGGCCTCTTTTCTCTGGCTCTTCGCCGAGTGACCCTCAGTCAGGGCTGGCCGAGCCGTGGCCTGAGGTCTCCCGCCCGTCGACCGGCTTCCGCCGGGACGTTCCGCGGCGGTCGGGGGCTACTTCCTTGGGGCATCCTTCTTCGGAGGCGAAGGTTCTTTGCTCGGAGCGCTCTCGTTCGGATGCGGGCTCGAGGTTTCGGCTCCGCAGCTTCGGCGCCTCGGGAGCGCGGCGGGGTCGGCCCTCGCCCTTCCGGCGGGATCTATGTCCGGGCCTCCTGCGATAATGAATACACGGGTAAAGACAAAGAGAGCTTTCGGCAAAAAAGTTCGGACTTGGTCATGAAGCATACCGGACGACCGACGGATCTTCGGCGCCGTCCTCGGCGATCGCCTTGGAGGAGGAGTCTCGACCGGAGGAGCGGGACATCGTCATCCGAATCCTCAATAATGAGCCTCCTTTTGCTCGCCCGTTTGTTTGTGCCCTCACTCGGGGCCGCCCGCTTTCCAATTGGATCGCTTTGGATCTTGATCCCGCGGCCAGCTTCTTGGCGGGCGACGCGCGCGTCATCGTGGGACACCTTGTACAGCTTGGAGGTAATGAAGCATTTTCCCGCAGGAGAAGTTCGTACAACACTAAGAGACAAGATATCAAGATTGAAAGACATTGTGAAGCAACCGTACGGCTTACTGGAGGAGGAGGCCGGTGGATGCCGAAGGGGAGAACCGGCAGAATGAGGGCACGCTCAACTATGATTCCAGTCGAGAAGATCTTGTACATCCGGATCTTCGGGATCTCGTAGCCGAGTGGATCTCGGATCTTCCCGATTGGGGTCCTTCCCACCTTCGTACTCGAAGGCCGGCTTTGACCTCTCCTTGATTGGAGCCGTCGGCACCGGATGAAGTGCCGAGTGATCTGATCGCCACGAAGACCCTTCTGCTTCATTGCTAGGATCTTTGCAAGCAGTTTGTTGGCCTCGTCCCAATCTTGGGCCACTGGAACGGTGCTCCAAGTAGGCCTGGGGACAGGGGGACGGTCGACGAAAGCTGGCAGGCTGGGTTCGAGGTTGCTAATATAGAACCAGCCCGCATGCCATCCCTTATTGGAAGATTTTAAGGAAAGAGAGAAGTACTCCTTGCGGAGAGATCCGCGGAGTTGGAAACCTGCCCCGCCAACAACGCATGGGTGGTCCTTGTTCGGATGCGGCTTGAGATAAATCATGCGGCGGAAGAGTTGGAAGTGGGGGAGGATGCCAAGGAAGGCTTCACATACATGAATGAAAAGAGCGACGTGAAGCATGGAGTTGGGGTTCAGATGGTAGAGTTGAAGCCCATAGTAATCTAAAAGCCCCCGGAAGAACTCGGAGGTGGGAAGGCTGAACCCGCAATAGAAGAAAGAGGTGAATACAACAAGCTCATCGGTGTTCCGGGTTGGGAAGTCCTCACCCGCCGCCGGGCGCCAGCCCACGATCTCCTTTGGGGAAAGCACGCCGTGCTTCACCATCTCCTTGAGGGTAGATTCCCTCACATCCGATGTGGCCCATTGGTCAAATGGGATCCTCTTTTCTTCCGCCATGAGTGTGTTGTGGATGGGAAGTGGATCTGGTCGGAAAGGATGGCGATTTGAGCAAGAGATCTTGGAAGATTGGCTGCGGAAGCTGTTTGTGGCAAGAAGCGAGCTCTTGGATGGATGGATTTGGGAGCGCGCGAGTCTAGGGTTCTTCGCAGGAAACTGGTGAACAGTGCTGTGAAAAGAGGAATCTTTTGGAAGATGAAGAGGCGGGGACGAACTCGAGCCTTTATAGAAAGATTTGAGGGTTGCACTAGATTTTCTTGTGATTGGGCCGAGCCCATGAGAGAATCTGCGGCCCAGTTAAGGTGTGGCCCGACGCGTGTCCTTAGGGACTTAAGCGGATGAGCTTAAGCAGATTTGCCCTGGCAATATGCACGTGTCCGAATGCCCTGTACCTTTGAAAATCCTTTCATACCGCGGTTTGCTTGACTTCATCAGAAGCTAGCACGATGCAATCTGAGAGGTGACCAACAGCTAAGCTTTTTATAGCTGCCTTGATGACAAGGGCTATTTGTTAGCATTTGATCAAACGATCATATCAATGTTATTTTTCCACCTTGGTGAAGATCTTTATAGATTAAGACCAGTATTATGGCAAAAGCTATTTAATAACTTGGTCATATTTTTCATGTGATTGAAAGAACTCGTTTTCCCATGAGGGACGATTAAAATATTTGTTCCGGGATGACTCGGGCAGATCCACTCGGATAAGCTTGAGCTTACCGAGTGCTTTTTACCCATGAGGGTTGATTGAATTATTAGATCTGGGATGACTCGGGCAAATTCACTCGGATAAGCACGAGCTTGCCGAGTAATGAGGTTGCTTTAGCATAAGCTAAACATCCACATAAGAATGATTTTTTATAGTTCTTGACTATATGCTTAGTATGTTTTTGACTAACCACATAATCGGGGGCTACACCTAATTAGGTGCATCAGGAGATGCATCTAGATATTTATTTTTGAGAATTTTTTAGATATTTTCCAGCCCTTCACAGTCTTTGGAGCCACTTGAGAAGATTCAGGCAGAGATGGTGGAATCACTCGCCGCCAAAAGCACTCGGTCAAAGAGATTTTTGGCTGTGTGCTGTTTTGGTTTGAAGTTGAGCTGTCTCGTCGACTGAAAAGGACTCGGGGGCTACTGTGGAGATTATGACAATCGGGTATCTACATGGCAGGCTTATCCGACTGGAGGTAGGGATAGATTGCGCCTGCTATATCTGTAAACTGAACATGACTTGGGTGTTACGATTGCCGATAGAGATAAGGCAATCGGCCTATAGTCACGGTTTGGTAAGATTGAGGAAACCGACCTAGAGTAAGATAAGGTTTCCGATTTGTAAGCCCTCCTCCCAAGACTATATAAGGGGGGTAGGGGGCGTCCCTTGAGGGATATCAGAGATTAGATCATATGCTTTATGAGCCTTTAGCTTTCAGCCTTAGATCACGAGATCAATAAAGACACTCGGCGGATCGAATCCACCAAAACAGGAGTAGGGTATTACCTTACGAGAGGGCCTGAACCTGTCTAAATCTTCTTTTCCTACTAACCCATTGTGCTTGGCGATCTGGACTGCGACCCCAGAAATCATATTGCCGAAACCAAGTTTCGACACAGATGCTCTGAGCCGAAAAAGATACTGCAACACCATTAACATAGAGAGAATGTGTAACCAATTGCAGCAAGAATTTGAGCGCCTGAACCTGCAGATGATGGAATTTGGGTTTGTGGCCGCTCTTGAAGCTCAACCCACTCTAGTATACCAAATTTGGGCCGCTCAGGTGTCAGATCCTGAGATAGCTGAACTCAACAAGAACATGAGAGTCGAAAAAGCTCGTGACTTCACTGAAGACGACCATGAAACAATCTGGATGGGAAAGAGATTGTGTGCGCTAGAAGATAAAGAATTGAATAGGCTGATTCTTACGGAAGCTCATCAAGCCCAATATTCAATCCATCCGGGCAGTACACAGATGTATCAAGATCTCAGGGAAAAGTTCTGGTGGGTTAGTATGAGGAGAGAAATAGCTGAATTCGTCACACTCTGTGATGTTTGTCAGCAAGTCAAGGAAGAACATCAACGACCCACAGGACTGTTGCAACCCCTCCAAATCCCGGAATGGAAATGGGAAGAGATTGGAATGGACTTCATCACGGGTTTACCCCGCACATCGCCAGGGTATGATTCAATTTGCGTCATCGTAGATCGACTCACGAAGGTGGCTCACTTCATACTAGTGCATACCACCTACTCGGGAAAGAAGTTAGCAGAGCTTTACCTTGCTAGAATCATGTGTCTACATGGAGTACCTAAGAAAATCTTGTCTGATCGAGGAAGTTAGTTTACTTCCAAGTTCTGACATAAGTTACATGAAGAGCTAGGTACCCGTTTGAACTTTAGTACGGCCTATCACCCGCAGACTGATGGTCAAACTAAGAGAGTGAATCAAATTCTGGAAGATATGTTGAGAGCGTGTGCACTTGAGTTTGGAAAAGCATGGGACAAGAGTTTGCCTTATGCAGAATTATCCTATAACAACAGTTACCAAGCCAGCATTCAAATGGCACCCTATGAGGCATTGTATGGACGAAAGTGTAGTACACCCCTTTTCTGGGATCAGACTGGGGAGCGTCAGTTGTTCGGGACAGAAGTGATAAGTGAAGCAGAAGCAAAAGTCTGAACAATTAGGAAAAGATTGAGGATTTAACAGTCTCGGCAAAAGAGCTACGTAGACAATCATCGAAGAGACCTCGCTTTTGAAGCAGGAGATTATGTGTATCTTCGGGTCACACCGCTTCAGGGAGTACACCGTTTTCAAACCAAAGGCAAGTTGGCACCACGTTTTGTGGGACCATACAAAATTCGAGAACATCGAGGAGAAGTGGCTTATCAGCTTGAACTCCCATCCAACATGACTGGTATTCATGACATATTCCATGTCTCTCAATTAAAGAAATGTTTGAGAGTACCTGAAGAGGAGAGTCCAAACCAGATTGAAATTCAAGAGGACTTGACCTACGTGGAGAAACCGGCTCGTATCCTTGAAACTAGTGAGAGAAGGACTCAAAACAAGGTTATCAGATTTTTTAAAGTTCAGTGGACTCAGCACTCAGAAGAAGAAGCTACTTGGGAAAGAGAAGATGAGTTGAAGGCCGCGCACCCGCATCTCTTCACCAGTACCTCCGAATCTCAGGGTCGAGATTCCGTTTAAGGGGGGTAGGTTTGTCACACTCCGAGTTTGGCACTTTAAATCATTTAAATAATTCACCCTAAAACAATTGGGTTTTTCTGGAATTAATTTGGAGCCAACAAGTAATTTTAAAATATAAATAATAAGTGAAAATAGCATGGTATGATTTTTCAAAATTCTACATGTCAAAATACATTGACTGGATTTTTAGTGGAATTTTCATAGCACTAGAAATATTTTTAACCAATTAATTGAATAATTAACAATTAAATTTAGTCCCTAAGATCATTTTTTTCCTCTCCCGGGCCGTACGGTTCCCGCCCATTCTCCCCTTGGGCAGCCGGTCCAAGCCGCTCGGCCACGTGCGCGCGCCCTCCCCTTCGGTCATGGGCCGAGGCCCGCGAGCTGTTGCCGCCGTGCGGAAGTCCAAAGCCCCTCCCCCGCCCCCTTGGGCCACCGAAGTGAGGCCTACCTGTAGGGGCCATCTCCCCCTTGCCCGATAGGCCGCCGATGCCATGCTATGCGCCACCGCCGCCGCGCTACGTGCCGCCACCCCGTCGCACCTTCTCCGTGCAAGCACGCGCCCCGCCGGGCCCATGCCATGCCCAGGCCGTCTCTCCCGTGCCGCACGTCGCCTTCTCCGCTTCCCACAACGGCCGAAATCGGATCCAAACCACCGCCACAACCTTCCTCTCTCTCTCTCCCCGAGTCTGATTGCGCCGGCGAGAAAATCGGGGCCGTTCGTGCCTGATTCGGTCTCCTGACGGACGCTATAAAATCCCTTCCCCCCCACCGTCCACCATTTTTTTCGTCTTTCGCTGCCGCCGTTTTTGCCCTAATTCGCCTAGCGCCGCTGCTCGCCGTTGTCGTCCCCATCTTCGGTGAGCATCCCCTCTCCCTCCCTTCCTCACTCACGCGCGCAAACCCGAGCCGTCCCGTGCTCATCGTCGCTTGCGTTGTCATTGCCGCGTCATCCCGTGTCCGCGATGCTCGTGTCGCCCGCCACGCCGTCCCGCGTTGCCGGCGAGCCGACCGGCCGCCGCGTGGCCATGGCCAGCCGCTCCAAGCCCGGCCGCCACCGCCCGGAACCCTAACCCTAGCGCCGTCGGCCGTTCGATCTACTACACGGGTAGATCGGGACCATTTGATCCCGCTAGCCATCCGATTGCCATCCTGGTTGCTCAGATCACGCCACGAGTCCCGCTGCCACCGCTCACGTCCGTGGACTCGGTCCACGGTGAACCGAGCCGGCGCCGATTGCGTCAACGATGCTAGCGTCAGCCCTAGGTGTTGATGTCAGTGTTGACGTCAGCCCTTGGCTCTGCCTGCTTGTGTCAGCATGACGTCATGCTGATGTCAGCCCTACCTGACCTCGTGCTAGTGCTTGCGTCAGCAAGAGACTTAATTGTGCAATAAATTAATTAGGCTTTCCTGTTTAATTTGAAAAACATAATTAAACTTCTAAAATTCATATCTTTTTAATCCGAGCTCCGTGTTAGTCCATTCAAATTTCATTAAATTCATAAAAATGTCAAGAATCCATTAAAAATATTTTCTTGTGTTGTTTCAGTAGTCTTTTAGCATGTTTTGTTGAGTGCTTTGTTTGTCGTGTAGATTCCAATAATTTCGGCGATCCCCAATGTTCAGAGCAAGGCAAGTCATACTTTACATTGATAATATTATACCTATTTTATTGAAATATCTCATTTTTCTCAAATATTGCATATGTTTTAGAATGACATTTCATGGGACTATTTTACCTATTGTACTCAACCATAGAAATTGTTTACCTTCTACCATTGATAACTTGGGTTCAATATGACTAGATATTGGTTTAGGACATGCTTATCTTAGCTTAGATCAATTAGCTCACATAAGGGAATCACACTAATCAAATATTCAGTAGAGAATAATACTTATATAATGTCAAGGATGTGGTATTGTTCCAATAATACTAAAATATTATAATGGTGGGTGGTGAGCACATGGTTGGATTGTTTGCTAGAGTGCTCATGACAATTAAGGACCGGTTCTCGGGAAACCCTAGAATAATTACCGTCCATACCACAAGCCAGCATGGGTAATGGTTGGATCTATAGTGTAGTTGTCTCTAGCCGACGTACCCTAGTGAGTGTGGGCGTGATAGAGTTGGGTCGGCCCCGGTTATAAGGGTTGATCGGCTTCCAGATTCACCACAGCACGAGAGAGGGCTGCCCATTACCCTCATGGGCGTGGGGGCAAAACCATGGTGTGGTACGAGTGGTTAGAGGGGGTTATGTGAAGGGTCCTGTCACAGTTCCTTTCCGGGGTATCATGGAGGTACACCGGCACGCGGTTAACGCGTCGTGGGACTGTGTCTTGTGGGTATAATTGTACACCTCTGATTAGAGTAAGACTATTCGAATAGTCATGCCCACGCTTATGGGCGACCAACCAGATTCACCGTGATTAGTCCCATTTAAGTAATAATTTGACTATTGGCATTTGACTAGCGTAGATGGATGGTTGGGCCTGTTGCAATGGGTTTAACATTGGACGGTATTTATTTAATATTGCTTAATCATTATTACTGTTTCTTGCTTTCAACTATTATTATTGCTGAAATGTTGTTTATGCAATGAGACCCTATTACCTTCCTTGTGAATTACCATGCATCATATCTTCTCTTCCGGTATGACTTGTTGAGTACAGTGGGAGGTACTTAGTCTTGCTTAATTTTTCCCCCACTAGAGCCACAGGTTGCAGAAGAGGAAAGTTTCAACGAGGTTTAGGCTTGCGTCCGATGTCAAGGTTGCCTGTGGTGTGTTGGAGTCCCGTCGCAAGAGTTTGAGTTTCAGTTTAGTTAGTATTTTCTTTTTTGCTGCATTTATGTAATCTTTTATACTATTTCTAAGATGTGGATTCTGTAATATCAATAATTGTTGATTTGTGTACCTCGGCTGATGCCTAGACGAGGATTGAATGCACAAATTAGCTGTGGAAATTCTGGCTTGAATTTCTGGGCGTGACAGCGTCCCACCTGCCAGGGGTCAGTGCTGACAAGGGAGGGAAGCATACGTGTCCCTCACCCCTATCCCCGAGGCGGCTGCAACCGATCCACTAAGGATCTGGATACCCTTGCTGAGGTCGGAAGGGAAGAAGAAGGGCAAGGAGCCGGAGCTCCACCGGCGAAAGCCGGGGTCAAGCGAGGCGGTGCAGGGGAGCCTCAAAATCCCCAGCGTGAAGCGAAAGCTCGTGGTCTCCTCCGAGGAGGAGGAGTCATCCGACTCGGGCTTGGTGCGGCGGCGGAAGCCTCCCTCACCCCCGAAAAAGATGGCCAAACATCTCGGGATACCATACAAGGCCTTCTCAAAGTAAGTGGAATCTGGGTTTTTTTGTTTTCGCACATTGACCCATCGTCTCAATCTGGGCCACCAGGGGCATCGGGTCCCGTGCGACTGAACCCATGAGGGCGGCCAAGGACACCGTCCAAAGCAAGGCGGCGGAGTCTGACATGGCTTCGACTGCCACGGTCTCGGAAGCTGTGCCCCCAGCAGCCGACCCAGCGGGAGAGCAACTGGCGGCGGTGACCGTCCTCGGGGTCGAGGCGGCTGCCGCTGGCGTGGCTGAGACAACTCCCGGGGAGACTGCAGAGGTCAGGCTTGTCCAGGCAACGGAGGAGGAGGAGGTCTCCGCTGGGATCAACTGGGACCTGCTCCCACGCATCGACGGGGACGACGGTGATGACACTGGGACCGAGCCGACCACGGCGGGAGCTGAGGACCTTCTCGCCTTGGGCGTCGCCACCCTGACGGTCGAGGACGTCGGGGACCAGCCCGACCCGAGGGTCGAGGAGTCCGCCCTCACCGACAACACAAGCTCTCGAGCCCTCGGCAGCACACTGGAAGTTGGAGAGGGGTTCGGCACTGAACCAGCGGGCTTGCTGGAGATTGAGCGCCACCAATGCTGCATCTGGGAGTTGTTTCTTGTAAGATTTATACCCTGCCCCTCGGACCAGGTTCTCTTCTGACGCCATGATAATGCAGGAGGCCGTCCACCCGCCCCAGTCCGCCGAGATCATGTAGGAGCTGGAGAAGAAACTAGTCAAGGTGTCCCGTCATGCGTTCATCACTTCTCCACCTTCTTTTCTCCTCGGGGTTCATCAGCTGACCCGCTTTGTCATGTAGGTGCTGACGAGGCCTTCACGCTAGCCGAGGCACTTCGTTCAGAGCGAGACAAAGTTCGAGAGCTTCTATGGCTCTCGGACACCGCTCGGGTGGTTGCCGAGGCCGTGAAAGCCGAAGCGGAGGGGTGGGTGGTGAAGGCGGAGGCGTCTTAGGCCGAGGCGGAGAAGAGGCAGGCCGACTCCGAGGTGGCCAGGATCGCCGTGGAGAAGGATCTTTAGGCCACCGAGGCGTCGATGACCGATATGGCAAAGAAGCTGAAGGAGGTCGAGGCCGCCAAGGACTCTGCAGAAGGTAAGTGTTTACATCGACAGCTCCCTTCGCCCCTCCATTCTTCTTGCCTGTGTTGACCAAATTCCCCTTCCTTATCTCGCACAGAGCGCCTGTCGACCTCCCACCGGTAGATCGGAAATATCAAGGAACTCTTGGAGGCGGCCGAGGCTCGATAGACCCAAATCCAGGAAGGTGCCCGTGCACTGCTAGATAAGGCCAACAACGAGCTTCCGCCGACCGAGGAGTCCAACATGGCCTTCATGGAACGCCTACGGGATGGGCCCCGGCGCCTTGTTGCACTCATGAGGGACGCGGCAAAACTCGCCGTGTCGCACACCCTCGGTATCGTGAGCAGGCTGCACCCTCAGGTGGAGGTTGCAGAGGTTGCCGAGGGCTGACCCGCCAGCGTGAAGCTAGAAGACGTGGACGCATCCATGCTGAGGTCGCGCCAACCGCCGAAAAAATAGTTAGCGAAGTAGACCTTTGATGCGCCTCTTGTAAATAAATCTGTCACGAACAACATTTGATTAGCAAGGGCTGAAGCCCAAGAACTTGCTTTTGTTGTAATTTAACTCAAGCCCTTAGGCGAAACGAGATAGAGAGCACAATTTAGAAAACCATGAAACAAGCTTAAGTTCACCCGTTCTCACCGTTCCCGACTACCATGCCTCGGACAGCGACCCTTGCCCGCAGCCTCCGGGAGGAATCTCTGACCGGACGCTGACAGGTTTCAAATCGAGCCTCAATGTAGTAGTCGTTCACTTAGTGATACGGGCGAATTAGAAGGTCTCGGAAGACCGAGCCCCCGAGTAATTCGACATTGCATTCGACCATCGTGTATCGGGTCTCGACCATAACCGACCCCGGGAGGGGATTCCCATGCTCTAACCGGAGGGCGAGAGGTCGGACCACTACATCGGGCTAGGACGCGCTGACTTAGTACTCGGGAGAGCCGTCGAACCATCAAGTAACACAAACGCATCTGATAAACTTCCTTCCTGGAAACCTGAACAATAAGGGGTCAGGACCACGAAGCTCAGAGTTGGTCATGAGTACGGCGTGGAAGTTATCGGGCCATTCGAATATTACTCGATGGTCGGGAGAAAGCGCCAAGCCCCCGGGCAGCTATTGTGTACTCAACAGACCACCTACTGGGGAACCCCGACCATAGCGGGTCAGGCAGCATAGCTCAGGGCTGGCCATAAGCGAAGCACGGAAGTCGTTGAGTAGTTGTAGGCTACTCGACGACATGGCGGAAAGCAACACATGAAAAATGGAAATATTGAAGCTGCTTTATAAAAAGAGATGAGTGAAGAATACGTATATGTTTGAGAATCAAACCCGCGGGAGTTGATGCCGTGCACTGCGTGCTTGAGCTCAAAAGCACGGCAAATGAGAGCGTGATAGCCGAAGCCTCTGACACGGCGCATCAAGCTCTCGACGACCAAAATCGCCACAGCAAGCGACGCAAGAACGATGAAGAAGGGATTCTCCATCATATCGCTAGAAACAAAGAAGAAACGTGCACCCCTACCTGGCGTGTCAACTGTTGACGGGTAGGTCAGCAGTCCTCCGAGGGCGTGCCCAAGGAGGTGAGTGAGTGGTCGGGAATGCACTTACTTCAGGACCTGGTGGTCGACTCGAGTCACTAAGATGAGCCAAGGAACAAGAGACACGAGATTTATACCGGTTCAGCCCTCCCGAAGGATAATAGGCCTATGTCCAATGTTCTTTGTTAGCGTGGGTGATGAACAAGGTTTACAAGAGAGAGTTCTTGGGGCTTAGAGCAAGCTGGCCAAGAACAAGCAAAGAACTGAATGGTGAATCCTTTCCTCGGCCCGTCCTGCCCTCCTATTTATAGTTTAAGGGGGGCAGTTACAAGGGACTTGGGAGCCAAGAAAGCTAATACTAAAGATCTAAAAAGGTGAATACAAACAACATCTGAAAAAAGATACATGGAGATGTTCTTTGGGCCCTACGCATCGTGGGTGTCTTGTGCCTTATCTTGCCTTGGGATCCCTCCTCTGCAGATACCACCTGTACTGTGCCTATCGAGTGATGTCATTCCTTGCCGGGTTGTCCCCTCCTTGCCTCCTTGCAAGCCAATTCTTGTCCCAAGGAGGCCGGAAGTCGGGTCGAGGAGTCAAGGTCGAGAAAGGAGTGCCGAGGTCAGACTGGGGGGAGGTCGGACTCCCAACCATATCCCGAAGACTCACAATCTGACTCCAGCTTGACTTCAACTCTGGTCCAAGTGCTACCTCAGGGTGACACCCCCCACAGAAACCAACTTAGTAAAAAAACCGTCATTGGACAACTATAAAGGAGGAATGAGCTTCCCTCTCAATACACACAACTCAAGTAGAGAACTCTAAATTTCATTCAAAGCAACTCTCTAGTAGAGTATTAGAAAATAGGGAGAGAGCAAGGGGAAGTTCTGGAGGAGTGTCGGGGTTGTCGGCACTCTCTTCACTCTTGTACCTCGACAGATGCTTCTTTTATAAAAGTAAGTATTCAAGATTTATTTTGGTTATTTAATTTTCTTGTTTCAGTAAGATATATTCTCATCATTGTGGGTTCATCGCTTAAAATTTATATTAAATGCTCTAGTACTCAGACTACCTTTGTACAAGATTAGAGGTTACCTTTGTTTACTGTGTGCTTCAATGGTTGTAGAGGTAGGGGGTAGGTGATGACAGTCATGTACGTTCTTTGTAATCCTCCATGTTTGGGTATGTCATAGAGCTGTAGGTCGGATTCGCTTGGCAGAAGAAACGAATCTAGTGCCTGAAGCAAGTGATAGAGTTTTACCTTAACCTAATTCAACAATCTTAATCCATCAGAATCCTCTCTATCCTAATCCTTTTATTTAGTTGTTGTCCTTGGACAAACTTGTTTCCTAAATTTTGCAGAAGTTCCATGTGATTCGATACCCTTGGAATACTCTAAGGTGAAGTGTTACAACAGTATCTGTCAGTGTTATGGATAAGACATACCTAATACTTTTTGTTAGGCTCGGTGAGGCCCACCATATACCAAGTCTTGTATGGAATCAAGCCTCATATACGGAAGGTATTTCGGATAAGGAAAGAGAAGGATAGTCCTACTTGGATGCAATAAGGACTATTCGGGTCGTATCCATACTTGGTTCCCAAGTTCTACTTAAACAAAGGGACAACCGAGCGTATAAATATAAGACCCCCAGGAGAAGAGTGGACATGCAAAGACATGTCGATACATATATAAACAATCTAAGACAAGCAAACGGATATGAAGGCAACCTAGACAAACCCACTATGCAGCAGCAGAGACTGACAAGAGGGATCTAACGCTACCTCCAATTTCGTCGAGTTCATATTCAAGGAACGAGACTACGCTAGCCATCACCCACATGTGAGAGCTTCACATCGCTAAGCTGATAGGGACTAGATTAGATCATCCCAAATATTGTACTCGTGTGATACTGATATATAAAGGCAACACCAGCTTTGGCTAACAGGAGTAGAGCTATTACACGTCAGTTAGGCGCCCAAACCTATATAAAAATCCATGTCTACTATCTCTTTTACCTCAATCTCGCGTATACCTTGGTACTAACGATCCCCACACTCTACAAATATCGTAGACGGGTACAACCCATCAACATTTAGTTGTTGTCCTTGGACGAACTTGTTTCCTATTTACACACAAGTTCCCTGTGATTTGATACCTTTGGAATACTCTAAGGTAAAATGCTATAGCGGTATTCGTGTGCTTGCAGATTTATCTGTGACCATAACAAATACCAACATACGTATCTCCCAATGTATGAGATGTTTTTGCCTTTCCATATGCTAAGTTTCCTCTCAAATCTATATTCAACTCCTTTCCAATCAACATCCCAGAGTTTTCGATAATGAATGGGGGTACCAAGATATCTAAAAGGGAAGGATCCAGAGTTGCAACCAAATAGTTGTCTGCATTGATCCTCAACTTCCTAGGATTTCCCACAGCAAAAAAACTCACTTTTATGGAAGTTTATTTTTAGCCTTAGAGTTGTTCAAACAGATGCAGGATGGTCTTCATGTTTTTTGCCTGTTCAAATTCATGATCGAGAAAAAAGTATTGTGTCATCAGCATATTATAGGATGGACAAACTATCCTCCACTAAATGTGGAATAACACCTCTAATTTGACCATTGACTTTAGCTATCTCAAAGAGAACAACTAACATGTCAACCACAATAGTATCGATGGCATTGGGTATCCTTGTCTTAGGCTTTTGTGCATTTGAAAATTATTATCCAAGTCATCATTGACTTTTATACGGACATTTCCCCTTCAACTCATTTAGAAATCCAATGACATCATTGTTGAGAAAATCCCTCCATGAGCATATTGTAGGTTTTAATTATGTATAGACCTATTGAATTCTCCATCTAATTCTTGGATATGACATAGAATCAAGTAGAAAAATATCTTTTTCACAACACAAGTGGCAATATAACTTCATATGTTATGATATTGAGTTAATGTTATGGTTATGTACAAAATTGAGATGTATACAAGTTCATAACTTCTTATAAGGTATAAACTTAAAACTTAGAGTTCATTTGGATGAAACTATAACAGAGTGGCTCCACTACATATATAATGCAGTTTGTGCGCGTGTAACAAGTTTTTACACGCATTGTTCATGTTTTGTCCTCTAATTTGGAGTTGATTTTTAAAACGATCATAACTTTCGCATACGGACTCCGATTGAGACGTTCCATATATGAAAATCGATCAAAAAATTTTGGATGCGTTCATTCGTCGCTTTGCCGCGTTCAGCAATTTTATTTTCCCCAAAAACGGCTCAGAAGATTGCCTTTTACCGGAAGCTTTTTTTTTCAATTCTGGGCGTGTCTTTTAAATTTTTCACCGGTCACGTCTTTCACTTGTTTAGGCTCAAATTTTCTGTGGTTACCTCTTGTGTGCTCCTAAGAAAAAATATTTAAAAAATAAAAATAAAAATTCAAGTTTTTCCAAAAAAAAAGGTCAACAGCAAATCAAAAGGAAAAAAGAGAGGGGCAAAAGAGTAACAATATCTAGAGGAGCACATAGAGAGGTGCAATGTTAATAATACAGTGTTATGGACCAAAATTAAGTTGTCATGTCGATTTATAGAATTTTCGACCAAATTTAGATACTATTATTATTTTTAGTCCAATTTAGAGATGTAAGGTTTAATGATTATCGCATGCGGGCGGCTTAAGAGCGCACGGAAAGATAGTTTTTCCGTGCGGGCCGCTTAAGCCGCCCGCACGGAATGATAATCTTTTCATGTGGGCCCTTAAGCCGCCCGTATGGAAAGATAATCTTTCCGTGCGAGCACTTAAGCCGCCCGCACGCGATGATCACCACCGCCTATATAGGTACGCGCGGGCTCCGAGATTTTGTAACTCTCGTCGAAACTTTCTAGCACGCGGCTTCCTCACCGACATGTTGCCTCCACTCCGCAGAGGGCCTCCACCACGGCCGGCCTCCACCATCGCGCCTCCCGTGCCGGCCTCCGCCACCGGCCTCCACGCTCCTCCTCCGACCGCGGCCGCCCTCATCCACCTCCGTCGACCGTGGCCGCCTCCTCCACCGCGCCTCCACCGACCGCGGCCGCCTCCTCCACCGCCAGCCTCCACCGCCGCCACCTTCGACCGTGGCCGCCTCCTCCACCGCCACCTCCTTCGACCGCGGCAGCCAAGTCCACCGTCGCCACCATCGACCGCGGCCGCCTCCTCCACCGCCGCCTCCTCCGACCGCAGCAGGCAAGTCCACCGCGGCCACCTCCTCCACTGCGGCTGCCTTTCTCACCACGACTGCCTCTACCGCCACCGACAACACCGACCACCACCGACAACACCGACCGCCACCTCTACCGCCGCCGTCGCATTCATTGTAAAATTTGTTGTAAAATTTATTATAAAATTATACATGTGAAATTTGTGGTAAAATTGTGACGACGTGAAATTACTTTTGTGTGATTTGTGATGTGATATTAGTTGTTGATTTAATTATACAATTCAATAATTCAATATGTAATATAGAATGGATGTATCTTCCCGTGCGGGCCACTTAATTCGTCCACACGGAAAGATCTATTATCCTGTGCAGACTGCTTAAGTGGCTGTAACACCCTGAGGTGTTTTTCCGTGTTAAAATCCAAAAAAAAATCGTAAAAGAAAATTATTGGAATTAACTGGAGAGAACAAACAATTTTAAAAAGCCAAAAGCTAAATGGAAATGGCATGGTAGGATTTTTCTTAAATTCTACATGTCAAAACACATTAACAGGAATTTTAGTGAAATTTTCAGAGCACAAGAAATAATTTTTGACCAATTAAAATCAAAATCGGATTAAATAAATCCCGGGAAAAATGCGGCCATAATATATGTTCGATCCAGCTTTATCCTGATATGCATATATACGGACTCCACTATTCTGCATTGTGCTTTTGTTATCTTGTGTGACGGTGTAGAATGTGTATCCATTGATATCATACCCTTGCCATGTGTCAACAACCCAGCTTGGGCCCCTTGCCAACCTTCGTATTATCTCAGTTGGGTCATCGGTCGATCGTGCGATATGATTCTTGAACCATTCATTGAAGCGAATAGTATGTTCTCTCTTGATCCACATGTCTGATCGACCCATGTTGTCCTGTCGGACTTTTGCTAGATGCTCCTCAAAATATGGAGTTACTTCAGCCATATGTTGTAGCACAGCGAAATGAGCCTGCGCATAGGTAGCTTGATCGGGAACAGTTCTTTTTCTGCATGTTGTGCCAAGGCCTGCTAACCTTCCTTCGTGGCGAGACGCAGGAACTCCGATAGGATCAGTCTCAGCCATAAAGTCGATGCAGAATTCAAGAACATCCTCCGTCGTGTACCCTTCAATGATGCTCCCCTCTGGTTTTGCTCTATTTCGAACGTACGACTTAAGAACTCTCATATAACTCTCGAACGGGTACACCTCCCTTAGAAAAGCTGGCCATATATTTTTGTTTTCTTCACTAGATGAACAAGGAGATGAACCATGATATCGAAGAAAGATAGTGGAAAATACATCTCCAAGTGACACAGGGTATTGACAATATCAACCTGCATCTGATCTAGATCTTCGGCGGGGTCTATAATCTTCTGGCCGATTGCATTGAAGAAGGCACAAAGACGTTGGATTGTGTAACGCAATTTGGGTGGTAGAATACATCTGATAGCAACTGGTAAGATCTGTGTGATCGGCACGTGACAATCGTGAGACGTCATTCCAACCACTTTTAGATCCTCCAATTTAACGTATTTACTGATCCTTGCTGAATAGGCCGAAGGAACCTTAATATCAGATAGGCATGACAACATTGCGATCTTTTTATTCTTCGACAATGTGTGGCAAGCTGGTGGGAGGTACACTCTTCCTTTTTTTTTCATCCGTAACAGGCTAAAGCTCACTGCGAATGTTCAATTCCTGCAGATCTAGGCGAGCATTCAAGTCGTCCTTTGTCTTTCTAGGCATATTAAGCAGCAACCCGAGCAAACTGTCGCAAACGTTCTTCTCTACGTGCATTAGATCAATGCAATGCTGGAACTCAAGGTCTTTCCAGTATGGTAGCCGCCAAAATATGGATTTATTCTTTCACATACCCTTATCATTTTCCTTGCCATGTTTTCTTTTCTTCCCAAACTCATTAGTTATGTCTTTGACCATGTCATGGACCTCTTCTCCAGACAGATCCTTGGGAGCAGTTCCAAGTTCTCTCCTACCGTTGAAAAATTTCTTATTTCTTCTAAAAGCGTGGCGTAGCGGGAGCCATCTCCTATGACCCATGTAAACCATCTTTCTAGATTTCTTCAGCCACCTGATGCGTGTATGTTCCATACAGTCAGAGCAGGCCTTCTTTCCTTTCACGGTTTGTCCAGAAAGATTGCTCAGTGTGGGATAGTCATAAATGGTGCGAAACGGTAGAACTCGTAGCTTGAAGGTCTCCGACCATATGCATCCCAAGTGTCCACACCTTCTTCTCCTATCCTCCATCGCGACGTTTATAAAACTTAAAACGACATCTCTATTCTCCTTGCAATGACACTTCAAAGTTATCGCATTCATCCAACTTCGATCCATCGCTACAAAATTTAACAAAACATTAGTTATCATACTACTAAATTGTAAAAAAAATCAACCTTTATACTTACTTCTAATATATTCTTGTTTTTTTAAAAATAACAAAAATTCGCCCTCTTCAACCTCCCACCAAAAAAGTGAACAGTGGGATGAATTCAGACAGCGGTTGCTGGTGCATTTATAGTGTCTCCGAACTATATCTCAATCGGGTCATTTAAACGACGTCTGTAACGGGGCACAAACATCTCTAACGGGCATCAATAAAAGCCCGACACCGATATGAGTCATCAGTGACGGGCTATAAAGTCATCTCAATCGGGCCTTTTTTTTGAGCCCGTCACCGATGACCCTCATCTCTGACGGGCTCAGTATTATGGCTCGATTGAGATATCCTAGGTCATCTCAATCGGGCTTACATTTGAGCCCGTCACAGATGAGTTCATCGTTGATGGTCTATTTATAATTGGGGTTGAACGAGTACATCTATAACGGTGCAAATGACGACCCGATTGAGATGACTTTGTTCAGACAGCCCAAGTGCTCCAGGCATATTTGGGCCCGTCACAGATGATAGAATCTGTACTAGTGTATATGCTATATATATCTTTATCCAATGTTCTTTTCTAACGAAGATAAAAATAGAGTTAGGACGCGTAAAAAATCATTAACACCACCAGATATATTGAGTTTTAATTATTAAAATTTTAAAAAATAAATTCATTTAATTTTTTAAATCAACTTTTTCATACGAAACACACGTTTAACGGTTTAAAAAGTGCTAATAAAAATCAAAATAAAATATACATCTTAATCAGAAAAAATCACCTAAGTTGAGACACATTAAGCTCAACATGATCGAGAACAGAAGAAGTGATCAACATGCTATTAAATTGAATGACCCATGATCAATACTTATTAATGTGTAGAAAGCCCTAGCCAACCTCTCATGTCTACCTTGATCAAGACCCACCGTGACTTTCAAACAGCAGTGCTAGGTCACAGTCTAAGGTGTGATGGTGTATGAATGCTCTCTAACCAAATTATTTGAAGTATGGACGCTAGTGCCACGACAGTATGTAAATTAATTTATTTTTCCTGCTTCACGTCATGCTTTAGGTCGTACTCTTTTCGTAAAAAAAAACTCAACCCAAAAGGAAATACGATAGGTAAAGGATGTGATCTGTCTAAATTCGTTGTATAAAAAAGTCACATTCTCTCTTAAGTTAATTTCTTTGAACGAAAGGACTAGTACATCATTTTATCGTCCTATAAAGCTCAAACCTGTATGACTAGCTACACCATACTCAATAAACTGATGATTGTGTTAGGATTGGGATTTCCTTTATAGTAATACTCACATGACAGTAGTTGCTTATGGGACAGTACTGTATATAGGATCGAATACCCAAAACTAGCAAATCAGAAGGAGGTGAATGGTTGGTATACCCAAAAATCAAACTTTTAACGAAAATAAAAGTTACTCTTGAATTTCGATGTAGATCGATCGACCAAAGTTGTTGCGTCGGTCGACCGCTGAATACCTATGGTATAGACCCGGTCGAACGCCGGATGTCGCTGAATCGCCAAAGTCGCCTTCCACCGTGTGCTGATCTGACCGCTGTACTCCTATCGGTCTGACCGCTTGAGATGTCACCGGTCTAACCGCCGGTGTTCCTCCGGTTGGACCGTCGCACCCGAGAAAACATAGATCGAAGAACTCTCAAAGTAGATTGCAAATATATTACTTCTCTCTGTGTTTACAAAGTGCAACAACAGCAATCCTCACAAAATTTTGACAAAACTCAAAACCCTAACTTTCTCGGGTGCTCAACTCTCTCTAAAACACATACGAAGGCCACACCCTCCCTTTCTATTTATACATGAGGTAGACAGCCTAAAGGTATGAACCCAACTCATACAAGAAGTCCTAATCCACGAGGAAACCTTCTCGTACAAGAAACGAACATTATAAACTCCAATTATAACAAATTTGGACTCCATCCAAAATATAACTCTGCATCCTATATGCACACAATATCTCCATCGTATGCCATATGGAATCTTCACCAACCATGTGCATCAATCTTTAGTCTAAATATCCTGCATGATATCTGACTGTCCGGACGTCACCTTATCTCCAAGTTGACTCCCAATCTTTAGTCTAAGTATCATGCATGATATCTATCCGTCTGGATGTCACCTTATCTCCAAGTTGACTCCCAATCCATCACCGATAATACTCTCCGAGGCGTAAAGATTACCTACACATGAATCAAACGAAGAAATCATATCCGAGCATAAGCTATCTCCAACTTGACTTATTGTTATCACACAACAGTATTACATACACATAGTATCTATCTAGAAGCCATAAACACGAATTAATCACAGATATCCAATGAAACAACCCGAAACCAAAACCGACACAGAGTCGGCTGGTCAGACCTCAGGCTCACCGGTCTGACTGCACGAAGACCTCTAGTCTGACGGGCAGCATAAGCCCGGTCTGACCAAACCACAAAACAGCTGTCACTGTCCACCAGTCACTGTTCACCGTCTAAAAATTCCAATCATCTCCAAAACCACTTCGCCAATAATCTTCAAATATCAAAACTGATAATCACAGATGCCAGTTGTTCATCACTATAGAAGAATCAAATACACTTTGATTTTACACTGTATATGATCTGCCCTCTCGTTCTGAAATATTTGATGCATAAAAAAGAAACAGAGGGAAGCATGTCAAGTTGTGTTTGAGAATTAAAATTCCGTTCAATTTTGTGAAACAAATTGTGTTCGTTACCATGGTCGAAAACTAATCCTTCACACACATAAAAACAGAGTGCAGGTAAACAAAGTGACTCCTTAGTATGGTTAATCAAACACTCCCTCCATCTCAGTTTAATCATCCTCTAAGCAAATGGCACCGCAAATAATACCAAGACCAAAGACACTAAAACATTCATCATTCTCAAATTAATCCTCATCGATTAAGATGCTCCATCGCTTCGTATCCATTGGATTGTTTATGTTTTAAATATTATATGTGATTACACCAATAAAAATTAATTAATTAATCTTCATTGATTAAGGTGCTCTATCGCTTCGTATCCCATGGATTGCTCATGTTTTAAATATTATATTTTATTGCATCAATAGAAATTAATTTTGGTTGGTTACATACAACTAATTCAATGATACCCATTTACTTTTTATAAGATATATTCTCGTTGGATGATGATCATTTGGGACGATCTGAAAAACCTCAAGGAAGGATCAAAATGAGATGGTGAAAAACCTCAAGGGAGGATCAAATGAGATGGAGGAAGTATTAGCTTAAAAAATTTAAAATATAGATTAATATAATTTTTAAAAACAACTTTGTAAAAAACACATTTAATAGTTCGAAAAACATATCTATGTAAAATAAAGGTGCGGATGTTGGGAAGGAAAGTATAGAACTCAGCCTGGTAGGTTCATATATAGGCTTTACACTATAACATTATAACAATTGTAACACAATTTACACGATTACAGTACCTTCTTAATTTACGTGTTCAAGTGTGCGGACGAGCAGAGAGGATCGCTTTGAGAGTGGACTAAGAATTGCAAATCTAACGGGAACGAGGCAGCAATACTTGCAAATGCTTGTAACCTCTTCCATGGGCTCAGAGAATGTAATGAAATGTTTCCATTTCTACCTTCTTCCATCTCTATAAACATTTTTATTATGGCACTTTTCTACAAAAGGAAACTACATTTCAAGCATAAGTTTCCTATACGCAGGCAAGGTACTATGTTCCTTCTTTTGGAAAGGAGCCGCGAAGCAGCTCGAGCTGTGTCAGAGTCACTCCAGGAGCGCCGCGAAGCAGCTCCCCGTGCGCGCGAGCGCGACGCCGGCGGCTGCTGCGGCGACGACGGCGTCGGACGCGTCGGCGGCGCCCACGCCGCGCCTGGGGCTGCTCGGCGTGGAGCGGACCGTCCTGGGCGGCGTCGGCGGCGGCGACGAGGAGCCCGAGCCGAGGCGGCGCAGGAGGAGCACGCGCACGGCGGCGATGAGGTCCCCGGCGTTCTCCTCGGGAGACGGCGGAGCGGAGGCGCGGCGGGCGCGGCAGACGGCGGCGTGGCGGTCGAGCGCCTCGCCCGGCGAGATGGGCGGGTCGGCGCGCCCCAGCTCCTCGCCGGCGGCGTCACCGCACAGGCCGCAGATCCACCTTCCGCCGTACCGCGCCCGCACCGCTGCCATGTACGGCGCCGTGCACTCCTGCGTGAACCCACAGCACTCGCACACCGCCGCCGCCACCTCCTCCTCCGCATCTCCATCCGCCTCTACCTCCTCCATCCGGAACGACCTTCTATACCCTCCAGACGCGCGTGCCCTCGAGCAGAATCCGGACAAAGGTCACAGGATCCGTACCGGTCGAAGGGTTTCCGCTTTTCCGCCGGTGTCCGGCGCCGGCGCCGGTGAGGGGTCACCGCCGTGGCGCCCCGCTTCCATTTTTCCCTAGTGTGGTATCGTGCGCTCGTGCGGGACCTGTCTGTGGCTGTCTTTATACGGGAAGGCGGAAAGCGTCAGCCCGCGCCTCTTCCTCGCTCTATGGGCCGCGGGACTGGTGGTGTGGTGGGGCCCACGAGGCTCCAATGATGAGTGGGGTCCACAGGTGGGGTAAGTTGTTGGTGAGAAGGGTGGAGATGCCAGGTTGGAGTGGGAGAGGATAAGCTGGCATTGGATGCCGCGGGGCCAGGGGGGCATCGACCACGTCACCGTTGCCCTTGCCATGCTGGTAGCCGGTAGCTTCGCTCCGTTGACTTGGTTGACCAGGCGTGGTCGTGAAAAGTTGCCCGAAAAGCAACATTGGTCATGAAGATTATCTGGCGCGTTAATTTCGAGTAATAAAAAGTCCTAATTTTGCTAGATATGATATGTTCTTACGTACTTAGTATAGCAACTGCCTTGTTCAAAAATATAACAATTCTCTATACTATTTCTAATGGGTATATCATTAGATATTCTATTTACCATCCTCGATTATAAACAATATTGTTATATTTATTTCATCGTTTCAAAATAATAGCATCTACCAATAGTTATAAAACTTTTATTTTCTTATCTATTCCTAATTTAAAAATTGATAAGTTTTATTCTATCAATTATCTATTAATGAAGATACTTTAGTCTTTTTTTCTACCTTTAAACACTTAAACGAAGTTAGTATTTACCTTATAAAAATTATGAAATTTATTTATTTTATTGTGACCTATTTTATCCTTGAAAGACTTATATTTTTTCGTATTTACATTTAATAAGATGATTAGTCAACTTATGTTTAAAAATCAGTAGCGTTATATATATTTCAATGCTGATAGCACTAGCTATCTCCAAGAAGATAGTAATAGGCTGGTTAAAGTATCATTTTCCCTTTCATTGTTGATGGGGAATATCGCTGCTAGTCATTCTCCTTCCATTCCCTTATCTAACTAAGCACAAAGCGTTCCTTAAAAAAAAAGTAACCATGGTCCCTCCCTAATTACCTCCCTAATTATACGGGCTTGGTCTATTATGTAAGGCTCTAATCTATTCCTGATTATATGACCTAACCCGTTACAGCATACGAAAATATTCTCATAAAAACTGAACAACCCGTTACTAATTGTAGCAAAAAGCTCTAGTTCCACCATCCTTGTTTTGCGAAGGACTATACATTCCTTTTAAAGTTCAGTTCTGATAAGAACAGTACAAACAAATCTACAAAACAAAAGCCAAAAACATTGTCGTGGCCTATATATTTTCTAGAACAATATGTTAACATGAAAATTTAACATCTATAAGAAATATAGCAAGTTTTGGCTAGATCTGAAAAAGTCCCAAGCCGCCTTCTGCATATGACCGGTCCGATCAAAGGTTATATGGCCGGACCGACCGGAGGTATAGGGCCGGACCAACCGGGGTCTCGATAGACGGGCCTATTGAGTCCAATTCCGAGTCCAATTTCAATGTTTCTGTGTTTTCTTGGTTAGACTTGGCGTCTATAGAGGCAAGACCAACTCCTTTATAATGGTCATGATCGGTTCAATTGAAAAAACCAATCTAGAATTAATGTAATTAGCCAATTAAATCATTCTTTCAATTTTGCATGTTCGTTCATCTTCGTCGATTTGTGTTGTAAGCCGTCTGTCTTCACTTCACTATTACAGTGCGAATCCTGAATCCTTTTTATAGGTTTGTCTCGTGAATCTTCCGTTTCGCTTACAAAACATGTGTTTATCTCAATTTTTAAATCGGCTCCGCTAGTCGGTTTGATCTTTAAAACTCATTTTGATTCAGAATTTCTTAAGATCGATGTGGTTGAAAACTTCATTACCATCGCAAGGCTCTAGCTGGACCGCCGGGACTCGTGTTGGTGGCATGGCACAATAAGTCATCAACACAATATCAGTTGTGACTGCAAGGTAAATTAAAGCTTGCACGCATGAGACCCGCACATAGCCTACTCCAGGTCTGGTCGATGGGGTGTATATATTGGCTACTCTAACCATATGGGTTATCCATCTCAACTATCTCTTTCTATCCACAAAGCATGTTCTTTATCACACTTGATGAAATTAATACACAAGAAGTATGATGGTTATTGTGATGGGGACAGAAGGGAAACATATAGTTTGTTAGTGGAAGGGGACAGAACCGTGGCGGACCTTGCCATTTTACACTACAAATGAGTTCTATGTACAATTGATTATTTTGGAGGTGATATCATTAATTTACACGTACAGATGGCTACCTGGAGGTGGTGGTCCCGAGTTATAATGAAAAAATGGCCAAGTTGTTACACACTCAATTTTGTGTGCGGAAGTGTTGAATACTCCCACCAATCAAAATGAGTGGAGTTTAATGGGTATCTTAGTTGTAAAAAATGTAAAAAAAAGTAAATTGTGTTACGGGTACAAGAAACAATAACTCAAAATTGAAGCGTATTGTCGAAACTCGGTTTCGGCCATAGAAATTTGGGGATGCAGTCAAGATCGCCAAGCACAATGGGTTAGATGGAAAACAAGGTTTAGACAGGTTCAGGCCCTCTCGTGAGGTAATACCCTACTCCTGTTTCGGGGATTCGATCCGCCGAGTGTCTTTATTGATCTCGTGACCTCATGTATCTAAAGCTGAAAGCTGATCTAACTTCTCATGAAGCATATGATCTAAAGCCGATATCGCATATCCCTCAAGGGACGCCCCTTACCCCCCTTATATAGTCTTGGGAGGTGGGCTTACAGATCGGAAACCCTATCTTACTCTAAGTCGGTTTCCTCAATCTTACCAAACCGTGACTATAGGCCGTTGCCTTATCTCTATCGGCAACGTAACACCCAAGTCATGTTTGGTTTACGAGATATGGCGGCGCAATCTATCCCTACCTTCGGTCGGATAAGCTTGCCATGTAGATACCCGATTGCTATAATCTCCACAGTAGCCCCCGAGTCCTTTTCAGTCGACGAGACAACTCAGCTTCAAACCAAAACGTTACGCAGCCAAAAATCTTTTTGGCCGAGTGCTTCGGCGCCGAGTGATTCCATCATCTCTGCCCGAATCTTCCCAAGTGGCTCCAAAGGCGTGAAGGGCTGGAAAATATCTCGAAATTCTCAAAAATAAATATCTAGGCGCATCTCCGATGCACCTAATTAGGTGTAGCCCCGACTATATGGTTAGTCAAAATTAGACTAAACGTATAGTCGAGAACTATAAAAATCATTCTCATGTAGATGCTTAGCTCAAGCTAAAGCAATCTCATCACTCGGCAAGCTCGTGCTTATCCAAGTGAATTTGCCCGAGTCATCTTAGAACAAATAACTCAATCAACCCTCGTGGGTGAAAAGCACTCGGTAAGCTCATGCTTATCCAAGTGGATATGCCCGAGTCATCTCGGAACAAATATTTCAATCATCCCTCATGGGTAAGAAATCAATTCGCTCGATAAGCTCATGCTTATCCGAGCTAATCTTCCCGAGTCATCCCAAAAATTTGCCCGAGTCATCTCGGAACAAATAATTCTCTTATAAATGCTTAGCTCAAGCTAAAGCAATCATAAAAAATCACATCACTCGGCAAGCTCATGCTTATCCGAGTAGTTCGCCCGGGTCATCTCGGGACAAATAATCTAATCAACCCTCGTGGGTAAAAACACTCGGCAAGCTCATGCTCATCCGAGTTAACTTATCCGAGTCATCACGGAACAAATAGCTTAATTGACCCTCGCGGGCAAAAAATACTCGGCAAGCTCATGCTCATCCAAGGTAACTTGTCCGAGTCATCTCGGGACAAATAATCTCATCAACCCTCATGGGTAAAAAACACTCGGCAAGCTCATGCTCATCCAAGTTAACTTGTCCGAGTCATCTCGGGACAAATAATCTTATCAACCCTCATGGGTAAAAAACACTCGGCAAGCTCATGCTTATCCGAGTTAACTTGTCCGAGTCATCTCGGGACAAATAATCTTATCAACCCTCGTGGGTAAAAAACACTCGGTAAGCTCATGCTCATCCGAGTTAACTTGTCCGAGTCATCTCGGGACAAATAATTTAGTCAACCCTCATGGGTAAACAAATTTTTCAGTCATCGAAAAATACGACCAAAATATTAAATAGCTTACGCCATAATATTGGTCTTAATCTAAAAAGATCTTCACCAAGGTGGAAAAATAGCATTGATATAATCATTTAATCAAATGCTTAAAAATCAAACAGTCCCCTGTCATCGGGACGACCATGAAAAGCTTAAGCTGTTTGTCACCTTTCAAATTGCATCGTGCCAACTTCTCATGAAGTTACGCAAACCGCGGTATGAAAGGATTTTAAAGGTATTGGGCTATGTAACACGTGCATATTGCCAGGGCAAATCTGCTTAAGTCCATCCACTTAAGTCCCTAAGGACACGTGTCAAGCCACACCTTCGGGGCCGCAAGTCTCTCATGGGCTCGGCCCAATCACGAGACGACTTAGCAAAAACCCTCAAGTCTTTTACGAAGCCTCGAGGTCGTCCCCCGCCACTTCATCTAATCATCTTGGTCTCTTTATGCCTCCGATGTGAACTTGTAGGTATCTAGCTTATTTATGTTAATGCCTTGACCCGAGTCTTCATAGAAAATTTCTTAAGTAATTTTCGTCCGACTCACCAAGCCTAAGCTTGATTAGGTCATCAAAAAATTCTCGAGTCCTTATCTATTAAACTCAAATCAAGAAATATTAAACAATGATAAACCAAATATAAACAAGTTGTCGAAGAAAACCATGCTTTATTGACACGTATGCGCCCGACATGTCAACTCAAGAAGTCATCTTGCTTGAGATTGGCAGTCAAGAATAACATGAAACTTACGGCAATTTAAGCATAGTATCATCGAAGATGTTCAATATTCAGGAGTTCTTCACCATAGATCCATCTTCGCGCTTTAGTCGAAATGCTCTTGGCCGAGTCACCTCGCGATTATGTATGGTCCTTCCCATAGTGGAGATAATTTGTGATGGTCCTTGATGGTCGGATCTTGCGTAGAACCAAATCATCGACAATGAAAGCTCGCGCCCGAACATTGCGACTATGGTATCTTCTAAGTCCTTGAAGATATCTTACCGACTGGATCAAGGAAGATTTTCTTCGTTTTGGCATCGCCTTGTCCCGACTTGGCTATCCTCTTTGTAGAAATTTCACCCTCTTCAGATGTTGATGTAGCCAGTCGGATTTCTTCCTGGCCACGTGATCTCTCACAAGATTGGGCCATATCGCAGCTTTCTTTGTCACAGGTGAAGGCTTGTTTGACGTCGCTGCGCAGGGCGATGACGCCGTTAGGGCCAGGCGTCTTCATGCAGAGGTAAGTGTAGTGTGGCATCGCCATGAATTTGGCGAGTGCAGGCCTTCCGATGATCGCGTGGTAGGCCGTCTTTGAAGTCGACCACCCCGAAGGTGGTATTCTCTGTTCGGAAATTCTCGCGAACTCCGGTGGTGACTGGAAGGGCGATGTGCCTGAGTGGTGTGGGCGACAGCCCCGGGATCACTCCGTGGAAGGGGGTGAGCTTGCCTTTAACTCGGTTCTCGGGATTTGTATCTCATCCGGGGTCTTTGACGAACAAGAGATTGAGGACGCTGCCCCATCGATGAGGACACGCTTCGGCTTGATGTTACGAACCATCGGGTCAAGTACCAAGGGATACTTCCTGGGTGAACCACTCGGTCGGGATGATCCGAGCGATTAAATGCGATGGCCACCTCCGACCATCGTAGATGTTGTGGGACTTCGAGTTGTGCCGTGTTGACCTCGCGGTCCATCAGCTTTTGCATCCTCTTGGACTCATAAGCCTGCGGCCCTCTAAGATGTGATTCAGCTAGCCCACGTGGTCTTGAAAAGGCTCCGAATTTCCAGTCGGGTTGTTCTTCTTGGTTCCCGATGGACCGGTTTCATTAGTCGGCTTCTTGTTTAACCGTGCCACATAATGCTCTGCGAATTGCTTGTAGATGATGCGTGCACTGAGCGTTCACGATCGTTCATGATCGTGTCGTAAGCCGCAACTCGACGACGGTGTCGAGAATCGGACGTTGTGGCAACCAGGTCTTCGTGCCGACGTTTGTGATCTTTCTGGGCCTGATTGCTGCTGCCGTTATCCTTCCTCGGATGCCGGCTTCCTTCCGAGTGCTTGTCATCCCTTTTGTCAGGCTGGTCTGGGCGTACCGCCTTGATTGCATCGTTGGACTTGGCGTAGGAGTTCGCCGTCTCGAACATTTGCTTCACCGTCTTCGGTGGCTTGCGCCCAAACTTTCCAATTAACGCTCATCACGGACTCTCTTACGGAAGGCGGCGATGATGATGTCATCGGTGATGTTGGAGATCTTGTTGCGCTTTTCGGAGAAGCGCCGAATGTAATCCTTCAGGGGCTCGTCCGGCTTCTGGATGACATTGTACAAGTCAAAGTGTGTGCCGGGCCTCTCGAAGGTGCCTTGAAAGTTGGCGATGAAGTGGTCCCTCGGCTCGCTCCACGAGCCGATTGAGCCTCTTGGCGAGCTCGTGAGCCGTTCGGCTGAGTTGGCGAGGCCACGGGCAAATAATTGGCCATAGCCTTGTTGTCGCCGCGCTGCGCGGATGGCGAGAGTATACACGGTAAGCCACGACTCGGGGTCAGTCTTGCCGTCATATTTCTCTATTCCTGTTGGCTTAAAACCATTCGGCCAGTGCACTCGGCGAAGCTCCCGAGTGAAAGCTGGCACTCCGTCGTCGCCGCTATCGGGTGATCCCCTCCGATCTTCCCGAGTGCGTCGGTCTCGCTCCTGGTAGCGGCGATCGAGGACTTCCCGCAGATCACTCGGCGGGGTCTTCGGTTGGCTGGTTGGGTAGCTGGAGCTGTTGTTGCGGTGGACGCGGTGGTGGACGGGTGGACATCCATGGCGCTTCTCGCGGGAGTCGGCCGTCTGCTCCTGATGCTTCTGCGTGGACTCGTGGCGTGGGCCTCTTGGCCTAGTTGTCGACCGGTCTGGCTCGGGCCTCTTGTAGTCTCTTGACCTTAGCGGCGGGAGCCGGCTTTTGTCGGGCGTTTCAGCCACAGATTCAGTCGGCCTTCGTGCTGAGGTGGAGGGATGACCGTTGGCTGTGGCTGCAACGATAGTCTTGATCTTGTCTAGTATTGGAGTCACGTCGGCGGGTGCCGTCTCCATGACGGTGTCCAAGAGAGTGAGCGCGGCAACAGCGTTTTGCTGTGGCGTTTGGAAAATGTTGGTGTTACGAACCCGCGTTTGAAGGATGGCCTCCTGGGCAGATCGTCCGGCTGCACGTAGGTCCTGCTTCCTCTTGTCAGCTTCATCCTTGCGTTGCTTCTCCTCTTCGGCCGTCTTGCGCTCGTGTTCAATCTTGGCTCGCTCCTCATCAGCAAGCCTTCTGGCCATGGCTGAGTCGGACTCGTCCGGCTCGGCCATGAGGACATCAAAGCACTTCGGCTCATAGTCCATGCGGCAATCGGAGTTGTCGGCTTCGTCAGAAGGGATGCCGTAGAGGTTGTCGAACCCAGCGGAGCTAAGATATCCATTGAGCTCCGAAGATGAGCAGGAGCCGAATGATGGGAGGATGACGGCGACCTCCCTTGATCCTGGGTAACCCGGATCTGGATCGCTCCAGTCCGAGTCAGAGCTTGGGAGTGTGGGCTCCTCCGAGTGGGTCGCCGCCGACTCGGGGGAGAGAAGTTTGCTGTAGATCTCGGCGGCGTTTGGTAACCAAACGGAACCGAGAGGTCTTCGTCCGAATAGATTGCCTCCGTCGGGGAGGTGAGAAGATTGGCGCAAATTTCGGCGGTATTCGGTAATCCGAATGGTGCCGAGTGAAGTCCGTCGTCGGAGAAAGTAGATTGCATCTTGGTCTTCAAGACGTTGTTGTAGATCCTGGCGCTGTTCGGAAGTCCGAACGGCGTCGAGTGGATTTCTCCTTCCGACTGGTCCAAATCCGAGTCAAAGGAGGAATCGTTGGCGAAGTAAGCGGCGAAGTCGCCGAGTCTTGAAGGAGATCCCATCATGCTTGTCAGCGAGATTTGTTGAAGAAGTCTCGACGCGCGGCCCCTACAGCGCGCCAGCGCCGAAACTCGGTTTCGGCAATAGAAATTTGGGGTGCGAGTCAAGATCGCCAAGCACAATGGGTTAGATGGAAAACAAGGTTTAGACGAGTTCAGCCCTCTCGTGAGGTAATACCCTACTCCTGTTTCGGGGATTCGATCCGCCGAGTGTCTTTATTGATCTCGTGACCTCATGTATCTAAAGCTGAAAGCTGATCTAACTTCTCATGAAGCATATGATCTAAAGCCGATATCGCATATCCCTCAAGGGACGCCCCTTACCCCCCTTATATAGTCTTGGGAGGTGGGCTTACAGATCGGAAACCCTATCTTACTCTAAGTCGGTTTCCTCAATCTTACCAAACCGTGACTATAGGTCGTTGCCTTATCTCTATCGGCAACGTAACATCCAAGTCATGTTTGGTTTACAGATATGGCAGGCGCAATCTATCCCTACCTCCAGTCGGATAAGCTTGCCATGTAGATACCCGATTGCTATAATCTCCACACGTATCGGTACCATTATAAAACCAACCTAAAATCATCATCGCTAGGCAAACGCAAAAAAAACACCATAAAAGTCCAAACACGATGACGATATGAAGACACGATATTTGTTAACGAAGTTTAATCAAAGAGAATACTGATTACAGACACTCCTCCTCGATACAACATAATTATAGCATATCAGAGCTACAACGATCCTTGACCAAACATCATCGGCAGTCGTTCCCTCTCATTGTGCTAAGTTACCATGTGATTATAACACGTGTGTCCCTCTATTTAAGAGAGAGCTTACGATAGAGTCTGATTTTTACTATATTCGTACACTCAGTACAACTCCAAATCCTAAACTGCAAATGGCTACGTACACATATTTGACACAACTCTAACAAACTCCAACTTGACGAATATGCCACGTTAACCTGAAGTTATCCCTTACGTAAACATCAATGTACCCAGACTTGAGTTAGTTCTTTTAACCGCTCACGCTAAGTTGCCCCGACAAGCCTTCACCAGGCTCACCGTAACAAAAGACTCTGCTATCTATGTAACTTCTTCCTCTTTGACTCCTGCAACAATGCTTCACCTTCTCTCCTATCATCCCAGTCGTCTTGCCAAGCAAAATTGTACTTCTTCCTAGCTGCCACATCATAGACTTTTCGAAAACCATATCTTCATCTTTGGGCATAAGAAGAAGGGGTGATCGGCAGTTTCTTCCTCCCTTGCGTCGCACATGATACAGAGGTTGTCATCTTGAATGCTTATACGCCTTCTTTGAAGCATCGATTTTGTGTTTAGCCTGTCCATCAGCAATAGCCATGCAAAGTATTTGACTCTCGGCATGCATTTGGATTTCCACAGCAGCTGGAAGCTCTTGTGCCTTTCGAAGGTACTGAAGATGTGATTGTAGAAGCACTTTGAAGTGTATTTGTTTCCCCAGATCGGGGACCAGCTGTCAGGAGAATCCTCTTCATAGGGTAGTTCCTACAATAGCTGTTGCAGCGAGTCTAATTCCTGGTAAGCTTGATCAGAAAGGGGTAGATGAAAGATTGTGTCCATGTCCTTCGCCTGCATAATCTCAGCGACCGAAGCATTTCTTTTCTTGGCAAAGGATGCAAGATGAGGATAATTGACTGAAGTATGCAGATTATTCTAGTTATCTAGCCAAAAGCTCACTGAGTTCGCTCTTCCAATCTGACAAGTGGTAACCATTCTGAAAAGGTCATTTAGCCGAGAGATGTCCTTCCACCAGAAGGAACATGTTTCCCTGCAGTGATGTGGGACCTTGGCTGAGTAATATTTAAACCAAATAAGGTTGACCCATGGAATGTCTTCCTGATTATAGAATTTTGAGAGCTGCTTGATGAGGAGAGCATCATTCTGCAATCTCAGATTGATCATCCCTAGACCACCCTTGAGTTTTGGTCTTGTTACTAAGTTCCACGCTGCCAGGTTGCCCCCCTTCTTTTCCACACTATTGCCCCTCCAAAGACATTGCTTTCTTGCTCTGTCGATAGCTTCAATGATACCTTTCGAGACTTCCCAATCTTCCCGAATTGACCACTTCCCAATCTTCCCGAATTGACCATCTCCAATCTTCCCGAGCAGGATAGCCAAGTCGCACGCACTGAGAGTTTCCTTTCTATTTTATCCAGCATGGGCACAAGATCTTCTATCTTCGGTTTTGTTGTCCCCATAGGTAAGCCTACATAGGTGAAAGGCAAGGAACCCACATCACAGCCGAAAGTATGTGCTAGATGGTTTAATTTGTCAGCGCTGATATTGATTGGGTACATGCTTGATTTCCTATAGTTAACCTTCAAGCCAGTTGTCGTTTGAATACTACTTAGGAGGTTTTTGAGAAAGAAGATCTGCCGAGCATCTGCTTGAAGAATGATGCATCTGCATACTGTACCACTGGGAAGTCCTCGTTTGGTTGCGCAATTGGCAGGTGGAGAAAGCCTTCTTGTCTAGCTTTATTGATCAGAACTTGGATCATCTTAGTTGCTAGCACAAAAAGGAGAGGGGAAAGGGAATCCCCTTGTCTCACGCCTCTCCTGCATCTAAAAGTTTTCCCAAGGACACCATTAAGAAGCACCGAAGAGGATCCTGAGGAGAGGATCTCCTTAATCCACTCGATCCATCTATCTGGGAAACCAAGGCTCTGCATCATCAAGAGGATAGCCGAGTGTTCAATAGTATCAAAGGCCTTTTCAAAGTCTAACTTCAAAATAACCACCTCTCTTCAAGAGTGATGACATTGATGGATATATTCATAGGCCGAGGCAAGACAGTCTTGAATTGTTCTAGACCGAATGAAGCCATATTGATTTTGATGAATCACTGTGCGGATGACCCCTTGTAACCTATCAGCCAAAACTTTAGTTATTATTTTCAAAGAGGAGTTTAGCAGGGAGATAGGCCTGAAATCATTGACTGTTTCGGGGTTGTCTTTCTTGGGGATCAGGGTGATGAAAGAGATGTTGATTGGCTGTAAGATGGCTTGCCCTTGTTGGAAAGAGTCACAAAGGCAATAAAATTCTTCTTTGATACTCGACTAGCATTTTTTAATGAAGAGTCCATGGAAGCCATCCGGCCCAGGGGCCTTATCACTGGGCATCCTTTTAACAACTGCATCAATTTCTTCATGCGTAATTGGCTGAGACAGTGAGTCCAGGCCCTCCATAGGGAGGATTAGGCTTGGGAGGTCAAAAACCATGTCTGGATTGGAAGAGGAGCCCAACCTATCCTTAAAGGCAGACCAAAGAATTGCAGCTTTCCCCGCATGATCTTGAATCCAAATCCCTTGATCATCCTTAATCTGTGAGATTGTATTTCTTTAATAGGCAATGGTGGCCATGCTGTGAAAGAATTTAGTGCATTCATCCCCAAGCTTAACCCTGTTCACCGTGTATTTGTTCTTACAGTAGATGTTTTTATAGTGGAGCCAATGCTGAAGCTTTTTCTTCACTATTTTTCTTAGATTGACTTCCGTGTTAAAAAGACATCTCCTTTCTTCTAGGAAATCAAGGAAGCCAATCACAGTATTGCAGTTCTCTATAAGGACTTTGAGGTTGGAAATGTTTTTGCTCCGGTTTTTTAATCCTGCCCTTAGAGTTTTAAACTTCCTTGCGATATTTTTGGCTGCATCTCCCTATACTGTAGTAGTGGACCAACAACCTGTTACTATATCCATGAAATCGGGTTGTTCTGCCCAATAGTTTTCAAATCGAAAGATGGTTGCCTTGGGAATTTTTGTGCCAATTAGGATCTTACATGGGACATGATCTGAAGTGGTCTTGGCCAAAGGAATCCCTCTGGTATCTGGGAAATTGGCCGTCCAATTTGTGCAAGAAAAGAACCAATCTAATTGTTCTAGGAGTGGATCTGTTTGCATATTACTCCACGTGAAGGCTGACCCTTGATTGGCAGTTCAATTAGGCCCAGGTGTCCAATGGCCTCATTGAAAGTGAAGGTATCCAGCATGTTCCCTCCCGGCTTGTTTTTTTTGGAAAGAGAACGATAGAAATTGAAGTCACCCAAAAAAAGCCAATCATCCAGCTCCTCGATCTCGTGATTCATAAACCAAGTCATGAACTCTGAACGGAGAGTTCTTCACAAGGTCCATAGACTATTGTTAATTTCCAAGTTATCGAAGCTTGGAGGGAGGTTAGGGCGACTGACATACCAAAGCTTTGCTTGTCAAAGACCATGCTCGAGAAGATATTACTTTTCCAAAGAACCAAAATGCCTCCCGAGGCCCCCACTGAAGGAATAAAGTCAAAGATGTCAAAGCTCTTTGGAGCTAATTTCCCGATGTAACCTCTGTCAAAAACTTCCTTTTAGTTTCCTCAATGCAAACAACCAATCAGGCACTTTCATTAATTTTATTCCTGATTGCCTCCCACTTTTCAGGGCATTAATTCCTCGATATTCCAACAAAGAATAATCCAGTCGTGATTAATCATCATAACAGAAGAACACAAAGCGATAAGGGCCTGAGTGGCATAGCAAAATAGGCATCCGAAGTTTTCCTTCCCATAAGATAAAATCATAATCACAGATATCATCCAGATAAAGGGGGGTGAGGAAATAAAGCCCCGAAAACAACTAGCTTAAGTCAGGCCCACAACAGGGACAAAAGATAGGGCCCAACAGGCCAAAAGAGGCATTAGTCATATTACAAAAGGGATCAAAATAGTCTGAACCGGCACCTAACGACAGAACAGAGCAGGAATGATAAAGCAGGAGATTAGATTTGGTCGGTTGCCAGAGAGGAGTGCAGATCATGAGCATCATCATTGTTATCATCCGGGTTTTGCATCAGCATGTCTTCAGAGATCTCACTAGGAGTTGCTCCACAATCAATTCCCCATCCTTGTAGCACTGAGAGCTGCACTGGCCCCTCCTTTCCAGTGTTCTCATCAATTTGAACCACAACAATTTTGCGCTTCTTGGATGGATTCGCATCAAGCTTAACTGTTGGACAGAAAAAGCCACTGGAATTAACATGACGTCTTTAGCTTCGTCTCACACAATTTTGCATCAATGGAGTTTGAATGTTACTAATTGAAACTTTGGAAGGGAGGGCTAGAGATTTTGTACCCGGTGGGAGTTTGTTCTTCTGGACCGATTGGGAGGTGGAGCAAGCCGAAACATCTGTAGCTTGGGTGTGGGCTGCAACCGTGTGCACGGTGGCCACCTCCTTGGCCATGCGTCCTTCTCTGATAGCTTTGTCCATCATGGGCCAAAGTCTGAGGGCAATGGCGTCTTTCATCGAGCGCCAGGGAACGATCTCCAGACCATGTGCTGGCGTTGCCGGCAAGCTATCCCTCTAATTAAGCAGTCTCACATCCAGGCGCACCGGGTTTCTGGAAGATTCCCCAATTTTGAAGGTGGTGTTGAGGATGTCCCTCCTTCCATAAAAGGCTAGGTATGCACACCTTGCCCTAGCAGCTTCAAAGCGAGCCTGGTTCTCATTCAAAGTCGGGGAAGTTGTCTCATTGGAGGAGGAGCTGTCCTGTTCCCCTTCCCCATTCAGGGCTTTGATGAGATCTTCAAGTGGTATATCAGGGCGCTGTGCACATAGGTAGCACATGAGGAGGAGTGATCAATGTTCATATAATGCTGAGGGATGTGAGGGTGCTCTGGGATCTGGGGGTCCCATGCTAGCCAGATGTTGTCGTTCTGACCATCAGCTTCCATGTCCTGATCAGCTTGCTGCTCATTAACTCCCGGTTGTTGTTGCTGTTCAAACTGATGTTGGTGTCATTGTTGCTACTCCTGTTGGTTCCCTTCTTGGTGGGGATCGCCCCCAATAACACCCAGGTGCTCTCCCTCACCTTGCTGTTCGTGCTGCCACTCGGGGACCGGTAGCACTGGATCGGGCAGAATAAGATCCGGAGGGAGATGAGGCTGTCCACCATGGGGAACCGGATCTTCATCTGCAAGGAACTGATCGGGGAAGTGGCCGTTGAGGATATAAACTGGGACCGTCCAAGATCTGCCAGTTCCATCAAAGAGAGAGCCTGCCGAAACCACAATGTTGCGCGGGATTCTATCTGTACTCAGTATTAGCATTCTTGCTAAGATCCTGGATCGGTTAACATCCATGTGCCAATCCAGCAGCCGACCAAAGGAAGCAACTGCCGCCTGGATGAAGGTGTTGATCTGATAGTCTAGGAGAAAGCCAAGCATCATAATCTAACAGAGCCTCGTGTAGCTACAGGATCTTGTGTTTATTCCCTCGCACCTATTTATCTAAGTAACTTTCGGTACGCAATTGCATACATTTCATGGGTCTGCATGCCGTGTCCACAATTTCCACCCAAATTCCAATGCACTTGCATGCAATCCAACGACATACATACAGCTATTGCAAGCTCTTGTGTCTTCAGGTAATCCTCGCTGCATCTGGTCCAAACAGACTTTGGCACGTAGACCAACTCCGCCCCTGCATGTGTCGCTCCTCCCGCAAGAAGTTTGTTATGTCCCATGTCGCCGGCGAGATAGAGATCGCCAGAGATCGGGGAAAGGAAGAACAATTTCAGAGGAGGAAGAAGAAACTGGCACTGCTAGGAAAATTATTTTTGTAGGTGGCCGAAAATGGTCTGCAAGCAGATGGCCGATTCGCCTGTAAGCACAGACCTATGAAAATCATCCATTTTCACAGGCAGTCGGAAGGTCCGTATGAGAAAATGTTTCTTCGCAAGTGGACATCTTAATCATTCTGCTTATGAAAATGTATCTTTCTAGGCGGACGGAGCCACAATGTATCACCTGCGAAAATATGACTATGCCGTCTGCAAAAATACGTAGCTTGGGTTTCATATCAGTAGGACGGCCACCTGAGAAAATATTCGTGCCAAAATATAAATTTTCCTATCAAATATTAATCAATAATGTTACAATTAATTAATTAATATATAAATACATATAATAAACGACACAATACACATATATTAGATGCAGTAGTGAAAATTGTCGGTTATACAATGATATTTACAATTCTGTCATTTTGAATTATATTGTTAATTACACAACCACGTGGTTCCACTTTCAAAAAGACTTATATTCTTCATTCATCGCTAGGCTGCCTTCGGGTCGAAAAACATATTTCATTTTTATGGCAACACTCACGGTGGATGAAGCGACAGAGGTCCCGCTGTACGTTTTTAATGCCTTCATCGCCAAAGCTAGTTCGAAGTTTGATCTAGACAACTGCATGCATGAAAGCACTAGAATATATAGCAATATCAATTAGATGTGCATTCTATCATTAAACTTATATTTTGAGTTGATAGACTTATATCCCCTGGGTTAGTCATGTACCTCCCATTAACCCTAAGGAACTCACGTGTGTAATATCCGCATATGACACTGCCTTTAGGTTGTTTGCGACACTTCGTTATGACATACATATAGAATGAATTAGTTATACATGCATGTATCGAATTTAAATAAATAAATGTGCAGATTTATGTTTACTAATTATATTATCGGCTAGTATGTATACACTAGCAACTTCTCTCTCGTTTGCAATTGTTCCCCACCCTTTGCTTTGTAGTAGTTGTACGCACTATACACATAATAGGATGATAAATTTCATATTAATGAACGAAATTTGATAATTACGAACATTTCATGAATAGTACACATGTATGGATAAGAATCACTTACTATTGTAAGATTGTTAGGAATTGTTTGTATGACTTGTGATTATAATCGAGGGGGTCGAGGACTATAACGGCCCCATACTTTTGGTAGAGCAAGAAGCAAATGTAATGATCGCTACATAGTAATGACGGTTCATTTAGTCATAGATCAAATAATACAGATATATACAGAGATCTACCAGACTTAGTTAAAGTTGTATGTGGTCATTATGACTCTTTTATCTTGAAAATTAAGGAATGCTCGTCCAATATAGAAGGCCACAGTAAGCAGCTTGTTCTTGTGCAAGCCCTTCTTATATTTCTTTATCTCTTCAGACATCTTGTTCTTTAGCTACTCGGAATTTTTTTGAAGAGTGATGGTATGTTGTGTTTGACATATCCTTGTTGGGTCCAAATAACCGATGGGTTGCTTGGTCTTCTCAGCATCCATGTATTGCATCCTACAAAAGAAAAAAAGGTTATTAATAATTTTCAGGATTATATTGTCTATTTATTTATTTGTGTAAATGTGCATTTATACTCACAGGCACCATGCAGCAACAAAGTTCACGTCCATCTTTTCCCGATGGCATACGACGTGAAGGTCAGTGAAATCAAGCCACAAAAAAACTTCAGCGCCCATGAAAGCTTGGGGCGGTGTTCGAACCTGCTAACGACCAAATTTGGTGACCAAATCCCTGAGTTCAAGGCCAAGATTGAAGCGAAATCGGATCGGAAGTGTAATCTGCGAAGAAACAGAGGCCGCATCGGCTAGGACCAAATCGGCTGGGAAACCAGTCGGCTAAGGCCGAATCAGATAAGGATAGCCGATAGCCGATTCCGATTCAAAGATGAAGATGGAACCGATCTCGATAAGGAAGCTTGAAGATAAATGTTACATTCGGTTCCCAAATGATCATTAAAGATATTGCCATCTATGGATAGAGTCCTGTAACGGCAATTGTATCTGTAAAATAGGGATTTGTATAGATATTTCTTTTGTAACGTGGCATGGGACCACGTCCCGGGATATTATCGTACGATGTACAATAGATAAGTTAGGAACCGTGTTCTACACGGATTTCGTTGTACTTGGGTATAAATAGGACTCGAGATCCCCTGTAAAAAGAACAACCAACATCTAATCAATCAACTCTGGCGCATCGCCAACCTTTTATTCTTTTCGACAAGTTCTTAATCTCGCTCGGGCTGCATCGATTTCGATCTCCGAACAAGTTAATTGCTTGTCATTAGCGGCTTGTATCATCAAAATTAGTGCTTACATCGTTATGATACTCTAGTTTTGATGTTATAAACTGTGCAATTTATCATATACAGCATATAATCTAGAGCAATATCTAGATCTATCTCACCATCGGCTGGTTTCTCTCGGGAGGCAGTAGCCGATAGAGCTAGATCTATATATTGAACTGGGTTATATGTTGTATCCACCGTCTCGGGGGATTTACATTAGTTTTTATAGATATGATTTCTTTTTGTACTTAATGCAGCATCTGATCGACCTGTTAAGTTGTTCTTAGAATTATTAAGATCTATTCGGCTTGATGTTTATCATTAGAGACAGTGCCGGGGTTTCAGCCGGCCTTACCTGTTTTAGTTATCTTTCTAGTAATATTTAATGTTAGATATATTAAAGCCGCCTTTTATATTAAGATCTCAATCTAGTTAAATGTCTTAAGACGGTATCAATCTGCCAGCCTTTGTTGACAGCCGATCGATCTAGGTTTAGCGCATCTAGGTTAGATTAATATTTTTTTTTATAAAATGTATCGGAGTACTAGCCGATTCGCATTAGATCTATAACATCGGCTAGGCTACAAATGCATATATTTATTATCCTGATGTATATTTGGTTTAAGTGGTTTATTCTGTCTCGGCATAGCCGATCTATCCCAACCACTTAGTCTAAATGTGCTTTGGGATAGCAATTCTATGTATATTGGTTTCCTGAGCCGATCCGGTAGGATCTAACCTTAACCGTAATGCATATCTATTTGTTTCTTGTTGGTTAATAGATCAAACCAACTGGCACGCCTACTCTACGTTAAATTATCGAAGGCAACCAAGAACGGACCCGTACTAGAGTAAAGCAAATCTCTCGGGCCAGCGTGTGGGAGAATTTCTCATCAACACGCTTCTTGGCACGCCTGGTGGGACACATCAGCAGATTGCTAAAGTCGACGTGATGGTTAACGTGAAGAACCCTGAGATCAACGAAGAGAACGTCGTTCCTGTTAAGATGGAACAACTGTCGGCTGAACACTTGGCCGACTTCAAACGGATGGTGGAGGAGCTGCAGGCCAACTATTTACAATCCTTCACCCAGACCAGGTCTGGGGCTATCCTCCAGAAGTTTAAATTCAGCATGAAAGATCTCAAAGCGTCCTCCTCCGAGGATACGAAGGGAAAACACAAGATGGAGGATGTGAAGCAGGAGCAAGACGATTCGGGGCTACACACTCTCCAGGACCGAATCGATTCGGTTGTACATCACGCCCTTATCAACCAAAGTGGCATATTGGTCAACACCCTCAATAATATGATTGCCACCGTGGTTGATTCAATGATAGCCGATCAACTGCAGAGGGGGCCGACCTACTTCACCAATGGCCAATTCCCGGGCTATAGGGTGTTGGCGTCCCAAAATCGGCCGACGCCACCCCCGACGCAACCAAATCCACTAGGAGGAGTTCCAATCTAGCCGAATGCCTCTTCATCGGCTTCAAGGCCACAGCCCTTCATCCTGAACCGGCAGTAACCTCCTTCCCAGGAGCAATTGGCCAGTATGTTTGACCTCAATCGGCGACCAGAGCCGGTTGGCAACCTCATCCCGGGGCAACACTACAATTTCGGCGGCCATCGACTCCCTCTTAAACAATCGCCGCCACTGGTGAATCGGCCGCCTCCCACCGTCAACCAACCACAATACCAATATCTATGAGGTCAGCATGACCAGCATTATCGACCGCAGACGCCGCCACCTCAGTATCGGAAAGGACCCATGCAGTATGAGCAGTACGAGCCGATACAACAAGCTCAAGATAACAAGACTTGGGCCGATTTGATTGCCGACGTGATGCGCGATCAATTCGGCCTCAAACCCAAGGTTCGGCCACATGTATCGTTATCCGTATCCGAGCATTTTGAGAGGGTGCCACTCCTAAACCAAGTACAAAGTCCTAGACTTCTTCAAATTCTCTGGGCTGGACAATATCTCTACGTACGAACACGTCAGTCGATTCTTGGCGCAATGCGGAGAGGCATCGGCTACGACGTCCTCAGAGTTCGTTTGTTCCCGCTTTCATTTTCAGGATCGGCCTTCACATGGTTTTCTTCGCTACCCTATAATTCCATACAGAGCTGGGCCAATCTTGAAAAACAATTCCACAGGTATTTCTACACCGGCAACCACGAAATGAAGTTTTTGGACCTAACCAGCATCAAGCAAAAGCATGAGGAGTCAGTTCAAGACAACATTTAGAGGTTCAGGGAGATGAGGAACCGATACTACAGCTTGGTGTTGTCCGATTCCCAACTAGCCGATTTGGCCTTTCACGGGTTTCTGTCGCCGATCCGTGAGAGGTTTTCGGCTCAGGGCTTTGATAGCTTGGCACATTTGGCACAAAGGGTGACGGCCCATGAGCAACACTTTCAAGAGTCCAGAAAGGTTGTCAAAAAGGTTGCCCACGTCATCGTCGAAACTGATTCTGATACAAGCGATGACGACGCTGAAGTGGCAGCAATCGAATGGACAAAGAACAAGAAGGCCATAGTCTGTCAATGGCCGCGAAGACGCTAAGGAGGAGAAGTACGACTTCGATATCACGAAAGCCGATAGTATCTTTGACTTGTTTCTGAAGGAGAAACAAATTCAACTACCGGCCAATCACGTGATCCCATCGGCTGATGAACTCAAAAAGAAGAAGTACTGTAAGTGGCACAACTCCATCTCCCATAGCACTAATGACTGCAAGGTTTTCAGGCAGCAGATCCAGTCGGCCATCGAGGCCGGGAAGCTAAAGTTTGCTGACTCACCTTGGCCGATGAAAGTTGATGGCAACCCCTTCCCGGTCAACATGGTCCAAGTCGGCCCCAGGCGAGCTGATCGGCAGAACAGAATGACATACAACTTAGCCGAAACACTCAAAGGGGTCAAGGCAGAGAAGAAGCCGACCGGAGATCAAGCCGCACCAATCAACATGGTGCATTCAATTGGTCGATCGGCTGATTGGTGACCCAGGCGCATGGACCCCATCCCCGTTTTCAACAACGCTTTCGCGAAGAAGAGGAGGCCCGACGTGGCAAGCCTTATGTCAGAGAACCTGAGGTCAGGGGACTCCAATTCGTCAGATACCACAGCAATTGCGACCTGCACTGGCGCTGCGAGTTTTTTCGATTCTGCTGGGAATCAGGGCTGAAGATGCCGATGATCGACAACTGCCCGGCCTGCAGCGAGTATCGTGAGGATGAATACAGGGATCCACCAATGCAAAGTTCTACCCAGTTCGTCCCCAGGGCCGTGCAACTTAATCAGAGGCGGCTGCCAGTGCATGATCAGCTCGGGCCGATCCACCAGGACTTCCTCGAGGATGAAGATGAGGACGAATACGAGAAAGAAGTAGCCGGGAAGAACAATTGGCTAACCCACAATGTTGTCCTTGTGGCCTATTTACAAAAAACCGAAAAGAAGAATTCAGCGGATGAAGAGCAATGGCCGGAAGATGAAGTCCAGGAGGAAATCCGCTTTCAGCGTAAGGGCAACAATGGAGGCCTAAGAAGAAAGATGCCTTAGCCGACGAAAGCCCAGCCAATCAAGCTAGGAGGGCGGCAAAAGGAAATGGAAAAGCTACTGCATTGGTTAACATGGTCTTTATACTGCTAGCCGAATTCAGTGCTACAGAAGCCGATGCAGACAGCGTGGAGGATACCTTAGCAAGACTAGCTTTGTCCCCAGAGCAAGCTATTTTCGAAAAGCCGGAGGGGATTGAGAATCGGCACCACAAGCTGCTTTACGTAAAAGGATTTGTTAACGGGAAGCCGATGTCGAAGATGCTGGTCGATGGAGGGGCCGCAGTCAACTTGATGCCCTATGCCACCTTCAGAAAGGTGGGCAAAGGAGCCGAAGATCTAATCAAGACAAACATGGTTCTCAAAGACTTCGGCGGCAATCCATCGGAAGCCAAGGGTGTTTTGAATGTGGAGCTGATCGTCGGCAACAAGACCGTGTCCATGACATTTTTCATCATCGACGGGAAGGGATCGTACAACCTACTGCTTGGGAGGGACTGGATTCATGCAAACTGCTGCGTCCCTTCCACATTGCATCAAAGTTTGATCTAATGGCAAGGCAACAAGGTCGAGATCGCACCAGCCGACAGGTCAATGAACGTCGCTAATGTCGATTTGCCGCTTTGGGAAATCGACGGTATTGATTGTCTGTCCGGCAAAATCTGGCAAGCCAATTTTCTAAAGGTGTTCGATTCTGCTAGACAACCTATTGGAGACGAAGAGCCTCAATTACTACTTTGAAGGCGTCGTGGAGGGCTTGAGTGTCTACAGCGAGGACACTGTGGACGACGACAACGGCAAACTTGGGCAGGGTTTTATGTCGGTCGACGAGTTAGAAGAGATTGATATAGGTCCAGGAGATAGGCCTAGGTCGACACATATTAGTAAAAATTTATCTTCTCGTTTTAGATCCAAGCTCGTTGATTTATTAAAGGAATATAAAGATTGTTTTGCTTGGGAGTATTTCAAGATGCCTTGTCTTAGTCAATCTATTGTTGTGCATCGGCTGCCCATAAAGCTGGGATATCGGCAGTACAAATAGCCTCCTAGGAGGTTTAAAGCCGATATGTATGATGCGATTAAAGCCGAAGTCACTCGACTATATGATGCTGGATTCATTCGGCCCTGCTGATATGCGGAGTGGGTTTCAAACATAGTTCCAGTAATGAAGAAAAATGGCAAACTTAGGGTGTGTATTGATTTCAGGGATCTAAACAAAGCTACCCCTAAGGACGAATACCCAATGCCAATAGCCGATTTGCTCGTGGATGCTACTTTCGGCCACAAAATCATAAGCTTTATGGATGACAATGCAGGTTACAATCAGATTTTCATGCTCGAAGAAGATATCCACAAGACTGCTTTCAGATGCCCAGGAGCAATCGGCTTATACGAATGGGTTGTCATCACATTTGGGTTGAAGAATGCTAGAGCAACTTATCAAAGGGCCATAAACTACATTTTTCATGATATGATCGACTCTCTAGTGGAGATCTACATTGATGACGTTGTTGTCAAATCCAGAGAAATAGAAGACCACATAGCCGATCTGAGACAGGTTTTGGAGAGAACGAGGAAGTACGGCCTAAATATGAACCCACTAAAGTGTGCGTTCGGCATGTCGGCTGGGCAATTTTTAGGGTTTCTTGTTCATGAGAGAGGAATAGAGGTTACACCAAGGAGCATCAATGCTATCAAGACAATTCAGCCTCTGAGGGACAAGATGCAACTGCAATTTTTGATCAGCAAAATCAACTTCATCAGACGATTCATCGCCAACCTTTCAGAAAAGATGGAGTCGTTCACACCATTGCTTCGGCTGAAAGCCGATCAAGCATTCACTTGCGGGGGCAGAGCAGCAAAAGGCGTTGGACAATATCAAGGATTACTTAAGCTCACCTCCAGTTTTGATTTCTCCACAGAAAGGGATACCATTCAAGCTATATCTGTCAGCCGACGAAAAGTCCATCGGATCGGTTTTGATTCAGGAAATCGAAGGGAAGGAAAAGGCCATCTTTTATCTCAGCTAATGGCTTCTGGATGCACAAACAAGGTATTCACCAGTGGAGAAATTGTGTTTTTGCCTGTATTTTTTATGCACAAAGTTGAGGCATTACTTGTTATCCAATGAGTGCACCGTGGTATGCAAAGCCGATGTAGTAAAATACATGCTATCGGCTCCGGTGCTAAAAGGACGAGTTGGGAAATGGATTTTTGTCTTGATGGAGTTTGATTTAAGATACCAGGCGCCCAGGGCAGTTAAAGGACAAGCTATAGCCGATTTTATAGTGGAACACAAAGATGACTCAATCGGCTCAGTGGATGTCATGAACATTTGATGGCTCGATTTGCATAAACGGATGTGGCATCAGCTTGGTGATAATTTCCTGAAGGGGGGCAAGCTTCGAGTTCGCTTCCTCAATAAACCCCCATGCTACAAATAACCAAGACGAATACGAAGCCATGCTTAAGGGATTACAGCTTCTCAAGAAGGTCGAAGCCGACACCATTGAAATTATGAAGATTCACTGTTGGTCATTAGCCAGCTATCAGGAGAATATGAGTGCAAAAATGATGCACTGATGGTCTACTATCAAAGATGCCGAGAATTGATGGATAGTTTTCCGCTTGTAACTTTGAAGCACATCCCTAGAGAACAGAATGCAGAAGCCAATGATTTAGCTCAGGGGGCATCAGTCTACAGGCCGATGACGAAAGGTATTGAAGTAGATATCGCCACCATGACAGCCGACGACTGGAGATTTGATGTCTACAACTACTTACGAAACCCCTCCCAGTCGGCTACGAGGAAATTGCGCTACAAGGCTTTGAGATATGTCTTGCTCGACGAAGATTTGTATTATCGAACGATTGATGGCGTGTTGCTTAAGTGTCTCAGTGCCGATCAAGCCAAGGTGGCTATCGGAGAAGTGCATGAGGGAATTTGTGGCACGCATTAATCGGCTCACAAAATGAAGTGGCTACTTCGAAGAGCAGGGTATTTTTGGCCAACGATGCTGGAAGATTGTTTCAAGTACTACAAAGGCTGCCAGGATTGCCAGAGGTATGGAGCTATCCAGAGAGCACCAGCATCGGCTATGAACCCAATTATTAAGCCTTGGCCGTTCAGAGGTTAGGGAATCGACATGATCGACCAAATCAATCCACCCTCGAGTAAAGGACACAAGTTCATATTGGTGGCAACAGATTATTTTACCAAGTGGGTGGAAGCAATTCCTTTGAAGAAGGTTAATTCTAGGGACGCAATCGAGTTTGTTAAGGAGCACATCATATACCGATTCGGCGTCCCTCAAACTATAACTATGGATCAGGGATCTATTTTCATATCGGATGAGTTCGTTCAGTTTGCCGACGGCATGGAGATCAAGTTACTCAATTCTTCACCATATTATGCTCAGGCTAACGAGCAAGCGGAGGCTCCAAACAAAAGTCTAATTAAGCTGATAAAGAGAAAGATCGCTGAATACCCCAAGCAATGGCACAACCGATTAGCCGAGTCACTTTGGGCCTATCGGATGGCTTGCCACGGATCTGTCCAAGTGCCTCCATATAAACTGGTCTATGGACATGAAGCAGTGCTGCCATGGGAAACAATCGTCGGCTCTAGAAGGATTCAGTTACAAGATCAGCTTACAGCCAATGATTATTATAACTTGATGGTGGATGAATCAGAAGACTTGGTTTTGTCAAGAATGAGGGCCTTGGAAAAGGTGACAAGGGACAAGGAGCGAGTATCCCATCACTATAACAAGAAAGTTGTGCCTAAGTCGTTTGAAGAGGGAAATCTCGTTTGGAAATTAATATTGCTGATCGGATCAAGGGATAATAAGTTCGGCAAGTGGTCACCAAATTGGGAAGATCCTTTCAAGATCCACAAATGCGTCTCTAAAGGGGCCTATATGCTAGAAGGATTGGATGGAGAAGTATTTGGGAGGGCTCTAAACGGCAAGTATTTGAAGAAATTTTACCCAAGTGTTTGGATCAATTCATGATTCGAGTATGGTTGTGCCGATTCGTGTTAGCCAATGCGTTGTGGGACACAAGCATCGCCTTTAGGACGTTTTTTACGCCACGTTTTCCCCTAATTTTTCTACATTGGCTCAGTCTAGCCGACGGTGACAAGATTTTTGATTTGATAATTTTGTTAATGCTAAGGATATCATCAACAAAATTAGGGGGCAAATGCAACACATATAATGGGATACCAAGAAGGCAGGCAGAGCAAATTTTTCAAATTTTTGAAGCTTCCAAGTTTAAAGTGAAGTAGTCGGCAAACATACATATCAGAATGAGCCGATTAAAAAAGTAGTTCAAGCCAGTTACAAGATGGATTAGGAGTTCAATTACAAGAATGTCCTAGTTGGCTATTACAATCATCTTAACGCTTAAGGAAGTCAGCGATAGCCATCGCCTTACAGCGAATCTTATCGATCTCTTCAATCGCCTTGGCGTCGGCTGCATTAGTTCCGGCCACTGGCTTCACTGCCTTCGTCAAACCGGTTATATAGGACACAGCCGCCTTGATCTTTGCTCGTTGATCTTCGATTTCCTTCGGCAGGCTGGCCACACATTCTTCTTGGATCTGGACTTCAGTCTCGATCTTGACGATTTCAGCCACCAGTTCATCTCGGTGTGCGCAAAGCCGATCCAGTTTGGCAATCGGCTTAGTCTTTAGAGTGTCAAACTTGGCTTTTTCTGCTTTGATTTCTGCTTGACTAGCCTTGATCGTAGCTGCCAATGACTTTTCTCTCGGCGGTTGGCTATCCGCTGCTTTGCTTTCTCGCATTTGTGCCGATGTGCCTCGAGAAAGGTTGCTGGTGCAATGGTGTCGGCTAGATCGTCGGGGAGCCTGGCTTGGATTTCTTCAAACCAACTACGGACAGAGCCGCAATCGGCCACTAGTGCATCCAGGGAACTCTCCAGCCGATTAGCGATGTCGGCCAGTGTAATCCTTAAATTTTTGTCCAGTGGTACTATGGCCTTGTCGGCAGCTTCATCCGGATTGATGAATTATGACAGATCAAAGCCTAGAGGTCGGCTGTGCTCTGTAAGAGAGGAAACAGTTATAAAGGTTAACGAAAATCATTGAGCCAATTGTGAAAATGGGCAAAACTTACCGAGATCGCTAGAGCCGAAGTAGCTTCGTCGTCAACGTTGCCACCACCTGCGGCCGATGGAGTGTGCTCACTTGACACTTGGGGGGCAGGTGTCAGAGCACGAGGAAGCTAAAAAAAGGGGGTAAGTTTAGAAATTGGCTAAGTAAGAAAGGACGCAAGTTAGAAGGACTTACTGAATGGAGAGGAGTCGTTTTCTTCTTGGTTGCCATCTTCTTCCTCTGCCGATGCAACAAACACAGTAAGAAGGATATAAATCAAGGCATTAGAAAGACTAAGTGTTGAGAGTAGCTTACTGGCGTCGGACAAACGGGACGTCTTGGAGGACTTGGGGTTTTTTGCACAGACACCTCGTCGGCTGATGAGGTCCGAGCGTATTTGTCTGAGGAGCTGGATTCGGCTGCGGCCTTGTAGACGGCTTCTTCTACTTCCTCATTATGTACCTCTTCGTCAAGTACAGCGTTGACTTCTGGGTTGATGGGGGACAAGTCGTCGGCTGGTCTTGGTTTCTGCTTTTTTGCAGGCTTCTTCTCTGCCAGTGCAGCGACAGCCGAAGGCTTGTTCCATTTTTGCCGACTGATAGGCTCACAGGTTTGGCCATGGAGTAGAGTTGACACCTTTGGCGCATTGAAGCCGATGATGGATGGCGCCAACCCACAGCCATTTGGCGGAACGCCCATGCCATAGCTTACGGCCACCCCTAATCGGCTGACCTGAGGATGAGAAGCGTCGTTTGTCTGCAAGAGCAAAGGCATGAGCGATGATGCATACAATAGCCGATGGAGAAGAAAAGACTAGAGAAGAGAAGTACTTACCGATGTAACCATGTCAGGATCGACGATAGTGAGATACATGGAAGCTGATTGATGAAAAAGGTGTGACTTCCACTCTGCCCATCATCGGCTGAAGGCGCTTGTCCTGGTGACGGCCAGCTCAATGTCTCCAAAGCTGCCGAGAGGGGGGCCTGGGAGATTCAACAGCCGATGCATCATAATTCTGCCATCTATAATGCCTCTCGCTTGGATTTTGTCTGAGTAATATAAACCAATCGACAGTTGGCCCAGTCCAAGCTGTCTTGCAGCCGCCATCGGATGATAAAACTCATATGTCTTCTAAATGTTTCTCCCTTGATGGATGCCAACTGGGAGGATGCAGGGGGAGAATGTAGTTATAAAGATTTCTCTCGGTTTTTCAAATTTTGGGGAATTGATTTCATCAAGCCGAAGATCATTTGGCAGCTCGAATTTGCTGAACTTGTCATAGGCAAACCAGATTGTCGAATCGGCTGGAAATCCATTATAAAAATTACTGAACCAATTCTTGAAGAACTCAGCCGATAATTTGGAGCCAGAATAGGAGGAAGCAGCCTCTCCATATGACATGCAGCGCCGAGTAGTTATTTCCTCATCATCGCGGTACCTCTGCTCGGCTAAAGGAAAATTGGCTTCTAGCAAACTTGGTCGTTGGGCAGCCTTGTAAGTGTGCAAGTTAAGCCACAATTGCAGTAGCCACCAAGGGCCTCCTGTGTTGATGGACAATTTCAAAGCAAGCTTAGTTGGCACATTGCTTAGCATTTGGTACAGATAACCGAGTAGATATTTTCCTAGAGGAATTTTCTTCTTCTCCACAAGTGCTTCGGCTATATGCTGCCAATTGGTGGTTGGTCCGCAGCTTGATCCGCAGAAGACGAACTTCTCCAGCCACATCATCAGAAATGCTGTGTGTTCCCTATTGGAGACTGGGCCGTCCATCATGTTCATTGATATGAATCCACTGCAGCCGCCGATGCTCTTGGTTTTGAAATTCTGGTGGCACTTAATGTTAAGGTCATAGGGGTCAACAGCCGATGTAATATCCATCTCGGTTATCATGACTATGTCCAGCAGGGTTGGCGTCATCGGCCCTTGTCTAAAAAGGAAGGCATTCAATGTATCTGACCAAAAGTAACTTGCAGCCGACAGCAAGGGTTCGTCCTTAGGCGTATCGGCTAAGGTTAGTGCTAGGCACTGGCCGATTCATATTTCGTCCCAAAGGCTTGCTTGCTATCCGATACCCTAACATACCAAGACGGCCAGGATTTGTCCGTTGATGGCCAGGATTTGAAGACCTCTGACAAATAATCTAAATGTGGGGTGAAGAATCTGAAGGGGATCCGATTGGTCTCAGCATTAATAAACTCGATGTGGTCTACATTGCCGATCGACCCTAATAACAGCTGGTCAGGGTGAAGAAGGCTAGGAATTGTGATCTGGTGGGCAAGATGCTACAAATCGCAAGAAGGAATAGCGGAATTACAAAAAGGGAAAAAACCAGATTGCGCAAAGTAAAGAGCTTGAGCCGACGAGAACTTACCTCAGGGTACTCCGAGAAGGCCGTATCGGAGGGGGTGCTTGAGGATGCCATTGGTGTAGGGAGATCGCCGCTTCAGGGGTGTTCCCCGACAAGATCCGGAGGCGGTTTCGAAGAGGTCGCCGAGGGAGCAGAAGGGTTTTTTCTAGCTAGGGCTTGAGGAGCAAAAAGTGACAGCGTGGCTCGTTTCGGCGCCAGGAGGGCAATATTTAAAGGGTTTTTTCAACGGCCGAAATAGAATGGGACGGAAGTCACGCGGGAATTTGAAAAAGCGGCAAATCCGCGATATTATCTTATCACGAACTTGGGGGGCATGTGTTAATGACCAAATTTGGTAACCAAATCCCTGAGTTCAATGCCAAGATTGAAGCAGAATCGGATCGGAAGTGTGATCTGCGGAGAAACAAAGGCCGCATCAGCTAGGACCAAATTGGCTGGGAAACCAGTCGACTAAGGCCGAATCGGATAAGGATAGCCGATAGCCGATTCCGATTCGAAGATGAAGATGGAACCGATCCAGATAAGGAAGCTTGAAGATAAATGTTAGATTTGGTTCTCCAATGATCGTTAAAGATATTGTCATCTATAGATAGAGTCCTGTAACAGCAATTGTATCTGTAAAATAGGGATTTGTATAGATATTACTTTTGTAACGCGGCATGGGACCACGTCCCGGGATATCGTCGTACGATGTACACTAGATAAGTTAGGAACCGTGTTCTACACAGATTTCGTTGTACTTGGGTATAAATAGGACCCGAGACCCCCTATAAAAAGAACAACCAACATCTAATCAATCAACTCTGGCGCATCGCCAACCTTTTATTCTTTTCGACGAGTTCTTGATCTCGCTCAGGATGCATCGATTTCGATCTCCGAACAAGGTAATTGCTTGTCATTACCGGCTTGTATCATCAGAATTAGTGCTTACATCGTTATGATACTCTAGTTTTGATGTTATAAACTGCACAATTTATCATATACAACATATAATCTAGAGCAATATCTAGATCTATCTCACCATCGGTTGGTTTTTCTCGGGAGGCAGTAGCCGATAGAGCTTGATCTAGATATTGGATTGGGTTATATGTTGTATCCACCGTCTCGAGGGATTTACATCAGTTTTTATAGATATGATACTTCTTTTTGTACTTAATGCTGCATCTGATCGACCTGTTAAGTCGCTCTTAGAATTATTAAGATATATTCGGTTTGATGTTTATCATTAGAAACAGTGCCGCGGTTTCAGCCGGCATTACCTGTTTTAGTTATCTTTCTAGTAATATTTACTGTTAGAATATTAAAGCCACCTTTTATATTAAGGTCTCAATCTGGTTAAATGCCTTAAGCCGGTATCAATCTGCCAGCCTTTGTTGACAGCCGATTGATCTAGGTATAGCGCATTTAGGTTAGATTAATATCTTTTTTATAAAATGTATCGGAGTACTAGCCGATTCGCATTAGATCTACAACATCGGCTAGGCTACAAATGCATCTATTTATTATCCTGATGTATATTTGGTTTAAGTGGTTTATACTGTCTCGGCATAGCCGATCTATCCCAACCACTTAGTCTAAATGTGCTTTGGGATAGCAATTATATGTAAATTGGTTTCCTGAGCCAATCCAGTAGGATCTAACCTTAACCATAATGCATATCTATTTGTTTCTTGTTGGTTAATAGATCAAACCAACTGGCACGTCTACTCTACGTTAAATTATCGAAGGCAACCAAGAATGGACCTGCACTAGAGTAAAGCAAATCTCTCGGGACAGCGCATGGGAGAATTTCTCATCAACAGAACCGTTATGGACATAAGCTCTTTTTTTGCTGGTGTTCATGTACCATTTATGTAATCTTCTCATCTCCCATGGACCTTCTTCAAGCGCATAATTGAGCCAGAAGGCTTTGGTATTTTGTAACTTCACTGGTACTTCATCGGTTGCAATGTATTTCTCATCGACAAGTTCATCGGCCTTTTTCTCATCTTCCGTGCGTTACTTGGTTTTATCCTACCTCGGAAGGCGGTTATCATCCACTTCTCCTTGTGCTTATTCTCTGACTTGGAGTTGTGGCTCATAGCACTCTAGGCATTTCAAACTTATTGTTACCGTTGTCATTGTCCTTGGGTGCGTCTAAGTCCTCTTTGGCGGAGGATGGGTCTTCATACACATCGGGTTCTATTTCTTCCGATTACAAACCCGTTGTGCCTTCAAGATCGTGTTGGACATATGGCATAAGTTCTACTTCCGGTTCAGGTCCATTTTCCTCTGCCACAATCGGCACTATTGCTCGTTCTAGGCTCTTTGCATGTTCACCTGCAGGTTTTTCAGATTCAACCTATGCATCATGCGGTGCCTCCTCATGTCCCTTATTATCTTTTTCAACCTCATCATTCACCGGCTTCTTTTGTGGAGGTCTTGGCAATTTCGGCGGAGCGTCGGTGCATGTCCCAAAGATTATATATTTATTGTTCCATAATGTTGTCCACTGCATTCCCAAGTACGGTTATATCATCAAGTGTCGGGATTTCAAGATCGTATGTCTCAAACTGTTCGTTCACAACTTGCAGTTGCACTTTCGCATCATCATCTGGAATAGTATCCTCGTGATAAGTGTGGCTGCGGATAGCCATTCCTCTCGCAGCCTCAAGGGTTTTACTAGCTCTACCAAAAGGGACGTGCGATATATACGGTGCATCCTCTGTTATATCATTAAAGGGATGGTCTGGATCAGGTATGTTTGAGCAACCACTAGGTCTAGGCAATAGACCTTGGTTGATACAAAATTCCATCGTTTCTTTCTGAAAGAGCTCTCTCCCTTCTTCTCTCAACACATCCTTGTAGACGTCACATTTCTTGTACGAATCGGCGTCCTTTCTAAACCCTTCCTTCCAACTAAGGTTAAAGGACACCCCTCGAACACGTCCCCCATACTCAAGATTGCCCAGCGCCCTGCTAAGCGCATCATTTTGTCTCTCAGCCTTAAACTATCCCTTCTTCTGTGTGGCAGATAAATGTTGTATTTTGTCAGCTATTTGCTGTAGCTTAGGGTTTTCAAATACAACCCTCCTTTTTTTCCAGTTCTTTGAACGTTCCTCCTTTTTTTCCATTGGAACCGGTACTCTTGCCTTCCTCATTTCCTCCTCATTTTTTCTCCATTGCTCAACCTTGGGTGTGTACCCATTGGAGCCCAAGCGATGGTGCCATTTGTTTCTCTTGGCCAACTCAGACATCTTCCTACTATGTGGGGAGTGTGGAAAATAGATATTTTTTCTCTCTCTCCTATCTAGATCTAGGTGATTGGGGAAGTGTGCAATATACATATATTTTGGATAATGAAAGCATCACATGTAAGCACAAGGGATGAGAGGACAACATGTATATATAGATCCACCATAATCATAGCATACAAAGAAAAAAGTTGCACATGGTGCTTTCACTATCATGCATGCATAGATCCATCACTATTATGGCCTAAAAATAAAAAAAAAATTGATAAGAAGAGAGAGAATGCATTGATCTAACCACTGTAGAAAAAACCACCAAAGATTTTGAGTTCAAAACCTCCCCCCTATATTTTGCTTGTTTTTGAAGAGAGAAATTTAGTATGAACTGTGTAGGGCTTGGGGAGAAAGAAAACTATATAGGGACACCCCACGTAGACGACATAAGGCTCGCCTGGGACGCCTTAAGAGCTCCGTTTGCGAAGATTTATCTTCCTAGACGGTGTCTTATGTCGTCCTCCTGGGAAGATATATCTTCGTAGGCGAACGGCCATCTCGTCCCCATCCCCTATTTTGCAAGTGGACCTATGGTGCCAAAAATAATACCTGCCTAAGAAGATAAAAGCACCTCGTCTACAAAAATTGTTTTTCCACTAGTGTGGGGATGAGTTCAAATATTTTCATTTCATTTTCTTTCGTGTCGTACACGCTACAGGAATCCAAGTTTATAACAACACCCATTCCACATGACCATCCTTAGGGCCCACCGTTAAGAGTCACACTCCCACACGATTCACTGTCCACCTTCTTTTTCACAAATTGTGTCACGCCCATGAGGCTTAGTTGGTACCAACTTAGTCTGTTTAGAGCTATTTTTCGGTTGTCCACATTGTTCAAAAATTCACTTGTCTCCGATACATCAAGAACTTCTCCAAGATTGTTAAACCAATGATCCAACTATTGAAGAAGGAGGAAAAGTTCATATGGTCCATAGAATGCAACAAGAGTTTTAAGGAACTCAAACAGAGGTTGGTAACCGTACCCTCTTGATCCTGCCCAACCAGACGAAAGGCTTTCGAGTGTATTGTGATGCATCCCACCAAGGGTTGGGGTATGTTTTGATGCACGAAGGTAGAGTGGCCGCATATGCTTCACGTTAGTTGCGTCCCCATGAGAGAAACTACCTGACCCATGACTTGGAGTTGGCCGCAGTTTCCATGATTTGAAAATCTGCGGAACTACCTCATCGATAATCGTTGTGAGATCTACACCGATCACAAGTCTGAAGTACATCTTCGCACAACCTGATCTGAATCTCTGACAAAGGATTACGACGTGGGGATACATTACCACCCTGGCAAGGTCAATATGGTGGCAGACGCTTTGAGCCGAAAAATTTACTACAATGTCGCATGGATAGAAGAATTGTGTTGCGAAGTACAACAAGACTTGGAACGCCTGAATCTGGGCATAGTCGGGTAGGGGTTCGTGGCTTCCCTAGAGGCACAACCCATGCTCGTGGAACAGGTTCGCATGGCTCAAGCAAGTGATCCTGAGATTGAGAAACTAAAAAAGAATATGAGGGTTGGCAAGGCTCGGGATTTCACGAAAGATGAACACGGGACAATCTGGATGAGAGAAAGACTATGCTTACCGGAGAACAAGGAGTTGAAAGACCTGATGCTCAGAGAAGCTCACCAAACCCAGTACTCCATCCATCCTGGCAGTACCAAAACCTCAAGTAAAAATTTTGGTGGGTCAGCACGAGAAAGAGAAATAGTTGAGTGACAAAACCTTGAAACCTATGCATCCCATCATAAATTTGAAACGAAAAAAATATCAATTTTGTGGAGAAAACGATATAGACCTTACCCCATCGCTACATCTCACTTCCTCCGTAGTCTTCATCGAATTTGCGACTCCCACGCAATCTGGCCTTTTGCCATTTCCAGCCTACTTAGGTGTTTCTGCCTTTCTCCAATTTTGGTATACCACGTGGGTATGTTTCCCTTTGGGCCTTTTACTAAATCCAAGAAGACCGAATTTAAGAAGGCCAATTTGCTACTTTTCTCTTTCTTTAGCAAACCGTTTTTCTAAGAGCCCTTGTATACATTTTGTTTTTCAATTGTTTTCTATTTGATTCAAATTTATACATGCAAAGTAGATATGTAGTATGTATAAAGTTCTTTTAAGTCTATTTATACACTTAAAATCTATACGCCTAGAAAGTTTCTATAACAATTCAAATTTATATTCTGATTTTAAATTCACTACTACGCTTTTGATTTTCTGGACGAGGCCCCAATAGTTTTCGGCGGGCCATAAGTGGCGCGCCGAAAAACCGGTCCCAAGGGAGCCCTGTTGGACCACACGGGATAATGCATTATCTCGTGCGGCCCACTTAAGCGACCGCACGGGCTATTATCCCGTGCGATCGCTTAAGTGGACCGCACGGATAATGTGATTATCACATGCGGCCCACCTAACAGCCCGCACGGGATAATGGTGCATTATCCCGTGCAACCCACTTAAGGACCCGTACGGGAAAATGCATTTTTCTGTGCGGGCCGTTAAGTGAACCGCACGTGATGATGCACCATAAAACAGTTGTCCAACCCGACAGTGTCACATTTAACATGGTATTTCTCTCTCCAAAAAGGCAATTATAGGGGGGAAGGTTTTCAACTTGAATTCTTCAATTGGAATTAATACAAAAGGTACCATACTTAATCTTCTCTTCCATTTGCTTCTATTTTTAAAAATTTTTATTGGTTGAAAGAAAAGATATTTGAACTTTTTAACTCAGTTTCTCTCTCCCAAAAATTGGCAATTTCTTTTGGTGGGAGGTTTTAGACTTGAAATCTTCGATTGAAATCAATATAGAAGGTAACGTGCTTGATCAACTCTTTCATTTGCTTCCATTTTTGTAAAATTTCATTGGTTGAATGCGAATATATTTAAACTTGTTTGAATTGTCGTTTTGAGCTATTTTTGTAATTTGTAGGTCAAAAATTTTATTTTTATTGAACTATTTTTTTGGTAACTAATATTGTCTCAAGTATTATTATTTCTTGTGAATGAGGTTTTAGTTATAAAGTAGGATTTAAGTTTATTTTTTTTATTTAGAAAACACCGGCAATATAATATTAATTTATGCTATGAATTTTTTTAGATGGATCGGACATGGATGTATGGGACATGGAGAACTCATCCGGTGTTCATGAGAGAAGCATCAACATTTATTGATAAGGCTAAGGCACACGCTTTGAGGGAGAATAGGAAGGATATTTTTTGTCCTTGCGTGGATTGCAAGAATCAAAAGATGTGGAAAGATCTGAATGTAATTCTCAGACACATAATTCAGTGTGGATTTGTAGAGAAATACACAATTTGGATTTATCACGGGGAAATCGCCCCTCCTGAAAAGATTCATGATATTTGGTTCGATGAGGTAGAGAATTTATAATTGAGGACATGTCCCGTGAAATGATGGGGGATTTTGGCGGCTCTGATTTTGACGATGCAGATGTTGATATTGATCTTGATCTTGAGGATATGTTGCGGCATGCTGAACCAGAGGTCCTAACAGAGAAAGCAAGAGATTTAAACAATTGGGAGGTGTTGCAGAAATCAGCAAAAGATCTTTTGTATGATCAATCAAAGGGATGTGACATGGATTATACAGTGTTGCGGTCAGTGCTAGAACTTCTTAGATTGAAGGCCAGACACGGATGGTTTGATACTAGTTTCAACGACTTGATGGGTCTCCTGAGAGCTATACTTCCTAAGCCTAACTTGTTGCTAGCTAACACCTATCAAGCCAAGAAACTGATATGTCCATTATCACTTGGTGTGGAAAAGATCCATGCATGTATTAATCACTGTGTACTTTATCACGAGGAATACGCTGACTTGGATAAGTGTCCAACTTGAGGGGCGAGTAGATACAAAAAGGATAACAGTGTCGCCGATAGTGATGTTGCTGAACCAAATGCATTGGTCGAGCCAGGAAAAAAGATTCCGGCCATGGTGATGTGGTACTTGCCAGTGAAAGATCGCATGAAGCGATTGTTCTCAAACCCCACCGACGCTGAGTTGATGAGATGATATCAAGAGGGTCGAAAGACGGATGGTATGATTCGACATTCCGCTGATGCTCGACAATGGAGAAACTTTGATTCGAAGCACCCAGAATTTGCAAATGATCCGAGAAATGTCAGGTTTGTGTTGAGCACGGATGGAATGAATCCGTTTGGTGACCTAAGCAGCTCGCACAACACTTGGCCTATTCTGCTCAACATGTATAATCTTCCGACATGGTTATGTCAGAAGCGAAAGTATATTTTGTTGACTATCCTTATACAAGGGCCAAAACAGCCTGGCATCGACCTAGATGTGTTTCTTGAACCTTTGATGGAGGAGATGCAAGAAATGTGGGAAGAGGGTCTACGATTGTTTGATACGTACCGTCAGGAGTATTTTACTCTGCGTGCTATCATATTCGTTACTATAAATGATCTACAAGCCAATTTTCCCTCTCGGGATAGATTAAAGGAAAGACCGGATGTCTGATATGTCTGGACAATACATCGTACATATACCTGACCTCATCAAAAAAGTTAGTTTACATGTGTCATTGTCGTTTCTTACCACAGAAGCATAGGTATCGTGCGATGGCTACGTTTTTTGACAAAACTGTTGAGGAAGGTACTACCCCCGAAGCAAAGGATGGTTCCACGGTGTTCAAGCTGAAAAAGAACATAAAGGTCGTGTGCGGCAAGGGAAAGACAGCTTCAGGCAAGAGGAAGAAAGAAGTGGTAGAAAACACGCTGCCCTTCAAGAAACATTCAATCTTTTTCAAGTACCTGACATACTGGAAAGACATGGAGATTCGTCATGCCATCGATGTCATGCACCTCGAGAAAAACGTGTTCGACAGCACCATCGGGACTTTACTTGACATCCCTAGTAAAACAAAGGATGGGTTGAAGTCACGTAACGACCTGGTCAATTTGGGCATAAGGAAATATCTCCACCCGATAGAGCTAACGAATGGTGAGATTGAGATTCCACCGGCATGCTACTCAATGACACTAGAACAAAAAAACTTTCTGTAAATGTCTTTGTGGATTGAAAGTGTCGACTGGATTCTTATCGAATATCCAAAAACTAGTATCAATGAAAGATTTGTCGATTTTTGGATACAACGCTCACAACTGTCATAAGATGCTTACGGTATTCCTCCCTATCGCTATAAGGGTGGTGAAACCAGTGCATACCAAGGTAGTGATAACAAAGCTGTGCTATTTTTTAATTGAGTTTCACAGAAAGTTTTTGATCCAGAAGAATTAGGACCCTTTCAAAAATTCGCAGTCGAGACAGCTTGCCAGCTAGAGATGTTTTTTCCTCCATCGTACTTCGACATGATGGAACATCTCACTGTTCACATTGTCCCTCAAATTATTGAACTTGGTCCTCTATACCTACATCAAATGTGGGCGTACGAGTGATACATGGCTGTTCTGAAAGGGTATGTCTATAATCATGCTCATCCAGAGGGCTTGATGATAGAGGGTTACACAACTGAGGAGGTTGTCGAGTGTTGCCTAGATTATATGAAAGATGCCAACCCCATTGGGATACCAGTGCCTCGACATGATGGAAGGCTATCTGGGAAGGGTACTGTGGAAAAAAAATGCTTCTACAACAATGATTACAAAGTGGTATCAAATGCACACAGTAGTGTTCTTCAACAACTCACCATCATTGCGTCCTACATTGAGCAACACACTTCGGAGATCAGAGCATGCAATCCTGGGCGATCCGACGATTGGGTTTTGGAAGAACAGAAGCACACTTTTCCCCAATGTTGAAGGATCAAAAGCTACCGTCTGGTGAATCACTCGAGAAAAAACGATAGAAAGACTTGCAGCTGGCCCAACAAGCCTTGTGACCTCATGGCAAGGGTATGACATCAGCGGATATTCTTTTTACACAAACAGCAAAGGCAGGAAAAGCTCAGCGCAGAACAGTGGGGTTCATGTCGAAGCGTTGGACACAACAGGGCAGAAGAAATCTTACTACGGGATCATACAAGAAATATGAAAACTTGACTACGATTTAAACATTCAGATCCCTGTTCTCATATGCCAATGGGTGAAAGACAACATGGTAGATAAATTTGGATTTACGTGTGCTGAACGGAGTAAAATTGGACACAAGGATGATCCATGGGGTCCTTGCCGAGCGTGTTGCACAAGTTTTTTATGTGAAGGATCCTTTCGATGAAAAGATGGACATTATTGTATCGGGCAAGCAACATATCATTGGTATTGACAACATTGAAGACGCGTCCGATTATAATCAATACGACACCATTTCGTTATTCACAAATCTTCCTACGCGAATGAAACACATTGAGAGTATCCTCGACGAATCAAAGTTGCATCAGTGCGGAAGGATGTTAATCCAAAAATTGTGAAACGTTAGTTTGTTTTTGTGTATAATATGTTTTTGCGAGTGAATGTATCAAACTTATGGTGTTACGAGTGAATGTGTATCAAAGTAATATGCGCAATGATAAAATTAATATATATGGTAATTAATAAAATTAATATGTGCATTGATATATTTATTAGTTTTTTAGTTTTATATGGGATAATTAATATGTTAGTCAAAGAAATAGTATTTACATTAATTAATAAAAGTAATATGTGCAATGATAAAATTAATATTGTACAGTAATTTATAAAATTAATAAGTGCATTGATATATTTTATTAGTTTTTAGTTTTACATGGGATAATTAATATGTTTGTCAAAGAAATTAGGGGGTCGATTTTCCCATGCGGGCAGCTTAAGCGTCCGCACGGAATAAACATCTTCCTGTGCGGGCCGCTTAAGTCGCCCGGAAAGAAGATTATTCCGTGCGGGCGGCTTAAACGGCCCGCACGGAAAGATGTTTATTCCGTGCATGCGCTTAAGCCACCCGCACAATAAAATCGGCCCCTATATATACCCGCGTGCAGCCTCCCGAAAAGTTTCTAAGTCCCAGGCAAAAATTTTGAAACTCAAAGCACCGTCAGGCTGCCCAAATCCGCCGCCAAGATCCGCCGCCCTCACCCCGCTCCCTCTCTCTCTTTCTCTCTCGCCGCTCTCTGCCGCCGACACCCCCATCCTCACCGATGCACCCTCACCGAGATCCGATGCCGCCGCCCTCAACCGACACCCTCACCGGCGCCTGCGCCCTCACCAGCGCCCTCACTGCACGCTGCCCTCAACGTCATCCTCACCGCCGCCCTGTCCCGACGCCCTCACTGGCCTCACCGACGCCCAGCGCTGCCGCCCTCAACCGGCCTCACCGTCGTCCTCAACCGCTCACGGCCGCCGCCCCTTCATTGCCCCTTCACCGCGCACCCGGCCCCTTCACCGCACCTAAGGTATGAATGGATTTTTTTTAATATTGTTAATTTTTGTGAATGATGAAGGAATGAATGGCTGAATGAAATAAATGAATGGATGAATGAATTAATTTTTGTGAATGATGAAGTGATGGCTATATTGTTTGATGAATTATTTGTATAGCAAATTGTTGGATGGCAAATTTACGAGTTTATTTTTGGTTGCACGCCAAGGTTTATGTTTGGTTGCACGCCAAATGTTCGACGAAATGCCCACAAGGGTTAGAATTGGCAAGGGTTGTAAAAATTTGTAAATTTAAGTACTAGTAGCAGCATAGTAGTAGTAGAGTAGTACAAGTGATGGATAAGATGTTTGATGATTTAGTTAATGTATGATGAATTTTTTATATTTTTGATATAACTGTAAAATGGACTGTTATTTATTTGATGGAACTATAATTAATTTTGATGAAAATGTAAAATGGACTGTTATTTTTTTGATGGCACTATAATTAATTTTGATGTGAAATAGTTATTGTGAATTTTTTATGTGAATTAGTTGATGTGAAATAGTTCATGTGAATATTTTTTTGATGAATTTTAGATTTTAGGTTATATTTTAGATTTTAGGATTCCCTACCGAACGACCTACAAATCTAATCTCCCTCTTTCCTCTCCCTCTCCTCGGTCTCTCATCTCCCATCTTTTCCCCTGCCCCTATCTCACCTCTGCTCACAGACAAATTTTGGCGTCCGTTATCGGAGACCCCTATACGAAGCGTCAAATGTATGCATATGTATAACTTACATTTGATGATTTGGTCTAGGGATCTCCGAAAGTGGAATTGCTAGTGCCCCTTCAACTTCATGTTCCGATAGTGGATATAGTCTTGTTTTTCTGAGAGCAAAAAAAATAGTCTCTTAGAAGTTAAAATATAGTCAATATTGAAAAACCTAAAGAGAAGAAGAAGGACAAAATACATTTTTTTTCCTTATTCTCTTTAGGTTTTTTCTCTAGTTTTTTTCTTTAGATTTTATACTTACGCTAAACTATTGTAAATAAATTATTTTGCTCGATGATGAACTGGAGGCATTCAGACATGTTGCAAATTGCAACATCCAAACACGGTTCGAATTATTTAGGCGTATTGAAGGCTGAGTGGCTACCGAAGATCTCCGCATCAAACCTTGTGTCAAAGGTCACAACGGGGATCTTCTGGTAGCCACCCTACCTACCACAACACCTCATGCTATTACAGATATAGTCTTGTTGTTCTGAGAGCAAAAAAATATAATGTCTTAGAAGTTAAAATATAGTCAATATAGAAAAACCTAAAGAGAAGAAGAAGGAAAAAAATAGTATTTCACAAATTGTGTGTTATGAACCAACGCAAGATTCTTCAAGCGAAGGCACATGGTAGACACCAAGCGATCCTTTAGTCGAAGTTACGCCAGCACCACCGGTTGAAGAAGACCCCGACTATATCCCTAACGAGCAAGCAGTAAGTCGAGTCGTATTGTTATGAACTGACCGGTGTACCTCATAGGATCCCGTTTAACGTTTTCTGTTGTACGTATAGATGGAAACCCGACGCCAGTCAACAAGAAAGGCCGCCAAGTCTGCCGTCATAGCCGAAGTCAAGACGGACACAACTGTGTCCGGTCCGGTAGAAACTGACACATCCGCGAGCGCTGGAGGACGTCAAAAGAGAACACGTGGTCAGAGAAGTAAGAACCAACCCCCCAAGGAGACATACTATATCACCTCTTTGAACCAGGATGGGAAGCCAGTAGAGCCCAAGGTACCAATGACAAAATTCAGCAACACTTATGGGGTACTGGCCAGAACCCACGGCCCTTTAAATGTAGATTCCTTGGAGCAGGTGGATGACAACCTGAAGAACTTCATGTGGAACGAGTTGCAGAAGTGGCTTGTATATCCGCCTGGTTCAGAGGCTCTGGGAAAAGAGTTTGCCTTAAAAACGATGGCACATCGGTGGAGGCAGTGGAAATCGGATATGAACACTCACTACGTGCAAAAGAACAAGTCTCCATTCAAAGACTACGGTGGTATTATGCCCGCCAAATGGGATAGGTTCGTGGCGAAGATGACCCTGAAGCCTTAGCGCGGAGGAAGAAGATGTCCGCCCTCGCAAAAAAGAACAAGTACCCACACCGATTGGGCTCTAGCAGCTATGATGGCCACGTAGAGAAGTGGCGAGCAACCGAAGAAAAGTTTGCCGCCCAAGGAAAGCCCCTGCTTGTAGATGCACTAAAGGAAAGAAGCAAAAACTGGGTTTGGGCACGGAGCATGGGCCAGGTCACCGATGAGGGAGAGATCCTTTTCGAGGATCCGAATATCGAGCGTGTGACCACTAGTCTAAAGGACATTGCGGAAAAAAAGAAGACTAGGGAGTTTATTACCAAGAGGGAACACGATCAGTTGACAGCTGCACTGGGCAACCCCGAACATTCTGGACGAGTAAGGGGTGTATCCTCACGGACAAGTTGGAAAGAAGGGTTTCCTGAGAAAGCTGCAAGTTACAAGAAATGGGACAGGTACAAACACAAACTTGAAAAGAAGATAGCAAAACAAGTTGAACAACATTCTACTCTCTTATTGCACAGAATCACCAAGCCTTCCCTAACGTGTTTCAGCAATCCGAAGAACCCACAGTACAGATGCCCAGCAGCATCGGGTCAGCTGACACCGCACCTTATCCAATAGATACCATAACTACCCCGACGTCGTGCAGCCTCCTCGTATCGATAGGAAGGGCCGGGAAGAGAAAGGAGATGGGTTCAGGACTTGCTATACCAAGGCGACAATTTCACAACACGCCAATCTCTGAGGAATATGCAAGGGTGCAAGTGGCCAAGGTGCATGCAGAGCATAACAGCTTAGAGCTAGATATTCCACGACCTGAAGGGATAGAATTGCTTGGGGATGCGATGAATCAGTTTATTCTATGGCATCGATGAGATATCCTGTTGGTCGGTCCACAGTCAGCATCCACAATCAAGTCGGTTCCTCAAATTGCTGCTGCGCCTGCACCGCCTTCTCCACCAAGGCCAGATTCGCTACCTAATCGGCCTACTTCCCCACCTCCCTCCCTCCCTAAAGATAAAGGTCCTGATTCACCAAAGCTGTCAGCCCCTGAAGTCACCGCAGAACAACCTCCAACCGATGTCCAAGATATTCATCAATCTTCTCCGACACCACAGTCAGCTTTAGCGGTACCTGAAAGGCCTCTTCTGAAAACAACAAGTGTTCCAAGTCCGAGCAATCTTGAACCTCCTCGGCTTATCCCAAAAATGGTTATATCAATCGATGATAAGAAAGAAATGGTCGTATACAAGCAGAACTTAGTGTTCTAGGCTTTCAGAGGGAGATCGCCGACTGACAAGAAGCAGGATCAACCTTCAAAGTTGTCGGATTCACAACGATCGGTGAAAAATCAAGCGGAGGACCTGCAAAACTAGACTTCGAACAAAGTGCCAACAAAGTACGAGTACGACAAACCGTTTTTGCCGTGGCACGTCATGGAAGACATGCTCTGGGAAATTAGGCTTATGCACAACTGGTACCTAAAGGCGTCCAAAATGGGGCTCAGCATGATTACGGTGAAGGTCCTGGATAACATTTTCACCAGTGGACCAAATGGGATGCTAGTAATCGATTTCAACGACCTTCACGCATTAATCAAGATGGAAAAAATAGATATAAATCTCGTTGCTGTGTTTTGCCTGTAAGTATCAATCGCACTTAATGTCATTAATGAATTCATTTGCAAACTAACTTCTAAATAATTACCCGCTACATTACTTAGGACGCAATTCCACGACGCTTCAAAGACCAACTATCCAGTTGGATACATTAACTCAACAAGGATATGCTGGACGGAACACGAGGTTCATGTTCGTGCAGATTGCGATGAGCTCAAAGGCAAAACGAAGTCCCAAAGAGACGAGACCATTAAAAAATGCATAAGGCAAAGATGGTCGCGGTAGCACTCTACTTGGGCCAAGCTATGATTGAGCACAAAGACAAAAATATCCTAATGGTCCCTTATACGCTGCGGTACGTAATATTCTTCCGTACAACCGATAGTTTTCTACGATATCACCTGCAATTAACATATCTCTTCTATCACAGCGATAACTACATACTTTTTCTGGTATATCCACGGGACCACTTGGCTGTAGAGCTTGATCCAGCTGTTAACGAGAAATTTCTCTCACACGCCGGCCCGGGAGATCTCGCTTGACTCCGGTGCAGTCCTTCTCTACGCTGTGCGGTGACGGGACGTGCCGCTTGGTTTGATCGTTAACCAACAAGAAAAACAAAGAAACATGCGCTAAGTGTTAGGTTAGATCCCCACTATATCGGCTAAGGGAATCCAAGAGCATATATCTGCTATCCTAAAATATATTTAAGCCAAGCGACTAGAATGGATCGGCGATATCAAGACAGCATTAGCCGTTTAACCTAAATACAGTAAAGGATAATAGATATATGTATTGATAACCTAGCCGATACCGAAAAGCTAACAATAAATCGGCTAATACTCCGATGGTTCTTATGAAAAGGTATCATCCTTGAACCAGAGGCTTAGCTCAGAAATCGGCTGTCGGCTGTCTATGGCCAGCCGATTTCGGCTCACGAGGTCCAACAAGAACAAGATCTTAACATAACAAGTCCTAATATAAATCTAATAATAAATATATTAAAAGAAATATATTAGGGCAGATAAGGCCGGCCAAAACTCCGGCACTGTCTCTTAAACATATAAATCTAACAGAACAGATCATTGGCAGTTCTAAAAATGACTCAATAGTTCAAACCTGATGCAGCACTAAGTATAAAAAGAACAATCCTGATCTGTCGTAGCCAATTTATACCTCTTCGAGACGGTGGATACCGCATATAAACCAGCCAACCTTTGGATCTAGCCTTATTGGCTGTGAGTTCTTGATAGAACTAGCCAATGGCAGGATAGATCTAAACATCGATCTAGTTTATATGCGCTATATGATAAATGACGCAGTATGAACTCCTGAATCTAATGTGTCATTACGATGGAAGCACTAGAAACAGCAAATCATACCACTAATGACAAGCATTTACCTAGGTTTGGGGGTCGAAACGATGCAGCCCGTAGCCAAACAAATTGCTCGTCTAAAGAAAAAAGTTGGCGATGCGTCGAAGGTTTGATTGATTGTGTTGAATAATGTTAGAGGGAGTCTCGGGTCCTATTTATACCCAAGATAAAATTATCTGTACAAACCCTGGACTCTATCTAAACTACTATTTAAAATACGACGTTATCCCGGGAAGAACCCACGCCGTATTACAATTAACAGTTTAAACAAACTCCTAAATTACAGATACAATTGCCGTTACAGAACTCTATCCATAGATGGCAATATCATTTAACGCACAATCTAATAACCGAATCTTCTATCTATCTTCAAACTGCTGCACCAGAAACAGCTTTATCTTCTCCGATCGTAGAATCGGTTATCGGCCGCCCTTGTCCGATCCAACCTTAGCCGATTGGCCTCACAACCGATCGCTTCTCAGCCAATGCAGCCTCTGTTTCTCCGCCAAACCAGCCGATCCGATTCTACTTCACCCTTGCTAGGACTTAGGGATTCAATTACCAAATTTCGGTGTTAACACCAGCACACTAAAGGAGGATACATTCAAAGAGTTTCTCGTCTTGTTAAATTTGTAAGTACTATCATGCACCATTTAATAAGTTTTGTATGTTCTTACTCTCGAAGAAACAATTGACTGAAACAATATTTGGTCTACATAGAGCACACACACATTATGTAAGATATGGTGAACCGGTCAAGGATCCACAAAAGAAGAAGCTTCTGGTGAAGACACAATGGCCGGTAATTATATGTCTGCTATATGCCGACATTTTATACTGTGTTTAATTTCAACTATTGACGTATGTATACAATTTTATTCAACACAGTGTTATAAGCAACCACCAGGCACTAGCCTATGTGGCTACTACGTGTGTGAGATGCTAAGAATCTACGGGAGATACACTACAAAGTTTGAACAAGTAAGTTCAGAGAAAATATCTTTCTACACGTTAAGATCGATCTTGTATAATTTTCCTAACAGTATCTATGTGTATTCTTTCTTAAACAGACCGAGTTTGTTCTAGTTGTAGCGAACCGGTTCGACAATCGAACCATGCTCAACTTGGTTGCAGATATTTGTTGCTTTATCTGCTGCGATGTATGCAACCATTTGGGCGATTTGTACGATACGGAGAGCGAGCTTGCGACGGACGATAAATTCAAAAGACTTAGGGAGTGGGAAAAAGATCATCTGTAAATTGCGAGACTATTGTAATTTGCGAGACGAAACTTGATATGTATATAAACATACATGTATGATGTGTACACTTATATCTTTCATGAGGAAATAATACAATTAAATGTCTTTTTCTTCTCATACGAAATATATATTCATGCATCTCAATCGACCGATAATATTACTTTGAGAGAGAGGAGAGGAGAGAGGGTGATCAGAGAAGACACTAGAGAAAGCTTTGCATATAAAATAATGGGCACGAGAGGCAATCTTCCCGTGCGGTCGACTTAACAAACCGCATGGAAAGATCGATTATTTCGTGCGGTCGGGTAAAGTGGACCGCACGGGATAATCGATCTTCCTGTGTGGGCCGCTTAAGCCGACCGCACGGGATAATTGATCTTCCCATGCGGTTGGGCCGCCCGCACGCGAAAATGGTCTTTTCCCAGACCTTTCGCGCGTGCGGGCGAGCCTTCCGCACGGAAGATGTCTTTCGGCCCGCACGAAAAAATTGTTTCTCCAGCAGTGATTGTTTCGAATTTATTTCAAATTTATATATGCACAATTTATATGCAGTATGTACAAATTTTTTTAAAAAAAAGTCTATTTATATACCCAAATTTTATACGTCTAGAGTTTACATGCCTGATTCAAATTTGGAATCGGATTCAAAATATTTTACGCAAGATGTTTCTATACATTATATGTATAGTTTATGTGTACAAACTATGTATATTTCCATGGATGAAGTCTATACGCAAAAAATATTTCTGAGTGCACTAGATTTATTCATTTAATTAATATTTTCTTTGTTTCTAAAAGTTATTTTCTTAAATTCGTTTGAATGGCTAGGTGGGCAGGAGAGTTAGGTCTTGGGAGGAGAAGCGTCGTGGCACCGTGGGCACTGGGCAGGGGAGCCAGGAAGAGACCCCCAAATCTTCATTGCTCGATCACCTGGCCCATATATAGTTTTTCCAAGAGGACTTGTCTCTTGTTGTTCATCTCAACCTATCTTGGGCTCTCGGTGCTGCTCGGTATCCCCGACGCCTCCTCATTAATTGCTGCCCCATCACCGCTCTCCACCGCCGCCGGCATCATGTCGTCCACCTTCGTTGGAATCGTTGGAATCTCCCCGCCACCACAGGCGCCGGCCGCTAGCTGGAGCTGATTACAACAATGAGGTTTCGCTTGAGCAGAGAGCCAGGACGAGCACTTGTGCCGTTGTTGATGGAGCGTCGTCAGGTACCCAGGTAGGCTTGAATCTCGTCGATCTGATCACTTGCTGCCATGGCCCTGGCCACATTGAAGAAGGTAGAATGCAGACGGTTAGTGGCGATCGACTTTGCTCGGCGGCAAAGTTGTTGGCTAGTGGAGGCTAATGCAAAGGGTACGTATAAAGGTCTAATTTGACGGAAGTACATGGTTGTTTTGAATGGGATGGCACAAAAACTAAATTTTGTGCAAAAAAACTAAGCTGCTTAATTTGAGATCAATCTGAACTGTCCCCAAACCCAAACAATCTTAAATTTTATTCAAATTCTAAAAATTACTAAGATCTATAAAATAAACTAGAGTAAAATTTCACAATGGGCTAATCTTTTATTACCAGTGTTTCGCTTTGGACCACTGTCAACGAACTATGTCTGCGGTATTTGTAGAGTGTGACGAACGTTGGAACCAATGTATACGCGAGGTCGCATCAAGCAGATAAGGGACAAGTATTTATACTCACCACTACAAAAATACACATAGAGATCGGCACTATAGGTGCCGGAATATCTAAAACCGTCACCTATAGTGTTTTTCCCACCTCTACATGTTAAAAATTCAAAACCCGACACCTTTAAACGACTATAGGTGCCGGTTCGGAAAAACCGACACATATAGTATAGGTGTCGGTTTTTTTAAAAAGACCGACACCTATAATAAATTATAGGTGTCGGTTAATTAAAACCGACACCTATAATATATTATAGGTACCGTTTTTTAAAAAAACCGACACCTAAAAACCGCACGGGACAGAACATATCCTTTTAGATTCCCTTCCTCTCCATCGTTCCTTCCTTCTTTCTTTTCTTCCTTATCCTCTCACTTCGGCGGCGAGCGGTGGCGACGGGAGGGGCGCCTGGCGGGAGGGCCGTGGGAGAGCGGCGGCGGGCGGTGGCGGAGGGGCACGGCGAGGGAGGCGGCGGCGGCGGCGGCTAGCCCTCCCCCTCGGCCACGGGAGGGGCAATCGGGCAAAGAAGGCGGCTAGCCTCCCCTCCGACCGTGGGAGGCGGCGGTGGGAGCGTGGCTACGGGAAGGGCGGCGACGGGAGCGCGGCCGAGGAGGCGGTCCTCTCGTCAGGCTGCCGGGAGGGACGGCGGCGGCAGCGGTGCGACGACGGACATCGGCGGTCTCCCTCTCTCCCTTAGATCTCTCAGCTACCTCGCCGGCCGGGATGGGGACGGAGGGTGAAGGGGCAGCGTAGGGACGAGGATGCGCGGCGGCCGACATCGGCGGTCTCCTTCTCTCCCTCAGATCTCTCAGCTACCTGTGAGCCTATGAGTTCTTTTTTTTTAATCTGGGATGTATATTTTTTATGTCAAAATTTGATCTGTTGTGGATGGATTGATGTGGATGAATTGTTCTATTTGTGGATGAATTTCTGTTCTGTGGATGATGTGGATGAAGTGTTCTATCTGTGGATGAATTTTTGTTCTATGGATGATGCGGATGAATTGTTCTTGTCAAAATTTCTGTTCGGATTTGATATGTTCTTCTCAAACCGAGACATTGATTCATCGGCTTGATCTGTGGATGGATCGGCTCGGCTTGCATCGAGCCATATTTTTTTTGTTCCCTTGAACCTTATAGGTGTCGGTTCTTAAAACAACACCTATTTCTTTTTCAATTGGTGCTGGCAAATAGGTGTCGGTTGGGAAAACTGGCACCTAAGCACTTTTTTGTAGTAGTGACTAGTTTAGGCTCTAAAGATGAGTAATAACCCTACTTCAATTTACATGTATATTTGTGAGAAAATACCACACAGACTACATCGAGAAGTGAGATGACAAATCTAAACCGCCAACTAGGATCCGTCAAGAACGGATCAACAGGATCTAATCCACGACTAGGGCTTCGACTTCCTCCGGATGTCGCTCCGGCTCTGGCTTGTAATTCAATGCCCTTCTCTCCACACGGGGCCTTATATTTATAGCGATGATCACCTACTTTTCCGTTTAGAACTCGGAGAACTTAGGAAGGATATGGGCTAGAGAAACATTGTCTTCTCCGAATAGGACTCTGACACCTCCCATTTCGGGAAGACAATTTCCTTAGAGATTTATCGTATTTCCTTAATTTAAGTATACATTTCCATATAACATTAGATATATGGTACTCTCGTATAGCACAAACCTAAGTATTGGAGATATGACTTATCCTTAACACGGTCAACCACCTTTTAACCGGTTTTCACTTTAAACCGGATAATTTTACCTTTGTATCACTTCGAAATATCATCACCCCTTTTATCCATCTACATCAATTTGTCGTATGTCAAATAAATTGTCTATATAAAGCGGTGGGAATCGGAGTCAGTGTACTCGACATCATTCATATGCTTGAAAAGAGATTTAGGGTAATCCAAATGCCACAAATGTAAGATTATCCGATCCAAAGTAAAAATATTGGTTAAAAGGTGGTCCAATGCAAAATATCGATAATAAAAAGTGACCCAAAATGAAATTTACTCAATAAATTAAATATCAAAAGCAAAAAAACCTATCTTTTACTCATTTGTCTCTTAGGTTGTGTTCGTTTGAAACAGATAGAAGAAATCCATCGTTCTCCGCACGCGCTCTTCCCAAAATGCTAAACAATATGTATTTTGTAAAATAATTCTATATGAAAGGTGTGTTACAAAATCATATTAATCTATTTTCAAGTTTAAAATAATTAATATACTACTACACATCTTTGCATACTGTCAAAAGCCATTTTCGTAGGCGGGCGGTTTGCCCGCCTACCCCTAAGTGTCTATGGAAATTAGAAATTTTCTAGGCGGGCAGCCCAACTGCATGTAAAGACAAAATTTTCATGTACGGACCATTAAGCCGCACGTCTACAAAATCAAAATTTGGTAAAAAAATAAAAACAAAATCCCAAAACCCTAGCTCCCACTCCCATCCCCCCTGGAGCTCGCCACCACCCTCGAGCTCTGTCGTCGCCCCTCGAGCTCGCCACCACTGTCGGGTTTCTCAGGGCCTAAGGTGGCGATTGAAGCCACCGCCATTGTCATCACGGTGAAGCTGTCACCATTGTTGCACGCCAGCATTGCTCCTAAGCCATGGATCCACGCATCGTTGTTGCTCTCAAAGGCGAGAGCAGCGGATCCGCCCAGAGAATGGTGTCACCCGCTCCCGAGCCACCAGATCTATGTGTCAACACCGCCCTATCCCTGCCACCATCGTCCCAAACCACCTGATCGAGGAGGGAATGTGGAGGAAGAAGGAGAAGAAGAGAAAGTGGAGGAGGAGCCGAGCTGCCTGGATTAAGGAGGAAGGGGAGAAAAATTAGAGGAAGGAGAAGAAAAGGAGAGAAAAGGGGAGAGGAGGGGAATGGGAAAAAAAGAAGAGGAGAGAGAGGAGAAAAAAAGGGAGGTGGAGGGGCTGGGTGCATGGAGAGAGAAAAATAAGTGAAGAAACGACTATTTGAGCGAACTAAAGGCAGAGGAGAGAAACCTCCTCATGGAAAAATTGGGTGAAAATCGATTTTCCCATACAAGAATTAACCCAACAGCATTCAATCTTTTTACATAAGAACGCTTTTAGCTCACCTATAATAAAATAGGGATGTGTCAAAAAATCGGTTTTTAAAATAGTGATACTCAATTAATTATATGCTAATGTCATTTTATGTATTTTCCACCTCCTAAACACACATTTAAGCCATGTTTGGTTCCATGGGCTAATTTTGTGTTAAAGTGAATTAGACCCCCTCAAAAAATTACCCCCTCCAAGAGATGCTTATTTAGGCTAATTTCATGTGGGCCCCATAAAAAGTCATTTTTCTCTCCCCACCCCGATGTTGTCCCCTACCCTGCCTTCCGCGCCGCTGCCCCCATCCCCGCCGTCTGGAGCCACCGTCGGCCACCCCATCCGCGTGTGTTAACGCCAAAATTTGGTAAGCCCTGGAGTCTCCATTGGCTAAGTGTTCATATCGGCTCAAAGCAGAATCGGCTGAGAGTTCTGCGTCAGCCGATGGAGGATCAATATCTTCAGTAGTCGGATTTTGGTTAGATTCGGTTTGGAAAGATCTTATCCAGAAGACACCGAGTTCAAGAAGGATACGGCTTGTATCTATTAATTAGGATAAGTTTGTTAACTTTCTATTTTATCTTTAGGAAAGTGTGTTAGTATTCGGTAAGGATTCAGTTTGTTTCCTTTTATCTTTAGGAAAGTTTGAATTGTAATATGTTAGGATCTCTGTTAGCCTGCGGGTATAAATATGTAAGCCCGGGGTCCATGTAAATTAATCCTCACGATCAATACAATTCGACGCATCGCCACCTTTTACCTTTTCCACTTTGTTCATCATCCGGCGAGACTTGGCACCCAACGCGGGGCTGCATCGGCTTCACTCTCCGGCGAAGGGGTAAGTCCAAGGTCCCGCCGGGGTATATCGTATCTATCTTTAGTTTCATTATCGTTCATAGATACATTGGCTTAGTTAGGACTTTCTCGGTTAGGTCCGATATTCTGATCAAGTCGATGTTTCTGTGAACTAATGTCGCTCTAGGTAGATTTGTTATATCCATCACATTAGACGGATCTATTGGCTCCTCAAGTATTAGATTATCATATACAATCTCGTGTTGCATCGGTTAGGTCTGACCTACTAGATTATTATCGATAATCTAAGTCTTGTTAAGCCGATAGGTTCATGCTAATGTTTCACTGGAGGGTTAGCCGGTCTTATCATATGTCTCTGTTAATCTAGTCGTAGTATCTGAGTTTAACTCTATCGGTTGTCTCTCGCTTTAGGGTCTCTGCCGACACCGGCTAAAGTGTTTACTAGATTAGATTAGTTTAGACATCTACCACCTGAAAATTAGTCAAAGGCTTGATTGTTTAGATATTATGTTTCTTTTCATACTTAGTGATGCATCAATTCAGTTTGACCTACTAAGTCGTGATTAGAACCATAGTCTCTAGCCTGCCTGATGGCTATCAATAAGGGTTTCGTCGGGGTTTCAGCCGACGAGTTATCTGGACATCAGCATCGGCTGTAATCACACGATCGGCTGTCAACAGATCGACTGTTTTGATTATCGGCCTATCGGCCGATACGATTTACGCTCTGCTGTTTTGTATAACTTGTCAGTGGCAGGATCAAACTGACTGACACGCCTGCACTTCAATGATTTTAGGACCTGCACTGGAGCTAAGCAGAATCTCCCAGGCCAGCGTGTGATTCGACATCAACACATCTTTTGGCACACCAGGAGGCGGTACAGATTTGACGTCAACACATTTTTGGCACGCCCAGTGGGACCGGGTTTTTTATCACAAATTGTTTTACACAGCTTGTGGCACCCATAATCGTAACAAGATGTCTGATGAAGAAGTCAAGGCCGAGGAAGAACAATCTCTCAAGCCGATGAATGAAGACAGGGAACAATCTACCGAGCCGATGGACGACAAGGCACTTCAAGAGATGGTTGATGAAGTCGTTCATCGCGTTGTGTTCGGTCAATCTGGAGTTTTGATAAGTACATTACGTGGTTTGATCGAGGAAATGGTTCCTAGGATGATTGATGAGCGATTTCAACATCATCGGCAACAACAATATTGGCTCGAGGGGCAAGTTGATCAATATCAGTATGAAGAGCCACATCAACAATATCGACACAAAGAAAATTCAAAGGTATCTGTCCAAAGAGGATTGGGCCGATATGATTGCAAAGGTAATGGAGGAGCAGTTTGGAATTAAACGCAAAGATCAAATTTTCGTGTATCGGCTGCCACATCCTGAGTGTTTTGATAGGGTTCACTTCAAGCCGGTAAGAAGTTCTAGATTTCTCTATGTTTTTAGGGCATGATGGTGTCTCTACAATGGAACATATTTGCCGATTCTTAGCTCAATGTGGGGAGGCATCGATTGAAGAAGCTTTGAAAGTTAGATTTTTTCATTATCTTTAACTGGATCAGCTTTTACGTGGTTTTTGTCATTGCCTCGAAATTCTATCGGAGGTTGGGCCGATCTTGAGAAGCAATTTCACTAATACTTCTTTGTTGGAGTTAGCGAGTTGACACTTGCAGATTTGATATCAGTTAAATAGCAAAAAGGAGAATCGGCTAGGGAATACATTCAAAGGTTTCGTAATGTTCGCAGCCGATGTTATAGTTTGAGTCTAAGTGTTGAGCAGCTAGCAGATCTTGCATTCCAAGGGTTGTCGGTATTTATCAAAGATAGATTTTTTCTTCCATGAGTTCGGCAGCCTGACTCATCTACTACAGAATGTATCGACTTACGAGAGCTGATGTCAAGAAGAAGAAAAGAACCAGTTTTGGGGCGATCAAGGCAAGGGTAATTTTGAAGCATGACTTCTCATACTCCAAAACTAGGGGGCATGTGTTAATTCCAAAATTCGGTAAGCCCTAGAGTCTCCATCGGCTAAGTGTTCATATCGACTCAAAGCAGAATCGGCTGAGAGTTCTGAGTCAGCCGATGGAGGATCAATATCTTCAGCAGTCGGATTTTGGTTAGATTCGGTTTGGAAAGATCTTATCCAGAAGACACCGAGTTCAAGAAGGATACAGCTTGTATCTATTAATTAGGATAAGTTTGTTAACTTTCTATTTTATCTTTAGAAAAGTATGTTAGTATTCGGTAAGGATTCAGTTTGCTTCCTTTTATCTTTCGGAAAGTTTGAATTGTAATCTGTTAGGATCTTTGTTAGCCTGCGGGTATAAATATGTAAGCCCGGGGTCCATGTAAATCAATCCTCACGATCAATACAATTTGGCGCATCGTCACCTTTTACTTTTTCCACTTTGTTCATCATCCGACAAGACTTGGCATCCGAAGCTAGGCTGCATCGGCTTTGATCTCCGGCGAAGGGGTAAGTCCAAGGTCCCGTCGACCCAGGTATATCGTATCTATCTTTAGTTTCATTATCGTTCATAGATACATCGGCTTAGTTAGGACTTTCTCGATTAGGTCCGATATTCTGATCAAGTCGATGTTTCTGTGAACGTAATGTCGCTTTAGGTAGATTTGTTATATCCATCACGTTAGACAGATCTATTGGCTCCTCGAGTATTAGATTATCATATACAATCTCGTGCTGCATCGGTTAGGTCCGACCTACTAGATTGTTATTGATAATCTAAGTCTTGTTAAGCCGATAGGTTCATGCTAATATTTCATCGGAAGGTTAGCCGGTCTTATCATATGTCTCTGTTAATCTAGTACTAGTATCTCAATTTAGCTCTATCGGCTATCTCTCGCTTTAGGGTCTCTGTCGACACTGGCTAAACTGTTTACTAGATTAGATTAGTTTAGACATCTACCACCTTAAAATTAGTCAAAGGCTTGATTGTTTAGATATTATGTTTCTTTTCATACTTAGTGCTGCATCAGTTCAGTTTGACCTACTAAGTCGTGATTAGAACCGTAGTCTCTAGCCTGCTTGATGGCTACCAATAAGGGTTTCGTTGGGGTTTCAGCTGATGAGTTATCTGGACATCGGCATCGGCTGTAATCACATGAGCGGCTGTCAATAGATCGACTGTTTTGATTTACGCTCTGCTGTTTTGCATAACTTGTCAGTGGTAGGATCAAACTGACTGGCACACCTGCGCTTCAATGATTTTAGGACCTGCACTGGAGCTAAGCAGAATCTCCCAGGCTAGTGTGTGATTCGACATCAACACATATTTTGGCACACCAGCGGCGGTACAGATGTGGCGTCAACAGCGTGCTAGAGAGAGAGGAGGAGAGAGGATCTCATCGGGCGGGAAGGCGGTGGAAGTGCGCCCAGAGCAGGCGGCTCCGTACCAACCGCACTCCTCGCGGCACCAGCAGGGCGCCGCCCATCCGCCGCCACCCCCCATCTGCTTCACGAGGCCCTCGACGAGCAGCACATCGATGATCTCCTTGCGGCCATAGTAGCCGATGCGAAGGACGAACTCCAGCGCAAGCACGCAGATGCGGGGGTCGGGCAGGGGCGGATGCAGGGGGTATGCCGGTGGGCCCTAGCATACCTTGGTCCACGTGTAATAGATATTATATATATATGTATTAAAAAATTAAAAATTGTGACAACATCTCTTGTCTCCAGCACGAATCTTGTCCCGTCCGTCGCGCCGCGTGAAGACTCATGACTCCAACCACGAGTCCACAATCACTATTGCCTACGGCAGTACGGCTCTTCATCTCGAAACTCGGAAGTCGAAACTTGAGAAGAGTGAAAGACGGGAACCACCGTCGAATGCCCGAACCAGTGCTGCTGAACCCGTGCGTCGGCCGCTGCCCGTGGCATGCGCCCGTGTGCCGGCAACCGTCCTCGCGCCGCTGTGCACCGGCCGCCGGCCGCTCATGCGCCGGGCCGCAGAATAAATTTAGACATTCATGTCCCTTCAAAAGTATCGAATAAATTAGTCAGAAAGATAGCATTCTAAGTCTCTGGTACTCTTTTATGTATATATTTTCAATTATCAGTATGGTGTTTAAACTATTTACATCGTATTTAGTAGGTCGTTTCTATTTAATCTAAAAATTAGACCTTTATCGTGTTACTTAGTACATATATACCTAATCAACTTGTTAATTTTATAATTATTATCAAAATCTTGTGTTGAATTTTTTTGCAGCATACCGTAAGTTAAAATTCTAGATTCGCCAGCCGGAGTCGTGGAAGCGTAGCGTGTCGGGAAGCGAAGCAGAGACGAGCCGGGGAGCTCCGTGCACATGAAGCTCAGTCCAAGAGCGTGCTGCGGATGGTGGCCACGAGCCCGCTATCCCGGTTGATCCACGCCTGGATCTCGTCGGTGACGCTGCTAGCCGCGCGCGATCCCCCTCTTCGCCTTGCACCGTCTCCGTCTTCCCCGCAAGCACCCAACCACCCCACCCCCTCCCGACAAACCAAATCGACCATGAGAGCGCACCAATCCATGCGAGCAGCCAGCGCAGAGTCCCAAGATCGAGGTCACTGGCGAGGAGATCGTCGGCACTGGCCTCCAGCGCAAGAAGAGCGTGCAACGCGGGGGGTGAAGCATCTAGGCCCCGTTGTTTGTTTTGGTAATTAATAACAAACGCTAATTGTGGACTAATGATACTTTTGAGTTCCATATATTTGAGTTAGGATGACACGATAAGAAGTGCGTGGATGATCACCGAGGATTATTTTCAATGGCACAATACAAAAAGGATTGATGACGGTAAAATTAATGATTCATTTTTATTGATCGAGGTGTTTGGGTGATCAAATTTTATAGATTATATTTATAGCTTTGTCGTACTATCAAGATGGGTAATGACCTAAGCAAAGAGATGATCAAAATGTCACATTAGGTCATTTGCATTCCAACTTCAATTTCTTCACTTTCTATCCAAGGCCAGTCTAACCGTGGATGTGTATCCGGTCTGACCGGGGCCTTGGGGCGGTCTGACCGGACCTTTTATGGCGGTCTGACCGGCCATACACCTCTGGTCTGACCAGACACCTTGATCCCCTCCAGCCTTGCGATCTAGAGCCGCCAGAGCCGCAGTCGGTCAGATCGAGCCGATGGCGGTCCAACCGGCCTTTTGGCCTCCGGTCTGACTGGACCCCATGTTGTCAGAGCAATCATTGCACTATAACAGCTAGTTTACTAGCCGTTACAACTTAAGGCCGGTCTGACCGGCCACCCTTCACCGGTCTGACCGGCTGGCAGCAGAGTTGGTGGCTTTCGTCCCCAACGGCTAGTTTACTTGGTGTGGGGTATAAATAACCCCTTTTGGCAGCAAGGGACTTCTTCTTGGCACTCTCTTCAATTGCATACACCCTTGCACCTCTCTCACACTTAATTGAGCTTTGTGTTTATCCACTTAGTGTGTTTAAGAGTTGATTTAGCCAAGAGCCAAGTGCATTGCTTCATTGTAGAGCTAGTGTGACACTTGATCATCTCCGAGCTGCGGTATTACTTGTTACTCTTAGAGGTTGCCGCCTCCTAGACGGCTTGTGGAGAAGTTGCCCGGTGACCTCTCCGAGAAGATTGTGGAGGAGGCCTGGCGCCGGTTTGTGAGTGGTTTGTAGTTCACCACCTTCGGAGCGAAGGAAAAACTACCCCTAGTGATCGAGGCTTGGGTAGTCCTCTCCGTGGGCCGGCTCCCACCTTGCCCACCCCTTGACGAAGGGGGCGTGTGGTGGCTTTGTGGTTGAGTGGTGGAGTTGGGCTCGCCTCAACGGGGACTAGGAAACCGGCGAGTTTCTGAACCTCGGTGAAAAATCATTGTCTCTTGTCTCATTTACTTATTGCATTTACTTTTATGCAATTTACATTTGTAGAGACATAATTGAGCCACTATCACCCTAGGATTACAAAACTTAACTTAGTTGCTTAGTTAGACTCATCTCCTATCAAGCCTAGCAACTTAGGTTAGTTTTGAATTAGTGTCACTTAATTTTAAATCGTCTATCCACCCTCTTCTAGTTGATATCTCGATCCTAAGGGGGCATGGCGCTGGCCACCAACGCAGGGTCATCGTCGCCGCGGCCGGCGACGGCCTCCACCTTAATCTGGGCATGGGCTCGAGTAGAATCTGGACAGTTGAGCTCGAGTAGCACTGTAGAAGTGATATTCTTGCTTTACCGCTCCAGCTAATGAGCATGTTGTGGCATGATCATTCAGATTCGAGAGACAGACTGCTTTCCTTTTTAGTTATGTTAAAATTCATTGTGTGAGTAAAGAGTTATGCTAAAATTCAGATATAGGATTCAATTATGCTAAATTTCATTGCAAATAAATTATTTAGACTCAAAAGAATAGACTGCTTTCTTTTTTAGTTCAACATTCAAATCAATGCTGCAATGATTAGAAAATATGTATTAAATGCAGATTAGTTAATGGATTCAAACATTTAAAAAAGTTAATTTGAAGAAGATTAATTTAGAACTAAATTTTTATTTTTAAATTAGTCAAAAACTAAAGAATCAACTGGATCCCAAACATAAAACACGAGAGTTTAGATAGGAAATGCACGCGGGAGGGTAGTGGAAACTAGAAATGGGAGGCTAGCCGTTACAGGATCCAAGTATCCCACATGGCGAAAGAAAAGGTAGATTAAGAAAATTTAGAAAAAGAAAGAAAGAGAGAACATGGTAAGCTAGGCGCCACACGACGTGACGTGCACGTGCTGCTCTCACCCGTTGGTTTCAAGACCGACGCTTGCGATTATGTACGACGTACCACACGCGGCACCATGCATGCACAAGACGCGAGTAAGCACTAGAGGAACGAACACGCGTGGGGGCCGCGTCAAGGTGGGCCCGGGTCACTCTCCTTTGCCGACGGGCAGGAGACGGAAGGGAGGCCCGGTCGTTTTCCCCGCGCGAAAGCGATACGATACGACGCGGGATGCATCCGTTACCCGGTGTGCTCACCGCTCCCTCCTCACTCCCTCAGTAGTGTGGCTCATGCTCCCGCAATTCTTTCTTTTAGATGTCCTACTGCTCTTGCAAATTGATTCATCGTAATGTAATCCTGCGTGCAACAGCAAACATGTTGTGTAATCCTGCGTGCAACAGCAAACATGTTGTTAGGCCATTACCTCTCGCTCACCGTCCTCTCCCAGTCTCTCTCAGTTTTCTTTTCAGTCATCTGAAGGCTGAAAGGGACAATTACAATTTTGATCTTATCAATTTGATCCTATCTTTTCAACTTTACTTATTTATCTTTTTTAATAAAAAACGAAGGTTAGACTTGTGAAAGCGACCTAACGATACGATATTAACTTAGAACAGAAATAATATTTATGCTATTGCTTATTTGACCTTGTTTTCTTAAAGATGATGTTTTATTGACTTGTTTTTAATGCTCACTTAAAATTTTGAAATATGTGACCAAGCTCCCTCGTGGTTCGAGGTCCTTTCGCACTTGCACTCATGTTGCGCCCTAGGTCTTGCTACGGCCTCCGCCTTCACGACCGCACGTTGAGCTGAGCTCTATGCTCTTCTCATGATCGCACCTGGGTCTCGCCACAGCCTCCCTCCCCACCAAATGTCGGGCCATCGGCACTGCTCTCCTTCCACCCACGCCATAGAGGACGATGCGGGTAGACTGATAGGGGTGAGAAAAAAAAACTCCATCCACTTTTTTTTTTTTCTAGGGTTTTTTCTGTCTTTTCATTTTTTAAATGTTATATAGTCCTAATGGTTGGTTGTTCAGACAGGAGGTTCGTTATTGAAACTAAGGTTAAATAAGTTAAGTTGAAAATTGATGCAAGGCCCTGACTCATCCTCCATGGACAAACTAAGGACCGAGTTGACAGTGAAGACCGTTGTGGATTGAAGCCAAAACATGCCTTACCAAAAAGTTTTGATAACTTAAATAGTAATTGTGCCAACTTAGATTGTAGCCAAACAATCGAGAGTGCCCATTCTCTATTTGATCACATTATAAAAATTTCCCTACTTGTGGAGATTGTGGCAATCGGGTATCTACATGGCAAGCTTATCCGACTGGAGGTAGGGATAGATTGCGCCTGCTATATCTGTAAGCCGAACTTGACTTGGGTGTTACGGTTGCCGATAAAGATAAGGCAATCAGCCTATAGTCACGGTTTGGTAAGATTGAGGAAACCGACTTAGAATAAGATAGGGTTTCCGACTTGTAAACCCTTCCTCCCAAGACTATATAAGGGGGTAAGGGGCGTCCCTTGAGGGATATCCAACACTAGATCTGAGATACGACTTCATAAGCAAGAGCTTTAGATCACGAGATCAATAAAGACACTCGGCGGATCGAATCCACCGAAACAGGAGTAGAGTATTACCTCACGAGAGGGTCTGAACCTGTCTAAATCTTCTTCTTCTTCTAACCCATTGTGCTTGGCGATCTCGACTGCGACCCCAGAAAAATATATTGCCGAAACCAAGTTTCGACAGTTGGCGCGCCAGGTAGGAGACGCGCGCAGAGACTTCTTCAACAATCTCGCTGACAAGCGTGATGGGATCTCCCTCAAAACTCGGCGACTTCGCCGCCGACTTCGCCGACAACTCCTCCTTCGACTCGGATTCGAACCAGTCGGAGGGAAAGACCCACTCGGCGCCATTCGGGCTCCCCAACAGCGCCGAGATCTTCGACAACATCTTGAAGACCAGGATGCGATCCACCTTCTCCGATGACGGACTTCACTCGGCACCATTCGGATTACCGAATACCGCCGAAATCTGCGCCAATCTTCTCGCCTCCCGACGGAAGCGATCGTTCGACGAAGACCTCTCGGTGCCGTTTGGGTTACCAAATGCCGCCGAGATCTACAGCAAACTTCTCTCCCCCGAGTTGGCGGCAATCCACTCGGAGGAGCCCACTCCCCCAAGCTCTGACTCGGACTGGAACGATCCAGATCCGGGCTACCCGAGATCAAGGGAAGTCGCTGTCATCCTCCCGTCATTCGGCTCCTGCTCATCTTCGGAGCTCAATGGATACCTCGCTCCGCCGGCTTCGACAATCTCTACGGCATCCCTTCGACGAAGCCGACAACTCGAGCCGCATGGTGTGAGCCGAAGTGCTTCGACGTCCTCATGGTCCGATTCAGCCATGGCCGAAGGCTTGCCGAGGAGGAGCGAGCGGGGTGGAGCTCGAGCGCAAGCGCATAGGAGGAGAAACAGGTGCAAGGACGAGGCGACAAAGGAAGCGGGATCTACGTGCGGCGGACGATCGCCCAGGAGGCCATCCTCCAAACACGGGTGCGCAACACCAACATCTTCCAGCGCCACAGCGAACGCGTCGCCGCACTCACGCTCTGGACACCGTCATGGAGACTGCTCCGCCAACGTGACTCCTATACTCGACAAGATCAAGACAATCGTCGCTGCTACGGCTAACGGCCATCCCACCACTTCGGCACGAAGGCCGACTGAATCCGTGGCCGAAACGCCGGACAAAAGCCGGCTTCCACCTCTAAAGTCGGGAGACTACGGGAGGCCGAGCCGGCTCGGTCGACAACGGCCAAGAGGCCCACCTCGCGAGTCCACACCGAAGTACCGAGAGCGACGGCCGACTCCGCGACAAACGACACGGACGTCCACCCGTCCACCACCGAGTCCGCCGCGACGGTTCCGGCTACCCAACCAGCCAACGAAGACCCCGCCGAGTGATCTGCGGGAAGTCCTCGATCGCCGCTACCGGGAGCGCGGACCGACGCACTCGGGAAGATCGAAGGGGATCACCCGATAGCGGCGACGATGGAGTACCGGCCTTCACTCGGGAACTCCGCCGAGTGCATTGGCCGAGTGGCTTTAAGCCTACAGGAATTGAAAGGTACGATGGCAAGACCGACCCTGAATCTTGGTTAACTGTATATACCCTTGCCATCCGAGCTGCAGTGGCGACAATAAAGCCATGGCCAATTACTCGCCCGTGGCCCTCGCAAACTCGGCCGAAATTGGCTCACGAGCCCGCCAAGAGGCTCAATCGGCTCATGGAGCGAGCGAGGGACCACTTCATCGCAAACTTCCAAGGCACCTTCGAGAGGCCCGGCACACACTTCGACCTCTACAACGTCATCCAGAAGCCGGACGAGCCCCTGAAGGATTATATTCGTCGTTTCTCCGAGAAACGCAACAAGATCCCGAACATTACCGATGACATCATCATCGCCGCCTTCCAAAAGGAAGTCCGTGATGAGCTTCTCATCGGCAAGTTCGGCGCAAACCACCGAAGACGGTGAAACAAATGTTCGAGACCGCGAACTCATACGCCAAATCCAACGACGCCATTAAAGCCGCCCGTCAAGACCGGCCCGACGGAAGGGAGGACAAGCAAGCGGGAGGAAGCCGAAACCCTAAGAAGGATGGCGGCAACAACGGCAACCAGGGCCAGAAAGATCGCAAGCGCCGATCCGAAGACCTAGTGGCCGCAACCTCCAATACTCAACGCCGTCCCCGAGTCGCGGCCTACGACGCCATCATGAACGCCCAGTGCACCCACCATCCGAATCATAAGCACGCGGCGAAGGACTGTTTTATCTACAAACGGTTCGTCGAGCGATGCGCGCGCGGCTCAACAAGAAGCGCGACGAGGCTGGCCGTCGGCGCCAAAAAGAACAACGCGGCGAGAACGCCGAACCTTTTCAAGACCCGGTGGGAGCTCAACCACATCTTCGGAGGCCCGCTAGCTTATGAGTCCAAGAGGAAACAAAAGCTAACCGGCCAGGGAGGTCAATGCGGCTCAACCCGAAGTCCTCGATATCTGCGATGGTCGGAAGTGGCCATCACATTTGACCGCTCGGATCATCCGGACCGAGTGGTCCACCCGGGCGCTATCCACTCGTCCTGGACCCCGTGGTCCGCAACATCAAGCTTAAGCGCGTCCTCATCGATGGGGCGGCGCCCTCAACATCTGTTTGCCAAGACCATGGATGAGATGCGAGATCCCAAGGGTGAAGCGAAAGCAAGCTCGGCTCCCTTCCACGGAGTTATCCACAGGCTATCTTCAACACCACTCGGGCACATCTCCCCCGAGTCACCTTCGGAGCCCGAGAGAACTTCGAACGGAGAACATCACCTTCGAGGTGGCCGACTTGAAACTTGACATATCACGCCATCATCGGAAGGCTGCGCTTGCCAAGTTCATGGCGATCCCTCACTACACTTACCTCTGCATGAAGATGCCGGGTCCCAACGGCGTCATCACTCTTCGCGGCGACGTGAAGCAAGCCTTCACTGCGACAAGGAGAGCGTGACATGGCCCAATCTCGCGAGAGATTACGTGGCCAACAAGAAGTCCGATTGGCTGCATCGACTTCGGCGAGAGGCGAAGTCCCCGCGAAGAAGATAGCCAAATCGGGATCCGGCGACGCCAAGACCAAGAAGATCTCCCTTGATTCGTCGATCCTTCCAAAACTGCGTGTCGGCGCCGACCTAGATCCCAAATAGGAAAGCGCGCTCGTCACCTTCCTCCAAAATAATAAAGATGTTTTTGCTTGGAAACCATCGATATGCTGGAATTCCTAGGGAGGTGATCGAGCACTCTTTGAACGTCAAAGATGACGCCAAACCGATAAAGCAACGATTACGCAGATTCGCACGGGATCGAAAAGACGCGATCAAAGAAGAACTCGCAAAGCTCTTGGCTTGGCTTCATTAAAGAAGTCCTTCACCCGGTTAGCCAACCCGAGTCTTGGTCCGCAAGAAGACGGGGCAATGGCGCATGTGCGTTGACTACACCGACCTCAACAAAGCCTGCCCCAAAGATCCGTTCGGGCTGCCTCGCATCGACCAAGTCGTCGACTCAACAGTGGCTGCGAACTCCGAGCTTCTTGGATTGTTACTCGGGCTATCACCGGATCAGCTTAAAAGAATCCATTGCTTGAAAACATCGTTCATCACGCCGTTTGGGGCTTCTGCTACATCACCATGCCTTTCGGCCTAAAGAACGCCGGAGCCACATACCAACGCATGATCCAAAGATGTTTCCAGACGCAGATCGGCAAGAACGTTGAAGCCTACGTCGACGATGTTGTCATCAAGACCAAGCGAGAAAGAAGACACGATCGCCGACTTAGAAGAAACCTTTGCAAACATCCGGGCCTTCGAATGAAGTTAAACAGGAGAAGTGCACTTTTGGTGTTCCATCGGGCAAGCGCTCGGCTTCATGGTATCACATCGCGGCATTGAAGCAAATCCAGAAAAGATCAACGCTATCTTAAACATGAAGCCCCCGAGTAATCAGAAAGACGTCCAAAAGCTCACTGGCTGCATGGCGGCACTAAGCCGTTTCATATCCCGACTCGGCGAACGAGGCATGCCCTTCTTGAGCGCTAAAGAAGACGGACGACTTCCGGTGGACCACGAAGCCGACAAGGCCTTTGAAGATTTCAAAGAATTCCTTACCACGCCACCGTCTGGCTTCGCCTCAACCCGGGAACCCCTGTTGCTGTACGTTTCAGCCACTCACCAAGTGGTTAGTACGGTCCTTGTGGTTGAACGCGAAGAAGAAGGTCGGGCCCAGAAGATTCAAAGGCCAATCTACTTTGTTAGCGAAGTATTGGCAGGAGCCAAAATCCGCTACCCTCAGGTACAAAAATTGCTTTATGGTGTTCTAATAACCGCGAGGAAATTGGCACACTACTTTCAGGGTCACTCGGTCACCGTCGTCACCTCTTTCCCACTCGGCGACGTCATCCACAACCGCGAGGCAACCGGGCGTATCGCCAAGTGGGCCCTAGAACTGATGCCGCTGGACTTAACTTTTAAGCCCAGGACGTCCATTAAGTCACAAGCCTTAGCGGACTTCCTGGCCGAGTGGACTGAACAGCAAGAACACGTGCCTCGAGAAGACCTCCAACACTGGACCATGCACTTCGACGGATCCAAGAGGATCACCGGCTTGGGAGCAGGAGTCGTGCTGATCTCCCCGACTGGGGAAAGGCTAAGATATGCCCTTCACCTCCACTTCTCCGCCTCACACAACGTCGCCGAGTACGAGGCTCTTCTACATGGGTGCGCCTCGCAGTCTCACTCGAGATTCGTCGGCTTATTGTGAAGCGACTCCCACTGGTCGTCAATCAAGTGATGAAGGACTGGTCTGCTTAAATGACACTATGGAGGCCTACCGACAAGAGGTCCGCAAGCTTGAGGACAAGTTTGATGGGCTAGAACTCTCACATGTCACGAGACATAACAACGAAGCTACCGATGAGCTAGCACGGTTCGGATCTAAGCGCGAAGCTGCTCCAACGAGACGTCTTCGTCGAGCATCTCTATGAACCAACCGTCACCGCAAAAATAGCTCTTACCGAGCAAACCACGAACGAAGTCGCCATGACCGACACCACCGGAGGACGCCGCTCATCAAATTCTTAACCCAGCAAGAAGCTTGGGATGGCCAGGGATGAAGCGAACGCGTCGGCGTCGGCGCAAGCGTACGTCATGGTCGACTCCGATCTATACAAGAGAAGCCCCTCCGGAATTCTAATGAGATGCATCACACCCGAAGAAGGAAACAATTACTCCAAGATATCCACTCGGGCATATGCGGAAGCCACGCGGCAGCGCACTCTAGTCGGCAAAGCTTACGGGCAAGGATTCTTCGGCTTACCGCGGTCTCCGACGCGGATAAAGTCGTAAAAACCTGCAAAGGCTGCCGGTTTTCGCCCGACAAAGCCATGTCCCGGCCCGGGAGCTTCAAACAATCCCACTTTCCTGGCCGTTCACGGTATGGGGGCTAGACATGGTTGGCCCTTTCAAGAAAGCTCCAGGAGGCTTCACACACCTCTTCGTCGCAATCGATAAGTTCTCCAAGTGGATTGAAGCCAAGCCGGCCGCCACAATCACTGCTGACAAAGCACGAGACTTTTCCTCAACATCGTGCACCGCTTCGGCGTCCCAAACAGAATCATAGCGATAATGGGACTCAATTCACGGAGGCATCTTCAAGGAAGTGCGAAGACTTCGGAATCAAAATCGCTATGCATCGGTAGCTCACCCTAAAAGCAATGGGCAAGTCGAGCGAGCCAACGGCATGGTCCTTCAAGGCATCAAGGCTCGCGTTTTCGACCGGCTGAGCCCTTACGCCGGTAAGTGGGTCCAAGAACTTCCCTCGGTTCTATGGTCGCTGCGAACCACACCCAGTCGGGCCACCGGCCAAACTCCTTTCTTTTTGGTTTATGGCGCAGAAGCCATGTTTCCAAACGAGATGGAGTACGAGTCCCTCCGGGTCCGCAGCTTCAACGATGAACGCTACGACCCTGACCGAGTGGATGACCTCACTCGATTGGAAGAGGCCCGCGAGGCAGCCCTCATCCAGTCGGCCAAATACCTTCAAGGGCTCAGAAGATACCACAGTCGCAACGTGCGAGCACGAGCTTTCATTGTTGGCGACCTGGTCCTACGCAAGATCCAGACCACCAAAGACCGACACAAGTTATCTCCCTTATGGGAAGGACCATACATAATCGCTGAAGTGACCCGACCCGGTGCATACCGGCTAAAGCGCGAAGACGGGTCTATGGTGGAGAACTCCTGGAACATCGAGCATCTTCGACGATTTTATGCCTAATTTGGCTAAGGCCTCATGTTTTCCTTGACTGCCAACCTCAAGCAAGATGACTTCTTGAGCTAGCAGTCGGGGGCTGTACACATGTTAATAAAGCTCAAGTTTTCCTCATCAACTTTTGTGCATAATTTGGTTTATCATTGTTTAATGTCCTTTGACTCGAGCTCGGTGTCTAAGGGCGAGAGTTTTCAGATGATCTAATCGAGCCTAGGCTTGATGACGGCGGACGAAAACTACTTAAGAAATTTCACGCAAAAGCTCGAATCAAGGCATTGACATAAATAAACTAAAAATAGTCACAAAGTTCCACGTCGAATGTTACGGTTACATGACATTTACAAAGCAAAGCCGAATACGGATCGAGCTTGAAGTTGTTTACTACATCCGAGAGATATCTTCTTCGCGCCTCTTGCGCCTCACTCGGCATATCTAAGGCCTGCTCGTCCGTTGTTCCCTCGGCGAAGCCCTCCCGGCGAATGGATATCCACTCGGGGTAGAGGGACAGTACGTGCAAGCGAGACCAGCCCCATGTTGGCCGCTTCGGTGATATTCTTCGGGTATCGTTCGGGAGCAGTAGAAGCTTGTCGAAGATCTCGATTGGCTCGGCGAGCGCCCCAACTCCTTGATCGAACAAGGACAGCAAGATCGGCGCGGCGGCGTTGGCGACCTCTTCCCGTATCTCGTCGCTGGATTTGATCCGCCCAAGCAAGACGTCGTATTGGGCTCGGGTCTTCATCTTATAAGCTGCCAAAAGTCCCAGATCAGTCAAAGCACTCGGATATAAAGCAGCACACGGAATTTGACTTCAAATAAGATTACCTTCAAATTCGGCCTCCATCTCGGCCTTGTCAAGGCTGACCGCTTCAGTGGACTTGAAGCGAGTGGACCTCAGAAGAATTTTCTACGACGAAAGAAGATTATCAATAGCCAAGATCAACATGAGAATCATGATGAAGCTGGGAGAGGCGGGCTTACTCCCAATTGATCCGCGGAGGTCGAGGTTCGCTTCCCGAAGCTCCGCAATCTCCCTCCTTAAAGCCGTCTCTCTTGATGCGGCCTCCTCCCGAGTGGCCTTCAGCTGTCGCTGAACGTCCTCCAAGGAGTTTAAGTGGGGGACCGGCTTCTCCGCACTTGATTTTGCCATTGAGCGGCAATATTCTTTACGCACACAGCGGTGGAGTGATCGGCGAAAGTTAACGATGGTATAATCAAAGAGAAAGACAAAGGCTTACGTTGAGCGGTCGGGTTGCCTCATTCGGGCTCTCGACAAGGGCATCCCTTTCATCTTTTCGGCTTGCCGGTCTAGGATGATGCCCTGTCTCTCGCCTTCCGAATCCGCCACTCGATTCGATCGGGGAACCCGGGTCTCGAAGCGCAACACAGGGATCTCTTCTACCGTGGCGACAAGCAAGAAAGACAAATGAAGACATGAAAGATTTAAAATTGAAAGAACGGAGGAATGCTTGAAGCAAGTCTTACGGTTTCGGTGGTCGCCTGCCTAAGTGGAGCGGCGGGCTTTTCTTCTTCTTCGGGCTCTGCCGCGAGTGACCCCGGTCGGGGGTGCTTGAGCCGCAGCCTTGGGTTTCCGGGCGATGATTGCTTTCAGCGGGACATCCCGGCGCGATCGGGGCTCCTCCCTAGGGCGTCCTCCTTCGGAGGCGAAGGTTGTTTCTCCGAGCGCTCGCACTCGGTTGCGGGCTCGGGTTTTGGCTCTCGGCCTTGGCACTTCGGGAGCAGCGGCGGAGTCGGTCCTTCACCCCCTCCGACGGGATCTATGTCCTGGGGCCTCCTACGAAAGTGAATACAGCAAAGATAAAGAAAAGTTTTCCGCAAAAGAGTTCAGGACTTCGGTTTCAGAGCATACCTGGATGATCTGCGGATCTTCGGTGCCGTCCGTGGCGATCGCCTTAGAGGCGGGGTCTCGACTGGAGGGGCCGGGACGTCATCATCCGAATCCTCGATGATCAGCCTCCTTTTGCTCGTGCGCTTGTTCGAGTCTCCACTCGGCGCCGCCCGCTTCCCGGCCCAGGTCGCTACGGATTTTGATCCGCCGCCCGGCTTCTTGGCGGGCGATGCGGCGCGTCGTCATGAGCCACCTTGTATGGCATGGAGGTCACGGGCGTTTTCTGAGAAGAAAGAAAGTGCAACATTAAGAGACAAGATGTCAAGATTGAAAGATACTATGAAGTAACCAGTCGGCTTACCGGAGGAGGAGGTCGGTGAATCTTGAAGGAAGGGCGCGGAATGAGGGCCCGCTCAGCTGCTATCCCGGATGAGAAGAGTTTCTACATCCGAATCTTCAGGATCTCGTACGTGAGTGGATCTGGGTCTTCCCGATTGGGATCCGTCCCACCTTCATACTCGAAGCCGGATGAAGTCGGCATCGATGAAGTGCCGAGTGATTTGTTCTCCGCGAAGACCCCTCGCTTCATCGCCAAGATCTTTGCGAGCGGATCGTTGGCCTCATCCCAATCTTGGGCTACCGGCATGGTGCTCCAAGGCGGTTTGGGGACAGGGGAAGACCGACGAAGGAAGGCGAGTGGGTTCGAGATTGTTGATGTAGAACCGGCCGCGTGCCGCCCTTGTTGGAAGACTTCAAAGGGAGAGAAAAGTAGTCTTTGCGGAGAGATCCGCGAAGCTGGAAGCCTGCCCCACCAACGACGCAAGGTTGATCCTTGTTCGGATGGGGTTTCAGATAGAACATACGACGGAAGAGATGGAAGTGAGGAAGAATGCCAAGGAAGGCTTCACACACATGAATGAAGAGAGCTATGTGAAGCATTGAGTTGGGGTTCAGATGATAGAGATGAAGTCCATAATAGTCCAGAAGCCCCCGGAAGAAATCGGAGGTGGGAAGGCTGAACCCGCAATAGAAAAAGGAAGTGAAGACAACGAGCTCACCGGTGTTTGGGGTCGGGAAGTCCTCCCCCGCCGCCGGGCGCCATCCCACAAGTTCCTTTGGCGGAAGCACGCCGTGCTTCACCATCTCCTTGAGGGTGGATTCCCTCACATCCGAGGCGGCCCATTGGTCGAACGGAATCCTTTTCGTCCGCCATGAGAATGGGTTGATGGGAAGTGGATCGGCTGGAAAAAGTTGGATCTTTGGCGATGGAACATGGGAGATTTGGTGTGGAGGCTGGTTGTTGCGGAGAACGAGCTCTTAGATGGATGGATTTGGGAGCGCGCGAGTCTAGGGTTCTCCGCGGTGAAGCTGTTGAACGAGTGCGCGAGAAGGGGAATCGTTTGGAAGATGAAGAGGTGGGGACGACCTCGCATCTTTATAAGAAAGATTTGAGGGTTGCGCTAGGTTTTCGGTGAGTGGGCCGAGCCCATAAGAAAATCTACGGCCCGGCGAGGTGTGGTCCGATACGTGTCCTTAGGGACTTAAGCGGATGAGCTTAAGCGGATTTGCCACGGCAATATGCGCGTGTCCGAGTGCCCTATACCTTTAAAGATCCTTCCATACCGCGGTTTGCCTGACTTCATGAGAAGCTGGCACGATGCAATTTGGAAGATGACCAACGGTGAGTTTTTATATTTGCCTTGGTGAACAAGGGCTGTTTGGTTTTTGGCATTTGGTCGGGTAATCTTACCAATCTTTGTTTGTTTTCCACCTTGGTGAAGATCTTTATAGATTGAGACCGAGTATTATGGCAAAAGCTATTTAATAACTTGGTCATATTTTTCATATGATTAAAAGAACTTGTTCTCCCATGAGGGATGAATGAAATATTTATTCCGGGATTACTCGGGCAAATCCACTCGGAAGAGCAAGAGCTTACCGAGTGCTTTTTACCTATAAAGGTTGATTGAATTATTTGTTCTGAGATAACTCGGGCAAATTCACTTGGATGAGTATGAACTTGCCGAGTAATGAGATTTATATGACTGCTTTAGCATGAGCTAGGCATTTACATGAGAACAATCTTTTATAGTTCTTGACTATATGATTAGTCTGTTTTTGACTAAGCACATAGTCGGGGACTACACCTATAATTAGGTGCATCAGGAGATGCACCTAGATATTTATTTTTAAGAAATTTTTTCAGCCCTTCACAGTCTTTGGAGCCACTCGGGAAGATTCAGGCAGAGATGATGGAGTCACTTGGCGCCAAAAGCACTCGGTCAAAGAGATTTTTGGTTGAGTGTTGCTTTGGTCCGAAGTGAGTTGTCTCGTCGGCGAAAAGGACTCGGGGGCTCTTGTGGAGATTGTGGCAATTGGGTATCTACATGGCAAGCTTATCCGACTGGAGGTAGGGATAGATTGCGCCTGCTATATCTGTAAGCCGAACTTGACTTGGGTGTTACGGTTGCCGATAAAGATAAGGCAATCGGCCTATAGTCACGGTTTGGTAAGATTGAGGAAACCGACTTAGAATAAGATAGGGTTTCCGACTTGTAAACCCTTCCTCCCAAGACTATATAAGGGGGGTAAGGGGCGTCCCTTGAGGGATATCCAACACTACATCTGAGATACGACTTCATAAGCAAGAGCTTTAGATCACGAGATCAATAAAGACACTCGGCGGATCGAATCCACCGAAACAGGAGTAGGGTATTACCTCACGAGAGGGCCTAAACCTGTCTAAATCTTCTTCTTCTTCTAACCCATTGTGCTTGGCGATCTCGACTGCGACCCCAGAAAAATATATTGCCGAAACCAAGTTTCGACACTACTATACTACTCGAAATTAGCTTCATATTAGTAGCAAACTAAATATATTCCTACAAAATTTTAAAAATTGGTAAAAATTTGTCATTTTGTCACTATTAATAAAGAACCAAATAGGCCTTTGGTCTTTTGAACGAGATCAAAAGCGCAATTATCTCTCATATGAAACACGCGTACGCACATGACTCGCCATGCGCACACACCTCACGTGCACACCAGCGATGACTATGCCATGGTACAATGTTTTCGATCCATAATAAAGCTCTAATGGAAAATGACATTCTACGTTTTATAGAGGTTCAACAATGATTCCAACGTGATATCTATTTGGAATAAGTTCATATTTGATCATCCAACTATTGCCAAAGTTTAATTTTGGTCATCCAATTACAAAACCGGGTATTGGACACCTTGAACTATTCAAACCATTTTCGTTTGGACAACCTAGGCGGTTTTGTCTGTTTTCGTTGCCACGTGGCACCTAGGGCGGCTGAGTCAGCACGGGCACCGGCGTCTCGGCGACGCACATGCGGCTGCTCCCGCCGACTACGTCCTCATGTTCGACCGCACCGACTCGGCCCCTCCAACATCTCCTCGACGCGCTCTCGCCATGCGCGGCCGCCGCGCCCCGCCGCGTGGTGGCGGCGGTGGCGCCGTCGATTGCACCGCGCACTCCGTGCTTGCTTGACCTCCGGTTGAACGCTCTGCGGTCGTACCCGCTCGCCACCAACCCGTGGTGCTCGTCGGCGGCGCTGCTCCCCAACGGCACACTGCTACAGACGGGTGGGTTCTCCAACGGCGATCGCATCACGCGCCTCTTCTCGCCGTGGACAGGGGTGGGTCGATCTCCGTGTTTGACCCCTACAACCGTGCCCCGCTCCGCCGCCTCCTCGCCATCCCGGCGGCGTGCGAGGAATTACCCGTCCTTGGGCTCCTCCGTCCCGCTCTGCTCAGGCCCGGACTCGCCGTCGCACGCCGAGGTGCTCGTCTGCGGCAGCGCGCCCCGCGGTGCGTACCGCCTCTCCCTTCGCAACGGCACATTCGTCCCGGCCGGCCGGACCTGCGCCCGGATTGCGCCGACCGACGCGAACCCGGTGTGGGCGATGGAGGAGATGCCGCTGCCGCGAGTCATGGGCGACATGGTGCTGCTCCCCACCGGCGACGTGCTCATCGTCAACGGCGCGGCGTCTGACACGGCGGGGTGGGAGCCGTACCTCGACGCGCGGCTCAACGGCGCGGCGTCCGGCACGGTGGGGTGGGTACCATACCTCGACGCTGGCTCGACGGCTTGCGGCCGCGGCGAGTGGCGGCGCCGGCGGAGGTCGGGTACGGGAGGCGGCGGCCGTGAGGTTCGAGGTGCCCGGCGGTGCAATCTCCGGTGGCCTCGAGGAGGTGCACGTGGCGGCCCTGGCATCGGCATTGCTGTCCCTGGCCGTGGGCACCATGGCGCAGCTGGACGCCAGGTTGTACGAGGCGCATGTTGCCGCGCCGGCGTCGCCGTCGGTTGCGCCACCTGGGTACTACCTATGGTTCGTGGTCCACGCCAGCATGCCAGCAGCGCGGCATGGGTGCGCATGCGGCCGCTCGGTGCAGCGACGTGAGGACGAAGTGTGAACCAGTCAACTGCCACTTCTCGCTTTTTCTCTCTCAAAAAAATGAAAAGAAAAGGAAACGGTCAACTGCCACCTGACTCAGCTGTCCTAGGTGCCACGTGGCAACAGAAATAGGCAAAACCGCTTAGGCTGTCCGAACGAAAACAGTTTGAGTAGTTCAGGGTGTTCAATACCCGGTTTTGTAATTGGATGGCCAAAATTAAACTTCGATAATAGTTGAATGGTCAAATATAGACTTATTCCTATCCATTTTCTCTCTTTTTTATATAACGTGCACATGATCTTTTCTTTTTTCTATAGAGAGATAACACACTACACTTGTCAGACTAAATACTTGCCTAATTAAATCTCCATATCTATTATAGTAAATCATAACGCTATTTCAAGCCTCTCAATCTGGCACCTCGTGGATTGTTTGTTAATCCGAACCATCTATGGAATGCCTCAGAAGTAAAATATTGAAAACTTGGCGTCTTCTTTACTTCTCTTAATCAAGTCAGATGGTTTTGGATAGTTGACAACTTTTTTAAGGCCATGGCCCATGTGCTTATCTTGTCTCTACTAACAAGCTTGAAGGAAAGCACCCTCCATGCTAGTACATCTATTGGATAGTACAGTACTCCGTATGCTTTTAATACTTCATTATTCCCCTAAAATTCGGGCCATGTTTTCTTCAATAACAATCCTATTTTTAGTCCATACTCCAGACAATGAAATTAATAGTATTTATATCATGAAACAACAATGAAAATCTTACCAGTTATGCTTTGGAGCCGATGGCCTGGTCCTGGTGTACAGCTTCTACCCAGGAATGTCTTCTTTTTTTGAACAATTTGTGAGAAAAAGATGTGTAACTACAGAAGATACAATAATACAAACATGTTACATGTCAATCTGGATCATTATATTTTTCAATTTTGATTAACTTGTGTTGTGATGTATGTGTTGTGTACAAATAAACTATATTAGAAATTACTCCCTCCTTTTTTTACACCAACATCAAATATAAAGGGCGGAGGTCAGGGGTGTTCATCTACAGTTTTATTCAAATCAGCCAACATCATACTGTGTAAACCTAAGTCAAATATTAGCACAGCTGCCAGTCCGCTAGGCCATTATCTCACCTCAGAAATGAATACGGCCTAACCGGCCGGTTTTCTCAACCTGCATATGAACCGTCTAAGTGAAGATATGTACTACCTTAGTTAGCTTCGTCTAAAAATATAACAACCTAGTATTAAATAGGACGTATCTAAAAACATGTATTCTAGAACGGAGGGAATATACGTTGTTACTACTATGGACTATAAATATTACCGTCTAATAAACTGTAGCGATCACCGAACAATGGCCTGATTTATAAGGCCATGTCCAATGAGTTACCGTGGACAGTGGTCTCAACCCTTCACATCGAAGCAGTGCGTGAGTGGCAGTGGACACCATGGTCTCGCAATGCCGGGTGTGACCTACGGAGGTTACAATTTACTCGATGTGCCTCGGCTCGGAGCCACGGTCAGGGCCACACATTGGGGAGGTCCGGATCCCCGTGACGCGCTTGGTTTTGAGAAGAAAGAGAAATAGTGGAGGGGAGAAGAGGAGGGCCTACCAGCCAGGAACCAAGACTACCGCTGGCAAGCTCACCCGCACCAACCACGAGCAGATCTACTGTCGGCGAGCTCTTCTGTGCCATCGAGTTCCTTCGCACCATAGACTCATCCATGTTTGAGTCACGGTGGCTGTCAGGCTCGTCGCCATCGCTTGAGCTACGATAGCCGTGGGGCCCATGGCTGGCCCCAATGAACTCATGGCTAAACCCGACGAACGATCGAAGAGGAGAGGCACTGCTGGATGGGGGCGGCTTCCGTCTTTCACCATTGAGAAATCACAACGGTGTTAGAGTAGGATGGGGCGTGGTGATGCTAGATCAGGAGGGGACGATGGCGTCATGGATGAGGAGAGGATCAAGTTCTTTTTTTCACTGAGAAATGACGTTTGGTTCGGTGGGAAGGGGATAAGGTGGGATGCGGAGAGGGAGTGAGAGGGGTTGGGGTAAAAAGTTGTAGTGTATGGATAGATGACAGATGGGTCTACTATAGTTTAGGAGTATATTTACTTCTTTTTTATTATTATATGATCCAAAGAATATCGCAAGGGCTAACATAGCTATAACTATCTATAAAGCAAGTAGTGTTTTTACCTAAAATTTTTGTCGCCTAGTTATTTTACTGAGAAAAACCCTTGAGTGTTTATAAAATTAACCCGTAGTATGCCTAACTATTTTGCAAAAACCCCTTGAGTGTTTATAAAATTAACCCTGATCCCAATGTTGAAAAGAAAGGGAGGGCTTGGATGAAAAAAAGACCTCATGCGCCCCTCCTCTCTGCGTCCCTCCCTTCCGTCCCCATCCGCGCTGCACCGGCGCCGCGCCTTCCCGTCGCCCCTTCTTCCCGTCGCTGCTCGGAGCTCCCGCGCCGCGCCTGCACCTCTCCCTCCCGTCCCCATCCGCGCCGTGCCCCTCCCTCCCGTCGTCGCTCGGAGCTCCCACGCCACTGCCTGGACCTTCGCCCTCCGCCTGCTTTCCTCCCTGTGTCGTCGTCCCTGCTGTCGGCTCGCCGCTCGGTCGACTCAGAGGCGGACGTCCGGGGCCAGGTGAAGACATAAAGAAAAAATATAAATTGGAATTATATGATACTTCAATTTTAGAATAATTATGATAAAATAAAATGGTGTCCGTTGCAACACACGAGCATATTTACTAGTAAATTATAAAGAGCTGAAATATAAAATATACTATGGAGTAGTCTCCATTATAAATAATGTATTTTATGTGTTTTATACTATATAATATGTTGAGACCGGTGATACGTCCTAACGTGCTAAGAAACTGCAAAGACAGAGAGAATCGAAGAGGACCAGGACCAACACAGACCAACGTCAGCATAAGAGGCAGAGCAACAAACAAAACGAACAATTAACACAAGAGAGTCGCGTTGTCTCTCTTACAACTGCAAAAGATCAATGGCGGTTGCTCTCATCCTCCCTGACGGTTGCCACACATGTACATGTATATATACACAAGAGATCAATGAAGGTGACACACTTGTCCCATTTTGCTCCCATTCTATTCTCTCGATTCATTCCGTTCATAACACGTTATCAGCACGCTTCGCTCGTGGAGAAAGGCCGGAACAACAGAGGAAGAAACAAGACCGGTGCAAATCAAGATCAAAAAGAAGGTAACAATGCCTTGCTTTGTATCTCCGACGATCTTTTTCGTGGTCTTCTTGATTCTCCACCATGCCGACCACCACCGACCGACAACTTCATCCGAAAGGAAAGCAATGGATCGATGCCGCATCGACGCGAACTTCGTCGTCGACATTTCGACGCAACCCCACCAACGACGTCTTCTTCTTAGGCGACGACTCTTCCACAGAGGAGCGCTTGTCGCCTTGAAGTGAGAGCGCAAAGAGCGCGAGAGGCGGCTCCCGGCGGCTGCGCCTCCGGTGCGGCGCGAGCGCGCCTCTGCGCACGGCGATTGCGCCCCTGGCCGCAGCGGTCGGCTTCCCACGGCGGCGCGTCATCCCGGCGGCGCGGCGGCGAGCTACGGTGGTTACGGCATTGGCGGCCATCCCCGTGCGGCGTCCCCACGATGGCGGTGGCGCGGCGGCGCCACGGCGGCGGCGGCGGCCTCAAGCGGCCGGCGGCGCGGCGAGCCCGACGCCCTAGCGGCGCGGTGGCCCCGACGCGTCGACGGTGAGGCTGCTTGGCGTGGCGGCTGGCCGAAGTCGGCGACGGTGGTAGTGCAGCCCTAGAGGCCGGCGACGGTGAGCACGCGGGGCGACGCACAAGGCGGCACGTACGGCGCACACGACGGCGTCCTACTGCATGGCAGCGGCGACGTCAGCGGCTCCCAGCGTCGGCGCCCCTCTGTGCGGCGGCCTCCTCCCCCCATGAACAGTGGCGGTGGTGGCTGTGGAATTGAGGGCGGTTAGGGTTTCAACCCTAACTGTCCCCCTTTAGACTTGGACCGGCATGCACCTGGGCCGGCTGTGGCTCATGGGCCATGGCCCATTACCCCCTGTGATTTTTAAATTTTTATTTTTTATTAGCATTACAAATTTACACTATAGCCCTCAGGCTTACTATTATTTCCATGTGTATAATTTTGTTTTAGTATCTTACTTTAATAGTATTCGTATAGTAGAGTATTTTTACTCCTATGCATTGATTATCAGACCAGAATATTTTGTATGATTTAGTGTATCTACCTCGCGCACGTTTCTGAACATACAATTGGTTAATTTGGCAATTTGTTTTTCCAAATTGCATTTTTAACAATATACATTCTCTAAATTAAGTGCTATTTCATTACTATTTAATGCAAAAAAAATTCATATCTCTAATAAATTTGAGATTGCAACGCAAGGTAATGGAGACTTAGACATTGACTGCAATATGTTCATTTTGAATATATTAGCCCAGAGACCATGCCTACTGGAGCGATATATTCGTCCGTTACTGAGAGGTCTACATCATGATTTAATGATAAGTGTTCTCCCAAATAAATATATTTGAATTACTAATGGTCTACACTTATCAGGTGATTACCATCTCCTATTGTCAATAATAATATACAGTATAGTAGAGCCTTAGGCATTGGTTGTAACTTATTCTTTCAGAATTTGTTAGCCTAGAGATCATGCCTATAGCAGCAATTTATTTTGCCTACTATTAAGAGATCTACTCTAGTGTTTCACACATGGAGATTATCTACAATGTGTATATCAATATTGACAATATCACAATTATTGGGGTTCACACTACTGTGTGATTACCCCCTAAATTTCCAAATAACAAGATACGAACCCCCTGATTATTTTGCATTATTACCTTAATTTACCTGTGTGTAAATTAATGAGTATACTCAAGGGCTAAATATGCCAAAGCACTTAATTTAAGAGAAATTACATGCAAATATTTTATGTGATTACCTCATCATTTATAATGTTCTAAAACTTTGCATATTGGCCATACACAAAGGTAGTATCACAATACTACGTGGGATTTACACTTCCATGATTATCCTCAATGTGTGCACCCAATATAAGTTTAGAACAAATGACCTTTACCTTTATGGTGACTACTTTTGTTCATTTTTTAAAATTGGATATACACAAGGTAGTACCATAGTACTACTGTTGGATTTGATCCTTAACGTGTGTACCCAAATTTGAATATGAACTGCAAAAGGGTCTACATGCCATAATTCATCTTTTGGATTGGTCAGACACAAGCTAGTATCTCAATACTACTGTAGGATCTACACTATGTCCATTGTGTAGTGACTATCCTCATGTGCTTGCCTAATCTAAATATGAATTGCATAAGGTTTACACCATTTGGGTGTTTACTTTCAAAGCAATGGTCTTACAATTTGAGGTCTACACCATGTTTTATAAACATAGTGACTACCTCTAAGTTGACTCACCCAATAAGGTTCATGTCAAGTTTCTTAAAATATGACTACCTTCAAAGTGTGATCAACCTACTTATTATCAGCATCGCACAAGTAGTGGGATGACATCTCCAGCACATATTGGAGATTATGCACCCCTACTACAAGGTGACCAATTTGGTTTGCACCTTTGTGTGTTAACTTGCTAATACATAATGATTGAGACTATTTCTTGGCATCATACTATTCATAGTGATAGTAGTGATTTTATGTCACCTATCCAATATGAGGTAAACGCTACATGTGATTCAAAATTCATCTTGATTTCACAATATTTTGCATATGCCAATTCAAGTCTCATCTTGAATTTGAACATATTTAAGTAATCATTTGCTTAAATAAATAGCAATCTATAGTGCATAATTTTGTGAATCCTTTCTATAATATACAGAACCTATGTTTTGGAAATGATTTTACATCATCTCATCTATTCCCACAGGAAAGAATTACTAAACATTAGCAGTGATTTTTTGTCGCCTGTTCTTTATGGAATGGTTAGTCTATAATCAAGTATTACCTTGAACACAAAATTTTTGCCTTTCTTGCTATATAATTTACTGTGCAAGTAAATTAATACATGATCAACTCATGTAGGACATGTCTAATATTTTCAATTTTGACTTTTGAATACTAACATTTGAATGGAATTTATTTTCCTACTATGAGCATTAAGATATCAAAAATATCGTTGGGGGCATATGACATCACTGTTATTTTTTGCTTAACCCCAACAAAATGCTCAGTTCATTCAGAAATATAGTTCATATACACAGAAATACCAAATCAAATATTTGGCTCAACTATACCTCCAACTCACTGGAGGCAAGCGAGTTCTTTGGAACAGTTTGAAGTTCACTCCAACATGCAAACACTTGCAAAAGTCTTCATATTTCCATTGGAAATATCGTTAGCCTAATATCATACTACCACATGTAGTATGTTGTCCATTACCAAAAAAATATCATGTATCTCATACATGGTTTATATATTCTATATGAGTGCAAAGTCTTTCGGATTATGCCTCAATATATATAGAATCACTTGAGATTCTATCAGATGGAAAGGAATCTTGTTTAGTGGACATCTGTACAACTAAAACAATTATGAGATATTACGCTCTCTCCATGGGTATTTAATTAATCGTGGATATGTCTATGTATCCTGATTCTACAAATACCCTATGATGTTCTTATATATATAGTTGCATGGTTTCCAAATGGGGACTCAATACTAAGGAGCGATGATAAAAATATTCACTCTACTTAGTGCAACATATATAAAAACTATATATTTGTGCAAATTCCTTCCATATCATCTAGGGTGTAATATACATACATCAATCCCATAATATATGTTGCGTACAAAATAATTTTCTCTCTTGATCCCATCAAAATTTGGCATATTTGCCTTGATCATTCTAACTTCAGGATGATAAGAAAATTATTATCAATTTTATTGGTCACAACATCAATATGATTCACTAAATTTCTTGAAGAAATTCAAGAACATACATGTGACTCTAGTTACCATTTTATGGACCATAATGATACTATGTCATGCACATTTATGCATCTATAATGTTGTCCAAAGTGTGTGCCTTACTCATAAGGTACCACAAATTTATCAAACTCATTACTCAAATTATTTAATTTAGAGAAAATGATCCTGGACGCGGGATCTAATCCATTTATATGGAAATGTTTGGTTTTTTAGAGACTACATCATTAAGTATCTTATGTCCATACACATATGGTCCAATTGAATCTCTCATTGAAAGAATCAAGCTTGTTGTTTGATGACCCAAAGTAGAATTACCATTTACCAACATCTAGTTGATGGCATGCGAATTTACACACCGCATCATAACTCCAAATTTATCATGCTGCAGTCATATGGCTCTCTCCTTTGCAGTTAGTACGTTGAGATTTGGCTCTATAGCCAAAACATTTTCCATCTATGAATCAGTAACGTTTGCACGTACTGATATCACCACCGCAGCATACATCAGTGGGCATTAGAGGTCTACATGAGGTAACATTATCCGTCACTTAATAATACCTCAGATCTCTACTTTGGGATTCATTCATTGCCCATATGTTGAATACATCTTTGAGGGAGATTCCAGGCATTAGGGGAAGATTCTTACCACACATAGAATATAATGCCAGGAATCAGAAAGAGAATGTCATTATTAATATTCGACCCTCATATCCACGTATCAGAGAATCTGGACCAATAGTTCATAATTTCTTATATTTGCAACACATTGCAAACAGTCTGCCAAGTGCATTTACTTGTCACCAAATCCGATTCCCGTTGAACGTGCTAGAAAGAGTGAAGGTACCTAATAAAACCACTCATCTCCTGAATCTCAATAAGAGGGGGAAAAGTATTCTCGGATTAGGGAAAGATAATTCTCAAAGACAGTACATGCATATCAACATGAGGTTAATAGACACTATGGATATTTACTATCCAAAGCCTATGGATGTTTAACATCCAAAAGGCCCAGTACAACTTGTGCACAAATTCAGGCGCTGGGTCATTGGAACACCCTAACTCTGTTGTTATGAGAAATGACATGGAGTTTAAAGGGTATATATTTCCACATGCTTAATTGGTTCCATTGAATCAATCGTACAAAAGATTACAAATTGTCGACATATTCCTCAATTTTGCTATGCACCTTATCTGGATCCAAACCACAAGTCCTAGGCAAAGTATTCAAACACTCAAATTGGGTCAATTAATGGTGTCAATTAAGGAGAATTGATTTCACTTAATAGTGAGGAGTCATTACCTCTTAAATGACTTCTCCTCACAATGCATTCCCTATGGAAGCATTATAGATTTAAAAAATTCATAAGGTGATGAAATAGTGAGAGCTTGTAGCGCATGGTTTATGCAGAGACCTAGCATAACATACCCATTGGTATGTGTGAAAATTATGTTCCTATATTGATAATTGGCAGATGAATTTGATTTGGATAAATTCGGATTATAAGTCCCAATGGACTTTATATTTTGAATAAAAACACAAACCACAACATATATTTGTGTACAAATCAAGTCACTCTATGACTAGAGATAGCCAAGTTGATTGTGGTATAACTGACTAGGTGAGTCCCTTCCATAGAAGGATGTCTCCCATCTCGATGATTTCACCTGTGTCACCATAGTAAAATCCCATTGGATTTTATACATCTCATATAGCACATATCAAAACAGGCAGTCATCATTCAAGATAGAATTTGAGATGACACATTTGGGTAAAACCAAATTACGCTTACGTCTATAGCTTAAGCATATACATCAGTCATCCAATATTCAATTGATATTGTCTACCAATATCCAAACAATTGGACAATTATACCTCCAACACTATTGGTCATTTAATCCCTAAATATGGATCAATATCTATTCAGACCCTAGGGTGATAGCCTTAGTGCCATCAAGCGCTTATGTATCTTGCATATCACAACAGTCCTGATATTGTATATGTAGATACTTGCTATAGCTTAAAATAGCACAACTTCTATAACACCTAAAGGTGGGAGTCAAAGAGGATATCCACAGATATCTACATGGCACAAAGGATCTTGATTTATTGTTATATGAATTAAGATATGATCATAGTTAGGTATAAAAGTACTGACTATCTAATCCCCATAATGCTAGACCATATACTGATAATTGTGGTACATTTCTCATGAGAGTCATTAAACTTGACTCTAATGGCTACTTCCACTCCTCATTCTGAAGTATTACATTAACATATATGACTTCATTGAATGATCCCTTTTTGGTTCTATCGAATCATTAGTCATTATCTTCAAAGATATGCACCTTGTGTTGCTTGGATGTAAACAGGTTATATATAAGCAATATCACTGTATTTGTCTTATATAAATGTGTTATTCTCACGAAAGTGAGGAGATAAACACCTTGCAAAATAAATCAAGTGATAACTCTACGAGATTTATTCGCAAAGTTTCTACCAATTTTCACATTTCACAATCTATTATAAAGATTGATATGCAATGACTCTGAGAGTTGCAAGGTTCAGGGGGAGATTCCTCTTGAAACAATAACCTGTTCAAAACATCATATTGTACTCTTTTTCTCTATGAGTTTTTTCTCATACAAGTTTCTCATAGAAGGTTTTTAATGAGACAATATCAATACAAGTTTATATGTCGTATCTATTATTTTTCCCCATCGGGGTTTTTATATGGAGGTATCTTAGACATACATATGTCATATTTTCTGTTTTTCCCAATGAGGTTTTAAAGGAGATATCAATGATATATATTGTCCTCTAAACTATCTGTGAGTTTTCTCCTGCAAAGGTTTTCTCATATTAGTTTACAATGATACGATAATTATTGTATGTTGTATCACTTTCTCCTTGTTTTTTCATTGGGTTTGAAGGAGTTTTTAACAACATATCTATCAAGTATTTCTCCTCATTTTTATCCAACAGGATTTTTTGGAGGATTAATAGTATTCATTGATCTTAAGATGGATTCGATCAAAGGAGGAGTGTTACATCTGTAAAAGATCAATGACGGTTGCTCTCATCCTCCCAGACGGTTGCCACATATATATATGTATATAAACACAAGAGATCAATATGACACACTTATCCCATTTGCTCTTTTTCTATTCTCTCGATTCATTCCATTCATAACAGTCCCTACCCTTCACCGCCCGGTGACCGCACCACACCCCACCCAGCCTCGTATTCCTCTTCCAGCTAAGTAAACTAGCCACCCACAGCTCATGATTTCCCCACTAAAACCACGCCAAAAACTAACCCCCTCACCACTCCCAACCCATATCAACCCCCATTCCCACGCCTCGCCCCCCTCTTCCCGCCGCCTCGTCTCCTCCTCCTCCGGCCAGGCTAAGCTAGCCCCAAGCCGGCGGGAAAGACGGCGGCCATGGAGGAGGACTTCGCGCGGGCGGTGGAGGACGGCCTCAAGCTGTCCAAGCGCCTCGTCCTCCCCGGCGGCGCGCCCCCGCCGCGCCCCGTCGCGGGGATGGACCGAGCGTCGGTCGCGGGGTTGCCCGACGTCGCCTCGCTGCTGCCGTCCGCGCCCATGGCGTACGCCGTCGTGGTGGACCCGGCCTCCGTCGACAGCCCCGACGTGCCCAGCTACCAGCCGCACGTCTACGGCCGCCTCGACCCGCCCGCGCTCATCCCGCTCCACATGCGGGAGGTCGAGCTCGCCGTCGACTGCGCCGCCGCCGGGTGCGCCGCTGCGGAGGTCACCGTGCGGGCGCGCTGGTGGGTGCACTGCGTCACCCGCAGCCGCGACTGCCACTGCCGCATCGTCGTGCCCATGGGCGAGCAGGTGATCACAGACTCGATCCCCTTCCTCATTTTTTTCTCTCTTGTTCCGTTCGATCGGTTGAAATCTTCTACTAGGCTGTTGCCGTAGTAGTGCTAGATTGGTTGCCTGCCTGTGCCGTTTCCACGCGGCCAATGTGCTTCCTGTTTGTTAGGTGGTTGGGGCCCATGAATTGGCTGTAGCCGAATCATTTGCCTTGGACTGGGTCGCCTGTTTGCCCAACTTGAAGCTGCATTTGTTGGCACATTGACGATCCAAGTATGGGCGATCATGCCGTTTGGACATTCTGCGCGGCAGCCTAGCTATTATGCTGGCAGTGGGTTCCAGCACAGTTTTGGAAGCAAGCAAGATAAATTCCTTGCTTTACATGTTACTACTAGATAATAAGCCACAAGAAAGAAATATTGAATTGGAAGTGGGAAGGCAACCTGACTTGCAAAGGGAGGGATAACTGTATTTGTCCATATGCCCAATAAAGGCTTTTACCTGGTGCACTTGATGATGCTCCTTTTTCTTGTTAGTACACCATTTGGATTGTTTCTTATTCTTTCATTTCCTTCTGTTACAGCTGAAAACACAGAGCAACGTTTCTTTTTAATCAATCACTAACAGACGCTTACATTACTAGAAAAAATATGCTTTGTGTAACCCATGCAGGTGTGTTTAGACCTCCATTACTAGCAAACAACAAATCACTTCTTTCTATTACTGTCAACCAAAATACGCCTTTCGATCATCTCATTTTGAGCAATTTTTTTGACTAATAGGTTGTTCATAAGGAAGTAGGAACTTAGTATGTGATGACCATGTTTATCAAAAGTCAATGAATTTCTGTTGTCCTATTGGTGCATTGTTTGACAGACTAAAGATAGATCCCAGTGCATGGGATATCTCTGATTTTCTGTTTCTTTTGAACACATATATTAATCTAACTACTTGGCTGTTACTATTTTGCTATTTGCTGGTGATCTCAATCTAAGAATAATTTGGCTAATAGGGTTCTATTCTAGGAGCTGAGGTTACTGTTGGGAAGAGATCATACAAAACCCACGTAATTGATGTGGAGGATCAAGGTGCAGTGAAGATTGCTAAAACTGAGAGTGCGGGTCTTTTAAAGTGCCAATTCTTTTCCTTGATAATACCACAGGTACTTGCTACATATTTTTAATGCCAGCCTGGTCCCCTCTACCTAGTCAAGTTTCAAGCTTGTAGCAGCCGTATCGTCCTTTGCTGAATAATTTCTTTTACTTCATCAAGGTTGGAGGAGGAGAAGACATTTTTGCAACAATTAGATGGTCACAAAAGTTACTATATGACAATGGACAGTTTTCTGTTGATATTCCTTTCCAATTTCCGCAATATGTGAACCCTTTGCCAAAACTATTTATGAAAAAGGAAAAAATTCAGTTGACTCTGAATAGTGGCGTGAGTAAGGAGGTTTTTTTGAAGGGCTCAAGTCATCCATTGAAGGTAATTAAATGTTTATTGCTTTGTCAGTACTAGTGGGGCGTAATTGCAATGCAATTAATAACCATTAGGTGTGTTTCGTACTTTTCAGGAAAGAAGCAGGCAAGGTGAGAAACTGTCTTTCTTCCATGAAGCAGTTGTTGAGGATTGGTCAAACAAAGATTTTACCTTTGCATATAGTGTAAGTTCTTCTCTAGTGGTACTTCTTTTCGATCAGTTGCACCTGCTCTCTTATATGTTTCTGAACATTTCATACTTTATACTACCTCTGTCCCAGAATATAAGGATTTTTAGGGGTGAACACGGTTATTAAGAAAGTGGGTAGAATTAAATGGGGGAAGCTTGTGATTGGATGAGAAGGGGAGGTAGGTGGGAAAATTGAATGGTGGAGGGTTGTGATTGGTTGGGAAGAGAATGTTAGTGAAAAAGTTGTTATATTTTGGGACAAATTCTAAAGGCTAAAAATTGTTATATTTTGGGACCGAGGGAGTAGTGCTCTAGGGCAGGGTGAGGCAAGGTGAGAAATTCTGGAAAGGGCATAGCACGTATTGCAACTGCATGATCTTTTGGATAGCATATTGAATCATATGCAAATGAGATACATTCTTCAAACATTTTCTTTTGAATCCAGCAAGTATGAGTTACACCATCATTGCTGACTATTCAAGTTTAGCAGAGATCTTCTGTGGCAATTGCTCTTACCATTCTGATACTAAAGAGAAATGAATGCTTTTCTTTTCAAAAGGGATGCACACAAATGTTTTTATTATGTTTATGACAGTTTTGGTGAATTTAGGTTGATTTGATGCCTCAAATCCTAAATACTAATGTATGAAAGCTTTCTGCCTCATCCTGTTCAGACATATGGATTGAATGTTTCATCCAACAAAAAAACATCTTCGATGTGGGAACCTTTACTAGTTCACTGCTTGAATTTAGCTGCACTTCTGCAACGGATATGAGTGTGCACTAACTTGCCTATTTTTTTCTTGTCTATAGGTATACTCAGGTGATTTATCTGGTGGAATGCTTGTACAACCCTCAACATTGCGTGATTATGATGATAGAGACATGTTTTGCATTTTTCTTTTACCAGGAAATAACCAAAAGAGAAAGGTAGTTGCTTTCACATGATTATTCTCTCTATTAATACTATACGTGAATATACTTAAGTTAAAGGATCTCATTGATAAGTGTGTTTTCCCTGGTTACGAGTATCAAAACCTTTTAGCTTGCTAAAAATTACTTCTCTTTGTAAACAGTTCTAATTTCTATTGCTGTTTCTTAGAGATGATATTTCTTTAAATGTAGTTTGACTTTTTTGTTTACTGCATATTGCTGAGGCTGGAAATGCTATCCGATGATGTTCAGTGTTGATTCAAGTTGCAGTTGGGTTTATTTGGGATCCACTTTTGTGCGACATAAAATTGTTTCTCTCAGGGCGATTTATTTAATTCGACTCATGTGATAGGTGTTCAGAAATGCAGCTGTGTTTATCATTGATACAAGTGGAAGCATGCAAGGAAAGCCTCTTGAGAGTGTTAAGAATGCCATGTACACTGCTCTTTCTGAGCTTGTGCAAGGAGATTACTTCAACATAATAACATTTAATGATGAGCTTCATTCATTCTCATCTTGTTTGGAGCAAGTAAGTGAGAAAACAATAGAAAATGCAAAGGAATGGATAAACACAAACTTCATTGCTGAGGGTGGCACTGACATCATGCATCCACTGAGTGAGGTATTAGAAGATGATGTCAGTTGATATTTCTTATGCAATTGGGGCTTTTTATTGTTGCTCATATTTTCTCTCCATTTTTCTGATGCTAGGCAATAGCTTTGCTATCAAACTCTCACGATGCACTTCCACAAATCTTTCTTGTGACTGATGGATCAGTTGAGGATGAAAGGAATATTTGCCACACTGTGAAAGAACAGCTCGCAACTAGAGGAGCTAAGTCTCCTAGGATTTCTACTTTTGGACTAGGTAACATGCCAGATTATTTCATTCTTTTTATTACTGACCTCTTCACAAGACTGAATGAAATGTCAGCTGATTTGTGGCGATGTATGTAGTACCATTATTCATTCAAAGTTTTCAATGTAAATGGGAATTTCTAAATTGTGATATACATAAACACCAGTATTTGACCTTAACATAAAAAAGTTAGCATATTCTCTTATGTGTTTATTAGTTTCTTCAGTACAGTCAATCTTTGTGGAGCTACTTAAGAGGCATTCCCATAATCTTGTTTCATTCTCTATATGCTTTTCAGACATGATATTTACACGCTTGTAATTGACTAGTTGGTGCATTTTATAATTAATTCTATTTTCACTGGGAAAACATTAGGTTCTTATTGCAACCACTATTTCCTGAGGATGTTGGCATCCATTGGCAAGGGGCATTATGATGCTGCATTTGATACAGGTAATGCCGATTTTCCTCTTGACCTGATCACTTTGTTTGGCACACTATATCTGAAACTATCTCGCATTATGCTTTGAAATGCTTCTAGAATCTTTTTGTAAATTACCCCAACTGGAAGCTCTTTTTGGTGAACTTGGGAATGCATTAAATGTGTCAAAATGAACTTCTATAATATGCTGCCAGAAGTCAAAGTCAACCAAATTAGTAAAACGTCTGATATGTTTTCATCATTGTTTGCACCAGGATCAATTGAGGGTCGGATGGTTCAGTGGTTTCAGAAAGCTTCAAGCACAATAATGATAAATATTTCCATTGATGCCACAAAGTACATCCGAGAATTTGAAGCAAGTCCTTCCCTAGTAAATTTTCACTTTTATTCATGTACAAAAACATATGCCATTCATGATTCACCCATATTGTTAATCTTCATCGACTTGTGGTGATTGCTGAATCTATTAATACAAACATGCAAGTGCACATACTGCTAGTCAATTCAATACTGAGTAGATTAGTCTCCATATCTCAACACTCTCGCCAATTGTCATAGTCAGACCTGCTTATGTTTTAAAAATACACATTTATAACAATGTAGTCAATATGCCAATGTGGACCTTTTAGAATATCATTTTATTTGTTAAAGTTTCATCCTAAATTCCTAATAAATGTTTATGAAGTAAGTAGTCCTTATGTTTTTCATTCATTCTACAAAAGGTCTGGATAGCTGATATATAACATCAATTTATGTTTTTATTTCATATTGTCATTGCTTAGCAGGTACCTTTCTTAAAACTGTTCTCTCTCTCTCTCTCTCTCACTCCTTTTAATTATAGGTGGATTCTGAATATATTCAAGATATTTCTGCAAAATGCCCACTATGTGTTTCTGGGAGATACCAAGGCAAGCTTCCAGAGACACTTACTGCCAAGGGTTACTTGGCTGACATGAGTGAAATATCAATTGAATTGAAGGTCCAACATGTAAAGGATATTTCTCTTGACAAAGTAAGATCTCGTACATATGTTTTGCTTATTATAGTTACAAAGGGATGTTGAATTGTTGCACATTGTCCTTAAATAACTCATTTGTTTCTTTTTTTTTACTTTTTGGTTGGTGGGGATGAGTGATAGGACAGGAAGTTAGGAACTCTGATAATTTGTTGTTGGGGGTGATGAATTTGGTAATAGAAGGATTTTCATATATAAGACGTACCCTGATTTATTGCATGTACAACCTAAAGAGGCTTATGACCCCAAGCAAGGAACGGATTTACCAGAAACAACGACAGGAGCTTTCTAAATTCTGTCAAGTCTGCCATTGTTCCCTGTCCAAGGATTGAACAGCATTGCTATTGTCCAACAAAACATGCAGGTCTTGTTTGTTGTAGCCTAATTTTACCATACAAATAATTAGCAAGTCAAAAAAGCCTTGCCAATCTTGTTAGGAACCAAAAACTTAATTATTTGGCATGGTTGAATTGAGCTCATAGCTTTGATAACCAACCAAACAAAAGCCTTGCCAATCTTTGCCAAAATTCTCGGCAATGACCACCTTGCCATTGGTAAGGTTCCAAATGGCAAAGAGCCAAACATGCCCACAACCTTTAACTTGATATGAATATGCAGTTGTCATTTACTATCCTGGCACAATGACTTGACACAATTATTTTTTATCAATAGCACAATTAGTCGATTAGAGCTAGTAGGCTTATGTGATAGCTGAGCACCTGAGCCCAAGTATTTGCCTGCTTGAGAGATCACTTGTTAAGTCAAGGACTTGCTACAGCAATGCACTGGATATCAAACTGATATTATTACTGAAGTTTGTGAGCATAAAGCACTGTGAATTTAACTACAGGTCTGTTTTTCTGTTTTATGTTCAAATTTCAGGTGTTAGCAAAGCAGCAGATGGATCTTCTCACAGCAAAAGCATGGTATTATGAAAACAATCAACTAGAGAGAAAGGTAAAGTAATTGTTCTGGGATAATGCTTGATCTCATTGTCTAGTGGCTTGACGATCTTAAGAAGTTCTGTGAGTTGGATAAATTTATATCCAAGTCCCTGTACAGAATTTATATCAAACTTATATTCTTTCTGGTGGTTTGACAAGTTTAATTATGCCTCGCAGACAATCATAATGCTTAATGCATATAGTGTAATGGATGAGTTAATAACTTATGTCAAGCTTCATGTACAGTCTGATGGTTTGACAAGCTTAACAGTTCTAACCATGCTTTGCAAACAATCATAGTACTGATGCTTTGAGTTGTTGATATGAGTCCCTTCCATTCATTATTTTGGTATTACAAGTTTGCAATCATTATGTTCTAAACCTTTTTCCTGGACCTGTTTCTGTTCAATTGTTGTCTAGAGTGGAATGATGTTTTCCACTGTCCACTGCATTATGAGCTATAAAGTTATGCTTAATCTCTTTCCATACATCTTTGCCTGCTTGCATACTACTGGGCGTTGCCGCCCCGCAATTAAGCTATTGTATGTATTGGAATGAAGTGTGACATATTCTGGTTTCTGTACTCTTTAACTCCTGCTCCATGGTTAGGATTACCTTTGTTTCTGAGATCTATCTGACACTCTTCTTTGTTTTAATTATTAGGTGGTAAAATTAAGTATACAGAACAGCATTCCTTCTGAGTACACACGCACTGTCCTACTTCAAACCGTCGTGGAAAAAATAGAACAGGTACAATTTTGGCATGATTGTGTTTTAGTTGCTATTTCCAACACAAATTTATTAGGATCAAATTTGATCTAGAAAATGTATGCAATTAGTCCAGCTTAGATCACTCAATACTTTGCTTCAACATTTCCGTGAATCCTTTTGAGAATTTTCTACAGGTCATATATTAGTGTTTTCTCGCAGATAAAAATTTAGAGACTTATGGGCTATTCCGTGAATAAATTATAAGAAGTGAGCTATTCAACTTATTTTCAAAGACCAAAATTTTGTGCGAGAACATTGGTACAATTGCTCCCTCTGGTCACAAATACATATTGCTTTGGACATCGACCCATCTTCCAAACACAATTTTGACACTATATCTATCATAATATATTTGTAAAATCCATTAAAGTTATACTATTGTGAAAACACATTTTGAGACAAATCTACACCTCATTTTCATGTAGACAGTCAAAATTTTAAAAAAAATGTAATGATGCCCTGAAATTCGGATGTTCCTGAAGGATGTTTGTCCAAAACAAGTATTTGTCACCGGAGGTAGTAGCATTGTATTATTTTGTACATGTCTTGCAGCTATGGCTACAGTCCGAGTACAGTGGGTTCTTTGTAGATCTATATGATTCAATCGTATGAACAAACTTTCGGCTTTCATGTTTAAGGATAATTATCGCAGCCATTCAGCTTTGCTAGTTTGCAAATACTGGGGACGAATTTTTAGTTGACCGGTTTTCAGAACCCTAGGTTAAGTTGAAGTTCATTGTTTCTTGAACCAACCATTTCTTCCACCAAATGTTCGACTTGAATCGCGGACGCAAACAAAAACTGATGAATCTTAACCGTCTTTGTGCAGGGAAAGCAGAAGCCAAAGAAAAACAGCAGCCCAAACGAGCAATCAGCGACGTCGCTCAATGGATTGACACTCGGGTTCGGGGACACAGCGGCAACAAAGGAGAACCTTTCCGCTGGATTTGGTGACATGAAAGCACCAGAGGTGTTCGAGATGTTCGACAAGGCCGTCGGCTGCTGCAGCCGCCTCGCGGACTGCTGCTGCTGCATGTGCTTCATCAACACATGCAGCAAGATCAACGACCGCTGCGCCATCGTCATGGTGCAGTTCTGCGGCGCGCTCTCGTGCCTTGCATGCTTCGAGTGCTGCTCTCTTTGCTGCAGCGGGTCTGATTGATGGGACCAAATGCTGAAATGTGCATAGATTTTTACTGTATAGGATGGGCACCACATATATTTGTTGTACAATAGTTGATCAAGAAAGACCTTGTGCTGATGTTTGATATCGGCTGCCAGTAAAAACCTATTTAAGATGGAAATCATCTGATCAGTGTCGAGGTAGGGGCAACGATAATATTGCAGCAAAATGTCCATTTGATCTCATGAGTTGGAAGAGCTCATAAAACTATGTACAGGAGGGAAAAAAAAAAGGAGATTCCTCCAATCCAGTTGCCATCAAATTTGTAAGCAACATCTGATTCTCGAGGAATAATATGTGGAGGAATTCTACTTCTTACTGTCTTTCTCTGTCCTTTCAATTGCCACCTCTCTATTAACCACCATGGATTCTCCTTCCTTGCTGTTATCATCTTGCAGCATTCTTTCGACTTCTACCTCTGCATCAACTGCCACAGGTTCACCATCCACTGTGTTCTCGGTAATGTGCTCCTCCACCTTGACCTCAGGTTCTTCCTTACCCTTGGGCTTTAGCGAGATATGATGGAACGTGTCCTGAATCTTCCCTACTCCTTTCTCAACACCTTTCTCCACAGGTCCGATCGCCTGTGAGATGGTTAATGCCACATCCTTGACAACCTGCAGAAAGATGAACAATGTGATCATCTGGTATAGATATCAGAAATTCATTCTTGAAGTTCGATGCGATCAGTTTACATGATGGCCACCACCGATAACGACATCCTGAACGCTCTCCTTGATGCTTGTCCCTGGTGCTTCGACATGGGTCTCTTTCTCCTCAATGGTAGTCGGTGTCCCGTTGCTGTCGTCGTCGGGATCTACCTTCACCTCTAGCTTGCTTTCTTCACAGGTGATCTCTCCATGCTCTACCAACGGAATGTGCTGGTATGGCTCGACACTGAAGACGAAGGCGTGCGCGACGGCGGCAATAGCCATCTAAGAAAAGGAATAGCATGTTAACACTTGTGACAGAAGACCAAGATGGAGCTATAGGTGGTTACCAGATCATTACCTCGATGCAAATGAGTAAGTCTTGTATTGCGTTCTGAACTTTGCCTTCCTTTGGCAGGATCCCAATATGGCAGATGATTGCAATGCCCAGTCCTTGCCACCAAGTGGCAAATACGATGGCCTTGAAGCTTATGAACTTGGCTAGTGGCCTTATTTCCTGTAGCTTTTCATGTGTTGCATTGTAAAATTTCACCAGACAATACAGTGCCCATGTCTGGCTGAAATTTATGACAACAGCAATGTAGGGGTATCTGTAAGTTAAATGACAGCACACTTTTAATGAAAAGAAGTCATTGCTATTGTTAAAAAAAGTATCACTACAATCCATAGTCGAAAGCACTTCTTTTGGTATTAGTTAAAGGCCCATGTGTTGCAACATATATAATGCTCATATCCCATGTGTTGCAACACATATAATGCTCATATCCAAAGCAAAAGCATTCACGTATGAAAATCTTATGACCCCATATGTCAGCTTTTGGTATTGGAGACAGACTTGGACACCATATTGGTGGTAGCAATTGCATGTTTGCTAGCACTAAATCAAGGTTTGCCTAAAATATTATTGCATATCATGATATTTGTTTTAAACTCATATTGACAACTAAAGAACTCTAAAAAGATTATTTTGCATTATCTATATATCTACTATCTTCTCCAAATTCACGTGTTTCTCTAGTTTAAATAACCCAAAAAAAGGTTGTATGAGAGTTACCCATAGTACCACTTGAATTCACCATCTCCATATACTCCAAAAAGCTCCAAGATGAACGACAAGAAAGCACATAATGACTTGAGAATCATCTAAAATTTTGTGAAAGAAGGATTTGAGACATGTTGCTATTGACCAATATCAGGATATGCAAACATTTGCAAGTTCTTACATATTGCACGAGACTGAATTTTATAATCGTGTATAAGCTCTCTCCCAGAGCATTAGGATCCCAGAAGAAGATGCGGACTCTGCTTCGGTTACGAGCTTGTGCCTTATCTTGACTCTCGAGCAACTGCTCAGTTAGCTCTTCCCTTTTTTTGTTTTCAAGCAAGAGAAACACTTGCCGTTCTCCTCCTGAAATATTTCAGAACTCAACATCTCCATGTATTAAGTTAACATGAATATTTACGACAAACATAAGCAGTCGGTGGAGTTCACTTATATATATACACTGCAAATGCTCAAGTAGATTGATGATAGATCAATGATATTTGCATATTATTCATAAATAGTAAGATTACCCAGGCAAGCAACCAAGTAACGTCCGAAGGCATAGAGTGCAAATGCTTCATAACAATTCCGTAGTATATCACAGGCCAAGGAGAATTCTGAATGCCACAGCGAAATTATCTGAAAACATTTGCAAACTGAAATGGGATATCAATTTATGTCAGTATGTGACACGGTTAAAAAAAATAATGCTACATGCAGGTAAAATCTTACAACCAAATTAAGCAGCCATGATATTCCGGTACTATTAGTCTATTACCACCGTGGCATGACATGAGCAACCTTAAACAGTCAGTTAGCTCAGCAAGATTACATTGGCATTTCCACTGAATACCAAATCTAGTAGCACCATCGATCACGCTGCGTGATTAGCCAACCTTTTCACAACAAGTCTGAGAAAAACAAAGAGTCTCCCAACTTACAGATTCAGAGGCATATACAGGCACCATAAACAGCACGGCGATGATCCACTTCTGCTCCTGCAGAACCCAACTTTCAACAGCTTAAAACAACTTCTTAGCCCGATTCAACAACAGGAAAGTACTGAACAAATTGTGCTATTCCTTCCATACAGCTAAAATTGTCCCCCCCAAAAAAAAAAGAATGCAGGGTTTGATGATGTATGTTGTTACCGGTGGGTTGCTGTAGGATCTGAGATGCTGCAGTATGAGGCAGAGCGAGACGAGGAGTGCGACGAGCACAAACGCCGCCCCGACGAGCACCACAGTGCTGTGCAGGTTCCTGTACAGATCCCGGAAGCTGGACGACCCATCATCAAGTGCCATCGATCGGTCGAATCAAACCCTCTGCAAGAACAACGCCATGCTTACAGATTGAATGACTGACCGACTGAAACAGAAATCTGCAATCGATTCTCATGTTTTGCATGCCCAGCTTCTATCAAGTAAACAGCTAGCTCAACCCGTTCTTCAGAACCTTTCTGTCCAAAAATTATTCAGAATATTCTCTGTTTCGGAGAGAGGCTGCCATTCTTGGGAATGAATCACCAGACGAGGGCTCTGAGCCTGAGCCGATGAACTACCAATCGCATGGAAACTAGCATTGCTTGCATCTAGTAAAGTATAGTACCGGAATTTAATGAGAGAGATCAGACAGAATGCGCTAACCTCGGATCCTCTCTTCTCTGATGAACAGAGCGACTGTTGCGTCGAACGCTCGAATGGAGTGGGAGAATGAAGAGGAGGAGATCGAAGCTGCCGTGCGGGCTGTGCCTGCCTGCCGTACGTAGCAGATCCATCGGGGAAGCTGAAGCTGCAGTGCAGTTGCAGAGGCATGGGCGCATGGCGAGACGAGACACGTGTCCATCCCAATCAGCCTACGTGGCGAACAGCCCGCTGCTCTCGTTGCATCGCATTGCCTGCTCAAGTCTCAAAGACGGTGCTCTCTCGCGCCACCGTCGCATCTCCTTTCTTCCTTTGCCCACGCCAAATTAATTACTCGCTCCGTTCCCTTTCATATTACAAACATATTAAACTTTCTCTAAATTTAATCATATTTATAAAAAACCTTAACAATATCCATAACATATCATTAAATCTAACGTTAAATAGGCTTTGACTATTAAAAATATTGCTGTTGCTATGTTTTTCCGTAAAAACTAAAATGGTTTGAATTTTATAAAATTAAAATGTGTTATATGATAAAACGGATGAAGTCCTTTATTCATATTTATTTTATTATTGTTTTTTTCCTTTATCATACCATCTTTTATTTTATTTTAATGTAATTTTTTATTTAGACACGTAACTATATACATCACACTCACACAATAACCGCAACTATAATCTCACACACCAACTACGATCTCACACACTCAAAGAAACAGATTCGGCTAGGTCTCAGGTCAACCGGCTGTGCGTTGAGGCCTATGTTTAGAGGCTCATTAGGTGGACATTTTACATCATATAATCACTATGAAAAGCCTAACCTTTTATGAGCTAGCCCTGGACCTTGGGCCAATTCTGGATGTGCTTCTCGAGATGAAGAAGACCAATAACATATCTCTCTTTCAAAAACTTAACTAAAGCACAATCGCATTTTAAAAATTCATCCAAAATTAACCCAATCCATTTTTAGACATTTGTACTTCTTTTCTTTTTCTTTAGCTGGATCACTAATATCGACGTGTTTTTTTTTTCAAATAGCCAGTTCAGTCAAAGAATTTATCATGTAGCCTCAGATACATCAATTGTAAATTTTAGTACCGAGCGGATCCGAGTTTTGACTCAACTTGTCTTATGCGTCTAATTGTACAGCTGATGCACGCATTTCCGGAGTTGCAATAATTAGGTTTTGTGTTATGGACGAAACTAGCGTTTTAACTAAGAAATTTATCTTTTTTAGAAAATTATGTATATCTCGTCCATAACACAAAACTTAATTATAACGATTTATTTTAAATAACCCATGTTTTATTGAAAATTGTCTAAAAACACCTCATATTTTTGCTATTTATTTATATTATTAGCTTGAAATACTCACCCCTCCAGTCTATTCTATCTCATTTTTCACCATCGCATTATACGATTATAAAAACATGATGTAAAAATTCACTAATAACAGCATGTGTTAACTGGTTTATTGCATATATGCACAAATGACTACATGTACTACCAACAACCAATTCTCGTTAAAAATGCAGTTAATATAAGTATATATACTTCTTTGATTTGTATACGACTTTTATACATAGCTTAAATCATTAGGGTAGGCGTGTTCCATGGGTGGAAGATTTATGTCCTATTTAACCCGACATATTAGCCAAATTGATGGCACATATAAGCAAACGTAGAGTTTATGAGACGTTTTGCCCCCAAAAATTGAGGTTCATGGAAAACAATTAGTATATTTTTGCGATTTTGCATTATATGTGGCCCAAAGCTTCGGGTTATATAAAATTTACCAATATTTCTATACTTCCTCTGTCCCACTTCATATTTGATTTTTAATTTTTCATATACTACAAAATCTGTAGCAATAAAATTGTTATCGTAGGAAGACGTTTAAATTTTGACCAATGACATTATTTTTATCGAATGAAATTTAGTTATTGATTTTAAGATTTGAACCTTAAAAAATAAATACATGTACGTGTTGTACTCCTTATTCGCTAGGAGCGAGGGATAGGAGTAATATGCAATAGGACCACGTGTCTCCATATTATATATAAAAGAAAAGGTTCGAATACCTCTGAACTTACATAAAAAAGTTCATGGAACAACCTAAACCCATCAAATCACACATTGGAACTAGCATATACCACCCCATCCTATGTCACTAGTAGTAGATTTAATGGGAACTCCGTAACTATGGCATGAAGTCATTTAGGACATCTAGGGAGGTCAATATATTATTATAGCGGGTCAACACAATTTGACTTTGTAAATGTTAATCTTATATATACAACTTAGAACTCGCAGATAAGAGGTCGTATGTAACCTACCACATATAGACAAGTAAAAAGACGGACCGTACAATTGACAAACGAGGAAACCATCTCTAATCTGTATGTAACTACAATCACATATAAATACAAACGAGAAAACCGTCTCTAATCTCATTATATGTAACTACAATCACATGTAAATAATTTGTATCTACCATTGTGTTGCTATTTAATAAAAAAATATCAAGCATAAATAAAAGCAACAGATTGTAATATTAATATTTAGAAATATTATATAATATTATATCCCTTTACAATATTAATATTTAAAAATATTATATATAATTATATCCCTTGGTAATGTTATTTGGATGTACAACTGAGTTGAGTTGATGTTTGCCTCAATTCTAATGTGATTTAGCATATGAAAAAAATAAAAAAATCAATACATTTTTTCCTTATATTTTCTATTTCCCCCTCTTTTCCTACCCCTTTCTCATCCACACATCCTCTCACCTTTCCCGTCATCCTCATCCACACACACACATCCTCTCAACTCAGCTTTTCATCCTCACACCAACTCCCTCATTGACTAGCACAGCACAGTGAGCACGGTGAGCAGCTCCATCAATATTGGACGCAAGTGCCGCATCCGATGGACGCAGGTGAGCAGCTCCATCACTCCTGATGCTCCCAAGCCACACCCGCCGCCGCAGCTGCCGGTGTATCGGGCGATTTCTCTCTTTTTTCTTCCTCTCTTCTCGACCCTTCCGCCGCCTCCTCCGCCCGCTGGCCGCATCCTCCTCGTCTCGGGCGCGAGGCCGCAGCGGGCGGAGGCCGGTGGCTGAACGAGGGGATGGAGATGGTGGCCGGCTGCGCGGCGGAGGCAAGGCCCACGACAGCAAAAGTGGACACATTGAAGCTGGTGGCCATGTACTTGCTTGCGTCCTCCATCGATCTGGCCGGTGGCCGGTGGGATGTATCGGTGGATTTGGCGCGCATGTGGGATCCGAGGCGAGGAGACCGACCCGTTGACAAGGCGTCCAACGGGAGCTACGGCGTCTTCTTCGTCCGAATTTTTTACTTTTTAGTCTAAATATAAAAAGATTCTCATAAATGGATCCTGACGGTTTGAATTGTAAGAATAGATCTCAAGCTCGACGTTAATAGTGATGACGTCGAACTTATACTATTCGGTACCAATACATTTGGCGTCGAGATCTCCATGCCACGTCGTGTCGGGCGACGTGGCAACCTCGACGCCGACCTCGCGCCAATAATTATGGTGCCGAGCTCAGTGTCATAGCTTTTGGCGCTAAGCCCTACTTTCCAATCAGCCTTCACCAAACGTCTAGTATTACAGATGATAAATGATTGGAGCCTATCGGTACATTCTCCAAGCCAAGAGGTGGACTTTAATGATAAATTGCAGGGATTATCAATCATGCAAAATACCGTCTATTTGAATCATCTCTAATTTCTCTTCAACTCTCTCCAGTGTTTTCTTTTCTCTTCGCCCTTCCTCACCAATCGACATATTGGGACCAGTGAAAAATTGAGTTTGAGCGGTGGATACGTTAGTGCAAGGTATTCTCTTGTCCCTCCTAGTTTTGTGCGCATCAGTTCGGTTTGTATAATTCGTACTTTTGACTTACCTGTGTTCATAATCGCAACTTAGCTCAGCACTCAGAGTTCGCCTCGTAGCTGTTGACCCCAAATTCGTACCGCTGTAAGATGTATTGACGTCGAATCACACGTTGGCCTAGGAGATCCGCTTAGCTCAGTCGGGTCCTAAAATTGATAAATCACGGGTGTGCGATCGGTTTGATCCTATCAGCGACAAGATATGCAAAACAGCAGAGCATAAATCATATTGGTCGATAGGCCGATAATCAAAACAACCGATCTGTTGACAGCCGATCATGTGATTCCAGCCGATGCCGATGTCCAGATAACTCGTCGGCTGAAACCCCGACGAAACCCTTATTGGTAGCCATCAGGCAGGCTAGAGACTACGGTTCTAATCACGACTTAGTATGTCAAACTGAATTGATGCAGCACTAAGTATGAAAAGAAACGTAATATCTAAACTGCTAAAGATATTGATCCTCTATCGGCTGATGCAGAACTCTCAGGCGATTCTGCTTTGAGCCGATATGAACACTTAGCCGATGGAGACTCCAGGGCTTACCAAATTTTGGCGTTAACAGTAGCTGAGCACTTGAACTGTTATTTAGTTTGTCGTATCGTAGTTGAAATGTTATCGTGATGTGTAATGAACCCTATTATTGGAGCTATCGTACTTCTATTGTTTATATTTCATGTGCTCATAATCTGAACTTATAAAAGAATGAGTTAGACAGTAGGATGCTCCGCAGTTGACACGCTGAACAACTTTTGTAGTAATAGAAGCATAACTTAGCATATATTAATGATATAATACATGGCATATGTTTCATAAGAATTATTGCATGTAATTAAACCGCGGAACGTATGCCATGCAAACAAGATACAAACTAATCGGACCCGACGAGTCGAGCCTCAGCTTTCCTATGGACCCCTTCTACGACGTTCAACGTATGTTCCATTTTCCCAGTCCTTCTCGGTGTTGTACTCTGTTTGTGTTTCGCATTCAGTTATCTTTAGGTCGTTATATTGGGGAATGACATTGTCGATCCACATAGTGAATCGCACCTCCTTTGAATGCCATGATAAAGAAACGTATGTAGTTAGTTAGAGTGGCAAAACTACATAGACGTTAGTGGAATTGAAAAAACTTAAGACGTACAACGAAGTCCTCATCTAAGTTGGGGCAAATGAAATATCTCCTGCCATATGTTCGGGGTTCAAAGGAGGTAGCCATCTTGCAACGATCTCTACAACCGCACCTAGGATGCTCCGACCATTCAGGGTAATCAGATGGGTTGTTCCTCCAATCTAAGCTTGCGAGTTGTTTCCGACGTACATACTCCATACATGCCTGGATGAATTGTTCGGTCGGCTCAGGCTGGGTTACCGTCCGACCGATGGAAGCAGGTCTCACAATATCGATCCACTGTTCGAATGGACATTGTCGTACATCCTCCTGATTGTACATATGTGATAGCAGGGGTTGGACAATGAAACAAGTGTTTAGTTTTACCGGGAAAAAATTGGTACTCACGACAAAATCGTCGTTAACAATCTCAGGACACACGAAGCATCTTTGTCCTCGGGTTGCTTGTCTAATGGACCTTATCACCTGGCAACGGAGACCACAATGGAATTCTGGACCTGGGATAGCCATATGTTCGGGGTTCAAAGGAGGTAGCCATCTTGCAACGATCTTTATAACCACACCTGGGACGACCATTCAGGGTAACCAGATGGGTTGTTCCTCCAATCTAAGCTTGCGATTTGCTTCCGATGTACGTACTCCATCCATGCCTGTATGAATTGTTCGGTCGGCTCAGGTGGGGTTACCGTCGGACCAATGGAAGCAGGTCTCACCGTATTGATCCACTGTTCGAATCGACACTGTCATAGATCCTCCTGGTTGTACATATGTAATAGCAGGGGTTAGACAATGAAACAGGTGATTAGTTTTACCGTGAAAAATTGGTACACACTACAAAATCGTCGTCGACAATCTCAGGACACACGAAGCATCTTTGTCCTCGGGTTGCTTGTCTAATGGACCTTATCATCTGGCAACGGAGACCAAATGACATTCTGGACGTTCCTGCCAAGTGGGTAGTGCGAGCTAATCTAGAGGCCAATCCAAAGCTTTCACAACAATTCGACGTTGGTACTCAGCCTTCCGCCGAAGATAGTCCGACCTTGTTTCGCTAAGTGGGTAGGAACGTGTTCCGTCGATTCGTGGGTTCTCTGTATCTATCCACTCAATGAAGTTGCACACCCAACGATATATCTGCTTAAGATGTTACCATGATGTAGGAACAAGTTAGCATTTTGTGTATTAAGAATTGGTATTACAAACCGCAGCACAAAAGTCATACCTGATCCATGTTGGCGCATTGGAAGAATAACCTCTCCTGAGTTTCTGAGTTGAGAGACGACGTAAGTATACATGCATCCCCACAATGGCACAACGGACGATCACAACATAGGGAAATCCAACCGCCCAAAGGATGGAGTCGCCAGTCAAGACGCTCAGGAAATGGATGATTCATTCTACCTTGAAGTGTAGGAAACAGATCGAAGATATGAAGAATTCGAATTCCGGTGGTGTAATATATAGTGGAGAAAACAGAGGCATGTCTCCAGATAATGTGAGTTCACTTGTTCAATGGATGTGATAGCACGTTCACGCGCCAGCAGTAATTGATGGATTCTGTCGAAGAAAGCATCAGCAAAAGCTGAGTTGGGATGCCTTCACGCGCCAAAAGCTGATAGCGACCAATCGTAGCATATCGTACACATCTACTGGCGATGCCTCTTACCCCTACCCCTCCTAGCCTGCGCCCTAACGTGCCCTAATAATGGATGTGACAACACGAGCAGTCGCCAACATGATTCATTTATTCAGTGGATGTGACAATACGAGCAACGTCGAAAGTTGATTGTGACTGAGCATGAGCGAGTACGCAGGGAAAAAAGGTGGATATAAATATGATGTGCTTCATTTTGTTAGTTTTGATTGAGTCAATCCTAATTGAAGTATACACTCCTGTAAACTTAGAGCAAAGCCTACACAAATATTAATGTAGCATATGACATTCACGGAATATGTACCACATTCATCCACATCCCATATACATGACAACACGAAAAGACCACAAAGTTCATAATAGTCCATAAAGTCTATAATAGTTCATATAGTCCAAAATAATAGTCCATACAAGACATAATAATATTCCATACAGTCCACAAGGGTAATTCATACATCTAATACAATATGTACATCAAGGTTCACTACCTCCTACTCTTACCCCTGCCCTTGTGTCCAAGAGCGTCACTGCCTGGAGTAAAAGGGTCCGGTGGGTGCCTTCTCCTGGTCCCAAGATGCTGCATAGGTTGAGTCGATGGAGCGTCCTGCAGCTGAGATGACCCAATCTCATCGGGTTCCCTGAGCGCCTCCTCCTCATCGTCGCTGTCGTCGTCCTCATCGGAGGCAGTGCATATGGAGGCTGTCTGTGCCTGGCTTGAGGAACCGCCACCTCCTGGGGAAGCAGACGACACATGCACGTCCTGGCTCGTGATTGTCCTGCAACCACAACGTGCAACTGCACGACGTAGCCGACATACTACCCTCTGTTGCACAAAATTCAGTACTTATCTCAAATATTGCAATGCATTAGATGTAAACTTGAAAGAGCTTTCAAAATCTTACATCGAGGTAGTTGTGTGTGCCGTCGTCTCTAACTCTCTCGCGGAATTGCGCAATCTCCTCGACCATGGATCGGAGGGTGTTGCCCTGAAACAAATTTTGCACTTAGAACATCAAGTTATTCAACTCAATATAGAAAAACACCAAGTCAGATGACATACCACTCCGTCCAAGATTGGCCCTGCCTCCACTGGGCTCCCAACCCGCATACTCTGGTCGTAGGCCGTGTCTTCATCGTCGGATGACGCAATGTCGGCATAGTCAGCCTGCGACCACTGAAGTCTGAACCGGGTACGTGTCACGCCATGGTACCAAGACTGGTACTGCCTGAACGCTGCGTTCAAGTGCGGCTCTTCATTGACGTCCACGTTGGCGTTGAACAGGTCCCACTGGTTTATGTAGTTGAAGTGGAACTGGTCCCAATCGAAGATCTTCTTGTTCATCTGGAGATCCAACCTGAAAGGCACGTAATGCTCAGTTAGGTAAGTTTTAAGTCAGTTACAACGAAATAATGGAAACAATTTTAAAGAACATCACACTTACTTATGTAGGTCATATCCAGTGGAAACTAGCTCAGGTGGACAGAGCTACCGCACTCCAAACTGGTGTGCAACCCTATGCGGCAAGTGGAACTCGACAGCGCAGAAGCAGATGAGGGGACACCTCATCCTATGGTCGATGTCGCTCGAGCACAAGTTGCTCACCAAGAAAGGCAGCGCCGCCTCTCCGGCGTACGGCTCTCACGTCCCCTGTAACATTTCGATACAACATGGCACATTACAAACTAAACAACTGCAAACGAATAGAAGAAGTGATCAGTGCTTACACTTGTTGCCGTGAGACTGTCCAACTCGTTTGTGTACTCCTTGTAGGCCCGCTGCATCCTCGCGTGAGGGACTGTGACCTGGTCCCAAATGTAGGCCCACATCGGCTGCCAACGTGCGTCCTGACCAGCGAACCAGTCACGAGTAGCCAACACCTGTGGACAACCTACTGGAAACCGCGACCACATCCACAGCTGCAGTAGGTACACACATCCACCAAGTGAGGCGGACGACGAAGAACGATGACACGCCTCGCACACGCAAAGGAAAGCTACTCGCGAGCCCCATCTGACCACCCGCCGGTCCCGTCGGTAAGGCGGTGGATCCACATCAAGGAAGCATTGTCCCCCGTCGCGTTGGGGAAGAGCACGCAGGCGAAGAGGTGGAGGATCCACGCCCGGCAATAACACACAACTGTCTCGTTGTCCATCCCCTCAGGGCAATGTGCGAACTCCGCCCTTAGCCAGGAAATTGGCACTCCAGAAGAGCGAGTCCCGTGCTCACCAACCGGACGCCCAAGGAAGGCCTCAAATCGAGCTCTCCATCCATCCGATCTGCACGGACCCGTCATTGCACGACCATGAATCCTTAGCCCAAGCAACTTCTGACAATCCTGGAGCGTGACCGTCATCTCCCCGAAAGCCAAGTGAAAGGTGTGTGTCTCAGGCCGCCACCTGCAATTATTTAGACCACACTATTAATTTCGATAGAACATGAAGCGCCTGCACATATTACTAAGATAGATGGGAATGTGCCGATATAGTACCTGTCAACGAGTGTCGTCAATGCCGGTGAGTTGAACGTTGGGAGGCCGTGACGAACCTGAAACGATATGACATCTAGTCCAGCTCGCTCCAGGAAAGGCGTGTACCTATCGTCGTACACCATATCCAAGAACCTACCGTGGGCTCTAGGACGGAGGAGCGGAAGGTCCTGAATGTAAAAAAAGGACGATGGATGAGTCACAACTGAAATGCAATAGTATCAATTGTTTGATGTTGAACAAAAAAAAACCATGTACATGTATCACAGTTTAAGGACAATGTGTTCTCATTGTCCATGCTTTCATATAATTTCAGTCAAGCATAGGTGCAGTGAACAAATGGAAACTCCTTTTTCAGCCAAGATTGATTATGTAGGCAACAGCCAAAATATATTATGTCGGCAGCAGCCAGCAATCGCTCTGCAATTTTGCCCATTGTTTAACATGCCGAATAAGCACAAGCTAGACCAGGGAGTATATATATAGTAAATGGCTGTGACGGGCAGGGTGACAAACTTGTTGAATCAAGCAGTTTGAATGCACTGAATCAAGCAGGCTGCAGCTATTTGTAGCTCTGACCATCAAATGAATCAAGAGAGTTCCAAAATTTGTAATTGCAGTAAGCATGAGGCAGAAAAAAAAGGAAGCAAAATCATCTTCCTCCTCCAGCAAGCCTCATATGCAAGCATGTATTTTGCACTAGCTTCAATTGAAACTCCTAGAAGACAAAAAATGAATGGGCTGTACCACTTAGAGCATTGTAATAATGTACAAAATTGGGGATGATTCTGTTTCAAATTAGCATAACTCAGATGTCAGAGGGTACTATAGTAACTCAAGCTTGATTACTTCAGGAAACTTGTCCAAACTGTTCACAGAACATCACTTTCTGGTTATTTCAGGCAAAATAGGTTATGTAGGCAGCAGCCAGCAAGCTCTCTGCATTTTGGCCCAAGGACACATTTACTAGTGAAACATAATTTTATAGTGAACAGAGGTTTTAGTGTGATGATAAACATCTCACTGTTCTTCCTGCATCACTGCACTGCTACTAGTTTTTTTGGTGATAAACATGTAACTGATCTCCAAATCTCATATTGGAATGGAGATATATGGTATATAACTACCAGGACAGAAGATACAAAAAATGTACAACCATGGCGATCAGTGCATATGATCAGCACTATGCAACCATGGCGATCAGTGCATATGATCAGTGCATAAACAAGAGTAGTTCCCTCAATTAACTGTCATTAGCATAGTATGTACAGTGTAAACTATGATCGAAAATGAGCATGTGTCTACCTATTCTGTTTCTAGGTGCTGACATATATTCAGACAGCATGCTATGAGTTGCTGTAAAAATAGTTTCGAAAACATCAACTAACTCAGTTTTTTTGTGAGAATGACAAATGTTTCCCTTTTCCCTGTGATGTACTCATTTATAAGTAAATAGCTTATAAAAATGGTTTAATTTTCTTGTTGAACCAAAGATGAAGGGTGCCTTCTTTTACGCAATAAATTCAGACAGAACAATTAGTGCTGAGTGAGACTTGTACAGCTCAATTAGTGCAATACAGAACACGTTTGAAGAAATTTACTACCTGTTCCTCCGCTACGAGACGTCCTCGGTGGGTCGCGCCGTACGCCAGATCCAGAAGGTGAAATTGTGCCATCCTGCAAAATGAAGTATGTGAGTGAAATTGACATAATGTATGCATCGAAATATAGAGTAATCAATGTACAACTATTTGACACTATATTTGCTTGCGTAAATAATTAAAGAAAAATTAAATACACCAACGAGTAGCACCTCAATAATTTGCCAACGGCAAGTCCATGAATTATGGCCAAGTCTACCGCACTTTCCACACTCGTACTGCTCGGGGTCGGTAAGAAAAGGGGTCGATCTTGCACGTCTCGTTCTTCCAGGTATCTGATCCATGACCATCCTGTGCCTAGTCATCTTCCTACTACCCCGCTGTTAACACTGAAATTTGGTAATTGAGTTCTTAAGTCTGTAGAGACGAAGTGAGATTGGATCGGCTGAAGAAAGGAATCGTATCGACTGAAAAGGGATCGGCTGTAAGGGTAATCGGCTGAGGTTGGGTTGAATAAGAACGAGCGATAGCCGATTCTGAAGTCTGGAAGAGGTGAAGCCGTGTTCAGTGTGGAAACTTGGGAACAAATGAGAGATTCGGCTGTTAGTCACGCGTTAAAAGATATTGCCACTTATGGATAGAGTTCTGTAACGACAGTTGTATCTGTAATCTAGAGATTTGTTAGATTGTTAGTTGTAACACGGTATAGGTTCTGCTAGGGATAATATGATGTTTTAAACAGCGGTTTAGATAGAGTCTAGGGTTGTTACGAGTATTTGTATTTCGGGTATAAATAAGACCCGAGACCTTCTGTAAAAAGACGATTCAATCAATCTAATCTTCGGCGCATCGCCACCTTTTCCTTTTAGACGAACACTCTGTTTGGCTTTGGGCTGCATCGTCTCGATCCCCAAGTTCAGATAAATGTTTGTCGTTAATGGTAAGATTGTCTGTTTCTAATGCTTTCATCACAATGATACATTAGGATTAGCGGTTTTGCTACGATGTATATCATATAATGCATATGAATCAGGTCAATGTCTAGATCTATCTTGTAGTTGACTCATGTTGTCAAGAGTATGTAGTCAACAGGGCTAGGTCTAAAGGTTGGTTGGTTCATCTGTGGTATCTACCATCTCGAGGAGTGTAAATTGGTAGTAACAGATTGGATGTTTCTTTTGATACTTAATGCTGCATCAAGTCTGAACTATTGAGTCGTCTTTAGAATTATCAGTGATCTGTTCTTCCGTGATTTGCATTATCCAAGAGATAGTGCCGGGGTTTCAGCCGGCCTTATTTGTCCTAATGTGTTTCTTTTAACGTGATTGTTACTAGATTTATATTAGGATTACCTCTTATGTCAAGATGGTGCTTCTGGCGGATTCCACTTATTATGTTTGATCTAGGAATATTATCTTCACATAAGATTCATCGGAGTACCAGCCGATTCGATGTTAGCTTTCCAGTATCGGCTAGGTTGTCGATCTGTATATTTATTATTCTTCGCTATGTTTGGATCGGGCGGCTGATGCTGTCTCGGCGTGTTCGACCCATTCCAGCCTCGGCCCAAATATGGTCTAGAATAGCATATATACATCCATGGATTTCCTTAGCCGATCCCGTGGGGATCTAACCTAACACTTAACGTATACTGTCTCGTTTTTCTTGTTGATTAGCAGATCAAATCAACTGGCACGCTCTACACACTGTAGGTAGCCGAGTAGGACCTGCACTGGAGTCAAGCATATCTCCTAGGCCAGCGCGTGAGAGAGATTTCTCATCAACACGCTTCTTAGCACGTCCGGTGGGACTGTCTTTGTCGGCTCGACTCGGACGAATAGACTCTGTCGGCAAGATGGTCTATTCCAAGATCCCTGGCATCACATAGGACAATGTCATACCTGTAAAGATGGAACAACTATCGGCTGAACAGCAAGCCGAATACAAGAAAATGGTGGAGGAACTCCAGAGTAATTACCTTCAATCCTTCACCCAAACAAGGTCTGGAACTGTGCACCAGAAGTACAAGTTCAGCCTGAACGATACCAAGGCATCCTCGTCAAGCGATGCGAAAGGCAAGCAGAAGGTGGAAGAGCCAACTCAAGTGCAAGATGATCCAGCCGTATACTCTTTACAAGATCGGATCGACTCGGCTGTTCATCACGCGCTCGTCAACCAAAGCAACATCCTGGTCAATACCCTTAATAGTATGATCCCTCACGTGGTTGATGCCAAGGTAGCCGAGCAGCTACAACGGGGCCCCACGTATTTCACGGACGGCCAGTTTCCTGGTTACAGGACACTAGTCACTCAGGATCGGCCGCTTCCACTGATAGCGCAACCAAACCCGCCAGGAGGAATCGGCCACCTAAGTCCAGGCGAAACGGCTATAAGACCAGTGGTCACTATTCTAAACCGACAACAACCGTTGCCTCAAGGTCAACTCGACAACATATTCAATAATAATCGGTAGTCAGAGCCGATTGACCCTGGCAGGCGACAGAACGCCGGGGCCGACAGTTGTTCCCAGACCCACCAACGCCGCGACAGGAGCCTCGGCTGCCACCCGCTGATCATCGCTACCAATACCAAGGGGGCCGTTAGGATCACCACTACAGACCTCAGACACTACCACAGCTGTATCGGCAAGCACCCATGCCGTATGACCCATACGAGCCGATACAGCAAGATAACCGAGCCTGGGCCGAGCTAATCGCAGACGTCATGCGGGATCAGTTTGGTCTCAAACCAAAAGATTCAGGGAATATGTATCGGTACCCTTATCTGGAACATTTCGAAAGGATCCCGTTGCCCAACCGATACAAGATCCCAGATTTTTCCAAATTCTCAGGACAAGACAACGTTTCTACCTATGAACACGTCAGCTGATTCTTGGCACAATGCGGTGAAGCATCGACTACGGACCCTTTGAGAGTTCGGTTATTTCCCCTTTCTCTTTCGGGATCGGCCTTCACTTGGTTCTCCTCGCGCCTTACAACTCAATCCGAGTTGGGCCGATCTTGAGAAGCAGTTCCACAGCTATTTTTATTCTGGCAACCATGAAATGAAGTTGTCGGACCTCACCAGCGTCAGGCAGAAACACAATAAATCGGTCCAGGACTATATTCAACGCTTCAGAGAGATGAGAAACCGATGTTATAGCCTGGTGCTATCAGACGCTCAGCTGGCCGATTTAGCTTTCCATGGTTTGATCGCGCCGATCAAGGAATGATTCTCTGCGCAAGACTTCGATAGTCTAGCCCACCTGGCACAAAAAGTGACGGCCCACGAACAGCGTTTCCAAGAAACCAGGAAAGCCGTCAAGAGCATAACTCAAGTCATCATCGATTCAGACTATAGGTCCAACGACGACGAAACAGAAGTGGCGGCAGTCGAATGGGCCAAGAACAAGAAGGCCATCGTCTGCCAGTGGTTGCTGAAGACGGCTAAAGAAGAAAAATACGATTTCGATATCACTAAAGCCGACAAAATCTTTGATTTACTGCTCAAGGAAAAACAGATTCAGTTACCCGGAAATCATGTGATCCCGTCGGTCGAAGAGTTGAAAAAGAAGAAGTACTGCAAGTGGCATAACTCCACATCTCACGCCACAAACGATTGCAAAGTCTTCAGACAGCAAATTCAGTCGGCCATCGAGGCCGGGAAGTTAAAGTTCGCCAACTCAAATCGGTCCATGAAAGTAGACGGCAATCCATTCCCGGTCAACACAGTCCATGGCGGCCCCGGGCGAGCTGATCGACAGGACAGAATGGCACACGGCTTAGCCAATACGTTGATCGAGGCCAAAACAGAAGATGACCAGACTGGATGCCACACCGCGCAACTCAATATGGTGCGCCCAGTCATCAGATTGGCTGGCCGGCAGCCGATCCATGAACGAAGCCGACACCATCATCAGTACCAATCTCGCCGTGAAGAAATTTACAAGGCACCTCACCGGCACGAGCCAAGCACTCAGAGCCGACGATACATGATAAACCACGACGATGCCGATCCACATTGGCGTTGCGACTTTTTCAGGTATTGCTAGGAGTCCGGTATGAGGTTACCAACATTGGAGGACTGCCCAGCATGTAACGATCACCGTAGCAACGATGAGCGCGGGGGTTTGTCGCCTGCAAGCCCAGTTCGGCTCATTCCTAGAGCCGTCCAACTAAACCGAAGACGGTGACCCATCCACGACCGGCTTGGTCCGATCCATCAGGACTTCTTCATCGACGAAAACCAGGATGAAGACCACCGCGATGACGAAGAAGCCGACGATGAAGAATCGGCCAACCCCCAATGGTGCCCGTCCGATCTCTTTACGAAGACCCAGAAGAGGAGAATTCAACGACTCAAACGTGAAGGAAGAGAAGACGAGGTGCAACAAACGATCTACGAGCAACGCCGTCGGCTGAGCAAAATCAAGAGACAGTGGGTACCCAAGCAGGAGAACGCTGTGGCCGACGAAGAGCAAGCCAAAGAAAGCCCAGCCGACCAAGCCAGAAGGGCAGCCAAAGGGAAGGGTAAAGCCGCCGCATCGGTTAACATGGTCTTCATGTTGCCGGCCGAGTTCGGCGCCCCCGAAGCCGACGCGGATGCCATTGAAGATGACCCGACAAAACTAACAATCTCGCCGGACCAGGCCATCTTCGACAAACCTGAAGGGATTGAAAATCGGCACCTAAAACCGTTATACGTTAAAGGATTCGTTAACGGCAAGCCGATCTCCAAAATGCTGGTCGATGGGGGAGCAGCAGTCAACCTCATGCCTTACGCGACTTTCAGAAAACTCGGAAAAGGGGCCGAAGACCTGATAAAAACCAACATGGTACTCAAGGACTTCGGCGGCAACCCATCGGAGACCAAAGGCATTCTCAACGTCGAACTGACGATCGGCAACAAAACTGTACCCACAACGTTCTTTGTCATCGACGGGAAGGGGTCTTACAGCCTGCTGATCGGAAGGGACTGGATCCACGCTAACTGCTGCATCCCTTCTACAATGCACCAGAGTCTGATCCAGTGGGACGGCGACAAGATTGAGATCGTGCCAGCCGACAGCCCATCGGAAGCGACGAGCCGCAACTACTGCTTTGAACAAGACATGGTGGAGGGCTCCAGCGTCCTCGGCGTAGCCACCGCGGACGATGACGATGGCAAGTTAGGACAAGGCTTCACGTCAGCCGACGAGTTAGAAGAAATCGACATCGGTTCTGGTGATAAGCCGAGGCCGACGTACATTAATAAAAATCTATCCCCTCCTTGTAGATCCCAACTTATTGAATTACTAAAAGAATATAAAGATTGTTTCGCTTGGAAATACTTCGAGATGCCCGGACTTAGCCGATCGATAGTGGTCCATCAACTGCCGATTAAGGCAGGATATCGGCCATTCAAACAGCCTCCCGAAGGTTTAAGGCCGATATGTACGATGCAATTAAAGCCGAAATCACTCGGCTATACGACGCAGGATTCATTCGGCCTTGCTGATACGCCGAATGGGTCTCTAATATCGTCCCGGTATTGAAGAAGAACGGCAAACTTCGGGTATGCATCGACTTCAGAGACCTAAACAAAGCAACCCCAAAAGATGAATACCCAATGCCAATAGCTGATCTGCTTGTCAACGCCGCCTCAGGCCACAAAATCATCAGTTTCATGAATGGCAACGCAGGATATAACCAGATATTCATGGCCGAGGAGGATATCCACAAGACGACTTTTCGATGCCCTGGTGCAATCGGCCTCTACGAGTGGGTGGTGATGACATTTGGCTTAAAGAACGCTAGGGTGACATACCAAAGGGCAATGAATTACATCTTTCACGATATGATCGGCGCACCGGTGGAAATATACATTGATGACGTCGTCATCAAGTCAAGAGAGATAGAAAGCCACATCGCCGATCTGAGACAAGTGCTGGAGCGGACGAGAAAATATGGTTTGAAGATGAATCCGCTTAAATGTGCGTTCGGCGTGTCAGCCGGACAATTCTTGGGGTTCCTCGTCATGAAAGAGGGATTGAAGTCACGCCAAGGAGCATTAATGCTATTAAGACAATTCAACCCCCAAAGGATAAAAAACAGCTTCAGTCATTAGTCGAAAAGATAAACTTCATCAGGCGGTTCATAGCTAACCTCTCAGAAAAAATGGAGCCGTTCACACCATTGCTTCGGCTTAAGGCCGATCAGACCTTCACATGGGGGGTAGAACAACAGAAAGCGTTAGACAACATAAAAGATTATCTAAGCTCTCCTCCAGTTCTAATGCCCCCACGAAAGGGAATGCCATTGAAGCTGTACCTGTCAGCCGACGACAAGTCAATCGGCTCTGTCCTAATCCAGGAAGTCGACGGCAAAGAAAGAGCCATTTTCTATCTTAGCCAACGGCTGCTAGACGCAGAGACCAGGTATTCACCCGTTGAGAAGTTATGCCTATGCCTCTATTTCTCATGTACGAAGTTAAGGCACTATATGCTGTCCAATGAGTGCACGGTAACTTGCAAAGCCGATGTAGTCAAGTACATGCTGTCGACTCCAGTGCTCAAAGGAAGGATCGAAAAGTGGATCTTCGCGTTAACAGAGTTCGATCTGAGGTATCAGGCTCCAAGGGCAGTAAAGGGGCAAGCCATAGCCGATTTCATTGTGGAACATAGAAACGATTCGATCGGCTCCGTAGAGATTATGCCTTGGACTTTGACTTTCGATGGCTCGGTATGCACCAACGGCTGCGGAATTGGCTTAGTCCTTATCTCGCCCAGGGGGGCAAGCTTTGAGTTCGCTTTCGCCATTGACCCCCACGCTATGAACAACCAAGCCGAGTACGAAGCCGTTCTCAAAGGGCTAACTCTGCTCAAGGAGGCGGAAGCTGACGCAGTCGAAATAACGGGAGACTCGTTGCTCGTCATCAACCAATTATCGGGAGAATATGAGTGCAAAAATGATGCACTGATGATCTATCATCGACAATGCCGGGAGTTAATGGATGGTTTCCGGCTAGTCACTTTGAAGCACATCCCCAGGGAGCAGAATATGGACGCCAATGATTTGGCTCAAGGGGCATCAAGCTACCGGCCGATGCTGAGAGACGTCGACGTAGGTGTGGCCACCATCACAACCGATGATTGGAGGTTTGACGTATACAATTATCTCAAAGACCCTTCTCAGTCGGCCACAAGGAAACTACGATACAAGGCGCTACGGTATGTATTGCTCGGCGAAGACCTATACTATCGGACGATTGATGGCGTACTACTCAAGTGTTTGGGGGCCGATCAAGCCACAGTGGCCATTGGGGAAGTACACGAAGGAATCTACGGCACGCATCAATCGGCCCACAAAATGAAATGGCTACTTCGCCGAGCCGGGTACTTCTGGCCGACAATGCTGAAAGATTGTTTCAAATACTATAAAGGGTGCCAAGACTGTCAAAAGTTTGGCACGATACAACGAGCATTGGCGTCGGCCATGAACCCAATCATCAAGCCGTGGCCCTTCAGGGGATGGGGCATTGACATGATCGGCCAGATCAATCCACCTTCAAGCAAGGGACACAAGTTTATCCTAGTAGCCACAGACTATTTCACAAAGTGGGTGGAAGCGATCCCCCTCAGAAAAGTGGACTCTAAGGACGCAATCGAGTTCGTCAAAGAACACATCATCTATCGATTTGGCATTCCGCAAACAATAACGACCGACCAAGGGTCCATCTTTGTTTTGGACGAGTTCATCCAGTTTGCCGACGGCATGGGGATCAAGCTACTTAACTCTTCGCCGTATTACGCGCAAGCCAACGGGCAGGCTGAAGCATCAAACAAAAGCTTGATCAAGCTGATTAAACAAAAGATCTCTGAGCATCCTAAGCAATGACACACCCGATTGGCCAAATCGTTATGGGCGTATCGGATGGCATGCCACGGGTCAATCCAAGTCGCCCCGTACAAACTGGTCTATGGACACGAAGCAGTGCTTCCATGGGAAAGTGTCGTCAGCTCAAGGCGTATCCAGCTACAAGACCAACTCACAGCCGATGATTATTATAACCTCATGATAGCGAGTCGGAGGATCTCGCTTTATCCAGAATGAAAGCTTTAGAAAAAGTAACAAAAGATAAGGAACGAGTAGCCAGATATTACAATAAAAAGGTTGTGCCTAAATCATTTGAGGAAGGCGAACTCGTTGGAAACTTATACTGCCGATCGGGTCTAGAGACAACAAATTCGGCAAATGGTCACCAAATTGGGAGGGACCTTTCATGATCCACAAATGCGTCTCTAAAGGAGCGTACATGCTAGAAGGGTTGGACGGGGAGAAGCCGAGACGGTTCAGGTCAAGAAGGAAGCGAGAGTTTGAATAGGTGAGCAAATCCACAACACTTCGTATTACGGACTTGGGGGCATGTGTTAACACCGAAATTTGGTAATTGAGTTCTTAAGTCTCGTAGAGACGAAGTGAGATTGGATCGGTGAAGAAAGGAATCGTATCGGCTGAAAAGGGATCGACTGTAAGGGTAATCGGCTGAGGTTGGGTTGAATAAGAACGAGCGATAGCCGATTCTGAAGTCCGGAATAGGTGAAGCCGTGTTCAGTGTGGAAACTTGGGAACAAATGAGAGATTCGGCTGTTAGTCACGCGTTAAAAGATATTGCCACTTATGGATAGAGTTCTGTAACGGCAGTTGTATCTGTAATCTAGAGATTTGTTAGATTGTTAGTTGTAACACGGTATAGGTTTTGCTAGGGATAATATGATGTTTTAAACAGCGGTTTAGATAGAGTCCAGGGTTGTTACGAATATTTGTATTTCGGGTATAAATAAGACCCGAGGCCTTCTGTAAAAGGACGATTCAATCAATCTAATCTTCGGCGCATCGCCACCTTTTCCTTTTAGACGAACACTCTGTTTGGCTTTGGGCTGCATCGTCTCGATCCCCAAATTCAGGTAAATGTTTGTCGTTAGTGGTAAGATTGTCTGTTTCTAATGCTTCCATCGCAATGATACATTAGAATTAGCGGTTTTACTGCGATGTATATCATATAACGCATATGAATCAGGTCAATGTCTAGATCTATCTTGTAGTTGACTCATGTTGTCAAGAATGTGTAGTCAACAGGGCTAGGTCTAAAGGTTGGTTGATTCATCTGTGGTATCTACCATCTCGAGGAGTGTAAATTGGTAGTAACAGGTTGGATGTTTCTTTTGATACTTAATGCTGCATCAAGTCTGAACTATTGAGTCGTCTTTAGAATTATCAGTGATCTGTTCTTCCGTGATTTGCATTATCCAAGAGATAGTGCCGGGGTTTCAGCCGGTCTTATTCGCCCTAATGTGTTTCTTTTAACGTGATTGTTACTAGATTTATATTAGGATTACCTCTTATGTCAAGATGGTGCTTCTGGCGGATGCCACTTATTATGTTTGATCTAGGAATATTATCTTCACATAAGATTCATCGGAGTACCAGCCGATTCGACGTTGGTTTTCCAGTATCGGCTAGGTTGTCAATCTGTATATTTATTATTCTTCGCGATGTTTGGATCGGGCAGCTGATGCTGTCTCGGCGTGTTCGACCCATTCCAGCCTCAGCCCAAATATGGCCTAGAATAGCATATATACATCCATGTATTTCCTTAGCCGATCCCGTGGGGATCTAACCTAACACTTAACGTATACTGTCTCATTTTTCTTGTTGATTAGCAGATCAAATCAACTGGCACGCTCTACACACTGTAGGTAGCCGAGTAGGACCTGCACTGGAGTCAAACAGATCTCCCAGGCCAGCACGTGAGAGAGATTTCTCGTCAACACCCGCTTATTCCAACGATAAGCTGGATCCGTAATGTACTTTGGACCGTCATATATAGGCCACTCTCTAGAGTCCTGAATAGGCTCGAAGCGAGGGCTCCAAGTTTGCACAAGTGTGTCCACACTGAACTCACGAGGTATCCTGCTCTCAATGTCATAGTTACGATGCCTAGCAGTTGCAACTAGGTGAGAACATACAAAGTGGTACTGCCTTGGTTTGCCACAGGTGCATGAGAAATCTTGGAGGACTACAACATGAATCCTCGACTCTCGGACCTCGCCATCGGACGTCGTACCCCCACTTTTGCTTGACCTCATAACGCCCCACAGCATGGTCGAAACATGTAACCTCATGCGTGCTAACTCTTTCCTTGGCCTTCTCTAGATGTTCATGTGCTTTAGGAGCCCATATCTGACCATCGCTTTGCAACTGCAGTGCATGGGAGTGTCTTTCATTGAACTAGGCAATAAGCTTGTAGAAGGTGAATTGCACGAGGGCATACCATGTATCCCCAACAGCAACTTATTGAAAGACTCAGCCATGTTGCTGCACTGGAACTCGTACCTCCATCCGCCGGCGTCGTAAGCTTCGTTCCACTTGTCCAATTCTCTCATCAACCCTGTGAGCCATTGCCTGCCTTCTGCATTTGATGCGGTCCGGACCTGCTCTAGCTTTCTCTGGAAGTACCTGTCCACAAGCTGTCGAGCTGCCTCCTGCAAAAGATCAAAGTTTGCCTTCACACCATCTTTCCAGAGAAGATTCTCGGCAAGGTGTCGTGTACACCAACGATGGTGCAAAGGTGCATAACCTTCTATCTCCTCTCGCACAACATTAAGTATGCCCTGGTGCCTATCAGATATGACGCCAACCTCCCTACCAGGCCCGACCACATGTACTTAACTAGCCTCAAGAACCATCCCCAACTGTCGTTGTTCTCCCTCTCAACCAAACCAAATGCGAGAGGAACCAACTTGTTGTTTGCGTCACACGCTATGGCTATAAGAAGTGTGCCCTGATACTTACCAATCAGGAATGTACCATCGATGGAGAATACGGGCTGGCAGTGCCTAAAGGCCTGGACACACTGAGGGAAGCACCAGAAAGCACGAAAGAATATTTGTCTCCCATTCATCCATGCGTTTGGTTTAGGGATGTACTCGTAATGCATTCCTGGATTCACCAATTTGATTGCATTCAGAAGTACTGAAAGATGCTCGTAACCATCCTCTCAGTCCCCATATATCATCTTCCACGCCCGCTTCTTAGCCATCCACGCTTTACCATAAGTTATCACATAACCCTGGTAAATCTCCATAACTGTCCTGGTAATTGTCCTAACCTTCATGTTGGGCTCTCCCTGCAATATCCCCATCAACCGCTTTGCAATTAGGGTAGATGTCAACTGTCGATGCTTCATGTTCAGTTCAAGTGAGGCACAAGTGTGTGGCCCGACTACTGTTGTTATCTTCCACTTTCCGGTGACGTTTTGCTTCCTTGCACAAACCTTCCATGGGCATCGTTCCTGTTCACAAACAACCGTGTACCGCCACTCTACATAGGAGTGCAGGACCTTGTAAGGCCTCTTGCGTATCAATGCAAACGCCTGCAACCACCTCTTTAATGCAGGAAGGTCATTGAAAACCCTGTCCTTCTCAATTTCCATGGTAGGACCCGCCTCTGAAGCTTTCAGGAGCTCATCATCACGACCCTCAGCAAACGCCTGATCGGAATTAGTGAGATCACTGAACTCGTGCACTCTAGGATCACGACGGCCGGGGAAGATACGCCTAAGCATCTGAAAATCACTCTCCGTCAGCTCTCCAACTAGTCGATCATCATTAGAGTCAACATCCCTTGCGATCTCATAAGGCTCACAATCATTGAACACTTCAACACTATTGGACGCCCGGAATCCATCACCAGACTGCAGTTGTGGCGCAACAAGAGGAGCACCCATATATTCAGGAATGTCTCCTGCAACATAAGCACGAATAGAAGGAAGGAAACAAATTAACAGATGATGAATAGAAGGGGGTAGGATGACTCGAACCGTTGCATAATTGAAACTTACTAGGATGATTTTGTGTCAATGGGATCTCCTGAAAATGATCTTCCACATCATCATGAGTCCGACACGCATCTCCAACTATCTCAACTACTTGGACCTCATTGGGGGCAGATTGAAAATTAGGAACCGTACATGCATTCATAAGAGGTTTCGAAACCTCTATCGCAGGGTATACCTGATCAGCCATCACTGGAGAAAACCCATGGCGATTGGGATCAAGAAACACCCGACGCACAACCACGTCCAAAGTCTGAAATTGACTCTTCATAGTCGATCTCACAAAGTTCTCCCACTAATTTGCACACCCAATTGGGATCATCTTCCTTTGGATGTTGAGAGGGGAACCTAGGTGAAGTACACCCTCAACTTCGATGGCATCATCTCCATGACAATGTAGCTCCTCCCGAGCCCTAACAACCAACTCACTAAATGTTAGCTTCTCATTGAATAGAACAGGCACACTTTGCAGGTCTACAAACTCCACATATTCATAGCGATCTCTTTCCATCGTGCCTCCATGATATATGCTCACTAAGTTGTCCATCTATTAGTTCAACAAAATTTGAAATACAGTTCTTTTAGTGCAAAGTAGTTTCTACATAGTACTGACTTTCTCGAAACCGCTAAAGTTTTGAAAAGACCTGAAATTTTTTAAAAGAAACTCTGGCTCGTAGGAAAATATTCAATACTTAACTTCATTATCACAATCAAAAATTTTGGTGTACGATCTACCACCCTAAACCCTCATACACTTGATAGAAATATGTGATTATTTACGTTGACATAACCGAGACCCCCTTACTCATGTCAGAGAAGAACTTAAAGCGCGACAGTTCATTTTAATCAGTCTCAATCGTATCACTAAGTTCTATCGCTAACTAAATCAACTAAATATTCATGAAAAAAGATACAAAAATAAAAAATCTACATGGTCCAAAATCTAAATGTTATCTATTCAAAAATAACATAAATTGCATTTTTAAAATTTACCTACATTACATATTAAAATTTTATCTACATTTGATATTCAACAATATTCTACTTTGCATAATTAAATGTAACCTACATTTCATATTCAAATATTACCAAAATTGCATACTTTCAAACTTAAATTAAACGTGCATTGCAACAATTTATTTGGATTTTACCGGGAGGAGGCCGCGGGGCCGGGCGGGCGGCTAAGAGGGTGGGCCGACGGGGCGGGAGGGAGGGGCGGCGGTGGCGGGGCATGCCCGGGCGGGCCGTGGCGTCGGTGCCCGTGAGGGGCGCGCGAGGGGGGCGCGGCCGGGGGCAGGAGGGCGGCGCGCTAGAGCAGCCGACGCAAGCTTGGCGGCGGCGGCGGAATTTAGGCGGGGCGACGGGTTTTGCGAGCGCGGGACGTCGATGAATGTGGATAGGGGAGGAAGATGGGTTCACCTGTAAGCAGTGCTCGGCGCCGATGATGTTGGTGCCGAGGTGGGCGCCAAGACTATGGCGCCGAGTTTGCCACGTCAGCCTCAGCACTGACATGGCATGGAGATCTCAGCGCTAAATGTATTGGTGCCGAGTAGTGTAAGCTCGGCGCCATCACTATTGACGCCGAGCTTGGGGTCTATTCCTACAATTCAAACCGCCAAAGGCCTATTTGTGAGATTCTTTCCAATTTTAGGCTAAAAAGCAAAAAAATTGGCTTCTCCGTTTGGGAGCACGAGCCAAAGGCCGTCGCTTGGCAAGGCGCCGGGGCACCCATCTGCGAGCCGACGCAGGGTGTTTTGTGCAAAATATACTGGACATAGACGGGTCTCCGCAACGTGTTGTACATGTATACGGTCCCATTGTCTATAGAGAGGTTGTGACTGAAGAACTCCAACTAGGATATAGATTAGCAGTTAATTAAGGGTGGTAAATGGGTCTATATGGGTCCTACCTATAGCTTATATTATTTTAATAAACAATAAATAAAAATTCAGTCCACCCTAAATAGAATCTGAGGGTTTCTTAGTAAGGCCCTGATAAGAAGAATATAGGCTTAATATCAATTATATTGTTAATAGAGATGGATTCAGGACGGGGCTGCATCTCAGACTGAGCTACTTATTCAAACCCAAAACAATCTGATCTTTTTTGACTCTTTTTAATTAAGATTATAGTTTTTAGACTAAACACCACATACGTTAAAAGGCTATATAGGCTCGAGACTATAGCCCGGGTCATAGATTCGTCCCTGATGTTGATAGGAAGATGACAATCGATCAAAAATATTAGTGATATCTAGTTACATAATCTAGGATTGATGCACGCAGTTTCTGTAACAAGGAGCATCAAGTAAAGGATAAAATATCAATGATCGCCTAGATAGACTGGCCTAATCGGCCCAGGTAACCTTTATAAGCGCAGGAGCACACATTATATATTGGTGTTGTCGATAATTAGTACATATCCTGACCGTAGTATCGTGTATATATCACTACGCGAAAACCCAAATTTGCCAAGTGCCCACGTGTCTGCCGAGAGCTTTTTATCGGGTACTCGACAAACAATGTTTTTGTCGAGTGGGCATTTAGAAAAAAACACTGGACAAAGTAGCTCGTTTGTCGAGTGCATACATTCGACAAACAAATACACTCAGCAAAGAAAGTAGTTTGTCGCGTGTCCCGCTAAAGCACTCGGCAAATAACTAATTTTATCGAGTGTCAGTGAGAGACACTCGACAAAACCTTAATGGTCATCACCTCGTCATCTAAACTATCATTTCCTTGACCAGTTTGCCGAGTGCCCCTTCAAGGCACTCGGCAAAATAGCCTCTTTGTCGAGTGCATCACCCCGGCACTCGGCAAAATGGCATCTTTGCCGAGTGTTTTTCTCGACACTCAACAGACTTTTGAAATTTTTCTCCTCTGCACTCCAAACTTTCTCTACTCTTTAAATACAACATGTGGTCCTTAATTTTAAATTCTGGTATTTTATCGATCGATTTTGGCTATATTTCATTTATTTATTATAGTTAAAGGAATTTTCTGCCAAGTGTCGAATTTGAACTGCAAGTGATTCAAATAATGGAATAAAATATGTGAAAAAATAATATTCATGTTATTTAGTACAGTTTGAGGCATTATCCAGAAATGAAAAGAAATTTTGAAATTTTTCTTCATGATACACGATCACGAACATGGACCGAATGGTTTTAAAAATTGTAAAAATAGCAAACAAAGTCTAAAAAACATGAAATTTGTTAGGATGTCATGATATCATATGTTGAGGCCGTGGTAAAAAAATGAGAAGGTTTCGAGTATTTTTTCACATACGACGCTCACAAACCGAAGCTTCTCCAAAGAAGATTGGAAGTGTTGAGAAGGATCGGTAGGATTTGGAGACAAAGTGACAGCCGAATTGGGATTTGACATCAAAATTTTTTCTATAGGCAATAGTTAGCATAGATTGGTTTATATAAAATTTTGGTAATTTTTCGGATCTGTTTGATATTTTTTAAATTATTAGTTGCATGAAATATAGAGTTTTTCCGAGCGTAGCACTCGGCAAAAAATAACACACGGCAAATTTTTAAAAAAGTATATTTTAAATTTCATACTTGCAGAAAATAAAAAAACACTTTGTTGAGTGCCCTTGATCTAACACTTGACAAAGACTGTCTTTGTCGAGTGCTCGTGATCTGGCATTCGACAAAAGCTGTCTTTGTCGAGTGTCAGATCACGGGCACTCGGCAAAGAGTGTTTTAATATCCTCTAGCCCATCTTGGCGCCACTCGAAACAAAACACAAAACATCTCGCCACTGTCACTCGACACATCTCGCCACGCCACCGCACCGGCCCCGCCGCGGCCTCCCCGTCGCCACCTCGCCATCACCGCCCCACCGCCGCCGCCCCTTCCCCTCCATGGCGCCCCTCTCCCCCCGCCGCCCCTCCCACCGTCGTCCCCTCGGCCGCCGCGCTCCTCCGCGGCCCCTACCACCGGCCCCGCCACCGCCCTCCTTAGCGCCCCTTGCCGTCGCCCCCACCGTGCCCCCGTCGTGGCCCCCCGCCGCTGCCTCCCCATTGCCCCCGCCGACGCCGCCCTCGGGTAATTTTTTTATCCATTGCATGATGTCTATTGATTTCAAACCATTGTTTAGGTAATGAGATTTCCATTGAGATGTATGTACTTGTTCCTATAATAAACTAATGATTTATCTAAAAATATAGGATGAACACATTATGCATGTATATACAGTCTTTTTAGATTGCATGGCAGTGGATAACATCTTGTGGTTTCTCAGTTAATTCACTATTATGGAAATTTATGAGTTCGATAGAATTGATATAATAATAGTGTCGTGTGTATATAGATTATTAATTGTTAGTATTTTTTAGTGACTACAAATGAATGAATATGTACAGGGTTAATTAGAAATGCAAGTTATGCATGTATATATATTGTCTCCATATATTGATTGATCACCACATGTTGATCATGTAGGGGTTGACGCAAGGCTAGTGCTGGCAGGGGTCGAGGAAGGCTACCCTCCCCTGTAGCTTTCTCTGGTGATGAGGAGGAATGGGTACAGGAGGAGGCTAGGGGTTCTGCTTCCTCTGGTGAGGAGGAGTAGGAGGAGGTTGGGGGTTCTGCCTTCGTTGGGGGTTCTTCTTCGGCTGGGGGATCTGCATCCTCTGGTGCGTCGACTATTTGGTTGCGAGGTCCCTCGACCCTCCCACAACGACCGATACCTGTTTGGATTATGGACTTACGTTGTGATTAATGTATTATGGACTATGTATTGTGAACTATGTTTATGTATTGTGGATTGTGGATTGTGATTGTGGATTGTGGATTATAGTTGTGTATTTGATTGTGGTTTATGGATTGTGATTATGGTATAAATATGTGATGCTGTGATGTATATTTTGAAATATTATGAAATATGTCACCGAACAAATTAAAAAGAAAAAATAGTCACTTTGCCGAGTGTTATAGTTGGTAAAGAGGTCCTTTGCCGAGTGTTTTGGCCTAAACACTCGGCAAAATGACCAAACTGGAGGTCCTGGCATTAATTTTTGCCGAGTGACAAATCTTTGCCGAGTGTTTTCTCAAAAGCACTCAGCAAAGAGTGTACCTTTGACGAGTGCTTTTGCAAAAGCACTCGGCAAAACAACCCATATTTGCTGAGTGCGACACTCAGCGAAGTTGCCCACTTCGTGAGTGCCAGGCTTCGCCGAATGCAGCACTTGGCGAAGTGGGCAACTTCGCCGATGAAGCCTGGCACTCGACGAAGAGCACCGTTACCGTTTTTCCGTCTACCCCCACCCTTTTTTGCCGAGTGCCGGTCCAACACTCGACAAAGTCTTTGCCGAGTGCCTGAGAGAAAACACTCGTCAAAGAGCTCTTCGCCGAGAGAAAGTACGTTGTGTGAGCCATGCCGAGTGTTACACTCGACGAAGTTTTCGCCGAGTATATTTTGGTCTTTGTTGAATGTCACAGGCACTCGGCAACCTTGGGCTTTCCGGTAGTGTATACATAGGTTGTTTGTTTCAAGGGTAGGCTTCGTTTGCCCCTTTTATGTACGCATGCATAGAGACAAAGGGAAATTTTTATATAGATACGGATCCCACTCGGTACATCTTCCTATATATGTATATAGATGTATACGAATCCCACTTAGTCTGAATATGACATAAAGACTTTATACTTATAAAGTTTTTATACCGAGTATTTGTGTGTATAAAGCTTTTGTATGTACAAGCTTTTTATACTACGTATTTATATCTATGAAGTTTGTATATTTTATATTTCTATATGTAAAAGTACTATACTGAATGTTTGTTAGTATAGAGCTTACGGTGGCCAACGTGGAACACAATTTTAAGGGGTGCCGATATATAAAGGAAATATATAACATAAAAAGGCTAAAAGTAAAACGTATATAAAATTTACATAACTATACATGCGTTAGTGTCTCGTTGTAACTAAAAAACATTGATCGTCGTTCATTTTGTTTATCTGTATCTTTCATGTAGCAAGCATTTTAGCTATCAAGCTGAAAAATACATATTAGAATTAGTGTGTTTGGTGAGCCGTAGGAGTTGCTTAGGCCCACCTTGTCTCCTGCTGGGATCGCCAGTGAGAGTTTATACGTTCAAAGTATATTAGAATTAGTGTCGTTCGAATGTTTTACGTGTCAAACCCCCCCACACACACACACACACACACACACACACACACACATATATATATATAAGCAGTGGCAAATCCAGAAATTTTTAGTAGACTGGGTGAATCCGTAAGTGCTTACAGCCGAGGAGATTAATAGACAGACGAGGAACGACAACTTATATTGACGACCAGTAGTAACCCGCACCGCACACATGAGCAGAAGAGAGACCCAGAACGAGCTATACACGAGTACAAAAAATTAAGTGAATGGGACAGGACAACAGATTGGGTCATCGGCGAGAGCAGCTGTCGCACGGTCAGCGCCTGGACAAAATCACACGGCGTCAACAGTGGCTCTCGTTGCTCGGATCGGGCAGCGAGGGACAGACGGTGCCCCCGCGTGCAGGCTCGAGCGGTTCACACACAAACACAAGCATAGCTGCATGAGTGAGCTGCTACATACAGTCGTGTCTGCCTCTCGTGCTACGCACGTGTCCCGGCTGCTACTGCCACATACGATGCAAGTATGTGCACAAGCTACTCCCTCTGGCACTGTATGAGGTAGACTCATCTGATCGATATTATTTAGAGATATACGGATTAAATTGCAGATATCTCAACTGTTTTTCGTTAATTTGCCATCGACTTAGCTATGTTACTAATCATACCCCTGTAGCAGCAGAGGCGAGCTGCAGTAGCCGCATGGTAGCAGCAGCAGGTAGGCGTGCGGTGGAGCCCAGGCAAGGACCTAGGGTCGCCGGGCTCTGAACCTGCCACTGTATAAAAGTATAAGATATATATGGAGTGGAAGCTTTAGTCAAAGACCCTAACCGACTATCGATCTTAATAGGATCATCTCGTCAGGACTTGGTAGCGAGCGTTGTCGTGGTCGTCAACTGTCGGCTTGTATTGACTTATGGCTGCTTGTTCTCTCCTAGCCTTAGGACCTCCGTATCTATACGTGTAACCTCCTTATATCCTCGTAGGACTACAGAAGCTTTAATTTGTATTTCAAGGTCTGTCCAAGAAGATCTACTACAGAAAGCCACAACTGTCCCGGTTCGTAACCCAGAGTAGTCCCGGTTGTCAAACCGGGACTACGAATCCGGGACTAGAGATCGCCATCTCTAGTCCCGGTTAAAATAACCGGGACTAAAGATGCATCTTTAGTCCCGGTTGATGGCTTCAACCGAGACAAAGTTTCATCCATCCCAAAGCAGTCGAGCCCACTTCGAACCACGCCGATGGGTCCTCCTGAGCTGGAATCTCCAGAGATTTAATGAGCTCATCAACCAATTCACAGACCTCAACGGCTGGTACTTGACATCGCCATGGTTGTAGCTGTTTCGGCTCCCGATGGTCCACATTACGAGACTGCAATTGCCGCCTCCCGTTTGCTCATGATATCGCATCCAACACGTCCCGCGACCATGTAGCCGGGTTTAACCGTGGCATCTTGAGATCAAAAAGATCCTGAGCCGCACTCCAAAACAATTTTGCATGCTCACACTCGACTAATGCATGAAACAAAGTTTCATTGTCATTGCCACAGAGAGGACAATTACTTATTTCTTTCATATGGCTTCGCGGAGTTCAGCAGGCTCAAAGAAAACGAGCCGTGCAAGGACGCGGGATATAGCAAGTAAGCTGCAAGGTTTTCCCTTTAGGACCGGCTACAACAAGCTCGCGACTCTAATAGAAACAAAGGGTCAGCTCTCTGCTCTATTTGCTTGCAATGCGTTGCCTATCAAAGTTCGGCGAACGCTTCCACCCCCTCTTGCCCTTGTTACGCAACACGCCAACAAAGAACCTTGGTTCCGTTGCGCCCGTATTCCGAGGCGACCATTTTGCGCGGTTCGACCCATTTCCCGATCCGAAAATCCGATAACGTACCTATATGAGTGGGATGGATGGTAAATCATTTGCAGTCTTTTCGGTAGGACCTAGACACGGAGGTTCGGGAAGTAGCGCATGACAGCATTCACTGGTGAAAGGACGCGGCAGCGAGAGCATCATAGTTGACATGGTCGGAGCTACGTCCCCATATCCGTCTCTACTCTTTCTGTAATTGACTCCCTCCCGCTCCCCTTTTTCTTTGAAATGGTTGAGGGATATGAATCTGGATCCCGATCTTGTCTCACGGACTATCCCGTAGTGGTTCGTGACCGTCAATTGGATCTATTTCTTTCACATGGTCAACTGGCATTGGTTTAACTAAGCGGCTGGCTGCTATTGATTGATATCGAGCCCGAGCCTTTGCCCCTTTTTGCATGGTCAACGAGTTATGGTCTACCTCCTATCGGCTACCGAAGCCCAAGTATCAAACTACGAAAGCGGAGGTTCAAATACCTCGGTACACGCTTGATGGTGCCGCGGATCGACTACTTGGTGCGGGGGTTTCGTATCAATCCATGGGGGCTTTAGTCATAGCCCCCGCCTCGCTTTGTTCCCGCTCTAGGCTTAGACCATCCTTCGTCGGTGCTTCCTGCGCTTCGATTATGGAGCCGTACGACCTTGGGTCAACGAATGAAATGAAACAACCGCCTCTCCCGTCCATCAAAAAGTGTTATTTCCTCCAGCTCCCGACTCCGCTTCCCCCTCCAATGCCGGTAGATTAATTCATTGACAAAACCCATTGATTCAAAGCAAGAAAACGGATGCGCGTGCTAACGCTTTCGCGCTAGTGCGCTCAATCCGTTGCTTGTTTGGAACAAGAGTTTTCATAAAATGGTTCTTTTATGCAATTATGAACGGGCAGGCCTCTTGTGGATTCCTCCAACTCCATGAATGAAGGGGGGAGTATGAGGAAGGCCGATTTTATTTCTATATGAAGATGAAAAAAGGATCAGGGTCAAACATTTCTTACTTTTGTTGAGTATGACTGAATGAGGAAGAGCTCCTGGGTCATTCTATGATATAGGTAGGTAGGTATGAGTTTTATGGGTAATGATTTTTTCACAGTAGTATATATTTTGTATATCGAAGTCCTAGATAAGAAAGTAGAGTAGGCACGGATCCTTCACAAAAGGCGAAATGTATATGAAAAAGATTGATTGAACTTTCCGACGGACTCATGGAATGAGTAAACGATTGAATGGGATTCGTTTGGGCAACGAAATCAAGTGCTGGTCCCCTTTTCTCTCTTATTGAATTAACTAATTCATTTCCTTTTGACTTTTGTTGGATTTTTGGATATTTTTTTGTGTTGATTTGGCATTATTCAACAAGAATAAAAGCAAAATTTCGATAAATTCCTTTTTTAATTATGAGAACCAATCCTACTACTTCTCGTCCGGGTTTCTACAATTGAAGAAAAAGTACGGGCGTATCGATCAAATTATTGGACCCGTGCTGGATGCCACTTTTCCCCGGGCAAGTTACCTTATATTTATAACGCTTTGGTAGTCGAGACACCGACGGTAAGCAAATTAATGTGACTTGTGAGGTACAACAATTATTAGGAAATAATCGAGTTAGATACGAAATTATCCATCTTTGAAACGGTATTAAGGTGGTCGATCTTTTAGCTCCTTATCGGCGTGGAGGAAAAATCGGACTATTTGGGGAGCTGGAGTAGGTAAAACAATACTCATCATGGAATTAATCAACAATATTGCTAAAGCTCATGGAGGCGTATCCGTATTTGGCGGGTAGGGAACGGACTCGTGAAGGAAATGATCTTTATATGGAAATGAAGGAGTAATTAATGAAAAAATCTTGAGGAATCAAAGGTAGCTCTAGTCTATGGCCAAATCAATGAACCGCCAGGAGCTCGTATGAGAGTTGGTTTGACTGCCCTAACTATGGCAGAATATTTCCGAGATGTTAATAAGCAAGACGTGCTTCTATTCATCGATAATATCTTTCGTTTTGTTCAAGCAGGATCGGGGTATTTGCCTTATTAGGGAGAATGCCCTGCGAGTGGGTTATCAACCTACTCTTAGTACAGAAATGGGTTCTTTGCAAGAAAGAATTACTTCTACTAAAAAGGGATCTATAACTTCGATCCAAGCGGTTTATGTACGCGGACGATTTGACCGACTCGCTCTCTGCCACAACATTTGCACATTTGGATGCTACTACCGTACTTTCCGGAGGATTAGCTTCCAAGGGTATTTATCCTAGATCCTTTAGATTCAACCTCAACTATGTTACAACCTCGGATCGTTGGCAACGAACATTATGAAAGCTGCGCAAAGAGTTAAGCAAACTTTACAACGTTACAAAGAACTTAGGACATTATAGCAATTCTTGGGTTGGATGAATTATCGAGGAGGATCGTTTAAGCGTAGCAAGAGCACGCAAAATTGAGCGCTTCTTATCACAACCGTTCTTTGTGGCGAAGTTTTTACCGGTTCTCCAGGAAAGTATGTTGGTCTTGCGAAACAATTAGGGGATTTCAACTAATCCTTTCCGGAGAATTAGACGGCCTACCCGAACAGGCTTTTTATTTGGTGGGTAACATCGATGAAGCTAGCACGAAAGCTATAAACTTAGAAGAGGAAAACAAATTGAAGAAATGAAATTAAATCTTTATGTACTGACTCCTAAGCGAATTATTTGGGATTGTGAAGTGAAAGAAATCATTTTTTCTACTAATAGTGGCCAAATTGGCGTATTACCAAACCACGCCCCCATTAACACAGCTGTAGATATGGGTCCCTTGAGAATACGCCTCCTCAACGATCAATGGTTAACGGCGGTTACGTGGAGCGGTTTTGGCGAGAATAGTTAATAATGAGATCATCATTTTAGGAAATGATGCGGAACGGGTAGTGACATTGATCCGGAAGAAGCTCAACGGGCACTTGAAATAGCCGAAGCTAACGTGAGTAGAGCTGAGGGTACGAAAGAATTGGTTGAAGCGAAGCTAGCTCTCGAGACGAGCTGGGATACGAGTCGAGGCTGTTAATTGGATTCCCCATCTAATTGAAGACAACCCAACGGTTTAGTTGATACAAAGAAAAAGGGTCGAAAAAGTTATTAGATAGCGAAGCGAAGTAAGTCCAATGCTATCTAGTAATTTTTCTACCTACTATTGATTTGAACCAATGACTCCCGCCGTATGAAAGCAATACTCTAACCACTGAGTTAAGTAGGCAATTTATCACCACAAAGGAAGACCCTTTACTTCGATCGATTATAGATCGAATCCTTTTATAAGCAATACCGCTTCGTTATTGGTATGTTATATAGTAAACAGATCAAAGGATATCCTCTACCATTAGAGAATATTCATCTTGACAAGAAATTATATATATTAAGATATCTCGACAAGGGCTATAGCTCGTTCGGTAGAGCAACTCGTTTACACGTGCGCCAATGCTTTTCAAGGGAGCTTATTATGCAATGAACATAATGGATCTTATTGCAAAATCAATGTCTTACTTCATGGATTCGAGAGAATAGGAGAACAGAGCGACAAATAGTTGGTTCGATCCGATTCGGTGCCTAATCAAATAGAACCCTTATTGATTTGCTAGTTTCAAAGGTAAATATCCAGCCCACTAAATGCTAGGCGTAATGAGGACCTCCAAAAAAATTCTTTTCGTTCTATGAACTTTAAGGTGTATGAAGTCTCATATTCCACTCTTGCAGCGAACGATAGAGACTCCATTTAACTTAGGTTGATTTAATTTAGGCCGGAGGCAGACCTAAGTCAAGGTAATCCTTCTTTGAAACACTTTGGTATTGCTCCTGCATCATTCTTGCTAAGGGCATCCAAGGAACTAATCAAAGGTTACGAAAGAGAAGGCTTGAAAAGGAGCTTACTTTTCCGCTAATGCTACTTCCGCTATCTCGTAAGGAGGATACGACTCATAAACCTCCCTTGGTATTTGGGTAGGGGAAAGAGAATTAATTAGGCGAGTGAGGAATGTATACAACTACTGCTCAAAAGGCAATAAGAAGCACGCACTCCTACTAGACATGGAAGGAGTAAACCTCAAATATGCTTTCTTCCCTTAGGTATGTTTCTAGATTCTAGTCCGAAGTCGGTCGTTGATAGATTTCTTTCTTTTGCTTGCTCTTCGTTACTTTCCCTTCCTATATTTGGAAATCGATGTAAAGACAAGAAGAAAGTGGTTGAGACAGAGGATTCTTGGTAGTTTATTGGCTCTAAGTACAATGGGTACGTAAGTTATGTGTTTTGTTTCATGCTCCTTGGTGATTTTTCATCAATATGATTTATTGCCCGTCGAGAACTAACTCTTAGTAGGTACTCAACGTTGAAGCCACTAACCTCTCTCTGTATTTAAAAAATAGACTCAACTACTTGCTTCTCAAACCGTTGTTGTTGTAATTGTTTTTGAGCTTGAAACTCTTCACTCTGTTGTTGCATCCGTTCGGCTAGATCTGTTTGGATCTTATCCATGGATTCTCTCATAGCTCTAACTTGCTCCTCAAGTTGTCTAGATCGGGTCCGAGTTCCTTCGTTTGCCATGATCGAGCTCGATAGTCCGGTTGAGCAAAGGCCCATGCCAATGCCATAGTTGTGACGAAAGTACTAAAACAAGTCACGATGCTTTTAGATAACCGACATACCAAAAGAGAAATAAATAATTCAACAAAGAAAGAAAAACTGTTCAAGTAATTGAATAAATTACCGAAGCTTGGATTTCTGCTCAGGCTTTCTTAACGGGTTCTCCTAATGGGCAATACTCATCGCTCCGCGCCTTGGCGGCCTCTTCCTATTATTCACGAAACACAAAACCACCACCGGGAAGAAAAATAACCTTTTTACAATCAACCCTAAACGACCATCTCCCCATACCCATCCTCATTGTTCCGTATGATCCAACAAAATAGAACAATCTCCCTCTGGATGAAGCCAAGGGTCTCGGACAAGAGTAGTATACGTGGCTTCATCGAAAACTATCGGCCAAAATCCAAATAAAATGCATCATAGACCCAGTATCATCCTTCACTGGGAACTACAAAAGCAACATCCAACTTCAACTGGCGGCCTCTGCACACGAACCCCGATATATCGAAAAGAACAAGTGTAAGCTTTGCTGCCCGACAGTATGGAGTACTGACCTCTTTCCTCCTCCCTTTTCTGCTCACTCGTAGGGGTCCAGACCCCTACAAAGGGGGAGGGAGTCGCGAACATCTCAGCCATTGGCGGGAATTTCGCCCGCATCCGATCCCCAATTCTTGTTCACCCGGATGATCGTGTTGGGTAAATTGTGACCTCGTACGATCGTATCGGGTGAGCAACGCCGCTTCGTCACGATCGACTTATGGGCTAACAGGTCACACTTTGGCCAAGTATCCTACAAAGAGACTCCGAGAGCCAAAAGTATTAAAGGAATGGCCATAGGAATGGGCGCATCATGACATCGTAATCTGTCTCGCCCGAATGAATTAGTTGGTACTAGAAATGTTAGAAATAGTAAACGAAAGGAGTAATAAGAAGTGAAAAGGACAGAGACACTTCCCAACCGAAAGCAAAGTTCCCACGATGGTATACTTTGTGTAAGCGAGCTCTAAGATCACATCTTTAGAATAAAATCCAGTTAGAAAAGGAAATCCAATAAGAGATAAGCTGCCCATGAGCATCATGGCATAGGTCAAAGGAAAGGAGGAGGCAAGCCCCCATCTTCCGCATATCTTGCTCATCCGACATGGCATGAATCACCGAACCCGCACTCGGGAAGAGTAATGCTTTGAAAAACGCGTGATTCATTAAGTGAAATACGCTAACCGAATAGTTAGAGATGCCGCAAGCAAAGATCATATAGCCTAATTGACTGCAAGTTGAATAAGCTATGACCCTCTTTAGATCGTTCGTAATATTCCAGTGGTTGCCGCAAGGAATGACGTCATAGCTCCTGCAAAAGTAATAACAATCAAAGCCGTAGGTGAGTATTCAAATAAAGGGGAGCACCTTGCTATCATGAAAACGCCGCAGTGACCATAGTAGTTGCATGAATCAAAGCAGAATCGGAGTGGGACCCTCCATTGCATCGGGTAACCAAGTATGCAATCCTATCTCGTGCGGATTTCCCAACAGCACCAATAAAAAGTAAAATACAAATCAGAGTTATGGCATTCAATCTCATATTGCAAAAATCCATTCATTTCTGGGAGCACTAGCACAAGCAAAAATGGTGGAAAAGTCTACTGTTTGAAAGAGAGTAAAACAACCAAAAATCCCAAGAGCTAATCCAAAATCACCTACTCGATTGACAAGCATAGCTTTTATAGCTGCTTTATCCGCCTGAAGTCGTGTAAACCAGAAATGAATTAACAAATATGAAGCAAGACCTACTCCCTCCCATCCCGGAATAATTGGAGAAAGTTATCTTCAGTCACCAACATTAGCATAAAAAAGTAAAAATGGATAAATAACACATAAATCGAGGGCTATGCGGATCCTCGGACATATATGAAATGGAATAAAGATGGACCAAGCTACTTATGAATGCCACAATTAACATTACTACGGTCGGGCTATCGAACACGGAGTCAAAAGTGAATTACGAGTCGACCAATCTGCGAATCGAGCGAGCTCCCCTTGCAATGATGTTGTGGTGAACCTCTCATTCGTCTTCGTGCTCTCCGAACCGTGCGGGAAGGTTTCCCATCACACGGCTCACCAACTTGAGGAACCTTATGTAAGAACAGGCCTGGCAAAAGAAGTACGGTCTCGCTTTCCTTTGCCACTCAAGTGTACGGCATCTGCCGTGCTTAGGCCCCTTCCCCTTCCCTAATCCAAAAATGAGTCCACCGCCTGCCTGGCACTGTATGGGTATAGGTATGGCGTGCAGGCCAGCCCCCCTTGGATTTTAGGTTCTTAACTACCGAAGCGAAGACAATTGCCGCCTCCCGTTTGCTCATGATATCTGCATCCAACACGTCCCGCGACCATGTAGCTGGGTTTAACCGTGGCATCTTGAGATCAAAAAGATCCTGAGCCGCACTCCAAAACAATTTTGCATGCTCACACTCGACTAATGCATGAAACAAAGTTTCATTGTCATTGCCACAGAGAGGACAATTACTTATTTCTTTCATATGGCTTCTGCGGAGTTCAGCGCACGGGGTAGCAAATTTTTCACCACCCGCCACCGAACACTCTTATCTTAGGCATTACCGGAGTCTCCACAGTGCTTTCCGGTAGCCTCGTCACCCGTGGACGATCCCGTAGCAGTTCGAGCCAGCCGCGCTGAATGAGTTCCCCGTACGCGAGATCTCACCGTAAATATGCCCGTTCGTCCCATGCCCAAGCCCAAAAATCATCTTGCTCGTTCTCGGCCTTGGCATGTTCGAATAGCACCGCATCCAACGGAAAGAAAATCCGCTGCACCTTCTCCACATCCCATTGGTTTGTATTCGCAACATGAGATCGGCAACTAAGCGACTGGATCATCGGTCATTCTCCCTAACGGCTTCATGTTCGTAGTCCATCTATCCACCGATCATGCCATATTTCAGTGGTACGACCATCTCCGATCCTACGGATCAGTCCCATTCTTAGTACCTCTCTTCCTTTGATGATCCAAGTAGACGAGGCACCTCGAGGGCAATTAGCGAGATAGAATATCTCCTCCTTTGCTGTATCTCCCCAGCAAAACACGTGCACAAAGACTATCGGGCTGTCCAAGAATCACCAAGCTTGTTTGGCCAGCATGGCATCGTTGAAACTCTCAAGATCCCGAAAACCAAGTCCTCCTTTTTCATTAAAGAAGCAAATAAATGACTTGGGGGTTGTGTGTTGATTTTCTTTTGAACACATACTTGAATTGCTCCTTGCTACCTAATAAGAGTTCAAAAGAAAGGAAGGCCCTATTCCGGTCAAAAGTACTCTTTACGCTCACGAGCATCCTATGAGGATCCCCCGGTTCGACTATGATTCACTAGGCGAAGATCCAATATAATCTGGTTCAAGTTTTCCTTTTCTATCGGGCCATAGATCACCTTCCTTTTTTCCATTTTGTTTAACTTGATCACGCAACATTTCTTTCTGCTTTGACCCAATTGATGACTTTGTCAAACTCCGTAGGTAGGGAGGAGTGGTCTTTCAGGATTGGTCCTTGTGTTTCACTACTGTACACGGATGGACCTCCTCTTTTTATGCATCTTTTGATTTAGCTTTTTCGATACCTCATTCACTTCAAGGGCACCCCATTGCAACTAATGAATAATGAATTTGCTGTCTTCTATCCGGGCCGACACCGGATTCACCACAACCCTTTGTTGTATTCTTGAAGTCAATCCATAGTCATGAGTTCGATTAAAGAAAGAAAGCCATACATACATAGAGACATACATACATCGGTGGGGCTGAGAAGCAAACAGTTCCCCCGCCACTCCATGCTATATTTCTGCCTTGACCCTATCAAGCAAGAGAAGAGGGTTGGGGTGTCTTGTGATGGTCTTACCGATATAGAGCCCTTCCCTCATTGAAAAGAAAGATGCCCTCACCCGATAGTTCTTCTTGCTTTAGCTTGGATACCGGATAAGTTGATCGATTCAAGATATCTTAGAACACAGCACATTCGGTGCATAGGCCGGCCATCATCTCTCTCCGCATTTCGAAAAAAGTCTTTCAGTCATCGTCCCATCATAGATACATACTCCTCGCTTCATCCATCAATCTTTCTCTTTACTACTTACGATTACGAGTTTTTGAGTATTGATAAAATATACTAAAGAATCGTCACCCTCTTTATTTCATAGGAAGGCCGAGGCCCTTTTCGTAACCCGCCCATGATAGCTGGATCCCGATGACCTAACCCGAAGCTCAAGGTCCAACGACCCACACAAAGTGGCTGATCAAAACGCGGAGTGGCCGTCTCTTGAAAAGAGGCTAACTTTTTCCCTATATCTAGAATGGAAAGAACAACTACTTTAGAGACAAGCAATGACTGGACTCTTAGGCTCAACGGAAGGGGAGTAGAGGTGGAAGCACTCACCACCATAAATAGGCATGAATATGGAACAAAGAAATGTCAATGCTATCGGTTTGTTTTTTCTCATGATTCGGTTTCTCTTGGATTTCGTGTTTCTTTTCCACACAGTTTGGTGGATCTCAAAGTTGGATAAGGAAAGGATTGGTTCGATTCTTTTCCCGAAAGAGGACAGGTTTTATCCGATCTATGGATTTCGGCGGACTTCAGGTTTGTTCCTCTTCCGGGCACTTTGTCATTCAAAGATATGGTAACCGAACACTGTTGTTAGAAAAACCTTGCGTCATCCTTCGGTAGAGCAAAGCAAGGACACAGGGCACAAAGCATTTCCCGACCACGGATAGGTACCATGTGTTACCATTCATTTGTCACTTATTTGATTCTAATAAGAGGAAGAGTGTTCGTTCCAGGCTAACGAAAGATCTTAGAGGGACTCTTACCTCTACAAGAGCTTTTACACAAGTTATTGACATATAGGAATTCGACTACCTCATCACCGTGTGAAGGAAAAGGTTCAGAAGCTTGTGATGCTCGGGATGGACTCGACTCCATATGCGCGAAAGAACTGAGATCTTCAACGAAAGCCCCCAATTTCATCGACCCTTACTTAATGACTGGTGATGGCGATTTATGCTTTTATTGCCTCCCGGACTTATCATTCTTACTTAAGCTTAAGATCGGGACGAATAGTTGGGCACCGGCATTCTCACAGGCTATTGTAAGAGGAGAGAATCACACCTTTGATAAAAACAGTCTTTAAAAGGAAAAATACCCTCCTATGATTGGCTTTACCTTTTAGAAAGAATCCTCCTAGGGTTGCCGAATCTGTATAAAACTAGTGTGCGGGAAAAGCATATAAAGCCTTGGTTTCCCGTAGTGAGACGCTTCCGTTGGAGAAATAAACCCTTGCCACTAGTATAACAAGGTGTCCTTGTTCGGATGGCGGGTCGATAGGGCCCATAATGTCGTGTCCCACATCTCAAACAGGATGCTGGGTTAAGTAAGAGGATTTTCATTTTGGTGGATGAAGTAACCACTTGGTACAAGTTCATTTTATTGGCACATTCAATGCAGTCCTACCTCATTCTATTTAATTCTGTTTCAACTTAGGTCCTTTCTTGGTGAGCTCCACATACATATACCGTAGTGGACTTAATCCCGATATGTTTTGCTTCGCACAATAAGAAACTTCGCAACCGTTAGACCTCTATAGAGTGTGGCATTAGCTAACACAAATCAAAGAGCTATTCATAGCGTGAGTTGTTCCTAAATAATCTTCACTTTGCATCATCATGGATGTAACTACTCTTTACTTATTTAACCCACCACTAAACGAAAAGCTAGCAACAAAGCGGAGTCCCGTGGTCTAGCCCTTCGAAGAGTAAGCCACTCTGTAAAGAACCCCCATACTCTAAATGAACTTGGTTAGGGCTTTGAACGTAAGGGCGAGTGATTTTTCCGCTACGTGGATAATTTGAATGCTTGAAAGGTTGTGAATAATGTGTCTTACGTTAGATATTGCCATTAGTATTGCCAAAAGTACTCTTTCATATCGACAGTCCACCCCTAATGCCTTACTTAAGTAAGCACTATCTTTCCGGAGTAAACACGGCGCCAACTTATGAATAAGTAAAGTCAAATAGTCAAGTATTTTCTAGTTGGTAAATTTATATAATGAAAAGCTCTAAATATTTCAAATTCGACCAACTTTTCTCTAACAAGGAGCTTCGGCAAAGATGCTTCGATACTAGGAAGGCACAAGGTCTCGTCCCCTTCACCCGCACACCGGAGCGATCTCCTTTCGTTCATGAGATAAGATGAATCGCTAAGAGTGAGCTTACGCACGTAGAGGATCCGAACTCATAAGGCTCACGAGAGGACTCAATGAAGAGTGCTCTAAAAGAAACCTCCTCGCATCTAAGTTTTATAAAACTAGTGGGTGTCAAAATCCCAAATTGACAGATCTCTATCATCATGTACATGAAACATAAAAACTTAAAAAAACTACAACCCGAAAAAACAACCACTGTCAATTGAACCGTAGGCGGACCTCTTGAGCTACCCACAGCAAGTCCGGTGGCATTGTAGCCCACACTCGCCCATCCCTATGCTTAAACAACCCCCAAAAAGACCCTTATGAAAGCTGAAATCAACGGCTTGAGTCTTCTTGGAGTGCCTCTTGGCAGCCAAACTAGCTCTATTTAAATTGTAGGTCGCATGAGCCACCATAATGAGCATTTAGACTTGACCAAAGCTGCGAAAGCATACGGACATTAGAAGCTCAAATAAAGCAGACTCAAGCTGGACAGTACTGCACATGACATACGGCTTAGAGCAGTGCGTTGCCTTCTTTCTTTGTTCACCTACATTTTCTTGTTCTTTATTGAATTGGATTTGATCGAGGACAAGACGCGCTGCTAGTGCTAGTTTCGAAGCTTCTGTCTCTTCTAGAGGAAAGCAAAGCTGGTAAGAAGAGCTCCTATTTTCATACTCTAAGCTTGGATAATCCGCATCAAGAAGATTCGAACCCCTGCTAGCACTTGCGTAAGACAACCAGATCAATCCGGAGTTTAGTAGAACGCGCTGTCTCGTCTTTCTTTCTTTTGGCTTTCAATTCACCCTCTGCCTAGCCTCAGCCTAGAAAAGGATAAGGAAGCTCCCCTTTTCGGAAAGGCAAGAAAGTGAAAGCACTTCGGTCTTTCAAGAAAAGAAGGCATTCTAGTTTTTGGTGTCTTTGAGAGGCTTTATTCTTTGAAGTGCCTAAAGTCAATAAAAGTGAAAGAAGTTTGAGGGTCGAGAAAAGTCGTCTTCAACGCTCTCGAAATGACATAGATAGAGACGGAATGGAATCCACCACATAGTAACGAGGCCGATACTGTAGTAGTCGCTCCCTGCTATGATCCCTCCCGAGAAGGGTGGAAGGACAGGGAGCACACCGACGTCAAGATCAATAGGAAGAAAAGGGAGTCTTTTTTTCCTATTCCTATTTATTAGAAGGAAATCTATGATTTCATAATATAGGGGAGTCTTTTTCTGTCTTGAGGGTTTTATTTGAAATCCAAATCGAAATGCCTCAACTTGATAAATTGACTTATTTCTCACAATTCTTACGGTTATGCCTTTTCCTCTTTAGTTTTTATATTCTCTTATTAAATAATAATAATGGAATACTTGGAATTAGAGAATTCTCAAACTACGGAACCAAGCGCTTTCGCACCGGGAACAAGATCCGTTTCAAGGACCCTAAGAATTTTGAAGATATCTCGAGAAAAGGTTTTAGCACCGGTCTCTCATATATGTACTCCAGTTTATCCGAAGTATCCCAATGGTGTAAGACCGTCGACTATTTGGGAAAAAGGAGGAAAATCACTCGATCTCAGATTTCGGAGAAATAAGTGGCTCACGAGGAATGGAGAGAGATTCTCTATTTGATCTCGAAGTCCTCATATAACACTTCTTCCAGTCGGATCACTTGTTGGAAAAAATAATGCTCACACATGTTCCACACGGGCAAGGAAGCATAATCTAATGAAAGCCGTCCGAGATTCTTTCTATAGGAACCACGAAGAGAAAGGACCCTCAAACAAAAGGTTCCTGAATAAAGAAGGATGTAAGGAAGCTGAAGCGGAAATGCAATTCTCGGGTAAGGGAAGTGGAAGGTTGACGTGAGGTGGACGGCCCTCCTGGTCTTCACCTAATTGTGGAAGAGGGTCTCTCGCGCCTTTCTTCAGCTTGCTTCTTCCTGTTCGTCCATGCGGGACGGGGCAGGCAGCCCACATACATGAAGAGAAAAAGAGGGGGTTCCTTGTACGTCGGTCGAAGAAGGCAACAAACAAGTGGAAGCAACCGATGCTTTGGACTCCTTGATGCCGATCGTGCTTGCTGTCATGCCGGCAAAAGCGGGGTTTCGGCCGGTTTTACCTACTATTGGATTTGAACCAATGACTCTCACCGTATGAAAGCGATACTCTAACCGCTGAGTCAAGTAGGTCAAGCTGAGTCAAGTCGAGAAAATCGAAAAAAGAGAAAGCCAACCAAAGCGCAACTAGAGTTCTCCGCGGGGTGGAGCGCTAAGAAAGAGAAAGCGTTATCGCTATACGAAATGAAGCGGCGGCTAGCACGCTAAGATAAACCACTTGGTTTAGGCCCCGCTTAGTGGCGTGTGATTTCAACACTATTCAAGAGGTATATGACAAAAATGGTGGGAGAGACCTCTATGTTCCTCAGCTTAAATCATTCTATGATTGTTTACAATTCTTTCATCTATTTGACATGAGGGCTAGAGGGTGGTCTTGGAGCAAGAAAAGTGTTGAGTCTAGGCGCATTATGGTACGACTGAGACTGAGTTGGGCAGGAGCAAGCGGGTTGGATTGGCCTGACTCTTCAAGACCAAAGATACTCGGCTTCCTCTTCATCAAGTCACGAAATTCGACCCTTAGTTAGCTGCACCAAAACTAGAGCAGGCCCAAGACAAGCAAGAACAGTCAGTCAGCACCGATCAGGCAGGAAGCATTTTGACGACGCTTCAATTGATCTCTTTTAACACATCCCCTTTCATCTTTCGACTTTCATTATTCTTCTTCCCCTATTCTATACTAAATAAACAATCTAATTCTAGGAAGAGTTTCGAATACTTTCACTTAAAGGAAGGGGAACAAAGCAAGGGCTTTCAATGCGCGAAATCCGTTTCGAGTTAGAGTGCGAAACTTCTTGCTGCAGCCGTTTTATTCGCTGCTTGCTACTTTCTAAAATGGAAGATGAGATGAATAGATTGAATTGATAGTCTAGTTCAATCTATAGTCTAGATTCCATTCCCTCGATCCACTCTCATTTAAATGATGGGATTGGGCCATACCAACCTTCACTTAGTCTTAATAAAAGATTGCTTCATATCTTCAAGGATTGGGTGGAGGTGGCGTAAAAGGAAGGAAAAAGGAATTTGAAATCCGTCCCTTCCCACAGAATCATCGGGCTTTACTTTCCTTACTTTCCCAACCCCGCTACGTAAAAAGAACTCTTTTGTTTTGAGACTAGCTAGTCGCTATGGTTTGTGGGAAAACTCTTCTCTCTCGGTCTCACTTCGAGGAATTTCTCTCGCGTCCCCGTAGTGATAAGAGCGCATTCTCTAACAGCTTTGAAGCCGAGGCAGCCATCCTCTTGCCAATCCTAAACAAAAGAAAGAAAAGCCCTACCCGCCTTCATTGGTTGAGTAAGGGGCATTTACCTATCAGTCCTAGTCCTAAGGCGCAATCGGAGCACTAAGCCCAATTCTGCTTTACTCCGTTAATTAGACTTCATTCTCCTAGTCCTATTCCCGATTGTTATTTCGGATTATGTGCCGGGTGGTATCTTCTTACTATTGATTCAACCTCTTCGGGCAAACGTTGTCACTTCCTTTATTTGAAAAAAAGGGGTCTAGAACTACGGTGATCGATACCTTCTTCCCTTGGTCTGGTAGGTAGGTTATGTAGGCTACAAGCTGTTCATAGGTTGTTCGATCGCAAAAGGCCAAATAATCGATTACTAGTATGCCGGATATTGCCAGAGGCCCTTCTCCCTATGTTTGACTCATCCTAGATGGGTTCACACTTGTCGATTCCGGTCAAAGAAAAAAGCTTTTTCACGGTCCCATCACACCAATCTACGCCAAGATAAGGAATGCTTGGGTTGCCGGAACAAACCCCGTGATTCAAGGTTTTGCCTAGAATTGCCTTAAAAAATGCACCCCATGAATTGATCCCTCTTTAGGGTAGTATAAGTACATCCTCGACTATAGCACGAGTAGAGTCGAGTTCTCGTACTAACCTAAGAGCAGATATGCCGAAATATTTCCACGTTCAAGCAGCTAATCGAAACGACTTCTCCGTAAAGTTTGAAGATTGGCTCGCAACGCAAGTAGCGGCAAGAAAGGAGAGCAAGACTTCCTTTTCTAAAAGAAGAAAGAACTAGACTTCTATAAGAAGATTTTGATAATCGTAGATCGTGGAATATTCATCTATCTTATTAGGTAACTACTTTTGCTGCTCTCGAAACCGAACCATCGTGAATAGAACTAGCGCTTAAGGAAGAGTAGGATCTGTTAGCAAGTCATATTCAATCACCCGGTCTTCTCCTTCCTAGCTTTTAGATAGCCCTGCTTCTTTCTTGGATTTTAATACACTTAGCCGTGTACATATCTTGGCTAAACTCGAACCTATAGTTGATTTAATACCGATGTACTCGGTAAAGAATCAAAAAGGTACTTGAAGACGACTTTGAATGGGAGGAGGTTTTCTTTTTATCTCCCCTAACCTGATTTTGATGTCTTCTTCGTTCTCAGTCCCTATGGTCCATTGTAGGATGATTTTTCTAAGGCCTTGAATTCGTTGGCAAGGTGATGGGGTCCTCTCCCGGTCTTATCGAACCAGTGACTTCTCTCCCGGGATTGAATATGTTTTGCCTTTCCCCGATGGTTCCGCATTCCAATGTGGGTAGGATTCGCCAGGATGAGCGGCTTATTTAGCCTATGCGAAGCACGAAGCATAAGAGAAGAGTGTAGCGAAGCGAGTGTAATACTTGTAGCGAATATAAGTAGTGTCAAAGCCTACACCGGCTTAGCTCGCAGATGTTTTCGGGACGAAGACGGTGATACGATACCACTCGCCGTGATGATAAGATTCACTCATAGCATAGGTGGAAGATCCATCCAATTTTCTTTATAGATTTATTTGTTCAAAGAAAAGACGCCTAAAAATCATTCGGGGCTCTTGGTATCCTTTACCACATTCACTTTCCATATTCCCTTTCTTTAGTTCGACGCTATCGTACCTCGTGGAAAAAAATTTCTATCAACGATTCCCACCCAACTCGGAATGACTCTCCCTCTCTCCCTTAACATATCGAAGGCCTCTTATCCGTCAACCGGACCTTAATAGCTCGACTTCCGAGCCTTTTTGGATGATGCGAAGGGCCAACATCGAGGATCAATTGAATAACCAACTCTCCCGCTCGCCGCTCACGCTTGAAAGCCAACAAATGCACTTGCTCATCCCAAGCATCACTTTCCACAAATAGTACCCAGCGTGTGTCCTAGCCGCCGAGGGCACTCCTCTTGAGGAGGCGCGAATCCGATCTTTCGTCGCCCATAAAAGCGGGACGGTGAATTACCGCAGAGGCAGCCCTGAATTCCATGTACGCCTATTCCACGGCCCCGGGTGAGGATTAGCTCCTATGATTTGGCGATGGTAGTAGGATTTCCTATCACATTGATAGAAGGGAAGGTCATCTACTAATAGTTAAACGGAATAAGATTAGTTACGAGGACACTGCTAACTATTAGTAAAAAAGCAATAGTTGGGCCCTAGTCGATGTGCTCTTATTTGAAATCTATAGCTTTTTGGCCGGGTAAGAAAAGGAAGTAGTAGTCTATCAGCAGTCTAATTCGTCTTCTCTAAGGTCGGCGGTGAGGCATTAAGAAAGAGCAGCAGCGGCTTTGTCAAGCGAATAAAAAGAGCTGCTCGTCAAGCAAGGGATGGGTTTGTTTGCCTGTATAGGTAGAAGCACCGTGTATTAGGTATCAAAAGAAAGGCATCTGGATAGGTATTTAATCAAATACTTCTTCCCTCATACCAATACTTATCTACTTCGCTTTATTTAATATGTTTATTGACCCGTAAATCAATGTTCTACTCTCTCATGGAAAACCTTCTTTGTAGTAATATGAAAGCTTATCGCAAAGCATAGAAATTAATAGAGCTTATAATCAGGTCAGATATTCCACTTGCTCCTAGAAATAAAGTAAGGTTAGTTAGCACAATTTTTGTCAACCATCTCCACGAGCACGTCCCGTCGTTCTAACACGAACAGTGGGAACCGTAGCTTTCCGGTTGATGATAGATCTCACTGACCACAATGCGCCTATCTCCCTTGGAATTACCAGGGACAAGTAAAGTTACCTGAAATCCAATAGTAAACCAAAGGTAGTTGGAAGTTAGTAAAAATATTTTGCTTATCCATCAGGCGAGAATTTAGGATGACTGAATATACCGTCACATTATAAGGAGCTTGATCCCCATAGGGAACCCTGTACTTGTCAACAATCTCAAACTCTACCCAGAAATGCTCGCCCTCTTCGTCACGGAAGGTCCTGGAACCATGCTTAACATAAATACCTTCACGGTTGTACCGATATGCAGCATTATTCCTTCCTTGGTTTGATGATCTCCATTCCTACCATCAAATTAGAATGAGATGGTTATCTCGTTATCATGCTCACCTCTATGTTTAAACATCAAAAGAATAAAAAGATCAAAGGGGATATGTAAGTCTGAAGTATCAACCAGCTTTAAGCAGAAGTTGCAATGGGTTCACCAAAAGATCTATCCGACTTAAGTGAAAATACTGTGAAACAAAATGAAGACATGACTACAAAAACGCATTGCCTACCTTGAGTGGATGGTGTGGTGAGGGAGTGGAAAAGCAAAAGACGTTGCCGTTCATATCATAGTAGTAACAATAAGATCAAGATCGTCTCCACCATCCACATTGTCAGCCAAAACCATGGTGTACTGTCGTCAAAGTGCAAAGAAGTGAGCGCACTTTATTGATGTAAGTACAATACCCAAAAATGCTACAAAAATCTCGCGGAGCGAGAAGAAATTGCATACGAGGTCTCTCCAATGTCAACAACATCTGCACAGCCACTTGAGCCCTCGATCAAATACAAATAACCATCGAAGGACGTAGTAGCAAGGGTTAGCCCTTGTGGCTTTTCTCCACGTTTGCTCATGTCGAGTAATAGAACAGGACTCATGATTCTTCCATGTGCTCTATACGGGAAAGGTTGAATTTTCGATCCATCCTTTTCTTCCAAGGATTTCATAATTGGACGTTGAACCCATTTCATATGATGGGAGTTGTCGGAGTATTAGGCGCGGCTCGCTATGCGCTATTCATGGGGCTACCGTGTCTAAAATGGGACCAGACCGACAGCCCACCCCAGAACTTGCTTTGCTATTGCTCGGCTCATTCCCACTGTCTTCTTCCAACCATAGTGAACTTTAAGAAGGATCCTTCATTTCACTACAGTTGGAACCTCACTTACCCTCTCGGCAGTTACTCTAAGCGGGGTCCCTCCACTTGACATTTACTACTTTAAGTCCGTCGGGCCGACGACAACCCGCGGCAACCACACCAAGACTAACGAGATCTCTCTCTCCCTCTCTTTTTGCGCCAAAAACCGTCGCCGGCCAGGCGCACGAGGTGTGTCTCGGTCACATCGATGTTAAATCCATTGGCGGGTTACCTCCTTCCCTTCTCTTCCATTGAAATGAAATTATTTACGGCCAGGCCAATATTCCCTGAATTGGGAATTCAATAGCGTTGGATTTGCTCTAATGCTCTGGATAAATTCGTTTAATTCCTCTGCGGAAAATGATTCAAGTTCTAGATTAGTGGCCATCGACCGAACATTATTCTCAATATCCGGTGAACGCAGCAGCTCATTCCTTTGGTTCCGCATCCACGTGTGACGCTTCACGATTTTTTCGACGTATATAACCCGCATTTCTTCTAGGGCATTATTATACAAGGCATGTTGTGCCTCAATCCCTTGGACTGGTTGTTGTGCCTCAATCCCCGCTGGATGGTTGTTGTGCCTCAATCCTGCTGGACTGGTTGTTGTGCTTCGTAGGATAAATTGAAGAAGAAGGGGCAGCCCCGCCCCCCGCAGAGTTACTTGGGGCCGGCGGCGGAGTAGTACTGACGGGTCGAGCAGCGCCTTCCTCGGGGCTGAGTGGCACAATAATAAAATCGTCCAAGCTGCGAAGGATTGGTGGTCCATCCAGCTCCAATGGCGCCTTTCCCTTGCAGTTATTAGAAGGCCCCCTTGCTCCATGCATTCGCCGAATGACCATGGGAGGACATAAAATAGCAAAGGATCCCCAAAGTAGATAGCACAAATTTTGATAGTGGAGAGCTCGGTGCAAATTTCTTCTCTTCGAAGGTTCTTATAGCGACTCCAATTAAAAAAATAAAAATAATCATAAGAAGAAGTAGCTGGGGAAACCGAATCCACCGAAAAGAAGAATTTCCCAATTAATCGGGAATACGCTAGCTCGAAACTACGGATCATGACATGACAATGTCGAGTAGAAAAATTCAAATTATGTAAGGCTTAGAGAAAAGCAAGGATAGCTTTCTCGGGAACAACTTTTGTTGCTTTGGTTCACGGATCATTCCATCCAAATCCAATTAGCGGGACCCACGCACCCTGTCCACCGAACCAGAACCAGGACTCATTCCCCGGGTCGCTAAGCACCCCCTACCCATCCTTTGGACAAATATTTCCCAGAGATTTGCTAGAAAAAGCCTAACCAAGTTAGGCTTCCTGCTGCTAATTCAGTGATCATTTCCATTTCGATCACCCTCGGAAAAATGCTTGCCACCGCGCAAGAAACCAGATTGCCGCGACGGTGGCAATTTTCATAAAAAGACAAAATAAAAGCGGACTAAACTTCGACCCTAAAGGTAGAAAGGAAGCCGTTGACCACGGCTCCTTGGCCTGGGGAGGAAGAAGAAGAAGAGTAAGTCCTCATTCCGGAAGCCCGAAGTGTTGGGGCTAGCCCATCCACGTTCATCGCAGTGATTCTTTTCCGTTCCTGAATCCCCTGTTTTCGTGACCGAATGACGAAATAGATATACGAACTGTATAGGATCATTCGCTGGGATGGGATAAGTGATTCTTTTATGGGATTCCCATGGGATCGTGGAATCAACTAAGAATGCAATAGGTATTTGTGATCGATCAGCTTCCAGTATGACCGAAGACTTCCTATATGCATTCAGAATAACCGCACAATCGGGTTGTTGGTTCAACCCAAAATTGATCTTTTTCGTTCTTAAACGGAATTTTATTTTATTAGCCAAATAATTGCTAAAAAAAGTCCCGATCTTCCATTGAGAATCATTGATACAGCTCGCCATTTCTTCCAATATCTCATATCGAAATAAATGATTGGTCTTTAAAAGGAAGGAACGGCATTTTTGACGAATGGGAGATCCTATAAAATGAAGAGCGGTTCGTAAACAAATCAGTGTCTTGTCTGAATCGAGAATAGCAATTCCATTTCGGAACCACAGATATAGACTTGGAAATGGTGAGCATCTACCCGACGCCCGCCGAGATGTGCATTCGTACAAAGTAATTTAGTATACACCATAGAAAGGATTGTCATTTCCGGTTTTCCGTTTCCCGAGAGACTAGTGGTAAGTAATAATGCAGGCATGGCATATTTCATTGAATCAGTCTTTTCGCCACATCGCGTATAAAGGGAATCGAACCCAACTCTTCCACTCGCCGCCAATGCGGAAGGATGCCGCCGAAAGAAAGGAACGCCGCGAATGAAATACTTCAATTAGGATGAGCTACTACATATCGTTCGAAAGGGGCTCGTGAAACGAAGCAGTTCCGCAACCATCAACGAAGTCAAGACATTACCTATAGCAAGAAAGACTACCGATAAAGAAGAGCCGAAGCCCTACCTTGTGTCCTCGACTAAGGTTGTGATTGGAACTAGCGCTATCCCTTTAGATAATTATCTAGTTGTAGAACCCGTGCACGGAAGGGAATCAAAAGCGGTTGATGAAAGCAAAGGTACGGCTCCTAAAGCAATGAAACAAATGTCATTGAACGGTGCGCCCGGGCAAAGCAATGGCTCCTATCCTTTCCAAATTCTCTAATGGCTATCCCCTTGTTGAAGGGTACGGCCCTTTCCCTCTATCCGTAAAAGGTATCTAGTGGGCAACCCAGCCAATGAAATGGGGATTTAGCGAAATACGACGTTGATTCGTACTATTCCTACGATTCGTACGAGGCCCGCGCTACCCAATGGAGACAAGGCACGGCCCGAACTATCTTTCGTTTTGTTATTCAATAGGCAAGGGCAAGAGTAGTATGATTGACGCAGTTGCCTAGTGCCATGAACTCCTCGGTTCCTTCCTACCCTTAAGATAAGAGCGGCATCCCACCTCTTTTGGGGGTTCGGCAATGGGCAAGCTCAATCCCTGCGAAATGAAATGCAAATTCAATAAATACTATTTCTACGATTTAGCGGAACAGCGATGATATGACTAGCGAGGCCGGTATCTTTAGCAATGGTTGAATCGGATTGGAGGTACGGTGTAGGGGACGGCTTAAATAAATTAAACATTCGTTTTAGGATTCCTACGAGGACTACGATTCCTAGCACTAGAGCTAAGGCAAAGGTATTCGTCTAGGAATAGGTGTCTTCGGCCGATCAATTGGAGCCGTAACCCTAACGACTCCTGTTTAACCCCAACCCCTCGGCTAATTCGGCTATTAAACTAAGCCTTTGACTAGTATGGTATGAATTCCTAAAGCAGTTCACCGTGTATTAGCTTCGCCCTTGCTTTCCTGGCTTGGCCACTAGCAAGAACAGCCACCGACTCTACTTAATAAACTGCTGCCACTTCCGGGAAAAACTCTAACTCCTAACTCAAACCTAACTAACAAAATCGGCAATTCGTAATGCTCTCTTCCTTTCCGACCCTTTTCAGAGCGCGCGTGACTCGATGAAATTCCAATATCAACCATTCCCGAGGTCGTGCGGAAGCTGCTAAGTGGAAGAAGTCCATAGGTTCAGTAAAGAAGAAGGAAGGCGTACTATAAGCTGAACAAACACATTTGATTCAACCGCGAAGTTCACGAGAAATTAAACTCCTTTGACTGCGCTAGTGAACTCTCTAGTTCTCATATATAAATAAAAAACGAATTCATTCAGTGATTTAGAGACAATGACAAATCATTTGTTGGTTGTGGATCATCTCACTCAACCACACTTCAGTGATTGAACATGGGTCGGGGCCCCTATTTGACAAGGGAACTGAACCCATTTCATTGACCTTCGAACCGCTCTTGCCCTCCCCTTTCACTTCCATAGTGGTCTTCTTTTTGATATACAAAGTACGAACTGACTTAAAGCACGAACATGAAGGAGAATTCGAAACATCTTGAATCTTCTCAAAAAATCTTTTCACAACTTTTTATGAGCACAGGGTTTTTTACTTTGTACCGCGCGCATTACTTGGAACAACTAGGAAAGTAAGATAAGATAAGAAAGAAAAAATATTCGGAATAGCGGAATAAGAAATGCAAAAATGAAGAAAAGGGAACCTAATCTCACCTCCTTCTGTACCATAAAGAAAAGAACCAGAGATTTTGACCCTTCTCTAAAAAGAAGTGTCTCTATTTAGAGATTTCTCTACTTAGATGAATAAATCATACTCTATCTATATTATTAACGAATATGTATCCCACGAGTAATTTGTATCAATACCTATTCGGTAGATCCTTTTTCTCGTGCAGAACCAGATTTGAACTGGTGACACGAGGATTTTCAGTCCTCTGCTCTACCAACCGAGCTATCCCGACCATTTATTGTGCATCATCCTAGTAGAGTACTTGTATCTATGTCAATTAAAGGGACTAAAAAATAAAAAAGTATTCTAAAATTGGACTTAGTAAATATCAGGATATATGGATTGTGAATTACTTACTTAATAATAGGGATTACTTGCCTATACTATAATATGTTCATTTGTATGAATGGGATAAAATCCAAAGAAGTCAGTTCGGATCCGTTTGTGAAAGAGTAGAAAAGAAAGATAGTGAATCTTGTTTGAACCATTAATGAAAAATAGAGGTTGGTACAATAGTTAGGAAGTAAAATGGGCTTTTTATTGGGGATAGAGGGACTTGACTTGAACCCTCACAATTTATAAAGTCGACGGATTTTCCTCTTACTATAAATTTCATTGTTGTCGGTATTGACATGTAGAATGGGACTCTCTCTTTATTCTCGTACGATTAATCCGTTTTTCAAAAGATCTAAAGAATGAATGATTTGATTACTCAATATTCGATTCTTCTTTCACCTTCGATTGGAATGGATTCACAATAATTCTGAATTTTATCCTAATTTATTATTTCATAATCATTCATAATTTATTTATATAAATATATAATCCAGATGTTGATACAATTCATTTTTTTAGTACTTCAGTTGATTTTGCTTTGTTTATCCCAGTTTTCATTTGGATTTTGTGTGAAAATGAAAAAAAAAAAAAGGAGTCTTTATGTCTCGTTACCGAGGACCTCGTTTCGAAAAATACGCCGTCCGGGAGCTTTACCGGGACTAACTAGTAAAAGACCTAGATCCTGAAGTATCTTTAAAAACCAATTGCGTTCTGGGAAAAGATCGCAATATCGTATTCGTCTAGAAGAAAAACGGAAATTTCGTTTTCATTATGGTCTGACAGAACGACAATTACTTAGATATGTACATATTGCTGGAAAAGCAAAAGGGTCAACAGGTCGGGTTTGACTACAACTACTTGAAATGCGTTTGGATAACATCCTTTTTCGATTGGGTATGGCTTCGACCATTCCCGGAGCCAGGCAATTAGTTAACCATAGATAGACATATTTTTTTCACGGTCGTCTAGTCGATATACCAAGTTTTCGTTGCAAACTCCGAGATATTATTACTATGAAGGATAACCAAAGATCAAAACGCTGATTCAAAATTCTATTGCATCATCCGCCCACGAGGAATTGCCAAAACATTTGACTAGTGACTCATTCCAATATAAAGCACTAGTAAATAAAATAATATTTAGTAAATGGTGAAAATAAATGAGTTCTTAGTCGTAGAATATTATTCTCGTCAGACTTGAACCTAACGAAAATAAGAAAGGTTCATAAAATTATTTCCCCTTTTCGTGGAAGGGCCTTAATCCGTATTTTCTCATTCATGTATCACAAATGGATCTACAGTAGGATTTTTTTATTGCCGTACCAAAGTAATTAATTTTGAATAATGAATTTCTATCAAATAAAAGTCTTATTGCTGAAATCTATTTGATTTGATACATTGTGGTCGGTGGTGAATTAACAGAAACGGAAAGAGAGGGATTCGAACCCTCGGTAAACAAAAGCCTAAATAGCAGTTCCAATGCTACGCCTTGAACCGCTCGGCCATCTCTCCTACATAATCTTATTATTGACCAGAAACTGAGTGAATAGCGAGTTTTCGTATCCCTGCAAGTACAGGTACAACCACAACCGCTCGGGGTTCCATGGTTCTAAAGGAATAATTCCTTTCCCATTTCCATGGATACGAGCAGGACTATTACTTACTATTTCATCTAAGTGGAAGAATCCTGGATTTATTTTTACTAGGAATTCCGCTAACTCGAAAAGTTTTAGTTTGGTTTTTCTCCTCGAGAAAAGAATGGAAGAATTCTTCTTATTCCATAATAACCCTAGAATTTTTTTGGCCGTGCCGTGAAGTGCAATTTTCTCGTATGCGTTTTAGAGAGGTTGTCGAAAAAAGACGATCTATAGAGATTCCCCATCTATCATCTATATCCAATCGAGAATAGAAGCGAGTCGCTTCCGGCGTCGGCTTGTAGTCTCGCAGTCGGCACATGCACGCGCCGCCATCATGCCTCCTTGGTTCGGGACGAAGCCAAGCGAGACATACGATAGACGAAGGAAGCGCCCACCCAACAAGAGGGCTAAAACCTGTAGTTTTGAAGTTGCAAACTCCAGCTTCGAAGCTGGAGTGCTTTAGCCCTTTAGTTTTGAAGCAAGAATCACCGTCTTGAGCGCCTTGCGCGCTCAAGAACAAGCGATGAGCGCTTTGTTGCGCCTGTGCGGATACGTTTTCTTTCTGGGAAGGCTAGTTTGATCGAGGATTGGGGAGGAGAGGTGGAATAAAAAGCTCGGGATGGATTTTGGAGTCTTTGTGCGAGCCGTATGTGGTGAGAGTCGCACGTACGGTAAGGAGGGGGTTCGCGTCTATACGTGTAGTGTGGTGGTTGGGCCTACCCACCCTATTTGTTCCATGATCTATGGGTCTACCTGGAGCTACCCACTTCGATCAATTAGCCAAGATTTTGACCGGATACGAAATCACCGGTGCTCAATCTAGTGGTATTTTTATGGGGATTCTTTTTATCGCCGTAGGATTCCTATTCAAGATTACCGCAGTTCCTTTTCGGGCGGCCGTAGGACGGACGGCCCCCTATAGGTAGTAGGGTAGGATGGGTGGTACCGCTCGGATAGCGGCCAATCCTCCTAACGCGCGGGCCGGGCTTAGAGCGCGTGAAACTCATCACTACCTCGTAAGGGCGTTGAGACCATAGCATGTTACACAAAAGCGCCGCTTTCTCGGGAGTGTTGTCACACACAGTGCCCGACTAGAAGAGCTACTCGCTCCGTAGTGTTGTCACACAAGATAAGCACGCGCCCGCCCGCCGGCCGGGCGAATCGAAGTTATCTTCCGGTCAACTGTCCACCAGTCAAGTGCAAAAACACGGTGGAATCACGCAACGCACGCCTGGTGTGCTTCCGCCCACGAGGAAAGAAGAGCGACAAGGTTCAGATTTGACTGTTTGCGCATGGGAGCTGATTACCCAAAAATCCCTGGGAAAAAGAAAAGATATCTCGGTAACAAAAACCATAGGAGGCTGTATTGGCGAGATCCAAGGGTTCCCAAAGAGCCCAAAAGAAAAACCGCCCGGAAGTCCGAGGACCTTTAGTACCGCATCGAACCAGCAGCCTTCGCGCCAAGCGACAATCGCCCTTGTCCCTTTCCTTTTCCATTCAGCCTACTTCTTAGCTTTGTTCCGTCGGTCTAAGGCAAAGCTTAAGTGGTTCGCCTACCTTACCCACTTGATGAAAGGAACGAACTTCGTTTCCTTGACGGTTTTATGGATGGATTCAGTCAGCCTCACTCCTTCCTTTTGAAAAGTGACGCTTTGCGTCTTCGCTCCGAGGGTTAGGGTATAGGCCGTTTCGAGCAAGCTTTCGCTTTTCTCCGGCTTTCTACAACTTTCGCTTTAGCTTCGCGACCCTTTCCGGAATTTGAAGTATTCGTCGCCCTACCCTAAGAAAGAAGTCACTATAAAACAGCTTGCCCTCCTGAAGTACCAAAGGTGCGCGGAGCCCGGTGAAAATGAATATGTTTGCTACTGAAAGAAGCCTCGCCTATTGACTAATATTCGTCTTTAGAATGAAAGTAGCTATGAAGCCCAATCTACGTCGATTCAAAAGAGGGCATAGTCGTATGGGTGGGGTGTTTGTGGGGAGCTACCTTGGATATGAGGAATTCCTCAAATCTAAAAAAAATAGAACAAAGGCAAAGTCCATGACGAAGATCTTTCTTTTCTATCAATAGATAGAAATGAGTGTTCGTTATAGGGGATAGGATCCATCTGCTCTCTCTCTATTTTCTTTGATGCAATTTAGAGAGAAAGAGCAAGTGCGAACTAGAAAAAAAGATAATCGGGAGATGATTAAAAAATAGATACATAGACATCTAAAGTAAAGGGATGTATATATTATTCCTATATATATCATCTATCTATGAAAAAAGTAAACAGAGTTCGTTTTTGGGTTCCCGAAGCCCCGAATGGATTGGATCGTTTCGCTCGCCAACGAAATGAAGGCCTCGCCCCTTCCGAATGCTTCTCCGATCCTGAAGTTCTCGCGAAGAGAATAAGATGCAGCTCCCCTCCTCTCGTCTTTTTCCGCTTTGCTAATCTTCCCCTCTAACGCGGGCCGGGCCGGGCAGGCGGCGCAGGAGGAAGAAAGAAAGTCGAAGAGCGTCTTCTCCTTTGTCCTTTTTCTGCAACACGGAAAGCACCCTCTTTTTGTAATCCCCGCAGCTTCCGCAGGCTTTTTTGTATTGAATGCATGGCGTAGCTAGGACCCCTCCAATCATGTTTGAGCCTATGTTCACCGGGGCCCAAAAGGAGAATTCGGAATGCCCGCCGACGTTCGGATAAAGTGCATATCCCTTACCACTAAAGGAAAGGCTCGACGAAGGGGGATTTTCGGGTAAGGAAAACGCTTTTGGAGATTGAGATGTCGATTTGTTTTTCATCGAAAAGGAAGAAGGCCGAGGGATAGCTGCCTTCCTTCGGGCTTTGCCCGCCGACGTTCTAATAAAGAATTCCGGCTCGGCCCGGGAAAGCGCGGCAACAACATAAAGAAAGGGGTCCATGTAGCGCTGCGCCCGCCCACCGAGCAAGCAGGTTCGGCATCTACTACAAAAGAGAGAATCCACTTCGATAACCACGTCTCGCTAGGCAGCATGTGGAATGGCCGGAGCGGACCAAATGGATATATAATCCAAGCCGAGAGTGGAGTTACGTGAACAGCCGTCGATGGAAAACAACTTTCATGTTTGGTTCGGAGAGCACTTTTTCGTTGAGAATAAGTCCTTCCCTTTTGTGTGAATTCCCGCGCGAATTAACAACTTGTGGGGCCCTATCTATTCAATCTCTCGAGCCCCAAGAAAACCCCCTCTCCCTCGGACTCAATCTCTCTTTTGACTCTATATATGTGGGCACTGATATCTATGAGGGTTCACCCACCCGGTGACAGCATTCCTTTCTATTGCGCCTAAAATCTCTATTTCGCAAATATGTCACGTGTTTCTATTGTTGCTTCCTATGGGGGTACATTACAACAAATCTTCTTTTTCGCAGCATTGCTTCTATGATCTTAGGAGCACCGCCGCCATGGCCCAAACGAAAGTCAAAAGACCTCTAGCTCATAGTTCGATTGGACATGTAGGTTATATTCGTACTGGTTTCTCATGTGGAACCATAGAAGGAATTCAATCACTACTAATTGGTATATTTATTTATGCATCAATGACGATAGATGCATTCGCCATAGTTCCAGCATTACGGCAAACCCGTGTCAAATATATAGCGGATTTGGGCGCTCTAGCCAAAACGAATCCTATTTTGGCTATGACCTTCTCCATTACAATGTTCTCATACGCAGGAATACCCCGTTAGCCGGCTTTTGTAGCAAATTCTATTTGTTCTTCGCCGCTTTGGGTTGTGGGGCTTACTTCCTAGCCCGGTGGGAGTAGTGACTAGCGTTATAGGTTGTTGGGCGGCCGGAAGGTTGCCATGAGTAAGGTTGGGAGACCGAAGGCAGCTTTCGTGCACCGGACACGTAGCTTACCGAATCGGTTGCAACACGGATGGGAATGCATGCTACGAAAGACAGGTCGAGTCGATACATCAACCGTCGACTCCATATCCTTGTACGAGTCCACAATCACTACACGAGATGAACCTGGGTTTGGTGAATGGAAGTTGGCCTTAGGTGTAATAGGACTCCCGATTCGCGCGCGATCGTATGCGAGGTGCTACCCGTCGGTTGTTGGAACGACGCGAGCCGGGCCGGGCCTTGATTGCTTTCATAAAGATGAAGGGACAGAGGTGACTAATTCCCCATCTCATTTGGGGCGGAAAACGAATCGACATCTCGATGTGATACAGCCCTTTCCATTTTCGTTGGGAAAGAACGGCGAAGTCCATCCGAACCCTCCAATGAAGAAATAAGAGGAGAGCAAAGCGCCAATGGCGCGCGAAGCGCATGCGGAAGGGGCACGGAGAAATAAAGAAGTGTGGAGGAGAAGCAGCCGAGCTCATTCCCTTCGCTTCGGGCCCAAAGCGGTGCTTTGTTTCGGCCAAATCAAGGATTTGGGGCTGATTGCAAAAGATATCTGAATAGAAAGATAGATCCATCCATCTATCCAGATATCTAAAAAGAATCGATTTCGATTTCATAAAACCTTTGATTCAAAGAACTGCGCTTAGCCCCCGCTCATGAAACGGCTCGCTGCAATGGATGGCGGAGGGTCCGTAGTACCCGAAGCACCGGAGTGATCCAAAGAGCGGGAAGGGGCCTAGAAGTGCCTACTACTACACCACACTACACTTGGCTCTACACATTTACGAGCTTACCCCCGTCCAAGTGTCCGCGTAACGTTGGGGGCTTCAATCGTCGACTCGTTATCCCCATCTCGGCCAGCTAACGGAGCTCGACTTATTCAGGGGAGAGAGTGGAGCCTATCGAAGCACTCTTGAGAGTAAGATCCTTGGCTCCTCTTCATTCTCTACAGGGTCTCGCCCACATGGAAGCGGGCGAGATGGATAAGATCAAACACGGGAATAAGAAGCATTTTAAATGCCTTTTTGATCATTTTGATAGAGGGGATGGATAAAGTGGGCAAAGCAGACTCACATTTTTCAATCGAAAAGACCTTTTCGTCTCGACAAAGAAAGAATCATCTTGAAAACGCTCCTAACCCCTTCGTAGGGCCGTGTATAGTAAGTGATCCGAACCCGCCCGGAGCGAGCCCCCTTAGAGGCAAGTGAAGTTGGTGAGCCGTATGATGGGCAACTATCTCCTGCGGTTCGGAGAGGACTCATGTTAGTTAGTACCCCCTTGGTTTCGGGGTGGACCCTTTCACTCTATTTTATTATATACGCTTAGTGAAAAGAATGTTTTTTGATAGACCTAGGACATGGATTCTATATGAACCAATGGATCGTGACAAGTCGTTACTACTAGCAATGACTTCCTCTTTCATTACTTCATCCTTTCCATATCCCTCTCCCTTGTTCGATCTTACTCATCAAATGGCACTCGTTCATATCGTAAATTCGATCATTGACAAGGTTCAAAGAAAGGGTGGACTGCAGTAAGCACTAATTAAAACCTTCGCATTTCCGTGATTCAAAAACAAGAAGGGCGTACAACGCCTGTAATATTTCTTTGCTTTCGGATATGCTTTTCAATATCTTCACTTGTGAAAATAGAAACACTTGCACTTTCTCGCTTGGAAAAGAAAGACTATCCTCGAAGTAAATCAATCTATCTCGTATTGCCCAATCTGGATGCTAAAGGCTCGTCACCCCAGGAACTCGCAGCCCATCACAACTACTCACACTAGGAGCAATGGCCACTAGGAGGACTGAAACGAAGACTTCTATACAACGGTAAGAAAATACTTCAATGGAAAGTCAATCCCTGCCAACCGTAATGACTTACTTCTTCCGTGAGCTTCTTCATGTTCGGTCGGTAGAAAAGGCTTAAGAGCTAAATAGAGAAAGTAAGTTTGAAGTCGGCTTGGGCTAGGTAAAGTAGTCAAAGTAGCTTGCTTGGGTTTAAGAAGTAGTTGACCAATCTTTCTAGCTCCATTGCGAAACCACGCCCAAAAAGCAAGATGCGAACCAAGAACATTCACAATTTGATCCCATCTTTCTTCACTTGCTTCCTTCCTTTCTACTAAACTGAATTTTACCCTATTTCAGTACCACTTGATAAGCCCGGATCTGTCGACCAATAGGAGTGAAAGGTATCAAGAGATGTCGTATTAAATGAGAAAAGGCATTCGAATCCAGCCAAACTAAGTTCGAAATCGGAGTACGTGCCCGGCCCGGATGAAGGAAGAAGCAAACGGGGATTAGTCACATCAATTATCATTCATGCCTTGCTCAACTAGATCTTGATTGCCTGTTTCATTGATACCTTGAGGAAGTACGGAATGCAAGCAAGCGAGGCCGAACAAGGAGAGTCAAGAAAACAAAGTAGCCGTTTGCTCACAAGCTAACACGAAGCACGAAACACATGGATTCTCCGAGAACCGGACCGACCCAACCAAGCAATCACTTGAGCCATTCACAATCCATGATAGGAGAACTTCTTTCACTTTATATGATTAAACAAGTGAGTCTTCCGATTCCGTACCCTCCGGTGAAGCTGCATTTACGCAAGTCGGAGTATGCTATTCCAAGAACAATCACAAAAGCCGTGCTTGTTTATGGGGAAAAGAAGGATACCGATGATTGTTCACCACCGCCGCCTACTCCTTCTTGTCTCGTCAATCAAGAATTGACATAGATAAAGAGTTGATAGTTGATGTGAGTGATGCACGGGGAAAGCGCTACTATGCTCCATTAATTTCGTATGAGTTAGTTATTGGTGGCAGCCTGTGCTACAATGCTCTTGCTAGTGTGCTTCAGCGCTGCTATCCATCTTGTACAAGGGTATGAAGCCCGACCGGAAGGCACGGGTGAATGGAGTTGAGTTTGGAGGTCTCCTAAAAATTGGGTCGCACAACTCTACCCGCTGGTTTGAGCACTTTTCTCATGAATAATTATGATGCAACTACTTGTAACTTGTTCTCCTGGTAGAGGACGTATTGCGTGAGCGCCGGCGGTGTTCATAGGGTGTTTGGTCTACCGAATGGTGGTGATCCTGTCCCTTATGAGTTTGATTCCACCGCGGATGCCTTTATTGATTCTCGTACGGGCTTACGGGAAAGCGGTACCAACCATACAGGAGCCAACTAACCACCTATTGTACCCCATAGAGGCGCCTAATTACCACATTTTTGAGAGAAGAAAGAACTGTTGACTGAACATATCTATTTGCATTTTGATACCATCTTCCACGCTGCATCTTGATCTCTTAGACGTCTATCTTACTCTTGATTTCGAGTGCCTATCTCGATTCTTAAACAACCTCTCCCGTCCGGTCGAGTCAAGCGACAGGAGCGAGCCCACAAGAGCTTTTACTGTACCGCTCCGAATATGAGAAGGGGCTCGCGGATTTTAACAAAGTTAGGCTTAATCTACCCAATTGGAAATCTCTTGCGTAGCTTTTACTAGAAATCCATTTCTTCCACAAAGCTCCTGTGACCTAACCATCTAGATAGAAGCCTCGCAGTTGCAAAGAAATCAAGCTTTCGGCTTCAAGTTCACAAGTATGAAAAGACCGAGAGGAAAGAGCTGCGTAGAGAGCTCCGGATTCTTTAGCAACTAGGAGAGCGACGAGCTTCTTTTTGAAAAGGCTAAATCCCTTTCTTCAATCCCACCTTAGTTCGATGGAATGCAACTAGATGAAATTACTACCTTTCTTCATTCAAGGACTAAATAGCGGTTCATATGGCTTTCTTTAGGTTGACCGGAAGGGCTCTATTGAACAAAAGCACAAAAAAAGGTCTTATTATTTATTCAAAGAACTGAACAATATTGTTTGAATCCACCTAGTTCTTGCTTACTATCTCGAATTAACCGATGGGACATCTTTCTTGGTCGTAGTAAACCTTTGAAAAGGTCCTATCCAAATTTTACATTATAAAAAACCCCGTGCTCATAAAAAGTTATGTAAACCCACATACATAAAAAGTAGGATTTCTCAATATCTTCGTAGAGTCATTCTATGATATATGTCTTTCTTTATAGATTTGGAAATCCGTGTATCAATTGTCCCCGGCTCCCCAATAGATTGACCCGCAATAACCCCTACGGCTTCCCCAATTCGACAGATTGCCATGAGTGGAACTCCGACCATAACATAATTGATGGATCCAAGATGTGCTCCGGCAAGTAAAGGGGTTCTAATATATATTGGTTGTGCTCGAAATGGCTGTGCTCGAAAGGCGGTTATGAATCGATTGACTAACCCAATTCCAATATCTTGATTTCAAGTGGCAATGCATCGTGAACCGATATATATATCGTTTGCTAATACACGACCAATTAATGTTTGTACAAAAAGTTTTTCCGTCATCCCATTTTGAGGACTCACAGAAATAGCTTGGATAGTACCACAATCTCTTCTACGCACAATAATATGTTGAACTACTTCAACAAGTCTACGTGTAAGATATCCAAAGCATCCGCCGTTCGTACAGCAGTATCTACAACCCCTTTGCGGGCTCCGTAGCAGGAAATTATATATTCTGTCAAAGAAAGTCCTCGCGTAAATTGCTTTGAATAGGTAAATCAATCATTTGTCCTTGAGGATCCGCCATTAATCCTCGCATACCTACTAATTGGTGTACCCGAGATGCATTTCCTCTAGCTCTGAAAAGACATTAGATAGACTGGATTAGAAGGATCGTTATCCGAAAATTCGAATTCATTTCTTGTTTCAAATATTCACTTGTAGCATACCAGATTTCAACGGATTGGCGTAATTTTTCTACCGCGTGTACAGCCCCAATAATAATAGTGTTTTTCCAAAATAAAACTCTGTTGTTCCGCATCTTGGACTAACCATCCCTTAGAGGGTATTGTTAAAAGATCCTCGATTCCTAATGAAATCGATGTAGTAGTGGCTTGATGGAAGCCCGGCGTTTTTATTTGATCCAAGATATGGGATGTATATCCCATTCCGAAATGATCTATTAATCTGCTAATAAGTCGTTTCATAGCAGTTCCATCTATCTCTTTATTATGAAAGACCAGATTGGCCCGTTCCGCCATAAATAAGTACCCCTTTTTCGCCGAGTATAATTCGACAATTGCTGAGTAGGATTCGACAATGGGCCTGAGTCGGTGATTTGAAAACTTAGTTAACTTCCTTTCCTCAATCTCAATCTGACTCGTGCGGCAAAAATGATGATACTAGCGAAATCGGAATGCCCCTCGAAAGGGGCATCGCCGAATCTAACTTCCTTGTTTAGATAAGTGTATGAATAGGCCCGACTAAATCCTTGTATGGCTTCCTCTATTTCTCTATAAAAAGAAATATGACCAAGAGTGGTGCGAATGTATATAGAACGGATTTCCTTTTTTCTATTTCCCACTACTAGATAGTGGGCATAAATCTCACGATAAGTCCCCAAAGATTCATATTGAACTTCAATCGGAACTTCTCTTAACCCAATGACGCGTTGATCTAGTTTCCATCGGAGCCACAAGGGACTGTCTAAACAGATTTGTTTCTGTCTATAAGCTCCCGTGCATCATAGGAACTAGAAAAAGAGATTCTTTATCTTTCGTATACTTAGGATTATTATTGTAATTTACTTTTTGGTTTGGATAGTTTCCGCAACTATTATATCTATTTGCACAAATACCTCGACGGTTTCCAATCGTTAATACATAAAGTCCGATAAGCATGTCTTGGGTTGGTACGCAAATAGGATCTCCAATAGCGGGAGATAGGAGATTCATATGAGAAAACATAAGTAAACGGGCTTCCGCCTGAGCTTCCAAGGATAAAGGTAGATGAACAGCCATTTGATCCCCATCAAAGTCCGCATTGAAACCTTTACACACTAATGGGTGTAAACAAATAGTACGCCCCTCTAAATCATTTGCAGTCTTTTTCGGCAGGACCTAGACACGGAGGTTCGGGAAGTAGCGCATGACAGCATTCACTGGTGAAAGGACTGGCAGCAGCGAGAGCATCATAGTTGACATGGTCGGAGCTACAGTCCCCATATCCGTCTCTACTCTTTCTGTAATTGACTCCCTCCCGCTCCCCTTTTTCTTTGAAATGGTTGAGGGATATGAATATGGATCCCGATCTTGTCTCACGGACTATCCCGTAGTGGTTCTCGTGACCGTCAATTGGATCTATTTCTTTCACACGGTCAACGGCATTGGTTTAACTAACGGCTGGCTGCTATTGATTGATATCAGAGCCCGAGCCTTTGCCCCTTTTTGCATGGTCAACGAGTTATGGTCTACCTCCTATCGGCTCATCAAGCCCGAGTATCAAACTACGAAAGCGGAGGTTCAAATACCTCGGTACCTGCTTGATGGTGCCGGCAGATTGACTACTTGGTCCGGGGTTTCGTATCAATCCATGGGGGCTTTAGTCCTAGCCCCCGCCTCTGCTTTGTTCCCACTCTAGGCTTAGACCATCCTTCGTCGGTGCTTCTGCGCTTCGATTACGGAGCTGTACGACCTTCCGGTCAACGAATGAAATGAAACAACCGCCTCTCCCGTCCATCAAAAAGTGTTATTTCCTCCAGCTCCCGACTCCGCTTCCCCTCCGATGCCGGTAGATTAATTCATTGACAAAACCCATTGATTCAAAGCAAGAAAACGGATGCGCGTGCTAACGCTTTCGCGCTAGTGCGCTCAATCCATTGCTTGTTTGGAACAAGAGTTTTCATAAAATGGTTCTTTTATGCAATTATGAACGGGCAGGCCTCTTGTGGATTCCTCCAACTCCATGAATGAAGGGGGAGTATGAGGAAGGACGATTTTATTTCTATATGAAGATGAAAAAAGGATTAGGGTCAAACATTTCTTACTTTTGTTGAGTATGACTGAATGAGGAAGAGCTCCTTATATGGTATCACTTTACCACCATCCGAAATGCGCGAAACTCCGATTGGTGGAAGCCAGTCCATGAAGATTCCCCTTCTCTTACGTGAAATTCCCTCTTTCGGTAAGCATCCAAGATCTCAGCAAATGAACATTTCTCTAAGCTTATCCCGTAGCTTATACGTCGTTTGAAAGCTGCTCCAAGGATCCAATGAATAGCTAAGGTTTGTTGACGATCCGGCTACAATCCCAGAACATCATAAATAGTACCCGCGACTCCTACTTTGACCACTTCGCATATTGGCTTTATATTATCTACGGCGTCAACCATAAGTTTGATTACATCGCGTTCGTTCGAGCTAGGCGGTGACAAGTTTTATAAACAATAGCACGAACTCTCGTTCTTTTACCATCGATCATGCGAAAGTTTACCAATTTCTTGATCAATTCTTTTTTGCTCACCATCAAAGTCCCCCATATAGCTGAGAATTTCCGAGCAATTGGAAATCGATGACGAGGCCGATAAATTGATATTACGCGATCGTTATGTCCATCTTTTTAAGCTCGCTCCCGAAAAGAGAAAGGAGATCGATCTTAACGTTGGCGTCGGTTTTTCCAACGAAACGAAGAAGTTTTTTTCTTTTTTTGAGAATGAGCACACTGTGAACTATCCTTTTTGAAGCGGATAGTTGATCGAACCGAAACCAAGACACTGTACACTAAAAGACTATTCGACGCTTCAGCTTACCACCCCCTCCCTCGAACGAGCTATTCCGATGATAAATCATCGGGATGACATAAGACAGACACAAAACCTACGTACCCATTACTTAGAGGATCCGCCAAGCCCAAGCCGAAAGCAAGGGTATGATGACCACTCTCTAAAAGCTTAAAACGGCCCCGACGAGCACGGAGACTAGTTGAGGTCCGAACGCGCACTCTTCCTTCGTTTCTTAATACAGAATTTATTTGTAGGGAATCCGCCGGCCCCTCCGATTGCAAGCAGTACACGTCGCAACATGGAATTCGTAAACCAAAAGTTTATACGGATGGCACAAGCGGTATGGTCTCGCTAACTAATTCGGTGAACCCAATGATCTTTATGAGGCACTTGATGATAAAAATTGGAAGGGAGCAATGGATGAAGAGTATGGTGCTTTAATGCGTAATAACACATGGCACTTGGTTCCCGCACTCGGGGATGCAATCGATTGATTGCAAATGGGTTTATAAGATAAAAAGGAAGGCGATGGTACTATTGATCGGTACAACAAGGCTCGTTTGGTTGCTAAAGGGTTTAAGCAATGTTATGGTATTGACTACGAAGAGACTTTCAGTCCCGTAGTCAAGGCGGCCACAATTAGACTAATATTGTCACTAGCAGTCTCTAATGGATGGTCTTTGCGACAACTAGATGTTCAAAATGCTTTTCTTCATGGAGTTCTTGAAGAAGATGTTTATATGCGTCGACCACTGGTTATGAAGACAAGTCAAAGTTGGATTATGTGTGTAAATTAGATAAAGCACTCTATGGTCTCAAGCATGCACCAAGAGCATGGTTTTCCAAACTAAGCATGAAATTGCGAATCTTGGATTTCAACCGTCAAAAGCGGATGCTTCGCTCTTCTTTTACAAGAAAGGTACAATCTCCATATTTGTGTTGATATATGTTGATGACATCATTGTTGCTAGTTCTTGTGAAAAAGCAACTTCGCATTACTTCAAGATTTGAAAGAAGAATTTTCCCTTAAGGATCTTGGTGCGTTGCACTATTTCTTGGGCATAGAAGTTAATAAAGTTCATGATGGAATTATCTTGACTCAAGAGAAGTATGCTACTGATCTGTTAAAACGTGTCGGCATGCATGGCTGCAAGGAGATCAATACACCGTTATCAACAACGAGATAAATTCTTGGCGAAAGAAGGTGAGCCTCTAGGTGCGGAGGACTCTACAAGGTATCGAAGTATTGTTGGTGCGTTACGCATCTGACATTGACCGACCGGATATAGCTTTTCCGGTAAATAAAGTTTGCCAATATCTACATGCTCCCACTTCATTGCACCTGGACAGCAGCTTAAGCGCATATTGAGATATCTCAAAGGATCCTTGGGACTTGGTCTTCGAATTTGCAAGTCGATTCAACTCTAGTAAGTGCGTTCTCGGATGCGATTGGGGGATGTCCAGATGATCGCAAGTCCACTGGAGGGTTTGCGTATTCTTGGGAGCTAATCTGATTTCTTGGAATGCTCGGAAGCAGCAACTGTTTCAAGATCAAGTACCAAAGCAGAATACAAAGCCTTGGCAAATGCTACCGCAGAAATTATTTCGGTTCAAACCTTACTCAAGGAACGCGGCATAGCTCAGCCGCGGGCTGCATGCTTGTGGTGTGACAATATTGGTGCGACCTCCTTATCAGCAAATCCAGTCTTCCATGCGCGAACTAAGCACATAGAAGTGGATTACCACTTTGTGCGTGAACGAGTGTCTCAAGGGTTGCTGGATATTCGGTTTGTTCCTTCGGGAGATCAAGTAGCAGATGGCTTCACCGTAACCGACCTAGAAGGCAATATATACAAGGCGGCCTCCATTGTGGAGGTTAACACGCTTCATCAATAGATTACACAAATTTACAGTGCTAACATGATCGCATCTCTACACGCCGCATCTCCACCGTGCTCGGATCACCGATATGGTCATATCTTCAACACTCAGCAGTGACAAAGTTTCCGTATTATCCCGTGCAACAATTCCTGCACCCGCAACTCCATCCCGCAAGTTTAGTGCTCCATCGGTGTTAAGTTTCATCCATCCCAAAGCAGTCGAGCCCACTTCGAACCACACCGATGGGTCCTCCCGAGCTGGAATCTCCAGAGATTTAATGAGCTCATCAACCAATTCAACAGACCTCAACGGTGGTACTTGACATCGCCATGGTTATAGCTGTTTCGGCTCCCGATGGTCCACATTACGAGACCGCAATTGCCGCCTCCCGTTTGCTCATGATATCTCGCATCCAACACGTCCCGCGACCATGTAGCCGGGTTTAACCGTGGCATCTTGAGATCAAAAAGATCATGAGCCGCACTCCAAAACAATTTTGCATGCTCACACTCGACTAATGCATGAAACAAAGTTTCATTGTCATTGCCACAGAGAGGACAATTACTTATTTCTTTCATATGGCTTCTCGCGGAGTTCAGCACGGGGTAGCAAATTTTTCACCACCCGCCACCGAACACTCTTATCTTAGGCATTACCCGGAGTCTCCACAGTGCTTTCGTAGCCTCGTCACCCGTGGACGATCCCGTAGGTGTTCGACAGCCACGGCGCTGAATGAGTTCCCCGTATGCAGATCTCACCGTAAATATGCCCGTTCGTCCCATGCCCAAGCCCAAAATCATCTTGCTCGTTCTCGGCCTTGGCATGTTCGAATAGCAGCCGCATCCAACGGAAAGAAAATCCACTGCACCTTCTCCACATCCCATTGGTTTGTATTCTCGCAACATGAGATCGGCAACTAATCGAATGGATCATCGGTCATTCTCCCTAACGGCTTCATGTTCGTAGTCCATCTATCCACCGATCATGCCATATTTCGGTGGTACGACCATCTCCGATCCTACGGATCGGTCCCATTCTCGCACCTCTCTTCCTTTGATTATCCAAGTAGACGAGGCACCTCGAGGGCAATTAGCAGATAGAATATCTCCTCCTTTCTGTATCTCCCAAGCAAAACACGTGCACAAAGACTATCGGGCTGTCCAAGAATCGCCAAGCTTGTTTGGCCAGCATGGCATCGTTGAAACTCTCAAGATCCCGAAAACCAAGTCCTCCTTTTTCATTAAAGAAGCAAATAAATGACTTCAGGGGTTGTGTGTTGATTTTCTTTTGAACACATACTTGAATTGCTCCTTGCTACCTAATAAGAGTTCAAAAGAAAGGAAGGCCCTATTCCGGTCAAAAGTACTCTTTACGCTCACGAGCAGTCCTATGAAGATCCCCCGGTTCGACTATGATTCACTAGGGCGAAGATCTAATATAATCTGGTTCAAGTTTTCCTTTTCTATCGGGCCATAGATCACCTTCCTTTTTTCCATTTTGTTTAACTTGATCACGCAACATTTCTTTCGCTTTGACCCAATTGATGACTTTGTCAAACTCCGTAGGTAGGGAGGAGTTTCAAGATTCAAGATATATATTTTTAATTTGCTACTTTCTCCAGCAAATTATATATTTTTTACACACATATATTTATACATATATATTATATAATATATATGTATAAATATATAAGTTACACATATATAAATGAACTTAAGAAAGAAAATATATACATATAATATATTACCAAAACATATACACATATGTACAATATCCATATATATTTTGTATGTTACAAAACATTGTCTATTTTGTGGATCCGGTGGTTAAGTTACTACTTAAAGTAGAACTCCCCCGCGGGATCAATGATCTGCTCGTTTATAAATCCCATCAATTCTTCCTGAGCGGCTTGTATGAAAGTCTCGTGTGGGAGGTTGTCTCTTACTCGCATAAGCTGTCATTAATTTGATTAAATGAGAAATAAATATATGAAGTGAATAAGAAATCGATACGTAATGTATGAATGGTTGTTATACGTACATCTATATCGTCGATAGTTGTGACATCGGTCACAAAGCGGTGAATGTAGTCGCAGACGTGGTATCCGCATAAGTTGGTGCCCTGCGACTGTTTTGCACACTAAAGGAGAAAAGACGACAGATTTAATATACATTTCATATTTTAGAACAAAGTAATGATTCAAAACAACTTTGGAGCATGTTACTCACTGGAAAGTTCATCCTCACGGAGAGCTTATCTTTCCAATTTCCGCGAACATTAGCCCGAAGCCGTTCTCATGCCCTACGTGCGTTGAAAGTTAGCTAGTAATTATCCGAGAATCGCATATATGCAATAGCAAGTAAGATGACATTACCTATTTAGCAGTTCAAATATCTTTGCGTACGTGAACTCTGGTTTATCCATTGAGTCAAAGACATGGATCCGCGAATTATCCATGTCAATTACTAACAGAACCCAGTGGAATCTGCAAACTGGTTTAGATGACACATGAAAATTTATGTATGCACACGGGATTAAAATCGGTACGGAAGGAAGAAAATACTTACGCAGTGTTGTAGGGCAGAAGGATAAACGACCAGAAGTGGTTTATCACCAGCGCATTGTAAATGTTGTCCACTGTTGGATCAGGAAATTGATCAACCAATACGCCGTTGATTTTGCGTGGATCCATGAATCCATGTTTGGTACAGTCGTGCTTGTTACAGTATTGGATCGCCATTCTACAACGGTTAAAAAGAATTTTAGTTAGCTAAATACAAGGAGGTAAGAAATGAAATAACAGAACGATACTTACAGAACCCGCATGGCTAGAAGTGAGACGTCGAGGGCATCAAGCCGGTACAGTCGAAATCGGATATAGAAGTCGTCACCTCCATCGAAGAAATAGTCCAGTGAATATGTGCCCGTTACCATCTCTCCACCCTTGATGGATTCTTGCATGTACCACTTGTGGAAGCGGTATATCTCGTGTAGGTAGTTTTTTCACTTGATCCGGCTTTACAAGAGGCTTTCTAAGTTTGAACTTGTATTTCAGCGGAGCCTTCGCCAGGGGAGCATGGCCGTGTAATTGATCCATTGAAATTCCAGCAAATTCCATAAATTGTCTTAACTCTGATCTAATATTTGGAACTATGCTAAACTTCAGAGGTTTCTAAGGCTACATACCGAGCTGGGGTACATCTTTGCTCGTTCTCTTCGCCTTGCCAGCAGCCTTTCGTATAGTCCTGTCGTAGTCGGACTACAGTTGAGGTTGCAGTTCAGGCTGTGGCGTTAGGTACGTCTTCTTGAAGAAGTCCTTGGTCTCTTGAGGGATTTCGGGAGGCTTCTCGGAGACTTCTTTCGAAGTGGGCCTTGACTTCAGCTTGGACGGCCTCGTGCGCTCCCTGGAGTCATGTCGTACGCCGTTTTCTTTGGGGGCGCGGGAGCGGGTCAATTTTAGGCCTCTTACTTTTTGGTCCACTGCTGGTTGACCTTGACCGCGTGGCTCGAGATGTTGTCCATTTTAGGAGTCGGTGCTCGTTGTGGCGACGGAGGAGACCGAGAAGGCGGTGGAGTTGGAGACAACCGTTTAGGAGTCGGTGCTCATGGAGGCAACGCAGAGGCCGAGGAGGCGAAGGCGGTGAAGGAGGCGGAGGAGATGGCCTACGTGGAGGCGAGGGCGGTGGAACGATAGTAGACGTTGTTCGTCCGGGGGATATTATGAAGATCTTCCTCTAGACAAATATTCTGTGAGCTGTTTCTCCTAGCGTCAGCTCCCCGTCTCCTCCAGGGATATCTAGCTCGAGCTCTTCATAGTCGCGTTCCACCTGTTCAATTTCAACTTTCGAGTACGCAAGTGGAACGGGCCGGGAGTGGTAGGTGTCATCTCGGTCTACTGGAATGGCCATGCCCGACGCGACCTGTTCGAGAAGATTGCTTATTAGTTAGTAATGAACATTGATTGACAAGTTATTCAAGGAAATATACGTACGACATAAAAGTACGAACATACCTTTATTGTTATGTTCTTCAGCGGAATGTGCAGCTCACATGGGGTCCGCTGTGTGATGTCATCAACAGGCATGGTGGACCCGGTTCAGCTTGTGGGGCCAAGTCGCCTTCATTTTCAGTTGAAGCGCAGCTGCTGCGCTGCTGCTGTACTTGAGCGGCTGTTGCTGGATCCGACTGTTGGCTAACCCAATGGCTCTGCTCCTCTGCCAACCTTAGGGCCAGCCTTTCATCCACAATCGGATCAATCTGCGAGAGCTTCATTTTCATCTCAGCGAACCTCGCATCCTGCTCTTGCTTTGACCTCATTTGGCTCTTGCATGTGTCGACGTCAGCTTGGAACCCGTATTTCCAAGGGACGATGCCTTTTCCTCGCATACGCCCCAGGTGCTCTGGGTTTTGGAGGGAGAGCATTAGCTCGTCCTTCTCTCTGTCGGGCCTAAACGCGCCCGAGGAAGTGGCCAGCAGCGCCTCCTCTAACCTCCTTCCGGCTTCTTGAATTTCATCACCAAATATAACTGTGCCATCGACGGGTTAAGTGAGCCGCCTTGAGCATAAAACCAGTGGTTTGATCGTTCCGGCCAGTTGGCTATGCCTGGAACGATATCTCGCGCTTCAAGGTCGGCTTCCATTTTCTCTCATTTCTCCATTGCTTTCTTATAGCGCCTGACTCAAGCCTGTGATGGTATTTCTTTTTGGCTGCATTGGCCTTCTTCTTTGCTATAATAGCTTGTGCTTCTTCCCCAGTCTTGTGTCCAACAAAAGCATTCCAATGATCTCTGAGCTTTGGGAACTTGTCAAAATCAGGGGTCTGGCCCTTCAGGATATATTTATTGTGTAACTCTTTCTTGTAGTTTCTGAAGAGCTCTGTCATTTTCTTTAACGTCCATACCTTGACCCTTGCTTGTTGTGAGTCTGGTATGGTGAACGTCTGCAGTATTGTCATCCAGAGCATCTCTTTCTCTGTGTCCGGTAGATAGCTCTGCTCATCTTCTCCTGTCCTTGATCGCCTCCAGTTGGCAACGCTTACGGGCACGTGATCCCTCACCACCCATCCACTGTGCGCCACAAACTTCCTTGCGGCGTCCTCTGGGGCACTTGGGTGACCGTCAGATGCTACCTCCGTTATGACATGTCGACCCTCTATGCGCTTGCTGAGGCCACGTTGCCCGCGTGCCCTCTTCTGTCCAGTGAAGGCGGTGGCAGAGCCCTCATTCTCCTCCTCGTTCCCCTGCTCGTCCCCCCTCCCCCTCGTTCCTCTCCTCGTTGAGGTATTGATTTGTATCTTCATTCCCCTTCTCGTTGTAAAACTCTGTTCCTCGTGCGATCTCATCAAGGAGAAACTGTTCCTCGTCACGATCCGCCATTTGATTGTTGTGGGTTGAGGACTTAGTCAAAGAATTCAAAAAAAAATATTCGGTTAATACATGTATCAATTATTCAGGGAAATCATGTATGTCTATGTAAAAAAAGACAAAAAGAAGAAGATGGATTCAGAATCACAGATTATCTCCATCCTAGAAGAGACTTCTAAAGAATATAACAATTATAAATATGCACACTTGTCTCTAGCATGTGCCGGACTACGTTCTATATTTTCCTTCTTCTCTTTTGTTGCTCTTTGCTAGAACACGACCGACCGACCGTTCGTTCTATCATTCACGTCTGATCGTTCAGACCCTTAACCCTAACCCTAAACTATCGTTCGTTCGTTCTATCGTTCATTCACGTCCGTGAGTATGATCATCTGGAGGAGAGGAGAGAAAGAGAGGAGAATGATATGAGGGAGATAAGGTGGAGAGGAGTGGAAGTGGAGAGGAAAGGAGAGATAGAGGTCGTTGCATGTCTATGTACGTTGTAACGACCACGATCCAACGACCGAACGACCGACCGAACGAACAAACGAGTGTCCGTTCGTCCACGTCCGTTCGTTCGTCCGTCCGTTCGTCCATTCGTTCGTCCGTGAGTACGCTCACTGGAGGAGAGGAGAGAAAGAGAGGAGAATGATGTGAGGGAGATAAGGTGGAGAGGAGTAGAAGTGGATAGGAAAGGAGAGATAGAGGTCGTTGCATGCCTATCTACGTTGTAACGACCGAACGAATGTACGAGTGTCCGTCCGTCCGTTCGTCCATGTCCGTTCGTCCATCCGTCCATCCGTCCATCCGTCCATCCGTTCGTCCGTTTGTCCATTCGTCCGTTCGTCCGTTCGTCCGTTCGTTCATCCACGAACGAACAAACGAACAAACACTCGCTCGTTCGTTCGTCTGTTCGTCCGTCCATTCGTTTACGTCCGTTTGTTGATTTTATCATTCTCGTTTGTTCGAAAATACAAAATTCACAATTCACATACACATTCAAATTTCAAATTTAAATACACATTCAAAATTCAAAATTCACATATAAACAGTCCATTCACATATAAACAGTCCATTTACATACAAAATTAAAAATTCAAAATTCAAAATTCACATATAAAATTCACATATATTTAACAATCCATTCACATATAAAATTCACATATAAATTCAAATATATTCCAACCGCGAGTGCGGCGGCGGCGAGGATGCGAGAGGCGGCGGCGGCGTGGAGTGGAGGCGGCGCGCGCGGTTTAGGGTTTAGGGGCCGGCCGGCTCGGGGGCCCGTGGGGAGGGCGCAAGGGGAGTGGGCGGCGTGGGGAGGGGGCGGCGACGACGACGACGGCGGCCGTGGCGGCGTCGACCATGACGATGGCGGCGATGGCGATGGCGTCGACGGTGGCCAAACCCTAGCGCATAACAATGTGGGGAATTCTTTGGGGAGCGGCGGAGCTAACTGCGACGGCGATGAAGACGGCGGCGCGGCGGTCCTCCAACGACAAAGATGGCGTGCTACGGCGGCGTCCGGGGCTCGGCAACGGCGACGAAGACGAAGACGATACGGTTGCGAAGTGCGAAAATGGCTAAGTGTTGGATCCCTAGTGAGGCCCTTGCTATATATAATCACGGATCTTTTGTCCCGGTTGAAGCCAACAACCGGGACAGAAGATAATTTAGTCTCGGTTGGTGGCTACAACCGGGACAAAAGATATGATCTTAGTCCCGGTTGAAGCCACCAACCGACTAAATATTGCGGGCAGCCACGTGGCGTAGGTAGGTGGACATCTTTAGTCTCGGTTGGAGCCACCAACCGGGACTAAAGATTGTTTCCCGCCCACTAAAATTCACCTCTAGTCCCGGTTTGTTTTATAACCTATTTAAAATTTAAATAGTAATATACAATTAACATATGACCTATTTGAAAAATATTTTAAATTGAAATAATAACATATAATTAATATTTGTAATATTTAAAACTATTTTAAATTTAAATAATAATATATAATCAACATATGGCCTATTTGAAATAGCTTATCTTAGTCATCTCCTCCGGGTCCGCATCCAGCTGCTCCTGATGATCCATGGAGAGGCCCCGACGCCTTCTTCCTACCTTCTTCATCGATCTTGGTCTCTTCAACATGTCATGATCCATCGTAGTAGCTTTTTTGTTGTTTTTACTCATCACTCCCTGTAACATATACAAAGCCGTTCATGTTAAGCGGTTCATGTTCAACTGCTGGTGAGCAAACACATGGAGCGGATGGTGAAGCTGGCAATCGACGAAGCCGCTTCCTGAAGTCAAGGAGAATGTTAAGAGGTTCATGTTCTACTGCTGATGAGCAAACACATGGAGCGGATGGTGAAGCTGGCGATCGACGAAGCCGCTTCCTGAAGTCAAGGAGAATGTGGACAGTGCTTCTTTTTTCTTGCTCTTCTCCCTTTGCTTCCTAATCTTTCTGTCTTGCTCTTTCTTAGATAATCTGACAGCCACCACATTCCGTGATGGCAGCGTAGCAGTACTCGTGTATCTCCATCAAACTTTAAATAGCTTATCTTAGTCATCTCATCCGTATCCGCATCCAGCTGCTCCTGATGATCCGTGGAGAGCCCTGACGCCTTCTTCCTACCTTCTTCACCGATCTTGGTCTCTTCAACATGTCATGATCCATCGTAGTAGCCTTTTTGTTGTTTTTACTCATCGCTGCGCTCCCTAGAGGAAGGCGAAAGCGGCGGTCCATCTACGCAAGCCTGTTCGAGCGGCACTTCCGCCGGCGCCACCGCCGCCGCAGCCGTGCCCGTTCGGGTTCACGGCTAGCACTACCTCGTTGATGATCAGGAACATCCCCAATAAGTTCCTGTAAGTTTCAACAAAATCTGCTTGTCGATTAAAAATCTAACTTATTCTTTGATTAAAGATCTATTCTTTTTTTCACATTGACCAGAAGGCGAGGCCGATGGCTATCCAGAGCAAGACGTGCGCGCCGCCGCGCGATCCAGCATGCGTCGTGAAGTCTCGAATACGACTTCTTCTTCCTTTCCTTCATAATCTTTCTATCTTGCTCTTTCTTAGATAATCTGACAGCCACCTCATTCCGTGATGGCGGCGTAGCAGTACTCGTATATCTCCATCAAACTTGGAATAGCGAGAGATATGGCAATGATTGGATAGTGCGGCTATATATAGAGAGCTGAGCAATGATGGATGCAAGACAGACTGACATGCCAATTTTACGAGGGTCCACTGAAAGCACTATAGATACACATCGGAGAAGGAAATGTTGAGACCGCTGGTCCTGAAGGCAATAATTTACAATAGATTCAATAATTTACAATAAATTCAAATGATAGCAATAATATTCAATGATTCAATTTAATTTACATCGTCCATACATAAATTTAGCTAAGTGACATTTGTCCTCACGTACATTCTCCGCACAATTGTTCCTTTGTTATGATCGTTGCGTGAGTAAGGGTTGTCCTCATTTGATAGGAGGATACTCGGGTCAACCACCACCGCGAACGGAGGTTGCCCGTCAAACTAATCATAATCTTCGTCAGTTCTATCCTCGACTCCCACGATTTTTCTTTTGCCTGGGAGAACCACGTGACGCTTTGGCTCGTCGAACCCTTTCCCCTTCTTTGATTTGCCAGCCATGTCCTTGACATAGAAAACTTGTCGTACATCATTGGCAACGACGAAGGGTTCGTCTGAGTATCCAACCTTGCTCAGTTCGACCGTTGTCATCCTACTTGCATCAATGGTTATGCCTCCACCACTGAGCCTAACCCACTGGCACCGAAACAGAGGGACCTTCAGAGGTCCATAGTCCAGCTCCCATATGTCATCGATGCTGTCGTAATATGTGTTAGTCGTACTGTCATATCCCATGGCATCGATGCGGACACCGCTGTTCTGATTCGTGCTCTTTAAGTCTTGGGCCCGTGTGTAAAATGTGTACCCATTGATTTCATATGCCTGGAATGTGGTGATCGAGCAAGATGGTCCCCTCGCCAAGAAGGATAGTTGTTGGTCAATGCTCGCGTTGCCCATGTGACATTGTCGCAGCCAAGCAGGGAATGCATCGATGTGATGGCGTGTAATCCAGGCATCCATCTTACCGATGTTTTCCGAGCGAACAATCGCCAAGTGCTCCTCGATGTAAGGAGCCGGCAAGGAAGATTGTTGCAACACGGTCCAATGTGCTTTCCTGTACAAGTAATTGTCTATGTTCATTATTGCCTTCCTTCCAAGAGTTCCCTTCCCCCGTAGTCTACCTTCATGGCTTGATTCAGGACCCCGATGGGATGGAGGTCTTCAATAAAATCGATGCAAAACTCAATCACCTCCTCTGTTCCATATCCATTGGCGATGTTGGCCTCCGGACGTGAACGATTACGAACGTACTTCTTTAGAACGCCCATATACCTCTCAAAGGGGAACATGTTGTGTAGGAATACCGGACCAAGGATACGGATCTCTTTGACAAGGTGGCATAGGAGATGCGTCATGATATTGAAGAAGGAAGGCGGAAAGATCATCTCAAAGCTGAGAAGACATTGGACCACATCATTTTGAAAGTCTTCTAATCTGTCTGGATCGATGATCTTCTGTGAAATTGTGTTCAGGAAAGCACATAGCTTTGTTATTGTTGCCCAGACATTATCGGGAAGGATACCCCGAACTATAACGGGAAGCAGTTGTGTCATCAGCACGTGGCAGTCATGGGACTTTAGATTTGTGAACTTCTTATCTTTCGTGCTTATTATTCCCTTTATATTTGAGGAGTATCCAGACGGTACCTTGATGCTCTCCAGGCATTCAAACATTATTTCCTTCTCTGCCCTGCTCAGAGTGTAGCTGGCTGGACTTAGGTATTGGACTCCTTTCTCCTTTGGTTGCAGGTGAAGACCGTCGCGTTGCGCCATATGTTTCAGATCGTTACGTGCCTCAAGTGTATCTTTTGATTTTCTGTATACACCTAGGAAGCCAAGCAGGTTTACACAAAGGTTCTTGGTGAGGTGCATCACGTCGATTGCGTGGCGGACGTCCAAGACTTCCCAGTAGGGCAACTCCCAAAAAATTGATTTCTTCTTCCACATCGCCACGTGACCACCTTCACTTGCTATAGATTGGTTGTCGGGTCCCTTTCCAAATACTACTTTGAGGTCTTTCACCATGGCAAACACGGCCTTTCCATTGCGATGCTTTGGTTTAGTATGATGGTCTACCAGTTGATCAAAATATTTGCCTCTTCTTCGGACAGGGTGGCTTGCAGCAAGAAAGCGACGATGGCCCATGTACACTACCTTCTTACAATGTTTCAGGTACGTACACTCAGTTTCATCCATACAGTGGGTGCAAGCGTTGTACCTCTTGTTTGACTGTCCGGATAGGTTGACAAGTGCAGGCCAATCATTGATGGTAACAAATAGCAACCCTCGTAGGTTAAACTGCTCATGTTTATCTTCATCCCACACGGGAACACCTTCTTTCTTCCACAGCAGTTTTAGATCTTGGATCAACGGTCTCAGGTACACATCGATGTCGTTACCAGGTTGCTTCGGGCCTTGAATAATAATCGACATCTAAATGTACTTCCGCTTCATGCATAGCCAAGGCGGGAGGTTGTAGATACACATCGTCACAGGCCAAGTTCTATGCCCGCTGCTCATCTCTCCAAAAGGATTCATGCCGTCCGTGCTTAAGCCGAACCTTAGGTTTCTTGCATCCTCGCCAAAGTCTTCAAATGTTCTATCGATGTTTCGCCATTGTGACCCATCGGCGGGATGTCTCAGCATGCCGTCTTGGAGGCGTTCTTCCGCGTGCCAACGCATCATTCTTGCATGCTCCTTGTTCCTGAACAGACGCTTCAGCCGTGATATTATAGGAAAATACCACATCACCTTTGCAGGAACCCTTTTCTTCGAGGGCCGTCTGTCAACTTCGCCTAGATCATCTCGTCTGATCTTGTATCAAAGTGCTTTACAAACCGGACATGCTTCTAGGTTCTCATACTCCTCACCGCGGTAGAGGATACAATCGTTAGGACATGCGTGTATCTTCTGTACCTCCAGTCCTAGAGGGCAGACTAACTTCTTAGCCTCGTACGTTGATTCCGGCAATTCGTTTCCCTCTGGAAGAATGTTCTTCACGAGTTTTTGTAACTCGCCAAATGCCTTGTCACTGACACCATATTTGGCCTTCCATTGCAAGAATTCCAGCGTAGTACCCAACTTTTTGTGCCCCTGTTCACAGCCTGGGTACAAGGACCTTTTGTGGTCTGCCACCATACGCTCCAATTTCTGCACCTCCTTTACGCCTTCGCAGTCCTCCTGTACGTCGCGCAACATCGCGAAGGTCATCGGCACCGTCGTTTTCTTGCATCCCCGCCCGCCTCTGCCCGTTGTATTATCTTCAAACCCACCGTATTGACCACGATCCAGGAATGTTGTCATCGTCTTCTTCATCTTCTTCCATTGCAACCCCCACCTCTCCGTGCGATGTCCAGCAATTGTAGTGAGGCATGAATCCCAACTGAAACAAGTGGGCATGAATAATTCTTGATGTAGAATACTCCTTCTCGTTTTTGCACTTTTTGCATGGACAACGTACGGAACCCTTACGCTTGTTGGCATTGGCCACACTCAAAAAATAATACATGCCTTAAATAAACTCTCTCGATCATCGATCCGCGTTGTACATCCATTGCCGATCCATCTACATGGAATGCACAAAAATCGTAAGAAAATTTCACGAAATTCAAATCATTTAAATATTATTACAATAATTATATATATGTAATCGAGACAATTATTATATACTAATCCAACATATATAATGTGTTGTTCTAAAAATTAGAATTATTTTTAAAAGGTCTTTTAAAGTGATAAACATAAAATTAATTAATTAATTTGTATCTATTTTAAAAGGTCCTTTTTATCTATTTTATAACTTTTTTCCAAAAGATTCTCTCATCATTTTTCATAAATATTTTTTGAGATAAAATTGTACAGACTAAATTCCTATAAAAGTAACGTGCTAAGCATACTTTTCTTTCTCTTTATTTTTCCTAACTTTTTCTCAATACAATGTAATGTGCTTAGCAAAATAATTACTTCAAACAAATTTTCTCTCTCCTCATGTTTAAAAAAATCTAGAGATGAAAATGTATAGAAAATAACCGTAAAATGCGAAGTGCTAAGCATAGATCATAAGAGGAAAAAGTTGCTAACCTTGTAGATAGCAAAGATTTGTGTATTATCACCAAAACAAAATCACAAAAAATTTTGGCAGCACCTCCTCTCTAGCTAAGAAAATTTTTGAAGACAAGTGTAACTGGCTCGAGCTAGAGGAGGAAGAAGGAGTTTAAAAAGGAACTCCATCTTTAGTCTCGGTTGGTGTTAACAACCGACACTAAAGATCATCTTTAGTCTCGGTTGGTGTTACCAACCGGGACTAAAGATGGCGTCAGAGGCTGTCAAAACCTGTTAGAGCGCCGGACTTCTTTAGTTCCGGTTGATGTTACCAACCGGGACTAAAGATGTCCGGTGCTCTGACAGGTTCTGACAATATTTAAACCGGACTAAAGATGATCTTTAGGCCCGGTTCTTGTCACGAACCGGGACTAATTTTTCTAGAAATCCGTAGACTTTTTAAACTGGAACTAGAGATATTTTTTAGTCCCAGATACAACTCAAACCGAGACTATTGTGGATTTTAGCACTTCAAATGAAAATGGTTTTTCGAGTAGTAGGATCTTCGAAGTCTTGCCATGTTAGGTGTTCTTGTACATGTACACCCATTGTACCGACGTACCGAGTATGGTATAGCAGGATATTCCGTATTCAAATATATCTTTATACTTGAGTGGTATTCTATATTTAGTACATAAACAGTTGATGAGGTGCCACTCGTTGAAATATGAACTTTTTATGACGTAGAAAACCATTAGAATAGTATGCAAAACTGAAACTACTTTTTTAATGGACTGTTAGGTATAAGCCCACGAGAAAAGAAAGTATGCGTAGATTTGTCTTATTAAGTCACTACTACAGTTTTTTGACGATATCATTTTTTTAGAATTTAGAAGGACCATAACTGTTTTCATATACAAAAATTGCTCTTCTCAGGTTGGTTCAACGATCACATAGTGGTCTCTTAACAGACCCACCCGTAAAAATAGACTTAATTTTTTTGACAACCTATTAAGTGATCGTATGTGAAAATCAGCTTTTCATAGGTACTTATGTAAAAAGGACTACTTGCGAAAATCACTAGGAACTAAATATAAAAACCAAATCACATCTCCACTCTTCCACCTCTCCTCCCCTCTCTCACACTCTCACTCCTCTCTTATCCTCTCCTCCCCTCTCTCTATCTCACACTCACCTCCCTCTCGTGCAGCGGCGGGAGCAGCCAGTGGGTCGACGATCGGTGGGGGGCAAGAGCGGCCAGCGTCGGGCTAGATTGACGGGGAGCTCATAGCGTGGAGGACAATGAGAGCGACAGTGGCGGGCTTAGGCAACGGGAGCAACCTCGGGCGACAGCAGCGGTGTGGCCCTCTCGCGTGGATCCTGCAGCGGCATCCCTCCCCACACGGATCTGGTTGTGAGGGCCTCCCTTATGGGGTCTCGACGATGGTGGTTGGTGGACTGCATCAACAAGACGGTGGTGGCCTTCTTCCTCATAGATTCGACAGTGAGCCCTCAGTAGCGGCGACAGCCCCAGGATTGGCGAAGACGATGGTGGGCGACGAGGACGGCGGATTTGATGGTGACTCGTTGACTGCTGCGGCGGACTACAGCGAGCACCACGACGGTGGTGGCAGCGACGACGATGATGATGTTAAGGGTTTCAGCCAGCGGCGGGCTAGGGTTTGGCCGATTTGGTGTTTTGTGATTTTTTTCGTCGAAATTATTTGTGTGTGATCGGTATAGGTGACCACATGAAAAATAGGATTTTCGTATGCGGTTGCACTGGCCACATGAAAAAAATATGATTTTCACACACACTTGGGTGCATGCGAGCTGTCCAGCCGCCTACGAAAATCAATTTTGACCACATGCAAAAATTGATTTCATATTAGTGAGTACTATAAACATATTAGATTTTACGAACTTCTAAAATACAAAACTAACAGTCAAACTTACTAAATTTTATGAACTGGTCTAAACATCGAATCGAATATGTATGATCACATGGTTTTCTTAATGCTCTAAGTTATATGAATCGAGATATTATTTTCCTAATTATAGAGTTAAAGTATACTACTATAGTACAAATCCCTACTCTACTTTGTCTCATCACTCGACCCAACAAAACATATGCCCACAAGCGTAATTTGGTTAAGGTTTTTATGAACTTATAGTAACTATAAGAGACCGGTGGTTTTTCGCAGCCAGAAAACCATGGGTTTCTTTAGATTTTTTTATGATTTTACTATTTTACTTATATTTAACTTGTAGTTATTGAATATTTAACTTGTAATTATACTTAGTTATACAGTGCACCAAAACTATATTTTGGAATATTTTTTTCTAGATTTATAATTTTTGACATGTTAAAAATTCTAAAAATTAAAGGCTATAAATATGTCAAATATTACTAGGTAGTCCATTTCTTTGATCTGTTTTCTTGGCTGGCCTTCTAGCTGGTTCGGGATGTGACTAATGACAACTAGTTGACCAGCATTTTAGTTAAGCAAGCACGAGCCTTTCTTGGTACAGGCCGAGGAATAAAACGAAAGGCCCTCATTAGTCCAGCTAGCTAGTTACCTTGATAACCATCATTAGTGACCTTAAGCACTCGCTAAGCAAGGCTTTAGTCAAAACGGCATTTTGTAGCCGAGATTCTTAGTTAATTACTCGACTAAACCGCTCCCGGTACCAAGGCCGAGATACCAATTGTTTTGGGTTAATGTTCTGGGCTTAGCTAGCACTATATCGCGAGATCTTTCCCTTCATTCAATCGATGCGTTCTTATGTGGGAGACCGGGCCATGATATGACGTTCAAATTATCAACTTTTCTGTGCCACTATCCAAAAACAATTATCTATGTTCATGGTTTGTGATTGGCATTGCAACACGTATGTCATGCTAGGCTTCTAATCAATACTAATAAGAGGAGTTTTGCAAGCAGGACTAGGAGAGTACGTATATTAACGTTCTTTAAGAAGAGATATTTAATAATAATTTAGAGTTTTAAAAAGACAGCTGCTTGGGTTTGTTCCTATTTGGGGATGTACTGCTGCTCTTAACCCCCAGTATGAGACCGAATTGAAACAATTGTACCAGTTTTGGCATTATCACATGCGCAGGGAAATATCATATAGCTATTGGCCGACAAGTGCCAGTTAGCTATGTGCTAATTGGCAACGGTCGTATATATTCATAACAAGTGCCGGTGGTCATAGTAATAATGAAACTGATATAATTGATATATTCATAACAAGTGCCGGTGGTCATAGTAATAATGAAACTGATATAATTGATTACTAATATGCTTGCTGGTCTGAGTTTTTTCCCTGTAGAGAAAGTAGTCTTTCATCCATCTGTCAAAATCCATAATATTTTCAATTTTAATAGGAACTAAGACTAAAAATTTATTTTAGTCTCGGTTAAAAAATGCAACGAGACTTTATGATCTTATCAACCGGGACTAAAGATCATTTTTAGTCTCGATTTATTTTTTGTCAGAATTTGTCAAGTCATCAGGGTCTTTAGTCCTGGTTGATAACACCAACCGAGACTAAAAATGACCTTTAGTCCCGATTGGTATCAAATCATTTTTAGTAATTAGTACTAAAGATGAACATCGCGTATATAATCCACTCGCACTTAGACGCGATGCATTTATGCCGACTCCTCCCCTCTCCCTCTCTCAGCTCTCTCTCTTGCTCCGATGACAGCGGTAGGAAGGGAGGAGATGGCTACAGCCCGACGGCTCGGAGGTGGCAGCGGGGCCTCCTCCCTTTCCTCCTCCTCTTCCTTCATCTGTCCTCGTCCTATCCAGGAGCCGCGAGCAACGGCAGAGCCCTTTCCTCTGTCGGATCCAGCGTCCCCTCTGTCGGATTTGGTGGGAGGCAAGCCCGGTGACGTTCATTCTTTTTTTTAGAATTTTTTGATATTCATTCGAGTATGAATTTGATCTATGATGTACTTTCAATCTACGAATTTATGATGTCAAACATAGTATGTTCATTCGATTTGTGATGTCAATTTGATGTGATGATTTGGGGATGTCGAGAGCAACTCGATTTGGGATGTCAATATGCAAGCAGCAAAAAACAATGAAAAAATAAAAAAACCTTTAATCACTGTTGGTACCAACCGGGACTAAAGATGACGGCGACAGCCATGTGACGCCTATATCTTTAGTCCCGACTGGTGTTACCAATCTTTAGTCCGAGTTATTTTATCCAGGACTAAAGATAGGCATCTTTAATCCCGCTTTCATTGTCCTGGTTTACAACCGAGACTAAAATGAGTTGTAAACCAGGACTATAAAGAGTTTTCCCAGCAGTGTAAGCTGATGAAGACACATGATCAAATGACCAAATAAAAAAACTAGCTAGGTGTCCCACACAATTACGACTAGCATCTGTAAAAAATATCTAAATTTTTTAGATATGATTTTCTTCAAAAAGAAATTTTAAAAATGCATATTGTTGTCTTATGATTTTTTAAAAAAGAACTTATCATCGTTAGGTTTCAATTTTATAGTTTTAAAAGGCATATCAGCAACCCCTTACTTCTTTGTCCCTTTTATTTAAAATCGGACCTTATAGTTCTATAGTGGATTGTTTCGTCGGGTTACCTTTTATATTTTTAGAAGTTCTATCAAATACCATCATTGATTCCTTTATGACCTACCCACTCCTTCTCCTTTTGTTGTCATTGCGATTTTTAAATCAAATCTGATCATCGTTGGAGTTTCTCTTTTTTTACTTTAAGTCCCCGTCAATCGTCATGACCTTACTCCTTCATGTCTAGCCACAACTAGGGCTGTCAAAAAGCTCGAGGCTCACGAGTCGAACTTGTCTTAGGCTCGATTCGAGCTCGGCTCGAGCTCCAAACAAGCCGAGCCCGAGCCTATGCCAAAGCTCACGACCTTTGTCAAGTCGAGCTTGAGCTTCTAACATCCTAACAATATATAGTTTTTATTGTTTATTTAATAAACTATGAGATCAAATGTGTCATTTGTATGTGTTTCACACAATTAAGTAGCTAGTATTGGCATCATATATTTATCTTATTCTTTTTCTCTTTTTCATTAATATGATAAACTAGAAATTAATTATATTTTTCAAGAGATTATTCTTAAAATATATATTGTTCTACTTATAAGCCAAGCTCGGTAGTCGAGCTCGAACCGAGTGTGTCTATAAGCTCAAAGGTTTCATAGGCACGGCTCAAGCTCGAGCCTAGGCAGACAAGCTTGCTCGAGCTCGGCTCGTTGACAACCCTACCCACAACCCCTCCTCTTAATTGTCATCCAGATTATACAAATTGAACCTAATCATCATTCAGGTATTTTTTGGGTTTTAAGATGTCCCATCAACCGCCATCATCCCTCCTTTATTGGCATATGCAATTATGTTCTAGATTTACTGTTCTTTCAATATTTTTTATTTTCTATTTCTAAATAGTATTTCTACTTAAACTCTAATTTTTATTTTTCTAATTTTAGAATTTATTTTATTTTTATTCTAAATTTTAATTAATCTCATATTGTGTTCTACATGCCTTGTTCTTTCAATATTTTTTAATTTAAAATTTATAAATTATATCCCTACTTTAACTCTCATTTTATTTATCTAGTTTTAGAACTTATTTTATTTTGAATTTTAATTAATCTTGTATTGTGTTTTACATGGACTATTCTTTTAATATTTTTAATTTTAGTTATTTCTAAGTTATATTCCTACTAGAGCTTTTTTTCTTTTCTCTAATTAATGTGAGAACTCCTAGTCCCCACATCTAACGTGGTGTCTACTTTAAGACTATTTTAATAATATAATAGATAATTTTATAGTAATACTGGTTTATTCCACTACTGGAGAAACCATCATTGGTTGAAGTGGCAAAAACCACAGTAGTCCCGGTTTGAGTTGCACCCGGGACTAGAGATCATCTCTAGTCCCGGTTTAAAAAGTCTACGGATTTTTACAAACATTAGTCCCGGTTCGTGTCACGAACCGAGACTAAAAATCACCTCTAGTCCCGGTTCAAATGTTGTCAGAGTCTATCAGAGCGTCAGACATTTTTAGTCCCGGTTGGTAACATCAACCGGGACTAAAGAGGCTATTTTTTGTCCCGGTTAGTAATACCAACCGGGACTAAAGGCGCGAGGATCTTTAGTCCCGGTTCTTTACCTTAAGGGACAAAAGAGGAAAAAAATCTTTATCTTCTCGTATCCCGTGTGCAAACAACAATAAGTGCATGCGCCTAGCTCCCTCTCTCCCGCGCACTTAGCTTCTCCTCCACTTCTTCTCTCCCTTATCTTCTCCTCTTCTTCTCCTTCCTCTCCAGATCTCTCTCTCCCTCTCCATCTCTCCCTTTCGGATCTCCCGTGGCGGCGGCGGCGGTGACCCCGCGCACGGGCGGGGTCGGGGCGGCGGCCCGGGCGCGGCGCGCGGGGCGGCGGTGGCCCCGTCTTGGCGGGGCGCGGGCGGCGCGCGGCCGCCTGCGGCGGCGCGGCGGCGGGCGGCGGCCCCGCGGCGGCGGGCGGACGGCGGTGGAGGCCCGCGTGCGGGGCGGAGACGGGACGGCGGCCGGGCACGGGCGGGCGGGGGCGCAGCCGGCGCGCGGCGCGGGCGGTGGCCCGCGCGCGGCGCGGCGCCGGCGGAGACCCCGGCGCGGGCGGGGCGGGCGACGGCGGCTGCGCGCGGCGGGCGGCGAGTGGGCGGGAGGCGGGCGGCCGGAGGCGGCCACGGCGGGCGGCGCGGGCCGGGAGGCCGGAGGCGGCCACGGGCGGCGGCGCGGCCGGGAGGCCGGAGGCGGCGGCGGGCGGGCGGGCGGCGTCGGCGGCCGCGGCGCGTGCCGGCCTCGGGCGTCGCGGCCTGCGTGGGGCGGCCCTGTTCAGATGTGATTTTTTCCTTTTTGATGTTTTTTATGTTTGATGAGATGAGATTTTAATTTGTGAGGTATACATGTTGTATTTGATCTGTATTTCTAATTTTATTGTTGTATTTGATATGTGATTTGAACATGTATTTAATCTGTAGTATGTTGTGGTATGTTTTGTGATATGTTTGGTGATGTTTGGTTTTATCGTTTGTGATATATATAGGTAGCAGTACTGTGAAAGGACAAGTTAAAAAAATAAAAAAAATCTTTAGTCCCGATTGTTGGCTCCAACCGGGACTAGAGATAGCCCATCTCTAGTCCGGATTCGTAGTCCGGTTTGACAACCGGGACTACCGAGGTTACGAACCGGGACTAGCGTGGCTTTCTCCAGTAGTGTTCTTTACACCTGTAAAACCAAACTATGACTATTAAAAAACTACTCAATAATTAATTTTAAAATTATGTTCTAAAATTTTAAATTAATTGCGTCTTATAAATCCATCCCAAACAGCAAGAACGCAGTTAATTAGACATGTTAAGCAATGTTGCTATTTTTAAGACTATATTATTCTCTTATGTAGATATGATATTTTACGACGCACACGTGCCCTAGTTAAAGGATCGGAGTATTCCATTTCAAAGACACTTCCACCTCATTCCGGGATTATATAACAAATTGTACTGATGATGGCAGAAAACCATGGGTAAAATAGTGGCCAGCGCTAGCGGGCCGTCATTCCTAAATTCATCCACGTATCACGCATCTAGCAAATATATATATTAACTACTGGTCGTGATCCCTTGGCTGCAGGGTAAATAATTGTTCTTGTTAATTTAATTACTCACTAAACTATGAAACGACAATATACATCAAAGATTTTCACAGGAACAAAAGGAAGTTAGGATACGTGGCCTTACATGTACCCAACAATCTCACCCTTTATTTAGTTGACCCAAGCATATTGGTGGGTGAGCTCTCGTTGCTTTTCTCTTATAAAGAAAGAGATTGGACGACTAGTCTATAAATATTTTGTTAATGATTTAAAAATTCAAGATATGACGGAGAATTACAGTACGAGGGGTTTAGTCATGATTAGGCACTAATATTATGAGTCATTATTAATTTGAAAAATGCCATTTCACATGCATGGCAAATGGCAAAAAAATGATCCCCTTTTGAGTCTTCAGCCTCTCTATTCTGATAAAAAAAAATTTACAGCACTCCTTAGAATTCGTATGCTAATCGAAGAAACGTGAATAAATTTTTGATTTTGATAGGATGGAAAATAAAATGGTTGGCCAACATGAATGCTTGCCCCATTCCAAGCGCCCTTCCTTTTTAAATTAGTATTCCTAATTAATTTGCAGAAAATTTCAGATACTAATACTATCAATTGATTTTTTAGATAAAATAATGTTTGTTCCTTGCAAGCAATTGCTTGAACTGGCTCAGGAAAATGGGATGCCTCCTCGTTTAATTCATTCTGAAATGCTAGCTCCTTGAGGAAGTGTCAGGTGCTAAATAATAGCATAGTCGTGCTACCAAACGAAGACATATATCATGTTCATTTTATTGTTGTTAATTGTTGATATCCATGTATGACAATATCATTGGCGAACCTAGGATTTTAGGTTTTGGTGGGTCCAGGACGACGATGACAAGACGAGGGTCAGCGGGGGTGGTTCGAGTCGAAAAAATTAACATGTCATATATATAATGGCCAATATATATATATAATTTACTAAAAGGCACCAACAAGGAGTATTTAAAACTAAATTTGATACAAATAAACTAAATTTGATAAAAAAACTAACCTGATCTTGGCTACAGACTCGTTAATTGCTTCATTGGTTCCTGCACTCCTATAAACTGTGTATATCGAGTTGACTAAAAATTATAAAAATTCACTTAGAAGACAGCATATAAACTATTGAGAAATTAAAAATATATAGTTTTGTGCTAGTACCACATCATTAATTACCGACGACTTGAAGTAGAAATATATATCCATTTTTCTGCATAAATTTTTGATGAATTTAAGAAGAGAAGGAGAAAATTCAGACCAAGAACAATAAACCTTTCAAATCTACTCTACTCAAATCTACTCTGCTCATCATACCGGGTCTCTGGAATCTGGATTGGAGTTGCTTTTTGTGCAGCACCCTCGTCTAGCTCCTCGTCGGCTCTAACCTCGTCCAGCAGCCGGGCGCAGCAGGCAACAGCAGCCGAGCTGGGATCGCCACTCGCCAGGAATTGCCACTAGGGATCGGGATTCGGGATTCGGGAATCACCAGTCGCGCACGGCGCGTAGGACGGCATGGGATGAACCGTCGCCAGGGATCACGCATGAGACAAATTGCAGCAGGGTTGGAGGTCTAGGTGGGTCTCCTTTTGGGTGGGCCACGGCCCACCCAGACCACCCCATAGGTCCGCCCATGGACAATATCATCACAGTTCACTTACGTATGCGCCATATCATCAAAAATTATCCTAGTTTAGGTCCAATGTTGTAATTCTGAACAGTGATGAAGGACCAATAGTGAATTAGTGGTTTCATAGTTGAGAACACAACCATAGTTGAAGTGCGTATTTTGGATTTTTTTAGAAATATAATTATTTTAATAGAAAATCGCAAGATAGTGGCCGTTCGGATTTTATTCGTCAAAATAGGGGCCTGTCGAACTATCGAACGGCCGATGAACTAGTGGGCAGACCGATTGAACGGCTGACCAATCGAATGGCTGCTATTCGATTGGACTTGTCGAACAACGGCAGTTCGACAGGAACCTGTCAAATAGCGGCGGTTCGACAGATCCCTAGTATGGGCACGTCGAATGCCGGTTGTTCGACAGCCCAACAACACACCAAAATAAGCTTTTTTTAAAATATTTGGTTGTTTTGTTAATTTGGTTAGCAATTTTTAAACTTGCAAATTTTTGTTCGGTAAAATATACATTGCATTTCTAATTGATTAATTTGAAATTACATTTCATTTCTAAAAGATAAATTTATTTATTTATAAATTCTTTATTATTTTCATTGGCTTTGTTAGTTTCATGTCTTGGCCGTAATTTCTTTGCCCTTGTAAGACAATACCGGTTGGTTGACGTCGCCATAGGGGATGACGGAGAAAGAATACAAGGAGAAGGACAACATTGCAGCGGTAGTAGAAACAAACTTTATTGATGGAAAAGAAAATTAACCATTAGTTTTTGATTCGTGATGCACATACCAACGGAATCTATTCGTAGCGCATACACCATCATAAGAGAGTTAAGAAATTGCATAGATGAGCTATAAGAAATTGTTGGTCACGGATGAATCAGGCTTGAGCTTGTCTACAGACCCCTTCTACATCGTTCAACGTGTATTGCAACTTCGTGCTCCTTCATTCGTATATATTCTATTTGTGTTTCAGCTTCATTAAACAAGTTGCCTCTAATGCTTCCTTCGTAAAGTATGGGGAAATGAATATTTTTGCGTCAACACCTCCTTTGCGGAAGCGGCAAGGACATGAGAACATGACAGGTGTCGAAGAAAAGACTTGTTGCAGTGGCATTTACAAGCATGATACTCTGGCCACAACGTGCATTCCAATGTGATGTCAGTACTCCCAATGCCTACTCTACTCTTGTCACGGAGTCGTATCTCAAATAACAACTCTCTATCCCAGCAGGCCAGACTGTGCATTCCTCCCTTCTTGCTTTTCTTGTCCATGTACTGTGTAATAGCCGAGCTATGCCTAACATTAGGTTTGCTAAGGTCAAGGCTAGCCATGACATACCTTTTACAAAGATACTTCTGTGTACCCCTTGTGATGCCCTTAGGATAGCAACAAGTGCTAGAGGACATGTAATTTTCATTCCAGTTGTGTATTTCAGCAAGATTAGTTGTCATTGAAAGCTCGTAGATGTTGCCTAGAGAGAGGGTGAATAGGTGATCCTGGAAAACACTTAAGAATCGTAGTGGTTAATAACAACAAGCATCGGAACTTCCTGACAGAAACTCAAGAACTCTCAGTCAGCTTAGGTTGGCCAGAACTTCCGTTGTTCTCATCCAAAACTTCCGATGTTCTGGCAATTCGAGTTTCTAATCTTGCATCTAAGTGACTTTCAAGACTAGCCTATGGGCAGGAGACAAGATGAAATAACAAGGACACAGAAAAGCTTAACAGAAAGTAAAGAACATACACAATTGAGACAAGGATTTTTTTTCCTGAAGCTCGGATTCAAAAAATCCTACTCAATGTTGAGGAACTCCGAAGAGGTAGGTCTCGATTAACCCCTTGCCTTACCAAGCAAAGCCCTAGGAAGAGGTCTTCGATTTTCAACCCAACGTTTCTAGGTTCTTCGCTAGAGATCAAGTGACCACACAGATCTACAAATTGACTCTCTAGAAAGCACCTCAAACGAGGATCACTCTACCAAGACCACCTTCAAAGGCTCAGCTCGGATTTTCACTAATCATACCTCGTTTCCTTGTGGAGGTGAGGAAAACCTTCATAAACCTTCCCGGGTCAATCCACAAATCGACGGATACTCGTGGGAGATGCCTAACCGTCTAGGAGATCTCTCCAAGAGTAATAAGCATCAAACCACAGCCCTGCAAGAATCACCAAGTGCTCAAGTCATCCTAGCTCTCTGACTCTCAAAAACCTCAATTCCTCACAAATTTGCTTCCTAGGCTCAAGAATCAAGGTGGAGTGATCTAGAATTACATGGGAGAGGCTAGGAGCAGAAACACGAAAGTTGGATTGCCTAAAGTGAGCTGAAGAGGGTGTGGGATATTTATAGGTTAGTGTTGTCGTCATCTAGCCGTTACTCACATTTGAACTGCAAAGATGTCTGGAAGTTTTGGTTTGGGACCCTCGGAATTTCTGGTCAACACTTAGGAATAGTGTGGCGAAGGCACTTGGAAGTTTCGGTCAAGAACTCCAGAACTTCCGGTAGGACTCTTTGTGCTGAAAAGGGCAAAATTCTAAAGATTGGCTAGAAAAAATTTTCTCCTCAGGACTTCGACTTTGAGCACTTAGACCTTCTCAGGCTATAACTTGAAACCCCTCTTGATAGTATGGTTTTCCTAAAACTCAAGAGTAAATAAAAATGAAAATTTATATAGGGCGTTGAATCCTCTCGCCACTTTGCATTTATTGTTGGGGGTTTCCTTTGCGCACATTTTGCACACCTAAGCACTTTGGGACTAATCACCTACACTTATCTCAATTAAAACGTATTAGTCCCTTAACCACTTTGTCATTAACCACCAAAACCCACTTAGGAGGCTAGATGCACTTTAGTCATCACACCATACCGTGAACCACTCGTATCATACAACAATGACCATTTCTCCCTTGGCTCATGTTCTATCCACTCCATGAAGCACTTCGTAGCCCTCTCGCGCTTCCTACACCGAGTAACACTTGGTGATTCATTTCAAACGGGTTTCAGGCCCTTCGGCTCCTCTTTTGTCGGGCAACAACGGGCTTTTTCCGAACTTCTTCCATGTGAGTAGTGGTCAGCAGATCCAGTTGTTCTCATATAGCATCGAACTTTCTTTGCTGATTTGCTTGCACAACTGTTGAAAGGTCCATCAACCTCTTACTCCTGAATTGCCTATAAAAATTTGCATTAAGATGTTACATACACCATCTGCTATGCAAATTATGTACTAACGTACTACTAACGTCAACACATTACTATAATATCCGCACTAACATCCAACAGTGATTAACAAAAAATTTTGAGTTGTACTTATGGATTAGAAATTTATACCTTCAATGTCACTGCTCTCTTCTACACAGTCGCGGACATCTCCTCCCCACCCGTGCAGGTCTCCCGTGCCGGCGGCACGGCGCCCTTCTCCTCTTCGGCCAAATGGCGCCTCTCTCCGTGGCGGCGCACGGCGACTCTCTTCGACGCGCCGTAGTCCTCCCTCTCTTTGCATATGGATAGCTGCGAAAAGGAGATGGGCTTTTAAAGGAGTAAATAGAACTCCCATTGTTCGATAGAGTCAGTAGGAGGACCTATCGAACTGAAGGGTTACGCGGTGGCTACGCTAGCCGAAAACAAAAACTTTTAACCGCGCAAACCAGGAACACTTGCAAGTAAGGGCCGATAGATCGTTACCGATTGGAGTAGAGTGCAGCGGAATAGCCAATCAGGGCAATCCGATCCGGAACAGTGTAGCCGATGACAGCCGATTCCTGGGGACAGCCGATTCACCAATTAGCCGATTCGCAGATGCCGTAGCCGATCCGAGTCGTCCGATTGTGTTCTCGCGCCTCGCTCCGATGCGCTCGACCGCGGCCCGATTCACCCACGCCGATGAACGGCGTGCAACGTAGCGAGCGCCTCTACCGGTATCCACACGTCCGGGGACAGAACGCCGAACACACGTGTGCTAGCACGCGATGCAAGGCTAGGGTTTGGCTCGAAAGTGGGGAGGGTTTCCGTGGAGATTGATCTCGGCGACTTCTGTTGCACGCGATGCAATTGACGTGCCGCAGCTCTCCACCCCTCCCTCCTTTATATAGAGTTGGCCGACTGGGACTAGTGGCCGATTAGGACTCTATTTTGAATCGGATCTCATCCGTATCTCATAGAGTTGGCCGCCCACACGTCGTAAGCCCATAGGACTCTATCCGATCGGATCCCTATCCGATCGAGCCGTATCCAAGTCCAACTCGAATGCCTGTTCTTATCCCCTTAAGCGTGCGACCACGTAGGTTCAGGTATACTCGGTTTCGGCTATAGTCTAACTTAGCCGATCGTAGGCTCGAGTCTAACTCACCGACACAACAAGCGCGCCTAGCAGCACATATTGACACCATAGTATACAAGAATAATATCGGCTCGAACCTGTAATGTGTACACAAATCCCTTTGCCTCACGATACCAGTTAAGCTATAGGCAAGATGTGTGCCATCCCTTCAATAGCTTAACCATTCACTCGAACCGTATTGGATTATCCGTCCGTTGATTGACTCCTCAATCAACTTAGCATGGCCATGCATTTCCATAATCCATTACCTCGAGGGGCCCAGAGATATCTCTCCAAAGGAGGGGCAAATTCCATCTTGATCACTCACATCCCACTCCATGTTTCATAGCAAACCCGAAAACTACCTTTATAACTACCCATTACGGAATAGCGTTTGGTAGTCCCAAAGTAGGCTACTACACATGTTGGAATCCATGGTGATCTCAGGTCTAAGGACTTTGTACCAACACTATCCGAGACCAACCGATGGCACATTAATTCCTGTAGTGTCTCATGGTGGGTCTATCCAACAATGTGTTCTCCAACACATATGTCCATGTTTATTGATTTGGTATCTCCATACCCATGATCTATGAGACATGATCATCAATCAATAAACATGCCGATCTTAGAATCATATTTGTTCCAACAATATGACATATGATCGGGATCGTTTAAAATAGATTCATACATAAAGAGTCTCATAAATAAGTCACGTACTTATTGATCAATACAAGATGTCTATTTCATGGAACCGAATAACACTTTATTCATTTATACATAAACATTGACGTGATATCCAACATCTCCATGTTGCCTCTAGGGCATATCACTAACACGAACGTCCGCCGTTCAATAGGCTCTCTGCCGTTCGACAGGCTCTCGGGCCGGGCGGTGGGGCGAGTCGAACGCCCGCGGTTCGACAGGATCCAGTCGAACGCCCACCGTTCAATTTCCCAGCCTATCGATCCACCACTGTTCGATAGGTCTCTATTTTGGCGAATAAATCCGAGCGGCCACTATTTTTATAATTTTTTATTAAAATAATAATATTTCTAAAATCTAATATAGGATGAGGCAAAATTCAGAGGCAGAAAAGAGAGATTCAACAAAAATTATGAGTATATAAGGGATTTTCTCTTTAGTTTTTAGTAGTTTGTATGGTATTTATAACACCTAAAAAGTAATTAAGTGTGTAGTGTGGGTTCGTGCACGATTGCATGAACATGTTGTTAACGGTAAAATTTGGTATATGTCATTAGTCAAAGCAAGACAAAGGAGAAGTTGACGCCGTGATTCGAGTGAGGATGGTTGGAAAGTGTATATGATAAGCTTAGCTAGTTTTAGAGTTGTTTTTAATTTAGCTTTCGTATCGAGCAAGTGTATTAGTTTCATTTTCTGAATAAGGGATAAAATCCCGATCCGATTGAGTCATGTTCGAATCGGACTTAGTTAGATCAAGGGTATAAATATGTATATCTAAGGTCTTGTAAATTTATCAACAAATTAATATAGTACTTTTGACGCATCGCCACGTTTATTTTTGATGAGTTCTTAGTTTTCGAGTTTGGGCTGCATCGGTTTTGATCTCCGGCGAGAAAGTAAGTTTCATCAACTTCTCGGTATCAGTCCAGTTAGTACTTTCTCGGTTAAGTCCGCCGTAATAATTAGGTTCTCACTAGCGTTGCATATCTGATATATCGGTTCTTTTTTTGCTTCGCCTTCTTAATTAGATCCATTATATTAATCATCTTATATAAAATTTATTAGCTTATTAGATATATCAAGATTTTTATTAATCTTGTATTGTCTCGATTAGGTACGATCAGCTAGGTTTTAATTTCTAGATAGATTTCGTTATGTCTAAAGTTCCATCGGAGTTGTGATTGATGAGTTATCTTTTCATTCTTGCCTAAGTCACTGCATCGGCTAAAATTTAAGTCCATATAATTGCTTATTGAGCTGATCTTTATTAATTTCAATCTTGGTTCATCTGCTCTCTCAAGATTATTCTTAATAAATAATTATATATTATTTATTCCTAGTCAATGATAGCATAATTTTTGTTTTATTTTATATATCTAAGATCCATTGATTATATAGCCATTGATCTGAATTCTATTGGCATCGGCTGAGCATATGATTTTATATCAGCCTCTTGGCCAATCAGCCTTTGACCTACCTTTTTTATTGCTATCTTGTTAGTTGCGTTGCAGAATCAAACTAACCGACAATGCTTTAAATCTAATATTTAGACCAGCACTAGAGCTAAGCAAATCTCTCAGACTCTTCTGTGTTGGATAAATTTGTGGCAACACATGTTAAGAGCCGGATTCGTCAGCAGACTAGAAGGTACTGATTCGATATTTTTCAAAAAGAAAAAACGAAGTGATATGATGATTAATTTGGAACATGTATAATAAATGTATTGGGCTGCATACATGCATATTTAGCTCATGATTGCGTTAATAGTATTTACAGAAGAATTAGTTTTCAGAACATAATGTTGTCCCAAACCAACAAAACATATAACAGCTGCTCCAAAGGGACCACTCAAAACAGCTAAGAAAAAAGTCTACCATTACAAATGCCTTCAAAGCTATGTTTGTACTACGTGTAGTTAGCCGATGATTTAGTAGGTGCATCCAGTTTAGTGGAGTACATCTGATAGGTTGTTTACACTAAAAACAATAGGTGATATGATCACGCCACATGCAGTTTAAGTGAAAGGATTGGGTGTGTATACATGCTTTCATCAGTGCATGCGTCAAAAGCAACACGGGGAGACCGTCTTCATGTGGGCTCGTTGTCCTATGCCCTGAATCTTCAAGAAACACATCCATCTTGCATAACCTAATTCGAGCAATGGATCTCTTGATCAATCAGCTTATCACTCCTGGACTGAAAGAAGAAAAACAACTTATCATTCCTATTAATATAATATCACAGCTAGGGTCATAAACTAGGGGCACAAAAAAACTTTCTAGATATATATACAGCTATATCTGCATCAACTAGAGTATATGGTTCTCTATATCAGGACGTTCTAAAGATCTATCCATTACAGTGGTAATGGTTGTTATTTAGATAATAGGAGCTTGTCAATTAGGGCATGTTTGATTACACTACTGCAGAAACCATCTTTGGTTAAAATGGCAAAAACCACAATAGTTTCGGTTTGAGTTGCACCCGGGACTAGAGATGACCTTTAGTCCCGGTTTAAAAAGTCTACGGATTTCTAGAAACATTAGTCCCGGTTCGTGTCAGGAACCGGGACTAAAGATCACCTCTAGTCCCGGTTCAAATCTTGTCAGAACCTGTCAGGCCGGCGGCCATCTTTAGTCCCCGGTTTATAGCACCAACGGACTAAAGATATCATTTTTGTCCCGGTTGGTGTATGAACTGGGACTAAAGATCATTTAGATCTTTAGTCCCAGCTTTTATAATCAACCGGGACCAACCACCAACCTTATCTCTTTGTTTCCCGTGCTCAACCATCTCCCCAACCTTATCTCGTTCTCATCCCTATCCCTATCTCTTTCTCATCTCTCCCTCTCTCCTTATCCTCTCCCTCTCAATCTCTCCATCTCCATCTTCCTCCCTCTCCTCCCGGCGGCAGCGACGGCGGCCACGCGCCGAAGGTGGCCGCGGCGGCGGCGGTGGCCCCGCGCAGCCGGGCGGCAGCGCGGCGGTCGCGGTGGACGGCGGCGGCCCGCGGGCCGGGGCAGCGGCGGTGGCCGCGGCGACGGCGGCGACCCCGCGCGGGGCGGGCAGCGGCGGCGAGTGGCGAGCGGCCGCGCGGGCCGGGCGGCCGGAGCGGTCGCCGCGGCGGAGGCGGCCGGGCGGCGGGCGGTAGGCGCGCGGCGGGCGGCGGAGGCTGCCGCGGCACGGCGGGCGACATCGAGCGGACTAGGCTACATCAGATCTGAGTTTTTTTATGTTTGATGATATGTGATTTGGATCGTGATGTATACATGTATTTGATCTGTGATTTTGTGGATTTTGAGATGTATTTGATCTGTTGAGAAAAAAGATAAAAAAACATCTGTGATTTGTTCATTACTGTGTGTGAATTTGTGTTGTTTGATTTCAGCATCTGTGATGATTTCCGGATTTTAGCAAGAAAAAACCAAAAAAATAAATGGGAAAGTGGATTCGGGAGGGCACTATATCTTTAGTCCCGGTTGATACCTTCAACCGGGACTAAATATGCATCTTTAGTCCCGGTTATTTCAACCGGGACTAAAGATTGGTGATCTTTAGTCCCGGATTCATTGTCCCGGTTCGAGAACCGGGACAACAAAGGGTTACGAACTGGGACTATTGTGAGGTTCTCCACTAGTGTTACTAGCTACAGTTTACCACACTCAATGTTAGATGTGCCACACTTTGTTAGGCAATTAGCTTTTTTTTCAACTGTGATGACAAGTCATACATATTAACTCGCCGGCCCACGCAAAATATGCTCATCGTGAGGTAAACCTTGGTAATATTTTGTTGGTCACATTTTGTATGGCTTGCCAACACCTTTAACAATTTAGGTTAGGTTAGTCTACGAAACAGTCCCTTAGAACTCGATATGTGATGTGATATGCTTGGATTGGTGTCCTCAGCCATTATTTCAGCTGATTCCATAGGTTATTTTGAGACGAAATCATCATAAGATTTGGAAATATTTGTGTTTGTGTGGAAGAGATAACACTTGTGCTAACAAGTATTAAATGTTAACTACACCACCATTTCATCTCTGTATGTATTAGCCTATTAGCGTTCTCTACGCCGGACCAAGTCATCTGTGACGGGCCTAAACATTCATCTATGATGGGTAAATCTCTCGTCACAGATAAGTGATCTGATTACTCAACCTCATCTATGAGACGGTAAAGGCACGTCAATGATGATAGACGTACATATGTGAGGTAAGGACTGTCACCCATCACAGATGAGTATATCATCGTTAGTGGTGATAGACATGTTTGGTGGGTTGTATATTGTGGCCTGTCATAGATGTCAAAAATAAAAAAGCAAAATGTAGCCCCAGGCCCCAGCTCACGACAAAGCCAAACACAGTTTATACATAGCAAACGATCCCCATCTTAAAAATAAAGCAAATACTCAGTCTTACTGATCTTAAGAAATTACTACTCAGAGAAATATACTCTTAATTCGCACATGGTATCTAATGGTATATCTTTGCAAACAAATAGTTCCAATAATTTTCTCTAGAAAAAAGAACACCATAAAATGCTAGAGAGAAAGCAAGAACAAATTAATTTACAACAGCAAGAAAGAAGAAGTGAAGATGAGGAAGAGGGACGCGAACTGCAAAGCAGCAAGGAGTGCAGCGTAGGAGGGCTTAGCGAGAGAAGAGGCGACAGACTAGGAGGAGGTTGTGTCGGACTTGTAGGGGCCGAAGGACTTGGACAAGGAGGTGTTCGCCTTGTCGCAATGGTTGTACCTGACCTTGTCAACCTGAGTTGCCACCGTGCTCTCTCTCTCTCTCTCTCTCTCTCTGCCGCTAGCACCCGGCCCTACTGCCTCTCATCCCTTCATCACTGCGACAATTGGTCCCTGAGGTCAAGGAGGTTGTATCCACCAGCCAATTCTACCACCACAACGAGATCTGCCAGTCCCCGAGGTTGAGGAGGCCACAACTACCCACCAACTCCACCACCGCCACCAGATCCGTCAGCGCTTGGGGACAAAAGGTGTTTGAGGCGGTTGCCAGCACTTGGGGAAGGAGGCGGCTGTCGGCGCTCAGGACAAATTAGACGAGGAGATGATGGCCGGTAACTTGGGATGGAAGGTAGCGATAACAATGAGGACAGTGAGCTCGGCCCGGTGATGCTGGCCATAGAGGTGGGCCGTGGTGGAGCTGGCGATGGTCGGAGATCGATGGCGGCCGGTGGATTGGACGATGAGACGACGACTGGTGCTCGGGTGAGGAGGATGAAGGAGGTGGCTGCTAGCGATGAGTACAACAACCTCAATGGAACTGGCGGTGCGCGAAGAGCTATGGATCACCGAGAGAGATAGATGTGGTTGTGCGTGCAATCTCGGTGGAGAGGGATGGAAGATCAAGAGGATAAGGATAAGATGTGTTGTCACGGTCCGTGGTCTTGCTGAAGATAAAGGATAGGGGTGGTAGCATGGTTAAACTGGCTAGTGACGGGTTAAAAGAAGGGCCCGTTAGAGATGGTTTCTCATTTTCTACAGGTTGTATTTATTGCCCATCAAATATATGTGCCCCTATCTATTATGGTTTATATTTTTGTGTCCGTCACAAGTGGGACGTTATCTTTAATGGGTTATAGTGATGGCCCATCACACATATATTTGATGGGTCAAAACTATCACTTACATATGGCACAACACCTATGATGGATCATCTCCCACAACCTCATCTCGAATGGGTACTTTCTTAGACCCGTTAGAGATGAGACCATTTATGACAGGTTACATTCACCCTTTAGAGATATGTGCTCACCGATGACCGATCAAAAGCTAGTTAATTAAATTTATTTGTACCATGCACCCCGCATAATCTTAATTAAATTCTCTGCTTCTACCAATCAGCACTAACATTGAAATGATAATCACTAAGTAACAATAAACATAAAACATGCTAATTATCACTAATTAGTTACTAATGATCAATGTTAGCGAAGGTGGATGTCCGATGAATTTTGTCAGATATACTCATCCAACATCTTTGAAGAATATTCTTTTTAAAAATATTCTTAGGGTGGCCACCCTATCCATCGATCTCTCGCCCACGAATAAAATCCTGACGACCATCCCCCATTTAACCTCATCCATCCAACCAAACACCCACAAAGAAAGCCTGAGAATGCATTTATACAACGTAGATATGATTTAGAATTGATGTTCATCTATTGGTGGTAATGTGCATCTACTAGAAAAGCTATTTATTTCATTGCTAGTGCATATGTATTGTGAGTGATACATTGGTCGACATCATGGTAGACTTCACTTTTGACGACAAAGTCAAACTTTAATGTTCAAAATCATCACCAGTTACTAATAATCTCCAATTATTACCAACAATCGTTAATGATAGCTGAAACATCGCTAATTATCATTAATAATTGTTATTTATTACAACCAGATGTCAATTCTTGCCAATAGCAACTGATAGTTGCCAATGAGTACGTAAACAACCTTTATTTTCGCAATAATTACCACCAAAGAGGAAATACTTAATCAAACTTACGTAAGGCAGTACTTACTTAAAAGGTTATCTTTATCTTTAATTTCATAATAACATTATTGTGCAGAAACCCTGGCATTCACTCCAGAAGGAGATGCAAAACCTATGGGAACCAGGAGGATATGGGTGCTAGCTTGTTTTGATACCCCAACTTCCCATACATAATTTATTAATATTAGGTGTGTGCTACAGTTCCCTATATAGTTGTTTGATACTATCATCACCATCCGGCTAGTCGATATCACATTTAAATCATATATAATATAGTCCCATAAATATTCAGTTTTTTTCCAATTTGGTGTGGTAAGCCACACATCGCCTATATATGATTGGTAAGAGCATCTCCAAAAAGTTGTATAAAAGTTATTATAATTCCTGTTTGAAGAGCCTATATAAAAGTTGATTTTCTATTTATGTTAACATCCTTCAATAGATTCACAGAAATGACGACTCTGTGCATGCTTGGTTATAAGAAGCCAGCGAGAAACTCGGGGTGAAAGGTTAGCAAAAATAAAAAAACTTATACAAGATTTGTTAGAGACTAGTTTTTATGTAAAATTACATATTATTGAGATTAATAGAGATATATAATACCTGTTGGAGATGCTCTGAGGATAGTGAGGAAAATATCCCGTGAAAACGATTAAGTTTGTTTGTTTTTTTCTTTTTTTCCAAATGAAGTTGAGCTTGCAAGTGAAATTGGGTGGTAATGCCTAATTGTCTATACATTAATTCTACTGAATTTATAAAACATTTAGGTCAGCTTTCATATAGGTCCTATTTGGTAAGGTACAGGTCTAGATCCTACATCCATGCTAGATTTAAAGTTTGCATGTTCAATCATGATGGTTAAAATTTTATATTGAGTAAATTTCAGAAAATCAGGTATACTTAAATCAAATTATCACAGAACTTTATCATAAAAACACATATTTAACAATAAATTTATCACAAAACTATAGGTTTAAGGTAAAGTATCATAAAACTACAATTTAATAATAAGTTTATCACAAAATTATAGGTTTAAGGCTAAGTATCATAAAACTATAGATTTAATAATAAAATTATTATAAAACTATAGATTTTGGGTTTAAATCCTTAGCACTAATGTTATATTTAAGTTATAAACGTTAAGTTTTGTGATTAAATCGACGTTAAATTTATAGTTTTTGCGATAACTTTGTTAGTAAATATGTAGTTTTGGGATCTTTACCTTAGATCTATAATTTTGTGATAAATTAGATATTAAATACGTAGTTTTGCGATAGTTTGATTCATATACATCAACAAAATGATTCATTTAAATATTATCAAACATAATCATAGAATTCGGATTTATGAGGCTAGGAATAGCCCAGCTCCCAAAAATCTCGGATCGGAAGCTATGACATAGTTTTCACCGGATATTCCATGTAGTTTAGTGAACTGCCAAACCCTCCCTAAACATGCAAAAGACACCCCTCAGACAACCTCTTCATCGCCACGAGGCCATTGCCCAGTGGCATGGGCATGGTAGCAACTTGAAGGTTTGATCTGACTCACAGGATTATCCCTGAGAGCAGACCGTCAGTCCGTGGGTTTGAACAACATGGAACATACCACATCTGCATACATTGCATCCAATGTGCCAATGTGTATAGGGTGTGATGCAATTTGGCAACAGTACAAGGTGAAGCATGCGAGTGACCTTCTTGAGCTATATATAACACCCTCTTGCATGTCAGGGGAGGGGACGCGAGTACCCAAACCTACCTACCTATCCACTCACAGTCACAGAGCTCATCAGATCACACTAGTCACTAGCCACTCCTGAGTCATAGACCTTTGCATGTGGAGCAGCACAAGGAGCCCCTGAATCCAAGCTTCAGCTCTGCCCTCTTGGCCACGTCCGCATCGTTTTCTGTTCGATTTGCAGCGCGGCGGCATTGATTGCTCGACGCCATTGCCGGTGAATCTAGAGCTTGGCTCACGGTTTCTTGGAGGGAGACACACCAGTTCATCAATCACTCATGGGTGTAAGGAAACTTTTGCCTGGATGCATTTCTTGGATGTTGATCGTGCAGCGCAATGTGGATGTTTTAACAAATTCTGTTTCGTGTTCGTTGGGCGCGGTCACCAGATCGTCAGCTGGGTGCAGGGGAGGCTGGGTGGGAGGACGGCGGCGGCGGAGAGCAGAGGGCTCGCCGCCGGAAATGCTTCGGCCGTTGCTGCAGTCGTTGCGGCAGGCAAGGAGAGGAACCACCAGCAGGTTGTTCATGAGGATCTCGCCGGCGATGAGGACCAGCAATGGCCGCGTCCGGCGACTCACCTTTTCTCCATCGGCACGTTGGGCAACGACGAGCTGCCGGAGCAGGAGGAGGACCTGCCGGAGTTCAGCGTCGAGGAGGTGAGGAAGCTCCAGGACGCGCTGGCGAGGCTCCTCCTGCGTGCCAGGTCCAAGAAGTACTCCGAGGCCGTCGCTGCTGCCGCCTCCGCCGGCGGCGGCGCGGACAGTGGCCTGCCGCTGGACAGGTTCCTCAATTGCCCGTCTAGCCTCGAGGTGGACAGGAGAGCACAGCGCGATCACGGCGGCGGAGGCGCCGCCGCCAGCGGCTGCCTCTCGCCGGACACAAAGATGATACTCACCAAGGCCAAGGACCTTCTCGTTGACGGTAACAGCAGAAGCACCCCCAGCAGCAGCGACATCAAGAACAGGTCATTCAAGTTCCTTCTCAAGAAGATGTTCCTCTGCCATGGCGGCTTCGCTCCGGCTCCGAGCTTGAAGGACCCGACGGAATCATCAATGGAGAAGGTATCTTTTGCACAGCAAAATGTAGTCAATTCATCAGTCTCACCAAGGCCATGTCTCTGAACATTCTGTCAACCCTGTTCCATGGACGACAGTTTCTCCGAACGGTCCTCGGCAAGAAGATCAGTGCCCGGCCGAGCAATTCACCTGCGTCGAGGACATACTTCTTGGAGGGTAAGAATGCACATGGCGATGATCATCGCCGTCGTCGTCGCGGCGAAGAGGATGAGGAGGAGAACAAGGGGGAAGAAAATTGTAAATGGGACAGGACAGATTCTGAATGTAAGTAGCACACAAGATTTGATGAACTTGAGTTTGCACTCTCACAAACTTTTCATTACTCAATGGGGATCCTCTAGTTTCATGCAGATATTGTTCTGGAGATATGAAGTGGGTGTAACAATTGAAACACCAGGAGCAAGCTGGTGTGATGTATAGGTAAGAGCTATGGCTAACTAGGCCAGATAAATCTTGATGTAGAAACTAGAGTGATTTCCATTGTTGCAAAAAAAAAAGAAAAAAAAGTTACGGCTAATTAATTTGACCATAAGACAATGTTGACAGTTTACCTTTTTTTATCTCCCTGCAGATACCTGGTAAAAAATTAATCAGGATGGAGAAAGAAAGGCGAGATCTCCTACATGACCACTGCGCTTGAGTTTTTATGCAGAAATCCATTGACAGAAAGCACTGGTCAACTATCAAGAGGAAATTGGGGTTGCACATGAGACCTCCCAAAAATTTTGAGTTACATTTTGCCCACTTCGAATGTGAATGTATATATACCTGAGTTTCTGAGGTGAAAACATATTTTTTTATGACATCTAAAATGGAAGTGCCATATATGGTTCACAAATCATGTGGCCTTGGTCTTGCTGAAGTTGCATGTTGGACAAATTTTACCAAAATATACCGATTATACGGTACCATTGGTACTTGGGACATGTATAGCCAAAACAGGAAAACCAACCTGTTGCACAATGTGCAATTGGGAATTATATTGAAAGCAACGGACCGGCACATTTGTGAGAGTTCGTGCACTTCTCTTCCTCTCTGGGTTAAAAAAAAATTGGCATAGAAGTGCAACCAAAGCAAAGGTTTCGAGATGCCATTGCCAAATGGCGATGAAACACAGCCGCATCGTGCTAAATATTCTCCATTCATGATGCCGGCGTGGGTGATATTTTACCAAAACTAGAAAATTAACGCGCCTGTTGATGCGCTGGTCAGGTAGCTCGTGCATAAATACTTAAAACTCATCTAAAACTGAAATTTTACATAATTTTTACAGAGTTAGTATACAGATATCATATTTCCAAAAGGATCTATTAGTGGATAAATTTTGTGCTTGTCAAAACATGGAGATGAACTAAAGTAGGTTCACAAATTATGATTATCAAAAATTTTGTTGGGTCGAGATTATGATGTTTAACTTGACAAATGATTATAAATACTATTAGGAAAAAAAGAAACGGTATTTTTTTCAAAATTGTAGTGATTTTATTAAAAACTAAAAACTTTGCACATGATTCTTTACATTTTGTGGTATATATTAGCAAAAAGAATGGTTCTAAATGACATAAATAATATTTTCATTTAGTTTCTAATTTTTATTTTTATTTTATAGAAATATAGGATATTAATGTGGTTAGTGCACCTCGCTAAAATTTTGGTTTAACCTGTAGTATGTGGTTTTTATGTAACTATTTTTGTAAAAATCTTTGTACTTGATTCTTTTTCTTTATCCTTGTTTTACTGCTTGCTTCTGTGCACGGGATGGATTAATTGAGTTAACACCTTTTGTTGTAAACAAAAAGAGTTGACACGCAATAGCAATCAGGCCCAGCTGCACTGAGTTGTACAGCCCAGTTAGGTACCACCCAACACATCGCCCTTTTTTTTGAAATTTTGGTATTTATAATTTTAATTTTTAAAGATTTAAAAAATAATTTTCGAATTTAAAAATTTGCAAAAGTAGTCGTTTTCCGTCCTCGGGAGGGCGTGATTTAAAAATGCCCTCCAGGGCGTTTTATCCGACGTGACAGAGACACCGTTGGGTGTCGTCCGCGCGTGTGTAATTTTGTATTTTGCTCCTTCCCGTCCTTACGAAGGACGTTTTCACTGTTTATTTTACTGCACAGAAAAAATGCCCTTTGTAAGGGCGGGAAGGGAGCAAAATACAAAATTACACGCGCGCACGACACCCACGCCTCGCCACGTCGGATAAAACGCCCTGAGGCACGTCCTCCCGAGGGCGGGAAGCGACTACTTTTGAATCCAGAAATTATTTTTGTAAATCTTTAAAAATTAAAATTAAAAATGCTAAAAATTCTTTTTTCTCCTTTCCTTCGCTTTTTCACGGGCGCAACTTGCAGGTTAATCGAGGGCTGAACCAGAAGCGCGGATTACCAATTGCTCGTAAATTACTGCACCACGTGGACCAATCAAAGGCCGGCCTGAGATTAGTAGATTTGATATTCTTTGCAAGTTTAGTACCACGGGGATATTTCACCAAAATTTCATACCATTGTCAAGTTTTGGTATCACCAAATTTGAGATTTGTTTGGATTATTATCAAGGTTTTGATAGAGTAGATTTAGCATTGTTTGGTTTATTACTAACAAAGTAACAAGAAAAAACAGGTCTGATTGTTTGTTATAGCTTATAAAATCATTGTCAAAATTTGAATTCTAAAACAGGATTTTGAAGTTGATTTTGATGCTTTTCATGTGGTTTCTTTTTCAGCATTGACTTTTAATTGTTAAACACACGTATATAAAAGTTTTACCTACAAATTAATTTTTATCACTAATAAACCACTACAGCTTGTAGTAAGCCATAGGCAACCGATGGAATTTTTGCATTTATAATTTTTTTTTTAAAGATTTACAAAAAGAACTTGCGAGAATGAAAAATTTCAAATCTAATCTCCTCCCGCCCTCCGGGAGGCGTGAAGGAAAACGCCTCCCGAGGGCGGAAGAATCCGACGTGGCAGACGGCCCCGCACGGCCGTCTGCCGCGCGGTGGTCATTTTGCGGGCGGCCCTTCCCGCCCTTGGGAAGGGCGTTTTTCACGTGCACGGGGCCGCCGCAAAAATGCCAGGAGGCCGGCCTTTTGCGGCGGCCCCTTCCCGCCCTTGGTAAGGGCGTTTTCACCGTGCACGGGGGCCGCTGCAAAAAGGCCGGCCGCCCCGGCATTTTTGCGGCGGCCCCTTCCCGCCCTTACCAAGGGCGTTTTCACTGTGCCCAAACCCTAATTGCCCTGATCGACATCGACCCACTCTCTCGTGTTGTTTGAGATGTAAAATGTTATCGTCGTATTGTTGCAAATGTAACCGTCTTCGTGATTTGCCGTATTGTTTGAAATGTAAATGTTATCGTCGTAAGGATGCAAATGTAAATATTGTTGCAAGTGTAAATGTTCGAGGTATCGTACATATGTTGTTTGCATTACTCGTGAACATATTATTTTAACCAAGTTAACTTAGTTGCAATGGTTAAGCGGTTGTTTGTCACAAGTGTTACAAACCCATTAGGTACGGATGATGCAATACAACTAACTCATCCCCCACGAGTGAAGGCTCGGCTACCTACGGAACCGTTCAAGGGCGATAAGCTTGTCATCAATTTTCTCTTTCCTTCTCGGCGTTGTACTCCTTTTGAGTTTCACATTCAGTTACTTTTAAGCCGTTATATTGGGGAATGACATTGTCGATCCACCTAGTGAATCCACACCTTCTTTGAATGCCCCGTAAAGAAACACATGTAATCGAGTTAGAGAGGCACTAGAGCGAAGACGTTTGCATAATTGATAAAATGAAAGACGTACAACGAAGTCGTTGTCTAAGTTGGGGCAAATGAAGTATCTCCGACCATATGTTCGTGGTTCAAATGAGGTAGCCATCTTGCAACGATCCCTACAACCGCACATAGGACGCTCCGACCATTTAGGGAAACCGGCGGGTTGTTCCTCCATGCTAAGCTTGCGATTTCGACGCGACGTTCATACTCCATCCAAGCCTGAATGAATTGTTCGGTGGACTCGGGTTGTGTTACCGTCGACCGATCGAAGCGGGTTTAACCGTATCGATCCAATCTTTGTATGGACACCGACGTACATCCTCCTGGTTGCACATTTTTTATGGTAGGAGTTAAAAATGGAACAAGCAAAAAGGTTAAAGAAAGAAAAATTATACTCACGACAAAATCGTCATCCGCAATCTCGGGACACACGAAGCATCTTTGTCCTCTAGTTGCTTGTCTTATGGATCTTACCACTTGGCAACGTAGACCACGGTGGCATTACGGGACGTTCCCGCCATGTGGGTAGTGCCAGCTGATCCATAGGTTAGTCCAAAGCTTCAGCGCGAACTCGACGTTGGTACTCAGCCTTCCGTCGAAGGTAGTCCGACCTTGTTTCGCTAAGTGGGTAGTAACGTGTTCCGTCGGTTCGTGGGTTCTCCGTATCTATCCACTCAACGAAGTTGCACACCCGACGATATGCCCGCATGAGGTGTTAACACGATGTACAATCAAGTTAGCGTTTTCGCGTGAAGATTTTGTAGATGAAAGCAAGTGCGATAAGCCATACCCGATCAATGTTGGCGCATTGGAAAATCGTCTCCCCCGGTTTCGGCGAGGAGGGACGACGTAAGTATGCAGCCATCTCCACAATGGCATAACGGACGGTCACACCATGGTGGAATAAAACCGCTCAAAGGATGGAGTCGCCGGTGGAGACGCTCAAGGAATGGATGATATGAAGATCTCATTGCAGGAGTAAATGTAGAAAAGAGAAAGCAGATTTGAAGAGCTCGTATTCGGATCTAGGCAATATATAGTGCAGGGAGGTGACGGTTCGCATCTATGTATCGTTTATGTCTGTCACGGGGCAACAGCTGATCGAGACGTATCGTGTAGGATTGTCACGGGGCAAAAGTTGATAGCGACGTATCGTGCGGGACTATCACGGGGCAAAAGTTGATAGCGACGTATCGTGCGGGACTATCACGGGCAAAAGCGATAGCGATGTCTCGTGGTGTCTAATCGGGCCGAAAGTTTTTGTCGTTAGTAAGAGTATCATGCAGCGAACGATACGGAAGGATCTCGTGACATGTGAGTGCGACGAACAGACATAGATATATACAAACATCAAACACAAAATAAATATTTACAAGTTGTACAAACTGATGCACACAGCAGCTACTGACGAGGCCTCTTACCCCTATCCCTCCTAGGCTGTGCTCTGACGTGCCCCTGAGAGTACGTCGCTGTGCGGGGCACGCCACGACTAGCACGGACATCCGCGCGCGGCGTCTCGTGGCGGGTCCCGGCTCGTGGTAGAGGTGCTCCACCGAGCCGAGAGGAGGCGAGTACGTCCCGATCCGGGTCCTCTAGGTCGTCGAAGTCGTCGCCCGTACCGACCCCCTCGTCGCCTCCCCGGACCCGCCGACTGCGTCGACGAAGTCCCCGACCAGGAAAATCCCCGCCGAGTAGAATCCTCCTGTATGTAAGCAATGTGAAGCATCAGTGACTTAAACTAAAACGTGTGAACTAATCATCGGACGACGCTTGCTCACCTCCCGGCTGACTGAGGGGACGAGGAACGGAGGATCCGCTCGCTCCAGCAAAGCTCGCAGTGCTGGGCCGAGTAGCGAAAGGCCGAGGAATCGACGATCCACTCGCGCCTGCCGTATCCCCGCTCGGTAGCGTCGGACCTAGGCGACATTCGGTTTGTTAGATCAGGTTGTAGGGTTGACACAATGAAAATGAGTGGAACTAACCGTGGAAGGACCAGCGCCGTGTGGTGACCATCCGGCACGGACCGCGTGGACGTGGACTGTAACACCTGTGGAGGTAGCGCGTCGACGGCGAACGACACGAGAAGATCCGCAAGATCTTCCGTGCCGTCGTCTGCATCCGCTCGAAGGTCATCCTCGTTCCACCTCGTTCGGTGAATGCTGCGTCCGGCCTCGGCATCACCGAGTCGATTTCGGCATTCAATGCCCGTGCGGCGTCGGCCTACAAAAACAAAACAAGTTAGGTTTTTCGGTCCAATTAAAAAACATAATGACGTACAAAGGCTTTAATGCAGACAAATCATGACGTACCCCAACGAAGTAGTCCCGGTCTCGGTGCTCGGGTAGGTGTCCGTGATCGCGCTCAGTGCGGCCGCAGCGGACCGGTGTGAAGGTCACGCGCGGACGCGTCCGCGGTAGGTACCACCGAAGGTAGGCGGTGTAGTTCTCCTCGGAGTGGGCGTAGATCTCGCCGATCACCTCCTCGGTGGCTATCGGCCCGCCCGCCACGTATTGCTGCATACGTGGTTCCCAGGGAGCCTCCCCGTGTCCCGTCGAGACAACTGCGTACACAGCAAAGGTCGACTATAGTTCCATTTAATTTGACACAATAGTAGTACATTTCAAAAGAAATACTCACGGTGGTCCGGTGGGGAACGGCAACCGGACGTCTACCGGAATCCCGGCGCAGTCCGAATGCCTCATCACTCGGCACGGGCGGTGAGGCTCGACGGTGATGTCGTACACCATCGGGATCAACGTCATCCAAGAGGCCGAGTCGCGCGTGCACAACGTGGAGAGGCCTAGAGGCGCCCGAGCTGCGACCGCCCGCTGCGTGTACGGCTCCCGACAACGTCGTACACCCGAGACGGTCCAACTCGAACACGAAGTCCGGTAGCTCCGTCTCACCCGAGCGTGGGCGTAACGACGCTGCGACAATAAAAAATCAAGTGGTTACAAGTTTTGTTCAACAAAATTTAAATATTTGAAACAAATATGACTTTGCACTTACGTTGCGTCGAAACCAGTACGAACCCATCGTAGGCCCGTCGGCCGGGTTCTCGAAAGCTGGCGCTACGTCGTACGGCGAGGTGTCGACGACCGGTCGGCCGATCGCGAAGCGCTCCGCAGCCCACAGCTGTAAGAGAAGGGGACACTGTGAAGATCGCTCCCGGATCTGTCTTCGTGCACGCGTCGCACGGGCCACGGTAGGTGGCTGCGAGCACGGCTGAACCCCAACTCCACCGAGGCACGCCGCCTATCTCCGCGTCCGCTATCGACCGGCGTAGTGGATCGGCCCCTCTCCGCAGTGTTCCCCGACGTGTTGGTGAACATCACCCACCGAACAACCAAAGCGTACGCCTCCAACGAGCGTCGCACGGAGTACTCGTCGGCGTCGGGTGGAGCTTGTCGGCCTACAAAGGACAAAACCATGTTAACAAACATCGATGTTATGAAAAATATCGAAGTCTTGAAGTTAACTTACCGTGAACCGCAAAATCCAAGTCTTCGTAGGCCCGGTGGTCGCGTAAGGGTAGATCGATCGAACACTGGGAGCCCCGGTAGCCTCATCACCCGAGCAAAGCGCGCGTGATGTCGTCCCTCCATCCACCAACTCCGTCCACAGCCCGACAGCCTCCCGGCTAGTGGTAGCCCTAGCAGGGTAGGAGACGCCCTGCGGCGTCGGAGCCATCTCCCCACAAGGAAGATGGAAGGTGTGCGTCTCAGACGCCACCGATCCACCAAAGCAGCTATCGGGACCGGTCCGCATCGAACCGTCCGGCCGGTCGTGATCGTGGCCACGCGCCTCAACGAGTCTCCGAGAGCGATCGGGCCGGACTCACGTAACCCGCATATCGACACGTGTAATATTAGTATCAAGCATAGTGTTCCTGCAATAAGTGATAAGAGTTTGAACGTACCGCTCGACGTGTCGCGGATCGACACGCAACAACTCGCGCGACGGCCGTGGACGAAAGGTGGTCACCGAGCACCCCGCACCGCCGACAAGTACGACCGTGCGCCCGTCCACTGTCTCGCCGAAAAGCGCGGTGTATCGTCCGCCATACCGCATGAATACATGAAGCACACAGTAAGCAATTTATAAGAAAAATCATAACAACATGATTACATGACATAAATGGTCCATTAATTCGAACATAAAAAAGTTCACGTCTTAATTAAACCTAACAAACACAACATATAAGTATCACAACAACAATAAACCACTTTACGTCTCACAATGATAAATATTACACGTACGACATATGGCGACAACATGACAAATAGTACAAATATCGATCACCACTACGTTGAAAAGGAGCAAACAAAAAAATCAAGCCATTGCATCTCCAGGTGGACGACGTAGTCGCTGCACGAGCACGTCTAGGACGTGGTCGCCTCGTTGTTGTTCCTTCTCCGGATGGACGCCTACCATCGGAGGGCTGTCCGGAAAGTCCGAACCTTCGACGTTGAAGTTTCGAAATCTTCGGGCATTTTTGTATGTATGTCCGCGCTCATCGCATTTGCTGCAACGTAGGGTCCTTCCCCGGCCTCGGACTCGTCCATGTCGTTTCGATGCGTCTCGGACGACGACGTCCCTTTTTCATCCTTAACTTCGATGGATCCGGAATGTAGAACACTTGTGGCCGCGGTGTTGTGTACGATCCAGATATCCCAAAACCATATATCTCCTCCTTCCACGTATGAAAAATTGATTCTTTCCGTAGTACTTGTGACACATAAATATACGGAACTATGCCGCAGTCCCAGTGCGGCAAGGACGTGTGAGCAAGGCGGATGTCTAAGCTTCGGCTTCATACAGTGCAGCTACAACCACCATCCGCATGAAGCACACATTCCCGCACGCTTGAACACGGTTGATGCCTCGCCTTCTCCCGTCGACACACATGATCTCGCAGAAGAACTTGGGTTCCTTGGGGATTACTCGTGCTTCATAGCCTTCGAATTTTGTCTTGCATATATTTCGTCACCACGTTGCCAAATACAATTTTGTTATCGACCATTAAAGGGGATATTTTCTTAAATCTATCCCTAAAATATGCCTGCGTGCCATGAAGGATAAATTCCACAATACCCACCAATGGAAGCCCCTAACTCCTCGCATCACCCGGTTGTACACCTCGGCCGGGTTCGTTGTCATTATACCATATCGAGCTCCGTCGGTGTCATACAACAGAGACCACTTTTCTTTCGGTTCATTCTCTATCCAGTGGGAGAAATTACGTATTGATGGTGCAGACCTCCTTCTCATTGTTGGCGGGTCATTATGCAATGGACCAAGAGGTACAGCAGCTCGTCAACCCGTGGCAAACGAGATTGCTCGTCGGTTTGCTTCGTTGTCGCTCATCCAACCTTTTCCACATCTCATTGAATTTTTCTCTTGATTTTGACCACATAGCCTCTTGAATAGATCCATCAGTGCTTGTTCTTGAATTGTTTGTAGAAATTAGCTCCCATATGACGCATGCACCACCTACTCCGAACATCACGCCACCTAGCCGGAAGTCCCTCTCGGGCCAACCATTCGAAGGTAGTCGATTGCCCTCGGCATGCCGGCATGACGATCATGTATGAGACAAACATTGGGCCTCATACGAACGACTTGGCATCGAACTCTCTCCAAGAACCAATACCGCTTTCGGTGTTCTCACTCTCGACAAATGCAAACGCCATAGGTAACACCGGTTGTTCCCATCTCGCTCCAATCGCCGTCGCATCGACCTCGTATTTCCGTCGAAAGGTTCCATCTATGCACAGACACGGGCGACAGTGAACAAATGCGTTGATGCAAGCACCAATCGAGAAAAAGGCTCTTTGCAAGCACGCTCTTGCTCGAATCATTAGATGACGGAAATGTCCGAATGTCGTAGTAGGTATTGGGGTTTCTTCGAGCAATGGTGGCTAATAGACGAGGTAAATTGTCATACGATGCTTCAAATGTGCCATACCTCATCTCCAATATCTTTTGTTTCGCCCTCCAAGCCTTCGCATAGCTAATAGTATACTTGAATTTGTTCTCAATGTGCTTAATAATGGAGCCGGTTCAAAATCCGTGTTTTTAACAACATGGTCGTACATCTCAAAGCAACAAACGCCGAGGTGATGTTGTGGTGGTACTTATCAACCCCAAGCAATGACATGTGTGCTCACCAACAATGCTCACTTTCCAATAGTCATTCCATTTTCCCTTGTATGCATGAACGCGCCACGGACAATCATCCTTCATACACTTCACATCATACACATAGTTCGTAGACTTCACCACCCTAAACTCTCTATGCAAAGACACCGCCCAATGCTTCACCGCCTCTTTCATGTCTTCCTTATGAGCATACCTAGCACCCTGGATGACCTCGTTATCTTTGTATTCAAATGAAACATGTTGCCCTTCCGAGATAACAAGCCGAGAGAAATCAGCTTGTTCCCAATCGACGGCATGACATCTTCTTCCTCGTCCGATGATTCATCGCCCTCCGCCCGCTCATTTTCGAATCCTCCCTCTCCATTTCTTCAACAATTGCTTCGATTCTCTCTCCCTCGTCCGCCACGCCAATCGCCTCCTCTAAGCTTGCTTCATTGCTTGGACCTTCGCCATACTCGTTTGCATTGTATTACGCTATCGATTTCGTGCGGTGCAACAAAAATAACAAGGGGCCATGACCTTTCAAGTGCCATGTCCACATAACGTCTCCACGACTCGGTGTTATCAATAGGCATAAGTTCCCAATAATATCCTTCGTTGCACGACTAACTACAACGGATAGAGACATTGTGTTCACTCTTGTATCCACTTTAAATCCACGTAGCAACCAACTATACACCGACTCAAATGTTTTCTGCCCGGCCTATCGATGCCCTTTGATTTCATCCTAAATTCGACAAATCTACACCTTCGGACCGTATCTAACGTTGCCTTCACCGTGAACTATCGAAATATGATCTTACTTGCCATAGTGCCGACAAACAAATTGAAACCGAGTTTATTCCATACTACGAATATATTTCCTAGATGATTCGTGCCTAACTTAATTTCTTTAACAATATGTTCTCGGTCTACATCTTAAATTTTCCCAAATCGATTTGTTCGTTCCATCTACCGCCAATCTTAAATCGTTCATTTCAGTTTGCCAAATTTTATAAACTAAATTTAATTCACTCGTAGTTTATATCTAAACATATTTTGATCATCAACAAAATTATACGTACGATTTTCTATAGTGCTTACCATCGCTCACATAATTTACACTTACATCCAAACACATTCTACCTAAGTTGATCTATCTATTCTACCTATGTTAATGTCTATTAAATATCCTTGTTGATCTATCTATTCTTCCTATGTTACTGTCGATTAGATTATCTACATTGATCTAAATTAAACCATCTGTTTTACAAATCTATAACAAATTATTCAATACCTATTCAAATATTACAAATTTATATTTTTCTAATATTTCATTTACATACTAGCTAACAAACAAAATAATGCCGAGATATTGCATTTACCTCCAATGAAGTACGCAATCCAAGGGCTTCGCGCGCTCCTCCTCTTCCTCACTCTCTCTCTGTTCTTTTCGGATCCGGAAAGGTGTAAATGAGGCTGAAATGATTGAGAGTCGGCTTATATACCGCCATGGGTAAAAACGCCCTTGCGAGAGGGCGGGGGGCCGCCGCAAAATTGCCGGGCGGCCGTGGCAATTTTGCGGCGGCCCCCGTAAGCACGGTGAAAAACGCCCTTGGTAAGGGCGGGAAGGGCCGCGCAAAATGCCGGGCGGCCGCGCCTTTTGCGGCGGCCCCGTGCACAGTGAAAACGCCCTTACCAAGGGCGGGAAGGCCGCCGCAAAAGGCCGGCCTCCGGCATTTTTGCGGCGGCCCCGTGCACGGTGAAAAACGCCCTTCCCAAGGGCGGGAAGGGCCGCCCGCAAAATGACCACCGCGCGGCGACGGCGTGCGGGCCGTCTGCCACGTCGGATTCTTCGCCCTCCGGGAGGGCGTTTTTCCTTCACGCCTCCCGGAGGGCGGGAGGAGATTAGATTTGAAATTTTTCATTCTCGCAAGTTCTTTTTGTAAATCTTTAAAAAAAATTATAAATGCAAAAATTCCAACCGATGAGGACCTAATACTTGCCAGAGCCCAAACTTTGGTAAAATCTTGGTAAAGTTGACAACTAATTTTATTTATTTATTTATTTGAGAGGAAGTTGGAAAGTTTTTTGCTACCAAACAAAAATAGCTTATAGTTATATCCATGCTGAGAATGACCGTTTCTTGCAAATTATGATTTTACCATACAAAGGTGATTGACTTCAACAATACTTGGTTGAAGATTCACTTTGAAACAACTAAACCTGGACACTGTTTTTATTTTTCCAATAAAGTCTAATTTATTTGGCACAGAGCATTTTTAAATGAAACAATCATACTCAGTATGAACTAGCCGGCTAGGGACGATAGCTCGATGATGCAGCACGACTACGATCCTAAAAATATCGTTTTGTTGAGACAAATCATCCACAATACTGTAGAGGATAATAAGTGCATGTTCAGATAACTCCCATATATTGCCAAACCTTGGAACAAGTGTGGAACAAATCGCAATGGCAAGTCACACCTTAGACGAGGTTTGGCAGAGAATCTATGACAGGTAAGGCAAAAAAGTGACCAAGCCAAGCAAAACAAAACACTCATCTAAAATAACTATATGGCGTGCTTAACGTTTGGTCACAAAGTGCAAGCATAGTACTGTAGGACTTTCATGCTGTACATTAGAACCCTGTATTAGCAATTATGCTATTTCTCGTTTTTCTTTGGATGCCACTGCGTTTTGCTTCTCGAGAATGGCACCCTTTTCACCTGCCCCCACTACATCATTGGACCAGGTATAATAAAATATAAAAAAATTCGTTAGACCAGGTATAATAAAATATAAAAAAATTTGGTCGAAGAAAGTATCGTACAGTACATCAAACGAGCAGAGTTGTGCAGTCGGGCAACTACTGAACGGGCATGTGACAAAGGCCTCGAAAATCGATAGGAACAAACCAACAGGGGCAACTGGCCAAAACAAGTCAAACCAAGATTAGAATTTCACAATAATGGTTTGCAGTACACTCAGGGTCCATAGACAAAACATATACTATGGGAAATTCTGATGACGAGCATATATAGCATTTCTCTTTTTTGAACAAACCAACAGTAAGGCTGCCTCCGATAAGATACTGTTTTCTGCAACAAAAAATATATAGCCATCAGCTCACAAAAACTGGGAACATATACTTGAGGTATACATATCAGTCAGGTTTTTCTGGTAGGACAGAATCTGATATTAAACCAAATAAACTTTGAAGAAACTAAGTGAAATAACAGCCAGGATGGCCAACATTGCAGCATATCAGATCAGCGGTCAGGAAACCATAAGACAGTAAATAATTGGACAGGAGATCACTAGATCAGGTATACGTTGCAAGTCCCATAGAGACCAGGTCACTGAAATATGCAATACTGGACTGAGTTCTAGGTTTAGTCATCACTGATTAGAATGGTTCATTGCGGCTTGAGGTTATTTAACAAAGTTTTAGATGACTGATGCTCTTGATGTGCACAAATACTTTTGGAGAAAAACCAAAAGGATATGTACACATGGATTTCCAGGAAAGTACAGCTATCAAGGTTTACTCCTTATATTTGGCCTAACTGAGCTTCTTCAAAAATCAGTTTTGTGCCATTTCCAATGACTTTAAGGACAATTTAAACTAGTTTACATCTTGAATCTAAACCTAGGTCATACATATGGCAGTTTCTTTGTAGTTGGCACCAGCACTGGGTGCTCTAAAGTTTTGTGCGCACATAGGTCCAATTTTATTACACTAATTAGAGTTTTGCATATTCAATCAAACAATCAGTTTCAGTTATTTGGACATCCAAACTAAAAGCACCAAGCATACCAGAAAACTTACAGATTTTGTTAAAAGCAACAATGTCACAACTCTGAATATACTCATTGGCTGGCTCCATGTAAAAATGATCCTCAATGAGACTGTCCACAGAAACAAGATCATCCACGATGGTCATCATAATTTGCAACTTCTTGATGCCATATCCAACTGGGACAAGTTTGGCTGCAAACAACGATTTTATGTTAGAAAAATGAACTAGTAAACCATAAGAGCACACATTAATACTGGATTCATAAGTAGAATACAATTGGAGAGTAGAGTCACATACATGCACCCCAGAGCAGGCCCTCCATCTTCACATTCCTCACTGCTTCCTCAAGCTTTGTCATGTCTGTTTCATCATCCCATGGCTTCACATCTAGCAGAACCGATGACTTCCCAGCTAAAATAAAGGATAAGTTAGTAGTAGATTTTTGGCAAGATCTTTTATATATCATATAGCATTGCCTCAATATTAAACTCTAGGGCTAATAATCATAAATGCATCTGAATGGGACCAAAATTTACCATTCACGATAGTGGTAGAGATAGCAATGTACTACCTCCATTTCAAAATATAAGTATTTCTAAGTTCATTAGAAAAAACTAAGGTAGAGAAAAAAAATTCTCTTTTAGTCACTTCAGTGGTCAAATTTTGAATTCTTTCAAATTGCTTAGATTCCCTTCCCAAGCATCTCATCACCTGAAAATGTATATATTTCCTTGCATTGGAATCAGTGCCACAGAAATGCTTATATCGTGGTACAGATTTTGAATCTTAGAAATGCTTATATTCTGGAATGGAGGGATTATTTATGATGTAACTTCAGAATTTTACTCTAAAACTAACTTAGCAAATGTGCAGCTGAATAAGATTTTAATATTATAAAATTTGTTAAATTATTACAGCCAATTTTATGAGCTTTTCAAAAAACTTTTTGGATTAATAAGCACAAGGCCTTAACCCTTGTTTTTTTAGTCACCTTTCAGCCTTTTGTCACTACCCAAGGTAAGTGCCTCAATGCAGCAATGGGCAGGGACCCCATAAATGAATGAAATACATACATTCTTTCTTCTTTCCAGAAGCCTTGACAGCTGCTGCCCGTTCTTCTGCTGCTTTCTTCTCCTCTTCAGTCTCCTCACCAAACAGATCAACATCATCATCATCTTCACCAGTCGCTGGTGCCTGAAATTAAATCTTACACTTAGCGCATTCAAGATAGCAATATCTAAACTTTCTTAAATGTGATATGAAACATGTCACATAAATTGGATACAAGTGATATTTCAACCATGCAGGCATCCATCATCAAGAATAAGTTTCAGACTACAGCATTAACTCTAGACTACAGCATTAACATCTTGCCACTTAACAAGCAACTACAAAGCCATTTTTTTCTGAAAAAAGTGTGGCAGATTTTAACCTTTTGGTCAGCAGTTGGAGCCACAGAACAAGCAGTTGACTCAACCTTCACACCTTCACCCTCTGTGGTAACTCCACTGCAAGGTTGATCAAACTCGCATTAGCTCCGTGGGATAATACTAGAAAGCAATGCAGTGGTACACACTAATGTTCTCTCATGCACACACCTGAATCTTAGGAGAGCGCTGATGTGATCATACCACCTTGTGACATTGACATAGCTTGCTGCGGAGCAGATGGAAGCGCACTGAAAACAGTCATGTCATCCTTTGAAGCCTGGTACCTGAGGCAAAAAAGGTTTAATAGAGCATAAGACAAATGTGACATATATGACTGATTAACAAAGGAGATGACATGTATGACAATAACTCCTACCCACTGATGTAGCTGCGAGTAAGGAGGTACTCATCAAGCTTCTGGAGGCCTGCCTCAGAGTTGACATTGGACAAAGTAATTGCCATCTGGACACAACAAAATGTATCAGGTGATCTATATGCATATGGGTTTGAAAATAAATTGACAGAAATTTGCAAGAAAGACCTAACAATCATTCATGTTGCAAAGATAGCATCAAATAAACATGTCACTGACCAACAAGCAAAAAAAAACATCAAATAATCAGGACGCCGTGCTATTAAAACAGATCTAATCATACCTATATCTCATATAGAGCACCATTGACATTGTATAAGCAGAAATGCAGTGGTATTTACACACACAAGTTCATATGAGGCGTCCTTTTACCTAAACAAATCATGAGAACAGCAATGAAACCCACCAACCCCATAAGCTATGAATCGAAATCCAACCCACTAACATCGGCACCGAATCTATCTAGAAAGATTATCAGCCAGAACGAGTATCCTATCCGCAACACAAGAATTTCGATACAAAGTCACAGGCACGGAGCAATCGAGAAGCATGCAACAGCATCAAAACTTATCGATGACGAAGATCGGACTGCTAAGACTGCCGAGTCCCTACTCCCTACGCGGAAATCTAAACGAATCTCAGCTGAACCCCCAAACTGCTAGCGCTAAGGTTACAAGGCAAAGATGAATGCTTCCAGATCAAGAAGAGAAGCTAAAGTTAAGGAAAATTCGAGAATAAAAAAGGTGTGGATAGAACGAGAGGGATGAGAGAGAGGATGTGCGTGCGAGTGCTCACCGGAGAGGAAGCAGCAGGACGCCGGCGCCGCCTTCTCGCTGGATGGAGATCGGCGCTGGAGGCGGGCGAAGTCGCGACTAGGTTAGGGCGTGAGGACTGAGGCTAATTATGCTGGCCTGTTTGTTGGCTCTATGGGCTTTTCTAACGCCCGGATCTGAATCCACTAGTGTAGCCAAACGGTTCAATTAAAAACCCAGACGCTGATCAGCTCGAGAATAAAAATGTCCACTTTCCTAATCTAATTCGTATATCTCATCCATAAAACTGATTATAACAACTTCTTTAACTACTAGCAAAAAAACCCATACGTTGCAATAGGACGATGACGAAAAAAAGAAGCAGACAACGGCTCGGGAGCTCCGAGTGGCGACGGAAGGGAAGGACGTAGGCACGGCGCGGGAGCTCCGAGCAGCAACAGGAGGGAGGGGCGTAGCCGCGACGCGGGGCGCGACGTGAATGAGGACGGGAGAAAGGAGCGCAGGAGGTCTTTTTTTCTATCCAATTCTTTTCTTTCTTTTCAGCTTAGGACTGCGGGTTAATTTTATAAACATTCAAAGGTGTTTTCTGCAAAATAACCAGGTGAACGAAAATTTTGGGTAGAAATACTATTTACTTTTTATAGATAGTTATGGATAGATTAAAACCAGATTATTTATACTGATTTCAATAATTAAAATGTTAAGATATTTAATATTACGATTAAGAGATACAATATATGTTTGAGGGAGTTTAAGTGGACTTAATCAACTCGAGAATGCTAATTCGCGACCGGCCACCGGCCACGATCAATTCTGACAGCATCAGCTTTTTTGCCCTTTTTAGCCCGTTATCAATTTTGGGCCGTGTGGATTTTCATTCCGAGACTGTTAACACGTTGTCCGGTGAAGTCCATTCGAGAACCGGCGGATCATCTAGTGATCACAAATTAAGTTTTTTTTTCTATATTTGTCCACGATATTCATTCCAAATATGCGGAATGTCCGGTGTTAACATTCTCAACATCCTCGAAATTATTTGATGATTTGCCCATTGAATAAAGGAACAATTCAGCGGATAATTTCGAGCTCAATTTATTCAATGCATATTAGAGCTCTAATATGCATTGGGCTGTAAAATGGGCCTCTGTAGTTTATGACAACACAAATAATTGTTTCCTTCAATTCATTTCATTTCATTTTCACACAGTTGTTTCCAAGAGAAACGTATATCTTAGCCTCATATGTTATCTTCTTCCTCGTCATTCTTCTTAGCATTCTTTCATAGATGCAACACGCTTCGGTCTTGATGGCAGTATAGTGAACAAGTAGTTTGATGGCAGAGTGGTAGGTCTAAGAAGCGTAACTAAGGAGGATGAAATGAACAGATGCCCTGCTGACAGAGGAACAGATGGGGGCAGTCCCGGCTAATACAAGATAACAGCAACCTATAGCACTCCCTCCGTTTTATAATGAAGAGTCGCTTTGATTTTTTTAAAATCAAATTTCTTTTATAAAAAGTTTAACATCTTTAAAAAATCAAATTAATTTTATTAAATTTAACGTCGAATATATTTGATAATATGTTTGGTTTTTAAATGCTACTATATCTTTTATAAGCTTGGTCAATGATCAATATTAAAGAAATTTGAAAAAAATCAAAACGACTAAAAATCGGGTGTATGGACTGTGTGGCTGAGGTGGTAAAAGAACATGGAAGGGAGAAAAAAATGTCATTGAAACGGTCTTTTGATGCATATTGGATAAATAAATGACACACTCGATTCTAATGGAAAATTAAAGAATTTATATTGAAGAGTGATATCACATGTACTTAAACACACCACTTGTGTTGTGATAAACAAACACACCACTTGCACACTTTGTATCAGATACTTAACACTTTCGACCAATATTTTCGAGACAGGACTCATGGTGCTCAAGCTGCCTGCAACTCAGAACCGATCGAATCTGTTGTGCAATGCTGAAAGTGCAGCGATGATGATGACGACGATAGCTCAGGATAAGAGAGAATAACTGAAAAGTGATGTGATCATCACGAATTCAGAGCTCTGAATTGCTCGTCTTTTCTCATCAATTTAGGCTTTTGATTAAATTGGTTGATACATACAATTCAACGAGCACACTGATCCAATCTAACGACGATAGTCATGGCGTTGTCATCTACCCCTCTAGCACCAATCTTCTCCAAGGCCACCCAGATAGTGAGAAACTTGGGGAAAACAATCATGTGCTATGAAAGGCAAAAATCAGTGCTGCCATGTGTGGAACGCGTCTTTAGGGACACCTGACTAGCACAACCAAGAAACCACAAGTAGAGATCATCATCACCAGTGACGGCAAGTCAGAGAAGAAAGTCTACCCAGATTGGGAAGCCTCGGACGAGCAGGTCCTGGGCTACCTACTTTCGTCCCTATCAAGGGACATCGTGATGCAGGTCGTGATATGCGAGACAGCGGCTGAAGCATGGGCAACCATCAAACAGATGTACTCGACCCACACGAGGGCACAGTCGATTAACACTCGAATCACGCTCACCAACATAAAGAAGGGGAACCTCTCCGTTCCAGAATTCTTCGCTAAGATGAAGGCACTCGGAGATGAGATATCGGCCAGTTCAGGGAGGCTGATTGATGAAGAAGATCTAATCCAGTATATCATAATTGGGTTAGGTGAGGACTACATCAAGGTGATCTCGACTATGTGTGCACGACCGAAACCAATGACTATGGGAGAATTATATTCTCAAGTCCTAACCTATGAGTCACGCGTGGCTCTCTATAGGGGAGTCCAGGAGAACGGTGTCGCCAATCTCGCAAATCGAGGAGGAGGCATCAATGGAGGAAACGGAGGTGGTCGTGATGGCAGTAATGCTCGTGGCGGCGGCTTCTCACATGGTTGCGGGCATGGCAATGGTGTTGGATGAAGGGTTACGCGGAGGCTACGCTAGCCAAAAACAAAACTTTTACCGCGCAAACCAGGAACACTTGCAAGTAAGGGCCGATAGATCGTTACCGATTGGAGTAGAGTGCGGCGGAATAGCCAATCGGGCAATCCGATCAGGAACAGTGTAGCCGATTCCGGAGACAGCCGATTCGCCAATCACTGATTCGAGTCGTCCGGCCGCGTTCTCACGCCTCGCTCCGATGCGCCCGACCGCACCCGATTCCACCACGCCGATCGCTCCGATTGATTGCCCGATCCGAAGCCGATCAACGGCGCGCAACGTAGCAGCGCCTCTACCGGTATCCACACGTCCGGGGACGAACGCCGTACACCCGTGTGCTAGCACGCGATGCAAGGCTAGGGTTTGGCTCGAAAGTGGGGAGGGTTTCCGTGGAGATTGATCTCGGCGACTTCGTTGCACGTGATGCAATTGACGTGTCGCAGCTCTCCACCCCTCCCTCCTTTATATAGAGTTGGCCGACTAGGACTAGTGGTCGATCAGGACTCTATTTTTGAACCGGATCTCATCCGTATCTCATAGAGTTGGCCGCCCATACGTCGTAAGCCTATAGGACTCTATCCGATCGGATCACTATCCGATCGAGCCGTATCCGAGTCCAACTCGAATGCCTTTTCTTATCCCCTTAAGCGTGCGACCCCGTAGGTTCAGGTATACTCGGTTTCGGCTATAGTCTAACTTAGCCGACCGTCGGCTCGAGTCCAACTCAGCCGACTGCCAACACGGCGCCTAGCAGCACATATTGATACCATAGTATACAAGAATATAATATCGGCTCGAACTCGTAATGTGTACACAAATCCCTTTGCCTCACGATACCGTTAAGCTATAGGCAAGATGTGTGCCATCCCTTCAATAGCTTAACCATTCACTCGAACCGTATTGGATTATCCGTCCGTTGATTGACTCCTCAATCAACTTAGCATGGCCATGCATTTTCATAATCCATTACCTCGAGGGCCCGAGATATCTCTCCAAAGGAGGGGCAAATTCCATCTTGATCACTCACATCCCACTCCATGTTTCATAGCAAACCCGAAAACTACCTTTATAACTACCGATTACGAATAGCGTTTGGTAGTCCCAAAGTAGGCTACTACACATGTTGGAATCCATGGTGATCTCGGGTTTAAGGACTTTGTACCAACACTACCCGAGACCAACTAATGGCACATTGATTCCTGTAGTGTCTCATGATGGGTCTATCCAACAATGTGTTCTCCAACACATGTGTCCATGTTTATTGATTTGGTATCTCCATACCCATGATCTATGAGACATGATCATCAATCAATAAACATGCCGATCTTAGAATCATATTTGTTCCAACAATATGACATATGATCGGGATCGTTTAGAAATAGATTCATACATAAAGAGTCTCATAAATAAGTCACGTACTTATTGATCAATACAAGATGTCTATTTCATGGAACCGAATAACACTTTATTCATTTATACATAAACATTGACGTGATATCCAACATCTCCATGTTGCCTCTAGGGCATATCACTAACATTGGAGGGCGTGGTCGTGGGCGTGCACCAGGAGCAGTTGATCGTGGTCCAACATGCCAAGTTTGCTTCAAGCATGGACACATCGCCACTGATTGCTGGTATAGGTACGATGAGAATTATGTACCTATAATAAACATGTTGCAGCAGCGGAGGCGTCCTCCTCCTATGGTGTTGATACCAACTGATACATCGACACAGGCTCCACTGATCACATCACAGGAGGGTTAGAAAAGCTCACCATGAAAAAGTACAATGAAAGTGAACAAATCCACACTGTTAGTGAAGCAAGTATGGATATAAGTCGCATTGATAATATCGTGTTCATACCCCTAGTAATAAAAATATTCATCTTAAGAATATCCTATATGTTCCTCAAGCTAAAAAGAACATTATTTTTGTACATTGTTTGGTTGATGATAACTCTGCATTCCTTGAACTTCATCGAGATTATTTCTTTCTTAAGGATCTAGTCACCATGAAAACTCTTCTTAAAGGAAGGTCACATCGCAGGCTCTACCCGTTCCCAAGTCGTCTCTGAAGCAAGTTTGCAGTGCAACAAAGCTATCCTTGGCCTGATGGCACATTCATTTAGGCTATCCCGCGTCTTCAATTGTTAAACAAGTAGTCAATAAAAATAATATCCCATGTCTAGATTCGTTCAATGAGTCAGTTTGTAATGCTTGTCAACAAGCAAAGAGTCATCAATTACCCTTTTCAATATCATCAAGTGTTTCCAAACACCCCTTAGAATTTGTGTTTTTTGATGTGTGGGGTCCTGCCCTTGAGTCTATAGGGAGAAAGAAATATTATGTCAGTTTTATTGATAATTTTAGTAAATTTACTTGGATCTATCTCTTGCGTCATAAATCCAAAGTGTTTGAGAAATTTCAACAATTCTAGGTTATGGTAGAACGTCTATTTGATAGAAAAATCTTGGCTATGCATACTGACTAGGAGAATATCAACCTCTTAGTTCCTTTTTCTCAAAAATCAGTATCATCCATCATGTTTCCTGTCCTCACACTCATCAGTGGAATGGGTCTGCAAAAGGGAAACATCGTCACATAGTGGAAATTGGTCTTTCACTATTATCTCATGTTGTCGTGCCATTGAAATTCTGGGATGAAGCATTCCACGCCGCTACATATTTGATTAACCGTGTTCCTAGAAGAGCAAAAAATCAGTCCTTTGGAAAAACTTTTCCATAAAAAACCAGATTATTCCTCCTTGTGTGTGTTTGGTTGTGTCGGTTGGCCCAACCTACGTCCTTATAATAACCATAAACTTCAATTCCGGTCTATTGATGATATAATTGTAGCCCGTTCCTCGGAGAGGGCAACTGCGGCACTATTACAATATCTAAAGGAAGAATTTGCACTTAAGGATCTTGGAGAACTACATTACTTTCTTGGTATTGAGGTGAGCAAGGTACACAATGGTGCTTTGACTCAAGACAGGTATGCTACTGATCTGTTGAAGAAAGTAGGCATGATAAATTGTAAACCTACTACTACACAAGTGAAAAGTTATCTTTACAAGAGGGGTCTTTGTTGGGTACCAATGATGCAACACAATATAGAAGTATAGTTGGTGCTTTGCAGTACTTGACACTTACTAGACTAGACATAGCTTTCTCTGTTAATAAAGTATGTAAGTTTCTTAATGCTTCCACTATAATACATTGGATAGCTGTTAAGAGAATACTTAGACATTTAAAACAGTGCACTAAGATGGGATTAAATATACATAAGTCAGGATCTACACTTGTGAGTGGATTTTCTGACGCAGACTAGATTGGCAGTGTAGATGATAGAAAGTCTATATTTATAGGCTCAAATATAGTGTCATCGAATGTTAGAAAACAAGCTACATTGTCAAGGTCTACTACAGAGTCTGAATATAAAGCTATAGCAAATGCAACGTCAGAAATTATGTGGGTTCAAACTTTACTGGCTGAGTTATGGATCAAGAGTGCTCAAGCAGCTATGATCTGGTGTGATAATCTTGGAGCAAAGTACTTGTCAGCAAATCTAGTATTTCATGTCAAAACAAACACATAGAAGTTGACTATCATTTCGTCAGAGAACAGGTAAGTCAAAAATTATTGAAAATTGACTTTGTTCTTCTGGTGATCAAGTTGCAGATGAATTTACAAAATCACTATCGACTCGTCTACTGGAAAATTTTAAGACCAATCTTAACCTCACGAGGTTATGATTGAGAGAGAGTGTTAGATGAATCCGGCGGTGTACCTTATCTACACATGCGATTATACTACGGCGTAAATAAAGCTAGTCTTGTTTAAGCTTAGAGATAGAGTTAGTTCTTATTTTCTAGTTTGTTTAATGGTTTTTATCGTCTGATGCAAATCCTCCCGAGATTGAGCTGATCTCTAGGAGCACATATATTCCACAGCATGGGGCTATTCTTTCCAATATATAACACATAGGCGACGCACGACAATGTACGATCGTTTCTAGCCAAAACATCACATGGTATCAAAGCCAGACATCTGAGTTTGTATCTTGGCTGACGTGCAATTAAATAAAAAAATACAGCCCACTTCTATTTCACGCTAAAGACTTGAGAGGGCCTTAGGAAAGGAGGAGCATTAAATAAAGTGAATTGTCCGTTTTCTCTTATCACCTTATTTTTTTTGGGTTTAATTGGAGATACATGCAATTCAATATAAATGCAATGATCGATTTTTAGGTAGAGTATGCTACCTGCGAATGGTAAGTGGCTGCAGGAATAACCTAGCTTATATAGGCTTTACGAAATAAAATAAGCCCTGCAATTTCAGCATCGTGCTGCAACGTTCCAGATTTTCCAAATCAGAAGTATGCAGTTTAGCATACTGAACAGGTGAACAGAAAAGGAGAAGGGATCAAGCAACCAGGCATCATCTACCCAAGCGTGTCGATGGCAACGATTTTGCAAAGATCCAACGCAGTTTTTGTTCATAGTTCATACTGAAAGCCTGAAACACATATCGTCTTAAAGTTAAAGGAGAGAAAAAAAAACAGGCAGGAGATATGCTATTTGATCAGGCTTTACTATTTCGGTATGCACAAATCTACCGGGAAAAATTTAAATTTGACCAAATTTTGATCGATTTTATTTGTTTTATAAATTCAAAAAAATGAAATTTTTGAACGAAATATTTTTTTGCCCCAGGAGAGGGGAGAGTCCGAAATTTTGAACCAAAATTACAAACCCTGCATTTGATATGAAGAAACAACAGAACAATCCATTTGGCCAAGCCTCCTGAATTGCAATGGAAAGTACAACAGAAGTGAACAACAACAAGGCTTATGCCTCCAATCATGAAAGCACCGCCGCTACCATCAACAACCGCATATCCTTTTATCATAGCTCTGATGCTCATGCTCTTCAGGGATTCGACCTATTGCCCAATCGATGATCACCACTGCTAAAATATATAAGCTAGTAGTACTACGTAGCATAGTATATATCTGAACAGGTGGTAATGTTTTCAGATGTTACGTTGTGAGTTGCTTCCTTCTTTCTCCTCCTGTTTTTTGTTTGTTGTTACAGTGCTTGGATAAGATTAGTCACTTAACTTTGGCAAAATGCTTCCTGCAGATTGGTCACCTGGACAAGTAGTGGAGCAAAAACAGTTGATTCTATACGTCGTCGCAGCAGCATGTGTTTCTGTTGATTTGCCTGCTTTTACAAAGGAGCAAAGAGCAGGATAGGATGATGGGGTCATTTGTAATAATAAGTTAATGCCACGGTCGATCACCTTTACATCGTCCAAGTGCTGGGATTTGCAGCGAAAAGGTTAGCATATCGGAATAAACACAGGGATATGCTGTGCCTGTTGTCCCTGTTGATGCCCAGGCTATTGGATTGCTAGTTATATTAGTACTAATTAAAAGTGGTACCATTCTGATGGAACGTGATTGGTAGTTGCATAAAACAGTTAATGTGATAATCTACAGATTTGGGGTCATTGTTTCTCCCAAAAAGTCATAACCATGCGTACGTTCATTAATATTTCAGAACACAAGAGGTTTTTCTGATCAATATTAAAACCTAGCTAGGCAATCAGAAACAAAGTTGCTGAATATCTTCTTCTTGCCCAGCATTCACATATAAGCAACCTGCCAACTTGAAAACTGATCACAAGAATGTAAACTCAAATACCTGAAATTATGTGACCTCCTGACACTTAAAGATACCATAAAGTCATGTATAGGGAGCTCTAAATTGTCCCTTTTCTCTTCAAATTTTTTGAAGTAGGTGAAATGGAAAGGGAAATTTACAATGTGAATTAATATCATTTTCAGTTCTTGCCTGCTTCTCTGGAGTAAACAAGAGCCACCCAAATAGTCTCTGAAAACTGAAGACTTTTTCTAGTTCCCCAAGTTTCATTCATCGACAACCGACAGGCTCTGTGGTCATTTGTTTACACAAATCAGTCCCTTTCTCCACATTAACAAACACGGACTACTTTAAATCTTTGCATAATGTGATCTTATTGACTCCGTTCGCATTCAGTGCTGCAGTTTTGGCATTTCGGAAGGAATATCCGGGGTTCATTTCTAGAGTACCAACGAACAACTTGACCTTCCAGTCATCTGCTGACAAAGTCCATTGCTCTGAAAGAATATTCTTGTAATCTTCCAAACAAGAACGTGAAAAACGCACCGGTATATATGTATCCTATCTAGAAATAGATTTTTTAAGGATATTCTCTTATTATTATATGTCGTCCTAATAGTCATAAAAAAATTAATTTTTTTAAGAAAATGATAAGATAAATTAATATGTAATGTATAACTCCACGAACATACAAGTTTAAATCTCTACAAGTTATAACAAAAATAACAAATTTAACTATAATTTGTATACATATGCTCACATTCATATTTATTTTTTGTTGTAATTTATAAAAATTAAATTTAAACTTACATGTTTATGAAGTGATATATCACATATTAATCTATGTTTTAATTTTTTTATATTTTTCATAACTATTTGAAGACATGTAAATAAACGAGGGAACGTCCCCTGGAGGGACTAAAAGAACTAAAAGAGTTTGCCTATCTTAGGTTGTATTCTTTTTCTACCTTTTCCAACTCATCTTCCTCGTTTTCCTCATGCACGCTTTTCAAACTGTTAAACGGTGTGTTTTGTAAAAATTTTCTATACAAAAGTTGTTTAAAAATCATATTAATCTTTTTAAAAAATATTCATACTTAATTAATCATGCGCTAATGAGTCGTTTTGTTTGGTGTGCATGGAAGATTAGTTACCAACCTCGTATGACAAAAAGCAGCCTTATAAGCCTAGAATTCTTGTGCTTCAAAAGAAAAAAAAACTACTTCTGCATAATTATTCTTAGGTTCAAACCTGATGTCGTTCGAGCTGCGGTTCACCGCAGTATATTCGTTCCCTTGTAAGAATCATCCTGTAAAACTTTTCATAAACCTGGCATAAAATTTCACTAAGAAAACACTGGCTGTCGAATTGGTTATTGCACTTGAATTGTCATCAAGCATTAGTCACAGAACTGATGAGAGTTTTGAATGATGAGTTGACTTATCTGGAACAGTGCAACCACTTTAACAATAAACGTCAATGATTCTGTTCAGCATTCCATCGTCTGTCAGGATGCCGCCGCTGTATGCTTTCTTGTTGCTGCTGGCCTTTGACTCGTCAAGAGCTACATTTGAATTTTCTCTTTTAAAAGTATGTAGATTCTGCTTACAAAGCCGTTCAGGGATCAAGAGGGCAAAAGATTACATTGGCAAATCACACTTAAATTTAAATTCTTACGATAACCAGGAAACTTAGGATTTTCAGAACAGGGTGAGACATGTAATGGAACTTTTTACATTTTTCTTATGTCTAATCAAACTATTACACTGAAAATTGTAAGTCCATTTCTGTAGGGGCACATTTTATGACAAATTTGTTAAGATGTAACCCAAATTCGACGTAAAGTACGAAGGCACAGTTCAGTATCACCTAATTCTTAAAATCTGGAAAGTTAATACAACCAGTAGCAAATTATGATCATTCTTTGGACAGTAAAAAAAATTCTTGCAATAAGACAACTACTGGGAAGCATAAACACACATGAATCCACGAGAGAAAATTTGAGCAGCTGTGATGTGCAATCTAGTACTATACTATTTCTTAGTTATGGCCATCAGGAACCATTGGTACTGATCTCATTCGTTACATTATTTACTACTCCTATTAGTTAGGGAGATTATGATAAAAACACACACCAAAAAAACAGAGAGAAAGAAAAACATTACAGATTTGTAATTACATGTCTGTTCTTTTCGATTTGGATTTCAATTTGCTGCGAAAAAAAAAGAGAGGACAATGCTGCATATGGCATTGCCGTGATGAGTGATCACTACGTGGGGATGAGCGGCGGCGACGACTGCGGCGGCTGGACAGACTGGAGCAGCCAGTCGGAGTCCGGCAGCGGGGTCATGGGCGGGAGGGAGAAGTGGCCGTAGGTGGAGCTGCCGCTGCGGACCTCTTGCATGGTGAGCAGGGCGGCGACGGTGTTGCGGAAGATGCTCTGCTCGGCGGCGGCGAGGGCGGCCTCGCGCTCCCTGATGGCGGCGGCGGGGAGCGACGGGAAGACGGACTCCATCATGGCCTCGCAGTCCCTGACGAGGTTGGATAGGAGCTCAGTGGCGTAGAAGGGCTGGTGCAGGACGCCGGCGATGACGGGGAGGCGGAGCACGCCGCCGGTGCGCTTGTCGTACTTCTTGAGGATCTTGGCGAGCCCCGTGTAGTTGATGCTGCTGTAGTTGAGGAGCAGCACCATCTCCCCGTGCAGGTCCACCACCTCCCTCCGCACCCGCACGTCGATCTCCGCCGCCGCCGCGCCGCGCTGGATCCTCTCCTGCAGCTCCTGCACGTCGCACACATATCAGTCATTTCCATGGCCGACGCGACGAGCAAAACGATCGATCGACAAGGCAATAGTAGTACCCGCTGCCTGATGACGAAGTCCTCCTCCTGCTCGAGGAAGAAGGCGTTGAACTTGTCGACCTCGGCGTGGAGGAGGGCGAGGAAGTGGGCCTCCGCGGCGGGGTCGGCGGCAGGGGAGGAGACGGCGTTGACGCGGCGCTTGAGCTCCTTGTAGTTGAGGAAATGGTCGCGCCATTCCGGCAGGCTCTCCTCGATCTGCCTCTTGAGCCGCTTCCCAAACTTCATGGCCACCGATCGACCGCCGGCGGTTTTCCTCCTCCGGGCGCTGATGCTATTGCTAGCCCGTGCTCGACGGGCGTGAGAAGTGAGTAGTTGGCCGGCTAGGCTAGTGGGCGGCGCGCCGTGATATAAGGGCGCGTGGGGTTGGGTGATGGGAGCAGGGGAGGAAGGGGGAATATGTGGGAGGATATGCTTCATGTACGTGTACAAGTCATATCGGCAAGGAGGAGCGCGACGCATATGCACGGTCTCGTGTTATGGTCCAGCTTTTTAATAGTGTAAAACTCATTACTGGTACCATTTTCTACGTGACATATATTTTTTTTTAAGAAAATTATAGAAAACACCCGATTACCATCTATATCGGTATCATTTTTCTTTTCTTGCCTACTTTATAATGAATTTTTATGGGCACAATAAATGATAGGCAAAATTATATTTATTATAGAACATCGTCACTACGTGATTTTATAGTATGGGGTCGAGATCCTATCGCCCTTCCCATTGTAGAGGTGGTAGCGATGCAAAGGTGGGGGAACTGAGGAGCAGAGATACGAGCGGCGGTCTGGCGACGGTACAACCATGATATCTTCAATCTGCAACGGCTGCTTGCTCTCTTCGTTGTCGTCGATCTCCTCTCATTGTCAACGGCGTAGCCACCCGATGTTCCCTCCTCCTCGCATCACCCTTATTAGCGTGAACCAATCTATATCTAGAGGTCACTGCCTCCAAAGAGGGCCACATCTCGGCTGCTTCTCCTTTGCCATCCATGCACCGGCTAGATATAGAGACTCCAAGACACCACTGTTGGAGAGGGCCATGCCTCGGCTGCCCTCTCCCATACCGATGCTCCTCAAGAGTCATCTTTATGCCAACCCAATTTGAAGAGTGTTATGACTTAGCTACTTTTTTTCCCTACAACTGCTCCTCTACCTATGGACAACTCGCCGCAATGACCATTCCTGACGTAACCACTTGCAAGAGAAAGGAGAGGAAGAGGAAGAATCTAGCTAGTGGGCCAGTGGTTTATATCCTTTCACTTATTTCTCTCCTCTATTCAACCGAAAATGAACATTTCAATATGCGATCCCCAACAACAGATAATCATATTTTAGAAGCATCCCCGAAGATCGACCTTTGCCATGCTTAAAAGTTAAAACTCTAAAGTCACGATATTTGTAGCAAAATTTTTCTATACATTGGTGTACCTACACATGACATGGGAAGAAAATATCTAGTTCATACGGTTTAAAAATCATATGGATATCATCGAAACACATTTATTTCAGTTTTTTCTTGTTTTATTCTTAAAATTATTGGCAACTGAAATCGGCTGACAAACTGGATTTGTCTTTATAGCGGAAGAAAAAAGTAAAAAGAGAACTTGAATGTCACTCAGCTCTCACCCCGGGATTGTAAAATTTGCATCAGATTAGCTATGAGTATCATCCTAAACGAAAGTCAATTCACATCTCTAGGGCGCCGGCACTTCTCTTACATATAATAAAATTATTTGATAACATAGATTATTGTATCTTCAATTTTAACTTAAAACACACAGATTTCAATACTATTTGTAGTGCTCCAGATTTGTCTATTTTTGCTTTTTGCTGTGTAGATCAACTTTGGATTCAATATGTTCAAAGATGATGGATTTTGTTATATCTATGTTGATCAAATATTTTTACAATTTGCTACAATATATATTTTATTCATATTTGAGGAGTGAGAACAAAATTAGTGCTATCATCAGAGCTGAAAAATACACAGTTCCTTGCCATGGCTGCAGCATGTCAATGGCATTGAGTAGGTGTAGCAATTTGGAGAGCATAGCGAGCAAGAAAAGGCAGCCGTTGTAATCACAATCGGGATTTGTCGCAAGTGGCAGCTTCTTTCGCATTCAGAGCGACTTTTTGAGTTTGCTCATGCATGGTTGCGTTTTGTGGCGAAAATGATAGAAAAAAAAGGATGATTCCAAGGGATCTTCCTACAGTTATACACCTTATATGTGCGTTCGTACGCAAGCAGAGTTACAGGTTGCGAGGTTCTTTTATTCCACTCTAAAAAGAAAGGCTTAGTTTGCTCCGTGTACTTGTCTTCTACATTTCAAATAATGTACCTCAATAATTGTGTATACATCTTTTGATATTTGATAAAAAAATATTTCCTTTTTTAGTTCGAGATCTATGTTCTATTTGTGATCCTTGGGACTGATGTATGCTAGTTTTACTTGAGAATTCGACAAGAAGCTAGGTTTAAAACAATGGGTTTTCGTTCCAAAGTTTAATTATACATGGAGATCCAGGCCTCACATCAGAGTTTTTTTTTAAAAAAGGACTCACATCAGTTCTTGAAAACAAATCAATTTTTTTTTCACGGAACAACTAGTGTAGACATTATAACACAGAGGTAGGGATGGTGTTAATTTCTTTCTCGCGAAAGTTGAATGCCAATATGATTTGAATGGAATATGTTTTGAGTTCTATAATCTACTTATGTCTTTAGATTCACTTTTAGTACGTTTTGATGTTACTGTGGGTTGGTTGCCATGTCTAACCCTTGCTAAAAAAAAGGGAACTTGAACTTTATCTTAGTTCTTAAAAAACATAACTTTTATCTTGATATTACAATTTTATCCATGAAATGAAAATTCTGATGCACATTTAAATTCAACAAATATCAGGGAAAAAGTGATCACAGACCATTATTTTGAAATTCATCCTGACATGGATAATAAAAATATATATTGTACTTTCAGCTTTTGACATTAATAGTTTGAAAATACTTGCTCATATATACTTACACGAGATTTTATGGTACTTGAAAAAATTACCCGACCGTTTCAAAAGCTTACAATAGTAGATACCATCAAGTTTTACAGTCTTCCAATTTCTTCTTAAGGATGATAAAACTATCTTACTTATACACTTTTGAGATTTCACTGAAATTATAATCCACATTCATAAAGAGTGCAATTTTGATATATGCTTTCAGAATCTGTCAAAAATAAAGTGAAGAAATGGCAATCTTATAACGTCCTTTCGACATGATTAGTTCTCTTTTCTCCAAATACATATTCTCTGCCACGTAAAGATAACCATTGAAATGTTTAGGTGGCTGTTATGAGCTTTCAGGACAGGACAGAGAGTTCATTCCAAGGCATATCCGCTAACATCACCGTTTGGTGATTCATCACAGAGAAACTGGGCTCAATTAATTATGTACAGATATCACATATCAAAATCTCTTCTTTTTTCCAAAGATCCATATCTCTATTAGAAAAGTCTCTATAAGAACACTAATACTAAGAAAATTGTATGTGGTCTTTGCTTTATCAAAAACGATCTACGTGCTCATGAAATTCTTATTCTTCCATCAAGTCTTTCTTATAAAAATAGCAACGGAGTAATTGAATATTGTTTATTTAGCTTAATCATATATAGCTCACTAAACCATAGTTTATAGTAGTAACTCAAACATAATTTTTAAAATTTTCCATCCAGTCTTCTCGCAGGAAGCACATTCATTATTTCGGGAGGCTTACGTTTGCTTGAAATTGGCCGTTATCATTTTCATCAGGTCAAAATTCAGCCTGATTGGTTGTTTCTTTTTAAGAATTTAAGAAATTCTCATCTGAAAGTTTATCCCTAGGCATATGCGGGAAAAAGAGATGGTGTGCTCTTATATAAACATTAAATAATTGTCCTTAATTTATCGTTGAGCGATGAGGCTGAAGCAAAAATGAAATTCCCCTGGAAGCCGATTGGTTATCACCTTTGATGCCCCACATGGATCTTCTTGAACTCACATCTGTGGCAAATTGCTTACCTTGAATTTGTGGCAACTAAGGGGAAAAGGTAGTATGTGTTAGATCGGCGGTAATAATTTGTGATTAAGTAATCTTTGAGAAGAAAATGACAGCATGGTATCTTCCAACTTGGCCTTTGGAATCTCCTCCAGAGGCAGACCAGAAAAGGCCATCAGCTTGGGATTAAGATGATGTTTGGAAGGAGAAATTAAAATTAATTTAAAAGACTAAATATAAACTAATTATAAAAATAATTATAATAATTATAGAATTGATGGCTAATTCGCGAGATGAATCTATTGGACCTAATTAATCTACGATTAATAAAAGTTTACGATAACATCGTATCGTCAAATCATGGTAATTTGTCTCATCAATTACCTATCAATTATAAAATAGGTTTTATAAATAGCCTATATAACTTAGCAAAATATCCCATTCAAACATCCTCTAAATATTTTATGCTGAAATTATGGTACGGCTCAGTCACAGGGAGCACAAGTCCTAAGATCGATGTCGGTTTTGTTTCAGCATTGTTTGTCACAATTGATGCAAGTTGAGATTATTGTCGTTTTGAAAAATAAATTAAGATTATTGTCACAACAATGTATCGATCCTAGCTGCTCTGTGCTCACGTGCTCCTAGGTTTGAAATTTCTAAATAGTAGTAGATCGCTGGGCTGAAAAGGCTATCCGGCACACTTTAGATGGGCCGTTGTAGTCCACCACATTGAAATTCGGCCATGGTGTCGCTGTACTTATCCTCTTTTCTGGCTTAATTAATTACTCATTTGATCGTTAATTTGCACATGTTAAAAAGCACGCCATTTATCTAGGAGAAAGCCTCCACATCAATGAGAAAGATCTTTATAGTTAACCATATGGACTGTATAATTATAATCATAGAGCATATAGCAAATTTAGCTACTTAAAATATAATATTAATAGTGGTGTTAAAATATTAATAATAGTGATGTCTATTTCTATACCACCTCTATTATGGATTTCACAATCTACACTATTACATCATTTTTTAAGGAGTTCTTTTTTATTTTATTATTTACTTTTCTCAAATTTTAAAATCATCTAGTCATTCAATAAAAAACATATTATTTTATAAATAAATGCTTATTAATTGATTTGATAAGATATAAATATAATTTGTTTTCTGGCATGGACTTTATACTAGCGTGAAATAAAACATATAGAAATCCTATGGGATCCTGTCTTTCTTTTGTTTCTTTTAACTCAAAGGTGAGACCGATCTAAACCGAGTACTACAACTTGATAATTACTCCAAACCGAGTATATTAATCTGTTTAAAATTACTGAACTAACAGAAAAACTAAATTGACACTTAAATACGAGCTAAAACAAATAGATAGGGATTAATAAATAATAGAAATCCATAACGAAACTTCAAACTATGTACAACTAGATATTTATTGATTACAAATTTTAGAATTATTAAATTTAAAAATTTAGAATTGAGACTTACAAACCTAATTCAACTTAATACTCTCGCCGTCCTGAAATATAAGCATTTTTAACTATAAACCGCACAAGTTTGGAAAGAGACAGTACTTATTAATTTCACACTCTTATTTTATATTTTATATTAAAATAAATTTCAAAAAATACAAATTTATTGACTAAAGTATCAATTTGCTATAACCTTTGCGACACATTTCTCCACGCACTCACGACATCTCCACCAACACACGACGACGGCGACGACCACCATGGCCGACGGACGTTCTCACTCCACCGGTAACCCTAATCCCCTCTCTCTCATCCGAATACGCCACTATTGATTTACCCGAATAAACCCTATTAGTATCGATGCCTAGTGATCAGTATTAACATCCTCGAGCCTCCCCGTGAACCGCCGGCACGCCGGGGGCAGGAGAGCGGCGAAGTAGAGCGCGACGACGTCCGCTCTGACGCTGCTGGCCTCGACCTGCACGCTGCGCAGCGACGACGTCATTGAGCACGCCTCACCTTCAGAGTTACAACGACAAAGAGGCTAATACTGTGCTTGTACTCTGACCTGCTCGCCGGTGCTGAGGACGAGGGAGCCCGTCTCGCCGGCGCCGAGGAGGAGCGCCGTGATGCCGCAGCCAGTCGCCGCCTCCATCTCACGCCGTCCGAACACTATCTCCTCGTCGTCTTCCTTCCCAACGATCTAGTGAGTGATCGGCGTGTGAGTTGTGACAATGTGACATGGATGCATTGTCATTGCGTGGTTGCTGCATTAATTTGCTGGTCGCACTATGAACATTTGCCAAGAAATGGGTGACGTGGCAACTGCTAAGCTAAGCATGGGACAGTGAGAGGGAGGAGGATGATTAATAAATAACACAAGATGGAAAAAAATCGGTGAGAAGATAACTAGGTTCAGATCTTAATTAAGGTGCCAAGGATTTATGATCAAATGTTATTTTCTCTGAACAAGGGTAATATATGGCAGGTCCAGAGCTGTCAAGTCTGAATGATGGGTATACTTGCAAGTGCATTATAAGAGAGCGTGCCAGTGACACCCCTCCTATAAGCCATTAGTCAAACAGACTCGATGATGTACCTGACAAAAGGATTAAGCCTCGTTCGTTTCCAACAAAGATGAAAACGAAGTTAAGGTACGAAAAAAATCTATTAACACATGATTAATTAAGCTTTAGTTATTATATTTTTTAAAAAATTATTTGATATTTTAAAATAATTTTTATATAAAAATTCTAAATAAAAAGTATTTCCACGAAACACGCACATCGTTTAACCGTATTTACACGAAACACGCACATCGTTTAACCGTTTGAACGAAAATTGAGGAACTTTGGGCCACAAAGGCAAATGGGCCGTGAACCAAAATTCATGCTTGGCTCAATTGACGTCAACTAATTGCCAGCCTTTTTGATCTATTTAGCCAGCCTTAGCTCAGTAGTAAGTAAAGAAGCAACCGGCCTAGAATTCCACTACAATTATAACTTGAACCCAGTGACCAATGTGAAGTGCGACATCCTCACAGCAAAACCGACCATAGTCAATACTGAGCTAAGGTTGTACATGTATTAATCCCTTCTTGATCCATATAACCTGAAGAAATATAAGCTTTCAAGTTCCAGAACAGAACTACTGCACACAGCATTCATGCTATTTTTACGCTTGAAGGCTGTAATAACAAGCAGTTCAAGACAATTACCAATCACACGATTTTGCACGCACTAATAAATCCATATGCTCCAGGCACAACTCATTTTATACAACACAAAAACCAATGTACCATCAGCCCAAACATATCGTAAACAAAACCAGGAGACGATTATTTATTGTAACTCATCATATGATTCACATCCCAACATTCAGGCACGATTCAACCGGCACAAAGATAAAAAAGTCAGGGAAACAAAACAACTCACAGAACAACTCTTTTAGACCTTTCTGCAGACGTCTCCCTCGCACACATACCCAGAAGGGGCAGCCTCAACATTCTCCTCTCCCTTCTCCACATCTCCCTTCTCTTCCAGCGCGCACTTGGGATGCAGATCGAAGTCACATTCCTTGCACCTGTAGGACCACGAGTCGCCCATCTCGTCGCATGCATCGCAGCCATACGTGGTGCAGCGAGTCAGCACAAGCTCATGCTCCTCGTGCAGATCATGCTTGAGCTTCTCAGGCCACCCCTTTGCCATCTCATCGATCTTCTTCCCCAGCTCCTGAAGCTTCTCCTCAGTGAATGGAAATGCGTCAGCGCCATGGGCCATCAGCGGGGTTTTCGCATCTCTGGTCACCGTCTTCCCATCAGGACCGATGGCGACAAGCGAAGGGATCCCCGTGATTTTGAAGATCTTACTCAAATGTTGCTTCCTTTCGTCTCCCAAAGGAAGAGCAAGCCATGGCATGCTAGAGAAGAACTGATCATAGGAACTCTGTTCTCGATCGCTAGAAATAAAGATGATCTCAAAATCATTGTGCTTCTCCTTGATCTTGTTGTATTCTGTTACAAGTTTAGGCAGGAACGCTCGGCATGGCGGGCACCATTTAGCTGAGAAGTAGAGGAGGACAGTCTTCCCAACAAGTTCTGATACAGGAACCTTCACATTAAAAAGCAGATGTTAATCTTCACGTACTAATCACACACTTAGGTAAATAACACATCAAACTGTAGGCGAAACTGTGCAAGAATCTTCAATGAAGGCATTCTAACATCTTTCTTTTTGAGCACTGTTGTTCATATAATCATTGTCCGGGACTTACAATCGTAGCATATAACATTCTCTGATATGTATAGTCATATCGCGATCTATGGGAACATTAAGTTGGGAACAGGATTTCAAGCTTAACTAGCATATTGTCCGTGCGTTGCAACGAAATTTTAATTAAAGAAAATTATCTACATGTTATTAATATCACTTAATTGTCGTAAATATTTATTAATCACATATGAACCTTTTAGTCCCACACTAATCTTTTTTCTTCTCACAAAAAGTAGTTGGAGAGTTGGTAGGAGTAGTTGACATGTGGACTCTCTAGCGCTGCATGTCTTTTTTTTCTTTAAAAGAGTTGAGAGTTGGTATTGAGGGCGATGACAGAATCATCATCACCACTATTCCCTTTTACAAGGAGTATAGATTTTCCTTTTTATAGGGCATTAGCATTACAATACATGCATTCAGTAAAAATTAAAAATACTTATGGAGCATGGGAAGTCATGATATGAAAAGTCTGCGTGCTTTAGTACAATTAACATAATTTAGATCCCAGGGATAAAAGCGAGAAAGAGTATATCTAGTGACTTCAAGCGACAAAGTCAAATGCTTTCATACTCATTAAAATTGAGCAATGAAGGACAATATTTTGATCACAACGGCTAATATACTCAAATGTTGTCTGTAGTAAGAATAATTTGCCTAAGGTACTTCATAACGGGATTAACTTCGATACAATTTTCCAAGTGGCTAAAAAGAGATCTTAATCAATGAAACCAAGCATAATAAACTACAAATATACCTTTGCACCATCTTTCCCAAGGACAAAGTCCAAATCACCAGTGACCAGAAGGGACTCCAGGGTCTGTGATTCTGCTTTAGCTTTTGCCTTCTCAGCAAGAATTTCCAGCTTGTCTGCACTGAAAGGAAAACCTTCCCATGCATCTGGACCATGCTCATCAATTATGTCAGCAATATCGTCGTTCAGTGTCTTCCCATCAGGACCAATCAGGACAAGCATAGGAAGGCCACTGAGCTCAAAGTAACGAGCCAGCTTCTCACACATCTTATCTCCCTGAGGAATGGCAAGCCAAGGCATGTCTGCAAAACTCTCATTGAATGATTCCTCATCACGGTCCAAAGATACAGCTACAACTTCAAACTTCTCCCCAGCTGCTTTAAGTTTATCATATATTTTGGCAAGCACTGAGGTAAATTGAACAATTGGACCATAGCCATTCACCACGAAGCACAAACCAACATACTTGCCTTCGAGGTCAGAGATGGGCACCTGGGTATCATCAACAAGAAGAAAATGGCTAAGAATGTCTAGATCTGCAAAATCATGCAAAAGACAATAAAGAACTGCCATCGATCAGTTACCTTGTCTCCCTTGTTTGATATCAAGTAGTCGCGGGTGGGTGTACCAAGCAGAGTATGAATAGTTTGATTATCTCTAGCTGCCTTTTCCTGTTCCTTCAATTCATTGATCCTCTCTGTTGTAAAAGGGTAAGCTTCTGTACCATACTCGTCCACAAGCTCAACTCCATCTTCCGTGTAAATTTCACCAGATTTTGCATCAAGGATTACAAGGTGTGGAATACCCATCACCTTAAACTGTTCATTAAGCTTGGCGAGACCCTCGGAGTCCGAGAAGGGGACTGCCAACCAAGGCATCTTTGCAAAGTAGGCATTGAATGCCTCTTGATCACTATCCCCTGAAACAAAGACAACCTCAAAGCTCTTTCCCTGGGACACCAGCTCTTTGTATGCTTCAATAAGCTTAGGCGTGAAGCGCCTGCACGGTGGGCACCATGAGGCCGAGAAGTAGAGGGCCACAGTGCTTGCCTCGATGCTACTGATCTTGACCTGCAGGACAGTAAGGCCGTGAGCTAACACACTCTGGTGGAGGAGAATAAATTAGTCCTAATCGATCATATTTATTCACAACACACGATTGTTTTCGCATATTATGCGATATCACAGAGCTAAGTCTTTTAATCTCTGTAGTGGAAGTTTGAACAGACCTTTGCCACATTCCATCACTTTTGTATGAACTCAACTATACTTTTGACACCCCATCTTTTGAACAAAAGGAAAGATAAGAACAAACCCCCCCTTCATTTCACTACTGTTTGTGACAAGAAAATACTGCACCAAGTGTAAACTAAGTATGCTTGCTGGATGGAAAAAGAAATACGGAAATATATACACCAGTGCTAAATTAAAAAAAAAGTTTGAGCAAGCGGTAAAGTGTGATGAACATGTTCAATTGTTCTATGCAATTATGGCGAAGACTAAAAAGTAATTAGTGATTACTCTCAGACAGAACCGATCCCCCCCATGGACACGAAAACCCCCTGATCTCATCCCACTACCACACAGTACAGAGTAGCACATCGAAGGACGGTCGATCGGGGCAGCACAGCATCGGTTCCAAGATATAAAAACAAAAAAAAAACAATAAGGCGCACAATCGCAGCAGCGAAGCAAATCCGCACGAGCAAAAAAAAAAAGAGAGGAAAAGACGGGCGGTCGACCTTGTCGCCGGAGTTGCGGAGGAGGAAGTCCCTGTCGGCGGCGGCGAGGACGGCGGCCGTGGGTGTGGCCTCCGCCATCCGGAGAGCGTAGTACTAGTAGTAAAGCAAGCAGCAAGGGGGAGTGGAGAGGAGGAGCGGGGTTTGGTCGGCGGAAGGAGGCGGAGGAGGAGGAGAGGTGGCGGAGGGGGTGGGAGCCTTGTGGGGTTTTATATAGGGAGCCGCGGAGACGGAGGGAGCCGCGGCGGAAGCTTTGGGTTGGGTGGGTGTCGTCGGCGTTTACTTCCCTGCTTCCTTAGCATGCAAGATTGTGAGACTTTGGGGGAGAGGATAGCCATTAGCCACTTGGCATTTTGGATTGTTGTAAGTTGTATGTACTCTTAGGAGTATACGATTCCTTGATTTTTTTTTCTTTTCTTTCTTTTAAAGAAAAAACCCATGATTCTTTGAAAAACAATCCATTCCTTTTCTAAAACGAAAACCAGGTTTATAGCTTAGCTCCTTGTTCTTCTTAATTATTCAAATGAATTATTGAAACGGGATATTCACTTCAACCCTTTAAAAAATATTTTCTCACAAAATTATTTTGTTTATTGTTTAGACCACTTGCTTTTTAACTGCTCGTTAAGCTTATTTATTAAATATTTAATTTATCTTTTTAATCGAGTAGATAATTTGTTTAATAATCCAAAGCAAACTGGGTCTTACTAGCGACCAAAATTTAAAACGATTTCAAGTGTTCATAACACAAATTTCCTTACAAGTAAACATCAACCATGGATCGAAGCTAATCCTTTTAGTTTTAGTTTAACTCTCTCTCTCTCTCTTTAATTCTGGACCAGGCTTTTATTTTTCTCATCCATGCATTTTCACTGGCAGGGTGTATCAAACTATCAATACAAAATTCTTAGCGATCCAGTCCAGATCCCAGATCCCAGAGTCATTGAAATCCAAAATGTAAATTTCTTTCTGTCTTGAAAACAATAAAGTCATAATTCCTAACATTTAGTGTTCATGATCATGGTACAATGTGTACACAATGCATCCTATATAAAATATGTACACAATGCATGGTGGTACCTCGTCCTGTACTATGTACATTTTCAGTGGAAGGTGAGTAAAGTCTTTATGGGTATCCTAAGGCTGTCTTCGGTTTAACTAATCACTTCCATACGTAAAACGAATTGACTCATTACCATATAATTAATTAAGTACTAATTTATTTTTAAAAAATAAATTAATATAATTTTTTAAAAAATATTATTTAGCAATTTAAGAAATGTACGTGTAAAAAAAATAAGTTAGGAAAGGGGAGGGAAGAATACAACCTTTAACTTTATTGGCCAACTGCCTAGGATAATTGCAAGAATACAAGGTGAGTCAAGTCATCCTCTCGGCTATAAGACTGTCTCGACTCAAACGCATTTATGCATCTCCACAGTGCATTTACCTATCCAAAACAACTTTCACAGATGACCCATATAAGTGATCTATTTTATGTATCTGGGCAGACGAGAGGCAATTCAAAATGCCTCACCTCTCTCTCCTGATGCAAACTTCTCACGCTCAAGTTCACACAAGCGGGGCCCGCGCTAGCCAAAGGTGGGAAGGTGCATTTGCATCTGCCGTTGGAACACAACTCATTTTAGGTCCTACATCTTTCACTGTGGAAGACCTAAACCATGCAATGAGTCTTCTGTGGGAGACCTAAACCATGCAATGAGTCTTCTCTTTGAGTTACAGCTGTTGGAGATAGTCTAAACGACGCAACGGCGCAAGGCGGTTTCGAGGCATAGGTGTGTTGTACAATTGCTACTACGGACTATCTAGTACGAAGCATAAAAAGAAGACAAGATACATACTCTTTCTCTTTTTAAATATATAACGATGTTAAGTTAATTTTAAGGTACGTTTAATCATATTTTTTATTTAAAAAAAATTATATAATTCTCATTTATTTTATTATGGCTTATTTATCGCCAAATTTTCTTTTAAGCATGACTTAAATTTTTTTATGTTTACAAAAAATAAATAAAATGCGTGATTAAATATGTATAAGTCGAGGATGTCATATATATTAAAAATGGATATAGTACTACATAAATATTCGACAGATGGTATACCTAAAATATTCTACAGATGGTTATGCTACTACTACATGCATATGCATACATGTGCATTAGGAGCATATTTTTATACTGGCAACTATTCCGGTTGTTTCTCTTATTTATGTTTTGTTTCTATTTACCTATTAGAAACACGTTAAATCGTAGTTTGCTTATCATATTCTCCATTAAAACTAGTAAAAATATCGTTTATATTTATCTATCGAAACATCGTTTATATTTATCTATGAAAAAATCCAAAAGTTTTTTGAAAATTTGAAAATATGATTGCAAACATGAGCTATATTACCATTGGCTGGAACAAACGCATGGGATTTTGTAATAATTTTTGTGACAGCTTGTCAGTGATATGAGTAAGGTATATCTAATATTTGTTATGAGTAAGGTATATCTAATATTTTTGTTTTATGCTCGATGAGGCTCACTATGATCATCATATATCTAGTCTTATATAGAATCAAGTCTCATATATAAAAAATATTTCGGATAAGAAAAAAGAAGTAGAGTCCTATTTGAATAAAACAATTACTCAGACTGTATTTATACTTAGTTCCCTAATTTTATTTGGACAAAAGCATATCCGAAGGTATAAATACAAGACAAAAAAAGGGGAGAGGCCAATACACATCAACACAAGCCATAACCAGACCCACATTGAGGCACAACTAGGAGAAAGTTAAAGCCTTAGTCGCTGATAAGATCCCGCTAAGCCGTACTCGGTGGATTCTATTCGGCGGATCAGATTAACATTATACTCGTGTGATACTGATATATAATGACAACACCGGCTTTAGCTAATAGAAGTAATGCTATTACCGGTCAGGTAAAGGGCCCGATCCTATATAAAAACCCATGTCTCCCATCTCTTTTATATCAATCTCGTATATACCGTGACACCAACAATTCCCATACTTTACAAATATCATAAGCGGGTATAGTCCATCGACACAATTGTATGGTTTCATAAAAAAATAATGTTCCTTTAGATAATTTTGTTATGGATGGATCCTTTAATATGTTCTGCTTCAAGGGTCTATTTTGTATGGAGCATGAAAGTGGACCATTTTACATTTTACTTTGTGTAATTTGCAGCTAAGTAATAACATGTGCGCGCTACTTTGTTAGGATCCATGTATCAGTCGCACAACTTAAAAGTGCACAAAGTCAAGAAAAGCCTCATCCTGAAGCTATATATGAGGGGAGTTTTTATGTTCCTTAACTGTTACTTAGATGTACTAAATTTTTTAAAATTTAGCGTAAATACTTGAGTTATTAAATTATACAAAATTCTGCGCTAAGCATCTTGATACTTACTTAAATCATAAATCACTCGATTTTACTATATATTTATCGATAAATTTTCTTCCAAAAAATTATTGAAGGTAAATATAGTGTAATTACATTATAACTTATATGTCATTAAAATGTAACTGTATGCAACTTTGACATATTTTTAAACCGTTAGATTTTTCTTCAAGATTTGTGAAAGCGGCAAAGAGAAAATCATAACGTACGACGGGTAAGGGGTTCCGTTACCGAGGCATCCGCTTCATGAAAATAACGTGTTACTGTAAAATATTTAAAAGTTAATATAAGTTATATATATATATGTAAATTATAATATAATTATATTAAGACTAGTACATATATCCATGCGTTGTAACGGACGTTATTTTATTTTATCATAATTATTTCAAAGTTAAAGTCTTATGTAATTTCAATTTATATTTTTTTCTTTATGTCTTCACCTGAGGCCTATTGTCCGGTAGACTTGGAATACTAAACATGCTTGTGGTTCCGAGCGGTGACGGGAGGGAGGGGCGTGGCACGGATGGGGCGGGAGGGAGAGACACGGCGCGGCACGGATGGGGACGAGAGGAGGGCGCGGGAGGTCTTTTTTCATCCAAGCCATTCCTTTCTTTTCAAGATGGGACTATGAGTTAATTTTATAAACACTCGAGGGTTTTACGCAAAATAGTCGCAGATCATGGGTTAATTTTATAAACACTCAAGGGTTTTCTATAAAATAGCTAGGTGGACGAAAATTTTGGGTTGAAACACTATTTGCTTTATAGATATACTAACAAAATGCCTGTGCGTTGCAAGGGGACAACGATGCGAGGAGAAGCGAGGCGGAGGACGAAGGTCCGGGCGGCGGCATGGGAGCTTCGGCGGCGACGGGAGGGAGGGCGCGAGCGCGGTGTGGATGGGGCGAAGAGAGGGACGCGAGGAGGTTTTTTTATTCATCCAAGCCCTCTCTTTCTTTTCAATATTGGGACTGCAGGTTAATTTTATAAACAGTCAAGGGGTTTTCTGCAAAATAACCCTTTTTCTTCTTTAATTGGGTTTTCTTTAAAATAGCCAGACGGACGGTGGGTTAATTTTGAAAAAACTCAAGGGGTTTTCTACAAAATAGCCAGGCAAAACAAAATTTGGGTGGAAACACTATAGATAGTTATATATATACTAGCAATTGTGCCCGTGCGTTACAACGGGTAAAGTCGAAGCGTGACACGGATGGAGACGGCACAGAGGGGCGCGGGAGCTCGGAGCAGCGATAGGAGGGAGGAGCGCAGTCGCGATGCTGGGCGCGGCGCAGATGGGGACGAGAGGGAGGGACGCAGGGAGGGAGGAGCGAAGGGGGTCTTTTTTTTTTTCATCCAAGCCTTTCTTTTCTTTTCAGCATTGGGATTGCGGGTAGGGCTGACGAAATACTCATGGCTCGCTAGCTTGTTCGGCTCGTGGATGGCTCGGCTCGGCTCATTGAGAAATGCTAACGAGCTACGCCAAGGGTTTAGCTCGTTAGCTATAATGAGCCAGCTCGAATCAGCTCGCAAGCTGCTCGTGAGCTCAACGAGCCAGATGCAATGTACAAAGTAGGGCCTAATGTTTTGCTTGTTTTGCTATTCTTTTGCTTGTTTTGTTGTTGATGTGACAATAAATCAATAATTTTTATAATTTTATGATCGTCAATATGGATCTAATGCTTTAGATTATAATAGTAATAATATCTAATCTAGTTACATCATTACATTTGCAGGGATAATTGTCGATGGACAAGTGTTACTGCGTTAATTATGGACTTAATGGATCACTTTTTATTTTTTTCAATTGTATATTTGAATGTTTAATAGACTAAAAAAATAAAATATAATTTATACATAAATTGCGCTGTATTAAAGTGGCTCGCGAGCTAAACGAGCCGGCTCACGAGGCGAGCCTCCTGGCTTGGCTCTCTACCGAGCCGGCCAAACCGAGCCAAGCCGAGAGCCGAGCCTCCTGTCTCGGCTCTCTACCGACCCGAGCCGAGCCGGTATCCACCCCTAACTGTGGGTTAATTTTGGAAAAAAATCAAGGGGTTTTTTGCAAAATAGCTAGGCAGAATATAATTTTGGATACAAACACTACTTGCTTTATAGATAGCTAGCAAAATGTCCGTGCGTTGCAACGGGACGACGATGCAGAGAGGGAAGCAGGTGGAGGACGAAGGTCCAGGCGGCGGCGCGGGAGCTCTGAGCGGCGACGGGAGGGAGGGGCGCAAGCGCAGCGCGGATGGGAGCAGAAGAGAGGGACGTAGGAGGTTTTTTTATCCAAGCCCTCTCTTTCTTTTCAACATTGGAACCGAGTTAATTTTATAAACAATCAAGGGGTTTTCGTAAAATAACATTTTTTCTTCTTTAATTAGATTTTTTTAAAATAACGAGACAGATGCGGATTAATTTTGAAAAAACTCAAGGAGTTTTCTACAAAATAGCCAGGCAAAACAAAATTTGGGTGGAAACACTACTTGCTTTATATATAGGTATATATACATATATATATACACACACAAAAGCAATTGTACCCGTGCGTTGCAACGAGTGAAGTCGAGACACGGCGTGGATGGGGACGAGAGGGAGGGGCGTAGGCGCGGCGTGGGAGCTCCGAGCAGCGATTGGAGGGAGGAGCGCGGGCGCGGCGTGGATGGGGACGGGATGAAGGAACGCAGGAAGTCTTTTTTTATCCAAACCATCCCTTTCTTTTCAGCATTGGGACTGCAGGTTAATTTCGAAAAAACTCAAGGGTTTTCTGTAAAATAGACATGCAAAACAAAATTTTGGGTGAAAATACTACTTATCTTTATAGATAGTTATATATATATAGATATAGATATTTATATCTTTTAAATTTTTGAGAGAAGAAATTTATAGACAAATGTATAGGTAGTTTCAAAATCATCACCTACATACTTAATTTTTGCAGTGTGTTTTGGTAAAGTTGGATGAAATCTCTGTAAAGGGATATCTTGAGAAAATTATGTACATCCCTCGATAAAAAAATAAGAAAGAAAGAAGAGCTACAACCATGACGCGATTCCTACTCATCGGTGTCGAAATTTTTTTGGCGGCTGGCCCTGCTGAAGTGAAAGCAGCAGTTACGGTGTTTTGATATATATCTATAATAATAGCACAGGCCAATCTTTTGACCAACCGGCTCAATAAAGTTGGGATTTGGTCAAGGAAAAGCATCACGCTCTACGTAAGGACTCTACGTAAGGACCTGTATGATCAATGCCATCTTTTTCTAGGAGGAGCTTTCTTTTAGAGGGCTTACGGTGTAGAGATCTTAAAAAAGAACAGATGATTTTCAATGTTGTCGTCTCCCGGCTACCTAGCGTTTTCCTTATCATTTAAAGAGGGGTTATCGCCATCTCGCGGTTTGACCGTTACTGCGGTAACCGTAAAAAATCATTCAAATTTCATACTCAAATATTTAAATTCGAATCGTCGACGGTTTTACTGTTTGGTCACGGTTACCGTGCTGTAACTGTGATATGAGGTGCGGTTATCACAGTTTGAGATATTTTCTTCTCGTTTGGCCTTAATGGACCGAATGATTTTTTAATTTTATGAACTAAACTCCGTTTTATCCTTAAAAGTGATTTTACTTATTTTTTTTAAAAAAATTCTTCACCATCTGTCACTAAATTTAAAAACTATATCCATAATTTTTTTGATTTTTTTAAATTTTAAACCCTACCGCCAGTAACCTTTATCTTATGCAATCATCGGTGATAAGGAAACCCTGGGATACCCTAGGCGGCCGCTCAAGCTTGTCGGTGCATGTGCAATAGAACTATCTTGTTAGGATATGGAAAATTGTCTGCCTCCGTCACCGCTTTAATTTGTATCTTTTTGACGTCGTAGTCGTACTCTCTCTCCTCTTCTTCTTCGCTAACCAGGAGCTGATCTGTCGCATGTCTAGTTTTTCATTAATTTAAGTAAACACACGAAATACACGTACTCAAGAAAATTATAGTCCTCTCTACGCATATATTGTTCTTATAATTAGGGTGGACATTCGGTTAAAACCGACACTTTTAGTTCGGTTTTTTCTACGCAAAATTCGGTTCGACACAAAGCAAAAACCGATCGGTTTTCGTAAAGGCTAGAAACCACAGGATTCGGGTTTGTTTTTTTTCGGTTTTCGATTTTTATCGAAAAACCGAACAGCAGAGAGACGCTCGTGGCTTGGGGTGGACAGAAAGCGATGGGGGCGGGAGGCGACGCGTCGGGACGGAGCGAAGGCGGTGGTGCGGCGGCGACCGGGCGGGCGGAGGCGGCGGGACGGGTCGGAGGCGGCGCGGCGGTGGCGGGCGGGTTCAAGGCGGCGGCGGCGGCGGGCGGGTGGGAGGCGGTGCGCGGCGGCGGGACGGGTCGGAGGCGACGCGGCGACGTCGGGCAGGTCGAGGGCGCGCGGCGGCGGCCGGTGGGTCCGAGGGACGCGACGGCGGCCGAGGCAGGTCCGAGGTGACGCGGCGGCGGCGGGCGCGGGCGGAGCGGAGGCAGCGGCGCGTCGACGGCGGCCGGGGCCGAGCACGCGGTGGGACGTGCACACGCACGCGCCGACCCACGCACACCGCGCATGCGCACGCAGGCCGGTTTGGTTTCGAGTTCGGTTTTTCTTCCGAGTGTTCGGTTCTCAGGCGTAAAACCGAAGCCGAACCGAATTAGTCGGTTTACGCAACACCACGAATCAAACCCGAAACCGAAAACCAAAAAATCGCAGAATTCGGTTCGGTTCGGTGCGGTTCGGGTTTTTTTTCGTTTTTCCGTTTAAACGTGCCCAGCCCTACTTATAATGAAAATAAAATAGTACCTATATTTATACTACTTTAAACTTTAAAACTTTAAAAGAGTAGTGGTGATAGTTTTTGATAATTAAATTTGTCATCATTTCAATCATCAACTCGTTACATTTTAAGGAAAAAAATAGTGTGAGGCCCATATGTCAAACATCTAATCATCAACTCGTTACATTTTAAGGAAAATATAATGTGAGACCCACATGTTAAACATCTTATCGTATTTTGTAGTGGGAAAAAAGTAAAAAGTCATTACGAAGCTAGAAGAGCTACTTGTCAATAAAAATATATAAAGAACTTAAAAGATGATATATATAGAGAAAATGATGGTAATATGGATTAATGAAAATTTTTAATTAAAATTCTGCTGTGTAGTGTGATTAATATTTTTTTTGCAATTACAAGGTAGACGTACTGTTGATGAGAAATTTCTCTCACGCGCTGGCCTGGGAGATCTGCTTAACTCCAGTGCAGGTCCTTCTCGGCTACCTATGCTGTACAAGACGTGCTAGTTGGTTTGATCTGTTAACCAACAAGAAAAACAGAGATATATACGTTAAGTGTTAAGTTAGATCCTACTAGATCGGTTGCAAGAGTCAATTTACATATATATGCTATCCCGAGGTGTATTTAAACTAAGTGATTATAATAGATCGGCTGTGCCGAGACAGTATTAGCCACTTAATCTAAATATACAATGGGATAATAGATACATGCTTTAACAATCTAGCCGATGTCGTAAGTCCAACTGTAAATCGGCTAATACTACGATTTATCTTATGAAAAGATATTGATCTGAGCTAAATGCGCTAAACCTAGATCAGTCAGCTGTCGGCTATAGCTGACAAACTGATTCTGGCTTAGGGCATTTAACTAGAGCAAGATCTTAATATAAGAGTCAGTTTTAATAAATTTGATAGCAAGTATATCAAAAGAATATTAAAACAGATAAAGCCGGCTGAAACCCCGACACTGTCTCTAAACATACACATCTAGCCGAATAGATCATAAAAGCTCTAAAAACGACTTAATAGTTTAATGTTGATGCAACATTAAGTATAAAAAGAACAATCTAATCTACTATAGCTGATGTAAATACTTCGAGACGGTGGATATCGCATATAATTTAGGCCAACCCTTAGATCTAGCTTTATCGACTGCTGATTCTTGACAGAAATGAGCCGATGTCGAGATAGATCTAAACATTGTTCTAGATTATATGCGATTATATGATAACTAGCGCAGCATAAATCATCGAATTTAGAGTGTCATAACGATGGATGCACTAAATTCGACGAGATACACCACTAATGACAAATATTTACCTTAACTTGGGAATTGAAATGATGCAGCCCGAAGCCGGATCAGTTGTTCGTCTGAAGAAAAAGTAGGCGATGCACAGAAGGTTGTATTGATTGTGAGAATTTTTAATTACAGGGATCTCGGGTCTTATTTATACCCAAGAATAACATTATCTGTATGGACACTGGACTCTATCTAAACTACTATTTAAAATACGACAATATCCTGGGAAGGACCCATGCCGCATTACAATAAACAGTCTAAATAAATTCCTAATTTACATATACAATTGCCATTACAGGACTCTATCCATAGATAGCAATATCTTTTAACGCGCAATTTGGAAACCGAATCTTCTATTTATCTTCAATCACTTTCACCGAAAACGGTTTTATCCTCTCCTCTGACTCAGCATCGGCTATCGGCTGTCTTTGTCCGATCCAGCCTTAGTCGATTGACCTCGTAGCCGATCGTTACTCAGCCGATTTGATCGTAGCCGATGCAGCCTCTGTTTCTCCACAGATTATTCTCCCAATCCAATTCCGCTTCAAATTTGACCTTAAACTTAGGGATTTGGTTACCAAATTTGGTCGTTAACACATGCCCCCAAGTCCGTGATATGATAATATCGCGGATTTGCTGCTTTTCCAAATTCCCGCTTTTCTGACTGAAACCGTTTCGGCTACCCAAAAATATCCTTCAAATACTGCCTTCGCGGCCGCCGCACGTGTCACATTACCATAAACCAATAGCCACCTCAGCAACCCTTGAGCTCTCCGGCGACCCCTCGGCGAAATCAGCAACCTCGGCGACCTCGGTGATCTCGTCTTCCTCGGCGAACCCTAAGAAGCACCAGTCACCAACAATGGCTTCTTCGAGCGCCCACTCCGAGGCAACCCAGACGGAATACCCAGAGGTAAGTCTCATCGGCTATCATCCTTTATTCCACGCAATTCGGCCTTCAACTTTCGTAACCTTGTCTTTTCATCCTTCAAACCACAGCATCTTACCCATCAAATCGCAATCCCAGACCTCACCAGCCCCAACCAGTTTTTATTAGGGCCAATCGGTAATATAAACCCCAGCGAGCTCATCAATGCCGAAACGAACAGAGTCCCTTTCAGATTTTCTATTCCCAACCTAGCTTATTGGTCTAGTGCCTTCAAATCCTGGCCTTCAACGGATAAGACTTGGCCAGCCTGGTACTCACGGATGTCGGCTAGGCTGCAGACCCACTGGACTGAGATAGGGATAAACCAATGCCTAACCCTGACAATAGCCGATATTACAAAGGATGAACCTCTCTTATCGGCTGCCACCTATTTCTTGTCAGATACGCTTAATGCGTTCCTTTTTAGGCAAGGGCCGATGACACCAACCCTCATGGACATAGTGATGATCACAGGGTTGGACATAACTTCAACAGTTGATCTAATCGGCCTTAATGTCAAGTGCTCTCACAATTTCAAGACCAAAAGCATAGGGGGTTGGAGTGGATTTATTTCTATGAACATGAAGGACGGCCCAATCACTGAGAGAGAATACACTGCCTTTTTGTTGATGTGGCTAGAGAAGTATGTCTTCTATGGGTTAAGCTGTGGGCTGACGAGTAACTGGCAACATATAGCCGAAGCCCTAGTGAGCAAGAAGCAAGTACCTCTGGGGAAATATTTGCTAGGTTACTTGTACCAAATGTTAAGCGGTGCATCGGCTCAGCTAGCCTCTCAACAAGTCGTCAACACAGGAGGGCCTTGGTGGCTGTTGCAACTATGGTTAAACCTTCATCTCCACCGTGTCGCAGAAAAACCATCCCCATTAGAGGTCGATTTTCCCTTGATCGAGCCGAGATTTGAGGATGATGAAGAAGTAACAACCCGCCGATGCTTATCATATGGGGAGGCAGTAGCAACCTATCCCGGATCCAAAATGACAGCCGATCAGTTCAAAGATTGGTTTGGCAACCTGTACAGCGGCTTCCCAAGCACCTCAAGGATATGGTTTGCTTATACGGACTTTGAGAAATTTGAACTCCCAGATGATCTCCGGCTAGATGAACTCAATTCTGAAAGCTATGACAAGCCGAGGAAAATTTATACATCGGCTATCACACCCTGCATACTTCCAGTCGGCATCATTCAAGGACGCAACGTTCAAAAGTCCTACAAATTTTATCATCCGATGGTGGCCGCAAGGCAACTGGGTATGGGTCATGTAACACCCTGAAAATCGGAGAATTTAAAATCGGAACTCACAAAAAAATTTTTGGTTTATTGCATCTCGTCATGTTTATTGCTTCTTATTTGTCAGCTTTGTTGCATAAATTTATAAGTGAGTGATTCATTTCGATGTTTGAGAAAGTTCAAATGATTTGAATTTCCAATGGGGAGAATAATTTAAAAGTATTGAGTGGGGAATTTTAATATAAAATAAAAAGGGTTGTGGATTTAATATATAAATATATACATATATGGGTCAAAACATTATTTTGTGGTGAAGTAATATTAATTAGTGAGCAAAATGAGTGATAAAATATTTTTTAGAGTATATATGAAGTCTAGAAATTAATTTGAATCAAAATCATATTTTTGGAATTTAGGAAAAAGAAATGAATTAAATATGTAAAATATATTTTAAAAATAATAAAAGTGGGTGAAAAGGTTGAAAATATATTTTACAACTTATTTTTGGGTGTGTTATATTTTATTTTGAATTTTAGGGGTGAAAGGAAATAGGAATGGGGAAGAATAGAATTTAAATCGGAAAATTCGGGAAAATAGAAAAGTGTACTATTCATTGACGCCACGTGTTCGACCAAGCCGCACCGTGCCCATGCCGCCCGTGCATCCCCTCGCACGCATGACCCGCGCCGTGCGCTGCGCGCGCCGGCCGTGCCGCGCCGTGTCGCGCGCCGCGCCGGCCCCCGCGTGCGCGCGCAGCGCTGCGCGCCGCCGCGCCCGTCCCGCCGTGCTCGCCACATGCCGCTCTCCGCGCCCAGCCCCGCCGTCCTCGCGCCCACGCGTCTCGCCCGTGCCCGGCCCTGCCCCGAGCGCGCCACGCGCCGCCGCGCGCCGCCCCGTCGCCCTTGCGTCCCGCACATCTCGCGCTGCGCCCGGCCCTCCCAGGGCCACCACGCGTCGCCGCGTCACCGCCCCGCCTCCACGCCTTGCCGCGTGTCGCTGCCGCATAGCGTTGCCGTGCCGCCCCCACTCCCCACGCCGCGTGCGCGCCGCGCCGGCCCCTTCTCCGCGCCCGCGCGGCGCGCCTACAAAAGGAGGCCGCGCCTCTCCCTCCTCACCGTGCCTTCTCCTTTCCCCTCTTGCCGCACGACGTGCCGCCGCGCCATTGCCGCCGACACCGTACTTCTAAGCCGCCGTCGCCGTCGCCGTTTCGCCAGGATTTCGCGCCGCCGTGCGGGTTCGCCGCGTCACGCTCGCCGTCCGCCGCCGGTATGCTGCCGCCCTCCGTTTTTCCTTCTCCGCCGTGCGCCACCGTCCCCTTGCCGCCGTCGCAGCCTCGCCGCCGGTCGGCGTGTGAGGAGAAGCGAGGAGGGGGGTAGATGGGTAGAGGGGTAGAGGAGAGAGAGTGAACAAGAGGGAGGGGTAGAAAAAAAAGAGAAAAAGAAAAGAGAAAAGGAAACAGAAAAAAGAAAAATAGAAAAAAAGAAAAAAAGGGGAAAATTTTGGAAAAATTAGGAAAAATTTTTGAAGATATTTCAGGAAAATCTCTGGGCAAAATTACATATTTTTCTTCAAAACAAATTTGGATTTCAAAAATAATTCGGACCGATTATTAAAGAGGGTTTTGTTTTTTAAAAAATATATATTTAGCCATCGCATAAATTATTTATTTATCTAGGAATTCATCTATCTTAGCTTGTCACCAAATATTATTAATATATGGATCTTTTAAACTCAAAAATCTAAATTATTTATTTTGGCATCTAAGCTTCAAGGTTTATCAAATATTTCGAGATTCGATTATTATAAACCCTAGGACTTCTCGACCCAACGAATATTTTGATAAAATTGAAAGATAACCACTTCTTTTTATTAATTGAATCATCAACTCTAATATTTCTCAAACTTTAAGCATATTCACCTAAAATAAATATCACATCATACTTAACTAAATCGGAAATACAAAACTTCAAATCCTTATAACTCTTTCGCTCTAACTCGGATTTCGCCGAAACTCGAACCTAGGTTCGCGTAGGGTCATAGCCTAGTATTAGGAGCCGCTTTCGTGATTCTTTTGGCTTTTATTGGATCTTATTGGATTTTATTTGAATTCTAATCGAATTCAAATTGGATTTCTCGCACGTATGATAGAGTCCGAGGGAACCGTTGAGAACGTCGAAGACTCAAGCCAACAGATTGCGAGCAAGGCAAGTCAACACTTCCCTTTGAACATATTGATCCTACTTTGTGAAATGATGTTGATTTCAATTACAAATTGCATGCTATACACAAGTGAGTTTTCTCTCTTACCCCGGGAACGCCAGAACTCCTCTCACTGCTAGGAAATGATGGCTAGAGTGCATGAGGACTTAAGTTCATGGAGCGGGTACTGCCAAAGTGAGGTTATCGAAAAGCTTTGCCATGACCGTCCCATATAGAGGGATGTAAGCTCATTCAATGAGCAGTTGCGGAGTACGGGTAAAGTGTACATCCACTGCAGTGTGAGTAAATCAATCTATTTGAATAGCCGTGCTCGCGGTTAATGAGCGACGTGACAAGTTTCTCCCGTGGCTAGACTCATAAACTTAAAATAATGGATGGGAATGCATAATGATTTTGTATGCTGGTGGACTCAACTTCTCGACCTGCGAGAAGGGATAGACTCCCCAGGAAACCATGACGATCCGAAGACGGGAAACCATCCTTGGTATCACGATGGATGGCAGACAGAACCATCACCGAATTGATATACTCTGAAACTAAAACTTGAATGGCTAGATGTTAGGTTTGTGAAATGATTTGTGAAAATTGGCTTTGCGCAAGTAAACCACAGCCTCCCTTTGAATGATCCTATCATGTGCATCATTCCGTGTTGGTTTGCTGAGTACGTTGGGTACTCACCCTTGCTATACGCACAAACCTACAGATGTAGGCATGGAAGACCTGGAGGACCCGTACGCATACTACCAGGATGAATGAAGACAGTGGAGCGCAATAGGTCTTAGTCCCCAGTCGTTGCCTTTAGGCAATCGGCATGCTGTTGCCTTCCGTCTGCTATCCTATCTAATTTCTGTTTTTGGTTGTATCCGGACCGGTAGGTCCTATATGTAATGTTATTGCCTTCGGGCTTATTACTGTAATACTTTTGGTGTAAGACTATTCGTGCACCTTGCACCTGATAATTCAGAACTGTATTCGTGAGTACCAAACTACTTGATCCAGGGAAATGGTATTATGAACACGAATGATTCCCATCCTCAAAAACGGGGGTCTACAGGTCAACTGCCGATCGACCTTTATTACACAGATAAGATCCAGACCAGAGGCAAGATCGAGGGTGACATCATGATGAATCGGCTGCTCAACATACCTGGCCCCCCTCTAGGGAGTATTGACAACATTGATCTGGCAGTGCGGAGGACGTCGATCTTCAGCCGATGGTGGAATGAATGGAAGCAACACTTGTTCCACCAGTCGGCTTCTATGTACCTGACCATCATTGATCCAGAAATGACCCCATCGGTAAGTATCTTTTTCCTTATCTTGGTCCCTATTTTTTTCAACCTCTCTCTATATTATCGGCTGATCATGCTTCATTTCTTTGCAGACGATTGACTCCTCTCCTCCGCACCTAAGCAATACAGGGGTGGCCATCCAATACGCCCCTGGGCTATTATTTGGTGGCGATGGGCTGGCCCCGTCCATCATCGGCTGTCAAGCGCCGAAGGTGGGCACTTTACTCCACGGCTAGACCCATGCGCCGCTGCATCGGCAAAAAAGGGCGGCGCCATCGGCTGCGGCTACCCCAGCTACAGAGGAAAAAAAGCATGCTTCAAAGAAGCAAAGGACAACCCCAGCCGATGACTTCCCCCAGTCGATCCGGACATGGACGCGGTCCTTGAGGAAGAAGTCAGAGACGAGGAGATGGAGGAGGCCGTCAACGCTGCCGCAGCCGAATCAACTTCTTCTGATAAGCACGCCCAAACTCCATCGGCTGAGCAAACCACTGAGTGAACTCCAAGCCCTCCGAGACGCATCCCACGTCCTCAGCCGATAAGTGTTTTTACTGCTCAATCCCGCCATCTTTCACTTTTTCACATTGCAACTTATCGGCTTTTGGCGTCCATAGGTCAAGAAGTTAGCCACAAGGAAGAAAATGACTCCCCCTTCCTCGGTAAGCTCAATCCTCATTTCTTTCTCGCTAGCTCAGCCGAATTTTTTAACTAACATTTTCTTTTTACAGCCTCCTCGCGCTCCAACATCTGCCCCCCGTGCATCGAGGGAGCCGATGCCGATGGCCACACGCGCCGATGATGCTGAGGACATGGCTACGTCAGTTCGAGCTGTCCGAGTAAGTCTCACTCAACTTTACAAATCGGCTTGTTAGTTATATCGGCTCTCTTACCAATTTCCAATCTTGTAGTCTGTAGATGATCTCCTGGACTTTGACTTATCAGAATTTCTTGATCCCGACGAGAGCGTCGACAAGGCCGTGGTCGTATCAGACAATGAGTTACAAACCACCTTGTCGGACATAGCTAAACGGCTGGAGTGCTCTCTGGCCTTCTTGGTCACCGATTGCGGTTTCATCCGTAGTCGGTTCGAAGACATTCAAGATCGGCTACCGGACCAGCTGGCTGACACCATCACACCAGCTACCTTTTTGGAGGCATATCGGCACAAGCTTGAACGAGCCAAACAAAGGATAGCCGATCACCGCGAGAACAAGGCCCTAGATGCCACTATCAAGGCCAACCGGCAATACATCACTGCCGAAAAGGCCAAATTTGATGCCCTGGAGACCGAGCCGATTGCGGAACTCGATTGGCTTCGCAAACACCGAGAAGAGAGCTTGCCAACGTCGATGCTGACATCGCGGCCAAAGAACAACGCATGGTCGGCCTGCCGAAGGAGATAGAGGACCAGCGAGCAAAGATCAAGGCAGCCGTGTCAAACCTGTCGGACATGGCCAAGGCGATGAAGCCGATCCCGGGGAGTGATGCAGCCGACACAAGGGCCATAGAAGAAATAGACATGATCCACCGCATCGCAATATCGGCCATCAAGGACTTCATTAAGTGCTGAGCTGGTTGTAATAGTTAGGGCCAAACTCGTAGATCTTGTAACCTAACTATCACTTGTAATCGGCTAACATTGTCTCTTGCTTTTGTAATCAGCTAACATTGTCTCTTGCTTTACTTGATTCCTACTTAATGCATGTTTGCCGATCCCATTAAACTTTTGAAAACGTGAAAAATTTTGAAAAATTCACTCCGTCTCCTCGATATCATATTATTTTGTATATGCATATGCCCCCTAATTTCGTTGATGTCTTTGATGTCGACGAAATTATGAACTTGATACACTTGCGTCCCGTTGTCATAACCGTTGGCCACCGCCCCGATCGCGGGTAACTAGGGGAAAACATGGCTTGAAAATCACCTAAAGGCGATGCGTGCGTCACAACACATCGGCTAACACGAATCGGCTAAACAAATAGAGCCGAATCATGAACTGATCCACACACTGGGGTAATATTTTTTCAAATACTTTCCGTTTAGAGTCTTTCCAAACACTTCTCCATCCAACCCTTCTAACATGTAGGCTCCTTAAGAGACACATTTGTGGATCTTGAAAGGCCCTTCCCAATTTGGTGATCATTTGCCAAATTTATTGTCTCTTGTTCCGATCGGCAATATCAGTTGTTTCCAAACGAGTTCGCCCTCTTCAAAAGACTTAGGCACAACTTTCTTGTTATAATGACGGGCTACTCGTTCCTTATCACTTGTTACCTTTTCCAAGGCCTCAGTTGAAAGGCCTCAGAAAAGTTCCACCCACTACCAACCCACAGAGTGAATTCTCAGCTTATTGAGCTTGTCAATCTTGAGTGTGCAGTCCGAGGAAAGCCATTACTTTGAGCCTCTGTAATCTTAATCAACGTCAGCACGAGCAGAACCCACCAGTTTAAGTTTTGTGAAGCAGCAGAACACCAGGGTTGAATCCAATTAGTTCAGTCGTGCAAGTTTGGTTAGTCAATCGTCGCACGGGTTTGGCGGTCGATCGGCCGGTGTGAGCCAAAAAAACCGTAGAGGTTAGCCACCAATCCAACCCCAACTCCCTACCTTCTTTCTTTCTAGCCCCGAATCTCCGGACGAGATTCTTGTAAGGAGGGTAGGTTTGTCACGCCCGATTTTCGATCGAGAATTAAAAATCATTTGTTAATGCATTTCCTAGAAATTATTAAAAGAAAAACAAATCAATCAAGTGAATTTAAATAAGGAAACATAATTTTCCTTTAAAAATCATGGCTAGAAATATTTTTGAAATATTCTTCATGCCCTAAACTACTCTCTGAAATTTTTCGTGAAATTTTGGAGCTCCAGAGATAATTTTAACCATACAAAAAGTATTTAAGTAATTATTTAAATAAATTATTTAGTCGATAAATGATGTTTTATATTTTTATTAAATACTTTGGATGCCCATCTATATCCGGGAGTTTTCTTGGATTTATTTGAGCATTAGAAGCATTTATAAAAATTCAATTATCATTTACCCGAATAAATAAATCAAAAAATCAATTTGAATTTTCCTTTCCCGCTCTTGGGCCGCCGTCGGCCATTCCTTTGCAAAGTCTGGTTTGTCTCCTCGGCCTTCCTACTCTCTCTTCCTCGGCCCGGCCCAGGCCAGGCCACTCTCCTCTCTCGCTTTCCGCGCGCCGCCTTCCTCGGTTGGGCGCCCAAGACGACCGAGCTACGCCACCGAAAGTCAAATTTGCCTCCCCTCTGTTTGGGGTGCTGACATGTGGGGCCCATTTGTCAGCTTCACCCCAAACCTCTCGCCACCTTCCTCGCGCCAGCACCACCCACGACGCCCGCACTCCACGGCCGACCTGCGTCCCCCGGCCACCTCGTCCACCTCCCTCTCTCACCCCGCACAATGCGCCCCCATTTTCCCCACTCCCCTCGTGCGCGCAACGGTCGGGAGGCCGATCCGAGGAATTCGGCCACCACCGCCATGCGTGCGCCGGCTTTTCCCGCTTTCCCTGGCCTAGCTGCCGCCTTCCGCCTCTTTTAAAAGCATCCCCGTGCATCCCGCTCTCTTCCCCTCGCTTTCCCGAGCTCGCCGCATTGTTCCTCGCTCTCCCTGTGCAAACCGCATCCCCGCCGCTCTTCGGCCTTGTTCGGCCGCGCGCCGCCGCCACTCTTGCCGCCACCGAGCTTCTCCATTCACACCGCCGACTTCTCCGCAAGACGCCGCAACATGGCCTCCATCCCGTTTCCTCCCCCGACCGTCGTAGCGGCTTTTCCCCCGTGATCTCGAACTCCACCGCCGTCCGCCGCCTTCGGCCGCCCAATTCATCGTCACAGTTGCTCGCCAAGCCACCGCGCCACCGCCTATGGCTTCGCCATGCCAAGGGAAACCCCGGCCACCCCTTCTTTCCCTCCAATCACCGCCGGATCAAGCCCTCCACCACGATGCCGAGCCATCGCCGCCGCACTAAAGATCCGGCCGCCCGATTCGAGTCGATCGCTGTCCGCCACACCAATCCCTTCCCACCGCCGACCTTGCCGCATTGTGCCAAACCCGGCCACCATTTTTCCCCTTTTTCATGCCACCAATTCCGCCGAGAGTCGCCATCTTCCCCAAGCTCGGTGAGCACTCCCTCCCTCTCCATCGTTTCCCCCTCTCTCCCGCTCGTACTCGAGCTGCGTTGCGCTTCGTCGCTGCCTGCGCCCGCACGCGCTAGCACGCGCACCCTTCGCCGCTCGCCGGGGGCCTCTCAGCCTCGAGCACGCCATGCCGCCGCGTGCCGCCTCCGCTGGCCGCTTCCAAGCTCGCCTCCGCCTCATCATCGCCTCCCCCGCGCCGCTTCTCCCGTGCCGCCGCCTCCGTGCACGCGCATCTCCTCCGCCGCTCCCGCTCGCCGGCGACCTTCAGTCCCGTGCTCCGCCTGCGATGCCACTCGCCGATGTGCTACCTTGCCGTCGGCTGGCCGTCGCCGTCCCCTCCTCGCTCCCGGCCGTCGGATCGTCCTCGGGTCGATCCGAGCCGTCCGTCCCCCGTGGCCACCCGATCCCCTTCGGGGCAATCTGGGCCGTCCACATGGTGGACGACGTGGCTCCAGCCGATGTCGTCGCGTCGGCGCCACGTCGGCGAGCCGTCCCTTGTGGCTGCCGCGTGGTCGTCCACGTGGTGGACCGTGGACCGGTCCCCGTGGGTCGAGTCCACGGTGGACCCGTGCGTCGCGCTGCCGCAGCTGACGTCAGCGTGACGTCAGCTGACGTCGGCAACGCCCTTTTTTCTTGTAAAAATAAATAAAAATTGCGCAATAAATTATATTAATTTTCAAAATTCAATTAAATGGTCCAAAACTTCTAAAATTCATATATAATCCATACGAACTCCAAATTGGGCCATTCAAATTGCGAAATTTATCTAAAATTGAGCTCTATATGTTTGTTTGCTTTTCATGTATTGTTTATTTAATTTTTATTAGAGTTTTTCCTCATTTTGTGTGCCAGCGTGTAGACTTCGTTGTTTCGGGTGTTCGCGCTCGCGAAGAAGAGAAGATCAGTTGAAGAAGCAAGGCAAGTCACATTCCTCCTTGACGCATATTGATCCTAATTTATGAATTATTTATTGCTTGCAAATAAAATTGCATGTTTTGCTAATTACACGGGAGTCGAGAAAACCTATCTGATCGCTTGTGCCATGTTTAATTGTTATCCATTCATTGTCAACCTGCGTGATTAAATTGACTAGCTTGCGTCACTTACGTGACATTGCTACAAATGTTTACGCTTAGCCATGCTTAATTGCACTAGCTCACCTAATGGGAGAACTATACTACAAGCTGATAGTCACATGAAATGACGGTCTCAGATCGGAGGTACATTGGCAAAGGTTCTTGGTTAATTAAAATATGACTAAATGGTGGGCTGTGGGTGCATGGTTTTGCTTGTCGCACCCATGGAAATTAAGGACCGGTTCATGGGAAACCCTGAAAGACTTACCGTACTTACTACAAGCCAAAATGGACAACGACTGGACTTGTAGTATAGCTTTTTCCTTGCTGACGCATCCAGGCAAGGGTGGGCGTGATGGAGTTCGGATGGACCGGGCAAGGTCTATGCGGCTGCCGAATTCACCTAGACATGAGAGGGGGCTGCCAACCTTGGATATAAAGGTAGGGGCGAAACCTGAGGTGTGGTGTCGCTTGGTCAGGGGGAGTTATGCGAAGGGTCTTGTCACGATTTCCCCCTTGCAGTATCATGGCGATACTTCGGGGCATGGCAACATGTGTGGAATCGTGTCTTGTGGGTACAGTTGTACACCTCTGGCCAGAGTAAAACTATTCGAATAGCCGTGCCCGCAGTTATGGGCGATCAACCAGATTCACCATGATTAGTCCCACCTTAATAATTTGACTTAATGGAACTGGACTAGTTCAGGTGATTTGGTTGGGCCTATTCAATATGGAGATAACGTTGTTCAGTGGAAGAGTTAATCTTGATTAACTACTCAATTGTTTTACTATTTTAAACTAGAAAGGTTTTGCAACCACATTTATGCAAAATATCCCAAACCACTCTTGTCTCCCCTTGCACGTCTACATTCTCTCCGTGTGGCTTGCTGAGTACGGTGGTTGTACTCAGCCTTGCTATTTCCCCTTTTCCCAGAAGTGTAGTGCTTCTGAGTCGAAGACGGAGTTAGAAGACCAAGGCTCAGACCCCAGTTGAGTTTGCCTGTGGAGTGGAGCTGAAGCCCCGCTAGGATCGCCTTTGTCGCTGCTGCTGCTTTCTTTCGGGTGTGAGGACTAAGTGCCTCTTCTGTAAGTATCTTACGCTTTATTTACGTTGGGATCTGTTTATTGATTTATCATTTTGTGTACCATGGCTGATTCCTGGATAGGGATTTAATACACAAAATAGTCTAGAAATTTGGCTAAATTTCTAGGCGTGACAAGTTGGTATCAGAGCCATCTCGACTGTAGGTTGAGCCAAATGGTCGAACCCTAAGGACCCGTTTTCCGAAAACCCTAATTGCAAAAATGCCTCTTTTTCCCCCTCCTGTGTTCTTTGCGAAATCATTTGTCAAATTTCTCCCCTTTTCCCTCCAACTCTCTAGCTGTTAAGCCTGGGGCGCCAGCTGAAGCTTCAAGCAAGAAGATCGAGCCAAGCAATCCTGAGTCAGCGCCTCTCGAGGTTCAAGTGAAGCCTTCCCTGAGTTCAACCAAACCCAACCCTTCCCCGAAGAGTAGTGTCGTTAGCTGTTAGATCGTGTGATTGTTTGCTGTGTGCAGGTGTATGGTTCACATCAGTGGTGGGGATGTGACCATACTAGGTTGTTTGCTTAATCAACTTGAAGAGTAAAAGTACACCCACATCAGATCAGTAGATAAGTGGGTTAAGGTCTTATCTTTAGCAACCCCCTCTTCCATCCCTTTCGTCTGGGCAGCAGAGGTCAGTTGTTGAGAAAGTGTTATCAACTGCAACAGTATCAGCGGCAGTGTGTTGAGGTCAGGAACCTTTGGTCAGATCAGTCCACAATCTACAGCCTGTGCCAAAAACCCCTCCCTTGTTCAGTTTCTAGTTCTCCAAGATCGGATGTTGAATGTGAAGACAGTGGATACAACAGATACAAAGTCAGACACGAAAGACGTAGCAGAGGTACCAATGGTCGCAGATGCAAGCTCAGAATCGGAATCAAGACCAAATCTAGTACATTCCAATGCAAGCACCTACGACTACTGTCAGTATGTAGCAGCGTCCCCAGCAGACCAACACATCTCAGCCGTCAACAACCTCAGAGTCATCGAGTGTTACCTAAGAGGGTTATGGTATACAAGGACAAACTTTGCAAATGTTCGATCATGCTTGGAATTTGTATGACCAAGACACCGACTGACGATGAAGTGTTAATCAGAAGAAAAAAAAGGAAGCTTTGGATAAGCTAGTTGGCAATAAAATTTTTGGTGCACCGCTGTCCAACTCCACGAAAAAGAAAGTCGCTTGCTCCTTGTGTGAGGGAATACGTCATGTGCTTAAGGACCATTAACTTAAGTCAGTACTAGCAAAAAAAACAATGGAAAACTGTAGGGCACCCTTGTAACCCGTCCGTGAACTTCTGGTCATCGATAACAACAATAGCTATGATTTTTGTTCTCCAACCAACTCCAACTACAGTGGCAACCAACAGTGGTAAAACAACATGGTTCACCGAGTTTCTGATGTCCCTACATGTCCCAGTTCCTATGTGAGCATGCACAATCAGAAGGATGTATCTCGTGATCAACCAAGATTGGATTGTCTTAATGATCTTGAGTTGAGACACCGCCACAACAACTGTCCATTTCGAGAACCAAGAAAGTCAGTCCTCTACTATTTCAATCATGGGAAAGACAAGTAACTTCTCAAAAGGTGGTCCAATGCAAGGTATCAACGTTGACGAGTTAACGACATTGTCCATCAAACGTCTCAACTTCCCCAGTTGCCTCACCCCAGCACAGAGTGGTCAGGTCCAGCCCCAGGACATCAGAAAAACAAGAGTCACCAACCGTCATTGGAGTGTGAAGTTTCTATCTCAGTAATCTGTCACTAAGAGCACTAGCAGAAGCTCTATTATTCCACCGGCAACCGCTCCGAAGCTACAGTACCAACACCAGCAGGACAAGCAGTGCCAGAAAAAAACAGTTATCTGGTCCAATTGTAAAGAAGGTAGTACAACTCCCCAGTGGCACCTGTCAAACAAGGTCTCACGCAGCAGTTTCCCCAACTGTCGTCAACATCAGTCAGGCACCCTACATCATTCCAACTCAATAACCTAACGGGTAATCACAAGAAAGTGGCACCAACAATAGGAAGATTCGGTCTATTTGAAGCTACCAAGAAGGTCGACAATTCTCCAGGAAAAGACAATCAATAGTCAAGGCAGTGTTCTTGTTGAAATCCTAGTCAGTAATCATCAAAAAGGAACAAGTCGACCATGTTGGGATCAAAAAAGGGAAAAAGGTTCATACCAATCAGAATTTCTGTCAGCAAAGGTCAACAACGGTTTAGGAATCTTTGATTTTCAGGAACCACTCATGACACCCAGGAGTTCATGGCAATTATTTAATGAGAAGGGAACGTTGAGTAAAGCACTGGTCAACCTATACAAAATGATGGAATTAATCAACCAGGTCAGAATCACGAAGGGCAGATTCTATACCTACCAGCACTTCTGCTAGCAATGGTCCGCAATTGTACATAATGGTTTCGCGTTCAAGTATCTTCTTGTGCACCGAAGTTTCATTACAATCATGAAGCAGAACAAGAGAACAAGACAGATAATTTGTTCCTTTGCTTAGGGTTCTTATTGTGTAGCCAAAAGATGGATCGACTATTGTATCTGACAATGTCACAAGGGACCTATAGTTTCTTTGCTGCATCAGAGCAGTTTTGTGAAGACTAAGAATCTAATTGTCAGTAAAGAAAAGATTTGGTCAAACCATGAAGTAAGAGTGGTTAGACTACCATGACACTCGATACGACGAGATCTATTTGAAGGACAATATAAGTGACACCTCATGAGGACAAAAAGGGTAATGAAACCGTCAAAAGAAAAATCAGAAAAGGTTGTCAGATTAATAAGTGGTAACTGCACCCTAATGGTGAGCATGGATTAATAATGGTTTCTTTATTTCAAGACCACCGTTACAGTCTCCGGAAAACCACCTTAGTGTTTCCTAGGAAGATGACGACGGAATTGTTTCATCACCTCTGTCTGGAGCAAATGGATATAGATGTTAGGTTATAAAGTATAGCCGCAGAGCATGCATTAGAGAATCATTCTTTGTGAATCAATTCTACTCAAGGTTTGAAAGCAAGTCTGTTTTGGTCAGAGAACAGAAACTGTTGGCAGTATCAAAGACAGTTTTCAGCAAACATACAAATTTGGTGTTGTGGAGAAAGCAACGGTAGGACTTATTGTATATCAACCCAGAGGAGTCAATAAAAAAATATAAGCGAAGAAGTGCAAAGTTATATCGTGGGGTTAACCTTTTAGCTTGATCTGTTAAGTGATCGAGGTTTGTTTCAAGGAAAGGATATCAACCACACAGCATGTTCAGGCAGATGACACCAAAGTCAGGGCAGAAGCAGAATAGTTATGTCAGCAGTTACAACCAATGGGAAAGATAACCAAAAGTCAGTATGTTCAAGGATGGCATGAGAGTCATACCTATGTGGGACCTCCCGTCACCACTTGAGTGTTGAGTTCCAAGAGTCAATAGAATGAAGGCATACAATCTTTGCTTCACCTTGAACGACCGATGAAGTACTTGGTTTCCAAGGTCAAGGTCCTTTGTAATCAGAGGGATATTGGACCTTCTCAAAGATGGCAGAGAAATTATTCATAGTCAGGCGAAAGATTACCTGCTAGCTTCAAAGACAAGATCGAAGATAAGTTTTGTTATACCTTGTAACCGTTTGCTTGGAGGTTCATACACGCGGAACAGTTTGGGTTGTAACCAAAGGAGTCAGTTGCGAGTAGTCAGCAGGGTTTCAGCAATCCCAAGGTAAAAGGTTTGAATCTAAGACACACTCAAGCTATCAGGTCAATAGTTTAGTCTAAAGAAGCATCATTCGGGAACAGTCGTAGTCCGGATGAAAGGCCGATCGCACAGTTTCTTCAAATACTAGGTTGACTGGATCGAGGGCCGTTCAGAGAGAGAATTTTTTTAGGGTTTGAGTGTTCACGAAAGTCAGTTGAAAGGCCTTAGAAAAGTTCCATCCACTACCAACCCACAGAGTGAATTCTCAGCTTATTGAGCTTGTCAATCTTGAGTGTGCAGTCCGAGGAAAGCCATTACTTTGAGCCTTTGTAATCTTAATCAACGTCAGCACGAGCAGAACCCACCAGTTTAAGTTTTGTGAAGCAGCAGAACACCAGGGTTGAATCCAATTAGTTCAGTCATGCAAGTTTGGTTAGTCAATCGTCGCACAGGTTTGGCAGGTCGATCAGCCAGTGTGAGCCAAAAGAAAACCGTAGAGGTTAGCCAGCCAATCCAACCCCAACTCCCTACCTTCTTTCTTTCTAGCCCCGAATCTCGGGACGAGATTCCTGTAAGGTGGGTAGGTTTGTCACGCCACGATTTTCGATCCGGAATTAAAAATCATTTGTTAATGCATTTCCCAGAAATTATTAAAAGAAAAAGAATCAATCAAGTGAATTTAAATAAGGAAACAGAATTTTCCTTTAAAAATCATGGCTGAAAATATTTTTGAAATATTCTCCATGCCCTAAACTACTCTCTGAAATTTTCCGTGAAATTTTGGAGCTCCAAAAATAATTTTAACCATACAAAAAGTATTTAAGTAATTATTTAAATAAATTATTTAGTCGATAAATGATGTTTTATATTTTTATTAAATACTTTGGATGCCCATCTATATCCAGGATTTTTCTTGGATTTATTTGAGCATTGGAAGCATTTATTAAAATATAATTATCATTTACCCGATTAAATAAATAGAAAAATCAATTTGAATTTTCCTTTCCGCTCTTGGGCCGCCGTCGGCCCATTCCTTTGCAAAGTCCTGTTTGTCTCCTCGACCTTCCTTCTCTCTCTTCCTCGGCCCATCCCGAGCCGCCACTCTCCCTCTCTCGCTTCCGCGCGCACCGCCACCCTCGGTTGGGCGGCCCAAGACGACCGAGCTGCGCCACCGGAAGTCCGATTTGCCTCCCCTCTGTTTGGGGTGCCGACAAGTGGGGCCCATTTGTCGGCTTCACCCTAACCCTCGCCACCTTCCTCGCGCCCGACCGCCCACGACGCCGCACTCCACGGGCCGACCGCGTCCCCGCCACCTCGTCCACCTCCCTCTCTCACCCCACACACCGTGCCCCCATTTTTCCAACTCCCTCGTGCGCGCAACGGTCGGGAGGCCGATCCGAGTAATTCGGCCACCACCGCCATGCGTGCGCCGGCTTTTCTCGCTTTCCCTGGCCTAGTTGCCGCCTTCCGCCTCTTTTAAAAGCATCCCCGTGCATCCCGCTCTCTTCCCCTCGCTTTCTCGAGCTCGCCGCATTGTTCCTCGCTCTCCCTGTGCAAACCGCATCCCCGTCGCTCTTCGGCCTTGTTCGGCCGCGCGCCGCCGCCACTCTTGCCGCCACCGAGCTTCTCCATTCACACCGCCGGCTTCTCCGCAAGACGCCGCAACATGGCCTCCGTCCCGTTTCCTCCCCCGACCGTCGTAGCGGCTTTTCCCCCGTGATCTCGAACTCCACCGCCGTCCGCCGCCTTCGGCCGCCCAATTCGTCGTCACCGTTGCTCGCCAAGCCACCGCGTCACCGCCTATGGCTTCGCCATGCCAAGGGAAACCCCGGCCACCCCTCCTTTCCCTCCAATCGCCGCCGGATCCACTACACCACAACACCAGATTTGGCGTCGGAAGATCTGACGCTGAAAGCCACTACCACGTCATGCGGTCTGACGCTAAACATATATAGCGTCAGACTTCTGCAGACGCAGTAAGTGCTGACGCTAAAAACATATAGCGTCAGACTAGACTTTTAGCGTCAGATAGTCTGTTGCTGTGAAAATTTTTAGCGTCAGTTAGTCTCATGGCATTGTTTACCGTCAGACACTCCATGGCTATATATATACCGTCAGATCATCCAATGATCTACATATATATAGCGTCAGATTGTTCAACGGCATAATTTGAATATCAAAAAAAATAAAAATTGGAAATATTTAGCACATTAAACCCACATTCAAGCTCAGTGTCCATCACACACAAAGATATAAGGTCACACATGACATGGAGGTCGATACATATATATTGTACCATAGAATCTTGTCTTGCACATTACATCACACTACATCCAACAAAGTCAAGCATACAATCTTGTCTTGCATACTACATTATCCAACAAAAGAATATCTCTTCTACTTGCTAGCTGAATTCTCGCTTGCTAGGTTGAGTTACTTGCTAGGTTGAGGCGGTGGGTTACAATGGGCATAACTCTTCTTGTTCTCGAATCATTCAACAATTGAATTTGCCTCATCCTAGGGAGCGGGCATTAGTAGATTTACCACTAGGGAGCACCTACACTTCTTATTAGTGGCAAGATGGCTAAAATAAATAGGTGGTCAAGGGACATACTGCAGTGCCCTTGAGAGATGTGCTAGATGCCTACTTGCCTTCCCTCTTCTTGCATTCCTTTAACTATCACAGATAGCATTAATTAGGAAACATTGTCATGCATCACAGTCAAGCGAAATGAAAATTATGTCAAATCAAGTTTATTACTTTATTGAATGGCCATGCAATGTGCATGCGGTCAGCACTAGCCATAGTCGCAAATTGCCGTAAGTCCGAGGCAGCAAAGCATCCCTTTTCATCACAAGATTAACTACTACTTCACGAATTCATTACCAAGAGGCTGCCCTCCTACAATGGTGCTTGGATTAGTTGAAAGGATCGTCCCCCTAGCCACGGGTGACTCGGATCTCAGTATAGCATATAATATCACATCCTTTCCAACCTGAAATAAATGGTGCGCCCTAAGAATGTTAGAACAAGGCGTGCATATGAAACCACAAAAGAATGCGGAGAGGATAAAAAGATTACAAGGTTATCATGAAGGCGAGGGGCATTATTTGCTGTTGTAGTAGTCTTGTTTATAGTTGAATGAGCTACATCATTTTTTGGTGCAGTAGTCACGTTCCTAGCGATGGGGCTGCAATGGACCTAGGGGGCAGCAAGCTTTTTCAGTTGCAACCTGAAATACATGATTCACTCATTAGAACTTAAAGCATGGAAGGTGAGAGATATCACAAAGAGAAACATTGCAGCAACATGGCAAGATTACATGTGTATCATTTGCAAAGTCATCATGATGGTGAGGTATATCACTTGTTGGTGTAGTAGTCATGTCCCTAGCTGATCGGGCTACAAAGAGGCCTAGAAGGGGGCAAGCTCTCTTGCATTTCAACCTGAAATAAATGATGCACTTGTGAGAATTGTGAAGCAGGGAACATTTTCGAAATAACAAACAAATACTTTGCGGGCACAAGAAGATCACATGTGTATCATTTGGAAAGCGAGAGTGAACATTTGTTGCTGTTGTAATGTTCAAAGTTGATCGGTCTGGAGCATGCCTATGGGGCACCAAGTTATCATCCGATCGGGCTGGAGCATGCCTATGGGGCAGCAAGTTCTCATCCGATCGGGCTGGAGCATGCCTATGGGGCAGCAAGTTCTCATCCGATCGGGCTGGAGCATGCCTATGGGGCAGCAAGTTCTCATCCTCCTCTACGTACTGATCATAGTCTTCATTTTCTGCATAATAATTAGCATGTTCTTCAAGCCAAGAAGCATTGTGTGCCTCATTGATCGGTCCTTCAGGTGTCGGACTCTACACAAGAAATATTCAGATAAAAGGAATATTCAGTAGTCCCCATTGATCTCATCATCAAACTAGTAGTGTTATGCAAAGGAATATTCAGATAATATCATCATCAAACTAGTATTCTGTTCGATTTCATTACCGCATAATGTCGTGAATTAGAGCCATGTTTTGATAGGACATCAACATTTGTCCTTCCTTGTGCTATCCTTTCCTCTTCCAATTCCCGAATGCGTTGCTCAAGAGCTCTATTCTTACTTTCAGCTTTCGTCGACCCCAAATTTCCATTTGCATCCTTGTTGACATGAGTCCTTTGAGCCCTGGGGTACCAATCTCTTGGGGAGTTGGTCCCAGACCTAAAAGACGAACACGCCCTCTTGGCTCCTTTACTCCACAAACAGCAGCATACGCATCGCCATCTTGAATTGTTTTATCCTTCAACTCTGGTTGAGCTTCAACAATGGCTTTAAGCTTATCCTACAAAATATGAATAAGTGTACACTATATATCCATTTTCTCTTTGTGTGTGTGTTGTGGGGGGGGAAGGGGGGGGAGGGGGCTTACAATCGTTCCTGCTGCCTCCAGTAAAGGAACTCCATTTTTTCTTGTATGTGTATTGACGAACAGTTCATCTCTTCGAGGGGGGCGTCCAAGTGCTTTACCCTACAAGTTTTATAGCTACTATGTAACAATGAAAATGCCCCAAAAATATTAACAGGATGAGTAACATGACAGGATAATGTACCATATTATAACTACGGCAAGCATAGCTGATGCTTCCAGATGTATGATGAACCTTCAGCTTTGCACGATTTGCTTTTCCTCTTTCACTACGAGCCTATGGTACAAATAATTGAGATTAGCACATTCATAGGCAAGTAATGGAAAAGAGAGATTCATATGAATTGTTCCTTACTTGAAATTCAGGAGACCTCCAATAATCAATAAGACCATTGATGTCATCAATATTTATTATATTTTTAAGACTTTCCTTCATTTGCTCATCTGTTAATGTTTCATCAAAATACTTGTCTTTTAAGTGCGTCTTGTAGTCTTTCCACTTCCTTGCAGCTGATTCGGTAAACCATCTCTTGACAGATTCATCCATATCAAAGTACACCTAATTTGCCATTGAAAAGTAGCGATCAAATCATGTAAAGATTGCACTAAGTAGCAACAGATGCATAAATTACCCTAGCTGTTATGAATTGGATAACTTGCAAAAGGGCAGACAATGCTATACCTGCAAGTTTGTCCAAACTTGGTCCTTCACTGCATAGGGAATAGCCCTCCAATCTTTAAATCGAAGTGGTAATGTCTTTTCACTTCACAACCAATGGCACTAGCAAATTTCCTATAGGTTTCTCCTATAGGCTGTCCAAGATCATTGGTTGTTATTTTGATTTTGGGCATTTCAGGTTTTCTTGAGAATATGTCAGGCATTGTGGTGATTTTTCTTCCATTCCTCTTTTCAGTGTGCAAATCTGTCCAGATGAGAACATAATATCAGAAATTGTGGCAGGAAATAGCAGCAAATGTTCTCATAAATTTTCAGAAATACAGTACCTTCATTGTCACATAAGAACTCTCCAACAGCTTCGTAATCAGGGTCGTAATCAGGATCAGGATCAGTCTGCTGATTCGCAGTCTCAACATTATCTCTTTGTGGTCTTGGTCGCAAGTTATGATGACCAATGGCTGCATCACTTGGGTTATGAGTTCTCTACAATAAAATGTGCATGACAATGTCAGTTAGAATTTGTACTAGTTTAGAAATGTTGCAGCACTATTGTACAAGACTGACCTTTGTTCTTTTATTTGGTTGGCAATTCGGAGGTTGGTGCTCAGCTCACGAAGACGAAGGGATTCCATCACTGGTTGTTTCGGCAACTCGTTCCCATTTATGCTTCTCATACTCAGTCATTTCATCATCTCTGTCACCTCTTCCTCTTGCGCTTGACATTTTGTCTCCTAAAAAGGTACAAAGGCATTAGCAATATTTTCCTTGTATAACAAATAATACAAACTGAAGGGAACAAAATTTTCAAGTAATCAATGAAGAAATCATATATTACGTAAATAAAACTTACTTTTTAGGCTCAGCTATTATACCATCTATGTCTATCCTAGTAGTGGGGACAACCCCATTAATAACATCCACAATCACTTTGGCATTTAGGTCGGGCAATGGCGTAACTAGTCCATTGCCATTATCTAGGTGCTCACTCTCCAAATTATCCATATCATAGAAGTTTCTTGGTTTGGTGATGAACAGAAACCCACTCGAACCAGCATGTTCGGGAATATAGAAGACTTGCACCGCTTGTGATGCTAGTATGAAAGGCTCATCGATACTTTTTCACCAGTATTGAATAAATGTTTAAAGTTGACAGTGGTGACCCCGAACGGTCGTTTGAACCCATTTGCCCACCACACCGTTGTCTACCCAATCACACTTGAAAAGAACAACATTTCCTTTGTGGTTATAGTTCAATTCAACTATCTCCTTTATAATGCCATAATAAGTGTTGGTTCGTACTAAACCATTATCATTATCACCCCTCTCAAAGGATGTGGATTCCGAGACAAGAGCAACCCCACTATTTTGGATAGGCCTACCCACATCGTAGGACTCGGTGTGAAAATCAAATCCATTTATTCGTAGCTACAATATTTTTGTGCACTCATGATTGGCCCCTTGGCTAAGATTTGTATCTCATCCGGTACCTCCTCACACGTCTCTTGCACCTATGATTAGTAAGAAATATTTTTGTTAAGGTAATTGAGAAGTTCAACTAAGATAACATGTGATAAGTTCTCTTCCTACTTACATGCAACCTAAACCACTCATGGAAGCATTCATGCTGCATTCGGTTGATAGCTCGTTGGTTTCGAACACCAATTGAGGATAGATAGTGAGCATACTTTCTGCAAAGGTGAATTTATCATCTTACTGTGCAAGAGAACCTAAACATAATATGGTGTGAAGTGAAACAAATTACTTACTCCAAGTAAGGCCCTATATTTGGATAGTTGAACAAAACATATCTATGTGCTTGCAGCCAAGTCTTGTGGTCTAAACCCACCGTGCACTTCCCAACTAAACCCCGCCCGATGCTATCAAAGAAAGGGGTTGTGGAATTTTCAGATTGCGGCCCTTCAACATTTCTAGACACTTGGCTGTGTAAATAGTGTCCACATAGTGTAAGACTTGAATAAAACATAGAACCCTCCATAATTGATCCCTCAGGATGGCTTTTTGTACGAACATCACCTTTCAATCTCATTAAGAACCTATACACATATATAATAAGACCATTATGTAGTAAAAATAGTGTGTATTTTTTATACATATGCTGCAATACGCCACCAAAAATTACCTCTCAACAGGCCACATGCTACGGAAATGTACTGGACCAGCCACTCTTGCTTGAGCAGAAGATGGACCATTAGATGTACCATCATGTCAAAAAAGGAGGGAAGGAATATAGTCTCCGAAGGCTTAAGGTTTCAGCTATTTCAGCCTCTAGACTATCCATATCACTTTTGCGAAAAACAGAGCACAAATCTTCTTAAAGAAGTGACTAACACGTATCACGCAGCACTAACTACTTCGGCAATACTTTCCTCACAAGCAAGTGGTAGTAACTCTTGTAGAATGATGTGGCATTCATGAGTCTTAAGCCCAAACACCTTTTTCTCACTAACATGAACATTGTGACGTATATCGATGCATAACCAGCAGAAACTTTACCCCTTTCAAGTACTTCACAAAAGAATTTCTTATTATCGTACTAAATGTATATGGTGCTGGTGGTAAATAAAATTGGTCTTCTTCAAGATCAACAGGGTGGAGATCACTTCTAATACCTAAAGCTTGAATGTCTAAACGAGAATTCAGATTATCCTTGGACTTCCCCTCGCACCCAAGAATGTATTAACAAAGTTCTCATATACATTTTTCCCTATGTGCATGACATCAAAATTATGTCGCAGCATCAAATCTTTCCAATAGGGAAGTTTAAAGCAAATGGACCTCCTTTTAAAAATGACTGCTGGCTGCCCTTCCTTACGTTTCTTCCTAGCTGGTTTCTTTCCGATGGATCCTTGCCAAAAACTCGTAACAATATCTTTAGTACACTCCAACACTTCCTCCCCAGAGAGTGGAGTAGGTGCCTTCCTAAATTCAGTTGAACCAAACTTATCAACATCAAACCTAAATGGATGGTTTTCATCCAAAAACCTACGATGGTCCATATAGCAAGTCTTACTACCCTTACCAAGTTTATGTGAACAAGTATATGAGTGGCAATCAGGACAGGTTGCTTCACCACTGTGACACAACCGGATACATATCCTAGACCCGGAAGTCTGTAATAGTCCACAACATTGCTGCCTTTAATTGGAAGAACTTGCCCATTGATGCATCATAGGTTCTAACCCCCTTAACAAACATATCTACCATATCATCCACAAATGGCTGGAGAAAAACATCCATATCACCACCAGAGCATATTTTCCAGAATTAGCAAAGAGAGTATGAAATTCGATTGCTTCATGCACATCGATGGTGGAAAATTGTATGGAATACATATACCGGCCAAATGCTATAGCTGCTAGTCTGGTTCTATAAGGATTAAAACCATCGGTGGCAAATGCAAGACGTATATTTCGCTCTCCTCAAGAAACTCGGGATGTTTAATATCAAAGTCTTTCCATAGAGGAGAATCTGCAGGATGCTTAAGAACATCATCTCTAGTTCTCTCCTCATCATGCCATCTTGTTAGAGCTGTTTTAGAACATAGAAACAATCTTTGGAGACTTTTCTTTATCGGAAAGTACCGAAGAACCTTCATAGGAACCTTGTATGTATGTTTCCCATCTAGGCTCTTCCTAGCTGATTTCCAACGAGAAGCCTTACACTTTGGACATATTTCATCTTTTTTATGTTCCTTCCAATATAGAATGCAATTATTAGGACAGGCATCAATACTAGTGTACCCAAGTCCTATGGACTTAATCAATTTCTTAGTTTCATAGAAGTTTCTAGGTAGTTTTGAACCCTCGGTAAGACATCATTAAATAGATCTAGTGTAAGGTCAAAACTTCTATCAGTCCATCCTCCAAGAAGCTTGATGTGAAGAAGCCTAATCAGGAAACGCAGTTTAGTATACTTCTTGCAATTAGGAAATAATTCTTGACTATTGGCTTCTACCAACTTTTGGAGGTCAACTAGTTCTTTAGGAAGCTCAATGGAACTGTTGTCTTGGAAATCCCCTCTATCATCTAAACCAGGCTATGTCTCTAAGCAATGCAGATATGTCATCCTCTTCACTGGACTCTTCCATAGGAACAAGACCATCACCATTGTTAGTATTCGATAAGAGGAACTAGCTTCCCCATGTAAGTTCCAAGTTGTGTACCCTTGTAGAAACCCATCACATATCAAATGCTCTCTTATATCACTTGAGTCTCTCCAAAATGAGTTAACACACTTTTCGCAAGGGCATAGTATCTTGTCCCCTACCGCTGAATTTCTAAATGCAAAAGCTAGGAAACCGTTGACCCCTTGTAAGTACTCCTTTGTGTGCCTAGCATCACTATTAATCCATGACTTATCCATGAGTGTGGGGACTGATCGTGTACCGCAGCACTTGAATCCGTAGGCGCAACCAATGAGAAGAGGACAATGCCGATGCTTAATGGGCCAGCTCACAACACTTTCACCTAGGGGCCTGAAATGAATAAGAAAGACTTACTCAATTAAGCCTCGCTTGTATTCTACTAGAAAACAACAATGTGTAATGCAAGCATAGATAAGTAGCAAAAAAATTGATGCACATAGCTTCATGAGTGATGCAGTACCATATATACATACATTCGAACTAACATCATTAATAAATAGCTAGGAACATAAATGCCGCAGTAACCACGTCTCTTCATTTTTTACTATCAATATGTTTTATTGCACGTCTCACTTCCAGAAGAAGGATAACCAATTAGATAAACATGAAACAGAAAAGTGTGCTACTTGTTCTTTTGGAAAAGGGCAGCTGATCGTATGTCACTAACTCCATTCCTTTCATCCGTAGCTCTCATTTTGGTAATTTCCAAGTGCTTGAAACAAATTAAGGAGCTTGTAATATTCAGCTGCACTAAAGCAAAGATGACGTGACTCCACATGCCGACGCTGCTCAGAGTGCGGGGCATTCACAAGATGCTACTATAGTTACGAGAGAATAGAGCCAAACTTCACTTGAATAAAAGCGAAGAGTTATATGAGAATATATAACCTAGGGCAATTAGTACATGTGCACAAGTTTGTACATCTATCTTGAGTAAAATAGTTGTTGTGCAAATCAACTAACTATATCGGCAAAGAATATTTCAGGCTTTTTAATTTCTTTCAAGGCCAAACTGTTATTTATTCATTTGGGCAATAACCGAAAAACTGATTTCTACTTTCTTCTAAAGAAACTTCAAATAACAAACCGAGAATTGCCCACTTATATGATATATATATGCACATGCCACAAAGAATGATCTTCCATGAATCATCTCTGTCTCCAACCGCCTCTCTTGGAATATATGTTTGGATGCCCTACAATCGGTAGGTTCCGCCTACAAATCTTAATCCCAATCGCCATATATACTAACCTGCTACTAGCAGATCCGTCGATCTACAATGTCACCCACCACATCACTGCGTTCGGTGAATCAATCGATCGGAACAAGGGGAGTGGAGGGGAAAAATTATCTCACCTCTTCCTCGGTCGTCGAGGCAAGGCGCAGAAAGGGAGCAGGGCGCTAGGGAGCCGCAGGGCCTTCCTCGAACGTGCGGACCTCCGGCCGCCACAGCAAGGTAGCAGGGGCGGGTGGTCCTTCCTCGAACGTCGCAAGGCTGCTTCACGACCCGTCGCCCCGACGTGCGTGCGCGAGCGAGTCCACCGCGTCCGCCGGGCGAGTTCGCCGTCCGTGCGCCGTGTCCACCGAGCTCCTTCTCCAGCCGTCCCAGGAAGGCAGCAGGGGCGGGCGGGCCTTCCAGCCGGCCGTTGCAGGAAGGGAGCAGGGGATGGCCGGAGGTGGATGGCCGGCGGCGAGGGCTGGGCGTGAGGGCGGCGTGAGGGCGGCGTGAGGTGGGAGGGGCGCTCGATCTAGTGGCTCGAGGCGTGTGGGCGTGTGGGTGGCTGGGGGAAAAGGATTTGGTCTAGGGTTTCTACATTTACATGGGCTAGCCCAAAATTTCGACGGCTATGCCCAAAATTTTACGCGGGAGCCTAATATAAGCTGGGCGCGGGATCGAAATGTAGATGGCGCCTTCGGGCTATGTGGGGCCCAAAAACATTTCGCGTCAGACCAAATGACGTTGTAAATTATTTTAGCGTCGACAATTGAACGCTAAATCTAGGCACCTATAGCGTCGGACAGTCGATCGGTAAATAGAGTTTCAGCGTCGGATCGTCTCTAGGTAAGTTTTAACGTCGGATAATCCATCCCTAAAAAAATTTTAGCGTCGATGTCGACCCTAAAAAGTGTTGTGGTGTAGTGATCAAGCCCTCCACCACGATGCCGAGCCATCGCCGCCGCACTAAAGATCCGGCCGCCCGATTCGAGTCGATCGCTGTCCGCCACTCCAATCCCTTCCCACCGCCGACCTTGCCGCATTGTGCCAAACCCCGGCCACCGTTTTTCCCCTTTTTCATGCCACCAATTCCGCCGAGAGTCGCCATCTTCCCCAAGCTCGGTGAGCACTCCCTCCCTCTCCATCGTTTCCCCTCTCTCCCGCTCGTACTCGAGCTGCGTTGCGCTTCGTCGTCGCTCGTGCCCGCACGAGCTAGCGCGCGCACCCTCCGTCGCTCGCCGGGGGCCTCTCAGCCTCGAGCACGCCATGCCGCCGCGTGCCGCCTCCGCCGGCCGCTTCCAAGCTCGCCTCCGTCTCATCATCGCCTCCTCGCCCGCGCCGCCTCAGCCGTGCCGCCGCCCTCCCATGCACGCGCATCTCCTCCGCCGCTCCCGCCGCTCGCCGACGACCTTCGGGTCCCATGCTCCGCCCGCGATGCCGCTCGCCGATGTGCTGCCTTGCCGTCGGCTGGCCGTCGCCGTCCCCTCCTCGCTCCCGGCCGTCGGATCGCCCTCGGGTCGATCCGAGCCGTCCGTCCCCCGTGGCCACCCGATCCCCTTCGGGGCAATCTGGGTCGTCCACGTGGTGGACGACATGGCTGCCAGCGATGTCGTCGCGTCGGCGCCACGTCGGCAGGCCATCCCTTGTGGCTGCCCGCCTGGTCGTCCACGTGGTGGACCGTGGACCGATCCCCGTGGGTCGAGTCCACGGTGGACCCATGTGTCGGCCGCACGACGCGCGTGACGTCACCGACGTCGGCAATGCCCTTTTTCCTTGTAAAGATAAATAAAAATTGCGCAATAAATTATATTAATTTTTAGAATTCAATTAAATGGTCCAAAACTTCTAAAATTCATATATAATCCATATGAACTCCAAATTGGGCCATTCAAATTGGGAAATTTATCTAAAATTGAGCTCTATATGTTTGTTTACTTTCATGTATTGTTTATTTGATTTTTATTAGAGTTTTTCCTTGTTTTGCGTGCCAGCGTGTAGACTTCGTCGTTTCGGGTGTTCGCGCTCGCGAAGAAGAGAAGATCAGCTGAAGAAGCAAGGCAAGTCACATTCCTCCTTGACACATATTGATCCTAATTTATAAATTATTTATTGTTTGCAAATAAAATTGCATGTTTTGCTAATTACACGGGAATCGGGAAAACCTATCTGATCGCTTGTGCCATGTTTAATTGTTATCCATTCATTGTCAACCTGCGTGATTAAATTGACTAGCTTGCGTTACTTACGTGACATTGCTATAAATGTTTACGCTTAGCCATGCTTAATTGCATTAGCTCACCTAATGGGAGAACTATACTATTAGCTGATAGTCACATGAAATGACGGTCTCAGACCGGAGGTACCTTGGCAAAGGTTCTTGGTTAATTAAAATATGACTATATGGTGGGCTGTGGGTGCATGGTTTTGCTTGTCGCACCTATGGAAATTAAGGACCGGTTCATGGGAAACCCTGGAAGACTTATCGTACTTATTACAAGCCAAAATGGACAACAGCTGGACTTGTAGTATAGCTTTTTCCTGGCCGACGCATCCAGGCAAGGGTGGGCGTGATGGAGTTCGGATGGACCGGGCAAGGTCTATGCGGCTGCCGGATTCACCTAGACATGAGGGGGGGCTGCCTACCTTGGATATAAAGGTAGGGGCGAAACCTAAGGTGTGGTGTCGCTTGGTCTTGTCACGATTTCCCCCTTGCAGTATCATGGCGATATTTTGGGGCATGGCAACATGTGTGGAATCATGTCTTGTGGGTACAGTTGTACACCTCTGGCCAGAGTAAAACTATTCGAATAGCTATGCCCGTGGTTATGGGCGATCAACCAGATTCACCATGATTAGTCCCACATTAATAATTTGACTTAATGGAACTGGACTAGTTCAAGTGGTTTGGTTGGGCCTGTTCAACGTGGAGATAATGTTGTTCCGTGGAAGAGTTAATCTTGATTAAATACTCAATTGTTTTACTATTTTAAACTAGAAAGGTTTTGCAACCGCATTTATGTAAAATAGCCTAAACCACTCTTGTCTCCCCTTGCACGTATGCATTCTCTCCGTGTGGCTTGCTGAGTACGGTGGTTGTACTCGGCCTTGCTATTTTTCCTTTTCCCAGAAGTGTAGTGCTTTTGAGTCAAAGACAAAGTTAGAAGACCAAGGTTCAGACACCAGTTGAGTTTGCCTGTGGAGTGGAGCTGAAGCCCCGCTAGGATCGCCTTTTTCGCTGCTGCTGCTTTCTTTCGGGTGTGAGGACTAAGTGCCTCTTTTGTAAGTATCTTACGCTTTATTTACGTTGGGATCTATTTATTGATTTGTCATTTTGTGTACCCTGGCTAATTCCTGGACAGGGATTTAATATACAAAATAGTCTAAAAATTTGTCTAAATTTCTAGGCGTGACAGTCGGCCAAAAATATCCTGCTCTCCGAAGCAACCACTTCATCTTGTGAGCCGATTGATGCGTGCCGCATATCCCTTCATGCACTTCTTCGATAGTCACTTTGGCTTGATCGACACTAAGACACTTGAGCAGCACACCATCAATCGTCCGATAGTAGAGATCTTCGTCGAGCAAAACATATCTTAAGGCTTTGTATCACAATTTCCTTGAAACCGATTGAGAGGGGTTCTGTAAATAGCTGTAGACCTCAAACCTCCAATCATCGGCTGTCATTGCAGTGACTTCTATCCCAACTTCATTTATCATCGGCCTGTAGCCTGATGCCCCTTGATCTAGGTCATTGGCTTCTATATTCTGCTCTCTAGGGATGTGTTTCAGTGTAACTAGCCGAAAGCTATCTATCAATTCTTAGCATTGTTGATAGTAGACCATCAGCGCATCATTTCTGCATTCGTATTCCCCTGACAACTCGCTGATGACCAATAGTTAATCCCCCATTATCTCTATGGCGTCGGCTTCAACTTCTTTGAGAAGATGCAATCCCTTGAGTACTGCTTCTTATTCGGCTTGATTGTTTGTAGTATGGGGGTTGATAGAAAAAGCAAATTCAAAGCTTGCCCCCCTAGGCAAAATAATGACCAAGCCGATACCGCAGCCGTTAGTGCACACCGAGCCATCAAATGTCAGTGTCCAAGGCATAATTTTGATTGAGCCGATTGAGCTATCTTTGTGCTTCACGATAAAATCGGCTATGGCTTGCCCTTTAACTGCCCTTGGTGCTTGATACCTCAGATCAAATTTGGTCAGGGCAAAGATCCACTTTCCAATCCGCCCTTTTAAAACTGGAGCCGATAGCATGTACTTAACGACATCGTCTTTGCATATTATTGTGCACTCGTTGGATAGCAGATAATGCCTTAACTTTGTACATGAAAAATATAGGCACAGACATAGCTTCTCCACTGGTAAATAACTTGTCTTTGCATCCAATAGCCATCGGCTGAGATAGAAGATAGCTTTTTCTTTGCCTTCAACCTCTTGGATTAGGACTGAGCCGATTGACTTGTCATCGGCTGACAAGTAAAGCTTGAACGGTATTCCCTTTCGTGGAGAAATTAGAACTGGAGGCGAGCTTAAATAATTCTTGATATTGTCCAAGGCCTTCTGCTGCTCTGCCCCCCATGTGAATGCTTGATCGGCTTTGAGCCGAAGCAGCGGTGTGAACGGCTCCATCTTTTCTGAAAGATTGGCTATGAACCGCCTGATGAAGTTAATTTTGCCGATCAATGATTGAAGTTGCTTCTTGTCCTTCGGAGGTTGTATCGTATTGATGGCATTGATGCTTCTTGGTGTAACCTCAATTCCTCTTTCATGAACAAGAAACCCTAGAAATTGCCCGGCTGACACGCCGAACGCGCATTTCAACGGGTTCATCTTCAAGCCATATTTTCTTGTTCGCTCCAGAAGTGCCTCAGATCGGCTATGTGGTCCTCTATCTCTCTGAACTTGACAACGACGTCGTCGATGTAGATCTCCACCAGAGAGCCGATCATGTCGTGGAAGATATAGTTCATGGCCCGTTGATATGTTGCCCTAGCATTTTTTAGCCCAAACGTCATAACGACCCATTCATACAAGCCGATTGCCCCAGGACATTGAAAGGCAGTTTTGTGAATGTCTTCTTCAGCCATGAAGATTTGATTGTAGCCTGCATTGCCATCCATAAAGCTGATGATTTTGTGGCCTGATGCAACGTCTACGAGCAAATCGGCTATGGGCATTGGGTATTCATCTTTGGGGGTAGCCTTATTCAAGTCTATGAAATCGATGCATACCCTGAGTTTGCCATTCTTTTTTAATACTGGGACAATGTTTGAGACCCACTCGGTGTATCGGCACGGCCGAATGAATCCAGCATCGTATAGCTGAGTTATTTCGGCTTTGATTGCGTCATACATATCGGCTTTGAACCTCCTGGGAGGTTGTTTGAACGGCGGATAGCCTGCCTTGATTGGCAGCTGATGAACAAGATCGGCTAAGGCCGGGCATCTCGAAGTAATCCCAAGCAAAACAATCTTTATATTCTTTTAACAAATCAATAAGCTGAAATCTACAATGAGAAGATAAATTCCTACTAATATACGTCGGCCTAGGCCTGTCTCTAGAGCCTATGTCTATTTCTTCTAATTCGTCGGCCGACGTAAAACCTTGCCCTAGCTTGCCATCGTATTCGTCCGCGGTGTCCGCGCCATAGACGTTCGAGCCCTCCACGACGTCTTGTTCAGAGCAGCAGCTGTGGCCCGTCGTCTCCAATTGGCTGTATTGCAGAATCAGACACTTTTAGAAAATTGGCTTGCCAGATTTTCCCAGATAAACAATCAATGCCATCGATTTCCCAGAGTGGCAAATCGGCATTGGCGACGCTTACTGACCTGTCGGCTGGTACAATTTCTATCTTGTCGCCGTCCCATTGAAGTAGACACTGATGCATAGTGGAAGGGACGCAATGGTTGGCATGTATCCAGTTCCTCCCGAGCAGCAGGCTGTAAGACCCCTTACCGTCGATGACAAAAGGTTGTGGGCACGGTCTTGTTGCCGACGGTCAACTCGACATTCAATACGCCCTTGGTCTCGATGGGTTGTCGCCGAAGTCCTTTAATACCATGTTAGTCTTGATCAGGTCTTCGGCTCCCTTTCCCAATTTCCTGAATGTTTCATAGGGCATCAGATTTACTGCGGCTCCTCCATCTACTAGCATTTTCGACATCGGCTTGCCATTGACGAAACCTTTTACATATAGCGGCTTGAGATGTCGATTTTTGGTCCCCTCTGGCTTATCGAAAATCGCTTGATCCAGGGACAGTGCAAGCTTGACCAAGGCGTCCTCAATGTTGTCTGCATCGGCTTCAGGAGCACCGAATTCGGCTGACAATATGAATACCATATTCGGCTGCCCTCCTGGCTTGATCGGTTGAACTCTCCTTGGCTTGCTCCTTATCGGCTGTGACAATTTTCTCTTTGGGGACCCATCGCCTTTTGGTTTTACCCAGTCGACGGCGTTGTTCTTCAATCATCTGCTGAACTTCTTCTTCCCTTCCTTCACGCTTTAACCTTTGAATTCTTCGTTTCTGTGTTTTGGTGAAGAGGTCAGAGGGGCACCACTGGGGGTTGGTCGATTCTTCATCATCGGCCTCTTCTTCGTCGTAGTAGTCGTCGTTCTCGTTTTCATCGAAGAAGTCTTGATGGATCGGCCCTAGCCAATCGTGAACGAACTGCCGATGCGGTTGAGTTGTACGGGCCTCGGGACGAACCGAGTTAGGCCGGTGATCGGCTGGCTTCTGTGTTCATCCTCGCAGTACTCGCTGCAGGCCGGGCAATTTTCTATCGTTGGCAGCCTCATCCTTGTCTCCCAGCAGTGCCTGAAAAATTCACAATGCTAATGGGGATTGACACCGCTGTGATTCTCGTCGTATCGGCGGCCCCGCGTTTCCAGCCCTTGCTGATAAAACCTTTCAAACCAAGCCTCTTCCCGCCAAGATTGTTGTTGGGGCGGCGTCGGCTGTTCATGTTGATCGGCCGTCGATCAGCCGATCGGGCAACAGGGCACACCATGTTGATTGGCGCGGCTTGGCTTCCAGTCGGCTCATCCTCTACATTGACCCCTTTCAATGTTTTGGCTAAGCTGTACGTCATTCTGCGCTGCCGATCAGCTTGCCTAGGGCCGGTTTGAACCATATTGATTGGGAAGGGGTTGCCATCTACCTTCATTGGCCGATTGGAATCGGCGAACTTGAGTTTTTCGGCCTCTATTGCCGACTGGATCTGCTGCCTGAAGACTTTGCAATCGTTAGTGGCATGGGACGTAGAGTTGTGCCACTTGCAGTATTTTTTCTTCTTCAATTCATCGGCCGATGGGATCACATGGTTCTCGGGAAGCTGAATCTGCTTCTCCTTGAGTAATAGATCAAAGATCCTATCGGCCTTGGTGATGTCGAAATCATATTTCTCCTCTTTGGCCGTCTTTAGTAGCCATTGACAGACAATGGCCTTTTTGTTCTTAGCCCATTCGGCTGCTGCCACCTTTGCGTCATCGTCGTTGGAATCGGAGTCTGACTCAACGATGACTTGAGTTATGCTTTTGACGGACTTCTTAGTGTCTTGAAATCTTTGTTCATTTATTTGTCACCTTCTGTGCCAGATGTGCCAGGCTGTCGAAGTCTTGAGCGGAGAAGCGCTCGCGGATCAGCGTGATCAGGCCATGGAAGGCCAAATCGGCTAGCTGGGCATCCGACAGCACTAGGCTGTAGCATAGGTTCCTCATCTCTCTGAAGCGTTGAATGTATTCTTGAACCGACTCATTGTGCTTCTGCCTGATACTGGTGAGGTCCGACAACTTCATTTCATGGTTGCCGGAGTAGAAGTAGCTATGAAATTGTTTTTCGAGATCGGCCCAGCTCTGAATTGAGTTGTAAGGTAATGAAGAGAACCAGGTGAAAGCCGATCCCGAAAGCGACAAAGGGAACAACCGGACCCTCAAGGCGTCGTAGCCGATGCTTCGCGCACTGCGCAAAAATCGGCGACATGCTTGTATGTTGAAACGTTGTCTTGCCCCGAGAATTTAAAAAATCTGGGATTTTGTATCGGTTGGGCAATGGAATCCGCTCAAAATGTTCCGGATAAGGATACCGATACATGTTCCCTATGTCTTTTGGTTTGAGGCTGAATTGATCGCGCATGACGTCCGCAATCAAATCGGCCCAAGTTCGGTTGTCGTGCTGTATCGGCTCATATTGATCATATGGCGCGTGTGTTTGCCGATACAGTGGTGGTGGCGTCTGAGGCCTGCAGTGATGATCTTGACGGCCTCCTTGATACTGGTACTGGAGTGGATGGCCAGCGGGAGACGACCGATTTGCCGGTGGTGGCGTTGGTGGACCCGGGAACAGCTGTCGGCCACCGGCGTTGTACTGTTTGTCCAGGCCAATCTGGGCAACCGGCTCTAACTGTCGATTGTTGTCGAACATGTTGGCGATCTGATCCTGGGGCAGCGGTTGTTGTCGGTTCAACATGGTGATCACTGGCCTTGCAGCCGATTCAGTTGGATTCGGCTGGCTGAGGATCCCTCCTGACGGCCCTGGTTGTGCTGGTGGTGGAATCGGCCGATTGTGGGTAGTCAATGTCTTGTACCCGAGAAACTGGCCGTCTGTGAAGTAAGTCGGTCCCCGCTGTAGTTGGTTGGCTATCTTGGCGTCGACCACAGTGACGATCATGTTGTTGAGGGTGTTGACAAGGATGCTACTCTGGTTGACCAGCGCGTGGTGGATGGCCGAATCAATTCGGTCTTGCAAAGTATGCAGGACGGAATCGTCTTGTTCTTGAATCGGCTCCTCCGCCTTCTGTTTGCCCTTTGATCCACTGGAGGAGGATGCCTTGAGCTCGTCCATGCTGAACTTGTACTTTTGATGAATGGCCCCGAACCTTGTCTGGGTGAAAGACTGTAGGTAGTTGGCCTGGAGCTCTTCTACCATCTTTTTGTAATCGGCTTGCTGTTCAGCCGATAATTGCTCCATCTTCACAAGCACGACGTTGTCCTGAGAAATGCTGGGGCTCTTGGAGTTGACCATCTTGTTAGTTGCGTCGATGCGTCCTAGCCGAGTTGACAAAGAAAGTCCCACCGGGTGTGCCAAGAAGCGTGTTGATGAGAAATTTCTCTCACGCGCTGGCCTGGGAGATCTTCTTAACTCCAGTGCAGGTCCTTCTTTGCTACCTATGCTGTACAAGGCGTGCCAGTTGGTTTGATCTGTTAACCAATAAGAAAAATAGAGATATATGCGTTAAGTAGATCCTACTGGATCGGCTCCAAGAGTCAATTTACATATATATGCTATCCCGAGGTGTATTTAAACTAAGTGACTAGAATAGGTCGGTTGTGCCGAGACAGTATTAGCCACTTAATTTAAATATACAATGGGATAATAGATACATGCTTTAACAATCTAGCCAATGTCGTAAGTCCAACTGTAAATCGGCTAATACTCCGATTTATGTTATGAAAAGATATTGATCTGAGCTAAATACGCTAAACCTAGATCAGTCAGCTGTCGGCTATAGGTGACAAACTGATTCTGGCTTAGGGCATTTAACTAGAGCAAGATCTTAATATAAGAGACGGTTTTAATAAATTTGATAGCAAGTATATCAAAAGAATATTAAAACAGATAAGGCCGGCTGAAACCCCGACACTGTCTCTAAACATACACATCTAGCCGAATAGATCATAAAAGCTCTAAAAACGACTTAATAGTTCAATGTTGATGCAGCATTAAGTATAAAAAGAACAATCTGATCTACCGTAGCTGATGTAAATACCTCGAGACGGTGGATATCGCATATAATTTAGGCCAACCCTTAGATCTAGCTCTATCGGCTGCTGATTCTTGACAGAAACGAGCCGATGTCGAGATAGATCTAAACATTGTTCTAGATTATATGCGATTATATGATAACTAGCGCAGCATAAATCATCGAATTTAGAATGTCATAACAATGGAAGCACTAAATTCAACGAGATACACCACTAATGACAAACATTTACCTTAACTTGGGGATCGAAACGATGCAGCCCGAAGCCGGATCAGTTGTTCGTCTGAAGAAAAAGGAGGCGATGCGCTGAAGGTTGTATTGATTGTGAGAATTTTTAATTACAGGGATTTCAGGTCCTATTTATATCCAAGAATAACATTATCTGTACAGACCATGGACTCTATCTAAACTACTATTTAAAATACGACAATATCCTGGGAAGGACCCATGCCGCATTACAATAAGCAGTCTAAACAAATTCCTAATTTACAGATACAATTGCCGTTACAGGACTCTATTCATAAATGACAATATCTTTTAATGCGTAATTTAAAACCGAATCTTCTATTTATCTTCAATCACTTTCACCAGAAATGGTTTTATCCTCTCCTCTGACTCAGCATCGGCTATCGGCTGTCTTTGTCCGATCCAGCCTCAGCCGATTGACTTCGTAGCCGATCGTTACTCAGCCGATTTGATCGTAGCCGATGCGGCCTTTGTTTCTCCGCAGATTATTCTTCCAATCCAATTCCGCTTCAATTTCAATCTTAAACTTACGGATTTGGTTACCAAATTTGATCGTTAACACGTACACTCACACACTATTGCATATACAACACCATACTTACACACCTATCAATGCACCCTATGCTAACACACACAACACATGCCCAAAGAGACGGAAATCGTGGCATATCACTAATCGATCTCACCGAATATTTGTTGAAAAGTCACTTGCGTGCGTGTACATATTATTCGTGAGCACAAAAATTTAAATCTTGTTAGGTGAAGCCATACACAACTGTACTATCCCATAAAGCATGAGTAATGCTACTACTATACCATACCAAGAAGGGAAGGGTTGATTACTCGTGTCTGTGAAAATACTTGGTTGCTAGAAATGTATGCGCCTCCTCGACTTTTTTAATGTTTTATTAGTCAACTCAATCTTATTCATTTTTCTTTGACTGTATTTTACATCAATCTCCTTCAAGATAAGTGACGACCGAATCAAATGGTTGGGTTAGTGAAGATATATATCTTGTACATCCAGCCTCCAGCTGGAATACTCCAGCACCAGCAAATTAAGTTGCATTTTTCCCAAGAAAAATTCTATATGAAGTACTTTTGTCATTGGTTAAAATACAAAAGAACTCTTTTTGAATAAAAAACTATTCAGCCAACTGAAATTCCATCAAGAACTTTTTATGGGCAGACGTATAGTTTGGATGGAATAGAAAGTGCAAACATAAGCTTTGATAAAACGCAATAAGACAATATGGAGTAAAAGCTGTCGAGATGCCTAACCAGGATCGCGTATATTTATGGATGTAGTCGTATTAATATATAATCGCAAAGGGATCTGTCTGTGTGAATAACACGTAGGAGTACAGTACACACGCTTATCTGAAACTGTCAACTGTTTCAATGATTAATTTTGTCTAATATGCGTGTAGAGACTACTCTTTCTGTCTAAAAAAGTTTAATCCCGAAGATAAATTTGACATACGCATCCTTTAAAATTAGGTATTTTGTGAGAAAGAGGAAGTGGTAAACAGCGACGTGCGACGATTCGACTTGGTTGCTGTCCCTAACCAATACGTTTGCTCATTGACTTGGCTAGGACTAAATGACTATTAAGTTTTATCTGTAGCTGATCATAGAGAGAATCCATTCTATACCATCAAGTTTACTCTGGTGCAGAATCAGATTTTTCATGCGGGCCAAAAGACACCTTTCCATGCGAAAGGCCTGCCCGTACGCGCGAGATGGTCTGGAAAAATCAAATTTTCGCATGTGGGCGGCCTAACCGTAAGGAAAGATCTATTATCTCGTGCGGACGAATTAAGTGTCCCATACGGGAAGATACATCCGTCCTATATTACATATTGAATTATTGAATTATATAATTAAATTGACAACTAATATCACATCACAAATTACACAAAAATAATTTCACATCATCATAATTTTACCACATATTTCACATGTATAATTGTACAACAAATTTTACAATGGATGCGACGGTGGCGGTGGCGGTGCACGCGGGCGTGTCGGTGAGGAAGGCAGCCGCAGTGGAGGCGACCGCGATGGACGAGGCAGCCGCGGTCGGAGGAGGCGGCGGTGGAGGCCGGCGGTGAAGGAGGCAGCTGCGGTTGATGGAGGCGGCGGTGGACGAGGCCGGCCGCGGTCGGTGGAGGCGGCGGTGGACGAGGTCGGCTGCGGTCGATGGAGGCGGTGGTGGAGGCCGACGGAGGAGGAGGCGGTGGTGGAGGCGGCGGTGAATGCCCTCGGTGGTGGAGGCGGCGGGTCAGTGAGGAAGCCGCGCGCTAGAAAATTTTGTCGAAGTTAGAAAATTTTGGAGCCCGCGCGCACCTATATAGGCGGTGGTGATCGTAGCGTGTGGGCGTGATATGCACTAGGGTGTCCCAATCTTTCGGTGGGGATGATAACCTCAATTTGATCAAGCGACGTTCACGGCCCGACTATAATACTCCATGGAGGAATTGCGCCTTAGCAACCGATACACTGACTCTACTGGTTGACGCGATCTTGCGAAAGACGATCAACCGAACCACTAGGGTTATTCCTGCAATCAATAGAAGAACTAGCAAGAACAAGATTGTCACGTCCGGAAATTTAGCCAAATTTCCTGACTATTTTATGTATTAAATCCCTGTCCAGGAATCAACCAGGGTACATAAAATGACAAATTAATACACAGATCCAAACGTAAAAAACAAAGCGTAAAATAAAAATACTTACTGAAGAGGCACTTAGTCCTCACACCCAAAAACTGCAGCGGAAAAGAAAGACGACACTAGCGGGGCTTCAGCTCCACTCCACAGGCAAACTCAACTGGGGCCTGAGCCTTGGTCTTCTAACTCCATCTTCAATTCAGAAGCACTATACTTCTGAAAGGGGGAAAAATCGTAAGACCGAGTACAACCACCGTACTCAACAAGCCACACCGAGAAATGCAGACGTGCAAGGGAGACAAGAGTGGCTTGGGCTATTTTGCATAAATGCGGTTTACAAACATTTAATGTTTAAAAACAATAAAACAGTTGAGTAATTAAGGCAATATTAATCTTCCACTGAACAAAGTTATCCCCACGTTGAACAGGCCCAACCATTCCACCCGAACTAAACCAGTTCCATTAAATCAAATTATTCAAGTAGTGGGACTAATCATAGTGAATCGGTCAATCGCCCATACTGCGGACACGGCTATTCGAATAGTTTTACTCTGATCAGAGGTGCGCAACTTTACCCAGAAGACACGATTCCACACATGTTACCATGCCCCAAAGTACCACCATGATACTGCAAAGGGGGAAATCGTGACAAGACCTTTCGCATAACTCCCTCTAACCAAGCGATACCACACCAAGGTTTCGCCCCCACTCCCCGTAGGGCAGCGGGCAGCCCCCTCTCGTGCCACGGTGAATCCGGCAGCCGATCAACCCGTAAAACCGGGGCCGACCCAACTCCATCACGCCCACCCTCACTAGGGTACGTCGGCCAGAGGAAAGCTATACTACGGATCCAGCCGTTGCCCATTCTGGCTTGTGGTTTGCACGGTATGTCTTCTAGGGTTTCCGATGAACCGGTCCTTAATTGCCATGGGTGCGACCATCCAAAACCATGCACCCACAGCCCACCATTAAGTCACAGTATAGTTGAAATAATTATGGCCAATAAGACATGGTCAGGTGTATCGAGCTTGCAGCTCATCAGAGATTAGAATAAATAGTGTAATTATCCCATTTAGTGAGCTAGTGGTAATTAAGCATGGCTAAACATATAATTCTAGCTAAAATCAACATCAGTGACTAAAGCTAGTCAAATTAACATCCAAGGTTAACAAAGGACGGATAACAAGTAAATAAGGCTCAAACAAGCAGATAGGTAATTCATCATTTCATGTAATTAGCAAAGCAATGCAATTTTATTTGCAAACGTAAAACATTTATAAAAATAGGATCAATATGCTTCGAGGGAAGTGTGACTTGCCTTGCGTCTTCAAACAAACTTCTGGACTCTTTCCCTCGCGAGCGCAGACTCCAGAAACGGCGGAAACTACACGCTGGCACGCAAAACGAGGAAAAACCTAATAAAAACCAAATAACAGTACATAAAAAGTAAACAAACATGTAGAGCTTAATTTTAGATAAATTTTGCAATTTGAATGGCCCAATTTGGAGTTTGTATGAATTAGATATGAATTTTAGAAGTTTTGGACCATTTAAATGAATTCTGGAAATTAAGATGATTTATTACGCAATTATTAATTAATTTTGAACTGGAAAAGGATTGTTTAAGACATCAGCTCCGATCAGTCCACGGGATCACAAGGATTTCGGTGGCTAGGATTGAACTGGGAACAAAGGATGTGTGGCTCAAATTAAACCGAATAAATCTATAAGGATGAACGGCTTGGATTAGGCTGACCAAGATTTGACTGGTTTAGAGCTGGGATGTGATACACATCAAAAGAGACATGGCACAAAGGAGCTCACACGGCGCTGAGGTGGCGGCCAAGAAAGCAGCCACACAGGCACGACGGCCGACGGCTCTGAATGGGTAGCGGCGACGACGAAGTGCGACGCGGCAACGACGAACAATGACACTCTGATGGAAACGGAGTTCACTAATGGAGAGAGGACGGTGAGGCGACTCTTACCACTACTTACCCAACGACGAGCAGCGGCGGGAGACGGCCGGCTACGAGATGAAAGCAGCGACCGAGCTCGGGTTGATGGCGACAATGGCTTTCCGGTGGCTTTCGGTGGAGGAGAGGTGGAGGACGGGCTTCGGCTTGCTGCTATGATGCCGACGGTGAAGGCGGCAACAATTAACAGCGACGGGAACGGCGACGAGGCACGGCCGAAGTGCGAACGGAGGCGGCGACGCACGGGTCCACGGCGACGGGGGCCTTCCGGTGGTGTTTGGCCCAAGGGAGATGGATGCCGGGCTTCCTTGAGTCCTTGCGGTGCCGAGGGAGGAGACGGCGCTATCCGGGGACGGCCGAGACGGCGGCTAGGGGCGGCTGAAAAGATGGCCGGCGACGGATAGACATTGATCTCGAGGGGGGAGGTGGCTAGAGCACGGGAAAAACTCGGGAAAAATGAGGAAACCGAGGAGGAGATCATGGGGGTTCTATTTATAGGCTTGGAAGGGAGAGGCCTGCACCGGGAAGAGAGGATTTGGCGCCGGATTTTTAGGGTTTATCCCGAGTTCGTCGGGATAAGAACGAGGGCGAAATTCGCGCGATTTAGCACGGGATTGAGGGGGATTTCTTGGGGGAAACGTAGAGGAGATCGAGAGGAATCCGTTCCCGCAACTAATTTTTGATTTGGGCAAAGGATTAGGCCGGATTTGGTGGAGGAAACAAAGCCATAGTTTTCGGGCACTGTTTGGCACTGTAGCACGGCTGGAGGTTGAAGACGCTACTGAAGCAGGGAGGCGAAACAGACTTTTCGGTCCAAACATTCTTTAATTCTTATAAATAATTCCAATGCCCAAATAATTCCAAGAAAAATTCTGAAAATATATGAACACCCAAAGTATTTAATAAAAATATCTCCAGCTCATTTAATTATTAATTTATTTATTTAAATAATTATTTAAGTGTTCTTTGTTTTATTAAAATTATTTCTCGAGCTCCAAAATTTCACGAAAAATTTCAGAGAGTATTTTAGGGCATAGAGAATATTTCAAAAATATTTCTAGCCATGATTTTTAAAGGAAAATTTAATTTCCTTAATAGTTTCACTCTATTTACTTTGTTTTTCATTTTATTTATTTTCTAGGAAATGATTTATTAAATGATTTTTATTCCCGAACGAAAATCGGGCTGTGACAAATCTACCCCCTTACAGAATCTCGTCCCGAGATTCGGGCTTGAAAGAAAAAGGTAGGATGAGATTGGGTTGGCTCGCTAACCTCTACGGTTTCTTCGGCTCACACCGACTAATTGATCGACCAAACCGTGCGACGACCGGCCGATCAAACTTGCACAACCGAACCGACGGACTCAACCCCGGTGTTCGCGGCTTCCCAACCAAACTAAACCGGCTAGTCCTTCCTGTTCGACCCGACCGGATTTCATGGACTCAAGTGCTTACTTTTCTCGAACCGCACAATTAATATTGACAAACTTGACAAGCCGAGAACTCACTCTTGCCGACCAGAATTGATGGTACTTTTTGAGACCTTGTAACCGACTTTCGTGAACACATAGACTCAAATTCTTTTCTTTTCCCCGTGAACCGCTCTCAATCCAACATCAAGTATTTGAAGAAGCTGCTCGATCGACCTTTCATCTGGATTGCGACTGTTTTCAAATGATGCTTCTTTAGACTGCACTGTTGACACGACAGCTTGGGTGTGCCTTAGACTCGAACCTGCTAACTTGTGATCATTATAGCCCCGATAACGGCTCACAACTGACTCTTTTGGTTACAACTCAATCTACTTCGTGTGGTCGAACCTCCAAACGAACGGTTACAAGATATAACTAAACTCATCTTCGATCTCGCCTTTCAAACCAGTGGTTAAGCTTTCGCCTGACCGTGAATCAATTGTACTGCCATCTTTGAGTTGACCAACATTTATGTGATTTGCAAAGAACCTTGACTCTGAACATTGGATACTCCAACGATCAATTGAAATGAAACGAAGACTATGCCCTCCCATTCTAGAGACTCTTGGAACTCGACACTCAAATGATGACGGGAGGTTATACATAAGAATGACCCTCATGCAACTCTTGAACATATTGACTTTTGATTGACTTTTTCATTGGGTGTAATTACTGACCTGGCTGTTCCGCTTCTGACCTGACTTTAGTGCCATCTGCCTGAACATAACATGTAGTTGACATTCTTTTCTTGAAACAAACACTGATCACCTAACGAATCAAGCTCAAAAGGTTAACCCCACGATATAGCATTCCACTTCTTTGCTTATCTTTTACTGACTCCTCTGGGTTGATAGACCATAATTTCTGCAGTTGCTTTCTCCGTACAATACCAAAATCTGTACGTCTACTGAAAACTGCCCTTGATGTTGCCTAGAGTTTATGTTCTCTGACCAAAACAAGCTCACTTTTGTACCTTGGGTAGAATTGATTCACAAGGAATGATTCACTTATCGCATGTTCTGCGAACTGTATTGTATGACTTGACCTCTGCATCCATTTACTCCAGGCAGGGGTGATGAAGCAATTCCATTGTCCTCTTCCTAGGAATCACCGAGGTGGTTTTCCGGAGACTGTAATGATAGTCTAGAAATAAAGAAACCATTATTAATCAATGCTCCCCATTAGGGTGCAGTTACCACTTATTACTCTGACAACCCTTTTATGATTTTGCTTTCGACTGTTTCATTACCCTTTTCATCCTCATGAGGTATCACTTATATTGTCCTTCAAAGAGATCTCGCCCTATCGAGCGTCGCTGTAGTCTAACCACTCTTACTTCACTGTTTGACCAAATCTTTTCTTTACTGGCAATTAGATTCTTAGTCTTGACAAAAATGCTATGACCCGACAAAAAACTATAAGTACCTTGTGACATTGTCAGATATACAAGTTAATCCCTTTTTTTGGCTACACAATATGAACCCTGAGAGAAGAAATAAATTATCTGTCTCGTACTCTTATTCTGCTTCCTCTTTCAAGTACATAACTGTAATAAGTCTTGTGTGCACAAGGAAGGTACTTGAACACCAAATAATTAAAGACGGTTATTGACCACTGCTAGCACAACTGTTAACAGGTATGGAATCTGCCCCTTCCTGATCCTGACCGGGTTGATTTTTTTTGTTTTCCATCGTAGTGTATAGATTGATCCATGCTTTACTCAATGTTCCCTCTTATTACATAACTGCCATGAAACTTCTGGGTGCCATGAGCGGTTCTTGAACACCCAAGACTTGTAGACCACTGTTGGCCTCTGCTGGTAGAAATTCTGGTTGGTATGGTTTTTTTCCTTTGGTGGTCCTTACATGATTGACTCGTTCTTTTTTTTAATGATTACTGACTGGGGTTCTATTAGAACATTGAATTGACGATTGATTTTTTTCCTTAGAGAAATGTCGATCTTCTTAGTAGCTGAAGCAGACGAAACCTTTCAATTATTATTGCCACTTTCCTGTGATTACTTGTTAGGTTGTTGAATTGGAGCGACATGGGGTGTCTAGCTGGGGTTGACGTCAGTCGGGTGAACTGCTGCTTGAGACCTTGCTTGGTAGGTGTAGCTGGGGATTTGTACTATCTTCTTTGCAGTTGGACCAGACAACTGTTTTTCCTGGCACTGCTTGCCCTGTTGGTGTTGGTACTGTAGCTTCGGAGCGGTTGCCGGTGGAATAATATAGCTTCTGCTGGTGCTCTTAGTGACAAATTGTTGAGATAGAAACTTCACATTTCAGTTACGGTTGGTGCCTCTTGTCTTCCTGGTGTCCTAGGGCTGGACCTGACCACTCTCTGTGCTAGGGTGAGGCAACTGGGGAGGTAGAGACGTTGACAAACAGTGTCGGTAACTTGATGACATTGATACCTTGCATTGGGCCACCTTTGGAGAAATTACTTGTCTTTCCCACAATTGAAATAGCGGTGGATTGACTTTCTTCAAACCGGACAGTTGTTGCGGCGGTGTCTCAGCTCAAGATCATTAAAACAATCCATCCTTCGTTGGCTTCCACGGTGGTTGGAGTTGGTTGGAGAGCAAAAATCATTGTTAATGTTGTTGTTGACCGGGAGTTAACGGGCAGGTTGCAAGGGTGTCCTTTAGCCCTTCGTTGGCTTTGCTAGCATGGACTTCAGTTAACGGTTCTTAAGCACATGACTTATTCCCTCACACAAGAAATGTGCGACTTTTCTCTTCATAGAGTTGGGCTGCGGTGTACCAAAATTTTATTTTTGGGTAGTTTATCCAAAGCTTCTTCTTTTTTTTACAATTAACACTTCATCATCAGTTGGCGTCTTAGCATACAACTTCCAAGCGTGATCGAACACTTCGACATAAGTTGTTCTTGTACACCATAATCACTTTGGGTAACACTTGTGGGTTCTGAGGTTGTCGACGGCTGACATGTGTTGGTCTGCTGGGGACACTGCTACATACTGACGGTAGCCGTATAGGTGATTGCAATGGAATGTACCGGATTTGATCTTGATTCCGATTCTGAGCTTGCATCTGCGACCATCGGTACCACTGCTATGTCTTCTGTATCTGGCTTTGTATCTGTTGCATCCGCTACTTGCATGTTCATCATCTGACCATGGGGAACCGGAAACAGAGCAAGAGGGGTTTCCGACACAGGCTGTAGATTGCGGACTGATCTGACCAAAGGTTCCTGACCTCAACACACTGCTAAGGATACTGCGGTTGATGACACTTTCTCTGGCACTGACTAACTGCTGCCCATACGAAAAGGGTGGAAGAGAGAGGTTGCTAAAGATAAGACCTTAACCCACTTATCTACTGATCTGATATGGGTAGACTTTTACTCTTCAAGTTGATTAATCAAACAACCTAGTATGGTCACATCCCCACCACTGATGTGAGCCATACACCTACACACAGCAAACAACACACGGCCTAGGAACTACCGATGCTACTCTTCCGGGAAAGATTGGGTTCTAGGTGAGCTCCGGGAAACTTCACTTGATCCACAAGAAGCGCTGACTCGGACTGCTTGGCTTGACTTCCACGGGTTGATGAGCGACTGAGTTTGTCCTCCAGGTTTAACAACTAAGAGAGATAGGGGGGAAGGAGAGAAATTTTACAAATCACTTTGCAGAGACTCCAAAGGGATAGAAGAGATATTTTTGCAAATAAGGTTTTCGCAAACTTGTCCTTAGAGTTTGACTATTTGGCTCAACCTACAGTCGAGATGGCTCTGATACCAACTTGTCACGTCCGGAAATTTAGCCAAATTTCCTGACTATTTTATGTATTAAATCCCTGTCCAGGAATCAACCAGGGTACGTAAAATGACAAATTAATACACAGATCCAAACGTAAAAAAAACAAAGCGTAAAATAAAAATACTTACTGAAGAGGCACTTAGTCCTCACACCCAAAAACTGCAGCGGAAAAGAAAGACGACACTAGCGGGGCTTCAGCTCCACTCCACAGGCAAACTCAACTGGGGTCTGAGCCTTGGTCTTCTAACTTCATCTTCAATTCAGAAGCACTACACTTCTGAAAGGGGGAAAAATCGCAAGACTGAGTACAACCACCGTACTCAACAAGCCACACGAGAAATGCAGACGTGCAAGGGGGAGACAAGAGTGGCTTGGGCTATTTTGCATAAATGCGGTTTACAAACATTTAATGTTTAAAAACAATAAAACAGTTGAGTAATTAAGGCAATATTAATCTTCCACTGAACAACGTTATCCCCACGTTGAACAGGCCCAACCATTCCACCTGAACTAAACCAGTTCCATTAAATCAAATTATTCAGTAGTGGGACTAATCATAGTGAATCTGGTCAATCGCCCATAACCGCGGGCACGGCTATTCGAATAGTTTTACTCTGATCAGAGGTGCGCAATTTTACCCACAAGACACGATTCCACACATGTTACCATGCCCCGAAGTACCACCATGATACTGCAAAGGGGAAAATCGTGACAAGACCTTTCGCATAACTCCCTCTAACCAAGCGATACCACACCAAGGTTTCGCCCCCACTCCCCGCAGGGCAGCGGGCAGCCCCCTCTCGTGCCACGGTGAATCCGGCAGCCGATCAACCCGTAAAACCGGGGCCGACCCAACTCCATCACGCCCACCCTCACTAGGGTACGTCGGCCGAGGAAAGCTATACTACGGATCCACCGTTGCCCATTCGCTTGTGGTTTGCACGGTATGTCTTCTAGGGTTTCCCATGAACCGGTCCTTAATTGCCATGGGTGCGACCATCCAAAACCATGCACCCACAGCCCACCATTAAGTCACAAGATAGTTGAAATAATTATGGTCAATAAGACATGGTCGTGTATCGAGCTTGCGGCTCATCGAGATTAGAATAAATAGTGTAATTATCCCATTTAGTGAGCTAGTGGTAATTAAGCATGGCTAAACATATAATTCTAGCTAAAATCAACATCAGTGACTAAAGCTAGTCAAATTAACACCCAAGGTTAACAAAGGACGGATAACAAGTAAATAAGGCTCAAACAAGCAGATAGGTAATCCATCATTTCATGTAATTAGCAAAGCAATGCAATTTTATTTGCAAACGTAAAACAATTATAAAAATAGGATCAATATGCTTCAAGGGAAGTGTGACTTGCCTTGCGTCTTCAAACAAACTTGGACTCTTTCCTCGCGAGCGACTCCAGAACGGCGAAACTACACGCCGGCACGCAAAACAAGGAAAAATCCTAATAAAAACCAAATAACAGTACATAAAAAGTAAACAAACATGTAGAGCTTAATTTTAGATAAATTTTGCAATTTGAATGGCCCAATTTGGAGTTCGTATGAATTAGATATGAATTTTAGAAGTTTTGGACCATTTAAATGAATTCTGAAATTAAGATGATTTATTACGCAATTATTAATTAATTTTGAACTGGAAAAGGATTGTTTAAGACATCAGCTCCGATCAGTCCACGGGATCACAAGGATTTGGGTGGCTAGGATTGAACTGGAACAAAGGATGTGTGGCTCAAATTAAACCGAATAAATCTATAAGGATGAACGGCTTGGATTAAGCCGACCAAGATTTGACTGTTTAGAGCTGGGATGTGATACACATCAAAAGAGACATGGCACAAAGGAGCTCACACGGCGCGAGGTGGCGGCAAGAAAGCCACACAGCACGACGGCCGACGGCTCGAATGGGTAGCGGCGACGACGAAGTGCGACGCGGCAACGACGAACAATGACACTCGATGGAAACGGAGTTCACTAATGGAGAGAGGACGGTGAGGCGACTCTTACCACTACTTACCCAACGACGAGCAGCGGCGGGAGACGGCCGGCTACGAGATGAAAGCGGCGACCGAGCTCGGGTTGACGGCGACAACGGCTTTCCGGTGGCTTTCGGTGAGGAGAGGTGGAGGACGGGCTTCGGCTTGCTGCTATGATGCCGACGTGAAGGCGGCAACGATTAACAGTGACGGGAACGGCGACGAGGCACGGCCGAAGTGCGAACGGAGGCGGCGACGCACGGGTCCACGGCGACGGGGGCCTTCCGGTGGTGTTTGGCGCAAGGAAGATGGATGCCGGGCTTCCTTGAGTCCTTGCGGTGCCGAGGAGGAGACGGCGCTGTCCGGGGACGGCCGAGACGGCGGCTAGGGCGGCTGAAAAGATGGCCGGCGACGGATAGACATTGATCTCGAGGGGAGGTGGCTAGAGCACGGGAAAACTCGGGAAAAATGAGGAAACCGAGGAGGAGATCATGGGGGTTCTATTTATAGGCTTGGGAGGGAGAGGCCCGCACCGGGAAGAGAGGATTTGGCGCCGGATTTTTAGGGTTTATCCCGAGTTCGTCGGGATAAGAACGAGGGCGAAATTCGCGCGATTTAGCACGGGATTGAGGGGGATTTCTTGGGAAACGTAGAGGAGATCGAGAGGAATCCGTTCCCGCAACTAATTTTTGATTTGGGCAAAGGATTAGGCTGGATTTGGTGGAGGAAACAAAGCCACGCGGGCACTGTTCGGCACTGTAGCACGGATGGAGGTTGAAGACGCTAGTGAAGCAGGGAGGCGAAACAGACTTTTCGGTCCAAACATTCTTTAATTCTTATAAATACTTCCAATGCCCAAATAATTCCAAGAAAAATCCTGAAAATATATGAACACCCAAAGTATTTAATAAAAATATCTCCAGCTCATTTAATTATTAATTAATTTATTTAAATAATTATTTAAGTGTTCTTTGTTTTATTAAAATTATTTCTCGAGCTCCAAAATTTCACGAAAAATTTCAGAGAGTATTTTAGGGCATAGAGAATATTTCAAAAATATTTCCAGCCATGATTTTTAAAGGAAAATTTAATTTCCTTAATAGTTTCACTCTATTTACTTTGTTTTTCATTTTATTTATTTTCTAGGAAATGATTTTTTAAATGATTTTTATTCCCGAACGAAAATCGGGCTGTGACAAAGATGAACAACACTCAAATTGCAAATAGGGATTTTAGATCTGAATCACTCGAAAAAGGTGGGATTCCGAAACAAATAGAACGAATGATCTAGCTGACACACACGTCTATCAGGAAGTAGCAATAGCTAAACTTACGTAATCAAAACCCAAATTGTTCTATGATGGCTATGAGGTATTTATACAAATGGGAGGACGTGCTGAGGTCGTTCTCCAACCCTAAAACGCGTTCGTAATTGACTCAACTGGATACAAGGCCCATCGCCCAATTTGGGACGACGCAACACCTTGGACAGAAAAAGTTAGCTGCACTAATTTGACAATTATGGATAATTCAAATCGGAGTCCGAATGAAGCCGTGGCAACCGTCACAAGTTGGCGCTATCCTGGAGTCCGAATCTACCCCACACGAATCCTTCTCCATTTTGATCCTCTCCATCGTTTCTAAGCAAAACAAGAGTGCACACATCTCCATTGTCTAAATATGATGAACATGAGCTTAAAAACGAACTTACTTGATGATTGAGTTGACGAGCACGCGCGCAGTAATAGGACCAAGTGGAGTTGGGGTAGGAGTGGATGTATTGGTGGTGTTGATGTCCTCATCATTCTTCCCTTCTTGCATTTGAGTAGTCCTCGACTCAAACTCATTTTCTTTGTCCAAATATGGCTTCAAATATGCAATGTTAAATATGGGATTAACCCCAAAGTTTGCAGGAAAATCAAGCGTATATGCATTGTCATTAATTTTCTGTAAAACTTTGAAAGGTCCATCAGCTCTAGGCATCAACTTAGACTTTCTCAATGTAGGAAATCTGTCTTTTCTCAAATACAACCAAACTAAATCTCCAGGTTCAAAAATCAATTGCATTCTTCCTTTATAACCAACAAGCTTATACTAAGCATTCATGCACTCTATGTTTTTTAGTGGTTTCATATAGTTTTAACATCAACTTGACACGTTCCGTAGCATCAAAATTCAATCTTTTAGAAGATGGTAAAGACATTAAATCAATAGGAGCACGAGGCAAAAATCCATAAACAATCTCAAATGGACACATATTGGTAGTAGAATGCAATGAACGATTATTAGCAAACTCAATTTGAGACAAACACTCCTCCCACATCCGAATGTTTTTCTTCAAACTACCCTAAGCATAGTAGACAGAGTTGTATTCACTATCTTAGTTTGACCATCAGTTTGTGGATGACAGATAGTAGAAAATAAAAGCTTAGTCCCCAGTTTAACCCACAAAGTTCTCCAAAAATGACTAAAAAATTTAACATCACGATGAAAAACAATTATATTTGACACACCATGCAAACGAACAATTTAACGAAAGAACAAATCAACAATATGTGTAGAATCATCAGTTTTCTGACAAGGTATAAAATGTGCCATCTTAGAGAATCTATCCACAACCACAAAAACACTATCACATCCCTTTCGAGTACGAGGCAAGCCTAACATAAAATCCATTGAAATATCTTCCCAAGGCGCACTAGGAACGGGTAAAGGAGTATACAAACCATGTGGATTGAGTCGCGACTTAGCTTTTTGACATGTAGTACAGCGAGCAACAAATCTCTCCATGTCTTTCCTCATCTTTGGCAGAAAAATGACCAGTAAGAATGTTCTCTGTCTTATTTGACCCAAAATGTCCCATCAAGCCACCTCCATGCGCTTTCTGCAACAATAACAAATGAACGGAGCTAGCTGGAATGCTTAACTTGTTAGCCCTAAACACAAACCCATCATTAATAATGAATTGCGCTTTCTGTGATGAGGATTGTTTCTCTTCATCATTGCTCTAATACCACCTGATATGCACTAGGGTGTCCCGATCTTTCGGTGAGGATGATAACCTCGATTTGATGAAGCGACGTTCATGGCCCGACTACAATACTCCATGGAGGAATTGCGTCTTAGCGACCGATACACCGACTCCACTGGTTGACGCAATCTTGCAAAAGCCGATCAACCGAACCACTATGGTTATTCTGCAATCAATCGAAGAACTCGCAAGAACAAGATGAACAACACTCAAATTGCAAATATGGATTCATATCTGAATCACTCGAAAAAGGTGGGGTTCCGAAAAAAATAGAACGAATGGTCTAGCCGACACACGCGTCTATCAAGAAGTAGCAATAGCGAAACTTACGTAATCAAAACCCAAATTGTTCTATGACAGCTACGAGGTATTTATACAGATGGGAGGACATGCTGAGGTCGTTCTCCAACACTAAGACGCGTTCGTAATGGACTCAACTGGATACAAGGCCCATAGGCCCAATTTGGCAGCGCAGCATCGTGTGGACAAAAAAAGTTAGCTGCACTAATTTGACAATTGTAGATGATTCTGGATAGATATGATAGTGAGGCTGGATCCGTTGGAAAGTAGGCTTTATAAGCTTTTCATGAAGTACTTGAACGTCCAAATCGAAGTCCGAATGAAGCCATGGAAACTGTCACAATTGTGGACGCTGTCCTGCAGTCTGAATCTACCCCATGCGAATCCTTTTCCGTTTTAATCCTCTCCATCGTTCCTAAGAAAAAGAAGAGTGCACACATCTCAAATATCTAAATATGATGAACATGAGCTTAAAAAACGAGCTTACTTGATGGTTGAGTTGACGGGCATGCGCACGAGTAATAGGACCAAGTAGAGTTGGGGTAGGAGTGGATGTATTGATAGTGTTGATGCCCTCATCATGGCGGCTTAAGTGCCCACACGGAAAGATTATCTTTTCATGCGGGCGGCTTAAGTAGACCGCACGAGAAAACTATCTTTCCGTGCGGGCTCTTAAGCCACACGCACGCGATAATCTATAAACCTTACATCTCTAAATTGGACTACAAAAATTATAATAATATCTAAATTTGGTCAGAAAATTCTATAAATTGACATGACAACTTAATTTTGGTCCATAACATTGTATAATCAACATGACAACTCGTATATAATTAACATATTCCTTTTGAAGCTCGAGTTTACGTTGCAATCCTAGACATTGCACCTCTCTATGTGCTCCTCTAGATATTGTTCCTCTTTTGCCCCTTTCTTTTTTCCTTTTTTACTGTTGTTCTTGTTTTTTTGGAAAAAATACTTTTCTTTTTACTTTTTTTATATTTTTCTTAAATTAGGAGCACACGAGAGGCAACCATAGAAAATTTGAGCATAAACAAGTGAAAGACGTGGCTGTGGAAAATTCGAAGATCCGCTCAAAATTGAGAAAAAGCTTCCGGGTTCGAAAAGGCAATCTTCTAAGCCATTTTTGGGAAAAATAAAATCGCCAAACATGACGAAGCTGCGAACGAACACATCTGAAATTTTTTCTGATCGATTTTCATATATGGAACGTCTCAATTGGAGTTCGTATGCGAAAGTTATGGCCGTTTTAAAAATCGACTCAGAATTAGAGGACAAAACAGAAACAATTCGCACGAAAACTTGTTACACGCGCATAAACTGCACATTATATGTGCGGTGGAGCCACTCTGTTATAGTTTCATCTAAATGAACTCTAAGTTTCAAGTTTATATACCTTATAAGAAGTTATAAACTTGTATGCATTTCAAATTTATACACAACCTTAGCATTAACTCAGTATCACAACATATGAAGTTATATTGCCACTTGTGTTGTGAAAAAAATATTTTTTTCTATTTTTTAAGTAATAACATAATGGATCCTTGTGAATGAACTCTAAATTTTTTACTTGGAGTAGACTGCGTATATGTTGCTTGAGAGGAGTTTCCGATTTTTTAAGTCATCTACTATTTTTTAACAATTAAATGAATTTTTGTGTGTTTTCAAAATTAATTCCAAATTAAACTGTGAGTACCCCAAATAAGGTTAAAAAAGAAATAAAAAATATATATGTGCTCCTATATTTGATTCTATCATATATCCAAGAATTAGATGGAGAATTCAGTAGGTTTATAGATAATTAAAACTTTACATCTCTAAATTGATTTACAAAAATATATGGGCATCATCGCGTGCGGCCCACTTAAGTGACCGCACGGGAAAATGGATTATCCTGTGTGGTCGCTTAATTGGACCGCACGAGATATTATCGTGTGCGGTCGCTTATGTGGACTGCACGGGATAATGCACATTATCGCTTATTTATCGATAATATCCCGTACGGTCCACTTATTTATTTTTAATTATTTATACCCTCACTTTCATAGGAGAATATATCTGGAGCCTTTTCGTATATACCACACACACCAACTAACAAATTTCATTAAAAAATCTTATACATGTATTTTCAATGGCATTACACTTGTGTGTAATGTCTTAACCTCACATTTATTATATTTTTGCCGTAACAAAAATATAAAATTTTTGACGAAGGGTATAATCGGACAGAATTTTACCTGAAGATGGAACTTTACCCAAATATGATATTATAAAAATACATTACAATTTTTTAGAAACTTTGGTAAGGTTTGTTAGTTGATGTGTACAGTATATACACGAGAAGGCTTGTGTGCGTAGGACTCGAACACTATAATAATTACTTAAAATGCACTTGTTTTTAAGTACAGATAGGAATGGTCAAAAATAAAAAAAATAAATTTATTATGAGCAACGCATGAGAGTCCCGGTATAAAAGCCAAGGATGCAGCCACCCTTCTCCACCTGCGCCACCTCCTCGCACGCCCCCGTCCTCGGGTCGTGCAGCCGCACCGCCCCTCGCTCCCTCTCGCCCACAGCACGATCCTCTCATCCCCAAAGATCACCAGCGGCTGCGCCACGTTCTCCTTGTATTGCGCCACCACCTCCACCTCCACCTCTACCTCCGCCGCTGCCGCTATCCTTCGCCCGTCGCCGCGGCGTGGCTGCTGCTTCGTCCCCATCAGCTTCGATGGGTAGCTCACCTCCCACCCGCGGAGGACGTTCTTGATCGGGAGCGAGTGCAGCTTTGTCCATGTCGTGGTTGTGCTCGGCGTCAGCGCCCAAAGGTTGATGGTCTTGGCGGGGTAGTCGTGGTGGACGTTGACGAGGTGGCCGTCGAGCACCACGAGGCTGAGGTGTGGGCGTTGTCCGCGGTGGCGCTGGTCAGCGAGGAGAGGGCCCTCCAACAGTGTCAGCCTCCATTTCTCCGTCGTGAGGTCGAACGCCGCGATGGTGTTGCACTCGATGCGGTGGCAGCCCGGGGTGACGGGGGGCGTGGCGGTGGTGGCGGGGGAGAGGAAGTAGACCACGCCGTTGACGGTCGCGCTGCCACGGCTGATTTCGAGCTCCACCCGCACGGTGGGCTCGCGTTTTCGGCCGCTGCCGCCGGCATCGCCGCCGGTGATGGTGAGGACCTCACTTGACTGGGAGCCGTCGCCCCGCCTGGCGGTGTAGACGTGGAGCACCTTGTGCTCGTCGGTGGCGGGCACCTTCCCCAGCGTGTACCCAGAGGAGACGTTACCCTCACTACGGGAGAAATCCACAACTGTCCCGGTTCGTAACCCTCAGTAGTCCCGGTTGTCAAACCGGGACTACGAATCCGGGACTAGAGATGGGCGATCTCTAGTCCCGTTAAATAACCGGGACTAGAGATGCATCTTTAGTCCCGTTGAAGCCACCAACCGGGACTAAAGATGGCGGAGCCACGTGGCCGGCTCCGCTGTCTTTAGTCCCGGTTGGTGGCTTCAACCGGACTAAAGATTTTTTTAATTTTTTAATTTGCCCTTTCTCCAACCCAGCCCTCGGAATCTTTTGTTTTTTTCTTGTGAAAATCCTAAAATCATCACAGATACTGAAATCAAATATCACAGATTCACAAATAGCAATGAACAATACATATCCTAAATATTTTTTTTATTTTTTCTCCACATATCAAATACATCTTCAAAATAAAAAAATGACAGATCAAATACTATCACAAATTTGTTCACACATATATACAATAAAATCCACTATATACAATAAAATAAAACAACATCAATTTTTCGCTCGGCTCCTGCTCACCGTTGGCTCCGGCTCCCGCTTGCCGCTAGTGAGAAGATGGCGTCCCGCTGTCGCCACCTCCTCCCTCGCCGCCATTTCCTCCCTCCCCTCCCCTTGCTTACCGAGGGAGAGGGAGAGAGAGAGGAGAGGGAGAGGGAGAGGGAGAGAGGGAGAGGGAGAGGGAGAGAGCTAGGAAGAGGGAGAGAGATCTGAAAAATGTGCTAAGTGTTGCATCGGTGGAGAAGACGATGCGAGCCAGGGATATATATAGCCAATTCATCTTTAGTCCCGTTGGTGTCACCAACCGGACTAAAGATAATTTTCCGCTATTTCAATTCATCTTTAGTCCCGGTTGGTGGCACCAACCGGGACTAAAGATAATTTCCGCTATTTCTAATTCATCTTTAGTCCCGGTTTGTGCCACCAACCGGGACTAAAGATATTTTTCCGTAATTTTCTAAATTTATTTGGTCCCAGCTAGGGTTAACAATTAAATAATCCATTAAATAGGGCCAAATTAAATTCATTAAATATAGTTTTACAACAATAATATTAAAATTTAATCAAATATAAATAATCCTAGACATTAATATGCTCCTCTAGATATTGTTCCTCTTTTGCCCCTATCTTTTTTATTTTCATCTGCTGTTGAGCAAGAGAGAAAAAATTTCACTTTTTATTTTTATTTTTTAATATTTTTTATGGACTTAGGAGCACACGAGAGGTAACCACATAAAATTTGAGCGTAAACAAGTAAAAACGTGGCCTGTAGAAAATTCGAAAGACACGCTTAAAATCGGAAAAAAGCTTCCGGGCTCGAAAAGGCAATCTTCTGAGGCTTTTTTGGGGAAAATAAAATTGTCGAACGCAGCGAAGCGGTGAACGAACGCATCCAAATTTTTTTTCTGATCGATTTTCATATATGGAACGTCTCGATCGGAGTCCGTATGCGAAAGTTATGGTCGTTTTAAAAACCGACTACGAGTTAGAGGACGAAACGGGAACAATACGCGTAAAACTTGTTAAACGCGCATAAACTAGACGTGACGGCCACGGTTTAAATGTTCTTATCAATATTGTACATCCCTCCAATTCGTATATTATCACCAAAATAATTTTACAAAAAATTTTGTATATTGAGAATCATTAGTTAATAACAATATAATGATATGTAATAACAAAATTAAAGCTTCCTTCTATCTTCAATCACCCACCTCCACTTAAATTAATTTTTGGCCATTTGAATCATGTAGCAAAATTTATATATTTTTATTAGTTTCAGTTAAATAATAAGCACATTCACTTTTGTCTCGGTTGGTGTTACCAACCGGACAAAATAGCATCTCTAGTCCGGTTGGTGTTACCAACCGGACTAAAGATGGTGTCAGAGGCGCCGGTCACGTGAGCGCCGGACATCTTTAGTCCCGTTGGTAGCACCAACCGGGACTAAAGATAGCATCTCTAGTCCCAGTTGGTGTTATCAACTGAGACTAAAGGTGTCCGGCGCTCTAACAGGCTCTGACAATATTTGAACCGGAACTACAGGTGATCTTTAGTCCCGGTTCATGACACAAACATGGACTAATGTTTGTAGACTTTTTAAACCGGGACTAGAGATGATCTTTAGTCCCGGGTGCAACTCAAACCGGGACTACTGTGGTTTTTGTCACTTCAACCAATGATGGTTTCTCTAGTAGTGCCTCCACCACCGTGCAGCACATCGAGAGGTCGTTCGTGTCACCGGTGGCCACGTCGACGAGGCGGAGCAGCCTGTCACTGGGGCTGACGATGCAGAGCATGTCGCCGGTGGCGCAGATGTCGAGGCCATGCCTGCTCAGCCCGTCCATCCGCCTGACGACCTCGCCGAAGGACGCGTCCATGAGGGTGATGTCGGTGAGGTCCTCGGCGAAGTGGTACACCGCGCCAACGACCAACGCGTCCCCACCACTGCTAGGGATGGCAATGGGGTGGGTTCGGTTCGGGTAGAGTCTCTGGGCACCCAAAACCGAAACCCGAACCTAAAACCCAAAAGTGAAACCAAAACCAATTCGAGTGAAAATCCATCACCAAAACCGAAACCCACGGATACCTGAAACTTGATGGATTAACCAAAACCCGAGGGGGCAGTGACATGCGTCGTGCGCGCGTGGCGGGATGATGCGGCGACGCGCGGGGGGAGGCGGGGTGAGGGCGGCGCGCGAGAGGAGGCGGGGTGAGGGCGGCGCGGACGCGCGGCGCGTGCGCAGCACGCGGTTATTTTGCGTGGCGGCGGCGATGATGCGGCGACGCGCGAGGGGCGGGGTGAGGGCGGCGCGCGGGGGGGGGTGAGGGGGGCGCGGGAGGAGGCGGGGTGAGGGCGGTGCGGACTCGCGGGCGCGCGCGCGGTCCTTTGCAGCGGCGGCGACGCTAGGAGAGGAAGCACGCGGCGTGGTGCTAGGGCTCGGCTCGCGTGTGGGTTGGGGCACCGCGGGGACTTAGGTCCAGTTGGAGACAGACCGGGTGGGTGGTGGGGTGTATATTTCGGGTCGGGTTTGAGTTATATCCGTGGGTTAAAACTAAGAACCAAACCAAACCCAAAATATTTCGTATCCGAAACCGCAAACCCATGGGTGAAAAACAGGCGCCAAAACCGAAACCCAAAAACCCAAAATCCACGGATACCCGAACCGAACCCGCCCCGTTGTCATCCCTAACCGCCGCCACCATTGTGGCGGGAGCGTGACGCATTCTTGGCGATGCAGCGCTCGTTATCGGACAGCAGAGCTTGCCACACGCCGTGCAACCTCCACAACGCCTCCTTGTCAAGTTGGGCCTTCTCCGTCCTGCGTTTTTTCGACGGCGACGGCGGTGCCATTGATGTTGCCTCGGCGAGCTGGTCGAGTCGGCTTGTGAATCTACTTCCGAAGGTGCATGTACGTAGTACGAGTTATCGAAGGCGCCGGTGGCACGTGTTCACTTTATATGGCGCGATGCTTAACTAATTCGAATACGAAGTCCGAACACAAATTAGAGGACAAAACGAAAACAATACGTAAAAACTTGTTACGTGCACACAAACTGTATTATATGTGCAGTGGAGCCACTCTGTTATAGTTTCATCTAAATGAACTCTAAGTTTTAAGTTTATATACCTTATAAGAAGTTGTAAACTTATATACACCTCAAATTTGTACATAACCTTAACATTAAGTCAATATCACAATATATGTAGTTATATTGCCGCTTGTGTTGTGGAAAAAATATTTTTTTCTATTTTTTAAGTAATAGCGTAATGGACCCTTGTGAATGAACTCTAATTTTTTTACATGGAGTAGACTGCGTATATGTTGCTTTAGAGGAGTTTCTAATTTTTTTTGAAGTCATCTACTATTTTTTAACAATTAAATGAATTTTTGTGTGTTTTTCGAAATTAATTCCAAATTGAATTGCGAGTACCCCAACTAAGGTTAAAAAAGAAACAATATATATATGTGCTCCTATATTTGATTCTATCCAAATTAGATGAAGAATTCAATAAGTTTATAGATAATTGAAACCTTACATCTCTAAATTGGTTAAAAAAAATATATGGGCATCATCGCGTGCGGCCCACTTATGTGACCGCACGGGAAAATGGATTATCGCGTGCGGTCGCTTAAGTGAACCGCATGAGAAAATAGATTATCACATGCGGTCGCTTAAGTGGGCCGCACAGGATATTATCGTGTGTGGTTGCTTAAGTGGACCGCATGGGATAATGCAACCGGCCCCTGGGGACCGGTTTTTGCAGGCACGGCCACTTATGGCCTGCCTGGAACCTACCGGGAGTTCATAAAAAACAGTTTCTATAGTAGTGTTACTCTATAATTTTTTACGTAGCCTTTGAAGGCCCGTTGATGTCGTCTAGAGGGAGGGTGAATAGGCAATCCTGAATTTTTTTTCAAAAATGCAGCGATTAAAACACACAGGCACCGGAACTTCCGGTACTTAAACCTAGAAACTTTCGGTCAGCACAAGTTGTTCGGAACTTTTGATGTTATAGTCCGGAACTTCCGGTGTTTTGTGACTTAACAGGATTGAACTCAAATTGATGAGGATATCAACACTACCGATACATCCACGCCTCCACACGTACAACTTCATGGTCCAATAACCTGCGCTCGTGCACGTCAACTCAACCATCAAGTGAGTTCATTCTTATGTTTATGTTCCTCTTCTTCATACCCTGGAGGCGCGTGCACTTTTGTTTTACTCAGGAACGATGGAGAGGATTCAACAGGAAAAGGATTCGCGCAGGGTGGATTCGGACTGCAGCACAATGCCAAGTTCTAACGGCCGCCACGACTTCATGCGAACTCCGATTTGGGCATGCAAGTACTTGATGGAAAGGTTATCAAGTCTACTTTCAAATGGATCCGACCCCATGTCAATATCTGTCCTGGAGCGGCCGCAATTGTCCTTTTTCTACTGGGTGTTTTCTGTCCTTGGTGCTGCGTCACATCTTTTGGCCCAATGGGCGTGTATCAAGTTGGGCCCGTTAGGGGCGCGTCATAGGGTTTAGCACGACCCCAGCCCCCCTGTGGTCATCTTCCCCTCTTCTTAAACCTTCAGTCGCCACCAAGAACGGTGGGGTTTGGTGATTAGAGTTAGCGTCTTGCTACTTGCTACTTGGTGATTAGAGTCGGCTAGACCGCCCGTCTGTTTGTCTTTGGAACCGCGCCATATTGTTCAATTCAGAGTGAATCTTTCATCTTTATATCTAGCACCTTTAGTGCTTGTTTGACTTGTTCTTTGATTGCTTGCAGGATGAGTGCCCTAGTGGCTGGGTTGTTGCGCACCGCAAGTTCGCGTCGACCACCGGAGACGGTGTATCGGTTGCTAAGGCGCATCGTCCTTGGACGGTTGTAGTCGGGCCGTGAACGTCACCTCCGTTCTCCAATCGAGTTATCCTCCACCTCTCATCGAATGATCGGGACAAAACCCTAGCGGATCCACATCACAAATTTAAGTAATTTCAACACAAGTTTATTGCTAGCAACATGAAGATACACACAGACAATAGAGACAAACAGCAGGAGGTAAAGGGATAGCACACGAGACACAAGGATTTTTATCCGAAGTTCGGATTCAAAGAATCCTACAATCCGTTGAGGAACTCCGTAGAGTTGGGTCTCAATTAACACCTTGCCTCACCAAGCAAATCACTGGGAAGAAGTCTACGACCTTCAATTCCAATGTTTCTAGGTTCTTACCTAGAGATCAAATTGACCACAAAGATCCAAATTTGATCGTCTAGAATGAACCACAAACGTGAATTGCTCTACCTAGACAACCTCCGAAAGATTAGCTTGGTTTGTCACTATCCATACCTCGTTTTCTTGCGGAGGAGAGGTGATCCGTCACAAACTTTCCTTGGCCAATCCACAATTCTCCGGAAGCTCGCGGGACACACCTAACCGTCTAGGAGATTGCTCTCAAAGAGTAATAGGCACCACTGCAAATCCCTGCAAGAATCACCAAGCGCTCAAGTCACCTAGCTCTCTCACTCTCACAATCACTCCAAACACTCAATCTTCTCACAAATTTGGTTATGTGGCTCAAGAATTGAGTTGAAATGAGCTAGAACACCATGGGAGGAGCTACGGGATTGAAAAACAAAAGTGGGATGGCCAAAAGTGAGCTGGGAACAAGGTGGGATATATATAGGTACACGCTTGCGTCACCTAGCTATTACTCACAAACTCAGCTAGAATAGTGTCCGAAAGTTTCGGTCTAGGACTATCGGAAGTTCCGGCCAACACTTGGTACAAAGGTTTTGGCTGCGTGGCGATGAAGACGGAAGTTCCGGCTTGGAACCCCAAAACTTCTAATGGGCTTTCTCTGCCGTGGGAAGGAGTAATTTTCAAAAATAACTCCAAAAAATCTCACTCAAGAATATTTTGACTAAGAGCATTTAGATCATCTCATGGCATGAGTTTCACCCCTCTTAATATTATGGTTTTTCCTAAAACTCAATATTCAAGAAAAATACTATTATAAACCATCGTTGAATCCTTTCTCCTTTTTGCAATTGATGTTTGAGGGTTCTCCTTTCTCAAAACCTGCACAATTAAGCATCTAGGGACTAATTTTCATGCATACATCTCAATTAAACACATTAGTCCCTTAACCAAATTGTTATTAACCATCAAAACCCACTTAGGGGGCTAGATGCACTTTCAATCGCCCCCTTTTTGGTGGTTGATGACAACTTGGTTAGAGCTTACAAAAGATTGGAGTAAATGAAGTTTTGAGTAAGAAGGGTTAGATAGGACTCCCCCTAAATATATGCATAGTGTGAAATAAGAGTGAATTTAATATGCATTTTTGGTAGAGGAGTTTATAGAATTTCTAGCCAACTCATCGTACTCAGTGGGGTGCAACAAAGGTGAAATGAAATAATTTTAAGAGCATATGACATGGCAAGCTGTTAACGCCAGAATTTGGTAAGCCCTAGGGTCCCCATCGGCTCAAGGTCTAAATCGGCTCAAAGCTAGAATCGGATTAGAGTCCTACATCAGCCGATGGAGGTTTTCTATTATCAACACCTCCAACAGTCAAATTCTCGTTAGATTCGGTATGGACAGATCTTATCCAGAAGAAACCGAGTTCGAGGAGGATGCGGCTTGTATCTATTGATTAGGCAGAGATTGTTAGCTTTCTATTTTATCTTTAGAAAAGTGTATTAGTGTCCAATAAGGACTCAGTTTGTTTCCTTTTATCTTTAGGAAAGTTTGGATTTGTAATCTGTTAGGATCTCTGTTAGCCTACGGGTATAAATATGTAAGCCCGAGGTTCATGCAATCTATCAATCTCTCAATCAATACACTTCAGCGCATCGTCACCTTTTTTCAACTGTTCTATTCTATCATCCGGTGGAACTTGGCACCTGACGTGGGGCTGCATCGGCTTCGATCTCCGGCGAAGGGGTAAGTCCAAGGTCCCGCTGGCTCAAGCAATCGTATTGGCTACGTCGACGTCGTCCAAAGCTGCATCAGTACATTCGACCCCTTGGATTGCTTCGATTTGGTTAATATCTTTGCCTGATTATTTATCATATGCCTCTGTTGAATCTAGTCTTATTATCTCAATTTTGCTCTATCGACTGTTTCTCGCTTTAGGGTTTCTGCTGATACCGGTTAAATTGTTATATTAGATTAGATTAGCTTAAGCATCCATCACCCTGAAAATCAGTCAAGGGCTTGATTGTCTAGATATTGTGTTTCTTTTCATACTTAGTGCTGCATCAGTTCAGTTTGACCTACCAAGTCGTGATTAGAACCGTGATCTCTAGCCCGCCCGTTGGCTGCCAATAAGGGTTTTATCGGGGTTTCAGTCGATGAGTTATCTGGACATGACATCGGCTATGCTATGAATATGTATAATCTTTGTCTTAAGGTACGTTTAGACATAAGTAATTTATACTGTCTCGGTATGCTACCGATCTATCCCAGTCACTTGGTCTAAACATATTTTGAGACCTAGATTATATGCTATTGATATCTACAGCCGATCTCATGGACGTTGCATCGGCTTGTAAGGGATTGCATATGAGTTGGTTTTTAGCCGATGACAACAGAGTGTTCATTATTCTCCAGATGATGTGTGCTTAATATTCAGATCAATATCTATGTTATCATATGATTGGTTTATGCTATTATATCATCGTGTTTTCGTCAGTCGATCACCTTTATATAGATGTTTGCTCAGCACACTGCCGATGGATTAAAACCCTAGCAGCATCAGCTGACATCGGCATCGGTTGGAATCGCACTATCAGCTTTATATTTCGCTGCTTTGTATATCTTGTCAGTGGTAGGATCAAATTGACTGGCATACCCGTGCTTCAATGATTTTAGGACTTGCACTGGAGCTAAGCAGATCTCCCAGGCCAGCGTGTGGTTTGACGTCAACACATCTTTCGGCACGATAGCGGCGGTACAGATTTAGCGTCAACACAAGCACACAAAGAAATTTCAAAACAACAATTCATCATTCACAAAGGCACAAGCGATCATGCAAATAAGCCTAATTAATATCATAAGGTCTAGCAATCGTTACATCCTAGCACACATAGAGTTCACATGTCCAAACGGGAGCGAATAGATAAAAGTCCTAGGAGATATCTGCATGGCCGGAAGTTTTGGTGGAAAGGTCCGGAACTTCCGGTCGGCTGACAGGAACAAGCCAACAAGGAAGCACAAAAGCCAGAATTGACCCTCTCTTTCTCAATTTTCTTCCCCTTTGGCATCAAGACACCAAAAAGGGATAAGAGAGAAGGGAAGTCACTCGGAGTCATCGGAGTTGGCAACGATCGCGGTGTCTCCACTCTAAATGTCATCGTCGCCACCACCGGGAGAAGGAGAGGCCTCGGCAACGTCGGTGGTGCTACCGGAGTCAGCAGCTGGCGAATCCACAGTAGTAGAGTCGTCCTCCTCCTTGTCCCCCTCTGAGTGCGAAGACACTTCAGCGAAGGCGTGAGGGGCAGAGGCATAAGTTCCCTCACCGGCAGCAACATCGCGAGCGTTCTCGTAGGCTGCGAAGGGTCCTTATAGACCTCATCCTCGGAGTCATCGGAGACTATGTGACTAGCCTCCCTCAGAAGCATCTTCTGACGCCGCTCAATCTTCTTGACCTTGGAGGCGGTCTTGGCGCAGAGATAGAAGATCGAGCGCAACACCTTCTTGATGGGTGAGCTGGAGCTCGAGCCCGAAGGGCGTGAAGGAATTGAGGAAGGACCGGCACCTGATGTCGAGCCAGAAGGACGGGAAGGAGGAATCCTGGGTGCAGTCGGCACATGAGGGCGAAATGGCTTGTGAGTGGAGTCACAGGTGTAGAAGAAGCCGGTCACATTATTGATCATCTTCATGATGTATGGAGCATACACACACACACCCGCTTGGGATCACAGGCGGTGTTGTATATCTCGAACCAGATGAGCTTGAAGACGCTGAAGGGCGGTTGATTGTACCACATGCGACTCAGGAGATGCACATGACGGGCAGGAAGTGCCATTGCATCCCCGGCCTTTGGTAGCAGGGTCCACCTGAAGATGGTGTCAAACACAGAAACTTGACACAGGGAACCAAAAATAGGAGAGGAAAGGAAACTGGAAAAACAAGACCTGAAGATGGAGTAGAGAAGCTTGTACTGAGGTAGAAGCCCCTTTGTGGTCCCGACACAGTCACGAGGAGCATCTGGTGCATAGAGGAACCTGGTGCGCACCATGGGGATGGAATCCTCAGTGTGGATGTTGGGGCGGTTCAGATCAACTTGATCCAACCCCAAAATCTCCGCGAACTGAGGCAGAGACACTTTGTAGGGGCGTCCCTCTATCCTCCACTTCAAGAAGGGAACCCCGTTCTTGGTGGAGCCGAAGAACACAATGGCATAGAACTGCCCTATAACCTCAGTGTTCCAGGAGTAGTCGAGGCAGAGGACATCCTTGAGGTTCTTGGCTTCTCATACTTGCAGCAAGTCATTGAAGTATGCATTGTTCTTCGACTGAAGGTAGCCTCAGTCTAGCCACTTCATCTCCACAACCCGATTGGTCCGGGAGAGAAAGACGGAGTTGTACCAGTCGAGCTGAAAAAAGGTCCTGAACCGGGGATCCAGGAACTCTTGAGGAACAGTTTCAGGATCCACCAGACGATCGCGACCACACCGAGCTATCTGCTTGAGATAGTTAATCCTCTGGCGCCTAGTGTGATGATTGGGATCAACATCATAACCCTCAGATGGGTACAAAGGGATGGGATTTCCCCAGGAACCTAGCTCGTCTGGCTAAGGATGGGTGGCAGTGGAACGCCGAGTAGGACGAGGTGGAGGATCAACAGCTTGAGAACCTCTTGCTGCTTTGGTTCCGGCATCTCGAATGGTCAAGGGCCGGTTTCGAGTAGAATGGGACGACCTAGGAGGAGACTCCGTAACATCCCGAAAATCGGAGAACCGAAATCGGAGCGTAAAAATCGAACTTTCAAAAACCTTGGTTTATTGCTATTTCTCGGGTTTGTTGTTTCTTATTCGCCGCTCGTTGCATAAATTTAGTCGTGATCAATTCCCTTTTTGGCATGTTTGGAGTTTTCGGAGTTGACAAAATGTCGGTGCGAAAGTCGCACTGGGGTTTTAAAAGAATCAGGGAAAAGTGCGGATTTGTGAAAACGCATTTCGAGTAATATAAAATAAAAATTTTGGTTGGGAGAAGATAAATTAAAATACAAAATAAATAGTAAAATTTTCGGGAGGCGTACGAGATGTGGGAATTTGATTTTGTTAAAAATGAGTGAATTATGAAAATTTGGAAAAAGAATTTAAATAAGTATGAAAAATAATTGTGGAAAATAAAAGTCAAGAAAAAGTTTAAAATATAGAGTTAAAAATTATTTTTACAATATTAGGATTTATTTTGGAATTTTTAGAAGGAAAGAAAATGGAAAATGGGAAAAGAAAATAGAAAATCGGGAAATTAACAGATCGCACTGTTCATTGGTCACAAGATGCTCGACGCCGTACCGGCCGCGCGCGCGCGCGCGCCGCGCCGGCCGTAGCGCCCGCGCGCCGCGCGCGCCACGCGCCGCGCAAGCGCGCGCGCCCGCGCCCGGCGCGCCACGCGCCGCCCGCCGCGCGCGCCGCGCGCGACCCCGCCGCGCCGCGCCCCAGCGCCGCGCGCTGCACCGGCCCCTTGCCCCGCGCCCGCTCGTCGCGCCACGCGCCCGCCGCGCGCGCGACCCGCACGCGATTCGCGCCGCGCGCGCCGCGTCCGCCGGACCCCCGCCGCACCCGTGCGTTCGCCCACGCGTTCGATGCCGTACGCGGCCCCGTTGCGCGCCGCGCCCTCGCGCCGCGCGCCGCCAACCCGCGCCGGCCCGGCCTTCGCGCCGCCGCGTGGAGACCGCCGTACGCGCGCCGCGCCGCCCCTCCTCCCATTTCCGTCCCCGGCCGCGCCTATAAATGGGCCGAGGCTCCCCCGCCCTCTCCCGCACCGCTGCCGCCTCCTCTTCCATCTCCCGAGCACCAACGCCGCTCTAATCACCGAGCACCACCGTCGCCGCGAGAACCGGAGCCACGCCGCGCGCGCCGTGCGCCGAAGCCGCCCGAGCCTCGCCGTACCTCCCCGAGAGCCGCCGTCGCCGGTAAGCCCGCCGCCACCCCTTCTTCCCCCGTGCGCTCGCGCCGGTCGGCCTCTGTTTTCGCCTGGACCTCGGTCGAACATGTTGCGGCGAATGAACAGTCTGCAGATGAATAGAGAAAAGAAAAAAAAAGAAAAATTAGGAAAAATTAGGAAAAATTTTGGAAAATTTGGAAAAATATTTTGGGATGATTTGAGTAAAATTTTGGGGAAAAATAAATTATTTTCTCGCATGTTTTCTCGGTGCAAAGTTTGAAAAATCGGAATCGGACGTTTTCCGAAATTCTATTTCGCATCGTTTTTCAATCCGGATTCCGTTTAATTCTTTTCCGCCATCGAAATGAGTTTCGCTTTTGTGCTCAAACCCTCAAAGTTCGAGCACGAATTTTCTTCGCTGATATTTTTAAACATAAGCTCTAAATTTAATTGCGATCGACGACACTGAAAACCCTAGGACACCGCTCGATTCCAAAAAACCCGGATTTTTCCTCGCAACCCTTGTCCTAACTCGAGTAGAATTCTCGGCAAAACTTTTGAAGTGGTTTTCAAGGTTTTTGTGGTTCTTTTCGATCTCTCGGTGTTTAGTTGAATTCTTACTGAATTCAATTGATCTCTCGCACGTACGGGTAGCGTCGAAGAACCCGGCATCAACACCGCCGAAGATCCCACCCCTCAAGTGTGCGAGCAAGGCAAGTCTTCACACCCTTTGAACATATCGATCCTAATTGCGAAATGATGTTATTTTAAACTCTAAACCTGCATGCTTTACAGAGTTACCTATACTTGTTATGCCATGCCTTGCTATTGTTTACCTTTAGAATTACTCCTTGTAACTCGCGATGTGATACAAATAACCGAAGCATACGGTAAACGCTTAGCCCCGCTAAACTTAGACCATGCATACTCATGACTTTATGAAAAAGCTTTGTGCTTGGGCAACTACCTTAGGGGAGGTAGTTGAGCTTCGGCATGTGGAGACATGAGCGCCACATGGCCCCGATGAACTAAGTTTGATGAAAATTGAAAGTACTATACAAATGTTTTAGACTGGGGCGGCTGGATGATTTGGGTGGATTCCGGAAAAGGCAAGTGCCGACCCCGGTCAATTAAGGACCGAGCCATGAGATAGCCGGAAACGAGCCGCACAACCGTACTTCTCGAATGGGTATAGACCTAGTGACTAGATAGCCGAGCGGAGGCGTATCCTTGCATAGATGGTTCTCATGATGTGGTTATGGGATGAGGATGAGGCTGCGGCCTTTGTTATAAATGGTGGAATTAAACTACTGTTAATTAAACTTAAAGATTGGAAATGTCTTCCCTTACCCCGGGTGCGCCAGAACTCCTCTCACTGCTAGAAAAGGACGGCTAGAGTGCATGAGGGCATAAGTTCATGGAGCGGGTACTGCCAAAGTGAGGTTATCGAAAGGCTTTGCCGTGACCGTCTCATGTGTTGAGACGTAGGCTCATTTGTTGGGCTGTCGCGGAGTACGGGTAAAGTGTACATCCACTGCAGTGTGAATGAATCAATCTATTCGAATAGCCGTGCTCGCGGATATTGAGCATCGTGACAAGACTTTCGCTTGGCTAGATTTTAAACTTAAAACTGCTGGGATGGGTTTGCATGATGATTTTGTTTTGGTGGATCAACTTCTCGAGAATGCGAGAAGGGGTGGACTCCCGAAAATCATGACGAACCGGAGACGGGAAGCCATCCTTGGAATCACGATGGATGGTAGACAGAACCGTCGCCGGATTAATGAACCATGAAATTAAAACTTGATTTTGGCTAGTCGGTAGGCTTGTGAAAAGAATTGAAAAGCGGCTTTACGCAAAAATAACCCTAGCCGTGTTCTTTGAATATCCCTATCATATGCATCAATTTCGTGTTGACTTGCCGAGTACGGTTGGTACTCACCCTTGCTATACGCACAAACCTCCGGTGATGGAAATGAAGAGCCGAAGACCCCTACGCGTACTACGCGGAGGGCGAAGGAACCGACGGCGCATATTAGACCTTAGTCCCGGTCGTTGCTCGTGGCAATGGACAAGCCGCCGCCTCTTTCCGCCGCCTTACCTAAACTCGTTTTTATGTTGTATTCGGACCATAAGGTCCTGTGGGATGAACAATGCCTTCGGGCCTATTTATGTAATAATGGTATTGTAAGACTATTCGTGCATGTGCACTTGATTATCCAAGATCTGCATTCGTGGGTACCAACTACTTGATCCAGGAAATGGTACTATGAACACGAAAGGTTCCCGACTCAAAATCGGGGTCCACAGAGCTGGTATCGAGCCATGCGACCGTAGGCTAAGACCAAATGGCGCCCTACCCCTAACTAGATGGCTAAAGGGAAATATCCCTACAGTAGGATCAGTTTTAAAACTATTATTTCCGAAAATGCAAATATATCTTTTCTACATCTGTATTTCTTTTTACCAAATGATTATGATAGCTCCCTCTCGCTAACCCTAAGTTGCCCGTAAAGCGGATGTCAAACCACGACGGAACCGGGAAGTCACTATCCCGCGAGACGAGGGGTTCGTGGTACAACTCCGAGCCTCTACTATGGTGCTTGAGATACCGGAACCGCCCACTTATCACACCAAGAGACATGGCTCCGAGATGTATCCAGCCTGGGAGGCAGCCGTATCCATAGAAGCCCGCATGGGGAGTGAAACATCCTACTGCTTCCACACTCGCTACCACCGGGACCTAGCAGAAGCAGCTATTCAGGATGCAGCTCGCGAGGCCTTCCTTCGCCTTAATGCGGAACACCGTGCCGAACTCACAATGACAGAGTTCGTGCATCATCCTTACCGCGAAGAGGGCAACCCGGTCTGCACCGTGGAAGCTACCCCCTGCTGCTACAACCCGATGGTCACGCGTTTATCGCGTTGGGCGAGGCAGGACGACGCATTACGAGGAGGCCCCGCTCGAAATCAACGATCAGCAGTCACGCCTCAATGATCTGGTCGACAGCCACCAAGGCTGTGGAGACCAGATAAGCATGCTGCAGACACAGCTGCAGGCCAATGGTGCTCAGTATGAGCAACTCTCGGACCGCTATATGGCCCGAGGGGAGGCTCTGGTGGAGCTGGAAGAGCAGCTCGGAAAAGCAAGCAAGCAGATCAACCCGCTAGAGGAACACTGCGCACTCGTCCCGTCTACGCCGCAGTACTTCCACCGAGCCCGTACCATCACATCCCGCCCCCGTGCCCGACCACTATTACCACATGACTCCAGCAAGCTTTGATACTTTTCAAGCTATGATGGGGCAAGCTTTCATGTTGAGCACAGAGCCTGCACCCTACCTGGTCGACCCCACTGCTGCTACATCCATGGGACCCACCCGGAGCTCCGTACCAGTACCATCCGAGCCGGGATCCGGAGAGGGTAACCCCATCCAGATCGCACCGATACTGAGTCCGAGGCGAACCCATGGAGATCAAATGGGAGTCTAGCGACACCGACTCAATGGAGGAGGAAGTTCCCCTCGTCGCTTGACTCACACGGAGGCCCCTCACCCGCCGATGCTCGCAAGAGTACGCGGCCACCGAGTCGGAAGATTCGGCGTGACTCCAAGGCCACCACCTCCGAGCCGTGGGGACTTCGGTTTGCTTCGCGCGAGACCACCCACTTCCGGCGCCCGGCTCTTGCGGATGGTTGGATGACTAGGCGGAAGGACCTTCCGGCCGGCAAGACTTCCTATTTACCCTTAATTAGTTGATCTAGTTGAACGATATAATTATTATCGCCATCCGGCATGGAGGACTGTGTGTGTACAGTCCATGTACCCCTTTATGTAATATGATGAACCTAGGCATCGCCTTGAGACGTATTGATTCGTATGCTTATTATTTCACCCTGTCTGTTGATGGAAGATCATTCGAAGGAGCTTGAAGAAAAATTCCCGTGTACTATGACATAAACTAGTCCGATCTCTTGATTCATCTCTCTTCTTCGATGGCACATCGCCGAAGGGCCGAACCCACGAGAACCCGCCGAACCTAACCCCTCCACCCCGGCGGAGGTCATGGCTATGCGGACACAACTACTCCAAGCGATTGCCAATAATCAAGGAGGTCGAGGAGGATCGAGTCCGGGAGAATTCATGAGAGCTAAGCCGCCCACTTTTTCCACGGCCGAGGAACCTATGGACGCTGAAGATTGGCTAAGAGTGATAGAGAAGAAGCTAACCCTCGTCAGAGTCCGAGAAGCGGATAGAGTTGTCTTCGCTACTAACCAGTTGGAGGGTCCCGCGAGTGACTGGTGGGACACCTACAAGGAGACACGAGCTGAAGACGCCGGCGAGCCAACATGGGAGGAATTCACGGCTGCGTTCCGTGAGAATTTCGTGCCAGTGCGGTAATGAGGATGAAGAAGAACGAGTTCCGCGAGCTGCGTCAAGGGAACACCTCGGTACGAGTATCTCGAACAAGTTTACCCAGCTTGCCCGTTACGCCACCAGTGACCTGGCAGACGAAGAAGAAAAGATAGACAAATTCATTGAGGGACTAAATGACGAACTGAGGGGACCAATGATCGGGCAGGATCACACCAGTTTCCAAAGCCTCATCAACAAGGTCGTCCGACTTGAGCATGACCAAAAGGTGGTAGACAATAACCGCAAGAGGAGGCTCGCTATGGCTCGCCCATTTCAGGGAACGCCACAACGCCCCAAGGGAGCCACCCCGTCGGATGGAAGCCAAACGTCCCAAGAATCGGACGTCCTCTCGCTTCCGACCATGTCAACAGTCGGCTACACCACGCCTTCGTACACCCACACCAACCCTAGCCGCTCCGGGAAGAAGGAATGTGAGCTGTTTCAACTGCGGAGAATACGGGCATTACTCCAATAGCTGCCCAAAACCACGCAACACCCCTGTTCGCACTAGCGCCAATGCAACACCCGTCCGAGGAACCCCCACTCCTGCGGCGGGACGAGGTCCTGTTCAGACCCCGCTACCCAACGAGGCCGCCACCGGGTTTCGACGTGGCCAAGTGAATCATGTGAGGGCGAAGAAGCACGGAGGACCAGAGCGTATTGATGGGTATGTTCTCTATCAACTCTACACCGTTAAAGTTTTATTCGATTCGGAGCCTCGCATTCATTCATATCTTCCCAAGTAAGCAAACAACACCACCTACACCAAGTAGCACTTAAGAGGCCTATGTTGGTACACTCACACTGGGGAGACATAACCGTACCCCATGCCTGCATTAATGTGCCCATACGGATTAGAGACGTGGTGTTTCTCTCAAACCTTATGGTGTTATCGCCCCAAACCATAGATGTCATACTCGGAATGGATTGGTTGACCAAAAATAATGGAATCATAGACTGCATCGAAGGGAAGTCACGGTATCCACCCCGTGGGATCACCGATGAGCATAACTATGGATCAAAACCCAAAGCTATGCGAACAAGCTGCGGGAGTGTTCACCATGCTACCTCTAGGCGGAATGCCGTAGTACAAGAATACCCGGACGTGTTCCCGAGGAATTGCCGGAATGCCCCGGATCGCGACATAGAGTTTATCATCGATCTAATGCCCGGCACTGCCCCCATATCCAAGAGGCCTTATCGAATGCCCCCAATGAGTTGGAGGAGCTCAAGAAGCAAATAAAGGAACTACAAGAGAAGGGATTCGTTCGCCCGCTCTTCTCCCTGGGAGCTCCAGTACTCTTCGTCAAGAAGAAGGATGGGAGCATGAGAATGTGTGTGGACTACCGATCGCTGAACGAAGTCACTATCAAGAACAAGTACCCGCTGCCCCGAATCGATGACCTATTCGATCAACTTAAGGGTGCGCAGTGTTCTCCAAGATTGATCTACGGTCGGGATATCATCGGTTGAAGATTAGAGCCGGAGATATTCCTAAGACGGCATTCTCTACACGATACGGCTTATACGAGTTCACAGTGATGTCCTTTGGATTGACCAATGCCCCTGCGTACTTTATGAACCCGATGAACAAGGTATTCATGGAGTACCTGGACAAATTCGTAGTGGTGTTCATCGACGATATACTTATCTACTCCAAGAACGATGAGGAACACGCGGAGCATCTACGATCGACTGGAAAAGCTACGAGAGCACCGGCTGTATGCCAAGTTCAGCAAATGCGAGTTCGGCTCAAGGAAGTCGCTTTTCTGGCCACGTGGTTTCAGCCGGAGGAGTAGCAGAGACCCCGCCAAGGTCGAAGCCGTTATGGAATGGAAGGCACCCAAGTCGGTGACGGAAGTTCGGAGTTTTTGGGCTTGGCCGGTTATTACCGACGGTTTATCGAAGGGTTTTCAACCGTAGCCCGACCTATGACTCAACTTCGAAGAAGGAAAAGAAGTTTGAATGGAATGAGAAGTGCCAAAAAGCCTTCGACCAATTAAAAGAAAAGTTAACCACGCCCCAATCTTGACCTTACCCGACAACGGAAGGACTTCGTGATGTACTGTGATGCATCCCGCAAGGATTGGGAGGAGTGTTGATGCAGATGGAAAGGTCGTAGCGTATGCCTCTCGGCGATTACGACCCCACGAAGAGAATTACCCCACACATGACTGGAATTAGCCGCGGTGGTACACGCATTGAAGATCTGGAGACACTATCGATCGGGAACCACCGTGATGTGTATACCGATCACAAGAGCTTGAAATATTTCTTTACTCAGCTGATCTCAACCTACGACGAGGCGATGGTTGGAGTTGATCAAGGATTACGATCTAGGAATCCATTACCATCCCGGCAAGGCAAATGTAGTGGCCGATGCGCGAGCCGCAAAGCCCAATGCAACCACATGGAATTGGGAGGTGTGGCTAATGAGCTCCAGGAAGAAATGGCTCGGCTCAATCTGCACACCGATTCCTCACGGAGAAGTGAACTCACTTGGAAATCCAGCCCCTACGAGAACTCAAATAGAGGAAGCCCAAAGAGGGAATGAGGAAATCCAGGAAATTAAGGAACGTATGGCCGCTGGACGCGCTCAGGAGTTTTCAGTAGATGACAAGGGAATCTTGTGGTACAAGAAGAGAATCGTGTGCCTGAACGAGGCGGTTTGAGGGGATTGATCTTAAAGGAAGCCCACGAATCGGCATATTCGTTACATCCCGGAAGCACGAAAATGTACGGATTTAAAAGGAGAATACCGGTGGCCTAATATGAAGAGGGATGTAGCCGAATACGTAGCCGTGTGCGATGTGTGCCAAAGGGTGAAAGCCGAACATCAACGCCACTGCTTGCTGCAGCCACTCAAGATTCCGAATGGAAATGGGACGAGATAGGCATGGATTTCATAGTAGGATTACCCAAGCTGCGATCGGTTACGATTCCATTTGGGTAATAGTAGATCGGCTCACCAAGACTGCCAGATTTATTCCTGTGAAAACCAACTACAACAGTGCCAAGCTAGCGGAATTATATATGAGTAGGATTGTGTGTCTCCACGGTGTACCAAAAAGGATTATATCGGATCGTGGTACCCAATTCACATCTCATTTTTGGAGCAAGGTCCACGAGGCACTCGGCAGTCACCTTGCCTTTAGTACCGCTTATCACCCGAGACGACGGGCGACCGAGAGGACGAATCAAGTGCTAGAAGACATGCCGAGAGCTCGTGCGTTGGATTTCACCAAGGATTGGGAGAAATGTTTGCCGTACGCCGAGTTCTCCTACAACAACGCTACCAAGCCGGTTTGAAGATGTCGCCAAACGAAGCTTTATTTGGTCGCCGATGTCGAACCCCATTAATGTGGTCGAGACCGGTGAACGAACCATATTCGGGCCTGACATAATTAAGGAGGCAGAGGAAAAGGTTCGCCCGATCCGGACCGACTACAAGCTGCTCAATCACGGCAAAAGAGCTACGCGGACACCCGTCGAAGAGAATTGGAATTTAAAGAAGGTGACTACGTGTATCTAAAAGTCTCACCACTACGGGAACCCAGAGATTCAAAGTCAAGGGAAACTCGCACCACGATACGTGGGCCCATTCTTGATAAGCGCTAGGAGAGGAGAAGTGGCTTACCAACGGAACCGCCCGAGAATCTCTCCGATGTCCACCCAGTATTCCACGTATCGCAGTGAAGAAATGTTTGCGGGTACCGAAGAGCAAGCTCCTTTAGAAGCCATCCACGTCCACAGTGATCTTACTTACCCGGAGCATCCAATCAAGATATTGGACGAGGCAAAAGAAGACACGGACCAAATCTTGGCGCATGTACAAGGTACAATGGAGCAATCACACGGAAGAAGAGGCTACGGGAGAGCGAAGAGTTCCCGAGGACGAATATCCACACCTACTCAAGACCTGGTAAGAAATCTCGGGACGAGATTTATTGTTAGGGGTAGGTTTGTAACATCCTGAAAATCGGAGAACCGAAATCGGAGCGTAAAAATCGGAACTTTCAAAAACCTTGGTTTATTGCTATTTCTCGGGTTTGTTGTTTCTTATTCGCCGCTCGTTGCATAAATTTAGTCGTGATCAATTCCCTTTTTGGCATGTTTGGAGTTTTCGGAGTTGACAAAATGTCGGTGCGAAAGTCGCACTGGGTTTTAAAAAGAATCGGGAAAAGTGCGGATTTGTGAAAACGCATTTCGAGTAATATAAAATAAAAATTTTGGTTGGGAGAAGATAAATTAAAATACAAAATAAATAGTAAAATTTTCGGGAGGCGTACTCGAGATGTGGGAATTTGATTTTGTTAAAAATGAGTGAATTATGAAAATTTGGAAAAAGAATTTAAATAAGTATGAAAAATAATTGTGGAAAATAAAAGTCAAGAAAAAGTTTAAAATATAGAGTTAAAAATTATTTTTACAATATTAGGATTTATTTTGGAATTTTTAGAAGGAAAGAAAATGGAAAATGGGAAAAGAAAATAGAAAATCGGGAAATTAACGAGATCGCACTGTTCATTGGTCACAAGATGCTCGACGCCGTACGGCCCCGGCCGCGCGGCGCGCGCGCGCGCCGCCCGCGCCGCGCGCCGCGCCGCGACGCGCCACGCGCCGCGCAGCGCGCGCGCCCGCGCCCGTGCGCGCCACGCGCCGCCGCCGCGCGCGCCGCCGCGACCCCGCGCCCCGCCCCGCAGCCGCGCGCCCGTACCTGGCCCCCTTGCCCCGCGCCCGCTCGTCGCGCCACGCGCCCGCCGCCGCGCCGGACCCCGCACGCGATTCGCGCCTCGCGCGCGCCCGCGTCCGCCGGACCGCCGCACCCGTGCGTTCGCCCACACGTTCGATGCCGTACGCGGCCCCGTTCGCGCGCCGCGCCCCTCGCGCCGCGCGTCGCCAACCCGCGCCGGCCCGGCCTTCCGCGCCGCCGCGTGGAGACCGCCGTACCGCGCCTGCGCCGACCCCTCCCTCCCATTTCCGTCCCGGCCGCGCCTATAAATGGGCCGAGGCTCCCCCGCCTCTCCCGCACCGCTGCCGCCTCCCTCTTCCATCTCCCGAGCACCAACGCCGCTCTAATCACCGAGCACCACCGTCGCCGCGAGAACCGGAGCCACCGCGTCGCCGCCGTGCGCCGAAGCCGCCCGAGCCTCGCCGTACCTCCCGAGAGCCGCCGTCGCCGGTAAGCCCGCCGCCACCCCTTCTTCCCCGTGCGCTCGCGCCGGTCGGCCTCTGTTTTCGCTGGACCTCGGTCGAACATGTTGCGCGAATGAACAAGCGCAGTGAATAGAGAAAAGAAAAAAAAAAAGAAAAATAAGGAAAAATTAGGAAAAATTTTGGAAAATTTGGAAAAATATTTTGGGATGATTTGAGTAAAATTTTGGGGAAAAATAAATTATTTTCTCGCATGTTTTCTCGGTGCAAAGTTTGAAAAATCGGAATCGGACGTTTTCCGAAATTCTATTTCGCATCGTTTTTCAATCCGGATTCCGTTTAATTCTTTTCCGCCATCGAAATGAGTTTCGCTTTTGTGCTCAAACCCTCAAAGTTCGAGCACGAATTTTCTTCGCTGATATTTTTAAACATAAGCTCTAAATTTAATTGCGATCGACGACTCTGCGAAAACCCTAGGACACCGGCTCGATTCCAAAAAACCCGGATTTTCCTCGCAACCCTTGTCCTAACTCGAGTAGAATTCTCGGCAAAACTTTTTGAAGTGGTTTTCAAGGTTTTTGTGGTTCTTTTCGATCTCTCGGTGTTTAGTTGAATTCTAACTGAATTCAATTGATCTCTCGCACGTACGGGTAGCGTCTGAAGAACCCGGCATCAACACCGCTGAAGATCCCACCCCTCAAGTGTGCGAGCAAGGCAAGTCTTCACACCCTTTGAACATATCGATCCTAATTGCGAAATGATGTTATTTTAAACTCTAAACCTGCATGCTTTACAGAGTTACCTATACTTGTTATGCCATGCCTTGCTATTGTTTACCTTTAGAATTACTCCTTGTAACTCGCGATGTGATACAAATAACCGAAGCATAACTTCGGTAAACTGCTTAGCCCTGCTAAACTTAGACCATGCATACTCATGACTTTATGAAAAAGCTTTGTGCTTGGGCAACTACCTTAGGGGAGGTAGTTGAGCTTCGGCATGTGGAGACATGAGCGCCACATGGCCCTGATGAACTAAGTTTGATGAAAATTGAAAGTACTATACAAATGTTTTAGACTGGGGCGGCTGGATGATTTGGGTGGATTCCGGAAAAGGCAAGTGCCGACCCTGGTCAATTAAGGACCGAGCCATGAGATAGCCGGGAAACGAGCCAGTACAACCGTACTTCTCGAATGGGTATAGACCTAGCTGACTAGATAGCCGAGCGGAGGCAGTATCCTTGCATAGATGGTTCTCTGTGGTGTGGTTATGGGATGAGGATGAGGCTGCGGCCTTTGTTATAAATGGTGGAATTAAACTACTGTTAATTAAACTTAAAGATTGGAAATGTCTTCCCTTACCCCGGGTGCGCCAGAACTCCTCTCACTGCTAGAAAAGGACGGCTAGAGTGCATGAGGGCATAAGTTCATGGAGCGGGTACTGCCAAAGTGAGGTTATCGAAAGGCTTTGCCGTGACCGTCTCATGTGTTGAGGCGTAGGCTCATTTGTTGGGCTGTCGCGGAGTACGGGTAAAGTGTACATCCACTGCAGTGTGAATGAATCAATCTATTCGAATAGCCGTGCTCGCGGATATTGAGCATCGTGACAAGACTTTCGCTTGGCTAGATTTTAAACTTAAAACTGCTGGGATGGGTTTGCATGATGATTTTGTTCGCTGGTGGATCAACTTCTCGAGAATGCGAGAAGGGGTGGACTCCCCAGAAAATCATGACGAACCGGAGACGGGAAGCCATCCTTGGAATCACGATGGATGGTAGACGAACCGTCGCCGGATTAATGAACCATGAAATTAAAACTTGATTTTGGCTAGTCGGTAGGCTTGTGAAAAGAATTGAAAACGGCTTTACGCAAAAATAACCCTAGCCGTGTTCTTTGAATATCCCTATCATATGCATCAATTCGTGTTGACTTGCCGAGTACGGTTGGTACTCACCCTTGCTATACGCACAAACCTCCGTGATGGAAATGAAGAGCCGAAGACCCCTACGCGTACTACGCGGAGGGCGAAGGAACCGACGGCGCATATTAGACCTTAGTCCCGGTCGTTGCCGTGGCAATGGACAAGCCGCCGCCTCTTTCCGCTGCCTTACCTAAACTCGTTTTTATGTTGTATTCGGACCATAAGGTCCTGTGGATGAACAATGCCTTCGGGCCTATTTATGTAATAATGGTATTGTAAGACTATTCGTGCATGTGCACTTGATTATCCAAGACGCATTCGTGGGTACCAACTACTTGATCCAGGAAATGGTACTATGAACACGAAAGGTTCCCGACTCAAAATCGGGGTCCACAAGACCGATCCTTACGCCTGTCCTCAAAGACCACCTTTTCTTTGCCGAGATGACCTCGAGGACCTCGAATGGGGGGACTACTGTCATCGTCATCCCCCGAGACGTCCTGGCGAGCCTTCTGACGCTTTTCACGAGCCATGGAATCATTGCAATATGGAAAAGCAAAGATAAGGGAGATGCAGTGACAAAACGAAGTGAATGAGAGAAAGGTTGCGGCAGACTGCACAGGGACCGGAACTTCCGGTCCAAGAACATCGAAACTGTCGGTGTGCGTGGCAGCCGCGTGACCCCTGATCAAAAAACAAGCGCATTGCCTCAAAATGCATAGATCGGCCACCTACAAGGTACTAATTTGATTTTTAACCGAAAGGAATTCTCCCTAGGTCCAAGAATTGAGAGAACGGGGCAAAAGAAGGTGAAACTAGGGAGAGGGATCGAACGAAGTACCTCAGGTGAACGGAAATCGAAAGCAAGCGCAGGGCGTCGATCCTCGACCAAAAACAACTGGAAAACAATCAAGAGAGAAGAGATTGCATGGTGGAGACAAGAGATCGCCGGGAGAGGGGTGAGAGAGGAGAGAGATGGCGACGGTGGAGAAGTGGGGGAGTTAGGGTTTGCTGTCGCTCCACCCCTGGGACTTAACACCCCTGGGCCAACCTGACCGGAACTTCCGATCGCCCGAATTTTAGACAGAGAGAAATTATCGAAAGATCCGAGCTGGGGTCTAGAACTTTCGACAGGAAGCTGAAAGGAGAAATCAAGAGATGGATGGACATATAAATAAATGCGATGCACATGACCAACACACAAGCAATCAGTATATAACAATGGTCACAATGCATTACAAAAGGAACAAGAACCAAGTTTTCGCAATCAAACACAAGCACACAATAATTTTCGCAAACATTTTGGAAATGGTTTTTGGGCAAGATAGAAATGTTTGAACCTTATTTTCATATCAAAACAAGCTTCTACCCAAGAAGCGATCTCAAGATACAAAGGTTCAATTTCAATTTACACTCAATTTGATTCATGCTTGACTATTGATTAGCTAACCAATCCTCAACAAATGTTGCGAGAATCCAAGATATTGAGCTCACTCCTAAGCTCACAAAACATCTTCTCATCCAAGGGCTTGGTGAAAATGTCGGCTAGTTGATTCTCGGTTCTCACATGGGATAGGACAATGTCAGCCTTTGCCTCATGGTCTCTCAAGAAATGGTGGCGAATGTCTATGTGCTTGGTTCTTGAGTGTTGGACGGGATTGTTGGCTAGTTTTATGGTGCTCTCATTGTCACATAGGAGAGGAATCTCTGAAACATTGTAGCCAAAGTCTTGTAGGGTTTGTTTCATCCAAAGGAGTCGAGCACAACAAGAGCCGGTGGCTATATATTTGGCTTCGGCGGTGGATAGTGCAATGGAGTTTTGCTTCTTGGAGGACCAAGATGACGGGTTACGCGGAAGCTACGCTAGCCGAAAACAAAAACTTTTCTACCACGCAAACCAGGAACACTTGCAAGTAAGGGCCGATAGATCGTTACCGATTGGTGTATGCAGCGGAAACAACCAATCAGGGCTATCCGATCTGGAACTGTGCTGGCCGATGACAGCCAATTCCCGCAAGCCGACAGCTGATTCCTGGGGACAGCCGATCCACCAATCACCCGATTCACCGATGTCGCAGCCGATCCGAGTCGTCCGACCTCCCGCGGTCGCCTCGCTCCGATGCGCTCGACCGCAGCCGATTCCACCACAGCCGATCCGTAGCCGATCAACAGCACGCAACGTAGCAGCGCCTCTACCGGTATCCACACGTCCGGGGATAGAACGTCAAACACCCGTGTGCTAGCACACGATGCAAGGCTAGGGTTTGGCTCGAAAGTGGGGAGGGTTTCCGTGGAGATTGATCTCGGCGACTTCTGTTGTGGATTCTGTTCAATGTGATACTGCAACTCTCCACCCCTCGCCCCTTTATATAGAGTTGGCCGACTGGGACTAGTGGCCGATTAGGACTCTATTTTAAATCGGATCCTATCCGAATCTCATAGAGTCGGCCGCCCATACGTCGTAAGACCATAGGACTCTATCCGATCGGATCCTTATCCGATCGAGCCGTATCTGAGTCCAACTCGAATGCCTGTTCTTATCCCCTTAAGCGTGCGACCCCGTAGGTTCAGTATACTCGGTTTCGGCTATAGTCTAACTTAGCCGACCGTCGGCTCGAGTCCAACTCAGCCGACTGTCAACAACGGCACCTAGCAAGCACATATTGACACCACAAGTATACAAGAATATAATATTGGCTCGAACCGTAATGTGTACACAAATCCCTTTGCCTCACGATACGCTTAAGCTATTGGCAAGATGTGTGCCATCCCTTCAATAGCTTAACCATTCACTCGAACCGTATTGGATTATCTGCTTGATTGACTCCTCAATCAACTTAGCATGGCCATGCATTTCCATAATCCATTACCTCGAGGGCCGAGATATCTCTCCAAAGGAGGGGCAAATTCCATCTTGATCACTCACATCCCACTCCATGTTTCATAGCAAACCCGAAAACTACCTTTATAACTACCCGATTACGGAATAGCGTTTTGGTAGTCCCAAAGTAGGCTACTACACATGTTGGAATCCATGGTGATCTCAGGTCTAAGGACTTTGTACCAACACTACCTCGAGACCAACTAATGGCACATTAATTCCTATAGTGTCTCATGGTGGGTCTATCCAACAATGTGTTCTCCAACACATATGTCCATGTTTATTGATTTGGTATCTCCATACCCATGATCAATGAGACATGATCATCAATCAATGGACACGCCGATCTTAGAATCATATTTGTTCTAACAATATGACATATGATCAGGGATCGTTTAGAAATAGATTCATACATAAAGAGTCTCATAAATAAGTCACGTACTTATTGATCAATACAAGATGTCTATTTTATGGAACTGAATAACACTTTATTCATAAATACATAAACATTGACGTGATATCCAACATCTCCATGTTGCCTCTAGGGCATATCACTAACACAAGAAACAAGTGATCGTCCAAGAAACTGGCACGTGCCGGTAGTGCTCTTGCGATCAACTTACACCCAGCATAATCCGAATCAAAATAGCCAGCGAGCTCGAAGGCGATCCTTAGGATACCACAAGCCAAGGTTAGGAGAGTGCACCAAATATCAAAGGATTCTCTTAACAACAATCAAATGACATTCTTTGGGTGCCGCTTGAAAGCGAGCACACATGCACACACTAAGCATGATATCGAGCCTAGATGCACAAAGATAAAGCAAGGATCCAATCCTGGAGCGATATATCTTTTGGTCAACGCTTTTGCCATTTTCATCGCGATCCAAATGACCATTGATAGGCATTGGCGTCTTGATGGGCTTTGCATCCTTCATCCCAAACTTCTTGAGTACATCTTTGAAATACTTTGTTTGAGAGATGAAGATCCCTTCCTTGAGTTGCTTGACTTGAAGCCCGAGGAAGAATGTGAGCTCACCCATCATCGACATCTCGAATCTCTTGGTCATTATCCTACTAAACTCTTCACTAAATGAAACATTAGTTGAGCCAAATATTATGTCATCGACATAAATTTGGCATACAAACAAATCATTTTTGAATTTCTTAGTGAAGAGAGTAGTGTCGGCTTTTCCTATCTCAAAGCCATTTTTGAGGAGAAAATCCCGAAGGCACTCATACCATGCTCTAGGGGCTTGCTTGAGCCCGTAGAGTGCCTTGTAAAGCTTGAACACATGATTTGGATATTTGGGATCTTCAAAGCCGGGTGGTTGCTCAACAAACACCAATTCGAAGATTGGTCCATTCAAGAAAGCACTCTTGACGTCCATTTGATACAATCTGAAATCATGGTTAGCGGCATAGGCTAAAAGAATGTGAATGGACTCAAGACGAGCAACCGGTGCAAAGGTTTCACCAAAGTCGAGGCCCTTGACTTGAGTGAACCCTTGTGCCACTAACGGGGTTTTGTTGCGAGTGACTACTCCATTCTCATCTTGTTTGTTGTGGAAGATCCACTTGGTGTCTATCACATTTTGATTAGGTCTCTCCACCAATGACCACACTTGATTACGAGTGAAGTTGTTCAACTCTTCTTGCATGGCCATCACCCAATTCGGATCACCAAGCGCATCCTCCACATTAACTGGTTCCAAAGAAAAAACAAATGAGTAATTCTCACAAAAACTTGCAACACAAGATCGAGTGGTTACCCCCTTTTGAATGACTCCAAGAATGTTGTCGACGGGGTGATCACCTTTAACTTCCCTTTAAAGGCAATGGATGAGTCATCTCTCCTAAAAACGATCACATCCACGTCGGTGAAAGCAACTGTAACCCATTTTGCATAATTGTGAAACGGAAAGAAGATTATAGCTCAATGACTTGACAAGGAGTACATTTGAGATGGATTGATCATTTGAAATAGCAATTTTACCTAACCCAATTACCTTTCCTTTGTCGTCATCTCCAAAGATGATATTTTCGTGATTTCCTCCCTCCTCATCAAGACTTGTAAACATACTCCTCTTCCCCGTCATATGGTTGGTGCATCCGCTGTCCACCACCCAACTTGATCCACCGGAAGAGTAGGACTACAAAAGAAAGTCACGTTAGGGTTTTAGGTATCCAAACTTATCGAAGTTTGGGTCCCCGAATGTTAGTCACAAGCGCCTTGGGCACCCACACACAAGCACAATACTCATCATTGTGACCTCCATTGTAGTGAGCAACCACCTTACCATTGTGGTTCTTGCTGATCACAAATGAACCATAGTAAATACCTTCTGGCTAGAACTTCCTGGCCCTGTTCCCGAAACTTCATGCCAGTTCCCTTGACCTGGTAGAGGACCGGAACTTTTGGTATTTTCTCTCTGTCCGAGAGATTTCTTCCTCCAGAACTTCCGGTCAACTTGTCCGGAACTTCCGGAGCTCTGACCGGCCAAGGGTCAGCCCACCTTGCTTGCTTGTGGGTTGCCTCCTTCCTTGACAAACTTTAGGCAAGGCTTCCCATTCATAATTACCCTTTTTGATGGCTTGCTATCTTTAGAGAAATCAAGACCATGCCCATCTTTGTTGACATGAGTGGCTATGGTCTTGTAGAGGGCGTCTTTTGAGTGATAATTCTTCAAACACCCATATTTCACCAAAGTGCCCAACCTCTCATTTTCTTTCTTGAGCGCCGCTATAGCTTCAAGGTTAGTAGCATAGGAATCCAAATCATAGCTATAGCATCTAGCACAACCGTTGCTAGTGGAGGCATTGGATGACTTAGTGGCTTCATCGGGAGGAGAGGTGCTACTCCAAAGGGTATCAAATTGCACTTCAAGTGCTTTGTGACTTTGGTCCAATGTCACAAGCTTCTCTTGAAGTGAGTCATTGATATCCTTTAGACTAGTCATTGATCCATTGACCAAGGAAAGCTCATTGGTCAATTTCTCAATCCTCTCCCGCTCCCTAGCCAAATCCTCCTCTAGGGCAAGGTTTCTCTTCTTCTCAAGAATGAGCAAGTCCTCTTGCCTTTCGAAGGATTTCTCCTTGTAGTCCAATTTCTTCATTAGCTTAGCCATATGTTGCATTGCCGGTTTGCTAAAACTTTTAATCACATCATTCAAAATGATCCTCACTTCCCTCATCACTCTCAAGATCATCATCAATAGAGAGCTTGGATGGGGGTATTACCTTGCGCCCATAGGCCATGAAGCAAGAGGGGTTGGTGTAGCCCTCGTCGTCATCACTCAAGTTGGAGAAGAGGCACTCCTCGGTGGGTGATGACGACTTGATGGTGATGGTGGCAACTTCTCCATCACCTTCATTCTTTTCCTCGGGATCCGCCTTATCACCGGAATACCACACCTTCTCAATGTGAGCTCGCCAAACCTTCTTCTTGACCATATTTGGCTTGGCTTCATTGTTCTTTGGACACTCGGCGATGAAGTGACCATATTCACCACATTGGAAGCAAGCTCTCTTGGATTGACGAGCTTTTCCTTTGTCTTCAATTCGTTTGCTCTTGCCAAATTCTCCACGGCGAAGGTATTGCTTGAACTTCCTCACCATGAGGGCCATGTCTTCATCATCACTCTCATCTTCACATGAGACTTGATCACTTGAGGCCTTCAAAGCGACTTTCTTGTTCTTGATCATTGCCACATTCTTGGCCATTTGCTTGACCTCCTTGGCTTCTTCTTCTAACATCTCATGAGCAACGGTTCTTCCAAGAATATCACTTGGTGTAAGCCTCTTGAAGTCCTTTATCTCACGGATGAGAGTGACCAAGGTAGGATTTCTTGGTCCAAAGGCTCGAAGAAGTCTCTTGACCACCACGTGATCCATCAAGTCCTTACTTCCAAGGCCTCGAAACTTGTTGACCAAAAGCATCATCCAATCGTACATCTCTTGAGGAGTCTCATTATCTTCCATCACGAATCTTTCGAGCTTTCCTTCCAAGAGCTCAATCTTGGATTCTCTCACTTCAGGGGTGCCCTCATGAGCCACTTGCAATGTGTCCCAAATCTCCTTGGCCTCCTCAAGCCCATCAACCTTGTTGAATTCCTCCGAGCTCAAGGCGAAGAGAATAGCATTGGCGGCTTGAGCGTTGCGGTGGATGCTTAGCTCTTGCTCCGGAGTGAGGTTCATATCATCCGTAGGCACATCGATACCTGTGCAAACAATCCTCCAAATGCTAGGATGCAAAGAGAATAGATGCAACTTCATCTTGTGCTTCCAAGCGACATACTGTGTACCATCAAAGTGAGGTGCATGCCCGGAAGGCACGGAGATGAAGTTGTTAGAGGAAATATTAAGCTTGCTGCAATCAAAAGGTATAGAAGCTCCCCCTATCTCCTTGATTGGAGATTTTCCTCCATTTGAATCGTCTTCGTGTTGATTATTCACTCCCGACATCTTGGATCGACTGTAAGCGGTGAAGCCTATCAAGAGCGTAGGCTCTGATACCAATTGAAGGCCCGTTGATGTCGCCTAGAGGGGGGTGAATAGGAGATCCTGAAATTTTCTCGAAAATGCAACGGTTAAAACACATAGGCACCGGAACTTCCGGTCAATACAGGATTGAACTTCCGGTGTTCTGGGACTTAACAGGATTGAACTCAAATTTAAGTAATTTCAACACAAGTTTATTGCTAGCAACATGAAGATACACACAGGCAATAGAGACAAACAGCAGGAGGTATAGGGATAGCACACGAGACACAAGGATTTTTACCCGAAGTTCAGATTCAAAGAATCCTACTCTCCGTTGAGGAACTCCGTAGAGTTGGGTCTCAATTAACCCCTTGCCTCACCAAGCAAATCCCTGGGAAAAAGTCTATGGCCTTCAATTCCAACGTTTCTAGGTTCTTACCTAGAGATCAAATTGAGCACAAAGATCCAAATTTGATCCTCTAGCGTGAACCACAAACATGAATTGCTCTACCTAGACAGCCTCCAAAAGATCAGCTTGGTTTGTCACTATGCATACCTCGTTTTCTTGCGAAGGAGAGGTGATTCTTCACAATCTTTTCCCGGGCCAATGCATAATTCTCCAGAAGCTCGCGGGAGACACCTAACCATCTAGGAGATTGCTCTCCAAGAGTAATAGGCACCACTCCAAAGCCCTGCAAGAATCAGCAAGTGCTCAAGTCACCTAGCTCTCTCACTCTCACAATCACTCCAAACACTCAATCTTCTCATAAATTTGGTTATGTGGCTCAAGAATTGAGTTGAAATGAGCTAGAAATGGGAGGAGCTAGGGGATTGAAAAACAAAAGTTGGATGGCCAAAAGTGAGCTGGGGACAACGTGCGATATATATAGGTACACGCTTGCGTCAACAAGCCGTTACTCACAAACTCAGCTGGAATACTGTCCGAAGTTCGATCTGGGACTTCCGGAAGTTCGGCCAACACTTGGTACAAAGGTGCTGCGTGGCGATGAAGACCGGAAGTTCCGGCTTGGAACCCCGAAACTTCCGATGGGCTTTCTCTGCCGTGGGAAGGAGTAATTTTCAAAAATAACTCCAAAAAATCTCACTCAAGAATATTTTGACTAAGAGCACTTAGATCATCTCATGGAATGAGTTTTATCCCTCTTAATAGTACGATTTTTCCTAAAACTCAAGATTTAAGAAAAATACTATTATAAACCGTCGTCGAATCTTTTCTCCCTTTTGCAATTGATTTTTGAGGGTTCTCTTTTCTCAAAACCTGCACAACTAAGCATCTAGGGACTAATTTTCCTGCACACATCTCAATTAAACACATTAGTCCCTTAACCAAATTGTTATTAACCACCAAAACCCACTTAGGGGGCTAGATGCACTTTTAGCCATATATAAAAGCATGTGAATATTTCAAGATTTTTATTTTGCATGTATTAGCTTTAAAAAATATAATTTATGTTTTATATGTGTCACGCCCGAAAATTCATCCTAAATTTTCAGACTATTTTGCGTATTAAATCCCTATTCAGGAATCAACCAAGGTACACAAAACAACAAATTAATACACAGATCCAAACGTAAAATAAAGCGTAAAATAAAATACTTACTGAAAAGGCACTTAGTCCTCACACCCAAAAACTGGAGCAGAAAACAAAGATGATCCTAGCAAAACCTCAACTTCACTCCACAGGCAACTCAACTGGGGTCTGAGCCTGTGTCTTCTAACACCATCTTCAACTCAGAAGCACTACAATTCTGAAAGGGGAAAATTTGCAAGGCTGAGTACAACCACAGTACTCAACAAGCCACACCGAGAAACTGCAGACGTGCAAGGGAGACAAGAGTGGCTTGGGCTATTTTGCATAAATATGGTTATAAACATTTAATAATTTTAAAAACAGTAAAATAGTTGATTAAGCTGAGTCATGTCTTATCCTCCACTAAACAACGTTGTCCCACGTTGAACAGGCCCATCGATTCCGCCTGAACTAACCAGTTCCATTAATTCCGATTATTAAGTAGTGTGAGACTAATCATAATCTGGTCGATCGCCCATAACCGCGGGACTATTCGAATAGTTTTACTCTGATCAGAGGTGCACAACTTTACCCGCAAGACACATTTTCACACCTGAAGTACCACCATGATATTGAAAAGGGAAAATAGTGACAAGACCTTTCGCATAACTCCCCCTAACCAAGCGATACCACACCAAGGTTTCGCCCCACTCCCCTAAGGGTAATGGGCAGCCCCCCACGTGTCACGATGAATCCGGAAGCCGATCAACCCATAAAACCGAGGTCGACCCAACTCCATCATGCCCACCCTCACTAGGGTATGTTGGCCAGAGGAAAGCTATACTACGAGTCAAGCAGTTGCCCATTCTTGCTTGTGGTAAGCGCTGTAATTTTTTCAGGGTTTTCCATGAACCGGTCGTTAATTGCCATGGGTGCGACAAACCAAAATCATGCACCCACAGCCCACCATTATGTCATACTTTAGTTGAGATCATTATGACCAATAAGACATGGTCATGTGTATCGAGCTTGCAGCTCATCAGAGACTAGAATAAACAATGTAATTATCCCATTTAGTGAGCTAATGGTAATTAAGCATGACTAAGCATATAATTCTAGCTAAAATCAACATCAGTGACTAAAGCTAGTCAAATTAACACCCAAGGTTAACAAAGGACTGATATCAAGTAAATAAGGCACAAACAAGCAAATAGGTAATCCATCAATTTATGTAATTAGCAAGGCAATGCAATTTTATTTGCAAATAGTAAAACATTTCTAAAAATAGGATCAATATGCTTCAAGGGAAGTGTGTCTTGCCTTGCTTCTTCAAACAGACTTCTGGAATCTTTTCCTCTCGAGCGTGAACTCCAGAAACGACAGAATCTACACGATGGCACACAAAACAAGGAAAAACCCTAATAAAAACCAAATAACAGTACATAAAAAGTAAACAAACATGTAGAGCTTAATTTTAGATGAATTTTATAATTTGAATGACCTAATTTGGAGTTTGTATGAATTAGATATGACTTTTAGAAGTTTTGGACCACTTAAACGAATTCTGAAAATTAAAATGATTTATTGCACATTTTTTAATTAATTCTTAAACTGGAAAAGGATTTCTAAGACGTCAGCCTTGATCGATCCACGGGATCACAAGGATTTGGGCAACTAGGATTGAACTGGATCAGACCTGATGACTCAGATTAAACCAAAACAATCTAAAACGATGGATGGCTGGTATTTAATGACCGTGGTTTGACCTAGATCTCACGAACGAGATTAAATCCGGGAGCTGACTTGACAGTGAGGTGGTGATGATGTGGACACACCACACGGGATTGCCAGTGACCTGGTCGGCATAGCGGAGAAGACGACGAACAGTGGCTCTAGTGAAAATGGAGGACACTATTGGAGGGAGGACGGTGAGGCGACACTTACCAACACTTACACAACCATGAGCAGCGACGGGAGACAGCCGGCGACGAGATGGAAGCGGCGGCCGAGCTCATGTTGATGGTGGCAACGGCTTTCCAGGGACCCTTGCGAAGGAGAGGTGGAGGACGGGCTTCCCCTCCCTTCTATGATGCCGACGGTGGCTTCGACAAGGACCGACGATGACGGGGTTGGCGACGGGTGGTGGTGGAGTTCGGTCGCAGCGAGGCGCTCGGGCTCGTGTGGGGAGCGACTTTCGGTGGTTTTCGATGCAAGGAAACCGGTGGTCGGGCTTCTCCTCACTACTGCGATGTCGGAGGTGGCGATGGCACTGATCGAAAACGGCCAAGACGACGGGAAAATATGGCCAAAGTGGCAGCCGACGGTGGAGAAAGATGGGAACTCACGGGGAGGTGGCTACAGCATGGGAAAAGCTCGGGAAAAGTGGGAAAACCGAGAAGGAGATCATGGGTGTCCTTTATAGGAGGAGGAGGAGGAGATTGATGCGGATACGACCATATTTTGCGATGGAAAAACATAGTTCATCCTGAGTTCGTCGGGATAACTCCGGCCGAAATATGATGGATTTAGCACGAGATTGATGGGGATTTTTTGGGAGAAACGTAGAGGATATCGAGATGAATCCGTTTTCGCAACTAATCTTTGATTTGGGCAAAGGATTGGGCCAGATTTGGAAGCAGATAAAAAGATACACAGCTCGGGTACTGTTCGGGTGAACAGTAAACAATCGGCTGGAGGAGAAAGACGCTATTGTAGCAGAGGGATGTCATCTAGACTTTTCTGTCCTAAAATCCTTGAATTTTTATAAATACTTCCAATGCTCAAATAATTATAAGAAAATTTTGAAAATATATGAACACCCAAAGTATTTAATAAAAATATCTTCAGCTCATTTAAAGATTAATTTATTTATTTAAATAATTATTGAAGTGTTTTTTGTATTATTAAAATTATTTTTGGAGCTCCAAAATTTCACAGAAAATGTGAGAGAGTACTTTAGGGCATGGAGAATATTTCAAAAATATTTCCAACCATGATTTTTAAAGGGAATTTTTATTTCCTTATTTAATTCACTTGATTACTTTTCTTTTTAGTTCAATTTCTAGAAAATGATTTATTAAATGATTTTTAACCCCGAGCGAAAATCGGGTGTGACAATATGTTAATAGAATACTCATGTGTTAATGTTTTTATGTACATCATTATTCCTATGCTATATAATTTTTTTCCCTAATGCGGCTATCTTTTATGTATATGATTTATCTTTCATATGCTATGTAAAAAATAGTTTTCAAAAACATGAAAGAAAATTTTAAAATATACACACAAACTTCTATATTTTGTAAGAAGGTTAACTAAACAAAAACTTTTGTTTTTTAAAAACTTTTAATGGGTCAAACAATTTTCAACTCTTGTACGACTTAAACGGTATTTTAGGCATTTTTTGAAAATTATCTATCCCAATGGTATATTATAGAAAAAATGACAAAGTCAATGACATATTACAGAGAGAGACAAAGTCGATGACAAATTGTTGAAGTAGCATAAACACTGTAGAATTGATTATCTCTTGATTATAACTTTTGGTGTAGGATAATCCATAACATTTATTAAAGTATTTTACACGTAAAACTTATATATATTATACATGTTTTTGGTGAATTAAAAACCAATATAAAACAATATTCTATAAATAATTTAAATTAACTTTTAAATTAAGTTTTAAAATTTGATTGCGGTCGATAACCTAGAGAGCAAACCATGGAGCGTAGGTCTCGTGGAAAACTGCTCCCGCAAAGAGTTAGTCTATTCCTAGTGGAAGTTTTGCAGAGGATTCATGTACATTAATTATTATGACACATCAGCATATATGTGTTGACGACCAAATTTGGCAAGTTAATCCCTAGGTTTGAAGCTACAATTGAAGCGGAATTGAAGGAACGCGCGATTCTTGGAGATCATTAGTGGATTTGGTTTCCAGTGCTTCAAAGATATTGCCATCTACGGATAAAGTCCTGAAAAGGCAAGTTGTATCTTTAAGTTAGGATATTTTTTATAGTTTCCTTATAGATAATGCAATTTTGTTTTAGGCATATCTGTAATTCAATTTGTAATAGAGATAAGAATCGTGTCTGTCACGGACTCATCGTGTATTTGGGTATAAATATGACCCAAGACCTTGTAACTTAATCAATCAACATCAGATCAATACAACTTTCGACACATCACCACCTTTTTCTTTTGGTTTAATCTCGACAAGTTCTTGCGTCAGGTTGGGTTGCATCGGGTTCCGATCTTCGACGAGAGGTAATTCTTGTTACAAGCGGCTTGTGCTCTCAGGATTAGTGCTTCCATCGTCATGATACTCTAATCTCGTTATCGTAATCTACATAGTTATCATATATACTATGTAATTTAGATCAATGTTGTGATCTAATCTTCAATCGGCTAGCATAAATTACCAGATTACAGCCGACGGGATTAGATCTCATTGTCGATCTGGATTATATAGTATATCTACCATCTTAAAAGGTTATCATTAAGCTATTTTAGATTATATGCTTCTTTTGGTACTTAATGCTGCATCGGTTAGGTTCGATCTATTAAGTCGTCCTTAGAATCATAAAGATCTAGTATGCTTTATGGTCACTATTAGAGATAGCATTGAAGTTTCAGCCGATCTTACCTGATTTAATTATCTTGCATGTTTTAGTTTTGCTTGATATGTTAAATCTGTCCTTTATATTTAGATCTCATTATATTAAATATGTTAAGCATGTTATCAATCTGTTAAATAACTTTTTAACATTTGATTGTTGTTTGTTTAATATATTTAGTTTATTATGATATCTTAGTATTTATCTCTTCGGTATTAGAGTACTAGCCGATACAGGTTAGATTTATCTCTTCGGCTATGCTGTGAACAAGTATAATCCTTGTCTTATAGTACTTTTAGATCTAAGTGATTTATTCTATCTTGGTATAGTACCGATCTATCCCAGTCACTTGGTTCAAATATGCTTTAAGGCTTGGATTGTATTCTGTTAACATCTACAGCCGATAGGGCAAATCTAGTTTCTGCCAATTCAATGCAAATTGCATCGGCACAATGTCAAACGATATGTCATCGGCCACCAGCCGATCGGCTATCGATCTAACATTGTTTTCTTTTGTTAGTTTCTTGTTGGTTGCAGGAACAAACCACCAGGCACGCCTACGAACCTCGAATCAATACTTTGGACCTGCACTAGAGTTAAGCAGATATCTCAGGCTAGTGCATGGGAAATTTTCTCATCAACACGCTTTTGGCACGCCTGGTGGGACACAAATCACAAGACAGACGCCATGGTTGACATCAAGTCCGAGGTTGACCAAGACAACGTCATTCCAATCACCATGGATAAGCTGACTCCTGAGCAGCAGGCTGAGTACAAGGAGATGATCGACCAGTTGCAGAGTCATTATCTGTAATCTTTTGCTCTAACCAGATCTAGGACAATCGTCCAAAAATACAAGGTCAAGATCCCAGGTCAGGATGAATTTGGAGCAAGCTCTAGCAATGGCAAAGAACAGGAAATCAAACAAGAGGAGGGGCCAAAGCTAAACAATCTACAGGACAGGATCGATTATGCTGTCCATCATGCTCTGATCAATCAGTCTGGAATATTTGTCAATACCCTCAATAACATGATTAGTACAGTTGTCGACTCCAAGATAGCTGAACATCAAGCCAGAGGATTAGTATTCCTCCCTGAGGGAAAATTTCCTCAGTACAGGGCCTTGGCAACAGATGGGTTGTCGACTGCTTCAGGGGTTCCTCCAGAACAGCCGATCGCGCCAGGATCGGTTCCCCTCAAGCCGTTTGTGCTACCATCGACATCAAAGCTGCCAGAATTTCAACCCAGGGTCCTGATGAGGCCACAACCTCAGCATACGGACTATGAGATGCCCCGGATTTCTCCAGAACGGATTGAAGCCATGTTCAACGCAAATCAGCAGCCTGTTCTCCCCAAGATATCGATAGGATCCTACCCATCAAGTTTTCCTCAACATCCCGTCGGCTCTCAGCCTCTGCACGATCAGCAGCCTCACATGATGCATCAATCTTCTCCTCAGCAGCGTGCAGGAGGCAACTTCAACCAGCAATATCAGCCTCACTTGCCTCAGATGCCGTATCGGCAGGGACCGCCCCAATTTGATCAATATGAGTCGATACAGCAGCAAGTGCAGGAGGCACCTCAACAAAGCAAGCCCTGGGTGGACCTGATTGCTGATGTAATGAGAGAGCAGTTCGGTCTCAAGCCTAAGGACACTAGCAACATGTATCGGTATCCATATCTTGAATATTTCGAGAGGGTTCCATTGCCCAACCGATACAAGTACCAGATTTTTCTAAATTCTCGGGGCATAACAATGTTTCTACCTATGAGCACGTTAGCCGATTTTTAGCCTAGTGCGGAGAGGCATTGGCTACAGACGCTCTGAGAGTTAGGCTTTTTCCCCTTTCTCTCTGGATCGACATTTACTTGGTTTTCTTTACTTCTATATAATTCTGTTCAGAGCTAGGCCGATTTGGAAAAATAGTTTCATCATTACTTCCACACCGGCATCCACAAGATGAAACTGTCCGACTTAACAGTCATCAGGAAAAAGCACGATGAATCAGTGTAAGATTATATCCAGAGATTCAGAGACATGAGAAATCGATGCTATAGTTTGGTGCTATCCAATTCCCAGCTAGCGGATCTTGCCTTCCAGGGTTTGCTAACACCCATGAGGGAGAGATTTTCGACTCAAGATTTTGAAAGCTTGGCGCACTTGGCCCAGAAGATCACTGCCCATGAGCAACGTTTCCAGGAAGCCAAAAAGGACTTTAAGAAGGTTAGTCATGTTGCCTACACTTCTGGCTCCGATTCAACTGATAGTGAAATCGAAGTGGCAGCAGCCGAATGGGCTGGGAACAAGAAGATCATAACGTGTCAATGGGTGAAGAATTCGGCTAAAGAGGAGAAGTACGATTTTGACATTACTAAAGCCGACAAAATCTTCTATCTGCTGCTTCGGGAAAAACAAATCCAACTTCCGGCCAATCACGTCATCCCGTCGGCTGAGGAATTGAAAAAGAGAAAATACTGCAAGTGGCACAATACCAGTTCCCATAGCACGAACGAATGCAAGGTGTTTCGCCAGCAAATCCAGTCGGCTATAGAGGCTGGGAAAATTAAATTTGAAGACCCAAAGAAGCCGATGAAGGTTGAAGGGAATCCTTTTCCCATTAACATGGTTTTATGCCGGTAGTCGATCAGCCGATCATCGCCCTCGAGAGATGGACAGCTTAGTCAAATTCATGAAGGGGCATGAAGAAAGAGAGATGGGCGGAGTCCACAGGGTGCATCCAAGAAAACATGATCAGCAGGAAGAGGTTCACTATCGGCAATATGATGGCTTCGATCCCCATTGGAGCTATAAATTCTTCAGGTTTTGATGGAATCAGGGGATGAGGCTACCATCACTCCAAGACTGCCCAACTTGCAGTGATTATGAATATGAGCAGGCTGAAAGCTCCAGCCGATTCTTGCGCAGAGAGGATCGGCCGAGACAGAGGAAGCACCCTGTTCACCAAAGGCTGGGCCCAATCCATGAATATTTCTTTCAGGAGGACTTCGAGGATGACGAAGAACAAACTGCCAACCCACAATGGTGCCCCTCCGACACTTTCACAAAGACCCAGAAACAAAAGGTACTACGGATGAAGAGTGAGGGTGGTGCAAGAGGTTCAAGCCGAAATTGAGTATCGGCTAAGAAAGAAGAAGGAGCAAAGCACCCGAGGAAGCAATGGCGCGTAAAGAACAATGTCATCATAGCCGATGAAGACCAAGCCGACCAGGCAAAGAGAAAGGCCAAGGCAAAGGTTGTGGCCTCTGCATTGGTTAATATGGTTTTTGTGTTACCAGCCAAATTTAAAGCAGCCCAGTCGATGAGACACCGTAGAGGAATCGCTGGCCAAACTCATCTTGTCCCGGAGCAAGCAATCTTTGAAAAACTAGAAGGGACAGAACATCGACATCATAAGCCTCTTTACGTCAAAGGATTTGTCAATGGGAAGCCTATGTCAAAAATGCTAGTTGATGGGGGAGCTGATGTCAATCTAATGCCCTATGCTACTTTTAGAAAGTTGGGCAAGGGCTTCGATGACCTCATCTAAAACAAAAGGGGTTCTTAATGTTGAGCTGACCGTTCGCAATAAGATAGTACCTACCACTTTTTTTGTCATCGATCGGAAGGGGTCATACAGCCTGCTGCTGGGGAGGGATTGGATCCAGGCCAATTGTTGCATCCCTTCTACCATGCACCAGAGCTTGATCCAATGGCAAGGCGACAAGATCGAAATCGTTCTAGCCGACAGGTCAGTAAACGTAGCCAATGCCGATTTTACCCTTTGGGAAATCGACGACATCGATTGCTTGTCCGGCAAGGTTTAGGAGGCTGATTTTCTAAAGGTGTCCGATTCTACTATACAACCAATTGGAGGCGAAGAACCTCAATTATTACTTTGAGAACGTCGTGGAGGGCTCAAGCGTCTACACCAAGGACACCGTGGACGATATCGATGGCAAGCTAGGACAGGGTTTTATGTCGGCCAACGAGCTTGAAGAAGTTGATATAGGTCCAGGAGATAGACCTAGGCCGATATACATTAGTAAAAATTTGTCTTCTCATTTTAGGACCAAGCTTATTGAGTTATTGAAGGAATATAAAGGTCTTGACGATCAATTGTTGAACATCGGCTCCCTATTAAACCAGGATATCGGCAATACAAACAACCTCCCAGGAGATTTAAAGCCGATATGTATGATGCAATTAAGGCCGAAATTACTCGACTGTATGATGCTAGTTTTATTCGGTCATGCCGATATGCTGAGTGGGTTTCGAACATAGTCCCAGTGATCAAGAAGAATGGCAAGCTTAGTGTGTGTATCGATTTTCGTGACTTAAACAAAGCTACCCTAAGGGCGAGTACCCCATGCCGATTGCTGATTTATTGGTCGATGCTGCTTAAAGGCATAAAATTATAATTTTTATGGATCACAATGCTGGATATAATCAGATTTTCATGGCTTAGGAAGACATTCATAAGACTGCTTTTAGGTGTCCTGGTGCAATCGGCTTATATGAGTGGGTCGTCATGACTTTTGGTTTGAAAAATGTTGGGCCACTTGTCAGAGAGCCATGAACTATATTTTTCATGACTTAGTCGGCTTCTTGGTTGAAATCTACATTGACGATGTTATGGTAAAATCCAAGAAAGCCGAAGACCATATAGCCGATTTAAGAAAAGTATTGGAGAGAACAAGAAAATATGGCTTGAAGATGAATCCCTCCAAATGCGCTTTTGGTGTATCGGCTCGACAATTTCTGGGTTTTCTTGTTCATGAGAGGGGGATTGAGGTGACGTAGAGAAGTATTAATGCGATCAAGAGTATTCAACCTCCACGGGACAAGAAGCAGCTCCAATCTCTGATCGGCAAGGTAAATTTCATCACGCATTTTATTGCTAACTTATCTCAGAAGATGGAGCCGTTCACGCCTTTGCTAAGGCTAAAAGCCGATCAAGAGTTTACTTGGGTGTAATACCCTGAAAATCAGAGATTTAAAAATCAAAATCTAAAATTTGGAACTTACAAAAAAACTTTTGGATTTGTTGCATCTTGTCGTGCTGTTTGGCTCTTATTTACAAGTTTTAGTTGCTTGTTATAAATAACATATTATTTTAAAAGGCGAAAAAGTCGAAAAGGGTTTTGGAAACCCTAAAAGGAAAAGAAATGGCAAACTAAATAATGAAAATAAAAATTATAAAAATATACAGTTGAGAAAAGCTAAGGTTGATAAAAATTCATTTTTGGATCAAAACTGTATTGTTTGAAAATACAAAAATAAAATAAAATCTTAGATTATAAATAAAAAGGTTACAGAAAAATATATTAGCAAAGTTGAGAAAAGATTGAAAACTTAAAATTAAATTTATTTTGGGGCCAAGGTTATATTTTTAATTTTTGGGTAGGAACAAATAAAATAAAATAAAATAAAAAGAAAAAATAAAAAAGAAGAAATGCTACTGTTCACCAGGCGCGAGGTATTCGACGCCGGTCTCGCCCGTGCCCACGCCGTACCACGCACACGTCGCGCACGTCGCCGCAACGCCACGCGTCGCGTGCGCGTTCCCGGCCCGCGCCCACGTCAACGCCGCCGTCACGTCACACGTCGCCGCGCCACGCCGTCGTACGCTCGCCGTCGCGTCGCCGCCTGTAGCCGCGTCGCACCGCCGTCGCCACGTCGCGCCCACTGCGCGTCGGCCACCCGCGTCGCCCATTCCCGGCCCCCTTCCCGCGCTCTCTTGGCCACCCTATAAAAGAGGAAGGGAGCCCGAGCTCCTCCCCCGTCATTCCCTTTCCCTCTCCTCCTCACCGTGTTGTCACCGCCAATTTTGAGCCATCGTCACCATGCCACCGTGGTCGCCACCCTCGCCCCCATGCCGCGTCGCACCGAAGCCGCCCGAGCTCCGCCGCCGCTCCATGGTTGCCGCCCTCACCGCCGCACCACGCTGTGAGCCCCTCTTCTCTGCCCTCCCCCACGTAGCCGACCACCCTTGCGCCCTTGCCTTGCGGGCTCGGCCGAGCGAAAGAAGAGAGAGTGGAAGGAAAGAAACAGAGGAAGAGAAAAGAAAAGAAAAGAGAAAAGGGCAGAAAAGAAAAGAAAATAAGAAAATAAATTTTGGGAAAAATACTTGGAAAATTTTGGAGTAAAATATATTCTTTTCTCGAAATCGTTTTAATTTGAAGATAAATAAAGACTAATTATTAAATATAATTGTGAGAATATTCAGTTGTTGCCTAAATCGTTTTATTTAATTATCACTTTATGAATTTTATTATAATTTAGTTTGTTATTTAATATTAATTTTTGCATATGGATTTTTAAAAATGTAAACTTATAAATAGTGTCGCGCTTTAGGGTTAATAATTTTTTGGATTCTATTACTTAACTCTAGGGTTTGTCGGCCCGATAAATTTGGAGATAACATTTAAATTAACCATTTTTTCCCTGTATTATATTTCAAATCATCGATCATAATATTTCTAAGATTTAAAAGTGGATTAACTTGGAATAATATCACCTCGTAATAAATTAAATCGATAAAATCATGAAACTTTAAATTATTATATCTCGCTCGTTTTAGCTCGGATTTCGTCGAAACTCAAACCTAAACTCGTCTAAAATCATCGACTAACTTTTGGAATCGCTTTTACGATTTTAGTTGGCATTTTGGTGATTTTTATTTGAATTCTAATCGAATTCAATTGGATCTTTCGCACGTATATATAGAGTCCAAGGGAGCCGTTGAGTGTGTCGAAGATCCCGGTCAACAAGGGTGCGAGCAAGGCAAGTCATCACTACCTTTGAGCATGTTGAACCCCTTTCTGTGAACTTATGTTTATTTAAAAATCAAAAGTGCATGCTATACACATATGAACTCCCCAATTGCTATATGCCATGCCTTGACATTGATCACCTGTATATATATTATTTGTACCCTACGACATGACGTGTCCGAAGGAAATCTTCAATATTGCTTAGCCCTGCTAAATTAGATTTGTGCATAATCATATTTATCAAAGGCTATATGTTGGATAACTACCTTGGGGAAGGTGGTTGATATTCGGCATGTGGAGACATGAGCGCCACTTTGCCTTGACAATGATGACATGAATCTTTGATCAAAAGTAAAAACACAAACCAATATTTTAGATTGGGGCGGCTGCATGATTTGGGTGGATTCTGGAAAAGGAAAGTGTCGCCCTGGTCAATTAAGGGCCGAGCCCTCAGACTTAAACATGAAACAAGCCAGTACAACCGTACTTCTCGAATGGGTATAGACCTAGCAGAGTAGATAGCTAAGCGGAGGCAATATCCCTGCGTAGTGGTTCCAGTGTTGAGATGTGATTTTTGTTGTTGAGAGGGGGCTGCGGCCTAAGTGTTGAAGTGATGAATTGAAATCGAAAAATAATTATAACTTAAAGATTGAGCGAGTTTTCCCTTACCCTGGGAGCGCCAGAACTCCTCACACTGCTAGGAAAGGACGGCTAGAGTGCAAGAGGATCTAAGTTCATGGAGCGGGTACTGCCAAAGTGTGGTTATCGAAAGGTTTTGCCATGACCGCCTCATGTGTTGGGACGTAGGCTCATTTGTTGGGCGGTCACGGAGTACGGGTAAAGTGTACATCCACTACAGTGTGAGTAAATCAATCTATTCGAATAGCCATGATCGCGGATATAGAGCGGCGTGACAAGTTTCTCTCTTGGCTAGACTCTAAATTTTAAAATGATGGGATGGGTTTGCATGATGATTTTTATGTGCGGGTGGATCAACTTCTCGAAATGCGAGAAGGGGTAGACTCCCCAGAAAATCATGACGATCCGGTGGCAGGAAGCTATCCTTGGAATCACAATGGATGGTGGACAGAACCGTCGCCGACCTAATAAACCATGGAAATAAAACTTGATCAGGCTAGATTTTAGATTTGTGAAAAGAATTACAAAACTGGCTTTATGCAAAGGAGCCACAGCCATTCTTTGGTCATTCCCTATCATATGCATCCTTGTTGTGGTGACTTGTTGATTATGGTTGGTACTCACCCTTGCTATATGCACAAACATTCAGAGTTGGGCGATGAAGATCCTGAAGACCCGTATGCATACTACCAGGAGGGTGTGGAGGATGATGGTGTCCAGTAGGTCTTAGCTCCGGTCGTTGCCTGTGGCAATGGCATGTCGCTGCCTTCTATCCGCCACCTTACCTAATTTCTGCTTTTGGTTATATTCCGGACCGTTTGGTCCTAAGCACTAGATATTGCCTTCGAGCCTATATTGTAATATGTTGTGTAAGACAATTCGTGCACGCGCACATGATAATTCAATATTGTATTTCGTGGATACCAAACTACTCGATCCAGGGAAATGGTACTATGAACACGAATGATTCCCGTTATAAAAAACGGGGGTCTACGGAGAGATGTAGCATCCTGGCCCAGGGCTTAATAGGATTAATAGAATACTCATGCCAACAAGTTGCAACTTCTTTTTCAGAAGCTCATCTCCTAGAAACTCTGGTATTAAGCACGCTTGGCCTGGGGCAATTTGGGGATGGGTGACCAACCGAGAAGTTCTTTTCGGGTGCGCATGAATGAGGACAAAGTGCGCAGAAAAGACTGGTGTTGGTCTGTGAGGGCAGTCTAAGATCCTAGATAGCTTCCAGATGTAGGCGGGCCCAGCCCGGGAAGGATGGGACGTTACAAGTGGTATTAGAGCCGACCCTCACGATTTCACGGGGCGCGTGGCGGGTTAGTTATGCGGGCCTGGTGCGCATGGTGCGTGGGCCCTGAGGGGACACGGCATGGCACATGCGCCGGCACTGGACGCACGGACGTGGCCAAGAAGGGAGGTTCCTGGCCTGGAGTTGACCAACGAGGACGTCGGGTCTTCTAAGGGGGTGTGGATATAGCATCCTGGCCCAGGGCTTAATAGGATTAATAGAATACTCACACCAACAAGTTGCAACTTCTTTTTCGGAAGCTCATCTCCTAAACACTCTGAGGTTAAGTGTGCTTGGCCTCTTTTCCGGAAGCTCATCTTCTAAAAACTCTGATGTTAAGTGTGCTTGGCCTGGGGCAATTTGGGGATGGGTGACCGACCGAGAAGTTCTTCCTAGGTGCACATAGTGAGGACAAAGTGCGCAGAAAAGACAGGACAGTCTAAGGTCCTAGAGAGCTTCCAGATGTAGGTGGGCCTAGCCCGGGAAGGGTGGGACGTTACATTGGGGGGTGAGTGCCTTTTAAATTGTATTTGTCAGCCGATGAAAAATCAATTGGTTCAGTTTTGATCCAAGAGCTTGAAGGCAAGAAAAGAGCAATATTTGTATTTTGTCAGCCAATGAAAAATCAATCGGTTCAGTTTTGATCCAAGAGCTTGAAGGCAAGAAAAGAGCAATATTTTATCTCAGCAGAAGGTTTTTGGATGCAGAGACAAGGTATTCTCCTATGGAAAAGTTATGTTTGTGCTTATATTTTTCTTGTACAAAGTTGAGGCATTATTTATTATCCAACAAGTGCACCATTATTTGCAAAGCCGACGTAGTCAAATACATGCTATCGGCTCCAGTTTTGAAAGGGCGAGTTGGAAAGTGGATTTTTGCTTTGACGGAATTTGACCTGAGATATCAAGCACCTAAGGCAATTAAGGGTCAAGCTATAGCCGATTTCATTGTTGAACATAGGGATGATTCAATCAGCTGGATCGACATAGTGCATTGGACATTGTTTTTTGATGGATCGGTTTGCACTCATGGCTATGGCATCGGCTTGGTTATCATATCACCTAGGGAGGCGAGTTTTGAGTTCGCTTATACTGTTGCGCCCCGTACACTACAAACAATCAAGCTGAATACGAAGAAGTCCTTAAGGGTTTACAACTTTTGAAAGAGGTTGAAGCCGATGCTGTGGAGATTATGAGCGATTCCTTGTTGGTCATCAGCAAATTAGTAGGAGAATATGAATGCAAGAATGACATATTGACGATCTACAATCAAAAGTGCTGAGAATTGATGGATGGTTTTCGGCTAGTAACTTTCAAACATATCCCTCGAGAGCAAAATACTGAAGCAAACGACTTGGCTCAAGGGGCATCAGGCTACAAGACGATGACTAAAGATATTGAAGTTGAAGTTGCAACGATCACAGCCGATGATTGGAGGTATGATGTTTTTAGTTATTTGCAGAATTCTTCCCAATCGGCTCCAAGGAAATTGCGTTACAAGGCTTTGAGATATGTTTTGCTTGATGATGATCTCTATTATAGAACGATTGATGGAGCGCTACTTAAATGCTTAAGTGCTGATCAAGCCAGAGTTGTAATGGGAAAAGTGCACGAAGGCATATATGGTACTCATCAATCGGCTCACAAGATAAAATGGTTACTCCGGAGAGCAGGATATTTTTGGTCGACGATGCTGGAAGATTGTTTCAGATATTACAAAGGTTGTAAGGACTGTCAGAGGTTTTGAGCAATTCAAAGAGCACCAGCATCGGCTATGAACCCTATTATCAAGCCTTGGCCGATCAGAGGATGGGGATTGATATGATCGGCCAAATTAATCCACCCTCAAGTAAAGGACACAAGTTCATATTGGTAGCAACCGATTATTTTACAAATTGGGTGGAGATGTGAAGAAAGTTGATTCTGCGGATGCAATCGAGTTTGTCAAAGAAACACATCATTTACCGATTCGGTCTCCCTCAGACGATTACAACCGATCAAGGGTCTATCTTTGTCTCGGATGAGTTTGTCCAATTTGCAGAAAGCATGGGGATTAAGTTGCTGAATTCTTCACCGTATTATGCACATGCTAATGGACAGGTAAAAGCATCCAACAAATGTTTGATCAAACTGATAAAGAGGAAGATCTCTGAATATCGAAAGCAGTGGCATAGCCGATTGGTCGAAGCACTGTGGTCCTATCGGATGGCTTGTCATGGATCAATCCAAGTGCCTCCTTACAAATTGGTATATGGGCATGAAGTTGTACTGCCATGGGAAAGTGTCATCGGCTCAAGAAGGATTCACTTGCAAGATTAGTTAACAGCCGATGATTATCACAATCTAATGGTGAATGAATCGAAAGACTTGGTTTTGTCTAGGATGCATGCTTTGGAAAAAGTGACCAGGGATAAAGAGACGGTCGCTCGTCATTATAACAAGAAAGTTGTGCCTAAATCATTTTATGAAGGCGAGCTAGTTTGGAAATTAATCCTGTCGATTGGTACAAGAGATAATAAATTCGGCAAGTGGTCACCTAACTGGGAAGTGCCCTTTAAGATCCACAAATGTGCTTCCAAGGGAGCTTACATGCTGGAAGGACTCGATGGAGAAGTATTTGGAAGGGCTCTGAATGGAAAGTATTTGAAGAAATATTATCCCAGTATATGGATCAACTCATGATTCGTCTGTATTGAGCCGATACATAGTAGTCGATGTGTTTACATCGCCTTTGATGGCCGATATAAGTTATACCACCTTAGTTATTTCATTATTATCATAATCGGTTGTGCTCTGCCAATGTGTGATGGCCGATATAAGTTATATTGCCCTTAATCATTTCATTCTTATCATAATCGGTTATGATTTAACATATACGTGATGGCCGATTTCGTGTGTTGTCTTCGAGCTATACTTTTACCAATATTCGGTTGACATGGTAAAATTAGGGGGGCATACATATACATATCCAAAGTCAGAATCAAGTGGACTTCAAAATTTTTGCAGACTTTGAATTTTTTTCAAGATATGAAGACTCGAAAATCGGTAGAAGTAGAATCAGGTAGAAGTTATATTATACAACGTGAAGTTGAAGTTTGCTGATACAAAAGAATATATTACAAGTATTTTTGAAGTCACAAAAGAGCTAACCCTATTACAACAACCGGCTCAGTTGCCGGTTAGCTGGTTAATAGCCGATATCGCCCTTTCTTTTATATGTTCGACTTCATTTATAGTCTGGGCGTCGGCTGCATCAGTGCCTGGGATTGACTTCAATGATTTCCTCATATCTCCCAAGTATTGTATAGAGGATTTCAAGTTGGTCCTTTGTTCTTCAGTGGCCCTTGGGAGATCGGCTAGTTTTTGCTCTTCGGAAGCCAGCTCAGCTTTGCATTCTCCAACTCAGCGGTGAGTTTGGCTTGTCTTTTCTTTAGCCGATCAATGTTGGATTCAGCGGTAGATGGCCCGGTAATCAGCTCATCTAGCTTGGCTTTTTCGGCGATGACGCACTGTCGATTGACCTCGATCATGGCTTCAAGGCCAGCCTTCGCCTTCCTGTCGGCCATCCTTTGTCGTGCCCTTTCCAGCTTATGCCGATGCAGATCGAGATGGGCAGCTTGGGAGATAATATCGGCTACGTCATTGGAAGTTGTCTCTCAATTTTTTTCGAACCTAGCTTTGATTGGCCCGCAGTTAGTAACTAGGTAATCCAGTGAACTATCTAGCCGACGAGCGATATCCAAGAGTTTATCTTTTAATTCGTCGGCTATAGGAGCTTGGGCCTGGCTGGTAATTTCTTGTTCTTCACCAATGAACTCCCTTATGTCAAAGGAGAACATATCGGCTAAAGCCTACAGAATACAAGTCAAGTTTGTTGAGGTGCAAAGGAATTTAAGTAGTCGATTATGTTCTTGAGAAAGTTTCTTACCTTAACTGTGGGAGCTGGTGTCGGCTCTTCTTCTTCAACATGGTGGCTACCCCTAGCCAATGGAGTGTGCTCGCTTGATACATAGGGGACAGCCGATGGAGAAAGAGGGGGCTACACAAAAAAGACAAGTGTTAGTTAAAATCGCAAGCCAACAAAAAGAGAAGAGATAAAGTTTTGAAGTTACTGGTGAAGCTGGGCGTGGTTGCTGATGAGCCATTCTTTTGCGTTGCGAGCAAAGGGGTTTTGGTTAAGGACAAAGAAACTTCAAGAAAAATTTAAATTACCAAAACTTCAAGAAAAGAGGGATGCATACTGGTTGAGGGCGAGGAGGATGCCTTGGAGGAGATGGTGTTTGTTGAGTTTGATCATCGCCTGATGGCTTTTGTGCATACTTGCTTGAATGGCTTGATTCGGCTGCAGCCTCGTCGATGTATTGATCAATTTTTTCCTCCATGACTTCTTGATCGAGGGCCTCTTCCATGCTCGGATCCAAAGATGGCAGGCTATCGACTAGGGCTGTCTTTTGCTTCTTCGGCTGTTTCTTCTGTACAGCTGATGGACCATCAGCCGACGGCTTGGCCTTCTTTTTCCTTGACAGTGCCTTGTGGGTTTGGCCGTGCAGAAGTGTTGTTACGTTCGGCGCGTTGAAGCCGATGATTTATAGGGCGAGTCCTCCGCTAGGGATGCGTCCTGAGGCATAATGGATCTCAACTCCTGAGTTGCTCATAGGAGGGGGAGAAGAATCGGTTGTCTGCAGAGAAAGAAGACATTGGTTAAATATTGGACAAGTTTCAGTCGATGGTTTTAAAAGTTGATAGAGAGAAGAAGTACTTATATCAGGGATTGCTTCTGGAAGGAGCGTGGCGAGGTACATGGAAGATGGCTGATGGAAAATATGTTTTTTCAACTCAACCCACCATCTGTCAAAAGCTGAACTCCTCTTTAAGGCCAATCCAGAGTGCCTATGCTGCCAAGAGGGGGGCCTTCTGTGTTCATCAACCGATCCATCATTATTTTTGAGGTGATCTTGACCCTTGTTTGGATCTTGTCAATAAAGTATAGACCAATCGGCGTTGTCCTAGCCCCGTCTCGTCCGTCGCCCGATCTTTGGATGGTAAAATTCATAAGACTTCGAGATATTTCGCCTTGGTGGACGCCGATTGGTAAAATGCAAGGAGTGATGGCTGTAGTAAAGATTTCCCTTGGCTTTGGGAATTCCTCTGAGTTGAGTTCATCAAAATTGAAATATGTAGGGAGTTCAAACTCTGGGCAGCCTGAATAAAAGAACCAAGTCCGATTGTTCTTTGAAAAACAAACGTAGAAACCAGTGAACCAATCGGCTAGGAGCTGGTTTGATAGCTTGGAGCCCGGATGGACAGAGGTAGCCTCTCCAAAAGACATACATCTGCATGTAGTCACTTCATCATCATCATCCACAATCGGCTCTGCCCTGGGAAATCTGGCATCTGCTAGATTGGGTCTACCAGCGATTTTTTGAGTGAGCAGGACCAGCCATAGCTGCAAGAACCACCAGGGACCCCCAATTCCTATAACTGAATCGGCTGCGATTTTAGCCGATGCTTGGTTAAGGGTTTGATACAGATAGCCCAATAAAAATTTTCCTACGGGGATTTTTTCTTTTGTCACTAGGGCTTCGGCTATGAGCTGCCAGTTGGCTATGTGGCCGCAATTAGATCCACAGAAACATCATTAAAGAATGCAATATGTTCTCTAGGGCTCAGAGATCCAGTACCCATGTTTTGAGTGATGTAGCCGTTCTAACCTCCAATGGCCCTTGTCTTAAAGGAGTATTGGCACTTGGCATCGAATCAGTTAGGATTAGCCGATGACATTATGTCTAAGCTAGTTATCATGAACACATCGATCAAGGTGGGGGTCATGGGTCCTTGTTGAAAGAAGAAGGCATTAAAGGTGTTGTTCCAAAAGTAGGTCGCAGCCGACATGAGGGGTTCATCCTTGGGCTGATCGGCTATGGTAAGAGCTAAGCACTGAGCTATGCCTACTTCTTCCCAATGGGATTGCTTGGTGGTAACCATCCTTTGGTACCAAGCCGACCAAGATTTGTCAGTTGAAGGCCAGGACTTAAAAGTTCCATTCCAAGATGCCAGACTAGGGTTTGAGATCCTATAGGGCATCCTATTGGTTCAGCATTGATAATTTCAGAAGGATCTGTGTTGCCGATTAGGCCTAGAAAATACTGCTCGTCATGGAGCAAACTAGGAATAGCAATTTGATGAGCGAGGTGCTACAATGGAAAAGAAGAAGCGAGTCTTAGAAGACAAGAATGCAGATCTATGGCGACAGACAGAAAAGAAAGAAGATTCGGCCGATAGAACTTACCTCAGCAAACTCGGCCGATGAAGCACCAGAGGGAGCGGAGGAAGATGCCATTGAAGGAGGTGAGCTCGCCGCTGGAAAGGGAGATTGCCGCATGTTTCTTGAGAGCTCCAAGGAGATCGCCGGAGAGATTTTGGGAATTTTTAGCTGAAAGCTATGGATGTACAAGTGACGGCGTGAGTCTTTCAATGCGCTTGGGGCGTTATTTAAAGAAACACGGTAACGGCCGAAACGAAAATGCTCTAGGTTTTCTCGAAGGATAGGATCACACAAAATCCGCAACATTAACAATATCGCGGACTTGAGGGGCATGTGTTGATGATCAAATTTGGCAAGTTAATCCCCGGGTTTGAAGCTACAATTGAAGCAGAATTGAAGGAACGTGCGATTCTTAGAGACAGCGCATATCGGCTGAGTCCGAATCGGCTAAGAAAACGGTCGGCAAGACCGAGTCAAACAGGGATATCACATAGCCGATTCCAATTGGGGTAATTAAATGTGATCGATCCCGGTAGGAAAGTATGAAGATCATTAGTGGATTTGGTTTCCAGAGCTTCAGAGATATTGCCACCTACGGATAAAGTCCTGAAAAGGCAGTTGTATCTTTAAGTTAGGATATTTTGTATAGTTTCCTTATAGATAATGTCAGTTTGTTTTAGGCATATCGGTAATTCAATTTATAATAGAGAGAGGAATCATGTCTGTCACGGACTCATCGTGTATCTGGGTATAAATATGACCCAAGATCCTGTAATCATAATCAATCAACATCAGATCAATACAACTTTCGGCGCATCGCCACCTTTTCCTTTTAGTTTAATCTCGATAAGTTCTTGCTTCAGGTTGGGCTGCATCTGGTTCCGATCTCTGACGAGAGGTAATTCTTGTTACAAGTGGCTTGCGCTCTCGGGATTAGTGCTTCCATCGTCATGATACTCTAATCGCGTTATCGTAATCTGCATAGTTATCATATATACTATGTAATTTAGATCAATGTTGTGATCTAATCTTCAATCGGCTAGCATCAATTACCAGATGACAGCCGATGGGATTAGATCTCATTGTCGATCTAGATTATATAGTATATCTATTAAGTCGCCCTTAGAATCATAAAGATCTAATCTGCTTCATGGTCGCTATTACAGATAGCATTGGAGTTTCAGCCGATCTTACCTGATTTAATTATCTTATATGTTTTAGTTTTGCTTGATATGTTAAATCTACCCTTTATATTTAGATCTCATCATATTAAATATGTTAAGCCTGTTATCAATCTCTTAAAGAACTTTTAACATTTGATTGTTTTTTGTTTAATATATTTATTTTATTATGATATCTTAGTATAAAATGGTATCGGAGTACTGGCGGATACATGTTAGATTTATCTCTTCGGCTATGCTGTGAACAAGTATAATCCTTGTCTCATAGTACTTTTAGATTTAAGTGGTTTCTATTTTTTTTGATCGTGAAAGCTGGGGGGGAGGTCCCCACAGCAACGAGCAATTTTATAGAAAAGGAGGAAGGAGAAACAGGTTTAGGAATACAACCTTAGTTTACACAGGCAGATATGCCCACTGCTAGGACTCACAGCCAAAAAAAAGCAACTATGTCCTACGTTGCGGGTCTCGGAGGGAAAGAATCTAGCTATAGGCATCGAGCCAGGCACAGAATGTGTTCTTGTCTTCCATTCTAAGCCTTAAGACTTGTAGAGCGCACTGGCCTTTAAAATTCCTCTTCCAAGCTTGTATGGATGGAGATGCCCTCTGGAAAATTTTGTCGTTCCTTAATTTCCACAATTCCCAAGCCGCCATCAAGATTATTTCTGCAGCATTTGTCAAGGTTGAAGTAGAGATGGTTTGAGAAAACTTGTCCAGTATGTTGGGTGAGGTGCTCCAGTGAAGAGGTAGTGACGACCAGCATTGGGCTGCGAAGGGGCACTCGAAGAAAAGGTGTTCAGCGGTTTCCTTCACCCTCCTCTCACACATCTTGCAGAGATTATCATCTTGGATGGAGATATGTCTTCTCTGTAACATTGATTTTGTGTTTAACCTATCCATCACAAGAAGCCACGCAAAGAATTTGATTCTTGGAATGCATTTTGATCTCCAGATTAACTGGAAACACTGGTGGCCATTGGTGGAGCTAAACACATGGCTGTAAAATCTTCTTGAAGTGTACTTGTTTCCCCAGGACATCGACCAGCTGTCGGTATGGTCTTCCTCGTAGGGTAGGTCTTGAAGAAGGGGTTGGAGCACCTGTAATTCATGGAAGGCCTGATCGGAGAGCGGCAGATGGAAGATGGAATCCAGATCTTGAGCATGCATGATTTCTGCCACTGGGGCATTACGATTCTTGGCAAAGGAGGCAAGGTTGGGAAGTTCACGGGGACATTGAGGTTGTTCCAGTTGTCCATCCAAAAACTTACTGAGTAACCTTTTCCAATCTGACAGGAGGCTATCATCAAGAACAGTCGGCTAGACGCGGGATGTCCTTCCACCGGAAGGAACCAATCTCATTGCATCGATGGGGAACTATGTTTTGGTAATAGCTGAACCAGATTTTGTTTACCCAAGGGATGTCTTCGTGGTTGTAGAATTTTGTAAGCTGCTTAATGAGCAGAGCATCATTTTGTAAGCGGAGGTTGAGAATCCCTAATCCCCCCCTTTTCTTTCGGTCTGGTTACAAGATCCCAGGCTACCAAGTTGCCTTCTTTTTTTCCGCCTTGTTTCCTCTCCGGAGACACTGTTTTCTGGCTCTATCAGTTGCTTCGATGATGCCTCTGGGGATTTTGAGGGTGCACATAGTGTAAGATGTTATTGGGGTGATTGCTGAGTTGATCATTTCCAGCCGACCCGAGTATGAGAGCCAAGTAGCACACAAAGAGAGCTTTCTTTCAATTCTGTCCAGAATTGGAATGAAATGTTAAATCCGTGGCTTGGTGGTCCCTAAAGGAAGACCCAGGTAAGTGAAGGGGAGGGAACCCATGTCGCACCCAAAGGTTTTGGCTAGAAGATTCAGTTTGTCCCTGCTGAGGTTGATTGGGTACATGTTGGACTTCTTGTAATTTACTTTGAGGCCCGTTTGTTGTCTGGATTGAACTTAGCAAGTTCTTGAGGAAAAGAGTTGCTCAGGCGTCGGCCGGAGAATGATGATGGTGTCATCAGCATACTGGACAACAGGGAAATCCTGAGTAGGTTGACTTATGGGTAGATGGAGAAGGCCATCTTGTTTTGCCTTGTTTATTAAAATTTGGATCGTTCGTCGCCGGGACAAAAAGCGTGGAGAGAGAGGGTCTCCTTGCCGTACTCCTCTTTTGCAGCGAGAATGTCTTACCGGGGACTCCATTAAGAAGAACCAGGGAGTTGCGAGAGGAGAGGATCTCCCGCACCCAACAAATCCAGTTTCGGAAGCCCGAGCTTTGCATCATGAGGATAATCGTTGAGTGTTCAATGGTGTCAAAGCTCTTCTCAAAATCCAGTTTTGAGGATAATAATCTCTTTCTTGGATCAGTGGCATGGATGAATGTACTCAAAAGCCCAGGCCAGACAGTCTTGAATTGTTCTTGAGCGGATAAAGCCATACTGGTTCGGGTGGATTACCGATTGTATAACATTTTGCAATCTGTCAGCCAAGATTTTTGTGAGAACTTTCAGGGAGGAGTTGAGTAAGGAGATCGACCTGAAGTCATTCACTGTCTCGGGGTTATCCTTTTTCGGAATCAGGGTGATGAAAGAGCTGTTAATAGGCCGTAATGAGGCGTTTCCTTGCTAAAGGGACTCGGATAAGTTGTAGAAATCCTCTCGATGATTGACCAGCAAGATTTGAGGAATAGCCCATTGAAACCGTCCGATCCAGGGGCTTTATCCCTTGGCATCCTTCTAATTACCATGTCCAATTCTTCATGGGTGATTGGCTCGCTAAGCGTCTAGACCGACAATTGGCTGTATGATGCTTTGGAGGTCGAAGACCATGACTGGGTTGGAAGAAGTCCCTAATATTTCCTTGAAAGCAGTCCATAAGAGGTTAGCCTTTTTCGAGTGGTCCCGGATCCATTCCCCCTCAGCGTTCTTAATCTGGGCAATCGAGTTTTTCCTGTAGGAGATGGAGGCCATGCTATGAAAGAACTTTGTACATTCGTCCCTCAGTTTTACTCTGTTAACCGTGAATCTGTTCCTCCAGTAGATTTTCCTCATTTGGAGCCAGTGTTGTAATCTTGATTTGATTATTTTCCTCAAGTTGGTTTCTGTGTTATATAAACACCTTCTTTCCTCTAGGGAGTCGATGAAAGCAATCACCGTGTTGCAGTTTCGAATCAGAGTCTTGAGGTTGGAGAAACTTTTGCTCTAGGATTTGAGCCCTGCTCTTAAAACCTTGAACTTCTTTGCAATGTTTTTTGGGGCGTTTTCCAGATTTGTGGGTAGCGTCCAACAATTGGCCACTGTCTCTATGAAGTCTGGTTGTTCAACCCAAAAGTTCTCAAAACGGAAAACGGGTGACCTAGGGATGTTTGTACAGATAACCACTTTGCATGGTATGTGATCTGAGACTGTTCTGGCGAGCGGGATTACTTTGGTGTCTGGAAAATCAGCAGTCCAGTTGATGGAAGAGAAAAACCAGTCTAATTGCTCTAGGAGAGGGTCCTGTTGCATATTACTCCAAGTGAAGGTCCTTCCTTTGATCGGTAGCTCAATTAGTCCCAGGTGACCGATTGCCTCATTAAAGGTGAACGTGTCTATGACATTCCCTCCTGGTTTGTTTCTGTTAGCCAAGGACCGATAGAAATTGAAGTTACCTAAGAAAATCCAGTCCTCATTATTCTCAATTTCATGGCTCCTGAACCAAGAGATGAATTCAGAGCGAAGTGGTTCAGCACAGGGGCCATAGACTGCTGTCATCTTCCAAGATAGGTTCTTGTGAAGGGAGGTGAGGGTAACGAGATACCGAAACTTTGCTTATCAAAAACCAGCCCCGAGAAGAAAGACCCTTCCAAAGAATTAGAATCCCTCCGAGGCACCTTCGAGGAAACGAAATCAAAGCAATCAAAGCGGCTAGGGGCAAACTTTCGATGTAGGTCCCTGTCAAAAAGGCCCTCTTAGTTTCCTGCAAACAAACCACCGAGCAAGCGCTCTCTTCTATCTTGTTTCTAATGGCTTCCCATTTTTCTGGGGCATTAATTCCTCTGATGTTCCAACATAAGATAGTCCAACAACGAGATGTCATGATAACATAAAGTAAGCCAGGCGCGGAAATCCCGAGAGGCACAGCCAATCGGATCACAAAGTTGATCATAGGGAGTCAAGAGGACCGGGATAAGAGAGAGCCAGCAGATAGGAAGAACCCAAATAAAGGGTAAAAACCAAGGAGATTTTGAAACCGCCCCCGGTTTGATTCTGTTGGCCAGAGGCTGATAGCAAGTGAAATCCCCCAAGACACTCCAGTCATTCTTTTCGTGAAAATCGTGATTCCTAAACCAGTTTAAGAATATGGTGCGGATTGGATCATCATAAGGGCCATGAAACACAATTGAACACCAATTCAATAACCATCTGGAGAGGAAAAAGGGCCATTAAGGTGCGGAAGCTCTGTTTATACAAACCAGACCCAAAGACAGGTTTCCCTTCCACAGAACTAGGATTCCACCCGAGGGTTCCACCGAGGGGAAATAAACAATAGTAGAAATTCTGATGTACGTACTTTCGAGAAAATCCCTTTTAGTTTCTTGTAAACAGTTCACTAAATGAGCATTGATTTTGTTCCTGAAGTCCTCCCAAAACATGGGGGCATTGATTCCTCTGATGTCCCAGCAGCGGGTGATCCAAACACGAATGGTCATAGGAAACAAAAGAGAACAGAGGAAGGCGAATCTGATAGAGAAACTAGGCAGATACCCCTAGCCAGACCAGTAGGTTCTTCGGGCAGTCCCTATGGCAGTGTCACCCCCATAAAGATCGAGAAGAAAAGACAGACTAAGCAAAACAGCAAGGTTCAGCAAGGCAAAAGTAACGAGATCCTGAATACTGTGAAAACAAAGGTCTAGTAGAGCAGTCAGGCAATCAAGCATATTACAGAACATGTCGACATCACCGGAGTCATCAGAATAGTAGTCAACCAGAAAGATAGATAAGGGTAGGAGAAAGTTTTCAGAACCAGACAAGTCCTGCAGCCAACGAATCCTACACCTCTTGATTTTCATCATTGTTCGTCTTGGGGTTCTGCATTAGATTATCATCGGTGAGATCCCTAGGATCTGCACCGCAGTCTATTCCCCACCCTTGAAGAACTGAGAGCTGGACTGGTCCTTCCTTTCCGGTGTTCTCGTCAATCTGGATCACAACAATTTTCCGCTTCTTGGAAGGATTTGCCTCAAGTTTAACTTATGGAAAGAAAAAACCATTGGAATTAATATTTTTTTCTTGAACTTTGCCTGATGCCATTGTGACGCAAAGGCAAATGATTATTAGAAAATGACACTTTTGTAGGGAGAGCTAGGGAATTTGTACCCGATGGGAGTTTGTTTTTTTGACCGATTTGGAGGTGAAGCTGGGTACGACATCTGTTGTTGGTGCCTGGGCTGTCTCCTTTCTTGCAGCAGCCGCCTCCTGCCCCCTGCGTCCCTTTCTGATCGCCTTGTCCACCATGGGCCATAGCTGTAGAGCAATGAAGTCCTTTACAGGGTACCATGGGACAATTTCTAGCCCATGAGGTGAGCTGGGTTGTAAAGCAGGGGCAAACGATCTCCAGTTTAAGGAGGAGACATCCAGGCGCACATGGTGACTTGAGGATTCTCCAAGCTCAAAAGAGGTGTTAGGAATATCCCGTCTGCCCAAAGAATCCAGGTCAGCACACCTTGTTTTGGCTTCCCCCAAACGAGTCCTCCCCTCAATGACATCTGGGTAGGTAGCCTCATTAGATGAGGAGCTATCCTGGTCCCCTTCACCGTTCAGGGCTTTGATGAGGTCTTCAATGGGGATGTCAGGACGCTGGGCACGGAGGTAATGCAAGGAGGAAGAAGAATGATCGAGATCCCGATAGTGCTGGGGGACGTGTGGGTGCTCGGGGATTTGAGGATCCCATGCAGGCCAATCATTGTTGTTTTCCACATTCCCCCCTTCACCCTCCATGCCTTGCTCAACTTGTTGTTCATTAAATCCGGGTTGGGGGGTTGCTCGGCCTGAGGCTGCTGCTGCCACTGTGGCTGGTCCGGTTGGTTTGCCGCCTGGTGGGGATCGCCGCCCATCATATCTAGGTGATCTCCTCCCCTTGCTGTTCATTCTGCCAATCTGGTGCCAGCGGGAGAAGCTCTGCCAGCAGAGGGTTCGGGCGGGGTGCGGCCGACCCCCTGCGGCACCGGGTCTTCGTCCGCCGGGAGGCCGGTGCGGGAATTGCCCATTGAGGATGAAAACCGGAACCGTCCGGGATCTGCTGTGCCATCGAAGAGGGAGCCTGCCGAGAGCACGATACTTCTTGGTACCCTCTCCGGGCACAAGATCAGCATCCGTACCAGGATCCTGGAACGGTTGGCGTCCCTGTACCAGTCTAGCAATCTCCCAAAAGGTGCCACCGCTGCTCGAATGTAGGTGTCGTTCTGGAAGTCTAGCGGAAAAGCGAGCAGCATGATCCAGCAAAGACGGGTGTAGGTACAGGACCGAAGGTTGATACCTTCATCATGACGAACAACCCGGATGACATGATCCTGACCCGGGTGGAAGGGGGAGTTTCGGACAAGCCTTTCCCGTTGAACCACGGTTCTAAGCCTGATTAGACCCAAGCCAAGCGGTGAGAGGTGCGCCTCCAAAACACGGACATGCTGATCTTATTCAAGGAAATCGCAAACATTGGTGAGAGCTTGCCGGAGCAGATTTATGTCATCTGGCATTGGGTCCAGAGAGACAATGGCAAACTCCTTGTGCCCACGAGGTAGTTCCCCTCCCAACGCGACCCTAGTTCTTGCTGGCCGTTCCCAACCTTGTTCAACGTGTAGACCACCGATGAGAAATGGCTCTGGGTTGACCGGAAAGTTGGCCATGCCGGTGGGAGAAGAAACTTTGCTAGTGAAGAGCGAGGGTGGATTGGGGGGTGAGGCCGAAGTGTTCTTGGACGAAGAAAGACGAACAGCCGAGGAGATTGGAGTAGTAGATTGGAACTGCTCTTGAGTTGAGACCAGGAGTTGCTGATCGGTGATGGGGGGTCTGTTTGCGACCGATGGCTTCTAGGTTGATCCCTTAGGGCACCAGGCTAGGCGAGGGAGAGAGTTAGTGACCCCACCTCTCAGAGGCACAGGCTTACGCGCGCCACCAAATTTTGGCCGCCACGTTAGGCGCGGTCCTGGGGAGTTACGAAACGTGCAACACGCGACCGAGTGCCCAACAAAATTGCACCGGGTGCACCGAGTCCTACCCGGGCATTTAAAGCCGATGTGACCAGGCAGAAGGCAAACTCTGCAAGATTTTTAAAATAATGGCACTAGGGTCGAAGGATGTGCAGACTGAGATTTGAAGATCTTCTTTTTGCTGCCCATACTGGTGTCAATAAATGCAGTACTATGATTGTTCACAGCCGACCGTTTCAAGCAAGAGCGAAGAACAGGTGAGCCAGCTTGAGACACCAACCGAGAAGAGGGGCAAGGAAACCCACTGGCATGAGAACCAGAATGAACAATCTGACCAGAACTAGAAGCTTCAAAACCGAAAACCAATTTGCCGGGGAACAAGCACGAAGCGGCATCCAAATTAACTTTGAAAGACCCAAAGGAAATAGAGGAGGAAAACCCAGCAGATTTGACAGGAGATTTAAAAGAGCTGCTGGCGAATGAATCTTTCCTCGAACTTTTAGAAGCCAATTTTTTGGATCTTTTAGAAGCCACTTTGATCCAATCCTTTGAAGGGTTACGCGGAGGCTACGCTAGCCGAAAACAAAAACTTTTTTACCGCGCAAATCAGGAACACTTGCAAGTAAGGGCCGATAGATCGTTGCGGATTGGAGTGTGCGGCGGAAGCTTGACCAATCGGGGCTATCCGATCTGGCTGTCTTTGGCCGATGACGGCCGATTCTGGGGATAGCCGATTCACCAATCAGCCCGATTCGCCGATGTCGCGGCCGATCGAGTCGTCGCCGCGTTCTCGCGCCTCGCTCCGTGCGCTCGGCGCGGCCGATTCCTCCACGGCCGATCAACGGTGCGCAACGTAGCGGCGCCTCTACCGGTATCCACACATCCGGGGACAGAACGTCGAACACCCGTGTGCTAGCACACGATGCAAGGCTAGGGTTTGGCTCGAAAATGGGGAGGGTTTCCGTGGAGATTGATCTCGGCGACTTCACATTGCGGATTCGGTTCAATGCGATGCTGCAACTCTCCACCCTCGCCCCTTTATATAGAGTTGGCCGACGGGACTAGTGGCCGATCGGGACTCTGTTTTGAATCGGATCTCATCCGAATCTCACAGAGTTGGCCGCCCATACGTCGTAAGCCCATAGGACTCTATCCGATCGGATCCCTATCCGATCGAGCCGTATCCGAGTCCAACTCGAATATCTATTCTATCCCCTTAAGCGTGCGACCCCGTAGGTTCAGTATACTTGGTTTCGGCTATAGTCTAACTTAGTCGATCGTCGGCTCGAGTCCAACTCCCCGCACTGTCCAACCGGCGCCTAGCGGCACATATTGACAACATAGTATACAAGAATATAATATCGGCTCTGAACCTGTAATGTGTACACAAATCCCTTTGCCTCACGATACCAATTAAGCCATAGGCAAGATGTGTGCCATCCCTTCAATAGCTTAACCATTCACTCGAACCGTATTGGATTATCGTCGTTGATTGACTCCTCAATCAACTTAGCATGGCCATGCATTTCCATAATCCATTACCTCAAGAGGCCCAGAGATATCTCTCCAAAGGAGGGGCAAATTCCATCTTGATCACTCACATCCCACTCCATGTTCATAGCAGATCCGAAGACTACTTTTATAACTATCTAGTTACGGAATAGCGTTTGGTAGTCCCAAAGTAGGCTACTACATATGTTGGAATCCATGGTGATCTCAGGTCTAAGGACTTTGTACCAACACTACCTGAGACCAACTAATGGCACATTGATTCCTGTAGTGTCTCATGGTGGGTCTATCCAACAATGTGTTCTCCAACACATGTGTCCATGTTTATTGATTTGGTATCTCCATACCCATGATCTATGAGACATGATCATCAATCAATAAACATGTCGATCTTAGAATCATATTTGTTCCAACAATATGACATATGATCAGGGATCGTTTAGAAATAGATTCATACATAAAGAGTCTCATAAATAAGTCACGTACTTATTAATTAATACAAGATCTCTATTTCATGGAACTGAATAACGCTTTATTCATAAATATATAAACATTGATCATGATATCCAACATCTCCATGTTGCCTCTAGGGCATATCACTAACATCATTTTCCTGCTCCAACTCCCAAAGCCTCTTCTCCCTTTCCCAGTTAGGCATTCCATTGTTCCAAAGATGAAAGTAGCAATTAAAGTTATCCATGATGACCCGGCGAAGCTTGTAAACATGAAAGCCCACTTGCTTAGAGAAAACCGAGAAGCGGAAATGGTTATTGCTTAAGAAGTGAACATGAAAGCTTTCAGCCTTGCCGCCCAAGCAAGTTTAAAGGGAAAGAGCCACTGAGTCTTCAGAGAGACGAAAAAGATGACGACGAAAAGTAACCAGCAAAAGGAAGGAGCCTGAAGCGGAGGGAAGAGGGTGATGAACGGGTGACCTGAAGAGACGACAGACTTCTTCCTGGAAAACAAGGCATTTGTTGAAATCTATTTTCTCGACCAAAACCCAAGCGGACTCCATGACAACAGTGTCAAGCGGCCCGGATCAAACGCGAGGAACGCCATGAGAGGGATCTGCTGTGGCTCGAAGATGGAAGGTCGGGCGGGAGAGGTTTGAAAAGGGGGCATGGAGGTTTGGAGCCGAGAGGAGAGCCAGGAGGAGAGCCATCCTCCGTTCGTTTGTTATCATCCAATAAGTGGTTTATATTGTCTCGATATACTACCGATCTATCCCAGTCACTTGGTTCAAATATGCTTTAAGGCTTGGATTGTATTCTGTTAACATCTACAGCCGATAGGGCAAATCTAGTTTCTATCGATTCAATGCAAATTGCATCGGCACAATGTCAAACGATATGTCATCGGTCACCAGCCGATCTGCTATCGATCTAACATTATTTTCTTTTGTTAGTTTCTTGTTGGTTAGAGGAACAAATCAACTGGCATGTCTACGAACCTCGAATCAATACTTTAGATCTACACTAGAGTTAAGCAGATCTCTGAGGACAGTGCGTGGGAAATTTTCTTATCAATAATATGATAACATGGCAACACAATTTGGCCAGTCTCAATGAGAGCTTAATGTTTCAGTTTTCAACACATCTAGATTTTTGAAACAATGTAGAAGAGTTTCAGCCACATGAAACTATCTCTACTCCTATAAAACTCTTATCACCTCTTTCTTCATTAATACAATATCATGTCAGCATATTTAATGAGATTGGTCTTATAAAGAAAGATGGGGAAAAGTTTTATTAGGATGAAACTGCGTATGTACAATTTTAAAGACTATAAAACCCGATAAAACTAGTATTAAGGGATAGAGAGTTTTATTTCATCTAAACCATATCCAATCACATAGCTTATAATTAAATAGTATGTACAACCTATAAAAATGAAGATCGATTTTATTCATCGACATAAATTTTTTGATATACCATTTTAAAAACCAGAAAATAAAACTTCTTAATAAGAATAGCCTTCCTTCTAATTACTTGATGAGACAGATTACATCAACCATTCGCTTTTCATTTGCGTCATGGCATCTACGTCACGCACGGTGATGTGAGTGGCCTTCGTTTATCATAATGGATTAACACCACAAGGGCACGACCACCACGTTGGCAACTTGGCACGCACAAACCACAAGGCGAAAATTAATTTTTTTAGTCCACAAATACCAACTCGAGTACTCCAGAAACCTCATCTCCTAGCGCATGTGGATTCCTGACAATACTCATTTGAAAAACTGTCATTATTCCAAAATAGATTTATTTTTTATTCACTCTACACATATTAATAAAAAACTGTAATATTCATACTTTATCAAATCCTAATACAACTATTTATCACTTTATTTACTTTCAATACAATTATTTTTACTTTAACAAACTTCAATAAAACTTATTTTAAAATAAATAAATGAGCTAAAAATAAATTTGTTATGAAACAAACAAAGTATAGCGTAGGCAACTCTTGCTCAGAATCCAATTTGCATAATTTGTCTGCAACGCGCTAACTGTTGAATGAAAACCGACATAGGAGACATCAGAACGAAAAGCATACAAGGAAACCTTCGGGAAAAGAGGAGGAGGAGAAGTAAGTAAAATGAGATAAAGTTATTAACGTATAATTAATTAAATATTGATTATTTTAAATTTAAAAAATCGATTAATATGATTTTATAAAACTGATAGAATTTTTTTTTAGGAAAATACACTATAAACGTGCCTGAAAAACCGAAAACATTTCTCACCCTTTCTTTCTCACTAGAATGCTGTCTAAGGCACGCTTCATTTCTCTTCATCTGCTTTGATTCTTAGCCGGGCCAAAATTTGAATTTCAGCACTTAGTTGGAGTTGATTTTAGTGCTGTTTGTATTAAAAATTATTTTTCAACATTGACTTTTTAACTACTAATAATATAAATATAAAAGCTTTACCTATATTGATTTCTGGTTGCTTTTAGATCATGTTGAGGTCTGAGCTTTCAAAATAACTTCACTCTTCATTCTTAAATATAAATGATTATATATATATATATATATAAAATAAGGTTGTTGGGAGTGGGAGGTTTTAATAACACCAAGGTCCACATATAATTCACTAATTCGACATCATCTTCAACAGAACAGGCAGGAGCGGAACCACGCCCCCGACATCTTTAAGCTCGAGCCACAGGTATGAAAAAATTCCCAATGGGCCCGTACCTAGGCTTTCAAAAAAAAAACTCCACAGCTCAGCCCTAGACTTCTAGTCTAGCACGCCCGTGCACTGAATGAAGGCCCAATTTAATTGTCCCTGCAGCCTAGGAATTCTGTTGTCGTAGAATCGTGTCGGTACACCTTGAGTATGTTATATATAACCCGTAGTAGCCATCGAATACTTGGGAGAAACCCCGTCAGCATAAACACGTGTCGTTTTGTTCTAGGCTCGACAGGCTAGTTAGGATGTCCTCTGACGTCGTAGAGATGAGAAACAATAAGCAATTGAGGGATTTGAGGAGAAAATACATTGAGATAAGTAGTAAGGAGGGAGATGTAGAATACAAAGGGTTTGCGTGATAAATTGATTTTGACGATCGATTGGTTATTGTTTCAATCGGCCTTAGCCTTTTTATATTTATAGAAAGAGTGGAATTGCTTTTCAGGGTCTTTTCTCCGTCCAACTAGGTCTATAAATCAACTAGGACTCGAAAAATCCCGATCTAAAACAAGCAAACACGAGAAATATGTAAATTGGACTTGGACTCTGTGCTAAAAGTCTGACCACCCGAACACCTACGGTAGTTCATTGTCCAATCTGAACAGCCACACAACGATGGTCAGACCGACTCACGGGAAAGACTCGATAGTTTTAAAATTCGGCAAGAACTTGCTATAAATCCAAATCAAAATTAAGTGTCAACAATTTCTTTAAACAAAACCTTCCATAGGCCCATGAGCAACAGGCAACGTGTTGTAGCAACCGCCTTCAACGCCCACAGCTCCTCACCTAGGTCATCTCGACGCTGCTGTTGTGCGACTGTGCCACTGCAGACAGCTCATTGTCTCACGTCCTCTCTTCGACTCTCGGGACTCGGACATGTAACTACCACAACTACGAAGAGTTCGAGATCGGCGTCAGGACAGGGGCAATTCGACAAACACTTGGTGGGTATGACCTCGGCGAGGTCCTGAGTGACGATGCGGTGAGCCTTGTGTTCTCATCATCCCCTGGCTCCAAGGCGACCTTCAGAGCAGGCTCCTCGTCGATGTGGCTTCCAATTTCCTTTTCCATTTTCCTTCTTTTCTTTTCTTGTTCTCTCCGTTGACCATGCTTAAGTCCAGTTAGCGAGCTAGACGTGTACGCATCCACGTAAGAAGATTCACATAGTCAACGCAGGACATGGCAGGGCTCGTCGGCTTGTCGCTGCGGGTGGGCAGCCTTTGCTTTTCCTGTGCGGCTTGCTTGCGTTTCGATTTTATGCTTTCCATCTCCTTTGGTTTGGTGTTTGTGCGTGTGCAGCCCTCCCAGTGATGTGTTTGTGTTGTTAGGTTGGGGATTAGGAAGAAGACGACCACCAGGGATCCAATCCTATCCACTTTGAAAGCTTATCCAAATTAACCAATACAGTCCAGATGCAATGAAATGGATTCAAACCATTTCCAAACCAAAAGGACTCCAGAACCATCGGCGTCGGCCTCGAGCTTGGACATGGGGAGCAGACGGGGCCGGAGGCGCCGTGCTATGGGAATAAGCTGGCGAGTCTGGCGGGGTTGCCGCCATCCCCGCCACCACCACTACCATCCTGCGACGGCGGCAAGTCCCGGCCAAGCATGGCGCAGAAGAGGGGATGTTCACATGGGCTAGATGCCACTCGTTCGCATTGAGATACATGCGTACGTCTCGTATGGCCTGAGATCAGTCGGGGCAGTACGGTCCAATAATACTCTAGCCATGCCGTGTCGGTCCAAAGACATGACCAGTTGTGGAGATTGTGGCAATCGGGTATCTACATGGCAAGCTTATCCGACTGGAGGTAGGGATAGATTGCGCCTGCTATATCTGTAAGCCGAACTTGACTTGGGTGTTACGTTGCTTGGTAGAGATAAGGCAATCGGCCTATAGTCACTGTTTGGTAAGATTGAGGAAACCAACTTAGAATAAGATAGGGTTTCCGATTTGTAAACCCTCCCCCCAAGACTATATAAGGGGGGTAAGGGGCGTCCCTTGAGGGATATTCCAATAGGAGATCCAACACTAGATCTGAGATACGATTTCATAAGCAAGAGCTTTAGATCACGAGATCAATAAAGACACTCGGCGGATCGAATCCACCGAAACAGGAGTAGGATATTACCTCACGAGAGGGCCTGAACCTGTCTAAATCTTCTTCTTCTTCTAACCCATTGTGCTTGGCGATCTCGACTGCGACCCCATAAATTATATTGCCGAAACCAAGTTTCGACAGTTGGCGCGCCAGGTAGGGGCCGCGCGCCGAGACTTCTTCAACAATCTCGCCGACAAGCGTGATGGGATCTCCTTCAAGACTCGGCGAATTTGCCGCCAACTTCGCCGACGACTCCTCCTTCGACTCGGATTCGAACCAGTCGAAGGAAAAGACCCACTCGGCGCCATTCGGGCTCCCCAACAGCGCCGAGATCTTCGACAACATCTTGAAGACCAAGATGCGATCCACCTTCTCCGACGACGGACTTCACTCGGCACCATTCGGATTACCGAATACCGCCGAGATCTGCGCCAATCTTCTCGCCTCCCCGACGGAAGCAATCTACTCAGATGAAGACCTCTCGGTACCGTTTGGGTTACCAAACGCCGCCAAGATCTACAGTCAACTTCTCTCCCCCGAGTTGGCGGCGATCCACTCGGAGGAGCCTAATCCCCCAAGCTCTGACTCGGACTGGAACGATCCAGATCCGGGTTTCCCAGATCAAGGGAGGTCGCCGTCATCCTCCCATCATTCGGCTCCCGCTCGTCTTGAGCTCAACGGATACCTCGCTCCGCCGGCTCGACAACCTTTACGGCATCCCTTCGACGAAGCCGACAACTCCGACCGCCACATGGATCTGCGAGCCGAAGTGCTTGACGTCCTCATGGTGAGCCGGATGAGTCCGACTCAGCCATGGCCGAAGGCTTGCCGAAGAGGAGCGAGCCAGGTGGAGCTTGAGCGCAAGACAGCCGAGGAGGATAGACAACGCAAGGACGAGGCGACAAAAGGAAGCGGGATCTACGTGCGGCGGACGATCGCCGGGAGGCCATCCTCCAAACACGGGTTCGCAACACCAACATCTTCCGGACGCCACGCGAACGCGTCGCCGCACTCACGCTCTTGGACACCGTCATAGAGACGGCTCCGCCGACGACGTAACTCCTATACTTGATAAGATCAAGACCATCGTCGTTGCCACGGCTAACGGCCATCCCACCACTTCGGCGCGAAGGCGGCGAATCCGTGGCCAAAACGCCGGACAAAAGCCGGCTTCCGCCTCTAAAGTCGGGAGACTACGGGAGGCCCGAGCGCTCGGTCGTCAACCAGGCCAAGAGGCCCACCTCGTGAGTCCACGCCGAGATACCAAGAGCAGACGGCCGACTCCGCGACAAACGACACGGACGTCCACCCATCCACCACCGAGTCCGCCGCAACGGTTCCGGCTATCCAACCGCCAACCGAAGACCCCGCCGAGTGATCGCGGGAAGTCCTCGATCGCCGCTACCAGGAGCGCGACCGACGCACTCGGGAGGATCGAAGGGGATCACCCGATAGCAGCGACGATGGAGTACCGGCCTTCACTCGGGAGCTCCGCCGAGTGCATTGGCCGAATGGCTTTAAACCTACAGGGATTGAAAGGTACGATGGCAAGACCGACCACGAATCTTGGTTAAGCTGTATATACCCTTGCCATCCGAGCGCAGTGGCGACAATAAAGCCATGGCCAATTACCGCCCGTGGCCCTCGCAAACTCGGCCGAAATTGGCTCACGAGCCTGCCAAGAGGCTCAATCGGCTCGTGGAGCGAGCGAGGACCACTTCATTGCCAACTTCCAAGGCACCTTCGAGAGGCCCGGCACACACTTCGACCTTTACAACGTCATCCGAAGCCGGACGAGCCCCCGAAGGATTACATTCGTCGTTTCTCCGAGAAGCGCAACAAGATCCCGAACATCACCGATGACATCATCATCGCCGCCTTCCGAAGGGAGTCCGTGATGAGCCGCATCGGCAAGTTCGGGCGCAAACCACCGAAGACGGTGAAACAAATGTTCGAGACGGCGAACTCATACGCCAAATCCAACGACGCCATTAAGGCCGCCCGTCAAGACCGGCCCGACGAAGGGAGGACAAGCAAGCGAGGAGGAAGCCGAAATCCTAAGAAGGATGGCGGCAACAATGGCAACCGGGGCCGAAAGATCGCAAGCGCCGATCCGAAGACACAGTGGCCGCAACCTCCAACACTCAACGCCGTCCCGAGTCGCCGCCTACGACGCCATCATGAACGCCCAATGCACCCACCATCCGAATCATAAGCACGCGGCGAAGGATCGCTTTATCTACAAGCGGTTCGCCGAAGCGTCGCGGCGCGACTCAACAAGAAGCCGGCGACGAAGCTGGCCCGTCGGCGCCAAAAAGAACAACGCGGCTGAAAATGCCGAGCCGTTTCAAGACCCGGTGGGGACCTCAACCACATCTTCGGAGGCCCGCTAGCTGATGAATCCAAGAGGAAACAAAGGCTAACGACCGGGAGGTCAACGCGGCTCAACCCGAAGTCCCTCGTATCCGCGATGGTCGGAAGTGGCCATCACCTTTGACCGCTCGGATCATCCCGACCGAGTGGTTCATCCGGGCGCTATCCACTCGTCCCGGACCCCGTGGTCCGCAATATCGAGCTTAAGCGCGTCCTCATCGATGGGGGCAGCGCCCTCAACATCTGTTCGCCAAGACCATGGATGAAATGCGAGATCCCGAGGGCCGGGCGAAGGCAAGCTCAGCCCCTTCCACGGAGTTATCCGGGCTGTCTTCAACACCACTCGGGCATATCTCCTCCCAGTCACCTTCGGAGCCCGAGAGAACTTCCGAACGGAGAACGTCACCTTCGAGGTGGCCGACTTGAAACAGCATATCATGCCATCATCGGAAGGCCTGCGCTTGCCAAGTTCATGGCGATCCCTCACTACACTTACCTCTCGCATGAAGATGCCGGGTCCCAACGGCGTCATCACTCTTCGCGACGATGTGAAGCAAGCCTTCACTGCGCGACAAGGAGAGCTGCGACATGGCCCAATCTCGCGAGAGATTACGCGGCCAACAAGAAGTCGATTGGCTGCATCAACTTCAGCGAGAGGGCGAAGTCCCCGCGAAGAAGATAGCCAAATCGGGATCCGGCGACGCCAAGACCAAGAAGATCTCCCTTGATTCGTCCGATCCCTCCAAAGCGCTGTAATCGGCGCCGACCTAGATCCCAAATAGGAAAGCGCGCTCGTCACCTTCCTCCAAAATAATAAAGATGTTTTTGCTTGGAAACCATCGATATGCCCGAAATTCCTAGGGAGGTGATCGAGCACTCTTTGAACGTCAAAGATGACGCCAAACCAATAAAACAACGATTACGTAGGTTCGCACGGGATCGAAAAGACGCGATCAAAGAAGAACTTGCAAAGCTCTTGGCTGCCGGCTTCATTAAAGAAGTCCTTCATCCCGACCGGTTAGCCAACCCAGTCCCGGTCCGCAAGAAAACGGGGCAATGGCGCATGTGCGTTGACTACACCGACCTCAACAAAGCCTCGCCCCAAAGATCCGTTCAGCCGCCTCGCATCGACCAAGTCGTCGACTCAAACGGCCGCGAACTCCCGAGCTTCTTGGATTGTTACTCGGGCTATCACCAGATCAGCTTGAAAGAATCCGACTGCTTGAAAACATCGTTCATCACGCCATTTGGGGCTTACTGCTACATCACCATGCCTTTTGGCCTCAAGATCGCCGGAGCCACATACCAACGCATGATCCAAAGATGCTTCCGGACGCAGATCGGCAAGAACGTCGAAGCTTATGTCGACGATGTCGTCATCAAGACCAAGCGAAAGAAGACCGATCGCCGACTTAGAAGAAACCTTTGCAAACATCCGGGCCTTCGAATGAAGTTGAACCGGAGAAGTGCACCTTCGGCGTCCCATCAGGCAAGCTACTCGGCTTTATGGTGTCACATCGCGGCATCGAAGCAAATCCAGAGAAGATCAACGCTATCTTAAACATGAAGCCTCCGAGTAATCAGAAAGACGTCCAAAAGCTCACTGGCTGCATGGCGGCACTAAGCCGTTTCATATCCCGGCTCGGCGAACGAGGCATGCCCTTCTTCAAACTGCTAAAGAAGACCGACGACTTCCAGTGGACCACGAAGCCGACAAGGCCTTTGAAGATTTCAAAGAATTCCTTACCACGCCACCCGTCCCGGCTTCGCCTCGGCCCAGAACCCCTGTTGTTGTACGTCTCGGCCACTCACCAAGTGGTTAGTACGGTCCTTGTGGTTGAACGCGAAGAAGAAGGACGAGCCTTAAGATTCAAAGGCCAATTTACTTTGTTAGCGAAGTATTGGCGGAGCCAAAATCCGCTACCCTCAGGTACAAAAATTGCTTTATGGTGTTCTAATAACCGCGAGGAAATTGGCACACTACTTTCAGGGTCACTCGGTCACCGTCGTCACCTCTTTCCCACTCGGCGACGTCATCCACAACCGCGAGGCAACCGGACGTATCGCCAAGTGGGCCCCGGAACGATGCCGCTGGACTTAACTTTTAAGCCGGGACGTCCATTAAGTCACAAGCCTTGGCGAACTTCCGGCCGAGTGGATCAACACCAAAAAGACGTGCCTCGGGAAGACCTCCAACACTGGACCATGCACTTCGACGGATCCAAGAGGATCACCGGCTTAGGAGCAGGAGTTGTGTTGATCTCCCCGACTGGGGAAAGGCTAAGATACGTCCTTCACCTCCACTTCTCCGCCTCACACAACGTCGCCGAGTACGAAGCCCTTCTACATGGACTGCGCCTCGCAGTCTCACTCGGGATTCGTCGGCTTATTGTGAAAGGCGACTCCCAGCTGGTCGTCAATCAAGTGATGAAGGACTGGTCTGCTTAAATGACACTATGGAGGCCTACCGACAAGAGGTCCGCAAGCTTGAGGACAAGTTTGATGGGCTAGAACTCTCACATGTCCTGAGACATAACAACGAAGCTGCCGATGAGCTAGCACAGTTCGGATCTAAGCACGAGGCTGCTCCAACAGACGTCTTCGTCGAGCATCTCTACGAACCAACCGTCACGACAAAGACGGCTCCTAACGAACAAACCGCCAACGAAGTCGCCATGACCGACACCGACTGGAGGACGCCGCTCATCAAATTCTTAACTCAAGCAAGAGCCGGATGACCGGGATGAAGCGAACGCGTCCGGCGTCGTTGCCAAGCGTACGTCATGGTTGACTCCGATCTATACAAAAGAAGCCCCTCCGGAATTCTAATGAGGTGCATCACACCCGAAGAAGGGAAACAATTACTCCAAGATATCCACTCGGGCATATGCGGAAGCCACGCGGCAAGCACGCACTCTAGTCGGCAAAGCTTACAGGCAAGGATTCTTCGGCTTACCGCGGTCTCCGACGCGGATAAAGTCGTAAGAACCTGCGAAGGCTGCCGTTCTTCGCCGACAAAGCCATGTCCCGCCCAGAGCTTAATCCCACTTTCCTGGCCGTTCGCGGTATGGGGGCTGGACATGGTTGGCCCCTTTCAAGAAAGCTCCGGGAGGTTTCACACACCTCTTCGTCGCAATCGACAAGTTCTCCAAGTGGATTGAGGCCAAGCCGGTCGCCACAATCACCGCCGACAAAGCACGAGACTTTTTCCTCAACATCGTGCACCGCTTCGGCGTCCCAAACAGAATCATAGCGATAATGGGACTCAATTCACGGGAGACATTTTCAAGGAATTCGTGAAGACTTCGGAATCAAAATCTGCTATGCATCGGTAGCTCACCCTAAAAGCAACGGGCAAGTCGAGCGAGCCAACGGCATGGTCCTTCAAGGCATCAAGGCTCGCGTTTTCGATCGACTAAGCCCTTACGCTGGCAAATGGGTCCAAGAACTCCCCTCGGTTCTATGGTCGCTGCGAACCACACCCGGTCGGGCCACCGGCCAAACTCCTTTCTTCTTGGTCTATGGCGCGAAGCCATGTTGCCAAACGAGATGGAGTATGAGTCCTCCGGGTCCGCGGCTTCAACGATGAACGCTACGACCCCGACCGAGTGGATGACCTCACCCGATTGGAAGAGGCCCGTGAAGCGCCCTCATCCGGTCGGCCAAATACCTTCAAGGGCTCAGAAGATACCACAGTCGCAACGTGCGAGCACGAGCTTTCATTGTTGGCGACCTGGTCCTACGCAAGATCCAGACCACCAAAGACCGACACAAGTTATCTCCCCTATGGGAAGGACCATACATAATCGCTGAAGTGACTCGCGCCGGTGCATACCGGCTAAAGCGAGAAGACGGGTCCATGGTGGAGAACTCCTGGAACATCGAGCATCTTCGACGATTTTATGCTTAATTTGGCTAAGGCCCTACGTTTTCCTTGACTGCCAACCTCAAGCAAGATGACTTCTTGAGCTAGCAGTCGGGGGCTGTACACATGTCAATAAAGCTCAAGTTTTCCTCGTCAACTTTTGTGCATAATTTGGTTTATCATTGTTTAATGTCCTTTGACTCGAGCTCAGTGTCTAAGGACTGAGAGTTTTCCGATGACCTAATCGAGCCTAGGCTTGATGACAGCCAGACGAAAACTACTTAAGAAATTCCACGCAAAAGCTCGAATCAAGGCATTGACATAAATAAACTAAAAATAATCACAAAGTTCCACGTCAAAATGTTACGGTTACATGACATTTACAAAGCTAAGTCAGAATACAGATCAGAGCTTGAAGTTGTTTACTACATCCAGAGATATCTTCTTCGCCGCCTCTTGCGCCTCACTCAGCATATCTAAGGCCTGCTCGTCCGTTGTTCCCTCAGCGAAGCCCTCCCCGACTGAATGGATATCCACTCGGGGGTAGAGGGACTTGGTCTGTGCAAGAGCCAGACCAGCCCCCATGTTGGCCGCTTCGGTGATATTCTTCAGGTATCGTTCGGGAGCCAGCCGAAGCTTGTCGAAGATCTCGATTGGCTCCAGCGAGCTGGCCCCAACTCCTTGATCGAACAAGGACAGCAAGATCGGCGTGGCGGCGTTGGCGACCTCTTCTCGTATCTCGTCGCTGGATCTGATCCGCCCAAGCAAGATGTCGTATTGGGCTCGGGTCTTCATCTTATAAGCTGCAAAAAGTCCCAGATCATTCAAAGCACTCGGAAATAAAGCAGCACACGAAATTCGACTTCAAAGAAGGTTACCTTCAAATTCGGCCTCCATCTCGGCCTTGTCAAGGCTGACCGCTTCCAGCTGGACTTGAAGCGAGTGGACCTCCGAAGAATTTTCTACAACGAAAGAAGATTATCAATAGCCAAGATCAACATGAGAATCATGATGAAGCTGGAGAGGCGGGCTTACTCCCAATTGATCCGCGGAGGTCGAGGTTCGCTTCCCGAAGCTCCGCGATCTCCCTCCTTAAAGCCGCCTCTCTTGATGCGGCCTCCTCCCGAGTGGCCTTCAGCTGTCGCTGAACGTCCTCCAAGGAGTTTAAGTGGGGGACCAGCTTCTCCAGCACTTCAGATTTTGCCATTGAGCGGCAATATTCTTTCTGCACACGAAAGCAGTGGAGTGATCGACTGAAAGATAACGATGATATAATCAAAGAGAAAGACAAAGGCTTACGTTGAGCAGTCGGGTCGCCTCATTCAGGCTCTCGACAAGGGCATCCCTTTCATCTTTTTCGGCTTGCCGGTCTAGGATGATGCCCTGTCTCTCGCCTTCTGAATCCCGCCACTCGATTCTGATCGGGGGAACCTAGGTCTCAGAAGACTGCAACCTGGGGATCTCTTCTACCGTGGCTGGCAAGCAAGAAAGACAAATGAAGACATGAAAGATTCAAAATTGAAAGAACGAAGGAATGCTTCGAAGCAGGTCTTACCGGTTTCGGTGGCTGCCTGTCTAGGTGGAGCGGCTGGGCTGGCTTTCTTCTTCTTCGGGCTCTGCGCCGAGTGACCCCCAGTCGGGGGTGCTTGAGCCGCAGCCTCGGGTTTCCCGGCTGATGACTGCTTTCCAGCCGGGATATCCCGACTGGCAGTCGGGGGCTCCTCCCTAGGGGCGTCCTCCTTCGGAGGCGAAGGTCGTTTCTCCGGAACGCTCGCACTCGGTCGCGGGCTCCGGGGTTTTGGCTCTGCTGGCCTTGGCACTTCGGGAGCAGCGGCCGGAGTCGGCACTTCACCCCCTCCAGCTGGATCTATGTCCTGGGGCCTCCTGCGAAAGTGAATACAGCGAAGATAAAGAAAAGTTTTCCGCGAAAGAGTTCAGGACTTCGGTTTCAGAGCATACCTGGATGATCTGCGGATCTTTGGTGCCGTCCGCGGCGATCGCCTTAGAGGCGGGGTCTCGACTGGAGGAGCCGGGACGTCGTCATCCGAATCCTCGATGATCAGCCTCCTTTTGCTCGCGCGCTTGTTCGAGTCCTCACTCGGTGCTGCCCGCTTCCCGACTGGATCAGCTTGGATTTTGATCCCGCCAGTCGGCTTCTTGGCGGGGCGACGCGGCGCGTCATCATGAGCCACCTTATATGGCTTAGAGGTGATAGAGGCGTTTTCCTGCAAGAAGAAAGAAAGTGCAACATTAAGAGACAAGATGTCAAGATTGAAGGATACTATGAAGTAACCAGTCGGCTTACCGGAGGAGGAGGTCGATGAATGCTGAAGGGAAGGACTGGCAGTATGAGGGCCCGTTCAACTGGAATCCCGGATGAGAAGAGTTTGTACATCCAAATCTTCAGGATCTCATATGTGAGTGGATCTGGTCTTCCCGATTGGGGTCCGTCCCGCCTTCATACTCGAAGGCCGGCTTCGACCGCTCCTTGATCGGGCGCCGTCGGCACTCCGATGAAGTGCCGAGTGATTTGTTCCCCGCGAAGATTCCTCTTCTTCATCGCCGGATCTTCGCGAGCGATCATTGGCTTCGTCCCAATCTTGGGCTACCGGGACGGTGCTCCAAGATGGCTTGGGGACAGGAGGAAGACCGACAAAGGCGGGCAGGCTGGGTTCGAGATTGCTGATGTAGAACCACTGCGTGCCAGCCTTTGTTGGAAGATTTCAAAGCGAGAGAAAAGTAGTCTTTGCGGAGAGATCCGCGAAGCTGGAAGCCTGCGCCGCCAACGACGCAAGGTTGATCCTTGTTCGGATGGGGTTTCAGATAGAACATACGACAGAATAGATTAAAGTGAGGAAGAATGCCAAGGAAGGCTTCACACACATGAATGAAGAGTGCTATGTGAAGCATTGAGTTGGGGTTCAGATGGTAGAGATGAAGCCCATAGTAGTCCAGAAGCCCCCGAAAGAACTCGGAGGTGGGAAGGCTGAACCCGCAATAGAAAAAGGAAGTGAAGACAACGAGCTCACCGGTGTTTGGGGTCGGGAAGTCCTCCCCCGTCGCCGGACGCCATCCCACAAGTTCCTTTGGCGGAAGCACGCCATGCTTCACCATCTCCTTAAGGGTGGATTCCCTCACATCTGAGGCGGCCCATTGGTCGAACGGAATCCTTTTTTCGTCCGCCATGAGAGTGGGTTGATGAGGAAGTGGATCTGGCTGGAAAAAGTTGGATCTTTGGCAATGGAATGTGGGAGATTTGGCTGTGGAGGCTGGTTGTTGCAGAGAGCGAGCTCTTAGATGGATGGATCTGGGAGCGCGCGAGTCTAGGGTTCTCCGCGGTGAACTGTTGAACAGTGCCGCGAGAAGGGGAATCGTTTGGAAGATGAAGAGGCGGGGACGACCTCGCGTCTTTATAGAAAGATTTGAGGGTTGCGCTAGGTTTTCTGGTGAGTGGGCCGAGCCCATAAGAAAATCTATGGCCCAGCTAAGGTGTGGTCCGATACGTGTCCTTAGGGACTTAAGCGGATGAGCTTAAGCAGATTTGCCCTGGCAATATGTGCGTGTCCGAGTGCCCTATACCTTTAAAGATCCTTCCATACCGCAGTTTGCTTGACTTCATGAGAAGCTGGCACGATGCAATTTGGAAGGTGACCAACAGCTGAGTTTTTATAGCTGCCTTGGTGAACAAGGGATGTTTGGTTTTTTGGCATTCGGTTGGGTAATCTTGCCAACGCTGTTTGTTTTCCACCTTGGTGAAGATCTTTATAAGATTGAGACCAGTATTATGGCAAAAGCTATTTAATAGCTTGGTCATATTTTTCATATGATTGAAAGAACTTGTTTTCCCATGAGGGATGAATGAGATATTTATTTCGGGATTACTCGGGCAAATCCACTCGGATAAGCAAGAGCCTACCGAGTGCTTTTTACCCATGAGGGATGATTGAATTATTTGTTCTGAGATGACTCGGGCAAATTCACTCGGATAAGTATGAACTTGCTGAGTAATAAGATTTCTATGATTGTTTTAGCATGAGCTAGGCATCTACATGAAGATGATTTTTTATGGTTCTCGACTATATGCTTAGTCTGTTTTTTGACTAACCACATAGTCGGAGGCTACACCTAATTAGGTGCATCAGGAGATGCACCTAGATATTTATTTTTGAGGAATTTTTGAGATATTTTTCAGCCCTTCACAGTCTTTGGAGCCACTCGAGAAGATTCAGGCAGAGATGACAGAATCACTCGGCACCAAAAGCACTCGGTCAAAGAGATTTTTGGTTGAGTGCCGCTTTGGTCTGAAGCGAGTTGTCTCGTCGACCGAAAAGGACTCGGGGCTACTGTGGAGATTGTGGCAATCGGGTATCTACATGGCAAGCTTATCCGACTGGAGGTAGGGATAGATTGCGCCCGCTATATCCGTAGCCGAACTTGACTTGGGTGTTACTGCTTGCAGGTAGAGATAAGGCAATCGGCCTATAGTCACCGTTTGGTAAGATTGAGGAAACCAACTTAGAATAAGATAGGGTTTCCGATTTGTAAACCCTCCCCCCAAGACTATATAAGGGGGTAAGGGGCGTCCCTTGAGGGATATTCCAATAGGAGATCCAACACTAGATCTGAGATACGATTTCATAAGCAAGAGCTTTAGATCACGAGATCAATAAAGACACTCGGCGGATCGAATCCACCGAAACAGGAGTAGGGTATTACCTCACGAGAGGGCCTGAACCTGTCTAAATCTTCTTCTTCTTCTAACCCATTGTGCTTGGCGATCTCGACTGCGACCCCATAAATTATATTGCCGAAACCAAGTTTCGACACCAGTTCATTGTGCTCTTCCTTTGAATAAGTCTATTTTGTATCCCTCATCTATTTGGGATGTGTCTTATATGATTAGAATAAGTCTATTTTGCATACCTAATCTCTTTGGGCCATGGCTTATGTGGTTGGAATAAGTCTATTAAGGCTCCCTCATCTACTTTGGCTCCCTGATCGTTGGGCTGGGCAGTGTCGGGCCGGCACGTCGTGTCGAGGAAGAGGCCTAGGCACGACCCAACGGTTGGGTTGGGCCAGCACGGGCCCAACAATAGTCGGGCCATGCTGTGCCTGGGCCAGGCCAAATCTTTGTGTCGTGGGGCGGGCCGTCAGGCTGCCGGCCGTTTGTCCGTCTATAGGTTTACCCCCAATAGGTTTTTTTGGTTATGTACAAGAGGGGACTAGCATCATTCCCCTCATCCCATATCCATGGACGAGGTGGCTGGAGTTTTCTCCGGCGACAGCTTTTAGTGCCTTCCGGTTTGCCCTTAACGCCAATGGCTAGGAATGCTCCAGATCTACTTGTGAGGAGATCATGCCATTCATCATCTTCATCTCCACCGAGCAAAGATGCAAGATTGGTGAGCCTGTATTGGCAGAGATTGCAATTTTAGAACGAATTTTTTGAAATTTCGCCCTCCATTGGCAATCACATATCTCGCCCGAAATTTTTGGGTTTTTTTCAAACTTTTCTGAATTTGGTCAAAAATTTATTCATATTCAATAAAAAATGTAAAAATTTCAAATTATTTCGGACAAAATAGTACCGAAATTTTAGAAATCAGTTTTTGTTGAAAAAAACGAAAGTGTAAACCTACATGTCGGTCATCATCCATACCCCTGACGAGCGATTTTGCAAGGTTACGGTCTTCTCATTGCCCAACGATGGTGGATCTTCGAGGGGAAGTTGTGTTCTGCCTCCTTTGTCATGGATGCCTCAATCTGCTTTGTCATTCAGATTTGCGCCTTAGCTCTACCCTCTGCAGCTTGCCATGGATCCATCATCTCCACCACCATCAAACACCACCTAAATTTCTAACCGCTCTTAAGATCTATTACTCACAACATGATTCAAGATAAAGCTAACAACATCTCAGCAAAATTTAAAGCCTTAAGAGCAAGCTTAAAAAAACTGGAACAAAAATATATCCAATCTCAGACTGCTTATCAATAATTGTAACTTGGTCATTGGTTTCTTAGATTCTTTGGAAGATAGTAGAGGACTTTATAGTCTAGAAGCTAACTTGAGAAAGGCAGTTAAAAATAGCTTCAAACCTGATTGCATTACAAGAATATCTATTGAAAGAATAGATATACTGTCAACAGAATAAAACTGGGAGATAAGTGCACTAAGTTTTTTCCCAACATGGCAATAATTTCTTATAGGCATAATACCTTTTTAAAGCATATCAGCCAACCTAGCTTACAAATTTATGCCAACTATCAAGGAATTCCTAAGGTTTTGGACGGAATGGGAATTGCTATTCTTTCTACTTCTCGAGGTATAATGACAGATTGAGAAGCTCGACTAAACAGAATTGGGGGAGAAGTCTTATGTTATATATGGTAATCGCCCCGCCTATAGTGGTAATCGCCCCACCTATAGTTATAGTACCCAAATTCTACCTTGAACTTCCTATTTTTCAAACAAAAATACAACGTTTTTTATTTGCACAGATCACGAACGATAGTGGAGTTTGAGTCCAAGACCATGCAGGAAAGGCAGGGCTCCTCTAGTCCTCTTTTAAAAATCGTATGGGAACCTCTTCAGACCCAGTCATGGTTTTTGATCTCCAGAGTTGGATTTCACCTGTGGAGAACCTGGGTTCACTATCTTTGCCCCTCACACATGATGAGGTCATCAAGCAAATGCCAAGTGATAAAGCATCAGGGTCGGATGGGTTCAATGGTTTTTTATGAAGAAATGCTAGCACATCATCAAGGATGATTTCTGCTTTATGTGTGATGCTTTTCAAGACAGAAACATAGGCTTACAACCCATTAATACTTCCTATATCACACTCATTCCCAAGAAGGAGAATCTAGAGACAGTTGGTGACTTTCGCCCGATCTCTCTTATGAATATCTTTCTCAAAGTGCTAACCAAAATTTTAGCAGAGTGGCTACAATGTATTATTCTTAGGGTTGTCCACCGAAACCCCGGTCAAGAACAATTCAAGACTGCTTGGCTTGGAGCTATGAGTATATTCATCAATGTCAACAATCCAAAAGAGAAATACTCATTCTGAAACTTGATTTTGAGAAATCATTTGATACTGTTGAGCACTCTGCAATCATCCAAATGATGACATGCTTGGGCTTTTTAGAGAAATGGATAAACTGGATTTAGGCTATCCTCTCCTCAGGGTCTTCAGTGATCCTTCTCAATGGGGTACTAGGAAAGACCTTCAAGTGTAAACACGGAGTACGTCAAGGTGATCCTCTATCCCCTCTTCTCTTTGTTCTGGTGGCCGAATTGCTACAAGTCCTGGTTAACAAAGCAAGATAAAATGGCCTTCTTCAACTACCTATCCCTCAGCCTACAGAAGACTTCCCCATTGTTCAGTATGCAGATGATATAATCCTCCTTCTCCAAGTGGACCCAAGACAACTCTTCTTTCTAAAAACGCATCTTCAGAACTTCTAGATATCCACTGGTCTACAGGTTAATTATAAGAAGTCGCATATGTATCCAATCAACGTTGGCCAAGATAAGCTAAGCCTCCTAGCTGATACCTTTGGCTTTGATGCGGGTACAATGCCCTTTACTTACTTGGAATTACCAATGGGCACGACAAAACCAAGAATGGAAGATCTGACTCCAATGATGGATAGAGTAGAAAGAAGACTATCTGGGTGCGCCACTTGGCTTTCATACTCTGGCCACCTAGAAATGGTTAATTCAGTTATTACATCGATAACAACCTATGCAATGTGCACAATAAAGTTACCAAAAGGAGTGATTAATGCCATTGATAGAGCCCGCAAGCAGTGTCTCTGGAGAGGAAATAATCCAGAGAACAAAGGTGGGAATCTGGCTGCTTGGCCAATGGTGATGCAACCTAAGATGAAAGGTGGTTTAGGGTTCTGAACTTGCGACTACAAAATGATGCTCTTCTCCTCAAACAACTCTCCAAATTCTACAATCAAGAAGAGGTGCTTGGGTCAAGCTAATCTGGTTCAGATACTACTCATCCAAGTACCACATGCATCTAGAGAAACATGGTCCTTTTGGTGAAGAGATATTGTTTGGTTAAAGAAATCTTTAGAACGATTGCAAGATGTTAGATAGGGGGAAAGTATTTTCTGCTTCTGGGAAGACAACTGGAATAACATGGCCATAGCAGACACCCACCACCACCTAACCTCTTTTGTTAAGAAAAGTTGAACTCGGTGTAAGAAGTTATGCAAGCTGAAGATCTAGATAGCATTTTCCACCTATCCCTGTCACATCAAGCTTTTCAAGAGTTGGAACACCAGCAAGCACAGTTACAAAATATATCTTATGGTGAGCTCTCCAAGGATTCTTGGACTCCGGTTTGGGGAAGTAAATACACCTCAAGACGTTTCTACTGCCATATCTTCAGTACAATAGCTTCTCACCCATGTTATAAGCTAATATGGAAGGCAGCTGCACTCCACGTATAAAGTTCTTTGCATGGCTACTTCTGGTGGACAGACTGAACACAAAGTCAATGCTATAAAGAAGACACCTGAATATTCAAGGCAATAATTTATGTGTTATGTGTGGCAACGGGGATGAAGAGGATATTGATCACTTGTTCTTTTGCTGCCCTTTCGCTTGTGCATGCTGGACATCGCTGCAAGTACAATGGGATGGTAACCTAGGACAAGTGGACAGAGTTGAAAAGGGAATCAGCCGGGTACACAAAATGACAAATCAATAAATAGATCCCAACGTAAATAAAACGTAAAATACTTACGAGAAGAGGCACTTAGTCCTCACACCCGAAAGAAAAGCAACGGCGGAAAAAGGCGATCCTAGCGAGGCTTCAGCTCCACTCCCCAGGCAAACTCAGCTGGGGTATGAGCCTTGATCTTCTAACTCCATCTTCGACTCAGAAGCACTACACTTCTGGGAAAAGGGGGAAATAGCAAGGCTGAGTACAACCACCGTACTCAACAAGCCACACGGAGAAATGCAGACGTGCAAGGGGAGACAAGAGTGGCTTGGGCTATTTTGCATAAATGTGGTTGTAAAACCTTTCTAGTTTAAAATAGTAAAATAATTGATTATTTAAGCAAGATTAATTCTTCCACTGAACAACATTATCTCCACGTGAAACAGGCCCAACCAAACCACCTGAACTAGTCCAGTTCCATTAAGTCAATTTATTAAGATGGGACTAATCATGGTGAATCTGGTTGATCGCCCATAACCGCGGGCACGGCTATTCGAATAGTTTTACTCTGGCCAGAGGTGTACAACTGTATCCACAAGACACGATTCCACACATGTTGCCATGCCCCGAAGTATCGCCACGATACTGCAAGGGGGAAATCTTGACAAGACCCTTCGCATAACTCCCCTTGACCAAGCGACATCACACCTCAGGTTTCGCCCCTACCTTTATATCCAACGTAGGCAGCCCCCTCTCGTGCCTAGGTGAATCCGGCAGCCACATAGACCTTTCCCGGTCCATCCGAACTCCATCACACCCACCCTTGCCTGGATGCGTCGGCCAGGGAAAAGCTACACTATAAGTCCAGCCATTGCCCATGCTGGCTTGTGGTAAGTACGATAAGTCTTCCAGGGTTTCCCATGAACCAGTCCTTAACTGCCATGGGTGCGACAAGCAAAACCATGCACCCATAGCCCACCATTTAGTCATATTTTAATTAACCAAGAACCTTTGCCAAGGTACCTCCAGTCTGAGACCGTCATTTCATGTGACTATCAGCTAGTAGTATAGTTTTTCCATTAGGTGAGCTAGTGTAATTAAGCATGGCTAAGCATAAACATTTATAGCAAGGTCACATAATTGACACAAGCTAGCCAATTCAATCACCCAGGTTGACAATGAATGGATAACAATTAAACATGGCACAAGCGATCAGATAGGTTGACCCGATTCCCGTGTAATTAGCAAAACATGCAATTTTATTTGCAAACAATAAATATTTTATAAATTGGGATCAATATGCATCAAGGAGGAATGTGACTTGCCTTGCTTCTTCGGCTGATCCTCACTTCTTCGCGAGCGCGAACTCCCGAAACGACGAAGTCTACACGCTGGCACACAAAATGAGGAAAAACTCTAATAAAAACCAAATAAACAATACATGGAAAGTAAACAAACATGTAGAGCTTAATTTTAGATGAATTTTGCAATTTGAATGGCCCAATTTGGAGTTCGTATGGATTAGATATGAATTTTAGAAGTTTTAGGCCACTAAATTGAATTCTGGAAATTAAATTCGATTTATTGCGTAGTATTTATTTAATTTTACAAAGGAAAAGGGCATCGCTGACGTCAGTGGAGGGGCGCACGGGAAAAAGGCTCGATCCACCACGGACCGAGTCCACCAACGCGGGACCCACGCGACAGCGGCACTAGGAGCGCCCGGCCTACCGTGGACCAAGTCCACGGTGGCGATCGGCCACATGGGCGCCCAATCAATGGTCCAGATCGGCCAGGCCGATCAGACGGCTAGGGAGGGGGGAAGACCGGCCCACCGGCTGGCCTAGCGCGCAAGGACGCGGCGACGGCCAGGCCTGAAGGCCACCGGCAGCGAGCGGCGGCAACCCAGGGGTCGCGGATGAGGGCAAATGGGAGAGCGAAAGGAGGGAGTTCTCACCAAGTGCCCGACGGCGGCGAGCGGCGACATAGGGCGTTCGCGGCGGGAAAAGGCGGCGGCAATGTTCGGGTCAATGGCGCGAGTGATGCTCCAGCGGCGGACAGCGAAGGAGGAGAGCCGGCCGGAGAGCGGGATGGCACAGTAGAGCCGGTGAATGTGGGGGCGTGCCCGGCGAACAGCAACAAGGGTGGCAAATGGCCGCCGGAGGTGGCCAAAAATGGCGGCGCCTCGGTAGCACGGGGAAAAGCTCGGCCCGGTGGCGATTTGGGAGAAAGAAGGGGTGACCGAGGCTCGGAGTAGCGCGACGAAGCCGAGGGAGGCGGCGGCGTGGACCGGGGAGCAGCGAGGCGGCGGAAAAACGTGGCCGGAGAGCAGCTATGGCGACGGTGGCTCGGGATCGCGGTGGGCGCGCGCGACAGGTGGTAGGGCAAAGGGCGGGGACGGCCGCGGTTCCCCTCGGGATGGAGAAGCTAGCGGCGGTGGTGGCGAGGTGCGGCGACGGCTAGGGTGCCGGTGGCGCGTGACCGAACGTGGCCGCGGTAGTGCGGTTTCTCGGCGCGGGAGCACAGGAGGCAAGGAGTGACGCAATTGCTTGAGGGGAAGTACTCGCCAGCTAAAGGGAACGCTTTATAGAGGGTCGCGGGGTGCGGACATGGGCCGAGAGGTGCGGATTAAGGCGATGGGTTGAGACGGTGCGAGGCGGCGGCGGAATTTTGGCTTCGGCCGTCGTGCATGGGAAGCACGAGCGAACGTGGTGCGAGGGCGAGCGGCGTGGAACGGTATGGGAGCGCGTGGGCGGCCGAGAGGCGCGGGACGTGGGCGCGAGCTCCGACGGCGACGTGGGCGCGTCGGCCGGGAAGGACGGAGGACGGGGACGACCTCGACAGGTGGGTCCACTGTCGGAGGCTCGGGAGAGAGGGACGGAGGCTGACAACATATGGGGCCCACTCGTCAGCGAGGGGAGAGGGAGAGGCCGGCAAAGGGACCCAATGCGGACTTTGCGCAAGGAGCGGGCGCGAGGCGAGCGGGCCTGACCGAGGAAGAGAGGACGGCCGTAGGGAGGAAATCTAGACTTTTCAAAGGAGTGGGCCGACGGCGGCCCAAGAGCGGAAAAGGAAATTTAAATTTGTTTTCTATTTATTTAATCGCATAAATAATTATTGTATTTTTATAAATACTTCCAATACTCAATTAAATCCAAGAAAAATCCTGAAATATCCGGCACTCAAAGTATTTAATAAAAATATAAAAACATCATTTATTGTTTTAATAATTTATTTAAATAATTACTTAAATGCTTTTTATATGGTTAAAATTATTTCTAGAGCTCCAAAATTTCACGAAAAATTTCGGAGAGTATTTTAGGGCATGGAGAATATTATAAAAATATTTTCAGCCATGATTTTTAAAGGAAAATTTTATTTCCTTAATTAATTCACTTGATTTAATTTACTTTCACTTTTAATAATTTCTAGAAAACGTATTTTTAGACGATTTTTAATCCCGATCGAAAATCGGGCGTGACAATTCACCATTTCACATCCCAACATTCAGCTACGCTTCAACAAGTGAGATAACTGCGGTGAAAGAACCAAGTCTCTTAGGCCTTTCGGAAAAAAATTTGGCGCGGACAGGATGCAAACCCAGCCCGTGCAGCCCCGACTCGGATACACGACGCGTGGACGAGGCGCCCATCCGACGGCCACGCGCACGGCTCCATCCGCACGGACCTCGACCTCGGCTCGGCTCCATGCGCGACAGTAGCGGCTCTTCTTTTCGGCTCAGACGCAAGGCACCAGCAGCTCTTCTATTCGGCTAGAACGCAAGGCAACAGCAGCGGCTCTTTTCGGCTAGGGTTCCTAATGCGCAGGCGCAAGGCAGCAGCAGCTATCTCCCAGCGTCATCTCGTGCATGCGTCCGCTCATCTCTCCAGCCCTAATGTCGTTTCATCTCCCACACCTGAAAATGGATGCCGCACGGGACGCCGCAGCCGGAGACAACGTCGGCGCCGCCGGGGAGAACGACGCCGCCGGTGCCGAAGAGAACGCCGCCGCCGACGCCGGAGAGAACGACACCGCCGGCGTCGGGGAGAACGCCGCCGCTGCCCAGGACTTTACCACCGGGGACGACGTCGAGGATCCTTGTAAGTAAGATAATGAACTCAATTTGCACTAATCGATTAGACCATTATGAACTCAATTTGCATTGATCGATTAGACCATCATGAACTCAATTTGCACTGATCGACTAGACCTCTATTTTCACTGATCAATTAGAACTCTAAAACTCACTAGAAAAATTTCTATTTTCACTTATCAATTAGAACTCATTAGATACTATATAAATGAACTCAATTAGAACTCCATTTTCACCTCTATTTCTAATAGATGATATCTATAAATTATCGTTGGATGAACTCATTAGATGAACTCGTCATGAATTGGAGTCAAGATAACGAAGCGATTGGTGATGGTGGTTTTGGAGTCGAAAAAGAGCAGCCATCACAGGTACTGTCATTGCATATTCTTGTATATTGCATATATAAACATCGCTTGTCACTCATCTATATTGATATGATCATGCAGAAGGTACCTGAAGTTGAAATGATTTTTGCTTCAGAGGAAGAAGCCTATGAGATGTATAACAGCTATGCCGGTAAAGTTGGGTTCAGTGTCAGAAGAGGCAGTGCAAAGCGTCGAGTGGATCATAGTATATACCAGAAATATTTTCTTTGCAGTTGTGAAGGATATCGGCAAATCGAGTCATCGAAAGATACTACAAGAACGGGTTGCGGTGCTCGTTGTCAGTTTAGTGTCAGCAGAGAGGGGATTTGGACAGTGCAAAAGATTATAACTGAACATAATCATTATCTTGCTAGTCCAAATAAGGCACACAAGTTGAGATCCCAGCGACGTGTTACTGAAGCAGACAGGATGCTAATTGGTCAGATACGAGAAGCCGGGATGAAGCCATCCCAGGTGTATGAGTTCATGAAGCAGTTTTACGGAGGGGCCGATAAAGTGCCATTCGCAAAAATGGATTGCAATAACAAGATTGGACGCGAATGGAGAAAGTACTTAGAAGCCAATGATGCACAGACACTTGTAGATTACCTGACAAATAAGCAATCACAGGATCCTACATTTTTTTATGTTGTTCAGGTGGATAAGAAAAGTGGCCAGCTAGCAAATTTTTTCTGGACAGATGGTCAATCTATTATGGACTACAAATGTTTTGGTGATGCTGTATCATTTGACACTACATTTCAGACTAATAAGTTTGAAATGCCATTTGCTCCATTCATCGGAACCAACCATCACAAGCAAACTATCATTTTTGGGGCTGCTTTGTTGTTTGATGAGACCATACCAACATTTGTTTGGTTGTTTGAAACATTCCTGAAAGCAATGTCAGGCAAGCATCCAACGACAATTTTCACTGATCAAGACCAAGCCATGGCTGGAGCAATTGCCTATGTATTCCCAAATACAAGCCATCGCCTTTGTATTTGGCACATTTACGTAAATGCTGCTAAACATCTCGGTCATGTAGTTCATGAGTCAGATAACAAGTTTCTACCTGATTTTAAAAGATGTGTGTACGAGGATAGATCAGAAGATTACTTTATAGAGAAATGGAATGAGTTGTTATCTAAATATAAGCTGGAGCATAACTCTTGGATGGAAAAACTATATTACTTGAGGGCAAAGTGGGCAGCTGTGTATCGTGACGCTTTTACTGCAGATATGACATCGACTCAAAGGAGTGAAGGCATGAACAATGTGTTTAAGAATAGGTTTCGCAGGAAACTCGGACTTTCGGAACTCCTTGCGGAATGTGATAAGGTTTTATTTAGTCTTCGTGAAAACGAGTTGGATGCTGACTTTCATTCACGCCGAAAGGATGTGGTTACTTACACTCGATTTACCCATGCGAAGACCGCAGCGGAATCATACACAAGAAGAATGTATTCGAGTTTGAGGATGAATTTAAAAACAATTTACATTGTCTTGTAAATTGATGCACACTGAAGGGACCAACTTGACATTCTTTGTGACATACATGCAGTCTGAGCGTGGAGCAACAGTAGTGTTCACAATGCAGATTGTACCATTACATGTTCTTGCAGGAAGTTTGAAGCCATAGGTAAGTATATGCATTTCAATTTGTAATATAATTTCTTATATTCTTTGTTGATCATCGAATCCATGTCGTTTAGGTCTATTGTGCAAGCATGCCCTTCGAGTCTTCAATATCAATGGAGTGTATACTTTGCCATCGGAATATATTCTGAACAGATGGACAAAATATGCAAAAAGGGGATTTTACATCGATAAAAAAGGAAGTGCGTAGGAAGATTTGAAAACACGTGCTGCACTTATCTCTCAGAAGGCCACATCCATCGCATTGAAGTGTTCCAAGTCAAAAGAACTTCTTGATGATTTTGAGAAAGCCATAGAGAAGTTAGATTTGGAAACAAAAAGTTTGCTAACCGGGTTGCAAGAAAAGTCAAAACAGGTTCAGCTAATTCCAAATGAATGTGACACGAGATCGTTGAATGGTGCAATATCTTTTAGAGTTCCTGAGGTGGTGAAAGGCCCAAAGAGTGCACGGTTCAAAAATGTGGTTGAGAAGAAGACAACGAGGACAAAAAAGAAAAGCGTTAATAAGAAAGGTACTAATCCTACCCGAATCTTACCTTATGGTTTTTTCTTTAATACATTTCTTATGTTCTGTTTTTGTAGGAGAGGATGGTGGTGCTGATCCACCTACTGCATCCCCTTCCTATGGTGGATATGATAAGCTTGTTCCACAATTTAATATGATCGGGGATTCATTCATGTCTGTCCCATTTATACAAGGAGGATATACAAGTTTGCTACTTGGAGTTGATCGAGACGCCACATTACAGTCAGCAGTTAGGAAATTAGATTTTGCTGGAGGGTCCAATCATGACAACATGTAATTGTGTTAAGATGAAAACTTGAAAACAATGCCTGTTATTTTGTTCAAATTTGCTTCACAAATTCTAGACATGTCATAAGCCTATTGTTTTTATATGTCATAAGTCTTCAGAAATCAAGCCAGGTTTTTATATGGTCACTGATGGAGCACTTCTATTGAAATTTGTTCAAGTTTTTTCTATTATGGTGCACTATGTCATAAGTTCTGATGCTGCACTATGTAATAAGTTCAAATTTTGTATGGTCTCTGATGGTGCCCTATGTCATAATTTTTTTTAATATGGTCTCTGAAGGTTTTAGTCTAAGATCTGCAAGAGTGGTGCCAAGAAAGCTTCAATTAAATATTATTTTGCTTCATGGTTGATGCTGTGAGTGAGTGAAGAAAAATAAGAGTCAAAATTCTAGATAAGTTGTCCATGCCTCCCCATTTCTGAGGCAAAATTCCAAGTACAAAATTAGATCATAACTTATGACATAGTCTTGAGAATGTTGTGAGCTTTGGGCATTTTCTGTGATTGCAGCTTCTAGCAAAAAAATAAACAAAAATTGCAGCTTCTGGCAAAATTCACCTTCTGGCAAAACATTCGTGTACATAACATTCAGCTTCATGCAAAATATTCAACTTTTAGCAAAACATTCAGCTTCTGGCAGAAAACTGCAGCTTCATTTCAACCAAAATTATCTTACAGTATCTTCATGTACAACAAAATATTGACAGAACATGTCTATCTACAACAAATGCCTCTACAACTTGTGTACATACAGCAACATTCCTTGCATATTGCAGCAAAATCAGAGGCAAAAATGCAGCTTGCAGTTTCCTTGCAGATTAGACTAGTACTTGATATCTCCATTGTTGCCTCCTCCAGAGTAGCAGCGAAGCCATTGATGTCCTTGGTGTAGGAGTACAAGGTCGCATCTTTCGTCTTCTCCTCGCTGCATTCATGATGCTTCATGATGTGCTTAAAGTTCTGCAGTAAAATATAACATGTTAGGCTCAGCAGCAAAAGGTCTAAAACAATTCAGGGGAGTTGATTATTGCATACACAATTAAAATTTATACTGCATACATTGTGATTTAGCCCAAAGAATTCAGGGGAGTTGATTATTGCAAGCGCAGGGGCAAGATATACAAAGGATGGTCCCTGCACAAGAGGCAGTCTTGTCTCACAGAATGTGTGCAGCAATGTGGTCAACCCTGAGACAACAATTATATTCAGGTTCACTTGCAGCTTCAGACCATTGAACGGCTGACTGTATATGTAGCCTTGAGTTGTGCCTTGTGCTTTCCAATGCCTTTTTTTCCCTTTTGCTCTCCTTTCAACCATTTACCCCAATTCAGCAGCAATTGAAGGATGATGTACTACAAATACACCTTATGACAATAATTACAGCAACACACCATCAGCTTAAGCAATTTGAAGTGTTGCAAAAATAATTTGCCTTCATCCCCTGTAGCTGGACAAGGCAAGCCTCTCCAAAATCAGGTGAACACATGATTTCATCTCATAACATCATCTACGTACACTTATGTACACTCAACATTTCAAGACACATTCATGGAAGGTATCATCTGCTAACAGAATCAATCTGGACAAAAAACAATAGCAGAGCACGAACCGAATAATGGAAGACCTCGATGGCGGCGGGGTCCGAGGCGCCGGCGGAGAGGGGGCGGGGGCTGAGTTGGCGGCGGGGCAGAGGGTGGTGGAGAGGAGGATGCGGCGCCGTGAGGGAGAGGAGGATGCGGCGGCGCTGCTGCTGCCGCCTTCCGCTGAATAGAAGAGCCGCCGCCGCTGCTGCTGCTGAATATTCCAGGGAAAGGAGCCGAATAGAAGATCTGCTGCTGCTGGTGCCTTGCGTCTGCGCCGAAAAGAAGAGCCGCTGCTGTCGCGCATGGAGCCGAGCCGAGGTCGAGGTCCGTGCGGATGGAGCCGTGCGCGTGGCCATTGGATGGGCGCCTCGTCCACGCGTCGTGCATCCGAGTCGGGGCTGCACGGGCTGGGTTTGCATCCCGTCCGCACCAAATTTTTTTCCAGGCCTTTCTGCAAACGCCTCCCTCGCACACGTACCCAGCAGCAGGGGCAGCCTCAGCCTCGTCGCCCTTCTCCAGCGCGCACTTGGGGTGCAGGTCTGTAGGACCACGAGTTGCCCGTCTCGTCACATCCATCGCAGCTATACGCCCTGGTCCAGCGAGTCAGCACAAGCTCATGCTCACCGTGCAGCTCATGCTTCAGCTTCTCAGGCCACCCTTTCGCCATCTCATCGATCTTCTTCTCCAGCTCACCAAGCTTCTCCTCCGTGAACGGGAACGCGTCGGCGCCGTGGACCATCAGTGGGGTCTTCGCGTCTCTGGTCACCGTCTTCCCGTCAGGGCCAATGGCGACAAGCGAAGGGATCCCGCGGATTCTGAAGATTCTGCTCAAGTATTGCTTCCTTTCGTCTCCCATGGGAATGGCAAGCCATGGCATGCCAGAGAAGAACTCGTCGTAGGAACTCTGGTCCCGGTCGCTAGAGATGAAGATGATCTCAAAATCCTTGTGCTTCTCCTTGATCTTGTTGTATTCGTTGACAAGTGTTGGCAGGAAGGCTCGGCACGGCCCGCACCATTTAGCGGAGAAGTAAAGGAGAACAGTCTTCCCAACAAGTTCTGATACAGGAACCTTCGCACTGAAATACCAGATGTTAATCTTCAGGTACTAATCACAAATTTAGAGGTCAAACAACACATTCAACTGTAGGCAAAACCACTGCAAGAATCTACCAACCTGCCAGTATAAACATCTCCTTAAATCGTTCATAGGGTCAGGTCACTCTCAGATATTAAAAATTTTAGGATTTCCAAAATGGTAGTAATAACATTCTTTCATCTAACATTATTTTATATTTATAGTCACCATGACAAATCGCGTTCTAATAAAACATACTACTAGTTGGGAACAGGGAGAAAGAGTATATCTGATGACTTCAAGCAGCAAAATTGTATGTTTTCATATTCATTTAAACTAAGCAATGAACGACAGTATTTACTCCAACGCTGTAACAAGCATAATTTGCTCGACTTACTTCACAAAGGTATTACCTGTGATACAATTTTCCAAGGGGTAAAAAGGACATTTTAGTCTATGAAACCAAGCATAACTAACACATACCTTTGCTCCATCTTTCCCAAGCACAAAGTTCAAATCACCAGTGACCAGAAGGGACTCCAAGGTTTGTAATTCTGCTTTAGCTTTTGCCTTTTCAGCAAGAATTTCCATATTCTCTGCACTGAAAGGAAACCCTTCCCATGCATCTTGACCATGCTCATCAATTATGTCAGCAACATCGTTGTTCAGTATCTTCCCATCAGGACCAATCAGGACAAGTGTAGGCAGGCCTCTAAGCTCAAAATAACGAGCCAGCTTCTCACCCATTTTGTCTCCCTGAGGGATGGCAAGCCAAGGCATGCCTGCAAAGCTCTCATTGAATGATTCCTCATCACTGTCTAAGGATACAGCTACAACTTCAAATTTCTCCCCGACTTCTTTGAGTTTCTCATAAATTTTAGCAAGCAATGAGGTAAACTGAACAACTGGACCATAGCCATTCACCAGAAAGCACATGAGTAAAACAAGTTACAGTTTGTGATGGCCAGTTTCATAATTCAACAAGGCATAAGGCAACTTCATTCAACAAATCATCTAAGTGAACAAACCCGACAGCATGGACAAATGAACCTTCAGAAAGCCAGAATTAGGTGCACTAATTGATCTATTGGTTTAGAACAACATCTTATTGCTACTAAGATATTCGGACGACAAAGAAACAACTTAGTATTTTTAACATGTGCTGCAATTTAGTAGCCAGGGGTGGAAATCAGAAAGGTAAGGTATGCAAGACAGCAAGAGGCACCAGCACGACATATAACAGAACATATGTGAATATGTGAATATCATAATGTTGAATGTTGTAAGCTACTATATCATAATATTCCCTTCATGCTGATTTGTATATATCCTCTTCTAGTGGCAATAAAATTGTGTGATATCTGTCAACCATGGAATCACCTACATATACACATACCCAAAGCATGTGATTTCTTAAAAAAATTGCAAACAAGTGAACAACATACAGATGTCTATGTATATGCAGGCACATACATTTTTTTGGTACTGTTTGTGTAGAGCACATCATCACTCCCAAACCCTCTTGTTATAAAGTAAAGATATATGCAAAGGCATACATATTGATATGTGAAAAAGTGTAAATGATATGTCAATTACCTGCAAATTGTCATTCCCATCGTTCACCAGAGTCTCCTGCTCGCTTTTCACATCCAAGGGGTCATGCTGCAACAATTGCGAGGACAATTGGAAACCAGAAGGCGCCGGGGTCGCGAATTTTGTGCGAGACGGCTGTACAACGGATCATTCTCCCTCGGTAGTCCACCGCCGTTCGCTACAGCGGGTGCACGAAATGCCGATTGCCCGCCTCCTGCTTGTTGACCATTCATGGCTGCTGGCCGTGCCAGGCCTGCCGTGGTATGACGCGACGGAGGGAATGCGGGGATGGAGCTTCTAGGGCGTGACATCGGTGTCTCTTGACGATGGACCAAATGCAGGGCATGGCAGGAAGGGAGCAGGGACGGGCGGGGATGCGGCGGACGGGGCAGGGGAGGGAGGGACTCAGCGGACGGGCGGGGATGCGATTGGGACAACGGCGGACGGGGCAGGGGAGGGAGGGAGCATGGATTCAGCTGGAGCGGGGCGATCCGGCGGACAAACTCGACGCGGCGAACGAACGGCGCGGCGTGGCTGGGAAGAGGACGAGCGCGGCTGGGAAGAGGATGGGCGCGGCGTGGCCGGGGATGCGGCCGACAGGCGCGGCGCGACTGGGAAGCGGACTGCCGCGGCTGGGCCGGGGATGCGGCGGACGGGCGCGACCGGAGATGCGGCGGACGGGTGCAGTGCGGCTGGGAAGAGGTCTGCTGTGGCGTGACGCGGCTGGGAAGCGGACGGCTGGGCGCGGCGCGGCTGGGCCAGGGATGCGGCGCAGCGTGGCACAGCCGAAGGATTTTTCACTCGCGCGGTATTGAGAAAGAAGACGCCGCCGTAGCTTTTTTCTCTCACGCGCGCGAAAAAGAACGCCCGTGAATCCTTCCCGCCAGCAAATAGTCTATGCGATGCGATATGCTTAGTTTGGGTGATGCCGCCAGTAAATAGTCTATCTGATGTGGTTTGGTGATGGAAAAAACTAATTTAGGGTAAGATTATTTAAGATTATAAAAGAGTGATTTGTTGGAGACTATTTTCTGATAAAAATAGCCAAAAATCAGGATACACTATCAAAAGAGAGATTTGTTGGGGATGCTCTTAATTTGAAAAATGTACACACTTACTACAAAATTTGGTTCCATTTGTTTAGTGGGGAAAAATAATTAGGCCTCTTTTGTGTCAAACACATTTTTAGATGTTTTTGCAGCAATTAACTCCAGTTCTAGGAAAAAGAGAAAAAACCTCAAGATGTTCTTGTTATCCCAAGGAGCTCTTAATGTTGTTGACAAGTTGTAATAAGCAGTAATGCTGAAATAGTAAGTACCCGTAATGATCCTAATTAAGCCAACGACAGGCATATCAGGTAATGAGCAATTTGACAGGGCTGAAGGGATGATGGATTATTTGAATTTGCGATAATATTTTTTGCGAGGAAATTTGCGATAATATTTGAGCAAACAAATAATGAATTGAGAGAATATTCCTCGTGTATTCGTAGTATTTGCAATAGCCTTTTTACGCTCTTGAGTCTTGCATTAACCCTTGCATGTTTTTTAGTTGACCATAATAATTTTTCGAAAACAATAATATTACCCCTCCTTTGAACATGAGCTTACCTCTGTCCCATTTCATAATTTATCATTCAAAATTGAACACTAGATGTAGACATGTAGCTATAATATGGGATGGAGAGGTAGTAGCTTAAAAAGCATAATTCTCAAAGTAAAAATAATTTCGATCAGAAATAATGAAGGGGATATACTTGACCATAAATAAAAAAAAGTAAATTTCACAAAGTCAAAGATACTTTTATCAATTTATCACAAAACTATAAACTTACCATCAAAATTTTTACGAAACTACATACTTTAAGCCATCATACCATAAAACTAATCAACTGTATCACAAAAATATACCTTTTGTAACTTTTAAGCTCTTAAAAAACTATAGTGCTATGATATCTAAACACTAAAATATATAGTTATTTGATAATTTCATCACTAAATTTGTACTTTTATAATACAACACAATTTTGTTATAATTTGATTAAATTATCTTAGTTTTGTGAAATTTACTCAAATCAAAAAACCAAAAATTAAATTTTGAAATGAATTTTAATTAAACTCGATGAAATCTTGAAAAGTAATTTCACCTTTCTCTCTCTCTCTCCAAGGAAATCACTTTTAAATTTGGTTAAAGTTAATTAAAATATATAAATTTTGGTTTATAAGGAGAGAGGATATAAAAAATGGTGACTTGTCTAATTTTGCCCTAGAAATTTCATTAAATTTTGTTGCAATTCATTTAAAAAATTTTAAATTTTGGTTTGTCAAACAGTTTTCTCCCCTTCAATTTCTTTATAACTGAAGTTTTATCCTGTAAATTTTGTTTTTTAATAAGCTAGCAATTATGTATGAGCGAGGCGTGGTATAGTTATTTTTAAAAATCTAATGTCAACTTCCTAAATGGGCATAGTGGGGATCAAAATAAAAATATAGGAGGCATGAAAAGGATGGAGCGAAAACTTGGGGCACACAAGCAATTTTCCAGTGAATTTTAATTTGCAAATTTATAGAAACATCAACAATTCTTATGTCATTGATATTTCAAATGTACATTTCTGTCTTGAGAAACATAAAGTCCTAAATAAACGTAGTACACTTCGCAGAGCGCCGCATGCAATGCATGGTTGGTGGCTCGTCAATTGTCACGCGTGTAATTTCCTTGAACGTTAACTGAGTTTTTTTTAAAAAAGGTTAACTTAATTTATTAGCACAGTACTCCTACATTATAAGGTCAGTCAAGTCTTCCTTGGCCTTTCCGCTACATAAACTCGTTTGTAAACGATAAAACGACGGCACGACTGGACGAGTCCGCCGCATATTCTGCACAATACGCTCTCCCGGCTGGCTGTACAAGTTCAACGTCTGAGTCTGCGGGGGCGAAGGCAGGAGGTATGCCGGGCCCGACATACTCTAGATCCACGCGTAATATGTATATATATATACACAGTGTGTATCTATGCTGTGTCTGAGTGTATTTCTGATACAAAATGCATCCAGGTCAATCAACCTAACCAATCAGACACATCACTCCACATGCGAACCCACCGGTTGATTCGTTGGGACAAATACTAAAACATCGGATCCCATTAGAACTATGAAGTTAAGCGTGCTTGGACGAGAGTAGTACTAGGATGGGTGACCTCCTGGGAAGTCCTCATGTTATGCTGATGTTTACATTAGATTACAACCAGCATACCAAGTATGTTGCAACTGGTCAACTACCAGAGCTGCACGCTAGTTGCAACTAGTGTTTAGATGAAGTTGCAACTGGAGTTGCAATTGGGCGGACAATCGGTGATATTGATGTGTTGCAACTGGTGGAGTTGCAACTGGTGTTTGGATGAAGTTGCAACCAGTTGCAATTCAATAGCAACTGGTATTTGGATGAAGTTACAACTGGAGTTGCAACCAGTTGCAATTGGGCAACCAGTTGCAATTGGACGGTCGGTGATATTGGTGCGTCGTAACTGATATAACAAACTTGTGGAGTTGTAACTGATGTTTAGATGAAGTTGCAACTGGGTGGTCGGTGATATTGTGGAGTTGCAACCATGTGTCGTAATCGATTTAAGTTTTCTAAAAATAGCAAAGATTAAGTTGCAACTGGGTGGTCGGTGATATCGTGGAGTTGCAACCATGTGTTGCAATGAGGTCACCCATCCTAAATCTACTCTTGCCCAAGCAACAAAGTTACAACTAGACTTTTTATAAGGTTACCCACTTCCTCACCTATCATAAATCTACTTTTGCCCAAACATGTATAACTTCGAGTTATAATTATTACTAAAATTTTGTGTTAAATTTTTTTCAACATACCCTAATCTAAAATCCTAGATTCGTCGCTGAGTTTGTCTCTGTCAATTTGCACCTCATCCACGGTTCCTTTTTTTAAACAAACGCAATACACAAAGAGGTATTATTGATTTCATTTTTTTAAAAAAAAGGCAGACACATACACTAGTTATTAGGATGCATACATGTACCTATATTTATTCTTTTTTATTTATACTGTTAACTGCTCCGTCTCTTTCTTTTAGTTACTGTTCTTTCTTTTTCACTACTTCCCCAGCTCCCTACTTTATTTGCACTACCTTTTGCAAAGTAAGCATGAAAGTATATACTGGTATTTAACGGTTTGAGATCATCTCATGTAACATGTAACATAATGACTGACATCTGGGTCCGAGATTGATAAAACTCACCTATCAGTCATGGGGAACAGTAACATCATATGATCATATTTAAATATTTAACTTATACAAATTGACGTTTTTTTTAGAGAAAATATACATTTTGAGAAGAAAAAGGAAGCGAATCATGATGCGATTCCTAGTCATCAGCGTCGAAATTTTGGGCTGGCCGGCCGGCTGACGTGAACGCAGCCACGGTGTTATGTTATCTATCTATAGCACGGGCAAATCTTGCGCATGTAATTAAATATTGACCAACCAGCTTAATAAAGTTGGGATCGATCAAGGAATAGTATATCACGCTTTGTGCAAGTACACGTGTGATCAACAACGGTTTCTTTTTTTATTCGAGAGAGCGTGAATAATATAATAGCTTATATATATCTAAGAAAAACCAGATAGTTTTTCATATTGTTATGTTCAACACTACATAAGCGACGTGTACTTGATCCATCTTTGACACAGTAATCTTGCTATTTTTTTTTGATAATCATCAGGAGCTCCAGCTATACTTCCTAGTGCAGTTTCCAATTAAGTAAACACAAGCGAAAATATACGTACGCCATGAAACGATAGATCTCCCTAGATATATATTTACTCTGATCATGGAAACAACAAAGAACAATGTGTTTATTATTAAGAGTATACACTATATTTATACTTCTTAAAAAAGAGAGAAATAATAGTGATGGTTCTGCCTTCTCATCACCAACTTCCAACCTTTTATTTTGGAGAGAAGAAGAAAATGTTAACCACTCTCTCCAACTCCCTATTTTTTGAGAAAAAAATAACGTGCAGCCAAAGAGTCCATATATCAGTACACATATATACATCAATTAAAAAATGATAATAACATATTAATGATGATTTTTTAATTAATTAAAATCTCATTGTAATGCACGAGCAATAGTAAGTATATAACATAAACAGAATTAGTAAGTATATAACATAAAAAGAATATACTTTTTAGCTTATGGACTTATTATGCGTACCACTGTTTTTGAACTACGATTTATTTAAAAGTTTCTACATCGGCATCGCTTAGATGACTTGTTTACAACTATTTTTACCTTGAATATACAGTTTTTAATTTATATCTATATGCAAATGTCTATAATCTATCCAATCATCTATGAAGAATAGAGCCTGATGACCAGTGTGAACTGTCGAGGCTTGGTTGCTAAGTATTGGAAAGAGGGAGAAGAGTTAACAAAAAAAGAACACATGTCTGAAATTGTTGACTGTTCCGTCAAAAAAATTAAATGTCTACTAGTGACGTACCAAGATTCGAGTTTGGTTGGCCCGTCGCTAACCAGTAGACTGACTTAGCAGGATAATTACGAGAATTACTTGATGTGACAGATCACATCACCACCCATCGTTTTCGTTTGCGTCATGGCAGCGACATCACGCAGTGTGAAGCTGCGAGTGGCCTTCGCTTACTCTACGACAAGATGTAAATAATATACTAGTAGATGAAGACGAAACCGACGCTACCTGATGTGTGGAACATTACATAACCACAAGTTGAACATTTTCGGTTCACAGCTAATCATTTAAAGAAAACAACTCAACTGTTAGCAGATCTAGCAACCTCATCTCTGTGCGCATGTGGGTCCTGACAATATTTCATCCGAAAAAAGATGCTACCATGTACACCATCCCTACAGCGTAGGTAAATCTTGATTATATTCAGAATCCAGTTTGCTTTATTTGACTTGGAACGCGGTAACTGCTGAATTGAGAAGAAGTGATATTGGAAACGTTGAGAATGAAAACTATCCAAGACAGGGTCACGCACTTCATTTCTTGAAAACTCTATTCAGGACGCCCTGTAGGGAGCCGCCCATGCCTGCTCCCACGGCTTCGGCCAGATACGCGGCCTGCACACAGACAGGATCGTTTTGGATCAGCGGGTTCATGACGTAGCAGGAGATGACGAGATCCAAAACAGCATACAACTTGAGCATGAAGTGCTTACCTCCTGAAATGATTTCTGGAGATCAAGAGCATCCTTGATACGGCGGCTCACGAATGTCCATGTATCGCGGAAATCTGTCAAGTGTTGACGGAAACGAGGAAACGGTTAACACAAGTATATATCAACTGCCGTTTGAAGAAAATGTGAACGTTGTGTCAGTTCTTTATGATGTTCAGAGGCAGGAAATGGAAGCCATTCCCTCAACACGTATAATGTTGTCACTGTCAGCATGCTTATCTGGCATGAGGATGCGTGACCACAAGGACTGTTAATTTTGTTACAACTGCAAAGAAATTGCTCTCCTCCACTATCATTGGGACCGTCGGCGCCATGGGCAGTTGCCTACGGGCATCACTCATGGCGCCAGATCAATGAAAGATGTTGGTGAAACACTCCCCTTTGATTTTGAGATCAATGAATAATATTTATCCTCCAAAAAGTCCTATAAAATAAAAACGACGAGGAGAAATGCTTGATAGATAGCCGTTAAAAACTCCCTCAAACCCAATAAAAAAATAAAACCCATTGAAAAAATAAAAAGAAAAAGATACAACATTGCCTCATTGTAAACTCATATAAAAAAATATTTATAGGAGAAAACTCATAGATAGTTCAGAGGATAATATATGTCATTGATATCTCTTTAAAAACCCAATATATGTTTATGTTAATATTAGCTCATTAAAAACTTCGTATGAAAAACCTTCAGAGTAAAACTCATAAAAAAAAATGCAATATGTTGGTTTGGACAGATCAACATCTAGGAGATTTCTCCTCCTGAACTTTGCAGATCTCGAAGTCGTTGCATACAAATTCCTTGAATATATTTCTGGAACGAGGAAGGTGGTAAGGACTTTGTGAACAAACGGCAAGGTTATCATATGATTTGGTTTGCAAGATGTTTATTTCACCCATTTATTTTAACTTATGGGGATAAAACAACTTGAAATAGATATGCTTGGTTATATTGCTTTTGATGTAGCTTGTCTCTATCTGTGTAACACAAGCAGAGTTATCTTCATAGATAATGGTTGGTGAATCAATGTCACCAATACCACATGACTATTGTATGTGGTTGATCACTCTGCGGAACCAATCACATTCGCGCGAGGCCTCATATAGTACAATTATTTGAGAGTGATTAGTGAAGATGGACACAGGAGTATGTTTTGATGACTTTCATAAATGGCTATCCCTCCGTGTAAGTACACAAGGCTTGTCTGGAATCGGCCATTATGGGGATCAGATAAATAGCCGACATTATTGTATTCAATTGGAGTCTAGATTCTTTTGGAAAAATAATCCAAGATCTCTTGTGCCATTCACATATCTCAGGATATGTTTTATTCACGTCCAATGATGTTTGGTTGGAGCGGTGCTATGTCGAGCTAGAAAGTTCACTGCAAATGTAATGTCAGCCCTGGTGCAATTTGCAAGATACATGAGCGCTCCAATGGCACTGAGATATGGGTAATAACGTCCCAGAATCTCTCCTTTATCCTATGGTATAATTAATCAGTCTTGAGCTCTGAAGACCAAACAACCATCGAAGTTTTTGAGGGATATGATTTATCTATATTGAATTTCTTCAATACTTTTTGGATATAGACAGATTGATGCACTAAAATTCCAATGGTAAGGTGCTCAAGTTGTAAACCTAAAAAAAATTTGGTTTGGCCCAAATAATTCATTTCAAACTCTGTCTTTCGATGATTGCATGCTTCATCAATATTTTGTGGGTTGCCAATGATATTTAAATCATCAACATACACTAATATTATGCACAATTTCTTTTGAGACTTCTTGATGAAGACACATGGACAATCATTATTATTAATGTATCCCTTCTGCAGAAGGAACTCCCTAAATCGATTATACCATATTCTTTCCGACTGCTTTAAGCCATATAGTGACTTTTGAAGCTTTACACAGTGCGTGTTGTGATTTGTGCTCTGATCCGGTATAGAGATTCCATCGATATATATATATATACACACACACACATACACGAATCAAGTGACCCATAAAGATATGCAGTCACTACGTCCATCAGCTGCATGGATAGATTTTGAACAGTCAAAGATATAAGATATCAAAATATTATTCCACTCATAACTGGAGAATTTTATTCCATTCATAACTGGAAAATATGTTTCATTGAAGTGTGCTTCAAACTTTTCACCTTGATTGGAACGTCCTCGTCCCACGAAATTTAAGTACGATTCCACCAAATGCTTAGAGGTGCGACATTTTTGAGTCGGGTGGTTGTAGCAGCCACACTTGTCACCTACGTTACACGGACACGGGTACGGGTATCGGATACGATACATATCCGATACGCGGATACGCACTTTCCCAAAAAACACCAATACGGGGATACAGCTAGGATAATTAATAATTATATATAAAATATCCCATAGATATTCAACAACATATATAATGGCGGTGGCCTAAGGCAAGTATGCCACAATTAGAGAATAACTAACTTAATTGAGTTCAAAGACAGCCACATACATCATATTGAAAACTAGAAACTAGAAAGAAATGGTGTGTGCTAGGTCACGTAATGGGGTTGTGCCCTAACTGGGCCGTATATTTGGTATGGGTCGTATCCAATCTGGCCCAAACGTGTCGGATACACGTATCCAGTCCAATACGTATCCAGAGTTTCTGGATACGCCTGAAAACATATCCATCGCGTATCCGAGGCGTATCCGTACCAGATACGTATCGGATACACGATACGCTGCCTCCCAGCCGTATCCGTGTATCATAGCTTGTCACAAGTGCTAGACTTGTTAGACTTCTTATTGTCTCACTTAGAAACATCACTTTTCTTGTTAGCATCACGAGACTTACGTTGTCTATGTCTCTTACACTTGTTCTTTCCTTTGAAGTTTTCAGGATTGCTAGAGTTAGTAGCATTCTTTTGTTGCTTATTCTGAGTGTTAGCATGTACTTCTGGCAAAGGCTTAGTGTCCACGGGACGCAGGTTGAAGTTCTAAAGTAGGAGCTTATTATATCTTTCTACCTGAAGTAATGTCTTAATCAAACTCAGAATAATCAGTGAAACCTCTTTCACAGTATTGTTGTTGAAGGATCATCTGAGCGAGAAGCATCGTAGATAACGTCTTCTCAATTTTCTCTGCATCAGTTGGTTCCCTTTCGCAAAACTTTAGCTTAGCACTGAGTTTATGAACGACATGGTTAAACTCTCCCACAGATTTAAAATCTTGTAGATGAAAATGGTTACACTCATTTATAGCTTCTGGCAGGATGACTTCCTTTTACTATTCATACCATGTTTGAAGAGCAAGCCATAGAACGCATGGATCTTCCTCCATCAGATACTCAGCTTTAAAGATCCGAATGATATGGTTCTTTATGATGAATAAGACATTGTATTTGAGAGACTTTGCCAATGGGACAATTCCTTGTTGGGAAGAAGCAATAGCCTCGTATAATCCGCGTAACGATAGGCTCACTTTGAGATCCATCACCATATGGGAAAGTTGTGGCCATCAACAACGAGAGTCTCGAACTCTTTGGTGGCCATTCTGCCGACATATGTAGGGCTATAGATTTGTTAAAATTTCTTGGTAATGTTGAATAAGCAATATGAAATGCAAATAATCAAGGTAAACTTAAATTAAAAAAGACATTGTCCATTACATTGTCAATCACCAATGTGTTAGCTTTGATTAATTCATTTTTCAACATTGAGTACACACTTTGAGGATGAAAATTCCGCAGTATCACTACGGTGCTACCTTGTATATGGCTAATGTGAAAAAGAATTACATGATAATCACTTGAGTATAGACATTGTATAATTTATAATCAAATTGGGTACGCACGTTGAGGATGAAAATCCCATAGTAGTTCTATGGTACTACTTTGTGTATAACCAATTTGAAAATAAATAAAAGTAGTCACAAAAAAGTCTAGACCAAATTTTTTTTCAAAACTTGATATCAGGTACGCACATTGGGGATAAAATCCCACAGTAGTACTGAGGTACTATCTTATGTATCGCCAATATCAAAATTGAGAAACTAAGCATTATTCAAAAAAATAAGAAAAATCATCCAAAAACATTTGCCTAAAATATTAAGTGCTTGTATTAAAAACTAAAAACTTAATATGTAAATTGCATAAAGTAAATTGCAGTAAATTATGTGGAATATATTGTTATTGAAAATGCAAGAAACAATTCATTGGACAATATACTCTTGCACAAAAAATTCATGTTACTCGGAATTATATGAGACAAACACTTTAAACATAACCAAATATATATATAGTACATTGCATCTAATGGAAAAAGATATGTACAATACATGGTTACATCAAGGGTCTAAAAATAGTAAAACAATTTAGACCAACACACTGATGAAAAAGTACTATGAAATTAGCAATTAAAACTATAGTTGATAGACTAGAGTACTATAATTTATTATTTTTTATTTTTTTTGTACGGGCGTACGGCCCAGTTGCCAACCCATCCCGAATAAGAGGGTGACGGTTAGGGTTTGCCCTTTCTCCAACCGTCGCGCCGCTCCTTGGTCGCCAATATGCCCACCGTCGGCCCCGATCTCGATGGTGGTTTAGATCCGAAGGATCACAATCACAGACACCTGAAAGGAGCGCCCGACGTCGCCATTCCGCATCGTCACCAGCCGAATTAGGGTGCTCAAGCCGGCGAGGGACGCGACCCCGTCCTCGGAGGAGAGCGCGCGTTGCCGCTGCCAGCTTGGCTCGGCGTGGTCGTTGGAGAGCCCGCGTGCCGAGGCTCCATAGGGAACACGGACCCAAGTCAGGCAATGGCCCGGGCAACGGTGGACAGCCTCGTCGGCGTGGACGAGACGCGGGATTGGCATAGTCGATGAAGGAGGAGCGACGAGCTCCGAGACGTCGACAGCGCAACTACTTGAGGCGTCACCATGCACGAGCGAGGCAGGCGCGTCGGGGCTGATCGACGTGCCGCTATCGTCGGAGGAGAGCGATTCTGGCTCCTCAAGCCCGCCACGATGAGGGACGGAGTCGGCGTTGGAAACGCCAACTCGAAGTCCATCGCCACGGGGCCGGCCCGGTTAGAGGGTCGGCGGCTTAGAGGCGGGGATGCGCGAGCGGCGGGGGTCGTGGCCGTGTTTGACGCAATGATGCGGCAACCACGGCGGACACGATCCCAATCCATGCTCGAGGCAGATGGGAGCCGGCGGTGGTGCAGGGGCTATTGGAGCGTGACGACCACCACCACGACAGCCGCCCACGCACATATTACGTCCAAGTCCCCTTCTTCCCCGGCATTCACCGGCCTGGCATTCGTCAAGGAGGTAGCGAACATCTCAGGAGTTCAGCGCGGATGTAGTCGTGGTTGAACGGGATGTTCATGTCGATGGTGCGGTAGAGAATAAAGAAGACAAGATCGACAATGAGGATCGTAGGAGGTACGTAGCGAGGCATGATACCTTCTGTTCTTCATGAACTTGATTTCGTCGGCCTTCGTTTCCTTCTTCTTTCGTTGCTCAACAAATCAAGAGCAATGCATCGCTGATAACATGTCATAGGTAGTAGTTGTTACAACTGCAAAGAAGTTGCTCTCATCCACTATCATTCGAACCGTCAGCGCCATGGGTAGTTGCCTACGAGTATCGCTTATGGCGTCCATACGACATGTAATATATATATATATATACACACACACACACACACATATATATATATATATGAATCAAAGATCAATGAAAGATGTTGGTGTTCCATTTTACTACTACCTAACACGTTATCAGCCACACATTGCTCCTGTTTTACGGAGTAATAGAAGAAGGAAACAAAGGCCGACGAAATCATGTTCGTGAAGAATAGAAGGTAACATGCATCGCTATGTACCACCTGCTATCCTCATCGTCAATCTTGTCTTCTTCATTCTCCATCGCGCCATCGACATGAACATCATGTTCAACCACCACTACATCGGCGCTAAACTCCTCAAAATGTTCCGCTACCTCCTTGGCAAACGACAGGCCGGTGAACCCTGAGGAAGAAGAAGGGGATAGGGACTTCAGATACGCGTGGGCGGTCGTGGTGGTTGTCGTCGCACTCCAGTGTCCCTGCCCTACCGCCGACACCCGTCTGCCCCGAGCACAAATCGAGATCGTGTCCACTGTGGCTGCCACATTATTTCATCAAACACGATCATGGCCCCTGGTCGCTTCGTGCACCCCTGCCTCGGGAGCTGCTGGCCCATCTAACTGGGTCAGCCCCGTGGCGATGGACGTCGAGCCGACGCTCCCAACGCCGACTCTGTCCCTCACCATGGCGGGATTGAGGAGCCGGACCGCTCTCCTCCGACAATAGCGGCACGCCGCTCCGCCCGACGCGCATGTCCCGCCACGCGTGGCGATGCCTCGAGCGGCCGCGTCATCGACGTCTCGAGCTCACCGCTCCATCTCGTCCGCCTGCACCGATCCCGCGTCGCGTCCACGCTGACGAGGCCGCCAAGCGCTGCCCGAGCCTCCGCCCAACTTGGCTCCATGTTCCCCATGAAGCCTTGGCGCGCGACCTCTCCAACGGTCGCTGAGCCAAGCGGCAGCGGCGACGCGTGCTCCTCCGACGAGGACAGGGCCACGTCCCCTTGTCGGCTTGAGCACCCTGATTCGACTGGTGACGGCACGAAATGACGATGGTGGGTGCTCCTTCCAGGTGATGGTGGTTGTGGTCCTCCAGATCTAAACCACCACCACTGAGATCGGGGCGGGCGGTGGGCATATCGGCGACGACGACGACGGCGCCATCCAAGGAGAACGACGACGGCTGGTTGGAGAATGGGGCTGGTTAGGGCAACCCTAACCGTCACCCTCTTATGCGGGATGGGCTAGCAATTGGGCCACGGGCCCATACAAAATAAAAAAACTAACTATAGTATTAACTCTAGTTCTTAACTATAGTGTTAATTGCTAATTTTATAGTACTTTTCATCAGTGTTTGTCTAAAATATTTGTCTAAATTGTTTTACTATTTTTAGAACCATGATGTAACAATGCATTGTACATATGTTTTTTCATTAAATGCAATATACTATACATATTTGGTTATTTGAAAGTGGTTGCCCCATGCAATTTTCAGTAACATAAATTTTGTGTGTTATGTTGTCCGATGAATTGCCTCTGGCATTTCCAATAACAATATATTCAACATAATTTACTGGAATTTACTATATGAAATTTACATATTAAGTTTTTTAGCTTTTCATAGAAACACTTAATATTTCATACAAATGCTTTTGGATGATTTTTCTCATTTTTTAGAATAACGCTTAGTTTCTCAACTTTGATATTGACCATACACAAGATAGTACCTTAATACTATTGTAGGATTTTATCTCCAATGTGTGTACCCGATATCAAGTTCTGAAAAAAATTGTCTACACTTTTGAATGACAACATTTTTTATTTTTAAATTGGTCATACACAAGGTAGTATCATAGTACTACTGTGAGATTTCATCCTCAATGCGCGTACCCAATTTGATTATAAATTATACAAGGTCTACACCCAAGTGATTACCATGTAATTCTTTTTCACATTGGCCATACACAAGATAGCATCATAGTGATACTGTGAGATTTTCATCCTCAAAGTATGTACCCAATGTTGAAAAATAAATTAAACAAAGCTAACACATTGGCGATTGACAATATTGTTCCATAAATGAAGAATGTTCCCTTTAATTCAAATTTACCTTAATTACTTGTATTTCGTATTGCTTATTCAACATTGCCAAGGAATTTTAACAAATCTATGACCCTACATATATAGAAACAATGGCCACCAAAGAGTTCGAGGCTCTCGCTCTTGATGGCCACAACTTTCCCACATGGTCGATGAATTTCAAAGTGAGTCCATCGTTGTGCGGATTATACGAGGCTATTGCTTGTCCCCAACAGAGAGTTGCCTCATTGGTAGAGTCTCTCAAATACAATGTCTTATTCATCATAAGGAATTACATCTATTCGGATCTCAAAGCTGAGTATCTGATAAAGAAAGAGACCCACGCGCTCTGCGGCTTGTTCTTCAAACACGATATGAACAGCAAAAGACAGTCATCCTGTCAGAAACTATAAATGAGTGGAACATCTTCGTCTACAAGATTTTAAATCTGTGGAAGAGTTCAATCATATTGTTCATAAACTCAGTACAAAACTGAAGTTTTGCGAAAAGAAGTCAACTGATGTGGAGAAAACTGAAAAGATATTATCTACCATGCTTTTCGCTTAGATGATCCTTAAGCAACAATACCGTAAAAGAGGTTTCACTGTTTATTCTGAGTCGATTAAGACATTACTTCAGGCAAAGACATAATGAGCTCCTACTTTGAAACTCCTAACCTGCGTCCCGTGGGCACTATGCCTTTGCTAGAAAGACATGCTAACACTCAGAATAAGCAGCAAAGAAATGTTACTAACTCTAGCAATCGTGAAAACTTCAAAGAAAAAACAAACGCAAAAGACAGATAGGACGTAAGTCTCATAGTGGTAACAAGGGAAAGGATGTTTAAGAGTCAAACAATAAGAAGCCTAGCACGTGTGACAAAGTGTGGCTCCTACAACCACCCAACTCAGAAATGTCGCACTCTAAACACTTGGTGGAATTAAATTCCGTGGGACGAGGACGTTCCAATCAAGGACGTTCTAATCAAGGTGGACAAGTTAAAGCACACTTCAACTCTCAACCTAAAGTCAGCATGGAACAAGTTTTTCGACTTGACATCCCTAAGCAAGACGCCCCTGGGTGCTCCTACACCGGTTCTACGGGAACAAGCAATACCAAAACACTGCCATCACCTGATGAGAACACTGCTGATGAGGAGAAAATGATCGTGGAGTTTGCCTCTGACGATGTCTTTAAAGACTTTAACTAGACTCCTGAACTTTGAGATACTTTGCTACCTTATGGGTGATGTTTGATTGTGCATGTTGTAATAAGCTAGTTGTTATCCGTACTTGATAAAGCATATTGGGTATTTTATTTTGTTTATACACAATTAATACCTATATGTATTGTAGGTATTATATATATATTTCTTGAGAACTTCATGTTCAAATTCTCCATTTTACATAGATTGTACGGGAGTCAATCTGATGAATGAGGAAATGTGCCTAGTGAATAGTGGAAAGATGCAATTCAAGCAAAATTAGCCTCTCTCAAAAAAAAGATATTCACTCATGCAATACCTATACCTCATGGAATCTTCCCTGTGAGATTCAAATGGGTCTTCGTCCAAAAACGAAATGAAAACAACAAGGTTGTTGATTCAAATGAGTCTTCGTCCGAAAACGGAATGAAAACACCAAGGTTGTGAGACATAAGACGAGGCTTGTAGCACAAGGGTTCATGCAGAGACCCGACATTGATTTCAATAAAACATATTCTCCAGTTATGAACGAAATAATATTCCGATATTTTATATCTTTGGTTGTTCAAAATCGTCTATCCATACACCTGATGGATATAATGACTGCAAATATTTATGAGTCACTTGATTTGCACGCGTGTGTATATATATAGGTTCCCGATGGAATCTCTATATCGAATTAGAGCACAAATCACAACACGTGTTGTGTAAAGCTTTAAAAGTCACTCTCTGACTTAAAACAGTCGAGAAAAATGTGGTGTAACCGACTTAGTGAGTTCCTTCTGCAGAAAGGATACACACAATGATGATTGTCCATGTGTCTTCATCAAAAAGTCCCAAACAAGATTCTGTATAATATCAATGTATGTTGATGATTTAAATATCATTGGCAACCATAGGATATTGATGAAGCATGCAATCATTCATTGACGAAGTTTGAAATGAAAAATCTGGGCCGAACTAAAATTTGCTTAGGTTTACAACTTGAGCACCTTACGAGTGAAATTTTAGCGCATCCCTCCGCCTATATCCAGAAAATATTGGAGAAATTCAATATGGATAAATCATATCCCTTCAAAACTTCGATGATTGTTCGATTGTTAAAGCTCAAGACTGATCAATTTAGACCACGGAATGAAGGAGAAGAGATTCTCGAACGTCATTACCCATATCTCAATGCCATTGGAGCGCTCATGTATCTTGCAAATTGCATTAGGCCTGACATTGCATTTGTAGTGAACTTCTTAGCTCGGCATAGTGCTGCTCCAACCAAACATCATTGGACAAGAATAAAATATATCCGTGAATAGCACAAGAGCTCCTAGATTATTTTTTCAAAAAACCCAGACTCCAATATAATTGGATATACTGATGTCGGTTATTTAACTGATCCCCATAATGGTCGATCCCAGATAGGCTTTGTGTTCTTACACGGAGGGACAACCATTTCATGAAAGTCATCAAAACATACTCTTGCGTCTACCTCCACTAATCACTCTAAAATAATTACACTATATGAGACCTTACGCTATGTTTGGCTTCACTGAGTGATCATCCACATACAACAGTAATGTAGTATTGGTGACAATGATTCATCAACCGTTATGTATGAAGATAGCTCTTATTGTGTTACACAGATGGAGAAAGGCTATATCAAAAGCAACATAACCAAGTATATCTTTTCCAAGTTATTTTATCCTTATAAGTTAAAACAAATGGGTGAAATAGACATCTTGCAAACCAAATCATGTGATAACCTCACTGATTTGTTCACAAAGTCCTTACCACCTTCCTCGTTTCAAAAATATGTTTAAGGAATTGGTATGTTACGACTTTGAGATCAGCAAGACTAAGGGGGATGTTGCTCTGTCCAAACATCATGTTGCACTATTTTCTTTATATGAGTTTTACCCTCAAAGTTTCTCATACGAAATTTTTAATATGATAATATTAGCATAAACATATGTCATATGTCATATTTCTTGTTTTTTCATTGAGGTTTTTAAGGAGATATCAATGGTGTATCATATGTAAAATTATATGATGTATCATTTTCTCCTTATTTTCTCATTGGGTTTGAAGAAGTTTTTAACGACATATATATCAAGTATTTCTTCTCGTTTTTATTTTATAAATTTTTTTGGAGGATTAATATTATTCATTGATCTTAGAGCATGTCCAATGGTTTCCTTAAACTGATCTCTAAACTCCGTTATTGAGATTTTTCCCGAAAAATTTGCCTCCAACAAAGTCTTTAGATGGATCTCAAAAAATAAAAATTCTCTAAAATACTTCTCCCATTCTCTAGATTGAGAAGTGCTCCCCGAGTCCCTAAAATCGCTAGCGCGCTTGTGGAGAAATCATTCCCGCGCGTGCCTTGGGAGTCGTCCTCTTTTTATCGCACGCGAGGCCGCACCATTCTATTCCCGCGCGTCGCGAAGGAGGTTTAGGGCGGAGAGCAGCGCCGTTGGAGGAAGAGGAGCACGCCATCGGCCGCCGCGGAGGAGGAACAGAGGCGGCGGCGGCAAACGGTGCTGTCCTTGCCGGCAAGCCCGCGGCGCCATCCGCCTTCGTGCGCCGCCTTCCCGCTCCGCCGCCGCACGCCGCCTCCCTGCATCGTCCGTCATCAAGGTATTGACCGATTCGTCAAGGCGCACGGGGCACGAGGCTAGCTAGTTGCGTCTTTTGCCATCGCTGTCGTGTCGTTGTTGTCGTCGACTCGATTAATTCCCAGAAGTCTTGGCTAGCTAGCATCTGCATGGCCTCACATGCAGATCCCCCTTACGTGCTCGATTAGGCTAATTAATCACATCATGCCACTGTTTTTTTGTTTATATGATATAGCTAGCTAACTGATTGCTGTTGATGTGGTTAGTTAGTTTCAATGTGCCTGCTGGCGAATGCTACAGTCGCCGTCCACGCGCAGCGAATGCTGCAGCCGCCGTCGCCCACAGCACCGTCGCGTGACAATTCCACACATCGTTGCAGCGCCGTCCCACACGCTCTCTGATTCCACGCACTATCTTCTCACGCGCCGTGTCAGGAAAAAATAATCGGTTGAGGTCGGTTAAGATTTGTTGGTTAGTTAAAGATATTGGAAACCAATCAGAAAATCCACCGTAGCAAACTTTTAATCAGATACTCTAAATCTGATGAATCTCTATATGTCAGGTTTAGAGATCGATTTTTAGAGAGACCGTTGAGCATGCTCTTAATATTAAATTCGATGAAAGGAAGTGTTACAACTGCAAAGAAGTTGCTTTCTTCCACTATCATTAGAACCGTCGGTGCCACGGGCAGTTGCCTGCGGGCATCGCTCATGGCGTCCGCACAACATGCATGCATGTATGTGTGTGTCTGATCAATGAAAGATGTTGGTGTTTCATTTTACTACTACCTATAACAAGTTTCTCATCCTGCTTTCAGTTTTGAGATACTGATGTCTGCTTTTAGTTTTGAGATACTGATGTCTGATGGGCACGAAGGCCCATATTTCCACCAAAAGGGATGAATTGTCTTAGAGAATCGACATATATATCTAACACTAGCCGCCCGGCTAGAGCCCATGTGTTGCAACAAAAAAATATTAAATTTTCACTTTATTAAATCAATTAATAAGGACTTATTTAGTTCAAGTAATACTATGATTTTTCTTATTAAACAATGTGATGATTTTGAAATTTAAAAAGAGCCAATAGTAAAACAGGATATAACTCATTGAAAGATGAAATAATAATATAGCTTATGAAGCTCACATGTCAGTGGTAGTGGTGATGTAAGAGTGGTAGTGATGATGTGAGAATGAACAGAATGAACATAACTACTAACATTTTACTAACATTTTAAATAGTATAAATAAAGATCTATAAAATGGTACCAGATATTTACTGAGATTCTGTTTTGTTACACTATGCATGCACATTACAGTGTTGTGTTCTCAACTTCCAAAACAATAATCTTTAAGACATACAAGGAACAAATATAAAAGGTTTCTAAAATGTATATATCAACCTCAGTTCGCTATGGTTTATTTAAACAGAAAACTAACGCTAGTACATTATCTGCAAGCCATTTACAGTTTAATCTGAGATTCGGGTAATGGAATATTCTCCGTTTTAATACTCGCTGTCAACGTGTTCCCAAAGGTTGCTTTATAAAAGTTGGTTTCAAACATTAAGCAAAACAGGAACTAGAATTAAACTATCAAGCTTAGGAGAACCAACCTGGAGAATTATCAGTTAACATATACACCTCTGAGGTAGAGTAGATACCACCAAGCACAGTACGCTTCACATACCAATCAATATCTGATCCAGCATCTCCAGCTGCATGCCAAATCTCATCAACAAGGACAGCTCTCTGCTTTAAACTTGTTGAAATGTTTGCTGGTTGGGACTGTCAAACAGAATAATAAAGTTAAAGACATACGAGCATCAGATGATTTAGTTAAACACAAAGGTAAATAAGAGGTGTTGATAATGGAGTACTTGGATACTGAGAGCTTGAGGCCACTTTGATATATAAGGTCCCTGCATTTCCAGCCTCATTCGGACAAGTTTGGAAAGTCTCTCACTCAGTACCAAGTTCTTCAACAGCTCTACCTCTCCAGCATCAATGCGATCAATGAGTTGTTGAAGGCAGTCATCCATGAAAAACTGCACATAAATAAACAGAACGGTCAGAGTAGGCTCATTGAGGCTTTGTTTCATAGTAGCATAATACACTGTTAACATGCAAAAAATAGTAATACTTTTTTTTTATCTGTCGAGTCTGTTACAATGTCATTGTTTTTCAGAAGGTTTTGGAACATCCCAAAACATATTGTAGGGTTAAGTAAACTAAGACATCTCCCTAGAATTCCTATCAAATATTTTAGTTCAATTACCTGGCAGACCTGTTTAAGTTAACAGGTCATACTATATTTGAATGTGGGAAGAAGCCAAAATTGTAAACGATGGGAGATGATAATAGAAGGGCAGACTATTTTTAAATATCTGGTGCAAAAGCTCATTTAGGCGCAATGATGAAATCTTTTGTTTTAAATACCAAATCAACATAAAAAAATATAACTCAAATTACTTCATCTATATTGCAACATTCAACGTTGAGAGTAACAAAAATGAGAAAATTCTAACAAACAGTAAATTTAAAGAGAGGATAAATAGAATTCAACATTCTCAAACAGGAGAGTTTGTAACACACCCTCAGATTTCTTTTTAAGTATTTCAACTCTAGAAACGTTTGGTAGTTGTAATTAACCCAACCCTACTGCTTGTCACTCAAACCAGTCAAAGTATTGTAGATTAACCATTAGTCACTTACAGTGTAACATGTGAATTTTTTTCCTTCTTGGTGAGTTTCTTCATATTCTGTGGCTCTCACTCCCACAAATTCTATATCCTTTTCCCACTTCTTTGTTGCCCTCTTTCCAAGAGCATTTATTTTTTAAATATTATGAGTAGCAACATGACATACAGAGAAGGATTACACAACTATGTTTTCTCCAGGAATACGCATAAGACTGGGCATCTATCTATCTATCTATCTATCTATCATATTATGAAGATAGATCTAGAAAGAGGCACCAAGTTCGCTCTGGAGGCTAAGAATTACCACATTAATCGGAGAAAAAAATATATGCCATCAGATCGTGGTGGTAGCAAATCATAACAGTGTAGATTGGTAGCAATAGCAGTATAGAAAGTACACCTAGAAATTACCATATTAATCGGAGAAAAAGTATAAAATCTATGCCATTAGATCGTGGTGGGACCAAATTATAACGGTGTAAATTGGTCGCAGTAGTTGTATACAAAGTACAATTGTACCTGTAGAAAGAGGAGATAATATCTGATTTTTAATATCTGGCGTGCACAAAACATAATTGCATATATGGAAATAGAAGATAAGAGTTATACATCAAATCCAATTCAACTAGCCCACGCAAAATTGCAGTAAAGATTAAGAGAAAGTTAACAAACAATCATCGACCTTACTGCACAAACGGAAGCACTTAATTCTCACAGAAATATTTCGCAATCTGAACTCTTAACTAAGAAATCAGACTAACAATCTAGGCTATTTCGCTCCAGCATAGCAGCCGGTGATGATTCACAGCTGACGAGGATGAAAAGAATTGTAGCACGTTTGTGATGGCCAGCTGTGACAACCACCAGGTATTCTAATCACACAGTTCCATTCATAGTTTTTGAAAATATACAATTAGAATATGGATTGTTGAAGGAAGATGCAGCAGTATTGGCTGAGCCAGGGGCATTCCTATGTAATTTGTGCTGTTTTCCATGGTGAAGCAGGAAAGGTGTCTGAGCCAAAGGAATAGTGTTTGCTTAAGAATCAAGGAGTCTTCTGAAAAAAAAAACATATTTTCCTCTACAGTGTTTCTCAAAACTGAGCTGCTGACCATTGAACAACTTAGTATAGTAATCATGCAACTCAGTTTTTTTGGGGTACCAAATCAACACGTCATAGTGCAGGAAAATGTACTTACCAGTACACCCTATGTCACCTATGTATAAGTAAGTTCATGGAATTAAGAGTAACAAGTTAAATAAAACAAGGTAAAAAAAGTAATGTTAGTATTCCTGTATTTTTGTTTTCTTCAAATGCACTTTTGAGTTCACAGCTGAAATTTTAAAGTGCCAGATTTCCATAGCCTATATAATTGATTTTTATGTGAGCTTTTCAGATTGATTTAGTACCCCCAGCTGAAACAGGGTTGCATGATAACACCATAAGGATGGGTTGCATCTGGTATGCTCCCAGCTCTTAGTTCCATAAGTTCCACTTCCCTCATCCTAAGACATAACAAATATGCTAAATCATACACAGGACTAGACATCATTCACATAAATTTTAGATGAGAAGAATTCCACCGTAGAGAATATTTAGTTCTGCCAAATAGATTTTCATGTTTAAATGTAGTTATTTCAGGTAGACAAAACATCAAGTTGGTCAACAAGTCAAAACTAATATCAGCTTCAAGTGCATTTATTGGAATAGACTGCCCTTTTGCTTGATGCATGATGGTGCACAAGAAACAGCCAGCAAGCTACAATCCTCATCAATCTCATAAACAACAGATTTGCACGATAAGAAAATTGAATGAAAAAAATGATGATAAAACACAGTGCAGTTAAGGAAAACACACACGAGCTGTATATGGCAGAAATACATGTATAGATTGCTCATACTATTTTTGACTAATAGATATTGCCCTATGGGACTGGCATCCACCATACTGACCCAGCTACAGCATCGGACATAATGAAAACATCTGCATGCCAATGCTTTCATGAAACAAGGCTCACTCGAAACAAAATGTGAAACATAACACAATATAATAGCAGTATTGCTCAAAAAATCCATGATTTGTGCATATGGAGAAATGGGTTACATTGCTTGTACTTCATCAATATTTCCCCAGATTTTACCTGCTATGATGGTCATGCATTTATAACAGTTCAATAAAATTGCCACTCTGAACAAAATTGAGCTGTTCATAACTTCACATAAAATGAGCACTTTAATAGGAGACTTCAATATATAATTTGTAGTGATACCAAGTGAATACCAAAAGTGTAAAGAAAAAACAATGCTTCCATTAGAAGCTGAAACTAGAAACTGGGGGAAATGTAGTTTTCTTTTGTAGAACACAGAGCATGTATTTTCAACAATAAACATGTGCAATTTGAGTGCGCAGGACCTCTATACCCAATTTTAAGTACACAACAACTTATGTAAGATAGGGATTTGTCTATGTATTACTGAAATCCATGTGAACTATACTTCAAAGAAAAACAACGCCACAACATTCCCAGTCCTGAAGTGGACCTGGATATCGAGCAGGTCTAACTTTTATGATCACCTTATTTACAGTTTAGAAGCATTTCAGAATCAAGAAATGAGCTGATCTTGAACATAATTAAGTTTCATTCAAAATCCATTCATTTCAGTCGCGAACTAACTTTGAGAATAATCTAAGAAATTCTCAACAGGACCAACAAGACCTATTATGAATGTGAAATGATCACTCTATATCATCCATTTATCGCAGTTATAACACTCTAGTAGCTCCTAGGTACAAATTATTCATGTTTTTATCCATGTACTACAACAACGCTTGCCTGGAAGGCTTATCTACAGGTACAATTGTTAATATCGGTTCACAGAAGTCACGAATCACATCACAAACTTGAGGCATTCACGTTCACAGTATCCATCAGTTAGGTGCACAACAATTATCATACCAATGGGTGACAACATTCGTTGTGTCAGCTACCTAGGTCCTACTCCTGATCCAAATTCAATAGATGCATATCCAAATCTTACCTTGAGTACACTATCACTATGTCCCTCCCCTCCTTATCTCTCCAGTTCAATGTACTAGCATCCCAAAATATTCTTTTCTTGCGAAGAACATTGCGAATCACCACCAATTGAAAAAACAATCAGACACACAAGATCGTCCACCACCATAAGCAAAGTTACCTCAACGAGCGCAGCCTCCTTCCTCGGGAAAGCACCGACGATGGCCGGCGACACGCCCACGTCCCTCGCCCCGGCGATCATGGCTGACTCGCTCCACCCCATCCTTGGCTACAACACACAACCCAACGTTCAAAATACGCAGCTAGACAAAGCGGAAATGGAAGCAGATCTCAAGGGAGCCCGAATCGAGACCACGTGGAGCAGCGACGCCCGGAGCACTTTCTCCTGCTCCTCCTCGTACCCCGTGCCGCCGGTGCGGCGAGCCCCCGCCGCGGCCCCCGGCGACGACCGATGGGCTCCTCCGGCACCAGCGGAGGACGAGGCGGAGGAGGAAGCGCCCTCCGACTTGGGCGGCTCGACGGTGGGCTCCAGAGGCGGCGGCGGGGGTGGGGGTGTCGTCGGCGGCGGCGTCGAGGCTTCCGCGGAGAAGCGGCGCAGAGCAGCGGGGGCAGCGCGTGGGGGCGTGGACAAGGCGCAGGGAACGAGGCGGCGGGACGCGGCGGCGCGGTAGAGGAGGCGGCGCGCGGCGAGCGAGGAGGCCATCGGGAGGGTGCGGCGAGGTGCGCGTGCGACTCACTTGCTCGACGAAATGGCGAGGCGGTGGCAAGGGGGGTGGAACAACTCACAGGTGACGGCGAGATCGGATCGTCTGCCGCAGGTTGAGCCCACCGAGCGGACGACGGAGATTTGCTCGCTGCTGGAGGGAAACCTGGGGACACCTCGCGTGCCACGTATAGGCCTTCATCGCTCCAACACGTGTTTCTCTCGGTATACATGACTCACTCCAGTACTCCGCCTCCAGGCTTAAAGCGTCTCCAATAAATACTTATCAATCTTAATAATTTAAAATTTTATATAAAAATATCCTTCAAAAAATCTTTAATATGCTCTTTTATTTTTAGCGGTTCTTTAAACCAACTTTTACGTTGGCTTTTAGTAGCGAAGGAAATCGGCATCGTTATCTCGGGCACACGCCTGTTTTTTCTCCCGTTAGCGCCTGTTTTTTCCCACGCGCGGTTTTCCTCACTGCCCCAACTTCTCCTACCGCTGTCACTGTCGCCGCCGCATTTCACCCGCCGCCGCATCTTCTCCCGCTACTCCCGTCGCCGCATCTTCTTTCACCGTCACTCCCTCGTCGTAACACATGTACATCAAATAGGAACCCTCACCTTACCAACGCCGAAATCCTTGTCCCCCACTCGCCCATGCCATGTCCTTATTAACTTTAAATAGGCTATCTAAACATGATTTGTACATAATTATTATATAAAATCTCTTGGAGATGCTCTTACACTGATAAAACCACGGATGTTGTTATATGTCCGAGAAGCCATGTTTCTAACTTATTCTTTTATGATTTTTATTTTAAAATGCTAAACGCATTTTTAAAAAAATATTATAAAAATTGCTCATTTTTAAGTTAGTTTTAGTTACAATTTAATTTAATTAATTATGTATTAATGAGTTTTTTATTTTTTGTCGGAAGGAAAGCTTTCCAACCAGCATAAACGAACGTAAGTTTGTTCAGATAACAAGCAAGATTATTGGTAATACTTCAACGTTGATTGATGGATTAAATCCAATAGATGAGACAAGAGATTCAAAATTGATTCGTAAAGGATGTGATATAAATAGCGAGAATCAAAAGAGATTACAGCAACATCATAAATCATGAGACACGACACGGCGAGACAGGAAGACAACGGTGGATAGACGAGGCAAGAGGACGACGATGTCATGACACCTCTCTCTTAACCATGCCCTGTCTTCGAGACGAAATCTTTAGATGAAATGATGTCCAGAATAGCAATGGTGACATTCTAGATGCCATGACCTTTTTAATGTGCTGTATTGAAGGTTACTCGTTGGTGCGGCTTATTTATGGTGGTGTTCACACCAGATTTGCTTATATGACAATTATGGTGGCAAGATTTAAACAAATAACTTATTTATAACTTATTTATAGCTTAGTTACTTTTTGACGTTATCTTTTTCTTTGGCTCGACGTAAGTTGTCTACAGTGATTGGAGTGAAATTGAAATTCAAGATCGGTTGCTAATTTCGAAGATTTTTTTTCTGATTTCAGAAAGACAATGATTATATACAATTTATGTAACATTGACAATGATTATATACAATCTATGTAACATTTAACATTGTTACGAGAAATAACTGTTATACATACGGTGGTGTTCTAAGTAGAGTTTTGTTGTTTTTAATAAAGCTATAATTTTATATCTCTTCAGTCATTCATCTTATTTTTTTAATTAATTAATTAATTGGTTGTAACTTCTTAAATTTTATTATCTACAAAAATTCGTGAGGCATTGAAACCTCAAATCATGATTATTTTATTTTTACTTTTTATTAAAATATTTTAAAAATAATTTTTATTTTCGAAAATTTACATAGCTAGATGCCTTATACTCTCCAAAAACGTCAAGGGGTCTAAATATAAATATAATTTTTTAATACTTGTTAAGTTTATAATTTTAAATATATCATATAAACTCGGATGAAATCAAATTTTATATCGAAATTGTAGAGATCTAACAACTTTTTTATTTAATATTGTTTAGATGTCCAAATATTCGTTAGAAAATTTAAAACCTATTTAAACAAAATCTCATATCTATATTTAAAACAACATCGGATGAAGACAAATTGTAGATCTTGATGTGATCTACTTTTTCATTTAAAATTATTTGAAATATCGAATAAGCATAGTAATTAAAACCGATGAAATGAGTTTGCAACTAAAAATTTTACATTTAGGTCCCTTAATATTTTTGGAAGGGCGATCTTGAAAGAACGTCTTTTTAGAGAGCGTGAGACGTCTTGTAAATTTTTGACAAATTTTTTAAAAATATTTTAATAAAAATTAAAATCAAAAATTCCTCAAAATCATGAGACATCAAAATTCCATAAAACATGCTGGCCTGCAAAGAGGCGGGAGGGGGTTGGGGGTAGGCGACGGCCACTTCGGCGGTTAGTGGTCTCGTTGCCACGGAGGTAGTCCGGAAGGGAGGGGATCTTGGTGACCGCTTGTGACCAGGGTTAGCAATTTCGGAAGTTTGATTCATACCGGGGGACCGAAATTACCGAAATTTTGAAAATTTCGGAAATTTTTGGCCAAAATTTTTTGAAAATTTGATGGATTTGTAATGAATTTGAATAAAATTTGACCAAACCAACAAATTTGGTAAAACCGAAAATTTCAAGTGAGATATGTGCTTACCGGGGGACCAAAATTACCGAAATTTCGGGTACAGGTTTGGGCACAAGGTTGAGAAGCTCGAGCCTTCAAATTTTCACATCACACAGGTGGAGGCTTATCATATTGCTCATTCAGTCAGCTCAACATGGAACTCTTTAGTTGGTGTGCTAAAATCTTTATGCAGAGGAAATGATTGGCCACTATTTTTCAAGGCATGGCACTATGTGATATGTTTACATGACTAAATTAGTTTCACAGTTATAAATTCCTGAGGACTCGTGATGATATTCTTTTGTGTTCAGTATCTAACTGCTTGTTCTTGCCAGGTGGTATTCTCCCTGTTGGTTGTGAGCATCCTCAGTTCCATGTCTTCGCAATCCGAAATTGCAAACCCTGCTTGTGACTCAAGCTTTGAGAAGTCGAACCATTGAACAACACTTCTTTGCAGAGAAGTGATTAAAAAATGGCTGAATGATGTAACAGTTTTTAGGCATAAAAATGTGCGATAAGTTCTTTTGGGTTTTAAAAAAAATCTTGTTGCAACGCACCGTCAATTAGCTAGTCAGAGAAACATTGGCACTGACAAGAAATGAAAAGCACCCATCCACACAATAATACAATGAGCAAAAAATCTCTCTTTGAAAAAAATAGCTCAATTCCCTACAAGCGCATCAACCACCGTGAGGAAATGTCCAAATCTGAACCTCTAAACTATTTTACAACATTATAGGAACATTGGCTGAAGAAGTTCTCGGAAGAAAAACTAGCAATAGCTGAAATTGAACTTAACGCACTAAATGATGCCATTCAATTATCTGCATGCTTCTGCCTCGAGGATTTCTGGCCCGGAACAAAGTGCGTAACAACCGAGCATGCATTATCCACCAGATCATCGATGGTGTCCTCCCATTTCTCGTACGCTTTGAAGCCTAGGAAAGCCATAGAAATACCTATTCCCCCCATCAGAGAATTCATCATCAGTCATGTGCTTATGCTCCTTGTTTTGCAGGATTCAGAAAGAGAAGCATGGTATTTCAAATTACCTATTTTAAATGCAGATTGCGAAGACATGGAACTGAGGATGCTCACAACCAACAGGGAGAATACCACCTGGCAAGAACAAGCAGTTAGATACTGAACACAAAAGAATATCATCACGAGTCCTCAGGAATTTATAACTGTGAAACTAATTTAGTCATGTAAACATATCACATAGTGCCATGCCTTGAAAAATAGTGGCCAATCATTTCCTCTGCATAAAGATTTTAGCACACCAACTAAAGAGTTCCATGTTGAGCTGACTGAATGAGCAATATGATAAGCCTCCACCTGTGTGATGTGAAAATTTGAAGGCTCGAGCTTCTCAACCTTGTGCCCAAACCTGCACAAGTATTATTCAACAATCACTATCTGGCAACGGAAGATGAATAAAAGCCTCAATGGAGTTTCACCAGCTGATAATAGGTATATTCAGTTAAAGGGAAAATAACAAAGAGGACCATACACATTTGCAGGCAGCATCCCATGAATGAATAAAAACAGTGCGGTTAGTGACAAAAGCTTTGCCATTGCTGTAACGAAGGTGTAACCACATGTAAATAAGTGGTAGTAGATAACAGCCAGTAGCAATAGTACAGTCATCGTTTGCTTCTTGTCTTCCCAGAGAACTGTCTTTGCAACTGCAGCCAAGATCATCATTCATTAGAATATCAAGAAGGGTGTGTGGGCATGGGCATGCACGCATGTGTGTGAGAGAGAGATTCATACAATCTCCATTCCCAAGGAAAACTGAAGCTTTTGATATGCTCCTCTGATTTTGTGCTTGTAGATGGGGATACGACTCTATTGTTCTCTTAAGTCCATCCTGAATTTTAGAATTGGTCAGTTGCTTGTGTGAGAACCTTCAAGAAGGGAAGTAGGTATGGACTATCTAGAGCTATCAAGTAGGTATAAACCACCACAGTACCCCACACACACAGATATATCAAGACCTATTACTAATCACATTATGAATCACAGATAAACACCTTGAGTGACACAATGGGTTCATAACCAAGCTGATCCTTGGCTCTTGAGCAGCTGAATGTTCTATTGCAAGAGAGGAGCCGGATCCTTGAAGGAGTAAGCTGAGGAACTTTCATTCCATAACGAGAGAATGTCTTATAAGTCCATTCTACCATATGAGCCACTGGCATCATAACAGAAACTGGTATTTTTATTGATGGCCTGCCAAAAAGTTCTAATGCATTAGTACAATGGTAATTGATAAACTCATGTATGTATAAGATGTATCCTTCACTGTCCATCCCCAAACTCATCCTGTAGGGACATAGATACAATAGCAGAATAACAAATCTAGTCCAGCAGATACTACTGAGAGCTGTAACACCCGGTTCGACATCAGTAGCACAAGTAATCAGGAGATCCAGCCAAGCTAATTATCAAGTAAACTAACTGTAATGATTCCGCTCTCCATCCCTTAAGAGATTAATATTTTGGTACAAAGGAAAAATGTTCTCCAGAAAACTAATGACATAACCAACATAAATCATCTCAGCAGGTCATCAAACTCTTTATATAGTAATTCTTTTTCAAAAAAGTGCAATTGTTTTCTTCAAAAATACCAGCTTGCTGATACTAGTAAGAGTTTGAAAAAAAATACAATGTTAGTGCATGGTTTTATCAGAACACTGCAACTTAATAAGACAGGTCCATCCGTCATAAGCATGGGGCCAAACTTGGACTGTCAAATACCCTTTAATGGTGTAAGTGTGAATACTGCATTTGTGTATTAGGGGGGTGGGGGGTCACAGCCTGACAAACTGCCCGAGTAGTAACGAAGCTGTCATGTTCATTGTCATACCCTGATGAAGTTGTAGCAAACTAATAGTTTCGACAAAACAGCCTCTAAAACTACAAAGCGTAATTCAGTGAATGCCCATAATGCACTATTTTATCAATGGAGCAACATTTGAAATTTGAGATAGAAATGAATGTCATCTATCTTAAGTTTTGCAGGTGTTTGCTCAAGATTACTCAAAAGAAGTCAACATGAAGTGACTATATCAATTATGGTACAGTATACTGAGATAATAGACACTATCAACAATGTTCCTCAAAATAAATCTAAGCAAGTAGAAAACCATTATTTCAAAGTCAACACCTTTCATATCCGAGTCCTTCCAAAATCAACGACATGAACTCCCAGAATTTTATAGGCTCCATATTTGTTATGAAATAGGTCTGAAAAAAAACAACAGTGTTATGGACTCCTGGTTGTTAAAAAGTGAAATGCAAAGAAGGAACCATACTTTTCCAGCAGCTCTCTTTGCACCATCTTCAGATGATAGAGTTTTGTCCGCACAAACATGGCCATATGCCACATTCTCCACATAGGTGAAATCATAGTAGTTGCTCCCATCACCAATAATGTACTGGCAATGAACAATTTTGGAACAAACATAAAAAATAATTCAAGCGTTAGTTTGTTCGATATTGTTTTTTCTACTTATAAATAGCACTCTGATCCTATCATATTGAAATAATCCATATCGATATGTGAACATGAACAATGAGAATATGAGATCAAACCTAGCATACCAAAGTTTACACACATGTAGGCATTCTTACCTTAGACTTTCCTGCCCTTGCAGCAGCAGCCAGAGAAGGAACCAGTAGCTTATCACCAGGACCAAAAATGCTACTTGGGCGTATACAACAAGTAAGAAGTCCATCCCTACCATTAGCCCTCATGACCAATTTTTCTGCATCTGCCTTTGTTTCTGAATATGAATCATTAAACTGGAGTAAGAAAAGCTCTTGTTAGGAAATATGGGGATAAAGATGAACCAATGCAAATCACAAGAATATAATCCATGAAAAATAGGAAGACCTTGTCTGGGTAAGGCATTGATTCATCTGCATCAAAGATTCCATGAATTCCATCGAACACTACACTTGGGGAACTGGTGTAGATAAGTCTCTTCACCTTGCAACGGATACAAGCGTCAATAACATTCTTTGTTCCTGTGAAATGCATTATACAAGTTATCACATAGACAAACTTCACTGCACTACTATAGCATTGAAAATAATTAAAAAAATAATCCAAAAATAATCTTAATGATACTACAAAATTTGAGGATTTACCACTCAATGTCTCACTGACATGGGTATCCTGGTCCAACATGTCAGTGTCACATGAGTGGCAAATCCTCCATGTTATAGATATTTATGAAAATAAGAATAACTGGATTGATGTACCTCATAAACAACAACCAGTACAATGATAATTAAGAACCAAAGCTGCATAGCATACAAGTTAGAAGTACCAACCCTCAACATTAACTGAATAATGAAGGTGGAAGTTGTTGATAGACGAATCTGGTGCAGCCATGTGGAAAACAACTTCAGCCCCCTCAAAAGCTGCACATAAAGAATATATATGCATTGGACATCAAACAATGAAATTAAATTGAGTAATGTCACACCATCTTATTCGGTTCTAAAGAATAAAGTAGTGTATCAATGTGCCTTTTGGAGGTCATGTCAATGTACAAAACATCAATTTTCTTTTAGTGGCCAGAGGTAGTAACTTAAAAAAGACATGTATCAGGATGACAGAACCTAGTCGAAAGACTGCAGGAAACTAGCAAAGTAGATAACTAAAATTGCAAGTAACAGATGATCTGTAAAATTGCAAGACACAGGCGTCCCCAACACACACACACACACACACATATATTCCCTCGGATATTCAGAATAATATGAGATCTTTTTCTAGTCATTTCAAAGAAATGAAGACATGTCTTCTGACCATGCCCCTCTAGGACAAATGCAGTTTTAGTTACATAATTTAGGCTCAGTTTGTGATTGCTATGCTGTGCTGTGCTGCATTGTACTTATGTTCTAAGTTGCTAAATAAATAAAAACTTAAAATGTTTATACTTCGTTTTACAGATCAAATTAGAATCAAATAAAACAAAACATGGTATCTAACTCGTGTCTCTCCCAACTATTCACATTTTTGGAACACGGCAATATTATTGTTTGCAACATTGATCAATAATAGAAGCAGTTTGCCAAACATCGACATATATGAAAGCAATTGCACCAAATGAGATTATCATAATCCATGACCACCACAATGCAAACAGACCTTAATTGCTGGTCTGGCACCACCACTTCTTGGATCCATATCAGGAGAGACCCTCACTGGAACAACTATTTAGTTCCAGTCAGTGTGGCATGGCGACAAATACAATGTCAAGCTAATGAAGTGCATTGGCAACGAATCGAACAATGACACTAACATCATGTACTTCAATATAGGCATGAAACTAGGATCAGTCCCAGCATACCAACACATCGAACTGAATGGATCTTTCGATAAATAAATGAATTCGGGCTCGATCTGCATTGCCAACTAAATCACGCTGGCCATGTCTAGCCGATACGCTTGTGTGACACGCCGTACTCTGACAATCCCCAGTACGAATCAAACACAGCAGCAACCACAACCACAACCTACCCGCGCAGCGATCTGGGAAGCAAAAATGGGAGATCACTCACCAGCGGCGACCTGGGCCTTGTTGCGGAGGTCCGCGGAGGCGTAGGCGGCCCGGCCCTCGCGAAGGGCCGCGCCAAGGATCCCCTCCTCCTCGTCGCGGTCGAGCACGATGGCGGGGGGCAGGTCGGCCACGCGCACCCGCCACTCGCCGGAGCGGAGCAGCATCGCCACCAGGTGCCTCGCCGCGAAGCCGCGGCCGCCCGTTACCACGCACCATCTCCCGCCTCCTCCTCCTCCTCCCGCCGCCGCCTCCATCTCGCCTCCCGTCGTCGTCGTTAAATTCGAGGCTCACCCCCACAGACGGGCACACAGTTTATCGGCTGAGTCCGCCGGCGGCTTGGCTCGCGATTCTCCTCCGATCTGTGGCTTTTGCGGCACCTTGTGGGTCCATTCGTCAGAAAGCAGAGTATCCGTCGTGTCATGTGGGTGACCGGGGTGAAGGTGACCCTGTTTGCTTGACCAATATTACTACACCACTCTATAATGGCAACGCATAAAATCTTTATAGATACATGTATCTCAAATTTGTACGGTGAGTTTATTTTTATGCCCGCGCTCATGCCCACTATCTGTCACGGGTAGAAACATCCGCCCGCACCCACTATCCGCAGACAAAACATGTCTGCGGACATGCATGCATACCCGTCAGAAGTATATATAGATTACAATTAACGAAATATCGGCAACTAACACATATATACATGTCAAAATATATACACACAATGATAGAAGTTTAAATAAATCACACATTCACATAAAGGTCTCAGTTCATCACAGATCACACATCTCAGTTTAGTAGTTCACCACATGACCACACTGTTAACGCCAGAATTTGATGAGCCCCGGAGCCCGAATCGGCTAAAGTGTCCATCGGCTGATACCGAATCGGACAAGGCAAGCCGATATAGCTAATTTCGGTACAACAACATTGGAGACACCGTCGGATCAAGATGATGTGCTTCATGAGGATTGTCATATAAGGATAGAGTCCTAAAAAGATAATTGTATCTATTAATTAGAAAGAGTTTGTTAGTTTCCTATTTTATCTTTAGGAAAGTTTATTAGTGTCCAATAAGGACTCGGTTTGTTTTCTTTTTATCTTTAGAAAAGTTCGGATTGTAATATGTTAGGATCTTTGTTAGCCCGTGGGTATAAATATATAAGCTCGGGGTTCATGTATGATATCTCTCGATCAATACAATTCGGCGTATCGTCACCCTTTACCTTTTCTATATTATTCATCACCTGACGGGATTTGGCACCCGACGCAAGGCTACATCGGCCTCGATCTCCGGCGAAGGGGTAAGTCCAATGTTCCGCCGGTCCAGGCAATTGTATTGGCTACGTCGGTGTTGTCCAAGGCTGCATCAGTACATTCGACTTCTTGGATTATTCCAGTTTGGTTAACATGTTTGCCTACCTATTTATCATATGCATCTGTTAATCTAGTCATGATATTTCAATCTAGTTCTATTAGTTGTCTCTCGTTTTAGGGTTTCTACTGATATCGGCTAAATTGCTTACTAGATTAGATTAGCTTAGACATCTACCACCCTGAAAATAAGTCAAAGGCTTGATTGTTTAGATATTGTGTTTCTTTTCATACTTAGTACTGCATCAATTCAATTTGACCTACTAAGTCGTGATTAGAACCATAATCTCTAGCCTGCCTGTTGGTTGCCACTAAGAGTTTCATCGGAGTTTCAGCCGATGAGTTATGTGGATATCGCATCGACTTGCAAGGAATGTACACAAGTTGGATTTAGCCGATTGCAGCAGCAGCTTCATTGGATATTTAATCATTTGAATTTAATGATATCGGACTTCTAGCCGATGTGTGTTTTAATCTTTAAATCAGTATCTATTTTTATCATGTGATTGCTTCGTGCCATATTACATTGCTATATCATCATGTTATTGTCGGTCGATCACCTTTACATAGATGTTTGCTCAGCGTATAGCCGATGGATTGAAAGTCTAGCTGCATCGACTGGCGTTAGTATCGGCTGGGATCGCGTCATCGGCTGATTGGCCGATCGGCTATATTGGTTACTAACCTATTGGCTGATATGCTTTACTTCTGGCTGCTTTGTATATCTTATCAGTGGTAGGATCAAACTGACTGGCACGCCCACGCTTCATCAATTTTAGGACCTGCACTGGAGCTAAGCAGATCTCCTAGGACGGCGTGTTGATTTTTCTCGTCAACACACACATAGCACATTCAACAATATAGTACAACACATAGCACATTCAATAATATAGTACAACACATAGCACATTGCAAAAATATCCTAGCTTTCCTTTTCTCTCCCTCATAGAAACTCACAATGTCCCTTCTAATAGTGTTTCTAGTTGTCATTTTGAAGAAAGGTTGTAATGCACTAACAAATTTACGAAAGCCATGGTGATCAACAATGGACAACGGGTACTCATGCAATATAATCATGGAATAAAGATCTTTTTCTAGCCACATCTTGATCAAACACATAGTTTTCTACATCTATTGTCCCCTTTTCAGTGGTTCCAAACCTTAAATTAGTTTGAACTTTTGTTCATGCCTTCTTGTTATTGTAGGGACAAGTTTTCAAATGAGTTTTCAAGTGAGTTGTACCATTTCTTGATGTGGCTGAAAGCTTCTTGTTACAGTGGTTGCACTTGGCCTTCCAAACTCCATCAACACACACTTTTTCAAAGTCATTCCAGACTGCAGAGGTGAGCTTTCTCTTTGAAGGCCGCCCACCATCATCTGAGTTCTCCTCCTCCTCCTCCTCTGATACATTCACAACATCCACAACTTTGTCCTCCTCAGTACTACCAACTGCAGCAGTTGCATTGGAGGTTGCACTTGGGAGCTACCAGGGGTCGCCATTGTGGCTGCACAACACAATATGCTGGTAGCCAACCAAATTTAACTAATGAAACAACTCGTCACGCTATATGATTTAGTAGTTAGCGGGCTTGGGGTTTGGGACTATTGAAATTTAAGAAACTACTGCATGAAAGAAAATAGTTTGTTGCATATCATGAGAGAAAATCTTAACTTCTGTTAGTAATGAGTGAACAACCATAGTCCTTAAATACAGAGCACTACAAAAGTAATTAGGAATGACAATATGCAACTGCAAATACTCAAGTCCCTGTAACAACATTCTGTTCCAATATGCAACTGCAAATACTCAAGTCACTTAAGTCCTTGCGGTTCACATACTGAAGCCAATCGTGATTCACGAACCTGTGGTTCAAGTACTCAAAGCCATGAGGAGAGGCCAACGTCTGCGCTCGTCGGCGTGAGGGGAGGCTCGATGGCGGCGGCTACGGGATGGGGAAACGGTGCGCCAACAGGCTGCGAGGTGGGGGAGCGGTGTGCCGGCGGGGACGGCTGCGGGGTGGGGGAGCGACGCGCCGGCAGGCTACGGGGTGGGGAAGGAGCGGCGTGCTGGTATGGGGCCAGGGGCGGCTGCGGCCTATGGGGTGGGGTCGAGAATGGGAAACCCTAGATTGAGCTTATTTACTTCTTCTTCTGTGGTTCCACATGTCAGTGCGGATATGCGGGTACGGGCGTACTCAATTTTTACCCGTATACAAATGCCCGTTGGGCACAACCCTATGCCCGCGCCCGTGCCCATGGGCACAGGTTCGCACCCGTATCCACGTCCACCGGTGCCCGCGGGGTACGCAGATTTTTTCTGCCTGTTGCCATCTTTACCACTGCATGCTATTGCAACGATGTTGGTACCATATCGTATATTGACTTTAACCTATTAACTAGGTACCGTGTTAACATCAGTATGGTATTTTATTGATATGAATATGATATTGGATAGCTTATGTAAGATTGTCATGGTATTTTATTGATATCAATATGATATTTGATAGCTTATGTAAGATTGTCATGGTATTTGATAGCTTATGTAAAACATACATCCAATACATGAGTTAATGGAATACGATAATATCATATAACCTCTATATACCCTATAGTATGCGAGAAGATATTCTTTAATTAAGGAAATACGGCTAATAAATAAGGAACTTTCTTTTTGAAATAAAAGATGTCAGGGTCCTAGTCGGAAAAGATAAGGTATCCTTAAACCCGTATTTTATTTTATCTCTCTGAGTTCTACTTGGAGAGAAAAATAATCTATGCTATATATACAATACCCCTACATTTAGGGAGGGACATCGAGTTACAAGCGATAGTCAAAGTCACGTCCAGAAGCAATCCGGAGGAACTTAGCATCTTATTCACCGAATATATCTTATCGGGCTATTTTCGACAACCTCTAGTCGACGGATTCATCTAGTTGTTCTATTCCCCATTATACTCTGAGCTATATTTCCATCCGTAGTACATATATATAAACTGGAGTAGTGTTGTTACTCTTTCTGAGGGCCCGAACTAGTGTACATCATTGTCCCCTATTGCTTGATCTATTCTCGTATATACCCTGATTCTAACGATCCCCATATTATACAAATACCGTGGTTGGCGTATAGCCCGTCGATAGTGGCGCACCAGGTAGGGGGCTTGACGCTAAAAGGTTTCGACGAGATGACATCAAGAGCAAGATTTTCCAACGAGGGCTTCTACAACCAACCTAGGCTAGGAGATCCAACCCGGCCAGCCTTCACCATGGTCCAAGTCGGTTCCATCACCCTTCCGATATTTGTCGCCGTTTCGATCTTCACCCCCATTGGCATGTGTTGAGGACGAGGCCATGACAATGGCACGAGCGAATATGGTTCCTCAAACGGACGCCTCTCCGGTTCGTACCGAGAATGAGGCGTCGAGATCTCAATCTGTCGACAGAAAGCCTAAAGCAGCCCGACCTTCGGCTCTAGTCGACAAGCGTGCACTGACAAGGAAGTTTGCCAACAAAAATAGCGCATGGTGTCCATTCCACAAGATTTCTAGTCATCCGTTGGCTGGATGTCGCGTCATAATTCAAGCAAAGGCCGAACTCGACGCTTGCGAGGAGCGAGGGATTCAACGTGTTTCTCCACACAAGGCGTGGTGCCCAATCCATAAGTTCAAGAATCACCCCCTAACCAGCCGCGAGATATTCCTAAAGCTTGCCGAACCAATCACTCAAGTTCCATGTTGTCTGATCTACTATCCTAGAGATCAATCTTGTACGACGTCTGTGGATGACAACCCTTCAGACCGCATGGTGGGTTACATCGGGAATGGCCCCGATGAACCATCTGTTCTCCATAGCCTGGACAACGTGGAATCCTCTAGCTCTAGCTTCCCACAAGACGTGAACATCGTTAGCGTCGAGATCGAAGCCAGGGTGCAGACGACCGTACAACGTAGGGTTCTATAGAGGAGGGTGAATTCGTAAAATCTCGAGATGCAGCCCCTCCCCAAGCAGAACATGTCCATACTCCCGCTGAACATTTCACCGTCGTCAAAAGTCTACTTCGACAACCTCCTTTTGATCCAGTAACCCACCCGAAAGCGGATGCATGGTTAAAGCTAATGGAATCTACTATCATAAACCTCAACTCTGCCTTTATTTTGGCGGCATGTCCACCACCTTCAAACGTCCCCTCTCTGGTTGATGATGTTGGCGAGAACATTGACGCCTCTAATGGCACTCGAGGCAATGAACCTCGCATTCCTGATAACGCCTTGCCACAGCGGTGAGCTCAACAAGTGCCTTCCCGAAAAGATGCTCGAGACCTCAATGAGCAACTAAACCAAGGCGACAACAACAGATCAACATGACAACGGCGCGACAACCCCAAGATCATTGGCATAGGATGTCACGCCTCAATTTTCGTTCGAATTAAAAATAATTAAATAATTCATTTTCTAGAAATTACATAAAAATAAAAAGTAAATTAATCAAGTGAAATTAATAAGAAAATTAAATTTTCTTTAAAAATCATGGGTAGAAATATTTTTGAAATATTCTCCATGCTCTAAAATATTCTCCGAAAATTTTCGTGAAATTTTGGAGCTCCGAAATAATTTTAATATAGAAAGTTCATTTATGCAATTAAATAAAAAGAAAAATAAATTGAAAATCTAAATCCGTGGCGTTTCGCCCATTTCGAAAAAGTCTACTTTGCCTCCCTACACCACCCTTCTCTCTCCCTCCCTCGGCGGCCCAGCCGGCTCGAGCGCCGGCCCAGTCTGCTCCCTCTTCCGCGCGCGCTTCCCTCTCTCTCCCATGGGCAAGGCGAAGGCCACGACACATTGCCGCTCGCGCGTGCCCTACCCGAAGTCCGGCTTTGCTCCCTCGCCTCCCCGGGTCACCGACAGGTGGGGCTCACCTGTCGGGCTCATCCCCTACCTCGACCGCGCCGCCGCCAACCCCACGCCACCTCGCCGCCATGAATCCCACGCTCCCGCCACTCCCGCGCGTGCTTTAACGCCGCCATCACGCCGCCCGCCTTCCCCGCCCCATCCCGAATGCATCGCACCTAAGTAATGGTCGGATTTAACCCCCGGCCATCACACCCCTCCTGTCTCTTTCCGGTCTTAACTCCGGCGAGCAATTCACGCCCCTCCCGGCCGTTTCTGAGCTCATCGTGCCCCTTTAAAGCTCGGGTGCATCCCTTGAAGGATAACGTCGAGGCTACTATAGCATAAAATAAAATTTTCTACTGGGCAATCCAAGAAAGGTTGCAAGTAAGGGTTTATAGATTGTTACCAAGTGACGTGCAGTGCAGCGGAAAAACTACGTTGGATTAGCCGACCCAATGTACACACATCGGGAGGTCTTGTCGACCTCGGACAATGCTTTGCCCGACCTTGCCAACCTTGGACAATGCCTTGCCCGACCTCGCTCCGATTTCCCGATCAGCTTCCCGATCATGTCGCCAACCACGATCCGATCTCCTAACTAGTTCACCGACCACGCCGCCGAATTGGATTCCTAGTTGGATCTTGATGAGATTCAATGCCGTCGAATAACACCGCAACATAGCGATGTCTCTACGGTATCCACACATCCAGGGAAGGAACGCCGGACACCTTGTGTGCTAGCACACAATGCACGGCTAGGGTTTTGGCTCAGACGTGGACTAGGGTTTTCGTGAAGAAGTTGATCTCGCTTAGAGGTTGCACCACAAAACCCTCCACCCCTCGTCTCCTTTATATAGGGTTGCCGACTGGGCCTAAAGGCCCATCGGGACTCTATGTCCGGTCGGATATCTATCCAATTGAGCCGTCCCACCCTTCCGTGGGCTGGGCCCGCCTATATCTACAAGCTCTCTAGGACCTTAGAGAGCCCTCATAGACCAACACCAGTCTTTTTTGCGGACTTTGTGCTCACTCATGCGCACATGGGAAGAACTTCCCAGTCGATATCCCATCCCCAAATTCCCCCAGGCCAAGCACGCTTAACCGGTGACCCCAAATTGCCCCAGGCCAAGCACACTTAACCTCAGAGTTCTTTGGAGATGAGCTTCTAGAAAAGAAGTTGCAACTTGTTGGTATGAGTATTCTATTAATCCTATTAAGCCCTGGGCTAGGATGTTACATCCACACCCCCTTAGAAGACCGACGTCCTTGTCGGTCAACCTCAAGCCAGGAACCTCCCCTCTTGGCCACGTCCGTGTGTCCAGTGCCGGCGCATGTGCCATGCCGTGTCCCTTCAGGGCCCACGCGCCATGCGCACCATGCCCGCGCAACTGACCCGCCACGCGCCCGTAAAACCACGAGAGTCGGCTCTGATACCAACTTGTCACACCCAGAAATTTAGCCAAATTTCTAGACTATTTTGCATATTAAATCCATGTCCAGAAATCAGACAGGGTACACAAAATGACAAATCAATAAACAGATCCAAACGTAAAATAAAGCGTAAATACTTACAGAAGAGGCACTTAGTCATCACACCTGAAAGAAAGCAGCAACAGCGAAAAAGGCGATCCTAGCGGGGCTTCAGCTCCACTCCATAGGCAAACTCAACTAGGGTCTGAGCCCTTGGTCTTCTAACTCTGTCTTTGACTCAGAAGCATTACACTTCTGGGAAAAGGGGGAAATAGCAAGGCTAAGTACAACCACCATACTCAACAAGCCACATGGAGAAATGCATACGTGCAAGGGGAGACAAGAGTGGCTTGGGCTATTTTGCATAAATACGGTTGTAAAACCTTTCTAGTTTAAAACAATAAAACATTTATTAATTGAGTCAAGATTAACCTTCCACTGAACAACGCTAGACCACGTTGAACAGGCCCAACCAATCCACCAGGACTAAACCAGTTCCATTGAGTCAAATTATTAAAGGTGAGACTAATCATGGTGAATCTGGTCTATCGCGCATAACCGTGGGCATGGCTATTCGAATAGTTTTACTCTGGTCAGAGGTGTACAACTGTACCCACAAGACACGATTCCACACATGTTATGCCCCGAAGTATCACCACGATACTGCAAAGGGAGAAATCGTGACAAGACCCTTTGCATAACTCCCCCTGACCAAGCGACACCACACCTCAGGTTTCGCCCCTACCTTTATATCCAAGGTAGGCAACCCCTCTTGTGCCTAGGTGAATCCGGAAGCCGCATAGACCTTTCCCGGTCCATCCAAACTCCATCACGCCCACCCTTTCCTGGATGCGTCGGTCAGGTAAAAGCTCAATAGCTGGTCTTAAAAGCGAGCTTGAAGATGTGTTAGTTAGACCTTGTAAACGCTTGCTCGAAGGTTCAACTATGCGAAGCAAATTGGGTCGTAACCAGGAGAGTCAGTTGCGAGCAGTTAGGAGGGTTTCAACAATCCCAAGTTAAAAGGTTTGAATCTAAGGCACACTCAAGCTATCATGTCGACAGTTCGGTCTAAAGAAGCAACATTTGGGAACAGTCGCAATCCGGATGAAAGGCCGATCGAACAGTTTCTTCAAATACTAGGTTGTTTGGACCGAGGGAAGTTCAGAGAAAAAATTTAGGGTCTGTGTGTTCACGAAAGTCAGTTGTGTGGTTTTGAAAAAGTACCACCAACTACCAGGTAGCGGAGTGAATTCTCAGCTTGTCAAGTCTGTCAACCTTAAGGGTGCAGTCCGAGGGAACTAAGTACTTTTGAGTCCTAGTAATCCGGATCGGGTCGAAAGGAAGGACCGGTCGGTTTTGTTTTGTGAAGCCACGGGATTCTAAGGTTGAATCCGATCGGTTCGGTCGTGCGGGTTTGATCAATCCATCGTCGCACAGGTTTGGCTAGTCCATCAATCAGGTTGAGTCAGAAAGAAACCTTAAAAGTCACCCACCCAGCCCAACTCCTGACCTTCTTTCTTTCTAGCCCCGAATCTCGGGACGAGATTCTTGTAAGGAGGGTAGATTTTCCACGCCCGATTTTCGATCGGGATTAAAAATCGTTTAATAATGCATTTTTGGAAATTAAATAAAAGTAAAAGTAAATTACTCAAGTGAATTTAGTAAGGAAATTAAATTTTCCTTTAAAAGTCATGGTGGGAATATTTTTGAAATATTATCCATGCCCCAAAATACTCTCCGAAATTTTTCGTGAAATTTTGGAGCTCTTAAATAAATTTAATAATACAAAATTCATTTAAGTGATTATTTAAATAAATTATTTAATCAGTAAATAAATTGTTTATATTTTTATTAAATACTTTGGATGCCCATTTTTCAGGATTTTTCTTGGATTTATTTGATCATTGGAAGTATTTATAAAAATACGAATATCATTTATATGATTAAATAAAAAGAGAAAACAAATTAATTTCCTTCCTTTTTACCGGGCCCGTTTTGGCCTCAAGATTTCGCGAAGTCCGCAATCCGTCCTTTGCAGCCGCCCATTTCTCTTTCCTCCCTGCGGCTCGGCCCACTTGCTCCGCCCCTTGAAGTCTAATTTCCCTCCCTAGTTCTCTTCCTCTCCCTTTCATTGACATGTGGGGTCGGGGCCCACATGTGAGCTCTTTCCCTAACCTCCGGCCACAATATCCGGCGTCGCCATGCCCACGACGCCGCCGTTGCCCGCGTGTCTCGGTCCCGCGCCCACGCTTGCGCGTGCGTCTAAGCGGCCCGCCTCTCTCGCGCACATTTCCCCCACTCCCCGCGAGAACCGCCGCCATTCCGCCCCCTTTTTCCCCACCGGTCAAGTCCACATCGGCCGTCGCTTGTGCCGCTTTTCCCGACCACTCCGGCCTCCCCACCGCCTCTCGCGCCCATATAAATGCTCCCCGAGGGCCGGCCAACCTTTCCTCTCCCAATTGCGAAATTCCGAGCTCGCCATGTGCTCCCCTCGCAAACCCATGCGCCTCCGCTCGACGGCCATGTCCGGCAGCGCTCTACGGTCGCCCTAGTCGTGGCCAAACCCCGCAACCACCATCTCCGGCTTCGCCGCATCGAGGGCTATCTCGGCCGCCCCTTGCCCGCCGCTAAATCCCGGCGTAGCATCGTTCTCGCCGCCAACCCAAGCCGCCACCGCACTACTTCAACTCCGGCCGTTAAATCCACCGCGACCGCCGCTCGCCACTCCAATCCGCCTCCACTGCCGCGTTCTCCGTCTCACGGGGCACGCCGTTCGCCGCTTTTCCCAAGGTCTTCGGTCACCATCCCCTCGCCGCCGTCGTCCCCTCCAATGCCGCCGTTTTCTCCGTGAGCACTTTCCCTTCCTCCCTCTTCTCTTCTTCTCTCCGCGCCGCCTCTCCTCTCGAGCCGGCCATGCCGTCGCCTCACGCCCGCGAGCGCATGCGAGCGTGCCACTTCGCCACGTCGCCGTCCGGACCGCCGCATCTCGCCGCTCGCGCCGCATGTGTCGTCGCTCCGCCCGAGCCCGTGCACGCCCACCGCGCCACCATCACCTCCCGCACCGCACGCAGCCCCTTCTCCGCCACCGGTGGCCGCCGTGATCGGTGGCCGCCGCGTCACCGTTGGCCATGCCGAGGCCTGCGTAACCATCGACCCCGGTTGGGCTCGCAGCTCTGGCTGACCGGCCGTTCTGGCCGGATCGGTCTTGAGGCTCGGCGCACCTCTCTTCTCAAGCCGGCCCATCACCCCCTCCCGGACCAGCCTCCCCATGCGGCCCATTTACCCTTCCTCCCTTGGGAAAGTCTATTTCACCTCCCTCTGGGCCTCCCTCTCCCCTTTTTCTCTCTCCCTTCGGCCCAGACTGGTCCCTTGTATGTGCAAAGTCTATTTGGCCTCCCTTGATTCCCTCCTTCTCTCTCCCCACTTAGGGCCGTTGGCCCATAGGCCTCCTCCTTCACTTAAGTCCATTCTTCCTCCCTCCTCTCCTTTCCTCTTCGGCTGACAACACATAGAACTCCTTCATCTCTAAAGTACACTTCTCCTCCTTGGCCTAACCCCAAAAAGTCCAGTCCACCTCCTCCTTCCCGTCCCCGTCGCCGCCCCGTAAGTTGCCACGTGTGCGCCGCGTCCTTGCCTCCATGGACTTGGTCCATGGTGGGTCGTTCTCTCTGTGCCGCTAACTCGTGGGGCCCGCATGTCGGCACCGGCCCTTTGCTGATGTCAGCGGATACATATTCCTTTGGGAAACTAATTAAAATATTGCGCAATAAATTATTTTAATTTCCGAATTCAATTAAATCACCCAAAACTTCTAAAATTCATATCTAATCCATGCGAACTCCAAATAGGGTCATTCAAATTGCAAAATTCATCTAAAATTGAGCTCTATATGTTTGTTTACTTTCCATGTCCTGGTTATTTTTGTTTTTATTAGGTTTATCCCTTGTTTTGCGTGCCAGCGTGTAGACCGCCGTTTTGGGAGTTTTTGGTCGCAAAGAAAAGAAGATCAACTGAAAAAGCAAGGCAAGTCACATTCCTCATTCACGCATATTGATCCCAATTTATAAAATATTTATTGTTTGCAAATAAAATTGCATTGTTTTGCTAATTACTCGGGAATCGGGACAATCTATCTGATCGCTTGTGCCATGTTTAATTGTTACCCGTTCATTGTCAACCTGGGTGATTAATTTGACTAGCTCGCATCACTTACGTGATCTTGCTAGAATTATTTACACTTAGGCATGCTGAATTACACTAGCTTACCTAATGGGAGAACTTTACGACTAGCTGATAGTCACATGAAATGATGGTCGTGGACCAATATTACCTTGGAATAAGGGTTGATCTAAAATGTGATTTAAAATGGTGGGCCGTGGGTGCATGGTTTTGCTTGTCGCACACATGACAATTAAGGACCTGTTCATGGGAAACCCTGAAAGACTTACAATGCTTACCACAAGCCAAAATGGGCAACGACTGAACTTGTAGTGTAGCTTTTTCCTGGCCGACGCATCCAGGCAAGGGTGGGCGTGATGGAGTTTGGATGGACCGGAAAAGGTCTACGCAGCTTCCGGATTCACCTAGGCACGAGAGGGGGCTGTCTACCTTGGATATAAAGGTAGGGGCGATACCTGAGGTGTGGTGTCGCTTGGTCAGGGGGAGTTATGCGAAGGGTCTTGTCACGATTTCCCCCTTTGCAGTATCGTGGCGATACTTCGGGGCATGGCAGCATGTGTGGAATCGTGTCTTGTGGGTACAATTGTACACTTTTGGCTAGAGTAAAACTATTTGAATAGTCGTGCCCGCGGTTATGGGCGATCGACCAGATTCACCATGATTAGTCTCACCTTTAATAATTTGACTCAATAGAATTGGTTTAGTTCAGGTGGATTGGTTGGGCCTGTTCAACGTGGTCTAGCGTTGTTCAGTGGAAGGTTAATCTTGACTCGATTAATCAATGTTTTACTGTTTTAAACTAGAAAGGTTTTACAACCGCATTTATGCAAAATAGCCCAAGCCACTCTTGTCTCCCCTTGCACGTCTGCATTTCTCCGTGTGGCTTGTTGAGTACGGTGGTTGTACTCTGCCTTGCTATTTCCTCTTTTCCCAGAAGTGTAATACTTCTGAGTCGAAGACGGAGTTAGAAGACTAAGGCTCACACCCCAGTTGAGTTTGCCTATGGAGTGAGCTGAAGCCTCACTAGGATCGCCTTTTCCACTGATGCTGCTTTCTTTCAGGTGTGAGGACTAAGTGCCTCTTCTATAAGTATTTACGCTTTATTTTACGTTTGGATCTGTTTATTGATTTGTCATTTTGTGTACCCTGGCTAATTCCTGGATAGGGATTTAATATGCAAAATAGTCTGAAAATTTGGCTAAATTTTTGGGCGTGACAATAGGGTTGCCGACTGGGCCTAAAGGCCCATCGGGACTATGTTTGGTCAGATCTCTATCCAATTGAGCCGTATCCAAGTCAAACTCAAATGTCTGTTCTTTCCCATTAAGTGTGCGACCCTATAGGTTCATGCAGACTTGGTTCCGACCCAAGAACGCTTCTCGGCCGACCGTCAAGAGTGGCCCCTAGCAGAACATATTGACATCAAAGTCTACAAGAAGATCAAATCGGCTGAACCTGTAATGTGTGCACAAATCCATTTGCCTCACGATATCAATTAAGCTATAGGAAAGACTCGTGCCATCCTATCTGTAGCTTAACCATTCACTCGATCTCGTATTGGATTATATATCTATTGATTGACTCCTCAATCAACTCGGTATGGCCATGCACTTCCATAATCCATTACATCGAGGGACCCAGAAATATCTCCCATAGGAGGGGCAAATTCCATCTTGATCATTCACATCCCACTACGTGTTTCATATCAAACCTGAAGACTACTTTTATGAGTATCCAGTTACGGAATAGCGTTTAGTAGTCCCTAAGTAAGGTACTACACATGTTGAAATCCATGATGATCTTAGGTATAAGGACTTTGCACCAACACTACTTGAGACCAACTAATGGCACATTAATTCCCTGTAGTGTCTCAAGGTGGGTCTATCCAACAATGTGTCCTCTAACACATGTTCACGTTTATTGATTTGGTATCTCCATACCATGATCCATGAGACATGATCATCAATCAATAAACATGCTGATCTTAGAATCATATTTGTTCCATAGATATGATATATGATCAGGGATCATTTAGAAATAGATTTATACATAAAGAGTCTCATAAATAAGTCGCATGCTTATTGATCAATATAAGTTGTCTATTTCATAGAACCGAATAACACTTTATTCATTGATACATAAACATTGACCATGATATCCAACATCTTCATGTTGCCTCTAGAGCATATCACTAAGAGTCTTTCACTTGCATTAGAGTCAATCATGTAAGTATCTAATACCCATTGCTCTGGTGTGCGCCCTATGTTTCGGCTGAGGGAGAGGCTTTGTCAACGGAGAGGCAATATTTAGATCCGTGTGCACTTTGCATATCTTTATGTCACCTCTGACCACTGTCTCGCAGATGAGATTTTATTGCCGAAGTATGTGTTTGGATTTCTGATACGACCTAGGCTCCTTAGCCTGCGCAATGGCGCCACTATTATCACAATAGAGGGACATTGGACCAGTCGCACTGGTCATCACACCCAACTCAGAAACAAATTTCTTGATCCAAAGAGCCTCCTTTGCAGCTTCAGAAGCAGGATGTACTCGGCCTCCGTTATAGAATCAGTAACAGTGTCCTGCTTGGAACTCTTCCAGCTGACTGCGCCTCCATTCAGACAGAATACGAACCCAGATTGTGATCTATAGCCATCTTTATCTATTTGAGAGCTAGCATCGGTGTAACCACTTACAATGAGCTCTTATTCACCTCCATAGACTAGGAACATATCCTTAGTTCTTCTCAAGTACTTAAGGATATTCTTTACTGCTATCCAGTGACCTTCACTGGATTCGATTGGTACCTACTCGTAGCACTCAAAGCGTATGAGACATCTGGACGTGTATAAAGCATAGCATACATGATGGATCCAATTGCCGAAGCTTATGAAACCATATTTATCTTACTTCGCTCATCAAGTGTCCTAGGACAGTGATTCTTGCTAAGATTAATGCCATACGACATTGGCAAAAAACCTTTCTTGGAATCATACATGTTGAACCTATTCAACACTTTATCAATGTATTGGCTTAATCCAGTTAGCCTCTTAGATCTATCTCTATAGATCCTTATGCCCAATATGTATGCTGCCTCCTCTAAGTCTTTCATGGAGAAACTATTTTTCAATGAAGACGTGATGGATTCTAGCATAGGGATATCATTTTCAATCAATAATATGTCATCCATATATAAGATTAGAAACACAATTACACTCCCGCTGACCCTTTTGTAAACACATGCCTCCTCTTCATTTTTGATGAAACCAAACCCTTTGATTACCTCATCAAAACGAATATTTCAACTTCGAGATGCTTGCTTTAATCCATAAATGGATTTATGTAGCTTGCATATCTTTCCAGGCGATTGTGGATCGACAAAACCTTCAGGCTGTATCATATACACATCCTCACTTAGGTTTTCATTTAGGAAAGCCGTTTTGACATCCTTCTGTCATATCTCATAATCGAAATATGCAGCAACCGCTAGGATAATCCGAATAGACTTTAGCATTGCGACGGGCGAGAAGGTTTCATCATAATCAACACCTTAAATCTGTTTAAAACCTTTCGTCACTAATCGCGCCTTATAGATGTGAACATTTCTCGATTATAAAAATAATATCTTTTTGTTTCCTTAGGATACCCCACAAAGAAACACTTGTCAGATTTGGGTGTAAGCTTGTCGGACTGTAAACGCTTTACATAAACTTCATTTCCCCAAAATTTAAGAAAAGACAATTTAGGGGGTTGCCCTATCCATATCTCATATGACATCTTTTCGACTGACTTAGATGGAACTCTATTTAGTGTGAACGTAGCTGTTTCAAGAGCATATCCCCAGAAGGATAGTGGAAGATCATATTGGCTCATCATGGACCATACCATGTCCAACAAGGTGCGATTTCTTCGTTCGGACACCCCGTTCCATTGAGGAGTTCCTGGTGGAGTCAACGGTGGAACAATTCCACAATTCTTTAGATGATTACCAAATTCCTGGCTTATGTATTCACCCCACGATCTGATCGCAGAAACTTAATTTTTTTCCTAAATGATTCTGTACTTCATTATGGAATTCTTTGAACTTTTCAAAGGATTTGGACTTATGCCTCATTAAGTAAATATAACCATATCTACTAAAGTCATCGGTAAAGATAATGAAGTACTGAAAACCACCTCTGGCCGTTGAGCTCATTGGTCCACATACATCAGTATGTACGAGTGCCAACAAGTCAGTTGCTCTCTCACTGTGACCCGTGAAAGGTGCCTTTGTCGTCTTACCAAGTAAACAAGATTCACATGTCTCAAATGATTCAAAATCAAAAGAGTGAAGCAAACCATCTTTATGGAGTTTCTCCATGTGTTTCTCATTTATATGGCCTAGGCGATAATGCCAAATAAATGTGGGGTTTATATAATTTGGGAGTTGCCTCTTTGTATTGATGTCATAGATGGGAGACGCTTTAAGATCCAAAATGTATAATCCATTCACCAATGGAGTATGAAAATAGAACATATTTCTGAGATAAATTGAACAACCGTTGTCCACTGATCTAAAATCATATCCTTTTGCTTGCAAACATGAAGTGGAAATAATGTTTTGACATAGAGTTGGAACACAATAACAATTATTTAATTTCAAAACTAATCCTAAAGGTAAATGAAGTGACATTATGCTGACAGCAACTGTAACAACCCTTGCTCCATTGCCGACACGCAAGTTCACCTTGCCCCTTCTCAAGCTTCTACTTCTTCTCATTCCTTGCAACAACTTGTAAATATGAGCTACTGATCCGGTATCAAATACCCAGGAGTCAGTAGATGAAGTAGCAAGATTGATTTCTATAACATTAATACCTGAAGCAGAAGTCGCACTTTGCTTCTTTTTGATATCCTCCATGTACTTCTTGCAGTTCTTTTTCCAGTGACCTCTCTCCTTGCAATAGAAACAAATGGCATCTGATGTCGCCGACCCCTTCTTACCTTTCTTTGCTTTGGAGGCACTCGCGAACTCATCAGGAGTTAACCTCCATTTTGTGCAAAGTTTCTTGATAGGAGGTTGCGCTTAGCTTTCTACATCATCATCATCACATAATGATCATTTTTTTGGATACTCTCCTCAGCAGTCTTTAGCATCCCATGCAATTCTGCCAAGGTTTATCCATGTTGTTCATGTGATAATTTAATATGAATAGCTCAAAGCTCGGAGGGAGCGACTGGAGAATCACGTTTGTAGCCAACTCTTGGCTAAGAGGAAAACCTAGTTTTTCAAGACTTTCAATAAAGCCAATCATATTTATCACATGCGGACTGATGGGATTCCCCTCTACAAGCCTGCACGCAAACAAGGACTTTGAAGTATTGAACCTCTCAGCTCTAGCTTGGTTCTCAAACATGCCACATAGACCCTCAATAATACTGTGAGCACCACTACTCTCGTATTACTTTTGAAGCTCAAAGGACATTGTGGCAAGCATTAGACAGCTTATATCTAGGAAATCATTAGTGTGCTTCTTATAAGCCCTCCGTGCAGCCACATTAGCATTATCAGACAAATCATCAGGATAAGGAACTTCAATAACGGACTTCTTTCGCTCTTGCTTGAGAACAATTCTCAAGTTCGATACCAATCCATAAAGTTTGTTCCATTCAACTTTTTTTTTCTCAAGTATAGACCACAAATTAAAAGAACTAGGTGCAGTATTAGTTGCCATAATTTACAGCAGAAAATATATGCAAAGTTTAGCACAATGTTTATGCTTTGTCTTTTATTAAACAAAAGACTCCCACTACGTTTCTTAACCTTCTCTCTAGGGTATGTATTGGGTCAAGATCCACATGTTAATTAATTTCTAGTGAGCTTTGGCATCATTGCTAGAAGATTAGTAACATGGGTAAGCAACACCTTGCTAATCACATTCCTATGCGACTCTTGTTTGTTGGATGGCATCATCATGCCCCGGCCCCAACCTATGCCCCAAGGCCCAAAACTGTTTTGATAGCCTTGTCAAGTAAACCAAATGCTCATGCATGTATATGTTTGACATATACCCCCATTGTGTTATGATACACAATGACACTCTTCTTTGGTAGACCCACCAATTGATGATCACAACGGTAATATGTGTAACATTTGAAAGAACATCATTACAACTTAATTTTGTGAGGGATATTATCCTATCAAACAAACATATCTCATATATGAAAGCAGACAGAATAGCAATTAATAATGAAATAGTATGACCCTTTCTCATAGTGATCTCCATCTTCATCACCTTTCTCCTGAGTGCCAGATGCTTGATTTCTTTAGACTAAGCTACTGCTACAGAAGCTATAAATTAAAGATTACATCGACACGTAGGTCGTGAAAGAATATTACATGGATTGCACGTATGAAAGAATATTACACGCATCACATGTATCTCATACATACAATTGGGCCATACCATCTCATAACATTTTCTGCAAAAACAAGTTAGACATAGAACATTTTCTACCTATCGTACAGATACGATACCGAGACGACAAAAAGGAGGTACGCACACGGCGGTTTTGGAAACCATATCGGCATAATCACATTATACTGTCTCGATACACTATCAAGGGACATGGTTTGCATAGACGCAAGGCAGCAGTTATGGTCGGATTACTAGATAGCTTCGGCACAATCACATTGTACCGATCCGAGACACTCTCAACTAATGCTATCCCGAAACCGACTCATACATATACCGAGTCCTATGAAAATTGCTTCGACACAATCACATCATGTCGATTCGAGACAATCTCAAGGAACGCAGTTTCCATCAACTCTCGAACCCTAAAATCGATTGATCTAATCAACCCGTGTGCTAAACTTGTTCCAAATCCAATCTAAAACCCAAACTACGCAAGTCTAGCTCTGATACCACTGAAGGATAACGCGGAGGCTACGATAGCATAAAACAAAATTTTCTACCACGCAATCCAGGAAAGCTTGCAAGTAAGGGTCTATAGATTGTTACCAAGTGACGTGCAGTGCAGCGGAAAAACTACGTCGGATTAGCCGACCCAACGTACACACGTTAGGAAGTCTTGTCGACCTCGGACAATGCCTCGCTCGACCTCGCTCCGATCTCCCGACCAGCTCCCTGATCACATCGCCGACCATGATCCGATCTCCTGACCAGTTCGCCGACCACGCCACCAAATTGGATATGGCTACTTGGATCTTGATGAGATTCAATGCCACCGAATAACACCACAACGTAGCGATGTCTCTACCGGTATCCACACATCCAGGGAATGAATGCCGGACACCTTGTGTGCTAGCACACAATGCATGGCTAAGGTTTTGTCTCAGACGTGGACTAGGGTTTCTGTGGAGAGGTTGATCTGGCCTAGAGGTTGCACCACAAAACCCTTCACCCCTCGTCTCCTTTATATAGGGTTGCCGACTAGGCATAAAGGCTCATCGGGACTCTATTTCCGATCGGATCTCTATCTGATTGAGTTGTATCCGAGTCAAACTCGAATGCCTGTTCTTTCCCATTAAGTGTGCGACCCTATAGGTTCATGTAGACTTGGTTTTGACCTGAGAACGCTTCTCGGCCGACCGTCAATAGCGGCCCCTAGCAGAACGTATTGACACCAAAGTCTACAAAAAGATCAAATCGACTGAACCTGTAATGTGTGCACAAATCCTTTTGCCTCACGATATCAAGTAAGCTATAGGAAAGACTCGTGCCATCCTATCTTAGCTTAACCATTCACTCGATCTCGTATTGGATTATATATCTGTTGATTGACTCCTCAATCAACTCGGCATGGCCATGCACTTTCATAATCCATTACATCGAGGGGCCCAGAAATATCTCTCCCATAGGAGGGGCAAATTCAATCTTGATCATTCACATCCCACTACATGTTTCATATCAAACCCGAAGACTACTTTTATGAGTATCCAGTTACGGAATAGCGTTTGGTAGTCCTGTTGACGAGAAAAATCAACAGCCATCCTGGGAGATCTGCTTACCTCTGGTGCAGGTCCTAGAATCGATGAAGCGCGGATGTCTCAGTCAGTTTGATCTTGCCACTGACAAGAAATGCAAAACAAGAGAGCATAAATCATATCGGTCGATAGGCCGATAATCAAAACAACCGATCTATTGACAGCCGATTGTGTGATTCTAGCCGATGCCGATGTCCAGATAACTCGTCGGCTGAAACCCCGATGAAACCCTTATTGGTAACCATCAGGCAGGCTAGAGACTACGGTTCTAATCACGACTTAGTAGGTCAAACTGAATTGATGCAGCACTAAGTATGAAAAGAAACATAATATCTAGACAATCAAGCCCTCGACTAATTTTTAGGGTGGTAGATGTCTAAGCTAATCTAATCTAGTAAATAGTTTAGCCGATATCGGCAGAGACCCTAAAGCGAGAGACAGCCGATAGAGCTAAATTGAGATACTAGGACTCGATTAACATAGACATATGATAAGACCGGCTAACCCTCCGGTGAAACATTAGCATGAACCTATCGGCTTAACAGAACTTAGATTATCGATAACAATCTAGTAGGTCGGACCTAACCGATGCAGCACGAGATTGTATATGATAATCTAATACTCGATGAGCCGATAGATCTGTCTAATGTGATGGATATAACAGATCTATCTAAAACAACATTACATTTACAGAAACATCAACTTGATCAGAATATCGAACTTAACCGAGAAAGTCCTAGCTAAGCTAATGTACCTATGAACGATAATAAAACTAAAGATAGATACGATGTACCTGGGCCGACGGGACCTTGGACTTACCCCTTCGCCGGAGATCGAAGTCGATGCAGCCCCGCGTCGGGTGCCAAGTCTCGCCGGATGATGAACAAAGTGGAAAAGGTAAAAGATGGCGATGCGTCGAATTGTATTGATCGTGAGATGATTACATGAATCCCAGGCTTACATATTTATACCCATGGGCTAACAGAGATCCTAACATATTACAAATCAAAACTTTCCTAAAGATAAAATGAAACAAACCGAATCCTTACCAGATACTAACACACTTTCCTAAAGATAAAATAGGAAACAAACAAACTCTTCCTAATTAATAGATACAATTGCCTTTTTAGGACTCTATCCTTATATAGCAATTCTCATGAAGCACATCATCTTGATCCGACGGTGTCTCCAATGTTGTCGTACCGTAATCGGCTACATCGGCTTGCCTTGTCCGATTTGGTATCAACCGATGAACACCTTAGCCGATTCGGGCTCTGGGGCTTACCAAATTTTGGCGTTAACAAGTCCCTAAGTAAGGTACTACACATGTTAGAATCCATGATGATCTTAGGTCTAAGGACTTTACACCAACACTACTTGAGACCAACTAATGACACATTAATTCCCTGTAGTGTCTCAAGGTGGGTCTATCCAATAATGTGATCAAATTATTTTTAAATTTCTCCCAATTTTTTTCCTTAATTTCCTTTTTTCCTTATTTTTTCCCTTTTTCTTTTTTCCTTTTCTTCTTTTTTTCTTTTCCCCTTTCGTTCTTTCCCTCCTTCTTCATTCTTTGCCCAAGCTGAACCACGGCCGCCCGCGCTGTGGGCGCCGGCCTTCGCCCACCAGAGCTACAACCAACCTTCAGCCGTCGTCATCTCTTTGCACAATTGGCAACATGTGATTGGAGCCTCGTCGTCATCAAGTTCATTCGCGCCGAACAGGCTTGCACCACCGCCATGACCACCGTGAGCAAACCGACCTCAATCCCTATAAAATTAGCACCTCAGAACAAAATCGCTATACAACATTTCTTCCTTATCTCTTCCTCTACCTTTCCCCCAAGTTTTCCCCAATTCTTACACTCCGAATCGCTTGAATTTCGAAGAAACCCGAAGAAGAACTAAAGAACCCTAGCCTTAGCCGTCTGGAGTAATCCTCAAAATTCGTCGCCATCAATCGATTTCTTCTCAAATTGAAGGTACTCTTGTGTTCTATAGAACTAGAGCTTTGTTTTCCCTAACCTGCCCGAGCCCAAACACCATCGGAGTCCACCGTCCACGAGCCGCCATAGTTTCCCTGTTTTGGCGCGAGCCATGCATGTCGCGAGCCTTCCCCAGCACAAATCCGACCAAGCAAACACCCTAGTTAGCACCACCACACCATAGAAGCTCCCACACCCACTACCTTGGCCGTACCATTACCGAAGCACCGTCTCGACGAGCGCCGCCGCCGTCACCTCACCGGTGCCGCTCGTCTCGCCACCTCCCGACCCGACCGAGCCCTAAAATGGGTTCCTCGTGGCTTGTAGACGGGGATAGGCCTTTTAGCCCCCAAGCTCCGGTCGCCCTCGTCGCCGCGCGTCCTCACCGCTACCGGCGGCCTCATTGGAGAAGAAGAATAGAGAAGAGAGAGAAATAGAGAAAGAGAGGAAGAAAAGAAAGAAAATAGAGAAAAAGAAAAGAGAGAGAGAGAGAAAATTAGGAGATTTAAAAATAACTGCTAGGAAATTAAGTTTATTTTTAGAGACCAAGTGACCCTTTGAATCCTTCCATTCCTTTCAAAACTTTATTTTATAATTTCAAAATTTCTCCTTTTGCTTCAAATTTATTTATGTTCTTTTTAAAAAATATTTTTAACTTCTAACTCTTTTGATGAGGACATCACCACCTCGGATACAACCACATTGAGAGCTTTTGATTTAAAGGTGCACGAATTCTTTATCAAGATTGTATTTGATGCTTTTGATGAATTGATGCTGCACCATGATATGTGTTTATTTACATTTTCAGAAATACATACCTGGATCAAAAAGAGTGTTAAACACACATGGAAGACATGGAGGACAAAGGAAATTGATTGGGGGGCAAATCCAAGTACTTCTCACGTCACTTTTGGCCCAAGGAAAGAAAGAGATCTAATCCGACACGTTTTGGTGCTGAATTCGGACTGCAAGACAGTGCTGAATTCAAACGGCCGTCAAATATGCATACGTGCTCCGATTTGGGTCCATAAGTACTTGATGGAAAGTTCTTGGAGTCCTCTTTCCAACGGATCTAGCCTCATCTCAAAATTCTATCCCAATCAGCCACAATCACACAAACAAGGTGTTGCATCACCTATAATGGGCCTATGGGCTTGTAACTTCATCTAGGACCCGGCCCAAGTGGGGCCCAAGTGGGGTGCGCCCCAACCAGGTGGAGCACGACTCTAGGGAGCCCTAGGTCGTCCTCCCACCTATATATACCCCCTAGCTGCCATAGAACAACTCGGGTTTTGTTTATGTAAGTTTAGCTATCGCTACTTCCTGATAGACGTGTGTGTCGGCTAGACCATCCGCTCTATTTGATTCGGAACCCCATCTTATCTTTTGTATTCAATTCCTATTTGCAATTCAGATTGCTTTTATCTTGTTCTTGCTTGTTTCTTCGATTTGCTTGCAGGAATAAGGTTGATCTCGCACCGGCAAGATCAACAACCCACGGAGAGGTGTATCGATCGCTAAGGCGCAACACAACGTCTCGTACGGTTGTAGTCGGATCGTCAACGTTTCTTTCAAATCGTAGATATCATCAACTCACCAAAAGATCGGGACACCCTATTGCACATCATCTTTGTAAATCATTTTATGTTAAGACAAGCCCAAATTTTAAGTTTTAGGATCTAACAAATAACCTTTCCATTTAAATTTTAAAAATTATCTTTTAAACTCTTTTTGAATTTCCATTTTTATTTGGCATTTATTTGGAGTTGTTCGTTTGATTTCTTTTATCAATTATCAATTGATCGCAACGTCGAGTTCACGAGGGAACCGAGCTCGACTATAACATCAACGTAAATGCCCTCGCTGCTGTACAAAAAGACGAAGGATCCGAGACCATTGGTCATGAAGGCAAGTCAAACTACCCTTGATCATATGTCAAGTTTAAAAATAGTTAGACATCATATTTTAAATAATATATTTAGTTAGAAATACTTCATGGGCTGGGTTATTTAAATTAAATAGTTATAACCTATCATTTTATGTAATTATAAATATCCTTTTGGTCGTATATGCCATTATTTCATGCACTGTCATATTAAACATAATAAAAAGAAGAGTCTTATCATCTCATGCAATGCAAATGGGAAATTTTATTATTTCATGTGATTAGGAATACCTCTTTTCATTATATTTACAACACCTTGATAATTTTAGACCAAATGTGAATTGTAATGCAATAAAATGACTATTATTGCATGTACTATCATTTAATGCACAGTCATAAGGAATTTTATTATTTTATGCGGTAGAAAAGAAAAGAGTTTTATCATTTCATGTGATAGAAGGATAGAAATTCTATCATTTTATGTGATATAAGAATGGTTTTGGCTGGATGCCAAAAAATATAAAAACTCTTGTGCCAGAATAAGGACATACTTTTGCCCATCCGTTGGATCGGTTTTTATCAGCTTAGCAAATACATTTCTTTGTCTAATCTCCCTGGAGGCTTGCCTTAATTTAATGGCACGGAGAAGCCTTATTGGTAAACAACTATGTAAACAGCGGATAAAAAGCCAATGCTAACCAAATTGGTACCGCCTGTTAAGATAGCATTGTAGGTGTTACCAAGCCAGGGCAAGTGTGTGATAAACACCTATAAAATAGGAGATCAAGCGCCATCGCTGGTTAGGATTGGTGCCCCTATTAAGATAGCCCACTGGTCTTATCACACATCAAGAGAAGTTAGAGTAATGTAGATGCTATGTTACCCTTAGCCTTGCAAACTAAGGTTAATCCTCAGGTAAAGCTGGGCAGACACTGCAAAGTTGTTTGTATTTGAATACACCGTACTCCTGGTTAATGGAGTTATGTCTATTGGTGAATCCAATTCAATGGCATAAATAATTTTCTAAATGCTATCATAAAATATATATATTCATATGTAAATGATCTTAAGGAAAGGTAGGACATAGAATCATGTCAAGGCTAGGTCTATAATTCATATTCTTTTTAAGATATCATGCATATTTATGTATATATAGTTGGATTCAGTTTGGCTTGCTGAGTACCATCGGTACTCATCCTTGCACATATTATCTTCAGGAAACCTCGAAGTCGAAGAAGAAACTCCTAGTACCCTGGTGGACTGGGAGGAAGAGTACGGATTCTAGGTTGACTCTACACTTGGGCTATCCCTGTGAAAGTGTCACGCCTTTTTGTATTGTAAAGTTTGTACTTAAACCTTATCGGTTTGTAATAATAAAACGAAGTTCTTGTATCTATACTATCTCACGTATAACCGGACTCCTGGGAGGTTATGTGGTAATGTGGGAGTTGACCTCTCCGAAGGAGACTCCACACGCGTCAGCCTTAGCCACGGCCACGCCGCGCCCGCACCGCTCCCCCACCGTCTGATCTGCCCTCGGCAGATCAGGGCTGTCCGCGCCCGCGCCTATCCATAGCTATCCGATCTACCGAGAGGCAGATCGGGGCTGCCCATCTCGGCCGCCCGCGTGGCAGCCACATGGCCATCATGTTGGTGTCGCGTCGGCGCCACGTGTGCCCACGTGGTGCACGGCACCACCTCGGTCCCGTGGACTTGGTCCACTATGGACCACCGCCCCCTAAGCCGCTGACATCAGCCCACTTCCTCGCTGACGTCAGCCCTGGCCTTTTTCTTTGAAAAAATAATTAATAATTGTGCAATAAATCGATTTAATTTCCAGAATTCATTTAAATTGCTCATAACTTCTAAAATTCATATCTAATTCATATGAACTCCAAATTGGGCCATTCAAATTGCAAAATTCATTTAAAATTGAGCTCTACATGTTTGTTTACTTTTCATGTATTGTTTATTTGGTTTTTATTAGGGGTTTTCCTTGTTTTGCATGCCAGCGTGTAGACTTCGCTATTTCGGAAGTTTGCGCTCGCGAGGAAAAGAGTTCAGAGGATCGTTTGAAGAAGCAAGGAAAGACACATTCCTCCTTGAAGCATATTGATCCCACTTTATAAATGTTTTACTTTTTGCAATTAAAATTGCATGTTTTGCTAATTACATGGGATTATGGATTTACATATGTGCTTGCTTGTGCCCTGTTTAATTAATACCCATTCATTTGTCAAACTTGGGTGATAATTTTGACTAGCTTAAATCACTTATGTTGACTTTGCTAGAATTACATATGCTTAGCCATGATTAATTACCACTAGCTCATCTAATGTGATAATCACATTAATTATATTCATTACCTTGTAGAGCCGTGAGCTCGACACACTCGGCCATGCTTATTGGTCATAATTATTCCACTAAAACATGACTTAAATGGTGGGCTGTGGGTGCATAGTTTTACTTGTTGCATCCATGGCAATTAAGGACCGGTTCGCGGGAAACCCTTAAAGACTTACCGTACTTACCACAAGCAAAAATGGGCAACTTCTAGACTTGTAGTGTAGCTTTTCTCTCGCTGACGTACCTAGGCAAGGGTGGGCGTGATGGGGTTGGGTCGGCCAGGGCATCCGGTTGATCGGCTTCCGGATTCACCGTGGCATGAGGGGGGCTACCTACCCTGCATTTAGGGATAGGGGCGAAACCTACAGTGTGGTATCGCTTGGTCAGGGGGAGTTATGCGAAGGGTCTTGTTACGATCACTCGTATGGTGACGTGTCCAACCAGGCACGATGACATATGGGGATTGTGTCTTGTGGGTACAGTTGTACACCTATGATCAGAGTAGAACTATTCGAATAGCCGTGCCCGCGGTTATGGGCGATCGACCAGATTCACCGTGATTAGTCCTAGTTTTAATAATTTTACTTAATGGAACTGGTTTAGTTCAGGTGGAATGGTTATGCCTGTTCAACGTGGTTTAGCGTTGTGCAGTGAAGAATTAATCTTGACTTAATAAATCAACCTTTTCCTATTTTTAAACTAGAAAGTTTTACAACCACATTTATGCAAATAACCACAAGCACCTCCTTCTCTCCCCTTGCACGTCTACATGCTCGATGCGGCTTGTTGAGTACGGTGGCTGTACTCAGCCTTGCTATTTTTCCCCTTTCCAGAAGTGTAGTCCTTCTGAGTGAAAGACGGAGTTAGAGAACCAAGGCTTAGACCTCAGTTGAGTTTGCCTGTGGAGTGGAGTTGAAGCCTCGCTAGGATCGCCTTCTTTTTGCTGATGTTTCCTTTTGGGTGTGAGGACTAAGCACCTCCGCTGTAAGTATTTCACTTTAATTTACGTTTGGATCTGTTTATTGATTTGTCATGTTGTGTACCCTGGTTGATTCTTGGACAAGGATTAAATAGTTTGGAAATTTAGGATAAATTTTTGGGTGTGACAGGACAATTATTGGGATGACGACCGTGATCGTGGCCAAGCTCGTGGTCACCACAATACCCCAATATCCTAAGGTAATAATGAGAGAGCTCCACGTCATAGCCGTGATGAAGAAGAGGACTCCCGATCTCTGCCCTTAAGACATGGTCGAAGTCACGATCGCCGACTTCGTGACCGCGCACCTGAATACGGTGATCCTTTGTCATCTTCTATGGGCAGTTCGCGTGGCCGCCGACCACCCTTCCTACCCGAAGGCGGATGCAGAGCCTTTAAGCCTTCCCTTCGAGAAGTAAATTGGCCCCCAAAATTTTGTCCAGAAGCAGCACAGAAGTATGACGGGAGCACATATCTAGAGGAGTTCCTACATGTATACTCTACTATCCTATACAGCACCGACGGAGACGAAAACACACTCGCAAATTATTTGCCAGCAGCGTTGAAGGGATATGCTCGGTCATGGCTTGTTCACCTTCCTTGAAATTTGATATCTTCCTGGGCATACCTTTGGAAGCAATTCGTCATGATTTTTCAAGGTATCGACAAGAGGGATGCGGTCGAGGATGATCTACACACCCTTAGGCAGAAGCCCAGTAAACCTCTTCGAAATTTTATTCGGTGTTTCAATGAATGTCGAAACACAATCCTCGAGATCACAAACATATCCGTAATACGAGCATTCAATTCAGGTGTCCGAGATCGCTATACGATTCAAGAGCTAGTGACAAGGTGGGTGACCTCCATCATGAAGTTGTTAAAGATCATTGACAGGTGCGCCCACACAGATGAAGCCATCTGAAGGAACGACTGGAAAACAAAAGCTGTGGAAGAGAAGCAAGAAGAGAAGCAACTAGCCAAAAAGGACAACCCAAAACCATGTCAGAAATCTAGTCGCAAGAAAGGAGGAAAGAGAAAGGCACGGTTAGAGGTTCTTATCACACAACAAGATAAAAATGCTCCCCAACGACCTCCTCCTCAAGACGACGGTCCAATACGACAATTGTGTCTGGTGCACAAGACCAGCACTCACACGTTCGAGGAGTGCAATGTATTCCAGAAGGCCATGGCTAGGAAGATAGGCTAAGATAAGGGAAAGAGGGTTTGCATGGTTGAGAAGGGCAAGCACGGCCCTCTGTCCGACGATGAACCAAATTTCTCCGACTTCGACCAGCACGTGGCCCACATCTTCACCGGCTCAACCTCTTATTCTTCAAAAACAGAATACAAGAAGGCAAAATGCGAGGTGTGCTCCATAACCCAGGCATCGATGTCTAAAATGAAGTGGTCAGATCAAAGGATCGAGTTCTCTGACATCGACCACCCAACTCTGATGACAACCCCTGGGAGATATACGATAGTAGTCGAACCTACTATCCGAAACGTTAAAGTTTCCCGAGTTCTCAGTGACAGCGGCAGCTCCATCAACCTCCTTTTCGCCAGCATGCTCGATGCAATGGTGATCCCAAGAAACGAGCTCATACCTTCAGAGCATCCCTTTCCATGACATCACCCCAGAATTGATGAAGGCTTGGTCCCGATCTTCATGTTGTAGGATCCTGATCTTGATAACTAGCTGAAGATCAGTAGATAAGTTGCTACAAGCAGCGATAACTAGTGCAACCTGATGACATGCATAAGGAGCCAACCACCGTCTCTATACGACAGCCTGAACCAAGGATTCCCTAATCACACTGTCAAAGAAACCAATCTACGCAACCTAGAATTGATAGACCAGGAGCACAGATTGGGTGCCAATGACACGGCCACTTCTGTAATTTCCGCGAAGGAAAACACAAGAGCAAAGGGGTAGAGATCTATCGCTAGATTTGTTAGCACATAGCTGAACAAAAGATTCTGTATTTGGATTATCAAAAAGTCATCTTTGCTTAGGAGCAAAGGGATATTTATACTAGGAACTACCCTCCTAGATGGGTGCAAAATCGAAATGAAAATGAAGATGCATGGTATGTGAAAAGGCTTCCACAAAAAACAACTCCCAAAGTGGCCTGGGGGCTGTTGGTGTTCTGCGCAGTCTTTACTATTTTGGCCATAACTACATCTAGGGAACTCTAAATGATGATCCATTTATTGGGTGTGAATTTAGACTCAATAAGATTTCCATCCATGTGCAGCATACACTACGAATTATTGTAGAATAGTGAAGTTTTGCATGGAAACTTAAACATCAGACAGACTGTTGGCTTTCTATGTAGTCTTCACTACATGGCTCATAACTTTTGATTGGAAACTCCAATTGATGAACCGTTTGTTGGACATGAAACTAGACTTGATAGGCTTTCCATCCATAGGTTGCATGCCTTCTAACTCTTCGTATTTTGCCTGCAGTGATGTTCACAATCTGTTGTCTGAACCTAATGTCTGAACCTGATCAACAGGAATGAATATTTTCACATGTCCAAACCCGATGTCCGAACCTGCTGTCCAAACCTAAGCAATAGCAATGTGCACAAATTAGGAAGTATATAATTCTTATTAATATTTAAATAGACTTCACAAAGTAGCGCGCTCACCTCTTGTTGTAGTTTCTTTGTTCGACTACGTGTAATTGGTCCTTGATTTGTATCTTTGATGTTGGTTTGTGGGTTGTTGAATCTTGAGGGAGCATGCATGGTTGGGATGTCCTCATCAAGAATCGTCGTCGAGGCCTCAAGGAAAGATCACATTGCCGATAACCTTTGGCAGAGCTGATAACTTTCGAACAGAGCAGATCACATTCGACGTAATGGAGTTCGACACCACCTACAACGCTATTCTCGGAAGAACAACACTCGCCAAGTTCATGGCGGCTTCACATTATGCTTATCAACTGATCAAGATACTAGGATCAAAAGGGATAATCACGATACTGAGAAACAGAAAGATGGCCATGCAGTGCGAAAGAGGAGTCTTGATATGATCAAGCAAACTCTCACCACTCCCACCACAACTGAGCTTCCTCGGAAAGTGACCAAACCCAATGCAACACCCAAACTAGACGGGGCTACAAAGATAATACCGCTGTCCAGTAGCACCCCTGACAAGACGGTCAAGATCGAGGCCGAGCTCATCACCTTCCTCCACGATAATGCAGACGTGTTCGCCTGGTAACTGTCTGACATGCCCAGGGTCCCCAGGAAGGTAATTTAGCACAAATTGATGGTTCGGCCCAATGCAAAACCTGTCAAGCAGAAATTGCATCGTTCTGCTCTCGTAAAGAGGCTATACGAGAAGAACTCAATCTTCTCAAAGCCGGTTTCATCAAAGAAGTCCTTCATCCAGAGTGGCTCATAAATCTAGTCATGGTGCGCAAAGCCAACGACAAGTGGAGGATGTGCGTAGACTTCACCGATCTCAACAAGGTGTGCCCGAATGACCACTTTCCCCTTCCATGCATCGACCAACTGATAGATTCTTCTGCTGGATGTGAGTTGTTGAGTTTCCTTGATGCATATTTTGGGTACCATCAAATCAGCATGGCCAAGGAATACGAGGAAAAGATGGCCTTCAGCACGCCCTACGGTGTATTCTGCTACGTCAAGATACCCTTTGGCTAGATCAGCATTGGATCCACATACCAGCGTGAGATTTAGGGGGCTTTTCAATATCAACTCGGCAACAACGTCGACGATGTCGTGGTCAAAAAAAGGACGCGAGATCGCCTCATCGTGACCTACGAGAAACATTCAACAACCTTCGATGACATCGGCTCAAACTCAACCTGGAGAAGTGCATGTTCGGAGTACCATCGGGCAAACTGCTTGGCTTCCTTGTCTCTGGGCGAGGTATCGAAGTAAACCTGGACAAAATCAAGGCAATCGAGAGCATAAAGTCACCGACTAGGTTCAAAGAAGTCTAGAATCTTACAAGATGCATGGTAGCCCTCAGTCGATTTGTGGACAGGATGGGAGAACGAGGACTACCTTTCTTCAGTCTTATAAAGAAACAAGACAAGTTCGAGTGGATACCAGAGGCCGAAGAGGCATTCTGCCCACTCAATCGATACCTCGCCAATCTACCTGTCATTCCCATTACCACAGGAGGAACTCTTCCACTACATAGCTGAAACACCATACTCGTAAACACCATCATCGTTGTCAAACACGAGAAAGTACAATGTCCAGTCTACTACGTTAGTGAAGTATTGCATGACGCTAAGGCTAGATATCCCCAGATCCAGAAGCTGCTCTACGCCATGGTGTCGGTGTTGAAAATACACGCACTGGCCTAAGAGATCTGCTTAACTCTAGTGTAGGTCCGTAGTCTTGCTTTTGAGGTTCAATGGCGTGCCAGTTGGTTTGATCTTGCAATCAACAAGAAACTAAAGAAAGAAAACAGAGTTAAATCCATAAAAAATAGTCGATCGGCTAATGGCTGATGACGTATCGTTTAATATGAAGCCGATGCGATATGCTGTCACACCCAGAAATTCACACCAGAATTTTCGAAGCTGAATGTGTATTTAAAAATACCCTGTCCAGGACCAGCCAGGGATACACAAACAACAAATTGTATTTACAGAACCACGTCTTAAAAACATTAAAAAGTCTTACATATGCAGCGGAAAGACAAAATAAACTTATGAACTAGGCTTCGATTCTGGCGGGGCAGCGACTCCACTCCACAGGCAACCCTTGACGGCAGTGACGAGCCTACTCAGCAGCAAACTCATCGGCAACTTCATCCTCTAACTCTGAGGTGGGGAAAAAGGGAAGCAAGACTGAGTACAACCACGTACTCAGCAAGTCATACCGAAAGAAGGTATGAATGCAGGGTTAAATTCCAAGGATAGGCTAGGTTTAACTTTTGCATAAAGCGGCATTTCACGTAATTAAGTTGAAAGCAAGAAAAAGTAATATAAGGTAATTAAACAATATTTTAATACACTTCTCAACGCTACACCACGTTGAGTCGGCCCAATCCTTCCAACTATTCTACCTCATTTCCACTTAATCAAGTTATTATTTTAGTGAGACTAATCACGGTGAATCGGATGATCGCCCATAACCGTGGGCACGGCTATTCGAATAGTTTTTCCCTCGCCGAGGTGTACGTCTGTACCCACAAGACACACCCCACAACACATGTTCGTGCGTCGACATACCACCATGGCATATCGAAAAGGGGTCTATGACAGGACCATTCGCATAACCCTCCCTGACCAAGCGACATCACACCTCAGGTTTCGCCCCTACCCAGAATCCAGGGTAGGCAGCCCCCTCTCGTGCCTAGGTGAATCCGGCAGCCGCATAGACCTTTCCCGGTCCATCCACACTCCATCACGCTCACCCTCGCCCGGATGCGTCGGCCAGGAAAAGCTACACTACAAGCCCAGCCGTTGCCCATGCTGGCTTGTGGTACGCACTAATAATTCCTCCAGGGTTTCCCGCGAACCGGTCCTTAACCGCCATGGGTGCGACTTGCAAAACCGGGCACCCATAGCCCACCATAATAGTCAAGTTTTAATTTACCGATTAACAGTACCAACGGTACGTCCGGTCGAAGACCAACATTTCATGTGAAATAAATCTAATAAATTAATTTTCCCTTTTATGATCTAGTTGTACTAAGCATAATAAGCATGTCTTAGCCCTGATTCTAGTCAAATTAATTCTCAGGTGATCAAATAAACAGGGTAAACAACCTAGGCTTAAAACTATAGGTCCCATCCCAATTGCATTATAAAATAAAGTAATGCAACAGATAAAAAAATAGGAATTTGCAAATTAGGTATAATATGTTCAAAGGGAAATGACTTGCCTTGATCTTGATCCAACGGAACCTCAGCGACAACCTCAAAATAAACCGGAGCGTCCTCGGAACCAGATTCTACTGACAAACAAAGCACAGCAAAAACAGGCTATTAGACAGCTAAAACAGACAATTAAACCGTTTTTAATATATTCTTGACATTTTTACGAATCCGCTGCAACTTGAACGGACCCAAGCGGAGTTCGGATGAATTTTCTGCGAATTTTACAAGTTTCAGCCTTTTTACTAGTTAAGAAAATGAAAAACGATTTATGACGCCAGCGTCTTTAGGGCTGACATCACTGCGGGACCCACTGAACAGTGACGCAAGAGAGAGAAACCATGGGTGCACGGTGGACCGAGTCCACCGGCTTGGGCGCGCCACGTGGCGGCACCGGAGTGGCCGGTATGGATCGGCCACACGGGAGCACCGGTTTTGGCGGGGCTCGGCGGGCGGCGCGGCGGCTTGCGTCGGCGGCGGAGGCGACGGCGAGGCGGCGCACGAGCGTGGGGAAGAAAAGAGAGAAAGAAATGGTGTTTTCTCACCGTCGGCCGAACTCGGGAGGAAGGCGGCAAATGATGCGGTTCGACGATTGAAAATTGGGGAAACAGCAACGAGAGTGTGTTCCCGGTGATTGCGAAGGTGGAGGTGGTGGTGGCTCGGCGAAAGGAGTGGCGGTTGGGTGGGAACGGCGGAAACCGTGAGGACAGCAACGGAAAAAGGACGGCGCACGATGCGGGAGCACGGAGTGAGCGAACGCGAACGAGTGCGAGTGTGGGACGTGTTCGGAGTGCGGGAAACTTATACGCCAAGAGGGAGCTCGGGCATGGCCGGAGAGCGGGAACGGACGAAAATCGTCGGAGCTCGGCATTAATGGCGCTGAGAGTGATGGAGTTTAACTCGGCCGTTCCGACGCACATGATGAATGGAGGAATTGGGAAAGTGGGGAAAACGGTGGAGAAAAATCGGGAACACATAATGACGCGGTTAACTAAGTTGGAACGTGGCCGAGATGCGCGGGAACGTGGCCGGGATGCGCCGGCTTGCACGGCATGCATGCGGCTTGGGGAGGCTCAAGCTTGGGGATGACAAGCGGACCCCGCTTGTCATCGTCCCAGACCGGAAGGAGGACAAGTGGACTTAGCACATGCGAAAGGAATAGTACTGGGCCGGCCCAAATAAAAAAAAGAAAAAGAGAAGAGGGAGAAGGGAGACTTGGGCCGGCTTGGCCGACTGGGCCGCAGCCAGCTGGGCCGGCGGGAAGGAGGGAAAAGAGAGAAAGAGAAGTGGGCCGGAGGCCCACGGAGGAAAAAGAAAAAAAAGAAAAAGAAAAACCCCTTTTTCTTAAGGAAATTAATTCCAGTTAGCCTAATTTAATTTTTAAAATTGCTTCCGATGCTCTGAAAATTCCGATAAAAATCCTGTTAGCGTATTTTGACATGATGAATTTAAGAAAAATTCCACCAAGCCATTTCCAATTCTTAATGGATTTTTAATTTAGGATTTTGATTTTCTTTAGTTTTTCCGGCAATTTCTTCTTTACGATTTTTTTTTCACCGGTAATTTTTAACTTAGAGAGAAAAGCGGAGCGTGACAAACCTACCCTCCTTAAACGGAATCTCGACCCCGAGATTCGGAGGTGCTGGCGAAGAGATGCGGGTGAGCGGCTTTCGCTCATCTTCTTTTCCCAAGTTGCCTCTTCTTCCGAGTGGTGACTCCACCGCACACGGCAAAACTTGGTAACTCGGTTCCTGGTTCTCCTTTCACCGGTGTTGAGGATACGAACCGGTTTCTCAACATAAGTCAAGTCCTCTTGAATGTTAAGGTGATCGGAATTGCTTGTTCCTCGGTACTCTTAAGCATTTCTTTAACGAGATACATGAAACACATCATGAATGCTTGCCATGGAAGGAGGAAGTTCCAACCGATAGGCAACCTCTCCGCGGCGTTCCAGAATTTGGTATGGTCCCACAAAACATGGTGCCAACTTCCCTTTTGTCTCGGAAACGATGCACTCCCCGAAGTGGAGTGACGCGAAGGTACACATAATCTCCAACCTCGAAGCTTAACTCCCTTTGACGGTTGTCGCATAACTTTTCGACGAGACGCGAGCAGTTTTCAATCTTTCACGGATCAGCCCGACTTTTCTTCGGCTTCATTCAAGACATCGGGCCCCAAACAACTGGCGTTCTCCGGTCTGATCCCAGAAAAGTGGCGTGCGGCACTTTCTGCCATACAATGCTTCAAATGGAGCCATTTGAAGGCTCGCCTGATAACTGTTGTTGTACGAAAACTCAGCATAAGGTAGACTCCTATCCCAAGCTCCACCGAAATCAAGTGCACAAGCTCTCAACATATCTTCCAAGATCTGATTAACTCTTTCTGTCTGACCATCGGTCTGAGGATGGTAAGCGGTGCTAAAGTTCAAACGAGTTCCCAATTCTTCTTGCAACTTTTGCCAGAATTTTGAGGTAAACTGACTCCCTCGATCTGACACAATCTTTTTCGGTACCCCATGTAAACACATGATCCTTGCCAAATAAAGCTCTGCCAGTTTCTTCCCTGAGTAAGTTGTATGCATGGGTATGAAGTGAGCAACTTTTGTGAGTCGGTCCACAATTACCCAAACAGAATCATGCCCAGCGGAGGTTCTGGGCAGACCAGTGATAAAGTCCATTCCAATTTCTTCCCATTTCCATTCCGGAATCCTGAGAGGTTGTAACAATCCGGGTCACTAATGTTCCGCCTTAACTCGCCGACGACATCACACAAAGCAACGAACTCGGCGATTTCTCTCCTCATGCTAACCCACCGAATTTTTCCTTGAGATCTTGATACATTTTCGTGCTTCCAGGATGAATTGAGTATCGGGATTGATGAGCGTCGCTAAGAATCGATCTTTCAACTCCTTGTTCTCGGTATACACAATCTTTCTCCCATCCATTGTTCCATGTTCGTCTTCAGAGAAATCCTTGGCTCTGCCAGTTCTCATGTTTTTCTTTAACTCGGCTATGTCGGGGTCATTAGCTTGAGCCAGACGGACTTGCTCCACGAGTGTCGGCTGTGTCTCGAGAGCAGCCACATAACCATGATTGACAATTCCCAAGTTCAGACATTCAAACTCTCGTTGTAATTCACTGCATAGTTCTTTCATATGGGTGGCGTTGCAGTAATTCTTTCGACTCAAAGCATCTGCTACCACATTGGCTTTGCGGGGATGATGGTGTATCCCCATGTCATAGTCTTTGATCAACTCTAACCATCTTCACTGACGAAGGTTTAGATCTGGCTGGGTTAAGATATACTTCAGACTCTTGTGATCAGTGTAAACTTCACAACGGTTACCGATGAGATAATGCCGCCAAATCTTCAGAGCATGAACCACTGCTGCTAGTTCTAAGTCATGAGTAGGATAATTAGTCTCATGAGGTCGCAACTGGCGTGAAGCATATGCAATCACTTTTCCATCTTGCATCAGCACACATCCTAACCCGTGACGAGATGCATCACAGTAAACTTGAAAATCCTTGGTCTGATCCGGCAAGATTAAGACCGGTGCAGTTACCAATTTCTGTTTGAGCTCTTCAAAGCTTCTGTTGCACTCGGCAGACCACTTAAACTTTTCCTCCTTTTTTTAACAATTGTGTCATTGGCCTTGCGATTCTGGAGAAATTCTCGATGAACCGACGGTAATATCCCGCGAGTCCAAGGAAACTTCGTATCTAAGAAACAATCTTTGGTGGGGTCCACTTAGTAACTGACTCCACATTTGACGGATCAACAGCTACACCCTGAGCAGTTATAATATGACCAAGAAACTGAACTTTCTCGAGCCAGAAATCACATTTACTAAACTTGGCGTACAACTGGTGTTCCTTCAATCTTTCAAGTACTTGACGAAGATGTTGTTCATGCTTTTCTTCAGACTTTGAATAGATAAGAATGTCATCTATGAAGACCACAACAAACTTATCCAAAAAATCCATGAACACCTTGTTCATTAGGTTCATGAAGAAAGCAGGTGCATTAGTAAGTCCGAAGGACATGACGGTGCACTCAAACAATCCGTATCGAGTAGTGAATGTTGTCTTTGGAATATCTTCTTCTCGATTCTTAACGATGATAGCCTCGACCGCAGATCTATCTTGGAGAACACCTTGGCTCCTTTAAGTTGATCGAAGGTCGTCAATTCGAGGTAACGGGTACTTATTCTTGATAGTGACCTCGTTGAGTGTGCGGTAGTCCACACACATCCTCTTTGTTTTATCTTTCTTCTCCACAAATATCACCGGGGCACCCCAAGGAGACGTGCTCGGGCGAACGTATCCCTTCTGTAATTGCTCATCAACCTGCTTCTTGACCTCAGCCATCTCATTAGCACCATTCGTAGGGTCTCTTGTAGATCGGAGCGGTTGTACCAAATCGATCCGAACTCAATCTCCCTCTTGGGTGGCATGGTTGTGAGATCATCCGGAAAACTTCCGGTACTCCCGAACTATAGGTATATCCTCAAGTTTCTTGGATTCTGATTTTTCTGACATTGACTCAACCTGACCGGTAATTTGATTCAGACTAACCCCTTGCTTTACAGACAAAGGAGATTGGAAAGTAACCACTTCTCCTTCCAGACTAGTTAGGATAATGGTGCGTCTGCCGCTTATCACTCCTTTGTGTCTTGTCAACCAATCCATTCCTAGGATGACATCTAAGTCTTTGGATTAAAGAAGGATGAGATTGGCTAGAAATCATGATCTTTGAATTTCTATTGTCACCGAAGGACTATAGCCGACCGACATCGACTATTTCCCGGGTGTGAACCCGCATCGGTGTGACAAGTTTCTCTCTTCTTAACCCATGTTCCCCAACAAATCTTTTTGATATGAACGAATGAGTTGCACCGAATCAAACAAAACGTAGCAGAACCGAGTTTACGAGGAACATACCTTAATGACGTCCGGTGCATCCCGAGCCTCTTCAATCGATGCATGGTTGACCCGGATGTACAAATCTGGGTGCATTGCGCTTAGGCTTCGTACACTTATCGCGAAGTGATCGGCTCGTTGCGTTGAAACAAACCAACGGTTTCCTATAGCTTCTTTCTTGGGTTGAACAGACTGAGCTGGTGCCATCGGCGGGCGCGGAACAGGATTGCGGTGAGACTGATCACTGTTGTTGCTGACGTGCCACGATTAAGGTTGGGGTTGGGACGCGAGTTGGAATTCCCAGGGTGAAAAGGGACGGTGCTGTCGGACAACCATAGTAGAGGGTCCACCTTGTTGTCCAGACATGAAGCGAGGTCTTTGGACATTCCCCTGATTCATCCGAAACTGGGCCGCCTTTCTCTTACGGACCATCTTGTTCCTCTGATCCTCCTGGCGAATGGCTTTATCTACCAGCTTCTCGAAGTCAGCATAATCTCCTGAGATCAGCTGATTGGTGAGTTCATCATCAAGACCGGCCAAGAATTTGTCCTGTCTTTCGGAATCAGTGCGCACATCCTCCGGTGCGTAGCGTGCGAGGCGGTTGAACTCGTGGAGGTATTCAATAACGGTCCTGTTGCGCTGTTCCAGAGCTCGGAACTCCCTCTTCTTCTGTGCCACAATGCCATCAGGAACTTGTGCCTTGCGAAAGTTATAGCAGAATTCTGCTCAAGAAACTTCTGTCCCTGCCGGACGGGTCACCAAGAAATTGTCCCACCATGCTGAAGCGGGACCATGGAGCTGATGAGTGGCGAACGCCACCTTTTCTTGGTCATTGCACCGTAGAAGATTGAGCTTCTTTTCAATTGCATGGAGCCGCCGTTTGCCTCCATGGGATTGGTGGTACTTGAAAAGGTGGGAGGGCGAACGCGTAGGAATTCGGCAGCTTGACTGAACCGTGGGACTGGACCACTGCGGCATGAAGCCGTGCTTGTTGCAACCGCGAAGCATTTGTTGTTGCATCCGCCGGCCGCTGCATCGCCGCATCATTGCAGCCATCATCCGAGTTTGACTCGTCAAGACTTGAGCAAGCGTCCGATTCTCTAGCGGCGGAGGGGGACCACGGCTTGCGCGGTATTGGGAATGGTTTCCTGATTCTGATTGGCTGTGTTGTTACCATCACCGTTGCCCTGATTGGATGGCCTGGTGCTCATCATCTTGAGGGAGTGAACAGAAAGAAACAAAGACAAGAAGAAAAACAGGTTGCTCAGAAACCCAAAATTTATTATTAATTAACTGATCTGATAGTTGACATTACGAAAAGTAAATAGTTCAACTCCTAATTAAGGACAACCATACCACAACCAGCTTGTATGGTTTGCCAGCTACCCCAAACAACACACCTGAACACACAACTACCAGACAAAGACTAGACCATGAGGAACTAAGGGAAATGGTCTAGTGCTCAGAACGGCTCCTGCGGTCGGTGGAATCGAAGTCGGACTCAGCCTCATCTCCAACCTCCTCTGATCGGCTGCGGGAGTTCTGCAGGTACGTCCCACCACTGCTAGGCTCACTGCCACTGCTCGAACTGCTGCCGGAGCTGCTGCTGGAGAGGCTGAGGGTCTCATCGGAGGAGCTGGACGTCATGGACAGCCATCCTCCGCTACTGCTGCCCACGGCTGCTGCGGCTGGGGCGGAGGTCAGCAGCGGAAAATGAACGGGAGACGGCGGAGGCGCAGGCGGCACGAACACTGGAAGCGGCTCTAGAGCCGGAGGAGGGTTCCGGTGCGCAAGCCGGATACGCACAGAGCGGTGGTGGTCTTCCTCGGAGTGATGCGGATCCCGGCACCCCGGGAGGCGAACGGCCCGGAGAATGGCATTCTCCCTCTTGAGGCGGGCCACCTCACCCTTCAACCCGTTGATCTCCACCAACTTCCGGTCGTTCGTGGCCTTGGCCGCCCGTGCATTAGTATGCAAGGTGTCCACCCGCATGATCTGCGGTCATTCGCCCGAAGGTTGTGTCATCTTCTGACACAGCTGAGCGGAAGGAGCTGGTGTCGTCATAGTCGCCACGGCTGGGGTGGTAGCGATAGGCGGTGCGATGGAAATCGACGTCGTGACGCTCCCGAAGTCTAGTAAGCATTAGGTAGGCTGCTTCTTGACAAGCGTGCTCAAAGGTGCCTCCAGAAGACTCCACCAACATGTTGGGCAACACGGTGGGGATGCCATGCACCTCCAAGCGAACTCGGTGCGGGAACTCGCCGTTGAGGTGGCGAATCTTCGTGTACTCCAGAAGACTGGGGTATCCGACCAAAAACGCCATCTTGCTCAGTTCTGCCACAAAGTCACCCAGTTTCTGGCCGTAGTGCGTCGGGGAAAGGTCTGCCATCTATAGAAGACAAAGGAGGGAAATCAATGCATGCTCGATCCGATTAAATAAATCAAAAAATGACTCAAAGGAATAACCAAATAAGAAGCATATTTTTATGCATAAAATAGTTTTACATGAGAGCAAATAAAATACTACAGACTCTAATAAATTAATGAGCGAAATAATTACATATTAATAATAAGACGCATGAAATATTGCAACCGCAAATTCTAGACGCGACTTAATGCATAATCCCGACTATTCCCAAACGACGTCGAATAAAAGTCAATTCGACTCCCACTCTCCGCAAAAATTTCTAAAACCCTAGTCTAACCACACTCGGAAAATCCAATTCGGAAGGTCATTTTTTTTAAAAAAAACGAGATTTCCCAAATTTTCTCGAAACAGCTCCAAATGCAAGAGGGACATGCAGATGAAATAGTTTCAGAAGGCTCTTAGGGTTAACCGTGGCTCATCCTACGCTCAAGGTCGGCTCGGTACCAACTTGTCATGCCCGAAATTCACACCGAATTTAAGGTGAATGTGTATTTAAAAATACCCTGTCCAGGACAAGCCAAAGATACACAAACGACAAATTGTATTTATAGAACCACGTCTTAAAAACATTAAAAAGTCTTACATATGCAGCGAAAAGACAAAATAAACTTATGAACTAGGCTTCGATTCTAGCGAGGCAGCGACTCCACTCCAAAGGCAACCCTTGACGGCGTGACGAGCCTACTCAAGCAGAAACTCATCGGCAGCCTTCATCCTCTAACTCGAGGTGGGGAAAAGGGAAGCAAGACTGAGTACAACCACGTACTCAGCAAGTCATACCGAAAGAAGGTATGAATGCAGGGTTAAATTCCAAGGATAGGCTAGGTTTAACTTTTGCATAAAGCAGGCATTTCACAGAATTAATGAAAGCAGTAAAACAGTAATATAAGGTAATTAAACAATATTTTAATACACTACTCAATGCTACACCACGTTGAGTCAGGCCCAATCCTTCCAACTATTCTACCTCATTTCCACTTAATCAAGTTATTATTTTAGTGAGACTAATCACGGTGAACTCGGATGATCGCCCATAACCGCGGCACGGCTATTCGAATAGTTTTTCCCTCCGCCGAGGTGTACGTCGTACCCACAAGACACACCCCACAACACGTGTTCGTGCGTCGACATACCACCATGGCATATCGAAAAGGGGTCCGTGAAAGGACACCGCATAACCCTCCCCGACCAAGCAACATCACACCTCAGTTTCGCCCCTACCCGAATCCGGTAGGCAGCCCCTCTCGTGCCTAGGTGAATCCGGCAGCCGCATAGACCTTTCCCGGTCCATCCACACTCCATCACGCTCACCTCGCCCGGATGCGTCGGCCAGAAAAGCTACACTACAAGCCCGGCCGTTGCCCATGCCGGCTTGTGGTACACACTAATAATTCCTCCAGGGTTTCCCGCGAACCGGTCCTTAACCGCCATGGGTGCGGCTTGCAAAACCGGGCACCCATAGCCCACCATAATAGTCAAGTTTTAATTTAGCGATTAACAGTACCAACGGTACATCCGGTCGGAGACCAACATTTCATGTGAAATAAATCTAACAAATTAATTTTCCCTTTTATGATCTAGTTGTACTAAGCATAATAAGCATGTCCTAGCCCTGATTCTAGTCAAATTAATTCTCAGGTGATCAAATAAACAGGGTAAACAACCTAGGCTTAAAACTATAGGTCCCATCCCAATTGCATTATAAAATAAAGTAATGCAACAGATAAATAAATAGGAATTTGCAAATTAGGTACAATATGTTCAAAGGGAAATGACTTGCCTTGATCTTGATCCAACGGAACCTCAGCGACAACCTCAAAATAAACCGGAGCGTCCTCGGAACCAGATTCTACCGACAAACAAAGCACAGCAAAAACAGGCTATTAGACAGCAAAAACAGACAATTAAACCATTTTTAATATATTCTTGACATTTTTATGAATCCGCTGCAACTTGAACAGACCCGAACGGAGTTCGGATGAATTTTCTGCGAATTTTACAAGTTTCAGCCTTTTTACTAGTTAAGAAAATGAAAAACGATTTATGACGCAAGTGTCTTTAGGGCTGACATCACTGCGGGACCCACTGAACAGTGACGCAAGAGAGAGAAACCATGGGTGCACGGTGGACCGAGTCCACCGGCTTGGGCGCGCCACGTGGCGGCACCGGAGTGGCCGGTATGGATCGGCCACACGGGAGCACCGGTTTGGCTTGGGCTCGGCCAGGGCGGCGGCGGCGGCTTACGCCGGCGGCGGCGCGGCGGCGGGCGGGCGCACAAGCGGTGGAGGCGAGGCTGGCCGCAAAGGGGAAGAAAAGACAGAAAGAAATGGTGTTTTCTCACCGTCGGCCGAACTCGGGAGGAAGGCGGCAAATGATGCGGTTCGACGATTGAAAATTGGGGAAACAAGAACGAGAGTGTGTTCCCAGTGATTGCGAAGGTGGAGGTGGTGGTGGCTCGGCGAAAGGAGTGGCGGTTGGGTGGGAACGGCGGAAACCATGAGCACGGCAACGGAAAAAGGACCGGCGCACGATGCGGGAGCACGGAGTGAGCGAACGCAAACGAGTGCGAGTGTGGGACGTGTTCGGAGTGCGGGGAAACTTATTGGCCGGCAAGGGAGCTCGGGCATGGCCGGGAGAAGCGGAACGGACGAAAATCGTCTGAGCTCGGCATTAATGGCGGCTGAGAGTGATGGAGTTTAACTCGGCCGTTCCGACGCACATGATGAATGGAGGAATTGGGAAAGTGGGGAAAACGGTGGAGAAAATCGGGAACACATAATGACGCGGTTAACGAGTTGGAACGTGGCCGAGATGCGCGGAACGTGGCCAGTATGCGTCGGCTTGCACGGCATGCAGCCTGCGGCTTGGGAGGCTCAAGCTTGGGATGACAAGCGGGCCCCGCTTGTCATCGTCCTGCACGGAAGGAGGACAAGTGGACTTAGCACATGCGAAAGGAATAGTACTGGGCCGGCCTAAATAAAAAAAAAAAAAGAGAAGAGGGAGAAGGAGACTTGGCGGCTTGGCCGATGGGCGCAGCCACCGGGCTGCGCAGGAAGGAGGAAAAAGAGAGAAAGAGAAGTGGGCCGGAGGCCCACGGAGGAAAAATAAAAAAAAGGAAAAAGGGAGGAAAAAGAAAAACTCCTTTTTCTTAAGGAAATTAATTCGAGTTAGCCTAATTTAATTTTTAAAATTGCTTCCGATGCTCTGAAAATTTCGATAAAAATCATGTTAGCGTATTTCGATACGAGGAATTTAAAAAAAATTCCACCAAGCCATTTCCAATTCTTAATGGATTTTTAATTTAGGATTTTGATTTTCTTTAGTTTTTCCCGCAATTTCTTCTTTACGATTTTTTTTCATCGGTAATTTTTAACTTAGAGAGAAAAGCGGAGCGTGACATATACATAGGATTGGCAAAGGGAAAATTAGATCCAATCGATCGACCGTAGAAATCCATAATATATAATCTATGTCTCGAAATACGTTTAAACCAAGTGATTGGAATAGATCGGCAGCATGCCGAGACAGTATAAATCACTTATGTCTAAAAGTACTTTAAGACAAAGATTACATGTATTTATAGCATAGCCGATGTCATAAATCTAAAATGTATCGGCTAATACTCCGATACCACTTTGTACTAGGATATCAATATAGATTAAATATACTAAGCAAGAATCAATCAGGTGTTAAGATAACCTAACAGATTGATAACGAGCTTTGATCTTAATATAAAGGGCAAATTTAGCATATCAAGTAAACATGCAGGAAACAAGATAGCTATATTAGGTAAGATCGGCTGAAACCCCGATACTATCTCTAATAGCAATCATAAAGCAAGATAGATATTATGATTCTAGATAATACTTAGTAGGTCAGACTCAACGGATGTAACACTAAGCATAAAGAGAAGCATAAGATCTAAAAAAGTCGATGAAAGCCTTTCGAGATGGTGGATACACTATATAATCTAGGTCGACGCTGATATCTAAACCTATCGGCTGTTGTCTAGTAATAGATGCTAGCCGATTAGGGTTAGATAGCAATATCAATCTAGATTATATAGCATATATGATAACATGATGATTTACGTAAACATGATTAGAGTGTTATAAAGATGTAAGCACTAATCCCGAGAGCGCTAGCCGCCATAACAAGCTTTACCTCTTGTTGGAGATCGAACCCGATGTAGCCCAACTCGAAAGCAAGAACTCGTCAAAACAAATGAAAGGAAAAGGTGACGATGCGCCGAAGGTGTATTGAACTGATTGTTCGATGATTACAAGGTCATGGGCTATATTTATACCCAATTACACAATATGTCCTTATCGGACACGACTCTTATCTCTATTACAACTCAAAATACGGATAAGTCCCCTAGGTGGACTCTTACCGGCACAATCTATAAGAAAATTACTTACAATAACCTAATTAATAGATACAATTACCCTTTTCGGACTCTATCCATGTATTTCAATCCTCATGAAGCACATTAATCTGATCCGATAATGAGCCAATGTCATCTTACCAAAATCGACCACATCGGCTTACCTTGTCTGAATCGGTATCAGCCGATGAACACCTTAGCCGATTCGGTATCAGCCAACGAACCCCCTAGCCGATTCGGTCTACAACTGGCGCGTACTCTATTTTCGAAAATCCTGATTTCCCCCAAATCGGCTTCGACCTTAACTCCAAATCCGATGCATGATTTGCCAAATTTGGTCGTTAACACGTGGTCATTACATCCCAAAAGCTGCGCCACTACTTCCAGGCTCACAAGGTCACGATCGTCTCCTCATACCCCTTGACGAAGTTGTTCACAACAGAGAGGTCACAGGACGCATTGCCAAATGGGTTATTGAGCTCAGCCAATTTGATGTCCATTTCATCCTACGGAAAGTCGTCAAGTCCTAGGTACTCGTAGACTTCGTCCCCGACTGGACCACCTCCGAGGATGGCAAAGTTGATCGAACGGACAACGAGCGATGGACAATGGCCTTTAACGAGGCTTTCAACAGCCAGGGAGCAGGAGCTAGATTCATTCTAACTTCACCAATCGGAGATCAGTTTTGACATGTTGTGCAAGTAATTTTCGGGCAACTAACAATATCGTCGAGTACGAAGGACTTCTCACCGGTCTGAGAGCCACCGTATCACTCGGGGTCAAGCGATTAATTGTGAAAGGGGACTCAGAAATAGTCGTCAACCAAGTGCTTAAGGATTACAAGTGCTCTAACCCCGAGTTGGCCAAATATCTCGTGAAAGTCACAAAGCTGGAAAGCAAGTTTGACGGATTTGAGGTACGTCACATCTATCACAAAGACAATGCTGATGCTGACAACCTCGCCCGCTGAGCTTCCAGAAGAGAACGAATGGAACATGGCACGTTCCTTGAAGTGCTAACCAATCCCTCAGGCAAGAGCTCGCCAAACGACGACATCGATAGCACCACCGACGTTGGGTCGGGGGCTACTACTCAGAATGACAAGCTCGTCGCGGACATCGGGACTGCTACGGATTAGCACACACCACTAATCAAATTCCTCAATGCCGACAAGTTGACGGATGATGACACGGAAGCAGAGAATTCCTCAAAGATTTAGGCTTTAGAGCTCAAGATTCTGATAAGTAGTTGATTGATAATGAGCTTTTAAGAATCAAGAAAAGTTATGTTTACTATTTTTTTGACTTCTAGTTTATTTTTTTGGATTTTATAATTATATATTTTGAGAAGATGGGTGAGAAGCTACTAAAATCTCCAAGTTGACTCCAAATCCATCACCTGAGATACTCTCCCGAGGCGTAAAGATTATCTACACATGAATCAAATAAAGAAACCATATCCGAGCACAAGCTATCTCCAACTTGACTCATTGTTAGCACACAACAATATTCATACGCATAGAAACACAAAATAATCACAGATATCCAAAGAAACTACCCGAAACCGACAAGAAATCGATCCGGAATCGGACTCGCTGGTGGTCCGACCGCAAAGACAAGCTCGGTCTAACCGCATAAAGACCTCCGTCCGACCGAACCACGAAACAACAAACCACTGTTCACCATCTAAAAATCCAATCATCTCCAAAACCACTTTGCCAACAATCTCCAAATATCAAAACAAATTATCACAGATGTCAATCGTTCATCACCATAGAAGAATCAAACACACTTTAATTTTACAATCTCCCCTTGATGAACACATTGGCAAACCAATTAAAAATGTTTTGTTTTTGTGTTTGGAAAATTAAAAAAATGGTAAAAAGCATCGGAGTGCTCAAAAATTCAAAGAAAATGTCTCCCTTTTAAAAAGAAAGAAAATCCCTTGACCCCGAAAAACTTGCACTTTTTAACTTTGTTCTCCTCCTTTTGATAATGATTTCATCAAGCATAAGAATTATGTACATTAATATTCAAGAGCTTTGCATCATTCATAGAGCAAGTCATGTCATGTGTTACAATAATAAGAAGATAAACCCATTAATTATATAGCAAATATGCATTAGAGTATAATCATTAACCAAAGATTGTACAAGTAAGATTAATAATGCATCAAAATTCATGGATTCAAACAATTTATAATGTAACATCTTCACAAGCACTTAGGTTAAAAAATAAACCCAATCATATATATCTATTGCAACCATTACTCTTTCTCAAATTAACTTTTTTCACAAAACAATCAAGAGAATTTTTTCTCATATTTTATTTGAGCCAATTTTTGCTCATATTTTTCTCTCAATTATTTCGGGTACGTCCTTATCGTCTGTTTCCAAGGGTTCGGCACCCATTATTTTTGCTCACATCGAATACGTCCTTGTCATCAAGACTGTTTTCAAGGATTCAATATTCTTTTTTTCTCTCATAGATATTTTTTATTCTCTTGCACAATGAACAATTTTAAAGCAATTTGAGGAATAACAATTCAACACAACATATATAAAAGCATTTACAATCCAAACTATGCACGAGTATCAACATTGCATATTTCATTAATTCAAGTAAATTAATGTGTCATGCATCAAATCACTTAAAAGTAAAATCTAGGCATCATAAAAGACTAGAATACATACAAGCTATGCTAGTGACAAATAGACCTTCATAGTATTGCTAGCATGCACACGAAAATACTATATATATCAACAAAGCTCCCTTTTTCAATTTATTTCATTCAAAAATTGCTTGATAAAACCAAGAGCACAAAACTCCCCCTCAAACCATACCAAAAGGATGAATAATTCCCAACTCTCCACGAAGAAAAGCAAAGCGAGATGAATCCAATGGTTTAGTGAAAATATCCGCAAGTTGCAACTTAGTATCCAAAAATTTCAATTCAACATCTCCCTTCTCAACATGATCCCTCAAAAAATAAAAGCGAATGTCAATGTGCTTTGTGCGTTTTGTACAGGACTTTTAGCAATGTTAATAGCACTTGTATTGTCACAATAAAGAGGAACCTTCTCAAAAACAAGTCCATAATCTTTCAATGTTGAAATAAGCCAAAGAATCTGAGAACAACAACTAGCAGCAGCAACATATTCTGATTCAACAGTTGATTGAGCTACACTAGATTGTTTTCTAGAAGACCATGCAATTAAAGATGTACCAAGAAAATGACATGTTCCACTACTTTTCCTATCTATTCTACAACCCGCAAAATCAGCATCAGAATAACCACTTAAGCATATAGAAGATGAAGTAGAATACCAAATTCCAAACTAAGTGTATGATTCAAATACCTCATTATTTGCTTGACCGCTTGACGATGTGAAGCACGAGGAGAAGAAAATTGATGTTCAAGACCTTTTTTGTTGCAAAAATGTTCAAAAGAACCATTCTTAAATTCACCTCCATTATCACTTCTAATTCTCTTCAAAGAACCGGGAATTTCACAATTCAATCTAAGATACAAACTCCGAAAGTGTCCAAAAGCCTCATCCTTAGTTGCCATAAAGAAAACCCAATAATATCGAGAAAAATCGTCAACAACAACCAACACATATCACTTTCCTCCAACCGATTGCACTCTAGCTGGACCAACAGTGTCCGTATGTAAGAGTTGTCCCGGTGCATCCGTCATCACAGAAATAATAGAAGTATGTAAAGTAGCAACCATCTTACCATGACGACATGGTGTACAAACCAAATCAAGATCTTTCTTAAGTTTAGGCAAACCACGAACAAGATCCAAACCACTAAGCCTAGTGAGATGATCAAAACCAACATGTCCAAGTCTGCGATGCCAAAACATCAAATCTTTATTGAATTTCACAACCAAACACGTTACAACAGGTGAAACAGGATTTCCAAAATCAACTTTAAACACTCTTCCATAGCGAGAAATATTCAACACAGAATCACCACAAGAATCAAATATTTTACTTCCAGTTTTCTTAAAGTGAACCTCAAAATTCTCATCAACAATTTGTAAAACTGAAAGCAAATTATACTTTAAATCCTCAACCAAAGCTACTTCTTTCAATTCAAACTTGTCACTTACCTTGACGGATCCTATAGCAAGAACGGCAGTTGTAAAAGCATCACCAAAGATAATAGATTCAGTCTTGGATGCCATCTTAAGGGAGGAGAACCAATTTTTATCACTAGTCATGTACCGCGAACAACCGAAATCTACAATCCAATGTTCTCCTTCCTTGCTACCAAAGCCTACACACAAGAGGATGTCGAAGCCTTAGTACTAGGGTTCGATAAAAGAAATTTAGGAATCCAGTACTGAGACACACGACCAGTAGATCCAATAGGCATATATCCAAGTGCAAAAAGTTTGAATTTTCGAAAAATTCCTCCGAGGCCGGCTCGACCGATGCCGCACCGCCGGCTCGACCGTAGTATAGCCGGTTCGACCGTGGACCGGTCTGACCGCTGTTGTACTACCGGTCTGACCGAATGCCAGAGCTGGTCTGACCGAGAGACCCACTGCAGTCTGACCGATCTTCACGAGGAAAAACCAGATTTTTGTCACTTTGATTTTCCAAAAACAATTACTCTTTCTTTTTCTGTTTGCATGCTAATCTGAAACAAAAACCAACAAGATGATCATCTTTACCACAAAAGGAACAAGTATACTTCTCCCTAGTAGTTGATGATTTTGAAATATTAGTTTTAGTTTCTTTTAATGTGGCAGAAAGAGAGGGCATAATTCCAGCAGAATTAAAAACTGTTTTCACATCATTAGGTTTTGTCAAAATTTCACCATGTTCAGTCATATTCAAAATATTGGGTGGATTTTTGGTGAAATAATCATGAGCATCAAAACATATACCCCTATTGTAGCTAGTCACTTTAGATTGATCCAAAATCATGTTAAGTTGTTTCTTATCATTAGAAAATCTTAACAAAGAACTTTTCAAATAACAAACCTCTTTTTTTAAATTTACACAATTTTCACAATCTACCATGACACCTTTGATTTTACGACATTTGGAGCAAGAAGATACTTCATCTTGTTTAATAATTTCCTCCATATGCTCAACACGAGCCAAAACATCCTTTAGTTTCATCTCATTAGCATCACATGTTAAACAAGGTTTTGTATCCAAATCATGTGAACCATTGATATCTCTAATTTTTTAAATTTGAAGCATTAAAACCTCATAATTTTTGCACTCATCATCAATAGGGATAAGATATTTTAACCTAGCAATTTCAGCATTTAGAGATTCAATTATAAATTCTTGTTTTTTATACATCTTCTCACACTTTTTATTTTTTGCACTTAAAACAAGAATAGCTTCTTCAAGAGAACTCACCTCATTGTCCTCATCTTCAAAATCTGATTCACCACGTGTCATGAAGCAAACACCGGAGATGTTCTTGTTTTTCTCCTTATCTTCATTGCTATCAGAATCTATGTCGCTTAATGGTTCAAAAGCGGCATAGACTTTATTCAGCACCTTCCTCACCACCTCCTTGGATTTCTTTCCCTTGAGCTTGTCATCCTTGATCTTCTCTTCACCTTTATCTTTCTTCTTGCCTCTCCCAAGCTTAGGACAGTTGGAACGAATGTAATCTAAAGCACCACATTCAAAGCAACGAGCTGGACCACCTCTTTTCCTGTACCTGACTTTATTCATAGCTCGAGAAATTTTGTTAGCAGCCAAAGCCAAGTCCTTCTCCTCGAATTGTTCGAGTTGTTCATTGGACATGGCATTAATCAAAGCAAGAGCAGTGGGAGTTAACGAAGAAGCAACAACATCCGAGGAAGTTGAAGAAGAAACCAAGGCACTAGACTTAGAATCAATTTTTCAAGAAAGAATATTCATCTCATGAGTTTTGAGTTTTGTGTAAAGTGAATCCAAAGTCAAAGTAGACATATCAACAGACTCTTGAATAGAGGTAACTTTCATCTCCCAAATAGACATATCAAGACCATTCAAAAAGTGACGAGAAACCTCAGATTGTGGATAATTTGTATCATAAGCATAATCAACAGATCTAAGATTACTCAGAATTTTATTAAATCTACCAATATAATCATCCAAAGCTTCTGCAGATTTCATCTCAAATTTTATGTACTCCTTTTTGAAAAGATCTCGACAAACTTCTTTAATATTATTAGTTTCTTGATGAAAGTTTCTCAAAGCAACCCAAAACTCATTGGCGGTATTAAGATGTGACACAAGATCAAAATCCGAACGAGAAATCCCATTCAACAAAATATTACGAGCTTTGCAATTATTATTAAACTCAGTTTTCAAAGCCTCAGTATTAATAACTTCAGGAATCTCATAAGGAAGAGCAACCTTTTGCCAAACATCATAATCTTGGGCCATAATATAAGATTGCATCTTACTACACCAATAAGCAAAATCCGTACCATCGCTGTTAGTGATATGCCCTAGAGGCAACATGGAGATGTTGGATATCATGGTCAATGTTTATGTATTTATGAATAAAGTGTTATTCAGTTCCATGAAATAGACAATTTATGTTGATCAATAAGTATGTGACTTATTTATGAGACTCTTTATGTATGAATCTATTTCTAAACGATCCCTGATCATATGTCATATTGTTGGAACAAATATGATTCTAAGATCAGCATGTTTATTGATTGATGATCATATCTCATAGATCATGGTATGGAGATACCAAATCAATATACGTGGAGATGTGTTAGAGAACACATTGTTGGATAGACCCACCATAAGACACTATAGGAATTAATGTGTAATTAGTTGGTCTCAGGTAGTGTTGGTACAAAGTCCTTAGACCTGAGATCATCATGGATTTCAACATGTGTAGTAGCCTACTTTGGGACTACCAAATGCTATTCCGTAACTGGGTAGTTATAAAAGTAGTCTTCGGGTTTGCTATGAAACATGTAGTGGGATGTGAATGATCAAGATGGAATTTGCCCCTCCTTTGGAGAGATACCTCTGGGCCCCTCGAGGTAATGGATTATGAAAGTGCATGGCCATGCCGAGTTGATTGAGGAGTCAATCAACAGACAGATAATCCAATACGGTTCGAGGGAATAGTTAAGCTATTGAAGAGATGGCACACACATCTTTCCTATAGCTTAATTGGTATCGTGAGGCAAAGAGATTTGTGTACACATTACAAGTTCAGAGCCGATATTATATTCTTGTATTCTATGGTGTCAATATGTACTGCTAGGCGCCGCTATTGACGGTCGACTGAGTTGGACTCGAGCCGATGGTCGACTGAGTTGGACTCGAGCCGATGGTCGACTGAGTTGGACTCGAGCCGACGATTGGCTGAGTTGGACTCTAGCCGAAAGCGAGTATACCTGAACCTACAGGGTCGCACGCTTAAGGGGATAAGAACAAGCATTCGAGTTGGACTCGAATACGGCTCGATCGGATAGAGTCCTATGGGCTTACGAAGTCCGGCCGACCAACTCTATGAAGATTCGGATAGGATCCGATTCAAAATAGAGTCCCGATGGGCCTCTAGGCCCAACCGACAACTCTATATAAGGGGGAGGGGTGGAGAGCTACGGCATGTTAATTGGAACCAAATCAATCTGATCACACGCGACTTTAGAAGTCGGCGAGATCAATCTCCACGGCAACCCTCTCCACTCCCGAGCCAAACCCTAGCCTTGCATCTTGTGCTAGCACACGAGTGTTCGGCGTTCTGTCCCCGGACATGTGGATACCGGTAGAGGCGCTGCTACATTACGGTGCTGTTCGTCGGCTACGAATCGACCGTGGTGGAATCGCGTGGTCGCGCATCGGAGCGAGGCGCGCGAGCTGCCTGACGACTCCCAGGAATGGGGTACTTGTTGGCAATCTACTCGGTGCCATCGGCGATCGCTTCCAGATCGGATAGCTCCTGATTGGCTAATCCGCTGCACTCTACTCCAATCGGTAACGATCTATCGACCCTTACTTTCAAGTGTTCCTGGTTTACGCGGTAAAAAGTTCCGTTATTAGCTATCATAGCTTCCGCGTAACCCTTCATGAAAACATGTGGCTTAGTTGAAAATTTATCAGCCATGGATTAAAACTCTAGATCGGTAAAAATCCAAAGAAAAAAACAAGACTCTGATACCACTTGTAGGATTGAATATCCAAAGTAAGCCAACCAGAGGGGGTGAATGGTTGGTATCCTCAAAAACCAAACTTTCCGCGGAAATAAAAGTTACCCTCGAAATTCAACATAGATCGGTCTGACCGAAGTTGTCGCATCGGTCTGACCGCCTGAATACCTCCGGTCTGACCGGCGGTGTAAATCCGGTCTAACCGCCAGATGTCGCTGAAGTCGCCTTCCACCGTGTGCCGGTCTGACCGGTGAGAAGCTGCTAATTGACAATATATTACTTCTCTCTGTGTTTACAAAGTGCAACAACAGCACTCTTCACAAAATTTCGAGAAAAACTCGAAACCCTAACTTTCTCGCAACTCAACTCTCTCTAAAACGCATATCGAGAAGACACACCTTCCCTCTCTATTTATACATGAGATAGGCAGCCTAAAGCCACGAATCCAACTCATACAAAAAGTCCTAATCCACTAGAAAACCTTTCCGTACAAGAAACGAACTTTACAAACTCCAATTGTCACAATTTTGAACTCCTTCCAAAATTACAACTCCGCATCCCATACGCACACAATATCTCCATCGTATGCCATATGGAAACTTCACCAACCACGTGCATTAATCTTTATCCTAAGTATCCCGCGTGATCTCTTGCCATCCGGACGTCACCTTATCTCCAAGTTGACTTCAAATCCGTCACTGGAGATACTCTCCCGAGGCGTAAAGATTATCTACACATGAATCAAATAAAGAAACCATATCCGAACACAAGCTATCTCTAACTTGACTCATTGTTAGCACACAACAATATTCATACGCATAGAAACATAAAATAATCACAGATATCTAAAGAAACTACCCGAAACCAAAATCGACAAGAAATCGATCCGGAATCGAACCGAGTCGGTCGGTCGACGGCAAAGACAGCCCTGGTCCGACCACACAAAGACCTCCCGTCGACCGACAAGACATGCCCGGTCCGACCGGACCACAAAACAGCAAACCACTGTTTACCATCTGAAAATCCAATCATCTTCAAAACCACTTTGCCAACAATCTCCAAAGATCAAAACAAATAATCACAGATGCCAATCGTTCATCACCATAGAAGAATCAAACACACTTTGATTTTATATTATATATCCATCCTAAGTTAAATATGTAATTTTACATTTCAATGTTTCCAACATTAATTATCGGTTTTCGACCTATACCCTGTACATGTTTTTCTTTGTATAGTTCCATTTTGATTTTTCCAATATTTTTTATACAGTTTTGGTATCCGGCTCTGGTTTACAAGAAAAAAATGGTTACAAATGGTTGAAACTTTTTTCTGACTGTTTTCATCCCCACCAGCAATGACGAACACCATGTTTGATTTTTTTCCGAGAAAAAAAGAGAGTCTGTGCTTTATTGATTATAATCATCATCAATGTTGGATTGAAGATTAGCACTGGACATTCGGGTTTATCCAAAAATTCGGGTCTATAGTTTGGATTTTTTGAATTTCGAGTTTTCAAAAATGATACTCGAAATATTACACGATCATCTTATTACTCAAAATTTTGGGTACCTAAAATTTTGGGTTCGGGTTTCGGGTAAACCAAATAACCCGAACAGCGGGGCGGCAAGCGGCGAGGCGCGAGGGGCGACCCAGGTAGCGACGGCGGAGCGACGACTCGCGCCGACCGACGACGACACGAGGGGCGACGACACGAGGCGTCGAGGGGCGACCGACGAGGCGCGAGGGGTGACCGGCGGCGAGGCGTGAGCGGAGCGGGGCGGCGCCGCCCTAAGGGGCGACGGGTGACCTGGGTTAGAGTTAGGGTTAGGGTTAGGGTTTTTGGCCCGAGAACCGCATCCGCATGCGCTGTGACTTCGGGTGTCTTGGGTTATCGGGTACCGCGACTTACGACCCGATTAACCCGAAATAATTTCGAGTTTTCAAGTTTTTTTACCCGAAACTAGTGTTTAGGTTTTGGGTATTTCGAATTCAGGTTGGGTTTTATGCTCGGGTTTTATGCCCACTTCTATTGAAGATTTAGAAAGACTTGTTTATCTGATTGTCAATGATCAAATCAGCGGTTCTGCCTTTATGGTTTGGGTTGCCGACTTGTTTGGTGGAATTGGTTTGCCGTTGTGTCAAAGGAATAAAGACGGTGGCTGATACTCACGTATGCTAGATTCTGTTAGCATAAATTGTGGCTTTTCTCGTGGGTTCGCATTTCTTGCAGCATCCAAGATAACGTCGTTCTTTTTTGTTTTTGTCATTGTAATATCATTTACTATAACAAATCTCGTTAACCCATATGACTTTGATTTTGATGAAGATCGAGTTCAGGATAACCAATTGGTTTATTCATTGCAGTCAAAATAACGAAGATTATTTTTCCCATGGTTTCCACTGTGTAGTTTAACTAAAACAATACAACCTTTAGTTCTTACAGTGGCGGATAAATGGTCTCCGCCCCAGGCTAACTAATATAAAAGTAAAATAATTCATTTTGATCTAACTAATATATGACTAAAATAAACTAATATATGACTAAAATAATTTATTTTACGTAGAACAATAGACTACAAAATAAAAAAGAGTCTCACATGTTAATAGAAATAGATCACCCCACATAGAAGTAGAGTCTTTACTACTTACTATGCTGAAAAATTGATTTTTGAAGTTAGGGCGGTATTGAGGATGACGGGCGGCGCTCCGCAGCGCGCGGCGGCGTGGGGCGCGGGCCACGACGCGTGGGGGAGGGGCACAGCGGCTCGGGGCGAAGTGGGGCACAACGCGCGGCGGCACGGGCCGCGGCACGTGGGGACGTGGGCCGTCGGGCGGAGCACGACGGCGCTGAGGAGCACGGCGTAGCGCGTGGGGATGGGTGGTGCCTACCGGCAATCGCAGTGGCGGCTCAGCTGGGATGGGGAACCCGACTGGGCAGTGGATAGGGGATATTAGGATTTTTGTTTGTTGGGCTATTGGACTATGTAAAATAGATGTTAGGCTATTGGGCCATACGTGTATTTCGCAGAGGAGGCTATTGGATCATTTATCTATTTCTCATTATTTTATATAGTAATTGAGCCTCGTCCTGCGCTACTGTTTGGGTAGCCCGGAGCCTAGATCCCTCCTGAGTTCTTATATATATCAGTGGTCTTCAGGGTTAAATTGTAACTTTTTTTCTGATTTTTGCAAATGAAGATGCAGCGATGTAATCTTGTGTATCAAATTACCGATCTAGCCATCTTCGGATCGATTGATGTGGTATGAATGTATGCTTTTTGGTGGTTCATAATTCTGGGTCCAAATATATAATTAGAACTTAGACGGGTTTATGATTTCTATTGCGGCCAAATTGTCTTTTAAGTTACCGTGAAAATGCAATAGGGAAAATTTAATGCACATTGTTTTCAAACAAATTAATTTTAGATAAAATTTGTCATTCATGCTTGCTACTTTGAGAAGTTATATTTTTGTAACTTTGATTGAAAGATAACAACTTATAGAACAACAAACATGTTAAATGCAATTAATGTACCTAGTCAAAATGCACCTCAACACCAAACTAAGCCATAAGAGCAGTTTGGTTGCTAGCACACTTTGCCATTATTTGTCAATAAAATATGCTACACTTATTTAAATTGAGGTGATCAAATTCTCTGCCACACTTTTAAGGAAATCTTGCCACTTTTCTTAGCCATTGACGGGTGGGACTCAATTATTGAAACAAAATCTTGTCGCAACTGTTTCTGTAACCAAATAGCTGCCAAGTTGATCAAACTTCCCTAACATTAGGCATGGCAAACTATAGTTAGCAACCAAACACCGTCTTAGTATATTCATGTGAAGAGATATAGCTGTAAAAAACACACATATATACTCCGCGTTGACTGCAACATGTGCAAGCCCGTCCTCCAATAAGAACTATATTGTTCTTTCCAACAAGATTAAAACACTTAGCCATCTCCAATAGATGTTGTAACACACTAGTGCATAATAGATTTTTTCGTGCATGTCGAAAGACATCTTCTCGTGCAGAAGGCTTGCCCGCACGCCCGAGAAGGTCTGAGAAAAGAACCTTTTCACATGCGGGCGGCCTAACCGCCGAGAAGATCAATTATCCCGTGCGGTCGGCTTAAGCGGCCCACACAGGAAGATCGATTATCCCGTATGGGCCACTTAAGCCGTCCGCATGCGATAATTGATCTTCCTGTGCGGACGAATCAAGTGGCCCGCATGAGAAGATACATCTGTCCTATATTACATATTAAATTATTGAATTATATAATTAAATCGACAACTAATATCACATCATAAATTGCATAAAAATAATTTCATATCATCACAATTTTACCATAAATGTCACATGTATAATTTTACAATAAATTGTACAACAACAATGGATACAATGTATAATTTACATCAATTTTACATGTATAATTTGATGACGCCGGCGGTAGAGGTGGCTGCGATAGACGAGGCGTCCGCGGTCAGTGGAGGCGGCGGTGGAGGCCGGCCACGGTGGAGGCCTTCGGCGGTGGAGGCGGTGGGTCAGTGAGGAAGCCACGGCGCTAGAAAATTTCGTCGAGAGTTATAAAATTTTGGAGCCCGCGCGCACATATATATAGGTGGTGGTGATCATCGCGTGCCAACGGCTTAAGTGGCCTGCACAGAAAACTATCTTTTCGTGCAGGATCTTAAGCCGCCTGCATAGAAAAACTATCTTTTCGTGCGGGCTCTTAAGCCACCCGCATGCGATAATCTATAAACCTTATATCCTTAATTGGACTACAAAAATTATAATAATATCTAAATTTGGTCATAAAATTCTATAAATCAAAATGATAACTTAATTTTATTCCATAACACTGTATAATTAACATTGCACCTTTTTTATGTGCTGCTCTAGGTATTGTTTCTCTTTTGCCCCTCTCTATTTTGCCTTTTGATGTGCTATTGACCAAGACAAGAAAAATACAAATTTTTTTTATTTTTATTTTTTATATTTTTTCTTGACTAGGAGCACACGAGAGATAACCACAGAAAATTTAAGCCTAAATAAGTAAAAGATGTGACGGTGGAAAATTCAGAAGACACACTCAGAAATGAAAAAAAGCTTTTGGGCTTGAAAAGATAATCTTCTGAGCCGTTTTTGAGAAAAATAAAATCGCCAAATGTGGCTAAGCCACGAATGAACGTGTCTGAAATTTTTTTGATCGATTTTCATATATGGAACATCTCAATCGGAGTTCGTATGAGAAAGTTACGGTCGTTTTAAAAATCGACTCCGAATTAGAGGACGAAATGGGAACAATGCACGCAAAAACTTGTTACACGTGCACAAACTGCATTATATGTGCAGTGGACCCACTCTGTTATATTTTTATCTAAATGAACTCTAAGTTTCAAGTTTATATACCTTATAAGAAGTTATGAACTTATATGCATCTCAAATTTGTACATAAGCTTAACATTAACTCAATATCACAACGGAGTTATATTGTCACTTGTGTTGTGAAAAAATATTTTTTCTATTTGATTCTATCACATATTCAAGAATTAGATGGAGAATTCAATAGGTCTATAGATAATTAAAATCTTACATCTCTAAATTGGTAACAAAAATATATGGGCAGCATCCCATGCGGTCCACTTAAGCGACCGCACGAAAAATTGGATTATCGCGTGCGATCGCTTAAGTGAACCGCACGCGATAATGCATATTATTGCGTGCGGTCTACATAAGCGACCGCACGCGATAATATCCCGTATGGTCTACTTAAACGACCGCACGAGATAATCTATTTTTCTATGCGGTCGCTTAAGTAGACCGTACGAAATAATGCAACCGCCTCAAAGAACCGATTTTTTAAGACGCGACTACTTATGGCCCGTCTGATACCTACCGGGTGTCTCGTTGTGTCTCGTTCGGAAAAACAGTTTCTGTAGTAGTGACAAATACATCAAACTTATATGTGTAGGCATCCTGCCATCAACATGTGCTTATCATCCATTTCAAACAAATTTTATACCTTCCATTTGTCCAATAGAATTTGCTCCATGCATGAGATATTATATATGGTGGAAAGAAAATTAATACACACATTCTGCATATATACACCAACATTAGCACACATATGTAAGTTACGTAGACAAAACAATTGCATCGCTTCATACAGTGGCTGGATTTTATAAAACTTAAATAATCAAATAACCTGCACCATCTATATACCTCCATAGACCTTTATCCTTCTAATTTGTACTAATTTATACTGGTAACTTTGATATTCATATTATATACTCAAGTTTCTATAATGATTGTATTTAATACGACTTGAGCTCATGAAAAGATATAATATTTTCAATAATAATGATAATAAATGAATAAATTGTATATTAAATTTTAGCATGTCGGTATAGTAAGAAAATTAATACCTCATATATAGGTAAGATCATACAAAGAATAGTTTTGAGGGTAAACCAACAATTATATAATTATAATGCACCGTTGGGACTAGGAAGGGTAGTTGTTTTGTGGATGGATTCCTAATATTTCTCCTTTAAAATGGCAATTCTTTCTGCAGTAGCCAGTGGAATTATAATGCCCATCTCGCACGCAAGGAAAAAAAATGATTTGGGAGCTTTTGATGGAACGTATGTTACATATATATTTGTTCTGCCTATGGACTCACAAGAATGTTGTGAGCTGACAGTTAAGTCTTGAAGATAGCTTGCAAAAACTTTTTTTTAGAAAAGAATACCTCACAAAAAACCCAAAAATATTAAGAAGTAATATCTTGCGTGTGAGCCACAATATATAGGCAAATTTTGCTATAGGACATCATAACTTTGTGGTTTTAACTTGGATAAAGCAAGAGCCAAGTTTTAGAGAAAGACACTCTTAAAATGTGAATATTTAAAATATGAATATTTACTGCTTGACATCACGTCCATTAGAATATTCATTTTCACTAGAGTAGGAGAGATAAAGATGGTAAAATGTCCAAAATACCCCTGACCCACCTATCATATCTTTTTCTTCCTTCCTTCTCTTGTCCCTTTTCTCCATTGTGCATGCATCAAGAGCAGAAGCTGAGCGGCCAAACAATCTCAACCCATGGTGACGAAGATCCACCATTCCAAAAGCATGCCCCTATCCTATAGACCAAGGGTCCTGCTGTGCACCACATCCGCCTAGTCCGAATCAGGTAGCCATACATAGTGGACGAACGGAATCACCACACCTTACAGGTGGTGGTGCTTGCTTTGCTATGCCACAATGGAGAAATTGTATGAGAGAAAGCAGGAAGAAGAAGGATATGACATGTGCGGCCAAGGGTATTTCAGACATTTGACACCATTCTCTCCTATTCAACAGAAAATGAATATTCTAATGGGTGCGGTGTCTAGTAGCAAATATCCATATTTTGAGAGTTGTTTACGAAAAATCTGCACCCAACCAATATTGCCAAGTCTGTGTTGACGTTAATTATGTCGATACACACAATGGCCTGGGAAAACTGCTTAGCTCTAGTGCAGGTCCTAAAATATTGATGAGATGTAGATATGTCAGTCAGTTTGATCTTGTAACTGATAAGATATAAAGCTGATTGACCTGAGATATATGCTAACCGATAGCTTGATGTAGAATTGTCCGATAGCGTGATTGCCGATATCCAATAGTTGTTGATGCCGATCGATAGCTGATAGGGTTCTGAACGATCAACTATATGTCCGATGTAGATTCTTCCACTTAGATAAATAATGATATAAAGACAATCAACTGATATAATATAGTGAGATAATGAACTAATCGGTTGATATAAATATAATTAAGCAATTATCCAACAAAACAATTGACCAATAATAATATGATATAATAATGTTAATCCGATTATTAAAGCATACATTGGCTAAAAATCCAAATTCATTAGATCCAAATGATTAAGTAATCAATAAAACCTTTGTTGCAATCGGCTAAAACCAAATTGTATATAATCCTTATAAGCCGATGCAACGTCCAGATAACTCATTAGCTAAAACCCTGATGAAACAATGATTGATGCCTACTGACTTAAATAAATCTAACTTACAACCACAACCTCATAGGTCGAACCTAACAGATGTAGCATAAGGTTGATAATTGTCTGATACATTTAAACAAGCCGACATGACACCGATCAAAGGGTCATGCACAGTAGCATAAACCTGTCGGCTTAACAAAACTTAGATTATCTATAACAATCTAGTAGGTCAGACTTAACTGATACAACACGAGATTGTATACAATAATCTAATACTCAATAAGCCGATAAATCTATCTAGTGTGATGGATATAACAAATCTATCTAAAGTGACATTATGTTTAAAGAAACATCAACTTGATTATATTATCAGACCTAACCGAGAAAGTTCTAACTAAGCCGATGTGATTATAAACAGTAATAAAACTAAAGATAAAGATGATATACCAGATAGGCAACACTTGCATTGGTCCGATTAGAATATCGGACTCAACTGAGGAAATCCTAGCCACGCCAGCGCAAGCAAAGATGACGGAACTCATTTTTTGCCGGAGGTCAAACTCAAACGATGCAGCCCATGCTCGAAAACAAGAACTCGTCAAAATAAAACCTAGAATACTAGGGTGGCAATGCACCAAAAGTAATTGTATTGATCTGTGGAGATGATTTACAAAGATCCCAAGTGTATATATTTGTACTCACAGATCGATATGAGTCCTAATTGGACACAACACAAACTTTCCTAAAGATAAAAGGAAAAACATAAAGTTCTTATCAGACACTAAACACACTTTCCTAAAGATAAAAAGAAAAATAACTGACTCTGCCTAAATAATAGATAAATTGCCATGTCGTATCCTTTTTGAACTCGGCCTCTTCTGGATAAACGTTATTTAATTGATTAACCAAATCTACTAAGAATCCAACTGCTGGCGACTGATAATTTTCATTAGCCAATTCCAGGACTCCAAAGCTGATACTGACTTTAGGCCGATGACGACCTCAGGGTTTACCAAATTTTGACATTAACAAGAGTGTCTTCCCTCAAAGCTTGATTTTCCATGTCCAGGAGCTAAAACCATGAAGTCACAATATCCTCCAGCCAAATTTGCACAATATATAAGAGGGATCTTCATAATGATGCATATATTCATGTGTCTAGCGGAGCAAACTATTTATTGTTGGAATGCATAAGCTAGTATCATGTTCCCGTCTCTATAGACATACATACACTTCAAGCCCTTATTTATTTCCCTAGCAGAGGTGATTTAAGACATACATCTTCCCACACTTATTTTGTTTACAATGTCATGCACTAGCTTATTGGTAACTACTCCATCCATTCCAAAATATGGGCATTTCTACTCTTTTTTGACGTAGAAATGTTTATATTTTATAACCGAGGTAGCAGTATTCTCACCTAAATTAAATGTAAAAAACTGGTGGGCCCCAAGATCTCCGACACTAGAAGCGAATAGGAACGCCAACGCTTATGTAAATAATACGTGTGATGTCTACCCATAATATGACATATTATGGTTGCACTCTCACCTTCATGTATTTATTATTTTGATTCCTGCACCATATCAACATATTGGTATTCATTAGTATAACGGATTGTATTCCATATTGTTTATTTGAATAGTTGAGTATCACTGGGTGGTGTTTCATGGTATAGTGTGCTATAATACACAAAGATTTTTTTTTGTTTGTGAGGGGAGGAGGGAGCATGTACCTTGCCTTCAATTTAGATCTATATCTTTGGAGCAATTGCATTGTTAATAGTTATATTTATTCCATCCTGTAGTAAAAGTTTGGGAAAAAATTACTATTTAAAATAAAAAATAATTAAGTGTTATGTAAAAGAAGTAGAGTAAAGTAGTCCATCGGCAGTAGTTAGGTGTAATTTAGTCACTTGAAAACTGCTTGAATGAGTCACTAATTTTGTTCTGAGAGTGCAAATCTCAAAGACATGTAACATGGGCTATTCGCTACCAAGTTGGACATCGGTTAACCTAGAATGAGACACTCATGAGTCGTGTGGACAGGGTAAGCTTAGGTGCTTGGGCAAACAATAAAAATACAAATTAGCCCCATTTTTGTGTGTGTTGCTGCATGTTAGGTGTTGAAAAAGTGTTGTTATATATATACACTGCCAGCTTATGTGTAGGGTTGTGCATGTCTGTTTGTGAAAAAGATGGCATGATATATGTCCAACTTGGCACCAAACAAACCGCCTGACATTTGTTTAATGAGATTTGCACCTACAAACAACATGGTGACTTGTTCGAAATTTCTAAGATAAGTGATTAAATTACACTTATCTTACTTAAAAATATGTATTATGTATCAAAATAGTTGGAGTTTACCTTGAGTGACACAATTGGCTTGTATCCCAGCTGCTCAACAGCCCTCTTACAATTAAATGTCCTATTCAGTGAAATATACTTCAATCTTGCAGACGTCAATACTCTCGGTTGATGCATTCCATATGCACGCAACAGTTTGTTGTAGCTCCACTCTATCAGATATGCTATTGGTTTAATAACAGCCAAAGGAATTCTTATTCTGAATTTTCTGCAACAAAATATCGTTATTCAACTACTAATTCCGATTACAGCATATTTAACAAGTCTTACACCAATACATAAATATAGATGATCATATGAGCTTATATTTATGAGATAATTAATTAAAAGTGAAGCACATAATTAACAATTAGAACATATATTGCATTACATAAGAGTAACCTTGTAGGTAAAAAAATCAGTGAATCATTTATCAATAAACATATATAGTTGAACCTATAAATATACCAATAAGAATGGACAGAGATACAAATAAGGGTTAAGTTTGACTTATCTCTCTCAACTATCATAAGAAGTACGATTTACCCCCTTAACTACAAAACTAGTCAAATTGTGCCCCTTAACTATTTAATACCCTTGGTCCTAAGTGGCGCACACATGACAATCTAGTCAGGAGGTTTAGTTAAAAATTTGAGCTACCCTACTAGTCTTTCTTTATTCCCACATCCCTCTCTCCCGACCTCTCAGTTTACTCATACGGTGTCTTGCTGGAGGGTGGAGATCGACGACGGCAATAGCCAAAGCCCGTTGGTGGCATGCTTGTGGTCCGACAGCCGCGTTGAAGGAGGCTCGAGGTCTCATGGGAGGGTCACGAAAGGAGGAGGAGGCAGCCTCGTCAACCCTTTATTCTTCATTTAATGCAATGGCATGAAACTCGCTTACGTATTTAAGAAAATACCGCAAATTTTACAAGCTAAAAGTATATGTTATAAGTTTGATAGGAAGAAGCATCACCTTTTATATCCAAGTTCCTCTGAAAGTATATAAAGAAAGTCCCACAAATTCATAGGCTCCATATTAGTTATGAAGTAAGCCTAGAGAAAAGTTAAATACACCATGAAAATTTAGCAGTAATATGAAACTAGTGCAATTCAACAATAGTGGTATACCTTGCCTCCGCTGACCTTTGAACCCTCTTTAGTCGAAATAGTTTTCTCAGCACAAATGTGGCCATGTACCACGTTTTCAACATACACAAAATCATCCCAATTCTTTCCATCGCCGACAATAAACTGCAAGAAGATATAGAAGCCATGCCTTTATATTTATTGTAGACGAGAAGCACTAATAATTAATCAAGAAGAAATATTAAATGGTATTATACATGTATGTGTATTCAATCATGTTAATCTACATAAGCGCATGAATTTTTAGTTGGCCTTGACCCAGTGGTGGGTCTACTGTTGGGGTTGGTTTGGACTCTAGCCCGACCTCCAACTGCTAGGAATCCCTTGATATATTTGCGTTCACAATTCCAAAAAAAAATATACGAACATAGTGATGGTTGAATGGTTAAAGAGGTTATGGGGGAAGACAATATATATGTGCTATTTGTAGGCACCTTATTTAGCTGATAATCTTGTTGTAATCATCTGTCACTTTTATTTATCTAGCTTAGTAATTGGGCTAGTCACTTAGGGGGTTCATGGCCTTAGCCGTTGTATCAGAACACAACACAGTCAAAGTGGACAAAGACATGGTAATTGTAAGAAATGAAGATGTTTGCATTGTATATATGGATATATTCTGAAGAATGCCATGTGTGAAGCGTCATTGGTTCCTCTATCTTTATATGTATGTGTATGTGACTGCTGCATGATTCTTTATGGCTTGAAGTTAATAAAACATGAATTTTGTATGCATGGTAGGTTTAATCTGTTGATTTACTAAAAGTTTGAGTTTTGTAGGGCTTATGAATATAAAGAAATTTATATATGTTGTTTCGAATAATTTACAATTTATGTTATTATTTGTTTGCTATATATATATATATATATATTTGCAACGACGATCCTTTGGTTGCACTATTAGAGAAAGCATCTTTAGTTGAAGTGCCAAAATCCATAATAGTCTCGGTTTGAGTTATACCCGGGACTAAAGAATATCTATAGTCCCGATTTAAAAAGTCTACGGATCTCTAGGATCTTTAGTCCCGGTTCAAATATTGTCAGAGTCTGTCAGAGCGTCGGGCATCTTTAGTCCCGGTTGGTAACACCAACCGGGACTAAAGATGCTATTTTTTTTGTCCCGGTTGGTAACACCAACCGAGACTAAAGATATTATTTTCTGTCCCGGTTGATAATACCAACCGGGACTAAAGGGCGCGGAGGATCTTTAGTCCCGGTTCTTTACCTTAACGGGACAAGAGAAGAAAAAATCTTTATCTTCTCGTATCCCGTGTGCAAACAACAATAAGTGCATGCGCACTTAGCTAGCTCTCTCTCTCCTGCGCACTTATCTTCTCCTCCACTTCTTCTCTCCCTTATCTTCTCCTCTTCTTCTCCTTCCTCTCCGCATCTTTCTCCCTCTCCATCTCTCCCTTTCAGATCTCCCTCTCTCCGGCTGTTCGGTGGCGGGCGGTGGTGGCGGTGGCCCCACGCGCGGGCACGGCGGTGGCGGCGGCCCGCGTGCGGGTGGGGACGGGGCGGCGGCCCGGGCGCGGGCGGGACGACGGCGGATGCCCCGCGCGGCGGTGGGCGGCGGGAGGCCGGGTCGGCGGCGGCCTGCGCGCGGTGGCGCGAGCGGGGGGGGCGGCCGGGTCGGCGGCGTCCTGCGCGCGGCAAGCGCGGGTGGGCCGGAGCGGCGGGCGAGCCGAGGCGGCCGCGAGCTGGGCTGCGGGCGGGGCCAAGGCGCGGCGCGGCGGGCGAGCCGTGGCGCGATCTAAAATTTTTTTTATGTTTGATGATATGTGATGTGATTTGGATATGTGATGTGATAGTATTTGATCCGTGATTTCGTGGATTTTGAAGATGTATTTGATATGTGGAAAAAAAAAAAAACATTTGGGATATGTATTGTTCATTGCTATTTGTGAATCTGTGATATTTGATTTCAGTATCTGTGATGATTTTAGGATTTTGACAAGAAAAAACAAAAGAATCTGAGGGCAGTGGGCTGGAGAAAGGGCAAATTAAAAAAATCTTTAGTCCCGGTTGGTGGCTTCAACTGAGACTAAAGATGCATCTCTAGTTCCGGTTATTTTACCGGGACTAGAGATCGCCCATCTCTAATCCCGGATTCGTAGTCCCGATTTGATAACCGGGACTACTAAGGGTTACGAACCGGGACAAATTGTGGCTTTCTCCAGTAGTGTTAGTTTCTTTGATTAACTAGCTCGTGATCTTCATACCATGCGCAACCATATGCTTGACAACTTTAGTAGAAAATAATATACAACAATTGCAGTCTGTATGACTAAATAAATCATGTACATGTTTATTTAATTAAGGTGCATATGTCTCATGAACTGCCTATACATATATATGTAATTTCCTACCCAACCAAGCAATGATGCACATGCAGAATTTAGGGGACCTCCATGACTAGCTAAAAAAATCAATATTCAAATGATGTATTTGCTGTCACCTAAGGTTTGCCAAATCAAAAGTAGTATTATTATTAACATATTTTTGAACCATTTTCTTTAGTGTTTAAAGTATGACAAACAGTAAACACGATATGTTCTAGACTACTACATACCATTGTTCCCCCATGGGAAAGTAAAAATGGTACAATGGTGTCACCAGGTCCAAAAATGCTACTAGGGCGTATGGAACAAGTGAGAAGCTCATGTTTGCCATTAGCCTTTGTCACTAACTTCTCTGCTTCTACCTTACTTTGCGCATATGCATCAGGAAACTGAAATTAATAAAACATATAGTTAGAACGATGCACAAATTTCCAGTGTGCCTTGTTAATAAAGAATCAAAGACAAAAATACATCTTAATTAAGTAATTATTTAGAAAATTAAGGCTATAGTGGTTAAAAGTAAAATATCCTCTCTACCCCTATGTAAATGTGTTGAAACATACAATCTACAATAAGTATAATTTTGGCAACTATGATATGGTATTCAAATAGTCGTAGAAATATTATGTATAGTAGATCTAGCCCTTGTTCTAAGTATACAAACTTCACTCTTCAATCGACAGGTAGTGATCATCACCTTAATACTAGATGATACGTACCTTGGCATTGCTGCAGGATTTCGTAGATTAAAATAGACAGCTAAGACAAAGGATATGGTAGAGATGTTGGTTTATTTTTCGTGGCAGAAAGTAAAATATATGTTTATGATAAAAAAATTGGAGTTGGAGCAAGTTTTTTTTTCAATTTTCTGATATTAGTAGAAGTAACGTGAGGAATACTAATCTCTATAGAGCACACCATCCAATACGGCCGGGAACTAATATAGGATAGCATTTCTAGCACGAACAAAAATAAACTGGCTGATATTAGAGCACACAATACAATAGGAGAACTTCAATTCAATCTCCTAAATTAGAAAACACAAAATGACAAATCCAAATCAAACTAAGTAAGAAACATAGGGTTGGATGGATATATGTCAAAATATGTGAAATAATGAGGGTGCTGATTTGACATGTTTGTATGGTTAGCTCTAGAATTTATTAAATGGTAAATTGTATGTTTTGCATGAGTCTTAAGATGTAATAATTGCTAGTGATAAGATGATGTGGCATATATGCATGTTAAGCTTTAGGATTTAGTGGGTTTTGTAACTGTATAGAATGTATTAAACCGGCAAATTAGAGCACACAATGCAACGGGAGAAGTTCAATTCAAGTTCCTCTATTAAAAAGACACAAAATGACAAATCCACCAAACTAAATGAAGAGTAAGAAAAATAGGGTTGGATGGATATGTGTTGAAATATTGTGAAATAATTTGAGGGGGTGATCTGATATGCTTGCATGGTTAGCTCTTGAATGTAATAAATGGTAAATTGGCATACTTGCATAAGTCTTAAGATCTGTATGTCAAGCTTTAAGAATTAGGATTTAGGATTTAGTAGGTTATAACTATATAAGGTATAGATTTATCGATGATATGGTCATACGTTTCTTTGTTGCTTAGAAGACATGATAACTTTTTAGTGGTGCAATCAATGGTTCATAATAATTAGAGGATACACAGAGAAAGTAAAAAAAATCTTTGTCAATTGGCTAAAAATAGGTTGAGTGCTAGAGAGGTAATTAGCTATACACAACCAAACCTTTTTCGTTTACATCCATTTGATTAAGAAATTGCTAAGGCAAGCATTTCGTAACATGAGGCATCAACTGCTATTTAATTTTTGTTTTTTTAAACAAACTATGGCAAACCACCTTTTTGAATATTGAACTGGGAGTACATCTAATTTTGCATGAAAACCCCTTCAAGTTGGGCAGATTACACATGTGATCTGAAATAAGCAAAGGACTTAACAGAATGCAAGGAAAGCAAAGGTCCTTCTTCGTCTTTAGTCTACCAAATTAATGGGATTTGTAATTGTACAAGAAACGGTGCGACTACCTGAGCATGTAGCATGAATAACCAAAATAAAAAAAATGCATTTAATCACATAGTAAAACCTTGTTTGGGTATGGCATTGATTCATCTACATCAAAAAGGCCATGAACGCCATCAAATACAACAGCACTGGAACTGGTGTATATCAGCCTTTTAACCTTGCATGTTACACAAGCATCAATAACATTCTTTGTCCCTGCGTAATAACACACACAAAAAGACTCTTTTAAAAAACATAAAATGACAAAAATTGTGACTAAATTAAATCCAAAGGTGTACACTTTTCAATTAATAACAATCATGTTACCCCCAAATTCATTTTAAATTATGTCTACTTTCATGCGCCTTGGACAAAGTGTGGTAAGTGACTTTGATAGATGCATCAATTTTTCACTGGATTCAAAAGTTATCAATTTTCTAATAAAATACTTCATACACTACCGGACTTAGAATGTTTTTCGAGTGTCCAGAACACTCGGCGAAGCCCACAAAACACTCGGCAAACCTATCTCGATAAACAAGGAATCGGCAAAAGCCAATTTACCGAGTGCGAGGATTCGAGCACTCGACAAAATCTTTGCCGAGTGCAGAGCACTCGACAAAGAGGAGATACTATGCCGAGTGCTCCAGGATTGTTTGCCGAGTGCTCGGCTTTGCCGAGAGGCACTCGGCAAACAGCTTGTTTGTCAAGTGCATGAGGTTTTGCACTCGGCAAACCTCTTGGCACTCGGTAAACATTGGTATTTTGGTAGTGATATGCATATTTCTTTTTTAAGGCTACACCATTAATGGTTAGCACATCTTCTGTGCACTTGGAGACCCATCACGAACCAAATCATGCTTAAATCCTGCTATATTCTAGAATACCATGAAAAAAACATAAGTAGTAATGGGATGGTTAGGTTAGTTGTCCAAGCCAGCCACACCAAATATTGGTAATACCAATATGATCATAAGCTTATTTAATTCGTTCATTGCCCAAAATTTGGCAATGCCAATGTTATGGAAATTTCTAAACAAAAGGCTAAGCAACTTGCCAAAATTTTGGCATCAAACACATTATGCTGTACCTACTAAATTTTAATAACACCTATATTCGCTCTGCCCATATGTTTCTGGTATTCTCTATGTATTATCCCTCACCCGATCCATCATCATAGTTGCGCACCTCTAACTCTGCAAGAATTTATGTCACCTTTCACTCACCCCTTACTATTTAACTAGTTGACACTCCGCGCTTTGTTACGGAAACTATATTGGTTACATTGGGAGTTGTAAGTTTACCATTTATGAACATATTTCAAAGAAAATCATCACAAAAAATCTAGAAATATCATGTGTCCCTAACAAAAATTTTATTTTTATATATAGGAAATATTTCATTGACAAACCATAGGGTGATTCCCTATTGTCCCAAAACGGATATTACAGCTTTTAGGATAGCCTAATCAAATATAATGTTAATCTTTTAGTAACAAAAATATAACACCTAATCGGTTTGGCCATCTATAGATCGTAGTTTAAATGAAAATGAGAGGAATAAGCATGACCAAATTTTGTTGAAAGTAAAAAAATTTCACTTCACAACTATGCCCATGGTTAAAGAAAAATAAAAATCTTATGATGACATGGTCCTAGTCCCAGATGGCATTTTTTTTTGCCAACGTGAGTCGTAATTTGTTCGCTCAATTATTAGAAACTACATAATTCAAATGGAATGTAAATTGGATATACACTCTTGGAGAAACCATCATTTGTTGAAGTGGCAAAAACCAAGTATCGGTTTGAGTTGCACCGGGACTAGAGATGATCTCTAGTCCCGGTTTAAAAAGTCTACGGATTTCTAGGAACATTAGTCTCGGTTCATGTCACGAACCGGGACTAAAGATCACCTCTAGTCCGGTTCAAATGTTGTCGAGCTGTCGAGTGCCGGGCACTTTAGTCCGGTTGGTAACACCAACCGGAACTAGAGATGCTACCACCAACCGGTAACACCAACCGGCGCTCTGACAGGCTCTGACAACATTTGAACCGGGACTAGAGATGATCTTTAGTCCCGGTTCGTGATACGAACCGGGACTAATGTTCCTATAAATCCGTAGACTTTTTAAACCGGGACTAGAGATCATCTCTAGTCCCGGGTGCAACTCAAACCGGGACTACTGTGGTTTTTGCCACTTCAACCAATGATGATTTCTCCAGTAGTGATTTGAGGTAGTCAGGTTGTCCCTACACATGGGAAAAGCTTAGCTTAGGTCTGTCCATATGATGACCCTGTGGTAGTGGTGGCAACAGTGATGTGAAGAAGATCTTTGCCCTATCGATCCAGCAACGATGACCTGACGAGTCTTATTGGCAACTCTGCTATATCATAGTCGTTGTTGACCACGCCAATCAAGCTCTTCTAAAAGGAATGGCTATGCATCCTTGATGTTGACAATGTGGCCATCCTTCCAGGCACCCCCAACTTCCTAACCCTTATTGTTCTTTCAAAATTCACCTCACACAAATTAACTCCCTCTAACATAAACATGGCGTCACGACGAAATCTTTCAACTTACTGCTGCATGCTGAAAGGATCCCTCAATCCCGTGGTGATGCCCTCATGAGCTAGTTCTTTATTGCATTTTTTAGAAAGAATATTAATAACTATTTGGATGTCACGTAACTATGCCTTTCATGTATACAAGGACTTCTCCATAAGGAGACATATCGATGATTTTCATACCTTCAACATTGACCTTGTAATGTAGTTGGAAGTCATTGATGTCAGGGTCTGCAGAAGCTGTGTGAAAAACAACGTCTACCCCGTGAAAAGCTGCATATCATATACATAGATGACAGATTAATAATACTGAAGTTGTAGGTGTAATACATGCTATATATGTATATATATATACCACTACATAGTATATTATAGTATAGAAGTTGCAGTATGTCCCATCCTCACATTACAAAGAGATCCATATATATATATATATATATATATATATATATATATATATATATATATATATGGCTAATGTGTGGCGCGCGCCGTCTTATCTCGTGTGACATGGTCGAATCTCTAATTTAAAAACTCAAATTGAAAATCGAATCGTTCAAATTGTTCTACATATTAATATCGCCTTGTAAATCAAATTTGACATTTTTTAAATTTTTTACTATTTTATCGATAGGTCAAAAATACATTAATCCAATAATTTCGGAGTATCTATTTTATTGAATCTTTGACCTAAATCAAATTTGGTTTACAAGGTGATATTAATATGTATAATAATTTGAACGGTTCGTATTTTCAATTTGAGTTTTCAAATTAGAGATTCGACCATGTCACATGGGATGGGGGTGCGGCGCGCCACACAAGAGCCAACTCTATATACATATATATATATATATATATATATATATATATATATGTATATATAGTTGGCTATCGTGTGGCGCGCGCAGCTTCATCCTCATGTGTGGCATGGCGAATCTCTAATTTAAAAACTTAAATTGAAAATCGAACCGCTCAAATTGTTCTACATATTAATATCTGTTGTAGACTAAATTTTATATATTTTTAAATTTTTACTATTTTATCGGATAGGTCAAAGATGTAATAAAGTAGATACTCCGTAAATCGTTGGATTAGTACATTTTGACCTATCCGATAAAATAATAAAAATTTCAAAAAAATATAAAATTTAGTCTATAAGGAGATATTAATATGTAGAACAATTTGAACGGTTCGGATTTTTAATTTAAGTTTTAAAATTAGAGATTCGACCATGTCACACGGATGAAGTTATACGGCGCGTAACACAGTAACCTAACTAACTATATATGTATGTATGTATATATGTATAAAAGGTAACGGTATGTAGTATAAAGGCTACTATATAGCTACGCAGCGTCCCCTGCCTCTGACCTCCACCGCTCCCACCTTCTTTAATAAAAAAAACTACAAGCTTCTTTCCAGTTATCTACCTTTCAACCGAGTAAAAAATTACTCGGGAATTAATTCGCACTATTTTTTATTATCTTTGAGTTATTTTTTTATAATAAGTTATTTTTTTATAATAAGTTATTTTTAGTTATTTTTTATAATAAGTTATTTTTTACAGCATAAGATTTTTATAGCATATATTTGTGATATTTTGGGAGATATGACGTATAATAATTACTCAGGGTAATTAATGGCTAGTGATTTTTTTCACGTCTATACGTAATGTTTTCATTTTCAATAGATGGATGTGCATAGCCTGTTATTAGTAAAAAAATATCATATGTCTGATGCAATACTCACGCATCAATCTTCAATCTTTACATAACTTATTTAAACATGGTATGTTTGAAATTTTAAGGATCCTTTAGGATATTTATAAGTATAGTTAGTTTTGGATTTTTCGAAGAAACCGATGCAGAACTCCTGCAAAATATATTTGTAGTAACTTTTTACTGACAAATTACTCCCACATCCATCTGTTTAGTGATTTTTTACTAAACGTATAATTTCGATATTCATCGTTTAGTGATTATTTTATCAACACGTATAGCTCTATATTCATCATTTAATAATCTTTTTTTAAAATGCATTTGTTTGGGTTGGACAAGAATAAATCAATCCTAAACTTTTGAATATGAATTGTAATTTTGTTAACACGTATGGTTAATAAAAAGAAGTGTTTAGAAGAATGTAACACAAAAGCCTCATCCAATAGGGTAATTTTTTACTGTCTTAAGAGCTTCCGCTCTACCCTCTAGGATGTAAAGTAAAAAAATTACTTCACGTATTGGCTCAATAAAATTAGCAGTGAATGCTATGAGACGAGCCATTTAACTTAAATAGCACGTAAGGTTATATATATATATATATATGTGTATATATACTTATATATAAGTATATATATATATACATATGTGTATATATATATACTGTCTAATCGTAAATTACTTATGCAGAAGGAGAGTCTGGAGAATGCGAAGCACTAGCATGGAAGTTGTTGAGACTGCACTACCCCTAGGCATCTCCTCTCCACCTCCATTTTTCCATTAAAAAAAAGTACAATATGCTTTCCTTTGCCCCATTCTCTCTCCTCTCTGCGCCCATGGCGTCCTTGCCACACTACGTGCGATACATTACCACCAACGAGAAATCCGACTAAGTCAAACTTCTCGTTAGATTAAGGGAGTGTTTTGGACGGAGGGGCATTGATGTTTAGACGTCAAATTAATATACTTAAATATAAATTAATTATAAAAATAATTACATAAACTAATTCATAAGACGAATCTATTAAATCTAATTAATTAGGTTTATTAGATTCGTCCGCGAATTAACCTCTAATTATGAATAAATTTTATAAATAATCTATATTTAATATTTTAAAATAATATCTAAATATTCGATGTGATATATACTAAAATTTAGTTCCAAACAGCATCTAATTTTCCCCGCCTAAGCTGTACGGTAGACGAGTGGAACTCCGATGATGAACACTTCTTCTGCGAGGGATTTTTTGCCGCTGCTGAACTCTAATGAGGAGTTGAGGACACTGAGCATGAGCCGAAAGAGAGGAGGCAGAAGCAATGACGGTTACACTGATGCTGCATGCGGCAGGTGCAGCGACGGCAGGCACGACGATTAGCGTGGCTTCTGGTGTGGTGAGCCTGCCGCGCAGAAGTTAATTTTTAGTAGTTAAAATTTGTATTAGTTTAGATTATGTAGTAGTTTAAATTTGTTTTTTAAAGTGTAATGTGAAATATTAAAATATATATTACTATGTTGTTTAAAAATGATTTGTCTCATCGTGTCTGTGAACCTAGAGAAAATTTTCCTCACACACATGTGGACCTGCTAGTTAAAAATGAATTATTCATAGAAAATCCACATGCGGATATCCTAACCTGTCGTCTGTAAAAAGCTTTTTCACAAGTGATTATCCCAAGGAAACCGTCTATGTAAAGATTTTTCACTTTTTAAAGTGGATAAACTTTAAAATTTTATGTAAAGTTCATTTTAAGTAAGATTAAGGCGAAACAATATTTTCATCATCCTTACATGATTTCCTTTATATGATTTCCTTTAGTTTGTTTTGGAATATTTTATTTAATATGTTTGTTCATTAATGTCAAGGTTTTATTTGCCTCGTCTGTAGCCATTTTCAAAACCAACTGTGATGTTTTGTCAAAGCCATTTGGTCATTGATTTCTTTGACATCATATTATATCAGTACCTATGAAATCAACATAATACGAAAATAATCAAAACAGTATAACACTTGTGTGGTGCTAAACATACACGTTGATAGCTTAATTATAGAAGGCTGCTAGGGGACAGGAGATGGGATTCTTTAGTGACCCCATTTCTTTTCTTTGTTTTGCTGAGCTCCTACGCGCAAGCGAAGCAGCAGCACCCCTCGGTTTGTTGCTCCATCAGCTGCAGCAACAAGATGGAAGGAGAGAGCGCGCCAAAAAGAGGAAGGGAGAAGAGAGGAGAGGAGGCCAGCCAGTGGCAGGTGACTTTGCTGGCTGATCAGGTGGCGGCGACGCTCACCCTCCTTGCACCTTGAAGAACAGGAGATTGGGTCTCCGCGCAGGTCGTGACGAACTGACGATAGAGTTCGGGGCAGAGAGGTGAGCGAGCTGTGCGTCCGTGTGGCATAAGAAAGATGAAGCAAAGAAGGGCGATGATGCCGTGGTCATAATTGGTGATGTATTTCAAATGGACGCGGACGCAACACGTTTCGGATTTATTTTCCTTTTTTATTTGAACGAAAACGTCCCGATCGTATGTCTCAACGGAGTACGGAGAGGAAAGCAATTAATTGAAAATATTTGCGGGTGAGAGATGAAATTAATTAACCTTCGGTCAGCTGCGCTATGTCACAAACGTTGGCAGGGACATAGACTGCACGGCCTTCCTGGAGGGCGATGCCGAGGAGCCCTTTCTCCTCGACGGGGTCAAGGGTGATCATCGGCGCGAGATCGGTGACCAGCACGCGCCACTCGCCGGAGCGGAGCAGCGCCGCCACGAGGTGCCTCGCCATGAACCCGCGGCCACCAGTCACCGCGCACCACCTAGCAGTAGCGCCTTCCTGCCGGCGACTGTTACCAGTACGACTACCGTTCTGTGCCGGCGTTTCCATGACCTTAACACAAAATTAAAGATCGAAATAATGCAAGAGTGATCGAGTTTTGTAGGTAGTGCGGTGATCGGTGTGCTGCTGGTGCCGGCCATTTATAGGGCCCCGCGATCAATCATACCGATCTCCATGCATGTGTGCATATGCTTTTTCAACGTATACATGCGTTTGCTCCACGAGCTAACTAACAAGCACTGCCAAAGAAATCATTTTTATTAAAGTGTCAAAATCTATAATAATCTCGATTTGAGTTGCACCCAGGACTAAAAAATATTTCTAGTTTCGGTTTAAAAAGTCTACGGATTTCTAGGAACATTAGTTTCGATTCGTGACATGAACCAGACTAAAGATCATCTAAGACCCGGTTCAAATATTGTCGAGGTTGTCGGAAGCGACGGACATCTTTAGTCCGGTTGGTAACACCAATCGAGATTAAAGATGATATTTTTTGTCCCGGTTGGTGTTTACCAATCGGGTAAAGATGTCCACCGCTCCGACAGTTCGACAGCCTCGCGGCATCTTTAGTCCCAGTTGGTAACACCAACCGAACTAAAGATGACTTGCTTTTATACTCCTTCTTCCTTCTTCAACCCGAGCCACTACACTTGTCTTCAAAATTTTTCTCTAGCTAGAGGGAGGTGCTGCCAAATTTTTTTGTGATTTTGTTTTGGTGATAATACACAAATCTTTGCTATCTACAAGGTTAGCAACTTCTTTCTTTTATGACCTATGTTTAGCACTTCACATTTTACGGTTGTTTTCTATATATTTTCATCTCTAGATTTTTTTTAAACATGAGGAGAGAAAAAATTTGTTTAGACTAATTATTTTGCTAAGCACATTACATTGTGTTGAGAAAAAAGTTAGCGAAAATAAAGAGGAAGAAAAATATGCTTAGCACGTTACATTTCTAGAAATTTCGTATCAAAAAATATTTATGAAAAATGAAGAGAAAGAATCTTTTGGACAAAGAAGTTATAAAATAGAGACAAAGGACCTTTTAAAATAGATGCAAAACAATTAATTAATTTTATGTTTACCACTCTAAAAGACCTTTTAAAAATAATTCTAATTTTTTAGAATAACACATTACGTATGTTGGATTAGTATATAATTATTGTCTGATTATATATATATATAATTATTGTAATAATATTTAAATGGTTTGAATTTCATGGATTTTTCTTACGATTTTTGTGCCTTTCATGTAGATAGATCAGCAATGGATGTATAATGTGGATCGACGGTCGAGAGAGTTTATTGAAGGCGTGCATTGTTTTTTGAGTGTGGCCGATGCCAATAAGCGAAGGTTTTTATACGTTGTCCATGCAAAAGTGCAAAAACGAGAAGGAGTATTCTACATCAAGAATTCTTCATGTCCACTTGTTTCAGTCGGGATTCATGCCTTACTACAATTGCTGGACATCGCACGGAGTGGCGGGGGTTGCAATGGAAGAAGATGAATAAGACGACGACAACATTCTGGACTGTGGTCAATACGGTGGGTTTGAAGAGAATACAGCAGGCGAGGCGGGCGGGGATGCTGAAGAAATCGACGGTGCCGATGACCTTGGTCAGATGTTGCGCGACGTACAGGGGGATTGCAAAGGCATAAAGGAGGTGCAGAAATTGGAGCGTATGTTGGCGGACCACAAAAGGTCCTTGTACCTAGGCTGTGAACAGGGGCACAAAAAGTTGGGTACCACGCTGGAATTCTTGCAATGAAAGGCCAAAAATGGTGCCAGTGACAAGGCATTTGGCGAGTTACTAAAACTCGTGAAGAACATTCTTCCAGAGGGAAACGAATTGCCGGAATCAACGTACGAGGCTAAGAAATTAGTCTGCCCTCTAGGACTGGAGGTACTGAAGATACACGCATGTCCTAACGATTGTATCCTCTACCACGGTGAGGGGTACAAGAACCTAGAAGAATGTCCGGTTTGTAAATCACTTCGATACAAGATCAGACGAGATGATCCAGGTGAAGTTGACGGACGGCCCTCGAAGAAAAGGGTTCCTGCTAAGGTGATGTGGTATTTTCCTATAATACCACAGCTGAATCGTCTGTTCAGGAATAAGGAGCATGCAAGAATGATGCGTTGGCACGCGAAAGAACGCCTACAAGACGGCATGCTGAGACATCCCGCCGATGGGTCACGTTGCGAAACATCGACGTAACATTTGAAGACTTTGGCGAGGATACAAGAAATCTAAGGTTTGGCTTAAGCACGGACAACATGAATCCTTTTGGAGAGATGAGCAGCGGGCATAGCACTTGGCCTGTGATGATGTGTATCTACAACCTCTCGCCTTGGCTATGCATGAAGCGGATGTACATTCAGGTGCCGGTTATTATTCAAGGCCCAAAGCAACCTGGTAACGACATCGATGTGTACCTGAGACCGCTGATCGAAGATCTAAAACTGCTGTGGAAGAAAGAAGGTGTTCCCGTGTGGGATGAAGATAAACAGGAGCAGTTTAACCTACGAGGATTGCTGTTTGTTACCATCAATGATTGGCCTGCACTTGGCAACCTATCCGGACAGTCAAACAAGGGGTACAATGCTTGCACCCACTATATGGATGAGACTGAGTGTACGTACCTGAAACACTGAAACACCCATCGTCGCTTTCTTGCTGCAAGCCATCCTGTCCGGAGAAGAGGCAAACATTTTGATCAAAAGGCAGACCATCGTACTAAACGAAAGCATCGCAACGGAAAGGCCATGTTTGTCATGGTGAAAGACTTCAAAGTAGTATTTGGAAAGGGACCCGGCAACCAATCTATAGCAAGTGAAGATGGTCACGTGGCGATGTGGAAGAAGTCAATTTTTTGGGAGTTGCCCTATTGAGAAGTCTTGGACATCTGCCACGCAATTGACGTGATGCACCTCACCAAGAACCTTTGCGTAAACCTTCTTGGCTTCCTAGGGGTATACGAAAAATCAAAAGATACACTTGAGGCACGTAACGATATGAAACATATGGCACAACGCGACGGCATGTTCCCCTTCGAGAGGTATATGGGCGTTCTAAAGAAGTACATCCGTAACCGTTCGCGTCCAGAGGCCAGCATCGCCAAGAGATATGGAACAGAGAAGGTGATTGAGTTTTACGTCGACTTTATTGAAGACCTCCGTCCCATCGAGGTGCCTGAATCAAGCCATGAAGGTGGACTATAGGGGAAGGGAACTCTTGTAAGGAAGGCAATAATGAACATAGACAATGACTTGTACAGAAAAGCACATTGGACCTGTTGCAACAATCTTCCTTGGTGGCTCCTTACATCGAGGAGCACTTGGCGATTGTTCGCTCAAAAAACATCGGTAAGACGGATGCCTGGATTACACGCCATCACATTGATGCATTCCCTGCTTGGCTACGACAACATCTCATGGGCAACGCGAGCATTGACCAACAACTAGCCTTCTTGGCGAGGGGACCATCTTGCTCGATAACCACATTCCACGCACATGAAATCAATGGGTACACATTTTACACACGGGCCCAAGACTTAAAGAGCACAAATCAGAACAGCGTTGTCCGCATCGATGCCGTGGGATACGACGGTATGGCTAGCACATATTACGGCAGTATCGATGACATATGGGAGCTGGACTATGGACCTCTGAAGGTCCCTCTGTTTCGGTGCCAGTGGGTTAGGCTCAGTGGTGGAGGCGTAACCATTGATGCAAGTGGGATGACAACGGTCGACCTGAGCAAGGTTGGATACTCAGACGAACCCTTCGTTCTTGCCAATGATGTACGGCAAGTTTTCTATGTTAAGGACATGGCTAGCAATTCAAAGAAGGGGAAAGGGTCCGATGAGCCAAAGCGCCACGTGGTTCTCCCAGGCAAAAGGAAAATCGTGGGAGTCGAGGATAGAACTGACGAAGATTATGATTAGTTTGACGGGCAACCTCCGTTCGCGGTTGCGGTTGACCCGAGTATCATCCTATCAAATGAGGATACCCCTTACTCACGCAACGATCGTAACGAAGGAACAATTGTGTAGAGAAAGTACGTGAGAACAAGTGTCACTTAGCTAAATTTATGTATGGACGATGTAAATTAAATTGAATCATTGAATATTATTGCTATCATTTGAATTTATTTTAAATTATTGTAAATTATTGAACCTATTGTAAATTATTGCCTTCAGGATCAGCGGTCTCAACATTTCCTTCTCTGATGTGTATCTAGAGTGGTTTCAGTGGACCCTCGTAAAATTTGCATGTCAGTCTGTCTTGCATCCATCATTGCTTAGCTCTCTATATATAGACGCACTATCCAATCATTGTCATATCTCTCTCTATTCCAAGTTTGATGGAAATACACGAGTACTGCTATGCCGCCATCACGGAATGAGGTGGCTGTCAGATTATCTAAGAAAGAGCAAGACAGAAAGATTATGAACCAAAGGGAGAAGAGCAAAAAAAAGAAGCACCGTCCACATTCTCCTTGACTTCGTGAAGCGGCTTCGTCGATCGCCGCTTCACCATCCGCTCCATGTGTTTGCTCATCAGCAGTAGAACATGAACCGCTTAACATTCTCCTTGACTTCAGGAAGTGGTTTTGTCGATCGCCAGCTTTACCATCCGCTCCATGTGTTTGCTCATCAGCAGTAGAACATGAACCGCTTAACATTCTCCTTGACTTCAGGAAGCGGCTTCGTCGATCGCCAGCTTCACCATCCATCAGCAGTAGAACATGAACCGCTTAACATGAACGGCTTTGTATATGTTACAGGGAGCGATGAGTAAAAACAGCAAAAAGGCTACTACGATGGATCATGACATGTTGAAGAGACCAAGATCGGTGAAGAAGGTAGGAAGAAGACGTCGGGTCCTCTCCACGGATCATCAGGAGCAGCTGGATGCGGATACGGATGAGACGACTAAGATAAGCTATTTCAAATAGGCCATATGTTAATTATATATTATTATTTAAATTTAAAGTAGTTTTAAATATGACAAATATTAATTATATGTTATTATTTTAATTTAAAATATTTTTCAAATAGGCCATATGTTAATTCTATATTATTTATTTAAATTTTAAATAGTTCGAAATATGATAAATGTTAATTATATGTTATTATTTTAATTTATAATATTTTTTGTTAATTATATGAACATATGTTAATTATATATGAATATATGAACATATGTTAATTATATATGAATATAAAATACAATATAATGGTATCCCGATTTTTAAAACAAACCGGGACTAGAGGTGAATTTAAGTGGGCGAAAAACCATCTTTAGTCCCGGTTGGTGGCTTCAACGGGACTAGAGATGGCCACCTACCTAAGCCACGTGGCTGCCCCGCCATCTTTAGTCTCGGTTGGTGGCTCCAACCGTTACTATAGATCCTATCTTTTGTCCCGGTTGAAGCCACCAACCGGGACTATAGTATCTTTAGTCCCGGTTGATGGCTTCAACCGAGACAAGAGATGTCGTGCCTATATATAGCAAGGGCCTCACTAGGGATCCAACACTTAGCCGTTTTCGCACTTCGCAACTGCATCGTCTTTGTCTTCGTCGCTGTCGCCAAGCCCTTGGACACCGCCGCAGCATGCCGTCTCCGCCGTCTTCGTCGCCGGAGGATCGCCGCGCCGCCGTCTTCGTCGCCGTCGCAGGTTAGCGCCGCCCCCAAAGATTTCCCCACATTGTGATGCGCTAGGGTTGGCCGCCGTCGACGCCATCGCCATCACTGCCATCGTCGCGGTCGCCGCAGCCGCCGTCGCCGTCGCCGCCGCCCCTCCCCACGCCGCCCGCTCCTCTCGCCGCCCCCTCCCCACGGCCTCCTGATCCCCACGCCGCCGTCCCCTAAACCCTAAACCCTAAGGCCGCCGCCTCCCCTTCACGCCGTCGCCGCCGCCCTCTCGCATCCTCGCTCGCCGCCGCCGCCCTCTGCCTCCCCTCTGCATGCATGTCGAGCAATATATATATTTAATGAAAATTTTCAAATTTGTGTGCATATGTGGAATTGATTATGAATGTGTATATTTGTATGTGTATGTATGTGTGAAATTTTAAAGTTGCAAATTTTGTGAATGTTATATATGTAAATTATGTGAATTATGTGAAATTTTAAAGTTGGAATTGATTATGCAATGTATATTTGTATGTGTATGTTATTTTGTGAAACTTTTGATGTGTGGAATTTAAAATGTTAGATGGAATTTATATGTAAATGGACTGTTTATTTAAATTTGAATGCATGAAGATTGTGAATTTTGAATTTTGAATGTATATTTAAATTTGAAATTTGAATATGTATGTGACTTGTAAATGCATGAATATATTTAAATTTGAATATGTATGTGACTTGTGAATTTTGTATTTTCGAACGAACCTACAAACGGACGTAAACGAACGGACGGATGGACGGACGAACGAACGAGTGTTCGTTCGTTCGTGGACAAACGGACGGACGGACGGACACTCGTTCGTTCGGTCATTTGGTCGTTCGGTCGTTCGTTCGGTCGGTCGTTCGTTCGGTTGTTACAACGTACATAGGCATGCAACGTCCTCTCTCTCTCTCCTTTACTCTCCACTTCCACTCCTCTCCACCTTATCTCCCTCACATCATTCTCCTCTCTTTCTCTCCTCTCCTCCAGATGATCGTACTCACAGACGTGAACGAACGATAGAACGAACAGACGATAGTTTAGGGTTAGGGTTAGGGTTAAGGGTCCGAACGAACGGACGTGAATTATAGAACGAACGAACGGCATGATTCTCTCAGTCCTGGAAGTGACTTCTGAAGAATGTCTCCATTGTGGATGTGCACAATTGGATCTAGTGTCTGTCGGATTTTATCTATTTTTTCCATCTTCTTCTTTTTGTCTTATTTTTTTACGTAGACATACATAATTTCCCTGAATAATTGATACATGTATTAACCAAATATTTTTTTAGAGTTTTTTGATTAAGTCCTTAACCCACAACAAGCAAATGGCGGATCGTGACGAGGAACAGTTTCTCCTTGATGAGATTGCATGAGGAACAGAGTTTTACAACGAGGAGGGGAATGAAGATCCAGATCAATACCTCAACAAGGAGGGAAACGAGGGGGGGACGAGCAGGGGAACAAGGAGGGGAATGAGGGTTCCGCCTCTTCCTCCGCTGGACAGAAGAGGGCACGCGGGCAACGCGGCCTCAGCAAGCGCATAGAGGGTCGACATGTCATAACGGAGGTAGCATCTGACGGTCGACCAATTGCCCCAAAGGATGCCGCAAGGAAGATTGTGGTGCACAACGGATGGGTGGTGAGGGATCACGTGCCCGTAAGCGTTGCCAACTGGAGGTGGTCAACCAAAGAAGGAGATGAGCAGAGCTATCTTCCAGACTCAGAGAAAGAAATGTTGTGGACTACAATGCTGCAAACGTTCACCATCCTAGACTCACAACAATCAAGGGTCAAGGAATGGACGTTAAAGAAAATGGCAGAGCTCTTCAGGAACTACAAGAAAGAGTTACACAAGAAATATATCCTGAAGGGTCAGACCCCAGACTTTGACAAGTTCCCAAAGCTCAGAGATCATTGGGATGCTTTTGTTGAACACAAGACTGGGGAAGAAACACAAGCTATCATAGAAAAGAACAAGGCCAATGCAGCCAAAAAAATACCATCACAGGCTTGGGTCAGGCGGCTATAAGGAAGCAATGGAGAAATAGGAAAATAAAAGCCGACCTTGAAGCGCGAGATATCGTTCCAAGCACAGCCAACTAGCCGGAACGATCAAAGCACTGGCTTTATGCTCATGACGGCTCACTTAATCCTGTAGATGGCACAGTTATCTTTGGCGAAGAAATCCAAGAGGTCGGCCGAAGATTAGAGGAGGCGATGGAGGCCACTTCGTCGGGCGCGTTCAGGCCCGACAGAGAGAAGGACGAGCTAACGCTCGTCCCCAAAACCCAGAGCATCCGGGGTGTACGCGAGGAAAAGGCATCGTCCCCTGTAAATATGGGTTTCAAGCTGACATCGAGACGTACAAGAGCCGCATGAGGTCCAGGCGAGAGCACGATGCGAGGTTCGCTGAGATGGAAATGAATCTCTCGCAAATAGATCAAATTGTGGACGAAAGCCTAAACTGCAAGTTGGCAGAGGAGCGGAGCCATTGGGTTAGCCAACTGGATCAAAGAAAGCCGCTCAACTACGTAGCAGCAAAAGAAGCAAGCGCTTCAACTGAAATGAAGGCGACTTGGCCCCACAAGCTGAACCGGTCCGCCATGCCCCGTTGATGACATCACACAGCGGACCCCATGTGAGCTGCATATTCCGCTAAAGAACATAACAATAAAGGTATGTTCGTACTTTTATGTTGTACATATATTTCCTTGAATAACTTGTCAATCAATGTTCATTACTAACTAATAAGCAATCTTCTCGAACAGGTCGCGTCGGGCATTGCTATTCTAGTAGACCGAGACGGCACCTACCAATCCCGGCCCGTTCCACCTGTGTATTCGAAAGTTGAAATTGCACAGGTGGAACGCGGCTACGAAGATCTCGAGCTGGATATCCCCGGAGGAGACGGGGAGCTGACGCTAGGAGAAATAGCTCACGAAATATTTTTCTGGAGGAAGATCTTCATAATATTCTCCGGACGAACAGCGTCTCCTATCGTTCCACCGCCCTCGCCTCCATGTGGGTTGTCTCCTCCGCCTCCTTCGCCTCCTCCGCCTCCTTCGCCTCCTCCGCCTCCTGCGTCGCCTCCACGAGCACCGACTCCTGAACGGTCGTCTCCAACTCCACTGCCTTCTCAGTCTCCTCCGTCGCCACAACGAGCACCGACTCCTAAATGGACAACATCTCGAGCCACGCGGTCAATGTCAACCAGCACTGGACCAAGAAGCAAGAGGCCTAAACTTGACCCGCTCCCACCAGCCCCAAAGAAAACGACGTACGACATGACTCCAGAGGAGCTGCACGAGGCCGTCCAAGCTGAAGTCAAGGCCCACTTCAGAAAGAAGTCTCCTAAGAAGCCTCCTGAAATCCCCTAGGAGACCAAGGACTTCTTCAAGAAGATGTACCTAACTCCACAGCCTAAACCGCAACCTCAACCGCAATCCGACTACGATAGGACTATTCGGAAGGCTGCTGGCAAGGCGAAGAGAACGGGCAAAGATGTACCCCAACTCGGCATGCAGCCTCGAAAACCTCTGGAGTTCAGCACAGTTCCAAATGTTAGATCAGAGTTAAGACAATTTAGGAATATGCTGGAATTTCAATGGATCAATTACACGGGCGTGCTCCCCTGGCGAAGGCTCCACTGAAATACAAGTTCAAACTTGAAAAGCCTCTTGTAAAGCCGGATCAAGTGAAAAAGCTACCTACATAGATGTACCGCTTCCACAAGTGGTACATGCAAGAATCCATCAAGGGTGGAGAGATGGTAACAGGCAGATATTCACTGCATTATTTCTTCGATGGAGGTGACGAGTTCTATATCCGATTCGAAGACATATTCGACCTGTACCAGCTTGATGCCCTTGACGTCGCACTTCTAGCCACGCGGGTTCTGTAAGTATCGTTCTGTTATTTCGTTTCTTACCTCCTTGTATTTAGTTGACTAAAATTCTTTTTAACCATTGTAGAATAGCAATCCAATACTGCAACAAGCACGACTGTACCAAACATGGATTCATGGATCCACGCAAAATCAATGGCGTATTTGTTGATCAATTTCCTGATCCAACAGTGGACAACATATACAATGCGCTGGTGCAGAACCACGTCCGGTCGTTTATCCTTCTGCCCTACGACACTGCATAAGTTTTTTCTTCCTTCCGTACCGATTTCAATCCCGTGTGCATACATAAATTTTCATATGTGTCATCTAAACCAATTTGCAGATTCCACTGGGTTTCGTTAGTAATTGACATAGATCACTCATGGATCCATGTCTTTGACTCAATGGATAAACCAGAGTCCACGTACGTAAAGATATTTGAACTGCTAAACAGGTAATGCCATCTTACTTGCTATTGCATATATGCAGTTCTCGAATAATTACTAGCTAACTTTCAACTGCACGTAGGGCATGGGAACGGCTTCGCACGAATGTTCGCGGAAATTGAAAAGATAAGCTCTCCGTGAGGATGAACTTTCCAGTGAGTAACATGCTCCAAAGTTGTTTTGAATCATTACTTTGTTCTAAAATATGAAATGTATATTAAATTTGTTGTCGTTTCTCCTTTAGTGTGCAAAATAGTTGCAGGGCACCAACTTATGCGGATACTACGTCTGCGACTGCATTCACCGCTTTGTGACCGATGTCACAACTATCGACGATATAGATGTACGTATAACAGCTATTCATACATTACGTCTCGATTTCTTATTCACTTCATATATTTATTTCTCGTTTATTCGAATTAATGACAACTTATGGTGAGTAAGAGACAACCTCCCTCACGAGACTTTCATACAAGCTGCTCAGGAAGAATTGATGGGATTTATAAACGAGCACATCATTGATCCCGCGGGGGAGTTCTACTTTAATTTAAGTAACTTAACCACCAGATCCACAAAATAGACAATTTTTTATAACATACGAAATATATGTGGATATTGTACATATGTGTACATATTTTGATAATATATTATATGTATATATTTCCTTTCTTAAGTTCATTTATATGTGTGTAACTTATATATTTATACATATATATAATATATGTGTGTAAAATATGTATATGTGTAATATAATATATGTATGTAATATATAGGCAGCAGCACTGCTGGAGAAAGTAGCAAATTAAAAAAACAAAAAAATCTTTAGTCCCGGTTGGTGGCTCCAACCGGGACTAAAGAAGCATCTCTAGTCCCGGTTATTTTCAACCGGGACTAGAGATGGAGATCTCTAGTCCCGGATTCGTAGTCCCGGTTTGACAACCGGGACTACTGAGGGTTACCAACCGGGACTATTGTGCTATTCTCCAGCAGTGACTTCAATTTACAAATAGTTGTCCATTTACAAATATTTATATATTATGGTATATTATAGAATAGATCCATATTATAGAATAGATCTTTGATCCATCTGTCAAAATTCACTATATAATTTTGAAGCCAATAGAAATCGAGACAACAAATCATTTTCAAGTCCTGGTTAAAAAAATGCAACGACTCTCTAAAATCGTTAGTCCCGATTTGTTTTTTGTCGATCGTGCAACATTAAAAATTAATTAAAAAATAATATATGTATATATTTATATGTGTAATACATGTATATATTATTTAAGTGCATATATATATATGTGTAAAATATGTATTTATAGATATATATAAATATATTATATATATACAAATTACATATATATTATGCATAAATATGTATTTACACATATATATATGCATAATATATAAACAAGAAGCAAGTAGCACGAGCAAAATTTAAAAAAAATAAAAAAAATCTTTTGTCCCGGTTGGTGTAATCAACCGTGATTAAAGATGGATCTTTAGTCCCGATTTTTTCAACCGAGAGTAAAGAAAGACATCTTTAATCTTATTTTTATTATCTTAGTTTGCAACTCGAGACTAAAGGAGATTACAAACCGAGACTATATATGATTTTCCTAAGCTTTTGATTTATTTAGTAAAAGACAAATTAAGCCCGAGACTATGGGATTGCTATGCCCTTCGTTAATATGGAGAAAAAACGAGAAGAGAAGAAAAATAAGAAAGATTGTGAAGTACTTTTGAATCAATGGCTAAAATTTAAGAAAAAGTTTAAATAGTATTAAAAAGACATGCATTTTAAAAAACTTTGTGGGACAAAGTTTAAACTTTTAAAAAACTTTTTAGGAAACAGAGGAAGTATTAGTATTAGACTTCTCGTCCATCCCACGTTGCTTTCTAGGAGCAGGAGCACTTGTTCCAACCATAACTTTTAATTTCTCTTAAATCATTCCTTGCATGTAGCTGTCTAATTAATTTACATATCAATTTATATTAGATAGGAACTTATATCTGTGCAAATCATCAACTTTCAATACGGACATTTCAACTTCACAAATCAGGAATTCTAAATCAAATCTCAAAAATCATTCTACTTGACAAATAAGAACTCTTAACTATATTTGCAAACACTTATCTCATTTCTTTTAAAACCTTTCCACTTAGTTTTGTAGAAACTTTGACCTCCCAAATTATGAGCTTTCAGTTTCAACTACTTATAGTATATAAACTACTATAAAGAACTCCTAAACTTTTCCATGTTAAAAGTTCAACCCAAGTATGCAAACTTTTCAATGTATTTGAGCAATACTTCCTCTGTTCATGTTATAAAATGTTCTTGGTTTTAAATAGATTTTTTATAGATTTATATATGTGCTTTATATATGTGTTCAAATTTATATAAATATTAGTGAATCTAGAAAAAAATAAAAAGGGCAAAAGGTCCTATAATGTGAAGTGAAACGGATAGAGTACTAAAGAAAAGGAAGGAATAGGCCCATCACTCAGTACGATGTGCAGTCGCACAGGGCTAAAAAAATTAGGGCCCCAGAAATTATGTGTTTTACTTTAAGTCAATAGGTTTATATATATTGAGAATATCTATATTTTTTTTTCAAATTTCACTCTTTCTGCATCATGAACCAACTTTTTTTTCAACTCCGAGAAGTATTCGATGGTATCATAAGTATTATGAAAGAATTGGATTTCGTGATAACGATATGAATATGTATTCTAGATAATAAGGGTTTCATTTTTTAATTTAGTAAGAAAAACTACATTTAGTATGATTGCGTTTGATTAGAGGCATTAACTTCAATGAGATTTGGACGTTGGACGATTTATTGTGAGTTGGATGTTCTACGGTGGGTCGAGTCATTACAAATTGGTTGAATTTATGGAAAAATAATGCATATGTTCTCATTAGCTTGACGGAAAAAAATTGAATTAATTGGACTATTTCAGGTGTATCACATATGCAAATATATCAAATTGTATTATTAATAATAATTATTTCGTTCCGTGAAGCAAACAAGAGCATCAGTCGAAGATATATGAAATTCAACCTAACAAAGATATAATGTGCAATATTTTTCAGATGCACACCATGATTACCACGATATCTCATTGCCACATACAGACAGCTGGTCCAATAATTTGGGGATGGGTGTTGATAGACCTGCATCAGTAGTCGAAGGCCACAATCCCATAAAAAAGTTATATAATAGGCCCTCTAATTAGCATCAAAACAAAATATGAAAGAAATAGAAATTTAAAATTAATGACAACATCGAGAGATGATATTTGATAATAGAGTTTAACAGTACCCTATTTCTTCGAAGCATTAATTACAAGCATTCAACATAATTATATAACATATCATAGTTATAACCCTCGACCAGACACTGTTTAGCAGCCGTTCTCTTTCATTTATACTAAGTTGTCATACACTTACAACACTTAGAACAGAATCCAACTCTAACTTTACCATAAAGCTATTACAACTCCATATTCTAAAATGTAACTGACTATGTACACATATTTCATACAAACTCTACAAACTCCACCTTCACAAATATAAATGCCAACTGGATCTATCCCTTACACAAACCTCCATGTACCCCGACTTAAGTTGGTTCCGTTTCACCACACGCTGAGTAGCCCTGACGGACAATCACCAGACTCAGCATAACAAAAGACTCCAATATCCTCCAATATTCCTGTAACTTTTTTCTATTGACTTCACCTGCAATAATGCTTCACTTTTTTTTCATATCATTACAGTCGTCTTGCTAAGCAAAATTTGGTTTCTCCTTAACTGGTACACATCAGACTTCCTTAAGACCATGCCCACCTCCATCTTTCATCTTAAATTTGACTTGATCTAACCCTTGATCAGATAATTGATGTCATCATCAAATAGATCAATCAAACTCACCAATCATGAAAAAACCATTTTTTTCCTTATCATCTTATGAACCAAGCTAACAAATCCAACATCCATGTTTTCTGTATCCATAGACTGAATCCTTGACATTTTGAGAAATTCACCTTGCCTTGAATCACCCAAAAAATAACCACCATAGCATTTGTTTTTTCTCTTCAGTGATGCGGATTTCATATATTTTCATCATGTCAACCTCTAGATCCTGGGTATAGCCTATTCTACCAAACAGTCCTGTTGACGTCACAACAGATTCAACTCGCTGTTACTCGGGTTAAATCTCACCTGCCATGTGTCCACGACAGCTTCCACAACACCTTTGACCTAACACGCCACCGCTCCAATGCTGAATCCACAATCCTCCTTATGCACACTGCTAGAGAAATAAAGTCCCGGTTTGCAACCTATTTTACAACGAAAAGGGGACTAAAGATAGGCATCTTTAGTCCTGGTTGAAATAACCGGGGCTAAAGATAGCGGCGCCACGTGGCTGACACCACCATCTTTAGTCCCGGTTGGCGCCACTTGTCGGTGACTAGGGAGCGAGGGAGGGAGAGTGGACTTCGGTCGGGGCACGCGCACGGCGAGTCGGTTGTGGCCTTCGGCCGACCCATGGAAGAGAGAGGGAGAGGGGCGCGGCGTGCGCGGGCGAACTGGGCCGGCTGAACGCGCCATCGACCCAAGAAGGAGAAAAAGGGAAATGGAAAAAGGATTTCCAGGGATTTATTAATTCTAAGAATTGATATTAATTGGTTAAAAATTATTTATAGAGCTCTAAAAATTCCACTAAAAATCATGTTAATGTATTTTGACATGAACAACTCAAGAAAAATTTCACCATGCCATTTCCACTTATTATTTGCATTTTAATAATTAATAATTTTCTCCAAGTTAATTTCAATTAATTTCTTCAGGGGATTTATTAAATGATTTTAAATTAGGAAAACCTCAGGGTGTGACACGGAGGAGGCCGAGGAGACGGAGGAGACGGTCCATGCGAAGGAGACGGTCCGCATGGAGGAGACGAAGGAATGGATCCCGCTTCTCGCTCGGGAAACACGATGAATGGCTTGCACCACAATATAATTGTGTGGGCTGTGTCTCCTAGTTTCGTCTCCCCGTCTCCTCCGGGGATATCCAGTTCGAGATCTTCAAATCCTCATTCCACCTGCTCAATTTCAACCTTTGAATACCTAGGTGGAATTGGGCTGCAGTGATATGTCCCATCGCGTTCTACTGGTATGGACATGCCCGATGCCACCTTCATGAGAAGAGAGGTTATTAATTAGTAATCAACCTATATATGCACCAACCTTCTTACAATGAAAAAGTCATATGTCATAAAACTATGAGTGTACCTTAATTAACAAGTTCTTGAAGGGTATATATAGCTCACAAGGTGTCACGAGCCTAGTTTCGAGCTTTGTTAGCTTCGCCTCTGCAGATCGCTTGCTCCTCATGCGACTCCTGTGTCTTTGGATGTCCTCTTGGAATCCATATTTTCAGGGAACAACACCTTTTCCTCGCGCGCATCTTGGATGCTTGGGATTCTGTAGGGCGAGCATAAGCTCGTCCTTCTCTCTGTCGGGCTGGAATGTGTCCGAAGTAGAGGCCTCGACTACATCCTCCAGTCGGCTGGCGGCTTCGTGAATCTGATGGCTGAATATCAGTGAGCCATCGCCAGGATTTAGTGCTCCGCTGTGAGCGTAGTACCAATGCTTCGATCATTCCAGCCAATTAGCTATGGCTGGAACAATCCCTCTTGCTATCAGGTCGGCTTTCATTCGCTCTCATCTCGGCACTGCCTTGTTATAGCCGCCTGAGTCTAGCCTATGATGGTACTGCTTCTTAGCGGCATTTTTATTTATTTTCTCTATCAGTGCTTGTGCTTGCTCTCCTGTCTTGTATTGGACAAATGCATCACAATGATCTCTCAGCTTGGAGAATTTGTCGAAATCTGGAGTCTAGCCCTTTAGGATGTATCTCTTGTGCAATTCCTTCTTGTAGTTCCTAAAGAGTTCGGCCTTCTTATTTAGTGTCCATTCCTTCATTTTGGTCTGTTCTACCTCAGGGATTGTGAAGGTCTCGAGCATTGTGGTCCACAACATCTCTTTCTCCATATCCGGGAGATAGCTTTGGTCATGGCCACCTGTCCTTGTTCGGCGCCAGTACACTGTTGATATGGGAACATGATCCCTCACTACCCCACCATTGTGTGCGACAAACTTCCTTGCGGCGTCAACTGGGGCACATGGTCTACCATCTTATGCCACTTCAGTTATAATATGTCAACCCTTAATCTTTTTTGTGACACCGCATTGTCCGTGAGCCCTCTTCGCTCCAACGGCCGATGTGCTATCAATGTCCGCCTCATTCCCCTCATCGTTGCCCTCCTCGTTCCCCTCCTCGATAAGGTATTGTTTGGGATCCTCGTTGATCCCCTTCTCATCATGCCAGTATTGGCTGCTCCCCTCTGCGATCTCATCGTAGAGGATCTGTTCGTCGGTGCGATTCGCCATCTATTAGTTTTGCTTCGAGGCCTTAGGACTACTTAAGCGCCAGCGATGGCGACGGTCAGCAGCTTGACCAAGTAAATCTGACAAGGAAAAAATATTTAGTTAAAACATGTACAATGGTCCTAAGTGTAAAATCTCAAATGCATATATACATTGTTGTGTGAGAGATAGTGACTCAGGATATTGGGTGAAAACAACCGAACAAATTTCGTAAATAACAATCTAAATAATAGTTGTTTGTAACAAAATTTTGCATGACAAATTTGTGAGAGATAGTGACCAAAATTTTGTTTTTGACTCCCAATGATCCAGTTGTTGTAAATTGTTCGTTCAGTCAGTCGTTCGTTCGCTTGTTACAACTACATAGTGGTCGAAAAGTGCATTAATCCTGCAGAGGCAATTTATCTTTACTAATAGCAACATTGTGAATGTTTGTAAATAACAATCTAAATAATAGTGTTCCTTGCAATGCTCATACACAGATGCTTCAGACATGCACTAAAATATATCTTAGACTAGCTGATATCTTCTAACATTTTCCTAGGCCAACAACACAAGACAACAAACACAAGCAAGTCTAGCCATACAACTAAACAAGATAGTGGATCTTGAACCACTACCTAGTTGTAACGAGCGAACGAATGACAGAACGAATGAACTCGTTTGGTCGTTTTGTCGTTCATGTTCGGTCGGTCGTGAAAGTCATTCGATCGTTCTATCGTTCGTGAACGTTCGTTCTATCATTCTTGTTCATTCATAAATACAAAAACATTGTGTATATATATATATACAAAATCAGTCTAATTAGTGGATTTTGGGAAACACAACAATATATACATAAATATACACAACTATATCATACTTCACTTTAAATGATCACTTTAAGTTCTTCCTTAACATAATACAACAATATATACATAAATATACAAAATTCCATTATTAATTACCAACCTCTGTGTGAAAAAAACAGAGAAAAAACATAGAGAAAAAAATCCACAGAAGAAGAAAAAAAACCTTAACAGTGTATTATATACACTGTTTAGGTTTCTTTTCTTCTTCTCTTTGGAAAATTTTTCTCTATGTTTTTTTACTCTGTTCTTTTCTTTTTAGATGATCAAATTTGCTCTCTTCTTGCACACAGTTTTTCATCCACACATTAAAATAGAGCAAAACATATATTATCTCACAACAATTAGATGATATTTGAGTAACGTGTGGATTGGCGGCGGCGTGTGCAGCGTGTGGCGTCGGCGGCGACGATGAGGACGGAGATGGCGTTGGCGGTTGCGGTGTGCAGCAATGACGACGAGAACGGCGAATTAAGATGTACGGATCAGCGGCGGCGGAGACAAAGAATGTGGATTCGGTCTTACCTTCAAGAATGTGGCAAGGTGACGACGGCGAGACGACGACGACGAGGGGACGATGGCGAGAGGATGACGGCGAGAGGACGACGACGAGACAACAACGGCGGTGGCGGTAGTTAGGGCAAAACCAAAAACTCGGCGCAAGAAGAACAAAGAAACGACTAAGTGTTTGGATCTCGGTGGAGAAGACGATGCGTCCTAAGGTATATATACCCCTGGATCATTAGTTCCGGTTGATGGCAACAACCAGGACTAAAGATCTTTAGTCCCGGCTCCAACCACCACCTGGGACTAAAGATATCTTCTTCCCGGTTGGTGCCACCAACCAGGACTAAAGGTACAATCTTTAGTCCCAGTTGGTGGCACCAACCAGGACTAAAGATAATTTTTCATTGTTTCCAATCTATATTTAGTCTCGGTTCCAGCCACCAACCGGGAATAAAGATATCTTTCTCCGGATATGTGGCACCAACGGGACTAAAGATTGTATCTTTAGTCACTGTTTGAACCAACTAGGACTAAAGATAATTTTCTGCTGTTTCCAATCTATATTTAGTCCTGGTTGGTGGAAACAATCGAGACCAAACATAATTTGTCGCTATTTTCAATTCTTATTTTTTGTCCCGGCTAGGGTTAACAACCAGGACTAAACATTACAAAATCCATTAAACTGGGCCAAATTAATTTCATTAAATATATGTTTAAAACAATATTATGTTTAATGCATTAATTTAATAAATAATCCATTTATTAAATTTAAGAAAAATCACAAAATTAATGAGAAAACATTTCAAAATAGTTTAACACTGTTATTAAATTGTAATAATCATAAATAATTCACATATGGCCGATTTAAAATTGTTTAAAATTGTAATAGTCCTATTTAATTAACATATGACTGATTTAAAATTGTTTAAAATTGTAATAATCATATATAATTAGCATATGCTCAATTGAAAATTATTTTAAATTTTAATAATGATAAATAATTCACATATGCTCGATTTAAAATTATTTTAAATTGTAATAATCATATGTAATTAACATATGCCGAATAAAATAGTTTAAAATTGTAATAATCATATATATTTAACAGATGGATCTTTAATTAATTTAAAATAATTTACAACGTCCGTACAACAACATTTAACATAATCTACAGTGTGATGGTTGACCTCACATACTTTCTCCTCACCAATGTTCCTTCATTATGATCGTTGCGTGAGTAAGGGGTGTCCTCATTTGATAGGAGGATACTTGGGTCAACCATCACCGTGAACGGAGGTTGTCCGTTGAACTGATCGTAATATTTGTCGGTCTTATCCTTGACGCCAACGATTTTTCTTTTGCCTGGGAGAACCACGTGGCGCTTTGGCTCGTTGGACCCTTTCCCCTTCTTTGCTTTGCTAGACATATCCTTCACGTAGAAAACTTGCGTTACATCATTGGCTAGGATGAAAAGTTCGTCTGAGTATCCAACCTTGTTAAGGTCAACCATTGCCATCGCATTGTCATCAATCATTACGTCTCCACCAGTCAGCCTAACCCATTGGCACCAAAAGAGAGGGACCTTCAGAGGTCCATAGTCAAGTTCCCATATGTCGTCAATGCCACCGTAATGTGTGCTCGTTGTACCATCGTATCTCATGGCATCAATACGAACAACACTGTTCTAGTTCATGCTCTTTCTGTCTTCGGCTCTTATGTAAAATGTATACCCATTGATTTCATATCCTTGGAATGTCATGATCGAGCAAGATGGTCCCCTTGCGAAGAAGGCTAGTTCTTGGTCAATCGTCTCGTTACCCATGAGATGTTGTCGTAGCCAAAGTATCAATGTGATGGCGTGTAATCCAGACATCAGACTTACCAATGTTTTTGGAGTGAACAATCGACAAGTGCTCCTCGATGTAAGGAGCCACCAACAAAGATTGTTGCAAAACTGTGAAATGTGCTTTACAGAACAAATCATTGTCTACAGTCATTGTTGCTTTTCTTTCAAGAGTACCCTTTTTCCATAGTCTCCCTTCATGGCTTGATTCGGGCACCCCGATTGGACGAAGGTCTTCAATAAATTCTATGCAGAACTCAATGACCTCCTCTGTTCCATACCCCTTGGCGATGTTTGCCTCCGGACGAGAACAGTTACGAACGTACTTCTAAAGGGAACATGTTGTGTAGGTACACAGGACCGAGAATACGGATTTCTTTGACAAGGTGACATAGAAAATGCGTCATTACATTGAGAAAGGAAGATGGAAAGATCATCTCAAAGTTGACAAGACATTGCACCATATCATTTTGAAGGGCTTCTAATTTGTCTGGATCGATGATCTTCTGCGAAATTGCATTCATGAAAGCACATAGCTTTGTTATTTTTGCCCGAACATTATCAGGAAGGATACCTCGAATTATAACAGGAAGCAGCTGTGTCATAACCATATGGCAGTCGTGAGACTTTAGGTTTATGAACTTCTTCTCCTTCATGTTTATTATTCCCTTTATATTCGAGGAGTATGGTACCTTGATGCTCTCCAAGCATTCGAACATGCTTTCCTTCTCTACCTTACTCAAAATATAGTTGGCTAGGCTCAAGTAATGACTTCCTTTCTCCTTTGGTTCCGGGTGAAGGCCTTCGCGTTGTTGCATATGCTTGAAATCATTATGTGCTTGAAATATATCTTTCAACTTCGCATATACACCTAGGAAGCCCAATGTTGGTATTTCTTACGACCACAGATAAAATTCACAAGCACATGGAATACCGTTGTAGCACTTCACCCGGAAGTATTCCAAGGGTATCAAATTTACGAGGAATGGTGTGCATTATCTAAGAGTCAGGTTCATCCAAGGACACCAAGAATAGGTAGGCGGAGGTATAGAGAGGATTTCTATGGTTGTGGCTCTAGATAGTTGTTAATTGCTTTACTTTAATTACTTACTTCGGGCGCCGGCTTACACCCGGTCTGCCGAGTGACTTCGGCCTACAAGCTCTATGACGTACCCGAACGTGGAGGATTACAAAGGACAGATAGGGCTGTCACCACCTACCTCCTATCTCTACAACCCGTGGAATACGCGGCAAACAAAGATAAACTCTAGCCTAGACACTATGTCTACGCTATCGATTACTACTCTAGTCTTGGCCAAGAACACCGGACTTCATCAGGGGTCTTAGACTAGATCATCTACGAATGGACGATGATCCCGTAAGTAAATACAGTAAATTAATCACTCAATGCAAAGTAATGCAATCATAGTAAATCGCGAACACTTATTTTATTAGGAAAAACATCCGCTGAGGTACAAAGTTGAAGGTTGGTGTCGAGATACCTGGCACTCCTCCAAACTACCCCTTACTCTCTACCATATTTTCTAAGCACTAGAGACCTAGTACTATGCCTTTGGACTGGATCTTTGGTCTTCTTGAGGTATGTTGATTGAAGTGAAGTTTCCTCCTTAAATAGCCTCCAATGACGGTTGTAATGGTGGTTTGTAACCTCCATACCTGCCTAACCGCCATTGTGGAAGGTTGTAAGTGTGCCACGTGGTCGGTGGAGGAGAGAGAACGTAACTATGGTTCTGCCGAACCTGGTCAGCCCCTCTCTCCACTGTCTTACACTGGTCACTTACATGTGGGCCCTTAAGGCGGTTCTCGAATGTTTGGCCCCACTTTAAGTCGGTTTCACCTGACTTGTGGGCCCTCCAATTTTCGGGAAGATGACGTGACGAGCGTCGATTGGTCGGGGTTGTATTTCTTTGCCACGGGAATGTACTTTCACTTCATTTTGAAGTGTTATTCACCTGCATACAAATAATCACCAAACTCGTGGAAAAAGTTAGTAAATAACCCTACCGCTACGTTGATTTGCATCGTTTGTTCAGTTTATGCAGAAGTTGATAATCAGATTTTGGTAGTTGAGGACCGTCAACACCCAGCAGGTTGAAGCAAAGGTTCTTAGTGAGGTGCATCACGTCGATTGCATGGCAGATGTCCAAGACATCCCAATAGGGTAACTCCAAAAAAAATAGACTTCTTCTTCCATATTGCCGCGTAACCATCTTTACTTGCTATAGGTTGGCTGCCAGGTTCCTTTCCAAATACTACTTTCAGATCTTTCGCCATAGCAAACACGACTGTTTCGTTATGATGTTTTGGCTTAGTACGGTGGTCTACCTTCTGTTCGAAATGTTTGTCTTTCTTTTGGACAGGGTGGCTTGCAACAAGAAATTAACGATGGCCCATGTACACAACCTTCTTACAGTGTTTCAGATACGTACTTTTAGTTTCATCCATACAGTGGGTGCAAGCCTTATACCCCTTGTTAGACTGTCCGGATAGGTTGCTAAGTGCAGGCTAATCGTTGATGGTTACGAACAACAACGCTCGTAGGTTAAATTGCTCCGGTTTGTCCTCATTCCACACGGGGACACCTTCCTTCTTCCACAATAGTTTCAGATATTCGACCAATGGTTTTATGTGCACATCAATGTCGTCACCAGGTTGCTTTGGGCCTTGAATAATAATTGACATCGTTAGTGATATGCCCTAGAGGCAACATGGAGATGTTGGATATCACGTCAATGTTTATGTATAAATGAATAAAGTGTTATTCAGTTCCATGAAATAGACATCTTGTATTGATCAATAAGTACGTGACTTATTTATGAGACTCTTTATGTATGAATCTATTTCTAAACGATCCTCGATCATATGTCATATTGTTGGAACAAATATGATTCTAAGATCGGCATGTTTATTGATTGATGATCATGTCTCATAGATCATGGGTATGGAGATACCAAATCAATAAACATGGACATATGTGTTGGAGAACACATTGTTGGATAGACCCACCATGAGACACTACAGAATTAATGTGCCATTAGTTGGTCTCGGTAGTGTTGGTACAAAGTCCTTAGACCTAAGATCACCATGGATTCCAACATGTGTAGTAGCCTACTTTGGGACTACCAAACGCTATTCCGTAACTCGGGTAGTTATAAAGGTAGTTTTCGGGTTTGCTATGAAACATGGAGTGGGATGTGAGTGATCAAGATGGAATTTGCCCCTCCTTTGGAGAGATATCTCGGGCCCTCGAGGTAATGGATTATGGAAATGCATGGCCATGCTAAGTTGATTGAGGAGTCAATCAACGGACGGATAATCCAATACGGTTCGAGTGAATGGTTAAGCTATTGAAAGGGATGGCACACATCTTGCCTATAGCTTAACCGGTATCGTGAGGCAAAGGGATTTGTGTACACATTACAGGTTCGAGCAGATATTATATTCTTGTATACTATGGTGTCAATATGTGCCGCTAGGCGCCGCGATGTGTCGGCTGAGTTGGACTCGAGCCGACGTCGGCTAAGTTAGACTATAGCCGAAACCGAGTATACCTGAACCTAGTGGTCGCACGCTTAAGGGGATAGAATAGGTATTCGAGTTGGACTCGGATACGGCTCGATCGGATAGGGATCCGATCGGATAGAGTCCTATGGGCTTACGACGTATGGGCGGCCAACTCTACGAGATACGGATGAGATCCGATTCAAAATAGAGTCCTAATCGGCCACTAGTCCCGTCGGCCAACTCTATATAAAGGAGAGAGGGGTGGAGAGCTACGATATGTCAATTGCATCGCGTGCAACGAAGTCGCCGAGATCAATCTCCACGGAAACCCTCCCCACTTTCGAGCCAAACCCTAGCCTTGCATCGCGTGCTAGCACACGGGTGTACGGCGTTCTATCCCCGGACGTGTGGATACCAGTAGAGGCGCTGCTACGTTGCGCGCTGTTGATCGGCTTCGGATCGGCCGCAATCGGAGCGATCGGCCGTGGTGAAATCGGGCGCGGCCGGCGCATCGGAGCGAGGCGTGAGAACGCGGCCGGACGACTCGAATCGGCTGATTGGCGAATCGGTGTCTCCGGGAATCGGCTACACCGTTCCGGATCGGATTGCCCCGATTGGCTATTCCGCCGCACTCTACTCCAATCGGTAACGATCTATCGGCCCTTACTTGCAAGTGTTCCTGGTTTGCGCGGTTAAAAGTTTTTGTTTTCGGCTAGCGTAGCCTCTGCGCAACCCTTCAGTGGTATCAGAGCTAATCTTGCTTAGTTCGGGTTTTAGATTGGATCGAACAAGTTTTGCGCACGGGTTGATTAGATCAATCGGTTTAACGGGATCGTTGAGGAGAGTTAATGGTAATTGCGTTCCTTGATAGTGTATCGGAACGGTGTAATGTGATTACGTCGAAGCAATTTCCATATAACTCGGTTTGAGTTGGGTTCGAGATAGCGTTCCTTGATAGTGTATCGGAACGGTATAATGTGATTATGCCGAAGCTATCTCGTAGTCCGATCTTGTTTGCTGCCTCGCGCCTACGCAAACCATCTCCCTTGATAGTGTATCGGGACGGCATAATATGATTATGTCGACATGGTTTCGTAGCGAATTCATAGATTGGATCTATGAATTTCGTGTGGTGTTCCGGGCGCTGCCCGGAAGCCCGCGAGGGGGCGGCTTCCCCCTCGACCCCCCGCCCGCGCTAGCGGGACCGCCGTGTGCGTACCCCCTTATAGGTCGTCTCGATGTCGTATCTCTGCGATAAGTAGAAAACATTTCTACGCCTAACTTGTTTTTGCAGAGAATGCTTTGAGATGGTATGACCCTATTGTATGTATGAGATGCATGTGATGCATGTAATATTCTTTCATATGTGCAATCCTGTAATATTCTTTCATACGTGCAATGCTTGTAATATTCTTTCACAACCTGCGAGTCGATGTAATCTTCAATTAGAGCTTCTATAGTAGTAGCTTAGTTTGAAGAAATCAAGCATTCGGCACTCGAAAGAACGGTGATGAAGATGGAGATCCTCAGACACCGGCATGGAGATGGAGATCACCATGTGAAGGGGGCCATACTATTTCATGCTATTCTACCGCTTTCATATATGTGATATGTTTGTTTGATAGGATAGCATCCCTCACAAAATTAAGTAGTAATGATGCCTTTCCAAATGTTGCACCCGTCACCGTTATGCTCGTCAATGGTGGGTCCGCCAAAGCAAAGTGCCATTCTCTATCATAACACGAGGGGGTATATGTCGGACATATACAAGCAGAGCATTTGGTTTACTTAACAAGGCTATCAAAACAGTTTTGGGCCTTGGGGCATAGGTTGGGGCCGGGGCATGGAGATGCCACACCAACAACAAGAGTCACATAGAGATGTGATTAGCAAGGAGTTGCTTACCGATGTTATTAATCTTCTAGCAGTGATGCCAAAGCTCACTAGAAAATTAATTAACATGTGGATCTTGACCCAATACGTAACCTAGAGGGAAGGTGGAAAATACGTAATGGGATTCTTATGTTAAATTGTTTAACAAAAGACATAGCATAAACATTGTGCTAAACTTTGCTTTTTTCGTTGTAGAATAAATGGCGGCTAATACTACACCCAAGTACTTTTAATTTGTGATCTATTCTCGAAAAGGAAAAATTAAATGGAACAAACTTTATGGATTGGTATCGCAACTTGAGAATTGTTCTCAAGCAAGAGCGTAAGGAGTACGTTCTTGAAGTACCTTATCCGGATGATTTGCCTAATAACGCCACCGCAACCGCACAAAGGGCTTATGAGAAGCACACTAATGATGCCCTAGATATAAGCTGTCTCATGCTTGCTACAATGTCCCCCGAGCTTCGAAGCAATATGAGAGAAGCGGCGATGCTCACACTATTATTCGGGGATCTGCGTGGCATGTTTGAGAACCAAGCTCGGGCCGAGAGGTTCAACACCTCAAAGTCCTTGTTTGCGTGCGACTTGTTGAGGGAATCCCGTCATCCGCATGTGATAAAGATGATTGGCTATATCGAGAGTCCGGAAAACTAGGTTTTCCCCTTAGCCAAGAGTTGGCTACCGATGTGATTCTCGTCGCTCCCTCCGAGCTTCGAGCCATTCATATTAAATTATCACATGAACAATATGGATAGAACCTTGGCTGAATTGCATGGGATGCTAAAGATAGCCGAGGAGAGTATCCGAGAAAAACGGTCATCATGTGATGATGATGCGAAGGCAAAGCGCAAACCACTGTCAAGAAACTTTGCACCAAGAGGAAGTTAACTCCCGATGAGATCGCGAGTGCCTCTAATGCAAAGAAGGGCAAGAAGGGGTCGGCGGCATCGATGCCGTTTGCTTCTATTGCAAGGAGACAGCCATTGGAAGAGGAACGCAAGAAGTACTTGGAAGATCTCAAAAAGAAGCAAAGTACGACTTCGCTTCAGGTATTAATGTTATAGACATTAATCTTGCTACTTCACCTACGACTCTTGGGTATTTGATACCGGATCAGTAGCTCATATTTGCAAGTCGTTGCGGGAATGAGAAGAAGTAGAGGATTGAGAAGGGGCGAGGTGAACATGCGCGTCGACAATGGAGCAAGCGTTGCTCGTTCTTGTCGACACAGTACCACTTCATCTACCTTCGGGATTAGTTTTGGAATTGAATAATTGTTATTGTGTTCCAACACTATGTCAAAACGTTATTTTCCGCTTCATGTTTGCAAGCGGAAGGATATGATTTTAGATCAATGGACAATGGTTGTTCAATATATCTTAGAGATATGTTCTATTTTCATGCTCCATTGGTGAATGGATTATACGTTTTGAATCTTGAAGCGTCTCCCATCTATAACATTAATACGAGAAAGGCAACTCTCTAATGATATAAACCTCACGTTTATCCGGCATTGTCACTTAGGCCATATAAATAAGAAACGCATGGAGAAGCTCCATAAGGATGGATTGCTTCACTCTTTTGATTTTGAATCATTTGAGACATGTGAGTCTTGTTTACTTGGTAAGATGACAAAGGCACCTTTCACGGGACATAGTGAGAGAGCAAGTGACTTATTGGCACTCGTACATACCGATGTATGTGGACCAATGAGCTCAACGGCCGAGGTGGTTATCGTACTTCATTACCTTTACCGATGACTTTAGTAGATATGGTTATATCTACTTAATGAGGCATAAGTCCGAATCCTTTGAAAAGTTCAAAGAATTCCAGAATGAAGTGATAATCATTTAGGGAAAACAATCAAGTTTCTACGATCGATCGTGGAGGGGAATACTTGAGCCAAGAGTTTGGTAATCATCCGAAAGATTGTGGAATTGTTCCACAGCTGACTCCGCCAGAACTCCACAATGGAACGGAGTGTCCGAACGGAGAAATCGCACCTTGTTGGACATGGTGCGATCGATGATGAGCCAAAGTGATCTTCCGTTATCCTTCGGGGATATGCTCTTGAAACACTGCGCTCACACTAAATAGAGTTCCATCTAAGTCGTTGAAAAGACACCATATGAGATATGGACAGGGCAACCCCTAGTTTGTCTTTTCTCAAAATTTGGGGATGTGAGGCTTATGTAAAACGTTTACAATCGACAAGCTCACACCAAATCGACAAGTGCTTCTTTGTGGGATATTCTAAGGAAACTAAGGGATATTACTTTTATAATCGGGAACAAGGCAAAGTGTTTGTCGCCCGACATGGTGTCTTCTTAGAGAAAGAGTTTCTTTCAAGAAGGGTTAGTGGGAGCAGGGTGCATCTTGAAGAAGTTCAAAAACACCAAAAACGTTTCAGCGACCACGAACCACAACAGAGGAACAAAGTGTTGCGCCACCGGTTGTAGATACACCAGCCCCACGGAGGTCCGAAGATCACGTCGTGCACTGACAGTACACAAAGGAACAATGTGATATATTGTTGTTGGACAACGATGAACCTAAGACCTATGAGGAAGCGATGGTGGGACCCGATTCCAACAAGTGGCTTGGAGCCATGAAATCCGAAATATAATCCATGTACGACAATCAAGTTTGGAACTTGGTTGATCCACTGATGGTGTCAAAACCATTGAGTGTAAATGGGTTTTTAAGAAAAAGGCCGATATGGATGGAAATGTTCACATCTATAAGGCGCGATTGGTGGCGAAAGGTTTTAAACAGATTCAAGGAGTTGATTATGATGAAACCTTCTCGCCCGTCGCAATGCTTAAATCTATTCGGATTATCCTAGCGATTGCCGCATATTTCGATTATGAGATATGGCAGATGGATGTCAAAACGGCTTTCCTGAATGGAAACCTAAGCGAGGATGTATACATGATACAACCTCGGGGTTTTGTCGATCCAGAATCGCTGGAAAGATATGCAAGCTACGAAATCCATTTATGGATTGAAGCAAGCATCTCGGAGTTGGAATATTCGTTTTGATGAAGTAATCAAAGGGTTTGGTTTCATCAAAAATGAAGAAGAGGCCTGTGTTTACAAAAAGGTCAGTGGGAGCGCAATTGTATTTCTAATCTTATATGTGGATGACATATTACGATTGGAAATGATATCCATATGCTTGAATCCGTCAAGTCTTCATTGAAAAATAGTTTTTCCATGAAAGACTTAGGGAGGCAGCATATATATTGGCATTCGGATCTATAGAGATAGATCCAAGAGGCTAATTGGATTAAGCCAAAGTACATACATTGACAAGGTGTTGAAAAGGTTCAACATGCATGATTCCAAGAAAGGTTTCTTGCCCATGTCACATGGCATTAATCTTAGCAAGAATCGGTGTCCTCGGACACATGATGAGCGGAATAAGATGGGTATGGTTCCATATGCTTCGGCAATTGGATCCATCATGTATGCCATGCTTTGTACACGCCCGCATGTCTCGTACGCTTTGAGTGCTACGAGCAGATACCGCCGATCCAGTGAAGGTCACTGGATCGTAAAGAATATCCTTAAGTACTTGAGAAGAACTAAGGATATGTTCCTAGTCTATGGAGGTGAAGAAGAGCTCGTTGTAAGTGGTTACACCGATGCTAGCTTCCAAACAGACAAGGATGATTATAGATCGCAACTGGGTTCGTGTTCGCCCGAACGGAGGCGCACTGGAAGAGTTCCAAGCAGATACTATTGCTGATTCTACAACGGAGGCCGAGTACATTGCTTTCGGAAGCGCAAAGGAGGCCGTTTGGATCAAGAAATTCGTTTCGAGCTTGGTGTGATGACTAGTACGACGGTCCAATGTCTCTCTATTGTGATAATAGTGGAGCCATTGCGCAAGCCAAGGAGCCGAGGTCACATCGAAGTCCAAACACATACTTCGGCGATATCATCTCATCCGCGAGATAGTGGACAGAGGTGATGTCAAGATATGCAAAGTGCACACGGATCTCAACATAGCCGATCCGCGACAAAACCTCTCCCTCACCGAAGCATGAGGCGCACACAAGAGCAATGGGTATTAGATACTTACATGATTGACTCTAGTGCAAGTGGAAGATTGTTAGTGATATGCCCTAGAGGCAACATGGAGATGTTGGATATCACGTCAATGTTTATGTATAAATGAATAAAGTGTTATTCGGTTCCATGAAATAGACATCTTGTATTGATCAATAAGTACGTGACTTATTTATGAGACTCTTTATGTATGAATCTATTTCTAAACGATCCTCGATCATATGTCATATTGTTGGAACAAATATGATTCTAAGATCGGCATGTTTATTGATTGATGATCATGTCTCATAGATCATGGGTATGGAGATACCAAATCAATAAACATGGACATATGTGTTGGAGAACACATTGTTGGATAGACCCACCATGAGACACTACAGAATTAATGTGCCATTAGTTGGTCTCTGTAGTGTTGGTACAAAGTCCTTAGACCGAGATCACCATGGATTCCAACATGTGTAGTAGCCTACTTTGGGACTACCAAACGCTATTCCGTAATCGGGTAGTTATAAAGGTAGTTTTCGGGTTTGCTATGAAACATGGAGTGGGATGTGAGTGATCAAGATGGAATTTGCCCTCCTTTGGAGAGATATCTCTCGGGCCCCTCGAGGTAATGGATTATGGAAATGCATGGCCATGCTAAGTTGATTGAGGAGTCAATCAACATGCGATAATCCAATACGGTTCGAGTGAATGGTTAAGCTATTGAAAGGGATGGCACACATCTTGCCTATAGCTTAACCGATATCGTGAGGCAAAGGGATTTGTGTACACATTACGAGTTCGAGCCGATATTATATTCTTGTATACTATGGTGTCAATATGCGCCGCTAGGCGCCGTTGTGACATTGGCTGAGTTGGACTCGAGCCGACGGTCGGCTAAGTTAGACTATAGCCGAAACCGAGTATACCCGAACCTACTGTGGTCGCACGCTTAAGGGGATAGAATAGATATTCGAGTTGGACTCGGATACGGCTCGATCGGATAGGGATCCGATCGGATAGAGTCCTATGGGCTTACGACGTATGGGCGGCCAACTCTATGAGATACGGATGAGATCCGATTCAAAATAGAGTCCTAATCGGCCACTAGTCCCGATCGGCCAACTCTATATAAAGGAGGGAGGGGTGGAGAGCTACGATATGTCAATTGCATCGCGTGCAACAGAAGTCGCCGAGATCAATCTCCACGGAAACCCTCCCCACTTTCGAGCCAAACCCTAGCCTTGCATCGCGTGCTAGCACACGGGTGTACGGCGTTCTATCCCCGGACGTGTGAATACCGGTAGAGGCGCCCGCTACGTTGCGCGCCGTTGATCGGCTTTGGATCGCTGCGAGCGATCGGCCGTGGTGGAATCGGTGCGGCCGGGCGCATCGGAGCGAGGCGTGAGAACGCGGCCGGACGACTCGAATCGGGCGATTGGCGAATCGGCTGTCTCCGGGAATCGGCTACACCGTTCCGGATCGGATTGCCCCGATTGGCTATTCCGCCGCACTCTACTCCAATCGGTAACGATCTATCGGCCCTTACTTGCAAGTGTTCCTGGTTTGCGTGGTTAAAAGTTTTTGTTTTCGGCTAGCGTAGCCTCCGCGTAATCCTTCAACATCATGATGTACTTTCACTTAATGCATAGCCAATGGGGGAGGTTGTGGATACACATCATAACAGGCCAAGTGCTATTTCCGCTACTCATCTCTCCAAATGGATTCATGTCATCCGTACTTAAACCGAACCTTACGTTTCGTGCATCCTCTCCGAAGTCTTTAAATGTTCTGTCGATGTTTTGTTATTGCGACCCATCGGCGAGGTGTCTCAGCGTCCCGTCTTGTTGACGTTCTTCTACGTGCCAACGCATCATTCTAGCATGCTCTTTGTTCCTGAACAAACGCATGAGCCATGGTATTAGAGGAAAATATCACATTACCTTAGCAGGAACTCTCTTCTTCGAAGGTTGTCCGTCAACTTCGCCTGGATCATCTCGTCAAATATTGTAATTCATAGTGCTTTTACAAACCGAACATGCTTCTAGGTTCTCGTACTCCTCACCATGATAGATGATACAATCGTTCGAACATGCATATATCTTCTGTACTTCCAGTCCTAGAAGGCAAGCTACCTTTTGTCACGTCTAGAAATTCCAACCTAGAATTTCCGAAGCCTTATGTGTATTAAAAATCTCTATCCAAGACTAGCTAGGGTACACACATGACAATGTTGATATTATAGAATCCACGTCTTAAAAACAATATAAAAGATTACACAAATGCAGCGAAAAAGAAAAGAAGAGCTAAAGCTAGGACTTGACGCTCGCAGCATGGCAATTCACTCCATAGGCATCTTGGATGTCGGACGAAGCCTACTCCTCCTCGTAGTCTTCATCTGCCTCGAAGACCGACTCTAGTGTGGGGGAGACAGCAAGATTGAGTACTTCCCACGGTACTCAACAAGTCATACCGGAAGAGGAATATAAATGCAAGAGGAGTAATTCAAGGATAGACTAGGGTTTTAATTAGCACAAAGCAACATTTCACAATAATAGTTGAAAGCAGTAAAACAGTTGTAATAATTAAGCAATATTAAGTAATCACTGCCCAATGTTACACCACGTTGCGATAGGCCCAAACCAACCACCTGATCTAGTCAAGTTCCATTAAATCAAGTTATTTAAGGGTGAGTCTAATCATAGGAATCTGGTTGATCGCCCATAACCGCGGGCACGACTATTCGAATAGTTTTACTTTGATCAGAGGTGTACATCTATACCCACAAGACATAGGCCCACGACACGTTTTCGTTTGCCGGTATACCACCATGGTACACCGAAAAGGGACTGTGGCAGGACCCTTCGCATAACCCCCTCTAACCAATCGCACCACACCTCCGGTTTCGCCACCACTCCTCTACAGGCAGTGAGCAACCCCCCTCTTGCCTCAGTGAATCCAGCAGCCGATCAACGGTACACCCTGACCGACTTGACTCCATCACGCCCACCCTAACCTGGGTACGTCGGCTAGAGGCAAGCTACACTACAAGCCAACCGTTGCCCATGCTGGCTTGTGGTACGCACGGTAATTCTTCTAGGGTTTCTCGTGAACCGGTCCTTAATTGCCATGGGCAGTCTATCAAAACCATTGCGTCCATAGCACACCATTGTCATATTTTAGTTATTATCAATTCCATAATGTCTCATAATTGAATTCATCATTAAAGAGTCTATACTAGAGTAATTAAGTGTAATGACCCATTTAATGAGCTAGTTGATCTAAGCAGGGCTAAGCATATCCTAAACCAATTAACTAATCATATCAGTACCCAAGTTATCAAAGATTTAGGGTAATCAAGTCCTATGGCTGAGTACAATGGGTAAAGTATTGCCATGAAATGGTATTCTAAAATACATGCAATTTTAAGAAAATTGAGATAATTTGATAAACTTGGTACAATATGATCAAAAGTGGAGCATGACTTGTCTTGCTTTGAAGCATGGGGAACCTCTGCAACAACTTCAAAATAAATGGGGTTGCCGGAACTGCTGGAATCTATATGACAAACAAGCCACTCAACAAAACATGCTAAAAAGCTACTCAAACATGGAACAAGACTATTTTTAATGGATTCTTGGCATTTTTATGAATTTAATGAAATTTGAATGGGCTAAAAAAAGCACGGATTAATTAGATATGGATTTTAGAAGATTATTTGTGTTTATTACTAAAATAGAAAATCCTTAGTTAATTTATTGCACAATAAATCCCCGAGCGACGTCAACGGCTAGGGCTGACGTCATCAATCGAGCGCTGACATCAGCGGCCGCTGGACCGCCGGTCCACAGCACCGACGGGCGCGGTGCGCCACATGGCACACGTGGCGCCGACGCGGCGCCAACGTGACGGCCACGTGGGCTGCCACGTAGGCACACGGGATCGGATGGCCCTGATCTGTCGAGGCAAATCGGATGGCGCGGGAACGAGTCAGGGCGGCGCAACGTGGGCGCATGGCCCGACAATGGGGCACGGTGGCCAGCTGCTGGCCGGTGCCAAAGGAGCGGCAGCACAATGCGGTGGGGCGAAGCGATGACATACACAAGGTGTCGTGCACACGAAGGGCGGCAGCGTGCACATGGGACGCGAGAGAGAGGGAGGGGAATGAGGCTCACCAGGCGCCAGAGCAAAGGAAGAAGAGGGCAGTCGATGGCGTGCGGATGGCGAACGACGAAGACGAGCGGCGGCCGGGGAAGCGAGGGATCTCACGAAGAGGATGGCGGCGGTGTCGTGGAACGACGCGAGCGGGACAACAAGGAACGGCGGCCGAACAACGGCGAGCGGTGGCGGAGGCTAGGACGCACGATGCTAGGGCGACTGAGGGCACGAGAGAGCTCGTGAGTGGGTGGATTCTAACAAGGGGAGGGCCGACAGTAATTATAGGAGCTCGAAGGGGGAGGAAACAGCTGGGAGGGGCGGTAATCCGTCGCCGGAGTTAAGCGTGAGGGAGAAAATAGGGAAGTAATGGTGGGGATTAAATCCGCCATTACAAGGGACAGCGTGGCTTTGAACGGGGCGAGGAGCGTGCGACATTAGGACAGCGTTAAGGCACGCGCGGGAGAGGCGGGACGGGGAGGGATGCGCGGCGACGAGGAGCGCGCTGGTGGCGGCGACTCGGCCAGGGAGGAAGACTGGCCCGACAGGTGGGCCCAACCTGTCGGCGACCCGAGGTGAGAGGGAGGCGAGATGGACTTCGGCGGGGTGCACACGCGAGGACGAGATGGGCCGTGGCCTCTGGGCCGGCCCGAGAGAGGGAGAGAGAGAGGGGGCGCGTGCGGGCGAGAGTTGGGTCGACGGCCGGAAAGAAGCGGTAAAGAAAAAATGAAAAAATAAAAAGGGATTTTCCAGGGATTTATTTGTTTTCGAGAATCAATTTAATTGGTTAAAAATTATTTCTAGTGCTCTAAAATTCAACTAAAAATCATGTTAATGTATTTTGGCATGTAGAACTCAAAAATATTCTACCATGCCATTTCCACTTATTATTTATATTTTAAAATTATTTCTTTGTGCTAGGTTAATTCCATATTTTATTTCTTTTTGGGGAATTTCTTGAATGATTTTTAAACCAGCAAAACTCCAGGGTGTGACACCTTCTTAGCTTTGTAAGTTGATTCGGACAATTCGTTTCTCTCCGAAAAAATGTTCCTTACGAGTTCTAATAACTCGCCAAATGTCTTATCGCTCATATCATTTTTGGCCTTCCATTGCAAGAATTCAAGCGTGGTACCCAACTATTTTGCCCATGTTCGCAACCTGGGTATAAGGACGTTTTGTGATCGCTAACATACGCTCTAATTTTTGGATATCCTTTCACCTTTGCAGTCCTCCCTTACGTCACACAACATCTGACCAAGATCATCTGCACCGTCGTTATCTTCAACAGCCCCGTATGCCTCGCCTGTTGTATTTTCTTCAAATCCACTATATTGACCCCAATCCGGAATGTTATCATCTTTTTCTTTATCTTATTCCGTTGCAACCTCTACCTCTTCATTTGATGTGCAATAATTATAATTAGACATGAATCTCAACTCAAACAAGCGAGCATGAATAATTCTTGATGTTGAATACTCTTTCTGGTTTTTACACTTTTTGCATGGACAACGTATAAAGCCCTTATACTTGTTAACATTGGCCACACTTAAAAAATAATACATGCCTTGAATAAACTTTGTCGACCATCGATCTGTGGTGTACATCCATTGTCGATCCATCTACCTGAAATGCACAAAAATCGTAAAAAGAAAATTCACGAAAGTCAAACTAATTAAACAATACTATAATAATTATATATAAATAATCACACAATAACTATATAATAATCCCACATATTTAATGTACTATACTTAATAAAGTTTAGAATTATTTTTAAAAGTTTTTTAATGTTCTAAACATATTTTTAATGTATTGTACTTATTTCTAAATATTTTAATGATTTTTAAATTAAATTAGTTTTCTATTATTTTATCTTAATTTTCTATATTTTTCTTTATCACCTTTTTATATCATTTTTATCCACAGGCTTCTATTTTAAAAAGTAACATAATTTTTTCTAAACAAATTTTCTCTCTCGTAATTTTTCATAAACCTTTTTAAGATAAAAATGTATAGAAGTATACCTACAAATATAATGTGCTAAGCATACATCATTGAGGATGGAGTTGCTAACCTTTTAGATCTCTCCAATTTATATATTATCACCAAAATAATTTCACAAAAAAATTTTGGTAGCATCTCATTTCCTCCTCCAAACCTTGGTAGCAATGGCTTGGGCTGGAGGAGAAAGAAGAAGTTTAGTCCTGGTTGATATTACTAACAGAGACTCAGAGACTAAATATTATTTAGTCCCGATTAGTAACACCAACCGAAACTAAAGTGGAGATCTTTAGTTCGGTTGGTAGGCAAATTCTGACCATAAATAAATCGGGATTAAAACTGATCTTTAGTTCCGATTGGTGAGCCGTTATCTTTTTTAACCAAAACTAAAAATATTTTTTAGTCTCGTTTTCTATTGAAACTGAGACTATTATGGATTTTCACGTATAGATTGGCCCAAACCATGGTCCCACACACTGTAGCAAGCATGTAAACCAAAATTACTTCTTCACAAGTCCCTGACCAAGTTCGAGTGCATCAAGCCATATTGTTGCATGCTGCCATGCTCAACATCTCCACGTGCAAGCCACCTGACACATCAACAGTAGCGATAGGCATGCAGAACAAGTCCTAGTCAGCCGGGCCTTTTTTCTTTTCCCAAAAAGCCGGGTTCGGTTTACCCTGCTGAAGACCAGTCAACGCACAGGAACCCTATTGGTCGAGCGTCACGTCGACCCCGATCCTGTCGCTGCCCAATGCCTACGGCTACCACCGAGCACGAACCGCGCCGCCAGTGCCATTCCCCTACGCCACCGCTCGCCTGAGAGACGTCGTCGCACATGGGAATCGACTCTAGATGTGCCGCCTTCGTGTAGCCACACTCTCATTTCACTTTGAATAACGGTCTACGACTATTTCTCAGCAAAAAACAACTTACCAAAAAATCAGAGTAGCATTACAGAAACCATTATAACGGAGCATATGAAATAAAAACCATAAGTAATTAGCTTTTGCCAAAATAATCACTAACAATACAGGACGGTAAAAATCTAAAACACTTGATTAAATCAATCGTGTAGAATCTTTTCGTCGTCTAAAGGGTTAGCTCAAATATCTACGAAGAAGATTATACATATACAGTGGATGAGTATGAATGGTACTCAACAAGTCCAAATATAACAATCCAACATATATATGTCCATAATTCATCTGTATAATACATATTCCTTCTTTTCTCTCTCCCTTACACTCTCTCCAATGCCGTCGCTTCCTAGGTAGCGCTGCGGGACGAGCTCCTCTGATGTAGAGAAACCTACGTCAAAGGGACGTCCCACGTCATATCTCCGTTCATTTGGCATCCGACGATAGCGGGCGGGTATAGCAAATGAAAATCCTCGTTCTTAGGCCACGCTAACAAAATTGGCCCACAAACAGGTGCGCTCTCAGCCTGGGCCCATCGAAGTCATCGCTCGTTGGCCGACACGTTCTTTGCCAATGGTGCAGCGACACAGTACCTTGCGGCGATGCCCTCCGCGGCGCTGACAGTGGGGGAGGAAGATGGCGTGGGTGTGAACTGTCAACCTCATGCGAAGGGCGCCACTGCACCGTCGACAAACGTGCTGGCCAATAAGCGACGAGTTGGGCCTAGAGTGTACCTGTGCGTGCTATACCCACTAACTACCGGCGAATGCTGAATGAACGAAGATGAGACATGAGGCGTCCCTCTTACGTAGATTTCTCTACATCAGAGAGCTTGTTTCGCACCTCCCACGTTGTCACTCTCACCCATACCGACCGCTGCACTCTCCTTCTGGCCACCCTATAGCAGCCACTGCTAACACGAATCGGTTCCCCTAACTCACACGGACCCATTTCCACTAAACCTAGCTGCCCGGCCCCTCAACACAAGACGCATCCACCGGCCAAACTCTGGCGAGGTAAGGGAAGGTTTCCTAGCTCTATCGCTGCTATGACCCTGACTCCTCTCTTCTACCTCCTTCTCTCTCATCCCCTTGGCCAATGGCCCTTGGATGCTTGACTCCCTGCCGCCACTGCTGAGATGGCCGGTGAGCACTGCACAACTCCGGTGGCTGTGGCCCTATCCTACACTAACTCGTGTGGTAATATGCTGTGCATGGTGTGGTTCTCTCTTGGATGCTAATGTGCTGCAGAAACAGTGATAGGTCCTAGGTCTAACTTAATACTGTTATGCTCAGGGTCCTGTGTATCTATTGATCTAATTTTCTAGAGTTCTTGGCTGTAAAGGATTTGATAATGCCTATATGCTTTGAAATGATGAGTGCTCTCACATGAAAAAAAAATTATGAATTGCATCACTAAACTTTAAATCACACTAACATGATTGATCCTCTTATATATGCTTGTATTTAGAAATAATTGGATTACTAAAATTAGTTACATTCTAACATGACTGGATACTTGTGGATACTCACCGAACAATACTCCCTCTCTCCCATTGAATAAGGTGCACACATATTTTAAGATTGAACTGTTTAAATATTTGACTAATAATTACTTTATTATAAATTAAATTTTATTTGATGAAAATAATATCATTAGATTGGTATTTGAATTTATTTTTTTAAGTTATGATTTGTTGCTACAAACATTGTAGTATATGACCGTGACAAGTTTGACCGCGCATGGTTCAGTGGGGCACAGGGAGTATATCACACACATGATGGCACACTAGATAATCATGGCAAAAAAGAATATATATCATATATATATATATATATATATATATACATACATACGCACACACACTATGAATTAATAGATTGAAATTCTTAAAACTTGAGTCTTGAAACTAATAGATGGTTGTGGGAGAGTGATACTCACACAATGGGGAAGAGAAGATCACCCTTTGAAGATTTGGCCTGGAGACGAGTAGGGATCAAACTCGTGACGTATGTGCTGATAGTAACAAGGATGCACACGACGTGTATACAGGTTCAGGCCGCTTGGAAGCGTAATACCCTACTCTCGTGTTTGGGACTATGAGAATGCAAGAGTATACAATTACAAAATGAGACTGTGCTAGGGTTCCCTAATCTTCAGAGCAAGACAAGTTATACTTTACATTGATCATATTATACCTATTTTATTTAAATATCTTATTTCTCTCAAATACTACATATGTTTTGAAATGTTATTTCATGGGACTATTATACCTATTGTACTTAGCCATAGCAATTGAATACCTTATACCATTGATAACTTGGATTCAATATGACTAGAATATGGGTTTAGGACATGCTTAGCCTGCTTAGATCAATTAGCTCACATAAGGGAATCACACTAATCAAACATTTCAGTAGAGGCTAATACTCAGATGATGTCAAGAATGTGGTAATGTTCTAATAATATTAAAATATGATAATGGTGGGTTGTGAGCACATGGTTGGATTGTTTGTTAGGGTGCTCATGGCAGTTAAGGACCGGTTCTTGGGAAACCCTGGAAGAATTACCATGCATACCATAATCCAACATGGGTAATGGTTGGATCCGTAGTGTAGCTGTCTCTAGCCGACGTACCCGAGTGAGGGTGGTCGTGATGGAGTTGGGTCGGCCCCGGTTTTAAGGGTTGATTGGCTTCCGGATTCACCGCGGCACGCGAGGAGGCTGTCCATTACCCTGATGGGAGTGGGGGCGAAACCTTGGTGTGATACGATTGGTTAGAGGGGGTTATGCGAAGGGTCCTGTCACAGTCCCTTTCCGGGGTATCATGGTGGTACACCGGCACGTGGTAACATGTCATGGGTCTATGTCTTGTGGGTATAGTTGTACACCTCTGACCAGTAAAACTATTTGAATAGTCGTGCCTGCGGTTATAGACGATCAACCAGATTCATCGTGATTAGTCTCATTCAAGTAAATAATTTGTCTATTGGAACTTGACTAGTATAGATGGATGGTTGGGCATGTTGCAACGTGGGTTTAGCGTTGGATAGTGTTTATTTAATCTTGCTTAATTAGTATTACTGTTTTACTGTTTTCAACTATTATTATTTATTATTTCGGAAATATTGTTTATGCAATTGAGACCCCATTCCTTTCTTGTGAATTATTCTGTATCATACCTTCTCTTCTGGTATGACTTGTTGAGTACAGTGGGTAGTACTCAGTCTTGCTTAATTTTCCTCACCAGAGCCAGAGGTTGCAGAAGAGAAAAGTTTCGACGAGGTTTAGGCTTACGTCCGACGCCAAGGTTGCCTGTGATGTGTTGGAGTTTCATCGCAAGAGTTAGAGTTTCAGTTTAGTTAGTCTTTTCTTTTTCACTGCATTTATGTAATCTTTTATACTATTTCTAAGACATGGATTTTGTAATATCAATAATTATTGATTTGTGAACCTCGGCTGATGCCTGGACGAGGATTGAATGCACAAATTGCTGCGGAAATTCTGGCTTGAATTTCTGGGCGTGACACAGTTGGAGATACTTGTCGGATTCATGATGATGTGGCAGATCCTCTTCAAGAGATCCCTATGACACGAGAATCATCCGTGTAAGTTTCAATTATGGACCGATTCACGTCATCTTACCCCTTCTTTTGATTCGTTAATATTTTTCTTTCCTCGTATTTGTGCATATGTTGCAGGAGACATTCCCGACAATGTGGGTGCTCCTCTTGTTGATGTTCAACTGCACTTTGGTGATGGATTTTGGGCCTCCAATAGTGTTGAAGTTATGAATGATTCAGAGCCTTACGAGATTACGAGGGCTATTAATTCTGATAATGATCGACCAGTTGGAGAGCTGACGGAGAGTGACGTTGAGATGCTTAGGCATATCTTCCCCAGCCGTCATGATCCTAGAGTTCACAAATTCAGTGATCTTATTCATCACGTTTGCCGATGAACGTGATGATGAGCTGCTAGAAGCTCCAGAGGTGGGTCCTAGCATGAAAATAGAGAAGGACAGGGTATTGAATGACCTTCCTGCATTGAAGAGGTGGTTGTAGGCATTTGCAGTGATACGCAAGAGACCTTACAAGGTCCTGCATTCCTATGCGAAGCGGCGTTACACGGTTGTGTGTGACTAGGAACGCTGCCCATGGATGGTTTGTTCAAGGAAGCAAAAGGTCACTAGAAAGTGGAAGATCACAAGAGTTGTCAGGCCACATACGTGTGCCTCACTTGACCTCAACACGAAGCATCAGAAGTTGACATCTACCCTCATGGCCAAGCGGTTGATGGGAATACTGTAGAGAGAGCCCAACATAAAGGTTAGGACAATTATCAGGATAGTTAGGGAGGTATATCAGGGTTATGTGATAATTTACGGTAAAGCATGGAGGGCTAAGCAGCGGGCATGGAAGATGATATATGGGGACTAGGAGGATGGTTACAAGCAGCTTCCAGTACTTCTGAATGCAATCAAAGAGGTGAATCCAGGAATGCATTACGAGTACATCCCTAGACCAGACTCATGGAAGGATGGGAGGCAGATATTCTTCCGTGCTTTCTCGTGCTTCCCTCAGTATGTTCAGGCCTTTAGGCACTGCCACCCCGTCTTCTCCATCGATGGTACGTTTTTGATTGGCAAGTATCAGGGCACAGTGCTTATAGCCATATCCTGTGACGCGAACAACAAGCTGGTTCCTTTGGCATTTGCTTTGGTTGAGAAGGAGAACAACGACAATTGGGGATGGTTCTTGAGGCTAGTCTGGGTACATGTGGTTGGGCCTAGCAGGGAGGTTGGCGTCTTATCTGATAGGCACCAGGGCATACTTAATGTTGTGCGAGAGGAGATAGAGGGTTATGCACCTTTGCACCATCATTGGTGTACACGGCACCTTGCAGAGAATCTTCCCCAGAAAGATGGTGTGAAGGCTAACTTTGATCTTTTCTAGGAGGCAGCTCGGTAGCTTGAAGACATGTACTTCCAGAGAAAGTTAGAGTAGGTAAGGATTGCATCAAATGCAGAAGGAAAGCAATGGCTGACAGGGTTGATGAGAGATTTGAACAAATGGGCAAGAGCTCACGACGTGGATGGATGGAGGTACGAGTTTCAGTGCAGCAGCATGGCTAAGTCATTCAATAAGTTGTTGCTAGGCATACGTGGTATGCCCGTGAATGCCATCGTGAAATTCACCTTCTACAAGCTTGTTGCCTGGTTCTACAATTACGGACTTTACAAACTATTATGAACTCTGTGGACTTTTACTATGGTCATGTATCTAGGTTGAGATGAATGTGTTATATATTTGATGATGTCGTATGCTACCTTAATATTTGTGTAAGGATTAAATAGAAAACAGGAAAAACTCTGCAAAATTTTTCTGCTCGAAGTTTAAAGGAGTAGAGATTTGGCCAATTGGGCAAATGTGATAATTTCAAAGGACAAAAATTCAGAAAAATATGAAGTGAGTCCCTTGAAGTATTTCAAACTTAGAGGAATGAAATTGGAATGTAAACTTCAAATACGAATGCCTCAATCAAAATTGAGAAAATGAAGAACACCATATTACTATTCACCGTCTCAAAACAAAAATGATGAAAATATAGTTGATTAGCGACCTTTGCGGCTGAATTCTGAGAAAAAATGTTATGAAATGACCTTTTCGACATCATGTCATGTTTTGTAGCATCAATAAAATCTGAATTATGCTTGTATTATTGGACGAGTTGTGTACCGTGTGAACTGCTGAAGTTCTGGAGGTCAAACTCATGCAATAAGTTGATATTATGAACACAGTAATGTAACTAGCATAACTACGATAGGTCCAATAATAAGATATATTAGACAACATGATAACATTTCAAGTACATTACAACAAACTAAATAATATTTTAAGTGCATTATGTCACAACACATTGCAAAGTTCTAATTTATACAACAATGTTCGTGAATAAACCATAGAACTACCAACTCGTGCAGACTATTGAGTGCAACGAGGCCACTTTTCCTTTCTCTGGGCATCTGGATTCTCCTACATCGCTATCTTCGCTTGGCGCGCATGCTCAAGCTTTTGCTCTCGCTCCTCCTTGTACGCAACAACACGCCTCCTTTTCTCCTCTTCCTTGTGCTCCTTTTCTACAGCCTCCTCTCTGCGTCCCTTCTCCATCTTCTCCTTATGCTCTGCATCCCACCACAACATGTATTGCATCCACTCCTTATCTTTCGGGTTGATCTCACTGTCAATCCACTACTTAAAATCACATAGCGGTGGAGGGGTCTACAACAAATGCAAATTTACAAAACAAATTAATCGTGCAAGACTTCTTAATACACTAAATAATTATTACAAAACATCAATTTCTCATCATCATGTTAATGTGGCGCTGCTGAGGTGTAGGCTCAAACTCAAAATTGGCACACATCCAGTACCTCCCCATATACGTGTCCTCTTCATCGGACTCGGCTATCTTGCAAGGATCACCGCACCCACACATGGACGCTAGAACACCACTTGACAAAGACAATGGGTCGAATGCATTTTCGGTCTTCCGGCGATAGCTACAGATCAACCAGAAAGCAAGCACATTAAACCGTAAACCTAGGGTTTCTCATTTGATGCACAACAATTAACGGATAATATCACAAGAACTGCTTTTGTTAACTTGATTTTCTAGCTTTTTCACGCCTTGGCATCCTACGGTTTAAAAAAATAACTACAAAACCGTGCATAAAACCTAACTAATGCTCATTTTACAGTAAAAAATATAACTTATACATACCGAATTGATGCGCAAAAAACTAGGAGGAAAGAGAGGATACCTTGCTCTTATGGATCTATGGATCAAATTCAAGTTTTCACTGTCCAATATACCGATTCGTGAGGAAGGACGAAGGGGGAAGAGAAAAAAACACGGGAGAGAGGTGAAGAAAAAGAATGGGAGAAACGGGAGGTAGGGCTTAAAACAAGTGCTCAGCCCAAGATCTATGGCGCCAAGCTTGGCGCCACCGTATTTGACGCCGAGCTCGACCACGTCAGCGCCACAACTGCCTTGGTGCCGACGTGGCGCAACGAGCTCGGTGCTAATTAAGGTGGTGCCGAGCCGTGTAACCTCGGCGTCAATAATGACGACACCGAGTTTGTGGTCCATTTTTAAATTGATACTATCAGAGATATATTTGTGACAAACTTTCAAAAAAGGCAAAAAGCAAAAAAAAATCGTTCTCTATTGACGAGGCACCTTGGTGACTAAAACTCAGTTTCCTTTGTAGTCATGGAATGTTGAATAAAATTTCACAAAAATGAAATTGTTTTAATATAATCGAACTTCTAGCGTATGCGCTCATCAGGAAGGAAGTACAGAGGAATATAGCATTATAGCAATATATTCGCCATTTTCATCTTTATTGCTGTTTGGTTCATTATTTATTTCTTGGGGACCATAAAACATCAAAAGCTATATGAGACATTTTCATCTCTATTGCTGTTTGGTTCATTATTTATTTCTTGGGGACTATAAAACATCAAAAGCATTATAGCAATTACAAATACGTACCATGTCATCTTCATGTTAATTACTTCTGAGAACAGAAACTATGGAAATCATTAACGCTATCTTTAAACCATCCTACATTTTCAAATTAAATAAACACTGTACGTACATGTGTAAACAGCCTCTGAAAAAAATAAAACAGCAAAAAAGTAATGTTGAGACACACATGTAGCAGAAGATTAAGTTTTAACCTTGAGTGACACTACAGGTTTGTAGCAAAGTTGATCAATTAATTGCTTTCTGACAACTAAATGTTCTATTCAATTAATGTTGCATATATACTTGGTGCTTGGCAGTAAGACCGGTGGCAGATTGACTAGATAACGAAGAAATATCTTGTGTACCCAACAGATCATGTAAGTCATCGTGTCACGATGTCACGGGCAGTCTGGGTTTAAGATGGCTGTGAAAATATACCGCATATTACTTCCAGGTATGATGTCAAACATACGCTGTTACTTGTTAGGAAAACATTGAATTACTAATCCACATTACTTATAAGCGTTGATGCAACAGGTGAAGGGTTACGCGAAGGCTATAATAGCTAATAACAAAATGTTCTACCATGCAAACCAGAAATCTTACAAGGGTCGATAGATTGTTACCGATTAGAGTGAAGTACAGTGGATATAGCCAATCAGGAGCTATCCGATCCGGAACAGTACTGGTCGATCACAGCCGATTCTCGAGTCGCCTGGTCATAGCCGATCCGACTACAGTCGATTTACCGATGCCACAGCCGATCCGACCACAGCGGATTCGCCCAACTGCGCCTGCCTCGCTCCGATACGCCCGACCGCAGCCGATTCGTAGCCGCCGAATGGCACCGCAATGTAGCAATGCCTTTATCGGTATCCACACGTTCAGGAATAGAACGCCTAACAACCGTGTGCTAGCACAAGATGCAAGGCTAGGATTTGACTCGGAGGTGGGGAGGATTTTCGTGGAGATCTTGAACTTGCCGACTTCTGAAGCCGCGCGTGTTTTAATCTGTTGTGCCAATCAGATTGATTCGGTTAAAAGTGATGCCGCAGCTCTTCACCCTTCGCCCCTTTATATAGAGTTGCCAACTGGGCCTCTAGGCCCATCGGGACTCTATCCGATCGGATTCCTATCCGATCGAGCCGTATCCGAGTCCAACTCGAATACCTGTTCTTATCCCTTAATCGTGCGACCCTGTAGGTTCAGGTATACGCGGTTTCGACCCGAGTCCAACTCGGCCGACCGTCAATAGCGGCGCCTAGCAGCACATATTGACATCATAGTATACAAGAATATAATATCGGCTCTGAACCTGTAATATGTACACAAATCCCTTTGCCTCACGATACCAATTAAGCTATAGGCAAGATGTGTGCCATCCTATCAATAACTTAATCATTCACTCGAACTATATTGGATTATTTTTCTTGTTGATTGACTCCTCAATCAACTCGGCATGACCATGCACTTCCATAATCCAGTATTTAGAGGGGCCTAGAGATATCTCTCCAAAAGAGGGACAAATTATATCTTGATCACTCACATCCCACTTCATGTTTCATAGCAAGCTCGAAGACTACTTTTATAACTACCCATCTACGGAATAGTGTTTGGTAGTCCCAAAGTAAGCTACTACACATGTCAGAATCCATAATGATCTCAGGTCTAAGGACTTTGCACCAACACTACTTGAGACCAACTAATGGCACATTAATTCCTGTATTGTCTCATGGTGGGTCTATCCAACAATGTGTTCTCTAACACATATCCATGTATATTAATTTGGTATCTCCATGATCTATGAGACACTGAAGGATTGCGCGGAGGCTACGCTAGCCGAAAACAAAAATTTAACCGCGCAAACCAGGAACACTTGCAAGTAAGGGCCGATAGATCGTTACCGATTGGAGTAGAGTGCAGCGGAATAGCCAATCGGGCAATCCGATCCGGAACAAGGTGTAGCCGATTCCCGGAGACAGCCGATTCGCCAATCAGCCGATTCGAGTCGTCCGGCCGCGTTCTCACGCCTCGCTCCGATGCGCCCGACCGCAGCCGATTCCACCACAGCCGATCGCTCCGATTGCAGCCGATCCGAAGCCGATCAACAGCGCGCAACGTAGCAGTGCCTCTACCGGTATCCACACGTCCGGGGACAGAACGCCGCACACCTGTGTGCTAGCACGCGATGCAAGGTTAGGGTTTGGCTCGAAAGTGGGGAGGGTTTCCGTGGAGATTGATCTCGACGACTTCTGTTGCACGCGATGCAATTGACGTGTCGCAGCTCTCCACCCCTCCCTCCTTTATATAGAGTTGGCCGACTAGGACTAGTGGCCGATCAGGACTCTATTTTTGAACCGGATCTCATCCGTATCTCATAGAGTTGGCCGCCCATACGTCGTAAGCCTATAGGACTCTATCCGATCGGATCCCTATCCGATCGAGCCGTATCCGAGTCCAACTCGAATGCCTGTTCTTATCCCCTTAAGCGTGCGACCCTGTAGGTTCAGGTATACTCGGTTTCGGCTATAGTCTAACTTAGCCGACCGTCGGCTCGAGTCCAACTAAGCCGACCTGTCAACAGCGGCGCCTAGCAGCACATATTGACACCATAGTATACAAGAATATAATATCGGCTCTGAACCTGTAATGTGTACACAAATCCCTTTGCCTCACGATACCGGTTAAGCTATAGGCAAGATGTGTGCCATCCCTTCAATAGCTTAACCATTCACTCGAACCGTATTGGATTATCCGTCCGTTGATTGACTCCTCAATCAACTTAGCATGGCCATACATTTCCATAATCCATTACCTCGAGGGGCCCAGAGATATCTCTCCAAAGGAGGGGCAAATTTCATCTTGATCACTCACATCCCACTCCATGTTTCATAGCAAACCCGAAAACTACCTTTATAACTACCCAGTTACGGAATAGCGTTTGGTAGTCCCAAAGTAGGCTACTACACATGTTGGAATCCATGGTGATCTCAGGTCTAAGGACTTTGTACCAACACTACCCGAGACCAACTAATGGCACATTAATTCCTGTAGTGTCTCATGGTGGGTCTATCCAACAATGTGTTCTCTAACACATATGTCCATGTTTATTGATTTGGTATCTCCATACCCATGATTTATGAGACATGATCATCAATCAATAAACACGCCGATCTTAGAATCATATTTGTTCCAACAATATGACATATGATCAGGGATCGTTTAGAAATAGATTCATACATATCGAGTCTCATAATAAGTCACGTACTTATTGATCAATACAAGATGTCTATTTCATGGAACTGAATAACACTTTATTCATTTATACATAAATATTGACGTGATATCCAACATCTCCATGTTGCCTCTAGGGCATATCACTAACAACATGATCATCAATCAATAAACAAGCCGATCTTAGAATCATATTTATTTCAACAATATGACATGTGATCAGGGATCGTTTGAAAATAGATTCATACATAAAGAATCTCATAAATAAGTCACGTACTTATTGATCAATACAAGTTGACTATTTCATAAAACTGAATAACACTTTATTCATTTATACATACCATGATATCCAACATCTCCATGTTGCCTCTAGGGCATATCACTAACAACAGGCAAATAAGACAAACGAAATATTGACATGAATTCATGTTTCACATTTAGTATAACTGAGTTGAATTTTTATTTATTGAAAAGTTTGCATTAAATTAATTAATTGCGGTCAAAATTAATTAAGTGACATTATAATAATGTTTGCACTAATAAAAGTGGATATCACTGTACATCTGTACCTAAGTATTCCACAGATTTTTGAATTATCTACTACCCATGTCGTTAAGATATAAGAGATTTAGTCCATGGGCAAAGTCTCTTATATTTTGAGATCGATAGTACTAGATTATCTTGTTTTTGTGTTTGATTCCGTCTTCTCTCTTAAATAGACTCTAACCACAACCATCTAAAAGATAATTAATTCAGAGACAACATGTCTCCACGATTCTTACTCAATACATGTGTATCGAATATACTAGTCTTATTAAGAAATAGATTTGAGTTATAGTAAGTGTAAGATAGAGTTAAGATTCCTACTCTATCATAGGTTCTCACTTAAATAGAAAGAGAGACATCACAATATAACTATAATGACTATAATATAGCATAGACACATAGGAAGATGATGATGATGAGGCCACGGACTTATAGCGGCTAGGTGTCATGTTGGTTGGGGAGGAAAGCCCATGATCAGAGCCCCGAAGATGTATCAGAGCTGAAGGTTTTAGCATTGGATGAAGAAGAAATGTGGAGGAAATATGAGGTGGGGTCATGCATAGGAGATAGTTAGTCATGATGATGAGATCGGTGGCGACAACGAGGACGTTGTGTAGGTGACAACCTCGCTCGCGATCAGACCGGTGATGGCGGAACATGATTGAAAGACAGGGCCGGGCATGGCCGAAGACGATTGGAGAAATCGGAGGGTTAGAGCTATGGACGGTGCGCCCGACTCACGCGGCGATCTCAAATCCGTGGCGGCAAGGAGGCCTAGCAGAAGGACGAAACCAGTGAGCGTAACATGGCGCAATCGATGTGCAGGAAGGACAACGTGGTCGTGGACGATGAACGCAAGGGCTACGACTACGGTATGTGCAGAGGCACTGGCATCACGTATGGAGTATGTGCTATACATGTACACGGGTGCATAGTGACGAAGCAGGAAGCCATGAGCAGAACTACCGAGCAAAGAGAACAATCGTGAGCGAAGATTGGCAGTGGTGCTGGAGATGAAGTCAGTGACTCGGATCTGTTAGCGCCAAAATTTGGTAAGATTTTTTAGTGGATTCGGTTAAGGAAAGAGGTCAAACATCCGATGAAATTTATTCAGGAGGGACCGAGTTCAAGAAAGAATCTTGAAGACCATTGCATGGCGGTTTAAGTTTATCTATTACTTAGGGAATTTTGGAAAGTTTATGTCATGTATGATGAGGACTTTATGTTTTTCCTTTTATCTTTAGAAAAGTTTATGTCATGTCAAATTAGGACTCTTATCGGTCTATTGGTATAAATATGTACACCCATGATCCCTATAAACTATCTTCACAGATCAATATGTATCTACTTTCAGCGCATCGTCACCCTCTTACGAGGTTTTATTTTGACGAATTCTTGTTTTTGGCATGGGTTGCATCGATTGAGTTCAACCTCTGACAAGAAGTGAGTTCCGTCATCTTCGTTTGCGCTAGCGTGGCTAGGAATTCCTTGGTTGGGTCCGATAATCTAATCGGGTCGATGCAAGTGTTGTCTATCTATCATCTCTATCTTTAGTTCCATTACTGTTTATAGTCACATCAACTTAGTTAGAACTTCATCAGTTAGGTTTGATATTCTAATCAAGTAGATGTTTCTTTAAACATAATATCGCTTTAGATAGATTTGTTATATCCATCACATTAGACATATTTATCGGCTCGCTGAGTATTAGATTATCATATGCAATCCTGTGCTACATCGGTTAGGTCCGACCTACTAGATTGTTATTGATAATCTAACTCATGTTAAGTCGATAGGTTTATGCTAATGTTTTCATCGGAGGATTAGCCAATCTTATCTAATATGTTAAATTTCTCTATGATGGTTTTACTATCTTGATTAAATTTAATACATGACCACTTTGATCGGTGTAATACCAGCTGGTTTAAATCTATCAGACAATTATCAACTTTATGTTGTATCGGTTAGGTCCGACCTATAAGGTTGTGGTTGTAAGTTAGATTTATTTAAGTCAGTAGACATCAATCATTATTTTATTAGGGTTTCAGCCGATGAGTTATCTGGAAATTATTTAAGTGTCGCATTGGCTTATAAGGATTATATACAAGATTGATTTTAGCCGATCATTTAGATTTAATAACATCAGACCTCCAGGCGATGTATGTTTTAACCATCGAGCCTACATCTAATATTTTATATTAATATCGATAGATTGGTTTGTGGATATTTGCTTCATTATATCTATATCGATTGATTGGTTTATTGGATATCTACTTTGTCACATTTATATCGGCCAATTGATTCATTATCTTATTACAATATTATCAGCCGATTGGGGTTAAATCATTATTTATCCAAGCGTCGAAATCTACATCGGACATATAGCCAATTGTTTAAAACTCTATGGAATCTGCTGGAATTTCAATGGATTAATTATTCGGCCGTGCTCCCCTCGCGAAGGCTCCGCTGAAATATAAGTTCAAACTTAGAAAGCCTCTTGTAAAGCCAAATCAAGTGAAAAAACTACCTACACAGATGTACCGCTTCCACAAGTGGTACATGCAAGAATCCAGCAAGGGTGGAGAGATGGTATCGGGCAGATATTCACTGGACTATTTCTTCGATGGAGGTGCAACTTCTTTATCCGATTCGAAGACATATTCGACCTCTATCAGCTTGATGCCCTCGACGTCTCACTTCTAGCCACGCGGGTTCTGTAAGTATCGTTCCGTTATTATGTTTCTTACCTCCTTGAATTTAGCTGACTAAAATTCTTTTTAACCGTTGTAGAATGACGATCCAATATTGCAATAAGCATGAGTGTACAAAACTTGGATTCATGGATCCACGGAAAATCAATTGCGCATTGGTTGATCAATTTCCTGATCCAACAGTGGATAACATATACAATGCGCTGGTGCAGCACCACTTCAGGCTACTTATCCTTCTGCCCTACAACACTGCGTAAGTTTTTTCTTCGTTCCATACCAATTTTAAGACCGTGCATACATAAAGTTTTATATGTGTCATCGAAACCAATTTGCAGATTTCACTGGGTTCTGTTAGTAATTGACATAGATCACTCGCGGATCCATGTCATTGACTCAATGGATAAACCAGAGTCCACGTACTCAAAGATATTTGAACTGTTTAACAGGTAATGACATCTTACTTGCTATTGCATATATGCGGTTCTCGGATAATTACTAGCTAACTTTCAACTGCACGTAGAGCATGGGAATGGCTTCGGGTCAATGTTCGCGGAAATTGAAAAGATAAGCTCTCTATGAGGATAAACTTTCCAGTAAGTAACATGTATGCTCCAAAGTTGTATTGAATCATTACTTTGTTCTAAAATATGAAATGTATATTAAATCTGTCGTTGTTTCTCCTTTAATATGCAAAACAGGCGCAGGGCAACAACTTATACAGATACACGTCTGCGACTGCATTCACCACTTTATTACCGAAGTCAATAGTCTTGACGATATAGATGTACGTATAACAGACCATTCATATATTACTTCTTGATTTTTTATTTATTTCATATATTTATTTCTTGTTTATTCGAATTAATGACAGTTTATGCAAGTAAGAGATAACTCCCCACGAGACTTTCATACAAGCTGCTCAGGAAGAATTGATGAGATTTATAAACGAACAGATCATTGATCCCGTGGGAGAGTTCTACTTTAGTTTGAGTAACTTTATCACTGGATCCACAAAATAGATTAGAGACAATTTTTTATAAGCTACGAAATATATATGGATATTGTATGTGTATATATTTTGGTAATATATATTTCTTTTCTTAAGTTCATTTATATGTGTGTAAATTATATATTTATACATATATATACATGTTGCATATATATATATATGTATAAATATATGTGTGTAAAATATATATGTATAATATATATATGTATAATATATAGGCAGCAAGCTAGCCGCTATAGCTTAAAAAAAAATAAAAAAACCGAATCTAGAAACGCGACATCAGTGCTATAGAAATCCGGATTCGGTTAGTGCAATCTAGAAACCGAATCAATCTCTGGGAGGCTCGCTTCGGTTCTGTGGCAGTCTAACTTCGAATTACTACTGAGCTTACTTAGTTGCATGCAAGAGGTAATTAGTAGTGTAATTAAGTGCATGGGCTATGGTCACACGGTGGATCATTAATTCCACGAGAATGACACTACTATACCAATGTCACGTGAAGCCAGCAGGTATACTATATACTCGAGCGTGGTGGCGCACGAGAGGGATGTTGTGCCGCAGTGGAGTCGCGAGCCATGAAGCAGTGCATGGGAGCAGTTTCATGCAATCAATTGGCATACAACTTGGATTTTGTCTAATTGGCGGAAAACGGTGGATCGGCGGGGTGGCTCACGAGCACAGGGAGGCATGCGTGGTGTGGTTTTGTGGTGATCAAGGTGATGATGCAGTGTAGTGGAGTTATACCTCGGACAAGGTGCGTGAGGTGTGCGTGTATGACGGTTGAACTATATCAACAGGCACTATTGAAGAAACCCTCATTTATCCCGATTCATAACCCCATTTAGTCTTGATTATTAAACCGGGATAACAAAAATAAGACTAACGATTGGCATTTTTAGTCCCGGGTAAAATAACCAGGACAAAAAAATCTTTAATATCGGTTGGTAACATCAATCGGGACTAAAGATATATAGGCGCCATGATCCCTGACATCCTTTTTTTGTTTTTTCATTGTTGTTTTGCTTCTGAAATTCACATCCCCATACTAAAATCACTCAAAATAACATTCCAAATGGAATTCACATCACATATCCAACTCACAAATCAAATTCACTGACATCAAATTAACATCACAAATCACATGAACATTAATCACAAATCACATATATCACGTCAAATTCAACTAACGTACATCACAAAACTCAAAAAAATTCACAAGTTGCTTCCAGAGCTGAGAGAGGGAGAGGGCTCGTATCCAGATCTGGACGCCGCCGGTCTGTTGCCGTCCCCCACTGGATCCAGCCACCGCCGCTGGGCCGCCCCGCTGCGAGGCCGCACCGTCCCTCCCGCTACCCGCCGACGTCGGCCCTGCCGCCGCGTGGCCACACCGCCCCGTGCTACCACTGTGCGCCGATGGAGAGAAGGAGGAGGAGGGGTGGAGGAGGAGGAGCTCACCCGCCGCCGCTGTGCGCCGATCAATGGAAAGGAGAAGAGGAAGGGTGGAGGAGGGAGATCTCTGGAGGAGGAGGAGGAGATTGAAGGAATGAGGATAAGATTAGGAATGAGGACTTAGCCAAACACGAGGAGATAAAATATCAGGCCAGGCGCGCGGAGATCGAGATAACATTTTTTATCCCGGTTGCTATAATAAGCCGCGACTGTTGTTTATATTTAGTCCCGGTTGATAACACCAACCGGGACTAAAAATAATAGAGGTCTGACACAAAGTATCAATTTTTTTAACCGGGACTAAAAACAACCTTTAGTCCCGGTTGGTAACACCAACCAGGACTAAAAACCATTGCGCTTTTCAACCGGGATTAAAATTGTTTTGTCTCGGTTTCTATTGGAACCGGGACTATTGTGGATTTTGCCAGACCAATCAAAAATCATTTCTCCAGTAGTGAGGGTGGTCAGAACGTGCACTGGTTAGACTACGAAGCTTGGACGGTTAGACCGGGTTCAACGAATGGATTGTTCATTGCAGGAACTTGTGAACGGATTCAAAATAAGGGCAAGAAGGCTTTTACAGATGGATAGTTTGCAGGTGTGAAGGATAGTTAGACAGGCAATGACAAGTCGGTCAGGTCGCATATGAAGTTATCTGGCGGAAACATGATATATCTAGGACTCAACAAGAAGTTGAGATATATGGGGTTGGTCTAGAAGTAAAGAAAAGATCAGGGCAATAGCCAACCAAATATCATTGATGGGGACAATGATACTGTTTGGCAGTACAAGATATATCCAAAATATGCGGGTCGACATGATGGGTATATGTAAAAGTCTGCGTCACTGAAGAGGAGGCAAAGATTATCGTGGTAACATCTTCGTATAATTCAAGTCAAGAGTGATTTTCTCAAATTATCAGGAGGTCAGTCTGAGGATGCGAAAAGCGTGGATGCTAGATTTGTTAGCTCAGTTCATAAGACTACATGGAAGAAAGGGTTCTCTTCAACAGACTGGTAGGTTTGATTTATCTATTTGGAGATAAGATGGGTTATTGGCCATGGAGTAGATAAAGTTAAATTTAAGACAGACGATGAAGGTAAACATTGTGTTTGGGAAGTTTGTGATGTGACAGCTAGGAAGGAGTCCAATTTCGCTTAGCAAGAAGACTGAGATGATAGTTAAGAAGGTGGAGCACTATTACAGGTTATGTCCAAAGAAAGAAGTTACAGAGAAAGCGGAGTCTCTTGAAGACGGCGGGTCTGGCGCAGGCTCATCGGACGACTCGTGGCAAAGCTACAAAAAGGAAACAACCCAACTCTGAAGGACCAATGAATCGATATGGTGATTCAATTACTTCTGGGTGACGCATATTCATCCGGGTGAAGTTTGTTAGAATAAGTGTTGAATATACTAGTCCTACTAGGAGTTGAATTTGAAGTTGAAATATGTGTAGGATAGAGTTAGAGTCGAACTCTGTCATAGATTCTCTCTTAAATAGAGAGGGAACACGACAATATAACTATGATGACTACAACATAGCATAGACACGCAGAAAGATGATGACGATGAGGCCATGGACTCATAGCGGCTAGGTGTTATGTTGGTTAGGGAGAAGCGTTCATAATCAGAGCACCGAAGATGTTGATTTCGGCTGAATTTTGTTAACAAAATATCATATGTTCCTATGTCATCATCTGGCGTGTTTTGAATGATCAATAACTAAAGCGATCGATAAGGTTAGTCATCGTTTCGTATATCGACTAACTTTTGTAACAATGACCATGCTTCAAATCATCTAAAACACAAATCCTATATCTAAAACAAATCTGTCGCCAACTCCTAATATGAATTCGTCCTCCTTGATATGTGCTTTCACGTAGCATCATGCACCACTAGCTGGTACGTTTCTTACGCTCGAGCCAAGCTCATGACCATCTCCAGGTCCCGCGGATTTTGCAACTCCACGTTGATGCGAAGGAGCTTCGGTAGCCCCTACCGTGAACAGCTCCACTTATTGCCGCAAAGTGAGGCCATCCACCTGACAAAGCAATGCCAAAAGCTTCCGCTGATACACTAGTACAGATCCTCTCCTCAGTGACGGGCCATCACATGGCTGAGATTTGCGGGTCGTGACAACGAAGTCATCTCAAACGGGCCTAAAAAGAGTCCACAAAGATATATACACGCAGACATGTTAGATGTGCATAAAACTCGAGTCCATCACGGATGAAAGATATCGGTGACGGGCTCAACTAAAGGCCCGACAAAGATAACCTATGTTATCTTTTACGGGCCCCAATAGAAGCCCGTCACTGATACTAAACATCGGTGACGGGCTCAAAACTACCGTCCGATTGAGATAAGAACTATGGCCCGAAATTATGGCCCGTCACCGATGAGAGCATTGGTGATGGGCTAATACATATGCCCGGTTGAGATAAGATTCTCAGTCTATAAATACGCCCGTCACCCATTGTATTGTTGATCCCATTGTGGGTGGAGGAGGGAGGCGAATTTTTGTCATTTTTTTCCAAGAAAATTTGAAAAATAGTAGGTCACTGCCCTTATAGCTCCATGGCCTTCTCATCCTACAGCTTCTGTCCCCCTTCTCGCCGCCATCTTTGTCGCTCTAGTGATAGGCTCCTTCTTCCATGTCACCCTAAATGCTGAGGATATCTTCGTCGAAGATGGTGTAAAGCTCGTCTGCATTGACAGGTAAAAAATACGTAAATTTTCAAAGCTTTCTACCGCATACTTGCTTGAATACATGATGCTTCGTGGTTACTCGGTACAAACACTTGTATTACCTTGCAAGAAGTTGCTTTGAATAGTAGTATAGAAATGGCGAGTGAAAAAGGGCTCATCCTCTCCCAGTTGGTAATAAAGATTCCATTGACCACGACTCGCTCGATTGTGGCATTTGCTTCATGCCTTTTGAAGGTCGAGTTTACATTATCATCCTAGACATTGCACCACATTATTTTGAATAAGGCGAGACTGAGCTTGGCAAAGAAGGCATTCACGGACCAGCAGCAGCATGCGGTGCGGATGCCGATGATACGACAAAGATGACCTACTCCATTGACCGTGACTTGCTCGAGTGTGAGATTTGCTACATGTGTTTTGAAGCTCGAGTTTACAACCACCTCGGTAACGAACGACTGCATGCATGCGTTGCAAAAAGTCATGACTGAACTGACATATGATTATGGAACAAGACGTGGTCCCCTTGGATTTGAGGGGAAGCTCTTCAAAGCTTGCAAACTCAAATCATGCCTATGTGGCTCTAAGCATTATCGAGGTTAGATGGACTTTGCAGTTCAGTATTTGAGGTCAAATACTACTTGAAACATCTCGGATGTTCAAATTCTGAAAATATGGACTTTCAGAATACGCCGGGTAGTATAAGAAGTGGACCATTACAAAGAAGGAGGAAAGAGATGCATGCCTGGTTGAGAGGATCCGTGAGCAGGTTAGAGCCAAACTGTGCTCAGAAATTAAAGAGCAACTAGACCGTGCTGCGGAACATATTAGGCAGCAGATCCTAGCCGAGCAGCAAACCATCGCACGCACCGTCGCTCCGCAACGAAAGTCCAACGCAAAGGCGGAGCAGTTGTGCATCTATTGAGGTGGTGAAAAATCCAACACCGGTCCTAGCCGCCGTCAACCATATAACGATAAAATTCTAGGCCAAAATGCGTAACACTCTTAACAACAATTTATTTAAAAATTATGTTTGGATCTATCGCAGGAATCGACTAACTGCAAGCTAAGAGTTAAGGTGATGCCCTCTTTCACGGTTTCGGCAGCCGAGGGACTAGAATTCAAGCCAAACGCTGATACAAGAGTGCATAGGTTGCGACTTATGGCTGGATATGCAAAAGTGCAAGTGGACACAGTGAACGATGAATGGGTCCATCTGCCACTGCAGCATCCACCGAACGACGAGATCCTAACCCTAAGAGTTGCACGAGGAAGCTTTATCCAATGGCCGAAGGAGCTCATTGATATCAAATTAACTCTAAGGGAAGCCCCTCCATCTCCCTTAGGTGATCCAACCCCTCCACAAGATGACTTGATCGAGCTGCAGTATGACACCGACTTTGGCGGGTCTAGCCTTGAATGGTCTTCTCGCTATGAACCATCATCTTTGGAGAAGGGCAAGAAAGCGATGTCGGAGCCATCTGTGTTCATGCCAGTTGAAGTACAAGACCACTTCATTCGCATGGCAAGGCCACCAGCACCGAAGAAACCAATTTCGGATTACCGACGCACGGTCAAGAAAAGAAAATTGCGACAATTTTTCAGGGAAGAGTTCGTGAAAGACATGGCACATAAGTATGAGCAACCACTCCAGGAAAATTCAGGGGTGAAGAGTAATACTAATGTGCACAATATTGCGAAGGCCCTTCAGCCAGCTAAGTTCAAGTTCGGTGCTCCTTTGATCACCCCTGAATATCAACGTAGTTGGAAATTGCACTCAGATGAGAAGGGTAGAAGAGTGGTACCTACAGATGGCAAAGGAGGGTAAAGAGACGTTCGCCGTATTTTATAGGGACGAAGACTTCCCTCATTAGGATGGTATAATGTGGGTCCTATTTGAGAAACTATTTCAGCTATACAATCTGAGGGACCTAGACGTATCGCTATTTCAGCTATGAGCATTGTAAGCATACTCGAACCCCTCACTATTATTTCTAAGTTGATATTCTCATAGAGTGTCTAACTTGTTTCCTTATGCAGAATGGGGACGCCTAAATGTAGAGCAACCTATAACAAAGTAGGATTCCTCGATCCAGGGGTTGTCAATTCCAATCATAGTGATGACGGCCCAAGGTCCTAAAAATGGGTGTTGGACTACCTCTACAACTTCTTTGTCTAGCTTAACGACATGAATACGATTTTGCCCTACAACTTTGAGTAAGTGTAACATTTATTGTTGTATATACCATTTGTGCTTGAAGGTGTTAATTGCTCTCTCCCTTTGTATGCAGCCATCACTGGATCCTTCTTGCCATCCATTTAAATGAATCCAAGATTCTCGTCATGGATGGATTGAGGAAACCGCAAGAAGCTTTCCAATCCATCATTGACATCCTAAATAAGGCAGTTGTGAAGTATAAAAGAAGTGTGGTCGACACGCTCCATGTGTCGATACATTCTGGGTTTGCTGCCACCGTTGGTGCCAACGTCAGGAACTAGGCATGAGCATATGTGGTTTCTACGTGATGAAAATTTATGTGGTTTTACCTGTAGGACCGCAACTAGCATATTTTGGATTCCGAGGTTCGCCATAATTGTTAAGACGTAAATACACGTTTTTAAACACATATTACATTTTCACATATTGAATCCTTCCTTTTGCAGAAATTAGATCTCCGACAAGTCAGTTATTGCCACATGTTTGCTTCGCCGTCGCTGAACAACTTTGCGGATTCATCTTCCGACATATCATCTCGCCGGGCGGCGCATATCACGGTTCGAGGGCTCCAAATGAGATAATGGATTTCCTTGAGGTTGGCGACGCTAGTGACACTTTAGACAGTTGATCGACAACAAAGAATAAGCATTAGAGTCGATCGACCACAAAGAACAATTTTGATAATCATTTGTAAATTACAATTTTGTCAAATATGTTCATGAGAAATATGTGAATAATGGATATGTTTTTAGATAGGTGTGTGAATGTTAAATGTATATGAATTTCAGATACATGGCTAGCAAAGGCTAGAGGCTAGCCAAAAAATAATATATTTTTTTGGGTAAAACTCATCGATGACGGGCATAAATTAAAGCCCGATTGAGATGTTAGTCACCCATGACGGGCATAATTTAAGGCCCGATTGAGTAGTTCGTTAATCCGTGACGGGCTTTAATTGTGACCCGTTTGAGATTATACAATCTGTGTCGGGCCCTTGTTTGATTGGTCTTGTAGGTCAAACGTATCGGTGACAGGCCTAAATTTAGGCCCGACAAAGATAATATAAATCGGTAACAGGCTTTTGCCCGACAGAGATGACTACTCACATCAATGACCTTGCGCCGTGACGGACGCCATACCCGACATAAATGAGGGTTACCGCCCGATTGAGATGAGGATGATCGTTGTAGTGATAGCTTGATACTCTACCACCGTCCCCGATGACATGCGTAGGTGGGCGAGCTTTCCCAGCAGGTTGCTCCGCACAGGAGGCCCGAAGTGTAGATCCATGCCGTCCTTGAAGCGTGGCTATGTCGGCGCACGGCCTTTGTTGCGCTCCAGCCAGTAGTACCACAGCTGTGCTGGCCCCATCATGTGGTAGCTTAGCCATATCGTAGAGGATCGTGCGACCCATCGTAGACCGGAAACTCGGATATGTGGAATCGAGGACCGTTGTTCTCTACATGTCCTCCTCCTTGGACTGCGGCAGGAGCGAACTCATCTGATCAAGGCGTGCGTTCATGGATGCCATCTGCGCCGCCTCGCCACCACAATCCTTACCTCACCGTGTTATGACATTTAGCTTAGGCAGCAGGGCGCAGAGAGACAAAGGACCTAATGGTGGCACAGTGTTGGTCACGCCGGAGTTGTCCTGATGAGCCACGTGGGCACCCTCAATGGGGCTTGATTTTGGACTTTTAGGGTCTGTTTGGCATGGCTTCAGCTCTATTTTTTGGAGCTGAAGCTCAGCCAAACAGTTTCAGCTCTACCTAAAATGAGAGTAGAGCTAGGTGAAGCATTCTCACAAAATGAACTAGAGGCAGGTGGTTAGGCTAAAATTTAGAAATTGGAACTGTACTAAATGGCCCCTTAACTACAATTTGAAAACAACTATTAAAAAGATTCACTTTACTCCCTAATGTATATCTATTTTTTCTCCCTATATATGTCATATTTTTCAATGAAATTTGGTCGGATCATGGCAGATGTATTAAAATTTATGCTTCAAATTTTCTTTAGGATTTTTTATCACTATTTATCTAGATTGGAAGACTGAATATACTTTTAAAACTTTGATAAAGTTTTAGTTAAATGGTTAATTTTTTTTATATTTTTATAACATTTGTTAGTTTATGTATACGGTGTATACACGAAAATGTTATGTGCAACATACGTTCCAACAAAATTACCATAAAATTACAGTTCAAAATATAGCTTATATAAATAGAAAAAGGATAAATGTTGTTAGAGAGTAGAGTAAACTATTTTTTAAATTTAGGGCTAAATAGAAAAAATAGTTTACGGGTTAAGTGACCCAATAAAACATAATTTAAGAGAATAAAATATACTTTTTTCGCTAACAATATTTAGTTATAATTGTCTTCCTTACAATCTTATTTCCTTTTTTTCTCATATTCTAGACAAATCTATTTTTTCTGCATGAAAGATCGATTCGGCGCACGAAGCCTTCTCAAAATATGTATCCCGCCATCCGAATCATTTCATCCCATTCATTCAACCAAATGCGCTGAGATGATCCAAATTGGTTCACGGAGCCATTCCATCCACCATTAATCATTCACACTGTATCTCAGATGTGTACACCTTGAGTCCCATAATATATCACTTCACACACAGTGTCCAATAATTTGGGGATGGGAGTTGATGCCGACCTAAATCTGTCGAAGGCGACAATCCCGTAGTAAACAATCCCAGCGAGCTCCAAAATGGTCAGAGTCATGACTAAAAATATATTACCCTCTATTTTTAAAAAATATATGATATTGTTATTTTTTATAGTTTTACCATTCAGATCTTATTAAAAACTATGAAAGTGTCAGTTCTGACTTATTTATTTCGTTAATAACTTATATTTTTCATAGATTACTAAATTATTAAATATAGATTATTAAACAAGACAAATGGTCACACATAATATTAAAAATATTAAAAAGTCTAACAACATTGTATATTTAGAATCAAATGGAGCTTAGGGCATATATCTGCATAAACTATAAGTCATGCTGAGTTAGGAATCAATGTGGACCGTCATCACTAGACATGCAGTGTAGTGAAATAAGAGTTGGAAAAGCATGCAAAGAATTTCCCTTTTTATCTATTCTATCCCTTTATTACAGCATATTCCGTTTTCTGCTTGAAAGTTCTCAAATTTTATGGTTTACCATGGATAATTATTGTATGGATCTTTGGTCAATGACAATAAAAGACTAAGATATGGGAAAAATAAAAAGCAATAGTAAAGGAAATTAACTTATACTTGAAGTTATATTTTCCTTAAGTTATCACAATGCAGGGAAAATCATGTCTAGTCTCGGTTTGTAACCCCTTTAGTCTCGGGTTTCAAACCGGGACAACGAAAATGAGATTAAAGATAGACATCTTTAGTTCCGGTTTTAAATAGACTGGACTAAAATCTATCTTTAGTCCAGGTTAGTGTTATCAGCCGGGACTAAAGATGACGGCACCACGTGTCTGGCTTCGCTATCTTTAGTCCCGGTTCTTGTTGCCAAACGGGACTAAAGGTATTTTTCTTTTTTTATTTTGCTCCTGCGGCTTGCTGCTAGTTTATATATTATGCATATATATATATATATGTATATTTATGTGATATATATTTATACATATATATGCAGTATGCATATATATGTATAAATATGTATTTTACACACACATATATTCACTTAATTAAGTAAATATATATATGTATTACCAAAATATGTACACACATATAAATATATACATATATTATAATCCTAATTATTTTTAATGTTCTATATCCTATATTACAAAAATTTCTTTATGATGTAGGTTCAAGGTTAGCATCCCAATCCCAGTGTAACTCTCCCGCGGGATCAATAGTTTGCTCGTTGATATATCCCATCAATGCTTCTCGAGAAGCCTCTATGAAACCATTGTGGGGAAGTTTGTCCCTCTTGCAAATAATCTGTCATTTGAAAAAATGAGAAATAAATATAAGATATCAATAAGAAATTGAGACATAGTGTATGAATGACTGTTATACGTACATCTAGATCCTGGGGACATGTGACTTGGTGAACTAGGCGTTCAATGTAGTCGCAGACGTAGTAGTCGCACAAGTTCGTCCCCTACGTCTGTTTTGCACACTAAAGGAGAAACTATGACAGATTTAATATACATTTCTATTTTAGAACAAATTAATTATTCAATATAATCTTGGAGCATGTACTCATCGGAAATTTTATTTTCACTTTATGTTTTCTTTCCAATGCCCATGGATCTTCTCATGGAGTTGTGCCCATGCCCTACGTGCAGTCGCAAGCTAGTGAGTAATTATCTGAGAACCACATAGTAGCAATAGCAACTAAGATGGTATTACCTGTCTAACACTTCAAAAATCTTTGCGAAGGTAGACTCTGGTTTATCCATTGAATCATAGACATGGATCCATGAGTGGCCAAGGTCAATGAGGAAAAGGACCCAGTGGAATCTACAAATTGTGTGAGATGATATATATGAAATTGTATATGCACGAGATGGAAATTGGTACGGAAGGGAGTAAACACTCACGCTGTGTTGTACGACAGAAGTATCCAGGACTTGTAATGCTGCTACGACAACATATGGACGATATTATCCTCTGTTTCCACTGGATATGGTTCCAACATCTGCGTGTTAATTTTGCAGGGGTCCATGAATCCTATTATCATCCATCCCCGCTTGTTGCTCTCATGGATCGCCATTCTACAACAGATAAAAGAATTTTATTGAGCTACATACAAGGAGCTAAGGAACGAAATAAATATAATTAAATGATACTTACAAAACCCACGTGGTTATAAGAGAGACATCGAGGGCATCCTGTTGGTACAGGTCGAAGATGTCCTCTAAGAGGATCTAGATGAAATCATCATCTCCATTGAAGAATTCATTGGTTTTCATCCGTGACGTGATCATCTCTCTACCTTTGCTTGAAGCTTCAATGTACCACTTATGAAATCGGTACATCTGTGTAGGGAGAGTTTTGAGCTAATCAGGCTTGACAAGAGGTCGTCCGAGTGTAAACTTGTATTTCAGCTTAGCCTTCTTTCCTCCAAACATTTTGTTCCTCGATAGTCCCGCATCTACCATAAATTTTCTTAACTCAGCTTCAGCAGGTTGCAGCAAGGTCTCAAGGGATTTTTGAGGTTGCTCCCCGACCTGCAGGACATCTTTGGCCTTTCCTATCGCCTTCCTATACCTCTTCCTGATCGTTCTATCGTAGTCCGACTGTGGATCCGGTTTAGTCGGTGGCGCCAACATCTTCTTAAAGTGTGCCTTAACCGCTGGGTTGATTGGAATTGGCTTTTCGGGACTCTTACGCCTGAAATGCGCCTTCACTTCTGCTTGGACAGCCTCGTGCAACTCCTTGGGAGTCATGTCGTATGTCGTTTTCTTTACAGGTGGCGGGAGCTGGTCAAGTCTTGGCTTCTTGTTTCTTTGTGAACTCGTTGACCTTAACGGCATGGCTCGAGTTGTGTGCTTAGGAGGTGGAGGAGTCGAATATGTGCACTTAGGAGGCTTGAGCTGTGTGCTTAGGACTCGAATCTGCAAATCGCTCGAGTGTGGCATTTGCTTCCTCCCTTTTGAAGCTCGAGTTTACATGGTACTCCTAGCTACTTATAGTTGTACTGGTTGATTATTGTGGCACCCAAATACATTCTTGAAGGCTTGAACAGAATTTGTATTAATCATATCTAATTTACAGATAGATCTTCAATAAATTCAAAATAATTTACATCGTACATACAACAATCTAGCTCACTAATTTAATAAATTCAATAGTTTACAATAAATTCAATAATTTATAGTAATTTACAATAAATTCAATATTTTACAATAATTCAATATTTTACAATAAATTCAATAAATTCAAAATATTTTTCATCGTCCATACAACAACCTAGCTATGCTAGTACATTTAACATAATTTAGTGTGTGATGGTTGTCCTCACGTACTTCCTCACTAATGTTCGTTCGCTATGATCATTGCGTGAGTAAGGGGTGTCCTCATTTGATAGGAGGATGCTCGGGTCAACCGTCACCATGAACGGAGGTTGTCCGTCAAGCGATCGTAATCTTTTCGGTCCTATCCTTGACTCCCACGATTTTCCTTTTGTCTAGGAGAACCACGTGACGCTTTAGCTCGTCGGACCATTTTCCCTTCCTTGCTTTGCTAGCCATGTCCTTCACATAGAAAGCTTGCCTTACATCATTGGCAAGGACGAAAGGTTCATCTGAGTATCCAACCTTGCTAAGGTCGACCGTTGTCATCCCACTTGCATCAATCATTACGCCTCCACCACTCAGCCTAACCCACTGGCACTGAAACAGAGGGACCTTCAGAGGTCCATAGTCAAGTTCCCATATGTCCTCGATACTACCATAATACGTGCTAGTCGTATCATCGTATCCCATGGCATCGATGCGGACAACACTGTTCTGATTCATGCTATTTCTGTCTTGGGCCCGTGTGTAAAATGTATACCCATTGATTTGATATGCCTGGAATGTGGTGATCTAGCAAGATGGTCCCCTCGCCAATACGGCTAGTTCTTGGTCAGTGGTCCCGTTGTCCGTGAGATGTTGTCGCAGCCAAGCACGGAAAGCATCAATGTGATGATGTGTAATCTAGGCCTCTGGACGAGAACGATTACGGACGTTCTTCTTTAGAACGCCCATGTACCTCTCGAAAGGGAACATGTTGTGTAGGAATATAGGACTGAGGATACGAATCTCTTTGACAAGGTGGCATTGAAGATGCGTCATGATATTGAAGAAGGAAGGCAGAAAGATCATCTCAAAGCTAACAATATATTGCACCACATCATTTTGAAAGGCTTCTAGTCTGTCTGAATCGATGATCTTCTATAAAATTGCATTCAACAAAGCACATAGCTTTGTTACTGTTGCCCAGACATTATCAGGAACGATACCCCGAATTATAACAGGAAGCTGTTGTGTCATCAGCACGTGGCAGTCATGAGACTTTAAGATTGTGAATTTCTTCTCCTTCATGCTTATTATTCCCTTTATATTCGAGGAGTATTCAGACGATACCTTGATGCTCTCTAGGCATTCAAACATGATTTCCTTCTCTGTCTTGCTCAGAGTGTAGCTGGCTGAACTCAAGTAGTGGCTTCCTTTCTCCTTTGGTTCCGGGTGAAGGCTGTCGCGTTGTGCCATATGCTTGAGATCAATACGTGTCTCAGGTGTATCTTTTGACTTTCCATAAACACCTAGGAAGCCCAGCAGGTTGACACAAAGGTTCTTAGTGAGGTGCATCACGTTGATTGCAAGGTGGACGTCCAAGACTTTCCAATTGAGTAACTGTTGATCCCAAATCGTACCGAAAGTACGTTGACTTGAAAAACCGCGCCACTGGCCTGAGAGATTTGCTTTACTCTAGTGCAGGTCCAAAATAATGCTTCTTAGGTTCGTAGGCGTGCCAGTTGGTTTGATCATGCAACCAGCAAGAAACAAAGAAAGAAAGCAAGTATTAGTCTCTAAACGATAGCCGATCGGCTGGTGGCCGATGACGTATCGTTCGGTGTTAAGCCGGTGCGGTAGGCACTGAATCGGCCAAGGAAATTGAACCTAATCGATCGACTATAGATATTCATAGTACATAATCTAAATATCAAGATACATTTAAACTAAGTGATTGGGATAGATCGGTAGCGTACCGAGATAGCATAAATCACTTAAATCCAAAAGTACCTTAATACGCAGATTATATATATTTATAGCATAGGCGATGTCATAGATTTAATATGTATGGCTAGTACTCCGACACCACTTTATACTAAGATATCATTGCAAACTAAATACATTAAACATGAACCGATCAGGTGTTAAGATAGCCTAACAGATCGGCAACAAACTTAACATATTTACTTACAGTGAGATCTTAATATAAGGACAGCTTTAGCATATCACGTAAATATAAAATAAACAAGATAGCTAAAACAGGTAAGATCGGATGAAACCCCAATACTATCTCTAATAATGATCATGAGATAAGATAGATATTATGATTCTAAATATTACTTAATAGGTAAGACTTAACCGATGTAGCATTAAGCATAAGAAGAAGCATACGATCTAAACAGATCTATGAAAACCTTTCGAAATGGTGGATATACCATATAATCTAAATCGACGATGAGATCTAACCCTATTGGCTGTTATCTATTAATAGACTAGCCGATTAGGGTTAGATCGCACTATTGATCTAGGTTATATGGCATATATGATAACTCGACAATTTACGTAAACAGGATTAGAGTATCATAATGACTGAAGCACTAATCCCGAGAGTGCAAGCCGCCAAAACAAGCTTTTACCTTTTCACCGAAGATCGAACTCGATGTAGCCCAACTAGAAGCAAGAACTCGTCAAAACTTTTAAAAGAAAAGGGTGGCGATGCGCCGAGATTGTATTGAACTTGATTGTTGTTAATTTACATTATGTTGGGTCATATTTATACCCAGATAAAAGATAAGTCCGTGGCGGACACGATTCCTATCTCTATTATAATTTGAATTACACATATATGCCTGAAACAAACTCTCATCGATATTATCTATAAGGAAACTATTTAAGATATCCTAATTAACATATACAATGGACTTTCCTGGACTCTATCCATTTATGGCAATCCTCATGAAGCACTTTCACCGAATCCAAAGATAATTCCAACGTTTTTCCCCGGGATCGTCCATACCAGCTATCCTTATCGGAATCAGCTGCATTGGCCATCCTTGTCTGACTCGGTATCAGCCGACAGTCACCTTAGCCGATTCGATCACCAAGCGACGAACTCCTCAACCGATTCGGTCTACAGTTGGCGTGCACTCTGTTTCCGAAACAACATGATTCTCTTCGAATCAGCTTCGGCCTTAGCTACAAACCTGATAATTTGCTTACCAAATTTGGTCGTTAACACATACCCCCAAGTTCGCCATATTGTTAATGTGGCGGATTTGCCGAATCTTGTCTTCGATGGATTTTAGGGCTTTTTGTTTCGGTCGTCATCATGCTTCTTTAAATAACAACCACTACCTTAGAGTTTTTTACGCCGTCACTTTTGCCTCCGCCGCCTTGGCCCAAAACATCTTCAATCTCCATCGGCGACCCTTTCGGCGCTCTTCGGCGACCTCACAAGCATCTCCGCGCAACGATGAACTCATCCCCAGCAATGTCGACCTCAACCACCCCGTCCACGGCGCCGTCGGCCGAGTTCCCAGAGGTAATCCCCGTCGGCTTTAGCTTCTTTCTCTTCTGCAATTTGGCTCTTGCTTTTCATAATTTGTCCTTTCTCTTTTTTTCTTCATTGTAGCACCTTTCTCACCAAATTGCAATCCCTAACCTTATTCATGTCTACCGGTATTTTCTTGGCCCAATCAGCAATGGGGATCCAACCGATGTGATCAGTGCCGAGACCAACAGAATCCCTTATAGGTTAGCGAACCCTAGCATAACACATTGGATTGGGACCTTCAAATCATGGCCTTCTATGGATAAGTCTTGGCCAGCATGGTAGGCTAGGATATCGGCTAACGAGTACACTCACTGGGAAGAACTAGGGATAGCGCAATGTCTAGCCCTTACATTAGCCGATATGCCCAAGGACGAACCCTTACTATCGGCTGCCAGTTACTTCTAGTCCAACACCTTCAATGCCTTCCTCTTTCAGCAAGGACCAATGACACCAACCTTGATAGATGTGACTATGATCACTGGCCTAGGTATTACCACATCGGTCAATCCTGTCCGATTCAACACCAAGTGTCAATACTCTTTCAAGACTAGGGCTATCGGAGGCTGGAATGGATTTATAAGTCAAAATATGGGAACCAGCTCTGTAAACCCTAGGGAGCATGTAGCTTTTCTGATGATGTGTTGGAGAAGTTTGTATTCTGCGGCTCAAGTTGCGGCCCCCATATCAAACTGGCAGCACATAGCCGAAGCCCTTGTAGAAAGATAATCGGTCCCCTTGGGCAAGTATCTGTTGGGTTACTTCTATCAAATGATGAATGCAGCATCGGCTAATATCGCAACAAATTCGGCTATAGGCGCCCGGTGGCTCATGGTGGTTCCTGCAAGCGTGGTTGATTCTTCATAGTCAAAAGGTTGCTGGGAGGCATGAACTAGTTGAAACCGAATTTTCAAGGACCGACTACAAATGAAGACGACGAAGAAGACACCATGCACCGATGCATGTCATATGGAGAAGCTGCCACCTCCTACTCTGGTTCGAAGATATCGGCTGAACTCCTTGCCAATTGGTTTACTAACTTATATGATGGATTTCCCAAGAATACAAGACTTTGGTTACCTTATGCAAGCTATGAGGATTTTTGAACTCCCCCATGACTTTAGGTTCAATGAAATCAATTTCGAAAGATATGAAAAGTCAAGGGAAGTTTTCTCAATTGCAATCTCCCCATGTATTCTCCCAGTCAGCATCCATCAGGGCAGAAATGTCCCTCTGTCATACGAATTCTATCATCCGATGGTGGCTGCAAGGCAGATGGGAATGGGTCAACTTCCGATTGATCTGTACTTCACCGACAAAATTCAGACCGGGGGAGAGATCACTTCAGGCTTGATGCACAAATTGCTAAGTATTGAAAGCCCTCCCCTCGGCAGTATTGAAAACTTAGAGTTGGCCATGATGAGGAGTTCAGTCTTCAACCGATGGTGGATTGAATTAAAAAGACATCTTTTCCATTAGCCGGCTTCAATGTACCTCACCATCATTCTTCCAGAATCGGCCCCTCAAGTAAGTGTTCTTTCCTTTGTCAAATTCTTCATTTGTCAGCTAACATTCTCTAACACTTAACTATATTCTTTTATATTTGCAGACAACCAATTACTCTCCTCCTCACATAAGCAACACTGGGGTTAACATCCAATATGCTCCAGGATTGATCCTTAATGGTGGTGGCCTCGCCCCTTCATCAATCGGCTTCAACGCACCTACGGTATCCTCCCTGTTGCACGGCCAAACCCGCGAGGCACTCCAAAGGAAGAAGAGGGCCAAACCATTGGGTGCCGATCCATCAGCTGTGAAGAAAAAGACTTCCAAGAAGCAGAAGACAACCCCAGCCGATGATGCACCGACGTTGGACCCAGATATGGAAGAGGCCATTGATCAAGCAGTAATGGAGGAAGAAATTGATGAGGTTGTCGACGAGGCTGCGGCAACCATAAGTTATACAAGAAGAAAAATGTGCAAACGCCACCAGCCGATGACCCAGTCCCTGAAAAAACGCCAAGTCCTCCAAGACTCCAACCTCAACACCGACCTCAACCGGTATGTGCTTTTCTGAAATCTTCTCATTCTAAATTTTCACATTTCATTTCTCACTAAACTTTGTTCTTGTAGAAAAATAAATTGGCTACAAGGAAACGGCTGGCTCCACCTCCATCGGTAATTCTATATTTACATTGCTCTCAATTTTCATTCAACCGATTCTGAACCAATCTTGTCTCTTTTTCCTTTTTGCAGCCCCCTCGTTCTCCATCGACTGCCCTCCATGTATCAAGTGAACGAACTCAATCGGCTAGGGGTAGCCACCGTCGAGGCGAAGAAGCACCAGCTCCCATCATCCTTGTAAGTTTTTCTTTTCAAACCCAAATCGGTTGTTCAAATCTTTTCAACACTTCACAATCTTAACCTTTTCTTTGGAGACTCTAGCCGATATGTTTTCTGTTGACATAAAAGAATTCATGGATGATGACGAGGAGACCATGAGCAAGTCCTTAGCTCCTCTTACCGATGATCTAAAAGCCCAACTATCTGATATAGCCAAACGGCTGGAAAGCTCCTTGGATTTCCTAGTCACCGATGTGGAGCAATAAGAGGATGGTGGAAGAAATTAAAGATCTAATTTCAGATCATCTAGCCGATGTCATCTCCGTAACACCCGGAGGTGTTTTCCCCTTTAAAAATCTAAAATAAAATCGCAAAAGAAACATCGTTGGAATTAACTGGAGAGAATAAATAATTTTAAAAGCGAAATGTTAAATGGAAATGGCATGGTAGGATTTTTCTTAAATTCTACATGTCAAAATACACTAACAGCATTTTTAGTGGAATTTTCAGAACACAAGAAATAATTCTTAACCAATTAAAACCAAAATCAGAATAAATAAATCCTGGGAAAATCTGTTTCTCTCTCCTCCGTCCTTTCCCGCTCTTTTTCTCGGCCGTGGGCCGCCGGCCCAGAGCCGACGGCCCATCCTCTCTGCGCGCACCCAGCCGATCGGCCCAGCCAACCGGTCGTTTCCCCACCGACGCGTGCCCCTCCTCTCCCTCTCTCGCGGCGGGCCGGCGAAGGCCACGGCCCGTTAACCCTTGCGCCGCATTTAAGTCCAGTTCGCTCCCCTTCTCCCCGGACACCGGTAGGTGGGGCCCACTAGTCAGCCCCGTCCCTACCTCCGCCGCCCCGCCTCCATTAGCGCCGCCTCTGCCCCGCACGAATCCCGGCCGCCCGCCTCTCCCGCGCGCCCTAAAGGCACCGCCCTAACTCCCCCGCCTCTCCCGCCTCCTTCAATCGCCCCGACCGCCGCTCCCACGCCCCTTATTGGCCGGATTTAACCGCCGGCCATTATTCCCTCAAAATTGCGTCGGCGAGCAATTGCGCCCTTATCCGGTCACCACCGACCTCCCCATTCCCTATTTAAGCACCCCCTCGCCCTTCCCGAGCTCCCCACACCTCCACTCAAGCCTTTCTCTCTCTCTCTCCGTCGTCCTCGCACCATGTGCCTCTACTTCGGACCTCGTTGTCGAGCTTCGGCCGTGTTTTCCCACTGCTCCGAGGCGTCCCGAGCTCCGCCGACTCCTTCCTCCTCGTCGCCGGTGCCAGCGCCACTTTAGCCACCCCTCCCCGAGTACTTCTGCTATCTCCCTCGCCGTCGTCGCCGTCGTCTCCCTCAACCCCGGTCGCACCGCGGTGAGCGTCCCTCCCTTTTCCTCTCTCGGCCGAACGCGCGCCGCCACTCCCGAGTGCGCACGGCTCCGCCCACGCATGAGCCGCGGCCTTCCGCCGCCCACGCCGCTGGCCGAATGGCGCCGGCCAGTCTCCGACAGCCGTGTGCCATTGCCGACCGATCGCGCTGAAGGGTTACGTGGAGGCTACGCTAGCCGAAAACAAAAACTTTATACCGCGCAAACCAGGAACACTTGCAAGTAAGGGCCGATAGATCGTTACCGATTGGATTATGCAGCGGAAATAGCCAATCAGGACTATCCGATCTGGAACAGTGCAGCCGATTCCCGTAAGCCGACAGCCGATTCCCGGGGACAGCCGATTCAGCAATCAGCCGATTCGCAGATGCCGCAGCCGATTCGAGTCATCCGATCGTGTTCTCGCACCTCGCTCCGATGCGCTCGACCGCAGCCGATTCGTAGCCGATCAACGGCGCGCAACGTAGCAGCGCCTTTACCGGTATCCACACGTCCGGGGACAGAATGCCGAACACCCGTGTGCTAGCACGCGATGCAAGGCTAGGGTTTGGCTCGAAGGTGGGGAGGGTTTCCGTGGAGATTGATCTCGCCGACTTCTAAAGCCGCGTCTGATCAGATTGATTTCAGCGCAATGCAAATCAATTGACGTACGTCAGCTCTCCACCCCTCACCCCTTTATATAGAGTTGGCCGACTGGGACTAGTGGCCGATTAGAACTCTATTTTGAATCGGATCCTATCCAAATCTCACAGAGTTGGCCGCCCATACGTCGTAAGCCCATAGGACTCTATCCGATCGGATCCCTATCCGATCGAGCCGTATCCAAGTCCAACTCGAATATCTATTCTATCCCCTTAAGCGTGCGACCCTGTAGGTTCAGGTATACTCGGTTTCGGCTATAGTCTAACTTAGCCGATCGTCGACTCGAGTCCAACTCAGCCGACCTGTCAACAGCGGCGCCTAGCAGCACATATTGACACCGTAGTATACAAGAATATAATATCAGCTCTGAACCTATAATGTGTACACAAATCCCTTTGCCTCACGATACCAATTAAGCTATAGGCAAGATGTGTGCCATCCCTTCAATAGCTTAACCATTCACTCGAACCGTATTGGATTATCTGTCTGTTGATTGACTCCTCAATCAACTTAGTATGGCCATGCATATCCATAATCCATTACCTCGAGGGACCCAGAGATATCTCTCCAAAGGAGGGGCAAATTCCATCTTGATCACTCACATCCCACTCCATGTTTCATAGAAAACCCAAAAACTACCTTTATAACTACCCAGTTACGGAATAACGTTTGGTAGTCCCAAAGTAGGCTACTACACATGTTGGAATCCATGGTGATCTCAGGTCTAAGGACTTTGTACCAACACTACCTGAGACCAACTAATGGTACATTAAATCCTGTAATGTCTCACGGTGGGTCTATCCAACAATGTGTTCTCCAACACATATGTCCATGTTTATTGATTTGGTATCTCTATACCCATGATCCATGAGACATGATCATCAATCAATAAACATGCCAATCTTAGAATCATATTTGTTCCAACAATATGACATATGATCAGGGATAATTTAGAAATAGATTCATACATAAAGAGTCTCATAAATAAGTCACGTACTTATTGATCAATACAAGATGTCTATTTCATGGAACTGAATAACACTTTATTCATTTAAACATAAACATTGACCGTGATATCCAACATCTCCATGTTGCCTCTAGGGCATATCACTAACACGCGCCACCCGCGCCCCTCTCCCAGCTGTCCGATCTGCCTCGGCAGATCGGGGCCGTTAGTCCCCGCTGGCCCGTGTGGCACGCCGCGTGGCCGCCGCGTCGGCGCCACGTGTGCGCCACGTGGTGCACCGCTCTCTCTCGGCCCGTGGACCCGGTCCACCGTGGACCGGTGCTCCTGCGGCTAGTGACGCCATCGCTGACGTCAGCCCTTGCACTGACGCAATTCCGGGATTTATTGCGCAATAAATTATTAAGGATTTTCCTGTTTTAGTAAAAACACAAATAATCTTCTGAAAATCATATCTTTTCAATCTGACCTCCGTTTTAGCCCATTCAAATTTCATTAAATTCATAAAAATGCCAAGAATCCATTAAAAATGGTTTTGTTCCTTGTTTTAGTAGCTTTTTAGCCTGTTTTGTTGAAGTGCTTGTTTGTCGAGTAGATCCCGGTAGTCCCTCCGTCCCGGTTTACTTTGAAGTCGTCGCGGAAGTCCCCCAAGCCAAAGGGCAAGGCAAGTCATACCATATTATTGATCATATTGCTCCCATTTTGCTAAAACACTTGTTTTCTTCTATGAAATTGCATGTATTTTATATTATCATTTCATGGGAAATAGTACACCTTATGCTTAGTTTATGCCTTAGGTTTGACACCCCAAACCCTTTGATCAAACTTGGGAAAATAATATGATTAGATTCAGGATTAGGATATGCTTAGCCTGGCTTAGATTCACTAGCTCACAAATTGGGTCATTCTCGCTTAATTTATCTCTCTGGACTTCTATTCGGAGGATTAATGATTATAGATTCAGTGAACCGGACTAATAACTAAAATATGACAAATGATGGGTGTGGGCACTATGGTTTTGGTTAGCAGCGCCCATAGCAGTTAAGGACCGGTTCACGGGACCCCTCGGGAGAATGACCGTGCAAACCACAAGCCGAAATGGGTAAGGTAGGTCTCGTAGTGTAGCCTCTCCTAGCTGACGGACCCATCGGCAAGGGTGAGCGGGATGAAGTTTCAGTCGGCCGCGGTATAAGGGTTGCTGGGCTGCCAGATTCACCGAGGCACTCGGGGAGGGCTGCCCACTCCCAGGGTCCGGGAGTGGGGGCGAAACCTTGGTGGGGTTCACCTGGTTAGTGGGGGTTATACAAAAGGTCCAATCACAGTTCCCTTTCTGGGGTAGCGCGGTGGTATTCCGGCGCACGGGAGACCGTGTTGTGGGGCTGTGTCTTGTGGTTATAGTTGTACACCTCTGATCAGAGTAAATCTATTCGAATAGCCGTGCCCGTGGTAATGGGGCGATCGACCGAGCTCTCCGTGATTAGTCTCACACTTCTCCACCCTAAGTTTTTGAACATGACTAGTATATAGGTGGATGGTTGGGCCTGTCGCAACATGGGGATACCGTTGGACAGTGTTGGTTTCAAAATGCTTTAATTACTCAATTTACTGCTGTTTTGTCTGGGTTCAAAAATATGTATTGTTTGGAAAAACCCCTGCTGTTTGCGCAAAAGCAAACCCTAGCCAAACCCTTGTCTTCCTTGCATTCATTCCTCGCCCCTTCCGGCATGACTTGCTGAGTACGTGGAAGTACTTATCCTTGCCCCTTCATCAGAACCCGCGCCAGAAGCTGAAGAAGAAGACAAGGTGGAGTAGGCTTGTCCTACACTCCGGAAGCTACCTGTGGAGTAGGCGAAGCCGCGTGACCAGCGTCAAGCTTAGGCTTAGGCCCTTTTTCTTTTTCCGCTGCTCTTTTGTAATCTTTTGTATTGTTTCTAAGACATGAAACTGTAATATCAACAATTGTCGTATGTGTACCCTGGCTGGTCCTGGACAGGGATTTTAATACACATGTAGCTTCGGAAATTCGAGTCTGAATTTCTGGGCGTGACAATCTCCCAAGCTCCTTATCTCGAACTCCATCGACATAAATTTGAAAGGGCGCGACAAAGACTAGCTGACAGGCGAGAGACGAAAGCTCTAGAGGCCACTGTCGAAGCCAATCGACAAACCATCATTGCAGAGAAGGCTAAATTGGACGAGATGACAACTGAGCCCAACTCCAAGCTTGATCGGCTGCGCTAGCGAAGGGAAGAATGGCAGCTGAACTTGCCAAACTTGATGCTGATATTCTATCTGAAGAACTGAGGATAGCCGATCTCCCCAGGGCCATATAAAAATAGAAGTCTAAGTTGAAGGCTTCAATGAAGAACTTGGCAGATCTCACGAAGGCTTTGAAGCCGATCCTTAGGACTGATGCAGCTGAGCTAAGGCAATTGAAGAAGTTGATCAAATTCGGCAGCGGGCGATATCGGCTATGAACGACTTCTTAACTGGCTAAGCCGATTTATGTGATAGGACTTAAAATTTTGAACACCTGTAGATCTTCGTGCCGATTGTAATATAACTTGGTCGCACCAATCTTTGTGAACTCCTGCAATAACACTTGCAATGTAATCTCTGTTGAATTTTTTTGAAGTACACAAAAATTTTGAAGTCCACTTGGTTCACTTGATTTCACTTGTGTGTGTATATATGCCCCCTTAATTTTACAATGTCAACCGATCATTGATAAAATTATAGCTCGGGACGACATCATATAAAATCGGCCATCATGCATTGTCAGAAACATAACCGATTATGATAAGAATAAAATGACTAAGGGTGATATAACTTATCGGCCATCACATATCGGCAGAACCCAGCTGATTATGATAAATTTAAAGAGACTAAGGGTGGTATAACTCATATCGGCCATCTATAGGCGATGTAAACACATCGGCTACCATGTATCAACTCAACACAGCCGAATCGTGAATTGAACCACACACTTGGATAATATTTTTCAAGTATTTTCTATTGAGAGCCCTTCCAAAAATTTCTCCATCAAGCCCTTGCAACATGTAAGCTCCTTTGAAAACACACTTGTAGATTTTAAAGGGTCCTTTCCAATTAGGTGACCACTTGTCGAATTTATTGTCACGAGTACCAATCGGCAATACCAACTTCCAAACCAACTCGCCTTCTGAAAAAGATTTTGGCAAAACTTTCTTGTTGTAATGACGAGTGATTCTTTCCTTATCTTTAGTCACCTTTTCCAAAGAACGCATTCGGGATTGAACCAAGTCTTCCGATTCATCTACCATAAGATTGTAATAGTCATCGGTTGTCAACTTATCTTGCAAATCAATTATTCTAGAGTCGATGACACTTTCCCATGGCAAGACGGCTTCATGCCCATAAACTAGCTTGTAAGGAGGGACTTGAATCGATCCATGACAAGCCATCCGATAGGACCATAATGCTTCGGCCAATCGGTTGTGCCATTGCTTTGGATAATCAGAGATCTTTCTCTTTATTAATTTGATCAGACTTTTGTTAGATGCCTCTGCTTGTCCACTAGCCTGTGCATAATATGGTGACGAATTCAGCAATTTAATCCCCATGCCTTTTGTAAACTGGACAAACTCATCTGATACAAAGATAGATCCCTGATCAGTTGTTATTGTTTGGGGAACACGAATCGGTAGATAATGTGCTCTTTAACAAACTGGATCACGTCCCCAGAATCAACTTTCTTCAAAGAAGTTGCTTTCACCCACTTTGTAAAATAATATTTTGCCACCAATATAAACTTGTGTCCCTTACTCGAGAGTGGATTGATCTGACCAATCATATCAGTTTCCCAACCTCTGAATGGCCACGACTTGACTATGGGATTCATGGCCGACGCTGGTGCTTTTTGAATTGCTCCAAACTTCTGACAATCTTGACAACCCTTGTAATACTTGAAGCAATCTTCCATTATTGTCGGCCAAAAATACCCAGCTCGTCGAAGCAACCATTTCATCTTGTGAGCCGATTGATGAGTACCACATACCCCTTCATGCACTTTGCCCATCACCACCTTGGCTTGATCGACACTTAAACATCTTAGTAGTACTCCATCAATCGTCCGACAATATAGGTCGTCATCGAGCAAAACATATCTTAAGGCCTTGTATCGCAATTTTCTTGAAGCCGATTGAGAAGGATTCTTGAGATAATTATAAACATCATACCTCCAATCATCGGCTGTTATTGTAGCAATTTCTACCTCGATATCCTTGAAAATTGGCTTGTATCCCGATGCCCCTTGAGCCCAATCATTAGCTTCAACATTCTGCTCTCGAGGAATATGTGTCAAAGTCACTAGCCGAAAATTTTCCATCAACTCTCGGCACTTTTCATAGTAGATCATCAACGCATCATTTTTGCATTCATATTCTTCACCTAACTGATTGATGACCAACAAGGAATCTCCCATGATTTCCACGGCATCGGCTTCAACTTCCTTCAAAAGTTGCAATCCTTTGAGAACTGCTTCATACTCGGGTTGGTTATTGGTAGCTGTGGAGATTGTGGCAATCGGGTATCTACATGGCAAGCTTATCCGACTGGAGGTAGGGATAGATTGCGCCTGCTATATCTGTAAGCCGAACTTGACTTGGGTGTTACGGTTGCCGATAGAGATAAGGCAATCGGCCTATAGTCACGGTTTGGTAAGATTGAGGAAACCAACTTAGAATAAGATAGGGTTTCCGATTTGTAAACCCTTCCTCCCAAGACTATATAAGGGGGGTAAGGGGCGTCCCTTGAGGGATATTCCGATAGGAGATCAGCTTTTAGCTCTCAACTTTAGATCACGAGATCAATAAAGACACTCGGCGGATCGAATCCACCGAAATAGGAGTAGGGTATTACCTCACGAGAGGGCCTGAACTGTCTAAATCTTCTTTTCCTCCTAACCCAATGTGCTTGGCGATCTCGACTGCGACCCGGGAAATATATTGCCGAAACCCGGTTTCGACGGTTGGCGCGCCGAGTAGGGACGCGCGCCGAGACTTCTTCAACAATCTCGCCGACAAGCGTGATGGGATCCCCTCAAGACTCGGCGACTTCGCCGCCAACTTCGCCGACGACTCCTCCTTCGACTCGGATTCGAACCAGTCGGAGGGAAAGACCTACTCGGCGCCATTCGGACTCCCCAACAGCGCCGAGATCTTCGATAACATCTTGAAGACCAAGATGCGATCCACCTTCTCCGACGACGGACTTCACTCGGCACCATTCGGATTACCGAATACCGCCGAGATCTGCGCCAATCTTCTCGCCTCCCCAACGGAAGCGATCTATTCTGTCAAAGACCTCTCGGTGCCGTTTGGGTTACCAAATGCCGCCGAGATCTACAAGAAACTTCTCTCCCCGAGTCGGCGGCAATCCACTCGGAGGAGCCTACTCCCCGGACTCTAACTCGGATCGGAACGATCCGATCCGGGTTACCCAGATCAAGGGAGGTCGCCGTCATCCTCCCGTCATTCGGCTCCCGCCGATCTTCGAGCTCAATGGATACCTCGCTCCGCCGGCTTCGACAATCTCTACGGCATCCCTTCGACGAAGCCGACAACTCCGACCGCCGCATGGATGTGAGCCGAAGTGCTTGACGTCCTCATGGCCGAGCGATGAGTCCGACTCAGCCATGGCCGAAGGCTTGCCGAAGAGGAGCGAGCCAGGTGGAGCTTGAGCGCAAGACAGCCGAGGAGGAGAAACAACGCAAGGACGAGGCTTACAAAAGAAGCGGGATCTACGTGCGGCGGACGATCCGCCGGAAGCCATCCTCCAAACACGGGTTCGCAACACCAACATCTTCCGGACGCCACGCAGAACGGCGTCGCCGCACTCACGCTCCTGGACACCGTCATGGAGACGGCTCCGGCCAACGTGACTCCTATACTTGATAAGATCAAGACCATCGTCGCTGCCACGGCTAACGGCCATCCCACCACTTCGGCGCGAAGGCCGATCGAATCCGCGGCCGAAACGCGGATAAAAGCCGGCTTCCACCTCTAAAGTCGGAGACTACGGGAGGCCCGAGCCGGCTCGGCCGTCAACCAGGCCAAGAGGCCCACCTCGCGAGTCCACGCCGAGGTACCAAGAACAAACGGCCGACTCCGCGACAAACGACACGGACGTCCACCCGTCCATCACCGAGTCCGCCGCAACAGTTCCGGCTACCCAACCACCAACCGAAGACCCCGCCGAGTGATCGCGGGAAGTCCTCGATCGCCGCTACCAGAGCGCGACCGACGCACTCGGGAAGATCGAAGGGGATCACCCGATAGCGGCGACGATGGAGTACCGGCCTTCACTCGCGAGCTCCGCCGAGTGCATTGGCCGAGTGGCTTTAAACCTACGGGATTGAAAGGTATGATGGCAAGACCGACCCGAATCTTGGTTAGCGTATATACCCTTGCCATCCGAGTTGCGGTGTGGCGACAATAAAGCCATGGCCAATTACCCGCCCGTGGCCCTCGCAAACTCGGCCGAAATTGGCTCACGAGCCTGCCAAGAGGCTCAATCGGCTCGTGGAGCGAGCCGAGGGACCACTTCATCGCCAACTTCCAAGGAACCTTCGAGAGGCCCGGCACACACTTTGACCTTTACAACGTCATCCGAAGCCGGACGAGCCCCGAAGGATTACATTCGTCGTTTCTCCGAGAAGCGCAACAAGATCCCGAACATCACCGATGACATCATCATCGCCGCCTTCCGTAAGGGAGTCCGTGATGAGCCGCTTATCGGCAAGTTCGGGCGCAAACCACCGAAGACGGTGAAACAAATGTTCGAGACGGCGAACTCATACGCCAAATCCAACGACGCCATTAAGGCCGCCCGTCAAGACCAGCCCGACGAGAAGGGAGGACAAGCAAGCAGAGGAAGCCGAAATCCTAAGAAGGATGGCGGCAACAACGGCAACCGGGGCCCGAAAGATCGCAAGCGCCGATCCGAAGACCTAGTAGCCGCAACCTCCAATACTCAACGACGTCCCGAGTCGCCGCCTACGACGCCATCATGAACGCCCAAAGTGCACCCACCATCGAATCATAAGCACGCGGCTAAGGACTCGCTTTATCTACAAGCAGTTCGCTGAACAAGACGCGCACACTCAACAAGAAGCCGATCGACGAGGCTGGCCCGTCCCGCGCCAAGAAGAACAACTCGGCTGAAAATGCCGAACCTTTTCAAGACCCAGTGGGGAGCTCAACCACATCTTCGGGGTCCGCTAGCCTATGAGTCCAAGAGGAAACAAAAGCTAACCGACCGGGAGGTCAATGCGGCTCAACCCGAAGTCCTCAGCATCTCGTGATGGTCGGAAGTGGCCATCACCTTTGACCGCTCGGATCATCCCGACCGAGTGGTTCATCCGGCGCTATCCACTCGCCCCGGACCCCGTGGTCCGCAATATCAGGCTTAAGCGCGTCCTCATCGATGGGGGCAGCGCCCTCAACATCCCTGTTCGCCAAGACCATGGACGAAATGCGAGATCCCGAGGGCCGAACCGAAAGCAAGCTCGCCCCTTCCACGGAGTTATCCCAGGGCTGTCTTCAACACCACTCGGGCACATCTCCTCCCAGTCACCTTCGGAGCCCGAGAGAACTTCCGAACGGAGAACGTTACCTTCGAGGTGGCCGACTGAAACAAACATATCATGCCATCATCGGAAGGCCCGCGCTTGCCAAGTTCATGGCGATCCCTCACTACACTTACCTCTGCATGAAGATGCCGGGCCCCAACGGCGTCATCACTCTTCGCAGCGACGTGAAGCAAGCCTTCACCGCGACAAGGAGAGCTGCGACATGGCCCAATCTCGCGAGAGATTACGTGGCCAACAAGAAGTCCGATTGGCTGCATCGACTTCGGCAGAGGGCGAAGTCCCCGCGAAGAAGATAGCCAAATCGGGATCCGCGACGCCAAGACCAAGAAGATCTCCCTTGATTCGTCGATCCCTCCAAACCGCCGTAATCGGCGCCGACCTAGATCCCAAATAGGAAAGCGCGCTCGTCACCTTCCTCCAAAATAATAAAGATGTTTTTGCTTGGAAACCATCCGATATGCCCGGAATTCCTAGGGAGGTGATCGAGCACTCTTTGAACGTCAAAGATGACGCCAAACCAATAAAACAACGATTACGCGAGTTCGCACAGATCGAAAAGACGCGATCAAAGAAGAACTGGCAAAGCTCTTAGCGCCGGCTTCATCAAAGAAGTCCTTCATCCCGACCGGTTAGCCAACCCAGCCCCGGTCCGCAAGAAGACGGGGCAATGGCGCATGTGCGTTGACTACACCGACCTCAACAAAGCCGCCCCAAAGATCCGTTCGGGCTGCCTCGCATCGACCAAGTCGTCGACTCAACAGTGCGAACTCCCGAGTTTCTTGGATTGTTACTCGGGCTATCACGAGATCAGCTTGAAAGAATCCGACCGCTTGAAAACATCGTTCATCACGCCGTTTGGGGCTTATGCTACATCACCATGCCTTTTGGCCCGAAGAACGCCGGAGCCACATACCAACGCATGATCCAAAGATGTTTCCGACGCAGATCGGCAAGAACGTTGAAGCCTACGTCGACGATGTTGTCATCAAGACCAAGCGAAAGAAGACCCGATCACCGACTTAGAAGAAACCTTTGCAAACATCCGGGCTTTTAGAATGAAGTTAAATCCGGAGAAGTGCACTTTTGGTGTTCCATCGTGCAACCGCTCGGCTTCATGGTATCACATCGCGGCATTGAAGCAAATCCAGAGAAGATCAACGCCATCTTAAACATGAAACCCCGAGTAACCGTAAAGACGTCCGTAAGCTCACTGCTGCATGACGGCACTAAGCCGTTTCATATCCCGACTCGGCGAACGAGGCATGCCCTTCTTCGATCGCTAAAGAAGACAGACGACTTCCAGTGGACCGCGGAAGCCGACAAGGCCTTTGAAGATTTCAAAGAATTCCTTACCACGCCACCCGCCCCGGCTCGCCTCGCCCAGGAACCCCGTTGCGTACGTCTCACCACTCACCAAGTGGTTAGTACGGTCCTTGTGGTTGAACGCGAAGAAGAAGGATGGGCCCGTAAGATTCAAAGGCCAATCTACTTTGTTAGCGAAGTATTGGCAGGAGCCAAAATCCGCTACCCTCGGTACAAAAATTGCTTCTACGGTGTTCTAATAACCACGAGGAAATTGGCACACTACTTTCGGGTCACTCGGTCACCGTCGTCACCTCTTTCCCACTCGGCGATGTCATCCACAACCGCGAGGCAACCGGACGCATCGCCAAGTGGGCCCTAGAACTGATGCCGCTGGACTTGACTTTTAAGCCCAGGACGTCCATTAAGTCACAAGCCTTAGCGGACTTCCCGGCCGAGTGGATCGAACAGAAGAACACGTGCCTCGGAAAGACCTCCAACACTGGACCATGCACTTCGACGGATCCAAGAGGATCACCGGCTTGGGAGCAGGAGTCGTGCGATCTCCTCGACCGGGGAAAGGCTAAGATATGTCCTTCACCTCCACTTCTCCGCCCCACACAATGTCGCCGAGTACGAAGCTCTTCTACATGGACGCGCCTCGCAGCCTCACTCGGATACATCGGCTTATCGTGAAAGGCGATTCCCAGCTGGTCGTCAATCAAGTAATGAAGGACTGGTCCTGCTTAAATGACACTATGGAGGCCTACCGACAAGAGGTCCGCAAGCTTGAGGACAAGTTTGATGGGCTAGAACTCTCACATGTCCCGAGACATAACAACGAAGCCGCCGATGAGCTAGCACGATGACGGATCTAAGCGCGAAGCTGCCCCAACGACGTCTTTGTCGAACATCTCTACAAACCAACCGTCATGGCAAAGACGGCTCCTAACGAACAAACCACCAACGAAGTCGCCATGACCCACACCGACCGGAGGACGCCGCTCATCAAATTCTTAACCCAGCAAGAGCTGCCGGATGACCGAGATGAAGCGAACGCGTCCGGCGTCGTTGCCAAGCGTACGTCATGGTCGACTCCGATCTATACAAGAGAAGCCCCTCCGGAATTCTAATGAGGTGCATCACACCCGAAGAAGGGAAACAATTACTCCAAGATATCCACTCGGGCATATGCGGAAGCCACGCGGCGGCACGCACTCTAGTCGGCAAAGCTTACAGACAAGGATTCTTCGCTTACCGCGGTCTTCGACGCGGATAAAGTCGTAAGAACCTGCGAAGGCTGCCAGTTTTTTGCCCGACAAAGCCATGTCCCGGCCCAGGAGCTTCAAACAATCCCACTTTCCTGGCCGTTCGCGGTATGGGGGCTGGACATGGTTGGCCCTTTCAAGAAAGCTCCAGGAGGCTTCACACACCTCTTCGTCGCAATCGACAAGTTCTCCAAGTGGATTGAAGCCAAGCCGGTCGCCACAATCACCGCGACAAAGCACGAGACTTTTCCTCAACATCGTGCACCGCTTCGGCATCCCAAACGGAATCATAACCGACAACGGGACTCAATTCACGGGAGGCATCTTCAAGGAATTCTGCGAAGACTTCGGAATCAAGATCGCTACGCATCGTAGCACACCCTAAAAGCAACGGGCAAGTCGAGCGAGCCAACGGCATGGTCCTTCAAGGCATCAAGGCTCGCGTTTTCGACCGACTAAGCCCTTACGCCGGCAAATGGGTCCAAGAACTTCCCTCGGTTCTATGGTCGCTACGAACCACACCCGGTCGGGCCACCGGCCAAACTCCTTTCTTTTTGGTCTATGGCGCAGAAGCCATGTTGCCAAACGAGATGGAGTATGAGTCCCTCCGGGTTCGCAGCTTCAATGATGAACGCTACGACCCTGACCGAGTGGATGACCTCACCCGATTGGAAGAGGCCCGCGAGGCAGCCCTTATCCAGTCGGCCAAATACCTTCAAGGGCTCAGAAGATACCACAGTCGCAACGTGCGAGCACGAGCTTTCATTGTCGGCGATTTGGTCCTACGCAAGATCCAGACTACCAAAGACCGACACAAGTTATCTCCCTTATGGGAAGGACCATACATAATCGCTGAAGTGACTCGGCCAGGTGCATACCGGCTAAAGCGTGAAGACGGGTCTATGGTGGAGAACTCCTGGAACATCGAGCACCTTCGACGATTTTATGCCTAATTTGGCTAAAGCCTCATGTTTTCCTTGACTGCCAACCTCAAGCAAGATGACTTCTTGAGCTAGCAGTCGGGGGCTGTACACATGTCAATAAAGCTCAGGTTTTCCTCATGAACTTTTGTGCATAATTTGGTTTATCATTGTTTAATGTCCTTCGACTCGAGCTCAGTGTCTAAGGACTGAGAGTTTTCCGATGACCTAATTGAGCCTAGGCTTGATGACAGCCAGACGAAAACTACTTAAGAAATTTCACGCAAAAGCTCGAATCAAGGCATTGACATAAATAAACTAAAAAGAGTCACAAAGTTCCACGTCAGAGTGTTACGGTTACGCGACATTTACAAAGCAAAGTCAGAATACAAGTCAAATCTTGAAGTTGTTTACTACATCAAGAGATATCTTCTTCGCCGCCTCTTGCGCCTCACTCAGCATGTCTAAGGCCTGCTCGTCCGTCGTCCCGTCAGCAAAGCCCTCCCCGACTGAATGGATATCCACTCGGGGTAAAGGGACTTGGTCGAGCAAGAGCCAAACCAGCCCCCATGCTGGCGCCGGTGATATTGGCCGGATATCGGTCGGGAGCCGCCCGCGGCTTGTCAAATATCTCGATCGGCTCCGGCGAGCCGCCCCAACTCCTTGATCGAACAAGGACAGCAAGATCGGCGTGGCGGCGTTGGCGACCTCTTCCCGTATCTCGTCTGGATTTGATCCGCCCAAGCAAGACGTCGTATTGGGCTCGGGTCTTCATCTTATAAGCTGCCAAAAGTCCCAGATCATTCAAAGCACTCGGATATGAAGCAGCACACGAAATTCAATTTCAAAGAAGATTACCTTCAAACTCGGCCTCCACCTCGGCCTTATCAAGGCTGACCGCTTCCAGATGGACTTGAAGCGAGTGGACCTCCGAAGAATTTTCTACAACGAAAGAAGATCATCAAAGCCAAGGTCAACATAAGAATCATAATGAAGCTGGGAGAGGCGAGCTTACTCCCGATTGATCCGCGGAGGTCGAGGTTCGCTTCCGAAGCTCCGCGATCTCCCTCCTTAAAGCCGCCTCCCTTGATGCGGCCTCCTCCCGAGTGGCCTTCACTGTCGCCGAACATCCTCCAAGGAGTTTAAGTGGGGGACCAGCTTCTCCAAGCACTTCAGATTTTGCCATTGAGCGGCAATACTCTTTCTACACGCGAAAGCAGAGGAGTGATCGACTGAAAGATAACGATGACATAATCAAAGAGAAAGACAAAGCCTTACGTTGAGCAGTCGGGTCGCCTCATTTAGGCTCTCGACAAGGGCATCCCTTTCATCTTTTTCGGCTTGCCGGTCTAGGATGATGCCCTGTCTCTCGCCTTCCGAATCCCGCCACTCGATTCTGATCGGGGGAACCCAGGTCTCAGAAGACTGCAACCTGGGGATCTCTTCTACCGTGGTGGCAAGCAAGAAAGACAAGTGAAGACATGAAAGATTCAAAATTGAAAGAGCGAAGGAATGCTTGAAGCAAGTCTCACCGGTTTCGGTGGTCCTGCCTAGGTGGAGCGACCGGCTGGTCTTCTTCTTCGCTCTGCGCCGAGTGACCCCGGTCGGGGTACTTGAGCCGCGCCTCGGGTTTCCGGCCGATGACGATTTCCGGTCGGGATATCCCGACTGCGGTCGGAGGCTCCTTCCTAGAGGCGTCCTCCTTCGGAGGCGAAGGTTGTTTCTCCGAACGCTCGCACTCGGTTGCGGGCTCCGGGTTTTGGCTCTGCGGCCTTGGCACTTCGGGAGCGGCGGCGGAGTCGGTCCTTCACCCCCTCCGGCGAGGATCTATGTCCTGGGGCCTCCTGCGAAAGTGAATACAGCAAAGATAAAGAGAAGTTTCTAACAAAAGAGTTCAAGACTTCGGTTTCAGAGCATACCTGGATGACCGACGGATCTTCGGAGTCGTCCGTGGCGATCGTTTTAGAGGTGGGGTCTCGATGGGAGGGGCCGGGACGTCGTCATCCGAATCCTCTATAATCAGCCTCCTCTTGCTCGCGCGCTTGTTCGGGTCTCCACTCGGCGCCGCCCGCTTCCCGACCGGGTCGCTCGGATCTTGATCCCGCCGGCTTCTTGGCGGGCGACGCGGCGCGTCATCATGAGCCACCTTGTATGGCTTGGAGGTGATAGAGGCGTTTTCCTGCAGAAGAAAGAAAAGTGCAACGTTAAGAAACAGGATGTCAAGATCGAAAGATGCTATGAAGCAACCAGTCGGCTTACCGAAGGAGGAGGTCGGATGCTGAAGGGAAGGACTGGCAGAATGAGGGCCCGCTCAACTGCTATCCCAGACGAGAAGAGTTTGTACATCCGGATCTTCGGGATCTCGTATGTGAGCGGATCTGGATCTTCCCGATTGGGGTCCGTCCCGCCTTCATACTCGAAGGCCGGTTTTGACCTTTCCTTGATCGGCGCCGGTCGGCACGATGAAGTGCCGAGTGATTTGTTCCCCGCGAAGACCTCTCTTTTTCATCGCCGGGATCTTCGCGAGCGGATCGTTGGCTTCGTCCCAATCTTGGGCTACGGGACGGTGCTCCAAGTTGGCCTGGGGACAGGGGAAGACCGACGAAGGTGGGCAGGCTGGGTTCGAGATTGCTAATGTAGAACCAGCCCGCGTGCCATCCCATGTTGGAAGACTTCAAGGAGAGAGAAAAATAATCTTTGCGGAGGGATCCGCGAAGCTGGAAACCTGCCCCGCCAACGACGCAAGGTTGGTCCTTGTTCGGATGAGGTTTCAGATAGAACATACGACGGAAGAGCTGGAAGTGGGGAAGAATGCCAAGGAAAGCTTCACACACATGAATGAAGAGAGCTATGTGAAGCATTGAGTTGGGGTTCAGATGGTAGAGATGAAGCCCATAGTAGTCCAGAAGCCCCCGGAAGAACTCGGAGGTGGGAAGGCTGAACCCGCAATAGAAAAAGGAAGTGAAAACGACGAGCTCACCGGTGTTTGGGGTTGGGAAGTCCTCCCCCGCCGCCGGGCGCCATCCCACGAGTTCCTTTGGTGGAAGCACGCCGTGCTTCACCATCTCCTTGAGGGTAGATTCCCTCACATCCGAAGCGGCCCATTGGTCGAAGGGAATCCTTTTTTCCTCCGCCATGAGAATGGGTTGTTGGGAAGTGGATCTGGCTAAGAAAGGTTGGATTTTTGGCAAGGGATCGTGGGAGATTTGGCTGTGAAGGCTGGTTGTTGCGGAGATCGAGCTCCTAGATGGATGGATTTGGGAGCGCGCGAGTCTAGGGTTCTCCGCGGTGAGCTGGTGAACAGTGCCGCGAAAAGGGGAATCGTTTGGAAGACGAAGAGGCGGGGACGACCTCGCATCTTTATAAGAAAGATTTGAGGGTTGCGCTAGGTTTTCTGGTGAGTGGGCCGAGCCCATAAGAAAATCTACGGCCCAGCTAAGGTGTGGTCCGATACGTGTCCTTGGGGACTTAAGCGGATGAGCTTAAGCAGATTTGCCCTGGCAATATGCGCGTGTCCGAGTGCCCTATACCTTTAAAGATCCTTCCATACCGCGGTTTGCTTGACTTCATGAGAAGCTGGCACGATGCAATTTGGAAGGTGACCAACAGCTGAGTTTTTATAGCTGCCTTGGTGAACAAGGGCTGTTTGGTTTTTTGGCATTTGGTCAGGTAACCTTACCAATGCTATTTATTTTTCCACCTTGGTGAAGATCCTTATAGATTGAGACCAGTATTATGGCAAAAGCTATTTAATAACTTGGTCGTATTTTTCATATGAATGAAAGAACTTGTTTCCCATGAGGGATGAATGAAATATTTATTCCGGGATTACTCGGGCAAATCCACTCGGATAAGCAAGAGCTTACCGAGTGCTTTTCACCCATGAGGGTTGATTGAATTGTTTGTTACGAGATGACTCGGGCAAATTCACTCGGATGAGTATGAACTTGCCGAGTAATGAGATTTCAGTAATTGCTTTAGCATGAGCTAGGCATCTACATGAGAATGATTTTTTATAGTTCTTGACTATATGCTTAGCCTATTTTTGACTAACCACATAGTCGGGGGCTACACCTAATTAGGTGCATCAGGAGATGCACCTAGATATTTATTTTTAAGAAATTTTTCAGCCCTTCACGTCTTTGGAGCCACTCGGGAAGATTCAGCAGAGATGATGGAATCACTCGGCGCCAAAAGCACTCGGTCAAAGAGATTTTTGGTTGAGTCTTTGCTTTGGTCCAAGCTGAGTTGTCTCGTCGACCGAAAAGGACTCGGGGCTCTTGTGGAGATTGTGGCAATCGGGTATCTACATGGCAAGCTTATCCGACGGAGGTAGGGATAGATTGCGCTGCTATATCTGTAAGCCGAACTTGACTTGGGTGTTACGGTTGCCGATAGAGATAAGGCAATCGGCCTATAGTCACGGTTTGGTAAGATTGAGGAAACCAACTTAGAATAAGATAGGGTTTCCGATTTGTAAACCCTTCCTCCCAAGACTATATAAGGGGGGTAAGGGGCGTCCCTTGAGGGATATTCCGATAGGAGATCAGCTTTTAGCTCTCAACTTTAGATCACGAGATCAATAAAGACACTCGGCGGATCGAATCCACCGAAACAGGAGTAGGGTATTACCTCACGAGAGGGCCTGAACCTGTCTAAATCTTCTTTTCCTCCTAACCCATTGTGCTTGGCGATCTCGACTGCGACCCCAGGAAATATATTGCCGAAACCAAGTTTCGACAGTAGCGTAGGGCTTAATCGTGTAGGCAAATTCAAAACTTGCCCCCTAGGTGATATGATGATCAAGCCGATACCGCAGCCATGAGTGCAAACCGGACCATCAAAGAATAAAGTCCAAGGAACTATGTCAACCGAGCCGATTGAGTTATCACGATGCTCAACAATGAAATCAGCTATGGCCTGCCCCTTGACTGCCTTGGGTGACTCATACCTGAGGTCGAACTCGATCAAGGCGTAGATCCAATTACCAACTCTTCCTTTTAGTATTGGAGCCGATAGCATATATTTGACAACATCGGCTTTGCAAACTATGGTGCATTCGTTGAATAGCAAATAGTGTCTTAACTTTGTGCATGAGAAATACAGGCATAGGCATAACTTCTCCACTAGGGAATACTTTGTCTCTGCATCCAAAAGCCTTCTGCTCAAATAGAATATTGCTCTTTCTTTGCCGTCGAACTCCTGGATTAAGATAGAGCTGATTGACTTCTCATCGGCTAATAAATACACCTTGAAAGGCACCCCTTTCTATGGAGGAATCAATACTTGAGGGGAACTCAAATATCCCTTGATGTTGTCTAAGGCCTTTTGTTGCTCTGCCCCCCAAGTAAACTGTTGATCGGCTTTCAACCGGAGCAAAGGTATAAATGGCTCCATCTTTCGAGACATATTTGAAATAAACCTCCTAATAAAATTCACCTTGCCGACCAAAAATTGCAATTGCTTCTTGTCCTATCGAGGCTGAATATTTTTTATTGCATTAATGCTCCTTTGTGTCACTTCAATGCCCCTTTCGTGAACAAGAAACCCCAAAAACTGTCCAGTCGATACGCCAAAGGCATACTTCGTAGGATTAATCTTCAGGCCATATTTTCTTGTTCTTTCCAAAACTTTCTTCAAATCGGCTATATGGTCATCAACCTCTTTTGATTTTACGACCACATCATCAATGTAAATCTCAACCAACAAGCCGATTAGATTGTGAACGATGTAATTCATAGCCCTCAGATACCTAGCTCCAGCGTTCTTAAAACCGAAAGTTATTACAACCCACTTATATAAGCCGATTACATCAGGACATCTAAAAGCAGTCTTATGGATGTCTTCTTCTACCATAAAAATATGATTATATCCAGCGTTGCTATCCATAAAACTTACAATTTTGTGCCCTGAAGCAGCATCCACCAAACAAATCGGCAATCGACATTAGGTATTCATCCTTAAGGGTGGCTTTGTTGAGATCTCGAAAGTCGATACACACCCTAAGTTTGTCGTTCTTCTTGATCACTGGAACTATGTTAGAAACCCATTCAGCGTATCGGCAAGGCTGAATGAAATCAGCATCATATAGAAGAGTAATTTTGACCTTCATATCATCATACATATCAGTTTTGAACCTTCTAGGTGATTGCTTAAATGGCCGATATGTAGGTTTGATAGGGAGCCAATGTTCGACAATCGATCGGCTAAGTCCTGGCATCTCTAAATACTTCCAAGCAAAACAATCTTTATATTCCTTCAAAAGTTCTATTAGCTTGGTTCTAAATTGAGAAGACAAATTTTTACTAATAAATGTCGGCCTAGACCTATCTCCTGAGCCTATATCGACTTCTTCTAAGTCATCAGCTGACATGAAGCCTTGCCCTAATTTGCCATCCAAATCATCTACAGTGTCCTTTGTGTAGAAGCTTGACCCCTCCACGACGCCCTCAAAGCAGCAGTTAGGGCTCTTCATCTCCAATTGGCTGTATTTTAGAATCGATAACTTTTAGATAATCGGCTTGCCAAACCTTGCCGGACAAGCAATCAATGCCATCCATCTCCCAAAGGGTTAAATCGGCATTGGCAACGTTAACTGACCTGTCGGTTTGCACGATTTCAACCTTGTCGCCTTGCCATTGGATTAAGCTCTGGTGCATGGTAGAAGGGATGCAGCAATTGGCATGGATCCAATCCCTTCCTATCAATAGGCTGTATGACTCCTTCCCATCGATGACAAAGAAGGTGGTAGGCACAGTCTTACTGCCGATTGTCAGCTCCACATTTAAGACCCCTTTGGTTTTCGATGGATGGTCTCCAAAGTCTTTCAAAACCATGTTGGTCTTGATGAGGTCATCAGAACTCTTGCCCAATTTTTTGAATGTAGCATAGGGCATCAAGTTCATAGTAGCTCCTCCATCGACCAACATCTTGGACATCGGCTTGCCATTGACTCCTTTAACGTAAAGTGCCTTAAGATGTTGATGCCCTGTCCCCTCAGGTTTTTCAAAGATTGCTTGTTCCGGGGACAAAACCAACTTGGTTAAGTACTCCTCAACCGGCCTGACCTGCTTCATAGTCAGCTGGCAACACAAAAATCATGTTGACTGATGCAGAGGCCACAACTTTTTCCTTAGCCAATCTCTTTGCTTTGTCGGCTTGGACCTCATCGGTTGAGAGCACTTGGCTCTTAACACGCCACTCTTTCTTCGGGCTTTGTTGCTTCTTCTTCTTCAGTTGATGGTCAATTTTGGCTTGAACTTCTTCGAGCCGACCCCTGCTCTTCATCCGTTGCACCCTCCTTTTCTGAGGCTTTGTGAAAGTGTCGGAGGGGCACCATTGCGGATTCAGGGTCTCTTCTTCATCTTCATTAGCATCCTGCAGAAAATCATGATGAATCGGACCCAGCCTCTGGTGAACAGGGAGTTTCTTCTGTGGCAGCCGATTCCTCTCAGGACGAGATCGACTAGACTCTCCAATGTAGTCGGCACCATGATCACTGCAAGCTAGACAGTCCTCAATCGATGGCAGTCTCATCCCTTCATTCCAGCAAAATCGAAAAAAATCACAGCCCCAATGGGGATCAAAGCAGTCATCTCCCTCCTGCCTGTCATATTGTCTTTGCGACCTATCGATGGTCCTGGTAGAATTGGGCTGCCGATAATTCCCTCTATCGACTGCTCTACCACTTGTGTGGACAAGGTTGATAGGGAAGGGATTGCCATCAACCTTCATTGGCTTCGTCGGGTCATCAAATTTGATTTTTCCCGCCTCGTTAGCCGATTGGATCTGATGTCTAAAGACTTTACAATCATTAGTGTTGTGAGACCCAGTGTTGTGCCATGTGCAATACTTCCTTTTCTTCAATTCCTCAGCCGATAGAATCACGTGACCGGCTGGTAGCTGAATTTGCTTCTCTCAAAGCAGCAGATCAAAAATTTTGTCAGCCTTAGTGATGCCAAAATCATACTTTTCTTCTTTGGCCGAATTCTTGACCCATTGGCATGAAATAACTTTTTTGTTCCTAGCCCAATCGGCTGCTGCCACTTCAGAGTTGCTGTCCTCTTCTGATTCAGAAGCATATTCTTGGCCTCATGGAACCTCTGTTCGTGTGCCGATATTTTCTGGGCCAAGTGAACTAGACTTTCAAAGTTCTAAGCCGAAAACCTTTCCCTTATCGGTGTCAACAGACCCTGAAAAGCAAGATCGGCTAGCTGGGAATCCGACAAAACCAAGCTGTAACATATGTTCCTCATATCTCTGAATCTTTGAATGTAGTCTTGGACAGATTCGTCGTGCTTTTGCCTAATAGCTGTCAGGTCGGACGGTTTCATCTCATGGATGCCATTGTAGAAGTATCGGTGAAACTTTTTCTCTAGATCGGCCCAGCTTTGCACAGAATTGTAAGGTAAAGAAGAAAACCATGTGAAAGCCGATCTAGAGAGAGGGAATAACCTTACTCTCAGGGCGTCAGTAGCCGATGCCTCACCACATTGGGCTAAAAATTGGCTAACATGCTCATATGTGGAGACATTGTCTTGCCCTGAGAATTTGGAGAAGTCTGGCACTTTGTATCGGCTAGGCAGTGGAACCCTCTCAAAATATTTTGGATATGGGTACTGATACATGTTGCCTGTATCCTTGGGCTTGAGGCCGAATTGTTCCCTCATAACGTCTGTGATCATGTTTGCCCAAGGCTTCTGTTGCTGCGCTCCATGCACCTCCTCTTGTATCGGCTCGAATTGATCGAATTGGAGCGGTGCCTGCCGATACTGCCTCTGGGGTTAATGAGGCTGATATTGTGTGTTAAAATTGCCTCCCGCGTGATGCTGAGGAGATTGATGCATCCGCGTGAGGCGGCTGATCGTGAACAAGTTGGGGACCGATAGGGTGTTGTTGTAAGTTCGGCGAGTATGAACCTATCGGCACTCGTGGAATCGGCTCCACCGATGGCCGATTCGTGTTGAACATGGCTGCAACCTGGTCCTAAGTGACTCGAGGGATTTCGTGTCAAGTATACTGAAGCTGCGGCCTAGTCAGAAGTATAGGACTGAAATCTGGCTGCTTCTGAGCCGATGATGGTATGATCGGCTTCATAGGAGCCGATACTGACGCCATCGGCTGTTCTAGGGGTATAGCAGCACCAGTCTGCAATCCGTCGGTGACCAAAGTCCTATATGATGGAAATTTGCCATCAGGAAGGAAGATTGGGCCCTTGGCTTGATGCTCAGCGATCCTGGAGTCGACAACAGAGCTGATCACATTGTTGAGGGTGTTGACCAGCACTCCAGATTGGTTGATCAAGGCCTGGTGGATAGCATAGTCGATCCTGTCCTGTAGATTGTTGAGTTTCGGGCCCTCCTCCTGTTTGATGCTTGAATTTTGGCACCATTGTCAGAGCTTGACTCAGGTTCGTCATCACCTGGTAGTTTTATCTTGTATCTCTGGACGACGGTGCCTGACCGAGTTTGGACAAAAGAGTGCAGATACTGGTTCTGTAGCTTGTTCATCATTTCCTCTATCTCGGCCTTTTTTGCTTTGGCGTTAGCTGGTCCAAAGTGACAGGAATGATGTTTTCCTGGTCAATCTCTGATGTCTTGATGTCAACCATTGTGTCTGACTTGCAATCAAGTCCCACTAGGCTTGCCAAAAAGCGTGTTGATCCCAAATCGTACCGAAAGCATGTTGACTTGGAAAACCACGCCACTGGCCTAAGAGATTTGCTTTACTCTAGTGCAGGTCCAAAATACTGCTCTTAGGTTCGTAGGCGTGCCAATTGGTTTGATCCTGTAACCAACAAGAAACAAAGAAAGAAAGCAAATATCAGTCTGTAAACGATAGTCGATCGGCTCGTGGCCGATGACATATCGTTCAATGTTAAGCCAATGCGGTATGCACTGAATCGGCTAGGGAAATTAAACCTAATCAAGATACATTTAAACTAAGTGATTGAGATAGATCGGTAGCGTACCGAGACAGTATAAATCACTTAAATCCAAAAGTACCTTAATATGCAGATTATATATATTTATAGCATAGCTGATGTCATAGATTTAATGTGTATCGGCTAGTACTCCGACACCACTTTATACTAAGATATCATTGTAAACTAAATACATTAGACATGAACCAATCAGGTGTTAAGATAGCCTAATAGATCGGCAACAAGCTTAACATATTTACTTACAGTGAGATTGTGGACCCCCGATTTTGAGTCGGGAACCTTTCGTGTTCATAGTACCATTTCCCTGGATCAAGTAGTTGGTACCCACGAATGCAGTACTGGATAATCAAGTGCACATGCACGAATAGTCTTACAATACCATTATTACATAAATAGGCCCGAAGGCATTGTTCATCCACAGGACCTTATGGTCCGAATACAACATAAAAACGAGTTTAGGTAAGGCGGCGGAAAGAGGCGGCGGCTTGTCCATTGCCACGAGCAACGGCCAGGGACTAAGGTCTAATATGCGCCGTCAGTTCCTTCGCCCTCCGCGTAGTACGCGTAGGGGTCTTCTGGCTCTTCATTTCCATCAGCTGGAGGTTTGTGCGTATAGCAAGGGTGAGTACCAACCGTACTCAGCAAGTCAACACGAGAATTGATGCATATGATAGGGATATTCAAAGAACACGGCTAGGGTTATTTTTGCGTAAAGCCGTTTTCAATTCTTTTCACAAGCCTACCGACTAGCCAAAATCAAGTTTTAATTTCATGGTTCATTAATCCGGCGACGGTTCTGTCTACCATCCATCGTGATTCCAAGGATGGCTTCCGTCTCCAGGTTCGTCATGATTTTACGGGAGTCCACCCCTTCTCGCATTCTCGAGAAGTTGATCCACCGCGAACAAAATCATCATGCAAACCCATCCCAGCAGTTTTAAGTTTAAAATCTAGCCAAGCGAAAGTCTTGTCACGATGCTCAATATCCGCGAGCACGGCTATTCGAATAGATTGATTCATTCACCTTTGCGGTGGATGTACACTTTACCCGTACTCCGCGACAGCCCAACAAATGAGCCTACGCCTCAACACATGAGACGGTCACGGCAAAGCCTTTCGATAACCTCACTTTGGCGTACCCGCTCCATGAACTTATGCCCTCATGCACTCTAGCCGTCCTTTTCTAGCGGTGAGAGGAGTTACAGCGCACCGGGGTAAGGGAAGACATTTCCAATCTTTAAGTTTAATTAACGTAGTTTAATTCCACCATTTATAACAAAGGCCGCAGCCTCATCCTCATCCCATAACCACACCACGAGAGAACCATCTATGCAAGGATACGCCTCCGCTCGGCTATCTAGTCAGCTAGGTCTATACCCATTCGAGAAATACGGTTTATGCGGCTCGTTTCCGGCTATCTCATGGCTCGGTCCTTAATTGACCAGGGTCGGCACTTGCCTTTTCCGGAATCCACCCAAATCATCCAGCCGCCCCAGTCTAAAACATTTGTATAGTACTTTCAATTTTCATCAAACTTAGTTCATCAGGGCCATGTGGCGCTCATGTCTCCACATGCCGAAGCTCAACTACCTCCCCTAAGGTAGTTGCCCAAGCACAAAGCTTTTTCATAAAGTCATGAGTATGCATGGTCTAAGTTTAGCAGGGCTAAGCAGTTTACCGAAGTTATGCTTCGGTTATTTGTATCACATCGCGAGTTACAAGGAGTAATTCTAAAGGTAAACAATAGCAAGGCATGGCATAACAAGTATAGGTAACTCTGTAAAGCATGCAGGTTTAGAGTTTAAAATAACATCATTTCGCAATTAGGATCGATATGTTCAAAGGGTGTGAAGACTTGCCTTGCTCGCACACTTGAGGGGTGGGATCTTCAGCGGTGTTGATGCCGGGTTCTTCAGACGCTACCCGTACGTGCGAGAGATCAATTGAATTCAGTTAGAATTCAACTAAACACCGAGAGATCGAAAAGAACCACAAAAACCTTGAAAACCACTTCAAAAAGTTTTGCCGAGAATTCTACTCGAGTTAGGACAAGGGTTGCGAGGAAAAATCCGGGTTTTTTTGGAATCGAGTGGTGTCCTAGGGTTTTGCAGAGTCGTCGATCGCAATTAAATTTAGAGCTTATGTTTAAAAATATCAGCGAAGAAAATTCGTGCTCGAACTTTGAGGGTTTGAGCACAAAAGCGAAACTCATTTCGATGGCGGAAAAGAATTAAACGGAATCCGGATTGAAAAACGATGCGAAATAGAATTTCGGAAAACGTCCGATTCCGATTTTTCAAACTTTGCACCGAGAAAACATGCGAGAAAATAATTTATTTTTCCCCAAAATTTTACTCAAATCATCCCAAAATATTTTTCCAAATTTTCCAAAATTTTTCCTAATTTTCCTTATTTTTCTTTTTTTTTCTTTTCTCTATTCACTTGCAGCTCTGTTCATTCGCCGCAACATGTTCGACCAGGTCCGGCGAAAACAGAGGCCGACCGGCGCGAGCGCACGGGGAAGAAGGGGTGGCGGCGGGCTTACCGGCGACGGCGGCTCTCGGGGAGGTACGGCGAGGCTCGGGCGGCTTCGGCGCACGGCGGCGGCGGCGGTGGCTCCGGTTCTCGCGGCGACGGTGGTGCTCGGTGATTAGAGCGGCGTTGGTGCTCGGGAGATGGAAGAGGGAGGCGGCAGCGGTGCGGGAGAGGCGGGGGAGCCTCGGCCCATTTATAGGCGCGGCCGGGGACGGAAATGGGAGGGAGGGGGCGCGCAGGCGCGGTACGGCGGTCTCCACGCGGCGCGCGGAAGGCCGGGCGGGCGCGGGTTGGCGCGCGGCGCGAGGGCGCGCGCGCGAGCGGGGCCGCGTACGGCATCGAGCACGCGTGGGCGAACGCACGGGTGCGCGGGTCGGGCGGACGCGGGCGCGCGCGGCGCGAATCGCGTGCGGGGTCGGCGCGGCGGCGGGCGCGTGGCGCGGACGGCGGGCGCGGGGCAAGGGGCCAGGTACGGCGCGCGCGCTGCGCGGCGCGGGCGCGCGGGTCCGGCGCGGCGCGCGGGCGGGCGCGCGTGGCGCGCGGCGCGCGCGCTGCGCTGCGCGGCGCGCGGCGCGTCGCGGCGCGGCGCGTACGGCCGGGCGCGGCGCGCGCGCGGCGGGCCGTGCGGCGTCGAGCATCTTGTGACCAATGAACAGTGCGATCATTAATTTCCCGATTTTCTATTTTCTTTTCCCATTTTCCATTTTCTTTCCTTCTAAAAATTCCAAAATAAATCCTAATATTGTAAAAATAATTTTTAACTCTATATTTTAAACTTTTTCTTGACTTTTATTTTCCACAATTATTTTTCATACTTATTTAAATTCTTTTTCCAAATTTTCATAATTCACTCATTTTTAACAAAATCAAATTCCCACATCTAAGTACGCCTCCCGAAAATTTTACTATTTATTTTGTATTTTAATTTATCTTCTCCCAACCAAAATTTTTATTTTATATTACTCGAAATGCGTTTTCACAAATCCGCACTTTTTCCGATTCTTTTTAAAACCACAGTGCGACTTTCGCACCGACATTTTGTCAACTCCGAAAACTCCAAACATGCCAAAAGGGAATTGATCACGACTAAATTTATGCAAGCGAGTGGCGAATAAGAAACAACAAACCCGAGAAATAGCAATAAACCAAGGTTTTTGAAAGTTCGATTTTACGCTCCGAGTTCGGTTCTCCGATTTTCGGGATGTTACAAACCTACCCCCTAACAATAAATCTCGTCCCCGAGATTTCTTACCGGTTCTGAGTAGGTGTGGATATTCGTCCTCGGGAACTCTTCGCTCTCCGGGTAGCCTCTTCTTAGTGTGATTGCTCCATTGTACCTTGTACATGCGCCAAGATTTGGTCCGTGTCTTCTTTTACGCCTCGTCCAATATCTTGATTGGATGCTCCAGGGTAAGTAAGATCACGTGGACGTGGATGGCTTCTAAAGGAGCTTGCTCTTCGGTACCCGCAAACATTTCTTCCTGCGATACGTGGAATCTTGGGTGGACATCGGAGAGATTCTCGGGCGTTCCGGTTGGTAAGCCACTTCTCCTCTCCTAGCGCTTATCAAGAATGGGCCCACGTATCGTGGTGCGAGTTTCCCCTTGACTTTGAATCTCTGGGTTCCCCGTAGTGGTGAGACTTTTAGATACACGTAGTCACCTTCTTTAAATTCCAATTCTCTTCGACGGGTGTCCGCGTAGCTCTTTTGCCGTGATTGAGCGGCTTGTAGTCGGTCCGGATCGGCGAACCTTTTCCTCTGCCTCCTTAATTATGTCGGCCCGAATATGGTTCGTTCACCGGTCTCGACCACATTAATGGGGTTCGACATCGGCGACCAAATAAAGCTTCGTTTGGCGACATCTTCAAAGCGGCTTGGTAGCTGTTGTTGTAGGAGAACTCGGCGTACGGCAAACATTTCTCCCAATCCTTGGTGAAATCCAACGCACGGGCTCTCGGCATGTCTTCTAGCACTTGATTCGTCCTCTCGGTCCGCCGTCGTCTGCGGGTGATAAGCGGTACTAAAGGCAAGGTGACTGCCGAGTGCCTCGTGGACCTTGCTCCAAAAATGAGATGTGAATTGGGTACCACGATCCGATATAATCCTTTTTGGTACACCGTGGAGACACACAATCCTACTCATATATAATTCCGCTAGCTTGGCCTTTGTTGTAGTTGGTTTTCACGGGAATAAATCGGCGAGTCTTGGTGAGCCGATCTACTATTACCCAAATGGAATCGTAACCGATCGCAGTCTTGGGTAATCCTACTATGAAATCCATGCCTATCTCGTCCCATTTCCATTCTGGAATCTTGAGTGGCGCAGCAAGCCGGTGGGCGTTGATGTTCGGCTTTCACCCTTTGGCACACATCGCACACGGCTACGTATTCGGCTACATCCCTCTTCATATTAGGCCACCGGTATTCTCCTTTTAAATCCTGGTACATTTTCGTGCTTAGGGATGTAACGAATATGCCGATTCGTGGGCTTCCTTTAAGATCAATCCCCTCAAACCGCCTCGTTCGGGCACGATTCTCTTCTTGTACCACAAGATTCCCTTGTCATCTACGAAAACTCTGAGCGCGTCCGGCGGCCATACGTTCCTTAATTTCTGGATTTCCTCATTCCCTCTTTGGGCTTCCTCTATTTGAGTTCTCGGTAGGGGCTGGATTTCCGGTGAGTTCACTTCTCAGTGAGGAATCGGGTGCGGATTGAGCCGAGCCATTTCTTCTGGAGCTCATTAGCCACACCTCCCAATTCCATGTGGTTGCATTGGGCTTTGCGGCTCAGCGCATCGGCCACTACATTTGCCTTGCCGGGATGGTAATGGATTCCTAGATCGTAATCCTTGATCAACTCCAACCATCGCCTCTGTCGTAGGTTGAGATCAGTGAGTAAAGAAATATTTCAAGCTCTTGTGATCGGTATACACATCACGGTGGTTCCCGATCAGATAGTGTCTCCAGATCTTCAATGCGTGTACCACCGCGGCTAATTCCAGTCATGTGTGGGGTAATTCTCTTCGTGGGGTCGAAGCGCGAGAGGCATACGCTACGACCTTTCCATCTGCATCAACACTCCTCCCAATCCTTGCAGGGATGCATCACGGTACATCACGAAGTCCTTCGGTTGTCGGGTAAGGTCAAGATTGGGGCGTGGTTAACTTTTCTTTTAATTGGTCGAAGGCTTTTTGGCACTTCTCATTCCATTCAAACTTCTTTTCCTTCTTGAAGTTGAGTCATAGGTCGGGATACGGTTGAAAACCCTTCGATAAACCGTCGGTAATAACCGGCCAAGCCCAAAAACTCCGAACTTCCGTCAGCGACTTGGGTGCCTTCCATTCCATAACGGCTTCGACCTTGGCGGGGTCTACTGCTACTCCTCGGCTGAAACCACGTGGCCGAGAAAAGCGACTTCCTTGAGCCGAACTCGCATTTGCTTGAACTTGGCATACAGCCGGTGCTCTCGTAGCTTTTCCGGTACCGATCGTAGATGCTCGCGTGTTCCTCATCGTTCTTGGAGTAGATAAGTATATCGTCGATGAACACCACTACGAATTTGTCCAGGTACTCCATGAATACCTTGTTCATCGGGTTCATAAAGTACGCAGGGGCATTGGTCAATCCAAAGGACATCACTTTGTGAACTCGTATAAGCCGTATCGTGTAGAGAATGCCGTCTTAGGAATATCTCGGCTCTAATCTTCAAGCGATGATATCGACCGTAGATCAATCTTGGAGAACACTGCGCACCCTTAAGTTGATCGAATAGGTCATCGATTCGGGCAGCGGGTACTTGTTCTTGATAGTGACTTCGTTCAGCGATCGGTAGTCCACACACATTCTCATGCTCCCATCCTTCTTCTTGACGAAGAGTCTTGGAGCTCCCGGGGGAGAAGGCTGGGGCGAACGAATCCCTTCTCTTGTAGTTCCTTTATTTGCTTCTTGAGCTCCTCCAACTCATTGGCGGCATTCGATAAGGCCTCTTGGATATGGGGGCGGTGCCGGGCATTAGATCGATGATAAACTCTATGTCGCGATCAGGGGCATTAGGGCAATTCCTCGGGAACACGTCGGGTATTCTTGTACTACGGCATTCCGCCTAGAGGTAGCATGGTGAACACTCCCGCAGCTTGTTCGCATAGCTTTGGGTTTTGATCCATAGTTATGCTCATCGGTGATCCCCACGGGGTGGATACCGTGACTTCCCTTCATTTGAGTCTATGATTCCATTATTTTTGGTCAACCAATCCATTCCGAGTATGACATCTATGGTTTGGGGCGATAACACCATAAGGTTTGAGAGAAACACCACGTCTCTAATCCGTATGGGCACATTAATGCGAGGCATGGGGTACGGTTATGTCTCCCCGGTGAGTGTACCAACATAGGCCTCTTAAGTGCTACTTGGTGTAGGTGGTGTTGTTTGCTTACTTGGGAAGATATGAATGAATGTGAGGCTCCGAATCGAATAAAACTTTAAGCGGTGTAGAGTTGATAGAGAACATACCCATCAATACGCTCCGGTCCTCCCGTGCTTCTTACGCCCTCACATGATTCACTTGGCCACGTCGAAACCCGGTGGCGGCCTCGTTGGGTAGCGGGGTCTGAGCGGACCTCGTCCCGCCGCGGAGTGGGGGTTCCTCGGACGGGTGTTGCATTGGCGCTAGTGCGAACGGGGGTGTTGCGTGGTTTTGGGCAGCTATTGGAGTAATGCCGTATTCTCCGCAGATTGAAACGACTCACATTCCTTCTTCCGGAGCGGCTAGGGTTGGTGTGGGTGTACGAAGGCTGTGGTGTAGCGACTGTTGACATGGTCGGAAGCGAGAGGACGTCCGTTGCCGGGACGTTTGGCTTCCATCCGGACGGGGTGGCTCCCTTGGGGCGTTGTGGCGTTCCCTGAAATGGGCGAGCCATAGCGAGCCTCCTCTTGCGGTTATTGTCTACCACCTTTTGGTCATGCTCAAGTCGGACGACCTTGTTGATGAGGCTTTGGAAACGGTGTGATCTGCCCGATCATTGGTCCCCTCGGTTCGTCATTTAGTCCCTCAATGAATTTGTCTATCTTTTCTTCTTCGTCCAGTCCTTTGGTGGCGTAACGGGCAAGCTGGGTAAACTTGTTCGGATACTCCTGTCTGAGGTGTTCCCTTGACGCGATCTGCGGAACTCGTTCTTCTTCATCCTCATTTGCAGGCACGAAATTCTCACGGAACGCAGCCGTGAATTCCTCCCATGTTGGCTCGCCGGCGTCTTCGGCTCGTGTCTCCTTGTAGGTGTCCCACCGGTCACTCGCGGGACCCTCCAACCGGTTAGTAGCGAAGACAACTCTATCCGCTTCTCGGACTCGACGAGGGTTAGCTTCTTCTCTATCACTCTTAGCCAATCTTCGGCGTCCATAGGTTCCTCGGCCGTGGAAAAAGTGGGCGGCTTAGCTCTCATGAATTCTCCCGGACTCGATCCTCCTCGACCTCCTTGATTATTGGCAATCGCTTGGAGTAGTTGTGTCGCATAGCCATGACCTCCGCCGGGGTGGAGGGGTTAGGTTACAGCGGGTTCTCGTGGGTTGCTTGCGGCCCTTCGGCGATGTGCCATCGAAGAAGAGAGATGAATCAAGAGATCGGACTAGTTTATGTCATAGTACACGGGAATTTTTCTTCAAGCTCCTTCGAATGATCTTCCATCAACGAGACGGGTGAAATAATAAGCATACGAATCAATACGTCTCAAGGCGATGCCTAGGTTCATCATATTACATAAAGGGGTACATGGTGTACACACACAGTCCTCCATGCCGAGATGGCGATAATAATTATATCGTTCAACTAGATCAACTAATTAAGGGTAAATAGGAAGTGCTGCCGGGCCGGGAAGGTCCTTCCGCCTAGTCATCCAACCATCCGCAAGAGCCAGGCGCCGGAAGTGGGTGGTCTGCCGCTGAAGCAAACCGAAGTCCCCACGGCTCGGAGGTGGTGGCCTTGGAGTCACGCCGAATCTTCCGACTCGGTGGCCGCGTACTCTTGCGAGCGATGCGGCGGGTGAGGGGCCTCCCGTGTGAGTCAAGCGACGAGGGGGAACTTCCTCCTCCATTGAGTCGGTGTCGCTAGACTCCCATTTGATCTCCATGGGTTACGCCTCGGACTCGTATCGGTGCAGATCTGGATGGGGTTACCCTCTCCGGATCCGGCTCGGATGGTGCGGTACGGAGCTCCGGGTGGGTCCCATGGATGTAGCAGCAGTGGGGTCGACCAGGTAGGGTGCAGGCTCTGTGCTCAACATGAAAGCTTGCCCCATCATAGCTTGAAAAGTATCAAAGCTTGCTGGAGTCATGTGGTAATAGTGGTCGGGCACGGGGGGGGATGTGATGGTACGGGCTCGGTGGAAGTACTGCGGCGTAGACGGGACGAGTGCGCATTCCTCTAGCCGGTTGATCTGTTGCTTGCTTTTCTGAGCTGCTCTTCCGGCTCCACAGAGCCTCCCCTCGGGCCATATAGCGGTCGAGAGTTGCTCATCGAGCACCATTGGCTGCGTGTGTGCGGCATGCTTATCTGGTCTCCATAGCCTTGGTGGCATCGACCGAGATCATTGAGGCGTGATCTGCGATCGTTGATTTCGAGCGGGGCCTCCTCATAATGATCGTCTGTTGTCTACGCCCAACGCGATAAACGCGTGACCATCGGGTTGTAGCAGCGGGGGTAGCTTCCACGGTGCGAGACCGGGTTGCCCTCTTCGCGGTAAGGATGATGCACGAACTCTGTCATTGTGAGTTCGGCACGGTGTTCCGCATTAAGGCGAAGGAAGGCCTCGCGAGCCGCATCTGAATAGCCGCTCGCTAGGTCCCGGTGGTAGCGAGTGTGGAAGCGTAGGATGTTTCACTCCCCATGCGGGCTTCTATGGATACGGCTGCCTCCCGGGCTGGATACATCTCGGAGCCATGTCTCTTGGTGTGATAAGTGGGCGGTTAGGGTATCTCAAGCACCATAGTAGAGGCGGAGTTGTACCACGAACCCCTCGTCTCGCGGGATAGTGACTTCCCGGGTTCCGTCGTGGTTTGACATCCGCTTACGGGCAACTTAGGGTTAGCGAGAGGGAGCTATCATAATCATTTGGTAAAAAGAAATAAGATGTAGAAAAGATATATTTGCATTTTCGGAAATAATAGTTTAAAACTGATCCTACCGTAGGGATATTTCCCTTTAGCCATCTAGTTAGGGGTAGGGCGCCATTTGGTCTTAGCCTACGGTCGCATGGCTCGATACCAGCTCTGTGGACCCCCGATTTTGAGTCGGGAACCTTTCGTGTTCATAGTACCATTTCCCTGGATCAAGTAGTTGGTACCCACGAATGCGATCTTGGATAATCAAGTGCACATGCACGAATAGTCTTACAATACCATTATTACATAAATAGGCCCGAAGGCATTGTTCATCCACAGGACCTTATGGTCCGAATACAACATAAAAACGAGTTTAGGTAAGGGCGGAAAGAGGCGGCGGCTTGTCCATTGCCACGAGCAACGACGGGACTAAGGTCTAATATGCGCCGTCGGTTCCTTCGCCCTCCGCGTAGTACACGTAGGGGTCTTCGGCTCTTCATTTCCATCACTGGAGGTTTGTGCGTATAGCAAGGGTGAGTACCAACCGTACTCGGCAAGTCAACACGAATTGATGCATATGATAGGGATATTCAAAGAACACGGCTAGGGTTATTTTTGCGTAAAGCCAGTTTTCAATTCTTTTCACAAGCCTACCGACTAGCCAAAATCAAGTTTTAATTTCATGGTTCATTAATCCGGCGACGGTTCTGTCTACCATCCATCGTGATTCCAAGGATGGCTTCCGTCTCCGGTTCGTCATGATTTTGGGAGTCCACCCCTTCTCGCATTCTCGAGAAGTTGATCCACCAGCGAACAAAATCATCATGCAAACCCATCCCAGCAGTTTTAAGTTTAAAATCTAGCCAAGCGAAAGTCTTGTCACGATGCTCAATATCCGCGAGCACGGCTATTCGAATAGATTGATTCATTCACCTTGCGGTGGATGTACACTTTACCCGTACTCCGCGACGGCCCAACAAATGAGCCTACGCCTCAACACATGAGACGGTCACGGCAAAGCCTTTCGATAACCTCACTTTGGCAGTACCCGCTCCATGAACTTATGCCCTCATGCACTCTAGCCGTCCTTTTCTAGCGGTGAGAGGAGTTAAGCGCACCGGGGTAAGGGAAGACATTTCCAATCTTTAAGTTTAATTAACGTAGTTTAATTCCACCATTTATAACAAAGGCCGCAGCCTCATCCTCATCCCATAACCACACCACGAGAGAACCATCTATGCAAGGATACGCCTCCGCTCGGCTATCTAGTCGGCTAGGTCTATACCCATTCGAGAAGTACGGTTGTGCGGCTCGTTTCCGGCTATCTCATGGCTCGGTCCTTAATTGACCAGGGTCGGCACTTGCCTTTTCCGGAATCCACCCAAATCATCCAGCCGCCCAGTCTAAAACATTTGTATAGTACTTTCAATTTTCATCAAACTTAGTTCATCGGGGCCATGTGGCGCTCATGTCTCCACATGCCGAAGCTCAACTACCTCCCTAAGGTAGTTGCCCAAGCACAAAGCTTTTCATAAAGTCATGAGTATGCATGGTCTAAGTTTAGCGGGCTAAGCGGTTTACGAAGTTATGCTTCGGTTATTTGTATCACATCGCGAGTTACAAGGAGTAATTCTAAAGGTAAACAATAGCAAGGCATGGCATAACAAGTATAGGTAACTCGTAAAGCATGCAGGTTTAGAGTTTAAAATAACATCATTTCGCAATTAGGATCGATATGTTCAAAGGGTGTGAAGACTTGCCTTGCTCGCACACTTGAGGGGTGGGATCTTCAGCGGTGTTGATGCCGGGTTCTTCAGACGCTACCCGTACGTGCGAGAGATCAATTGAATTCAGTTAGAATTCAACTAAACACCGAGAGATCGAAAAGAACCACAAAAACCTTGAAAACCACTTCAAAAGTTTTGCCGAGAATTCTACTCGAGTTAGGACAAGGGTTGCGAGGAAAAATCCGGGTTTTTTGGAATCGAGCGGTGTCCTAGGGTTTTCGCAGAGTCGTCGATCGCAATTAAATTTAGAGCTTATGTTTAAAAATATCAGCGAAGAAAATTCGTGCTCGAACTTTGAGGGTTTGAGCACAAAAGCGAAACTCATTTCGATGGCGGAAAAGAATTAAACGGAATCCGGATTGAAAAACGATGCGAAATAGAATTTCGGAAAACGTCCGATTCCGATTTTTCAAACTTTGCACCGAGAAAACATGCGAGAAAATAATTTATTTTTCCCCAAAATTTTACTCAAATCATCCCAAAATATTTTTCCAAATTTTCCAAAATTTTTCCTAATTTTTCCTTATTTTTCTTTTTTTCTTTTCTCTATTCACTTGCGCTTGTTCATTCGCCGCAACATGTTCGACCGAGGTCCGGCGAAAACAGAGGCCGACCGGCGCGAGCGCACGGGGAAGAAGGGGTGGCGGCGGGCTTACCGGCGACGGCGGCTCTCGGGGAGGTACGGCGAGGCTCGGGCGGCTTCGGCGCACGGCGGCGGCGGCGGTGGCTCCGGTTCTCGCGGCGACGGTGGTGCTCGGTGATTAGAGCGGCGTTGGTGCTCGGGAGATGGAAGAGGGAGGCGGCGCGGTGCGGAGAGGGCGGGGAGCCTCGGCCCATTTATAGGCGCGGCCGAGGACGGAAATGGGAGGGGAGGGGGTCGGCACGGGCGCGGTACGGCGGTCTCCACGCGGCGGCGCGGAAGGCCGGGCCGGGCGCGGGTTGCGGCGCGCGGCGCGGGGCGCGCGCGCGAACGGGGCCGCGTACGGCATCGAACGCGTGGGCGAACGCACGGGTGCGGCGGGTCCGGGCGGACGCGGCGCGCGCGGCGCGAATCGCGTGCGGGGTCGCGCGGCGGCGGGCGCGTGGCGCGACGAGCGGGCGCGGGGCAAGGGGCCGGTACGGGCGCGCGGCTGCGGGCGCGGGCGCGCGGGGTCGCGCGGGCGCGCGGGCGGGCGGCGCGTGGCGCGCAGCGCGGGCGCGGCGCGAGCGCTGCGCGCGGCGCGTGGCGCGCGCGGGCGCGGGCGCGTACGGCTGGCGGCGCTGCGCGCGCGCGGCCGGGCCGTACGGCGTCGAGCATCTTGTGACCAATGAAGCAGTGCGATCTGTTAATTTCCCGATTTTCTATTTTCTTTTCCCATTTTCCATTTTCTTTCCTTCTAAAAATTCCAAAATAAATCCTAATATTGTAAAAATAATTTTTAACTCTATATTTTAAACTTTTTCTTGACTTTTATTTTCCACAATTATTTTTCATACTTATTTAAATTCTTTTTCCAAATTTTCATAATTCACTCATTTTTAACAAAATCAAATTCCCACATCTCGTACGCCTCCCGAAAATTTTACTATTTATTTTGTATTTTAATTTATCTTCTCCCAACCAAAATTTTTATTTTATATTACTCGAAATGCGTTTTCACAAATCCGCACTTTTTCCGGATTCTTTTTAAAACCACAGTGCGACTTTCGCACCGACATTTTGTCAACTCCGAAAACTCCAAACATGCCAAAAGGGAATTGATCACGACTAAATTTATGCAACCGAGGCGAATAAGAAACAACAAACCCGAGAAATAGCAATAAACCAAGGTTTTTGAAAGTTCTGATTTTACGCTCCGAGTTCGGTTCTCCGATTTTCGGGATGTTACGAGATCTTAATATAAAGGGCAACTTTAACATATCACGTAAATATAAAATAAACCTGATAGCTAAAACAGGTAAGATTGGATGAAACCCCGATACTATCTCTAATAGTGATCATGAGATAAGATAGATATTATGATTCTAAATATTACTTAATACGTCGGACTTAACCGATGCAACATTAAGCATAAGAAGAAGCATAAGATCTAAACAAATCTATGAAAACATTTCGAGATGGTGGATATACCATATAATCTAAATCGATGATGAGATCTAACCTTATCAGCTATTATCTATTAATAGACTAGCCGGTTAGGGTTAGATCGCACTATTGATCTATGTTATATGACATATATGATAACTCGACGATATACGTAAACAGGATTAGAGTATCATAATGATGAAAGCACTAATCCCGAGAGCGCAAGTCGCCATAACAAGCTTTTACCTTTTCGTCAGAGATCGAACTCGATGAAACCCAAGGAGAAGCAAGAACTCATCGAAACTATTAAAAGAAAAGGGTAGCGATGCGCCAAGATTGTATTGAACTTGATTGTTGTTAATTTACATGATCCTCGGTCGTATTTATACCCAGATACTAGATAAGTCCGTGGCAGACACGATTACTATCTCTATTACAATTTGAATTATAGATATATGCCTAAAACAAACTCTCACCGACATTATTTATAAGAAAACGATTTAAGATATCTTAATTAATAGATACAATTGCCTTTCCTGGACTCTATCCATGTATGGCAATCCTCATGAAGCACTTTAACCGAATCTGAAGATAATTCCAATGTCCTTTCCTCGGGATCGGCCATACCAGCTATCCTTATCGGAATCGGCTCCATCGGCCATCCTTGTCCGACTCGGTATGAGCCGACAGTCACCTTAACCGATTCGATTACCAGCCGACAAAAACCTCAGCAGATTCGGTCTGCACTTGGTGCACGCTGCATTTCAAACAACTGATTCCCTCCGAATCGTCTTCGGCCTTAGCTTCAAACGATAATTTGCTTACCAAATTTGGTCGTTAACAGTAACTCCCAAAAAGACTTCTTCTTCCACATCGTCGTGTGACCATCTTCACTTGCTATAGTGTAACACCCTGAAAATCGGAGATTCAAAAACCAAAAACTAAAATTTGAAACTTGCAAAATTTTTTGAATTATTGCATCTCGTCATATTTATTTGCCTCTTATTTGCAAGTTTTATTGTGTGTTATAAACAAATAAATATTTAATAAAAGACGAAAAAGTCGAAAAGGGTTTAAAAAACCCTAAAAGAAAAAGATATTACAAAACAAACAATAGAAATAAAATAAAAATTATAAATATACAATTAGGAAAGCTAAGGTTGATAAAAATTTATTTTGGATTAAAAACTGTACTTTTTTGAAGATACAAAAAAATAAAACGAAATAAGGTAATATGTAAGAGTTAAATAAAAAGGATATATATAAAAATATATAAAATAATATATAATAATAAAGTTGGGTAAAAGATTAAAAGTTTAGAATTAAATTAAATTTATAATTGAGGCCAAAACTATATTCTTAAATTATGGGTGAAAGGTAAAAAGGAATAAATAATAAAATAAAAAAAAGGAAAAAATCGGGAAAAGAGAAAATACACATGTCACCGGGCGCCGGTGTTCGACGCCCGTCTTGCCGCGTGCACGTCGCCGTGACGCCACGCTCGCGCGCGCATTCCGGCCTCCCGCGTCAACACGCCGTACCGCGCCGTCGCGTCGCCGCCGTGCCCACGGCACGCCTCCGTCAGTCACGCCGCGCCCACGCTGCGCCCATGCCGCCGTCCCATCGCGCTGCCCTGGCGTCAATGCGCCGTACACCGCGCCCACGCCGCACGCATTAGCCACAGCGCCACGCCCATGCCACGCCGTACGCCGCCGTCGCCACGCCGTACCACGCACGCGCCCGCGTCAAAGCCATCGCCTGTAGCCGACGTCGGCCCACGCCGCGCCGTACCACCGTGCCCATGCCGCCCACTCTGTAGCCATTCCTGCTGTGCGTCGGCCTCCTCTTCCCCTACCCGCATGTGGCATCACCCCTAGCGCCACCCGCCATGGTCGCTGAGTGTGAGCTCGCGCGGACCGCTATAAATAGTGCACCTCGCCCGAGGCTCACAACATGAAACTTGTGCCTTATTGTCTCACCTAGCTTTTCCCCAATTTTCCCCAAAATCCATTCACCACGGCACACAAATTTTGCAAAACACCGAAGAACCCAAAAACCGGCCGCCCGAAGCAAGAGTTCGAAATTTGCCATCCTCGGTTGATTTCTTAGCGAATTAAAGGTACGTCGATGATCTACGTGCTCTAAGCTTTAATTTCCCTAGCTTGATCGGGTCAATTTCTCGCCAGAACACGCCAGCGACGAGCGCCGCTGAGCTCTCTGTTTTGGCCGCCGCCGTGCGCACGTCGCCAGGCCATCTCCGCCCTTTTCTGGCCAAACCAACCCCAGAGCTAGCTTCCCCGTGTCCCTTAGATGCTCTAGGACCCCTTGGTCCGGCCGGAACTCCGCCGGAGCACGCCGTCGCCGTGGCCATGCCGCCGCGGCTAGGCCGCCGTAGCCGAACCTCTCCGCCGCCTCCCCGGTCGGGCCGTGCCTTGAAACAGGTTCCCCACGTCACGTGGATGGTGTAGGACTAGCTAGATGCCGAGCTCTGGTCATCCTCGTCGCCGTTCGGCCGTGCCCCACCGTCGGCCTCGCCGGGGAAGAAGAAGGAGAAGAAAGAAAAGAGAAAAAAGAGAAGAGAGGGAGAGAAAGGCTCGCTAGTCCAGTGGAGAGAGAGTTGAGCCAAGAGAGAAGAGGTCGCGGGTTCGATGCCGGCTTAGGCAAAATTTTTGAAAATTTTTATTTTAATTTTTCTAAGGGATTAAAAATTAGGAGCATAGTAAAAATCCTAGAAAAGTAATTTAACTCTTTTAACTCCTTTAGACTTTGTTTACAAAGATTTTACATCTTTTAAAGGGGCTTATTTATTCACCTTTAAATTCCTTTGCAAATAATTATGAGTTTTATATTTACTTAGATTCAAACTTTTAACCTATTTCATTTTCTCAAAAATCTTTACATCTTTGAAAAGCTTATTTATTCACTTAATTTATATTCACAAATAAGAACTTTCCAAGGATTATAAACTATCTTCTATAAATCCTATTCAACACTTTCCTATATATATATATATATATGAAAATTTTAATATTTAATTTTGCTCCATAAAATCCTTCTCATTTCATTTATCGATGGACCGCGACACCAAGCTCACAAAAAGATTTAGATTCAACCAAAAGATCGATGTAAACGCTCTAGTTAACCTCTAGCCAAATAAACATTTTGCACCGTCAATTATAATGCCTCAACACTTAAATTAACTGGGGATAAGGACACCTCATATAAGTTAAATCAGAGAAAACGTAAAAGATTAAATTAATGCAACTCACTCGTTTCAACACAGACTTTAGTGAAACTCGAACTTAAATCCATTTACGACCATAGATTCGCCTTAGAGGCCGCTTTTGCGATTCATTTGGTTTTGATGGTTTTTATTTGAATTCTGATCAAATTCAATTGGATCTTTCGCACGTATATATAGAATCCGAGGGAGCCATTGAGTACGCTGAAGACACAAATCAAGAAGGTCGCGAGCAAGGCAAGTTATCACTACCCTTTGAACATATTGAGCCTATTTGCGAACTTGTGTTGCTTTTAAATTCAAATATGCATGCTATACACAAAGAACCCCTATTCTTGCTATGCTTTGATATTGATCACCTTTAGATGTATTCTTTGTAAACCACGGCGTGATATGCCTGAATAAATCTTCGGTAAATTCTTAGCCATGCTTATATTAGAATCATGCATACTCATGTTTCTACAAAACGCTATATGCATGGGCAACTACCTTAGGGAAGGTAGTTGAGATACGGCATGTGGAGACCTGAGCGCCACATTGCCTTGAGAATGATGAAAAGAGTTTGATGAAAACTGAAAATACAAAACCAATGTTTTAGACTGGGGCGGCTGGATGATTTGGGTGGATTCGGTAAAGGCAAGTGCCGTCCCTGGTCAATTAAGGACCGAGCCATGAGACTTATAACATGGAACGAGCCAGTACAACCATACTTCTCGAATGGGTATAGACCTAGCGGAGTAGATAGCCGAGCGGAGGCAGTATCCCTGCATAGTGGTTCAGGTGTTGTGGTGTGGTTTGTGTTGTTGAGATGGGGTTGCGGCCTACGTATTGAGTGATGAATGAGGATTGAGTAAGTTTTCCCTTACCCCGGGAGCACCAGAACTCCTCACACTGCTAGGAAATGACGGCTAGAGTGCAAGAGGATTTAAGTTCATGGAGCGGGTACTGCCAAAGTGAGGTTGTCGGAAGGCTTTGCCATGACCGTCTCATGTGTTGCGACGTAGGCTCATTCGTTGGGTAGTCACGGAGTACGGGTAAAGTGTACATCCACTGCAGTGTGAATGAATCAATCTATTCGAATAGCCGTGCTCGCGAATATGGAGCGGCGTGACAAGTTTCTCCCGTGGCTAGACTCATAAAAACTTAAAATGATAGGATGGGCATGCATGATGATTTTATGTGCTGGGGATCCTCTGCTCGAACTGCGAGAAGGGGGTAGACTCCCCAAAAAACCATGACGATCCGATGGCGGGAAGCTATCCTTGGTATCACAATGGATGGTGGACAGAACCGTCGCTAACTTAATGAACTATGAAAATAAAACTTGATCTGGCTAGATGTTAGGGTTGTGAAAAGATTTACAAAATTGGCGTTGTGCAAATGAACCACAACCATCCTTTGAGAATCCCCTATCATATGCATCTTTGCTATATTGGCTTGTTGAGTACGGTTGGTACTCACCCTTGCTATACGCACAAACATTCAGATGTGGATAATGAAGACCCAAAAGACCCGTATGCATACTACCAGGAGGGTGTGGAAGACGATGGCATCCAACAGGTCTTAGCTCCGGTCGTTGCCTGTGGCAATGGCGTGCCGCTGCCTTCTTTCCGTTGCCTTATCTAAACTCTGTTTTGATTGTATTCCGGACTGTTTTGGTCCTATGTTCTAGACATTGCCTTCGGGCCCTATATTGTAATATTTTGTGTGTGTCAATGAATGTATCGTGCACCAGATGATTCAGTAATGTATTCGTGGGTACCAAACTACTCGATCCAGGGAAATGGTACTATGAACACGAATGATTCCCGTTATAAAAATGAGGGTCTACATATAGGTTGGCTATCAGGATCCTTTCCAAATACTAGTTTCAGGTCTTTCACCATGGCAAACACAGCCTTTCTGTTACGATGTTTTGGCTTAGTACAGTGGTCTGCCTTCTATTCAAAATGTTTGTCTTTTCTTCTGGACATGGTGGCTTGCAATAAGAAAGCGACAATGACCCATGTACACAACCTCCTTACAGTGTTTTAGATACGTACTTTTGGTTTCATCCATACAATGGGTGCAAGCCTTGTACCCCTTGTTTGACTGTCCGAATAGGTTGCCAAGTGTAGACCAATCATTGATGGTTACGAACAGCAACGCTCGTAGGTTAAACTGCTTCTATTTGATCTCATCTCACACAGGAAAACATTCTTTCTTCCACAGCAGTTTTAGATCTTGGACCAATGGTCTCAGGTACACATCAATATCGTTACCAGGTTGCTTTGGGCCTTGAATAATAATCAACATCATGATGTACTTCTGCTTCATGCATAGCCAAGGGGAAGGTTGTAGATACACATCGTTTATAGGCCAAGTGCTATGGCCGCTGTTCATCTCTCCAAAAGGATTCATGCCATCCGTACTTAAACCGAACCTTATGTTTCGTGCATCCTCTCCGAAGTCTTTAAATGTTCTGTCGATGTTTCGCCACTGCGACCCATCGACGAGGTGTCTCAGCATCCCATCTTGTTGGCATTCTTCTGCGTGTCAGCGCATCATTCTTGCATACTCTTTGTTCCTGAACAGATACTTGAGTTGTGGTATTATAGGAAAATAACACATCACCTTAGCCGGAACTCTCTTCTTCGAAGGTTGTCCGTCAACTTCTCCTAGATCATCTTGTCTAATCTTGTATCGAAGTGCTTTACAAACCGAACATGCTTCTAGGTTCTTGTACTCCTCACCACGATAGAGGATACAATTGTTAGGACATGCATGTATCTTTTGTACCTCCAGTCCTAGAGGTAAACTAACTTCTTACCTTCATACGTTGATTCTGGCAATTTGTTTTCCTCTGAAAGAATGTTCTTCATGAGTTTTAGTAACTCGTCAAATGTCTTGTCACTAACACAATTTTTGACCTTCCATTGTAAGAATTCCAGCATGGTACCCAACTTTTTGTGCCCCTGTTCGTAACCTGGGTACAAGGACGTTTTGTGGTCCGCCAACATACGTTCCAATTTCTACACCTCCTTTTCACCTTTGCAGTCCTCCTATATGTCGCGCAACATCTGACCAAGGTCATCAGCACCATCGTTTTCTTCAACATCTTTGTCCGCCTCGCCTGCTGTATTTTTTCAAACCCACCGTATTGACCACAGTCTGAAATGTTGTCATCTTCTTCATCATCTTCTTCCATTGCAACCTCTACCTCTTCGTGCGATGTCCATCAATTGTAGTGACGCATGAATCCCGACTGAAACAAGTGGGCATGAATAATACTTGATGTAGAATATTGCTTCTTGTTTTTGCACTTTTTGCATGGATAACGTGTAAAGCCCTTGTGCTTGTTGGCATTGGCCACACTCAAAAAATAATGCATGCCTTGAATAAATTGTGTCGACCGTAGGTCCGTGGTGTACATTGATGGCCGATCCATCTACATGAAATGCACAAAAATCATAAGAAAAATCCATGAAATCAAACCATTTAAATAATATTACAATAGTTATATAAATAATCAAACAATAATTATATAATAATCCAACATACGTAATGTGTTGTACTTAGTAAAATTTAGAGTTATTTTAAAAGTTATTTTAAAGTTCTAAACATATTTTTAATGTACATAGTGTACTTATTTTTAACTATTTTAACGATTTTTAAATTACTTTAGTTTTCTAATCTTTGTCAAATTTTCTATATTTTTCTTTGTCATCTATTTTATAACATTTTTATCCATAAGTTTCTCTTTTATCATTTTCCATAAATATTTTTTGAGATAAAAGTGTATGTAATATACCTACAAATGTAATATGCTAAGCATATATTATTAGAGTAGAGGGTAGAGTTGTGGATTTTAAGAAGTAATATAATTTCCTCAAATAAATTTTCTCTCTAATCATTTTCCATGAACCTATTTAGAGATAAAAATGTATAGAAATATATCTATAAATATAATATGCTAAGCATAGATCATAAGTGGATGAAGTTGCTAACCTTGTAGATCCCTTCGATTTGTATATTATCACCAAAACAGTTTCACAAAAAAATTTAGCAGCACCTCTTTTCTTCCCGTAAACCTTTTAAGCAATGGCTCGAGCTGGAGGAGGAAGAAGAAGTATAAAAACACCTTCACTTTAGTCCCGATTGATGTTACAAACACGGAATAATGATCATTTACATCTGTAGTCCCGATTTGTTTCATCAACCGGGACAAAAGATATGATCTTTAGTCCCGGTTGATGAAACAAATCGAGACTAAAGATGTCTGCCGGCCTAACAAATATTGACAAGAATCTAACCGGGACTAAAGATTATCTTTAGTCCCAGTTGATAACACTAACTGGGACTAAAGATCATAGAGAGTCGTTACCTTTTTTTAATCGGGACTAGAAACGTTTCTAATCTCGGTTCCTATTAAAATCGAAACTATTGTGGATTTTGGCAGATGGATCAAAGATCACTTCTTCAGTAGTGTTAGAAATCAAAGTAGCTGCTATGGATGAATTGAGCGGGTGGCAGCTGCCCCAGTTAGTAAGAAAAACATTTTTACAGTTAGTAAGAAAAACATTTTTACATGTATGTTCCTAAAGGCTTGAGGAAATAGAGCATTTCCACATGCAGGCGCCGGGCCGCTTGTATAGAAGCTAGCCTTTTCATAGGCGGCCAGGCGAGCTGTCCGTGATTTTCACATGAGGCCAGTATTATGGCCACCTGTGATTGTGAAGAAGCTTTTCACATGTGTCAAAATAAAGAATTCTCCCGCATGTAGTAATATTTGCACCAATTTCATTTTTTTCCCATCAAAATGTTTTTTATCAATTTTGAATATATATTTAGGTTATTTATTATATAATGTACTAAATGGATCAAATACTCGATTGTTTCTCTCCTTTCAAATGTACCAAGCTTCAAGGGTTGCGATCCTATCAAAATCGAGGGGGTTGTTCCTTCTGCACTTTGAGGCAATTAATACACAACCATTCCTGGAAGGAGGAGGCGCAGGTGCGTTAGCACTGAAGTAGGCCAAGACCCGAAATAACGATCTACCAAAGTTGGAGTGACTCAGGGCACTCGATCAATAAGTGGTCGATCGTTTCTTCCTGCTAATCACAAAAAAGACTGATCAAAGAGCCGGGTGAAGGAAGCCACTTTTCTCCAGACGGTCGGTAGTTTATGAGCCAAGGATTAGTAGACTAGGAACCAAAGCACTCTAGAGGAAGAAGTCCTGTGGAAAACATCATGGCACGTACCATCGACGAAACTGATATGTACTAGAGGATCGCCTGCACTCCTAGAGAACTGCGAAGGTCACAGATCCACCTGTTGTTCGCTAGCGCGTCTATGACCGAGAGCCTCTGATGGATGGGCGTGGATTCAGCCCATCGTAAGATGGGTCTACATGTCAGTGACCCAAAGTTACCTGACGTAAGTCAAAAAATCTCTCCCGCTGATGGATGTGCTCTTGAAACATGCTCATAGAGCGCATGCACCGAAAAGCGAATGCTGTGACCTTGCAACCAACCATCTTCCGAAAAAAGGATTGATTTGCCATCGCCCAGGACACACGTCATGAAAGCTACAGCGAAATTGTGTTCCTGTGTGGAGCACGAAATCTGGAGACTTTGCCAGGGTTTAGATTGAGACGTGCATTGAGCCCATATCCATCAGGACCTGAGCGTGGCCCCCATAAGCTCCAGATTATGAATGTGTAAGCCTCCATACTTGATGAAGACATCACTCCTTTGGATATGCACGATACTTCTTAAGTTCTCATACGATCCACGCCCGACAATTGCATTTATAGGTGAGCTCGTTCCTAAGTACTTCATGTGATTTTAAGGATAAATTGCCACCTAAGATTTAATTATGATTAGGAACTATAAAAAAGACCAGGGAGAGAGACTAGGAGATGGACAAGGTCATCACGGGCATTCAAGTCAAGAGGCCCAACTCATATCAAGTTCGAGTCTACCTCGGGCTCTAGGAGTAGTCCGTGCTAAAAACGTCATCCAGGTCGCATTTGGACTCCGTTTTTGACATTCTACCAATGTACGGAAAGCTAATGAGACCATCTTTCCAATTGGTCTATTCTCACATCAAAATTTCATCTCAAAAAATGGAAATTGTCAAAACAAGTAGCTTCTAGAATATATTCGGGTGCTATGTTACCTTCTTTTGGGCCGTTGGGTCGTGCATCGTGTTGGAGTCCAAAAGGGACACATCCAGGGATCCTTGGTCGACCCTAGAACCTATATATTTAGTATCCACCATCATGTTAGGGTTGGGTTTTGCTTAGATTGTTTTTACCATTGTAGCTTCGTCGTTCATTAGTTTGTGAAACCCCAACTTTGAGTTCTTAATCAACCATCTGCATTTGTGTTGCAATCTTTCTTGTTCTTGCTTGTGTCTTTGATTCACCTGTAGGTATTAAGCTTCTTGGCAAGGTCAATCGAGTTTCGGCACGATTGATAACTAGAGACATGGTGTTGCGATTGTAGGGTTCGGATCGTGTGTGTCAAGTTTTCGCCAAATCGATAGTTTTCTCTACTTGACAGAAGATCGGGCACCCCATTGCAATCAAGTGGTATCAGAGCTTTAGGTATACCATCAGGTTTGTCTTTACCGTAGTATTATTTTTCGCTTTCATCCAATAATCCATGAAAAAGCCACATAAATAGTAGTCTTAGGGTTTTCCCCTGTTCTACAACCAAGTTTAGCCTTTTGCATAATTCTGTTTCAGAGTCCATAGAGTTGAGTTTGTGTCCTAGTTCGAGTTTTTGGTCACTGGTTTAGAGTCGCATTCATAGTTTTAGATTTATCTTTTGCTTTGCGTGAGAGCCTGCCTTGAGAGATTAGGTTCTACTCGGTTTCGATTTGCTAGCCGCCTTATGTTAATAACCCACCTTTGCAAGCCCTCTTAGATAGGTTGCAAACCGCATTGTGTCAATCGCCCTACATCACTAGCCTCCTTGTTAGTACACTTCATCTATCTGCAATTTTTAACCCTAGCCAAAGCAACAAGGGTGTGCCACGAAATCCTAACATGCGCACCTATCTTAAAACACCATAACTTTCACATATGGACTCGAAATTGGGCAAATAAGTAGTCTACAGATATCTACAGAAAAAGTTACATCTGATTTCCCCACACTTCGTTGGGTTTGTCCAAAATATTTTTGCAAAATTCATCTTGGAAGATTGAGTTATTGAGCTCCAAAGTTCTAGCATGAACTTTAAAGCACGCTCCCAAAATTCCACAGGTCGCATCTTACATCTTCTTGAGCTGCTTGTTGCTATTGTTTTGCTATTTTTGTGCTCCTAGTAGAGAAGAAAATAAAAAAAGAAGTCAAAAAGGGAAGAAAAGGAAGAGAAGGAAGAAAGAACCGTTTCAGTATGCCACATTCTGTATTCTACTGTTCAACGAGCTACTTTGAGATACTGTCCTAATTCCTTTGTTCCTTACTCTCGCTGGTTAGGCTAGTCCTAGGAACGTGTCTCGACTAGCGACTGATGCAAGTACTTAGAACATTTATTCATCATTACTATCTATTATTGAATTGTGTGCTACTAACAAAATTTTAGCCTCCCAAGCTCCACATACATACTTCTGGTCAGCACAGCTTCGATCCTTGCGATCAATCCTTCAAGGTATCATGAACCAGCCACCGGTTGCACCATCCTCAAGGCATCTCTAGTGTTGCTGGTAAGACACTTGTAAAGAGCTTGACAAGACGCTTTCTTTTGCAACTCTCCACTCTACCCTTCCTTCTGTAGTTCATAGGGATAATCCTTTGTGCTTTCTGTGTTTTCGCTAACAACGACAGAAGAGAGTAGCAGCCGAAGGACTTCAATGAGTGTATCAGTCACACTCAGATGCAGGGTGCAATAGACCAAGCGATGAAAAGGGTGGAAGATTTATTTGTGAGACTAGACGTGACGTACGCCATTGAGCGCATGGAGCGCAGACTTGACGATATTGAGGATCGTCTACCACTCGTTAGAGACAATGACCATGACCATGATGAAGACGTTGTATTTGATGAGAACGAAGAGATTGACCAGCAGGCAACATGAGAGGCACAAACTACGTCAGCACCTTCGCTGCAATCGTCATGGTATGGGAGGTAACAATTTCAATAATCAACACCATGCTTGTCCTAATGATGATCCTTTTGCTAAAGTCAAGTTTACTATTCCATCATTTTTGGTGTTTACGATGCTGAGGCATATCTTGATTGGGAGATGACACTAGAACAAAAATTTAATGCACATCTAGTTCGTGAGATCCATAGAGTTACGCAAGCTACTAGTGAGTTTAAGGACTTTGCTATAGTTTGGTGGACTGAGCTAGGAAATACCCAATTGCAACCTGAAACATTGGATAGATTAAAACAAGCCATGTGTAATAGAATTGTTCCTATTTTTTACCAACGGGAGTTGCAAAAGAAATTACAACGTTTAGATCAAGGTAACATGTCTGTTCAGGAATACTATGCAAAGCTTCAAAAGGGTATGATACGTTATGGGGTAGTAGAGGACACCGAGGATAAAATTTGCCGTTTTTATGGTGGGTTGAGGACTAAAATTCAGAATATCATTGAATATAAAGAATATAATATTGTCAACCATTTGTTCGAGCTTGCTATGCTTGCAAAGAAGGAATTGCGGGGACGCCAACAAAAGAACGCGTGCAATTTTGGCAACTCCATCATGCCAAGAGGAACAAACAACTTTGCGCCAACTAAACAGTCAACGAGCATTCACCCTACTCCACCACCGACGAGCACGCGGCCTTCTTCCTCCGCTGCAGCAGCACCATCACCATCGCCGATGGTTGTATGAACTTTAGATTCAGGTAAAACTCCCTAGCAGGTACCCGCCAAGAGTTCCTCATCCGTCGCTTCCACAGGTCGCACTTCTTCCATTCAGTGCCACCGCTACCATGGGACCGGGCACGTGCAGAGGAGTTGCCTAAGTCAATAGGCATACATTGCCACAGAAGATGAAGGTTACATTATCATCTCCGATGTGGAAGAGGACGACCATGATGATAGTGCGGCGGACGAAGACAAAGGACAAGTTTTTGATGGTGATGATACATCCGCCTATAGAGCTGTCATTGTTTTTCAATGAGTTCTTATCGCATAGATGGAACAAGAAGAGAACCTACAACGCCATAACTTGTTTCAGATTTTTTTTTGTCATCAAGAATCGACGGGCAATGTTATTATCGATGGAGGAAGCTGCAACAATTTGGTGAGTTTTAATTTGGTCAAGAAGCTTGGCTCGCCTACGCGACCGCATCCGCATCCATACCATATTCAGTGGTTAAATGACTCTGGTAAGGCTAAGGTAACACAAACTTGTAGAATTATTTTTTTTGTTGGAACTTATGTTGATTCTGTTACTTGCGAACTGTTGTACATAATATTGCTAATAATTATGTACAACACTCACGCACAAAGCAAATTAGTATTCGCTTTCACTTTTTTAGGGATCATGTTGAGAAAGGAGATGCTAAATTGAAGTTTTTGGATACAAAGTTGTAACTTGCTAATAATTTCACTAAACCAATGGATGTTTCTCTCTTTGCTTTATTCGTGGAGGATTGGGAATTATTCATCCTTTTGGCATGTTTTGAGGGGAGTTTGTGTGCTCTTGGTTTTATCAAGCAAATTTGAAAATAAAAGAAACAATGAGAAAAATAGAGCTTTGTCATATGCCTATGGTAGCAATATGATTAAGGTCTATTTGTCGCTAGTATAGCTTGTATGCATTTTAGTCTTTTCAGGAGTCTTAGATATTGCTTTTAAGGAAGATGATGCATGACACTTAAATTCTTTCACTTGAATTAATAAAATATGCAATATTAAAGCTAGTGCTTAGTTTGGATGACTAATGCTTATATAATGCTTGTTGGATTGTTATTCCTCAAATTGTTCTTTATTTGTTCCAAATGCTGCAAGTGCAAATATTGCTTGTATTTACTTTGAAGTAAGGAAAAAATGAATACTGAATCCTTGAAAACAGTATTGACGATAATGCCAATCTCAATGGGAATTTCATATTGTTCCATGGGCATTAAATATGTTGACATGTCACTGTATTAATGAAGAGAGAGGCCATCAGAGTTTCATGGGAGTAGAGATAGTTTCATGGGGATGAAACTATCCTACACTATGTCCAAAATTTGGATGTGATGGAAACTGAGATATGAAATTCCATTGAGACTGGCCTAAGGACGTATTCACGGTGAGAAAATAATGGGTGTCGAATCCTTGGAAACGGTTTTGATGACAATAACAAACCCAAAATAATTGAGAGGTTTTATGTTAAATGTCAAAGTCAGCATAAAAAGCTCAAATAATACTGAAAGTTCTCTTGGTTATTGTTTTTGTGAAAGAGCTAATTTGAGGTTGAGTAATAATATAATAGATATATATATGTAGGGTCTTTTCTTTCATCCTATGTACTAGTGAATATGTTACATTATAAATCGTTTTAAATCATGAACTTTGATTGTTGACTTGAACTTAATTGTAATATCTTTGGTTCATGATTAATTTCTAATGCATGCTTGTTATCTAGTTGATAAATTTATCTTCTTTATCTTGCAATATATGACCTTAAATTGCTCTAGGTATATTTCCAAGCCCTTGATAATATGATGATAATATGCTAAGCTTGATAAAATCATTGTCAAAAGAGGAAGAAGAGATACAAAATGTGCATGTTTTAGCTGAGAAAATTTTCTTTCTTTTAAAAAGGAGAAGATTTCTATTGAATTTTTTTAGCACTTTGATGCTTTTTACCACTTCTTCGTTTTTATTTTTCAAAACACCAAAATAACATTTGAAGGGTTTGCTAATATGTTCATCAAGGGGGAAATTATGAAATCAAAGTGTGTTTTGATTATTATTTTGTGATGAACAATTGGCATGTGAGGTAATTGGTTTTTATATTTGGTGATAATTAGCGAAGTAGTTTTGTGTGTTCTCTGGATGGAGATAGTCTGACCAAGGTTTATGTACCAGTCAGACCGGCCAAAATTGGTGGATAGTGTTTTGACGGTGAATAGGTTCTCAGCTGATTTGGAGCCAGTCAGACCGGGTTGTGGTGGCCGATTAGACCGAAGGTAGTGAACGGTCAGATCGGCCAGCCCAAACGGTTTAACCGGCTGGCTCCTGATTGGAGTCGGTTTTGGGTTGTTTCTTTGCATACTCATCATTATCTCGCGAATATGACTTCTAGATGATTTTTATATGTGCGTAATACTGTCGTGTGCTAATGTTGAGTCAAGTTGAGAAAAAACTTATGCTCGAATATGGTTTCTTGTCTATTTCATATGTAGGTGTGTCTTTATGCCTCGGGAGAGTGTTGTCGGTGATGGATCAGGAGTCAACTTGGGAGAAGATGGCATCCGGATGATCAGGATATCATGCGGGATGCTTAGGCTAAAGAGCAATGCATGTGGTTGGTGAAGACTCCATGCGGCATATCATGAGAGATTATGTGCGTATCGGATGAGGAGTCGAATTTGGAGGGAGTCCAACTTTGAGAACATTAGAGTTTGAATTGTAATAGGATAAGTTTGTTTCTTGTATCAAAAGGTTTTCTAGTGGATAGGACACCGTCGCCATGTTCAGTCTCTGCTCATGCCCTCGGGTTGCCGACACATCCCACCTATGCTGCCTCCCCGAGCTCGACTAGCGGTGGAGACGTGAGGCCACGGCTGTGGCTAGGAGCGGATAAGGGGAAAGTGGTTGGTTGGGCCATCGGAGACATAGTCCGATCCCCATCCCTACTCCTCTACCATCGACACCCTTTGTCACGCCATCGTTGGTCACCATCACCAACGCCCTGTGGTCTCGCCCGCCACACGTAGTGCTTGCTCTCGCTCCGATGTTGCCGAGAAAAAGGGAGAGAAAGAGAGAGGGAGAAGAAAAAGGATGTATCACTAACATGTGGAGTCCACCAATTTTTATTTTTTATTTAGACTGAATTATCCTAACATGTGAGTCCCACGCTGACTCAGCCGCCACGTCAATCGAAACTAGGCACTACACTGTCTTGGGACGTTGGGTACATCAGTTTTACAAATTGAGGGACGTGATATACTTGTATTGTGGTTCAGGGACGAATTTCGAACTTGGCGACAAATTAAAAGAAATGAACTTATTATTCCTTCAGAAAAATACTAAATTGCTTGGCCCATCTAGGATACTTCGGGCCCTTCGTCTGCCCACTATAATCTGTAGGCCTGTGGCACAGCCCACAATAAACAATTTCCAGGCCATTTAATCCATACGTACAGATTCTTTATGCCGATATACGAATGTCCATGCTTGCAAATTTCCACGCCTCAACTAAAATGTTAGGCCCAATTAGCAGCCCTGGCCCGTCGACGGACCAGGATCAGGTACCGTACCGTCACAACAGTGATTAGTGAGACTAACTTCGGTAGTGCCCACTGATCTCACCATCCAATAACCAAGGAACGATCAGGATTCGTTGTTCACATTTCCTCCCTTTACCTCCTCATTGGATACCTCAAATTGCATGTCGTTTAGTTCTTTTCGAGGAAGCTCGGGACTATTGAGGTACAATCCTCTCATCTATGATAATTTTTTACATATTTGGGTTTTGCAAGCCGTCACAATAAAGTCATCTCAAATGGGTCTAAGAGGCCGATAAAAATATACTCGCACATATATGTTAGATGTGTATAAAACTCGAGTCCATCACGTATAATACCTATCGGTGACGGGTTCAAATCATGGTCCGACAAAAATAATCTATGATATCTTTGTTGGGCCTCGACAGAAGCCCGTCACCGATGACACTCATCGGTGACGGGCACCAACCTAAGGCCTAGTTGAGATAACAATTAGGTCCATCACCGATGAGTGTCATCAGTGACGTGGGCTTCTGTCGAGGCCCGATTGAGATAACAATTAGGGTCGTCACCGATGAGTGTCATCGGTGACGGGCTTTTACTTAGGTCCGATCAAGCTGATGTCATCTCTATCAAGCTTAAACTTAAGCTCGTCACGGATATGCTTCAAAATCATTTAATCTAGCCCGACCGCTGATTCATATCTACACATGAGCGCGAAAAATTCCTAAGTCCTCACATTCAAACCCTAGCGTCACCGCCGTCTCTCGAAGCCCGTCGCCACTATCCCTCGCGCCCTCCTGAGCCCGACACCGTCGTTCTCCCTCATCGCCACCGAGCATCGTCGTCCCCGAGCCCGACCACCGAGAGCCGCCGTTCCCAAGCCCGATCACTGAGCGCCACCGTGCTCCAGGTAAGTCCGTCTCCCTCATGTGCTGTCGTGCTCTCTCATGTATATATCTGAGATAAATGCCATGTCATGTATTGAATCTAAGATGAATGCTATGTATTTATTGGTTGTATATTGGTCACTATTAATAGGACATGTATAGATATGAGATAATGTCACTTTTGTTTTGGTTGTATAATAGGACATGTATATATTCTCCTCCATTTCAAAAATAAATTGTATATATGAATGGATGTGTGAAATATATGAATGTCACTTGTGAGTTCTGAATTGGGTTTTCAGTAAATAATTATATATAAATTGGGATGTTGGGAATGAAAATATATGTGTCTGTTTCTCTAATTTTTCAGCGGGCATGGCTAGCAAAGGTCTGAGGCTAGCCAAAAAAACAGATTTATTTTTTTTAGGAAACACTTATCGGCGATGGGCTTTAATTTAAGCCCGATGGAGATGACACCATCCGTAACAGGCTTAAGTTAAAGCCCGCCATCGATGTTAGTCATCTGTGACAGGCATTAATATGGGCCTGTTTGAGATTATTTGCTCAGTGACGAGCCCTTGGTTGACTGGGCTTCTGGGTCAAACCTATCGGTGACGGGTTTTAGTTTAGGCCTAGCAAAGATAAGTGCATCGGTGATGGGCTTTTGTCCGATAGAGATGACTTCTCACATCACTAACCTTTACGCCATGACGAGCGTCATACCCAACACAGATGTGGGTTACCACCCGATTAAGATGAGGATTTCTGTTGTAGTGAATTGGTGGTTACATGGGCTTTGATGTTCGAATTTTTTTTAGATAATGTGATGTTTGATACTCCTCTTTTAATGTATGACGCCGTTGATTTTTGTTATAACATTTAATCATTCATTTTATTCAAAAAATTTATGCAAATCTTATATTTTTAAAAATATAAGTATTGATTAAAGTTCCTTCCTATAGTGATAAATCAAGCCACAACAAAGAAAAGAGATATTTAGTTAAATTTTTTGAATAAGACCAATGGTCAAATATGATATAGAAAGTTAACGGCGTCGTATATTAGAAAATGAAGGGAGTAATATGCAGTTTTGCCAAACTACGGATATAAGTACGAGATCACCTTTAGGCTTGTTCAACTAAGAAACTCATATGTTTATTACAAGCTGTCAATAGAAGATCTCACACTGTGTTATGGGCGGAACTCAACCTTCTCATGCATTCAGTTAGTTTGTTAGGCTTAATTTGATAAGATTTTTAGGAGATTTGTTAGGAGCTGGCTCTATATAAGAGGATGCACGGCAACCAATTGGAATCAATCGAGAAAAGAAAAGTTAACTCTATCTCTAGTTTCCCCCCTACTATGTTCGTCCCACCCAAGATCTTGGTCAGCGAGGCTACAGGCCTTTGCCTCCTGTCGAGAACCCAAACACATCGATGCACATAATATCTTGGTATCAGATTTGGAGATTCCAAGCGATGGTTTCCTAGCATCCATCATGGTGACTGCCATCTACGATCTTCACGCCATCATTAGGGCTTAGTTCGTTTAATCCTCGGAAAGAGGGATTGAGAGGAATTAATTCCACGTCATAATAGATGTGGAATAAATTCCCTTTAAATCTCCTCAATGTTCTTGCGGAAGGGATTAACCGAATGAGACCTTTTGGAATTCGAGACTAGGCTTGATAAGGTGAGGGACTTGGTGCTGGCACTCTGCGTGGGGCTCACAGTGAAGGCGGTACTGGTGGCAATGACGATGACAACAATCTCTTTGCTGCCACCAGCCCAGCCGGTGTTTGCACCTAGAAGTACCTCATTGGATGTCATGACGGAGGAGAAGTGTACTCCTGGGGACATGGCATTGGGAACGTCATCCCCCTCTAGTGTCGCTTCCGGCCACACTTTCGGACGCTGAGGTGCTGCCACTGGCCACAACACCACACCCTCAACCATCATCCGTGTTTGTGGCTGCGGTGGTGTTGCCATGCCTCCCCACGGTTTTGCCAGCGCTTGCTGGGACACCATCACATCAGCCGTCACCGTGGAAGATCATCATGTTGCGTCGTCACTGTTCCTTCCTGCATCCACGGCACCAAGACATCTTCAAGCGGTTTCCTCAAGCGACGGAATATTATTGGTGGCGAAAGGCATACCTCATCCAACTGCACTCGGTTTTGTGCCATCTCCACGAGCAACAGGTGCAGCGCTATCCTTGCCAGAAGTTGGCATGGTAAGCGGGCAGAGTCCTAGAGCGCGAGGGGAGGTTGTGGCATGATTAATATGTTGAAGTGTTGGGGCAGCCTGGATGCAATCGGCGGCGGTGCATTGCTTCTGCCGACGGCGAGGTCGGTGCTTGTGCCGTTAGCAATGCGCAAGCTACGTAGACAAGAGCTCAGGTTAGGGGCACGACCAATGCGCCGCATGGGCGCATCTTGCACGTGCAACGTCGGTGCATCCACTAACCTTATATTTATTTCCTTTTCAAATTAGTGTTACAAGCTTAGCTGTAAAAGGCATAATATTAGGGGATAAGGCTAGACGGCAAGTCAACCTTCCTTAGGCTTTATTAGATAAGGTTGTTAGGAGGTTTTTTAGGAGTCGGATCTATATAAGGAGAGATACGCAGTCAGTTGATATCAATCAAGAAATAAGCTTAAACCTATATCTAGTATCCCTTCTTCTCTGTTTGGACTCAACTCGGCTCCCAGGTGATGAAAGCACCTCAACATGGCAGTCAATTGTTACGATCCCCCTTTCTCTCACAACTACCCAAGTGTGGATGAAAAGTTCCGATGTTTGATTCTATGAGTGTTTAACAATTAATTTTGGGTGGCTTCGGTATTTAAACCCCTCCATCCCCTCTAGCCGTTGCTTCTGAGTTTGGGTAAGAGAGAGATTATCCAAAGCCAAATAGCCCCAAATCTCTTACCTTTGTTGGGGTTCTTTGTGAGAAAGATTTGAGGAGAGAAGAGGGTTGGTTTGAGAAGAGCACTTGAGTTCATCTCAAGCAAATCCGATTGCTTCTGTTACTCTTGGAGGTTAAGCCTCCTAGATGGGTAGGCATTGCCATTTGAGCTCTCAACCTTGTGGTCAGTCACAGAAAGTTTATGTGGATTTTACTTCACCTCCGAAGGGAAACGGGGTACCCAATAAATGAAAACTGAGCTAGTTTCTAGGAGGTTTCTTGGTAAGCAAGCTTTACATGAAGTAGTTGCTCGTTGTCCAAGCTTGGACCATAGTGACCATATGGAAACGTGCTACGCCTTGGTGGTTGCTTAGAGACTTAAACTTCTTCTTGGTTACTTGCTTAGTGAGGCTTGGGATCAATCGAGGTCTAGCTTCTCGAAGTCCCTCAACAGAGAGTAGGATTGTTGAGACCTGAACTTCACTGAAAAATATGTGTCATCCTCTCTCTTGCTTGGTGTACTTGCTTCCTTTCGTGTTCCTGCGCACTTTCTTTGTACAAGTAGCTTCGTTTCTATGTGAGAGTTACTCCTGGTTAATTCTCTTCATGGGAACAAATCAGGGGATCGGAAGTTCCGATTGGCCCGCTCTATCTTGTCAGAGAAGACCAATCAGATGTTTCATTGGTTGAGATCAGAAGTTTTCATCGGTATATAATTTCCACTCCAAGTGTTATCCAGGATCGCCTATTCATCCCCTCTCTAGACGACACTAAAGTAATTTAAGAGACATCAAGGTCATTTCAAGGAGGATGCAAGAGCGACTGTAGATCCAGCCTTGACTTTCCCTCTCCATCCACATAGCACCCTCTTCCCCTCTCAACCAAGCAAGATGATAACGAAAACCGGCACTAAGTTTTAATTTTATTTATGGGTTTACCCAATCAAACGTGAATAATTTGTCCCTACCATTTTATGGTAAAAAAGTGAATTATTAGAGAGCATCGGTTCATCCTAATCAGTAACAAAATATCATTAACGACTAATTATATGTTGGGGGCTTCAATTTTCAACTACTGCTGATCATTATGCTTCTTGTAGTATTGTTTTTAACACTATTACAAAATTCCTAATAGGGGCCACCCTTATATATATCGGTTCAACTAAAACCAACACATATATGAGACTTTGGCTACCCTTTTGATCCTTCACGTGAGTCTAAAATTGAAAATAGGCATAGGCTACTTTTAAAAAACAACACATATTAAAAAACAACACATTTTAAAATTGAAGATAGACCAATACCTTATACGTGCCGCTTTATTAAAAAAATGACATATATAATATAAGTACTGGTTATTTTGAAAAACCAACACAAATAAAGAAACCATGTGTGCCGGTGTTTAATTTAGCCGGCACAAAAATGGATCAGCACGGACAATATATTTGGTGTGGATCCCGCTTGCTATTTATCTCCATCTCTCTCAAACCTTATCTCGTCCTGCATCTCTCTCCATCTTTCCAAGCCTACTAGTCGATGACAGCCTGGCAACACAAACGGTGGCCCGCCTCTTCCCACGGTTGGCCATGGAAGAGGCGGGCCACGGACTTGGCCCCCGAAGCGATTCGTCGACGATGGGTGACAGCGATGTCAAATCGCGGGCCCGAGCTCGTGGGCCGCAAGATCTAGCCCCTATGCTGCCTCCTTCACTGGATGTGGAATCGGTCGCCTCATCCACATCTCTGTCGCAGCATCAGGACGGCCTCGTCCTTAGCACCAACCATTGTCTGCAGGATAGCGGGTGGACGGACTCATGCAAAGGTCAGTGCCCCTCCCCCTTCCTCTCCTCTCTCCTGTTGATCTCGCCGTCGGCCATTATTTGTTGGGCAGTTGGTGGGTGGGCGGACTTCTCCACTTTGAACAGCAGCAACGAGTGATCTTGACTTGAATTTGTCTTAAATTTCCAAATCCATGTGATGTATTTGGTAAATATTGATTATGTGATGTGTTGATTCAGTGATTTTTTTCAATTTCTGTTTTTTATGTGTTGATATGTGTTTATTTTTGTGTTTTTTGCAATGTCAGGAAATCAGTTGTCGGTTTCACATCTGATACTTTTTGGTGATTTATAGCTAGCACTTATTAGCACTACAACAGTCATCCTCATCTCAATCGGGCGGTAACCCTCATCTGTGTCGGGTATGGCGTCCGTCACTGCGCAAAGGTCACTGATGTGAGTAGTCATCTTTGTCGGGCAAACGTTCGTCACCGATGATATAATCTCAAACAGGTCGTATTTTGTGCCCGTCACGGATAACTAACATCTCAATTGGGCTTTTATTTAAGCCCGTCACGATGACGAACATCTCCATCGAGCTTAATTTAAAGCCCGTCACCGATGAGTTTTTCCTAAAAATTATTATTTTTTTTGCTAGCCTAAGACCTTTGCTAGCCATGCCCCCAAAAATGATAGAAACAGAGATATTTCACATGCATTCACATATATCTGACATTCTCATACATCTATTCACATCCATTATTCACATATTTCACATTGCAAGTATAAAACACATTTGATAAAATTATAATTTAATAATATCAGAAGTGATACATATTTACATGTATTTGACATTAATTACAAAATGTTCAAAAGAGTTATTTCATGTCTTTGACTTTAACCTTATATTTGTACTGCACACATTCCCTTGGAATTTAATATGTCATGGACTATAGAGCCCGCTATCTCTTCTCTAATCCCGTCAAATCTAGTAGGCGCAGACTTGGATATATTTTCCTACATTTACATAGTTCGAAATTAGTCGATCGATATATATAATTCGAATTAGTTAGTACGTATCACAATTGAGATCACAAACCTCAAATTTGGTCATAGTCTTGAACTTTTTGTTGTACAGGAATCGCAAGTTGTGGCATACATGGAATCCGCACTGGTCGCCTACTTGCTGTTTGACGGGAATGTCCTTTTTGTGGATGAGGGTTTGTTGAAAATTGCTAGGTCGCCCTTCTTTCTCCCCATATGTTCCCCAAAGCGTCAACTCCCCTAGTACGTCCACGGTATTCGTTGTTGCCCAACGCTTGAGTGAGGATGTCATCCTCGTGTCTAGAAGAGCAATCCTCCTCTTCAGAGGTTTATCTCATGGCAACCAACTCTTTCTGCAGTACAAGTGATCGTTCGGTATAAATTGATAGTATGATTTATGTAAAGAAAATAAACATATTAAGGTAAGACATTTACGATATTTTCGTATACTTGTTGGTCTTGGGCATTTAGCCACGTGATTGTTCCATCAATGTTCTTCACAGTCCTTGCTTTTGCCAAGCTCCTTGCCCTTGCGTGCGGGATATCGGCAAAAAGAGTCGACGTGTAGGATGCACATCAACCCTTTCACCGCCCAGTGAAGAAGGTACAAACATGTCATGTTCATCTTTATCTTCTTGATTTTGTGCATCACTTTTGTCTCCAGCTGCACCACTGTCTGATTCTTGCTCTCCATGTTTCACCCAACATGTGTACCCCTCCATGAATCCTCGTTGTATCAGATGAGCGTGTACGTCCACTCTACTATGAAACATAATCTCATTTTTGCAATTTGCACATGGACAACACATGTAATCACTCTTTTTTTTCCTATCCTCCTCTGCGGCGTTTATAAAATTTAATACGCTATTTCGATACTCTTCGCTATAACGCCGCACATTTTTCCCATACATCCAACTTCGATCCATTGTTGAGCTGAAAAAAGTGAAAAAATATTAAATTAACATTTTTTTACATAAGTATCTACTAGATTTATGAGAAATGACTACTATTTTTTAATTACTTTTACACTTTCTGATTTCCTAAAAAATGACAAAAAATCATCCTTTTCCTCCTCCCACCAAGATAATGAACAGTGGGATAATCGCTCCACTAGGTGATTGGGGTATTTATAGAGCACAATAAATATTTGTAACGGCCAACGAACTAGCAACTGTGATGGATATTACAGTTATCTTTGTTAGCCTAACTTCAAGCCCGTCACCGAAGACACTCATCGATGATGAGCCTAATTGTTATCCCAATCGGACCATGAGATAGAGCCTGTCACCGATGACAAACATCGATGACGGGCTTATATTGGGGCCCGACAAAGATAACATTTGTTATCTTTGTTGGGTCGTTAGTTTGGCCCGTCACAGATGTGTGTCATCCATGACGAGCTCTAAATTTATGCACATATGATATATCTGTGTGACTATATCTTTGTCGGTCTCTTCTTAGGCCCGTTTGAGATGACTTAGTTATGACGGCCCGCAAATCTTAAATATCTTATAGTTTATCACAGATAAAAGGATCTATAGTAATGTAGCGTTTTTTATAGTGTAAATCCAGAATTAATAAATTAACACAAAATTTAACTCAGCTTATAGGCTTTATTTCAGTTCTTTCCGATATTCAATAATTCCAAAATTCATAATTATTGCCACATGATTTAGTTGCATATGCATGGTTCTGTGGCCCGGCCAGCGCGATGAATACTGAATACTTTAGCTAGCTCGCTCATCAACTGCATGATTCACCTTATCCCCATCTGCTACTTGTGGATCGGATAAGGTCATTCCAATTAATTAGGAGTTCTAGCATCGATCTCACATGCATGGGACGTCGTACTATGGAATGTGCAACGCAAGTCGTTGTCCTCTCCTCCTCCAGCCTGCAAGGCTCGTACGTTTGATGCATGCCCGTATCCCCGTACACATTGCATGGCACCCGGCCGGATCATCTATGTCAACTACTTAAAAATATTAATAATAATAATGTTTTAATAATAACGATATCGATTCTCATATATGTCTATCATTGACATATGAGACCTAGTCTTTTTCATTTTACTATTGGCTCTTCCTAATTTCAAAATCAATTTAATAAAAAATTTAAATATTATTTAGACTAAATAAATGTTTATTAATTAATTTAATAAGATAAAAACTTAATTTGTAAACGGACAAAAACCATATCTATCCTTTCTTTTTTTTTCCAAAATCAGGTGTCAGAAACCTTTAAATAAAAACAGAATAAAATATTATCGAATAAAAAACGAAGCGAATATGAAACCAGACAAACAAGATAACGAATATTTATCGGAATATAAAATCCCCTGAAACTAAACTTATTAAATCAACAAAGAGATATAACTCGTTATATTTTCTAAAATAATAAATGGATATTTTTAATTTTTATAAACTTTAATAATATAAAAACTAGTTGTACTCTTAATTTTCCATGAGAAGAAGAACTATATTCATCTATAATTATAATTTTAATTAGTATGGCCTGACCTAATAAAAACAGTAATTAGGCAAAAGGAAAACAGATCTAAAGCACCATACTAAAAATATCATCATTCAACAAAACATCTCAATACTATGTAGAAATATGAACATTTACAATAGAGAAAGCTGAAGCTAATCCACAAGCTAATCCACAGTATATGAAAAGTTTCCACTTTCGAAAAGTTTTTGATCGATTCTAGTTTTCGACGAATAGTATCCGTATTCGTTTTTTTTCCGAGAAAAAAATTCGAATTCATTTCCATTTTCACAAATTTAAAAAAAATTATGATCGACACTTTTTGTTTCTGAAAACATGTCCGGAAACCGAAAACTTTCCAAACTACTCCCATTCCTACAAGTGTAGTACTCCATATGGCCCAATATAAAGTACATTTGTAAGAGTAGGAGGGAAGATTACCTATATGCCTGCTATTAAATGAGGGATAAGAGTAGTTGAGGGTAATATGTCTAAAAGATGTGTGATGGATCCGATAAGTAGTATTACAAAATTACACTTATTTTGAGATAAAATTTAAAGTTGGGATAGTATGTCATTGGTCCTAGCTTATTTACCAACTGGCATATCTAAGAGAAAAAGAGTTGTACCAACTATATCAACTAATGGGACAAGCGGTCAGTAAATACATACAAATTCAAGCTATCCGTTGGAAATCATAATTTAGGGGCACAAACATACTGTCTGTCAGCAATTCCACCACCTGACCTACTGGGCTGACAGATCATGTGTTGGCAATGAAGAGAGCTCCTCTGACATACTGCCGTTTTATGTGGGGATTGACATGTGGGCCTATGAACTATGAAACGTACATGTCAGCCTCATAAAATCAAAGAGAAATTAGAGGATCCTTTTTCGTTGGTAATAGGGTACATGAATCAGATCGTACAATCAAAAATTCGACTAAAATGAATATGTAGAAAATCATTGAACAGTGCTTTTTAGCAATTTCCAAAAAAGAAAAAGAATAAACAACATATAGGTGAGGAGCCAGAGAATTCTCCACTTCAAATCTATCGACGGGGAAAGTGTTTCCTAAAAAGGCAAAATTTGATATAGACATCTAAAAATGTATAGTTAGTTGAAGGGCACCGTAAGAACGCATATCTGCTCTGTTACATGGCACCACAAAAAAAGGGTAATTAGCTGCTGGACACTCGCGGTATTATTTTATTATTTTCACAGAAAATAGAGAGAGAAACAGTTGTGAAAGTACGGTTCTACCCTTCGAACCCAATCGAGCCTCACTCCCATGCTAGGACCCACCTGTCAGGAGATATTCATTTTTTTGTTTTTTCTCTCTCCTTCTCTACTTCTTCCTTTCTTCTTCCTACCTTCTTTTCTTCTTCCACGGAAATGAGAAGAGAGAGGGGAGGGTGTCGGGGCTCTGGTGGCCGGGTTACGATGACGTTAAAGATGGAATGTGTTCCTTTTTACTTCACATCCAGGGAAAAACGGTGACAAGATAAGGGAATTCAGGAGAAGGCCGAAACAATGAAAGAAAAACCTTAGCTTCGACCGACAAGGGAGGTGACAGTGATAGCTTGATAGGATGGCTAAAGGAAAGGGGAAACAAGGTGAATGGAGTCACCTCGACGAGGCATAGCCGGTGGCGTGAGGGTTTTGCCAGCAAGGGTCCAGTGAGAGAGATCGACCGACGGTTGGTGTGGTGGAGAGAGAAAAAAGAAGAGGACTTGGAGAGCTCATTTGTGGGTAAAAATGGAGATCTCACCGTCTGCATGCCGTCGGCCATGGCAACCTCGGCCACCACACACCTGCTCCCTTTGGCGGTTCTGATGAGCCACCGCTCCGCCGCCCCTTCCACCATGAGAGTCCCATCCGAAATAGGGTACAGTAGGTTGCAATGAATCCGTTGAGGATGCTCTAAGTGATTTAAGCACTCCGTCACCTTTGACTCTTCTTTCCATTAAATATGACCATAATGCCCCTGTCTTCTTCAATCTCTCAAACTGAGACAGCATGGATGCTATGCCGGGATGGCCGCACCGGCGCTAGCTGCAGCCGCCGTTCAACTTCAGCACCACACAAGTGAAAAATCACGTAAGATGCACGCACCCGTTTCGAACAGGACACAGCTTCATCGGCCTTTGCGACGGCGCCGACGAGGACACCTCACCTTGAGATCGATCAAACTCTTCACGGCTTTGCAGCAGCTTGTTGGTGCACTCCGGCTCATTCACCTCCTTATGTCATGCGGCGTGCGCCGCGTCATCTGAGCTCGTTCCCTCTTAATTGGGACATGCGATATCCTCAATACCGTCAATGCCGTCCAGACGGTGAGGGGAGGTGAATTCATCTGGGGTACTGCTTCCGCTTCTGCTTTCGTGCATCCATCAAAGTCATCATGTGTGAGCGCAGAGCGCCTCGGCCGTGGAAACAATCCCATCCACCGATTATACACCAGCCATGGCATGGGAGCGGATGAACCGTGTAAGGACGGAGGAAGGAAAGTAGAGAGATTTTGGAGGAAGTGAAAGTAAAGGCAACGTTGGTAATGCACCTCCTGATTTGTGTGGTAAATAAATATGAGTAAATTACACTTTGGTTTTGCTTTTATTACCTAAGTTGCATATTGAATCACGCAATGGCAAATCTTTTCACTTTGGACTAGGATCTTGTTACCGAATTTTGCATCTTGGACTAAGAGGCCCACAAGTTAGTGACAAAACCCTTCTATATATCTCCTCACTAGTCCTTCTAGACCTCGACTGACAAGCAGTGCTCAAGCTCGATCATAGGCCTACCACCGGCAGAGGTCGAGCTTTAGGCACCATGCCAGGAGCGAGCAGCTTGCACAGACCTACTTTGTCAGTTTTTCCATCGGCGAAGAGCTACCAAGTAGAGCACAATACCTGGGTTCGGGATGGAGTTTGGGCTATGATGTTCCCTGGTCATGACCGCGGGCTGATTGGATCTGCCATGGCAGATATATGGCCTTTGGAGAGGAAAGAAATCAAGGGAGAAGAGAGTTAGACAAGAAGAACAGGGTCTAAATGAAGCATTTTTTCAAACATATCTAGTACAAAGTGAAAACACATGTGTTTAACCATGATCCAAATTACATTATTAGCAAGAACAGGTAGTCCAATGTGTAATTTAAAAAAATGAGAATATTAAACGCTTCGTTGGATGGTAAGCTAAAAATAAATGACGGATGCAACTTTGGATATGCTATTAAAGTGAATCAGTACTTTCTTTTGCTATAAAAACTTTTGGTCCTAGAAAACCAATTTTGACAATTAATAAATGAAACATGGATGCCAGTAGTTGTCTGCAATATACTCACAGTGACAGGCCGAGAGGAGCATGCAACAAGGCTAGGTGGCGAGCTACATGAATATATCTAGCCTTCAGCTCCCTCTGCGCCCTCTCTTCCCAATGGCGATGATGATGACCAACACTATCAATTTGCTTTTCCATTTTTATGGGTGTTACCCAATCAAAGATGACTAATTATTAATTAGAGAGCAACGACGCATTGAGAACCATTAAAGATTAGCCACCCTAATATGTGACGAAATCTCCACAGTCCCCTCACCCCATGCACGCACACCCTAATTTTTTAAGAAACACGGTATAAACACAGGCGTCTATAACATACGACACTTATCCCTATGAACACACACGCACATTCCATCCCTATAAGCATTTTAAAAGACTGAGCCAACATATTTTTGAGATTGACGACCTTCTGCTTATACGGAAATTAATTGATCAACTGACCTTGTTGTTATGAAGCTATTGAAGCCAATTTGTTGGTTTTCTTTGCTTGCCATTTTTGCTTTTCTTCTTTTATTTTCCTTCTTCTTGTTGTGCCAACAGGAAAACGAGAGCACCTATTTGATCTCATTTGCCATGTCTAAGGGCGCTAGCGACACAAATCGAGGACACCGCACGAACCCCTTTCAGCGTTTAAATCAATAAGGCGATTAGGGTTTTAGTGTTCTAAGGTGAGAGCTTCAGGCGTCCCCTCTGTCTATATCCTTCCCTTTTTTAATAGCAACGTTAGTGGGGTTTGAGAGTTGTCTTCTAATTTAACTTAAATTATGTTATGTACCGATCACACAAAATAGAATTATCTCTAATTCTCTTTTCTTGATTTAGAAAAAACCGATGATTTTATCTTGTTGCTAATCCGTATCGACGGTGTACCGATAAAATCAATCTAACACCTCACCTACCCTTTCGCCGCTGCACCTCTTCCCAAGCACGGTGATGACGATGATCTGACAATACCAGTGTGATTTCTAATATTTTTATCATCGGTGTTATCCAATCAAATGTAAATAATAATAATTAGAGAGCAATAGCTACAGATATCACTGTTTGTTTTAAAGACTGTTAAAAGATTAGCCATCCTAATCAGTAACAAAAATGTCTTTAATGTTTCAGAGAAATGTTATGGACTTTGCCCTCTTTGTTTAGGTTATGAGCCTGTTTAGAAGCTGAAAAGCCTAACCACAAACAAAGCCATTTTTACACTGTTGAAATCAAGCTAGGTTTTTTTAGTAGCTTCATGGGCTTATGTGAAATAGACGCTACCAGAAACTCAACTAGCCCTGACAGCCAGAAACCGTCAGGAAAATGCCTAATCATATCAGGAAAATACATCCTGACATAGCACTGTCAGAAAAATTACGTCAGAACTGGTTTGTCGGGAAAATTTTAATTTGCCTGACGTGTCACAATAATCCTGACGGGTTTGACCGTCACAATGAATTTTTCTGATGTTATCAACGCCGTCAAGTATATGAGAATCTCCCTGACAGTAAAGTTCCGTCATAAAAATTAAACTATATTTTACGTTGAACTTGGACTTAAAAGCCATAAACTATAGGGAAAAGGTTAGCCTAAAAGCTTAAGCCAATAAGTTCAAGCCGAAACATGAAGGGTCTCAATTTTCAACTATTACTGAACATCACTCTTCTTGATTTAGTGTTTTCAAATTCAGAATTAATAAACATGAATCTAGCCATTATATATTTTAGTTTTTTCAAGATTCAATAATTCCAAAATTCATAATTAATAAATACATAGTTTGTACATCTCGTAGACTCTCAACTTCTTTATTCAATTTTAATGTGTTGAGCCCATTTATAGTTGCTCTGCTTGTATGGCTAGTCATGTATATATGCATGGTCGATCAAATATACAAAGACATAATAGATTATTCCTTACGTACTTATGCTAAAAATTGCAGAAAGTATGATGGTAAAAATGTGTTGCCTGTGATTATTACGTTAAGTGATTGCTGCCTCTTGCTTGTCTTCCCAAGCATCTGTCATCTGCGGCCACACATTACTATAGAAAGATTTTTCCCGATAAGGCCCTGTATTGTAGGTGGATTGTAATTGGTCGCGTCTATAAAAATCAACATGTATTTTCGTATACGGCTCCTAAAAACCCCACATATGAAAATCAATTTTCGCATATGGGTCTCTTAAGCGGCCGCATGTGAAAATTGATTTTCACGGGGTGGGCCTCTTAAAGGCTCGCCTACAAGTATAATCGTCTTTCTGTTTTCCTCTCACCATCTTCAAAAAACAATTCAAAGTCACCCTTTTCTTCTCACTTCCTCTCCTCTCATTTCTTGGTTCCTCTCTTTCCCTCTCTCTCCCTCACATCCCTCTCCTAAGCAGCGGGTGGGAGCCGCCGCAGGCGACGTTGACGCACGCGCAACAATGGCCGGCGATGAGGGCAGGCAATGGATCTGGCGGTGTTGCCCTAGGGAGCCGCTCCCGTGACGACGATGACAGGCAGTGACGGCGAGCAACGAGGGCAGCAGATCTGGCAGCGCTGCCCACGAGAGCGGCGGCGACGACGACGATGGCGATGACGAGCTAGGGTTCCAAATTTTTATTTTTTTACCAAATTTATTTTCGCGTGTGGTTGGTACAGGTGACCGCAAGCGAAAATAAGATTTTCACATGCGGTTGCGCTGGTTGCATGCAAAAATCTGATTTTCGCAGACCTTTGGACGCAGGCGGGTCACCCGTTCGCATGAAAAAACACTTTTAGCCGCATGGAAAATGATTTATGTAGTAGTGGCATGTATATGTCAGGTACCGCTATAGTAAGTTGAAGCGAATAAACCAGAACCAACACTCTCATTGGGTCGGTTTGCTTCAAAAACCGCCCATGCGGTTGAATCAATGTGAACAGGATGGTTTTTGAGAAAAATAGAGAATTTTTTGCATTTTTAATTTTTTTTAAAGATTTACAAAAATAACTTGCGAGTTTGAAAAATTTCAAAACTAATCTCCTCCCGCCCTCTGGGAGGGCGTGAAGAAAAAACGCCCTCCCAAGGGCGAACAATCCGATGTGGCAGACGGCCCCGCACGGCCGTCTGCCGCGCGGTGGCATTTTTGCGGGCGGCCCCTTCCCGCCCTTGGGAAGGGCGTTTTTCACCGTGCACGGGGGCCGCTGCAAAAATGCTAGGGAAGCCGGCCTTTTTGCGGCGGCCCCTTCCCGCCCTTGGTAAGGGCGTTTTTCACGTGCACGGGGGCCGCTGCAAAAGGCCGGCGCGCGGCATTTTTGCGGCGGCCCCTTCCCGCCCTTCCCAAGGGCGTTTTCACCGTGCTTACGGGGGCCGCCGCAAAATTGCCACGGCCGCCCGGCAATTTTGCGGCGGCCCCTTCCCGCCCTCCGCAAGGGCGTTTTTACCGAGCCGTATATAAGCCGACTCTCAATCATTTCAACCTCATTTACACCTTTCCAAATCCGAAAAGAACAGAGAGAGAGGTGAGGAAGAGGAGGAGCGCGGCGAAGCCCCGCTGGATTGCGTACTTCATTGGAGGTAAATGCAATATCTCGTCATTATTTTGTTTGTTAGCTAGTATGTAAATGAAATATTAGGAAAAATATAATTTTGTAATATTTGAATAGGTATTGAATAATTTGTTATAGATTTGTAAAACAGATGGTTTAATTTAGATCAATGTAGATAATCTAATCGACAAGTAACATAGAAAGAATAGATAGATCAACAAGGATATTTAATGGACATTAACATAGGTAGAATAGATAGATCAACTTAGGTAGAATGTGTTTGGATGTAAGTGTAAATTATGTGAGCAGATGGTAAGCACTATAGAAAATCGTACGTATAATTTTGTTGATGATCAAAATATGTTTAGATATAAACTACGAGTTAATTAAATTTAGTTTATAAATTTTGGCAAACTGAAATGAACGAGTTACGATTGGCGGTAGATGGAACGAACAAATCGATTTGGGAAAATTTAAGATGTAGACCAGAGAACATATTGTTAAAGAAATTAAGTTAGGTACATAATCATCTAGGAAATATATTCGTAGTATGGAATAAACTCGGTTTCAATTTGTTTGTCGGCACTATGGCAAGTAAGATCATATTTCGGATAGTTCACGGTGAAGGCAACGTTAGATACGGTCCGAAGGTGTAGATTTGTCGAATTTAGGATGAAATCAAAGGGCATCGATAGGCCGGGCGAGAAAACATTTGAGTCAGTGTATAGTTGGTTTCTACGTGGATTTAAAGTGGATACAAGAGTGAACACAATGTCTCTATCCGTTGTAGTTAGTCGTGCAACAGAAGGATATTATTGGGAACTTATGCCTATTGATAACACCGAGTCGTGGAGACGTTATGTGGACATGGCACTTGAAAGGTCCCGGCCCCTTGTTATTTTTGTGGCACCGCACGAAATCGATAGCAGTAATACAATGCAAACAGAGTATAGCGAAGGTCCAAGCAATGAAGCAAGCTTAGAGGAGGTGATTGGCGTGGCGGACGAGGGAGAGAGAATCGAAGCAATTATTGAAGAAATGGAGAGGGATGATTCTGAAAATGAGCAGGCGGAGGGCGATGAATCATCGGACGAGGAAGAAGATGTCATGCCCGTCGATTGGGAACAAGCTGATTTCTCTCGGCTTGTTTATCTCGGAAGGGCAGCATGTTTCATTTGAATACAAAGATAACGAGGTCATCCAGGGTGCTAGGTATGCTCATAAGAAAGACATGAAAGAGGCAGTGAAGCATTGGGCGGTGTCTTTGCATAGAGAGTTTAGGGTGGTGAAGTCTACGAACTATGTGTATGATGTGAAGTGTATGAAGGATGATTGTCCGTGGCGCGTTCATGCATACAAGGGAAAATGGAATGACTATTGGAAAGTGAGCATTGTTGGTGAGCACACATGTCTGTTGCCGGGGGTAGATAAGTACCACCGCAACATCACCTCGGCGTTTGTTGCCGGTGAGATGTACAGCCATGTTGTTAAAAACATGGATTTTGAACCAGGCTCCATTATTAAGCACATTGAGAACAAATTCAAGTATACTATTAGCTATGCGAAGGCTTGGAGGGCGAAACAAAAGATATTGGAGATGAGGTATGGCACATTTGAAGCATCGTATGACAATTTACCTCGTCTATTAGCCACCATTGCTCAGAGAAACCCCAATACCTACTACGACATTCAGACATTTCCATCATCTACTGATTCGAGCAAGAGCGTGCTGCAAAGAGCCTTTTTCTCGATTGGTGCTTGCATCAACGCATTTGTTCACTGTCGCCCTGTGCTGTGCATAGATGGAACCTTTCTGACTGGGAAATACAGAGGTCAGATACTGACGGCGATTGGAGCAGATGGAAACAACCAGGTGTTACCTATGGCGTTTGCATTTGTCGAGAGTGAGAACACCGAAAGTGGTATTGGTTCTTGGAGAGAGTTCGATGCCAAGTCGTTCGTATGAGGCCCAATGTTTGTCTCATACATGATCGTCATGCCGGCATGCTGAGGGCAATCGACTACCTTCAGAATGGTTGGCCGGAGAGGGGACTTCCAGCTAGGTGGCATGATGTTCGGAGTAGGTGGTGCATGCGTCATATGGGAGCCAATTTCTACAAACAATTCAAGAACAAGCACCTGATGGATCTATTCAAGAGGCTATGTGGTCAAAATCAAGAGAAAAAATTCAATGAGATGTGGAGAAGGTTGGATGAGCCGACAACGAAGCAAACCGACGAGCAATCTCGTTTGCCACAGTTGACGAGCCCTTGTACCTCTTGGTCCATTGCATAATGACCCGCCAACAATGAGAAGGAGGTCTGCACCATCAATACGTAATTTCTCCCACTGGATAGAGAATGAACCGAAAGAAAAGTGGTCTCTGTTGTATGACACTGACGGAGCTCGATATGGTATAATGACAACGAACCTGGCCGAGGTGTACAACCGGGTGATGCGAGGAGTTAGGGGGCTTCCATTGGTGGGTATTGTGGAATTTATCCTTCATGGCACGCAGCATATTTTAGGGATAGATTTAAGAAAATATCCCCTTTAATGGTCGATAACAAAATTGTATTTGGCAATGTGGTGACGAAATATATGCAAGACAAAATTCTGAAGGCTATGAAGCACAGAGTAATCCCCCAACGAACCCAAGTTCTTCGGTGACGAGATCATGTGTGTCGACGGAGAAGGCGAGGCATCAACCGTGTTCAAGCCGTGCAGAATGTGTGCTTCATGCGGATGGTGGTTGTAGCTGCACCTGTATGAAGCCGAAGCTTAGACATCCGCCTTGCTCACACGTCCTTGCCGCACTGGGACAGCGGCATAGTTTCGGATATTTATGTGTCACCGTACTACATGAAAGAAGCAATTTTTCATACGTGGAAGGAGGAGATATATGGTTTTGGGATATCTGGATCGTACACAACACTGCGGCCACAAGTGTTCTACATTCCGATACATCGAAGTTAAGGATGAAAAAGGGACGTCGTCGCCGAGACGCATCGAAACGACATGGACGAGTCCGAGGCCGGGGAAGGACCCTACGTTGCAGCAAATGCGATGAGCGCGGACATACATACAAAAATGTCCGAAGAATTCGAAACTTCAACCGTCGAAGGTTAAGGACTTTCCGGACAGCCCTCCGATGGTAGCCGTCCTTCGGAGAAGGAACAACAACGAGACGACCACGTCCTAGACGTGCTCGTGCAGCGACTACGTCGTCCACTGGAGATGCAATGGCTTGATTATTTTGTTTGCTCCTTTTCAATGTAGTGGTGATCTGATATTTGTACTATTTGTCATGTTGTTGCCATCTGTCGTGCGTGTAATTTTTATCATTGTGAGACGTAAACTGGTTTATTGTTGTTGTGATACTTATATGTTGTGTTTGTTAGTTTGAATTAAGACGTGAACCTTTTTTATGTTGAGATATAATGGACCATTTATGTCATGTATTAATGTTGTTTTGATTTTTCTTATAAATTGCTTATTGTGTGCTTCATGTATTCATGCGGGTATGGCGGACGATACACCGCGCTTTTCAGACAGGTGGACGGGCGCACGCAGTCGTACTTGTCGGCGGTGCGGTGCTCGGTGACCACCTTTCGTCCACGGCCGTCGCGCGAGTTGTTGCGTGTCGATCCGCGACACGTCGAGGGGTACGTTCAAACTCTTATCACTTATTGCAGGAACACTGTGCTTGATACTAATATTGCACTATCCGTATGATATGCAGTTACGTGAGTCCGGCTCGATCGCTCTCTGCAGACTCGTTGAGGCGCGTGCCCACGATCACGACCGGCCGGACGGTTCGATGCGGACCGGTCCCCGATAGCTGCTTTGGTGGATCGGTGGCGTCCGAGACGCACACCTTCCATCTTCCTTGTGGGGAGATGGCTCCGACGCCGGGACGTCTCCTACCCGCTAGGGCTACCACTAGCGGAGAGGTGTCGGGCCTTTGGACGGTGTTGGTGGATGGAGGGAGGACATCACTGCGCGCTTTGCTCAGGTGATGAGGCTACCGGGGCTCCCACTGTTCGATCGATCTACCCTTACGCGACCACCGGGCCTACGAAGACTTGGATTATGCGGTTCACGTAAGTTAACTTCAAGACTTCGGTATTTTTCATTACATCCGATGTTTGTTAACATGGTTTTGTCCTTTGTAGGCCGACAAGCTCCACCCCGACGCCGACGAGTACTCCGTGCGACGCTCGTTGGAGGCGTACCGCTTTGGTTGTTCGGCTAGGTGATGTTCACCAACACGTCGGGGAACACTTGCAGAGAGGGCCGATCCACTACGCCCGGTCGATAGCGGACGCGGAGATAGGCGGCGTGCCTCGGTGGAGTTGGGGTTCAGCCGTGCTCGCAGCCACCTACCATGGGCCGTGCGACGCGTGCACGAAGACAGATCCGGGAGCGATCTTCACGGGATGTCCCCTTCTCTTACTGTGGGCTGCGGAGCGGTTCGCGATCGGCCGACCGGTCGTCGACACCTCTCCGTACGACGTAGCGCCAGCTTTCGAGAACCCGGCCGATGGGCCTACGATGGGTTCGCACGGTTTCGACGCAACGTAAGTACAAAGTCATATTTCTTTCAAATATTTAAATTGTGTTGAACAAAACTTGTAACCACTTGATTTTTTATTGTCGCAGCGTCGTTACGCCCACGCTCGGGTGAGACGGAGCTACCCGGACTTCGTGTTCGAGTTGGACCGTCTCCACCGTACGACGTTGTCCGGGAGCCGTACACGCAGCGGCGGTCACGCTCGGGCGCCTCTAGGCCTCTCGACGTTGTGCACGCGCGACTCGGCCTACCGGATGACGTTGATCCCGATGGTGTACGACATCACCGTCGAGCCTCACCGCCCGTGCCGAGTGATGAGGCGTCGATCGCGCCGGATTCCCGGTAGACGTACGGTTGCCGTTCCCCACCAGGACCACCAGTGAGTATTTCTATTTCAAATGTAGTACTATTGTGTCAAATTAAATGGAACTATAGTCGACCTTTGCGTGTACGCAGTTGTCTCGACGGGGACAAGCAGGAGGCTCCTTGGGAACCACGTATGCAAGCAATACGTGGCGGACTGGGCCGATAGCCACCGAGGAGGTGATCGGCGAGATCTACGCCCACTCCGAGGAGAACTACACCGCCTACCTTCGGTGGTACCTACCGCGGACGCGCCCGCGAGTTACCTTCACACCGGCCACGCAAAGAGCAACACTGGCGGATCACGGACACCTACCCTGTGCACCGAGACCGGGACTACTTCGTTGGGGTACGTCATGATTTGTCCGCATTAAAGCCTTTGTACGTCATTATGTTTTTTTATTGGAGCGAAAAACCTAACTTGTTTTGATTTTTGTAGGCCGACGCCGCACGGGCATTGAATGCCGAAATCGACTCGGTGATGCCGAGGCCGGACGCAGCATTCACCGAACGAGGTGGAACAGAGGATGACCTTCGAGCGGATGCAGACGACGGCACGGAAGATCTTGCGGATCTTCTCGTGTCGTTCTGCCGTCGACGCGGTTCCTCCACAGGGTGTTACAGGTCCTCGTCCACGCGGTCCAGTACCCGGATGGTCACCACACGGCGCTGGTCCTTCCACAGGTTAGTTCCGCTCATTTTCATTGTGTCAACCCTACAACGTGATCTAACAAACCGAATGTCGCCTAGGTCCGACGCTACCGAGCGGGGATACGGTAGGCGCGAGTGGATCGTCGATCCTCGGCCTCAGCTACTCGGCCCAAGACTGCGAGCTTTGCGGAGCGAGCGGATCCTCCGTCTCGTCCCCTCCCCGGGAGGTGAGCAAGCGTCGTCCGATGATTACTTCACACGTGTTAGTTTAAGTCATTGATGCTTCACATTGCTTACATACAGGAGGATTCTACTCGGCGGGGATTTTCCGGTCGGGGACTTCGTCGACGCAGGCGGGCGGGTCCGGGGGAGGCGACGAGGGGGGGTCAGGTACGGGCGACGACTTCGACGACCTGGAGGACCCAGATCGGGACGTACTCGCCTCCTCTCAGCTCGGTGGAGCACCTCTACCACAGAGCCAGGACCCGCCACAGAGACGCCGCGCCGGATGTCCGTGCTAGTCGTGGCGTGCCCCCAGATAGGCCGACGTACTCTCAAGGGCACGTCGAGCACAGCCTAGGAGGGATAGGGGTAAGAGGCCTCGTCGTAGGCGCGTGTACAACAGTTTGTACAAATTGTAAATATTTATTTTATGTTTGATGTTTGTATATATCTATGTCTGTTCGTCGCACTCACATGTCACGAGATCCTTCCGTATCGTTCGCTGCATGATACTCTTACTAACGACAAAAAACTTTCGGCCCATTAGACCGCACGAGACATCGCTATCGCTTCGCCCGTGATAGTCCCGCACGATACGTCGCTATCAACTTTTGCCCCGTGATAGTCCCGCACGATACGTCGCTATCAACTTTTGCCCCGTGACAATCCTACATGATACGTCTCGATCAGCTGCCCCGTGATGACATAAACGATACATAGATGTGAACCGTCACCTCCCCGCACTATATATTGCCTAGATCCGAATACGAGCTCTTCAAATCTGCATTCTCTTTTCTACATTTTCTCCTGCAATGAGATCTTCATATCATCCATTCCTTGAGCGTCTCCACCGGCGACTCCATCCTTTGAGCGGTTTTATTCCACCATGGTGTGACCGTCCGTTATGCCATTGTGGAGATGGTGCATACTTACGTCGTCCCTCCTCGCCGAAACCGGGGAGATGATTTTTCCAATGCGCCAACATTGATCGGTATGGCTTATCCGCACCGCTTTTATCTACAAAATCTTCACGCAGAAAATGCTAACTTGATTGTACATCGTGTTAACACCTCATGCAGGCATATCGTCGGGTGTGCAACTTCGTTGAGTGGATAGATACGGAGAACCCACGAACCGACGGAACACGTTACTACCCACTTAGCGAAACAAGGTCGACTACCTTCAACGGAAGGCCGAGTACCAACGTCGAGTTCGCGCGAAGCTTTGGACTGGCCTATGGATCGTGGCACTACCCACATGGCGGGAACGCCCGTAATGCCACCGTGGTCTACGTTGCCAAGTGGTAAGATCCATAAGACAAGCAACTAGAGGACAAAGATGCTTCGTGTGTCCCGAGATTGCGGATGACGATTTTGTCGTGAGTATAATTTTTCTTTCTTTAACCTTTTCGCTTGTTCCATTTTTTAACTCCGACCATCAAAAATGTGCAACGGAGGATGTACGTCGGTGTCCATACAAAGATTGGATCGATACGGTTAAACCCGCTTCGATCGGTCGACGGTAACACAACCTGATTCCACCGAACAATTCATTCGGCTTGGATGGAGTATGAACGTCGCGTCGAAATCGCAAGCTTAGCATGGAGGAACAACCCACCGGGTTTCCCTAAATGGTCGGAGCGTCCTATGTGCGGTTGTAGGGATCGTTGCAAGATGGCTACCTCATTTGAACCACGAACATATGGTTGGAGATATTTCATTTGCCCCAACTTAGACAACGACTTCGTTGTACGTCTTTCATTTTATCAATTATGCAAACGTCTTCGCTCTAGTGGCTCTCTAACCGATTACATGAGTTTCTTTACCGGGCATTCAAAGAAGGTGTGGATTCACTAGGTGGATCGACAATGTCATTCTCCAATATAACGGCTTAAAAGTAACCGAATGTGAAACTCAAAAGGAGTACAACGCCGAGAAGGAAAGAGAAAATTGATGACAAGCTTATCGCCCTTGAACGGTTCCGTAGGTAGCCGAGCCTTCACTCGTGGGGGATGAGTTAGTTGTATTGCATCATCCGTACCTAATGGGTTATGTAACACCGTGACAAACAACCGCTTAACCATTGCAACTAAGTTAACTTGGTTAAAATAATATGTTCACAGTAATGCAAACAACATATGCTCCCTCCATATTTTGAGATTTATTGATGATCAAACTCTTAAAACGTTAACCATCGATAAATCTCAATGTGTTTGGTTTGAAAACATGAAAAATCATATAGGTAGAAAAATACTAATGACAAACTAATGGTCAAAGTTACACAACAATTTAGTTATTTAAGAAAAGTTTAAAAACAGTGAGTTCTTAAAATAGCCCAACAAAGTGTAGTAGGTCTCAAGAAATTAATATGTAGTTGAGAACTTCTACGTAATTGTTTGAACTAATTGATAATTTTCAAAATTAAAATGTGATTATAGCCATGCGCCGTATGTTTGAATTTCTAAATTTTATAACGAACTAAAATATTATTCAAATATGTTAGGTTCACATTGTAATATCCGGAGCCTACATATATTTTGGTCCACGGTAATGATTTTATTTAGATGCAAAAAATATATTCGTGAAACAATTATTATTTTTTTGCTTGAGGAAAATTTATTTGGATTAGAAATGACCAATAATAAGTTTTAATAATATTTAAAGTCATTCAATCATTTCAAAAATTATAAAATATCTTCAACTTAAATGACCAATAGTAAGCACGGTGAAAAACGCCCTTGGAAAGGGCGGGAAGAAGGTCGCCCGCAAAAATGCCGGCGCGGCCGGCCTTTTGCGGGCGGCCCCTATGCACAGTGAAAAACGCCCTTACCAAGGGCGGGAAGGGGCCGCCCGCAAAAAGGCCGGCCTCCCGGCATTTTTGCAGCGGCCCCGTGCACGTGAAAAACGCCCTTCCCAAGGGCGGGAAGGGCCGCCCGCAAAAATGCCAGCCGCGCGCGCGGCCGTGCGGGGCCGTCTCGCCACGTCGGATTTTTCGCCCTCCGGAAGGGCGTTTTTCCTTCACGCCCTCCCGGAGGACGGGAGGAGATTAGTTTTAAAATTTTTCAAACTCACAAGTTATTTTTGTAAATTTTTTTTAAAAAAATTAAAAATGCAAAAAAATTCTGGGCTAGCCGGCCTTCTAAGGCCCACTTTGTTTGTGGTGGTCTAGGTAAGGTTGTGGATATGAGTCGTATGATACTTTTGTTAGATAATGGATATGTATCATGTGATACTATCTAAACAAAATGATATGTATTGGTTCTAGGATCGTTTTCTGGTGATATCCACGTTAGTATCAGGATAATGAGCATAGAATTGTTAGAATTGTGATAGGATCAGGATGTTAACTGTTTCAAACTAGACAATATTTGAATTAAAAAAATCAAAACTATTTAAATGCATTTGTGTTCATGTACTTCAAAATCAATGTTATAAAACTATTTTTTGACTCAAAAGTTAAATAAAACAATTAGCACTAGTGGGTGGTTTTTTCTTGACAAATCCTTTTTTATGCTATATATTATTTTTATTATTGCTTTTTTATAGAATGGCTATATGTGATTAATATAAATATTAAATTAAACTTCAAAAATAAAATCTCATAGCTAGTATCCTGATACTATGATACACCCTATGATATTTTTTATACTACTTTATAAAATCTCAATACCAACAATTTTGAGCACAAGTGTATTTTAGATATAAAATACATGGTTAAAAAGCCTGGTTGGCCAAGTGCAAGCACATACCCTTCCCGGCTAACTTGAGTTTCTTCTTTCCGGTTCAGCATTAGACCGACGGTTTAACAATAAATCGAGGGCTCAAACGGTTCGATGACCGGTCTCTTTTTTTTTATCGTTACCACCACGCCTGTTTTAGCAAATTAAGCAACGTACGCATGGATCTGTGGCCCCGCGATGAATAGTTTAGCTAGCTAGCTAACTCATATTAACTGATTCCATTATTATGACCTTATCCATCTGCCACTTGTGGATCGGATGAGGAGGTCGGTCTTCCCAATTAATCTCATCAAGACTTGATGGATGGTAGTAACGGTAGCTCACATGCATTGGACAGATCGTACTCCTTCAGTGCTACCGAGGACACGTATTTTAAAATTTAATTTTTAAAATATTTAATCAATAATTATTTTATTACAAAATACATTTTACTTAATAAAAATAATATCATTAAATTAACATTTTAAATTTACTTTTTATATAATTATGATTCTATTCTATAGATATTATAATATATAAAAATTTAAAATTAAAAGATTAGTTTTGAAAATTACATAATGTGCACGCCAGCCTGCTAGGCAATGACCACTGCGAAAAAACTGTCTACTACGTTCATACGTTGCTTCCACCTCAGCTCCGTACGTCGTACACTCGTGCTTCACGTGTGGCGTACGGCTGGTAAGTACAGTTGCTTGTTAAATAGTAGTATCTCATTGCTAGTCAACATATATTTTAAAACGGAGGTAATACACCAAAACGTATTTATGAAAAATCAACTAAGTAGAACCTAATAATTATGGGCGGGCTCAGGATTTTGAGATTGGGTATTCGAAATGGAAAGGAGTAAAAATAATTTTTTTTACAACACGAGCACAATATTTGATACATGTAATCAATAATATGGTATTTTAGTATTACTTATTAGAAGTTACGACAGGTTTTTTTAAGCAATTTTCTTGAATTATTATGATACTTTGTGAAAGAAAACATATGCAGTACAATCTACCAAGAATATATCAATTTGCATCATGTCATCACAGCATGGTTAATGCACAATAGGCAGCCATACACTAGAATAAATACTGTTGAAGTTCAAATTTTGTCACTTATATCTAGTCTACAGAATTAGACAACAAATTAGGTTCAAATTCGGCATCTCCTTGTCTTGGCTAGGCTACTTGAGTTGAGCATGCAATAACAAAAACAAATTGGGTTTACATAGTCACATTCAATGCATTGGGGAATAGGGATTGAACGGGTTACCTACTAAATCGAATTGGGACTATTCGGTGAGGCGGTCTGGTAGGGGTGGTAGGGCGTGTGCAGTGCGTTTTGTGGGAGCGGCCGTGACAATGCGATCAGCGGTGCCAGTGGTGTGGGCAGGGGAGATGACAAGAGAGAGGGCTGATCGAGCAAGGGAAGCGCGTCCGTGACTGGTTGAGGACGAGGCCTCGACAGGCATCCACGCGCCGCGGGCTACTCCGTATCTACGCGTGCACGATGGCGACGTGGCGCCACGTCGTTGAGCAAGACGGAGGGACGTGTTGCGACTTGCAACCACAACAATGATCAGGAGTGGTCTAGGGTTGATTTTGGGTTTTTTTGCTATTGGGCCTGCATAGTGAGAAGATGAGAGAGGTGGGAGGAGGGAGCCAGCCTGTCACTATAAGGCTTTTTTGTTGGGCTTCTCTTAATTAATAGGGTTTATTTTCTATATTTCCATATATACATACGAAATATATATCTCATATATGTATTTTTTGTCTAAAAATCTTGGGTATTCAACTGAATACCCTTGAATTGAGCTGGCCCCCCTTTAATAATATGAAGATTTTTTTAATTTTTAATATTATTTATTAGAATATTAAAAAAATATTTTAATTTTTTTTTATGAATCTACCCCAGCCGCCCTTTAGAATGGCGTTTCTTAAAAACGTCCTTCCAAATAATATTTTTTTTATCACATGTTTATTGGTATATTGTAATGCCAAAAAACCGATCATTTTATAGTTATACCCTTACAACCCTTAGGAGAACGATTATTTTAAAGAGGACCCTTTTTAGCCCTTTGGGAAGAGGCCAAGGAGGCCACCTTCAAAATAAGTTGTCCTTGACATAACCATTATCATGCATCAACAATTATGTTTCACGTCATAAAATGGTAGGAAACATTTTTTAAAAAAACCTCCTAGAGAGCGTTAGGAGGAGGGTAGTTTTGTAAAATTTGGAAAGAATACTTTTTAATATTTTAATAAATAAAATTAAAAATTAAAAAAATTCTAATGCGAAGACACAAACTATACCACTGTGCCATGAGAATTGACAGGTCAGTCAATTAGAAGCCGGAAATATTCAAAATAACATTTGTCCTTTCCTTTCTATTTTTTTACTCTCTTTCTCATCACTCTTCTCCCTCTGTCTGGCGAGTCCCCGTTTCCCAACCGGCTGGCGAGGCACTCTAGTTCAAGCTCCTCAGTCTTCATCGGTGCATACTTCAGCATCGTCGTTGCTATTCACGTCATCCTCCTTCCAACTTTATCTTCCGTACAGCGTGGATGATCGATCCAAGTGCAACGAATGGTTAATCAGACAATCACTGAGGCCCTTTTCCTTTACAATTAGAAACATATTTTATCTCAATTTTTGTTAGCATATTTTTTAAACGGTTTAACGATATATTTTTATGTAAAAACTTTATATATACAAATTGCTCTGATATATCAAATAAATTTAATTTTTAAGCTCATAATTATTAAAGCTCAATTAGTTATGTGCTAATGATTTTTTATACGTGTCCTTACTTAATCATTATCTTCTTTACTCAAAATGGCAACTCTTTTTCTCCCAGTATGGCGCCGTGCTGCCTTCTAATCTCCCGCTTCTCTCTAGCCGGCGCTCCTTCTACAGTAGACCGCCTAACCTAAAAATAAGAGTAAAAATAGAATAAATATTTTTCGATTGCCCGTCCAGCCAAATTATTTTGGTCAAATATTCGAATACCCAAAAATTTACATCGATAGCATATCTGAATATAGGTATTTTTATATGAAATCGATTTTGAAAGTATGGTATCCGATGGATATTGATTATTTGATAAAAATATAAATATTACCCGTTACATAAGAAGAACAATGATGCCTAGCCAACCGCCACTAGTCCAAAAACATTAAACAACAACCCAACAACCCACCAACCCAGAATTCTAAGGCTATTTTTAGTGATAGTTTCATAATAGTTTTATACACAGTTTATATGGTGACATAGCGGAAAATTTAAGAAGAGAGATAGGAAAGAAGTTTCATTAGGATGAAACTTTGTATACGCTGTTTCCAAGACTATGAAACCGATGAAACTAGCACCGAGGGCTAGAGAGTTTCATCTCATCTCATCACGTAAAATCACAAGTCTTACATGTCGAGCCTATGAAACCACGAAATGAAACTTTTGCATTAGAAGATAGTGTTTCTTTCATCTACTCAAATTTTTTTATGATATGTCACGCTTAAAAACCGCAAGATGAAACTTTACATTGAAAATAGCCTAATGACTCTTTGTTATTCCTTCTACTGTCTCAACTCATTTCTGTCGTGTTTCTTAAACTACTATATTTTAAAAAAAAACTATACGAAAGTTGTATTAAAAAATCATATTAATCTATTTTTTAAAAATTAACTAATACCTAATAAATTATTGTGCTAATAAGTTGTTTCATTTTGCGTGCAGAAGCCATTAGTTTCCCAAACCAATGACTAACACAGACAAAGAGACCAGAGAGGGGATGTGAATCAATTCTGGAGACACACGCACAGCCACCATCAACGCCGAGACTACGCTTGCTGCCGGAGCGGCGCCCGTCGTGGTGTCGCGCCGTCGTGCCTCCTGCACCCTGTGACCGTTGCGCTACCGCCTGCTGCGCCTGTCGCGCGGCCCGCCCATCGTGCCGCCTCCCATTGTGCTGTCGCCACCGCTGTTGCGTGACCTACGCATATCGTGATTCCGGCGGACACTTGCTACATCCTCCTTAATTGGCTCCATCTCATCATCCCCCCTCGCTTCCTTCGCTGGCAGCCTAAGCCCCATGGCCATCACCCCATTCTCATCTTCCCAGGAAGTCAGCAACTCATCTCTGATCAGTTAAAATTTGGTTGCGCATTGCCCTCCCTTAGCTACTCAAATGTTAGAAAAGTTTGATGTTTTATGGTATATTTTAATTTTAAACATTATCTAGTATTTTCGTATAATTGTGAGTGATATATGGCATGTGCTTGTGTTCATATTCAAAGCATATATAAACATAAACAGAAAAAAGAATAGAAACCAAAGAAGGTTCAGATTGTACCTAGGGGAGGGACCATTGCAGGCGGCAAAGGGTGTGTCGTTCCTTAACCGGACGAATCGTACATTGTCCCTAAAGCGTCGGTTTAGGCTGTTCGATGTAGTCAATCTGATTTGGTACAGTGACGATTCGACATAGTGCAGTCCCTCGAACAGCTTTCGAGAAGTAGTCATTCGGCGAGCAGTCGCGCGATGCGCTCCCCAAAAACTTGATCGCTTGCCTACTCATACAATTTTCACCAGAGAAAGAGTCCTCCTTATATAGGCGCAGGAAGAGCCAAATTCAGTGAATCTAGGGCAGTCTCAAGTGATTGATAGCCAACCATTAATTTGTCATTCAACGGTCAGTTACCAGTAGCACTTTAATGGCGTCAGTTACTGGTTCATTGCTACGATAGTTACTGATTCAACTATTGAACATGTTTTCACCGAAATGCACACGTGCTTGGCACGACACGACATGCCACGCCATCCCGAGCCTCGGCTCGGCGAGGCGAGCGAGAGCGCGTGCATGTGGCATCCTGTTTCTTCTCATTAACCTCTCAATTGTTGCACACATAGTTCATATATTTAAGTTGGTTGAAAACCTCCTTAACTACCCATGTGAGACTAACCAATTTAACCACCTAGCATTAAACTTGGGCCTCGGGATTTATTGACTTAAATGTGCCTAGCCCAATTATTCCAACAATCCCCACCAAATTTCGAGACACACGTGAAATGCTCTCATTTCACTATTGCTAGAGACTGTTAACTTGAACATCTATCTAGAGCAGAGGCTACACTTATTCACAACTAATCAATGGACTATGCCTTGAATTGACATTCTTATGCAAACATGCTTTACCAAAGCTTAAAGACAGTCCCGCGGTTTGGAGCATATAAGCCATACTCCAGGCCTTTCATGAGTATATAGAGATCACCCAAATCTCATGGATTGTGACCAGCAGTCAAACTCAGTATTCCTCAAAAGATGTTTTGTAAGATAATATCTTTGTTTCAAAGTAAACAACACTCTTGTTTCTAAGAAACCACTTGGAACACATTAAGATATAAACCAACCTACCATACAGAATGAAGAGAAATGCACTTTCATAGGAATAAACATTATTCAAAGGTTATCTTCTCTCATTCAAGCAATGGCTTGTTTTACCATCCTAATTCACAGGATCTCCTATCACATAGGACAGGTTATCACCAAAACATGACTTACATACTAGGTCTCAAGCCCAATTCTCTAGATGCATTATCTATCACATTTTGTGAAAAATCCTTTGTGAATTGATCTGCCAGGGTTTTAGCCGATTGGATATAATCCAAGGCTATCACTTCGAAGCTTCTCAATTTCCTAACAGATTTCAACCACCTCTTTACATGCCTAGATGACTTCACATTATCCTTTGAACTATTCACTTTTACAATCACCGTCTGATTATCATAATTCATTAGGATAGCCGATATCAGTTTTTCAACCACCAGTAGATCTATTAGAAGATCACGAAGCCACTCAGCCTCAACAGAGGCAGTATCTAATGCTATAAGTTTTGTTTCCATAGTTGACCTCATTAAGATGGTTTGCTTGCAAGACTTGTAGGAAACAGCGTCACCTCCAAGCGTCAACACATACCCGCTCATGGATTTTATCTCATTAGCATCAGAAATCAAATTTGCATCACTATAACCTCTAGTACTCTTGGGTGACCGATATAGTGAATCTCATAGTCCATAGTGCCCATTAGAGAGCGCATCACTCTCTCTAGAGCATGCCAATGATCATCTCCTGAATTTGACACAAACCGGCTTAATTTGGTCACAACAAAGGAGATGTCAGGCCTCATAACACTAGCCAAGTACATAAATGAACCAAAAGTATGAGAGTATCTCAGCTGATCTCTCATTATCTTTTTTGTTTTTTGTTAATATTACACTAGCATCATAAGGTGTTGAAACAGATTTATAGTCACTATAACCAAAGCGACTTAACATCTTTTCCACATAATGGGATTGCAAAAGTGTAACCCCACCATCGTTTTCTCTTGCTAGTTTTATATTAAGGATAACATTAGCCTCTCCCAAATCTTTCATCTCAAAGTTTTGAGAAAAAAACTATTTGACTTCCTTAATCACATTAAGGCTTGTCCCAAAAAATAGTATGTCATCAACATACAAGCACAATATCACTCCATCACCCCCACTAAAGCGATAGTACACACACTTGTTGGCTTCTTTCATAACAAAGCCAAAAAACGTGAGAGTTCTATCGAACTTCTCATGCCATTGCTTAGGTGCTTGCTTAAGGTCATACAAAGATTTCAATAACTTACACATCATTCCTTCTTGACCCTTTGCTACAAACCCATCTGGCTGATTCATATAGATCTCTTCCTCCAACTCTCCATTAAGAAAAGTTTTCTTAACATCCATTTGATGAATGAGAAGATCATAGAAAGTTGCCAAGGAAAGTAACATTCGAATTGTGATCAATCAAGCAACAGATGAATAAGTGTCAAAGAAATCTTCTCCTTTTTGAGTATAACCCTTAGCCACAAGCCTTACCTTGTACTTTTCAATTATACCATCATGCCTAAGCTTTTTCTTAAACACCCACTTGCACCCAATAGGTTGACACCAATAAAGACGATCAACAACCTCCCAAGTTTCATTAGACATAATAGAATCCATCTCACTCTTGATCGCTTCCTTCCAATAGTCAGCGTTAGGAGAGGAATATGCCTCTTCAATGATTCTAGGAGTATCATCCACAAGGTACACAATGAAATCATAACCAAAGGACTTTGCAGTCCTTCGTCTCTTACTCCTTTTAAGAGCTTCATTGTCATCCTCCTCTGGATTACTCATAAGTGTTTGTTCATTGTGTTCTATCACATCGGTTGGTTCATCATTTGTAATAAATTCCTTAATAATATTGCTATAATTCTCTCGCATAGGAAAAATGTTTTCAAAAAATGTAGCATCTCTGGACTCCATGATTGTGCCAACATGCATGTCTGCACTCCAGATTTTACTATTAAAAATATATAACCAACACTGTGAAAAACATAACCAAAAAAGACACAATAATCTATTTTAGGTCCAAGCTTGTGTTTTTTAGTGATTCGCACATTCACTTTGGCCAAACACCCCCTTACGCAAATATGAGAGATTTATTTTTTCTTTTTCCATTCCTCGAATGGAGTGATCTCTTTATTTTTTGTAAGAACACAATTCAGGACATGACATGTTGTCAACATAACCTCACTCCACCATTCCTTGGAAAGTTCCGCTATATCTAACATGGCGTTAAACCAAATTAGTTAGAGTGATATTCTTTCTTTCGTCCATCCTATTTGATTGAGGTAAATAGGGAGGTGTCCTCTCATGAATTATGTCATGTTCCTCGCAAAATAAAGTGAACTCATTTGAAAAGTATTCTCCACCATGATCTGACCTTACACGTTTGGTTTTTTTCTTTCAAGTTGATTTTCTACTTCAGCTTTATAGATCTTAAAATAGTGCAAAGCTTCATCTTTGACTTCAACAAATAAATATAGCAATACCTAGTGCAATCATCTATTGTGGTCATGAAATACTTCTTACCACCTTTTGTTAACACGTCATTTATCTCACATAAATCTGAATGGATTAGTTCAAGTGGTGCCAAATCCCTCGCCTTTGCAGTCTTGTGAGGCTTGCGAGGTAGTTTTGATTCCACACAAACATGGCAATTAGAATCTTTGACTAAGGTGAATTTTGGCATTACACTCAATTTGCTAGTCGTGCCATACAACCAAAATTAATATGACAGAGTCATGAATGACAACCATTAGACTCATCAACATTAACCATATTGTTCATAACGTTATTACAATCATCTGACAAAGAAAAGCGGAACAAGCCTCCACACTCATAACCTTTACCAACAAACGTCCCATACTTAGACAATACATATTTATTGGATTCAAAGACTAATTTAAAACCATCCCTACATAGTAGAGAGCCACTGACTAGATTCTTCTCGATAGTAGGAACATGCTACATGTTCTTTAATTGCATGGTCTTTCCTGAAGTAAGCTTCAGATTGACCGTACCAACACCAAGAACAGGTGCATGGGTGTCGTTCCCATTAACAAGGAGCAAGTCCTCCATGACCTGATAAGAACAAAACTAAGAGATGTCAGCACACATATGAATATTAGCCCCAATATCAATCCATCATTCTAGCTAATGTCAAACTGAAAGAACTATAGGTAATAAATTACCATACCTCGACGTTCCTGCAGTTTTGCCAATGACCATGTTTGCTGACTTTTTATTGCCCTTCCACTTGCGGTTCTCACATTCACTGACAAAATGACCAAGTTCACCGCAAACATAGAAATTTCCCTTGTTGTTGTTGTTGTTGTTGTTGTTCTTCTTCTTCTTCTTCTTAAAAGCGGTTGTCTGCTTAGTCTTTGCACTATTATCTTGCTTGTTCTTTTTCTTCTTATTACTGTGGAAGCCTTGGGGTTGTTCTTCTGCACCAGATTGGCACTAGAATACCCAACAACCCCTTTCCCACGAGTATCTTTCGCCCTTGCGTTCTCTTCAACATCCAAAGTTCCAATCAGATCAACAACACTGAACTGTTGTCTCTTACGTTTCAAAGAAGTGGCAAAGTCCCTTCAAGAAGGTGACAGTTTAGCAATAATGCCCCCTGCCACAAACTTGTCGGGCAACTCGCATGGAAAATGTTCGAGTTCTTTTCTCTAGTGCATGAATCTCATGGGCCTATTCTACTACATAACGGTTATTGATCATCTTGTAGTCATAAAACTGTTCCATGACATACAACTCACTACTGGCGTCAGAAACCCCAAACTTTTTGCCTCAAGTGCACCCCACAGTTCCTTTGCAGACGACAGTGACAGATAGATATCCACAAGGTTGTTTGCAAGAACACTAACCACGATGCCTCGAAAAAGTTTATCGGCTACCAAGAAAGCTTGCTCCTCCTCTGGAGTAAACTGTTCTAGCATCCCCTTTACAACATGAATAATGTTCATTGCGGTTAACCAGGGAACATCCTATAACGCCACCATTTGTAGTTCAAACCAACAAACACATTTAGTTTAAGCGCGGTAGCAAAACCAATGATCGTAAGTCTATCACAATTATCAAGTTTTTGGATGGTTAGAAAAGTAGGCGTTTTACGGTATATTTTAATTCCGAACATTATCAAGTATTTCAGCACTATTGTGAGTGATACATGACATGTGCTCGTGTTCATGTTTAAAGCACATATAAACATAAACATAAACAAGAATAGGAATGAGAGAATGTTCAGATTGTACCTAGGGGTGAGACCATTGTTAGCAACAGTGGGTGTACCGTTCCCAGAACTGGACGAATCAGACATTGTGCCTGAAGCGTCGATTCTGGCTGTTCGATATAGTCGATCTGATTTGGTGCAATGATGATTCGACATAGTGCAATCCCTCAAACAACTTCCGAGAAGTAGTTGTTCAGCGAGCAGTCACGCGGTGCGCTCCTCAAAAACTTGATCACTTGCCTACTCGTGGAAGTGTCGTAGCAGGACAAAGTTCCGGAGACCTTCTCTCGCAAGCTCTATGCGCGTAGAGGATTGCGATGAGGATGGTAGGATAGCTGCGAGGAGCAGAGAAAGAGAGGAATGTTTTATGTGTTGGTATATCTTTCACCTCTCCTCGCCTCGCCAAGCTCGGGTGAGGCAAGCGCGCGCGCGAAATCCTGTTTCTCCTCCTTAACCTCTTAATTGGTACATACATAGTCCAAATATTTAAGTTGGTTAAAAACATCCTTAACTACCCATATAGTTAACCCATATAGAACTAACCAATTTGACCACTATTAAACGTGAGCATCAAGATTTATTGACTTCAATGGGCCCAATTATTCCAACATCAACATCATCATGTTAAGGTAGGATATTTTTTTTCTTATTCTACTTTTGCTGTTAGTTTGTAGGATTAATATGGCTAGTGGTGATGTAAGCATGAGTGCTTAATATTCTACTGTTAGTCTGTTAGGCATTGTTATGCCGGACTGCTTATATGTCCCAAACCCCTAATGGTTTAATAGTCGCATTATGAACATATGAGATGGTAGAATGGCTATTGTCTACATAGTATATATATAGTTGCTTTGACTTTATATTCGAGTAAGTATTCATAATGTACAGTGTTCATATCGTCTTGTAACTACTTATTTGATTCATATTGTTTTCGATATTATTTGTGCGTGAATCTGTATTTAAGCAACTGTTCGTGTCCAACCTAATTCCGATTACAAATTATAAGTTAAAGATATAAAAAGGATAAGATCCGACCCAACCAGACTCGATTTCAACTTCTACCTAAAGGCACAGAGATGGCAGCTAATGAGCATAGGACTACTCAGTATGAATATTGAACGCCCATCTAACAGCCAAAAAAATCGACAGATTTCCCCTTATCGAATATTATATAGCAAATTCGTTTTCTAATTATTTAATTTTCGAAAAAATAATAATTAATAAGTTTGTAACATATGGCTATTTTTAATCTAAGTCATTATAATTATGGAATTCAGACATACTTAATGTGATGCTTGGAGAGGCAAAGCCTTACGAATCGAATCTCCTGGAACCGGAGTAAGCACGCAATGTGCATGCTCAGCCATAAAAATGAATATAAATCGCCAAGAGAAAAAAAGGTATATAAATGGATGTGACACTTGATTAATAATAAACCTTCAGTTGAGTCAGGCAGGAGGCCAGGAGGCAGCAGAGTCGATATCGATTCATCGCAACAAGAGAGAGACGAGACGATCAATGGCGGGAGAGAGCCGCGGCAGCATCGCCTTCTTCGCCACCTACCGCCCGCCGGTGCCGCTCGACGTCTTCTCCTGCCCGGTTGCGCCGTCCTCCCCGCGAGACGAGCTGCACCTCACCGATGGCATCTCCTACAACCACAGCTGCCGCCCCATCCCGCCCGCCGCGCTCAAGGCGCTCCTCCAGCGCCCCAAGCTGGCCTCCGAGGCCACCGTCGCCGACGTCGACGCCGGCCGCGTCACCGGCCTTGTCTTCGTCTCCGAGAGGGACAGTAGCCTGGAGACGCTGCATGTAGCCCTGCGCTTCGATGGCAGCAGCAGCAACAAGCAGGTGAAGGTGTTCAGACTGGCCGACATCTTCGGCGCCGGCGACTTCAGCGGCGTCCGCATGGAGGACAGCGGTTGCTTCGGCGGCGGCTACAAGGAGCGCGGCCGCGCCGTGGACCATACGCTGGTGTACGTGTCCACCAAGGAGCCGGTGACGGCTCGCCGGAGCCCCTGGACGGTGGTGTACGGCACCAACCTGAGAACCGGCGAGACCGGCCGCCTCACCCCGAGGGGGAGCTTCGACTTGAGCCCCGCCGTGTCGCCGTCGGGGAAGAGGGTGGCGGTGGCATCGTGGCAAGGCAAGCCCGGCCTGTGGGACGGCGAGATCGAGGACCTGAGGACGGACATCTACGTGATGAACGTGCACAAGCCGCCGCTGGGGCGGACGGGCCCGGTGATCAAGAACGGCGGGTGGCCGACGTGGGGCAGCGACGACGTCCTCTTCTTCCACCGTCGGGTCGACACCACCTGGGGCGTGTTCCGCTTCACCCTGAGCACCAGGCTGGAAGTGCGTGTGACACCCAAGGAGTTGGACGCCGTGACGCCGGCGGCCATCAGCGAGACGAAGGTGGCGGTGGCTACCATCCGCAAGAAGTCCCAGTTCAGCGACGTCCGCGTGGAGGAGCAGTACCGGCACATCGAGATCTTCGACGTGACGTCGCCGGAGCAGCCGGTGAAGATCACCCAGAAGACCAGGCCCAAGACCGACCACTTCAACCCTTTCGTCCTCGACGGCGGTAGCCGCATCGGCTACCACCGCTGCAAGAGCGAGCAGCTTCACCAGAGCGGCGTCGGCAGCAGCAGTGTCCCCAACAACTTCCACAAGCTGAAGTCGCCGCACAAGGACGTGGGCCTGTTCAGGGTGTCCGGCGTGTGCCCGACCATCTCCAAGGACGGCTCCAAGCTCGCCTTCGTCGACAACGAGTTCAAGGCCGTGTGGCTCGCCGACAGCCATGGCCTGCGCGTCGTCTACGAGAAGAAGGGGCCCAACAGCGTGTTCTCTACGGCATGGAACCAGAATCCGGCGCTCGACACGCTCTACGTCTGCGTCGGCCCCTCCTTCAGCGCCGACAAGCCGCTGCAGATCTACGCCATCCACGACGTGTCCACCCTCGGCGGCCGCCAGCAGCGCCGCCTCACCAGCGGCTTCAACAACGCCTTCCCCTCAAGCAGTCCCGACGGCGGCAGGCTCGTGTTCCGCTCCACCCGTGACGGCGGCGACAAGCGGTACAAGAACCTCTACATCATGGAGGACGCCACCGTCGGCGAGTTCGGCACCGGCAAGGTCACGCGCCTCACCAGCGGCGCGTGGACGGACACCCACTGCAGCTGGTCGCCGCGGGAGGGGAGCGACTGGATCGTCTTCTCCTCCACCCGCGACAAGCCCGCCGCCGCGCCGACGGACGACAACGGCCTCGACCCGGGCTACTTCGCCGTCTTCCTCGTCCGCGCCTCCGACCCCACGGTGGTGGTCAGGGTCATCAGGAGCGCCGACAGCATCGCCGGCCACGTCAACCACCCGGTGTTCAGCCCCGACGGCCGCAGCATCGCCGTCACCGCCGACCTCGCCGCGGTGTCCGCCGATCCCATCTCACTGCCGCTCTTCCTGCACTCCGTCAGGCCCTACGGTGACATCTTCACCGTGGACATCGACCCCGACGACATCAACAAGAACAAGGACGTCAGGGCGTTCCACCGCGTGACGCACAGTCGCTACGAGAACTCCACGCCGGCTTGGACCATGTTCGCCACCGACGACCCCAACGCGCAGTGGAGCACGCTCGTGACCACCAAGGAGGCGGCAGCTTACCGGCCGGCCTGCCCGTACGCCTACCCCGACGGCGGCGAGAGCTGGCACATGACCGGCCACCTCCTCCTCCCCAAGAGATGCTGCTAGCTAATTAAGCAATGGATAATTCGGCCTTAATGACATTTTTCTTTACTTTTAGTTTGCTTCCATTCCATCCGAATAAGCTCTGCTCCGAGAGCTGCAGTGTACTATGTAGCTGATATGGTAATAAGGCGGCCCTGTTTGCGAGGGCAGCAGATTATCTGCTTAATTCTCAGTTGCAACTGAGATTATTTGCAAAGACAATTTTCTTGGCAAGTCCTTATCTGAGAATACATGTGTTTGCCTCTTATCGTGCGGTTATTGTCTTATCACAGCCATAGCTAAAATCAGTGACGGATGAAATAATCTTCGTCCCAGGCTAACTAAAACAGGACTAAAACAATTTATTTCGAGCTAAGTAATATATGACTAAAATAATTCGTTATATTTAAAACAATAAGACTACAAAAGTAAAAAGAGGCTTACATGGTAAAATAAAGTAGATCACTAACATTTGATTTTAACTTTTCATAATTTTGGTACCATGCTATCACTTATACTGACATCCTCGGTACTATATTAAATTTTCAAAATATCAGTGTATTAAAAAATAAAATAATAATAAATAAAATTGACTAATGTAAGTTTATCATACGCACCAACTGTCACGTGACAAATTCATCTTTCGATTTCTTAAGCCCTTGAAAGCGTTTTAAAATTTTTTCATCTTCAATTGATGCAAACAAATCCCACTCAATATAGCATAACATGCTATTGCTCATCCAATTATTATTCATTTTATTTTTTTTCAGTCATGATAATACTCATAGCAGAGAATGCTCTTTCAACCGTTGTTGTTGCCACCGATAAAATCAAATGCAAGTTCGAGGAGACGATACATCAAAGGAAAATGTGTATGTCTATCACTTTGAACCATCTTCTCAGTAAATTACCAAGATCAGTACAAGTGTCAAAATCTTTATCATGTTGAACCTTATCAATGAATAAGAGAAGATCAGTCCTTAGCTTTTCACATCCAGTAAAAGTTTCCTTTGTTTCTTGATGTTTTAGACTTATCATGTCTACGAAAGGCTAGAGCTTGTAAAAGTAGAAATCTAGCATGCCTAACATAATAGTTAAGCGAGCTTTATATGCCTCCTCTTCTGCTGCACTTGTCACAGTCCACACATGTTCAACACTGTCTCTTTGATTTTTGAAATCAAATGCACGCTTCATTGCATTGTTATGAAATCCATCAATAGATTGAGCATGCTCCTTGAAAGAATTCTTTGTGTTCTTTCAATTTCTAAACCCAACTCTAGTGAATGTATCATTACCATGAAACCTAATTTGTTGTGGCTTAAAAAGATAACAATAAAAACAATAGGCTGCACCCTTAGCTATATTGTACTCAACCAATCAAACTGATGAAACCATGATGCAACAAATTCTCTTGCTTGACCTTTACCATTGACTTTTGTTTTGAGAAATTTTTGACCAACTGGCCTATATGGACCTAATTGTAGATATACTCTCCTAGCCTCATCCCTAATGTCATGACGAAACTCATCAATTAGTTTCCTATTCCCTGGATCTTTAACAATATCTCTCAAATCAAGTTCAATCCGCGGTCTTTTTTGCTCAACACGACTCTCTTTAGTTCTGGTAGTATTACTATTTGATGCATCATTCTTTGCAAAATATCTCTCTATTCTAAATAAATTAATCTAAAAGTGATATAGCACAATTTAATAAAATGAGTGAACATATACAATTTCAATAAAAAAACTGAAATAGTCTAATAGAGAGAGTTGAGTACTTACGAAAATCGGAATGGATAGAGTCCCGACATAGGGGAGGGCCGGCCAGCGGCCGGCGGGGGCCGAGCGGCGCTGTCGCACGCCGGGAAGGAAGGGGCGGCGGTCCTGTGCTGCTGTGCAGAGGCGCCGTGGGCAAGGACATCGCCGGGCGCTCGTCGCAAGGAAAGAGCCGAGAGCGGCTGTCGCGGCGCGGGGTCAGGCAACAGGGGTTGGCACGTCGTGGGGCCGCGCGTGAGGCCCGGGGGCCAGGGCAGGGGCGCCACGGTCCTGTGCTGGCTGTTGGGCACGCGCAGGTCAGCGGTGGCTGAGACAGGGGCGTGCGGGAGAGAGGGGGAGAGCAAGGGGCGACGCCGGCGCTGTGGTTGGTGCGGGTGAGAGGCTGAGAGCTAGGGTTTATATTGGACTAAATGAGCTGTTGGGATGTAATTTTTAATAAGGCTATTGGATCCTATATGAATTTTTCGGGAGGAGGGTATTGGGTCGTATCTGAGTTTCTCTTCATTTTTATACAGTAATCGGATCTTGCCCCGGGCTACAGCCTAGATAGCCCGGGGTCCAGATTCGTCCCTGGCTAAAATTTAAAATTTAAACTTCTTTTTAGATTTCTAACTTACCGTTGATACATGACATAACTTTATACTAATAATTTTTAGGTGCCCGCATGCATGCAATGCTCCTTCACAACGTCTACAAGCGTGCAAGCCATACATAGACCGACCTCTGATCGACTTCAGCACCAACCCATAAGCACTCGTCTTAGATGAGAGGAGATGTGAAACCAGCGTAGTTCCAATCGGACTCCGGAATCGCTACTTCGCGGAGGTGTGCCCCGGGCGTACACGCTGGCTACGCGCGGATCGTCGTAGCTGTACGTACGCATGTCTCGCCCACGCTAGCTACGCTAGCTGGCATCGCTCTTTCGCGTTTTTCTTCCACCGCATGCACCTCTCCTGTGCGTGCGTGGTTTGGCCCTACGGGCTGGACGGGCATCGCTTCTATGGGCCAAATTCGTTTTTTATTAAATTTTTATAGCATGTGTTTGAATGAATTTAAATTTGGAAAAAAATAGGATAAACTTTCAACTCAAATTTTAAACTTTTTGACTCGATTGTTAAAACTTTCAACTCATATTATAAAAATTTTCAAATTAAAATTTGAAACTATCAACTCAAAAATTATAAGTTTTCAACTCAAATATAAAATTTCTGATTCAAATTGAGAAACATTCAATTGGAATTTTCAAAAGTTGTAATCTATAACTATCTATAAAGCAAGTAGTGTTCTATCCAAAATTTTTGTCTGCCTGACTATTTTACAGAAAACCGCTTGAGTGTTTATAAAATTAACCCGTAGTTCGCTTGGCTATTTTACAGAAAAACATTTGAGTGTTTATAAAATTAATTCGCAGTCTAAATATTGAAATAGGCCTCAGATGAAGACATACAAAAATATAAATTAAAATTACATGAGACTTTAACTTTAAAATAATTATAATAAAATAAAATAACATCCGTTGCAACGTACGCTATATTTAATAGTTCATATATAAAACCTTCAACTCAACTAGTATTGTATTGTATTAACTCAACTAGTATTGTATTGTATTATAAAAAGTAAAAAACTTTCAAAACTTTCAACTCTAAAATTTAAAACTTACAATTCATACTTTAAAGCTTTCAACCCAACTATTTATTAATTATTATTTTATTATAAAAACATTACATGTTAGGATTAGTGGCAGGATTAAAGACAAGTGCTGGGAGTAGCGGTAGGAGGCGCGGCCAGCGCCAGAGGGACACATGCGTTACTTCGCATCTTGCACAGCTGCATGCAATAGGGCCCCTCAGGATCTGAATTCAGTAGAGGTAGATAATCTCTCGACCGATCGCCTTCAACAAGTTTCTTATTGTCCGATATTTATCGATGATAGTTTTTTTTACTTAACCAACAATAACTGTTATTCGTAAGAGCATCCCCAACAAATTCTAATGAAATCAAAAATTGATACGACAGATTCTCAAAATTGATTCTCTATTTTCCCTTTTCCAATCACAAAATTCGTGTTTGCATCAGTATTCTATATCCATAGCAGCTGAAAAATGAATAGGCTTGGAGATTTCACTATGCCTGAATAGTAGCAGCACCGATTTTTTTACATATACGGGTGACTAAACCGAGTAGCCAACTGATGCAGGCGGTGGCATGCGTCAAGATGTAGCGGCAAGCTTTTTCGGCGAGATGTAGGATGGCGGCAGGCGGCGCAGGCACCAGACGACGCAAATATGTTTTTTTCGTGTAGGCCTCGTAGTAAAATAATTCTTACGGCGACATGAGCTATTTTAGAGAACCAAGACTCTATTCTCGCTTTTAGCATGAGATTTTGATTTTAGAATCCATATTAAGTCTCTGTTGGAGCTAGTTTTTTAAGAAAATTCTCTAAAATAGAATTAGAGATTCATTTAGAAACACTCTTGGAGATACTCTAACAATTACAAATAAACGAGTAGTGGTGAGGTGTTTGGATCGGTGTTTATGTGCTAATGAGAATAAAAGGCATTTTGAGAAATTTGCTCACATATGTTCGTTTCCTTTTTCCTAATGCGAGTCATATTTTAAATTAGTTTATAGAAATTATGAATTGAGGTTGATTTAATAATAATTCAATTCTGCATCACAAAATATATAAATTCAGATTAACGGCAAATTGGAGTTGAGGCGAATTAGTTTCTAAATAACATAAATACGGAAACGCAGAATAACAATTCCAATAAAAAGATATTGCCAAGCACTATATAAGAAACATATGAAATATTTGGAATAAAGTCATTTGCGTACCATGCAGTTCAATCAATGAGAGAGATTAATTGGTATATAAAGGGCGGCCCATGTGACTGCATGTGGTATGTGGATAACTGGCGATTGTTGTAACAAGTCAATGTTGATTAATTCACGTTAATTCGTAGGGCCGTGCTACGTGACCTACCGTGTCGATCATAACTAGAGTTGTCAGACTGCCGTTGGATTTTTATGAACTTCCCTGACAATCGGTCTCCCGGCAAGATAGGGAGGAAAATTAGACAGGACTGAAGTCCTTTACTCATTCGAAAGACTTTGCTTCTTTGTGTGACACCTGTCTAATACGAATCTCAAAGCAACATGCCTACCTCCCCCAAATCCTCCACTTCGTTTTTCCTTCCTGCCAAAGACGTGTTCTGTTAGCGATAATATCGCATGTACATGCCAATCTTCTTTCCTAAATCCTCCCGATTTCTGTTGTTATAAATCGGTAGAGTGGTTATGATAAGGTAGAGACTATATGTATATATGTTTCGTGATTAATCTATTATCGCGTTGACTTATTCTCGCTGTCATGGTATCAGATTTCACTGATCCTCTTGCTTCCGCTAAACTCTAACCTCTTCTTCCCTGTCGCTGACGGCCCCTTTCTCTCACCGGCCCCCATGTCGTCTCTCAACAATGCGGCCCTCTCGGTGGCGATCTCTTCTGTTGATGACGTCGTCACCTCCACCATTCGAAAGATGCTCCACCCTCCCGACGACTCGATCTCTGCGAAGGATCTCGCCGTCGCCACTGCCCTCACTGACGCCACCTCTGCCATGGCTGCCAAGGCTGTCTAGGAGGCCATCTCCCCCCTCGTCGTCCCTCCGTTCACCACGACGGCCGCGGCGTCGATCCCATCTTCCCCGTCCATGGTGACCATCAACGCGTCAGCGCTCCGCGCCATCCTCGGCCTCCCCTAGACCGATGCGCCCTCGCTCTCAAATGCGCCCGTCAACCACATTGGACCCAATCTGGCGAGCCTCTTCACCATGCTCGGACTTCGTCTTCCCCAACAACACGACGAACACCCTGTCAGCTCCGCGTCTGGGGGTGCGCCTCCCATCGCTGACACCATTGACGCACTCCATGCTCAAGCTGTGTCAGTCCTTAACGTCAAGGCCCTTGTCCCTATCGTCCTCGACCTCGGCGTGGCCAACTACTTCAAGTGGCACGACCTCTTCCTCGTCGCGCTTGGCAAATATGCCCTCTCCAATCATGTCCTCTCTGACGTCTCCCTTCCCGGCCATGCGCCGTAGCCTCGGATGGATTGCATGGTGCTTGCATGGCTCTATGGCACCTATCGATGGGATGGTCGCAGTGTTATCCTAAACGGAACTAAACGACTGTCTAAACGGTTTTAAACGGTAAACGGAGGTTACCTGTCCTGTTTTACACCTATTCGGTTTCCTAAACGGTTGACCCGTCTAATCGGTCTAGGACGGAAAAAACGGTTTACAAAACTTACACAATGCAGTTTTAGGCGGTTTGAACCGCTTTAATCCACCGTTTAGGAGATATTTCTCAGGACAGCGTGAAAAAAGCCAAAAAAAATGGAGCCAACGAGCGGGTAAAACCTAAACAACACGCCGCTCACAAGTCCTCACAACTCAAAGAGAACGCACGTCGCCGCCGCCGCAACACCTTCGGCGCGCCGCCGCCCGCGACCTCCGCCGCGCCGTCGCCCGCGAACCAGAATTGCTTTATGTGTATGTTTAATTATGTCTCTATGAATGTTTGAATGTTTGCCAGCTGTTGGAATTTTTGTTGTTTGCAGTTTAAACACATAAAGGATTGTTCAAATTGGTACGATATGAGCTAAGATCAAAGATCAGAAGTTCAATTTTGTTATTTATACATGTAAAATCATGCTACAATAGTAAACTGTTTAGCCTGTCTAAATACCGTCTAAATTCATGTAAACCGTTTAAACGCTAAACTCTAGGTCACCGACTGTTTAGCAAAACCTGTTTAGGAAAACACTGGATGGTCGACAGTCCTCCATGAGGGCTACCCGAGAAGGAAAAGAGTGGTCGGGGCGTCCTACCAACAGGCCTGATGGTCGACTCGAGTACACAATGAGCCAAGATTTTTTAGACAGGTTCGGCCCTTTCGAAGGATAACAAGCTACTTCTGTGTTCTTTGTTGGGTGCTGTGAGATTAGGGTTTGAGTACAAGTATGTGTGTGAGAGAGAATTCTTTGATGCAGGATCCAGCCCCTTGCGCGCGCATCCTGCCCTCCCTTTTATAGTCCAAGGGGGTAGTTACATAGGGTTTGCTGTGCAAGGAAGCTTGGTCATAAAGTAAAAACAAGTACAGATCAAGGCTGAAAAGCATAACAGAATTTCCTCGGGATCCGCTTTGCGTATGTATCTTGTGTGCAGTCCTGTTGGGTGATGTCATCCTTTGTCGGCTTGTCCCCTCCTTGCTTTATCTGTGGAAGCCTCTCTCCCGAGGATAGCCTGCTCCTTTTCTGGTCGGGGCCGTGCATGCAGGTCGGGCCACAGGAAGCCTTGGTCGAGTCTGAGGGCAGGGGTCGAGCTGGTCGTCCCTGCCCGAGGCCAGGCTCTCGACCCCAGCTCGAGGACTCATGGTCCTACCCATCCGACCTTATTTTCGACGTGTGGGCTACCTCGGGGTGACAGCCCCACAACACCATTGCTGTTGACCTCCTAGAGATCGTCCTGCAGCCCATCGCCACCGCGTGCCACGTCTAGCTCTGCCTCGAGCAGATGTTCCTCGGCCACCAGGAGCAACGTGCCATACATCTCTCGGTGGAGTTCCACACATTTGTGCAAGGGGACCTCAGTGCCAACAACTACTGCCACCATCTAAAGACCATGGCGGACACTCACGGGGAACTCGGCGACCCTGTCACCGACCGGCAACTCGTTCTCACCATGCTTCAAGGTCTAAACCCTAAATATGAAAACCTAAAGACGATTCTTCCACTGTAGCATCCCTTCTCGACGTTCGTCGAGGCCCGCAGTCAGCTCATCCTCGCCAAGATCACCAAGGGCTCCACCCGCTCCACCAACTCCTTCACCGCTCTTCTCGCCGCCACCAGCGAGAAGCGCAGTGGCACTGGCAGCATGAACCTGACGCACACCACGGGCTTCGGCAACCCCAACCAGTCCTCCAAAGGCGGTGATGGAAATCAAGGTGGTGGCTACGGCAACAATCGGAATCGGCACTGCCGTAACGACAACGGGGGCGTCGGCAACTCCGGTGGTAATGGCGGCCATGGGGGCTGTCAGGCGTCTCAGGGCGGCAACCAGACCGCGAGTGGCCAGGGTGCTAGCCAACCCCGCGTCGCCTAGGCCTGGCCCACGCTGCAACACCCATGGGCAGGCACAATCCAGATGTGGCCTGGCGGCCCACTTTTGTGCTCTCCCGGCATCCTCGGCCCACGCCCCGGTGGACCTCCATTCGCTGGTGTGGCTCTAGCTGGGCCTCCTGCTGGTCTCCTCCAACAGGCCTCTAGCGCCCAGCCCAATGGGTTCTACAACTAGGCCGGCCTGCTCCCGGCTCTGCAACAGCAGCGGCTAGCCCAGCCGATGGCCTAGTACGGCGCCACCGGCCCACCTTCTGGTTGGGACCAGCAAACCTTAGCCGGCCTGTTCCAAACAGGAACACTCATGACACACGCCTTCACCGACTAGTACATGGACACCGGAGCCACCTCGCACATGACTTCAGACACCGGTATCCTCTCCTCTTCCACTCACCCCAACTCTTTCACTCCTTCCCATATTATAGTTGATAATGGCTCCTTTTTGCCCATCACTGCTACTGGCCATGCCTCCTTTGTTCGTGCTAATATAATATTTGCTAATATAATATTTGTTCTTAATAATGTTCTTGTTTCGCCTACCATTATCAAAAACCTTTCCATCGACTTTGACAAGTTTGGTTTCATTGTGAAGGATCTTCTTACCATGACCGTGATCGTTAGATGCAATAGTTTTGGTGAACAGTACTCCTTTCCGACGAACTTCTTCAACACCATTGCCAGCTCCTTGGCCGCCGCCACCACCACTCTCTGGCATAGCCGGCTTGGTCACCTTGGTCATGAAGCTCTCACCCGTTTGGCTAACTCCTCGGTCATCCCACCTCCCAAAGGTGGCTCCTTGTTGGTATTTCTTACGTTCACAGATAAATTCGCAAGCGCACGGATATGCCATTGTAGCATTTCACCTAGGGAGTATTTCAAGGGTATCGTTATTTATTTTATCCCAAAGAAAGACTGTGGTCTTGAAGAGAATACTAAGATGCCATGGATATTCATAAGCTATAGATGAGATACCTTAGTCCAAATAGGGGTAAGATAATTATATGATAAAGGTAGTGTGACACACACAGAAGAGTCCTAGATAGACAATACATAAGTGCTAAGTGAAGAGTAGTAATTAGAGTCAGGTTTCTATAGTTTTTCTAGTTAGAGTACATAGTTTAATTAATTATTCTAGCTATGCCTAAACCTAGTTCTATGCTCCCAGGACTACGGGGGTACCGCCGCCCAGTGGCCTGGCCTGCCACCATGAAGCGATCTCTTACCGTTTGCCCTACACCAAATCCGAACGTGGAGGAATACAAAGGACGGATAGGGCTGTCACCACCTGCCGCCTACCTCTCACCCATGAGAAGTGGTCATAACCAATGTCTATGAAATAATCTAAGTACCATGCTTACATTACCATAAATACCTCTACCTTTCATGAGCAAGATAAAGCCAAACCTACATCCTAATTGCTCATTGGAATGTGTCCGTGGCAATAGACTTACTCGCCTAAACATAACAAGACTATGAATTAAACTAATAATGGAACTCTTATCTATTAAAGCATAAGAAGTACCACACTCATATGAACTAGAAGATAATATCTTTACTAAGCTCAAAGTCATACAAAGGAAGAAGAGTACTAAAAACATACCCAAATTCCAAAGACGACTCGGGAACCGAAAAGAACTTAAACTACTTCCTAACTCCACTAGCCTATATGACTAAGATAGAACTTGTAGGATCTTCTTCTTGTGGTGTGTGTTAAACCGAAGTGAGCTCCGCCTTTTATAGCCTCCCAATGACGGTTATATGGCGGTTTCCAACCGCCATACCCACCTTACCAACCTTGGAAGCCAATGAGGAGGTGACACGTCAAATGTCGGTGGCGTTGGGCTCAAGGGTGGTTCGGTTGAACCTCCACAACCGCCTTTCACCACCGCCTTTCTCCTGAGGCTGCCATGTGGGCCCCTAAGGCGGTTCCCGGTGGTTTGGTCCCATCCTAAGTCGGTTTCACTTGACTTGTGGGCCCTTCGATCCATGGGAATCCGACGTGGCGATCGCTGATTTGTTGGAGTTGTGTTTCTTTACCATACGAGCTCGACTTTGCTTCGATTAAGTGATAAATGTTCCTGTAAGCATCTAAAGTCCAAGGACATGTGGAACTTTATTAATTCTAAACCTAAATGTCAGTAGTGCACACTATTTCCCTTTTATTTCTGAGGTCTGTGACGGCCAGAATCGTGACTTAACAACCGTCAACACTCCTCCATCGTATGCCATGCATATTAGCTCGGTCGTCACACCCGTCTTCCTTTTGCTACCTCATTGTCTAGGGCTAAGGCAAACTTTGATTTAATCCATTGTGATTTGTGGACCTCTCCAGTTCCCAGTGTCTGGTTTTAATATTATCTTGTCATACTTGATGATTGCTCTCATTATGTTTGGACATTTCCTCTCCATTTGAAATCCGACACTTTCTCCACTCTCTCACATTTTTTGCCTATGCCAGGACATAGATCTCCACACCTATTCGCAGCATCCAATGCGACAATGGGTCACGAGTTTGACAACTCTGCAACTCGGTCCTTCTTCCTTACCAACGGCGTCACCATGAGCATGTCCTGCCCCCACACCTCGCCTCAAAACGGTGAAGCTGAACGTCCTCTTCGTTCTCTTAATAACACTGTATGCTCACTCTTGTTTTAGGCTCACCTTCTCGGGTCATTCTGGCTTGAGGCTCTTAACACTGCCACCTATCTCATGAACCGACACCCCACCAAAACCCTTTCCCAACACACTCCCTATTTCGCTCTCCACGGTGTCCATCCCTCATATGCATTCTTAGAGTCTTTGGCTATCATTGTTATTCCAACCTATCTGCCACCGCGCCTCACAAACTCTTTCCACATTCCACCATGTGCGTTTTTCTTCGATACCCCAGCGAACACAAGAGCTATAGGTGTTTTGATCCGGTCACCAATAAGGTTATTATCTCTCGGCATGTGGTGTTTGATCAACACACGTTTCCCTTTGACGAACAGTCTACTGACAATGCTTGTGGTACTGATCTTGCTTTTTTTGAAAATTTCAGAGCTCCTGTACAGGCTCCGATTGGCTCTGGTTGGCCTCCGTCGACCAGCGCACCTCCACCATCGGCCGATGCATCCCTGAGCTTAGGTCGGCCAGCCTCTCCTCACTTGCCTGGCTGGGCCGGGCACCTCTCTCCTGAGTCGGTCCCCTTGGCATCACCCAGGACGGCCCACGATGTTGCTGCCTCTTGGTCGGCCTCTTCATCAACCTTGGATAGGCCGGCCCATGACGACGCCCCTTCACCAGCCTTCGGATCTCGCATGAGCGCACCATCACCCCTCCAACCACCGCCACTCATAGTTTTGACACGCGCCAGGAGCACCCACGTCCCTCTTGCATGACCATCGGTCACCGGCTTCAGCATCTCCCCCGTCGACATTAGCCACGACATGGTGACGAGAGGCAAGGCCGGCGTTCGGGGTTCCCACCTCACGCTTGAACCTGCATGTTGCTGCTCTGTCTCTGATCCCTCACACCTACTGCACCGCCCTCGTCGACACTAATTGGCATGACGCCATGCAGGAGGAGTACTTAGCTTTGATGGCCAACCGTACCTGGGATCTTGTGCCCCTATCAGTCGGCACAAACATCGTCACTGGCAAGTGGATTTTCCACCACAAGTTCCTCACCGATGAGAGCTTGGACCGCTATAAGGCTTGTTGGGTCCTTCGCGGCTTTTCCCAGCGACCTGGCATCGACTTCAATGAGACCGTTAGCCCCGTCATCAAGCCTGCCACAGTCCGCACGTTTCTCAGCCTAGCAGTCTCTCATGATTGGCCTATCCAACAGCTTGATGTGAAGAATCCATTCTTACATGGCACCCTCGTCGAGACAGTCTATTGTATGAAGCCGTCTGGTTTTGTTGATACTGCTCAACGCAACTCTGTTTGCTACCTCAACAAGTCACTCGATGGCCTCAAGCAAGCACCCCGAGCCTGGTATGGCAACTTTGCCACTCTTCTCCAGTCTATTGGTTTTGTTGAAGCTAAGTTAGACACCTCTCTATTTATCTGTCGGCATGGCGGTGAAGTAGCCTACCTCCTACTCTATTTCGATGATATTGTCCTCACTGCATCGTCGGCATCGCTGCTCCGTTGGACTCTCTCTGCTCTCCAATCTGAGTACAATATGAAAGATCTTGGTGAGCTCCATCATTTCCTCGGTGTCTCGGTCTCTTGCCAGTCCTTCGACTTGTTCCTCACTCAGAGGCAGTATTGCTTGGAGATTTTGGAACACGCTGGCATGTCTTACTGCAAACCATGTGGTACACCGGTTGACACCACCGCCAAGTTGTCTTCTACTGACAGCGCCCCCGTCGTCGACCCTACGGACTATCACAATCTTGCTGGTGCACTGCAGTATCTAACATTCACTCGGCCAGACATTCAGTATGTTGTTCAGCAGATCTGTCTTCACATGCATGATCCCAGGGAGCCCCATCTGACCGCTCTTAAACGGATTCTTCGCTATGTTCGCGACACATTGGATCTCGGTCTGCACATTCATCGGTCCTCCTCGCATGACTTGGTTGCTTACTCTGACACCGACTGAGCTAGATGTCCTGACACTTATAAGTCCACCTCGGGCTATGCCGTGTTTTTGGGTGACAACCTTGTCTCCTGATCGTCCAAGTGCCAGAACACTGTCTCCCACTCCAGTGCAAAGGTTGAGTACAGGGCCATTGCCAATGCTGTTGCCGAGACCTGTTCACAAGCTTCACGTCCCTCCAGTCAAGGCCACTCTAGTCTACTGTGACAATGTCAACGCAGTCTATCTCTTGACTAACCCGGTGCAACATCAGCACACAAAACATGTTGAGATTGATTTGCACTTCGTCCGTGAGAAATGTCACCATTGGTTATGTCTGTGTCCTTCATGTGCCTACCACCTCACAGTACGCTGACATGTTCACCAAGGGGCTTCCATCTTCAGTCTTCACCGAGTTACGGTCCAGCCTAAATGTTCGTCCAACCGACGTTCCGTCTGTGGGGGCGTGTTAGCGATATTATCGCATGTACATGTCAATCTCCTTTCCTAAATCCTACCGATTCTGTTGCTATAAATTGGTAGAGTGGTTATCACTACAACGGTCATCCTCATCTCAATCGGGCAGCAACCCTCATCTGTGTTGGGTATGGCATCCGTCACGACGCAAAGGTCACTGTTGTGAGTAGTCATCTCTAGCGGCAAACGTCCATCACCGATGAACTTAGCGGGCCTAAACCCGTCACCGATATGTTTGACCCAGAAGACCAGTCAAACAAGATCCCAACACCGATGATATAATCTCAAATGGGCCCTAATTATAGCCCATTACGGATGACTACCATCTCAATCGGGCTTTAACTTAAGCCTGTCACGGATGACTAACATCTCCATCGGGCTTAAGTTAAAGCCCGTCACCGATGAGTTTTTCCCAAAAAAATTATTTTGTTTTTTTGGCTAGCCTCAGGCCTTTGCTAGCCATGCCCGTTGCAAAAATGATAGAAACAGAGTTATATTACATCTGACATTCACATACATTTATTCACATACACATCCATTATTCGCATATTTCACATTGCAAGTATAAAACACATTTAACAATTGTAATTTAGTAATATCATAAGTGTTACATATTTACATGTCACATACCCAATCCTATGCTCACGGAAAATTTTGTCAAGACTGAATGGGAGTAAGGTTTTTCATTTTTTGTGACCCCAAAGATTTTCCTTTTCTAACCTAGGATGTGGATATAAACACAACATGTGCACATGCATATGCATAAAACATTGTTTTGACAATTGGACTTTGTGCATCTGGATTTTCTGTTTATTTGGAATTTTCATTTCATCGTAAGGTCATCTCCCTACTTCAATAAAAACTTAAAACAGACTCTATACCCATACTAGATACACATACATAGTGGAAGCGCCTAAACAAAGAAAGGTTATCTTATTTTCCCAAAACAATCCATACTGGATAAAATGATGGGAAAATTCTTATAGGAGCCAAACCTTATATTCCACTCAAATAAATTTTAGTACAGATTAATAATTAAGTTTAAAGCCCCAAACAATTTGGACAAAACCAGTCAGGATAATAGGCTAAATAATGCCCTTATCGGCTAAAATAATAACTTGCTTAAAAAGACAATAAAAGGCACATAAAGGTATATAGGAAATAATTTATTCAAATACTAGGTTAAATACCATAATTAAATATATTTTTTTCAGAATTTTACTTTATAGTTTAATTCCCCTAAAAATTCAAACAAGTTACCAAAAAACTCCATATTTGTTGAATTTCTGAGAGCAAACCACAAATGATTTTTGAGTTAAATAAAGGAAAATGGACTCTATGTTTGCTCCCCTACTCCCAAAAAATTTTCATCAATTTACCAAACTCACACAACAAGATATGGGGCTGCAAAGTTAGAGGTGAAGAGGAATTCGAAAATACGTTCCAAAATTCAAGTGTACTCAATCACCTACCCATACCCCTCTCCCTGGCCTAGTGTACCACGACCGGACCCGCATAGCAGCCTCCACGTCTTGATTTACCCTTGTCCCTTTCTCTCTCAACCGACCCAGCGGCTAGAGCCGAGCCAACCGTGCACAGGAGGCCGGTGACGCGTGGCCGTGGGCTGTCGACGCCGCAGCCTCCCTCTCAATGTCTCAAAACCATCCCAGCTCAGTCGCCCAACGCCATGCTCCATCACCGGGCCAACCAAATCGAGAAAGAAACCTCAACTCTCCCATTTCCCGTGCTTCATCGTCATCGGCCGTGGTGAAGACGATCGCCACCACCGTCGAGGAGCCTCGGTCATTCCTCTCTCTTTGGCGTTCTGTTCAAAACACACGATACCAAACCTTTCTCTAATTGACTCCATTGCGTATGGTGCAATGCAGCAGCGGGAACGCCTTCGTGCCCCACCAGAGTTAGGAGCATGCCCAAGCGCCACCGCTGTGTTCTTGACGCTATCATAGCCGACTCCGACTACCCCAAGGCAAGCCGACGCGCCACTAGGATCGCCTCATCCTCTTATTCAATACGCCCCAAGAACTGTCGCTAATGGCCAATTGAGCACGTGGATCGGCCGACGTCTTTCCCAATTCCGGCCGCCGTCGCCATTGCCGATCCCTCCACACCCGGTGAGCCATAATCAAATTTGTTGAGCCTAAAGCATCCTGGAGGGGTACTCAATCTATTGCATGCCTCATTTTTGCCTCTCATGCGCCAGATCATAACAACACCATCGCCGTGAGGTTTTCCACCGCTGCTGGAGCATTCCTCACATCGCCATCGACATTCAAGTGTCGCCAGCACCCACTTGGCCTTGGGAGAGTCTCCATAGACCCCGTAACCACCTTTTGCATACGACACATTGCGTTAAAACGGGCTAGAACTCAGCATGCATCACTCACCCGAAAGCTACAGTCGCTCGTGTCGTCGTTACCATGGTTCCCGGTCACCATTGTGCGTGAGATCACCACCATTAGCTTCGCCATCTTGCTCCGCACATTTTCTCTTTTGACCATAAACTCAGACGAGCCGCCAAACATCACCGGAGCCGGCGAGAAACTTGTCGTCGCGCCCTGTTCTGCTCCTCTCTTTTTCCCTGTCACACTGACAAGACAAGCAGACCCACACGAACCGGCGCCAAGGCTCCAGTTCAAAGCCACCTAGACACTGACAAGCGGGGCCCGCGTACTGAAAAGTTTAATATATAAAAGAGAAAAGGCGGTAGATAATATTTTTCTACAGAAAACTATTTTTCTACAGAAAACTAGTCACACTTATAAAATTCATTAAAACACATTTTGAGATGGAACAAATTTATGTAGGTTCACTAGATGTTGAACTTTAATATGGAATTGTAAAGCCTGGCACTTACAGTACCAAATTTGTCCCAAAAATTTATTTAGAGACAACCACACCTAGAGCTTGTATGAACTTGTAAAATAAGTAGAAAATTCGAATCAACTTACTTTTAGGCAAACTTAAATCCTATAGATTCCTCAACTCACCCTCTCTGATTAGGAAAAATAAAAATATACAATTACCTTGAACCAAATGCTTGTAAAACTATTATTGGGAAGATGATGAATTTTAGCTGAACTGAACTTTAGGGATTTATTTAAAATTCATTATACCTCCTTTTGAATGAACCTAAGTTCTGTAGAATCACCAAAATATGTACTTCCAAATTATAAACTAAAAATATATGCTTATTATATAGTAAAATTTCTTAAAATATTTATTTAAGAAATAGACACCCTAGTGTACACTTCCACTTGGAAAATTTGTAGGAAATTTATTTTTAATTCATTTTGAGTGAACCAAGCTTTTGTTAAACCATCAAGCAATAAAATTCACCTAGTTAAAACAAAGTATGGCAACCCATACACTAAACATGTAGGAAAAACCTTAAATAGACAACCTAGGTGTTAATCTCCTAAATAAGCTAAGCACCATGTGTATATAAATATATGTATATACATGAATTGAATCCTAGCCCTAAGTAAACCAAAAATGAATCATGATTGAACCAGTAAGACCTAAAGGTCCATCCCTAGTTACTAAAACATAATATACATAGCTCATATAATAATCACTAAGTTGATATATAAAGTTTCTGACACGAGAACACCCTCAGTTCATAGAATATATAGCAAAATAAACCAAATCCTAAAATTAATAACTAAGATTATATTGGTTAACCAAATAGTTCAAATTATACATCACAAACAGAATGGAACAAGTTCTGGACCTAAGACCCTAGGACCACATCTATAGAACACTATAGGCCTAGAACATGTTATAAGTTTGTAAAATATCTAAGAAATTTATAATAGCTCTAAAAATTATGAAACCAATTGTGTTAGTATTAGAAAACCTATTTATTTACCTTTGAAAAGTCAAGGTCAATAAAAATCAATTTATAGAAATATTTTAGAACAATACCTAATTAAATGCTACCTTATACCGAGTAAACCCCGAAATTAATAACTTTCAAAAATAAAAAGAGATGAAATAGAAAAATACTTCACCACAAATCCTATCCACACAGCCCCTAACTACACTAAGTGAGCTCATGCATTTTACAGCATTTTAGATTTTTACATGTCTCGCTATTTATTCGTTACCGTTATTTTTCTTTTAGTGGATGAAATTGCGACAGTGAGGAGTTTAATATTGCCATTCATCCCAGGAAGGTCCTATATCATCCAAGGAAAGTTTATATAATTCGAAGTAGTTGGTATATATCACAATTGAGATCACAAACCTCAAATTCGGCCATAGTCTTGAACTTGTTGTTGCACAGAATTCGCATGTAGCACACATCGAATCTGCACCGGTCTCCTATTTGTTATTTGACGAGGAAATCCATTTAGTGGATGAGGCTTTTTTGGTAATTGTTATGCCGGCCTCCTTTCTCCACATATGTTCCCCACGCTTCGTTGATTGCTTCTTGGATCGGAGTCCAGTCATACGTCTTAGTGATTTTGGAGTTTATGTAGTGACATGTACTCCACTTTGGCGTAACAACCAGAAGGATCCAATGGGCACAGTGGCATTAATATAGTGAAAGTTAAATTCTAAAGCACTACGTATCATGCAATTGCATATATTTAGGGTACACATTTACTATTGATTATAGGCACATAGAAAGTACTCCTTGTCTTGGTGGGCCAACAAGGTCTCAAATATGTAGTCTACCATGGCCTTCCTGTCGTGTTGAAGATTGGGACCATGACCACTTGTGGATCCAGGAAGGCCACTTTCGGTGCATATCTCTGACACCACTTCCAACTATGCCTACACACAAGACAAACACTCTTATAAGCATGTTATAAGGATTGTTGTTACCAAAATTGAGAAACACAAGAATACTTACGAGGAGTAGCACTTGAGTAGACTTGTGTCCACTGCTCGTAGTCTGTAGAGGTCAAACAGATCCTTAACATCTATGGCAATGTAGTTTTCAGGCCTAGAAAATGGTTCTCCACTGTGATAGCCTATGATGTCATTCTTCTTGTTCATCCTCTTGCTTGTCCTCTCCATGTAGTAGAGGTGAAGCTCCCTGCAAGCTTTGTCCATCGTTCGTAGGGCGTCGTCTCCAACCAAAGGCATGCCTAGTTGGAACAACGCCGGAGGAATGTTCTTGGTCATGTCTAGCTTCTTCGGAGCTAGACGCGAGGGTTGCGCCTTGCCTTGGGCTCTTCCTCTCACCCTTGCCACAGGTTTTTCGTTAGTTATTTGCGGAGGAGAGGAACGTGCCTTCCTTGATTTTTTGAGCGGCTGGGGATTAATGGTCGTGCTGTCAGCCTCCATGTCACCTTGTCGAACAGCGGGAGCTGGAGGGACTGAAGGAGAAGGTGTTGGTTGGGGCGGCGGCCGACTGCTCGGTGGAGTGGCTGACCTCGGAGTCAACTTGATTTCAATGAAGTCCTTCTGCCATTGGATAAAGGTTCCACGTGCAGCTCCTAGGGTTAGGATCTCATTGTTTGGTGGATGCTGCAGTGGCAAATGGGCCCATTCGTTCTTCACCGTGTTTACTTACACTTTCACCTGGTCAGCCATCAGTTGCACCCCATGCACTCTTGTATCTGGGGTCAGCTTAAAGTCAAGTCCCTCGGCCATTGAAACCGTGAAGGTTGGCATCACCTTAACTATTAGCATGTCATTAGTCAGTTTCTACGATAGATTCATCAATATTTTTAGAATACTATATTATAAGGATTTGTTAAGACTATTACGCATTGTGGCCGAGAGTTTTACCATTATTTGATCGACGACGGCTAGGACTAGTTGTGGATGTTTTGCCACCTCAGTTGACATGCAACTGCTCCGCCTTTGTGTCGGACTGTCTCAGTGCGAAACGACGACGTGCTCGGTGGTCCGCTTGCATCTCTTCCCCGATCTTGGTAGCCACCTCTTGCAGCTTCTCCTATAATTGAGAGCTTAGCTCAGCTCTGACTTGCTCCCAGATCTTCTCGACTAGACGTGAATCTTTTTCCGCCTTTGAGAGGGCCCGCTTCTTGTACTGGCCCGCGTATTCTGGAAATCCATATTTCCAAGGGTCCAAAGTGCCAACGCCTCTAGTACGTCCACGGTGTTCGTTGTTGCCCAACGCTTGAGTAAGGATGTCATCCTCGCGTCTAGAAGAACATGCCTCTTGGGAGGTTGGTCTCACGGCAACCAACTCTTTCTGCAGTACAAGTGAGTTCAATATAAATCAAGAGAACAATAGATGTAAAGAAAATAAACATATTAGTGTGAGACACTTACAATATTTTCATAAACTTGTCGATCTTGGGCATTTGAAAAGGATATTATTCCATCACTATTCTTCACAGCCCTTGCCCTTGTCCAGCTCCTTGCCCTTGTGTGCAGGATATCGGTAAATGGAGGCGGCGTGTTCCATGCCTCTGTCACCTCATCCTCTTTTTGCCATTGCTCATGCTTCCTGGCATATCTCTCGGCGCCAAGCCGGTGCGGGTGCACATTCCGAGCCTGGAGTGCCCTATAAGCCTCATCTTTGGCTCAGAATTCGTCGGTTGATTTCTTCTCGAAGAACTCCTTCTACACCGCTTGTGTGATGAAGGGGTATTCCCAAAAAGGCTCCCATCTGCTGGGGTTGGTGACGTCCTCGTTCACAAGTTTGGACTTAAAGTTCTTTCAAGCGGTTCCAAACGTCTTGAAGGCCATCTGCTTTAGCCTGTCCTCGTCGGCTACAGGATAGTCGAAGCTCTCCTTGAACTTCAGCCATGCAGATTCCTTCTCGACGTCTGGCACATCCTTGATGTTATCAGCCAAGAAGGTGAAGGTCCGCCTCCCTATTATCCCGCATATGGAGCTGAACTTCTTGCACATGTTCTTGGGTGCGGACGGCTTTCCTAGGAGGTCCACCTTTGTTATGGTGTACCTCTCCCTTGGGATTTTATTACCGCTCCTAAGGGCCCGTGTCCTTTTGGACCTACTAGTTGTCGCCGATGTTGGTTCGTCGTGCTGCGACATCCTCTAAATAGCTTGCAAAATCATAAAATAAAAAAATAATTAAATCAAGAAGAAGAGGGATTGGAAAGAAAGAAAGAAGAAGAGGAGGAGAGGAAGAAATTCAATAATTTTTCATATGTCAAAATTCTCAAACTTTTTGAAAGTATTTTTCAAAGGGAGGAGAAAGGGAGGAGAATAAATCTTTGAATATAATTTTGAAAGAAAGGAGAATAATATTTTAAGATTTATTATTAATTGGCTGATGATGATACCGTCTCGTAATTACATTGTTCAAAAATAGCTTATTGATTCCCACATTGTTGTTACTCCTCCATGCATGATTATGTATGCAAGATTCCATGTTATTATCAAATTCATTAAATGTTCTTTGTACGTCCACATTGGTACTCACTACCTCACCCTGCTTAACAACAGAAAAGATATTGGTGCTAGTTTTTTATGCTAGTTAGGAATAAGAGAAAAATTCATCCATGTTTTTGTCTTTATGGTTGGCTGCTACCTATGCTTTGTTTGCCCATCATTGTGTACAAGGAGGAGGAGAAGAAGAATAAGTGATGAAATAAAAGCGATCAATTACAGTTGCTATATACCCAGAATACAACTAACAGGCCGGTCACCAACTAAAATCCATACAACTAAGAGAAGCAATAATACCCAGAACCCATATAACTTCACCTATACACCATTATATAGTATCTCAGAATAAATATAATAGTTTGGCATTTAGAAAATAAAAATAGTCCCATTATATAGTATCTCAGAAATAAAAACAGTCCCATTATACAGTATCTCAGAAAAAAACAGTCCCATTAACACCATTAACAGGCCCAATATACACACATTATACAGCATTATAGCAGTCCCATCATACACAAATTATACAACATTATACACACATTATTCATCTACATGGCATCTACAACCCGATTCATCTACATGGCACATCTTAGATTCAACACCAATCAACCCGATACATGGCACATGAGGGAGATGCATGGAGACTAACCTGGAGCAACAAGGGCGGAAGACGGCGTCAAGCTCAGGGACGGCGGCGCGCTCGGTGGCGGCGAGGGAAGAAGATGCGGCGCCGGGCTCGGGGACGACAGCGACGTGCTCAGGGACGATGGCGCCGGACTCGGGGACGCGGCGTCGGGCTTGGGAGGCGCGAGGGACGGCGGCGATGCTAGGGTTACGAGTGAGTAAGGACTTAGAAATTTTTCGCGCTAATGTATAGATCTGAATCGGGGCGAAAAGATTTAGAATCACATCTATGACGGGGTTTAGACTAAACCCAATTAAGATAAATCATCTCAATCGGGCTTAATATAAAGCCCGACATAGATGATGTCTAGTTCGGTGCGCAAAGGCCGATGGAAAAATTCTATAGGTAACGAGCTTGATATAATGCACATCACGAATGATCTCATCGGTGGCGGGCTTAAAGTTTAATCTCGATTAGTACATTAATCATTTCTATCAGAATGCAATTAAGGTCCGTCACCGATGACTCATCTGTAATGGGCTTAAAGTTTAAGCCCGATTAGTACATGAATCATCTCTATCGGGCTCAAAGTTTAAGCCCGTTTGGTACAGACATCATCCCAATCGGTCTTTATATAAAGTCCGTCACTGATATAATTTTTCCACTTGTACAATTAATTTTTGCTCTTTGCTATTTTGCCATTGTTGAGCTGTAGTAAATATAATTTTACCATTTGTATAATTTATTTGATTCACTAAATAATCCTCCAAACTAATAAAATAATTTACACAACTTGCTTGCTAATACAAAATAGTTCATTCACTGCAAGAAATAGCAAAACAAATAAATACAAAGGCATCAGTCACAAGGTTATGCCCTTCGTATGATCTGACCGAGCATATGCCACATCCTCTTGGGGATCATCGTCAAGGTCGATGTGAGGTCTGAGTTGAAGATTCTGATTGTATTAGTCTTCGTCGACGATGTTGTCAACCCCGACAATTCGGCACTTGCCATCCCTGACGATGTGCATCTTCTTTTTTGCAGGGTCTTATATGTAGAATATCTGCTTGACCTGTTTTGCAAACACAAATGGTTCATCGGCGTATCCAACCTTAGATAGATCTATTAAAGTGAAACCTTCCTTATCGACTTTGACACCAGTGCGTATATTCACCCAACGGCATCGACAAAGGGACTTTGAATCTCATGTAGTTCAGCTTCCAGATCTGTTCAATGCGGCCGTAGCATGTGTTGGACCCAACTTTATCCTAGAATACATCTATACGCACTCCGTTGTTTTGCACTGTTCTTTTGTCATCTTGTTGTATGGTGTAAAATGTGTAACCGTTGCTATCGTATCCTTGCCATGTGTCTATCTCCCAACATGGTCCCATCACCAACAACCATAATGTCTCAGTTGAATCATCCGTCAAAATTTAATACGCTTCTTGAACCATTCATTGAACCTAGAGTTATGTTATCTGTTAATCCACATGTCCGATCGTCCCAAGTTCTCCTGTCGGATTTCTGCTAAATGTTCCTCAAAGTATGGGGCAACTTCTGCCATATGTTGGAGCACAGCGAAATGAACCTGCGAATAGGAGGCTCGATCAAGCACAACTCTTTTCCTGTCTATTGTGCCAGCGTCTGACAACCTTCCTTCATGACGAGACGCTGGTACTCCGATAGGATCGGCCTCTGCCATATAATCAACGCAAAATTACATAACCTCCTCGGTCATGTAACCTTCAATGATGCTCCCCTCTAGTTTTGCTCTGTTTCTCACGTAAGACTTTAGAACTCCCATGTACCTCTCGGATAGATACATTTCTCTTAGGAATGCTGACCCACATAGTTTTGTTTGCTTCACAAGATTAACAGGGAGACGAGTCATGATATCAAAGAAAGACAGAGGAAGAAACAATATCAGTCTGCAATCCATCTAGGTCTTCGGGATCTATAACCTTCTGACCGATTGCATTGAAGAAGGCACACAAATGTTGGACCGTGTGACCGACTTTGGGTGGTAGAATATCTCTAATAGCAATTGGCAAGATTTGTGTGATGAGCACGTGACAATCGTGAGACTTCATTCCAACCAGTTTTAGGTCGTCCAATTTGACGTACTTACGGTGTCAAAAAAAATTTGACGCACTTACTTATCCTTGCAGAATAGCCTGATGGAACTTTGATATCTCTAAGGCATGATAACATTGCAATCTTCTCATCCTTCGGCAATGTGTGGCAAGCTAGAGAGTGGTATACTCTGCCTGTCTCTGCATCTGTTACAGGCAGGAGTTCACTGCGAATATTCATCTCCTCTAGATCAAGGCACGCATTCAACCTGTCCTTTGTCTTCCCGAGAATATTCAGCGGTAGCCCTACCAAACTCTCACACACATATTCTTTTCTACGTGCATCAGATCAATGCAATGATGAACCTCGATATCTTTCCAGTAAGGAAGTCACCAAAATATGGATTTTTTTTCTTCCACATACCCTTGTCTGTTGCCTTACTTTGTTTTCTTTTCTTTCCAAACTCATTAGTTAGGTTCTTGACCATGTTATGGACCTCATCTTCAGACAAATCTTTGGGTGCAGTCTGAAGTTCCCTCTTACCGTTGAAAAAGTTTATTTTTTCTCCTAAATGCGTGTTGGAGAGGGAGCCATCTCCTATGACCCATGTAAACCATATTTCTGGATTTCTTCAGCCACCTGCTACGTGTATGTTCCATACATTTGGAGCATGCCTTCTTTCGTTTCACGGTTTGTCCAGAAAGATTGCCAAGTGTGGGATAGTCATTAATGTGGCAGAACAATAGAACCCGTAGGTTGAAGTTCTCCTGGTCGTATGCATCTCAAGTTTTCACACCTTCTTTCCAGAGAGTCTCAAGGTCATCGATAACAGGGTTCAAGAACACATCAATGTCATTGTCGGGTTGTTTCGTCCCTTGGATTAACAAACATAGCATAATGTATTTTCTTTTGAAGCACAACCATGACGGTAGGCAATCAAAACTGGCCATGTGCTATGAGAACTGATCATGTCTCCGAAATGATTCATGACATCTGTACACAAACATATTCTCATGTTTCTTGGGTCGGCTGTGAAATCTGGGTATCTTCGATCAATATTCCTCCATTGAATGGAATATACGGGGTGTCTTAGCATATCATCGTTCATTCTCTCTATGGCATGTCAATGTACTAACTTTGCTTCCTTAGAGTTAGCAAATATTCTCTTGAAACAATTAATGATAGGTAGGTACCACACGGCCTTCGCCGAACCACCCCGCTTTGACTTCTTTTCTTCGTCAGCACTTTTTGTTCTCTTGTATCGAGAAGCCTTGTAGACAGGACAAGCATCTAAGTCCGCATATTGCTTGTGATACAATATGCAGTCGTTTGAACAAGCGTGAATTCTACGGACCTCTAACCCCAGGGGACTCAAAATCTGCTTTGCTTCATATGTCATCTCGGGCAATGTGTTCTCATCTGGAAGCATGGTCTTCAGAATTCCCAAAAGCTGTGTGAAACTCTTGTCTGTCCATCCACTAATTGCCTTCAGCTTTATTAACTACAAGGTAGCTGATAATTTGGTGTGTTTTGTCTTGCATCCGGCGTATAAATCATTGTAGGCTGAACTTTATGAATCTCTCTTGTTATAGGCTGGGTCCTCAACATCACGTAACATGTCTTGTAGTAGATCGTGATCCACATCAACACTTTCACCACCCAATAAAGAAGGTACAAACATGTCATGTTCATCTTCATCTTCTTCATTCTGTGCATCACTTTTGTCTGCAGCTGCATCACTGTCTGATTCTTGCTCTCCATGTTTCACCAAACATGTGTAGCCTTTCATGAATTCTCGTTGTATCAGATGAGCGTGTACGTCGACTCTGCTACCAAACATAGTCTCATTCTTGCAATCTACACATAGACAACACATGTAATCGCTCTTTTTTCTTTTCATATCCTCCTCTGCGGCGTTTATAAAATTTAACACGTCATTTCGATACTCTTCGTTATAACGTCGCACAATTTTTCCATACATCCAACTTCGATCCATCGTTAAGCTATAAAAAATATTAAAATCACATTTTGCAGATAAGTATTTTACTAGATTTATGAGAAATGACTACTATTTTTCAATTACCTTTGCACTTTCGATTTTTTGGAAAAAAAAGACAAAAATTTTCCCCGTTTCTCCTTCTACCAAAATAGTAAATAGTGGGATAACCACTCCACTAGGTGGTTAGGGTATTTATAGAGTGTGTTAACGACCTAATTTGGTAACATAATCCCCGGGTTTGAAGCAGAGATTGAAGCGGAATCAGAGAAGGAGTTGGATTCGGTTTCCAAATTACGTGTTAAAAGATATTGCCATCTATGGATAGAGTCCTGTAACGGCAATTGTATCTGTAAACTAGGAATTTTTTTAGATTTCCTATTGTATTGCGGCATGGGACCATGCCCCGGAATATTGTCGTATCGTGTATAGTAGATTAAATAGAAGCCATGGTTCACACGAATAATGTTATTCTTGGGTATAAATAGGACCGGAGACCCCTGTAAAAAATCACAATCAATCAAAATCAATACAATCTCGGTGCATCGCCTACTATTTTCTTTTAGACGAGTTCTTGATCTGGTTTTGGGCTGCATCGATTCGAACCCCGAACAAGGTAAATTCTCGTCGTTTAGTGGTTTATTTCGTCGAATCTAGTGCTTACATCATTATGACACTCTAGGTTTAATGTTATAAACCGCGTAAGTTATCATATACGACACATAATCTAGAACAATGTCTAGATCTATCTTGCCATCGGCTTGTTCTTATCAGGAAGCAACAGCCGATAGAGCTAGATCTAGATGTTGGCCTAGATTATATGCTGTATCCACCGTCTTGAAGGGTTTACATCGGTCCATATAGATCCAATGCTATCTTTTTGTACTTAATGCAGCATCATCTATGATCTGTTAAGTCGCTTTTAGAAGTGTTATGATATATTCGGCTAGATGTAAATTTATAGAGACAATGTCGGGGTTTCAGCCGGCCTTATCTGTTTTAATATTTCTTTTAGTATTATTTGCTATTAGATCTATTAGAGCTGCCTCTTATGTTAAGATCTCAATCTAGTCAAATGCCTTAAGCCAACATCAGTCCGGTGGTATCAGCCGACAGCCGATTGATCTAAGTTTAACGTATTTGGGTCAGATCGATATCTTTTTATAAGATATATCAGAGTATTAGCCGATTCATGTTAGACCTGCAGCATCGGCTAGGTTATGAACGCATATATTTATTATCTTGATGTATATTTAGGTTAAGTGATTCATACTGTCTCGGCACAGTCGATCTATCCTAGTCACTTAGTTTAAATATGTTTCGAGAAAGCAATTATATGCAGGTTGGTTTCCTGAGCCGATCCGATAGGATCTAACTTTAACCTTAACGCATATATCTGTTTATTATTTCTTATTGGTTAGCAGATCAAACCAATTGGCATGCCTAGATCATCACAGGTTGCCAAGGACGGACCTGCATTGGAGCTAAGCAGATCTCCCAGGCCAGCGCGTGAGAGATTTTTCTCATCAACAGAGTGCAATAACTATCTATAACGGCTAACAAACTAGCAGCTGTGACGGATATTGCAGTTATCTTTGTCAGGCCTAACTATAAACCCGTTACCAACGACACTCATCGGTGATGGGTCTAATTGTTATCTCAATCGAGCCATGAGTTCGAGCCCGTCACTGGTGACAACCATCGGTGACGGGCTTATATTGGAGATCGACAAAGAAAATTAATGTTACCTTTGTCGGGCCATGGATTGCACCCGTCACTGATATGTATCATTCGTGACGGACTCTAGATTTATGTACATTTAATATGTATGTGCGAGTATAGTTTTATCGGTCTCTTTAGATCCGTTTAAAATAACTTAGTTGTGACGACATGCAAATCTCAGTGTCCGTAGACGATGTCTCCAGCGAGGTCACAGAACGGGTGGAAGCGTGTGGCGCCGATCTGCTTCCTCTCCAAGGACCTACTTGCTTGCCACCACGCCCACACAATCTCGACGCCACTCTAGGGTGTGCCTGCCAGACCTCGCCATGGTTGCACTCAACTTTGGATTTGGCAAAAGACAACAGGAGCGGTCCATTTTGCTCCAGCATGCAACCAGGAAGACAACCACGATGGGCTCCGACGAGGATGGTCGGGCCTTCAGGGACTCGCCATGGTCGGACAGGATCCTATTAGGCTCTGGTAGGGAGGAGGAAGATAATGGGGGATTGGAGATGGAGCTCCTGTGCTTCATCCTCAAAGGGGGAACGATGGTTGGTTTGGGTATCGAGGGCAGCCTCGTCGGAGGAACTCTGGCGCCGCGTCTTGGAAGCGAAGCGATGGCTGCAGGGATGGGGATGAAAAGGATTGGAGAGGCTGCTTGCTTTGAGATTGGTGATTAACACGTGTCGCCTAGGAGGACAAAGTCCTTTGGGTAAAGGACTTAAGTCTCACCAAATTTTCTTCCGCAAGATAGAGTACTCTCCTCATTTGGAAGACACCTGTCACTGACCGTTAGTAATTGCATAGGTATCCCAAGACACGTTATTTCTCGGTGATTATTAAGGCGAGTTAACCATCCTGCTAAATCAGATCTTATAAATAATACTACACATTGTTGTACAGATACGTATTCAAAATTTTATTATATTTTGAGACAAAAACAATAATTTATTAGTATAAAAATCTATCAGGAAAACCTTATCTGACAGGATGCACCAACTATATTATATCATGGAACTCCTGAATTTGCATAGAATTTTCAAATACATGGTACCGCAAAAAATGATAAAAAAATGCACACATCATCTCCAACACTAAGAAGTTTTGCATTTTTAGCACCAAGCTCAAAAAATTGTAAGAGTTGGAGCTGGTCTATACATTAAATTACAAGATGTGACTTAATTAAGAAAAACACCCAAACTAGCCTGTCACGAACTAATAGTCTATAATATGTGACTAGGTGCGTTATAATCTCCTCGTCTGCGTAACCCTGTGACAACCTATTATCCTTTTCTCAGTATTTCAATAGAAATACCTCGTCTTTGCGCAGTTAGCTCTATTAAAAAAATTACTCTATCAAGAATGTCCGTGGAAGAAGTACGGGCTAGGAAACAATTTGTCGGTGTAAAAAGTCTGTTGGGAAACTCTTATCCGACAGGATGCAACAGTTTGTTCAGTTGTTTCTCTCCAAGTTTTGAAGGTAAAGTTTATCATTAATTTCGACTGACTGGAGAGTTCTGTATCTTGAAATCAAATTTACTTTAGCCAGTGACGAACCTAAAACAAAATTATCAAGGGTACACTACATAATAATTATTTAATTATTAGCTGATATATTAATTAAAATGACACATTTTAGTTAGGTTTGGATAAATTACCCGAGGCCCTATGACTCTGGGTATCTGAACGTGGGAGCGCCACTGACTTTAGGGGTAAGGACAGAAGGCCAAATTTAGGATTTAAAAAGATTCAAATTTGAAAAAATTCTGATTACATTTCAGTCAAATTTTCTGGAAAAAATGTCTTTTTTTCTGAAAGAATACCCTATTAGGGATCAAAAATCCTAGAAAAACAAATCAAGTAAATTTTGTTTTGTGTTATCTTTTATTACGATGTTTTGTTTTAGACCACCATTCATTACTAAAAACTGTTTTTCTGAACGAGACCCTACGTAGGTTTCAGACGGGCCATAAGTGGTTGTGCCTGGAAAAACCGGTCCCTAGGAGCCGGTTGCATTATCCCATGCGGTCCACTTAAGCCGAACGCACGGGATAATCCATTTTCCCGTACGGTCCACTTAAGCGACCGCACGGGATAATCTATTATTTCGTGCGGTCCACTTAAGCCGCTCGCACGTGTTGATCACTACCGTCTATATAGGTGTGCATGCGGGCTCCGAAATTTCTAGATCTTGCCATGGCTTCCTCACCGACAGCCACCTCCACCGCCGCCTCCACCGTCGCCGCCTCCTCCGTGCCGCCTCCACCGACCGCGGCCGCCTCGTCTACTGCCGGCCTCCACCGCCTCCTCTACCGTCGCCTACTCCGACCGCGGCCGCCTCCTCCTCTGCGGCGCCTCCTTGTCGACCGTCACCGGCCCCACTGACTGCCACCTCCACCGCCACCGTTGTCGTCGCTTTGTTGTAAAATTTGTTATAAAATTATACATGTGAAATTTATTATAAAATTATACATGTAAAATATGTTGTAAAATTGTGATGAATTGAAATTATTTTTGTGTAATTTATGATGTTTGTCGATTTAATTATATCATTCAGTAATTCAATAATTCAATAATTATATATGTAATATAGGACGGATCTATCTTCTCGTACGGGCCACTTAATATGACCGTACGAGAAGATCTATTATCCCGTGCGCCCCACTTAAACGATCGCACGGGATAATCCATTTTTCCGTGCGGTCCACTTAAACGACCGCACAAGATAATTTATTTTCTCGTGCAGTCCACTTAAGTCATCTGTATAGGATAATAGTTCTTCCTGTACGGTTAGGCCACCCGCACATAAAATTTTGATTTTCCCAGACCTTTTCACGTGTGTGGGTTGGCCTTATGTGCGAGAAGGTGTCTTTCAGTCCACACGAAAAAAGTGATTCTGCAGTAGTGATTTAACCAATGTTTTCTCTTTGGACTGGTTATATCTTAACTAGATTTATTAATATTATATCCCAACTTTCTTCTTGAACATATAAACGATCTAGAGTATTTCAGGTCCACTCATAAATGAACTCCCATGGCTATATGTAGCGTATTTCTATGATACATTAAGGGTGATCAAAATACTATACGGAGGTAAAAAAATACCTTGTTCGAAGTAAAGTTATTGCTTAAAGCACGGTTCAAAATAAAATTCACTTGAAAAATGTAACCCAAAGTGAAATTACTGATCTCTCCCAATTCCAACTTCTTGCTGGGAGAAGAAGGGACGCGCCCAAACGTTACAGCATCCTTCTACAAACTACGTATCTAACTTAGTGCGCCACTTGCAGAAGGATGCTGTAGGGGAGGCCGTTTATAGCCGTGCTGCACCAAAAACTTTTTCTTAAATTTCTAAAGTTAAAGGAAATTGCATTGTGAAATACTTTTGGACAATCTTGAGTGCATATATTTGTGTATATATAGGGGCAGGGGCTAGCTGCTACGATGACAAACAAGCGAGCTAGCAGGCTAGCAGCTCCACCGGAAGCTAGAGCTATGGCGTTCAACGACGACGAGCAAAGCCCTCCGGTGGCGAACAATGGCGGGGCGAGCAGGGCGCCGGGGATCACCGGCGTGCCGGTGGGGCAGGTGCAGCTGACCAAGTACCACAACGTGGAGGCGCCGCTTGACCCCAACGACCAGGAGGTGCTGCTCGAGCTCAAGGGCATCTCCTCCGCCAGCTCCCGTGCTGGCCTGGACCTCATCGCCGTCCTCGACGTCAGCACCAGCATGGCCGGCGACAAGCTCGACAAGATGAAGGCCGCCCTGCTCTTCGTCATCCGCAAGCTTGCCGACGTGGACCGCCTCTCCATCGTCACCTTCTCCAACGATGCTGCCCGCCTCTGCCCGCTCCGCTTCGTCACCGGCGCCGCGCAGGCCGACCTCAAGGCCGTGGTGGACGGCCTCGTCGCCAACGGCAACACCAACATCAAGGCAGGCCTCGAGATCGGCCTCGCCGTCGCGGCCGGGCGCCGTCTCACCGCCGGCCGCGCGGTGAACGTCATGCTCATGTCCGACGGGCAGCAGAACAGGGGCGACGCGACGCAGCTGGACCCCGGCAGCGTGCCCGTCCACACCTTCGGCCTCGGCGCCGACCACGACCCCGCCGTGCTGCAGGCTATCGCGGGGAAGAGCCGGGAAGGGATGTTCCACTACGTCGCCGACGGCGTCAACCTCACCGCGCCCTTCTCGCAGCTCCTCGGTGGCCTCCTCACCATCATCGCGCAGGACCTGGAGCTGACGGTGACGCAGATCGAGGGCGAGGCCACCATCAAGAAGGTGGACGCCGGCACATACCCGCAGACGGGCGCCGCCGACGGGTCGTCCGTGACCGTCCAGTTCGGGACGCTGTACAGCGCGGAGGTGCGCAGGGTCCTCGTCTACCTCGCGCTGGAGGACAGCACCGCCTTCCCCCCGTACGACGCGGAGGTGGTGGAGGCCCAGTTCAGGTACAGCCTCCAGGGCGCGACGGTGGCGTCCAACCCCGACCCGGTGAGCATCCGCCGGAGCGGGAGCGCGCCGGAGCCGAGCGAGGCGAGGAAGCCGGAGGTGGAGACGGAGATGGCGCGGCGGCGGCACGCGGAGTCGATCCGGGAGGCGCGGAGCATGGCGGATGGGAAGGAGCTGGAGCGGGCTAGGACGAGGCTGGTGGAGGCGCAGAACGCGCTGGAAGACGTCCTGGAGCAGGCGAACCCGATGGTGGACATGCTCCGGGAGGAGCTCCTGCAGCTGCTCCGGCTGATGGAGACGCAGGAGGTGTACGACCGGCAGGGACGCCCCTACGCCATCTCGTCGCTCGCCTCCCACGACCGCCAGCGCTTCGCCGCCCGCGGCGACGCGGACGCCGTCCGCCTCTTCGCGACGCCGCGCATGGACGCCTACCTCGAGCAGGCGAGGCAGTTCGACCAGGACCCCGACGCGCCGCTTCCCTCCGCCGAGGAGGACGTCAAGAAGGAGATCGCCGCCAACCCGCTGGCGCCCGTCGCCGGCCAGATCGCCTTCTACGTCAGGTCGGCCATCCAGGCGCTGCAGGCCATCGACAAGATCTTCACCACCGTCGCCGCCGGCACCGGCTCCCCCTAGCTAGCTAGCACCTACTAGTACGCACTTGCTCGTCATCTGATTACACATGTGTTGCTCTTACTCGTCAGTTGCCTTCTCTTTATCGTAATATTAATTTTCCAGTTGTATCCGGTTAATTCTCTCCTTAATTGAATAAGAATTCGTATGGTATCGTACCTTAATCAATGACGCTAGCATGTGAAGAAGTAATAGGGAGAGTACATATGGCCAAACGGCCCGCTCGACCCGGCATGACCCAGATTCGATCGTGCTCAGGCCAAGATTTCTCAGGACGGTATGGCCCGACTTACACACCGGGCCATGCCGTGCCGATCTACGTGCTTCACCTATGGCCTGGCACGGCCCAATAGTCGAGCCATGCCGGGCGGGCCCGAAGGCACGACAGCCCATCGTGTCTTCTTTGAAATAAGTCTAATTTCTCTTCCTTTTTTTTAATTTATATATAACTAAAATAAGTCTATTTTTCCTTCCTATTCTTTGGACCGTGTCTTACATGTGCCTTACATATGACTGAAAATAAGTCGATTTACGTCCCCGAACTTCGTGTCGGGCCGTGCCGGCCCACCGTGCCGAGGAGCAGCCCGTGCACAACCCAACTATCGAGGTCGGGCCGATACGGGCATGGCGGGTCGAGGCCGTGCCATGCAGGACCGGGCCAAATTGTTGTGCCTTGGGTCGGGCCATCGGGTCTCGGGCCATATGGCCATCTATAAGGGAGAGGGTTTTTGTCCCTTGTAGAATATCCCCTCATGTTGCGGTGGATGTCGGCTAAATGAATAGATTCAGTAAGACATATCAATACGTGACATGCCACTTTCTAAACTAAATACAAATACAAATTCGACCTATACAATTAAAAATAACAAATTTTACTCTGAATTATGTATTCTATTCAAAATCAATCTTTTAATTTTTTTAATATACATAAGTTGAATTTGATTTTTTTTTCATATTTGTGAAGTGATATATGTTAATGTAAATCTATTGAAAAATTTTGACGATCTTTTTGAACAGGATGAAAAATGAGGAGACGTCCTATCAATGGGCGAATAGACTTTTCAAGTACTAGCGGCAAGACTCGCCAGCAAGCTCGCTCCAGGAACAATCGGACGAATCTATAAATCAGACGCACGATTTATTCAAAAAATTTAGGCACCCACCCACCTTGCATGTTGCGCTCAACACCTCCGTCATTGCTTGCATATGCAAGAGCTCTTACCGTTCTCTCTCTATTTCTTCCTCTCATATATTGTAGCACATAACTATTATTTTTTATCAAACTTTAAATTTTTATTAAATTACTAATCCAATGTATGGTCCATTCACATATTCATTGTAATTAAATATTTACAATAAGATCTCATATGATTATATTTTAATAAAAAATATGCATACAAAATCAAGCGTTATTTCAAAATTGTTTTATAACTTAATTAAATGCTTTAACTTATTTTATGAAATGTTTCAAAGAGATATCACATGAAAAAATATTGACTATAACACCAGCGAACATTACACAAAGCATTAAGTCCCAACAAGTGAAACATCGGGAAAAGATTATACGGAACATACAATATATTTAAAAATACTTGATTCGAAACATTTTATATTATGCATGAAACATTGAGTTGTGACTATTGAAACATTGCAAAATCTCACATGCAATGTTTGCAAATGACCTAATATAACATTAGAAAATATTTTATTGAACCATCCAAATAACACCATGCTTAATATTAAAAAAATCTACTACAACAAGAAAACAAAAATGTATAACCGAGTTGAATTGTAGTTGAAAAATTCTCTTATTGCATATGGAACATCAAACTTTTAATGGTTAAAACATAAAAGAAATCATTAGGATATTATAATATTTAATTACAATAAATACAACATAACAGTATAGTCAGATCTTAGATCAGATAAATATTTTATTAGAAAAAATAATTCAAAGTTAAATTTAAAACTTATTCTTGCCCATGAGAAAGGGATCCGTGACAGCCATACGTGACATCGCAGGGTTTTTTGTTCTATTGCATACATGCGGTGTGGTGCATCTGGTTTTTTATGTGTGTTGTTGCGATCTTGCAAGTGTCGATCTTTTGGCTTACGGCATTAGGCATCCAATGCAAAGTACTCTCCATAACATTTTTGTCTCATCACCTTCCCGTCGGCTGGCCTCCACAAAATCACGAACCACTTTTTTAGACTCCACACATAGTCCACACTGGCGCTGCACAGTGGAGCCACACCTCCCCAACGCTTGACTAGGGCTAAATCACTCGCAACCTATTTGGCAACTTACAGTGGACTCGTCCCGTTCCATCCCATCCTACAAACCAAACACATGCTAAATATGACAACAAGTTTAGAGTAGAGAATTAGTGGTGGAGTTTGATTTTTTTTCCTATCTCTTGTGGGAGAAATTAGATTTCAAATGATGATGGATGGCTCGGATCTAATTAAATATACTTAAAGAGGGAATACCCTCACAATTACCACCCACGCCAGATATTAGAAATGAGGGAGTTTGAGGATAAAGTCCACATCCCAATCCCTCGTGAATTTTGTTTCGGTCGGAACGGGCCTCCAGCTAGACGAGGTCCACACCTTGACACACACCACACTATATATATATATATATATATATATATATATATATATATATATATATATATATATATATATATATATATATATATATATATATATATATATATATATATATATGCTCTTGTGTGCGCGCCGCATGCCTTATCCTGGTCGGGCCGATCTCTAATTTGAAAACTCAAATTGAAAATTTGAACCGTTCAAATTCTTCTACATATTAATATGGCCTTGTATACAAATTTTATATTTTTTGAATTTTTTACTATTTTATCGAGATAGGTCAAAAATACAATAAAATAGATACTCCAGAATCGTTGGATTATTACATTTTTGACATATCGATAAAATAGTAAAAATTCAAAAAAATATAAAATTTGATATACAAGGCGATATTAATATGTAGAAGAATTTGAACGGTTCGATTTTCAATTTGAGTTTTCAAATTAGAGATTCGCCATGCCACACGGGATAGTGCGGCGTGCACACAGAGCCATCTATATATATATATATATATATATATATATATATATATATGTATATACTAGCAACTGTGCCGGTGCATTGCAACGGATGAAGTCGGGGCGCGGCGCGGATGAGAACGAGAGGAGGCGCGGGCGCAGCGCGGGAGCTCCGGCGGCGACGGAAGGGAGGGCGCGGCGCGCGCGGGCGCGGCGTGAATAGGGACGGGCGGGAGGGCGCAGGAGGTCTTTTTCATCCAAGCCCTCCCTTTGTTTTCAGCATTGAGACTGCGGGTTAATTTTATAAACATTCAAGGGGTTTTCTGCAAAATAGTCAGGCGAACGAAAATTTTGGATAGAAACACTACTTGCTTTATAGATAGTTATATATATATATATATAAGGTAGCCCATCGGCACAGCAACCATTAAGAGAACTCCCAATAACTTATTAGGTACTGTGTATGGAGTATTTGAAACACTGGAAAAAAGTGCCACTCGGGTAATATTTCTAGAGGAGTTGCAAACGGGTCCACTGGTTCCCGATCATTGACGGCTCGAGAACCGCTAAACCTACATTACATGCAATAGTACCTAGAATTACTACTGGAAAAATATATAAAAGATCATTGGGCCACGCGGGTTCCTTGTAATAATTATGCCCCATCCCTTTAGCTAATTTTGCTCTTAATACATGGTCGTTTAAGTCAGGTTTCTTTGTTATTGGGATAGGTGAATTCTTTAAGATCCAGCCCCCAAAGGAACCGGACATGAGATTTTTTCATCATTCGGCTCGAGCAAGAATGAAACAAATAAAACCATAGAAGATCCATAATAGAATAAGGTATATAATGGCTCAATGACTCTAAGTAAGAAAAGCATTATCATATTCTATTTTCTGAAGTTGCACCTACAACTATTGAAAAGAATCCTACTCTTGTGGGTAAATGCTCAATATCCAAGTGGGCTTACAAATTTGATCATGATCAATTGCTTTGTGGATTGTCTCGCATCTCTTGATTAGTTGGTATTTATCCCCCAATATTGCAAGTTTCTTATGTCCAAACAAAGTATTTACTTGTTACTAATAAAAATCAAAAAGTTTAGCCTACGTTCTTCCTTAGATCCTTCTTTTACTTCGATAGTATTGCAGATCGCAATCGATGCAAAGAAAATGAATGCATTTTCATACTGTAATAAAAAAAGTAAGTGTAATAAATAGATAACTAGATCATGTCACATGACTCATTCCATTTATACTCTATAGGATCTTATGGAGCCTCTTCATGGATGACATCGTTGAGGTATGATCATAGAAAATAATCTCCTCACGTGAACCAGTCTATCCTTACTAGACAGGGGACAGACAGGAGACTTGCATGTTGATTGGATATGGAGACACCTTTGGTCGTGAATTCTAATGTGGCAGACCCAACTCTCTATCTGCATGGCCAAATCAATAATTCAAGTCGCACACTCCCATAATCCGCCTTTTTTCTTTCGTAAAATTAACTTTAACTATTTGTATTACCACAATAGTTCGGAGTTGAAAAGAAATATCTAAATGACATGTCTTATTCTATATGGAGTAACAAGGTATCGAATTCATGGGGAATGTGTGTGAATTATCTAAGGGTCAGGTTCATCCAAGGACAACAAAAATATGTAGGTGAGGGTATAGAGATGATTTCTGTGGTTGTGGCTCTAGATAGGTGATAACTCCTTACTCTATTTATCTACTTCGGGCGTCGGTTTACACTCGGCCTGCCGAGTGACTCCGGCCTAAAGCTCTACGACGTACCCAAATGTGGAGGATTACAAAGGACGAATAGGGCTGTCACCACCTACCGTCTACCTCTACAACCCACGGAGGACGTGGCAAATAATAGTCTTGGCCAAGAACATTCATCTTCATCAGGAGTCTTAGACTAGAGCACCCATGAATAGACGATGATCCCGTAAGTAAATGAAGTAAAGTAATCACTCAATGCAAAGGAATTCAACCATAGAAAATCACGAACATTTAATTTATTAAAAGAAGCATCCATTGAGGTACAAGGTCGGAGGATGGTGCCGAGATACCCGGCACTCTTCTAGAGTATCCCTCCTTTCTTCCCTACTTTTTAAGCACTAGAGAACTATAGCTTCGCCTTTGGAATGAAGCTTTGATCTTCTTGTGTGTTGTGTTGGATGAAGTAAAGCTCCCTCCTTTTATAGCCTTCAAATTGCGGTTGATAGGTCGGTTTCTTCCCACTAAACGTGCATAACCGCCATTAGGGATGGATGAGGAGTCTTCACATGGAGGGGGGAGGCCGAAGGCGCTAGGTTTGGTTTGACCGAACCCTGACCACCGCCTCTGGCCAGGGGATGACAGGTGGGCCCCTCAGTCGGTTCCTGAGCGTTTAGCTCCACTTTGAGTCAGTTTCAGCTGACTTGTGGGCCTCTCAACCCGTGGGATGCTGACGCGGCTTTCACCACGTAGGTGTGTTTTTGCTTCAATCTAGTGTTTTAATCACCTACATATAAAATATTCACCGACACTTGTGAAACAGATTAGTAAATAACCCTATCACTATGTTGATATTCATCTTTTATCTATTTTATGCAAGGATTGACGGTTAGATTTTAGTATTTAAGGACCATCAACATAAATACATAAATACATGACCTTTTCGTATATCCATTGTAATCTTGAAATTCTATAAAAATAAAAACAACAATTTTAGTCACCATATTCATACCTGGTCTACTTGTAAACTTTACTAGAAACTTTACTGGGCATGCCTTATATATTGCGTTTGAGCAACCCTTTTAACAATTAAAAGATCCATTCGAAGAACACGGGGACTAATTGAAATAAGAAGTCTCCCAAATGGAGAGACTCCTTACTTCAATTAAATTATTTCACCTTTTTAGTCGGAACCAAGTTGACACTAAAGAAACATACAAACCAATGCTTCCATAGATTCTATCCATGTTTATTTACAATTATAACTTCCACACCTATTCATTTTTCATTTGGAATCATTTCCCATATAAAAAAGAAAAAAGAATCAAAGAAGGGATGGGAGATGTTTCCCATGTTAAAAAAGAGAGGTGAAAGACACCAAAGCAACTATATCATACTGGTTGTCTCATCATAATTGGATCTCCGACTTTTTGGAATGTTCCAAAATCCACTTGAGTATCCAAGTCTGGATCAATACCAACAAAAACATTTCGGAACAAGGTTCTAGCCCCATGCCAAATGTGTCCGAAAAAGAAGAGCAAAGCAAAGATAGCATGACAGAAATGAACCAACCCTTGGACTACAGCGAAAAACACCATCTGACTTCAAAGTAGCCCGATCTAATTCAAAAATTTCCCCTAATTGGGAACGCCTCGCATATAGTGTTGAACAAGTAGGCATAACGGTGGAGTCTTATGGTGGCGAACTTAATGGAGTAAGTTATTCTGATCAGCTCATGTGAAGCTATGGGTTGCCATGCTTCTCTTTCTTCCTTGCACTTTTGTCTGCCTCATATCAAGAAAGAAATCTAAGCTCCCTCTCTTCTGTACAGAAACCAAACATATCCTGACTCCTGAATGATGTGTAGGATCAGTGCTGTCGTGCACATGCTACCGCTTGCCTTCTTGCTGCAAAAGCTTATACCAACAGTGCTTGAGCTTGACCATCGCATTTCAAGTTATCCTTCGGTTAACTTCAATCGTGGAACAACGTTCATTGCTTGCAGCTCCTGAAAAGGAGGGAAAAAACGACCAGATGAAGTTAATTACGAGCTATGAAGCACATGAGATATTTGAAGAAACATTAGGCTTGCACTTAAAGAAACATTAGGCAAACCCAAAAAATAGCCGACAGGATATTTGAGCAACACAAAATAGGCAACATTTGAGCCTCAAGTCCTCAACTAGCCGAGCATTGCAAAGCTTCCAAGTCTCAAGAAAACAATGAAGACAGGACTAAAGGAGCCGTTTTCACTTCCCCAGTTCCCTCTCCTGCAGTACCTGGAATAAAAGCTTGCAAGCATATGGCATCCTCATCTTGGCCATATTTTCTCCGTTTTTGCACATGGAACAGTAGGAAGCCTTCAGTTTATGATTGTAATAACCTAACAAGCCACATTTTCTGCAAACCTGGCAGACATAAACAACCACGAAAAAGACATGAAATGTTTGGTCAATTCAACTTGGCATGATGCACAAAGTTTTGGAGTTCTCAAGATAGTTGCCAAGAACAATGGCCAACTAAGCAGATCTCAAATACTAGCAGAATGTAACCTGATAAAAGAGAGATTTTAAAACATCTGAAACACTGCAACAAAAAGCTACTCTACCTATATAATTGTTTACTTCTAGGCTTGTCTAACCAATCAAACACAGAAATTAATTATTGTTGAGCCAATTGGACTTCGGAATTGCATGGTCTAAAGCATAGAACAAACACCCTAGAGTAAAGGGCTATCATACAGAGCTTTCTATTAAATGGCATCTCCAGCCTACAGAGAAGCACAAATTACTTCAAAGATTACCTGCACTTGATATGGATCACTAGATATTAGTAGACGTTCAAAGATTAGCATGCTAGCACCGTATGCGATTAAACAGTCACGCTCCATCTCACCAAGACGTAGGCCTATGAAAATACAGAATAGCAGGAAAGTTACTAGGCTTCACAGCGCTTTAAAATTGCTGCATATATAGAAGATGTAAAACCTCCATCACGACTTCGCCCTTCAGTAGGTTGTCGGGTCAGCAACACTCGTGGTCCACTAGCTCGAGCATGCATCTTATCAAGAACCTGCAGAAATCCATAAGTACAAAAAATTACAGAATTGTAGGAAAAAATTATAAATACAATCTCAAGCAACCTGAAAAGGCATTCATAGGCACCAATATTAGCTTGAAGAAACCTAGAAAAGAAGTGGCTATACCAAGACTTATTAGAAATTTCATATCTCGTTTCAAACAAATATTGCTCAGGACTGCTAGTAATACCTTTAAACCAATTAGTATATCATGTATATTATGACCAAATTACACCAGAATTTTGCTAGTCAATAGGCAGTGATATACTGATAAGAACATATACTGATATAAACTGTGATAATAAGCCCATGTTCATTTCGTGCCCTGCTGAAATCAACAGACACAAAACAAGTCGTGGTATGTTAGCCTACCAGACAAAGTGGAGTACTCCATCCAGGGATTTTAGGTTCTTTTGGAGAGATTAAGGATATGGAGAAAAGACTAGTTGGGGAGTGGGAGGGCAGATGGAGGTAAGATTAGGTAAAAAATTAAATAAGGGGTGGTTGGATGGGACAAGTAGTACCAAAAATCCCTTATATTTGTAGACAGAGGGAGTGGTTTGGAGGACACTTATTAGTTAAAGACAGTTCAAAGTCAATGAGATTACTTTGTATTGCACCCGTAGCGAGTCACCAGTATCAAGGGAGGGGGTCGACCCTGGTACACCCAAAAGAAAAACATCCTTAAATGCCTAAAGTTGGGTTAGTTACCATCCCCTTTATAACACTGATATAGCTGAAATGGGGTAGTCGCTGCTACATGGCAGCTGGCTGTAACACTTCTTTTTCCACTGATGCTTTGCGGTGGACCGCTACGGACTCTATAAGGTATTGTGTATACCCGTGCTTGGGCACAACTACAATTTAGGTTTTCGTATGATTCATTTACTGTATATCCTTGCCATCTACCTTTTGACTCACTAATCCAAGATTTGAGATACGTGAACATTGTTCATATAAACTTAAGCTACAGTTCATGCATGATGCCTTCGTTTAAAGGCAAGTAAAAAAGAAACAACATGAAAAACAATATGCCTACCATGTGCTTTAACTTCTGGTAGTAGATTGGCCCCATGAATATATATGCCTGACAAGGATGGCCTAAAATTCCTGAAAGAAAGAAAAGGCTCTTAGGAACAATCTTAAACAGTAAAGGTCTGCACCCGCACCAAGCATAATCAATAGCGTCTAAAACCTAAAGGGTAACAGTAATAATTTTGCAGAACCAAGATCTACAAGGAGATATGCAGTATCAATGAAATTTGCATAATCACAAAATAAGAAAAAATAATAATTTTGAAACAGGTAAGCTCCAGGGATATATAAATACCAAAGTTTAAATATTCTTTTCACCACACACTACTCTCATCCTACTACAAGTGGGGAGTGGGAAGAAGTCGCAAAATATGGAAGAAGACAGGGAAATGTGACAAACTTGTTTTTACTAAGAAGCATGCACACACAAAGAGAAATACCTGGCCAATGTACAATAACAGGGAGTAAACCAGCTAGATGTCATCCAAGCTTTCTTTTTGCGAAATGTTAAACGTTTTCTTGAAGAAAAAAAAGTTCAAGCTTTGAACTTTCAGGATGTTTATAGAAGTAACTACACACTCAAGGATAAATAGCATTCAATAGGGAGCATTGAGGGCTAAAACCTGGCCACTTTTTTCAAGAAAACAATGATGAAGGGTATGCCCATCATCTAGTTGCTAAAGGTTGTTTATAACAAGCCAACACCATTCTTTTTTGCTACTAAGAACTAAGTTTGCATATTTGGCACTTATATAAACATCGAACTTTTCAATCTTAGTAATTATTAGTTAAAACTTGTTTTATTTGAATGCTAGTTTCAGCACCACAGTTTTCAGTTTCATGGGAATATAATCTATACAGACTTCCAGTAAGATGGAAACTTAAAATTTATCAATTAAGTTTGCATTATAAAAAATAAACCTCACCTGAGTACAAGAGATCTTTTCCATTATAGCTGAAGCCATGCTTTACCAGAGTATGGCTGATTTGCAAACAAAAACAATGTTAAAGAAATATTGTAAACCAAATTACCAGCATTACCATGATGAAAGAATACCTTATATCTTCAACCTTATCAGCATTACCACTTGGTTCCCCAAATGCACTGCCATAATGAAATTGACCACAAGACACGCCAGCCTTCCCCCCAAGAAGTTCAATCATTTTACCTATTGTCATTCGACTGGTGTGCAAGATAGAGTCAGTCAATCCAGATAAACATTATAGCAAAAAAAGTTACAAGGTTAGGAGCACACTAAATAATGTGATAAACCATCAAATTTGGATTCTCTAATGGTTTTAAGCATGCCTGGTTGCTCATTACCAGTATAACCCTCTAGGGCTGGTATATAAGTAAATGTAAGGCTGGAAAAACCTTTTTGACAGGTTTATCTTGCATCTGAAAGTGTCAATGATCACGTGCACAACTCATAGCTGTCATAATCACAACTCAGAAGTTATTATAGTGTTCCAGCTAACTATTTCCAGCATTAGGAACACCAGAGTCCTCTAGGATACTAGGATGAGAATCTTCAAATTTGAAACATGAAAAGGGCCTCATGTCTACAGAAACAGACCATCATGGTGTCTGAATTGCTTTGAAGAATAGATCTGCTGGAACTAATAGTACCAAAGTTGCCAAACAGAGTTGAACAAGGCATGAACAAAAACTTTGCCAACTAAATGGTTCCAGAAACACATATACTACTACTTTGTTCTTTTTTTTAGGGAACACATAAAAGCTTTGCACGCTTTTGTATTAAGAATGGAATAGTGTAACTGTACAAACTTCTAGCTGACCTCGACAGCTAGAACGACTAAAGCAAACAAACAAACCAAACTTAAGGCAACATTCACAAATGTTCCTTTTTATTTGGCGCCCAAAAATGTGTCGTCGACCTTTTCTAATGTTTGACTATGCTCCCAATATAAGTCAACAATACACTAAATATTCAGCAAAAAGCCATATCACTAGATTTTTCATGAAGAGTGCTTTAATATTATTACAATTCTATTTGTATGCTTTAACATAAAATTATGATAACTGAGGGTCAGAGTTGAGCAACCTAGTCCCTAGGTTAAGGAAATCACAAGAAAAATGGAACAGACATATTGTGTAACTAAAGAAAATATAGAACCTTGGAAATCCATGGGGATTCATAATCAAATCAGGGCATATTCCTCTCTCAGAGAAGGGGAAGTCTTCCTGCTGAACAATGGTACCACAAACACCTTTTTGTCCATGTCTGCTACTGAATTTGTCACCAACCTGGGTCACAAACAGAAATTCCGAATTTTACATTCAACTCTGGAGATGAAATCAACGGAATTCAACAGAAAAAAAGGGCATACCTCTGGCCGCCTAGTGTGACGGATAATACATTTGATGATTAATTTCTCATCTGTATCTGAACAAAGTATTACACGATCTACAACAGTAGTCTCGCCATCAACACCTTTGTAGACAGCAGGTGAGTCCTTATAATCCCTGGATGAGTAAGCAATAAAGCACATAAAACATTATTTAACAGCAAAGCATTTAAGCCAAAGGATTTCCCATCCCTCAGCCATGTGGTCCTGGCCACACGTCATTGACATATGAGTGGCAAATCCTCAATTGGAGCTACCTGAAAGTGGCAAACCTCAAGTCCCCATTACAGAAACACAAGAAACAAAACTCACCTGTCTGTTAAATGAGCACCAGAATCTCTCTTGGTATTTTTGGGAGTTTGCTTGTTCACATAGATATCATGATTGCGTATTATTAGACCTGGTGCAGCAAATCCGTCTTCATCCAATGCCTGTAAAAAGTTCTCATTTTCTTTACAAGTTATTCTAAAATGCATAATAAATTTATTGAATACATTATATGGATAATCTTGTTCATTTGGAACTGCCAAGATAATTTTTTTATCCCATCCATAGCAAATCAACATGCCCTCCGTCCCACCCAAAAATCAAAAGTAAAAACAACTAAGAGCACACATGAACACAAAATAAAATATATAAGGGAATTGGGGACGAGAACTACACAAGTGCACTTCAAGAAACAAGAAAAGTCGAAGATAAACTTGGATGTTCTTTGGGATCAAGGTCAACAAAATAGTGCATAGACACTAGTGAGGGGAAGTTCTCATTCGATTCAACCTCTTTTCGACAAATCTAAATGGATGGATGGGGCTATTTTGTATGGAGTACTTCCTTCTTACTATGAAAAACTAGGCATAAGAAAATCTCAGAACAGTGACTAGAATCAATAATATTTATACCCGCATGTTCTGTTTTAACAGAGCACCATCTTTATCCCTCTGGGGCTTAACAATCCTGTCTGAATAACCACCTTCATACTTCTCCTTTGTCACAGTGTACCTGCAAGATGATAACCAAATACAACAACATAAATGAATACAACAATACTACAGGCATGCTCCCCCAAGCACCTCAATGAAAGTAAAAGAGCATTGTTATTTGGAGTATAACATTACTTTTTCATTGCTATGCAACGACCGAAACCTCGGTCAAGGGATGATTTGTTCATTACAATTGCATCTTCAATATCATATCCACTATAACTCATGACGGCAACAGTTGCGTTCTGTCCAGCCCCAAGCTTATCATATCCAACCTGAAAATATTTGCAGGTAAATATACAGCACGCAAACATACTTTTACAAGAAGGAAAGGAAATGAGGACGAACCAACTCGATAGTTTTTGTTGTAAGAAGGGGACGCTGTGCATACACTAGTAAATAGAGTAGAGAATCTGCTCGGAATAACTGCAGTACATTTCAAAGAAATATTATTCCATCTCAGTCAGAAAACAGAATATAACACCACAATGAAGTCAAAAATTATGCATAAGAAAATAATTTTATCCAATATCCTTGTGTGCGCAAAGATGCTTTTGAATGTCTGAAGGCATGCAATAGTTGCAACCAGCCTTTTCATGTAGCATTCACTTATCTAAGATTTGTTTTCTGAAAAGAAACAAAAAAAAAATTTTGCAGCATTTACTTGTAAAAAAAGTCAATCAGCTTCTTGCCTGATTATACGCGATATTTCCCATTGCTTGCTTACCCATTGCACACTGCAAACAATAAAATGTGAACAAAATATAATCCTAAAATTGTTGAGATATATATATATATATATATATATTGTTAACAATCTGCATCCTTGCCTGGTAAGTGTTACGGGGAGACTGGTTATGATGTGGATAAGGAATAAGTCCAGCTACAACCCCTAAAATAGTCAATGGCTCTATTTCAATATGTGTGATACTGCTTCTTTGAACATCATCTTGATCCTCATGCTCATACAGCGCAATCTGTTTGAATCATCACAAACACAATATCAACAAGATTATAAACCACACAGAAAAAAGACTAAAGAATCCTGATATACCAATGCATTGTTTTCTTCATTAACATCGAGATATTCGATCAATCCATCACGCAGAAAATCATCAAATGAACGAATACCATCCTAGAAGATATAATATGATGTGAGATTAAGAATAAAAAATGACAATAGAAAAAGAAATTATGTCGTGCAAATTGCTAACTCTCAATTCTTTCATATGATGCTCTTTGACTCTTGATATCCCCTTATCAGCAATTATAAGTGGGCGACAGACACGGCCACCATCAGAGGCAATGTGAATGCAATGCTAGAAAAGACAGTGCAAAGTCAGTAAATCCAACATAGTTTTCTTTTAACAAAAAAGGTGCTGATCACAGTGCAACAACCAACAGGATTATATTTGTACCAAAGTAAACAGCAAGATGGTATGTTTATTGTACTGTCTGCAGTTCCATAAGATGTGTATATACAAACAGCACATTACTGGTCTAGTGAGAATCCTAAACCAACAAACTGAGCATATAACCAATGTTAGGTATCCAAATTTAAACTGTCCCAAGATCTAGAGGTGGTACAGATTTTGTCCAATTTGGAGAGAAAAGGATTAGATAAGAAACATGTATCAAAGAGAAAATGCCAAATGAATTTTGAACATGTTAGGGAAGTATTCACCAATGCAAGCTGATTTAATCCACTTCTCAAATTAAGTGACAATATTATTACCAAGTTGGTATCAATTACATATCTTAAGGTTCCACAATCTTCTTTGGCCTCAAATTGGTACTGAAACCAAGCTTACAATGGCGATCCATTCCTTGGAGGACAAGTTAGAATTAATAAACACAAAATTTGATTAATTCAAAAAAAAAGGACCCTAGGTTTTTCCATCATTATCAGCTGCTAGGCCACAGTTTTCATAACCATGATGCTAAAATATTCCAGCTAGTAGTAATAATCAAGAAAATGAACAATACCTGCTTCTCGTTTACAAAAATGCTTACAAACTCTCCAATTATACCCGAACGACGCAATTTTCTCATAGCATTAGCAAATTTCTGGAAAGTAACATGGACAACTCAATGAAAATAAACAGAGTCAAATAAGTAAAACACAAACATGAGGTTTATAGTGAACAAGACCTGAGGTTGTCTGTGTTTCCCTAGTATTAATCCATTGAACATGACCAAAAACGAACCCAATGCATGGATTTCTTCCCCAGAGAGAAGTGATAAATCTTCCACGCCTAGACTATAACACTAGTAAACAACAAACAAAAAAAAAGTAACAGATATAAGATTATGCAGAAAAGTTACACTTCAATCATATATCAAAGAATGGAGCGAAAGTAAGTGAAAGTAAACAAAGAAAGTATCAAGGCAATTTACACAACCAGACTTAAATAGGAATGAAAATGAAGTAATTAAGGGCAAGCTCATGGCTGCTGTGTTGTGCTTTGCGGTAGAATGTAGTCAGATGCAGGGAATAATTCCAGCACACTTCTATTTTCTTGATTACAAAAACACAAGGCATTAAGGTTCATCAGCTATCTTACATCGCATGTGCATGAAAGGGATAACCAAAAAAAAATAAAAGGGATAATAAAAATAATGCCAGTTTAATAATATTAGAACAACAGAGGGACACACACGGTTTACACTTCACATGACAACAGAAATGAGTGAAGACTATAATTGTGGAGAAGACGTACCAGATTCATCAGTGGGCCTTCCTCTTGATCTGTTGTAACATGGGTCAACAAAGCTAAATTTTTTGTCAAGCCACAAGCCTCCCCTTCAGGAGTATCACATGGACAAAGCATACCCCACTGTTATAGCAAAAGTATTAAATCTATAACGTGATAGACAAAATTTAAATTTCGACACTTACTGCCTCTTTATGAAGTACAAACACCGTTACCATTTTATCCCCACCTGACTAGGCTGCAAAGCACGTGGTCCACTTGTTTTCCGGGTCTTCTCAAATTGTGGTGTTATCCTTGTCATATAGCCTAAAGACGCCATGTAGGATAATCTTGAAAGAACCTGCATAAAAAGGAAATTATAAAATAGAGCCCCTTAAGATCTGTAAAAAGAGGAGAAATGAAACTCATAAATGAGTAGATACCTGTGATACACCTTTTCTATGCATCCTAAATCGTTTAATATCCCAATTTCCTGTGGAAATAGCCCTCTCCAAACCATGAGTTATGATATTTTCCTTTATATGCTGCAGAATAATGAAGAAAATTACAGCTAAGATACCATGTTTGAGCATCAGAAAGTACTTCATACTTGTTCAAAGATGATATAGCTCACAACATACTTGTTTAGAGTCTAGACAGATAAACAAATTCATTTCAATATAGTATGCACAGTAAGAACACAAGGGTAATCAATTTCTCCTGTGCATCTTTCAGTATCCAAACAAACCTAAGTGGAAAAAAGAATTACTGTACAAAGAACCAGTTACTTTAACCTATACAATTCGCAAGGAATAAAGCGGTAGTACTAAACTGCACCAGCACACAACTAAGGAATATAAAGAGAAACATTCAAAGACAATAGGGAAAAAACGAATTGAGTGCACTATCCAAGTATGACATTGTAAAACACAAAATGATCCATAAATATGCATAAGCTTCTCATTACCAGGCTTAAATCCAATGGGCTAGAATGGATCTTTTCACTTGTTTTGTTCATAAGCTCCACAGCGTTGGAATTCATTGTTTTGAACAAATCCTTCATGAAAGAATGATGTGAGAAAATAACAAATGACATGTACTGAAATGATAACAGAAAAAATACCTCAAAAAGCAGGGATATTAGTTGACCAGACAGCTCTAGCCTCTTATTTCCTACATAATCCTGGAAAAAATTCAACAAAAAATGCCGTGTGGTAAATGTATGATCCATCATGAGTCTAAATTAATTTTTGAAGGAAGAATGTGGTGCTGGAGGACAAGGTGTGATTAAGATAGCCAAGTTAATTATACCATAGCCCAAGTCCATATTTACATACATTTTCATTTCTTGTAAAGCATTGATGAAGGAAAAAAATATGACTTATCTTATGGTAGATGGAAAATTTTAGGAGACACTAATTAAAAAGCAATGCACAGGCAAACTCACCTTATCATCAAAGGTGTCAGCGTTCAAGATTGCATCCATCATGCGCCTTAACATAACGGCTGTGTATATGCACTTTGGTCGGAAATTCCCGCTGTCAACCTACAGGAGAGTTTGTTATGCATGCGAGAAGAGACTTTGGCTGCAAAACCTAGTTAATTTATCTTACCGGAACATGTGCAACAAAAACATCACGGAGGATTGATTTTGAACGACCTTCCTGAAAATGAGAAACAGATAATTTTCAAACAAAAGTTTGATACATGTAATAGAGGGCAGTAACTTAATGTGTAGCACGAAAGCACAGTTTGACATATGTAGTCTCTAATTATCAGTTTCAAAACAAAATCTGGGAATTTAAATTGTACCATATATATTTTTGAATTATCAACAATATGTAAGAGACAAGAGGAAAATATGAGATGGGAGTTAATTATTACCTTCTGATTTCCTGCACCAGGATACATCACCTGGAAAAAATAGCACGCTGTATGAGTACAGGGAAAGATCCATTCAATACATACAACTAAACAGCAAACTTAGAATATTTTTTCCTCTACATACGCCACCAGAATGACAAAATGAAAAAAAAAACCACAATATCCTTCAGTTGTTTTATGGAAATTAATTAATGGATGCTGCTGAAACATAGCCTCAAAAAGAGTACTCAATGGGCTCTTTCTGTTTAATGCTTCTATGGAAATGAATTAATGGATGCTGCTGAAACATACTCACTGTGCTCTTTCTATTTAATGTTTTTGAATCCATGCATCCATGCATGATTCAACCCATTAGCAGTTTAACTCGATGATGATATTAAATTATGATTTTCATTTTGGTGTTTCACCTTATCATCCATGAACTGCAAGGCTTGCTTCTGTGTATAGATTCTCTCAAAGGCACATTCCTACAAAAGATGAGAACATTTTAAATAGCTGTAAACTCATGCAAAAAAATGAAATAATGACATGAAAACTGTTGATAAGATGTATGATTGTTATCTGGACTACATGAGAAAAAGTGAACAGTTTTTACTAGTTCAAAAGAGTTATACAGTCGCAGATTTCCAGTGTACTACAGCAAATAAAAGAAACTACTACCGCCGGCCCAAAATAAGTCCATCTTTGGGACAAAGGGTAGAGCCTAAAAATGAACTTGTTTTGGGACGGATGAAGTACAAGTGAAATACCTGAATAGATGGATATAGGAGATCTCCATATCTTGGATCTCTTCCGACCATTTGTGCAACCTCTTGGTCACTTTCCATTCCCATCGCTTTCATAACCACCATTATAGGTATCTGTAAACTTCCAAGCTTAGAAGTAGATCATGAAACATCCAGAAGGTCTTAACTCTTGAGCGCATTCATCAAGTGTCAGGTGGTGAAATCAATGAAACATTTTTCTCAAATACATAGGAGAACTGTCATTTCATTAAAGAAAAAAGGAACTATGTACACACAAACCCCAAAAATGGCTATTCTATACTACTATAAAAGACAATAGTGGCGGTGATGGTTCTGCCACCATCACTACTACTTTTGCAATTTTACAAATTAGTCCCTAAAATTTTCTGATATTATGCAATAGTCTAATATTTGTTTGAATCAAGTGGATACCATATATTAAAACAAGAAAACAAATAATACTAGCATGTTTGATAAATAATATATTCTATCTATGACATTATTATATATTTTCTTTTACCCATAGCAAAGCATGGGCATTTTGCTAGTAATATCATACAACAACAATAACATCAGCCTTTACTCTCAAATAAGTTAAGTTAGGCTAGAGACCAAGTCAAACCACACGAAACAAAAGGAAAAAAAAAAGGAGGTTCTAGTTAGACAAAAATGATTTTCTAGCCCAATTAAAGGAGATGACAGATCACTTAAAGTTGGGCATTATGCTCAATAATTCAGAGATCCCTGAATTGCAAAAATAACATTCCACGCAAGGCAATGTTGCTTTACAACTCGCAGGATTTTTGCAAATGGGTCGTATGAAGACCTGGAACATTACTTCAATGAAGTGTTGTACTGTTACATACCACACACTATGATGGAAGTGGGGGGTTGTAGAAACTGGAAAGCCATAGCAGGGGCACAAATGTGCCATCATGCCAGAGCCATAAGAGCGCTACAAGAGTAATTGCAAAACACCCACCACCCTGTCTACAATATCAGGTTGGTATACTTATATCGATGGCTGGGATTGATCATTAACGGTTCTTCAGATTCAGCCGAGCCAATTTATGGCAAGTCAACAAACCAAGGCGATTCCACCTCAAATCTGCTTGTCTAGTTGCTTCCTTACACAAAAACGTATTGCAATCCTATCTCTATCTCACTTGCTTCTGCCATGTCTAGAATCAAGGGAAAACATCCCAAATCCCCCTATGAATCATACCACCCACAGTACCAAATTATTACTTGCTAGTTAATGCCATATAGCATTTGAGAAAATAAAAAGAAGTGAGAGAATTCATTAAATACACACTTGATTTTATTTTGGATAATTGCTAGGCAAGTCTTAACAAGAAGTAGGCTTCATATGTGAAATGGATGAAAGTTAACAGGTCTCAAACAGATCACAAGATGCGTACCGGCTTAGTGAATTGATTCAACTGTAGATAAATTTTCTCCTTCTCCATAAAAATCACAGTTTTGCTTTTTATTTCATGTGTGCTGCTGGTAACAGATGCGATCACCCTACATTACAGAAAATATAAGTCCCCAGCATAAAATTCTGAGCAACAGGTATTGAATTGAAGCCCATTTCCCTAGGGGACTAAATCACTAAATTATACAAGAAAATGAACAAGAACTGAAATGCCATTCACAGAAGAGCACAGAATACAGTAACTTCAGCAATGAGTGAAGAACAGAATTCAAATGCTATGAGTTTAATCTTGATGGTCAGAAATATAAACAAACTGTTTCTCCGACAGTACCAAGCTGAATCAAACTTCAAATATGATAACTCAACAAACAAACTGTACAGTTACTCAGAAAATGCTCAGACGTTTCTAGCTAAGAAACATCGAGCATTCTTGCCTACAACACTAGACTAAGCATGGCTGGGACAACCAGACACCAATACAGATCAAATCATTCAACAGGTTACTGTCCAACACATCAATCTAGAAGAAACAATTGACAGAACTTGCATAGTTTCTAAATATTTGATAACATGATAACAGGAGTCAAATTCTTGTTTACATGTTTCAACATTCAACAAGACACTGAACCACAAGTTTAAACATGCAAATACAGGACAGAAAGGGTATACTGTATACCACATGACAAAGGTGGGCACAACAGGTAACACTGAAAACTTAGATGAAATTTAGAAGGCATAAAAATCTACTACATTCACAAAGATAAGTTGTTTTTTATTATTATTGTGGTCTTCATTGCAAGATTTTTTGCTACATTATCACAAGCCATGGAAGCTATACTGCCTTACGGTCACAGCATCATTTGCTAGCAAATAATAGTAGCTTTTACTGCCACATCATTCTAGAATATGTACTTTATTAAATTACTATTGATAATCTAATACCCCTCTTCTTTTACCATCCGTTGGCTCTTTTGCCTTTCCTGGAGAAATTCTGTATTTTCAATGTACGACTTAATTAAGTTACCCAGACTACGTACATAACGGTAACTTAAGAAAATTGAAAATTGACAGATGGACGACTTGCCATTGACTAGGCTACACCTTAGAAACATAGGTAGACACAGTACATAAATAAGTTGTTCAGAAAAGAGTGTAACCTTCCTTTACTATCGGTGTCGATAATAATACGATTCTTTGATAGCTGTTCTTGTATAAGAATAACCTGAAATTCATCATGTACCACAAGACATTAATTAACTCAAAAGGCAATTGAAAAGTTCGATGAAAGAATATGCACTTCCTTTAGCTTCCAAACGTTAGCTGCGACGTGGAATACTAGTCAAAACGAAAACAGCACGACAAGCTAGAGAAAATTGTGTCAATATATTTAGTTACCTTCTCAGTTCCCTTAACAATGAAGTAACCACCAGGATCAAGAGGGCACTCACCTACACACACAATGGCGAAACATCCAGTAATCAGCAAGATAAAACAATCATTCTGTCCAAAAAGATATGAATAGTATAAAAATGGCTAACCATATCTTGCTAATTCAGCTTCATCCTTTCCATTCAGAACGCATGCATGACTTCTAAGCATAATAGGCAAGTATCCGATGATGAACATGGGCTGAAAATGGAAATTGGAAGCTTAGTTCTTTAGGCCCTAAAGCATGTAAGTAATAGGCATTTCATGCTGCAATGGTCATTGCATTGATTCATTCAAAATAAATAGCAATATTTCCAGTTGGACAGGGGGACAAGTTACCTTCCTTTTCAGCTCATACTGCTTTCCAACAGTGTATTCAATATCAGCCAATACAGGAGCAGAGTATCTGAACGAACAAAGGAACATGTTCAGCAAGCATGATAACTGATAGCTGACAGGGGAATTTGTGATTGGCACAAGGATTGCACTCGAAAAAATGACTAGCATAACACCACTGAGGTGATCAATCTAGTTTGTCTGATGATTCAGCTAGTTACGACTTACGGCCACATATTAATACACCTTGGATATCACATTTCCTACTATAGCGGGCTCCACAGCACCAACTTTTCCAATATATACTTGCCTTCAGAGAGTACTAATTCATTCCTAAACCATCCGTGGTTAAGAACTCAATTACACAGGCATAAAAGAAATATTTGCAGTGATATACTGATATTCATGACAAACGTCTATGGCAGGCAAGAGTTCTGTATTCACCATCCCTCTCCAAGTAAATCCATGTCTTTACATAGATAGCCCTTGCTTATTCTATGTAACTCTGTCTGAAGCGTTTTTTGATGCCTACCATCTTGAAAATGAGGCAGTGGGAGGCTTACGTGCGATCAGTAAGGCGGCAAAAGTGTGGCGTGATTTTTTCAGCGATGTATTGTACTTGTACAGAGGGCACACCAACTCTTACACTCTTGTACCTACATGAAAGACATCAAGATGAAGAATGTAAAATTCATATGTGTTCAAATTAAGTAGGCGTGCAGGCAGGGTGAATTGAGGGGGGGGGGGGGAACATGCCTAAGAAAAATAGAGGGGTTGTTGCGCGCTTCGATGCGATCGTTTGCCTTGACAATGTTCCTGATCCCCTTGGTGATGAAGTAATTGAAGGAGTCGATGTGCTCCTTAACAAGGCCTCTAACCTAGAGGGCGCAAACAAGCACAAAACGAGGTAGATGAACACGCGCGCGCGCACACAGCGATTGAATCGAATCAACGGAGAGGCGGTATGCAGGTGGGGAACCTTGAGGAAGGCGGGAAGGAGCGGGAACTTGTCAACGGGCTTGGTGACCGGTGCGGCGAGCGACCTGTACGTCGGCGACGGCAGCGAAGCGTTGGGGTCCTTGGCCGCCGCCTCCTCCTCAGTGCTGAAGAAAGAGAAACGAGGAGGAAAGAGGGAATGAGGATGATGGAAGCGAAGGCTCGTCGGAGCAGAGAAAGTGTACCATTCCATGTCGTCGTCGACTGCAGCGGCGACGGTCATGACGGCGGCGGATTGGATGGAATGGGACTAGCGGGAGTGGGAGGGGGGCGGCGGCGGCGCGTACAGGAAAGAGAGAAGCAAAAAGAAAAGTGAAAGGGGAAAAGGGGGGAGGAGGGATGGGACGGTAGAGATGCAACAGGAGCTTGGGCTGGGCCGGTTTGTAGTGTAGGCCTTCAGATACCTAGCTATAGTTAAAGTTCACTATTGGTCCCTCAACTTGAGGTGGAGTTTGAATCGCAATACCAGATATAGCACGTCCCTCAAATCCCAAAACCAGTACAAACGAAGTTCTAAGGTGTCGACGGGCTGTACCCACAGAAAATATTTGTAGAATATGAAGATTGTTATAACTAGGGTATACGTGAGATTGAGGTAAAAGATATGGGAGAGATTTTTATACATGTTCGAGCCTCTTAACTAATAGGTAATAGCCTTGTTTCTGTTGGCCGAAGCCAGTCTTGCCTTTATATATCGGTATCATACGAGTACAATATTTGGAATGACCTAACCTAGTCTCTGTCGACTTGGCGGCATGGAGCTCCCACACATAGTCGACGATTAGTACAGTCTTCTTCCTCAAATGTGAACTCACCAAGATTGGAGGTTAGCTCTAGATCCCTCTTGTCAGCTTTGTAGCTCTATATTGGGTTTTATCTAGGCTTGTATTCTGTGTTGGTGTGTCTCTCTTCTCTTGAAGGTCTTGTATTTATATCATTGATTACCTTCTCCTTCAAGTAGAACTCGAAGAACTACACGAGCTAAGGAGACCTTGTTTTTCCTGAATAGGACTCTGCCATCTTCTATTTCGAGAAAACAATTTCTTTCTATATTTGTTGTATTTCCTTAATCAAAGTATATCTTCTCGTATATTTTTAGTTATATGGTATTATCATATATCACGAACCAAGTATAGGAGGTATGTCTTATCCTTGACACTTCACAAGGTAGTTTGGACGACGGTTTCGGCTTACATGATGACTACGTGTGTCGGTGATATGGGCCCGGGGGTATGTCGGGGACGTGGCATTTAAGAAAAAGGAAGGCGCCCTTGTCCATCAAGGAGCGTCAAAGTTATGCCCTGAAAAAGCTAGACACGGGCAGCCACGTGGCCGCCCCTGAAGGGGCTGGCCCGGAGGCTGCCCGGAGGCCACCATACTCCCGAACGGCGGGGTCCGGGATCTTCGGGACCCCTGGTCGGCAGGGTCCGGGATCACCCGGACCCCCCATCCTCTACCCCGCACCTCTCTGAGAGAGGGGCGAGTTCAACTACCAACCAACCCATTTAATGCTCAAATAGAAGAAAGCTGAGCGCCCGCCTCGCCGCATTCAATGCGATGTGAGGCGCGGCTATCAGTCGCACCCATCATTACCCCTTTTTGCCTATCATAATGCAAAGGGGGCTAAAAGTCTTTGACTAAGAGCGTGGTATGGCCGCGCACCCACTCCGCGCAAGCCCCCATCACGCCCTGTCCAGTCGCATTTAATGTATTGGGCGGCTGCGTGGGAGAGAGAGTGCGAGCGCAGGAGGCACAGTGCCAGTGCCTACCCGCGAGGTGGGTCTCTGACCAGTGGGTCCCGTTGGACCGGGTAGGCAAACCATCATCACGTCAGCGGCATGGCTACCACGACCACCACTCTTTTTCCGCTTTCCATGACGCAGCAAACAGGAAGGAGTAGGAATGGAATGGCTTCTCCGATAAGACAAGGCAAAAACCACTCCCCCGCGTGGAGTGAAGTAGAGAAAGGGTAGGACTACTGTGGTGTTCCCTTGTTCTATAAAAGGAGACCCAAGTCCTTCATAAAAGGGGTTATGTTCCGTTCTGGAAAATAGGTTCAGCTTCTTCATATAGAACAGAGGAGAGGTTCTGCTCGAGGCTCAGCCTCTTCAACTAGCCTGCAGAAATCTCTCATCCACCACTAAGTCTAAGGGAGAGGGACATTATCATTGTTCTTGGCAACCTGCCCCATATACTACATACAAACAGGAGTAGGGTATTACACCGCGTTGGTGGCCCGAACCTGTATAAACCCCCGCCTCATCTGCATTATTTCATCTTTTATACGAGTTTGAACCAGGGTACACCGCTCCCCGTGCCGAACCAAAAAGGGGTCCCCAGGATCCCTGCGTGTCGATCTACGACATCGACAACGTGGATGGTTTGATTTGGTCCACGTCCAACATGGCGTTGACGTGGCACTCAAAGCAAAATTAAAAATTTTAAACAAAATATGTGAAGCCCATATATGAGACAAATAAAAAGATTAAAAAATAGTGGAACCCATTATTAATGGGTCCAACTTCCTACATTTCACCCTCTCTCCTCTCTATCTCTTTTGGGCAGTGTGCCTTCTTCCCTTTCTCTAGAGCAGCGACGGCGGCAGTGACCTCGTTGGCGGGAAAAGCGACAGAAAAGGTGGAGGTGATGCTCGGGATCCTCCACAACGTCGCCTCGTAGAACCCGACAACTACAAACTCCCGAGTAGTGTTCACCACCACCCATCGCCGAAGCACACAATGTCACCCAGGCGACCGATGCGACAACGACAACAATCCCCTCTCTTCTTCCCCTCTCTTCCCCCTCTTTCCTTCCTCTCCTATCGTAGCCGCTTTGTGATGCTGCCTGCGTTGGCAGAGTGATGCACGAGTCTGGAAGCCTGCGGAGACAAGGCGAACATGAAGGAAGGACGAGGGCAACTAGTTTGACGAGCACCAGGATGAGCTTGGGATGCACGAGCTACACTCGGTTCGTCGTCTCCCACGAGAGGTTGATCACGCACGTGGCAATGCTTGATATCACACCCTAAATGTCGCTTAAATATAAATCGTTGTGAAAAAGGAATTTATAGAAATTATTTAATAATTAAAGAAAGTGTTTGAATAAAATCTATGAAAATTTGAACATCAAATTGAGCATCAAAATTATTTATAATAAATTTTATTAGTTTATAGATAAAGTAAAAATGAGAAATAAAATTTTTAATTGGAACATGGGTGTATTTAATTTTTATTAAATTCTCCATGATTAAATATACTCTCGAAATTTTCCCAGATTTTTCGAGCTCAATTATTAATTTTAATAATACAAAGAGAATTTCAGTGATTATTTAAATAAATAAACTAAACATTAAATGATCTGGTTATATTTTTATTAAATAGTTTGAGTGTTCATCTATTTTCAAAATTTTTATTGTAATTATTTGAGCATTGAAAGTATTTATAAAAATTGAAAGTTGTTAGGACAGAAAAGTCTAGTTACGTCCCTCTCCTACAGTAGTGTCTCCTTCCTCCAGCTACCTGTTATAGTTCAAACGAACAGTACCCAAACAGAAGGTATCTTTTCCTCCACCAAATCCGGCCTCCCAGTTGCTTTTCTTCCCAAATTAGTTACGGAACGGATTCCTCTTGATCTCCTCTGCGTTTTCCCCAAGAAATCTCGTTCATTCCCGTGCAAAATCTCACAAATTTCGGCCTCGTTCTTATCCCAACGAACTCGGGATAAGCCCCAAAATCCGACACCAAATCCTCTCGTCCTGGTGTCGGCCTCTTCTTCCCGAGCCTATAAATAGCACCCCCTTGGCCTCCTCTTCCGTTTCCACTCTTTCCCGAGCTTTTCCCGTGCCCTAGTCACCTTCCCGCGAGTTCCCATCTCTCTCCGTCGCCGGGCATTTGTCCAACCACCCCTAGCAACCGCCCCGGCCGTCCCTGGTCAGTGCCATCGCCACCACCGGCATCATAAGAGCACAAAGAAGACCGGCAGCTGCTTTCCCGAAGCCGAAGCCCGACAGAAACACCTCGTCGTCGTGAACCTGTGACCTTTTGTCGCCCATCGAGCTCCAGCCACCACCCACCGTCAACCCCATCAACACCAAGCTACGTTGTCACCAACGTTGAGTTCGCACGACAAAGGAGGAGCTCGGTCATCCCTTTGTTGACTCCGAAGATCGCCGAAATGTCGCCATTGCCATGAACCCGTGCATGGCCACCTCTGTTCGAACTCCGGTCGTGCCTCACCGCCGACACCGTTGTCAACAAATCTTCCCGAGGCCAACATCAGCATCGCAGCAGGGAGGACAAGGCCGTCAACCACCTCTCCTCTGCCAAAGATCGCCGGAACGCTATCATCGTCGTCGACCCAAACCTCGTCGCCGCTTGAAGCGCATCGCTGGCCATCTCCCTTGGTCCCTCGTCATCGCGTAAGTGTCGGTAAGGATCGTTGTCTCCTCCTCTATGCGTCTGTGCCCTCCGTTTCTGCAACCACGCCTTTTTTCGCCATCGCCGAAGCCATCCCGAGCTGCCGGTCGTCGTGCCTACATGGTCGTCGTGTCAGTGCCATGTCATCACCACCTCAGCGCAGTGTCATCTCCTCTATGCCACGTGTCCGCTGACGTGTCTCCATCCTAAATCCCTCTAGATTCAACCTTGTCCGTTGGATCTGATCAGCTAAATCCCAGCCGTTCATCTTTATAGATTTATTCGGTCTAATATGAGCCATCCATCCTTATTCCGTTCAATCTCAGCCGTTCAAACCCTATGAACCCGTAGACCATTTCGGTGAACTTGGTCTATGGTGGACTGATCAAGGGCTGAAGTCATAAATAATCTTTTTCTTCTGTAAAATAATTAAAAAGGATGCAATAAATCTTTTAGTTGTGTTCTTTTTAGGTGTAATTGAATTAAAACTTTAAAATTCATAACTAATTCATACGAACTCGGAATAAGGTCGTTCAAGTCCCATAATTCATTTAAAACCAATTTATGAACTTTAATTATACTGTTTATTTGGTTTTTATTAGTGTTTTTCCTTGTTTTGTGTTCTAGATTTAGTTTTCCGTAGTTTCGGAGGATTGTTAGTTTGTTCATCGAAGAAGTTCCTGAAGGCAAATTGAAGACTAATTATTACAAGGCAAGCCACACAGATCCTAAACACAATTCCTTTGAGCATGTTGATTCTATTTTTAAATTCTCTATTTCTTTCAAATGTGCATTTATTTTTGAATGACATTGGGTGGTATGAATCTATTCCTTTGTTATGGCCAATTTGCATTGATTACCCTATACCTTGATACCTTGGGTTATAATTTGATTAGTTAAACTTTATATAATGTCTTAACTAGAAATTAGGGATAATTGCTTAGCCATGCTTAGAAACTTTAGCGTCATTTCATGTAGGATAATTAATAATTCTCTGAATGGATAATTAATGATAGCTCATGATGGATGATCATGATTAATTAATGAATTAATGGTCAACTAAGATTTGATTAATGGTGGGTTGTGAGCACATGGTTTGATGATTTTGTTAGGCTGCTCATGGCAGTTAAGGATCGGTTCTTGGAAAACCCGCGGTTATAGGCGATCAACCAGATTCGCTGTGATTAGTCTCAAACTACTCATTAATGATGATAATTTGGTGATAATAACTTGTTAGCTCCTGTTATGGAGTTTAGATCTGGTTGTTCAGAGATGGTTGGACATGTGCAGCATTGGGATGTTGTTCAGTGTTGATTAATATTGATGACTAATTACTCTATTATTTTATAAATTCTTAAATTCTTATTGAATGATGCCTCTGCAAATGAAACCCTATTATAGCCATCCTTTGTATTCATGTGCACTTACATTCTTGCTCTGTGGCCTGTTGAGTATCCCATATACTCATTTTTCAATAACCAATCAATCTCAGTTGAAGAAGGCTTTTGAAGGAGAAGACCTTTTGGCTTAGATCCCACTTGAGCTGCCTTTGGGAGTGGAATTGAAGTTTCGCTAGATTTTCTTTTTCCGCTGCAGTTTTCTTCGTGGTGAGGACAAAGTACCTATTTTGTAAGTATTTATCGCATTAGTTTATTTGATAAATATGCATATCAAATTGTCGATTTGTGTACATCGCCTGATTCCTGGACGAGGATTGTATGCACAAATTAGTTCGGAAATTACTAGTGAATTTCTGGGCGTGACAAGTTGGTATCAGAGCCATCTCGACTGTAGGTCAAGCCAAACGGTTAAGCCCATAGGACATGTCTTTGCAAAAAAAATATTTGCGAAAATATGTTTTCCTCCTTATCCCATTGCTTCTTGCAAAAGTTTTACTCAATCTCTCTCTCCTCTTCGGTTTTCAACTTATTCTATATGGATCCCTATAAGGAGAAGTTGGATAAGATAATGATTCGCTGTGACCTGGCCAAGCAGATTGAGAAGCTTAGGAAAGTATGCCAACACAAGAATGTAAGGTATTGTTTGAGAAGGAAGTTGAGCAGCATGGAAACTTTGGCTTTACTAGTGAGCTATATCGTATGGTGTATGATCTTGGATATGAGGTTCCACCAAAGTGCATTAAGGTATTCATTCATGTTGGAAACTGTCACAGTCCGATTTTCATTCGGGATTAAAAATCATTTAATAAATCATTTTCTAGAAATTAAATAAAATAAAAAAGCAAAGTAAATCAAGTAAAACTATTAAGGAAATTAAATTTTCCTTTAAAAATCATGGCTGGAAATATTTTTAAAATATTCTCCATGCCCTAAAATACTCTCTAAAATTTTCCGTGAGATTTTGGAGCTCCAGAAATAATTTTAATAATACAAAGAACACTTCAATAATTATTTAAATAAATTAATTAATATTTAAATGAGGTGGAGATAATTTTATTAAATACTTTGGGTGTTCATATATTTTCAAGATTTTCTTGGAATTATTTGAGCATTGGAAGTGTTTATAAAAATTAAAGGATATTAGGACAAAAAAGTCTAGATTACCTCCATGCTACACTGTCGTTGCTAACCTCCAGCCAGTCACTGTTCACCCGAACAGTACCCGAACCGCATCTATTGCTTCCTCCACCAAATCCAGCCCAATCCTTTGCCCAAATTAAAAATTAGTTGTGGGAACGGATTCCTCTCGATCTCCTCTACGTTTCCCCAAAGAAATCCCCATCAATCTCATGCTAAATCCATCGGATTTCGGCCTTGTTCTTATCCTGACGAAGTCGGAATGAACTCCGTTTTCCCAACGCGAAATCCCATCAGTTTGCATCCGGTCTCTCCCTCCCAAGTCTATAAATAGAACCCCCTAGGCCTCCTCCTCCGTTTCCCCTTTTCTTCCCGAGTTTTCTCGTGCCCTAGCCGCCTCCCACACGAGATCAATCTCTCTCCGTCGTCGGCCATCACTTCAGCCGCCTCTAGCCGTCAACCCAGCTGTCCTCGGTCCGTGCCATCACCTCCCTCGGCATCGCAAGAGCCCAAGGAAGCCCGACAGCCATCTCCCCTCCACCGAAAGCCTCGGGAAGCACCTCGTCACCGTGAACCCGAGCTCCACGGCCATGTTTCGAGCTCCAGCCGTACCTAACCGTTGTCCCCGTCGTCGCCAGCCCTCTCCGCAGCCACCGTCGACATCGCAGAAGGGAGGGGAAGCCTGTCCTCCACCTCTCCTCCATCGAAAGCCACCGGAAGGCCCTCGTCGCCATGGACCCATGCGTTGCCGCCTCTCTTCGCACTTTGGTCGTGCCTCATCGTCGTTCCCGTTGCTGTTTGTCATCGCCGTCTTCACCATCAGGGCCGTAGCAGCAAGCCGAGGCTCGTCCATCACTCCTTTTCCTTAGAAGGTCGCCGGAAAGCCGTTGCCACCATAAACCCGAGCTCGCCGCCACCTCCATCTCGTCGCCGCCGTCTCCCGTCGCTTATCACCATTGTGTAAGTGTTGGTAAGTGTCACCTCACCATCCTTTCTCCATTAGTGTCCTCCGTTTCGCCGAGCCGCTGTTCGTCGTCGATGCCGTGTGCCGACCCGGTCGCCGGCGATCCGCGTGGCGTGTCCACATCATCACCATGTTGCCACACTGCCATCTCAAAGACAAGGCTGCCTTGTGTATTCATCCCAGCCTGAAACCAGTTTTAATTTGAGCCATCCATCCTTTCTTTTCAGTTCAATCCTACCCATCTGAATCCTTGTGATCCCGTGGACCGATCGGAGCTGATGTCTTAAACATTCTTTTCCAGTTCAAAATTAATTAATAATTGCACAATAAATCATTTTAGTTTCCAGAATTCATTTAAATGGTCCAAAACTTCTAAAATTCATATCTAATTCATACTAACTTCAAATCGGGCCATTCAAATTACAAAATTCATCTAAATTAAGCTCTACATATTTTTACTTTTTATGTACTGTTATTTGGTTTTTATTAGGGTTTTTTCTTGTTTTGTGTGCCGGCGTGTAGATTCCGCGTTTCTAGAGTTTGCGCTCGCGAGGAGAAGAGTCCAGGAGGTTGTTTGAAGATGCAAGGCAAGTCACACTTCCCTTGAAGCATATTAATCCTACTTTTATAAATATTTTATGTTTGCAAATAAAATTGCATTGCTTTGCTAATTACATGGAATGATGGAATACCTATATGCTTATTTGTGCCTTATTTACTTGATATCCATTCTTTGTTAAACTTGGGTGATAATTGACTACCTTTAGTCACTGATGTTGATTCTAGCTAGAATTATATGCGTAGCCATGCTTAAATACCACTAGCTCACTAAATGAGAAAATTACACTATTTATTATATTCTCTTATGAGCTGCAAGCTCGATATACCTGGCCATGTATTATTGGTCATAATTATCTTAACTAAAATATGACTTAATGGTGGGCTGTGGGTGCATGGTTTTGATGATCGCACCCATGTCAATTAAGGACTGGTTCATGGGAAACCCTAAAAGACATACCGTGCAAACCACAAACTAGAATGGGCAACGGCTGGATCCATAGTATAATTTTCTCTAAGTGACGTACCCTAGAGAGGGTGAGCGTGATGGAGTTCGGGCGGACCCCGCGACGGTCTGTTCGGTTGCCAGATTCACTGCGGCACGAGAGGGGGCTGCCCGCTGCCCTGCGAGGAGTGGGGGCGAAACCTTGGTGTGGTATCGCTTGGTTAGAGGGAGTTATGCGAAAGGTCTTGTCATGATTTCCCCCTTTGCAGTATCGTGGTGATACTTTGAAGCATGGTAACATGTGTGGAATCGTGTCTTGTGGGTATAGTTGTACACCTCTGATCAAAGTAAAATTATTCGAATAGCCGTGTCCATGGTTATGGGCGATCGACCAGATTCACTATGATTAGTCCCACTACTGAATAATTTGATTTAATGAAACTGGTTTAGTTCAGGTGGAATGGTTGGGCCTGTTCAACGTGGGGATAATGTTGTTCGGTGGAAGATTAATATTGCCTTAATTACTCAACTATTTTACCATTTTTGAACAATTAAATGTTTGTAAACCGCATTTATGCAAAATAACCGCAAGCCACTCTTGTTTCTCCTTGCACGTCTGCATTTCGTGGTGTGGCTTGTTGAGTACTGTGGTTGTACTCGGCCTTGCGATTGTTTCCCCTTTCAGAAGTATAGTGCTTCTGAGTTGAAGATGGAGTTAGAAGACCAAGGCTTAGACCCCAGTTGTGTTTGCCTGTAGAGTGGAGCTGAAGCCCAGCTAGGATCGTTTCTCTTTTCCGCTGCAGTCCTTTTTGAGTGTGAGGACTAAGTGCCTTTTCAGTAAGTATTTTTTTATTTTACGCTTTATTTTATGTTTGGATCTATATATTAATTTATCTTTTTTATACCCTGGTTGATTCTTGGACAGGGATTCAATACACAAAATAGTCCGAAAATTTGACTAAATCGTTTAAATAATTTACCCTGAAATAATGTAACATCCTGGCCCAGGGCTTAATAGGATTAATAGAATACTCATACCAACAAGCTGTAACTTCTTTTCCGAAAGCTCATCTCCAAAGAACTCTGAGGTTAAGCGTGCTTGACCTGGGAAAATTTGGGGATGGGTGTTAAGCGTGCTTGGCCTGGGGAAATTCGGGGATGGGTAAGCGATCGGGAAGTTTTTCTCGGGTGTTGAGATCCTAGAGAGCTTCCAGATGTAGGCGGGCCTAGCCCGAGGAAGGGTGGGCATGAAAAGTGGTATCAGAGCCAACCCTCACGGGGCGCGTGGCGGGTCAGTTGCACGGGCATGGTGCGCATGGGCCCTGAGGGGACATGGCATGGCACATGCACGTGCACAGAACGCACGGACGTGAACTCTGAGGTTAAGCGTGCTTGGCCTGGGGCAATTTGGGGATGGGTGAGCGATCGGGAAGTTTTTCTCGGGTGTTAAGATCCTAGAGAGCTTCCAGATATAGGCGGGCCCAGCCCGAGGAAGGGTGGGCATGAAAAGTGTTATCAGAGCCAACCCTCACAGGGCACGTGGCGGGTCAGTTGCACGAGCATGGTGCGCATGGGCCCTGAGGGGACACGGCATGACACATGCACGGGCACTGAATGCACGGACGTGGCCAAGAGAGGAGGTTCCTGGCCTGGGGTTGACCGACGAGGACATCGGGTTAGCGTGCTTGGCCTGGGGCAATTTGGGGATGGGTGACCGACCGGGAAGTTTTTCTCGGGTGCGCAAAGTGTGCAGAAAAGACAGGTGTTGGGATGTGAGGGCAGTCTTGAGATCCTAGAGAGCTTCCAAATGTAGACGGGCCCAGCCCGGGAAAGGGTAGGGCGTGAAAAGTGGTATCAGAGCCAACCCTCACGGTTTCACGGGGCGCGTGACGGGTAAGTTGCGTGGGCATGGTGCGCGTGGGCCCTGAGGGACACGGCATGGCACATGAGCCGGCACTGGACGCAAGGACATGGCCAAGAGGGAAGGTTCCTGGCCTGGGGTTGACCGACGAGGACGTCGGGTCTTCTAAGGGGGTGTGGATGTAACATCCTGGCCTAGGGCTTAATAAGATTATTAGAATACTCATACTAACAAGTTGCAACTTCTTTTCCGGAAGCTCATCTCCAAAGAACTTTGAGGTTAAGCGTGCTTGGCCTGGGGCAATTTGGAGATGGGTGATCGACCGGAAAGTTCTTCTCGGGTGCACATGAGTGAGGACAAAGTGCATAGAAAATACAGAGCTTTCAGATGTACCAGCCCGAGGAAGGGTGGGGCATGAAAGAAACCAATCTCACTGCAAGGCAACTGTTACTCTTGTCTTAGACAAGGAAGATCTTCTCCAACACTCATTCAGTGGTGATGAAGCTGACGTGTGCATACTTAGGGTGAAGAGAATCAGACAATTGTGCATATGAGGACGATGTTGGATGCTCTTGATGACCTCTACACTTATTGCAAGACCCAATCCATGATTTAGAAGCATGCTCTACAAGAGAAGATTGTCAGGTTACAGAAGATGGTTGAACGGATGAGAGACAAGTCTCAGCCAGAAAACAGTGAGACCGTCAAGATTGGGGAATGCACTGAAGCTCGTTTTGCGCAGTTTTGAAAGAGCACCAATCATGAGCTTGTTCTTCGTCAGAAAAGGATCTTTAAGTTAGAAGATGAATGTTGGATGCTCTTGATGACCTCTGCACTTATTGCAAGACCCAATCCATGATTCAGAAGCATGCTCTACAAGAGAAGATTGTCAGGTTACAGAAGATGGTTGAACGGATGAGAGACAAGTCTCAGCCAGAAAATAGTGAGACTGTCAAGATTGGGGAATGCACTGAAGCTCGTTTTGCGCAGTTTTGAAAGAGCACCAATCATGAGCTTGTTCTTCGTCAGAAAAGGATCTTTAAGTTAGAAGATGAATTAAGGAAGTTAAAAGGAGGAATTTCTTCAGATGGAGATGAAGATGTGAAGCATACTCAAGTTGTTAAGCATCTTTGCACTGGAGTTCTTTCCCTCAGGATCAATCCGGTGAAGATGAGTCAGATAAGAAGTCTTTGGAACTTGTGGCCGAACCTAAGCTTTACCCTCAAGAGTAGTAGCCTGTTGGTTAGTTAGATCATTATGTTAGCTTGTTTGTTTAAGTTTTCTTTGTGCTTGTGTGGGTTTGGCGTATGGAGTATATCAAGGGGTGGTGATATAACCATACTAGTTTAAGAGGTCAGTTCCGTGTTAAATAACAACTTATTTCACATCATAAAAGTTAAAGTTTAGTAAAGAAGCCTGCTCTATCCTGAGTTTCCTCTGTCTCCTTTCTTTTATCTTTCTGTTTCCCTCTTACCTTACCCCCAAGTTAATAAGTTGAAGGAAAGGAAGTATTATGCTCAACAGTGTGGTGGTTTCAAAACAACAAGTTATTGGTCGCATACTCACAACCAAGTTTTTTCTGGGATCAAGAAATCATAATGGTGTTGCAACTGCCAATCTCAAGAGCCCTACCTTTTGCTTCAAGTTCTACCCAAGCAAGAAGTAATTAGGCGCAGCATACAAATCACCTTACCAGAGTTCTGAAATCCAGTTCTGTGTCTTGACCAATTGGTTACCATTCAGGCTAGCTTAAGAAGAAAGAGTGTTAGTGGAATGCAACTCTCAACTTATAGCAGTATGATGTGATTTTAATTGACAATTCAGAATTCAACCCTTAAGTCAAAACCCAGTCAGTCTAAGGATACGGTCTACCATCCCTACTCGGAATCAAGTGGTAATAAGCCAAGAGAGTCCATTATAGAATTATGAAAAAAAAGTTATTTTGAGATCCATGAATTTAGAAGCCAAGTGTCCTAAGCAAGGTTAAAGGTCAGAAGCTCAATGGACACCATAGTTGTGTTAAGAAAAATTATTCACTATTGGTCCCGCACATAGTTTAAGGTTCAAAGTTTGCTTTGAGGCAGGGTCATAAAGGAGTGAGAAAGCTAAAAGTTATTTTCGAGACATCAGAATGATAATTATCGCTACAATATGGTTTATAAGGGATGAGTTTCAGGTGTCTGAAGGGAGGATTTGTTTCTACACTATACGTGGATCAAGTTAATAGTGTCAACAAGACCAGGATCTTCAACAATATGGGGATCTAAAGAGATGTTGTTTCTGTAGAAAGAAAAAATTTAAGTCTTCAAATAGAAGAAGATGGAATGTGGAGATTGCATTATCTTGGAATAATGGGAGCTGGACGTTACGGTACGCATTTTCATTTTTCCACTGGTAAAGAAATATCAAGTGAAGAATATGTTCGTAAAGTGTTTGTTTTTGGTTAAAGGAATGGATCGTGTAGAAAGCAATTGCTAGCTTACTTCAGTAATGATCAAGGACATAAAGGGCGAATGGAAAATTCTAACAGATCGCCTGACAGCTAGGGTGATGGTTGTAACCACTACAACATTTCCATTAGTTGGGATAAACAAGTACCGTCAAAAGTGACCAAAGGAGGTATTGTGAACTAAGGCTCAAGTTTTGTCTCTAGTTCATTTGAGTAAGAAGATTGCTAACTAAGAGGAATATACCCCATGGCTATTGGGGATTGGTATATGTGAATTGTTTTGAGTCAAGATGTTATGCCCCATTTTGTGCCAGTTTCAGTTAGGAATGACCAGTTTCACTAGAAAGATATGGGGAATACATATTTCTGTCCAGTTTATTCAAAATGGGAAAATTCTGGGAGAATATTTGTAATTAAAGTATCAACATCAGTGGACAGTCAAGTAAGATGAATACTACGAAGTTGTTTCGGAATATTATAATTGGATTTTAACATTCATCAGAGGTCGGTATAATACCAATGCCAGATAGATGTTTATGGCCACTCAAGAAAATGAGAATAATGATGAAGTTATGAATAAGCAAGGGATATATAAAGCCATGTTGGAAGTTTCCTATTCTAGTGGTTGCATGGAAATAGTAAGGCCAGTTTGCTACTCTAGTAATGTGGCACAAGGTCAAGAATGGTTTGCTCGTTGACAAGTCATTGCACAGTCTTGATGAATCACTACAAAGTTTCTATGAGTTAACGAAAAATTGTTCTACCGGTTACATGTACAACCAGGATACAAGAATGAGTGTGAATAATGTTAGTAGGTTGATCTGAAGAAGGACGATTGACCAAGAACGTTGCTGCTACATTAATCCGAAGTATGAGGATGATAAGTCAGGAGAGCTAAAGGCAAATGGTTCTTACCAATCAGCTTTGTAATTTAAGAATCATTTGAAGTGGATCATTATTCATCAGGTCAATTTGAGAAACAATAAGGATCAAGTAAAGTATGGAGTTTTCTATCTTAAGATATTTTGAAATCGAAAAAGTGGTAATAAAAGGAGATATGATTACTAAGAAGTAACCTATGAATGGGGGCATTAATTTGATAGTCTGATTGACTAATGGTCAAACTGTACAGGAAGTGTAGGAGTCTCAATGGGTAAAAGTCATAATTATGAGAAACGACTTCAGAATGTCCGACATATCATCATAAAATGAAGAATTAGATCAAGCAAAATGTTTTGGGTTCATATATCAATTGGAGAATTACGAAGCCGAAATGATAAAATTTCAGAATCCAGTAAAATTTAATTAAGGGATAGCGATTATTTTTGTCATGAATTAAGAGGAAATCATCTACCATAGAAGGTGGGATTGGAAAAATTATCAAATATCATTTCTTCTCACAGATGTAGCAACATGGGAAATAATTCAACTCTAGTGTTAAGTAAGACTTCTGTGGATTTGTTTGAAACAAGGAATCTTCAAAGAATAAGTTAGAGCAGAAATTCCAACACAAAATCTGATCAAGGTTGGAGTGAGTCAATATCGAAAGTATCTAACGTGGATTAAGTTTGAGAATAAATTATTTCTAGAAGAGAAACAGAGTAAGAGGATTGAAAGAGTCGGATTAATCGTCAATTCTTAATCGATCGATTATTCGAAAGATGCATCACCGAAGGATTTCCCTACCTAAATTTTTGCTAGCCTTTCCAAATCTCGGGACGAGATTTCTATAAAAGGTGGAGTTGTCACACCCTAAAAATCGCTTAAATACAATCATTGTGAAAAAAAGAATTTGTAGAAATTATTTAATAATTAAAGAAAGTGTTTGAATAAAATCTATGAAAATTTGAACTTCAAATTGAGCATCAAAATTATTTATAATAAATTTTATTAATTTGCAGGTGAAGTAAAAATAAGAAATAAAATTTCTTAATTGGAACATGGGTGGATTTAATTTTTATTAAATTCTCCATGATTAAATATACTCTCGAAATTTTCTCGAGACTTTTCGAGCTCAATTATTATTTAATAATACAAAGAGAATTTCAATTATTATTTAAATAAATAAACTAAACATTAAATGATCTGGTCATATTTTTATTAAATACTTTGAGTGTTTATCTATTTTCAAAATTTTATCTTGGAATTATTTGAGCATTGAAAGTGTTTATAAAAATTGAAAGTTGTTAGGACAGAAAAGTCTAGTTTACGTCCTCTTCTACTGTAGCGTCTCCTTCCAGCCGCTTGTTACAGTTCAACCGAACAGTACCCAAATAGAAGCTTTTTTTTCCTCCACCAAATCTGGCCTCCCCATATCTCTTCTTCCCAAATTAGTTGCAGGAACGGGTTCCTCTCGATCTCCTCTATGTTTTCCCCAATAAATCTCCTTCAATCCCGTGCAAATTCTCGCGAATTTCGGACTCGTTCTTATCCCAACGAACTCGGATAAGGCCCAAAATCCGACACCGAATCCTCTCATCCCGGTGTCGGCCTCTTCTCCCGAGCCTATAAATAGCACCCCTTGGCCTCCTCTTCCATTTCCCTCTTTCCCGAGCTTTTCCCGTGCCCTAGTCACCTTCCCCGCGAGTTCCCATCTCTCTTCGCCACCGGCCATTTGTCCAGCCACCCCTAGCAGCCGCCCGGCCATCCCTGGTCAGTGACGTCGCCGCCACCAGCATCACAAGAGTACAAAGAAGACTGGCAGCTACTTTCCCGAAGCCAAAGCCCGACGGAAACACCTCGTCGCCGTGAACCTATGACTTTTTATCGCCCGTCGAGCTTCACCGTGCATCGCCGCCTCTGTTCGAACTCCGGTCGTGCCTCACCATCGACACCGTTGTCAACAAATCTTCCCGAGGCCGTCATCAGCATTGCAGCAGGGAGGACAAGGCCGTCAACCACCTCCCTCTCGCCAAAGATCGCCTGAACGTTGTCATCGTCGTCGACCCAAACATCGTCGCCGCTTGAAGCTCATCGCCGCCATCTCCCTTGGTCCCTCGTCATCGCGTAAGTGTCGATAAGGATCGTCGTCTCCTCCTCTATGCGTCGTGCCCTCCGTTTCGCAACCACGCCTTTTTGCCATCGCCGAAGCCATCCCGAGCCGCCGGTCGTCGTGCCTACGTGGTCGTCGTGTCAGTGCCATGTCATCACCACCTCAGCGCAGTGTCATCTCCTCTATGCCACGTGTGCACTGACGTGTCTCTGTCCTAAATCCCTCTAGATTCAACCTTGTCCGTTGGATCCGATCGTTAAATCCCGGTCGTTCATCTTTATAGATTTATTCGGTCTAATCGAGCCATCCATCCTTATTCCGTTCAATCTCGGTCGTTCAAACCACGACGAACCCGTACACCATCTCGGGAACTTGGTCTATGGTGGACTGATCAAGGGTGAAGTCATAAATAATCTTTTTCTTCGTAAAACAATTAAAAATGATGCAATAAATCTTTTAATTGTGTTCTTTTTAGGTGTAATTGAATTAAAACTTCAAAAATTCATAACTAATTCATACGAACTCGAAATGAGGTTGTTTAAGTCTCATAATTCATCTAAAATTAAGCTCTACCAATTTATGAACTTCAATTGTACTATTTATTTGGTTTTTATTAGTGTTTTTCCTTGTTTTGTGTTCTAGATTTAGTTTTCCATAGTTTCGAAGGATCGTTAGTTCGTTCGTCGAAGAAGTTCCTAAAGGCGAATTGAAGACTAATTGTTACAGGGCCAACCTCACAGATCCTAAACACAATTTCTTTGAGCATGTTGATCCTACTTTTTAATTCTCTATTTATTTCAAATGTGAATTTATTTTTGAATGATATTGGGTGGTATGAATCTATTTCTTTGTTATGGCCAATTTGCATTGATTACCCTATACCTTGATACCTTGGGTTATAATTTGATTAGTTAATCTTTATATAATGGTTTAACTAGAAATTTCATTAGGATAATTAATGATTCTCTTAATGGATAATTAATGATAGCTCATGATGGATGATCATGGTTAATTAATGAATTAATGGTCAACTAAAATTTGATTAATGGTGGGTTGTGAGCACATGGTTTGATGATTTTGTTAGGGTGCTCATGGCAGTTAAGCATCGGTTTTGGAAAAACCCTGAAAGAATTACCGTGCATACCACAAGCCAGCATGGGTAATGACTGGATCTGTAGTATAGCTGTCTCTAGCTGACGTACCCTAGTGAGGGTGGGCATGATGGAGTTGGGTTGGCCCTGGTTAAAAGGGTTGATTGGCTACCGGATTCACCACGGCACGCGGGAAGGGGGGCGGCCCATTGCCCTTATGGGAATGGGGGCGAAACCTTGGTGTAGTACGATTGGTTAGAGGGGGTTATGTGAAGGGTCCAGTCACAGGCCTTTTCGGGGTATCATGATGGTACACCGGCATGTGAAAATGTGTCGTGGGGCTGTGCCTTGTGGGTCCAGTTGTACACATTTGATCAGAGTTAAAAATTATTCGAATAGCCGTGCCCGCGGTTATGGGCGATCAACCAGATTCACCATGATTAGTCTCACACTATTGATTAATGATGGTAATTTGGTGATGATAACTTCTTAGCTCATGTTATGGAGTTTAGATCTGTATAATTGGGATTGGTTGTTCAGAAATGGTTGGGCATGTGCACCATTTGGATGTTGTTCATTGTTGATTAATATTGATGACTAATTACTCTACTATTTTAAAAATTCTTAAATTCTTCTTAAATGCTGCCTCTGCAAATGAAACCCTATTATAGTCATCCTTTGTATCCATGTGCACTTGCATACTTGCTGTGTGACTTGTTGAGTATTCCATATAATCATTCTTGCAATAACCAATCAACCTCAGTTGAAGAAGACTTTCGAAGGAGAAGACCTTTTGGCTTAGATCCCAGTTGAGCCGCCTATGGGAGTGGAGTTGAAGTTTCGCTAGATTTTCTTTTTTCGATGCGAGTTCTCTTCGTGGTGAGGACTAAGTATATATTTTGTAAGTATTTATCGCATTAGTTTATTTGATGAATATGCATATCGAATTGTCGATTTGTGTACCTCGCCTGATTCTTGGACGAGGATTGTATGCACAAATTAGTTCGGAAATTACTAGTGAATTTCTGGGTGTGACACCTAACATCCTCGTGAATGGACCCCATTAGCCAGCACAACTCATTGAGCAGCCTCGACGTGAAGTGCTCAAGTAAGGCAGCGTTAGTTGCCCTTAGTTAGGAACCTTTCCCTTCGACACGAAAAACGAAACAACTCATTAGCATATGATTAATTAAGTATTAGCTAAAAGTAACTTGAAAAATAGATTAAATTGATTTTAAGGAACTTTTCTATAGAGGATTTTTAAAAAACACATCGTTTAACTGTTTGAAAAACATGCGCATGGAAAATAAGGGGTATAACTGAGGACTGCCCAACGCAGCCTAAGTGGATGGCTTAGTTTGCGTGGAGGGCAGATTACAACCCGTATAATGGCTTCTTGTAGACTGTTGTTGTTTTGGAATTTGTAGCTAGTCGATCTTGAGGCGAGTACTCCCTAAGTTTTGACATGTAACTCATGCTCTGCGGCACCCTCTCACTGTTCACGTGCGTCACCCGAGCATCGGCCCACTAGCCGCTGCCCTGAAGAGCATTTGGGAGAGAGGGATAGGTGAAGTGATGGGGAAGAGAGGAGAGGGAGAGGTTAGAGGACGAAGAAAGCATGAGACTCGACATGTCGGCCTCACGCTGACTCAGCCGAATTGATCGTAGTTCACTCATCACATTAGTCAAAACCAAGCTAAATATTGTTTTAGGATCTTAGGTACTCCAATATTACATATTGAGAGACATGTTATATCTTGTATGGTTAAAAGGTTTAATTTAATTTAAACTCGATGTTAATACGAGACATAAAGTGAACTTAATCCGCTATTTGGATGGGCTACAGAACACACACAGGCTTCTATTGGGTTTTGGGCTTAACCGAGAAAAATGACCGAATTAACAGTAGTAAATTCGGTTAGTTGCATTTGATTACCAAGATACTATGTCTCAGTTAGAGCAACTCCAATGGAATCACAAATTTTGAGCCTCCAAATGGATATCTATTTGCACATCACCAAAAATTGGTAATCTAAAACATGTGTGTCTTCGGTGAAGCCCAATAATAGAATATCTCTATTTTTTGAATTGGGCCACGTCGCCCATTTATTTTGGCGCAAGAAGGCGAGAGTCCCCATGCCGAGAGTCGTTGTGTCTCTTTTTTTTGCCGATGCTAGATCGACACCGCTCCCACGATTTTTGTCATCTGTGTGCCGACATCGAGGCTGAAGCGAAAGGGAACACACGCCGTCGTCACAAGGGAACACACGCCATCACCGAGGCTGAAGCATGACAACCTGTGACATCCCATCTAGGCGTTCATCGGCGGTACTGGCTTCAGCGGAAGCACGAAAGCCACCGCCGCCTGCCGCTTCATCACCCGTTCTGACGGAGCCGCCGACATGGTCATCAAATCCGCTACCGCTAGGGGTGGGCAAAAATAACCGAGACCGAAGAACCAAACCGATTGACCGAGACCAAAACCAAAAACCGAATTAAATTTTGGTCTCAAGATAGCAATAACCGAAATAACCAAATAAACTTCGGTCTTGGGCCCTGGTTACCCAAACTAACTAAAGTGACCGAAGTAAACAAGCCTAACCCAATTATCTTCACTCTTCATCACGCAAACAACCCAATTTTCTTAATTGTTGATACTTGTAAGTTGTATGTTTGTTTGAACTTGTTTAATTATTGCTTATAGCCACTTTCATGTTGAAAAATGGCATCATGTTGTTTTTTGAACTAGCTAATTTTCTTGAAATGTGACATGTCCTGAAAATTTTGGTCTTGACCGAAGACCGAACTGAACTAACCGAAAATCGAAGTGCTCGGTCCTGACTTTTTAAAAATCGAATTCGGTCCTGACTTTTTGGACCGAAGTTTCAAAAAGACCAAGGAACCAAACCGATCGGTTCGGTCAGACCGAACGCCCACCCCTAGCTACCGCCGCCTCCTCCCTCGGCTTCAAATCCCCGTCGGAAGAAGCTGCCGGTGGCTGCCCAATCCGGATGCTAGTTTGGTTAGACAAGGGATCGAGTGTGGTCCAGCTCCTTGGAGCCTCTCAACGGAGACATAGGATTCTTGGTGGAGAATCCGAACTTTGGAAAACAAATCATTTGCCTTTGTTTGCCTTTGTCTCTCTCTTGTGCTTTTATCGTTATTTTTCTTAATATTGTTCGATCTACTTACGTGCTTGTTTGATCTAGTTGATAACCATATATTTTGCTTATATAACTTGTTTGTCAGTTAATTGAAGTAGATTTTATGCTAGTAGTTTGTTTCCTTTCAAGGGTGTTTTCTTGATCACTGGAGACTTTGGTCTCCTAGGCCCGAAGACACGGGGAACTACTGATCCGCTGCGAAGTGTTTTTGAATTTTTAGGAAATGTCTATTCACCCTTTTCATCTAGACAACGTCAAGATCCTTTCATAAATCAATATAAAAATCTATGTCTCATATCATCTTATTCCAATCTTATTTCAATGTCATGTGTGCTATGGTATCAACGTACCGACACCCCTAAATATTATTGTGTTTAACCCCTCGACACAGATCATGTGCTCTCTCCGAACTTCCCCTCCATATATTATGACTTATTTTATAAGTTAAACTTTTTTAAGTGCAACCATGTTATAGAAAAATAGTAACATCATCTATAACACATAACACATCAAACTAGTTTCATTAAATATATTTTCATACTGTGTATTTATTTTGTGTCCAAAATGTTTTAAATTTGGATATAAACTTAATCAAATTTAAAGAAGATTAAATTTTTTTAAAGAGTCTTTCAATATAAAACTAAGGTAGTAGCAAAGAGGTACTACTACAACCTAGCTACTGTATTCCGTTGTCGGCCACGTTGCACTTGCACCTAACGTGACGGCACGCCACTCCGGCGACCGGCACACAGTAAACACAAATCAGGAAAAGGCCTAAAGAAAGAGAGAGAGCCAATCTCCACAACAATCACGTGCGCAAACAAGGGCACAAGACCCAAGCAAATTTCTTTCTTTTCTATATAGAAAAGGCGCAACTTGCTATTACAAAAATCGATTTTTTTTAAAGATAATCCCCATTGTTACTGTTAGTCTCGTCCCTTATATAGAACCTGGAACGCGCGGAGGAAGACAAGGACGAGCAACCCGCAACCGCGAGTGGGAGGAAGAGAGAAGAGTCGAGCAAATCGAAGCGGAGGATTTCGTGGTTCGGTCTGTGGCTCCGTTCGGAGAAGGATTTGCGGGTTCAAGGAGGTTTTTTTCGAGGTTCGGAAGAACATGGCTTCCGCGAAATCCGGGGAGAGGGCGAGCAGCTTCGCCATGGCGTGCAGCCTGCTCAGCCGCTACGTCAGGCACAACGGCGCAGCCGCCGGCGAGCTCGGCCTCGGCATCAGAGGTGAGCTCCCTTTCTTTTTTCTTCGGGAAAGTTTGGATCTTTACGTGAAAAAGCGTCTTGGCTTGAGGGGTTCGATTCCTGCAAAAATTAGCAGGTTCCGCGAGATCTGATCTTAGTTCTTGGAGCTCTGGAAGCGAAAATTCCCCATGTAGAATTCGGCTTAAGCCAGTCTCAACCCTTCCAATTCTATCGAATCTGACAACGCATTGCTGCACATCTAGCTAGCTGTAAAATTCGCTACATTTTTTTTATCTGATATATTGTGAATCTGAGTTGAAAAACTATGTCATATCATTTTTCAGGTGAAGACGATGCGCACAAGGGGAAAGAGACCATGGAGCTGTTCCCTCAGAACTCCGGGTTCGGCTCTGAAGCTGCTGCGGTGAAGGAAACCCCTGATGCGAGGTATTATTGGGCGAACCCAACACATCTTTGTTCGATTTGCTTTTACGTTTCTTCTCAGAGCAACTCATTCTGTTCCTTGAGCTCGTCACATGATAGGAGAAACCATTAGCAACAATCCAACCAACCCAAGTACAAGTAGTGCTAGTGTGGAGAGGATCTTGCTTTGCCCTGACCAGATCTCCCTGCAAGGAGCTGACGCTCTGGGGTCATGGTCTGAAACCTAATTCGTGTGTGGAATGGGTAGTTAGTTCAGAGTTCTAGGGATGGATTTCGGCGTGATGGGAAGGTTCAATGTTTAATCCAACATAGCACTGGTGCTATGCAAGTCTGCAGTTCTTCTTCTGTTATTGTGTGAGTCAACGATGTAGGTTTTCAGACTTAGTGGGCTCGCATGATCCAAAAGTGAAAATTGTTCTGACTTGAATAATTCATGAACAAGAAAACACAAATATTAGTTGGTACTCCTACAAGTTATTCTGAACATATGCGTAGACGACGGGTGCTTGTTGACCAATATCAGTTAGTAGTAAATAGTTGCTGCTGTGTAAGCTCTAAAATTGGCTGCCTAGTTGTGTTTGCCTAAGCTTTGTTGTATTTCCGTTGTCAGGGAGCAAGAGAAGCGCCAATTAACCATCTTCTACGGTGGGAAGGTTCTAGTGTTTGATGACTTCCCAGCTGAGAAGGCCAAGGACCTGATTCAGATGGCCAGCAAGAGTTCCTCCACAGCGCGGAACTCTGTCCTTCTTCCATCTCCCTCTACTGTGGCCGTTACCGACAACACTAAGGTGTCTGCTGTACCAGCCCCAGCAAGTGCACTTCCTGTTGCTCAGGCCAATGCCCAAAAACCTGTTCGTCCAAATGCAGCCGGTAACTACTCTAGCCTCTGCCGTTGTTGCTTTGCTCCGAATGATGGAATATACTTTTAGAGCATGTGAATACCTTTTTATTGTACTAACTATTCTTCAACTCTTGCAGATCTACCTCAGGCTAGGAAGGCATCGCTTCACCGGTTCCTCGAGAAAAGAAAGGATCGGTAGGTTATCGATTGCTATCATGGCAGCACAAAGTATAGTCAAATTCTACAATTCTAGTGTTTGGATCTAACTTTTGCTGCTCCTTCCTTTCAGCCTTCAGGCAAAAGCACCCTACCAGGGTTCCCCTTCAGATGCTTCGTCGGTCAAGAAGGAGCTGCAGGAGAGTCGGCCATGGCTCGGGTTAGGGCCTCAGGTTGCCGCTCCTGATCTGAGCTTGCGGCAGGAATCTGAGTGAATGAATCAATGCTCAATTCTGAGATACCCCTCTTATCAGATGATTCAGTCATAGAGGTTATCACGACTCTTGAATTGGAGTGTTTTGTGTTAGGACATGATCCCATGACAAGGCGATGTTTTTCGCTTAATATATAGGTTTGGATGTAAAGAAAGTAGCTGATGATTATGACCAGTAATCTGAATCAAATTGCCATGATAGAAAGGATGAGATTCTGTAATCAGGACACCCCAAGAAACCTCATTTGTACCAATTTCATATCCTTTTGCTTTGGCATTGCCGTGTAAAAGCAAGCAAATGTACTACTAATGTATGCACATCACAAGATTGATTGTTATTCACTTACGCATGTTTTCTCCCCTTGACAGTTGCTTTTTGGGATTTACGAAATACTAGTAAGAACCAAACAAAGATGCATCTTCTTTTGCTGTTTCCAAGATGCATTCTTGTATGAACTTTGAAGCTCTATTCAGAAATCAGAATGGAATTTGGACATGCTGAGTAGTACTACTATGATTTGCAAGCCTTTGCTTGGCCTCTATGGAGGGGGGAAAAAGTTAGGCGAAGCATTCTCATATCAGCAGTTTGTTCGAGTGGTTACTGGTTACTCCCAGAAGACATCTGAGAGAGAGAGAGAGAGAGAGAGTAGCGTGTACTGTAGTATTTTTTCATCCTAAAATATAAAAAATATAAAAAGAAAAGACATGTTCTTACGGTACATTATAAAATACTAAAATATGTACAAGAGACATGTCTTTATAGTGCAGTACTCTTTTTATTTTAAAATATAAAAAATATGTTCAGATTTACAGCGTAGTCTATTTTTAAATTATGTTACTATATAAACAGAATGAGTAATATTCAAGTGTGACTCTTACACGACTTAAAACTTTGACGGAGACAAGGCACACACTTGTGCTGCATACGATGGATCCATTGGTGAGTGGGTCCGTCCAACACAGGAAGAAAACGTGTTTTGACTCAGAGGCTTGCACAAAAGGAAATAGAGAAAAAAAAAAGAAGACGAAAGCGATGTATAACGCGGTAACGGCAGGGCGTCCGGGGAACACGCAAAATGCGCATGTCGCTCTCCCCATGGGCGGATTTTTATTTCATTTTATTTATTTTTTTGATGAAATGAGACTCCGTTTTCCTTTTGTCGAAAGGGGAAGAGAAGAAAGAAAATTATTTTGGTGACATTGAAGAAAAATTGTATGTATAAATTTAAATTTATGCTAAAAAAAGATACATATTAGTAGTATATCTGAATCTATGCTCGTCCTTCTATCCCCTCTCCTACTTTCTCCTTAAAAACCGCTTTTCTTTCAAAACCAATTTCTCAGAAAACCAACCATATAGTATAAAACCAATTACCCAATATATCTAAATCCTTTCACTACACTGAATAAAAAACAACCATTGCATCGTACGGGTCTATAACTAACCACTTACCGATATACCGTTCTACTAACTTTAATTGTTCTTTTCAGTCTTTCCTAACTTTCACATGATGAATCTTAACTTTTATATATAATATATATTACTGGGATACTAACTTACAAAGAGGTAAGATTATACACATTTTAAAACTGAGACCAAACAGGGTTCTACCGGGCAAACAGCGGACGATCCACGTTAGAGTAAAACTCAAGTTCGGAATGAATATTTAACATGGTGTCCGCTTTTGCCCAAGACTATAGATGCATGGTGGCCGGCAGGAAAGCAGCTTGTCATCCAATATAATGCAGCCCATTTGCTCGTGCCCACTTTCAGCAACTTTATTCATTTCGCGTAACATGCATGATCACTCTGCCAATTGCCATGCCAGCCTCTTATATTTTATTAGATGCTGCAGATCTTATATACTACCATCAACTTTTTAAAATAAATTTGATCACTTCTTTTAATTAAAAATTTATGTAATTATTATTTATTTTGTGTTGACTTTACTGCTTAAAACATAATTTATTTTTTACTTTTTTAAATAAAGTGAATAGTAAATGTTTTTAAAAGTTATTGTGTTCTATATTAGAAAACGAAGACTTACCTGCCAAATTTTAACCTATGCATGGGTCACCCACAGGCTCAACGTACGCCGTGGATTCAACTTTTTGCAACTGGGCTAAGGCCCTGATTATAATTCCTTAATTTGTTTATTTAATTTGATTTGAATAAACCTAGTGGCTCAAATGCTCAAGCTCAAAAACAAAAACAAATATCTGGTTTATGCTGCATGACCAAGAATCGACAACGAACTGATATATGAATTTGACGCATTTGTCCCTACCTCTGGGTATATGGCTAACAGAGGAAGCACGTATGGATTTACAACTCTAATTTGGCATATTCTAGACGTAGAGAGGAGCCCGTGCGAATACAGCCATGTGTTTGATATGATAACCCATGTCCTGCATGCCATTTAATTAAAAACATATTGCATTATTTTTTGTAAAGTATACAACCGACCTTTAATTTATATGGATGTGTTATCTACGCTTCCACGCTTCCAAACTCGTTCAGATGTCCGAAACTTATTAAAATGCTTTATTCCAAACCAAAATTGTCACGTCATATGATGACGTGGCATTATCACACGAACGCTAAGATGACATTATCACTACCTCTACACTAACTGACAAATGAAGAAAAAAGTGAGGAAAAGAAATGGAAAATGAGAGAAGATGGACAATGACAAAAGAAAAGAAGAAAAAAGGAAATGAAAAAAGTGTGCCCTATTTGTCGGTCATAATAGAGTTAATGATAATGCCATGCAACCGTCCATGCAACATGTCACGTCATTGCTCTGTAGGTTGGATCTCGGAGGTCATGGCAATGAACCGAAATGGCATATTTTGATAAGTTTTAAGAACTAGATTTGCATTTTAAAAGTTTGAAGACCAAATTTAGGACCTAAATAAGACTGGTCATATACTTTACTCTTTTACATAAAAAAATATAATTAGTAAAATTGTTAGCCAATTTTACTTGGTACTAGCATGTCGTACGACCCACGCGCATAAAGAGTTCTTTATATATAATCAAGTAAGGACAAGATAAGAGTCATTTATATCTACTGATACAAATTCAGATGAGCAGTTTTAGGCTGAATGGTAACCAAAATTCCGATAGACATGTTATAAAGGATAATCTAATAAAAGCTTATTAGGATAATTTGGTAAGTAAATTTGCAAATATGTTCAATATGTTGCAAAGAGTTTGACAGGTGCTGACATCATCACGACACAATCCATGAAAAAAATGATGTGGTACATCATCACGACACATACTATTGTAATCCATGCTAGAAGTTGCTTTTTTTCGGTGGTGGCATTGGCGAGGTGGCAATTTTGATGGTGGTGGCGGTGGTGGAAAAGTGAATGGAGACATTGACGGGAGAGATGGAAGCGCTAGAGGACGGAGACACGATTGAAGGGAGCAGAAGCACGATTGTGGGGAGCGTAGACGTGCTATCTACGGGGAATGACTAGAGGCGCTGGTGGGTGATGGTGAGGCTAGCGTAGCATTGCAAGATACAGGGTGGGGTGTGAAAGATCTAGTCTCCTTGTCTTGTATTAGGAGGAGTTTTCGTGATTAATAACAATGATTGTTGGAATTAACCTTTGCTATGAGTTTGTGGTGTTAGGTTATGTTTCGGCATCAAGTGAAAAGGTTGATGTGAGGGTCAAGTGATAGAATTACGGGTTGACAACAAGAAAGATAATACCTCATAAATCGAAATCAACAAGAGTCTGATGTTGATGATGAAAATGCTTGATGAGATTCATCATGAGTTGATAGACATGTTGAAGGATATAAACACTATGGTTGAAGATTGATGAAAATGAAGATGGTGTGAGAAGCTAGAGGATGGACTTCATAGGTTGATGAGAATCAAAGAGAAGAGATTGAAGATGTGGGGTATGAAGTGGGTACCTATGGCAAGACGATGAAGCACAAAGCAAAGCTTAGCTATGATGGACCATGAGGTGGTGAAGGGCAAGTGAGGGGCTTGGTGTCGACGAACCAAATCAGGTGGTGAAGGACGAGTGAAGGCTTTGTTGTAATTTGACAATGCAAGGCCATTTGAAGTGTGGGGTACACGGTACCCGGGTACCTCATGTTAGGCCTTTGTGCCATACAACATGGGGTGGCCCGAGTAGGCTCATCCCAAATAGCTTACCTGTAATACAAGAAAGAGAGATTCTCGAGATAAGATATAAATCTCGAGGATTATGTATATCTTTTATAAATAGAATACAAAGATTTAGTTGTAGCCGACTATATACTTTCCTTATAACCCTCCCCCTCATTCTATATAAGAGGGGGCAAGGGCTCCGAGATTGGGGCAACTCCCCACAACTCGACATAGCACACCACAACGGTGGCATGCACACCATACACTATCCTAGGGGATCGCTATGAGCTAACCCTATAGCCTTATTGCGTATTTTGATACAGATCTAATCTACTCAACTGGACTAGGGTATTACCTCTCGCCGAGGGCCTAAACCAATATAATCTTTGTGTCACCATCTTTCTTTGATCTAATGCACCCTATAACTATTATTGCCGATCTAGAGAATCGACATAAAGCTATTGGATCATCCGTATCAATGCCAAAATCAAAAAGATATGATTTGGAACTAATGTGCTTATTGAGTTGTAGGAGAATAGTCTCGATGGTGAAATGACTTTGACGTTAGCAATCCTTAAAGCTCTAGAAAGAAGATGGCGTGAAGACATTCCTATTGGTATATATTTTCTATTATATTTGAGTATTGGAATGACTTATTATTAAGAGGGATGAAACGTCGATGTGTTTGGTTATGTCTCGGTGCTGAAAGTGATCTATCCAAGTGCTATCTTGAGAGAAACCTAAATTTTAGCCTATCCTGTGAGTTGTGAGTTGTTTTAGAGCTTGTTTTTGGTTGAGTTGAATAGCCCTTTAATTTAGCTTTCCATAGAGCCCAAAGTCATCGAAAATATACTCTGAAACAAGAACTTATGGCTTTTTTCTTGGGGTGTTGTAAGGTGGTCCAGAGGATGTGCGCCTGGGACATAGAGACTCTGGACCTGGGATTCCAAGATGCTCCAAAAAGAATCTCTGAGCACCCGAGAAGGCTTCCTGGAGACTATGGGCCTTGACAGACCTGAACATAACTACTAGTTCTTGAGGCAGCCTAGAGGCGGCAGAGTCCTGCATCACTGTTGATGGTCGTTCAATACCAAATTTGACCATCTATCTTGAAAATAAAAACAACTAAATTTCTTAGGCGCATATGAAGGGTTACACGGAGGCTACGCTAGCCGAAAACAAAAATTTTCTACCGCGCAAACCAGAACACTTGCAAGTAAGGGCCGATAGATCGTTACCGATTGAGTAGAGTGCGGAATAGCCAATCGTGGCAATCCGATCCGGAACAAGTGTAGCCGATTCCCTGAGACAGCCGATTCGAGTCGTCCGGCCGCGCTTCACGCCTCGCTCCGATGCGCCCGACCGCAGCCCGATCGCTCCGATTGCGCCCGATCCGGCCGATCAACAGCGCGCAACGTAGCGCGCTTCTACCGGTATCCACACGTCCGGGGACGAACGTCGTACACCCGTGTGCTAGCACGCGATGCAATGCTAGGGTTTGGCTCGAAAGTGGGGAGGGTTTCCGTGGAGATTGATCTCGGCGACTTCGTTGCACGCGATGCAATTGACATGCCGCAACTCTCCACCCCTTCCTCCTTTATATAGAGTTGGCCGACGGGACTAGTGGCCGATTAGGACTCTATTTTGAATCGGATCTCATCCGTATCTCATAGAGTTGGCCGCCCACACGTCGTAAGCCCATAGGACTCTATCCGTCGGATCCCTATCCGATCGAGCCGTATCCGAGTCCAACTCGAATGCCCGTTCTTATCCCCTTAAGCGTGCGACCCCGTAGGTTCGGTATACTCGGTTTCGGCTATAGTCTAACTTAGCCGATCGTCGGCTCGAGTCTAACTCAGCCGACACACAACAGCGGCGCCTAGCAAGACATATTGACACCATAGTATACAAGAATAATATCGGCTCGAACTCCTGTAATGTGTACACAAATCCCTTTGCCTCACGATACCGCTTAAGCTATAGGCAAGATGTGTGCCATCCCTTCAATAGCTTAACCATTCACTCGAACCGTATTGGATTATCCGTCCGTTGATTGACTCCTCAATCAACTTAGCATGGCCATGCATTTCCATAATCCATTACCTCGAGGGGCCCAGAGATATCTCTCCAAAGGAGGGGCAAATTCCATCTTGATCACTCACATCCCACTCCATGTTTCATAGCAAACCCGAAAACTACCTTTATAACTACCCGCCATTTAATAGCGTTTGGTAGTCCCAAAGTAGGCTACTACACATGTTGGAATCCATGGTGATCTCGGTCTAAGGACTTTGTACCAATACTACCCGAGACCAACTAATGGCACATTAATTCTGTAGTGTCTCATGGTGGGTCTATCCAACAATGTGTTCTCCAACACATATGTCCATGTTTATTAATTTGGTATCTCCATACCCATGATCTATGAGACATGATCATCAATCAATAAACATGCCGATCTTAGAATCATATTTGTTCCAACAATATGACATATGATCGAGGATCGTTTAGAAATAGATTCATACATAAAGAGTCTCATAAATAAGTCACGTACTTATTGATCAATACAAGATGTCTATTTCATGGAACCGAATAACACTTTATTCATTTATACATAAACATTGACGTGATATCCAACATCTCCATATTGCCTCTAGGGCATATCACTAACAATCTCCCACTTGCACTAGAGTCAATCATGTAAGTATCTAATACCCATTGCTCTTGTGTGCGCCTCATGCTTCGGCCGAGGGAGAGGTTTTGTCGCGGATCGGCTATGTTGAGATCCGTGTGCACTTTGCATATCTTGACATCACCTCTGTCCACTATCTCGCGGATGAGATGATATCGCCGAAGTATGTGTTTGGACTTCGATGTGACCTCGGCTCCTTGGCTTGCGCAATGGCTCCACTATTATCACAATAGAGAGACATTGGACCGTCGTACTAGTCATCACACCAAGCTCGAAACGAATTTCTTGATCCAAACAGCCTCCTTTGCAGCTTCCGAAGCGCAATGTACTCGGCCTCCGTTGTAGAATCGCAACAGTATCCCGCTTGGAACTCTTCCGTGATCGCGCCTCCGTTCAGCGAACACGAACCCGCATTGCGATCTATAATCATCCTTGTCCTGTTTGGAAGCTAGCATCGGTGTAACCACTTACAACGAGCTCTTCTTCACCTCCATAGACTAGGAACATATCCTTAGTTCTTCTCAAGTACTTAAGGATATTCTTTACTGTGAGTCCAGTGACCTTCACCGGATCTCGAGTATCCGCTCGTAGCACTCAAAGCGTACGAGACATCCGGGCGTGTACAAAGCATGGCATACATGATGGATCCAATTGCCGAAGCATATGGAACCATACCCATCTTATTCCGCTCATCATGTGTCCGAGGACACCGATTCTTGCTAAGATTAATGCCATGTGACATGGGCAAGAAACCTTTCTTGGAATCATGCATGTTGAACCTTTTCAACACCTTGTCAATGTATGTACTTTGGCTTAATCCAATTAGCCTCTTGGATCTATCTCTATAGATCCGAATGCCTAATATATATCTTGCCTCCCTAAGTCTTTCATGGAAAACTATTTTTCAATGAAGACTTGACGGATTCTAGCATAGGGATATCATTTCCAATCGTAATATGTCATCCACATATAAGATTGAAATACAATTGCGCTCCCACTCGACCTTTTGTAAACACAGGCCTCTTCTTCATTTTTGATGAAACCAAACCCTTTGATTACTTCATCAAAACGAATATTCCAACTTCGAGATGCTTGCTTCAATCCATAAATGGACTTTCGTAGCTTGCATATCTTTCCAGCGATTCGGATCGACAAAACCCCGAGGTTGTATCATGTATACATCCTCGCTTAGGTTTCCATTTAGGAAAGCCGTTTTGACATCCATCCGCCATATCTCATAATCGAAATATGCAGCAATCGCTAGGATAATCCGAATAGATTTAAGCATTGCGACGGGCGAGAAGGTTTCATCATAATCAACTCCTTGAATCGTTTAAAACCTTTCGCCACCAATCGCGCCTTATAGATGTGAACATTTCCATCCATATCGGCCTTTTCTTAAAAACCCATTTACACTCAATGGTTTTGACACCATCAGTGGATCAACCAAGTTCCAAACTTGATTGTCGTACATGGATTCTATTTCGAATTTCATGGCTCCAAGCCACTTGTTGGAATCGGGTCCCACCATCGCTTCCTCATAGGTCTTAGGCTCATCGTTGTCTAACAACAATATATCACGTTGTACCGCACTGTGTACTGCCGTGCACGACGTGATCTTTCGACCTCCGTGGGCGGGTGTGTCTACAACCGGTGGCGCAACACTTTGCTCCTCCCGTTGTGGTTCCGTGGTCGCCGAAACGTTTTCGGTGTTTCTTGAACTTCTTCAAGATGCACCCTGCTCCCACTAACCCTTCTTGAAAGAAACTCTTTCTCCAAGAAGACACCGTGTCGGGCGACAAACACTTTGCCTTGTTCCCGATTATAAAAGTAATATCCCTTAGTTTCCTTAGGATATCCCACAAAGAAGCACTTGTCGATTTGGGTGTGAGCTTGTCGATCAGAACGTTTTACATAAGCTTCGCATCCCCAAATTTTGAGAAAAGACAAACTAGGGGTTGCCCTATCCATATCTCATATGGTGTCTTTTCAACCGACTTAGATGGAACTCTATTTAGTGTGAGCGCAATTGTTTCAAGAGCATATCCCCGAAGGATAACGAAAGATCACTTTGGCTCATCATCGACCGCACCATGTCCAACAAGGTGCGATTTCTCCGTTCGGACACCCCATTCCATTGTGGAGTTCTGGCGGAGTCACGTGGAACAATTCCACAATCTTTCGATGATTACCAAACTCTTGGCTCAAGTATTCCCCTCCATGATCCGATCGTAGAAACTTGATTGTTTTCCCTAAATGATTCTGTACTTCATTCTGGAATTCTTTGAACTTTTCAAAGGATTCGGACTTATGCCTCATTAAGTAGATATAACCATATCTACTAAAGTCATCGGTAAAGGTAATGAAGTACGATAACCTCCTCTCGGCCGTTGAGCTCATTGGTCCACATACATCGGTATGTACGAGTGCCGATAAGTCACTTGCTCTCTCACTATGTCCCGTGAAAGGTGCCTTTGTCATCTTACCAAGTAAACAAGACTCACATGTCTCAAATGATTCAAAATCAAAAGAGTGAAGCAATCCATCCTTATGGAGCTTCTCCATGCGTTTCTTATTTATATGGCCTAAGCGACAATGCCGGATAAACGTGGGGTTTATATCATTAGAGAGTTGCCTTTCGTATTAATGTTATAGATGGGAGACGCTTCAAGATTCAAAACGTATAATCCATTCACCAACGGAGCATAAAAATAGAACATATCTCGAGATATATTGAACAACCATTGTTCATTGATCTAAAATCATATCCTTCCGCTTGCAAACATGAAGCGGAAATAACGTTTTGACATAGTGTTGGAACACAATAACAATTATTTAATTCCAAAACTAATCCCGAAGGTAGATGAAGTGGTATCGTGCCGACAAGAATCGTAGCAACGCTTGCTCCATTGCCGACGCGCAGTTCACCTCGCCCCTTCTCAATCCTCTACTTCTTCTCATTCCCGCAACGATTTGCAAATATGAGCTACCGATCCGGTATCAAATACCCAAGAGTCGTAGGTGAAGTAGCAAGATTAATGTCTATAACATTAATACCGGCGTAAGTCACACTTTGCTTCCTTTTGAGATCCTCTATGTACTTCTTGCGTTCCTCTTCCAGTGGCCTGTCTCCTTGCAGTAGAAGCAAACGGCATCCGATGCCGCCGACCCCCTTCTTGCCCTTCTTTGCATTGGAGGCACTCGCGATCTCATCGGGAGTTAACTTCCTCTTGGTGCAAAGTTTCTTGACAGTGGTTTGCGCTTAGCCTTCGCATCATCATCACATGATGACCGTTTTTCTCGGATACTCTCCTCACTGTCTTTAGCATCCCATGCAATTCAGCCAAGGTTCTATCCATATTGTTCATGTGATAATTCAATATGAATGGCTCGAAGCTCGGAGGAGCGACGGAGAATCACATCGTAGCCAACTCTTGGCTAAGGGAAAACCCAGTTTTCCGGACTCTCAATGTAGCCAATCATCTTTATCACATGCGGATCGACGGGATTCCCTCAACAAGCTCGCACGCAAACAAGGACTTTGAGGTGTTGAACCTCTCGGCCCGAGCTTGGTTCTCAAACATACCACGCAACCCCGAATAATAGTGTGAGCATCGCCGCTCTCATATTGCTTCGAAGCTCGGGGACATTGTAGCAAGCATGAGACAGCTTATATCTAGGGCATCATTAGTGTGCTTCTCATAAGCCCTCCGTGCGGTGAAGTGGCATTATTTGGCAAATCCTCGGGATAGGGTACTTCAAGAACGTACTCCTTACGCTCTTGCTTGAGAACAATTCTCAAGTTGCGATACCAATCCATAAAGTTTGTTCCATTTAATTTTTCCTTTTCGAGAATAGATCGCAAATTAAAGGTACTTGGGTGTAGTATTAGCCGCCATTTATTCTACAACAAAAAAGCAAAGTTTAGCACAATGTTTATGCTATGTCTTTTGTTAAACAATTTAATATAAGACTCCCATTACGTATTTTCCACCTTCCCTCTAGGTTACGTATTGGGTCAAGATCCACATGTTAATTAATTTTCTAGTGAGCTTTGGCATCACCGCTAGAAAATTAATAACATCGTAAGCAACTCCTTGCTAATCACATCTCTATGTGACTCTTGTTGTTGGTGTGGCATCTCCATGCCCCGGCGCCAACCTATGCCCCAAGGCCCAAAACTGTTTTGATAGCCTTGTTAAGTAAACCAAATGCTCCCGCATGTATATGTCGACATATACCCCTCGTGTTATGATAGAGAATGGCACTCGCTTTGCGAACCCACCATTGACGAGCATAACGGTGACGGGTGCAACATTTGGAAGGGCATCATTACTACTTAATTTTACGAGGGATGCTATCCTATCAAACAAACATATCACATATATGAAAGCAGGTAGAATAGCATATAATGAAATAGTATGGCCCCCTTCACATGGTGATCTCCATCTCCATGTCGGCGCCGAGGATCTCCATCTTCGGCACCATCTTCCAATGTGCATGATGCTTGATTTCTTCACACTAAGCTACTACTATAGAAGCTCTAATTGAAGATTACATCGACTCGCAGGTCGTGAAAGAATATTACAAGCATTGCACGTATGAAAGAATATTACAGGGATTGCACATATGAAAGAATATTACATGCATCACATGCATCTCATACATCTCATACATACAATAGGGCCATACCATCTCAAAACATTCTCTGCAAAAACAAGTTAGGCGTAGAAACGTTTTCTACTTATCGCAGAGCTACGGCATCGAGACGACCTATAAGGGGGTACGCACACGGCGGTCCATATTATGAATTTGCTTACGGAAACCATGTCGGCATAATCATATTATGCCGTCCGATACACTATCAAGGGAGATGGTTTGCGTAGGCGCGAGGCAGCTAACAAGATCGGACTACGAGATAGCTTCGGCATAATCACATTATACCGTTCCGATACACTATCAAGGAACACTATCTCGAACCCAACTCAAACCGAGTTATATGGAAATTGCTTCGACGTAATCACATTACGCCGTTCCGATACACTATCAAGGAACGCAATTACCATTAACTCTCCTCAACGATCCCGTAAAACCGATTGATCTAATCAACCCTTGAGCAAAACTTGTTCCGATCCAATCTAAAACCCGAACTAAGCAAGATTAGCTCGATACCACCGAAGGGTTACACGGAGGCTATGCTAGCCGGAAACAAAAATTTTCTACCGCGCAAACCAGAACACTTGCAAGTAAGGGCCGATAGATCGTTACCGATTGGAGTAGAGTGCGCGGAATAGCCAATCGGGCAATCCGATCCGGAAAGTAGCCGATTCCGAGACAGCCGATTCGAGTCGTCCGGCCGCGTTCTCACGCCTCGCTCCGATGCGCCCGACCGCGCCCGATCGCTCCGATTGCCGATCCGAAGCCGATCAACGGCGCAGCAACGTAGGGCGCGCCTCACGGTATCCACACGTCCGGGGACGAACGTCGTACACCCGTGTGCTAGCACGCGATGCAATGCTAGGGTTTGGCTCGAAAGTGGGGAGGGTTTCCGTGGAGATTGATCTCGGCGACTTCGTTGCACGCGATGCAATTGACATGCCGCAACTCTCCACCCCTTCCTCCTTTATATAGAGTTGGCCGACTGGACTAGTGGCCGATTAGGACTCTATTTTGAATCGGATCTCATCCGTATCTCATAGAGTTGGCCGCCCACACGTCGTAAGCCCATAGGACTCTATCCGTCGGATCCCTATCCGATCGAGCCGTATCCGAGTCCAACTCGAATGCTCGTTCTTATCCCCTTAAGCGTGCGACCCGTAGGTTCAGGTATACTCGGTTTCGGCTATAGTCTAACTTAGCCGATCGTCGGCTCGAGTCTAACTCAGCCGACCACAGCGGCGCCTAGCAGCACATATTGACACCATAGTATACAAGAATAATATCGGCTCGAACCCGTAATGTGTACACAAATCCCTTTGCCTCACGATACCGTTAAGCTATAGGCAAGATGTGTGCCATCCCTTCAATAGCTTAACCATTCACTCGAACCGTATTGGATTATCCGTCCGTTGATTGACTCCTCAATCAACTTAGCATGGCCATGCATTTCCATAATCCATTACCTCGAGGGCCAGAGATATCTCTCCAAAGGAGGGGCAAATTCCATCTTGATCACTCACATCCCACTCCATGTTTCATAGCAAACCCGAAAACTACCTTTATAACTACCCGCCATTACGAATAGCGTTTGGTAGTCCCAAAGTAGGCTACTACACATGTTGGAATCCATGGTGATCTCGGTCTAAGGACTTTGTACCAACACTACCCGAGACCAACTAATGGCACATTAATTCCGTAGTGTCTCATGGTGGGTCTATCCAACAATGTGTTCTCCAACACATATGTCCATGTTTATTAATTTGGTATCTCCATACCCATGATCTATGAGACATGATCATCAATCAATAAACATGCCGATCTTAGAATCATATTTGTTCCAACAATATGACATATGATCGAGGATCGTTTAGAAATAGATTCATACATAAAGAGTCTCATAAATAAGTCACGTACTTATTGATCAATACAAGATGTCTATTTCATGGAACCGAATAACACTTTATTCATTTATACATAAACATTGACGTGATATCCAACATCTCCATGTTGCCTCTAGGGCATATCACTAACAGCATAATTGTTTCAAATAATGTAGTTTCACTTGTCTTTGGAGAATAATGTGAATGTAGAGGTTAGGTGCCAAATAAGGAGAAAATGAGCCGGCATGCGAAGAAACACACTTTCGCCCAGTCAGGAGAGCGCACACGGATTGAAGGGCCCACAAACTAAAGCAAACCAATATATTTGAGGCCGATTCACCGTGCACTGTCATTAGGGCCCACATGTCAGCCTCATAGAAGAAATATGGTGGCTAAGGCGGTTGGCATGGTTCGGCCGAACCATGGGTCGGCCAACCCAGCCACACGCCCACTCGGCCTGATCCTCCACGTGGCGCTTCCTCATGCCTCCCTAATGGTAGTTATGCATGATTCCCGCACAATTATTGACATTAACAGCTGTGATTAGGCAGCTATAAAAGGAGAAGCTCTCACTCTCAACACACACTCAAGAATCAATCTCTCTCTTATTTGTAGTACTCTCTAGATTACGGAGTTTAGGCTAAGAGTAGTTTACTATTTGGTTCCAAGTCCTCTTGGAGATTCGGGTATGTCTCTAGTACTCTTCTCTCTTTGTAAGACTTTAAGCTTAGTAATGAAGTTATCTTCTTTATTTATCGGTGTTCATGGTTCATATATTGCTTGGTCAATTATATGTTCATTGAGTAGTTTATACTTATTTCATATGCTATATATGTTTAGACTAGCCGATTTATACCACGACATCGATCCAATGATCTTAACGGGTTGCGCTAGTTATTAGTTGTTCATCCGTAGGGTGGGAGTCCCGGGGAAATTAGATGTATTATTTAGCAATGCAAGCATGACACTCGGGTTGATTAAATGTTTTTGGATGCGGGTGTGCTCCACGGGTTGTAGAGGTAGACAGCAGGTGGTGATAGCCCTGCCCATTCTATGTAATCCTTCATGTTCGGGTATGATGTAAGAGTTCATAAATTATCGTAATCATACTGGCAGACCAGTAGAGAGCGGTCTCTCGGTAGTGCCTAGGTGCATAGGACTAAGTCCTAAGCTTTTATATGTATATATATGTGTGTAAATTATGCATCATAAGTGTAGAAGTATATAAGAAACCATAGCTTCCTTTATGTCCTTCTTCACAATCTAGCTTATTCTTTATAGAGATGATTCTTCCGTATGTCGCACTACCTTAATATTTTTGTTTATCCTTGCTTAGACTATGGTTTATTAATCATACTATGTTCATGAGTATATTGACCCATTATTTAAACTGCCACTTGTGGAGATTGTGGCAATCGGGTATCCACATGGCAAGCTTATCCGACTGGAGGTAGGGATAGATTGCGCCTGCTATATCTGTAAGCCAAACTTGACTTAGGTGTTACGGTTGCCGATAGAGATAAGGCAATCGGCCTATAGTCACGGTTTGGTAAGATTGAGGAAACCAACTTAGAATAAGATAGAGTTTTCGACTTGTAAACCCTTCCTCCCAAGACTATATAAGGGGGGTAAGGGGCGTCCCTTGAGGGATATTCCAACACTAGATCTGAGATTCAACTTCATAAGCAAGAGCTTTAGATTCACGAGATCACGAGATCAATAAAGACACTCGGCGGATCGAATCCACCGAAACAGGAGTAGGGTATTACCTCTCGAGAGGACCTGAACCTGTCTAAATCTTCTTCTTCTTCTAACCCATTGTGCTTGGCGATCTCGACTGCGACCCCATAAAATATATTGCCGAAACCAAGTTTCGACAGTTGGCGCGCCAGGTAGGGGGCCGCGCGTCGAGACTTCTTCAACAATCTCGCCGACAAGCGTGATGGGATCTCCTTCAAGACTCGGCGACTTCGCCGCCAACTTCGTCAGCGACTCCTCCCTCGACTCGGATTCGAACCAGTCGGAGGGAACAACCCACTCGGCGCCGTTCGGGCTCTCCAACAGCGCCGAGATCTTCGACAACATCTTGAAGACCAAGATGCGATCCACCTTTTCCGATGACGGACTTCACTCGGCGCCATTCGGATTACCGAATGCCGCCGAGATCTGCGCCAATCTTCTTGCCTCCCCGACGGAAGCAATCTACTCGGCTGAAGACCTTTCGGTGCCGTTTGGGTTACCAAATGTCGCCAAGATCTACATCAATCGCTCTCCCCGAGTTGGCGAGGATCCACTCGGAAGAGCCCGATCCCCCAAGCTCCGACTCGGACGGAATGATCCAGATCCGGTTACCCAGATCAAGGGAGGTCGCTGTCATCCTCCCGTCCTTTGGCTCCTGTTCATCTTCGAGCTCAACGGATACCTCGCTCCGCCGGCTTCGACAATCTCTACGGCATCCCCTCGACGAAGCCGACAACTCCGACCGCCATATGGATCGCGAGCCGAAGTGCTGACGTCCTCATGGCCGAGCCGATGAGTCCGACTCGCCATGGCCGAAGGCTTGCCGAAGAGGAGCGAGCGAGTGGAGCTTGAACGCAAGACACCGAAGAAGAAAAACAACGCAAAGACGAGGCCGATAAAAGGAAGCAGGATCGCGTGGTACTGGACGATCCGCCCGAGGCCATCCTCCAAACCCGGGTTCGCAACACCAATGTCTTCCGGACGCCACGCGAACGTCGCGCCGCACTCACGCTCTTGGATACCGTCATGGAGACGGCTCCGCCAACGTGACTCCTATACTCGGATAAGATCAAGACCATCGTTGCCGCCACGGCTAACGGCCCTCCCACCACTTCGGCAAGAAGGCCGCGAATCCGTGGCCGAAACGCCCGACAAGAGCCGGCTCCCACCCCTAAGGTCGGAGACTACAGAGGCCCGAGCCGGCTCGGCCGTCAACTAGGCCAAGAGGCCCGCCTCCCGAGTCCATGCCGAGGCACCAAGAGCGACGGTCGACTCCGCCGCAAACGACATGGACGTCCACCCGTCCACCACCGAGTCCACCGCAACAGTTCCCTACCCAACCGCCAACGAAGACCCCGCCGAGTGATCTCGCGGGAAGTCCTCGACCGCCGCTACCAAGAGCGCAATCGTCGCACTCGGGAAGATCGGAGGGATCACCCGATAGCGGCGACGATGGAGTACCGGCCTTCACTCGGGAGCTCCGCCGAGTGCATTGGCCGAGTGGCTTTAAGCCCACCGGGATAGAAAGGTACGATGGCAAAACCGACCCCGAATCTTGGTTAACGTATATACCCTTGCCATCCGAGCCGAGTGGCGACAACAAAGCCATGGCGAACTACTCGCCCGTGGCCCTCGCAAACTCGGCTAGAAATTGGCTCACCACCGCCAAGAGGCTCAATCGGCTCGTGGAGCGAGCCGAGGGACCACTTCGTCGCCAACTTCCAAGGCACCTTCGAGAGGCCCGCACGCACTTCGACCTTTACAATGTCATCCGAAGCCGGATGAGCCTCGAAGGATTACATTCGTCGCTTCTCCGAGAAGCGCAACAAGATCCCGAACATCACCGATGACATCATCATCGCCGCCTTCCGAAGGGAGTCCGTGATGAGCCGCTTATCGGCAAGTTCGGACGCAAGCCACCGAAGACGGTGAAGCGGATGTTTGAGACGGCGAATTCATACGCCAAATCAAACGACGCCATCAAGGCCGCCCGTCAAGATCGGCCCGACGTAAGAGAGGACAAGCAAGCGGAGGAAGCCGAAATCCTAAGAAGGATGGCGGCAACAACAAGAACCGGGGCCGAAAGATCGCAAGCGCGATCCAAGACCCGTGGCCGCAACCTCCAATACTCAACGCCGTCCCGAGCCGCCGCCTACGACGCCATCATGAACGCCCGTGCACCCACCATCCGAATCACAAGCACGCGGCAAAGGATCTTTATCTACAAGCGGTCACGAATGGACGCGCGCAGCTCAACAAGAAGCCGATGACGAGGCTGGCCCGTCCGCGCCAAGAAGAACAATGCGGCGAGAATGCCGAACCTTTTCAAGATCCAGGGGAGCTCAACCACATCTTCGGGGCCCGTTAGCTTATGAATCCAAGAGGAAAAAGCTAACCGACCGGAGGTCAACGCGGCTCAACTCGAAGTCCTCAATATCTCGCGATGGTCGGAGGTGGCCATCACATTTGACCGCTCGGATCATCCCGACCGAGTGGTCCATCCGGACGCTATCCACTCGCCCTCGACCCCGTAGTCCGCAACATCGGCTTAAGCGCGTCCTCATCGACGGGGGCGCCCTCAACATCCCTGTTTGCCAAGACTATGGACGAAATGCGATCCCGAGGGCCGAACTCAAAGCAAGCTCCCCCTTCCACGGAGTTATCCCGGGCTATCTTCAACACCACTCGGGCATATCTCTCTCCCGTCACTTTCGGAGCCCGAGAGAATTTCCGAACGGAGAACGTCACCTTCGAGGTGGCCGACTTCAAACGGCATATCATGCCATCATCGGAAGGCTGCGCTTGCCAAGTTCATGGCGATCCCACACTACACTTATCTTTGCATGAAGATGCCGGGTCCCAACGGCGTCATCACTCTTTCGCAGCGATGTGAAGCAAGCCTTCACTGCGACAAGGAGAGCGCGACATGGCCCAATCTCGAGAGAGATTACGTGGCCAACAAGAAGTCCGATTGGCTGCATCTACTTGGCGAGGGCGAAGTCCCCGCGAAGAAGATAGCCAAATCAGGATCCGGCGACGCCAAGACCAAAAAGATCTCCCTTGATTCTCGATCCCTCTAAAACAAACGTAATCGGCGCCGACCTAGATCCTAAATAGGAAAGCGCGCTCGTCACCTTCCTCCAAAATAATAAAGATGTTTTTGCTTGGAAACCATCGATATGCCCGGAATTCCTAGGGAGGTGATCGAGCACTCTCTCGAACGTCAAAGATGACGCCAAACCAATTAAACAACGATTACGCAGTTCGCACAGATCGAAAAGACGCGATCAAAGAAGAACTCGCAAAGCTCTTGGCTGCCGGCTTCATTAAAGAAGTCCTTCATCCCGACCGGCTAGCCAATCCAGTCTTGGTCCGCAAGAAGACGGGCAAGGGCGCATGTGCGTCGATTACACCGACCTCAACAAGGCCTGCCCCAAAGATCCATTCGGGCTACCTCGTATCGACCAAGTTGTCGACTCAAGCACACTGCGAACTCCCGAGCTTCTTGGATTGTTACTCGGGCTATCACCGCATCGCCGAAAGAATCCAACCGCTTGAAGACATCTTTCATCACGCCGTTCGGGGCCCTCTGCTACATCACCATGCCTTTCGGCCTGAAGAACGCCGGAGCTACATACCAACGCATGATCCAAAGATGCTTCCAGACGCAGATCGGCAAAAACGTTGAAGCTTATGTCGACGATGTTGTCATCAAGACCAAGCGAAAGAAGACCGATCGCCGACTTAGAAGAAACCTTTGCAAACATCCGGGCCTTCGAATGAAGTTGAACCCGAGAAGTGCACCTTCGGCGTCCCATCGCAAACCGCTCGGCTTCATGGTATCACATCGCGGCATTGAAGCAAACCGAAAAGATCAACGCCATCTTAAACATGAAGCCCCCGAGTAATCGAAAGACGTCCAAAAGCTCACTGGCTGCATGGCGGCGCTAAGCCGTTTTATATCCCGACTCGGCGAGCGAGGCATGCCCTTCTTCGATCGCAAGAAGACAGACGACTTCCAAGTGGACCACGAAGCCGACAAGGCTTTTGAAGACTTCAAAGAATTCCTTACCACGCCACCCGTCCCGGCTTCACCTCGGCCCCAGAACCCCTCTTGCTGTACGTCTCACCACTCACCAAGTGGTCGCACGGTACTTGTGGTCGAACGAGAAGAAGAAGGACGGCCCTAAGATTCAAAGACGAATTTACTTTGTCGGCAAGTATTGGCAGGAGCCAAAATCCGATACCCCTGTGTACAAAAATTGCTTTATGGTGTTCTAATAACCGCGAGGAAATTGGCACACTACTTTCGTGGTCACTCGGTCACCGTCATCACCTCTTTCCACTCGGCGACGTCATCCACAACCGCGAGGCAACCGGCGCATCGCCAAGTGGGCCCTGAACCGATGCCGCTGGACTTAACTTTTAAGCCCGGACGTCCATTAAGTCACAAGCCTTAGCGGATTTCCGGCCGAGTGGATGAACAAAGAAGAACACGTACCTCGGGAAGACCTCCAACACCGGACCATGCACTTCGACGGATCCAAGAGGATCACCGGCTTGGGAGCGGGAGTTGTGCCGATCTCCCGACCGGGAAAGGCTAAGATATGCCCTTCACCTCCACTTCTCCGCCTCACACAACGTCGCCGAATACGAAGCTCTCTTACATGGACTGCGCCTTGCGTCTCACTCGGATTCGTCGACTTATTGTGAAAGGCGACTCTCACTGGTCGTCAATCAAGTGATGAAAGACTCGGTCTTGCTTAAACGACACTATGGAGGCCTCACCGACAAGAGGTCCACAAGCTTGAAGACAAGTTTGACGGACTCGAACTCTCACATGTCCCGAGACATAACAACGAAGCCGCCGATGAGCTAGCACGTCGGATCTAAGCGCGAAGCCGCTCCGACGATGTCTTTGTCGAACATCTCTACGAGCCAACCGTCACGGCAAAGACAGCTCCCAACGAGCAAACCACGAACGAAGTCACCATGATCGACACCGACGGAGGACGCCGCTCATCAAATTCTTAACTCAGCAAGAGCCGCCGGATGACCGGATGAAGCGAACGCGTCCGGCGTCGTTGCCAAGCATACGTCATGGTCAACTCCGATCTATACAAGAGAAGCCCCTCGGAATTCTAATGAGGTGCATCACACCCGAAGAAGGGAAACAATTACTCCAAGATATCCACTCGGGCATATGCGGAAGCCACGCGGCGGCACGCACTCTAGTCGGCAAAGCTTACGACAAGGGTTTTTCGCTTACCGCGGTCTCCGACGCGGATAAAGTCGTAAGAACTCGCGAAGGCGCCGTTCTTTGCCCGACAAAGCCATGTCCCGCCCAGAGCTTCAAACAATCCCACTTTCCCGGCCGTTCGCGGTATGGGGCTGGACATGGTTGGCCCCTTCAAAAAGCTCCAGGAGGTTTCACACACCTCTTCGTCGCAATCGACAAGTTCTCCAAGTGGATTGAAGCCAAGCCGGTTGCCACAATCACGCCGACAAAGCACGGGATTTTTTCCTCAACATCGTGCACCGCTTCGCGCCCCAAAGTAATCATAACCGATAATGGGACTCAATTCACAGGAGGCATCTTCAAGGAATTCGCGAAGACTTCGGAATCAAGATCTCGCTACGCACGTAGCTCACCCCAAAAGCAATGGGCAAGTCGAGCGAGCAAACGGCATGGTTCTTCAAGGCATCAAGGCCCGCGTCTTCGACCGGCTAAGCCCTTACGCCGGCAAGTGGGTCCAAGAGCTTCCCTCGGTTCTATGGTCGCCGCGAACTACACCCGGCCGGCCACCGACCAAACTCCTTTCTTTCTCGGTCTATGGCGCGAAGCCATGTTGCCAAATGAGATGGAGTTTGAGTCCCTCCGGTCCGCAGCTTCAACGATGAACGCTACGACATCGACCGAGCGGATGACCTCACCCGATTGGAAGAGGCCCGCGAGGCAGCCCTCATCCAGCCGGCCAAATACCTTCAAGGGCTCGAAGATACCACGCCGCAACGTGCGAGCACAAGCTTTCATTGTTGGCGACTGGTCCTACGCAAAATCCGGACCACCAAAGACCGACACAAGTTATCTCCCTTATGGGAAGGACCCTATATAATCGCCGAAGTGACTCGGCCCGGTGCCTACCGGCTAAAGCGCGAGGACGGGTCTATGGTGGAGAACTCCCGGAACATCGAACATCTTCGGCGGTTTTACGCCTAATTTGGCTAAGGCCTCATGTTTTCCTTGACTCGCCAACCTCAAGCAAGATGACTTCTTGAGCTAGCAATGGGGCCGATACACATATCAATAAAGCTCGAATTTTCCTCGTCAAATTTTTGTGCATAATTTGGTTTATCATTGTTTAATGTCCTTCGACTCGAGCTCGGTATCTAAGGACCGAGAGTTTTCCGATGACCTAATCGAGCCTAGGCTTGATGACATGCCGACGAAAACTACTTAAGAAATTTCACGCAAAAGCTCGAATCAAGGCATTGACATAAATAAACTAAAAATAGTCACAAAGATTCCATGTCAAGAGTATCACGATTACATGACATTCACAAAGCGAAGTCGAATATAAGTTCAAAGCTTGAAATTGTTTACTACATCCAAAGAGATCTTTTCGCCGCCTCTTGCGCCTCGCCGAGCATATCTAAGGCCTGCTCATCTGTTGTCCCCTCGCGAAGCCCTCCCGATTGAATGAATATCCACGGGGTAGAGGGACTTGGTCTCGTGCAAGAGCCGACCAGCCCCATGTTGGCGCTTCGGTGATGTTCTTCGATATCGCTCGGGAGCCTGAGCTTGTCGAAGATCTCGATTGGCTCCGCGAGCGGCCCCAACCCCTTGATCAAACAAGGCTCCCAAGATTGGTGCGGCGGCATTGGCGACCTCTTCCCGTATCTCGTCGCCGGATTTGATCCGCCCGAGTAAGACGTCATACCGGGCTCGGGTCTTTATCTTATAAGCCGCAAGGAGTCCTAGATCAGTCAAGGCACTCGGGAATGAAGCAAGACATGAAATTCAACTTCAAAGAAGGTTACTCGCAAATTCGGCCTCCATTTCGGCCTTGTCGAGGTTGACCGCTTCCAGCTTGGACTTGAAGCGAGTGGACCTCCGAAGAATTTTCTACAACAAAAGAGGATTATCAATAGACAAGATCAACAAAAAATCACGATGAAGCCGAGAGAGGCAGCTTACTTCCGATTGATCCGCGGAGGTCGAGGTTCGCTCTCGAAGCTCCGAGATCTCCTTCCTTAAAGCGGCCTCCCTTGAAGCGGCCTCCTCCCGAGTGACCTTCACTGTCGCCGAACGTCCTCCAAGGAGTTTAAGTGAGGCACCGCTTTTCCGCGCCTCGGATTTTGCCATTGAGCGGCAATATTCTTTCGCATGCGGCGAAGGATGATCGATCAAGGATAACGAAGATATAATCAAAAAGAAAGATGAAGGCTTACGTTGAGCGGTCGGGTCGCCTGTTCAGGCTCTCGACGAGGGCATCCCTTTCATCCTTTCAGCCCGCCTGGCCGAGGATGATGCCCCGTCTCTCGCCTTCCGAGTCCCGCCACTCGATTCGATTGAGGAACCCTGTGTCTCGAAGACCGTAGCCCGGGAATCTCTTCTACCGTGGTCGGCAAACAAGAAAAACCAATGAAGACATGAAAGATTCAAAATTAAAAAAACAAAGGAAAGTTCAAGCAAGTCTCACCGGTTTCGACGGCCGCCGCCTAGGTGGGGCAGCCGGCCCTTCTTCTTCTTCGGGCTCTCGTGCCGAGTGACCCTCGTCGGGGCACTCGGGCCGCATGAGGGTTCCCCGCAACCGACCGGTCTCCGGTCGGGATATCCCGCCGGCGCGGGGCTCTTCCCTGGGGCACTCTCCTTCGAGGAGAAGGGTGCTTCTCCGAACGCTTGCACTTGGTTGCGGGCTCGGGGTTTCGGCTCGACGGCCTTGGCGCTTCGGGAGCAGCAAGCGGGGTCGGCCCTTCATCCCTCCGATAGGATCTATATCCCGGGGCTTCTGCACAAGTAAATACAAATAAGATAAAGAAGAGTTTTCTACGAAAGAACTCGGGACTTTGGTTTCGAGCTTACCCGGTTGATCGGCGGATCTTCGGTGCAGTCCGCGGCGAACGCCTTAGAGGCGGGGTCTCGACCGGAGGAGCGGGACGTCGTCATCCGAGTCCTCGATGATCAGCCGCCTTTTGCTCGCGCGCTTGTTCGAGTCCTCACGGCGCCGCCCGCTTCCCGACTGGATCGGCTTGGATTTTTATCCCGCCGCGGCTTTAGCGGGCGACGCTGCGCGTCATCATGAGCCATCTTATACGGCTTGGAAATGATAGAGGCGTTCTCGGAAGAAGGAAGGCGCAACGTTAAGCGACAAGACATCAAGATCGAAGGATACTATAAAGCAATCAATCGGCTTACGGAGGAGGAGGTCGATGGATGCCGAATGGAAGGACTCGGTAGTATGAGGGCTCGCTCGACCGAGATCCCGGATGAGAAGAGCTTGTACATCCGGATCTTCGGGATCTCGTATGTGAGCGGATCCGGTCCTCCCGATTGGGTCCGTTCCGCCTTCGTACTCGAAGGCCGGTTTCGACCGCTCCCGATTGCGCCGCCGCACTCCGATGAAGTGCCGAGTGATTTGTTCCCCGCGAAGGTTCCTCTTCTTCATCGCGGGATCTTCGCGAGCAGATCGTTGGCCTCATCCCATTCTTGGGCTACCGGACGGTGCTCCAAGATGGTTTGGGGACAGGAGGAAGACCGACAAAGGAAGGGAGGTGGGTTCAAGATTGCCGATGTAGAACCGTTCGAGTGCCGCCTTTGTTCGAGGATTTCAAGGGGAGAGAGAAGTAGTCTTTGCGGAGAGATCCGCGAAGCCGGAAGCTCGCCCCACCAACGACGCAAGGTTGGTCCTTGTTCGGATAGGGTTTCGTAGAACATACGACTAATTGAAGTGAGGAAGAATGCCAAGGAAGGCTTCACACACATGAATGAAGAGTGCTATGTGAAGCATCGAGTTGGGGTTCAGATGGTAGATGTGAAGACCATAGTAATCCAAGAGCCCCCGAAAGAATTCGGAGGTGGGAAGACTGAATCCGCAATAGAAAAAGGAGGTAAAGACAACGAGCTCACCGGTGTTTGGGGTCGGGAAGTCCTCCCCCGCCGCCGGGCGCCATCCCACAAGTTCCTTGGGCGGAAGCACGCCGTGCTTCACCATCTCCTTGAGGGTGTACTCCCTCACGTCCGAGGTGGCCCATTGGTCGAACGGGATCCTCTTTTCTTCCGCCATGAGAGCGAGGTTGATGAGGAGCGGATCTGGCTGAGAAAGGTTGGATCTTGGGCGATAGATGTGGGAGTTTTGGCTGCAGGAGCTAGTTGTCGCGGCAAGCAAGCTTCTTGGCGGATGGACTGAGGAGCGCGCAAGCCTAGGGTTCTCCGCGATGAACTGATGAGCAGTATTGCGAGAAGGGGAATTTTTGGAAGATGAAGAGGCGGGGACGACCTCGTGCCTTTATAAAGAAAGATTTGAGGGTTGCGCTAGGTTTTCGGTGAGTGGGCCGAGCCCATAAGAAAATCTACGGCCCACCTAAGGTGTGGTCCGATACGTGTCCTTAGGGACTTAAGCGGATGAGCTTAAGCAAATTTTCCCTGGCAATATGCGCGTGTCCGAGTGCCCTATACCTTAAAAGATCCTTCCATACCGCGGTTTGCTTGACTTCATGAGAAGCTGGCACGATGCAATTTGGAAGGTGACCAACACAGAGTTTTTATAGCCGCCTTGGTGAACAAGGGCCGTTTGGTTTTTCGGCATTTGGTCGGGTAATCTTACCGATGCCGTTTGTTTTCCACCTTGGTGAAGATCTTTATAAGATTGAGACCAGATTATGGCAAAAGTCGTTTAATAACTTGGTCATATTTTTCATATGATTGAAAGAACTTATTTTCCCATGAGGGATGATTAAAGTATTTGTTCCGGATGACTCGGGAGATCTACTCGGATAAGCATGAGCTTACCGAGTGCTTTTTACCCGCTAGGGTTGATTGAGTTATTATTCCGGGATTACTCGGCGAATCTACTCGGTTGAGCAAGAGTTTACCGAGTGTTTTTACCCACGAGGGATGATTGAATTATTTGTTCCGAGATGACTCGGGCAAATTTACTCGGTTGAGTATGAACTTGATGAGTAATGAGAATTCTATGATTGCTTTAGCGTGAGCTAAGCATCTACATGAGAATAATTTTTTATATAGTTCTTGACTATATGCTTAGTCTATTTTTGACTAACCACATAGTCGGGGCTACACCTATAATTAGGTGCATCAGAGATGCACCGAGATATTTATTTTTGAGAAATTTTTATGTATATTTTTCCAGCCCTTCACAGCCTTTGGAGCCACTCGGAAGATTCAGCAGAGATGATGAAATCACTCGGCGCCAAAAGCACTCGGTCAAAGAGATTTTTGATTGAGTTCTCGCTTTGGTCCGAAGCCGAGTTGTCTCGTCGACCGAAAAGGACTCGGGGCTACCGTGGAGATTGTGGCAATCGGGTATCCACATGGCAAGCTTATCCGACTGGAGGTAGGGATAGATTGCGCCGCTATATCCGTAAGCCGAACTTAACTTAGGTGTTACGGTTGCCGATAGAGATAAGGCAATCGGCCTATAGTCACGGTTTGGTAAGATTGAGGAAACCAACTTAGAATAAGATAGAGTTTCCGACTTGTAAACCCTTCCTCCCAAGACTATATAAGGGGGTAAGGGGCGTCCCTTGAGGGATATTCCAACACTAGATCCGAGATTCAACTTCATAAGCAAGAGCTTTAGATTCACGAGATCACGAGATCAATAAAGACACTCGGCGGATCGAATCCACCGAAACAGAGTAGGGTATTACCTCTCGAGAGGACTGAACTCGTCTAAATCTTCTTCTTCTTCTAACCCATTGTGCTTGGCGATCTCAACTGCGACCCCATAAAATATATTGCCGAAACCAAGTTTCGACACCACTTTTCTTGCAGAAAAACAAATAACGATACCCATGAAATATTACGGGTGAAATACTATAACAGTATCCGTGCGCTTGCAGATTTATCTACGATCGTAACAAATACCAACAGTCACACAGGACTCCAAGGTGGTGGCATTGGGTATCGCTAACATGGGGGAGATCTTCTGGAGGGGGAAAATGAAAAATACGATGAGGTGGGAGGACTTGAAAGTAAATAATAGAAGAATGGAGTATGAAAATGAAATGTTGAAATATTTTTTTCATAGAGACTTGGGAGGCGAGAGGACCCATTTGAAATAGAAGATTTTGAATGGGAATTTGTTGCGAATGATCTAACGGTTGGAATTTCTTAACTTCTGGATCGAACGAACTACATTTTGCCACTGACGTGGGTGCATAGTTTTGCAAGAAAGGACTCTTCTTTCACTTATTTAAACTAGTTTATGAAGTCGCACATTTGAGCGACTAGGACCATCCTATCATGAATGTTGTGTAAAAAAATTTATTAAGGATAATTGTCTTCATTATAAAAATCTATTTCGTCCTTACTTCTCACCATAACATATGGCCCACATGTCACATGACATTTTTTACCGAACATGTCACATGAGACTGTTTAATTCACACATAGTTATTTTGTTTACCCCTGTCAAAGAAAAGTATAGGATAAATAGTTTGATTGTAAAGAGGATTTAGCAAAGAAAACTGACAAACAAATCCTGGTGTTAGTTCACAGATTGTGTTCTAAATGAATGCCCAAAAGAAGGATTCTTTCCTAGCGAAGCTTGTCAATGATCTTAGGTGCTTGTGTTCAGAAAATGATCCAATTATTGGGAGCCCTTGTATTGTCAAAGGTGATGTACCTCGCAAATATCAATGGTTCATGGTCTTCTGCTGACTTGCTGCTGTACCAATAGGAGCATTGGCTTGGCAGCTTCCGTTGTTCATTGTGATCAATTTTGCTCATTAAACGGCATAACTATGTTGTTGCTTCTATTGATAAATTGATTTCAATAGCTAGGAAAAAAACTTGGCTGATTTTTCATTGTATTTGGGCAAATTTTATGTCATATGTAAAATGGAGTGAAGTTAACCATATCTGCAGCCTAGCATGGACTTTGGAAATCTACTGCACATTAAGAAAATGAAGTGAAGTTACCGCTTGCCGACTCCAAAGCTCCATGGCCATTGCCCGTGGTCACTTTTCTTCTGCTGTTCTCCACCACGGTCTTTTCTTGATCATGCGCTATGAGTGAGTCCCCGTATTCCTGGCTTAGAACCAAAAAAAAATTACAGTTAGTTAAACAATTGGTAGTCACACCAACTTATTACCCCACATGGCCACATGAGGACATATCACACATAGGAGAGCCTGTGTAGAGCAGATAAGTACTTTACACAAACATTACCTATGAAAAGGACCTTGATGTGATGTCACCTAGAGAAGGTTGAATACACGTTTCTGAAAAACACTTCACAACGAAATCAAAATTACTGAAGGTTCCAGTCTTAAACACCTAAACTTCAGGTCTTCTTCTATTTGGAACAGAATTAGCGGACCTGAAGTTCCGGTCCAAAAGACCTAAACTTCCGATCCTCTTAGTCTATTTTTCTATGGGAGCAAACCTAGGGGCAAACCTCACAACACACAGTTACAATAGATAGAGTAAATAATTAGGAACATACAGGGAAACAAATACAACAAGCAAGACAAAGAGGGGACATGGATTTTTCATCGAAGTTCGGATCTCAATGATCCTACTCTCCGTTGAGGGACTCCGAGGAGTCGGATCCCGATTAATCCCAAGCCTCACCAAGCTATCAACAACAAGGAAGCTTTAGTCTCCAAGCAACCACCGAGGCTTAGCAAGTTTCCAAGCGACCACACCTAGGTCCAAGCTTGGACAACAAGCACTCACCTTCGATAAAACTTGCTCTACAAAGCAACCTCCTAGAAGATAGCTAAATTTCCACTCAATCTTACCGCTTTTCTTGCGATGGTGAGGCAAACCTTACAAACTTTCCGGGGCAATCCACACGGTCGGATCCTCACGACTGTCTAGGTGGAGAACCACTAATAGTAACAAGCACAATCAATGACTTGCTTGCTATGAACTCAAGTGCTCAAGGATGGAGTGAAGCTCCCTAACTCTCAACCTCTTAATATCTCAATCCAACTCTTCTCTCTTCCAAAATCTCTTCCCAAAACTCACCCACAAAGATATACCACAAAGGTAGGGGATTTTGGGAGGGGCTATTTGGCTATGGATAGGTCTACTCGTACCCAAAACCAGCAGCCCACAGATAGTAGGGACAGAGAGGTTTAAATATTTGAGTCCCTAAAAACTACCCATTACTTACATATTCGAACACCGGAACTTTCGATCGAAAAGATTGAAACTTCAGGTCCAAAGTTGTTGTTCTGGTGTAGAAGAAGGACCAGAACTTCAGGTCAGCCTTCGAATGGAGAATTTGGACCGGAACTTTAGGTCTCACAGACCAGAACTTCCGTCCCCCTAACAGACCGACAACACTCCACAAAAACAGTCATAACTCCTTGCTCCGAAGTCCGTTTTTGACAAATTTGGACTCTATGGAAAGCTTATTGAAAGGGCTACCCAACCCAACCAGCAACAAGCTCTAAAACTGCTCCTAGGTTAGGTTAAGGTTTGGGTTTTTCCTAATGTAGCACTTGCATAGGTCACTTTGAGCATCGAGACATAAACAAACACATCAACATTGCATCCCTCTTAATAGTATGGCATTCCTATACTCAAATGCAAATAGAAAAGCTATACCACTAGGAACACCATCACGCCATCTTCTTGCTTCACCTTGAGGGTTGCCAACGTCAACGTCATTTCACCTCTGAGACTATTCACCTACAACCCATTAAGTACATTAGTCCCAAATCATTTTTACCTTTGCCTTGATTAATGCCACTATGGCATTTGGCTTGATGTTCATCAACGAATCACATTCTCTTGATCTTCGTCATTCTATCTTGATCTTCTTCAACAAAGATTGATCATCGGCAACTTATGACTTCCTATGGCCTCGATCGGTCCATCGATGTTCGGCTTGATGTTCATCAACGAATCACATTCTCTTGATCTTCGGCATTCTATCTTGATCTTCTTCAACAAAGATTGATCATCGGTAACTTATGACTTCCTATGGCCTCGATCGGTCCATCGGTGTTCGGCCAAGCACTTGCTCCTTTACCACTGCATTGGGTCCTTCGGCGCCAATCCTCTGCTTGCCCTTATCCCATGCATGGTCCATCGCGTAGCCAAGTCTTACCAACTCTTCACCGCATCATGCCATCTTCAGCCACTTATAGCCTTGCATCACAATGAAACCTCATTGTATTTCATCTTCCTCACATCATCTCTTCATTGGACTAATCCTCTGCTTATCTACTCAATAAGCGTATTCTTAATCGTTTGTCATCAATTAGCCAAAACCCACTATAGGTCTAGATGCTCTATCAAACTACACTGCATAATATATCTAGGCTGGACTGAACATGGTAAAATAAACCTTGGAGTAGTAGGTATTGGGATTCAGGAATAACACAACCCCTATTTTATAGTCCAATAAATGATTAACTTTTTCCGAATGACTTTAGTTAAATGATGAAGCTCAATGCAATCACCAACAAATATTTCCTTTAAATCTTAACTTAAATAATTATTCTCGTATTTGGCTAATAAGCTTGCTGACTGTAAGCAAATCAGGGAACACATAGAGAGTTTGTTACTCAACCAATTGTTTGAGCTGAAATTGATATCTATGGATTTGCGAAACCATTGCTAGAAAACTCTGATTTCACATTACTTGATCAATGCAAAAGAAAATCAATTTTTAATGCAAATCAATCATAACACTTTCTCATTAAGCTAGTTCTACTATTGACAGTTGGAATGGAAGGGAAATGGTAGCTTTGTACATGTAACAAGGGAAAGAAAACTTATACCCCAAGAATGGTTCTTAGTAGCCAATTTCGCTACATTGCTGCAAAATAAAATCAAAATTAATAAATAACTTTGTCTACATTGCTGCTAATATGCCATCATTCTAATCTAATATCATTCTAAACATGTTGACATCAGAAGGTATAGTACATTCTACATCTTATGCCAGTTGGAGTACTTAAGTTGTTTACTACAAATTTAAGAAGCTAGAGTGCATATTACATAGTGCAAGCCCATAGGAAGGACTCAAAATACAATGGGTTCATGCCATCTTGGAGATTACATAGTGCCTAGCCACTCAGCAAAGCCTCAAAATACAAGCATCACATCTTGCATATCACATAGTGCCACCAGGCCACACATCAAGACCTCAAAATACAAGCATCAAATCTTGCATATCACATAGTGCTAGTGTTGACATTAAATCTGATGCAGGTAAACTAAAATGTATATCAGCTAACTAACCGATAGAACTAATATTTGAAGCCTATACTAATGATAATTCATTGGCTGAAACCCCGATGAGACTCTTAGTAGAAATTATTTGCCTTGCATCGACTGTAATAGAATATCGGACCCAACCAGGAAAGTTCTAGCCTTGCCGATACAAGCGAAGTTGACAAAACTTACTTCCTTGCTGGAGATCGAAATAGTTGCAGCCCAACTTGAAACTAAGAACTCGCCGAGAGTAAAAGGGTGGCAATGCGTCAAAAGTTGTATATTGATCGAGAGATGATTACAAAGACTCTGGGTGTATATATTTATACCCTCAGGTTGATACTGGTCTTGATCGGACATGATACAAGTTTTCTAAAGATAAAAGGAAAAGTACAAGTCATGATCGGACACTAGATAAATACTTCCTAAAGATAAAAGGAAGATTACTAAATCCTGTCTAATTAATAGATAGAATTAAACTGTCATGACGTGGTCCTCACGATTTTTTCTTGAACTCGGTCTCTTCTAGATAAACTTTCATTTGCTGATCGACTTCTTTCCTTAACCGAATCAACTATAGAACCGTACCAAATTTTGGTGTTAACAGTGTCACGCCCAGAAATTCGCACCCAAATTTCCGAAGCTAAATGTGTATTAAAATACCCTGTCCAGGACCAGCCAGGGATACACAAACGACAAATTGTATATACAGATCCACATCTTAAAACATTTAAAAATCTTACATATGCAGCGAAAAGGTAAAATAAACTTATGAACTAGGCTTCGACTCTTGCGGGGCAGCGACTCCACTCCACGTGCAACCCTTGATGGCGCGACGAGCCTACTCAAGCAGAAACCCATCGGCAGCTTCATCCTCTAGCTCTGAGGTGGGGGAAAAGGGAAGCAAGACTGAGTACAACCATGTACTCAGCAAGTCATACGGAAAGAAGGTATGAATGCAGGGTTAAAATCCAAGGATAGGCTAGGTTTAACTTTTGCATAAAGCAGGCATTTCACAGAATTAAGTTGAAAGCAGTAAAAACAGTAATTTAAAGTAATTAAACAATATTTTAACACTCTGCTCAACGCTACACCACGTTGAGTCAGGCCCAATCCACCCAACTATTCTATCTCGCTTCCACTGAATCAAGTTATTATTTTAGTGAGACTAATCACGGTGAATCTGGATGATCGCCCATAACCGTGGGCACGGCTATTTGAATAGTTTTTTCACTCTGGCCAAAGGTGTACGTCTGTACCCACAAGACACAGCCCAAAAACACGTGTCCGTGCGTCGACATACCACCATGGCATATCGAAAAGGGGTCTGTAACAGGACCATTCGCATAACCCTCCCTGACCAAGCGACACCACACCTCAGGTTTCGCCCCTACCCAGAATCCAGGGTAGGCAGCCCCTCTCGTGCCTAGGTGAATCCGGCAGCCGCATAGACCTTTCCCGGTCCATCCGCACTCCATCACGCTCACCCTCGTCTAGATGTGTCGGCCAGAAAAAGCTACACTACAAGCCCAGCCGTTGCCCATGCTGGCTTGTGGTACACACTAATAATTCTTTCAGGGTTTCCCGCGAACCGGTCCTTAACTGCCATGGGTGCGACTTGCAAAACCGGACACCCATAGCCCACCATAATAGTCAAATTTTAATTTACTGATTAACAGTACCAACGGTACGTCCGGTCGGAGACCGACATTTCATGCGAACTAATTCTAGTAAATTAATTTTCCCTTTTATGATCTAGTTGTACTAGGCATAATAAGCATGTCCTAACCGTGATTCTAGTCAAATTGATTCCCAGGTGATCAAATAAACACGGTAAACAACCTAGGCTTAATACTATAGGTCTCATCCCGATTGCATTATAAAATAATGTAATGCAATAGATAAAACAATAGGAATTTGCAAAATAGGTACAATATGTTCAAAGGAAAATGACTTGCCTTGATCTTGATCCAACGGAACCTCAGCGACAACCTCAAAGTAAACCGGAGCGTCCTCGGAACCAGAATCTACCGACAAACAAAGCACGGCAAAAACAGGCTATTAGACAGCTAAAATAGACAATTAAACCATTTTTAATATATTCTTGACATTATTACGAATCCGCTGCAACTTGAACGGACTCAAACGGAGTTCGGATGAATTTTCTGCGAATTTTATAAGTTTTAGACTTTTACTAGTTAAGAAAAAGAAAAACGATTTATGACGCAAGCGTCTTAGGGCTGACATCACTGCGGGACCCACCGAACAGTGACGCAAGAGAGAAAACCATGGGTGCACGGTGGACCGAGTCCACCGGCTTGGGAATGGGCGCGCCCCGTGGCGGCCCCGAATTGGCCGCTTGGATCGGCCACACGAGGGCGCACGGCTTGGCCGAGCCGGTGGCCGGGCGGCGGCGCTTGCGCGACGACGGCGGCGACGCTGGGCGGCGCACGAGCAGCGGCGCGACAGTGGAGCCGGCAAGGGGGAAAAAGGAGAGGGGAAAATGGCGCTTCTCACCATCGGCTGAACTCGGGGAGGAAGACGGCAATGGTGCGATTCGTCGATCGAAAATTGGGGAAAAAGCAACGGGAATGTGTTCCCGTTGATTGCGAAGGTGGAGGTGGTGGTGGCTCGGCGAAAGGAGTGGCGGTTCGGTGGGAACGGCGGAAACAATGAGCTCGGCGGCGAAAAAAAGGACGGCGCACGATGCGGGAGCACGGGAGTGAGCGAACACGAGTGAGTGCGAGTGTGGGACATGTTCCGGGTGCGGGGAAACTTTTAGGCCGGCAAGGGAGCTCGGGCATGGCCGGGAGAAGCGGGAAAGACGGAAACCGTCGAGGTGCGGCATTAATGGCGGCTGCGAATAATGGAGTTTAACTCGGCCGTTCCAACGCACATGATGAACGGAGGAATGGGGAAAGTGGGGGAAACAACGGAGTAAAGCTGGGAACCCATGATGACGCGGTTAAATGTGGGAGAACGTGGCCGGACGACGCGGGAACGTGGCCGAAAATGCGGCGGCTCGCACGGCATGCGCGCTGCGCCGCTTGGGCGGCTTAAGCTTGGGGATGACAAGCGGGCCCGCTTGTCATTGCCCCAGCCGGAAGGAGGCGAGCGAGACTTAGCGCATGCGGTAGAAATAGTGTTGGGCCGGCCCAAAAGGGAAAGGAAGGAGAGAGAAGGAAGAAGGGGGCTTGGGCCGATCGGATGGGCCAACAACCGGGCCGGCGGGGAGGAGGGGGAAAAGAGAGAGAGAAGTGGGCCGAAGGCCCACGGAGGAAAAAAACAGGAAAAAGGGAGAAAAAGGAAAAAGAAAAAGAAAAGATCTTCTCCTTAAGGAAATTAATTCCAGTTAGCCCAATTTAATATTTTAAATTGCTTCCGATGCTCTGAAAATTCCGATAAAAATTCTGTTAGCGTATTTTGACATGGGGAATTTAAGAAAAATTCCACCAAGCCATTTCCAATTATTAAATGGATTTTTAATTTAGGATTTTGATTTTCTTTAGTTTTTTCCGGCAATTTCTTCTTTACGATTTTTCACCGGTGATTTTTAACCTAGAGAGAAAAGCGGAGCATGACAACCCTACCCTCCTTAAACAGAATCTCGACCCCGAGATTTGAAGGTGCTGGCGAAGAGGTGCGGGTGAGCGGCTTTCAGCTCATCTTCTCTTTCCCAAGTTGCCTCTTCTTCTGAGTGGTGACTCCACTGCACACGACAAAACTTGGTAACTCGGTTCCTGGTTCTCCTTTCACTGGTGTCGAGGACGAAATGGTTTCTCAACATAAGTCAAGTCCTCTTGAATGTTAAGGTGATCAGGACTTGCTTGCTCCTCCGGCACTCTTAAGCATTTCTTAGACTGAGACACATGAAACACATCATGAATGCTTGCCATGGAAGGAGGAAGTTCCAACCGATAGGCAACCTCTCTGCAGCGTTCCAAATTTTGGTATGGTCCCACAAAACGTGGTGCCAACTTCCCTTTTGTCTGGAAACGATGCACTCCCCGAAGCGGAGTGACACGAAGGTACACATGGTCTCCAACCTCGAAGCTTAACTCCCTTCGACGGTTGTCAGCGTAACTTTTCTGACGAGACTGAGCAGTTCTCAATCTTTCACGAATCAACCTGACTTTTTCTTTGGCTTCATGAAGGGTTACGCGGAAGCTACGCTAGCCGAAAACAAAAACTTTTTACCGCGCAAACCAGGAACACTTGCAAGTAAGGGCCGATAGATCGTTACCGATTGGAGTATGCAGCGGAAATAGCCAATCAGGGCTATCCGATCTGGAAGTGTGTAGCCGATTCCCGCAAGCTGACAGCCGATTCCCGTGGACAGCCGATTCGCCAATCAGCCGATTCGCGGAGTCGTCCGGTCACGTTCTTGCGCCTTGCTCCGATGCGCCCGACCGCAGCCGATTCGAGGCCGATCAACAGCGCGCAACGTAGCAGCGCCTCTACCGGTATCCACACGTCCAGGGACAGAACGCCGAACACCCGTGTGCTAGCACGCGATTCAAGGCTAGGGTTTGGCTCGAAAGTGGGGAGGGTTTCCGTGGAGATTGATCTCGGCGACTTTTGTTGCGGATTCGGTTCAACGCGATGTAGTTGACGTGTCGTAGCTCTCCACCCCTCCCTCCTTTATATAGAGTTGGCTAACTGGGACTAGTGGCCGATCGGCAGCGACGAGCCTACTCAGCAGCAAACCCATCGGCAGCTTCATCCTCTAGCTCTGAGGTGGGGGAAAAGGGAAGCAAGACTGAGTACAACCACGTACTCAGCAAGTCATACGGAAAGAAGGTATGAATGCAGGGTTAAAATCCAAGGATAGGCTAGGTTTAACTTTTGCATAAAGCGGGCATTTCACAGAATTAAGTTGAAAGCAGTAAAAACAGTAATTTAAAGTAATTAAATAATATTTTAACACTCTGCTCAATGCTACACTACGTTGAGTCAGGCCCAATCCACCCAACTATTCTATCTCACTTCCACTGAATCAAGTTATTATTTTAGTGAGACTAATCACGGTGAATCTGGATGATCACCCATAACCGCGGGCACGGCTATTTGAATAGTTTTTTCACTCTGGCCAAAGGTGTATGTCTGTACCCACAAGACACAGCCCCACAACACGTGTCCGTGCGTCGACATACCACCATGGCATATCGAAAAGGGGTCTGTAACAGGACCATTCGCATAACCCTCCCTGACCAAGCGACACCACACCTCAGGTTTCGTCCCTACCCAGAATCCAGGGTAGGCAACCCCTCTCGTGCCTAGGTGAATCCGGCAGCCGCATAGACCTTTCTCGGTCCATCCGCACTCCATCACGCTCACCCTCGCCTGGATGCGTCGGCCAGGAAAAGCTACACTACAAGCCCAGCCGTTGCCCATGCTGGCTTGTGGTACACACTAATAATTCTTTTAGGGTTTTCCGTGAACCGGTCCTTAACTGTCATGGGTGCGACTTGCAAAACCGGACACCCATAGCCCACCATAATAGTCAAATTTTAATTTACCGATTAACAGTACCAACGGTACGTCCGGTCGGAGACCGACATTTCATGTGAACTAATTCTAGTAAATTAATTTTCCCTTTTATGATCTAGTTGTACTAGGCATAATAAGCATGTCCTAACCCTGAGTCTAGTCAAATTGATTCCCAGGTGATCAAATAAACAGGGTAAACAACCTAGGCTTAATACTATAGGTCCCATCCTGATTGCATTATAAAATAATGTAATGCAATAGATAAAACAATAGAAATTTGCAAAATAGGTACAATATATTCAAAGGAAAATGACTTGCCTTGATCTTGATCCAACGGAACCTCAGCGACAACCTCAAAGTAAACCGGAGCATCCTCGAAACCAGAATCTACCGACAAACAAAGCACGGCAAAATCAGGCGTAGACAGCCAAAACAGACAATTAAACCATTTTTAATGTATTCTTGACATTATTACGAATCCACTGCAACTTGAACGGACTCAAACTGAGTTCGGATGAATTTTCTGCGAATTTTATAAGTTTCAGCCTTTTTACTAGTTAAGAAAAAGAAAAACGATTTATGACGCAAGCGTCTTAGGGCTGACATCACTGCGGGACCCACTGAACAGTGATGCAAGAGAGAGAAAACCATGGGTGCACGGTGGACCGAGTCCACCGGCTTGGGAATGGGCGCGCCCCGTGGCGGCCCGGATTGGCCGCTTTGATCGGCCACACGGGAGGCGCACGGCTTGGCCGCCGTGGCTCCGGCGGCGGCGGGCGGCTTGCGCCGGTGGCGGCGACGACGCTGGGGGAGCACGCGGCAATGGCGCACGGCGTGAGCCGGCTCGGCAAGGGGAAAAAGGAGAGGGAAAAATGGCGCTTCTCACCGTCGGCCGAACTCGGGGAGGAAGACGGCGCGGTGCAATTCGTCGATCGAAAATTGGGAAAAAAGCAACGGGTATGTGTTCCCTTTGATTGCGGAGGTGGAGGTGGTGGTGGCTCGGCGAAAGGAGTGGCGGTTCGGTGGGAATGGCAGAAACAATGAGCTCGGCGGCGGAAAAAAGGACGGCGCACGATGCGGGAGCACAGGAGTGAGCGAACGCGAGCGAGTGTGAGTGTGGGACATGTTCCGGGGTGCGGGGGAACTTATAGGCCAGCAAGGGAGCTCGGGCATGGCCGGGAGAAGCGGGGAACGGACGGAAACCGTCGAGGTGCGGCATTAATGGCGGCTGCCAACTTCTCCTTGGCTGCCTTGGGATCATTTTGAGGGTTCTTCTTAATCAAGTCAGAGAACATTTCTGCAATCCATCCTTGGGAGGCCATCTTGCCTTCCAATAGCTTTGTAGTAGGGCATTCATGTGGAAATTGTTGCCTCTTTATCTACACAAACCATAAAGAGAAGTGAAATTGGAAGGTCAACACGTGCAAATTTACATGAAATATTTAATAATTGATATACAAAATTGAATGGTTCTCTAATCAAGTAGTCTTGAAGCATGAAGACGTCATTTACACCCTTGGTGCTTGCATTTGGCAATAAATCTTGTGGGGTCTATTTGCAAATTAACAAACTCAAATCCTTTAACAACAACAAAGTGCATAATAGCCAGTCCTCCTCAATCATTGGCAACTCAAGATTATGCAAAACATGAAACACATCAGGGGTCATCATCATGACCTCAACCTCCACATAAGGTTGGGTAGTCCCATAAGCCTCCCCCGGGATGACAATAGGTGCAGTAGGTGGCACATGAGTATACAAATTATCATCATTTATATGTACACATTCTTCCTCCATGTCAAACACATCAGGCATTGTCCCATCTGCTTCATTGGTTGCAGATTCACCAGAACTTGCCACTTTAGATGCATATGCTCCCTGGCTATCTCACTCGGTGTCACAACACACAATAGCTCTAGACTATTGACATTATAATATGTTAGTGCACTATCAAGCACCAGAACCATGAGTTCAACATGCATCTCTGCACTGTACATTTCAAACATAGCAAGCAATTGACTTTCCTCAACAATTCTAACATCTTCATTAAGCATCTTTCCTCAACAATTCTAACATCTTCATTAAGCATCTTGTCCAAGTACCACATGATAGTAGCTTGGTTCTCCCCGCATTTCACCTCGTTGCTTAATCTTGACATCAACAACTCTAGAGAAAAGCTACCATACTAACATCCCATTTTAGCCTACAACCCTTTGTATACCTCCCCTTACCATTGAAATATATCATCCCAAAAGCTTCAACCTTTAGCTTTAGCGAAAAAAGAATGTACAGACATATACATGGAATCGAGTCAATCATAACGAAATACGCAAATACAGACTACAAAATCATGTCAAAAGCCATCCAATACAACAAACTTGCCATGGATTCAAGAGCTTACCTTTCTTCCACTAGCTCCACCTCCATCGCAGCACTGGGTCGCTCGACATCCATCGCTGGACTCAACCCTTCGCCCCATTGCCGGCAATCGTCTCCTTCCATTTCCCACACCACCTCCTTCGTCGTCGTACCCCATCGTCTTGTCCACCGCCATCGCTTTCGCCGCTGAGGATCTATGGTTAGGGTTAGCTCGAGAAAGAGATAGCATAATGGTGGTTGGGTTCAAGCTGGCCAAGCCATTGGGTCGGTTTAGGTATTGGGTCAGGGTCACTTCAACGGACATACTAAGTGGCACACTACGAGTTTCAACCAAATTGTAATGGCATCCTACAAATTAAAGGAATAGTAATGGCATTTTTTAAAACTAGCATTTTAGTACTGGCATGTACCCAATTAACCTCTTTTTTTACTGGAGGGATGTGGGAGGGTCGTTTTGCAAAAGAAGCTTCTCAAAGAACCACAAAGTGATTTCGCCAGGTAAGGGATCCGACGGCTAGTAACATCGGAGGGAAAATCACATAGGCCATGTTATTTTGATGACGTGGCGCAATAATTTTATGTGAAGGGTTTCACCTTCCACTCATTTAGATTAGGCTTGTTTCGAACATCTTTTTTTATTAAAAACAATTATTTTTTTGGTAAAGGACGACAAAAAAATGTTTCCCTAAAGCTGATAAAAGGGTGATAAAAGAGTAGACATGCTTTTCTAGAGCTGTGTTTTTTCTAGGTTATTTGGGATATGTTTGCCGAGCTTTAGCTTCTAAATCCTTATCCAGTAGAGCTTAAAAAATTGTAGTGGGTGTGAAACTGATTCACAAAATATATAGAAAGTGTGGAGATATCATTTCCTAGCTCTACAACTCCAGCTCTACATCATTTCTCTTCTCTTTCTAGTTGTTGAAATCGAGTCAATTGATTCTCCACCTGTTTGTCCCTCGTACAATTGGCTAGTTAGGGCAAAAATGATGAATTTTTGGCATTTATAACAATTTTATTTTTTTAAAGATTTACAAAAATAATCTCCGGATTCGAAAATTTGCAATTCTAGTCGCTTCCCGCCCTCCGGGAGGGCGAGATTTAAAACGCCTCCCGGAGGGCGTTTTATCCGACGTGGCGACGACCGTTGGGTGCCGTCGCCGTGCGGGGATATTTGCGGCGGCCCCTTCCCGCCCTTGGTAAGGCGTTTTCCTGTTCAAACAGGGGCCGCCTGCAAAAATGATGGCCGCCCGGCTTTTTGCAGGCGACCCCCTTCCCGCCCTTGGTAAGGGCGTTTTTTTGCCTTTTTTGCAGGCGGCCCCCTTCCCGCCCTTCCAGAGGGCATTTTTTGCCATTCCCGCCCTCTAGAACGGCGTTTTTATCCTAAACCCTAATCGACCGATCCCTTTATCCTAAACCCTAACCCTAATCGACCGATCCCTTTCTTGTATTATTTCAAATGTAAAATGTTATCGTCGTACTGTTGCAAATGTAACCGATCCATTTGATTTGTCGTATTGTTTCAAAAGTAAATGTTATCGTCGTATTGGTGCAAATGTAAAAGTATCGTACGTACGTAAATGCAAATGTAAATATCTTGTGTAATGAACCATAATATTCGAGGTATCGTACATATGTTGTTTGCATTACCTGTGATCATAACATATTGTTTTAACCAAGTTAACTTAGTAGCAATGGTAAAGCAGTTGTGTGTCCATTGTTACATAACCCATTAGGTATGGATGATACAATACATGGCAAATGTCTTATTCATACATGATACTTACTCATCCCCGACGAGTCAAGGCTCGGCTACCTACGGAACCGTTCAAGGGCGATAAGCTTGTCATCAATTTTCTCTTTCCGTCTCGGCGTTGTACTCCTTTTGAGTTTCACATTCAGTTACTTTTAGGTCGTTATATTGGGGAATGACATTGTCGATCCACCTAGTTAATCCACACCTCCTTTCAATGCCCTAGTAAAGAAACACATGTAATCAGTTAGAGAACCACTAGAGTGAAGACGTTTGCGGGATTGATAAAACGAAAGATGTACAACGAAGTTGTTGTCTAAGTTGGGACAAATGAAATATCTGCGACCATATGTTCGTGGTTCAAAGGAGGTAGCCATTTTGCAACGATCCCTACAACCGCACATGGGACGCTCCGACCATCTTTCTAGTCACCGCACGAGCACGTCTAGGACGTGGTCGCCTCGTTGTTGTTCCTTCTCCCGATGGACGGCTGCCATCGGTGGATTGTCCGGATAGACCTACACCTGTGACGGTTGAAGTTTCTGAATTCTTTGGACATTTTTTGTATGTATGTCCGCGCTCATCGTATTTGCTGCAACGTAGGGTCCTTCCCCCGGCCTCGGACTCGTCCATGTCGTTTCTGATACGTCTCGACTGATGACGTCCCTTTTTCATCCTTAACTTCGACGGATCTGGAATGTAGAACACTTGTGGCCTCAGTGTTGTGTACGATCCAAATATCCCAAAACCATATATCTCCTCCTTCCACGTATGAAAAATTGATTCTTTCCTGTAGTACGGTGACACATAGATATCGGGAACTATGCCACAATCCCCAGCTGCGGCAAGGACGTGTGAGCAAGGCAGATGTCTAAGCTTCGGCTTCATAAAGCTGCAACTACAACCACCATCCGCATGAAGCACACATTCCTGCACAGCTTGAACACGGTTGATGTCGCGTCTTCTCCTGTCGACACACATGATCTTGTACCTATGAACTTGGGTTCCTTGGGGGATTACTCTGTGCTTTTTAGCCTTTAGAATTTTGTCTTGCATATATTTCGTCACCACGTTGCCAAATACAATGTTGTTATCGACCATCAAAGGAGATATTTTCTTAAATCTATCCCTAAAGTATGCCTGAGTGCCATGAAGGATAAATTCCACAATACCCACCAATGGAAGCCCCCGAACTCCTCGCATCACCCAGTTGTACACCTCGGCCAGGTTGGTTGTCATAATACCATATCGAGCTCCGTCAGTGTCATACAATAGAGACCACTTTTCTTTCGGTTCATTCTCTATCCAGTGGGAGAAATTATGTATTGATGGTGCAGACCTCCTTCTCATTGTTGGCGGGTCATTATGCAATGGACCAAGAGGTACTGCAGGCTCGTCAACCTGTGGCAAACGAGATTGCTCGTCGGTTTGTTTCGTTGTCAACTCATCTAACCTTCTCCACATCTTATTGAATTTTTTCTCTTGATTTTGACCACATAGCCTCTTGAATAGATCCATCAGGTGCTTGTTCTTGAATTGTTTGTAGAAATTGGCTCCCATATACCACATGCACCACCTACTCCGAACATCATGCCACCTAGCTGGAAGTCCCCTCTCCGGCCAACCATTCTGAAGATAGTCGATTGCCCTCAGCATGCCCGCTTGACGATCATGTATGAGACAAACATTGGGCCTCATAAGAACGACTTGACATCGAACTCTCTCCAAGAACCAATACCAGCTTTCGGTGTTCTCACTCTCGACAAATGCAAACGCCATAGGTAACACCGGTTGTTCCCATCCGCTCCAATCGCCATCGCATCCGACCTCGTATTTGCTCGTCGAAAGGTTCCATCTATGCACAAGACACGGGCGACAAGTGCACAAATGCGTTGATGCAAGCACCAATCGAGAAAAAGGCTCTTTGCAGACGCTCTTGCCGGAATCGGTAGATGATGGAAAGGTCCGAATGTCGTAGAAGGTATTGGGGTTTCTCTGAGCAATGGTGGCTAATAGACGAGGTAAATTGTCATACGATGCTTCAAATGTGCCATACCTCATCTCCAATATCTTTTGTTTCGCCCTCCAAGCCTTGGCATAGCTAATAGTATACTTGAATTTGTTCTCAATGTGCCTAATAATGGAGCCTGGTTCAAAATCGTGTTTTTAACAACATGGTCAGACATCTCACCGCAACAAACGCCGAGGTGATGTTGCGGTGGTACTTATCTACCTCGCAAGCAATGACATGTGTGCTCACCAACAATGCTCACTTTCCAATAGTCACTCTATTTTCCCTTGTATGCATGAACGCGCCAAGGACAATCATCCTTCATACACTTCACATCATACACATAGTTCGTAGACTTCACCACCCTAAACTCTCTATGCAAAGAGACCGCCCAATGCTTCACTGCCTCTTTCATGTCTTCCTTATGAGCATACCTAGCACCCTGAATGACCTCGTTATCCTTGTATTCAAATGAAACATGCTGCCCTTCCGAGAGAACAAGCTGAGAGAAATCAGCTTGTTCCCAATCGACGGCATGACATCTTCTTCCTCGTCCGATGATTCATCGCCCTCCGCCTGCTCATTTTCAGAATCCTCCCTCTCCATTTCTTCAACAATTGCTTCGATTCTCTCCCCCTCGTCCGCCACGCCAATCGCCTCCTTCAAGCTTGTTTCATTGCTCGGACATTCACCATACTCTGTTTGCATTGTATTACTGCTATCGATTTTGTGCAATGCCACAAAAATAACAAGGGGCCAGGACCTTTCAAGTGCCATGTCCACATAACGTCTCCACGACTCAGTGTTATCTATAGGCATAAGTTCCCAATAATATCTTTCTGTTGCACGACTTACTACAACGGATAGAGACATTGTGTTCACTCTTGCATCCACTTTAAATCCACGTAGCAACCAACTATACACTGACTCAAATGTTTTCTCAGCTGGCCTATCGATGCCCTTCGATTTCATCCTAAATTCTGACAGATCTACACCTTCTGGACCGTATCTAACGTTGCCTTCACCGTGAACTATCTCGAAATATGATCTTACTTGCCATAGTGCCCGACAAACAAATTGAAACTGAATTTATTCCATGCTACGAATATGTTGCCTAGAATTTTGTGCCTAAGTTAATTTCTTTAACAATATGTTCTCTGGTCTACATCTTAAAATATCCCGAATCAGTTTGTTCGTTTCATCTACCGCCAATCATACCTCGTCATTTAAATCTGACAAATTTTGTAAACTAAATTAAATTAAATCGTACTTTATATCTACACATATTTTGATTATCAACGAAATTATACGTACGATTATCTATAGTGCTTAACATCTACTCACATAATTTACATAAATCTAAACATATTCTACCTAAGTTGATCTATCTATTCTACCTATGTTAATGTCCATTAAATTATCCTTGTTGATCTATCTATTCTACCTATGTTACTGCGATTAAATTATCTAAGTTGATCTAAATTAAATCATCTGTTTTACAAATCTAAAACAAAATATTCAATAACTATTCAAATATTAAAAAACTTCATTTTTCCTAATATTGCATTTACATACTAACTAACAAAAAAAAGTACGACGGGATATTGCATTTACCTCGGATGGAGTACGCAATCCAGCAGGGCTTCGCCGTGCTCCTTCCTCTTCCTCACCCTCTCTCCCTTTTTTCTGAATTTGGGAGGATGCAAATGAGGAGAAAACGTTTGACTCTCGGCTTATATACTGCCCAGGCTAAAAAACGTCCTTCCAGAGGGCGGGAAGGGCAAAAAACGCTCTCTGAAAGGGCGGGAAGGGGACCGCCAAAAAGCCGGGCCGCCCTTTTTGTAGACGGCCCCTGTTTCAACAGCAAAAACGTCCTTACCAAGGGCGGGGAAGGGCTGCAAAAAAGCGAGGCGGCCGCCCTTTTGCGCGACCCCTATTTGAACAGGGAAAACGCCCTTACCAAGGGCGGGAAGGGGGCCGCCTGCAAAATATCCCGCTGCAGACGGCACCCAACGACCGTCTGTCATGTCGGATAAAACGCCCTCGGGAGGGTGTTTTTAAATCTCGCCCTCCCGAGGGCGGGAAGCGACTAGAATTGCAAATTTTCGAATCCGGAAATTATTTTTGTAAATCTTTAAAAAATAAAATTATAAATGCCAAAAATTTCAAAAATGATTATGCAATTAAGCCCACAGATCTGACAAGCCCAACCAGTACATACCACCACTAACCAGCCCGGCCCATTTACAGCGGCGATCTTAAACCCTAGCTCCACGCCGCGACGAATCCCAACCGTCCATCCAACCGCATCAGCCAATCTCCACCGTTGGGATCAGCACCCCTCGCTACATATAATCCGCATCCATCGCCCCCGCCCGCCGCCTCATCGAAGACCCACAGCCTCCCGAGCTTTCGTCACCGGCGGCGGAAAGAAGCAAGCGGCGGCGAGGAGGAGGAGAAGGAGGCAGCCATGGTGAAGGGACGCACGGGGCAGCGCGTCAGGCTCTACGTACGGGGCACCATCCTCGGCTACAAGAGGTGAGTGAGCGCGTCGCGGAATCTGTAGCCTCTGGATCTGCGCGGCATTTCTTGCTGCGGTAATGGCGGCGGCGGCGGCGGCGGCGCGTCTGACGTTGGTTTTTGGCGCAGGTCGAAGTCGAACCAGTACGAGAACACGTCGCTGGTGCAGATCGAGGGAGTGAACACCAAGGAGGACGTGGCGTGGTACTGCGGGAAGCGCATGGCGTACGTTTACAAGGCCAAGACAAAGAGCAGCGGCACCCACTACCGCTGCATCTGGGGGAAGGTCACCCGCCCCCACGGCAACTCCGGCGTCGTCCGCGCCAAGTTCAAGTCCAACCTCCCCCCAGCTTCGATGGTCAGTGCGAGCCCGCATCGCTTGCTTCTGTCGCTTGATACGTTTCCTCGTTGATAGTGTTGTGCTCGTCGCATCTCAAGCTCAATGTTGTTGTGCTGTTTGGTGCAGGGGCGCAAGGTCAGGGTGTTCATGTACCCGAGCAGCATCTAAGGTCAGCAACATACTTGCTTTTAATTTGGTACATCGATGTAGAGTATCTTTACTGCGTTTGCTATGATGATGTACTGTTTGTGCTACGCCCATATATTACTTGGGTCGAATTTGTAATAAGATTGATTGGATTATTTATCTTTATTGTTTGTTTGTTTAGACAGTCTATTAGTTTGTCCACTTAGGTTTGCAATCTGGTCTGTATCATGCTCATGTTGTAGTGATATTGGTGCAGATTTATCTATACCCTGATTCTATGATCTTATAAATTCACCACTACACTTCGAAGTTTGTCATTATTACCTGCACATTTCATGTTTCCATGACCATTTTGTTAAGGAACCATACCACCAAAGGTCAATTTGCGTTGCTTGTCATGATATTTTAGTTTTGTGCTTATGAGATATCATGGTTTTAGTGTGCTTTCGTAGCAAATGGAATGTATACTTCTGCTGTTATGTCAGCTAGTATTAGTTTTATAGGATGTTAAGGTATTTTATATGAAGATGTTTGATTTAGCTGAATTTGCTTTAGGATGCTAACATATTTTATACGAAGATGTTGGATTTAGCTGAACCATTGTTATTCTTGGGTGCCATGCAATCCTGCAGTTACTTTTGGTCATATTTGTAATCTTCTATTGTAGCTGCATGTATTGGGAATTAATAAATGCTAGAAGATGAAAATGTGCTATTTTTATTTATCAAAATCAAATGTTCTGTATCGTATTCACATGAATATGTTATAAAGCTCTATAGTGTCATGTATTTCTGAACAGAGTTATTATGTTATATTCCATCCAAACATTCTCGTTTGGCTTTACTAATACCACGATTTTTTTTCAGCAATGCAGGTTTGGTTCAAGTAGGAAGAGTTTTGTTTGTTTCTTGCTTCTGTTATGAGCTGAAAGCGCCATATTATGGTGAATCTATGTTGTGTTGACAACTTGGACTGTTCATGTATTGAAAACCTGCAGAAATATTTCTGGAATTTTAGTATTGTTATATCGGCACTAAGTCATAATCTGCGCGCTGTTTTATCTCATAATTTGTCATGCTTCTTTTTTGTCTGCATTATTATCGTTTAAATACATCACGTTTGTGCCAAAGACACGTTTCTTTGACAGGAAATTGACTGTACACACTAGTTTATGCCTTTTGGGGTACTTAGATATGATGTTGTGCTTATAGTGAAAATAAGCCGTAACCAGGGTAATGTAAATTGATAGAAATGAATGACACGGAATGGGGAGAATTAGAGGAGCTTGTTACAATATAGATAATTATGAGCCATCTAATTTTTTGATGTCAGGTCCAGATTGGAGCTAGTAACAGCCTAATACCACCGGTGCATTAGTATTAATAGCAGCTAAAATGTTGTCCGAATGGGTAGCAAAACAGCCAAAGATTTATAGGTAGACTAATCCTGATTAATACAATGTCTACAGTGTGCCAGCCGAGATGTACAGAAATTTAGCTGTCAAACTTATATAATTTTGATCATAAAAAATTTTAAAAATACAGCTGCACAGGATCAACATATATAATAAAAATAAAAATGCATTTATTTATTATATATATTATAATAGAAAAGAATAGTTAAAGTTTGAAGACGTTATTGTCCAAAATGTTATTATGAAACCAGAGGGAGGGAGTAGTATGAGCCGGAGATAAGTTCAGAAATTTTGTATGATTTTCATCTTGTCCCAGAAGTGTGTAGCCATTAAAATTTGTCGAACAAAATGTACAATTCTAGCTTATGAAAGTTATTTGTATTAGCAAAGTTGGGATGGAGGTAGTACTAAAACTACCAACACCAGGGCCCAAATTTCACAGCAGCCTTCATTGGATCATCAGTATCATTACTCATTACTAAAATTATACTCATTTTTGGCACGGAGGGAATTTCACATGATTAGCTCACTAATAAAATGTAGATATCGAGTCAGAAAAGAAAAAGAAAGGGTCCTACAGTTACATCAAGCATTCAATCTGCTTGTAGTTGTAGCTATAGGTGGTAAAGGGTCCAATTTTTTAGCCTAGAAAATGGGGTTTAAAATGGGTTGTCCTGAATTTTTCTATATGTTTATCTAAAAATATACAAGTGTTAGGTAGAATTGTAAAATGACCCATGGGTCTTATCCATTTATCCATTACCACCTCTAGTTACAGCACAAGTTTCTACACTTACTACAGTACTAATGCTATCAAAAAAAAAGTCTGGTTTAGTTGGAGTTGATTTTTAGACTTAGGGCAATAATTGAGGGGGATAAAATGGGACTCCAACTTACAAAAAAATTACAAAATTAAATGAAATAAACTTATAACTCATAAAACAATTACAAAACTACATAAAAAACAAACTTAGATTTTAAAAAAGTTAAACCGTATACAACAGCAAAAATACAATTAAAATAAACTAAAGTATATTGTATAGCACCCTAATTTTGTGTAATTGAAAATTAACAAATTTTCAAGCGCTTGAAATCTAACAAATCCCAATATAAATAACCCTAGCACTCGAGGTAGTTAGCCAATGTAGTATTATTTTTTAGCACTCGATACATACTTTAAAAATTCAAACCAAAACTCTTACTATTAGATACTGTTAGAGCATCTTCAATGGCTTCCCTATCTCCTATTTTATTTAAATTTTAGGAGTTTTATACTAAAATTCAGTTTTCAATGGATGTCCTATCATATTTCCTAAAAATTTTCATCCCCTATTCTTCCCTTCTCATTCCCCACTTCTGAGAAATGAGATCCCATCCCCTATCCGCTCTTCCGCGCACGGATTGGCGGCAAAATGACCTTTTTTTAAGAAAATATATACAGATACATTAAAAAATATTTTATATTAATAAAATAAAACTGCTTTTTTCCCTAAAATGTAACAGATTTTGGTTAGATACTACAAATCTAAACTTTATTCTAAATTGTTATGTTTTAAAACGAATAGACTACCTGCATATAAACTTTATTCTAAATTGTTATACTTGATTAAAATCAGGTATATGGGCCTAAACTTTATTCTAAATTGTTATGTTTTAAAACGAATAGACTACCTGCATATAAACTTTATTCTAAATTGTTATTGATTAAAATCAGGTATATGGGCCTAAATCTATATAACTTGATTAAATTCTAAATATGTATATGGGTCTAAAGTACCAGATTAAAATTAGTATTTAGGTAAAAATAGGGTCCAAAATATTTTCAGTGGCCGAGTCCACGAATTTAAATTTATTGGGAAACTTTTTTGGGTTGAGAGAAGGTTGAAGGATATATTTTTGACATGTATCCCTAAAACTGTATTATAGGAGATGCTCTTAATTCTCAACCGTTTAATTATTCAACAGCTTAATTTAATTAGATGGGAGTTGTATAGAAAAACATAGATTTCCTCGTAGCACACCACATCTACGTTCATAAGAGTTCGGTAAGCTTTTCCATTATTTTTTTGCCAGGCATTTTCCAGCCAATTCACTGATCAAGCTGATAAAATCAGCAGCCCAGCGAAATGAAACGATTATTCCGACTCTGTAAAATTACTGAAAATTTGACAAATTAACTTTTTACAAGTTATTTTTTCTTGTCCGTGTGTTGCAACTAAGTTTTAATTAAAATTATCATTAATATGTATTATCATCTTTTAATTATTATATTTATTTGTTAATTACGTGTGGGGATGACGACAGAACAAGCATCTATCGTTACTCTCTTTTAACCTTCAACTATTAAATCAGTATAATTTGATTTCTCCGAAAATTTTAAAACGATTTTTGCTGACGTGAGTTGATGACCTGATCTAACTAGTTGAGTCGGTATGTGAGGTTCACCTGTTAGTGACCTCGTCTCTTTCTCCTCCGCTCCCCTTTCACAATACCGCCACGCGAGCTTGAGCAGGGACGGTAGTCGGCGGCAACGTGACAAGGAGCGTCCTTCCCCCACACCGCCACATGAGCTCAAGCAGGCGCGGCGCAACGACGAGCAGCGAGTAGCGACGAGGAGCTCGGCACCGTAGCCCACGGGCTCCTGGCAGGTGCCACCGACTGCCCAACTCCTTCGTCCTGTTGCCGCTCACCGTCCACGCGGTCGGACGGAAGCGGCAGCCCTCACACGACAACGAGCTCGAGCGGCAACCTGCGTTCGACGGCTTGGACGGCGGAATCATATCAGACCAAATCACATTCAAGAACCAAACGGCGCAACTAGAAACGGCATTCCTCATTAAATCCACATATAAGAACCGGCCAAATCAATATGTAGCTATAGACTGTAGTAACGGAAACAACACTAATTGATCAAGAACCAGAAAAGCATGGCAACATCACGAATCGATCAAGAACCAGAAACGCCTAAAGAACTGAGGGAGAAGAAAGGAGATCGAAAAGAAAACAAAAAAGGGCTCGCCAGACGCGGATGCTGCCGCTCCCACCCTTTCTCCGTCCTCCGTGACGCCGCTTGCGCATCGACGCTGCTTACTGCACATCCTCCCCAACGCCGCCGTGGCCGGCGCCATCGTGAGCCCTCGACTTACCGAGAGCCTCTACCCTTAACTTAGATGGTTTTAGAGTCACTGATCATGTATGTCTATAAAAAAAGATTTTATATTTTAATGATTTAAAATCACGTGACTATCTCAATAAAAAAACATTTTTATTTTTTTAATTTATCTGATGACTAGGCTGTTTAGTTTTGTATGGTTTTAATATTTAAAAAGACGATATATTTGATTTTATGATTAAGAGATAGGAACCACATTATAAGATCAAAGAGGATTTTTTTTTTCTTCCTTCCTCAAATGTCTATGCAAGTAAGAGATCCCACAGGCAGGTAAGAAGGTCATAGAGGCCCATCTCTACTGGGCTCTATAGGCTCATTTGTGTACTCTGTGTATTACTGCATGGCCTCCACCAATCCTGAGGATAAATACGTCCGTGGTCCATTTTACTGCAGTTCGCTAATTATAATTAGCAGGCACACGGTCAGTTATTCAGTCCAATCTGCACAGTTGGACACTGCGATCATACAATAGTACTTACCTACTCCTACTCTAGTTCTAAGTCGTATAATAATTGCACAGGTCACTGTCCAAGTTTACGAGCCGTTCTGAACACTTAAAACGGCTAATCAAGGTGGGGTATGATATAAATTAAGATAACAATAGAGTCAACGCACATAAAAAATTATTAGCACACGATTATTTAAATTTTTATTACTAAGAATGTGTCCGCAATCAGAACGGGTAAAGTCGGGCTGTGCTAGATGGAGACGAAAAGAAGGCGCTTTTTTTTCATACAATCTTTTCCTAGCATTGGAACTACGGATTACTTTTTGCGAACACTCAAGGGTTCTCAGCGGACGAAAATTTTGTGTAAAACACTACTTGCTTTATATATATATGAGTTATAGATTATAGATTAAAAACTTAAAAATAAATTTTTTAAGTAACTTTTAATTTTTTTAAAAACATACTGTTTAGCATGGCTTTGATATAATTAAGGGGGCGCTAGGCTCTGATAAGTCTGTTCCTATCATCACCATGGTGAACGCGACACATGTATATTATTTAGAAAAATCAGTAGTATCACCTATCATGGCATAAAAAAGGGTCACGAATAATGTTGAAACAAAGCAGTACCTCAACATTTGGTACGGGAAAAAAATGTGAATTGCACCAAAAATTGAATATTTCGTGCTCAGTAGCCGCTTAATTTACTTCAGGAATATATATCAGACAAATTCGACACCCATGGATGATGCTGCACGTCTCGGGCGCATTTTCTCATAATTTCATCTATGAACTGCTTGGTGAGATATGATTAGTTAGCAGAAATAATTCGTGGTGGGGCAAGCTAAACGGCAAAAAGCGACAGAGTTGGACTGAAAAGGGGTTATCGTATTATCGCGGTGAAAAGAATACTCCTGCTTTTGAGTCAGCAGTTTCGTTTGGCGATAACCCGGCCTCGCTTTCATGACATCGATGTTTTTTTTTGTTTTGTTTTTGCCTTTTTCTTGCACAGATGTCCTACTGCGCTAGTGGGGAGTATGAGAGTGTTGCTTGTCAATACGTGTGTAGACTTGCAGAGTAGTTGAAGGCAGTGATAGTTGACTCGTTCCAGGTTAATTTCCTGGGAGAGTTTAAATCGTATTGTTATTATCAAATTTGTTAATTTTTCTAGTTGGTAATCTGGGTTAGAAGTTTGTGTGGCGTCCAGGGAAATTGTGGTCTAGTAGTTTGTTTACCCATCAGATTATAAGCAAGATAAAACATACAGTAGTAATATCTAGTAAGTCGTTGTCGAAGTCACCCTGCATAGGGGCCGATATTATGTGAAATAAATCAAGCGAAAGTCACGGTTCGATGCCGATTGCTAGCAGGCATGTATTAGTAGCATTCATCAAATGAAACACGCTTTCTGTCTCTGCAGAACGTAGACTCTCTTGATCAATTTGTTTCGTACTAGTTCTATTGCCGATAATTATTAACCTCGTATAGCTGATTTTGTTGCTAAGCGTGTTTAATTCCTCCACTCTGAAATCGTTCACCGCAAACCAGCCGTACACTTGCGATGAACGATCATTTCCTTCGATTCAAATGCTACTCACAGCCCTACCGTTTCGTTTAAATTTTCACGTCCATCATGTATGTTTCTCACTCCTCAAATACTAATCAGATAGTTTTGAAAACTTCTACTTTTTTAAAAATCTAATCTCACACAAATTAATTTACTTAAAAAACACATATAAATTCCGTTGTTTTTATTTTTATGCAAATTAATGTGGCATGTTTGTCAAGTGTATTTTTTATGACTTAAAATTGTTTGAAAAATTACTAACATTATTAACATTATTAATATGTCAGTGCCATGTGTCGGGATATATCGATTGCAGTATAACCATCATGAGCCATCAATTCATCGTCAAGTATTTAAACATATATGGAGCAAGTGTTAAGACTTTTTAGATGAGAAAGTTAAATATGTTTAATGATAATTTTTTAATTAAATCATAAATTTATTTGTTTCTCTCTTGCTTATTATATATTTTTAAATTATCGTACAAAATAAAATAAATAGGAGTAAAAACAATCACAGTAGACGAGGCACATGATGTACAGACATACAAACATAACAACCTTTTAATTTATTAAAAAATAACGTTTTAATTCAAGAGAGCAAAGGATTGTTATTTTCCTCGAAGGTACGTACTTACCTTCTTTTCTTTTTTTTCTTTTTTTTTGCTTGTTTGCCACCGAGTAATGTGTGCGCTTATTTTGTATGTTTTTTCCATTTTTTTCAGCAAACAATTATTGCGTTCATATTTATCTTATATAGACAGATGCACCGAGATAAAAAGACATTACAGAACTGATTTTTGTTCAAACAACATAAATTTTTCGGTTGTTAGAAAGACTGATACTTAAAATTATCTTTAAAATATTGTTAAAGCTGTCATGCTTCGTCGAAGAGTATGTAAATCTTTAAACAATCGAAACTAAAGATCTATACATTACTATCAATTGTTATTGCTAACCGATACTAATGTTACCTAACACATTATCATCGGCTCGAGACAACAACCGATACTAGTGTAATTTATAGTACTGGTTGTTTTCAACCGATAATAAAGATCCAACTTTAATACCCATCTTTGTCCTTCAGCACGAGCCATTGCTGCAGGGAGGAAGAAGGCGAAGGGAGATGCTGCCAAATTTTTTTATTGAAAATGTTTTGGTGATTTCATACAAACCAAGGGATATAAAAAGTTAGGAATTCCATCCTCTATTCTTATATGGTTAACAAATTGCACTTTTAGATATATTTTTATATTTCATGCTCTCAAAAATATATGAAAAACGATGAGAGAGAATAACTTCTTTTAGGATAGAAGAGTATATCTTATTGTTCAAAATATAGGTAATCTAGCAATAATAACATTACTTTATAGTAGACATAGGATAAAATGGTTAAAAATAGAGGAAACAAAGAAAAAATATAGAAAAATGAAGGGAAAAAATAGAAAATTAGGTTAAATAAATAAAATCAATGCATGTCTTGGTATGAAAAATACATGGTGTTTAAAATGAATAAGAGTACGCCATAAGAGGAAAAAGAAGAAAAAATATGATAAGTATGGTAAAAAAAGAAATTAGAAAAATTGTAGAAAAATGGAGAAAAAACTAATAAGGGTGACAAAAAATAGAAAAAACAAGAAACTGTGGTAATAGTAAAAAGTAAATGAAATCTAACAATAATAACAATACATTAAATTTGATATTTTTATAGGATGCTCTATCGGTTCATGGTGTAGATTGCACCGATCGAATTGCTTTACACAACGGTTAGCAATGTTCTTTATCCACTTAACTTTTACATTTATAACGTTTTAAATTATTAAAGTTCTTAATTAATTCTTTACTTGTAATGTAGATAAACGGGCAATGGATGTACATCGTAAACCGATGATCGAAGGGGTTATTTGTAGCATGCATTATTTCTTGAGGGTGGCCGATGCACAAGCCTAAGTGTTTTATATGTTGTCCATGCAAAAACCGTAAGGAGTATTCTTTCTTAAGAATTCTTTATAACCACTTGTTACATTTGGGATTCATGCCTAGCTATAATTGTTGGACCAAGCACGGAGAGATAGGGGTTGCAATGAAAGTCGATGAAGAGGAAGACAACAACATTCTGCACTGGGCTCAATACAATGGCTTTCTAGATACTACAATATGCAACGCGGAAGGAGGGGTTGCAGAAGATGACACTATGATCTTGGTCAGATGTTGTGCAACGCAAAGAAAGATTGCGAAAGTAAAAAGAAGGTCAAAAATTTGGATCGTATGTTGACCACAAAATGTCTTTGTTCCCAGATTGCAGACTGCAAACAGGGGCACAAAAAGTTGGGTACCACGCTAGAATATTGCAATGGAAGGCAACCAATGGTGTGACTGACAAAGCATTTGGTGAGTTATTGAAACTCGTAAAAAAATTCTTCCGAAGGATAACGAATTGCCCGCAACAGTGTACAAAGCAAAACAGGTAGTCTGCCCTCTAGGACTGGAAGTCCATAAGATACACGCATGTCCCAACGATTGTATTCTCTATCGCGGTGAGGAGTACGATAACCTGGAGGCATGCTTGGTTTGTAAGGCATTACGATACAAGATCAAACGAGATGACCCTGTGATGTTGAGGGATAGTCGTCAAAGAAGAGAGTTTATGTTAAGGTCATGTGGTATTTTCCTATAATACCACGTCTGAAGCGATTGTTCAAAAACAAAGCGCATGCTAGAATGATGTGTTGGCATGCATAAGAGCGTAGACAAGACGGGTGTTGAGACACCCCGTCGATGGGTCCCAGTGGCGATTCCATACTTGAACATGGAACAGTCCAACAAATGTAGGGTCATGTTCGTTGCTCAAATAAAAGACAAAAATTACTTTCGTGGGGAGTCCGAGATATGGCTGCACTACAACGATATCTACGAAGTATACCATCAAGACACCCTTGATATCTCAATTGTCATTTGTTGGGTTCTGTAAGTGTCGTTTAATTTTATTCCTTTACTTATCCCGTCCTATGTACCATCCAAGTTTTACCGTGTGCGGACTACCTCACGTCTTTTTTATGTGTTGTAGAATGGAGATTCAAAGATGTCGTAGGGAGGGGTATGTCAAGGTTGGTTTCATGGACCTCGTGGTTATTAATGAGAAGACTGTATAGGATTTTGCACAGGAAACAGAGATTACCATTTACAAATTCCTGGTGTAGCAACATTACAAGACATTTGTGCCTTACAATTCCAAGTGAGTTTTACACCTTTTGTACCATGTTTCTTCTCGTAGGCATACAATGTTATGTATATTACTTAACATAATGTGCAAGTTCCACTGGCTTCTCCCTGTGATAGATGTTGCTGAAAGCAGGATCCATGTCCTAGACTCCTTGCGAAAACCAATGGAGGATTTCAATGAAATCATAGAATTTCTTAACAAGTAATGTCATCAATTCCATTGTAATTATGTGTGCTTCTATCGATAATATGTGCACCAAACTATATTATTGTTTTCAACTGCAGGGTGTGGGTACATTTTCGTAAAGACATTCGTGGTCCATTCAAGGAAAAGCTTGATGTGAGGATGAACTTTCTGCTACCGGTATGTACATGATTAAAAATTGTATGTCTAATTTATTCTATAATACAAATACTTTATTTCATTTCTCTTGTATAGTGTTTAAGAAAGGAAGGGGGAAACAACTTATGTAGCTGCTACGTTTGCGATTCATTCATTGTCTGACACAAGGCATTAACAACAATAAAAATATCGAAGTATGTAAACATCATTGATACATAATTTACACTCTTCTCATTGATTTAACATATTCATATTTTTTAAAAAATGGTAGAATTTATGGATGAAGCAAGAACTCCTCTCGATGAATTTCATAAAGACTATTCAAGACCAACTCATGGTATTTATTATGGATGAGGTTGTTATTTCGTTGGGAGAATTTTACGATGATTGGCGTGTCATTCCTCAATGAGAGACGCCCTCTTAGCTTCATATATTTGTAATATATTAAATATATGTATTAATTCTAATTATACATAGATAATACCCGTAATTATATATACATGATGCACTACACACACATATATATAAACAGCGACCAAACACTATAAAAAATAATAAAAACAATAAAATGTTACTAAAAACATTTTAGTACCGGTTGGTACCATCCGGTACTAAAGATAGTCTCCCACGTGACGTGCGCGACTATATTTAATACCGGTTGGAGCAAAGTTGTTGTAGCATCGATCAGTTGAAGCGAGACTAAAAATATCCCCTTTTAGTCCCAAATTATGTATACCGGTTATACAATTGAGACTAAAACGAGTTGTCCACCGATACAACATCAGTTATGTAGTGGTGTAGAGGATTAATTTTTCTTAGTAGATCCAATTATCCAATCTAATGGTATAAAATAATGGGTATATCAATTTAAATAAAAATTAAGGGTCAGATGTTTGCACCTTCTTCTCTCATCAAAATTGTACACGTGGCAACCTGAGAGTGCTTATAGGACACGAAGAATTGTACACATGATAGCTAGCTTGAAAGTTAAGTAAGTTTAATGGACTTTTGTAGATAATAGATAGATAGATTTGTTAATTTTCTTATTGATAATTTGGGTTGGAAGTTTGTGTGGCGTCCACGGAAACTGTGGTCAAGTGGCCTGTTTATCCATCTGATTAAGCAAGATAACCATACAGTAATAATGTCTAAGTCGCCGTCGAAGTCCCCCTGCATAGGGAGCAATGTTATGTGAAATAAATCGAGTGAAAGTCACTGTTCGATGCAGATAGCAGGCATGTAGTAGTAGCATTCATCAAATGAAACACACACACACTCTCTCTCTCTCTCTCTCTCTAGGACGTAGACTCTCTTGATCAATTTGTTTTGTACTAGTTCTCTATTGCCGATAACTAACCTAGTATAGCTGATTTTGTTGCAAAGTGTGTTCAATTCCTCCACACTGAACTCGTTCACCGCAAACCAGCGGTACACTTGTGATGAACGATCATTTCCGTAGATTCATTTGCAACTCACCGCACGATCGTTTCGCTTAAATTTCTAAACTTAATTTTATGTCTTTCCATTGTAATTTATTTTATAATATTTATTTTTAAATTACTATATATATATACACATATAATATTGTATATCTTTTTATATTAATAAGATATACGGATAAAGATAACCATAACCAAATGATAGTAGATCGTCAGGCGGTTCACATGCACGCACGAATGACGCATGGCACGGAGGAGTACGGTTCTGCTGCCGCGTTGCGTTACATGGAAAAGAAAGAAAGGCCAGTAGGCCACGCCTTGTACGGTTTCCGCCTCGAGAAAGATTCCCCTAGAGAGTACTCCAGTAGCCTATATATGGTGTCATTTTCGTGCTCTAGTATTACTTCGTAGACTTCTTGGCTAAGTCTTGATAATCTTAATCATCTGCCTAAATACCACGTAATTAACAAGATGACGGTCAAAAAAAATTTACGTGCTCTAGTCCCAATTAATTGTTCAATCAGTACGGGCGATAATACTAAAGCTGGTACGAAGACGTGGAAACCCAACCAGAGTTACAGACCAAACCCAACCCAACCCAACCCAACCTAACCACTCTCCGTATGCCTGGTAGATCCATCCACCCATCAATCATTGAGCTCCCACCCAACCACGGTTAGTTACCCTGATCAACCAAGACTCAAGCCCTCTTCCTCTCCTAATCTGCGATTCACTAATTACTTTTAGGCTCTTTAGTTACACCCTGATCGACCAATCGATCGAGCAGCATCCTGGATTTTGATCTGATCACGGCGGCGGCCATCGATCACCTCGTCACCGGCGGCGTTCTCCCGGGCGCAGGGAGCAGAGGCCTAGCTAGTTGTTCAAGTAATTTAGCCATTGTTGCAAGTAGGGAGTTCTTGCAACGAGCAGATTAATTCATCACATAGCACGGGCAAACAAGACAGTTCAAGATGCATGAACATTAGATTGTTGAAGATGCAGGAACATTTAGCTCTAAAATCAACACAATTACTCTTAGATGAATGAAATTATTAGTAGTAGTATATTATTCCCTTGTGTGGAGATTGGAGAGAATAAAAAAGGAAGCAACAATCCTTGGAAAACTTGTCATCATCCCTTTCCTTCTTGGTCGTCCTCTTGCAGCACCACCAAAAATATTACATAAGAGGCAAAAAGAAGAAAAAATTCAAGACCAAAACCAAAGCCTCCTCTTGCAAAGCAAAGAGGAGAGCAAAAATCCTCCCACCAAAACACCTCTCTAATCTCTCTACACATAATTAATACACCCTTAATTATTTTTTTCCCTCTTCCTCTTCTCTTCTTTTCCTTATTTTTTTATTATTGTCTTGTTTATGTTACAGCCTCGGTGTCCGTCCTTCCTGCTCAGGCGGCTACGATTCCGGTAGTGAAGAAGATCTGCCCGCCGCCGGAGCACGGCGACCCGGCGATCTCCGCCGCCGCGGTTGATGGGGCGGAGACCTTGCTGGGGACATCCCTGGGGGCGGCGGCGGCGCGGCGTTTCCGCTCCTTCTCTTCTTGGAACTCGTCGCTGACGATGGCGTGGTACCGGCACTCCATGCTGCAGAAGGCCCTCTCCCCTCTGTACATGAAGATGTCCTTGCCGTCGAGCGGCCGCCGGCAAAGGTCGCAGCAGGCCAGGAACTCCGCCACCCGGAACGAGGCCGCGCCGGCGCCGGAGCCGCACAGGCTGGTGGCGCACCGCCCGCTGCACCCGAGCTCCGAGACCTCCAGCCGCGCGGCGCGGCGCCGGGTGGCGGCGGAGGACGAGGACGACGACGCCGCGATGGCGACGGCGGACACCGCCGGCCTCCGCTGCTGCTCCTCCTCCTCCTGCGCCTCGAGCGCGGCCAGGATGCCGAGCCCGACCCCGCCCGCGTCGCGGTGGCGCCACCGCCGCGCGGCGACGGCGCCGGCGCCGCGTGAAGGGCCGCGCGGTCCAGGGGGCTTGTCGGCGACGGGAGTCCGCCGCCGCCGTACTCCTGCTGCTGCCACGCCGAGCAGCGGGCGACGGAGACGTCGAGCTTGCGCGCCACGGCGCTGGCCTTCTCCACCATGCCTGAGACGCGTAGAGAGAGAGAGAGAGAAAGGAGACGATGGATTGGTGTGGAATGCCTCCTCTCTTTGGGCGGTTTTTGGAGGCGGGTGAGAAGGGAAGTAGAAAAGGGAAGTGGGAGAGTTGGGAGGAGGGGTTTCGTGTATTTGTAGCCTCTACAACAAGGGTGGTTTGGTTTCCCCGTGTGTGGTTTTACCTTTTTTTTTTGGTTTAGAAAAACTGTTCTGTTGGTTTGTGGTGTGTGGCTAGGGGCACTTGGAAGTGATACACACATTTTGCGCTTACAATACAAAGGGACCTCATTGAGTAGAAGAGTAATACTATTTCCTTTCTCCTTATGATGAAGGCTGTGCAGAGGGTACACTCACTATTACTATGCTTAGCATATGTCCTTTTATCCAGAAAATGGAGAAATTGCCCCTCAATGAGATCTCAAGAGCCTGAATTGGAAAACTCGACTCAATGGAACATTTGAAGTACATACCAAGCATAAGTCACATGGTATGAAGCAAGTAGACACATCAGTATCATATTGCAAATTATTTCTAATTGTTCAAATATGAATATGGATAATAAGAAAACATAGTGCATAAATAATGAAGAAAATGGAAGGTACCAATACTTATTGAAATAAATGAAAATGAAAACCTTGTTCAAATGATATTCACTCCATTCAAAATATATAAGCATTTATGCTATGAACCTAAACAGATATATCCAGATTATAACTAGAAATGCGAACGATGGAATATTTCTATCAAGGAACATCAACATGTCTGAATGTTCAACTTCCTTAATAAAGTTCAATTATTTTATATGATCATCTTAATTATTTTATAACCTATGCATAAAGAAGTCCCATGGTAGTTTTTCATTTTGGATAAGAATTTGATGAACTTTCTAATGACAGCAATACTCTTAAAGCACTGGCATGTAAGGACCATCAAAATTTATTAGATAGCAAATAATAGAATACATAATTATAATACATAAATAAAATACTTCTATATTTAAAAATATAAGTAATTCTGGCTATAAATCTAGATTGTAGGCATTTTTGAATCTGGATGGTAAGCATTTTTGCCTATGAATCTGGATAGTCACATACGAATTAGTAGCCAAAAATGCTTATGTTTTTAATGGATTGAATATTTATACCGAGCAATTGACAACATCTACATGTCAAAGTGACCAACTTCATTAACAAACTTAAACTTTTATATGATCATCTTAATTACTATTTTCTAAGCTATGCATATAGGAGGCCCATGGTAGTTTTCAGTTTTGCGAAAGAATTTGATAGATTTTGTACTGAGAAATACTATTACAACACTGGCATATAGGGGATATCAAATAATAGAATACATAGTTTTAATCGACAAATAAAATACCTCTTTTACAAAATATAAACATTTCTGGTTATATACTCAGACATGATCAGAAAATCTTATATATTTCAGAAGAGGGTGATTACCTACTTTTAATGATTAACAGTGTTAGAATAGTATGGAGTAGTTTTTTAGTGAACAGAAAAAAGAAAACCGATCCGTCATAACAAATCTTTTGTGATTAATAGTTGAATAAGTAAATGATTTACGTGATAATTACTCGAGGACACGAATGATTCAACATAACTATCATTATATAAGGTTTGAAATTACTTTCTCCATCAATATATAAGGTTTAAAATTACTTTCTCCATCAAGTAATAAGTTTATTTTTAGCTTCTTTCGTTTATTCTAAATAAATTTATTTTTAAAGTAATTATTCACTACTAAAAATACACATAGAGATCGGCACTATAGGTGCCTGAAGGCGGAGGCGGCGCCGCCGTGTGGGAGGCGCGTGGCGCGAGAGCGCCCTCCGCCGATCCGGGAGGAGGAGGCAGCGGCGTGCGACGACGACTACGACGGATGTGCGACTACGACGACGATGAAGGTTTTTTTATATGTGGATCTTGATTTTTAGATGATTTGTGGTGTATTGATCTGTGAAATGGTGTGGAAAGGAGATGGATATGTGGATTTTTGTGATCTGTGGGTCTTAAATTTTTGGTGATTTTTGTGGTGATTTTTGTGTATTGATCTGTGGATTAGAGATGGATATATGGATGAACCATTAGTTAATCTTGTGTTTCGTGAATGGATTATTGTGGATGGATATGTGAATTATGTCTTGTTGTGGATTGAATTTGGATGAGCTCAGATTTGTGGATGAGTCGAACCGAGATTGATGGACGAGCCGTTGCAAAAAAATTTTTTGATTTGTTACCCTTAAAAGATGCGGTCTTTAGACCGACACCTATTAAATTTCTTATTAGGTGCCGACAAACAGTGCCGATTGGGAAAACCGGCACCTAATAGGGTTTTCCAATCGGCACCTTTAGAAGTTTTTTACTAGTGATTACACTGGAGTTAATTAAAATATGAAATAATTATATTGACAGTAGATAGAGTGAAGAATAGTTGTAGTAAGATATGGTAAAATAGAAGTATTTTTTATTGGTACGTGTGGGATGAGTAAAAAATAAATTTATTTTATAATGAAAGTAGTAGATTTTTTAAAATATCATAAATATTTTCTTTATATTACAAGTTTTTTAAAAAAATGCCGCACGGTTTCAAGAGCTCAGGAAGCACAATGAACTGGAATAGGATCAGGTCGTACAAATGCTTATTAAGAAGAGGTGTGAGCATAGCGAAGGGGAGCAAGTCTGTGGGAGCGGAAAGCGATGGAGAGAGGGACAGACGGCCATGATTGGGTTCCCTGAAAACCATGACCTGGAAATGGTGGGCTGGTTTTCGGCAGACGTACCAGTAAGATACTATGCTTGAAGTTTCGTCTCGTAATTTTTAAAAATAATATGTTATTTAAAAAATTTAGTTGAGGAATATCAATCTCTCAATATAAATTTTCTTTTCACGATTTCATACACTATATACATACTAAGATATATGATTAAATATAATCAGATAAAATAAAACTGTTTTATATTTTTGAAAACATATACACTTTTTATAATTATATTGTCGTATAATTTTATCGTATTTATTATATATAAAAACTTTACAAAACTTTTATATATTAATGTTATCGAATTTAATATATATAAAACCTTCACGAAATTTTCGGTGGGATTAGCCGTAGTGTGACTAGTGGAGGCCGGAGGGTACTCGGCTCCCGCATGGGGACTGACTCTGCCCCTGCCACGCCCCCACTACATCACATCACATCACTTCACGTCGTCCTTTGGAATTTCTCCCCGTTCGCTTGTCGCCACTTGAGGCTTGATAATTCCACGGAATTATTAGGGAGGCTTCTCCTGTGGTTAAGGTCTTGTTACTAGTAGTATCTGGAACGAGAGAACGTTCCGATCCAAACTCTCACCGGTCTGGTCTTCTGCTGCTGCTGCTAGTACCACTTGCATGCCGCACAAAGGCCCGGTAGATCCGGCCTTGATATTAGTGTGGATCTACTACATGAACAATGCGCAGGCTCACCCCACTCACTGAAATCCAGCCAGATATGGAACTGATCGACCTTGGATATTCTTGGGGTCTACGGTTCTTTGAATTGTAGTATTGTTTTTGACCTGGTTTGGTAGGATCGATTGCACGCATTCACCTCCAGAATGGAATGAGCTCGAGCTCACTCACTGTCCATGCTACTTTAATCCAAAAGAACATGTGGGAGGGATTTTAGCTAATTAAGCTCCACAAAATCCGTGGAGAGAAGGATAAGCAGATACAAGCATAGTATGTGTATCTTTCACTGTGGCTGATAGAAAAATTAAAGCAGTCGCACTAAGGAACTAGGCTAGGCTCCACTCCACAGTGATAGAGTACTCCTGCTGGTTTTGCAGCAACACTAGTCGTAGTAGTACTAAAACTAGGGGGCTAACCCTGATTAAAGTCGGTCACTGCAGGGCAAGATAGGATGGGACGGCGCAGGTGGAGGTGCGAGGCGGACGCGTGGGAGGACACGCGGCGCGCGCCACGCTGCGTCGCTGACTCGTCATCCCTCTCGCACTCTCTCTCGCTTGGCGGCCTCGACCTTGGAGCCCGCGTGGGGCCCTTGCTGTGGCGGGGACCGCGCTTTTATTCCCGGCTCTGTCCCGTTGCCTTCCGTTGCGGGGCGTTTGGAGCGGAGTGGACCGGGACGGACGGAAATGCCCCTCCCCTCCTCGCCTCGCCTGCTCCCTGCGCAGCGTAATATCTTTCGCAGGCATATGGACCCATCATAACTAAACATAAATGGGCACTAAAAGACGTGAGCGGCTCGCTGATGAAGGACGCTACGACTATTGTGAGCAGCGTACCAATTCGCTACGGGGTACGTATATCGCTAGGAACAGAGGCATACGTGACATTGTGGGTCATATACCACTTAAAATTTGCCCTATAGTTAAAACAATAGTTGATGTGTGGTCTAATATTTTTTTCTCAAAATATAAAATTTTTGAATAGATATGACACATGTATTATGAATCTGATAGTCTTCTTCAGATCCATAATATTATGAATTCTTTTATTCATCCAAAATCTTTTTTATTTAGGACATGAACTCTATTTAGATTCGTAGTACTTGTATAATATTATGAATTCTTTTATTCATCTAAAATCTTTTTTATTTAGGACATGAAGTCTATTTAGATTCGTGGTACTTATATCACATCCATCTAAAAAATATAAAAAGATATTTTTTAAAGGAAATATATTAATATCCCAACTTTTACATCAATTAATGCATATGACTGATCATTATTAGTCTCACACAACAAGTTTAGAATTCCAAAAATAAAATTCACACCAAGCATAATTAAAATTCAATTTTATTACTAAAACGTCAGCCAAAACTTGCAAACATCTCCATCACAATCGATTAAAAACGTCAGTCAAAACTTGCAAATACCTCATCACAACCGATTCAATAGCCCTACAACTCATCTTCATAAAGAGGCGATCCTCCTTCTTCTGTAGTAAAGTCCAATGTCTTGTCCAATAGATTCCTCTAAAGATAACCTGCAAATAGGAATGTACTTTACATTATCAAACAACAGAGACCAACAAATAACACTTGCCCGCACAAGGATTTGCAACCTTACTTTCTTATTTAATCCTTGTAGCCAACATATGAACAATTGTGTATGCTAGTTGAAAGTTTTAGATTTAGGGCAATATGAACAATCCTCCAAACGAAGTTAGCATAATGGCAGTCAAAAAATAAATGTTGTATAGATTCATGGGTGGAATAAAAACAACACCTCCTATCATTCTGCCATTGTCGCCTGGCTTTAATCTTTAGCGGTATTTTAATTTTCCAAATTAAACTATTACAAGGTAGGGCCATGCTTCCCAATCCATTTTGATGTAGCCTCCACACAAAGCGATCACTTTGGTTTCTAAGGCGAACATTAACAACCATGACAACAATATTATACCAAGCTTGTAAATTTGTCCCCGATAAAGATATCCTGAAAGCTACATTTAACAGCGTTGTGGACAGTATTGTTTTGACAGAAGCATTTTTCTTTCTCATAGTGTTATATAATGTCAGGAAAAGCATTCTAAAGGATCGTGTTTTTATTCACGAGTCCTCCCAAAAACATACTTGTAATCCATCTCCTAGATCAAACTTGCTCATAGACAGAAACTCGCTCTTGACCTTCATAAGGCCAGCCAAAAACTGAGTCCCCTGGCAGTATTGAACCTGAGTTAAAGATTTATTTCTTAAATATTTATTTTTCAACAGTTGTTGCTAAATCCCATCACTATTAAGGAGTTTGAAGAGCCATTTGATTAAAAGGCACTTATTGTGAACATCTAAATTTATAACCCCCAACCCTCCTTGTTCTTTTGGTGTGCACACTACATTTCATTTTGTGAGTCTATATTTCTTTTTGTATTCATCACTTTGCCAAAATAAACAAGATCTAAAGTAATCCAACTTCTTCAAAACACCTCTAGGAACTTCAAAAAACGATAACATATACATAGAAAGACTACTTAAGATTGAATTAAGGAGGACAAGCCTTTCACCCATCGATAGCATCTTACTCCTCCAACCATTCAACCTCTTCTGAAAACACTCTTCCACATGTTTCCAATCCTCATTCTGTAGTTTTCGATGATGCGTAGGGATTCCTAAATATTTAAAAGGAAAAGCTCCTACATTACATCCAAAAAGTTGAGTATATTGTGATTGAATAACATTGGCTGTCTCATAGCAAAAAAGTTCACTTTTATGGAAATTAATTTTGAGTCTCAATAATGCTCAAAAACACACAACAAGAGCTTCATATTCTTGGCATCCTCAAAATTATCATCCATAAAAATGACAGTGTCATCCGCATACTAAAGAACTAAAAGTCTCGTTTCAACCAAATGTGGAACTACTCCATATATTTGTTCAACCTCTTTTGCACGTGAGATTAGAATGGCCAGCATATCTACCACTATATTAAACAAGTTTGGAGATAACATATCTCCTTGCCGCACTTCCTTTCTTGTTTGAAAATAATAGCCTAAATTATCATTAACCTTTACAAGAACATTTACTCTAGACATAACCTTAGAAATCCATTCACACAATCGTAATGAAAATTCTTTCGTTCTAAGGATTTATTATATAAAAGGCCACTTAAGGTTGTCATACGCTTTCTCAAAATTCAATTTCAGAACAATTCCATCTTTCTTTTTCCTATGCAACTCATGTAATGTTTAATGCAATTCCATTATATTTCTCGTCGGAATAAAGGTGGTCTAAAACGGTCTGATCAGCCACTTTCAAAATTCTATTGTTTAACACTATGTAAAAATCTTGAACAACACATTTAAGAAACAAATGGGCCTATACTGTTGTATTCTAGTTGCATCCGTGATCTTAGGCAACAACGTGATTATCCCAAAATTCAAACTATGAATAGGCAGTCTCCCCAAATAGAATTTTTTAAAAAGACTCATCAAATCATGCCTAATAACATCTCAAAAAACATTGATAAAACTCTACTGGAAAACCATCTGGCCCCGGTGCCTTATTATGTTCCATATCAAAGACAACATTCTTGACCTCGTCCTCACTAAATGGCACCACCAGTACCTCATTCTCGTCCTCTGACACTTAGGTATGTCAAACCTCATAGTCTCGTTGTCACAACCCGATTTTCGTTCGGGATTAAAAATCATTAAATAAATTATTTTCCAGAATTAAATAAAAAGGCAAAAGAAAGATATCAAGTGAAAATACTAAGGAAATTCAAATTTCCTTTAAAATCATGGCTAGAAATATTTTTGAAATATTCTCCATGCCCTAAAGTATTCTCTGAAATTTTCCGTGAAATTTTGGAGCTCCGTAAATAATTTTTAATGCCACAAAGAGCATTCCAGTAATTATTTAATAAATAAATTAATCACTAAATGGTCTTGTTATATTTTTATTAAATACTTTGAGTGTCCTTATATTTTCAAGAATTTTCTTGGAATTATTTGAGCACCGAAAGTATTTATAAAAATTCTAAAACCATTTATGTGATTAATTTAAAAGAAAAACAAATTAAAAGTCCTTTCCTGTTCTCGGTCGCTTTCGCCCATTCCTCCTTGAAGTCCGTTTTCCTCCTCGCCGCGCGCGTCCTCTCTCTTCCTGCCGACCCAGTGGCCGCAGCCCGTTCCTCGCGCGCCGCAAAAGTCTAAACCAGGTCCCTCCTTTCCCCGGGTCGATGACAGGTAGGGCCCACCTGTCATCCCCTTCCTCCGGACTCGACCGCCATTGCCGCCGCTGCCGCCACCTCGCCGCCGCGAATCCCGCCGCCCCGCTCATCCCGCGCTCGCCCTAAAGCCAGGCAATCAAGCCACCGTCTTCCCCCTTTATTTTCCCCCAAATCTCGCGCCATCAATCGCCGTTTAATCCCAACGCCTTTTCCGTCGTCGGCCACCGCCTCTCCCCGCATTTTCCGACGTCCTCGGTCATCACCGCCTCTCCCCGGGCCTATAAAACGCCTCGCCGCGCTCTCCTCTCCCATTCCCCCTAAGTGCCCGAACTCACCGAGCCCCCTCCCGCTCTTCCCGCGTCTCCCCTCACTCCGCCGCTCGCCGTCTCCCTCCGACCGAGTGCCACCACCGCCCCAAGCGCCGCCAGCTTTGTCCGAGCCCGCCACCTCGTTCGCCAACGTGCCGCGCACCCTGTCCGCCACCTCACAGCCCCGGATCGTCGCCGGAGCGCCTTGCCGTCGTGCGACCCGAGCCGCCGCCTCCCGCCGCCGCTTCCGCCGCCGCCTCACCATTCCCCGAGCCGCGCCATCCCTCCATCGGCTCCGCCGCGTCTCCCGAGCGCCGGCCGCCTCGCCGCCGCTAACCACGGCCGGACCATCGCGCGCCATCGTCCCGAGCGCCGACCTCCACCCCGCTCGTCGCCGTTTGCTCGTGCCGCTCTCCCGCCGCGCTGCGAGCCGCCTCCCTCTCTCGCTTTCCGCCGCCTCCGCCGCCGCGCCGCGCCAATGGCCGCCGCCGCGACCATCGGGCCGCATGCGCGCCGCATGCGTCGTTGCCGCCATCGTCGCCTCTCGCCCGCCCGATCCGCCTCGTGGCAGATTGTGGCCGTCCATCTCGCCGCCGCTGTGGTTGCCGCGTGGTCGCCGCGTGGCCGCCGTGCCGACGCCACGTGGCACGGCCATCTAGCGCCGACGCCGCATCCGGCTCGCCGACGTCATGTCGCGCCCTGCCCGCTGACGTCGGCCCCTGGCTGACGCGTCAACATCAGCCTTTTCCTTTGAAAAATAAATAAAAATTGCGCAATAAATTTAATTAATTTCCGAATTCATTTAAATGGTCCAAAACTTCTAAAATTCATATCTAATTCATACGAACTCCAAATTGGGCCATTCAAATTGCGAATTCATCTAAAATTGAGTTCTACATGTTGGTTTAATTTTGATGTACTGTTATTTGGTTTTTATTAGGGTTTTTCCCTCATTTTGTGTGCCAGCGTGTAGTTTCCGTCGTTTCGGAGTTCGCGCTCGCGATGAGTTCAGAAGTTGGTTGGAAGAAGCAAGGCAAGTCACACTCCCCTTGAAGCATATTGAACCTATTTTATGAATGTTTTATTGTTTGCAAATAAAATTACATTTTTTTACGAATTACATGAAATGATGGGATTTATCTATCTGTTTGCTTGTGCCCTACCCTTTTGATATCCGTCATTTGTCAAACATTGGATGATAATTTGACTAGCTTTAGTCACTTACGTGACTTTCGCTAGAATTATATGCTTAGCCATGCTTAATTACCACTAACTCACTAAATGGGATAATCACACTATCTATAATTAGTTCAGATGAGCTGCAAGCTCGAAACACCTGGCCATGTTTTATTGGTCATAATGTTTCAACTAAAATATGACTAAATGATGGGCTGTGGGTGCATGGTTTTGGCTTGTCGCACCCATGGCAATTAAGGACCGGTTCACGGGACCCCTCGGGAGAATGACCGTGCAAACCACAAGCCAAAATGGGTAAGGTGGGTCCTGTAGTGTAGCCTCTCCTAGCTGACGAACCCATCGGCAAGGGTGAGCAGGATGGAGTTTTAGTCGGCCCGTGATAAGGGTTGCCGGGCCGTCTGATTCACCGAGGCACTTGGGGCCGCCCACCCTGCACGGAGCCGGGGCGAAACCTTGGCGGGGTTTCGCTTGGTTAGTGGGGGGTTATACGAAAGGTCCTATCACAGTTCCCTTTCCGAGGTACCACGGTGGTATTCCGGTGCACGGGAGACCGTGTTGTGGGGCTGTGTCTTGTGGGTACAGTTGTACACCTCTGATCAGAGTAAAACTATTCGAATAGCCGTGCCCGCGGTAATGGAGCGATCAATCGAGCTCACCGTGATTAGTCCCACCTTAATAATTTGGCTTAATAATCTGTATTATACCAGGTGGGAATTGGTTGGGCATGTTCAACGTGGGGATAACGTTGTTTAGTGGAGAATTAATATTGACCTAACTACTCAACAATTTTTCCAGTTTTCGAAATAAAGTGTTTTGCACCCGCTTTTTCACAAAGTAGCCCCAAGCCTCTCCTTGCCTTCCCTCGCATTCCTGCATTTCTTGGTGTGGCTTGTTGAGTACGTGGTTGTACTCAGCCTTGCAATCTCTCCCCCTTTAGAAGTATGGTGTTAGAGGACCAAGGCTCAGACCCCAGTTGAGTTTGCCTGTGTAGTGGAGTTGAAGCCCCGCTAGGATCGTCCTTCTTTTCCGCTGTTGTCCCCTTTTTGGGTGTGAGGACTAAGTGCTTCTTCTGTAAGTATTTATACGTATGGACCTGTGTATTGATTTGTCATTTCGTGTACCCTGGTTGATGCCTAGACAGGGATTAAATACACAAAATAGTCTGGAAATTCAGGTTTGAATTTCTGGGCGTGACACTCGTCCAATGAGAAAGAATTTTGTACGTGGGGTCCAAACAGACTTTTATAAAAATTAGTTATATAATTCTCCAAATTCACATACCCCATAATAATTCCTTCTTCTTGTTCAAGTTGTGCAATATTTGTTTTCCTATACCTTCCATCCGTCATCATATAAAAGTATTTGGTATTATCATCCCCTGCAATAACAATGTTGTTTTCGATCGTTGAAGCCAACCAATCTCATCCTCTTTTAACAAAATCCTTATATTTTTTAACATACTTTTGTTATATATTTTATCCAACCAAAATCTCTTTTATTTTGGACGGAAGGACGAAGGGAGTAGTAGCATTTATGTTTTGACTTATTAGAGCAAGTACTATGGGCATGTAAGAACTTGCCCTAATAAGTCGAGATGGAGGAGAGAAGAGAAAGAAGCCACCATCATTTATACAAATTGTATTCTTCGAGTTTTCTCAGGAGTATTTTAAATTTTTTGCTGCAATGCACAGTATATTCACTTTACATATAAATGAAACACCTTCACTTCAAATCCCACGCAAACAGTGGACACTGTTTCAAGCAGCTTATTCACCCCAATTGTGTATTTATAATTATTTGGACAAAAGTTTTTTTTGCAAATTTGTTAATTATTTATAAATGGAGGGTGCACTAGCTTGTGTAACAAACGTTTAGAAAAAAGCTATTTTTTAATAAGAGTACCCTCTTTAAAAAATAATCAAATATGGATAATACGAGCTGTGAAAAGAAAATGAAGGTGGTCTATATGCTTGAGTGCTTGACTCTGTGGTCTGTGGCATCTACTAGTACTCCCTCACAGCCATCTTCCGACATTTTTGGACCACCTTTTTTTTCTCCACTGTACCTCTACATGGAGAAATAAATACTCCACTAATCACATCATAAGAGAATATCAAAGAGCTATCACTTGAATGTAATGTCGGTTCTAATCTTTGGAGGTTTCATCAATTTGTCCATTTTGAGAAAATGGCCGCCTCATAACATCCCGAAAAAGATAGACAGCTGCCACACAAACAGACCCCAAACCGCACAAAACGAACCCAAAACCACCCAAAGTATCGGTCGGAATCTTGTGTGAATCGGCGTACCCCGAATCCGTGTAGTAGTAATTCCCATCGATTTCATTTCAATTTTCACGTCCCTTTCGCATTTTCTTTTGTCCCTCTCTCTGTTTTTCTACAGCGACTGACGTGGACTGCACGGAGAGATGAACTACTCTCTCCGTACCAACATACGAAAATTTTTAGAGATAGATATAATTATTAAAAAATAGATAAAATTAAATATATAAATAGTGTGATTGGGTGAAAAATAAAGATGTATAGAAAAGTTAAATGGAGGTGGATTATAATTGATTAGAAAAAATATTGTTATAGAAGTTATTATATTTTAAAATAAATTATAAAAATTAAAATATTATATTTTAAAACGAATGAAGAAAAAAAACGTTTTAGTGAACATGTATCATTCAGCCAAAGTTTTTCATATTTTTGGACGGACAAAGTACGAGTTGATAACTTTGCGGGGGCGTTACGGTCATTTGGGTGCCGTGGGAGAGAGCGACTAGCGGGCCCCACTCCCGGGACGTAACGGAAGTCGTCCACGCACAGGAACAGACACGCCTCTGCCGGTGTCACGTGGACTCCGCCAGGTGTGCGCCCGCGACTCGCTGCCACGCCAGGCCCGCACGCGCGCGCGCACGCTACGCGACGGATGCCATGGGTCCCGCCGTGACGTCGACCCCACCTCCGGCGCACTGATGGCGCGTGGGTCCCACTCGGCCTGGGTGGGCCCCATCCGCGGGAATAGCATTTTGCGTAAACGTCCCCGCGAAATGTTGGAACCGCGACGGGCGCGGCACTGTACCTCCGAAAGGGGGACCGTGAAGGACTGGACTCGGTAGGAGCGACTGTTTGAGGGGCTTGAACGTGATAAAGCCAGGTATGGGAGAAGGATACCGTAGAGGATTACGTGTACGTGTCGTTGGGGGGATGGGGTGGGGCCCACGGGGCAGCGAGAAGCGCAGAAAGCGACAGGGGTAGGTAGGTGAGTGAGGGTAGGAGTATGTTCAGTGCACTGCACCCGGGCCTCTGGGTCCTTCCCCCTGGTGGGTGGGCCCCACCTGAGCCCACGTCTCCCACCCACCCACGACGCTTTGGATAGGGACGCTGCCTGCCTCCTGTCTCTTGCCGGGTGCTCACTGCGGCGACTGGTGGTTTTGATGGGCATTTGCTCGCCTCATCTGCCACGGGACTACGGTGACTGACTCGGTAGAGTAATGACCGAGTGCTGTAGTATATACTCCCTCTCCGTTCTAACAATATACGTCCTCTTTCCAAACATATATTTTTTCCGTTCTAAAATAATTTTTTATTCATCTTGTACATATAAATGTAAAACAAAAAAACTAAAATACATTTCATTTATCAAAACCCAATACAATTATTACTCTTTTATCTACTTTCAATATATTTATCTCATATTTTCATAATTACTTAGAAGTAAACTAATTTTTACGACGTTAGGACACAGAAAGTAAATACTAAATTAGACACATTCTAAAATCATGAATATATAGATGAGACATATTTAAATTTATAGTTCTATGATAATATGCTACACATTTTACCTTGTGAAACTAAACAGACATATCTTATTTTTAGTGGTGGACACAGTGGCCGAGAAGATTAATGATCAGCGAGAAACGACATCTCGTATAAACGACCGTAGTAACCCGCACTGCACACATGGATAAATCATGGAGAGTATGTGAGGCCAATCAAATCAAGCTTTAATCACGAAAAATTTTTCTAGATCTTTAATCCATATTCAAAATCAATATTAATGTAATTAACATATACTAGTACGATTCGGGCCTTTTATGTTCAAAACCAGTAATTAAATCAAAGCATGCGCTACGTGTGTGCATGATGACTCATTAGTTACACCTTGATTAATCTATCGATTATAACTACTCATATTCACTATCGTCAAAAACTAAAAAAAGCAACGACTAACACGTGTATCCGTGTCGATATCATTTTGAAGGCGAGATATCATTTTGATGGCCTGCCTTTTTCTTTCTTCAAGGCCCAACATATAAATAGGCTTTGTAGTCGAGTTTGAGTAGGGCCTAGAGTCAATTTCCACACCTGTCAATTTCCTCCGTGTAATACACCTGTCAACATATAAAGAAAAACCGGCACCTAAGATTTAAGCCGAGCCGACGAGGCCCACGACAATGAAAGAAGATCTAGATCGATCGCCTCTCTCTCGCTCTCCCCTCTCCCTCTCTCTCTTGGTCACTCTTTCTCGCTCGGCGACAACGGCCCAGCGGTGACGGCGACACCCTCCCCTCTGCCAGATCCGAGGGTGGGGGAAGAGAAGGTAGCGCCCAAGAGAAGGTGGCGGGCAACAAAGCAAGAAGCGATGTGCACCCGAGGAACGGCGGCGGTGGCGGGCGACGGGCGGGGCGGGCCCTCCTCCACCGATCCGACGGGAGGAGGTGGCGGCCTTCAGTGACGACGGCAGCGTCGGCCGCGTCCTCCTCTCTGCCAAATCTAGCGGGAAGAGAGGAGGCGGGCTTCGATGGCGCAGTGGGACGACGCCCTCTCCTCCACTAGATCCGGCGGAGTGAGGTGACGGCCTTCGGCGACTGGCGGTGGTCGCAATGGAGAGGAAGGAGGCTCGCCCCTTCTCGGCTCCTCTCCTCCGGGACGACGGAGTAGGACGCCGGTGTCGTGTGTTTATTTGTTCATGTTCATATTTTCATTTGTTCTTGGATGTTGTTGATGTTCATGTGTTCTTTGATCTTGTCGGGTTGAATGGGAACTGCTCCATGCATCGGCTCGATTCGAACCGATGCATGAAGTCATTCTTTTTAATCGTGGCGTCGGTTCCTAAACCGACACCTTTGTCAAAAGGAGCCGACTAATAGGGGTCGGTTGAAAAACCGATACTTATGAGGGTTTTTCAATCGATATTTATAGCTATTTCTGTAGGAGTGAAGGGACCTACTCAATTCTATATAAGATTTTTATTTGAGAAATCAATATATGATTATAAACATGAACTCCAGCCCTACGGCTTTCTTTCATTTCATACATCCGATGCAATCTTTCTTTCTCTTTCTACTCTCTCGAATCTAAATGACAATGAGCCGCCCAAATATATGCAACATTTCGATCCTTGTTTTTTTCTAAAAAAAATTGTCCCGATGGATACAACCATTAATATGAACCCTTGTTTTGTTCGGAGGAGGACCGAATATGCTACATTGCCAGAATCTTTGTTTCTCATTTGAAGTTGGTTAATTTATGAATTTTTAGATTTCCAAATTCTAAATGAGCACAAGAAAATGACAATCAAATATTCCCAATCAACAGCAAGCATGCATAACTAATGAATTGCATAACTCGTTTTAGTAGATATGATGAGCTTTTAAGGATATCATAATGATACGATTCCCCTGATTAGGAAGATAGCACAGCTTAGATTGAATGCTTTCTGAGTTGAGCAGATCATAATGATAGTTGCTTTCAGGACTCGCAAGTTGTTTGAGCTTAACTCATCCTCATCCTCGACTCAATTCGAGAATTCTGAGTTCCTTGACTCACGTTGAGCCTAACAATATATATTCTTTTTATTTATTTTATAAACTAATTGATCAAACATACCATTTAATAGTCGTAAAATAAATCAAGCTCGAGCTATCGAGCTCGAGATAAACCTGTCTATAAACTCGAAGGTTACATAGACTCGATCGGCTCAGTTACAGATGAGCTCGCTTGAGCTTTGGCTCGTTGACAGCCATAGTGCTAGCTACTCGTTGGAGTGGGTGAGATCTTATATATTCTCTAATTTCCTTTTCTTTTATCGTCGCTATTTTTTATAACACTCAGCTAAACTTTGTCTAGAATATATACGTGGAGACAAATTAAGATCGATCTGCTACCACTAAGCAAACAAAACTATATTCCATTAATTAATTAAGCGCCACATTAGATGTGGGATGATTTGATTAGTTAATGCCAGGACCCCAACTAATGAACTATACAATTAAAAAAACCTGGCTTGACTCAGCAGCAGATCTCTTTTACCAAAGCAAATCAGCAGAGAAGCCATTGAAAAACAAGTGGTCACCCCTAAGTTGTGTGTGATACTGATGGTTTGAGATTCCCACCTGTGTGCAACTTTTTCATTGTTATGATATCCTTCTACATTTTATTCTTGATAAATAATGCTACTCCAATATGTGTTATGTAATAATCCTGTCATCCTAATAACTATACGGAGTATTAAACAATTTGATCATTTGATAACATGCATATACCAAGCTATAGTTGTGTGTGTAATTCCACGAACCTACCAAGATTACAAATGTACTAGTTAATTTACTCCATAATCCATACATAAACACATTTAAGGCACACTATATGTAAACCACACATACCTTTGGTTATTTAGTGTTTAAATTACAAATTCAAATCTTACTGTTGCGTGCATATTAGTACTCCCACTACACATTTCTTATGCCAGAAAACAGAACAAACTTTTGCTTCTGAAGAAACCAATCCAGGTCCAATTCTAGTTGTACCTTGAAAGTATATTCGTATATCCTGATCTAGTATAAGTTTAAACCTAGGGAGTCGATCAGGTTGCAAATAATTGATCACCTTACATAAAATTGTCAAGCAGTGAGTGATGATGCATCAGTACTAACATACGGACAAAACAAGTAGAGGTGTGTACTGTACTACCAGTACACAATAATTTAGTACTACTGTACTAGCAGCATTAATTAATTAAGCACTAACATACAGTAGTATAGGAGTATATGGCAGAGAGAGATGAACACCATGATGTTGATGAGATTTGTAATCAATTGCTGGAATAGAATAATTACAGAACTCTAATGATGGCTTAAGGGGAGCTGGTGGTTTGCAGGATGGAGCTGTCTTGCTTTCATATAACATCAATACTTTATGTTGGCTTGTGCATCACAAGCATGATTAACTAGAGATGTGGTTGTGGTTTTATATGTGGCACTAACTAGGGGGAGCAAGTTGGGGAAGTAAAAGACACGGCACAAGAATGAAAGTTCTAGAACGATGGTATGAGAATAATGATTTAGGGTGGTATTAGTTTAGGCTCAGTTGAAGTTGTAAGATATCTATGGGGGCCAGGGAATCATAAACCCCCCCTACTTGTTGTTTTAATAGGACTACTTGCTGTTTTAATAGGAATACTTGCAGTTTTGTTTTGTGCCAACTAGCTAGCTGGTGTGTTCAAGCGGAACAGCCATAGGGAAAACAATAAATAACCATGAGACACGCACGGTCCCTTTTAATATATAGAAAATGGAAAATGTAGTACTACATGGTAAGGCATTTACAGAAAAATAAGAAGTAAATACAAGCTGCAATTGAGTTTTCTTCCTATAAGACCTCATCATTTCGCTTATGTTTCATAAGCTAGAATTTAAATTTTAAACTTAAAGTTGATCTTATGATTTTTAGCGTACTTTATTTTACAATATTTTGTTTTTTAGTCGCTAAGAACACTTATATAGAAATATTACTCATAATTTTTTATTACTAATAAGCACTGAGGGTAAGAATAAATATAAGTGAAAAGTCAGTTATAAGTCTGTAATGCATATGTATTTTGCACAGTATATTGGAAGTTAGCACATCTATAAACTACATTTGTGTGTATTTTGGTGCCACTGCTCGTAATGTGTCAAGCGGCCTACTGTCAGTGACTTCTCCATCGTGAAGCTGCTGGTGCATGCCTAGTCTTGCACTCTTGGTTGGGTGTTCGTTTATGATTTAGACGAGGATGAATTCACCCAAAATAAGAAAGCTATTAATTATAATTAATTAAGTTTTAGTTATTATAAATTAAAAATAAATTTATCTAATATTTTAAAATAACATTTATATAAAAATTTTATATAAAAATATTATTTAATAGTTTAAAAATATGTTAATAAAAATCGAAGCAAAATTTATATCTTTAATAAGTTAAAAGGGCCTAAAGAACTATACTAGGTTGCATCCACTAACCTTTTCCAGGCCATGGATGTGACGTGTCTCTGGACCTGCTTAGCAGTCGTGACTCGTGGCAGCCCAGAAAGGCCTCATTTGAATCACAAGCTTATATATCAAGGAATAAGTCTTTAAGTCTGAGTTTAATTGACATCTCTAAACAACAAAACCAGAAATCTAGACCCTCTAACTTACAAAATCAGATTAAATTAAATACTAAGGAAGTATGAATAGATAATTTCGTTGACGTGACATTCTAATCAGCAAGAAGAAAATAAAAGTATGTAGGTCCCACATGTGAGTGGCCACCTCTTCTTCCTCCTCCCTCTTTCCCCATCTCCCTCTCTTTCTCATCTCTTCTCCTTTGTCTTCTCCATGCCGATGAGCTGCCACTGGCCACCCCATCTGCGTCGCCCTCGACGTCTCCTCCTACACCTGCATCTACCCAAGAATTGTCACACCCCGGTTTTTCCCTAATTCATTTTAAATAATTTACACCGAAATAATCTAATTTCGAAATTAACCCGGAGCCAACCAATAATTTTAAAATGCAATTAACAAATGGAAACGACATGGTGGGATTTTTCTTGAATTCTCGCATGTCAAAATACGCTAATGATTTTTACCGAAATTTTTAGAGCACTCTAAGTATTTTTAATCAATTAAATAAGAAATCGGAATTAATTAAGCCCCAAAAATCCTTTTTCCTTTTTCCTTTTCTTTTCCGTACGGGCTGCACAAGCACTCCCGCCCTTTCCTTTGGGCCGCCGGCCCGGCCCTTCCCGCCCAAGCCGCCGCGCGCGCGCCTTGCCGTGGCCGAGGCCCGCAACGCGCCGCGCAGCAGCAAGTCCGCGGGCGCCTCGCCGCGAGTCACCGACGGGTGGGCCCGCCTGTCGCTTCCCGCCCCGCACCCGGCCGGGTCCCGCCGCGCCCGCCATGCGCGCCGCCGCTCCGCTCCTTCCCGCTTGAACCGAGCCACGCGGCCCGGCCGGCCCACTCGCGACGCCGTTTCCATCCCCGCAACCCCGCGCCCGATGGAAACCCTATCCGCGCGGAATCCATCGCCGATTGTTTCCCTCTCTCCGATTCCGTGAACAACGCCACGAATCCGCGCCGTTTCCGTGTTTGTTTCTGGCCCCGTTGTACCCCTATAAAACTCCCCATTCGCCGCCGCACGTTTCCCTTTGTTTCCCGTGCGCTAGCCCCAAATCCGCCGCCGCCATCGTCGCCGCTCTCCGTCGCCGGTGAGCGCGCCGCCCCTCTTCCTCTTCGGTTTTCGGTCTCCTCCCGAACCGCTCCCGCGCGCACCGCTCCGCCTCCGCCGTGTTTTCCCGACACCCTCCGCCGCCGCGCGCGGTGTCGCCGGAGGCCGGCCGGCCGCCGCGCGGCCATGGCCGGCGGCGAGCCTCGAGCCGCCGCCGCCCGAACCCTAACCCTAATGCCGCTTCCTCTCGCGCCGTCCGATCTTTCGGACGGGCGGATCCGCGCCGTCCGATCGCGATCGATCCGTCGCCGTTCGATCCGGCGCCGCACGCACGATGGTTGCCGCGTGTCCGCCTCGGCCGCCGCCCGAACCCTAACCCTAGCCACGATCCGCACCGTTCGATCCTTCGGACGGGCGGATCCGACCGCCCTCGCGCGCAAGGCCGCGCCGTCCGATCGCCGCCACCCCTCCCCGATGCGCGCCACGTGCCCCGCTCTTCCCGCCGCCGCCGTGGACTCGGTCCACCGTGGACCGCGCCGCGCCGCTTGCGCGCCGCTTGCGCCGCCGACGCCGCCCTACCGCTTGCGCCATGCTTGCGTCACCCGGGGGCTTAATTGCGCAATAATCGTTTTAATCTTTTCTGTTTAGTTAAAAATCACAATTAAACTTCTAAAATTCATATCTTTTTAATCCGAGCTCCGTTTTAGCCCATTCAAATTTCATTAAATCCAGAAAAATGTCAAGAATCCATTAAAAATACTTTTCAGTGCTGTTTCAGTAGACTTTTTAGGGTGTTTGTTGAGTGCTTTGTTTGTCGTGTAGATCCCGAGTTTTCCGGCGAGCCCGTTCTCTTCGAAGTAGTCGCCGAGGTTCCTCAGTCTCCAGAGCAAGGCAAGTCATACCTTACATTGACAATATTGCACCTATTTTATGTAAATACCTCTTTTTCTTTCAAATACTGCATATGTTTTAGAATGTCATTTCATGGGATGTTTACACCTATTGTACTCAACCATAGGATTGTTTACCTTATACCATTGATAACTTGGGGTCCAATGTGACTAGATGATAGTTTAAGGTTGCTTAGTTATGCTTAGCGCAACTAGCTCACTTAAGGGAATCACACTAATCAAGTTTTTACTAAAGTTGACCTTCCGATGATGTTAAGATATGACCCTGTTTTTAATAACATTGAATTATGAAAAAGGTGGGTCGTGAGCACATGGTTGGATTTTGGTTAGCGTGCTCATGACGATTAAGGACCGGTTCTCGGAAACCCCGGAAGAAATGCCGTGCATACCACAAGCCAAGCATGGGTAATGGCGGGTCCGTAGCGTAGCCGTCTCTAGTCGACGTATCCTGCAGAGGGCGGGCGTGATGGAGTTGGGTCGGCCCCGGTTTTAAGGGTTGATCAGCTTCCGGATTCACCGCGGCACTAGAGGGGGCTGCCCATTGCCCGATGGGAATGGGGGCGAAACCTTGGTGTGGTACGATTGATTAGAGGGGGTTATGTGAAGGGTCCTGTCACAATTCCTTTCCGGGGCACCATGGTGGTGCACCGGCGCACGGTAACGTGTTGTGGGATTGTGTCTTGTGGGTACAGCTTGTACACCTCTGATCAGAGTAAAAACTATTCGAATAGCCGTGCCCACGGTTACGGGCGATCAACCAGATTCACCTTGATTAGTCTCACTCATTTATGTGAATGAAATGTTGAAGCATGACTAGTGCAGGTGGATGGATGGGCCTGTCGCAACGTGGTTTGAGCGTTGGACATCGTTTATTTAATACTGCTTAAATATTACTACTGTTTTACTGTTTTCAAATATTGTTATTATAAACTGCAAATGCTGTTTACGCAAATTGAACCTCTTGACCTTTCCTTGTAATTTATCTTGCATCATGACCCCTTTTCCGGTGTGACTTGTTGAGTACGGTGGTTGTACTCAGCCTTGCTTCTTTTTCCCCCTTCAGTGCCAGAGGTTGAGGCCGAGGTCTCCGAGGAGGTGTAGGCTTGTTCTCGTCAAGGTTTTGCTGTGGTGTTGGCGTCCTGCTTCGCTCGTGTCAAGTTTAGCTTAAGTCAGTTTTATTTTCCTTTCCGCTGCATTTGTGTAACTCTTTTATATTGTTTCTAAGACGAGGATTCGTATTATCAATAACGTCGATTTGTGTACCTCTACCGATGCCCGGATGAGGATGTAATGCACAAATTAGCTGCAGAAATTTCGGTGTGAATTTCGGGCGTGACAAGTTGGTATCGAGCCTTCCGTGACCGTAGGACAAGCCAACTGGAAACCTTAAGAGCCCTCTAATTCTTTTCATGTGCATATGTTTTGAAAAAAAGGGGTGTTTTGAAAAGTGGAGTCGGCCTAGGGATTAGGAATTGCGAAAATGGGATGTTGGTTGTGGGTTTTTGAGCATGTTTTGATTTTCCCACTCCTTTGTTTCTATAGATGGCGGTTCCCCAAACGACGCACTGCGGAAAAGGGATGACAAGCCGTGCGAGCCGGCGCGTATGGCCCTTGCGGTTGGATATCCCGAAGCACCGGAGTATACAACGCTTGCGCCTCTCGTGGCGAGTTGCCCTACCGTGTTCGGTTGGAGGTTCACGGGTTTGTGGGAACGTGTCTTCCCAACATGGAGGTCACATCTTCCGGAGGCACGTCGATCACGCCGTCAAGAAGCCGCCTACCCGATGTTAGCCAGATGAGGGAGCCGCATGACGCCGACCTTCGCACCTCCTCCTACCGCTACCATCCCCGTCGAGGTAGTTCCTCGAGGTCGGTGCATTCAAGTCTACGGTAGAGGAGAATGACTCTACCTTTGGTCACATGTGCACCGTGCTCAAAGGACTGGATCGATGCACTCGACCTACACAAGGCAACCAAAGAGCCGAACGACAAGAAGATGCTAAGGATCGTGCGACGCAGGACGAAGTGGTTCGTCCGAAGAAGGAGGTAGCCGAGTTGAAGGGACTTCCGCCACCGTTGGGGTTAGACTCCGCACTACGCCTCGGAAGACCACCACAAGCACGGCCCGTATCCACTGGCACCTCGGATTCCACCGCCTTCTCCGGCTCCACCCGCTCCGGCCGGCGCCGGTTCCAGTTCCTCCGCCGCAGCCCGCCCTCACCTTGCTCCGCCTTCGGCGAACCAAGGCGGAGGTGGCGTAATGGTTGGATCTCCGTCTCCAGTGACTCAAGCTCGAGAATTCGGCTGAAGACATGGACTCCGAAGAGACTCAAGATTCCTCGGAGGGAAGAGGCGGGATCGGTTGGGCTACGGCAACCGATTCGAAGAGTCCAAGTCTCGAGGTGACGCCCGAGGACTCTAGGAGCCGTTCGGAAGAATGGGGATCTTCGAAGGAAGCGTTCGACTCCTCGTCTCGTGGATCGTTCTAGTTGCCCTCCTTAGTTTTACCGTTTAACTTAGTTTGTCTTCTTGGTAGTTGCTTGTGTGATAGGCGCTGTGTGTGGGATAGGCGGTCGATATCAAGTGTGATATGACTGACCAATTAAGGATGTTTGGTGCTTTTCCTTGTTTTTAGTCAAGATCGAACAATGCATTTGAATTCAAATAATAAAGATTAGTTCTAAGTCTGTCTGTTTTTCTTCTTTTCTCTCTCTTCTCGGTCGTCTCCTTCGATGGTGAACACCGGACCCGGGGCGAACAAAGAACAATGGGGGCGTGCCAACAACAACGAGGCTCACGACGCCAATGGCAATGCTCCTCCACCGCCACCCGAGAACCCCACCATTGCTCAAGTGCTCGCTTCACGCACTAGATGATGGCTGCAATGATGCAAAGCAAATGCAACAACAACACCATCGGATGCAACCGAGATGCCGCAACAAATGCAAAGAACAACAGCAGAACAATCGGCTTGCCACCCCACCACCCCACCAAGCCGCGAGTTCCTTCGTGTCCGACCGCCGACCTTCTCCAAGCACCACTAATCCCATGGAGGCTAATGATTGGCTTCATGCCATAGGGAAGAAGTTAGATCTGCCGCGTGCACGGATCAGAGAAAGTCTCGTTTGCCACTCATCGCCATGTGGTCCCGTCGCCTTGGTGGGACAACTACTTGGTTACTCGCCGGCGGAGCAAAGAGTTACGGAAGAGTTTCGTCGTTAGCTTGACCGCACACATTCCTGCGGGAATAGTTGCACGTAAAAGCGTGAGTTCCGTTCTCTTGAGCAGGTAATGATCGCATCGAGTATCCGCACGAGTTCAATCGTCTTGCCCGCTATGCCCCCGAAGATGTGCGCACCGATGCGAAAGGCAGGAAAAGTTTTTGGTGGTTTGGATGATGAACTCACTGACAAGCTTATCTCCGGAGAATATGCTAACTTTGAGAAGCTGGTTGACAAGGCCATTCGACAGAAGATCGCGCAACAAGATGATCAAGAAGAGAAAAGTATTCCACCCGACCTCCTCAACAAAGAGGGAAATCGCAGAGGCTGCGTTTCATGCCTGGAAGTCGAGTGGACCTACCACCATGATTGTTCGTCGCATCGACCTTATCACCCTGTGGAATTTCCAAACCGGTAGTAGTGGCGTGGTCAACAACACAGACTCCAGCCCGCGCCCTCCAACGGCGCCATCCCGCAAGACCACCACCACCTCCAAGGAAGGACTCGGGGGCAAGCCGTGAGTCGCTTCAACCGTGGTGATCCGGCATTTTGCGACAAGTGTCCAAAGCCAAGACGCGCTGGGCCAAGGTTCATCCAGCTCGAGTCAACCATGCGTCCGCCGAGGAAGCACGCACCGCTCCCGAAGTTATACTGGGTATGTTTCCGTAAACTTTACTCCCGCCACAATATTATTTGATTCTCGAGCTACACATTCATTTATCTCAAAGCGCTTTGTTGAGGCACATGGGTTGTCGTAGTGGGACTTAAGATACCTATGCGGGTTCAAACCCCGGAAACCACTTGGAGACCACTCGCATCGTCCCTCGGTGACCATAGAAATCCAAAGATCTATGTTTCTAGCCAACCTTATCCTCCTTCCCCAAAGGCATAGATGTCATTCTTGGGATGGATTGGTTGTCCAGACATAAGAGAATAATTGACTGCGCTAGACGCACCATTACTTTAATTAATACGAAAGGAGAAAGAGTTGTTTTTCGCTCTCCCATGCAAGTCAAGCCCTTAGCAAGTTTGAATCATGTTTCCACCGGGAATCGTCCGAAATGGCGGCAAAGACCCTGTGAAGTTTGAGGATATCCTCATCGTCGAGAATACCCCGAAGTTTTCCCGAAGACTTAACTCGATGCCGCGTAAAGAGAAATTGAATTCGGATTGATCTAGTACCCGGACCGCCCCAATATACAAGAGGCCGTATAGGATGGGAGCCAACGAGTTGGCCAAGTAAAGAAGCAAGTGGATGAACAGTTGCAAAAAGGGTATATTCGCCCGAGCACGTCGCCTTGGGGTGCTCCGGTGATTTTCGTGGAAAAGAAAGACAAGACCAAGAGGATGTGTGTCGATTATCGCGCCCTCAATGAGGTTACTATCAAGAACAAGTATCCCCTACCACGGATTGATGATTTATTCGATCAACTCAAAGGGGCCAAGGTATTTTCCAAGATAGACTCGCGATCGGGCTATCACCGCTGAGAATTCGGGAAGAGGACATTCCCAAGACCGCTTTCACCACTGTGTATGGCCTCGTACGAGTGTACGGTCATGTCGTTTGGGTTAACCAACGCACCGGCTTTCTTTATGAATCGATGAACAAGGTGTTTATGGAGTTCTTGGATAAATTTGTGGTGGTGTTCATTGACGACATTTTGGTCTACTCGAAGTCGGAGGAGGATCATGAGCAACATCTTCGGACAATACTCGAGAAGTTGAGAGATCATCAACTCTACGCCAAGTTTAGCAAGTGTGCTTTCCGGTTAAAGGAGGTACAGTTCTCGACCACATTGTGAATGCCCAAGGAGTAGCCGTGGATCCAGCAAATGTGGAATCAGTTACCAAGTGGACCCTGCCTAGAACGGTTACGCAGATCCGAAGTTTCCTTGGACTTGCAGGTTACTACCGCCCTTCATTGAGAACTTCTCCAAAATCGCCAAGCCGATGACTCAACTGTTGAAGAAAGATGAGAAGTTTAAGTGGTCGGCAGAATGCAACAAGAGTTTTGAAGAGCTCAAGAGGAAGTTGGTGTCTGCACCAGTGTTGATACTGCCCGACCCAGCAAAGGACTTCCAAGTTTATTGCGATGCATCTCGCCAAGGGTTGGGATGTGTGTTGATGCAAGAAGGCAAAGTGGTCGCATATGCGTCTCGTCAATTGCGCCCACACGAAAACAACTACCCCACTCATGGTCCTGGAGTTATCCGCAAGTGGTTCATGCACCGAAGATCCGGCGATACTACCTAATTGGTAATCGTTGTGAAGTGTATACGGATCACAAAAGTCTTAAGTACATTTTCACCCAACCGGATTTAAACCTCCGACAGAGAAGATGGTTGGAACTGATCAAAGATTATGATTTAGGGATACATTACCATCCCGGCAAAGCTAATGTGGTTGCGGATGCACTAAGCCGAAAGAGTTACCGCACCACCCTCGTGTCGAGGGAATGTGTGACCGTGCAGAATTCGAGAATCTAAATCTACGAGTGGTGGATTTTGGTTTTGTGGCTGCTCGGAAGCCCAACCCACTCTCATTGATCAAATTCGGCTGCTCAAGCATCGATCCCGAGACGGCCGAACTCAAGAAGAACATGAGAGTCGAAAAGCTCGTGGTTTTACGGAAGACGAACACGGCACAACTGGATGGGAAAGAGATTGTGTGTGCCGAAGACAAGGATTTGAAAAGATGATCCTTACGGAAGTTCACCAAACCCAATACTCAATTCACCCGGCAAGACAAAGATGTATCAAGATCTTAAAGAAAAGTTTTGGTGGGTCAAGATGAGGAGGGAGATAGCCGAGTTTGTTGCACTTTGCGATGTTTGTCAGCGGGTGAAGGCAGAACATCAACGGCCCGCTGGACTGTTGCAACCACTTCAGATTCTAGAATGGAAATGGGAAGAAATTGGAATGGATTTCATCACGGGTTTACCCCGCACCACATCGAGATATGACTCAATTTGGGTCGTGGTGGACCGACTCACCAAGGTGGCCCACTTCATACCAGACATACTACCTACTCAGGGAAGAAGCTAGCGAGCTTTATCTCGCAAGGATCATGTGTTTGCATGGCGTGCCTAAGAAGATCGTGTCCGATAGGGAAGTCGGTTACTTCCAAGTTCGGAAGAAGTTGCAAGAAGAGCTCTGCACCCGTTTGAATTTTAGCACGGCCTATCATCCGCAAATGACGGTTAAACCGAGAGAGTGAATCGACTTTGGAAGACATGCCGAGAGCATGCGCGCTCGATTTTGGAAAAGCGTGGGACAAAAGCTTGCCCTATGCAATTCTCTTACAACAACAGCTATCGCCAGCATTCAAATGGCACCGTATGAAGCACTGTATGGACGGAAATGCCGCACACCCCTTTTCGGGATCGACGGTGAACGCCGCTTGTTTGGAAGAAGTAATAAGTGAAGCAGAGGCAAAGGTCCGAACGATTCGGGAAAGGTTGAAGATTGCGCAGCCCCGACGTAAGAGCTACGCAGATAATCGTCGAAGAGATCTCGCTTTTGAAGCGTGGGATTTTGTGTATCTTCGCGTTACACCACTCGGGAGTACACCGTTTCCAAACCAAAGGTAAGTTGGCACCACGTTTGTGGGACCATACAGATTCGGGAACGTCGAGGAGAAGTGGCCTATCACCGGAGCTTCCTCCAACATGACGGTATTCACGACGTGTTTCATGTGTCCCAGCTTAAAGAAGTGTTTAAGGGTACCGAAGAGCAAAGCGAGTCCGCACTGCATCGAAATCCAAGAGGACTTAACCTATGTAGAGAGACCAGCACGTATTCTTGAGGTCGGTGAAAGAAGGACTCTAACAAGGTTATCGTTTTGCAAGGTTCAATGGACTCATCACTCCGAGGAAGAAGCTACTTGGGAACGAGAAGATGAGCTAAAGGCCGCGCACCCGCACCTTTCGCCACTACCTCCGAATCTCGGGTCGAGATTCCGTTTAAGGGGGTAGGTTGTCACACCGGGTTTTTCCCTAATTCATTTTAAATAATTTACACCGAAATAATCGGAATTTCGAAATTAACCGGAGCCAACCAATAATTTTAAAATGCAATTAACAAATGGAAACGACATGGTGGGATTTTTCTTGAATTCCGCATGTCAAAATACGCTAACAGATTTTTTACGAAATTTTTAGAGCACTCTAAGTATTTTTAATCAATTAAATAAGAAATCGGAATTAATTAAGCCCCCAAAAATCCTTTTTCCTTTTTCCTTTTTCTTTTCCGTACGGGCTGCACAGTACTCCCGCCCTTTCCTTTGGGGCCGTCGCCCGGTCCCCTCCCCGCCCAAGCCGTCCGAGCGCGCGCCCTGGCGTGGGCCGAGGCTCGCAACGCCGCCGCAGCGCAAGTCCGCGGGCGCCCGCCTCGCGAGTCACCGACGGTGGGCCCCGCCTCGCGGCTTCCTGCCCCGCACCCGGCCGGTCCGCCGCGCCCGCCATGCGCGCCGCCGCTCCACTCCTTCCCGTTTGAATCCGAGCCACGCCGGCCCCGGCCGGCCCATCTCGCGACGCCGTTTCCATCCCCGCAACCCCGCGCCCGATGGAAACCCTATCCGCGCGGAATCCGTCGCCGATTGTTTCCCTCTCTCCGATTCCGTGAACAACGGCGACGAATCCGCGCCGTTTCCGTGTTTGTCTCGGCCCCGTTGTACCCCTATAAAACTCCCTTTCGCCGCCGCACGTTTCCCTTTGTTTCCCGTGCGCTAGCCCGAAATCCGTCGCCGCCATCGTCGTCGTCTCCGTTGCCGGTGAGTGCGCCGCCGTCCTCTTCCTCTTCGGTTTTTTGGGTCTCCTCCCGAACCGCTCCCGCGCGCACCATTCCGCCTCCGCCGTGTTTTCCCGCAATCGCGACACTCCTCCGCCGTCGCGCCGTGTCGCCGGAGGCCGGCCGCCGCGCGGCCATGGCCGGCGGCGAGCTCGAGCCGCCGCCGCCGAACCCTAACCCTAATGCCGCTTCCTCGCGCCGTCCGATCTTTCGGACGGCGGATCCGCACCGCCCGATCGCGATCGATCCGTCGCCGTTCGATCCGGCCGCCGCACGCCCGATGGTTGCCGCGTGTCCGCCCCGCCGCCGCCCGAACCCTAACCCTAGCCGCGATCCGCACCGTTCGATCCTTCGGATCGGGCGGATCCGACCGTCCCTCGCGCGCAAGGCCGTCGCCGTCCGATCGCCGCCACCCTCCCCGATGCGCGCCACGTGCCCCGCTCTCTCCGCCGCCGCCGTGGACTCGGTCCACCGTGGACCGCGCCCACGCCGCTTGCGCGCGCCCGCTTGCACCCGCCGACGTCAGCCCTACCGCTTGCGCCATGCTTGCGTCACCGGGGCTTAATTGCGCGATAAATCGTTTTAATCTTTTCTCGTTTAGTTAAAAATCACAATTAAACTTCTAAAATTCATATCTTTTTAATCCGAGCTCCGTTTTAGCCCATTCAAATTTCATTAAATCCAGAAAAATGTCAAGAATCCATTAAAAATACTTTTCAGTGCTGTTTCAGTAGACTTTTTAGGGTGTTTGTTGAGTGCTTTGTTTGTCGTGTAGATCCCGAGTTTTCCGGCGAGCCCGTTCTTCGAAGTAGTCGCCGAGGTTCCTCGCTCCGAGCAAGGCAAGTCATACCTTACATTGACAATATTGCACCTATTTTATGTAAATACCTCTTTTTCTTTCAAATACTGCATATGTTTTAGAATGTCATTTCATGGGATGTTTACACCTATTGTACTCAACCATAGGATTGTTTACCTTATACCATTGATAACTTGGGGTCCAATGTGACTAGATGATAGTTTAAGGTTGCTTAGTTATGCTTAGCGCAACTAGCTCACTTAAGGGAATCACACTAATCAAGTTTTTACTAAAGTTGACCTTCCGATGATGTTAAGATATGACCCGTTTTTAATAATATTGAATTATGAAAAGGTGGGTCGTGAGCACATGGTTGGATTTTGGTTAGCGTGCTCATGACGATTAAGGACCGGTTCTCGGAAACCCCGGAAGAAATGCCGTGCATACCACAAGCCGCATGGGTAATGGCCGGGTCCGTAGCGTAGCCGTCTCTAGTCGACGTATCCCGCAGAGGGTGGGCGTGATGGAGTTGGGTCGGCCCGGTTTTAAGGGTTGATCAGCTTCCGGATTCACCGCGGCACTAGAGGGGGCTGCCCATTGCCCGATGGGAATGGGGGCGAAACCTTGGTGTGGTACGATTGATTAGAGGGGTTATGTGAAGGGTCCTGTCACAATTCCTTTCCGGGCACCATGGTGGTGCACCGGCGCACGGTAACGTGTTGTGGGATTGTGTCTTGTGGGTACAGCTTGTACACCTCTCGATCGAGTAAAAACTATTCGAATAGCCGTGCCCACGGTTACGGCGATCAACCGATTCACCTTGATTAGTCTCACTCATTTATGTGAATGAAATGTTGAAGCATGACTAGTGGTGGATGGATGGGCCTGTCGCAACGTGGTTTGAGCGTTGGACATCGTTTATTTAATACCGCTTAAATATTACTACTTTTTACTGTTTTCAAATATTGTTATTATAAACCGCAAATGCCGTTTACGCAAATTGAACCTCTTGACCTTTCCTTGTAATTTATCTTGCATCATGACCCCTTTTGGTGTGACTTGTTGAGTACGGTGGTTGTACTCACCTTGCTTCTTTTCCCCCTTCAAGCGCGCAGGTTGAGGCCGAGGTCTCCAAGGAGGTGTAGGCTTGTTCTCGTCAAGGTTTTGCCGTGGTGTTGGCGTCCGCTTCGCTCGTGTCAAGTTTAGCTTAAGTCGGCTTTATTTTCCTTTCCGCTGCATTTGTGTAACTCTTTATATTGTTTCTAAGACGAGGATTCTCGTATTATCAATAACGTCGATTTGTGTACTCTACCGATGCCCGGACGAGGATGTAATGCACAAATTAGCCGCAGAAATTCGGTGTGAATTTCTGGGCGTGACAGCAATCCCCGTCGGTTGGTGGGAAGGAACTCCCCATCGTCATCCAGGGACGGCAGCACACTCGAAGGTCACTCTTGTCACTCGAAAAGTGATGAGGTTGCTGCCACCTTGGTCCTCTTCTGTCGTCATGGAGACCATCGCCCGCTAGAATCGTCCCACGAAGCGACTTCGGCGCGACCACCAGATTTGTGGTCTCCATCTTCCGCCCTCCCGCCTCTCGTGCTCTTCACGGGCCTCGCCTCCCGGCTCTCGGTGTCCCAGGGGTGCACGTGGTGACGAAGTGGTGGCGTTTTGGGTGGAGATCGAGGTGGAGGCCATCGAGCACACTTAGGGTGGGTTGGACATGAGGAGACAGACGTCGATATGTGGGTGGGCGAGGAGGCGGATCCACCACCGTCATCGCCGCCACTGCCACCGCCATCACCGTCTCCCTCTTCGTCGGTGTTGCAGGAGGCAAGGGTCTCCACCTTTCTCTCGGTCTCTCCAGCGGCGCATATGGCCAAAGCACTGCAGCGTGGGGAGACAGAGCGAGACACGGTAGGTGGATCCCCGCCGCCGCCGTCGTTGCCCATGCCACACCCCGAAGTTTCCTTTCATAGCCTTGAAATTAATTAATAAATCATCGGATAAATTGTCAAGAATTACCCTAAATAGGAACGCCAATTAATAAATCTATTTAATATGTGAAATTGTCTTCATTGGATTTTTCTTAAATTCTCCATGTCAAATACAGTACCAGGAATTTTTGTGGAATTTTAAGAGCAAAGGAAATAATTTTAATAATTGAAATATTGATTATCAAAATTAAATTAAATCAGAAAATCCTTTTGTTTTTATTTTTATTTTTATTTTTTCCTGGTCGTGGGCCGTTTCGACCAGCCCTCGCTTCGCTTGCGCCCGTACCCACGCGCTTCCTCCTTCTCGCTGGGCCGGGCTGTGGCCGCGGCCTTGCCGACTGCGAAGTCCGCCTCGCCTCCCTTCTCCCCCAGGACACCAACAGGTGGGCCCCACCTGTCGGAGTCATCCCCTACCTTCGGCCGGAGAGAGCGGGTTGACGTCAACCACGCCACCGCTCTCCCTGCGCCCCTTGCGCCCACTCCGTGCCACCTAGAGACCACGCGCCCTCTCCCCCATTCCTCCCATGCGCAACGTGGGAAGAAACAAAGGGGATTTGAAATCCGAATCCACCGACCATTCCTCTCTCCTCTCTCCACACACCTGCCATTTTCGCCTCTTCCAGACCACGTCCGAGCCTCCAATGGCGATAAATCACGCCCTCGAGCTCCACTCGTCCATTTCCCCAAGATGCCAACAGCTCTCACGCCTTCTGTTGCTCCTGCACCGTCGAACCCTTGCGCCACCACTCTAGCCATCGCTCCGTTTGTCAACGAGTCATGCTTTTGCCGTTGTCACGTTCGTGGATCGCAAGGACCCTCGATCGCCGCTTGGACGTCGCTCTCTGCCGCCGAAACACCAATCCCCTCGTGTGTCGGTGAGCCCGCCACTTCTATTCCTTCCGTCCGGCGACTCTCGCCGCCGTGCGCCCTCTCTTTCCCTCAATCTCTCTCTCTCACCTTTCCTAGGTACCGCAGGACCCCATCCGCTCCTCCGTTCGCCAAATCGCCGCCGCATTCATCGAGTCCGCCGTCCCCTTCTCCCGCGCTGGTTGGTGCCATTCGATGAGCTCGCCCCTCGCCTTTTCCCTCCTTTCCCTTCTCGGCCGCCGCTCTTCCTAAGTGCGCCGCTACTCCACGTGAACGTGCCACCTCTCCCGTACTGTTGCCGCACGCCGTTGCCAGACTGCCGCCGCACCTCACTGCCCCTCTCGCCCGTGCCGTCGGATCCACCCCTGTGTGAATCCGGTCCGTTCGCGTGTCGCCCCAAGCCGTCCCGTGTCGGCGCCACCTAGGGGCTGCGTTGGTTCCACCCCGCCCACGTGTCCCCTTTGTGGCTGCTGCGTCGGTGCCACGTGTGCGTCACATGGTGTGCCTTTCCCTCGGCCCGTGGACTCAGTCCACCATGCGCGGCACTCCCACATGTCATAGCCAGGTGGGACCCACCTTCCGACGCCGGTCTTCCCCCTCGATGACGTCAGCCCTAGGGCTTATTGTGCAATAAATCGATTAAGTCTTTTCTATTTAAAGTAAAATCCAATGAAACTTCTAAATTTTATAGAAAATTCATCCGAGCTCCATTTGAGCACATTCAAATTTCTTAAAATTCGTAAAAATGTCTAGAACCCATTAAAATTGTTCTGTTGCCTGTTTCAGTAGACTTATAGCCTGTTTTTGTATGCATTGTTTGTCGCGTAGATTTTGGCAATTTCGATGCTCCAGTTTACTTTGAAGTCATTGGAGAGATCCCACAGCACAAGACCAAGGCAAGTCATGCATTTCTCATTGATATTGTGCCTATTTGGAAAATATCTCACTTTCTATAAACTGCATTATTTTAGAATGTCATGTGGGATGGTACGTATAGTACTCAGCCTAGCTTGATTACCCTATGCCATTGATAACTTGGTGTTTAATATGACTATATGTTGGTTTAAAAAATGCTTAGTCATGCTTATATCCACTACCTCACTATGGAAAATATCACTATTACCCTATAATTGGATTTAATAAGAACAATTATGGACATGTACCACCATGGTATTAATTCAATTAAAATGTGACTAATGGTGAGCTGTGGGTGCATGGTTTTATAAATTAGGTTCAATATGCCCAAGGAGGAACGTGTGACTTGCCTTGCACCTTCGGTGAATCTTCCAAACTCTTTTCCTCGCGCTCGCAATCTTCCAAAATGGCGGAATCTACACGCTAGCATGCAAACGAGTAAAACCCTAAAAAAATAAAATAAATAGTATATGAAAAGTAAACAAACACGTATGTCTCAATTTTAAATGAATTTTGCAAGTTGAATGGCTTAATTGGGAGTTCGTATGAATTAGTTATGAATTTTAGACGTTTTGAACTATTTAAATAAATTTATAGAATTAAAACCAATTTATGACATAATTGAAATGATTTATGACATCATTCGGGGGGAATCGGCATTAACAGGCAGGTCCCACTCGTCGATGACTCAAGGGGGCGGGCGCACAGTAGATCGGGTCCACGCACGGCCGGGACACACATGCACCATGTGGCGCTAACACGCTAACCATAGGGGACAGGCACACCGACGTGGCGCCGACTCGGGAGAGCCGCTGGCAGCTACAGCAGGTGCCACGCGGATGGCCCTAATCTCCTCGAAGGATATCGGGCGGTTACGGACAAAGTGGACCGGCTCGCCGGTCGGGCCGAGCGAACACGCGAACGGAGGCGAAAGAGAGAGGTGGGGGAGGCGATGCTCATCGAGCGCACAACAACGATGAGGGAAGGAGACTAGTGGTGGGTATTGGCGGCGGAAGGCTTCGAGAGGCCGACGAAGACGGCAATCCGACAACGAAGCGGGATGGCGAAGGAGTGGACGGGCCCCGCCTCAAGCTAGGAAAGATGGAGGAGTTATGAAAGGAGAGGAGGCGTGGTGCGGCGGGAAACGCCGACCGAAGACGGGTGAAGAGAGGTCAAGCTCACCCACATGGTGAAGGAGGGTTCTGACGATGAGCGACATAGAGGAGCCGACGACCAAGGTGTTGCTCAATGCAATGAAGGAGGTGGAGGCGGTGGTGTGGCCTATTGGTGCAGCCCTAGTCGGTTGTAGAAGGTAGTCGGAAGCGGTGGCAGACAATGGCGGCTCAAGTTGCTGGTGGAGTCGGTGTTTCGACAACGGGGTACATCAAGGAGCGGGCGCCCTGGGATGACTTCGATGTGGTGGAGCTTGCGATAGTGGTGGCGTAGTGTGGTGGTGGCTCTAGCTCAAGTGGCGTGCAACCAAAGCATGGCGGCGAGCGGTGGGACTATGGTGCGGGGTGGCGGGACGCCTTCGGGCATGATGCGGCTCGGTGGAGGTGGGGAAATGGGAAAAGGAGGCTCGGGGCACTTAGACGGGATCAAGGACGGGACAAGGCGGAGGATGACGACAACAGTCGTTGGGAGCGGGGAGAGAGAGGGGTGCGAGAGGTGGCGACGTGGCCAGATTTTTTGGGAAACATGGGGAAGTGGGCGCTAGAAGAAGGAGATGGGCGGTATCTGCATCCCACGCATGTGCGAGTGAGGTGGGAAGGCGCGAGGACGGCGGCGACATGGGGGCGGTTGCTGGCTTTCCTGGCCAAGGGTTGAAGAGGGAGCTAACAGTGGGGCCCACCTATCGGTGGCTCAAGGGAGAAGGGAGCGATGTGAACTTTGAGAGAGAGAGAGCGGGCGGGGCAGGAAGGGAGAGGGAGGCAAGGGGCCGGCTCGAGAGAGAGAGACGGGGGAAAGGAGGGATGGGCGAGCGGGCCATGAGGAAGGGAAAGGGATTGGGGCCAAAACGGCCCAAGTGAAAGAAGGGGATTTTAATTTGTTTTTCCATTTATTTAATTTATTAAATGAACTTTGTTTTATTAAAATTACTTATTGACCTCTTAAAATTCAAAAAAAAAATCCAAAGAGTATTTCAGGACATGGAGAATATTACAAAAATATTTTTCAGCCATGATTTTTAAAGGAAATTTTATTCCCCACATTAATTTCACTTGTTAAATTACTTTTAAATTTTAGTATTAATTCCAAAAATATATTATTTAATGATTTTTAATCTTGAAAGAAAATTGGGGCTGACATCAACCCACCATAAAAACGAAAACTTTTATACTTTGTGTCCTCTACTACCCCACAACGTATCGTACCCTTTTGAAGCTTTGCGTAGTATTCCCGAGGAGACATGTTACCTTGATCTAAATGTTGTAATTTCTTTCGCAACTCCTCTTGGTAAGAAGTAGGAAAAAATCATTATGCATGGCTTGTTTTGACCTATGGCATGTTTCTGGTTGCAATTGGGTATTTTCTAGCTCAGTCCACCAAACTATAGCAAAGTCCTTAAACTCACTAGTAGCTTGCTAAACTCTATGGATTTCAGGAACTAGATGTGCATTAAAATTTTTTTCTACGGTCATGTCCCAATCAAGATATGCCTTAGCATCATAAGCACTAGAAAATGATGGAATAGTAAACTTTGACTTTAGCAAAAGGATCAAGACGAGCATGGTGTTGATTATTGAAATTGTTACCTCCCATACCATGCGATTGCAGCGAAAGCGTTGATGTAGTTGTGCCTCTCGTGATGCCTGCTGGTTAATCTCTCCTCTTCATCATGGTCATGGTCGTTGTCTCTAACGAGTGGTAGACGATCCTCAATATCGTCAAGTCTACAATCCATGCGCTCAATGTCGTTCGTCACGCCCAGCTTCGCAAACAAATCTTCCACCCTTGTCATCACCTTGTCTATTGCACCCTGCATCTGAGTGCGACTGACACACTCATTGAAGTCCTTTGGGCTGCTGCTCTTTTCTGCCAATGTTAGCGAAAACATAAAAGAGGAAACAAAGAACAAAGGATTATCCCTATGAACTATAGAAGGAAGGGTAGAGTGGAGACTTTGCAAAAGGAAGCGTCTTGCCAAGCTCTTACATGTGTCTTACTAGCAAAGCTATGTATCGTACAACTGGTGGCTGGTTTGTGATACCTTGAATACGTGATCCAACTATTGCAAGGGGAAACTATGTTGGCCAGAAGTATGTATGTGGAGCTTGGGAGGGACAATATATAGTAGCAAAGGAAAGCAATTGCACTAATCAAAAAATGCAAAGTTAAATAATAGTTAAAAGTACTAGTCAATGTGTTGGTCTAACCTAGACTAAACTCTTAGCTCAAGCAAGCACCTGACAACACTAAGGACTAAATATGAATCAATGCATCACTGTTTTTTTTCTTTTTTTGACTCTTCTCTAGTGCAACTTATTTTCCCTTTTAAGCACCTTTATACTTTTTTATTTTTTCTTTTGGTTTTCTTTTATTTTTTTAACAGAACTGACCAATGACCTCGAATAGGAACTTAAATGTAAATATAAATATTACAAAGACTCAAGTGAAACAAAGGCAAAATGTAAAGTTGACAAAAAAATGGAATAAGATCATCTTTTAGGTTTTGTTTTTGCAAGAATACAAATCCGAAATAACCAAAATTTTCGCCAATGATTTGTCTTAGCCGACAAATGAACTAGTCGGCCTTGACGTGGAGTAGAAGAACGTCGGCCTCCAGCACATGATAGGCAATACAAATAACTATCGATTTGGCGGAAACTTAACACACATGATACGACTTCCGATCAACACGATCCAAACCCTACAATCGCAGCACCACGTCTTCTCTGGTTATCAACCGTGCCGAAACCCGATTGACCTTGTGAAGGGTTACGCGGAGGCTACTCTAGCCAAAAACAAAAACTTTTCTACCGCGCAAACCAGGAACACTTGCAAGTAAGGGCCGATAGATCGTTACCGATTGGAGTATGCAGCGGAAAAAGCCAATCAGTGGCTATCCGATCCGGGAAATGCTGGGGCCGATGATGCCCGATTCCCGCAAGCCGACACTCGATTCCCTGGGATACTGATTCACCAATCGCCCGATTCGCCGATGTCGCAGCCTCGATTCGAGTCGTCCGACCGCGTTATCGTCGCCGATCCGCCGCAGCCGCTCGCTCCGATTGGGCCCGATTCGTAGCCGATCAACGCCGCACAACGTAGCACGCCTCTACCGGTATCCACACGTCCGGAATGTAACGCCGAACACCCGTGTGCTAGCACGCGATGCAAGGCTAGGGTTTGGCTCGAAAGCGGGAGGGTTTCTATGAAGATTGATCTCGTCGACTTCTGTTGCGCCAAATCAGATTGATTCGGTTCAATTCGATTGATGCAACTCTCCACCCCTCGCCACTTTATATAGAGTTGGCCGGTTGGGTCTAGAGGCCCATCGGGACTCTATTTTGAATCGGATCTTATCCGAATCTCATAGAGTTGGTGGCCGGACTTTGTAAGCCCATAGGACACTATCCGATCGGATCCCTATCCGATCGAGCCGTATCCGAGTCCAACTCGAATGTCTGTTCTTATCCCCTTAAGCGTGCGACCCTGTAGGTTCAGGTATACTTGGTTTCGGCTCGAGTCTAACTCAGTCGATTTGTCAATAGCGGCGCCTAGCAGCACATAATGACACCATAGCATACAAGAATATAATATCGGCTCTGAACCTGTAATGTGTACACAAATCCCTTTGCCTCACGATACCAATTAAGCTATAGGCAAGATGTGTGCCATCCCTTCAATAGCTTAACCTTTCACTCGAACCGTATTGGATTATCTGTCTGTTGATTGACTCCTCAATCAACTTAGCATGGCCATGCATTTTCATAATCCATTACCTCGAGGGGCCCAGAGATATCTCTCCAAAGGAGGGCAAATTCCATCTTGATCACTCACATCCCACTCCATATTTCATAGCAAACCCGAAAACTACCTTTATAACTACCCACATTTTAATAACGTTTGGTAGTCCAAAGTAGGCTACTACACATGTTGGAATCCATGGTGATCTCAGGTCTAAGGACTTTGTACCAACACTACCTGAGACCAACTAATGACACATTAATTCCTGTAGTGTCTCATGGTGGGTCTATCCAACAATATGTTCTCTAACACATATGTCCATGTTTATTGATTTGGTATCTCCATACCCATGATCTATGAGACATGATCATCAATCAATAAACATGCCGATCTTAGAATCATATTAGTTCCAATAATATGATATATGATCAGGTATCATTTAGAAATAGATTCATATGTATAGAGTCTCATAAATAAGTCACGTACTTATTGATCAATACAAGATGTCTATTTCATGGAACTGAATAACACTTTATTCATAAATACATAAACATTGACCATGATATCCAACATCTTCATGTTGCCTCTAGGGCATATCACTAACACCTTGTCGAGAAGGCTAATCCTTGTACGTGAATTGAAGACACAAGCAAGAACAAGAAAGATTGTAACACAAATATAGATGATTGATAAGAACTCGAAGTTAGGGGTTCCACGAACAGATGAACAACAAAACTATAATGGTAGAAATAATCTAAACAAAACCCAGTCCTAACTTGACGGTTGCTACCAAATATATAGATTCTAGGGTCGACCAAGGACCCCTGGACACGTCCCTATTGCACTCCAGCATGATACACGGCCCAATGGCCCAAAATACGATGACGCAGCGACCGGACAGATTTTGGATGCCACCTTTTTCGACAATTCCTATTGACTGAGATGGAATTTTGACATGAGATTAGGTCCATTGGAACGGTGGTCTCGTCAGCTTTCAATACATAGGTAGAATGTAAAAAAGGAGTATGCGACCTAGGTAGACTCAAACTTGATATGAGTTAGGCTTTCATTTTGACTTGATTGCTTGTGATGACCTTGTCCATCTCCTCTAGCATCTCTCTCTGGGCTTCTTCATAGTTTCTAATCATAATTAAATCATTAGGTAGTAATCTATCCTTAAAATCACATGAAGAAGTACTTAAAAACGAGCTCACCTGTAAATGTAATTGTCGGATGTGAGCTCTAGTGGATTGGACCTTGCGTGACGACTTAAGAAGTATTGTACGTATTCAAAGAAGTGATGTTCTCATTAGCAACAACTTAACATCAACTTTTAGGGTTTAGAAAAGAAATCTTTGTTGAATAAGGATAGAGAAAAGAAAAAAAAAGAAAAAGTATTGTTTATGTTATAATAGGATAGTCTCTAAATAAATAAACTGAGAGCTTATATCAAGCTCGAACATGTCATTGTTGTAGCGGCTGTCTCTTGAGTTTGGTGGAGGTGATGCGAAACAAATTGGAGCTAACAATGGGCTAACATGAGTATCTTGCGGGCAAAGCAGCAACCTAGGAGGCGCCTCGCGTCCAGAAGAGCACTGGGCTGGGCCTCCGTGGCCATATGCCGCAGGCCTGCTAGGGATAGGCAGGAAAGCGCACACGTGCATGTGTGCCACGCAGCTGCGCAAGACTCACGTAGGGAAGTGGTCCTTATGGGCTGGGCTTATGCTTGGAAAGATTAATTTTTAGTGGGAAAAGTCCATACAACCCCCTAAACTCTTGACAGAGGTTTGTCGCATCCTGCACTTTAAAACCGAACATCTGACCTCTAAATTATTAGGTATTTAAAAGCTTAAATAAACGGTATTGAATAAGCAATATAGCATTTTTACACACCGGTCATTAAATTTATATTGTATAGTAATGTCATACTAGTATTATATTAATATCCATTGGAGATTTAACATATATGTCCAACTCATATATCACATAATTAAATCCATCATATATATATATATATATATATATAAATCAGATAAAAACCACTCTATAAAACTACTTTAGGATGTTATATAAACGATAATGTATAGTTCGTAGGTAGATGGACTTTCGATGAAAGTTTAGGGTATTTAGACTTTTCCATTTTTAATTATTTTCATATATAAGAGATTTGTAGTAAACCATAAATCATCAATATTCTTTATTTGAATGTTTTTATAGAGATGTTGAATTTCCATACAATTTTCTAAAAGTCATTTTTGAAAATTTTATTCAATATTTGAAAATTTTGAGCAAAATTTTAACTCAAAATATAAAAATTTTTAGCTCAAATTTTCAAAAGAGATATACCCAATTTTTGAAACTTAAACTCAAATTTTAAAACTTCCAAATCCAAATTTAAGACTTCAATTTAAAATTTAAAACCTTTTCATATTTAAAACTTTTCACTAAAACCTAAAACTTTCATCTCAAATTTTGAAACCTTTCAACTCGAAAATTTAAGCTATCTACTCAAATTATAAAACTCTCAACTTTGAATTTAATACTTTCAACCTCCATGCGTGAACTAGCCATCCAGAGATAGGCGCCACCTTTCCCCTAGGTTTTGGGGGCCCAGTCGGCCACCCCATTCGCTTGGTGATATTCTCGGTGTTCGTTGTTGTTGGACGAGGATGACGACGGGGCAGCCTTAGATTTTGATTAGAGATTAGATGGCACAGGCACTACAAATGGATAGAAAAGCACAGCGACGGGGATGAGTAGCCAATTGTGGAGATTGTGGCAATCGGGTATCTACTTGGCAAGCTTATCCGACCTGGAGGTAGGGATAGATTGCGCCGCTATATCTGTAAGTCGAACTTGACTTGGGTGTTACGGTTGCCGATAAAGATAAGGCAATTGGCCTATAGTCACGGTTTGGTAAGATTGAGGAAACCGACTTAGAATAAGATAGGGTTTCCGACTTGTAAACCCTTCCTCCCAAGACTATATAAGGGGGGTAAGGGGCGTCCCTTGAGGGATATTCCGATAGGAGATCAAAGATTCCAACACTAGATCTGAGATACAACTTCATAAGCGAGAGCTTTAGATCACGAGATCAATAAAGACACTCGGCGGATCGAATCCACCGAAACAGAGTAGGGTATTACCTCACGAGAGGCTCGAACTCGTCTAAATCTTCTTCTTCTTCTAACCCATTGTGCTTGGCGATCTCGATCGCGACCCCATAAAATATATTGCCGAAACCAAGTTTCGACGTTGGCGCGCTGTAGGGGACCGCGCGTCGAGACTTCTTCAACAATCTTGCCGACAAGCGTGATGGGATCTTCTTCAAGACTCGGCGACTTTGCCGCCAACTTCACCGGCGACTCCTCCTTCGACTCGGATTCGAACCGAAGGGAAAGACCTACTCGGCGCCGTTCGGGCTCCCCAACAGCGCCGAGATCTTCGACAACATCTTGAAGACCAAGATGCGATCCACCTTCTCCGACGACGGATTTCACTCGGCGCCGGATTACGGATACCGCCGAGATCCGCGCCAATCTTCTCGCCTCCCCGACGGAAGTAATCTACTCACCGAAGACCTCTCTGCCGTTTGGGTTACCAAACGCCGCCAAGATCTACGCCAACTTCTCTCCCGGTTGGCGGCGATCCACTCGGAGGAGCCTAATCTCCCAAGCTCCGACTCGATCGGAGCGATCCAGATCCGGATTTCCCAGATCAAGGGAGGTCACCGTCATCCTCCCGTCCTTCGGCTCCCGCTCATCTTCGAGCTCAACGGATACCTCGCCTCCGCCGGCCGACAATCTCTACGGCATCCCTTCCGACGAAGCCGACAACTTCGACGCCATATGGATGCGAGCCGGAAGTGTTCGACGTCCTCATGGCCGAGCCGATGAGTCCGACTCAGCCATGGCCAAGGCTTGCCGAAGAGGAGCGAGCTGTGGTAGAGCTTGAGCGCAAGACACCAAGAGGAGAAACAACGCAAGGATGAGGCCGACAAAAGAAAGCAGATCTACGCGCAATGGACGATCCCCAAGAGGCCATCCTCCAAACACGGGTTCGCAACACCAACGTCTTTCCGGACGCCACAGCAGTAACGTCGCCGCCGCACTCACGCTCTTGGACACCGTCATGGAGACGGCCCGCCAACGTGACTCCTATACTTGATAAGATCAAGACCATCGTTGCTGCCACGGCTAACGGCCCTCCCACCACTTCGGCGCGAAGGCCGATCAATCCGTGGCCGAAACGCCGACAAGACCCGGCTCCCACCTCTAAAGTCGGAGACTACGGAGGCCCGAGCCGGCTCGGCCGACAACTGTGCCAAGAGGCCCACCTTGCGAGTCCACGCCGAGGCACCAAGAGCACGGCCGACTCCCGCGACAAACGACATGGGCGCCCCCCGTCCACCACCGAGTCCGCCGCAACAGCTTCTAGCTACCCAACCACTAATCAAGACCCCGCCGAGTGATCTCGGGAAGTCCTCGATCGCCGTTACCGGAGCGCGACCAACGCACTCGGAAGATCGAAGGGATCACCCGATAGCGGCGACGATGGAGTACGGCCTTCACGGGAGCTCCGCCGAGTGCATTGGCCGAGTGGCTTTAAGCCAACAGGATTGAAAGGTACGATGGCAAAACCGATCCCGAATCTTGGTTAACCGTATATACTCTTGCCATCCGAGCCGCAGTGGCGACAACAAAGCCATGGCCAACTACTCGCCCGTGGCCCTCGCAAACTCCTGTAATTGGCTCACGAGCCGCCAAGAGGCTCAATCGGCTCGTGGAGCGAGCCGAGGGACCACTTCATCGCCAACTTTCAAGGCACCTTCGAGAGTCCCGCACACACTTCGACCTCTACAACGTCATCCGTGCTTCTGACGAGCCCCCGAAGGATTATATTCGTCGCTTCTCCGAGAAGCGCAACAAGATTCCGAACATCACCGATGACATCATCATCGCCGCCTTCCAAAAGGGAGTCCGTGATGAGCCGCTTATCGGCAAGTTCGGGCGCAAGCCACCGAGGACGGTGAAACAAATGTTCGAGACGGCGAACTCATACGCCAAATCGAACGACGCCATTAAGGCCGCCCGTCAAGACCGGCCCCGAGGAAGGAAGACAAGCAAGGAGGAAGCCGAAATCCTAAGAAGGATGGCGGCAACGGCGGCAACGGGCCGAAAGATCGCAAGCGCCGATCCAAGACCCGGTGGCCGCAACCTCCAATACTCAACGCCGTCCCCGAGCCGCGCCTACGACGCCATCATGAACGCCAAGGCACCCACCATCCAAATCACAAGCACGCGGCGAAGGATGCTTTATCTACAAGCGTTCAATAGCGACGCTGGCGCAGCTCAACAAGAAGCCGGCCGACGAGGCTGGCCCGTCCGCACCAAGAAGAACAACGCGGCTGAAAATGCCGAACCTTTTCAAGACCCGGTGGGGAGCTCAACCATATCTTCTGGGGTCCGCTAGCCTATGAGTCCAAGAGGAAACAAAAGCTAACCAACCGAGAGGTCAATGCGGCTCAACCCGAAGTCCTCGCATCTGCGATGGTCGGAAGTGACCATCACCTTTGACCGCTCGGATCATCCCGACCGAGTGGTTCATCCGGGCGCTATCCACTCGTCCCGACCCCGTGGTCCGCAATATCGAGCTCAAGCGCATCCTCATCGATGGGGCAGCGCCTCAACATCCCGTTCGCCAAGACCATGGATGAGATGCATTCCGAGGGCCGAACCGAAAGCAAGCTCACCCCCTTCCACGGAGTTATCCCGGGCTGTCTTCAACTCCACTCGGGCACATCTCCCTCCCGGTCACCTTCGGAGCCCGAGAGAACTTCCGAACGGAGAACGTCACCTTCGAGGTGGCCGACTTCGAAACAACGTATCACGCCATCATCGGGAGGCCCGCGCTGCCAAGTTCATGGTGATCCCCACTACACTTACCTCTCGCATGAAGATGCCGGGTCCCAACGGCGTCATCACTCTTCGCAGTGACGTGAAGCAAGCCTTCACCCGCGACAAGGAGAGCTGCGACATGGCCCAATCTCGCGAGAGATTACGTGGTCAACAAGAAGTCCGATTGGCCGCATCGACTTCGGCAGAGGGCGACCCCGCGAAGAAGATAGCCAAATCGGGATCCGGCGACGCCAAGACCAAGAAGATCCCCCTTGATTCGTCTCGATCCTCAAAACCGTTGTAATCGGCGCCGACCTAGATCCCAAATAGGAAAGCGTGCTCGTCACCTTCCTCCAAAATAATAAAGATGTTTTTGCTTGGAAACCATCCGATATGCCTGGAATTCCTAGGGAGGTGATCGAGCACTCTTTGAACGTCAAAGATGACGCCAAACCGATAAAACAACGATTACGCAGTTCGCACAGATCGAAAAGACGCGATCAAAGAAGAACTTGCAAAGCTCTTGGCCTGCCGGCTTCATTAAAGAAGTCCTTCATCCCGACCGGTTAGCCAACCCGCCTTGGTCCGCAAGAAGACGGGGCAATGGCGCATGTGCGTTGACTACACCGACCTCAACAAAGCTCGCCCCAAGGATCCGTTCGGGCTGCCTCGCATCGACCAAGTCGTCGACTCAACAGCCTGGCTGCGAACTCCCGAGCTTCTTGGACTGTTACTCGGGCTATCACCGGATCGGCTTGAAAGAATCCGACCGCTTGAAGACATCGTTCATCACGCCATTTGGGGCTTATTGCTACATCACCATGCCTTTTGGCCTCAAGAACGCCGGAGCCACATACCAACGCATGATCCAAAGATGTTTTCAAACGCAGATCGGCAAGAACATTGAAGCTTACGTCGACGATGTTGTCATCAAGACCAAGCGTAAAGAAGACCGATCGCCGACTTAGAGGAAACCTTTGCAAACATCCGGCCTTCGAATGAAGTTAAACCCGAGAAGTGCACCTTCGGCGTCCCATCGTGCAAGCGCTTGGCTTTATGATATCACATCGCGGCATTGAGGCAAATCCGAGAAGATCAACGCTATCTTAAACATGAAGCCCCGAGTAACCGTAAAGACGTCCAAAAGCTCACTGGCCGCATGGCGGCACTAAGCCGTTTCATATCCCGACTCGGCGAACGAGGCATGCCCTTCTTCAGCCGAAGAAGACGACGACTTCAGTGGACCACGGAGCCGACAAGGCCTTTGAAGATTTCAAAGAATTCCTTACCACGCCACCCGTCCCGGCTTCACCTCGCCCCGTGAACCCCCGTTGCCGTACGCTTCACCACTCACCAAGTGGTTAGTACGGTCCTTGTGGTGGAACGCGAAGAAGAAGGACGGGCCCGTAAGATTCAAAGGCCAATCTACTTTGTCAAGTATTGGCGTGAGCCAAAATCCGATACCCTCGTGTACAAAAATTGCTTTATGGTGTTCTAATAACCGCGAGGAAATTGGCACACTATTTTCGGGTCACTCGGGCCACCGTCATCACCTCCTTCCCACTCGGCGACGTCATCCACAACCGCGAGGCAACCGAGCGTATCGCCAAGTGGGCCCTAGAACCGATGCTGGACTTAACTTTTAAGCCCAGACGTCCATTAAGTCACAAGCCTTAGCGGACTTCCCGGCCGAGTGGACTCGAACAACAAGAACACGTGCCTCGGGAAGACCTCCAACACTGGACCATGCACTTCGACGGATCCAAGAGGATCACCGGCTTGGGAGCAGGAGTCGTGCCGATCTCCCGACCGGGGAAAGGCTAAGATATGCCCTTCACCTCCACTTCTCCGCATCACACAACGTCGCCGAATACGAAGCTCTTTTACATGGATCGCGCCTCGCAATCTCACTCGGGATTCGTCGGCTTATTGTGAAAGGCGACTCCCACCGGTCGTCAATCAAGTGATGAAAGACTCGGGTCCCGCTTAAACGACACTATGGAGGCCTACCGACAAGAGGTCCGCAAGCTTGAGGACAAGTTTGACGGGCTAGAACTCTCACATGTCCCGAGACATAACAACGAAGCCGCCGACGAGCCGGCACAGTTCGGATCTAAGCGAGAAGCCGCTCCAACAGACGTCTTCGTCGAGCATCTCTATGAACCAACCGTCACGGCGAAGACGACTCCTAACGAACAAACCGCCAACGAAGTCGCCATGACCGACACCGACTGGAGGACGCCGCTCATCAAATTCTTAACTCTCGCAAGAAGAGCCGCCGATGACCGGGATGAAGCGTAACGCGTCCGGCGTCGTTGCCAAGCGTACGTCATGGTCGACTCCGATCTATACAAGAGAAGCCCCTCCGGAATTCTAATGAGGTGCATCACACCCGAAGAAGGGAAACAATTACTCCAAGATATCCACTCGGGCATATGCGGAAGCCACGCGGCGGCACGCACTCTAGTCGGCAAAGCTTACGTGCAAGGATTCTTCGCTCACCGCGGTCCCCGACGCGGATAAAGTCGTAAGAACCCGCGAAGGCTGCCGTTTTCTCGACAAAGCCATGTCCCGCCAGAGCTTCAAACAATCCCACTTTCCCGGCCGTTCGCGGTATGGGGCTGGACATGGTTGGCCCTTTCAAGAAAGCTCCAGGAGGCTTCACACTCCTCTTCGTCGCAATCGACAAGTTCTCCAAGTGGATTGAGGCCAAACCGGCCGCCACAATTACCGCCGACAAAGCACGAGACTTTTTCTCAACATCGTGCACCGCTTCGGCGCCCCAAACAGTAATCATAACCGATAATGGGACTCAATTCACGGGAGGCATCTTCAAGGAATTCTGCGAAGACTTTGGAATCAAAATCGCTATGCATCGAGCCCACCCTAAAAGCAATGGGCAAGTCGAGCGAGCAAACGGCATGGTCCTTCAAGGCATCAAAGCTCGCGTCTTCGACCGGCTAAGCCCTTACGCCGGCAAGTGGGTCCAAGAACTCCCCTCGGTCCTATGGTCGCTGCGAACCACACCGGCCGGGCCACCGCCAAACTCCTTTCTTTTTGGTCTATGGCGCGAAGCCATGTTGCCAAACGAGATGGAATACGAGTCCCTCCGGTCCGCAGCTTCAACGATGAACGCTACGACCCCGACCGAGTGGATGACCTCACCCGATTGGAAGAGGCCCGCGAGGCAAGCACTCATCCATCGGCCAAATACCTTCAAGGGCTCGAAGATACCACAGCCGCAACGTGCGAGCACGAGCTTTCATTGTTGGCGACCGGTTCTACGCAAGATCCGACCACCAAAGACCGACACAAACTATCTCCCTTACGGGAAGGACCGTACATAATCGCCAAAGTAACTCGGCCAGTGCTTACCGCTAAAGCGCGAAGACGGGTCCATGGTGGAGAACTCCCGGAACATCGAGCACCTTCGACGTTTTTACGCCTAATTTGGCTAAGGCCTCATGTTTTCCTTGACTCGCCAACCTCAAGCAAGATGACTTCTTGAGCTAGTACGGGGCTGATACACATATCAATAAAGCTCAAATTTTCCTCATCAAATTTTTGTGCACAATTTGGTTTATCATTGTTTAATGTCCTTCGACTCTGAGCTCGGTGTCTAAGGACCGAGAGTTTTCCGATGACCTAATCGAGCCTAGGCTTGATGACAAGACGAAAACTACTTAAGAAATTTCACGCAAAAGCTCGAATCAAGGCATTGACATAAATAAACTAAAAATAGTCACAAAGATTCCACATCGAATGTTACGATTACATGACATTTACAAAGCAAAGTCGAATATAAGTTCAAAGCTTGAAATTGTTTACTACATCCAAAGATATCTTCTTCGCCGCCTCTTGTGCCTCACTCAAAGCATATCTAAGGCTTGCTCGTCCGTCGTTCCCTCGCCGAAGCCCTCCCGACCGAATGGATATCCACTGGGGTAGAGGGACTTGGTCTCAGTGCAAGAGCCACCAGCCCCCATGTTGGTCGCTTCCGGTGATATTCTTCGTGTATTGTTCGGGAGCCACCGAAGCTTATCGAAGATCTCGATTGGCTCCAATGAGCTGGTCCCAACTCCTTGATCAAACAAGGACAAGCAAGATCGGCGTGGCGGCATTGGCGACTTCTTCCCGTATCTCGTCGTCGGTTTTGATCCGCCCAAGCAAGATGTCATATTGGGCTCGGGTCTTCATCTTATAAGCGCAAAAGTCCGTGTCGTTCAAGGCACTCGGAAATAAAGCAAGACACGGGATTTGACTTCAAAGAAGGTTACCTTCAAACTCGGCCTCCATCTCGGCCTTGTCGAGGCCGACCGCTCACTGGACTTGAAGCGAGTGGACCTCCGAAGAATTCTCTACAACGAAAATTATCAATAGACAAGATCGAAATAAGAATCATGATGAAGCGGGAGAGGCGGGCTTACTCCCGATTGATCCGCGGAGGTCGAGGTTCGCTTCCGCAGCCTCCGCGATCTCCCTCCTTAAAGCCGCCTCCCTTGATGCGGCCTCCTCCCGAGTGGCCTTCACTGCCGCCGAACGTCCTCCAAGGAGTTTAAGTGGGGGACCAGCTTTTCCAAACCTCGGATTTTGCCATTGACCGCAGTATTCTTTCTCGCACACGAAAGCAAGTGGAATGATTGACTCGAAAGATAACGATGATATAATCAAAGAGAAAGACAGAGGCTTACGTTGAGCAATGGGTCGCCTCATTCGGGCTCTCGACAAGGGCATCCCTTTCATCCTTTTCGACTTGTCGGCCTAGGATGATGCCCCTCTCTCGCCTTCCGAATCCCGCCACTCGATTCTCGATGGGGAACCTGTGTCTCGAAGATCGCAACCTGGGGATTTCTTCTACCGTGGCCGGCAAGCAAGAAAGACAAATGAAGACATGAAAGATTCAAAATTGAAAGAACGAAGGAACGCTTCAAAGCAAGTCTTACCGTTTGGTGGCGCCGCCTAGGTGGAGCGGCCGGCTGGTTTTCCTCTTCTTCGGGCTCGGTGCCGAGTGGCCCCGCCGGGGGCGCTTGAGCCGCAGCCTGTGTCTCCTGGCCGATGATCGTTCCAGCTGGATATCCCGACCGCGCCTGGGGCTCCTCCCTGGGCGGCCTCCTTCGGAGGCGAAGTTTGTTTCTCCGAACGCCGCACTCGGTTGCGGGCTCCGGGTTTTGGCTCTACCGGCCTAGGCACTTCGGGAACAGCGCCGGAGTCGGCCCTTCACCCTCCGGCGGGATCTATGTCCCGGGCCTCCGCGAAAGTGAATATAGCGAAGATAAAGAAAAGTTTTCCGCGAAAGAGTTCAAGACTTCGGTTTGAGCATACCCGGATGACCGGCGGATCTTCGGCGCCGTCCGCGGTGATCGCCTTAGAGGCGGGGTCTCGACGGAGGAGCCGGACGTCGTCATCCGAATCCTCGATGATCGCCGCCTTTGCTTGCGCGCTTGTTCGAGTCCTCACGGCGCCGCTCGCTTCCCGACCGGATCGCCTTGGATTTTGATCCCGCCATCGGCTTGGCGGGCGACGCGGCGCGTCATCATGAGCCACCTTATATGGCTTGGAGGTGATAAAGGCGTTTTCCCGCAGAAGAGAGAAGGTGCAACATTAAGAGACAAGACGTCAAGATTGAAGATACTATGAAGCAACCAATCGGCTTACGGAGGAGGAGGTCGGTGGATGCCGAATGGAAGGACTCGCGTAATGAGGGCCCGCTCGACCGCAATCCCGGATGAGAAGAGTTTGTACATCCGAATCTTCGTGATCTCGTATGTGAGCGGATCCGGGTCTTCCCGATTGGGGTCCGCCCGCCTTCATACTCGTAGGCCGGCTTCGACCGCTCCTTGATCGGCGCCGCCGCACGATGAAGTGCCGAGTGATTTGTTCCCCGCGAAGATTCTTCTTCTTCATCGCCGATCTTCGCGAGCGATCATTGGCTTGCCCCAATCTTGGGCTACGGACGGTGCTCCAAGATGGCTTAGGGACAGAGAGGAAGACCACAAAGGCGGGTAGGCCGGGTTCGAGATTATTGATATAGAACCACCGCATGCCACCCTTGTTGGAAGATTTCAAAGGGAGAGAAAAGTAGTCTTTGCGGAGAGATCCGCGAAGCCGGAAGCTCGCTCCGCCAACGACGCAAGGTTGGTCCTTGTTCGGATGGGGTTTCAGATAGAACATGCGACGGAATAGATTGAAGTGAGGAAGAATGCCAAGAAAAGCTTCACACACATGAATGAAGAGAGCTATGTGAAGCATCGAGTTAGGGTTCGATGGTAAAGATGAAGACCATAATAGTCAAGAAGCCCCGGAAGAATTCGGAGGTGGGAAGGCTGAACCCGCGTAGAAAAAGGAAGTGAAGACAACGAGCTCACCGGTGTTTGGGGTCGGGAAGTCCTCCCCGCCGCCGGCGCCACCCCACGAGTTCCTTTGGCGGAAGCACGCCGTGCTTCACCATCTCCTTGAGGGTAGATTCCCTCACTTCCGAAGCGGCCCATTGGTCGAAGGGAATCCTTTTTTCCTCCGCCATGAGAATGGGTTGATGGGAAGTGGATCTGGCTGGAAAAAGTTGGATCTTTGGCGATGGAATGTGGGAGAGTTGCCTGTGGAGGGGTTGTTGTTGCAGAGATCGAGCTCTTAGATGGACGGATTTGGGAGCGCGCGAGTCTAGGGTTCTCCGCGGTGAGCCGTTGAACAAGCACCGTGAGAAGGGGAATCGTTTGGAAGACGAAGAGGCGGGGACGACCTCGCGTCTTTATAGAAAGATTTGAGGGTTGCGCTAGGTTTTCGGTGAGTGGGCCGAGCCCATAAGAAAATCTACGGCCCGGCTAAGGTGTGGTCCGATATATGTCCTTAGGGACTTAAGCGGATGAGCTTAAGCGATTTGCCCGGCAATATGCGCGTGTCCGAGTGCCCTATACCTTTAAAGATCCTTCCATACCGCGGTTTGCTTGACTTCATGAGAAACCGGCACGATGCAATCGGAAGGTGACCAACAGCAGAAGTTTTTATAGCCGCCTTGGTGAACAAGGGCTGTTTGGTTTTTTGGCATTTGGTCGATAATCTTACCAATGCCGTTTGTTTTCCACCTTGGTGAAGATCTTTATAAGATTGAAGACCAAGTATTATGGCAAAAGCTATTTAATAACTTGGTCATATTTTTCATATGATTGAAAAAACTTGTTTTCCCATGAGGATGAATGAAATATTTATTCCGGGATTACTCGGGCAAATCCACTCGGTTGAGCAAGAGCTTACCGAGTGCTTTTTACCCATGAGGGATGATTGAATTATTTGTTTCGAGATGACTCGGGCAAATTCACTCGGATAAGTATGAACTTGCCGAGTAATGAGATTTCTATGATTGCTTTAGCATGAGCTAGGCATCTACATGAAGATAATTTTTTATAGTTCTTGACTATATGCTTAGTCTATTTTTGACTAACCACATAGTCGGGGCTACATCTAATTAGGTGCATCGGGAGATGCACCTAGATATTTATTTTTGAGAAATTTTTTAGATATTTTCAGCCCTTCACAGTCTTTGGAGCCACTCGGGAAGATTCGAGGAGATGATGGAATCACTCGGCGCCAAAAGCACTCGGTCAAAGAGATTTTTTGGTTGAGTGCCGTTTTGGTCTCGAGGCGAGTTGTCTCGTCGCGAAAAGGACTCGGGGCTACTGTGGAGATTGTGGCAATTGGGTATCTACTTGGCAAGCTTATCCGACCGGAGGTATGGATAGATTGCGCCGCTATATCCGTAAGCCGAACTTGACTTGGGTGTTACGGTTGCCGATAAAGATAAGGCAATTGGCCTATAGTCACGGTTTGGTAAGATTGAGGAAACCGACTTAGAATAAGATAGGGTTTCCGACTTGTAAACCCTTACTCCCAAGACTATATAAGGGGGTAAGGGGCGTCCTTGAGGGATATTCCGATAGGAGATCAAAGATTCCAACACTAGATCGAGATACAACTTCATAAGCGAGAGCTTTAGATCACGAGATCAATAAAGACACTCGGCGGATCGAATCCACCGAAACAGAGTAGGGTATTACCTCACGAGAGGGCTGAACCTGTCTAAATCTTTTTCTTCTTCTAACCCATTGTGCTTGGCGATCTCGACTGCGACCCCATAAAATATATTGCCGAAACCAAGTTTCGACACCAATGCACCTTTTTTTTAATCAAAATTTTGCTGATTATTCATGAACTGTTAAAACTATATTGAATCTATAATGCTCCTTGAATCGTTACAAATAACGCTCCCACCTCACTTACCAAATTACTTCACTGGTTCATATTATATTTTCTAAACATTATAGTGGTGTCAACTTAGGCCTTCGCTTGTCTTATCAGCCAGGCTTATCAGCCGTTCGAACAGTACTTTTTTCTCACAGCAAATCAGTCGGCTTGTCTTGCCAAGTAACAATGTCGACATCATAATATTGAATGAGTAGCATTGGGAAGAGCAGAGCAGTGTTGATTTAACATGGTATTGCAGCTTTAATCACTTGTGCAATTTCAACATAATGTAGTGAGCACCAACGGAGTGATAATCTGCAGTCGTTTTAATTTTTTAGTTGAACTTATTTAGATTTAGATTTGACTAAATTTATAAAAATAAAAACATCTATAATACCAAATTAGTTTTATTAAATATAACATTGAATATATTTTAATAATATATTTGTTTTGGGTTAAAACTGTTGCTATATTTTTATAAACTTAACTTAATTTAAAAAATTGATAAAAAAAGCAAAACGATTTTTAATATGAATCGGAAGAAGTAGATTTAGTAATTTTACTTTTGGAAACTCCAATTGATATGTGCACTACCCAACTAGGAATTTATTTACACAATTTCTCAGACTTGCTGAACACCTTAAGACTTGGCAAAGGCAAAGCTTGCCGAACATAACATAAAAAAGAGAGAGGACAAATTGGTGCTTACAATTACAAACAAAACAAACTTGCAGTTAAGAAATCAGACTTTGATCAGCCTCTCTGCTATGTTCGCCAAGCCCCTGCTCGTCCGGCCTCTGCTGCTTGTGGTCTCTAGGGCACTGAGCTATTGGCCTCTAGAAAACTTCTAACGCCCATTTGGCCCAGAGAGGTAGGTGGAAGGCCCATAAATAGTTGTTATCTCCCGGCCCGCTGGGCCTATCGCGCAGTCGGCCAGCGAGGTAGGTGGAAACTCCGCGAATTTTTGGCATTTTTAATTTTAATTTTTTAAAGATTTACAAAACTAATTTTTAAATTTAAAAATTTACAGAACTAGTCTCTTCCCGCTCTTTGGAAGGACGTGATTGGATAAAAAGTCTTCCCGAGGGCGTTTTATCCGACGTGGCGATGGTCGTTGGTGCCGTCTGCCGCGCGGACGGAATTTTGCGGCGGCCCCTTCACTAGGGGTGAAACGGCACGGATAATATCCGGATTCCGTTCGAAAAATCGGATACGGATAGTGTCGGCGGATAATTTTCGGATAATTTCGGATTCGGAAACGAAACGGATAATTTTTCTCGGATACGGATACGAATACGGTAGAGACATTATTCGACGGATAGCGGATACGGTCGGATAATATCCGGATACCTCAAATTCGGATACGGATATTGTCCTGGATAATTTTCGGATAATTTCATATTCGGAAACGGAAACGGATAATTTTTCTCGGATACGGATACGAATACGGTACATGCATTATCGCGAGATAGCGATACGGTCGGATAATATCGGCACATAACGGATACGGTCGGATAATATCCGAATATCTCATCGGATAATATCCGGACCCTAGGTATGGAGCCTTTGGCAGCGGCTTATGACCATAACTCCATAAGCCCAACAAAAAACACTATTTCGTGATAAACTACTTAAATTATGATATACACTTATGTGAGTGAATTATTTTTTATTATGAATGTCTAAAATTACTATGCTTGATTTATAATGATATTTGATATGAAAGATAATATGGTCATGAAATTAGTAAAATAATGTTGATTTGGATATTTAAAATTTATTATATATGTTGCTTAGCTGAAAAATTATAAATATTGATTAGTTTGAGAGGGTTTAATATTCCGATCAATATCCGTTACCGTATTTGTTTCGATTCGTATCCGTTTCGTATTTGTTTTCGATATTATTTGTTTCCGTTTTCGTATCCGAGGTTTTCGATTCCGAATCCGATTTCGAAAAATATGAAAACAAATACGGTATAGCTAGTTTTCGACCATATCCGATCCGTTTTCACCCCTACCCTTCACGCCCTTGGTAAGGCGTTTTCACATGGGGGCCGCTGCAAAAGGGCGGCCGCGGCGCATTTTTGCCGCCCTTACCAAGGCGTTTTCTTGTGCATACATGGGGCCGCTTGCAAAAGGGGCGCCCGACATTTTGCGGGCGGCCCCTTCCCGTCCTCGGAAGGGCGTTTTTGCCTGCGCGATATAAGCCGACAATCAAAGGTTTCGTCCTCATTTACACCTTCCCAAATCCAGAAAAAGAACAGAGAGAGGTGAGGAAGAGGAAGGAACGCGGCGAAGCCCTGCTGGATTGCGTACTTCATCCGAGGTAAATACAATATCTCGTCGTTATTTTGTTTGTTAGTTAGTATGTAAATGCAATATTAGGAAAAATATAAATTTGTAATATTTGAATAGCTATTGAATATTTTGTTATAGATTTGTAAAACAGATGATTTAATTTAGATCAATTTAGATAATTGAATTGACAGTAACATAGGTAGAATAGATAGATCAACAAGGATAATTTAATAGACATTAACATAGGTAGAATAGATAGATCAACTTAGGTAGAATGTGTTTGGATCTAAGTGTAAATTATGTGAGTAGATGGTAAGCACTATAGATAATCGTACGTATAATTTCGTTGATAATCAAATTATGTGTAGATATAAAGTACGATTTAATTTAATTTAGTTTACAAAATTTGGCAAATTTAAATGAACGAGGTACGATTGGTGGTAGATGAAACGAACAAATCGATTCGGGATATTTTAAGATGTAGACCAGAGAACATATTGTTAAAGAAATTAAGTTAGGCACAGAATCATCTAGGCAACATATTCGTAGTATGGAATAAACTCGCTTCATTTGTTTGTCGGGCACTATAGAAAGTAAGATCATATTTCAGATAGTTCACGGTGAAGGCAACGTTAGATACGGTTCAGAAGGTGTAGATTTGTCAGAATTTAGGATGAAATCAAAGGGCATCGATAGGCCAGCCGAGAAAACATTTGAGTCAATGTATAGTTGGTTGCTACGTGGATTTAAAGTTGATACAAGAGTGAACACAATGTCTCTATCCGTTGTAGTAAGTCGTGCAATGAAGGATATTATTGGGAACTTATGCCTATAGATAACACGAGTCGTGGAGACGTTATGTGGACATGGCACTTGAAAGGTCCCTGGCCCCTTGTTATTTTTGTGGCACCGCACGAAATCGATAGCGATAATACAATGCAAATAGAGTATGACAAAGGTCCGAGCAATGAAGCAAGCTTGGAGGAGGCGATTGGCGTGGCGGACGAGGGGAGAGAATCGAAGCAATTGTTGACGAAATGGAGAGGGAAGATTTTGAAAATGAGCAGGCGGAGGGCGATGAATCATCGGACGAGGAAGAAGATGTCATGCCCGTCGATTGGGAAAAACCGATTTCTCTCGGCTTGTTATCTCGAAAGGGCAATATGTTTCATTTGAATACAAGGATAATGAGGTCATCCAGGGTGCTAGGTATGCTTATAAGGAAGACATGAAAGAGGCAGTGAAGCATTGGGCGGTGTCTTTGCATAGAGAGTTTAGGGTGGTGAAGTGTACGAACTATGTGTATGATGTGAAGTGTATGAAGGATGATTGTTCGTGGCACGTTCATGCATACAAGGGGAAATGGAGTGATTATTGGAAAGTGAGCATTGTTGGTGAGCACACATGTCTGTTGCCGGGGGTAGATAAATACCACCGCAACATCACCTCGGCGTTTGTTGCCGGTGAGATGTACAGCCATGTTGTTAAAAACACAGATTTTGAACCTGGATCCATTATTAGGCACATTGAGAACAAATTCAAGTATACTATTAGCTATGCGAAGGCTTGGAGGGCGAAACAAAAGATATTGGAGATGAGGTATGGCATATTTGAAGCATCGTATGACAATTTACCTCGTCTATTAGCCACCATTGCTGAGAGAAACCCCAATACCTACTACGACATTCAAACATTTCCATCATCTACTGATTCGAGCAAGAGCGTGCTGCAAAGAGCCTTTTTCTCGATTGGTGCTTGCATCAACGCATTTATGCACCGTCGCCCGTGCCGTGCATAGATGGAACCTTCGACAGCAAATACGAGGTCGACATCGACGGCGATTGGGGCGGATGGGAACAACCAGGTGTTACCTATGGAGTTTGCATTTGTCGAGAGTGAGAACACCGAAAGCTGGTATTGGTTCTTGGAGAGAGTTCGATGCCATGTTGTTCGTATGAGGCCCAATGTTTGTCTCATACATGATCGTCATGCCGGCATGCTGAGGGCAATCGACTATCTTCGAATGGTTGGCCGGAGAGGGGACTTCCGCTAGGTGGCATGATGTTCGGAGTAGGTGGTGCATGCGGCATATGGAGCCAATTTCTACAAACAATTCAAGAACAAGCACCTGATGGATCTATTCAAGAGGCTATGTGGTCAAAATCAAGAGAAAAAAATTCAATGAGATGTGGAGAAGGTTGGATGAGCCGACAACGAAGCAAACCGACGAGCAATCTCGTTTACCACGTTGACGAGCTGCAGCACCTCTTGGTCCATTGCATAATGACCGTCAACAATGAGAAGGAGGTCTGCACCATCAATACGTAATTTCTCCCACTGGATCGAGAATGAACCGAAAGAAAAGTGGTCTCGTTGTATGACACCGACGGAGCTCGATATGGTATAATGACAACGAACCCGCGAGGTGTACAACCGGGTGATGCGAGGAGTTAGGGGGCTTCCATTGGTGGGTATTGTGGAATTTATCCTTCATGGCACTCGGGCATATTTTAGGGATAGATTTAAGAAAATATCCCCTTTAATGGTCGATAACAACATTGTATTTGGCAACGTGGTGACGAAATATATGCAAGACAAAATTCTAAAGGCTATGAAACACGAGTAATCCCCCAAGGAACCCAAGTTCTTGACGAGATCATGTGTGTCGACGGGAGAAGGCGCGGCATCAACCGTGTTCAAGCCGTGGCAGAATGTGTGCTTCATGCGGATGGTGGTTGTAGCTGCATGTATGAAGCCGAAGCTTAGACATCCGCCTTGCTCACACGTCCTTGCCGCACTGGGACTACGACATAGTTCCGATATCTATGTGTCACCGTACTACGGAAAGAATCAATTTTTATACGTGGAAGGAGGAGATATATGGTTTTGGGATATCTGGATCGTACACAACACTCGCGGCCACAAGTGTTCTACATTCCGATCCGTCGAAGTTAAGGATGAAAAAGGGACGTCGTCGCCGAGATGCATCGAAACGACATGGGAGTCGGAGGCGAGGGGGAAGGACCCTACGTTGCAGCAAATGCGATGAGCGCGGACATACATGCAAAAAATGTCCGAAGAATTTAGAAACTTCAACCGTCGCAGTGCGGGGCTTTTCGGACAGCCCTCCGATGGCAGCCGTCCATCTGGAGAAGGAACAACAATGCGGCGACCACGTCCTAGACGTGCTTGTGCGGCGACTACGTCGTCCGATGGCGATGCAATGGCTTGATTATTTCGTTTGCTCCTTTCAATCTAGTGGTGATCCGATATTTGTAATATTTGTCATGTTGTTGCCATCGTCGTGCGTGTAATATTTATCATTGTGAGACGTAAACTATTTTATTGTTGTTGTGATACTTATATGTTGTGTTTGGTAGTTTGAATTAAGACGTGCACTTTTTTGTAATGTTGAGATATAATGGACCATTTATGTCATGTATTCATGTTGTTTTGTTTTTCTTATAAATTGCTTATTAATCTATTCATGTATTCATGCGGTATGACGGACGATACACTAGCGCTTTTCAGCGAGACAAGTCGACGTGGTGCACAGTCGTACTTGTCGGCGGTGCAGGGTGCTCGCCTGCCACCTTTCGTCCACGGCCGTCGCGCGAGTTGTTGCGTGTCGATCCGCAACATGTCCAGCGGTACGATCATACTCTTTTCATTTATTGCAAGAATATTATGCTTGACACTAATATTACACTATGTGTATGATATGCAGGTTACGTGAGTCTGGCCTGATCGCTCTTTGCAGACTTGTTGAGGCGCGTGCCGACGAGCACGACCAGGCGAGACGGTGGGATGCGGATCGGTCCCTGATAGCTGCTTTGGTGGATCGGTGGCATCCTGAGACGCACACCTTCCATCTTCCTTGTGGGGAGATGGCACCGACGCTGCAGGACGTCTCGTACCTGCTAGGGCTACCACTAGCCGGAGAGGCTGTCGGGCCTGTGGATGCTATTTGTGGATGGAGGGAGGACATCACTGCACGATTTGCTCAGGTGATGAGGCTACCGGGGCTCCCAGCTGTTCAGGCGATCTACCCTTACGCGACCACCGGGCCTTTCTCCTTTGTAGGCCGACAAGCTCCACCCCGACGCCGACGAGTACTCCGTGCGATGCTCGTTAGAGGCGTACCTTCTTTGGTTGTTCGGCTGGGTGATGTTCACTAACACATCGGGGAACATTGTAGAGAGGGGCTGATCCACTACGCCGGTCGATAGCGGACGCGGAGATAGGCTTCGTGCCTCGGTGGAGTTGGGGTTCGGCGGTCCTAGCAGCCACCTACCGTGGGCCGTGCGACGCGTGCACGAAGACGGATCCGGAGCGATCTTCACGGCTGCCCCTTCAGTTAGCTTTGGGCTGCGGAGCGGTTCGCGATCGGCCGACCGATCGTCGACACCTCTCCTTACGACGCAACACCCGCGTTCGAGAACCCGGTCGACGGGCCTACGATGGGCTCGTACTGGTTTCGACGCAACGTAAGTACAAATTCCTATTTCTTTCAAATATTCCAATTGTGTTGAACAAAACTTGTAACCACTTGATTATTTTATTTTCGCAGCGTCGTTACGCCCACGCTCAGGTGAGACGGAGCTACCCGGACTTCGTGTTCGAGTTGGACCGTCTCCAGCCTTACGACGTTGTCTGGGAGCCGTACACGCAGCAGGCGGTCGCAGCTCGAGCGCCTCTAGGCCTCTCGACGTTGTGCACGCGCGACTCGGCCTACTGGATGACGTTGATCCCAATGGTGCACGACATCACCGTCGAGCCTCACCGCCTGTGCCGAGTGATGAGGCAGCCGATCGCAGTGGATTCCCGTGAGACCTACCGCTGCCGTTCCCCACCAGACCACCAGTGAGTACCTCTATTTCAACTTTACTACTATTGTGTCGAATGAAATGGAACTATAGTCGACCTTTACTGTGTACGCAGGTTGTCTCGACGGGGATAGCAGGGAGGCTCCCTCTGGGAACCACGTATGCAGCAATACGTGGCGGACTGGCTCATAGCCACCGAGGAGGTGATCGGCGAGATCTACGGCCACTCCGATGAGGACTACACCGCCACCTTCGGTGGTACCTACCACGGACGCGTCCGCGAGTGACCTTCACACCGGCCGCGCAGCAGCAACACCAGGCAGCGGTCACGGACACCTACCCTGTGCACCGAGACCGGGACTACTTCGTTGGGGTACGTCATGATTTCTCGGCATTAAAGCCTTTGTACGTCATGATGCTTTTTATTTGAGCGAAGAACCTAACTTGTTTCGATTTTTGTAGGCCGACGCCGCACGGGCATTGAATGCCGAAATCGACTTGGTGATGCGAGGCCGGACGCAGCATTCACCCGAACGACGTGGAACAGAGGATGACCTTCCGGCGGATGCGAGACGACGGCACGTTCGATCTTGCGGATCTTCTCTTGTCGTTCAGCCGTCGACGCGGTTCCTCCGCAGGTGCTACAGACCACGTCCACGCGGTCCGGTACGGGATGGTCACCACACGACGCCGGTGCTTCCACAAAGTTAGTTCCACTCATTTTCATTGTGTCAACCCTACAACGTGATCTAACAAACCGAATGTCGTGTAGGTCCGACGCTACCGAGAGGGGATACGGCAGCGCGAGTGGATCGTCGATCCTCGGCCTTTTGCTACTCGGCCCAGCATGCGAGCTTTGCTGGAGCGAGTGGATCCTCCGTTCTCGTCCCCTCACTCAGCCGGGAGGTGAGTAAGCGTCGTTCGACGATTAGTTAACACTTATTAGTTTAAGTCACTGATGCTTCACATTGCTTACATACAGGAGGATTCTACTCGGCGGGGATTTTCCGCTCGGGGCTTCATCGTTGTAGGCGGGCGGGTCCGGGAGGCGACGAGGGGGTCAGGTACGGGCGACGACTTCGACGACTGGAGGACCCGATCGGGACGTTCTCGCCGCCTCTCGGCTTGGTGGAGCACCTCTACCACGAGCCGGACCCGCCACGGAGAGACGCCCGCGCCGGATGTCCGTGCTACTCGTGCCGTGTCCCCAGACAGGCTGACGTACTCTCAGGGGCACGTCAGAGAACAGGCTAGGAGGGATAGGGGTAAGAGGCCTCGCCGTAGCTCGTGTGCAACAGCTTGTACAAATTGTAATTATTTATTTTGTGTTTGATGTTTGTATATATCTATGTCGCTTTGTCGCACTCACATGTCACGAGATCCTTCCGTATCGTTCGCTGCATGATACTCTTACTAACGACAAAAAAACTTTCGGTGGTGTTAGACATGCACGAGACGTCGCTATCAGCTTTTTCTCATGATAGTCCTGCACGATACGTCGCTATCAACTTTTGCCCCATGACAATCCTACACGATACGTCTCGTTCAGCTGTTGCCCCGTGACAGACATAAACGATACATAGATTTGAACCTTCACCTCCCTGCACTATATATTGCCTAGATCCGAATACGAGCTCTTTAAATCTGCATTCTCTTTTCTACATTTACTCGTGCAATGAGATCTTCATATCATCCATTCCTTGAGCGTCTCCACTAGCGACTCCATCCTTTGAGCGGTTTTATTCCACCATGGTGTGACCGTCCGTTATGCCATTGTGGAGATGGTTGCATACTTACGTCGTCCCTCCTCACTGAAACCAGGGGGAGACGATTTTTCCAATGCGCCAACATTGATCAGGTATGGCTTAACTGCAATGCTTTCATCTACAAAATCTTCATGCGAGAAAATGCTAACTTGATTGTACATCGTGTTAACACCTCATGCGGGCATATCGTCGGGTGTGCAACTTCGTTGAGTGGATAGATACGGAGAACCCACGAACCGACGGAACACGTTACTACCCACTTAGCGAAACAAGGTCAGACTACCTTCGACGGAAGGCTGAATACCAACGTCGAGTTCGTGCTGAAGCTTTGAACTAGCCTATGGATCGTGGCACTACCCACATGGCGGGAACGTCCGAATGCCACCGTGGTCTACGTTGCCAGGTGGTAAGATCCATAAGACAAGCAACTAAAGGACAAAGATGCTTCGTGTGTCCCGAGATTGCGGATGATGATTTTGTCGTGAGTATAATTTTTCTTTCTTTAACCTATTCGCTTGTTCCATTTTCTAACCCCGAACATCATAAATGTGCAACCAGGAGGATGTACGTCAATGTCCATACGAAGAGTGGATCGATACGGTTAAACCTGCTTCGATCGGTCAGACGGTAACACAACTGAGTCGACTGAACAATTCATTCAGGGTTGGATGGAGTATGAACGTCGCGTCGAAATCGCAAGCTTAGCTTGGAGGAACAACCCACTGTTTCCCTAAATGGTCGGAGCGTCCCATGTGCGGTTGTAGGGATCGTTGCAAGATGGCTACCTCCTTTGAACCAGGAACATATGGTCGGAGATATTTCATTTGCCCCAACTTAGACAACGACTTCGTTGTACGTCTTTCATTTTATTAATTCTGCAAATGTCTTCGCTCTAGTGGCTCTCTAAGCGATTACATGTGTTTCTTTACCGGGCATTCAAAGGAGGTGTGGATTCACTAGGTGGATCGACAATGTCATTCCCCAATATAACAGCCTAAAAGTAACTGAATGTGAAACTCAAAAGGAGTACAACGCCGAGAAGGAAAGAGAAAATTGATGACAAGCTTATCGCCCTTGAACGGTTCCGTAGGTAGCCGAGCCTTGACTCGTCGGGGATGAGTTAGTTGTATTGTATCATCCGTACCTAATGGGTTATGTAACAGTGTGACAAACAACTGCTTAACCATTGCTACTAAGTTAACTTGGTTAAAACAATATGTTCATAGGTAATGCAAACAACATATGTACGATACCTCGAACATTTACACTTGCAACAATATTTACATTTGCAACAATACGACGATAAAACAAATGTTCATTACACAACATATTTACATTTGCAACAATACGACGATAACATTTACATTTCAAACAATACGACAAATCAAATGGACAGTTACATTTGCAACAATACGACAAATCAAATGGATCGGTTACATTTGCAAAAAATACAACGATAACATTTTACATTTCAAACAATACGAGAGAGGGTCGGTTGATGTCGATTAGGTTTGTCGATTAGGGTTTAGGATAAAAACGCCCTTCCAGAGGGCGGGAATGGCAAAAAAACGCCCTTTGGAAGGGCGGGAAGGGGGCCGCCTGCAAAACAGCGAAAAAACGCCCTTGGTAAGGGCGGGAAGGGGGCCGCCTGCAAAAATGCCAGGGCGGCCTTTTTGTTTTTTTACAAATAGGTTCTTTTCAAAAACTTAGTTTGAAACTAAGCCTTAAAAAAACTTCAATAAAAAAAATGGTTCAGCCAACCGCCTAGACGTTGAGGTTGGATCACCCTCTTCACGTCCGAGCCGATCCCCTTTATATGGCATTGCCTGAGCGCCAATCGTTTTGGCAGTGAGTCACATCCCTCTCCTCGTGCCATCTGTTGAAAATATATAGTCATAATTCAGCATATTTTAATCTAGATAAACATTATACTAAACATGACATGAGAATAATAAAGTGATCCAGTGATAGTGCTAACTTTAAACATGCTAAAAACAATAATAGCATCATCCAGTAACATGTTTAACACTAAAGTGAATAGGGTAACATACCCGGATAATGCTCAGGATCCAGAGGTGGTGTTTGTGTTGTCCTCATTATCATTGCTGCCATTTCAGTTCCCGTCGTCCTCTCCTCCGTTGCCGTTCTTGGTACTAATCGACATGATGATGTGGAGGAAGCAGAGACGGCTTTGACACAAAGGAAGCAGTGACGACGTAGCAGAGTAGGCGCACAAAGGATGCGCTCCCTAAAAACTTGATCGCCCACCTACTAGGTACTATGGAGGATGGAGTTCCAGATGCCTTCTCATCCTGAACACTTGCGTACGCAAGTGCTTAGAACCGGGGATTACCGAAGCTACTCAAATGCAAAAGAACAGGAGAAGTCTACTACAGGAGGAGAACCAAGACAGAGGGAGGGAGATAGTTCGAGAGAGACCTCTGTCTACCCGAAGGGTGCAGATAATGCGAGAGAGACGTTAAGGGATTAATCTCGATTGATGGCCTCGTCTGTTGCCGAAGTAACGAATCACGTCGGTTATGCTTTTGCTCATAAAAACAAAAATGGCCAGAAACGAGCAGCCAACCCATCTCTGTCTTCGTTGCACACACGCCTCGCCACAGCCATGGCCTGGCCGGCTTGGCCCGCGCGCGTGTGGTATTCCCACCATCACCTCAACTGGTCAACGGATGCTCTCAATTAGAAGCCTATTTAAGTTGAAGGTCATTTCTTGTTGGTTTCCAATGTGATATGAATCTCTTAACATTAATTGGACCTTTGAAATTACTAGGATTAATTTGGGTCTGGCCCATTTAATTCTAACATCATCCACAGCTCACTCGAGTTTTCCCAAACCAAACTATGATTTTTGAGAAGCATAGGCGATTTTGAAGGTAAGTTTCATTCTTCCCCTCCCCTCCCACTATCTCAAATCTATTGTTGGAACCAATGAATTGTGTTACCCCCTCATGCCTAACATAAATTGGAGTTTTTGGTAGGGTTTGTGTTTTATTCCTAGTTGGCATGGTTTGTTTGATTCATTTGTGAATATTAGTAGTGTGGTTAGGACAATGGAATTTAGGAGAGATGTTTTTGACCTAGTTGTTATTTTATAGGAATAATTTGATGTTTCATTTATTTGTATATATTTTGTTTGTTAGGATGGACGCGGTGGGGTATGGCCCTCGTCGCCAACCACTGTCGGGTGTTCCTTGTCCCATGTGTTAGTGTGGCGATGAGTGCAAGTTTGCAATAAGCGAGAGCAGTACAATCCACCAAAGGTATTGGATGTGCTGCAACTTCGTATACTCCCCGAGAATCCAAAGCCAAAGGGAAGAAAGTCGAAAAAGCCATTGGAGGTAAACTCTTTTAGTTTTGATGTTTTCTCTTGATATGCATGGTATTTTAGTATGAATTCCAGTGTGTTGTCTACCATGCAGGCATCGAAGCCAGCCCCTCCTCTATGTGACTTTGTGCAGTGGATCAATAAGGTGACTCATCCGGAAGATGTTGAGGATCTTCGAAAGGGGGAGCTTTGGTGGGATGAAGAATTTCATCGTCGCTTTATGAGAGCGGACATACAACTGAGAGATAAGAAGAGGATCAAGGAGAAAGAACAGAGGGAGAAGGCAGAGCGTGCAGCTGAAAGGGTGAGGAAGGTTGCTAGGGTGAAGCATGCGAAGGAAGCTGGGCCAAAGGCGGCTAAGAAGGGGAAGTACCCACGTTGCACCCGTATAACGTATTTCATTTCCCTAAGTTGCATATCAACGATCATTTGAACCCTTTTGTAGTTGAATAAATTGAGGAAATGTCGAACCTATCGAACCCATTTGTTTTCAATGCACTAAAACCAATTAATGTGTTTTGAACTTTAACTATTCTATCCATGTATTCAGTATTGGTTCATTTGTTGCTTTCCCTCCTGAGGACTTAGGCAAAAAATTAGATATGCTGCCATGGTATCAGCATCAAATTGCTTGGCATTGAAATGTCTAACCTCGGTGCCACGCAATTTGGCGCTGAGCTTAGGGACTTAGCCGCGTGAGGCCAGGCCGTGCAACACAACTCCTATGTTGGGATTTCCCTTGGCGCCATACAGGCCAAGCTCGGCGCTATGAGAAATGGTGCTGACCTGACAATCCTCAACGCACATCATATCTTCCTTGCATACCAACTGACTCATCACTCTAACCCAATTCATCCTTCATGCGGGAAAATAACTCCTTAAATGTAGGCTTGGCCTAGAACATTAGTTGCCTAACAGTCATCCCCTCAAATTGGTTTCCACTGGTACTTTCCTCTACCACACAGTCACCAAATTTAAGCTATACCATTCTATCTGTCTACAACATGTAACCGATAAATAAAAATAGAGCATTTCAAAATAATAAATAGGACTAAGCCTTCGACTAACCCTACCTAACATAGTCCTAATATATCCAAAAATAAAAACTACACATGAATCATAATACAACTACACATTCAAGCTACAACAAATTGCCTAAAAAAACAAGTCTAACCCTAGCTATTTCGACATGTGCAAATGTTCCAAAATTTGAGAAATCAACATGAATCAATCCGAGCAACATCAAGATGAAACTACCACACTATATCGCGACCCACATTCCCCAATTCACAATACATCGTGAGTCACATTCTCCAATTCACGGTTTCAACCAAAACACCCAAAATACATAGAGAAAGGTTGGGGAAATTAGGATTTTCGAAGGAGTTAACCTTGCCAATCAATATCCAATGCAATGGCCAGAAATCCCCTTCGATTTGGGGTGGATTGGAGAAGAATTTTGGAGGGAGGAGAGAGGGCGGCTTGAGGTGGCTAACCCTAGCCACGATGAAGAAGAAGGGATGGCTTGGCCGGCGCGACCAGCCGCGGGGTTAAGTCCCCTACCTCTGCGCCAATGTGCCTGGCGTTGAGCTAGGGGACTGAGCGCTGTTGGCGCTGAGGCCATGCCACCTAAGCGAGGGGATCAACTCGAACTCCACGTGGACAGGGGAAGTTAGCACCAATAGTCCTGGTGCTGACCCATCCAACCCCTCGGCACCAAGGCGGTTGGCGCCGAGGTCATGGATCATTTTTGGTTGAAGTTTTTGTTTGATCTAGTATCAAAATAATTTTTTGAAAAGGACCAATTTTTTTAAAAATGGGTTAATTTGTTCATTAATTAATATTTTTTATTACCATTTAATTTTCAATGTGTACCAGAATTTTTTCCTATCAGATTAGTCACTTCTAAGCAAGATTTACAACTTACTCTACACTGCAATATTGCACCACATTATAGATCAATATACGACAACATGAAAGGTACTAAAAACACCGTGGGTGGTCATAGATATTGGGGATTGCTACATTTCAGGTTACCTTCAATCTAGCAATCATCTTCTCTCTCCGTTTTTTTGACCAAACATGTAAAAAAATTAGGGGCCCTCTATTTTTCATGTTAGTCAATGATAATGCGTTCCAACATAATTAAAGATCAGCTGTTTCATTTTTATAAAGTTTTGCTCTTCCTGCATGCTTTGCTGAAATGGAATAGCATGGATTTCTTTTCTTCAGCTACAATAAGTGTTCGATGGTAATCATAGTCACCTCAAAGAACCATGTCTCATGACGATAACGGGATCATGTGTTCTAAGACATTAAAGGTTTCATTTTTCTATTTTCTGTCCTAAATTATAGGGCACCTTTGTTTTAAGAAAAATAATTTGGTAATTTTTGACTAATGATTATACTAACAATATCAAATATCTATACTAAGTATTATTCATGTTATATCATTAAATTCATATTTTAAAATACTGTTAATAATATAATATGAAATAAATTAGTGATAAAAGTATGTTATTGAAGACCGTGTAAGAAAATTATAGGCTTTATTATTTGAGAAAGAGGGAGTATTTGCTAAAAGTTAAATCATTGCATTCAGATACAATTCTTCTTGGCCTTAAGAGAAAAAGTGAGTCTAGTCAGGCCTGTTGTGCAGCTTAAACTTTGAAGAATACATATAGTAGATGAAGTAAAATTTACTCTTTTATTTCTGGCATTTTCTAATGGTGAGGCCTTATTTTATATTTTGCATCGGAGCCTCAAATTCCTATGTACGGCCCGAGAAAAGAAGGTTTCTATCGGTGACGAGGGTCGATAGTGGAGTGCGAAAATCAGGAGACAAGGATGACGGTGATGACTCCAGCGGTGCAGGCCCACCCGAGACAGGAGAAGACAGTGGGGTGGGGCACCTCGGCCCCCACCTTGGGGAGGAGAGGACGGGGAAGGCCGATCTTGGAGGCCTTGCCAGCACCGGCGAGACCAGGGGCGGCGACAATGCCCGGTGAGGAGGCGTACGTTCTTGGTCTAGCTTCGGTGGGGGGAGTGATCGGCCGGGACGAGAATAAGGTTTATTGTAGTGCACATGATCTTATAAACTAATCTGAGCCGTCTAAAAGTGTGTCTGAAATTTCTGAGTATTTTCATGTGAAAAACTAACAGTGTATTATCTAACATTATTCTTTCCTTGCCGCAACAGAACTCCCAGCGGCCGGTCGGTCGGAAATTAAACCCTTTTGTACGTAGAGCTAGCTATACGTACAGTACCAGCTGGTCCCCCTTTGTCCTCTGCGGCGGCGCTGAAAACATAAGCGCGGTTAATTCCGGTCATGCGCGGAGGCGGTCGTCGTTCTCGCCTGCTGCTGTGTGTACCCTCGCGATCGCTCGATCACCGTTAATAATTGTACCACGGCGGTCGTCGCCGGCCGGCGCGGCTCGGGAACTGAGCAATTGTCGCGTGCATATGCATTTCCTGCGCCTGCGCGCGCGGGGGGGCGGCGCGGCCGCCATCGTTGTTGTCGTCGTGATTATCATCCTAGCTCGCGATGAATCGATCGAGCAAGGACGGCGAGGTGATGAGGTACGTGGTGATGATCGATCAGCAGGAACATGCTCGCGGCAGGAACATGCAGTAGTAGCCTATTGCGTAGCCCCTCTTAGACCTAGCCATTCTTCAATCTTCTTTCGTCTTCCATCTACTTACGTAGACGTAGCTATACTATAGCTACTGTCAGCCCCAATCTAGATGCTACTTATCATATGTAGGTTATACGTACGTATGTACGTAGGGTGCGTAGACTTTTGGACGACGATAGCTACTAGCTATCTCCACCGTCCATGCAGCCAATCACACTGCTTTCTCTTTCTAACTGTAGGAGAGAGAGAGAGAGATGCAACGATGAGCTAGAGACGTCGACGATGGGATATCGCTGTGTTGTGTAGTAGTTGAGGGATAGAGGTGAGCCATTTGCACAACTCATCTCTGCTACATCTCTGTCTCTTCTCTTAAGTGCTAATAATAATGCATGCCCTAGCTTAGCTAGCTAGCTAGCTTGTTATACATGTCACGTGTAGGTCGGCTATACACGTACGTAGGGTTTCAGCTAGCCTACACATTGTGTATGTATAGGAAGAATGCTCTTGAATCCTGTCTTGCTGCTGATGGATATATATGATCCACACATGCATGCATGCACAGTGGCAGATTTAAAAAAAATTAACAGGATCTAAAAAGAAACTATATAAAGCTACGGCCTCTGCTTTCATGTATGTAAGGCAGAAAATTTTACTAAGAATTCAGTGAGAGACTATCATGGTCCTAACATGGCTCAAGCTTCGACCACTCTCACTGTAGATCCGCTCATGTGCATCCATGTACACTCCATGCGTGCATGGATGTCAGATGTGCTTTGAGATTGATGAGGGCCCCTTTCTGCATGCGCTAGAGATGGATGCATATGCATGTGGTGAATCCGAGAGACGAGGAGTATTTGGCATGAGGCCAAAAATGTTAGCTTGCCACCTCATTGTTTGACTTGTTGGATGTGGGAACTTGACCTTTTTCTTTAATATGTACTACCATGTAACCATTGTCGTTTCCTTCGAGTGCACATGCATTTTGATTTTCGATCAAATTCAATAGCTCAGATAACATTTTTCTAATCAAAATTTACATCACATTTTAATTACTCCCTCCATCCACATTGGCGGACTTATAGGGTGGTCCGGGTGGGCCACGGCCCACCCAAAAGGTGGCCCACCCGGACCCCCTTCCCGCCCTGCGTAATTTCGTCTACGGAAGATGTTTTACCGATAATTGTTCATATTTATCGAGTGTAATAATTTTTAAAAAATAGATGGAGAGGATATAATAGATATTTTTATGGTTACGAGATCATATTAGTTTTTTATCAAATTTAGTTTCTTGGTATCAAATTTAGTTTTAAATACTTCTTGTTAGTGTCTTTTAGTAAATTTTATACATATATATTGGCCAATATATATATGGCATGTTAATTTTTTAAGACTCAAATCACCCCCACTGACCCTCGTCTCATCATCGCCGTTCTCGGCCCACCCAAACCTAAAATCCTAGGTCCGTTAATGTCCATCCATCCGACAATATAAGCATTTTAGATTATTAAGCAAAGTGTAAGGTTGAGTAGAAAAAACTTGCCCCTCTTTTAATGAGAGATGCTTGACGGTGAAAGAGTGTAATCTTTATCGTGAATTGGGATAAAATGAGAAGAAATTAATTTAAATGAGAGGTGATTTATTTAATATGACAAGCGTAGTGTAGGAGTTGCTTATATTCTTACATAAAATTCAAATACTTTAAATGCTTATAGTATTTGACGGTGGGAGTATATCTTTATAATATATATCGGATATCACGGTTTGATTCGTGTGGTGTCTAGGCTAGTCATTGATCAACCTATGAATCATGAAGCTAACATATGTGACATGAAAAAAGCTGCGTCTTTTATTTGCTAAAACTGTATTTTATTTTAAAAGCAGGGATGTTTTATGTTGGCTGCTTCCACGCTCAATTATTGTGGAGATTATGGCAATCGGGTATCTACATGGCAAGCTTATCCGATGGAGATAGGGATAGGTTGTGCCTACCAAATATGTAAACCAACTACGACTTGGGTATTACGTTGTCGATTAGATAAGGCAACGGCTCATAGTCATAGTTTGGTAAGATTGAGGAAACCGACTTAGAGTAAGATAGGGTTTCCGATTTGTAAGCCCACCTCCCAAGACTATATAAGGGGGTAAGGGCGTCCCTTAAGGGATATCGGCTTTAGATCATATGCTTCATGAGAAGTTAGATGAGCTTTCAGCTTTAGATACACAAGATCATGAGATCAATAAAGACACTCGGCGGATCGAATCCCGAAACAGGAGTAGGGTATTACCTCACGAGAGGGCTGAACTGTCTAAATCTTCTTTTCCTCCTAACCCATTGTGCTTGGCGATCTTGATCTGCGACCCCAATTTTCTATTGTCGAAACCAAGTTTCGACGGTTGGCGCGCCGTAGGGGACCGCGCGTCGAGACTTCTTCAACGATCTCGCCGACAAGCGTGATGGGATCTCCTTCAGGATTCGGCGACTTCGCCGCCAACTCCTTCGACGACTCCTCCTTCGACTCGGATTCAAACCAGTCGGAGGGAAAGACCCACTCGGCGCCGTTCGGGCTCCCCAATAGCGCCGGGATCTTCGACGACATCTTCAAGATCAAGATGCGATCTGCTCGCTCCAACGAAAGACTTCACTCGGCACCGTTCGGATTAACGAACACCGCCGAAATCTGCGCCAATCTTCTCGCATCCCCGACGGAAGCGATCCACTCAAATGAAGATCTCTTAGTGCCGTTTGGGTTACCAAACGCCGCCGAGGTTTTCAGCAAACTTCTCTCCCGAGTCGGCGACGACCCACTCGGAGGAGCCCACACCCCCAAGCTCGACTCGGACCGGAACGATCCGGATCCGGGTTACCCAGAACAAGGGAGGTCGCCGTCATCCTCCCGTCATTCGGCTCTTGCTCATCTTCGGAGCTCGACGGATACCTCGGCTCCGCCGGCCGACAACCTCTACGGCATCCCCTCCGACGAAGCCAACAACTCGACGCCGCATGGACTACGAGCCGAAGTGCTGACGTCCTCATGGCCGAGCCGGACGAGTCCGACTCAGCCATGGCCGAAGGCTTGCTGAAGAAGAGCGAGCGGGTGGAGCTCGAGCGCAAGACAGCCGAAGAGGAGAAACAACGCAAGGACGAGGCCGACAAGAGGAAGCGGGAACTACGTGCGGCGGACGATCGCCCGGGAGGTCATACTCCAAACACGGGTTCGCAACACCAATATCTTCCAGACACCACAGCAGAACGCTGTCGCCGCACTCACGCTCTTGGACACCGTCATAGAGACGGCTCCGGCCAACGTGACTCCAATACTCGACAAGATCAAGACCATCGTCGCTGCCACGGCGAACGGCCATCTCACCACTTCGGCACAAAGACCGACGAATCGTGGCCGAAACGCCGGACAAGAGCCGGCTTCCACCTCGAAGTCGGGAGACTATAGGAGGCCCGAGCCGGCTCGGTCGACGACCGGCCAAGAGGCCCACCTCGCGAGTCCACGCTGAAGTACCAGGAGCAGACGGCCGACTCCCGCGACAAACGACACGGACGTCCTCCCGTCCACCACCGAGCTCGTCGCAACAGTTCCAGCTATCCAACCAGCCAACCGAAGACCCCGCCGAGTGATCTGCGGGAAGTCCTCGATCGCCGCTACCAGGAACGCGACCGATGCACTCGGGAAGATCGGAGGGGATCACCCGATAGCGGCGACGACGGAGTACCAGCCTTCACTCGGGAACTTCGCCAAGTGCACTGGCCGAGTGGCTTCAAGCCTACAGGGATTGAAAGGTACGACGGTAAGACCGACCCTGAATCTTGGCTAACGTATACACCCTCGCCATCCGCGCTGCAGTGGCGACAACAAGGCTATGGCCAATTACTCCACTGTGGCCCTCGCAAACTCGGCAGAATTGGCTCACGAGCTGCCAAGAGGCTCAATCGGCTCGTGGAGCGAGCCGAGGGACCACTTCATCGCCAACTTCCAAGGAACCTTCGAGAGGCCCGGCACACACTTTGACCTTTACAACGTCATCCGAAGCCGGACGAGCCCCGAAGGATTATATTCGTCGTTTCTCCGAGAAGCGCAACAAGATCCCGAACATCACCGATGACATCATCATCGCCGCCTTCCGAAGGGAGTCCGTGATGAGCTGCTCATCGGGAAGTTCGGCGCAAACCACCGAAGACGGTGAAGCAAATGTTCGAGACGGCGAACTCCTACGCCAAGTCCAACGATGCAATCAAGGCGGCACGCCAAGACCGGCTCGACAAAAGGGATGACAAGCACTCGGAAGGAAGCCGGCATCCGAGGAAGGATAACGGCAGCGCAATCGGGCTCGAAAGATCGCAAGCGCCGCACGAAGACCTGGTTGCCACAACATCGATTCTCAACACCGTCGCCGAGTTGCGGCTTACGACACGATCATGAACGATCGTGAACGCTCGGTGCACGCATCATCTACAAGCAATTCACGAGCAATATGCGGCACGGTTAAACAAGGAGCCGACTAATGAAACCGGTCCATCGGGAACCAAGAAGAACAACCCGATCGGAAATTCGGAGCCTTTTCAAGGCCACGTGGGCGAGCTGAATCACATATTCGGGGCCGCGGGCTTATGAGTCCAAGAGGAAGCAAAAGCGATGGACCGCGAGGTCAACGCAAGACAACCCGAAGTCCCACAACATCTACGATGGTCGGAGGTGGCCATCACGTTTAATCGCTCGGATCATCCCGACCGAGTGGTTCACCCAGGCGTATCCCTTGGTACTTGACCGGTGGTTCGAACATCAAGGCGAAGCGTGTCCTCATCGATGGGGGCAGCGTCCTCAATCTACGTTCGCCAAGACCCCGGATGGGATACAAATCCCGAGAACCGAGTTGAAGGCAAGCTCGCCCCTTCCACGGAGCGATCCCGGGCGTCGCCCACACCACTCGGGCACATCGCCTTTCCAGTCACCTCCGGAGTTCGCGAGAATTTCCGAACGGAGAATACCACCTTCGGGGTGGTCGACTTCAAAGACGGCCTACCACGCGATCATCGGAAGGCCTGCACTCGCCAAATTCATGGCGATACCACACTACACTTACCCTGCATGAAGACGTCGGCCCTAACGGCGTCATCACCTGCGCAGCGACGTCAAACAAGCCTTCACTGCGACGAAGAAAGTTGCGATATGGCCCAATCTTGTGAGAGATCACGTGGCTAGGAAGAAATCCGACTGGCTACATCAACATCTGAAGAGGGTGAAATTTCTACAAAGAGGATAGCCAAGTCGGGACAAGGCGACGCCAAAACGAAGAAAATCTTTCTTGATCCAGTCGGCAAGATATCTTCAAGGACTTAGAGATACCAGAGTCGCAATGTTCGGGCGCGAGCTTTCATTGTCGATGATTTGGTTCTACGCAAGATCCAGACCATCAAGGACCATCACAATTATCTCCACTATGGGAAGGACCATACATAATCGCTGAGGTGACTCGGCCAAGAGCATTTCGACTAAAGCGCGAAGATGGATCTATGGTGGAGAACTCCTGGAATATTGAACATCTTCGACGATTCTATGCTTAAATTGCCGTAAGTTTTATGTTGTTCTTGACTGTCAACCTCAAGCAAGATGACTTCTTGAGTTGACAGTCGGGGGCTGCATACGTGTCAATAAAGCATGGTTTTCTTTGATAACTTGTTTATATTTAGTTTATCATTGTTTATTGTTTTGATTCGAGTTCAATAGATAAGGACTGAGAATTTTTTGATGATCTAATCAAGTTTTAGGCTTGGTGACAGTCGGACGAAAATTACTTAAGAAATTTTCTATGAAGACTCAGGTCAAGGCATCAACATAAATAAGCTAGATACCTACAAGTTCACATCGGAGGCATAAAGAGACCAAGATGATTAGATGAAGTGACGGGGACGACCTTGAAGCTTCGTAAAAAGACTTGAGGGTTTTTGCTAAGTCGTCTCGTGATTGGGCCGAGCCCATGAGAGATTTGCGGCCCAGCTAAGGTGTGGCTTGACACGTGTCCTTAGGGACTTAAGTGGATGGACTTAAGCAGATTTGCCTTGGCAATATGCACGTGTCACATAGCCCAATACCTTTAAAATCCTTTCATACCGCGGTTTGCATAACTTCATGAGAAGTTGGCACGATGCAATTTGAAATGTGACAAACAGTTAAGCTTTTCATGGTCATCCCGATGACGAGGACTGTTTGGTTTCTAAGCATTTGATTAAATGATTATATCAATGCTATTTTTCCACCTTGGTGAAGATCTTTTTAGATTAAGACCAATATTATGGGGAGCTATTTAATATTTTGGTCGTATTTTCGAATGACTGAAAAATTTGTTTACCCATGAGGGTTGACTAAATTATTTGTCCCGAGATGACTCGGACAAGTTAACTCGGATGAGCATGAGCTTGCCGAGTGTTTTTTACCCACGAGGGTTGATTAGATTATTTGTCCCGAGATGACTCGGACAAGTTAACTCGGACGAGCATGAGCTTGCCGAGTGTTTTTTACCCATGAGGGTTGATTAAATTATTTGTCCCGAGATGACTCGGACAAGTTAACTCGGACGAGCATGAGCTTGCCGAGTGTTTTTTACCCACGAGGGTTGATTAAATTTTTGTCCCGAAATGACTCGGGAAAATCAACTCGGATAAGTATGAGTTTGCCGAGTGATGTGATTTTCTATGATTGCTTTAGCTTGAGCTAAGCATTTATATGAGAATTATTTGTTCCGAGATGACTCGGGCAAATTTCCGGGATGACTCGGGAAGATCAGCTCGGATAAGCATGAGCTTACCGAGCGAATTGATTTCTTACCCATGAGGGATGATTGAAATATTTGTTCCGAGATGACTCGGGCAGATCCACTTGGATAAGCATGAGCTTACCGAGTGCTTTTCACCCACGAGGGTTGATTGAGTTATTTGTTCTGAGATGACTCGGGCAAATTCACTCGGATAAGCACGAGCTTGCCGAGTGATGAGATTGCTTTAGCTTGAGCTAAGCATCTACATTAGAATGATTTTTTATAGTCCTTGACTATATGTTTAGTCTATTTTTGACTAACCACATAGTCGGGGCTACACCTAATTTGGTGCATGGAGATGCACCTAGATATTTATTTTTGAGAATTTTTGAGATATTTTCCAGCCCTTCACAGTCTTTGGAGCCACTCGGGAAGATTCGGGCAGAGATGATGGAATCACTCGGCGCCGGAGCACTCGGCCAAAGAGGTTTTTGGCTGCGTACTATTTTGGTTTGAAGTGAGTTGTCTCGTCGCGAAAAGGACTCGGGGCTACTGTGGAGATTATGGCAATCGGGTATCTACATGGCAAGCTTATCCGATTGGAGATAGGGATAGGTTGTGCCTACCAAATATGTAAACCAACTACGACTTGGGTATTACGTTGTCGATTAGATAAGGCAACGGCTCATAGTCATAGTTTGGTAAGATTGAGGAAACCGACTTAGAGTAAGATAGGGTTTCCGATTTGTAAGCCCACCTCCCAAGACTATATAAGGGGGTAAGGGGCGTCCCTTAAGGGATATCGGCTTTAGATCATATGCTTCATGAGAAGTTAGATGAGCTTTCAGCTTTAGATACACAAGATCATGAGATCAATAAAGACACTCGGCGGATCGAATCCCAAACAGAGTAGGGTATTACCTCACGAGAGGGCCTGAACTGTCTAAATCTTCTTTTCCTCCTAACCCATTGTGCTTGGCGATCTTGATTGCGACCCCAATTTTCTATTGTCGAAACCAAGTTTCGATATATTATATGCTTGGAGAAGATCAAACTAAGATTAAAAGAGAACTAATAATTAATCGGTTTCTAATTTCCTCCCAGCTACTATGGCCCTGTTTGGTTCTTTAGCCCTTGGGCTAATTTAAGGGCTAAAGTTTAGCTCTCAAATTAGCCCTCTAAAAATTAGCCCTTGAGCAGTTTGGATCATAGGCTAATTTGCAGAAAAACAATTTTTTATCACCTTTCTTAATCCCTGTGTTGCTAGTGTTGTATGCTGTTCCCCTTTCTCCCTCTTGCGCAAGCGGCGACGGCGCCCATCCCATCCCGCCGCATGGGGTGGTTGCGCAAGCGGCGACGACGCCCATCCCATCCCGCCGCATGGGGTGGCCGGCGGATGAGGGTGGTCGACGACGCGGACGCGGATGGGGGCGACGACATGGATATCCCTACCCGGTGAGAACCTCTCTCCTGCTCTCTCTCTCGCGTGCGCGGATGGGGTGGCCGGCGGATGGAGACGGATAGGAGTGGGCGCGGATGGGGCCGGATGGGGGCGAATGGCGGCGGTGCAGTGGGAGAGGACGGCGACGGTTGGGCGGCGGCGGCTGCGACGCGGATGGGTGGCAGATGGGGGCGGCGCGCGCACGGCATCTCCGACGCTGTGCACTCCGACGTGCTGCGGGTGGAGGCGAGGGAGGGGCTCCCCTCCGACGACGCCGGGCGGATGGGGGCAGCGACGTTTCTCCACGGCATCTCCGGCGCCGCGCACTCCGTGCGAACTCGTCGGTGCCCGTCCCACTCTCCAGATTTGCGCCGACGAGGGAGAGGAAGGGGGCGGCGGCGAGGGAGACGACCGAGCGGCGCAGTGGGAGCGAACGGCCGGCGGCGCTGTGGGCGGTTCGGTGGCGGTTTGGGAGAGGAAGGGGGCGGCGACGAGGGAGAGGACCGAAGGGCACGGCAAAAATGATTTTTTGTGTTGGAAGGAAGGCAGCACATGGGGAATTGGTGGGACCCACATCAAATTAGCCCAAATAAGCTACCTTTAGAGGGGCTAATTTTTTGGGAGGGGCTAATTCACTTTAGCCCCAAATTAGCCTCCCTGTTTGGATCCTTGAGAGCTAATTGAGGCTAAAAGGTGAGAGGCTAAAAATTAGTTCAGGATCCAAACAGTGCCTATGTATAGTACTGTACATTATGCAGTAGGGTAGTTCAGGTTGGCTAGCGTTTCGACCAGCATTACCATTCTCTATGCACGATTGTGCCAAATGGCATGCATGCGTTTTCCAAAAGAATAACTTTGCAGGATTGACCAAAATATGTCTTGCTTGCAAGCAACTCCAACATGTTGAAAAGATTGTCGTTTTCAGTGCGGTCAATTTGAAACATTAATTGGTTGTCGAGATCCTCCTTACATATTCAGATTGAACATATGAGAAAAAAATGATATAGCCTTTTTTCCTAAGAGCCGTTTCCAATATTATGTTGTATAAATATGTTCTATGACATACTCTATTTATCTCAAAATATAAAGCACAACCATTTTTTTTACATGTCTCATAATATATCGTATGCATGCCTGTATACACTAACATATCTTTTCCTCTAAATTTGGTTTATTTTAAATATTCTACCATCAAGCCCTCCAATCACTTTGTGTGGATGCATCGAGGTAATTTAACCAAGAAGGCAATTATTTTTTTTCTTAATCTTTGCGTTACATTCTAATAAAGGATCTACCTTTGAAAAATACTCCCTTCATCCAAAAGTCTCATACGTATTTCTTGTCACCAAAACTAAGCAAAAAATAACTCATCTCGAATATAACAAAGACCAAGGACTATAGGTATGCTTGCAAACAATGAGTATTAACATAATTTCTTAGTTTTTGTCGACAATTTAATCTAGCAGTACAAAACAAAAAGACAACCTCTTCACTTAAGTCTTAAATGCATGGAGACTACAAATATGACCATGATATTTGGAAAAACCAGAAAATAAAATATGTTTAAGACCTTTGAATGGAGGGAGTATCATTTCACATGAAGTTCTGTAAGAAAACCGCATGCCAAAATGGTTTTTCACAAAGGGTTTGTTTTGTGCCTGTGAAATAGCATATTTCCATAGGCCCTAGACTATAAACGCCTATAAAACTCTATCGCTAAAGTTTTTGGACAAATTTACAACAGAAAGGACCTATCTTGGGCTAACTTAATATATATGGTCTTCACATTACACTAGTATAGATCCTCTCATCTATGACGGGCTCTCACATGTCTAGATTTTACGGACTGTCACAACGAAGTTATCTCAAATGGGCCTAAAAAGAGACCGATAAAGAAATACTCACATAGACATGTTAGATGTGGAAAAATACTCGAGCCCATCACCGATGATACCTATCGCTGACGGGCTCAAATCACGGCCCGACAAAGATAACCTACGTTATCTTTGTCGAGCCCCAACAGAAGCCCATCACCAATGACACTCATCGGTGACGGGAACCCACCTGAGGCCCGATTGAGATAACAGTTAGGCCCGTCACCGATGAGTATCATCGATAACAAGCTCCAACCTGAGACCCGATTGAGATAACAATTAGGTCCGTCATCGATGAGTGTCATTGGTGACGGGCTCCAACACATGATATGCTTCGAAATTATTTAACCTAGCCCAAGAGCCGATTTAGATCTACAAAAGAGCGTGAAAATTTTCTAAGTCCTTACGTTGCGAACCCTAGTGCCGCCGCCGTCTCTTGGAGTCGATCCCGCTGTCCCTCGCGCCCTCCCGAGCCCAGCGCTGTCGTTCTCCCTCACCGCCACTAAGCGCCGCCATCCCTGAGCCCGGCCACCGAGCGCCACCATGCTCCAGGTAAGTCCCTTATGTATACATCTGAGATGAATGCCATGTATCCGCCGTTTTCCCCTTTATTTTCATCAAACCCTAGCCGTCATGTCTAGTTTGTGCACGTGTATCAAGTTTTTACACGCATTGTTCTGTTTTGTCCTCTAATTCGGAGCTGTTTTTAAAACGATCATAACTTTCGCATACGGACTCCGATTGAGATGTTCCATATATGAAAATCGATCGAAATTTTTTTTGGATGCGTTCGTCCATCGCTTCGCGCGTTCGTCGATTTTATTTTCCAAAAAATGGCTCAGAAGGTTGCCTTTTTGAGCCCAGAAGCTTTTTTTTATTTTTTAGCGTGTCTTCTGAATTTTCCACCGGCCACGTTTTTCACTTGTTTAGGCTTCATTTTTTTGGTTACCTCTCGTGTGCTCCTAAGTGAAGAAAAAAATATAAAAAATAAAAAGAAAAAGTCAAATTTTTTCTATCTTGGTCAACAACAGATCATAAGGGAAAATAGAAAGGGGCAAAAGAGTAACAATATCTAGAAGAGCAATGTATAGATCTGAGATAATGCTACTTTTGTTTTGGTTGATGGTACAATAATATATCGTGAATGGGCACCTGCTGTACAGTAAGTTCTAATGTCTTGGCTGTTTAAGGTAAGTATCGGGCGTAGAGCATAATGCAGTGAAGAGAAAAAATTATGTTCTATGTCTGATTGTGTAGTTGTCTCTGAACTTGTGTGGTTGTGATTACTCAATTGTCATTTTTGTCAAGACACTTACCAGTATTTATACAATTTAATGCATTTTTTGCGAGGAGATATTCGATGCATTTAACTGAGGTTTTTTACTTTATGCATACAGAGAAGCACAACTCATTGGTGAGTTTAATAATTGGAATGGTGCAAAACACAAGATGGAGAAGGATAAATTTGGCATTTGATCAATCAAGATTTCACATGTATAGATGTGAGATAAATTCAAATATTCATTCTCCTCTATTTCAAAAATATATGAATGTCATATGTGAGTTCTGAATTTGGGTTTTCGTGAATAATTGTATATATGAATGGAGATGCTAGGAATGTGAATATATATCTGTAAATAATTATATATGTGAATAATTGGCTAGCAAAGGCCTGAGGCTAGATAAAAAATATTTTTTTGAGAAATACTCATCGGTGACAGGTTTTTGTTCGACACAGATGACTTCTTACATCACTGACCTTTGCACTATGACGGATGATATACCCAACACAAATGAGGGTTGCCGCCCGATACAAATGTTCCCGTTGTAGTGTTAGATAAATGCTTTCCCCTCATTTAGCCCTCTAGAAGGCTCATTTTCTTTTGGTGGAAAGATGTTTGTAAATTGATGACTATTTCAGAGAGGTTGCAAGATCCTCAATTGGTGATGTTTTTTACCTGCTATATATACGTGATGATGTTTGTTCAGATCGACCCTCCTCGTAGTTTTTTTACCAAGACTTCTTTCTTATGCTATTAATGAAAATGTCTCAGCAAGATACTTCATTCAGACTAATCTTGAAGACAGCTTTCAACTGCCCTTATCACAACAAGCCAATGCATTTTCTTAAATGAGATAGAAATTTAGGACATGGCCATGATCAATGGATCTATATATGACATAATACTAGATATCCTACCATAAAATATTATGCACTTAATTTCAAAGAAATTCAATCACCCATTATTATATTTAGATCTGAAAATATTTTCTAGTCTTGGTTTCTTTTGTAACCGAGACTATTGTGGATTTTGTCAAATGAATCAAAGATTGTTTGTCCATTACAATGGACAGTAGTGGATGGTTACTCTTAATTAATGGACGGACTGAATAATAGATATATGCTAGATCATATAAATATCGTACCCCACGAGATTACGAATAGTAGATAGAAATCATAAATTGTGAATTACCACATGTGTTTTGTGTACACAGCAACATCTGAAGACTATGTGTGTGTGTGTATATATATATATATATATATATATATATATATATATATATATATATATATATATATATATATATATATATATATATATATATATATATATATATATATATATATATATATATATATAGATGAGCTACTGTGTGGCGCCAGGTGTGGCGTGGCCGAATCTCTAATTTAAAAACTCAAATTGAAAATCCGAACCGTTCAAATTGTTCTACATATTAATATTGCCTTGTATACCAAATTTTATATTTTTTAATTTTTTACTATTTTATCGAGATAGGTTAAAAATGCAATAAAATAGATACTCGAAATCGTTGGATTATTGCATCTTTGACTTATCGATAAAATAATAAAAATTCAAAAAAATATAAAATTTGGTATACAAGGCAATATTAATATGTAGAACAATTTGAATGGTTCGGATTTTCAATTTGAGTTTTCAAATTAGAGATTCGGTCACGCCACATGGAATGAGGCTGTGCGGCGCGCCACAGAGTAGTCCATCTCTCTCTATATATATATATAGAGAGAGGGGGTGTTATCTCCCTCTATGAAATGGAGAGATCAACCAAACCAAATAACATGTGACCAATTATATATATTTAGTTTTGTCCAATACAAACAACCAAACAACTACACGTATATTTCTTTAATTTTAATTAGCTAGGCCAAACTCAATCTGAATAAGAGAGTGGACCAGGATAGAACGATGCGTTTCAAAAAATTTCAGTGCACCCGACCACACGTTACTCTGCAATGGAGATCATGGCCAGTATCCACTGCTGGAAAAGTGGTCTTTTGATTTATCTGCCAAAATTCATAATAGTTCTAGTTCTAATAAAAACCAAAACTAAAATAATATTTTTAATCTCGATTAAAAAGTGCAATGAGATTTTATCTTTAGTCCCGGTTAGTGTTACTAACCGGGACTAAAGATTATTTTTAGTCTCGGTTTATTTTTTGTCAGACTTTATCAGGCCGTCGGGAATTTTTAGTCTCAGTTGGTAACAACAATCACTACTAAAGATCTTAACTTTAGTCCCGATTGGTAATACAAATCAGGACTAAAGATTAACTGTTGGTAACACCAATCGGAACTAAAGTGAACAAACTTTTTTACTTATTTTTCTCCTTTAGCTCGAGCCATTGTTACTTTTTAAAATTAGAAACTTATGGATAAAAATGTTTACAAAAGAGATGAAAAAGAAAAATATAGAAAACTAAAAAGAATAGAAAACTAAATTAATTTAAAAATCGTTAGAATAGTAAGAAATAAGTAATACACATTAAAAATATGTTTAGAACTTTATAAAACTTTTAAAAATAATTCTAAACTTTATTAAGTATAATAATATGTGTGATTATTATATAATTATTGTATGATTATTTATATATAATTATTATATTATTATTTAATTAGTTTGACTTTTGTGTATTTTTTACGATTTTTGTGTTTCGGGTAGATGGATCGGCAATGAATGTACATCACGGACCGATTGTCGATAGAGTTTATTCAAGGTGTGCATTATTTTTTGAGTGTGACCAATGCTAATAAGTATAAGGGCTTTATATGTTGTCAATGCAAAAAGTCCAAAACCAGAAAAAGTATTCTATATCAAGAACTATTGATGTCCACTTGTCTGAGTCGGGATTCATCTCTAACTATAATTGTTGGACGTTGCATGGAGAGGTTAGGGTTACAATGGAAGAAGATGAAGAAGATGACAACATTCTGGACTGGGGTCAATATGGTGGATTTAAAGAAAATACAACAGGCGAGGCAGACGGGGCTGTTTAAGATAACGACGGTGCAGATGATCTTGGTCAGATGTTGCGCGAAGTAAAGAAGGACTACGAAGGTGAAAAAGAGATCCAGAAATTAGAACGTATGTTAGTGGACCACAAAACGTCCCTATATCCAGGTTGTGAACAGGAGCATAAAAAGTCATGTGGTTCTTCCATGCAAAAGAAAAATCATCAGAGTCGAGGATAAGGCTGACAAAGATTACGATCAGTTTGACGGGCAACCTCCGTTCGCGGTGATGGTTAACCCAAGCATCCTCCTATCAAATGAGGATACCGTTACTTACGCAACGATCATAGCGAAGGAACATTAGTGAGGAGAAAGTACGTGAGGTCAACCAACACGATGTAAATTATGTTTAATGTACTAACCTAAGTTGTTGTATGCACGATGTAAATTATTTTGAATGTATCGAAGATCCATTTGTTAATTATATATGATTATTATAATTTTAAACAATTTTAAATCGGGAGTATGTTAATTATATATGACTATTACAATTTAAAACAATTTTAAATCGAGCATATGTTAATTATTTATGATTATTAAAATTTAATAATTATTTTAAACTATTTTAAATATTTTATCATTAATTTTGTGATTTTATTAAATTTTAATGTATTACTTTTAAACCTATATTTAATGAAATTAATTTGGCCTGGTTTAATGGATTATTTAATTTGTAGTATCAGTTGTTAACCTTAAGCGAGAAATTATTTTTAGTCCTGGTTGGTGGCTACAACCAGGACTAAAGATGAATTGAAAATAACGAAAAATTATCTTTAGTCCCGATTGGTGATAACAACCGGAACTAAAAGTTGTGTCTTTAGTTTCGATTATTGTTATCAACCGGTGCTAAAGATCGGGGTATATATATATATATATATATATATATATATATATATATATATATATATATATATATATATCCTGGCACATCCTCTTCTTCACCAATCCTTTTTTCAGATCTCTTCTTCTTGCGCTAGGTTTGGTAGGTACCGCCGTTGTTGCCATCGTCTCGCCGTCATCTCGCACCGTATATGTCTTGATCTTGCCATCGTCATCGACATCTTCGCCGCCATACATCTTCTAGTTCATAGTCATATTTGTCGTTGCCGCCACCGCAATGCCGCTGCCCCGTCACTGCCATGGCCGATGTTGCCTGCCTTCATTGCGCCCCACCATCGTCGCCTCCATCGCCGTGTGCCTCCACTACCGACGCCCCTTCATGGTCGTCGCCGCTGCATCGAACTGCACGCTGCCTCATCTGCTGCCAGATGACGGGGTCGTGGCCTAGAATTACTGCTGCCCTGCGTCCACCGACGACGTCACGGCTTAGATTTTTTAATATACGATATAAAACATTATAAATTAAGAAGGATTGTAATATATGTATAAAGACATATATCAATATATATATATTATGCATTTATTTATATATATATACATAATATATAAACAAGTAACAAGTAGCAGGAGCAAAATTAAAAAGAAAGAAATATCTTTAGTCTCAGTTGGTAATATCAATCAGGACTAAAGATGGATCTTTCATATTTAGTCCTGATTATTTTAACCAGGACTAAACATCATCTTTAGTCCCACTCTCATTGTTTCGATTTACAACCCGAGATTAAAGGAGGTTGCAAATCGAAACTATAAAAGGTTTTCCCAATAGTATCTATACCTTACATACCTTACCTGAACCGTGGTTTGCATTAAAATTGGTGGTACATATATATACCTAATGTGTTCTTATTTCTTTATTTAATATTTCAGAAATACTCTTCACGTCCATAAATATAAAAAATAATTTTACTCCACTACCTAAAAAATATATATTTTATCACAACTATGCTCTGGAGTGCTCAAATAAGTTACCAACCCATGCATTACACCTTAAGTGATATGTGACGAAAATAACCATTTTATTGTCATAGACGTACATGCCGCATGTAAATAACTAACTACTGCCTCCTTTCTAAAATATGCTCTTTAAAATATTATTTATTTAAGCTGCGCACCGGATTGGAGTACTACTTCAGTTGCATACCTAGATAAAATGGTCTTTTACGGATGGAGGGAGAGCTACCATCATTGCTAAAAATCTTTAGTCTCGTCATGTGTGACACAACAATCTTTAGTCCCAGTTAGTGTTACCAACCGGGACTAGGATCATTTTTTAAAAAAATTGCTTCTTCTGCTTGCTGTTTGTTTGTATATTATGCACATATATTTGTAAATACATATATATGCATAATATATATATATAGATTATAGATGAATTTGTTAATTTTGCTACTGCTGCTTTGCTTGTTTATATATTATGCATATATATGTGTGTAAGTATATATATGTATAATATATATATATAATATGTATATATATAATATATATATTTATATATATATGCAAAATGTATACACAAATATAAATATATACATGTATTACATTCCTATTTAATTTCTAATGTTCTATATCATGTATTACAAAATCTAATCTATGATGGGTTCACTGATAGAACGTCCATTGTAGTGAAACTCTCCCGCGAGATCAATAATATGCTCATTGATAAATCTCATCTGTTCTTTTTTAGCAGCTTGTATGAAATCACCATGGGGGAGTTTGTCCCTTATATAAATAATCTGTCATTTGAAAAAATGAGAAATAAATATGTGAAATTAATAAGAAATCGAGACCTAATGTATGAATGAATGTTATACGTACATGAAGATCCTGGGGACATGTGACTTAGTGAACTAGGCGGTGAATATAGTCGCAGACGTAATAGCCGCACAAGTTCGTCCCATGCGCCTGTTTTGCATACTAAATGAGAAATGACGATAGATTTAATATACATTTCTATTTTAGAACAAATTAATGATTCAATATAATTTTGGAGCATGTACTCACTGGAAATTTCATTCTCACAGCATGTACGGTTACGGACGTACTTCTTTAGAACGCCCATATAACTCTCAAAAGGGAACATGTTGTGTAGGTATATAGGACCGATGATACGGATCTCTTTGACAAGGTGACATAAAAGATGCGTCATGATATTGAAGAAGGAAGGTGAAAAGATCTTCTCAAAGCTGATAAGACATTGACCCACATTATTTTGAAAGGTTTCTAATCTGTCTGGATCGATGATTTTTTGCGAAATTGTGTTTAAGAAAGTACAGCTTTGTTATTGTTGCTCGAACATTATCAGGAAGGATACCCCGAAATATAACAGGAAGCAGTTGTCATCAACACGTGACAGTCAAGGGACTTTAGGTTTGTGAACTTCTTCTCCTTCGTGTTTATTATTACCTTTATATTCAAGGAGTACCCAGACGATACCTTGATGCTCTCTAGGCATTCAAACATGCTTTTCTTCTCTTTTCTCAGAGTGTAGTTGGGTGGACTCAAGTAATGACTTCATTTCTCCTTTGGATTTGGATGAAGGTCATTGCATTGTTCCATATGCTTGATATCATTATGTGCCTCAAGTGTATCTTTTGACTTTCTATATACACCTAGGAAGCCCAGTAGGTTGACGCAAAGGTTCTTAGTGAGGTGCATCATGTCGATTGTGTGGCGAACGTCCAAGACTTCCTAATAGAGTAACTCTCAAAAAATAGACTTCTTCTTCCACATCCCGCATGACCATCTTCAATTGTTATAGGTTGGCGTCAGGTCCATTTCAAAATACTACTTTCAAGTCTTTCACCATGGCAAACATGAATTTTTATTTTACGATGTTTTGTCTTAGTATGTTGGTCTGTCTTCTGTTCAACATGTTTGCCTTTCTTCTGGACAAGGTGGCTTGCAACAAGAAAGCGACGATGTCCCATGTACACAACGTTCTTACTATGTTTCAGATACGTACTTTCAGTTTCATCCATCAGTGGGTGCAAGCCTTGTACCCTTTGTTTGACTGTTCGAATAGGTTGCTAAGTGCAGGTCAATCGTTGATGGTTACGAACTACAATGCTTGTAGGTTAAATTGCTCTTGTTTGTCCTAATGGGGACACATTCTTTCTTCCACAGCAGTTTCAGATCTTCGACAAATGGTCTTAGGTACACTTCAATGTTGTTACCAGGTTGCTTTGGGCCTTGAATAATAATCGGTATCATGATGTACTTTCACTTCATGCATAGCCAAAGAGAGAGGTTATAGATACACATCGTAACAGGCCAAGTGCTGTGGCCGCTGCTTGCTTTGGGCCTTGAATAATAATCGACATCATGATGTACTTCCGCTTCATGCATAGCCAAGGGGGAGGTTATAGATGCACATCGTAACAAGCCAAGTGTTGTGACCGCTGCTCATCTCTCCAAATGGATTCATGCCATATGTACTTAAACCAAACCTTATGTTTCGTGCATCCTCTCCAAAGTTTTTAAATGTTCTATCGATGTTTTGCCACTACGACCCATCGGCGGGGTGTCTTAGCGTCCCATCTTGTTGGCATTCTTCTGTGTGCCAGCGCATCATTCTGGCATGCTCTTTGTTCTTGAACAAACGCTTGAGCCGTGATATTATAGGAAAATACCACATTACCTTAGCACAAACTCTCTTCTTCGAAGGTTGTCTGTCAACTTCGCCTGGATCATCTCGTCTAATCTTGTCTCGTAGTGCTTTACAAACCGGACATGCTTCTAGGTTCTCGTACTCCTCACCGCGATAGACGACACAATCATTCGGACATGTGTGTATCTTCTGTACTTTTAGTCCTAGAGGACAAACTAACTTCTTAGCTTTGTATGTTGATTTCGGTAATTCGTTTTCCTTTGAAAGTGTTCTTCATGAGTTTTAATAACTCGACGAATGCCTTGTCACTAACGTCATTTTGGCCTTCCATTGTAAGAATTCTAGTGTGGTACCCAACTTTTTTGCCCCTATTCACAACCTAGGTACAAGGAAGCTTTGTGATCCGCCAACATACGCTCTAATTACTATATATCCTTTTCACTTTCACAGTCCTCCTGTATGTCGCGCAACATCTGACCAAGATCATTGGCACCGTCGTTATCTTCAACATCCCCGCCCGCCTCGCTTGCTGTATTTTCTTCAAATCCACCATATTGACCACAGTTCGGAATGTTGTTGTATTCTTATTCATCTTCTTCCATTGCAACCCCTACATCTCCGTGCGATGTCCAACAATTATAGTTAGGCATGAATCCCGACTGAAACAAGTGGATATGAATAGTTCTTGATGTAGAATACTCTTCTGGTTTTTACATGATTTGCATGGACAACGTATAAAGCCCTTATACTTGTTAGCATTAGCCACACTTAAGAAATAATGCACGCCTTGAATAAACTCTATCGATCGTCAGTCCGCGGTGTACATCCACTGTCGATCCATCTACATGAAATGCATAAAAATCATAAAAAAATCCATGAAGTCAAACTATTTAAATAATATTACAATAATTATATATAATTAATCACACAATAATTATATAATAATCCCACATACTTAATGTATTATACTTCATTTTTAAAAGTTTTTTAAAGTTCTAAACATATTTTTAATATAGTGTACTTATTTCTAACTATTTTAATGATTTTTAAATTACCTTAGTTCTAATCTTTTATCAAATTTTCTATACTTTTTCTTTTTTTGTCATCTATTTTATAATATTTTATCCACAAGTTTCTAATTTTAAAAAGTAACATAATTTCCCTAAACAAATTTTCTCTCTCACTATTTTCCACAAACTTTTTTATAGTTAAAAATGTATAAAAAATATACTAAAAATGTAATATCCTAAGCATACATCATTAGTGGATGGAGTTGCTAATTTTAAAAAAGCACAAATTTTCTCTCCCATTATTTTTCATGAACCTTTATAGAGATAAAAATGTATAAAAATATATCTACAAATGCAATATGCTAAGCATACATCATTAGAGAATGTCATTGCTAACCTTTTAGATTCATCCGGTTTGTACATTATCACCAAAATAATTTCATAAAAATATTTGGCAGCACATCCCTTCCTCCTGCAAACCTTTGTAGCAATGACTCGGTCTGCAGGAGGAAGAAAAAGTATAAAAAGACATTTATTTTAGTCTCGATTGGTGTTAACAACAGGGACTAAATATCATTTAGATCTTTAGTCATGAGTTACACCAACCAAGACTAAAGTTAAAATCTTTAGTCCCGATTGGTGTTACCAACCGAGATTAAAGATTTTCGGCTCCCTGACACAGTCTGACAAAAAATGAACCAGGACTAAAGATGAGGTCTACCAACCAGAACTAAAGATCATAAAGAGCCGTTACACTTTTAAACTAGAACTAAAAATATATTTTAGTTTTGAATTTTGATAGATGAATGAAAGATTAGTTCTCCACTAATGCATGCGCCGCAGGGCATCATATTCATATGCACATATCAAGCTAGCTAACACTATTGCATGCACGCACACGTACGTGACCGGCAACCCATCTGAATTCTGTTTTGGATATGCATATACAGTGCTAGCTCGGTCGATCAACGACCACATTAATGAACGGCATTAATGATCAGTCGTGGCAATGCAGCCTCTTTTCGGCCCTCAATTTGTAGCTCGCTCCTAGCTTATGCACACATGCTGATCCAGCTAGCATGTTTTCTATCTTTTCGGCTCAGATCAATCTTGTTACTAGCTAGTTTGTTGACATGACAGAGAGATCCAGAGAGAGAGAGAGAAACATGGTCCATGGTACGTACATAGACAATCATTCTATGCATGTAGGGTACAATCAAGGATGGCAAGGACTGCACTTGCGGCTGGCCACATACTGGCCCTTGATCGTCTTATATAAACCTTCGGTTTTTATATATGATCGTTAATTTTATTAATATGTTTAATTATTTATTTTATTAAAAAATATATATAATTATTATTTATTTTGTTCTGACTTGATTTACAATATTAAAGGTTCTTTTAAGTATAACTTGTGTTTTTTGTTTGTAAAAAATTAAATAAGATGAATGTTAAAAAGTCAACGATGCAATATATTATAAAAAAAATAAAGGTACGTAAGTATGTCTACTATTCGTATTCTCTCTGTGGATCTCCATCGGTCCATACGTGTGTGCATCAAAGGAAAATTCATGCACATCTATCCACTTGCCGTGTATAATGCATGTCTATGTTTTGTAGGCCACACCTGCTTATCTTTATGTGATTGATTGATGAATCTTATCGCTTTCTCGAGTCAGTTGTGTATTGCATGCAGCAAGCTAGCGATGAACAAAGGAGTTGGCCATATTTGAAGCGAATCATGCATGTCCCATGCTAGCTACTTTTGCGTCCATGTGCAGTGCAAGAGTCTGGGCTGTTCACTGCTAAAAAATCCTTATAGGGACCGATTTATAGATGTTGGTTTATTTAAAATCGACACCTATTAAAACAATGTATCAGTTTTTAAGAAAAACCGACACCTATATTATTTATATCGGTTTTTTTAAAACCACATCTATAATATATTGTAGGTATCAGTTTAAAAAAAATCATACCTATACTATTGGTACCAGTCTATAATAAATTATAGGTGCTGGTTTTCCTAAAAAACTGATACCTAAAGCTTTGAGCCGAGCCCACAAGCCGAGCCAACGCGCCGACCCACGAGGAGATAAGTCTCGATCTCTCTCGGTCTCCCGGTCCTCTCTCTTGATCTCTCCTCTCACTCTCTCTCTCCCTCTCTCTTTCTCGCTATCTCTCGATCTCTATCTCTCTCTCTTGCTCTCCCCTCTCTCCCTCGGCAACGGCGGCCCGGCCGGCGGCGGCGACACCCTCCCCTGCGCCAGATCCAACGGGGAGGGGAGGCGGCGCCCAAGGAGAGGTGGCTGCAGTGGGCGGGGCGACGGTGGATCCGGCGTCGGCAGCGGGCGGAGGGGAGGGGCGGCGATGGCATAGGGCGGCGGGCGGGGCGGCGATGGCTCAGACATCGGTAGCGAGTGGAGGGAGGCGGTGTTGCGGAGGGCGGCGGGCGGAGCGGCCATGGCTCCGGCGTCGCGGGGCGGAGGAGGGCGGCGTCGGCGAGGGCGGGCGGCGGGTGGGGCGGTGGTGGATCGGCGTCGGTAGCGTCGTCGGCGTTGGCGGGTGATTGGGTGATGAGTCTAGACCGAGGTGATGGGGAATTGCTCGATGCATCGGCTCGATTCGAACAGATGCATCGAGCCGCATTTTTGGATTCGGAGACCTCAAAGATGTCGGTTCCTAAACCGTCACCTTTGAGATAACCACAAAGGTGCCGACTAATAGGTGTCGGTTGGAAAACCAACATCTATGATGGTTTGCCAACCGACAACTATAGGTATTTCTATAGCAGTGGTTGTTATATTAATTGGGTTCTCAATTTTTTTCCCCTTGAACGAACATACACTTAAAGTGTGCCAATTTTGCTCTTTTTCCTTCTATAATTCTAGGGAAGAACGGGGCGATAAAAAAAAGTGCAATTTCCTTTTTTGTTTCCTTCTATAGTTCTAGGAAGAATGGGACGACAACCAAAAAAGGGGTAATATACAAATTAATGGTCCTTATAATAGCACATTTCTAGGTGTGCATAAACTTAAAAAATATCACAACTACAAAATACCTAATGAGTGCCGGTTGAGAACTCCACATAGGTGTCGGTTTTTTCAACCGACACCTAGCGGGCGGCACTGATGTAAAGAATCAGAGGTGCCGGTTTAGGAACCGACACCTTTGAGGTTTCGGGATTACAAAAGGGCGGCCAATGCAGTGGCTCAATTTGAGCCGATGCTTTGAGCTAAGAACTGAGTCCCAATCCAATCAGAGTCATCACAAAATCATCATAAATCTAACCCAAAAACTAAATCGCAATCCAATCAAATCATCACAAAATCAAAATCATCACAGGAAAGGAGATAAGAGGAGAGGAAGGAGCAAGTGAGAGGCCGCCGCTGCTCCTCGTCGGACCTCCTCGTCGCCGCCATGGAGGTCCCGAGCTTGGGAGCCATCAAATCTGGCCCCACGCCTCCTCCTCCACCTCACGGGACAGGAGAGGAGAGGGAGGTGCGAGCAGGACGGTGGAGGAAGACGTGGTCGCCTCTGCGTGAGGGAGACACGTCCCCTGTTGTGCCTGCCATGCCGATGGACACTGCCGCACCGGGAAGACGCGACCCCCGATGCAGCCACCGTCGCCTCCCTTCCCATCAGATCTGGCGGAGGGGAGGCGCGACCGACACTACCACCATCGCCGAAGGCCGCCATCTCCCCTCCCGTCGAATCTGGCGGAGGGGAGGGCGCCACCCACTGTTCATCACCCACCGTCGCCTACTACGCGCCACCTCCCCTCGGGCGCCGCCTCTCCTCCCCCCAGATCTGGCGGAGGGGAGGGTGTCGTTGTCGCCATCGAGCGAGGGACTGAGAGAGAGAGGGATAGAGAGGAGAGCGAGAGAGAGCTGGGGCCGAGATAGTGTGGGAGAGAGGGGAGAGCGAGAGAGGGACCGAGAGAGATCGATCTGGATCTTTGTCTTGTCGTGGGTCTTGTCGGCTCGGCTCAAATCTTAGGTGCTGGTTTTTCAATAAAACTAGCACCTATAATATATTATAGGTGTTGGTTTTTATTAAAAAAGGTATCAATAATATATGTGCTGTTTCTCTTTAGAACCGGCATCCATTGTTATTCAAAGATGTCGGTTTTTTTATTTTTTAGCCTGTAGGAGGTGGGAAAATGTCAATAGGTGTCGGTTTTAAATAAAACGATACCTATAAGCTGGTTCCTATTAGGGTTTTTAGTAGTGTGTATAACCCACCTGAACTCATTAAATATAATTAACAACAAAGGTTCAACATCAAATTTGGCACGCTAACACGAATACTGATGTGGCATTATCACTAACTTTGCACCAACTAACATGTGGGATCCACACCCAAAAAATTTTATTTTTTTCCTTTTTTTCTTCCCTTTGTATTTCTTCTCTCTTATTTACCATTTTTTCTTTTTTATTTTTATCCTCTTCCTCCTTCCTTTAGCCAGTGCCCCTCTCCATTCCCAGCCTATGTATAGGTCACACCCCAACAATGAGTGCCTCTGCCTCTTGGAACCTTTATTAATTTAAATTTTAAGAAAAAACTCTTGATTTTTTTAAAATAAGCCTTTTAGTCACACCATTTGAGATGACGTGGCAAGGTACTGTATAGCGCCACGGTTCATGGCATCACAATAGTGACTTGTTATGCCACCTTGACCTTGCCATGTCACAGTTTTTTTATGTGTGTACCAAGGTTTCCTGTCACGCCTGAAAAGGTATAATTAGTTCTAGAAATAAGTTCTTTTAGGTTTATTTTTAAAATTCGAATTTTAAAATGTCAAATAAAAGTCACCAGAGAATTGTTAAAGTTATGCACCAGATTATGACTCTTTTGGCCCTTGTGTATCCATCTAAAAGCTTGACCTTGAATGACCAGAAAAATGTCTATATACACATATATCCCTAAACATATCCCTGAGTTATGGGGGCCGGCCGGCCGGGAGACTTGGGCTGTTGGGCAAGAGCCAATGTTTGTATTCAAGTACCAAAAAGATGACATGACCCACCGTTGTGTGCTGTCTGTTGTAGCTACACTATCAGCCAACCTACCTACCATAAGACCATGTATGACATGCATTGCCAAAAGGATAACATATGGCATCCTAACAAACTACTCCTACATATGCTTTTCCTAGTACCACCCTATTTATATCACCTTCATCACCCCCTTGCACCCTACCTTCCCATAATTACATCTCTGGCAGGCTCTCTCTTCTCTCTTTAGCAAGAAAGCTAGAGGAGAATCTCACTAGCTAGGAAGAAGAAGAGACAGAGACACAGTGAGTGATTGAGATGAGGAACCACAATCTACTAGTTCCTACCACCACAACTTCCTCCTCCTCCTCAAAGAACCATATTGCCAACAAACAACAAGAGCCACCACACCTCTCAGGGGCTTACATTAGGAGCCTTGTGAAGCAACTTAGCTCCTCATCATCTACTGCAAGATCCAACAAAGATCACACCACCACCATGGGCACCAAACCACATGGTTGCCATCCACAGCCAGATCAAGAGCCCCAAACAACTCCACCACCACAGCCACACAAGAAGCAGGTCAGGAGGAGGCTGCACACAAGCAGGCCTTACCAGGAGAGGCTACTCAACATGGCAGAGGCCAGGAGAGAGATTGTCACTGCTCTCAAGATCCATAGGGCCTCCATGAGACAAGCCAAGGAGCAGCAGCAATTGCTGCATCTCCAGCAGCAGCAGCAGCAGCAAGAGGTGGCGACCCAGGTAGCAGCAGTGCAAGAACAACACACAGTACAGCAAGCAGCAACTAGATCAGCTTCTGCTGCAGCTATGCATGGCTACGCTTCCTTCTCGGATTACCTCTACAACTCCCCACTCACACACTTCTCGCCTGCTTACTCCTCTCCTCTCCCTTACCACGCACCACCACCACCTGCTGCACCTCCCATGGCCACCGCACAGCTCGGCCCTGGTGATTTGCTGCCCCTCCCTGCACAGCCGTTAGGGCTAAACCTTAGCTTCCATGGCTTCAGCAGCGTCGTCGCGGACGTCGACGGCGATGGCGGCAAGGGTTGTAGTACCAGCTGTTTGGACCCTCATCCGTTGCTCCACCAGCCGTCGCCTGCGTCCTCCTACTCCGTCTACTCCTCTCCGTCGGTGACGACGACGACGGCCGCCGGCCAGGACATGTCGTCGTCGGCCCTCACCACCGGGGAGAACACCTCGCTGGCGGCGGCCGAGGCCGACCCGTCGCTGCACCGGGTGCTGGACGACGAGGAGATGGCGGCCATCTACTCCATCGGGGAGCAGCATGACATCGAGTGGAGCGACACCGTCAACCTGGTCACCTCGGCGTGGTGGAGCAAGCTCCTCGACACCGTGGAAGGAGGCGGCGACGCCGGCGCGGCACCAGGGCAGGGGGCGGCGGCCGGAGGAGCCGTGAATGCGTCGGCGGCGGAGGATGAGCTGACGGTGACGCGCATGCCGGATTGGTTCGGCGACGGTGGCCTTGGCCATCATCAGAGCACCAAAGAAAGCAGTTCTGACGTGCTGGGGATGCATTTCAGTGAGTACTACCACCATGGCCATGAGAGCTACGGCGAAGACGTCTCCTTGCCGAGGTAAGTAAGTGATGTTCAATGTTCTCCTGCGGTAGCAGTAGCACGTACAGGAAGGTGCAAGCATGTATAATTGCATAAAAAATACGGCTTCTCTACTGCTGGAAATTAATTACAAAATATATTTTTTTCGTGAACACGCAAAAGACTTACGTGTCAATATATTAGAGGAGAAAAAACATTTAGAAGAAATATGTTAGTAAATTAATCTGTAGTTTACTTTGAAATCAAAGTTCTGAACCCGTTTGAAACAGTGTTTTCATCGTAATATTGTCACGGTTTATCGACTTGATTATAAGGTTAAATTAAATATTTTTTTAAAAAATACAAATAACAAATACTCCCTCCTTTCCAAAATAAGTTTATTTTTCACTCATCTCACACATATCAATACAATAAAAAGATTAAAATATCCTCACTTTATCAAATCTCAATGCAATTATTTTTTAATTTATCTACTTTTAATATATTTATTATTTATTTTTCATAAACTCTGATGTAATAATTACTCAAAATAAACTTATTTTGGGACCGAGAGTATTAGCTTATAACAAGTAATCTCTAAACAATGCAACAGAAGAAAGTTTCTTCGGACAACGTATTTTTAAAACCGTGGAGCACATAATTCACAGGAATAATACAGTGAAATACAACTTTAATTACAACGGGGTATTAGTGTTCTGAATTGATCAAATTAACAATATAAATTGTTGATTGTACCACCTTTTCCTTTTCAAACTGTATAGAATTCCACCATTTTTGTTCATGCCTGAAGTGGCAAAGATATGTATATTGTCTTTTAAAACTTTCTTTCTGGCACAATAAACTTAGAAACTTGATCATATGAACTATAGTATTGTATAATCATAATAATTTCAGGTTCAGTTTAATAGTATGTTCTTAATTATATCAGAATAACAGGAAACTCATCTCTACTACCATTGATTATGTCCATATTGCCTTTTATTTTAACAGTGAATGTTTATTGGTGTGCAGAATGGATCTAGGAGAAATTGAAGGATGGAATGCCGAGTGGTTCTCATGATCTTCGTCGATAATAGGGAGAGCAATTCATCAAAGTTTTGAGCAGGAATTGCTCCCCTTAGCTGACATGCATTCACTGTCTTAAATAATGAAAACTCTTGCGTGACTAAGCACTAATACTGAGAATCTGAGATCAATGTCAAAGATATTGATTATATGGATCATATCGGCCGTGCCTTAATTTAACATGCATGTATGAGTGTTGTTGATGTATATGTATAAGTTAGCACTACATCTTGGTAACTGTAGTTTGTGATCTGAACTTCTCAAGCTTATAAACCAATATAATGTGTCAGATATATATATATATAGAGTTGCCTCTGTTGTCCTATGCTCTCAGATCGACTTGTTATTTAAGTCGTTGTGCTCGAGATATATATTCTCAAATTGGTCCTTCAGTTGTTCTGATTAACTTTTAATTAATATATATGCTGAGAACAAATTCTACGTCATGAAAACCTGCACCACTCACTACCGGAAACTTGAAGTTTGCCTAGTGCCGAGAAGTTTGCCGAGTGCATATCCTCGGACACTAGGCAAACAGGGTGTTTGCCGAGTGCCACTCGGCAAAGAATTGCACTAGACAAAATTCCTTATTTGCTTAGAGTGACACTCGGCAAAACAAGGGCACTAGGCAAACTCTCATTTTTGCCTAGTGCAACCCTAGGCACAAATATACACTCGGCAAAATTTTAACATTTTAGTTTCACAAAATACCCTCCAAACTTTTTTACGCTCCCATATACAACATGAATTTGTACATGTTAAAATTTGGTGTATTCTTTTTAATTATTCGCTATATTTAAATTTTTTTATTTATAAGAATTTTTTTACTAGTGCCAAATTTGAACTACAAGTGATTCGAATAATTGAATAAAATGTGTTAAAAATGATACTCATGTTATTGAGTCCATTTTAAGGTTATATCTATGAAATGAAAAGTAATTTCAAAGATCTTGTTTAAGAAGCATGTTTGTGACCATGAGTCAAATAAAGTTTTGTTGGTTTTTAAATTATAAGAAAAACAAACAAAGTCCAAAAATCACTAGATTTGTCAGAATATCATGAAATTAGACATTGAAGCTGTGAAAAAAATTTCGTAAGGTTTCGAACATGTTGTCACGTACGATGCTTACAAACGAAGCATCTCCGAATAGAGTTCTTAGTGATCTCCCAAAGTTAGAGCCAAAATGATGATCGAATTTAAAATTTGGCACCAAAACTTTTTGTAGACGCAATATATAGCATACATGGCACCATTGCAAGTTTTAAGATTTTTCTGCATCAATTTAAATTTTTTTAATTTTTTTCATTTAGTATACAATTACTTTGCCTAGTGTAGCGCTTGGGGAAAATGTAGCACTAGGCAAACTATATGTTTGCCGAGTGCACAAGCTAAAGCACTCGGCAAATGTTAAACTTTGCCGAGTGCCCGAAAAAGACACTCGGCAAAATGCTATTTCGCCGAGTGCCCCGCTGGAAAGGCTCTCGGCAAACGGCTCCGAAAAATAAAAAAAATAATATGGAAAAAAAGGAATTTTCTCTTTGCCGAGTGCCACGGTGGCATGGCACTCGACAAAGTCCCACCTAAAACCGACGGGTTGTACGGCGCTGGCAAGGTTTGCCGAGTGCCGCAACCTGGCCCTCGGCAAACACTTTGCCGAGTGCCACGTAGGATGGGCACTCGGCAAAGGGGTAGGACGGCAATTTTTGCCGAGTGCCTTGATCCGGCACTCGGCAAACTCCTAGGGCGGCAATGTTTGCCGAGTGCCGTGATCCGGCACTCGGCAAACTCGTTGCGGCATTGTTTGCCGAGTGCCACATTGGCGTGCACTCGGCAAAGAGTTGCATGACTTAGGAATTTTTTCACACACACACTCAGCCCGTTGAAGCACACACTCAGCCGCACAACACACACCGGTTGGCGACGCCGTGCGCACGCCGCCCGACCGGCGCCACACGCGCCCGGCCGGCGTCGCACGCCGCCTCGCCGCCACACCCCGGTAGCCGCCGGCGCCGCCCAAGCTCCGGTCGGAGCCTCTCTCCCCTCGGGCGACGCCTCTCCCCGCCCGGCTGCCCAAGACCCACGGCGGCGCCTCCCCTCGTCCGGCGCCCCCACGGCGGCGCGCCTCACCGACGACCCACGCCGCCCCGGCTCCCCCTCTCCGGCCGATGCCCCACGCCCTCGGCCGGCGCCCCACGACCCCACGCCAACGCCCCACGCCCTCGGCCGGCGCCCCACGACCCGGCCGGCGCCCCACCCTTCGGCACGCTTCGTCGGCGGCCTACTCTGGTGCGCCCCTAGCTGCCCCAGTCGGGCTCACTGCCACCGCCCTTTCCGGCCATCGTCACCGGGCCGGTAAGAATTATTCCCTATATTAAGCCACTTTGTATTCATCCATGCAACACTTTGTATTCGCTATATGGTCGTTGCCATTTATTTTGTATATTTGAAACCTTCGGTTTGACAAACTCGAGGTTCCACTCTTGGAAACTTGTTCGAACATTAGATTAAAATTGTAGTATAGACAATGTATTGTGATATTTGACAAAAGAAAATATATGGTGATTTTGTTGTTTATAGCTAATTTGTATATGTGGTTCATAAATGTCTTGTTATATGTGTATGTGGTTATCGGCCATCGTGCCGTCTTGTTTGTTGCGGGTTTTGGAAACCTCCTCGTGCGAGAGGAGGTCTTGTCGAAATTTTCAACCGACATGAATATGTTTTTCTGTACGAGATCTTTACGAGTTCGTCGCCGCCTCCATCTACTACACGGCTTCCTCTTGTCTTCACCGACGCCATGTCGTCCGTCTAGCCCGAGAGGCACGTAGGTGAGAGACCCGGGCTTTTCTTCCACATTTACATTAATTAGATGTAATACCGGTGTATCACGTAACCTAGGCGTCTCCCGTTCGAAAGAGATGCGATTAAAGTAGATATGCAGATCTTTGCATATCTCAAACCGTATCTGTTTCGAATTGTCCATGTTTTTGGACAGCCGAGGATGTGTAGATGGGTTTAGTTTTCATGCGTTACTCCGGTCCGAGACGGGGTTTCGGCAACACCTTCTTGTTGTTCTCTGGATACACAATCTCCTGTCGGGACGTGTATTTGGAGAACGGCGGGAGGTGTTGCCGAAATTCTTCTCGGCCGAGTAGGGCATGAAAACTAACTCGTCTACACATCCTCGGTGAGATTAGGACCTATCCTCACCTATTAGAGAGTATAGACACTCGGTAGATGCAAATGATTCTTATATTATTCACGATTTGTTAGAGGATGGATGACCGTGAGTGGATGTACACGGGCCGTCCAAATGTGTGCAGGATGACCCTTGAATGGATTAACAAGACCAATGCTTTCATCGAGGGGGCTTTTGCCGGGCTTAATGGAAAACTTAGTACTTGGTGTCCATGCAATGATTGTCGAAACAAGTGTCAACAATCAAAGAAGCGGTTGGGTGAACATCTTGTCAAGAATGGATTTATGCCAAACTATACCAGGTGGACCTTACATGGTGAGCACCATCGTGCGAGAGAGGAGGTCGTGAGACAACGAATCGATGAATATGATTCGGATGCCGGAGTAGGAGATATGTTAAATGACTATGATGAAGGCTGTATGGAGGATGAGCCAGAGAAACCGCAAAGGCATATTACCGAGATGTTGCGGGCGGCATAACAACCCCTTCACGGGCATACCAAGGTTTCTCAACTGGATGCCATTGCACGCGTAATGGCCCTAAAGTCCCAGTTTAGTTGGAGTCGAGATGACTTCGATGCTATCTTGTCAATAATTGGTGGTTTGCTTCCGGAAGGTCACATTCTGCCTAAGAGCATGTATGACGCACAAAAACTCCTTCGTGCACTTAAGATGCCATATGAGCGAGATACATGCTTGTCAGAAGGGATGCATCTTATTTAGGAAAGAATATGCGAAGAGAAGTATTGTCCGAAGTGTAAATCCTCTAGGTACGTAGAGGTAGACTCTGGTGATGGTGAGAAGAGGCAACTCCAAATTGGCGAGAAGATCCTTAGGTACCTTCCTTTCATACCGAGGATTCAACGGCTTTACATGAATGAGGAAACCGCGAAGCAGATGACATGGCACAAAAATGGACGTCGGTACAATCCTGATAAGATGGTACATCCAGCCGACGGTGATGCGATTTATCATGAGAAAACAAAAGAGGCTCGTCATGTACGTGTTGCGCTAGCAACAGACGGGTTCAATCCTTATGGAATGGCAGCGTCTCCATACACTTGTTGGCCCATATTCGTTATCCCCCTCAATCTTCCCCCCGGCATTGTCTTTCAAAGACAGAATAATTTTTTGTCGTTGATAATTCCTGGACACCCGGGGGATAATATGAGTGTGTACATGGAGCCTTTGATTGATGAGTTGTTCCGTGCTTGGGATGAAGGGGTTTTAACGTACGACCGAGCCACGAAGACAAACTTCAAAATGCATGTGTGGTACCATTACTCTTTGCATGACTTCTTGGCTTATGGGATATTCATGGTGGTGTGTTCACGGGAAATTTCCATGCCGGTATGCAAGGAATCTCTCGGAGTTCTTTTGGTTGACGAAGGGTGGAAAGTATTCTTCTTTTGACAAACATCGACAATTCCTCCCTTTTGACCACCCATTCAGGCGAGACATCAAAAACTTTCAAAAAGGTGTCAGTGTTGAAGACACCGCGCCGCAGATGATGGCAGGGGCCGAGGTTCGTGCTCAGTTAGATGCTCTTGTGGCGAATGAAGAAGGTGGTTTTGTGGGGTACAGTGTGCACCATGCATGGACACAGAAGTCAGGCTTGTGGAAGCTCCCCTATTTTGAGCACCTCATTCTTCCACACAACATTGATGTAATGCACACCGAAAAGAATGTCGCCGAGGCGCTCTTTGCTACAATTATGGATATTCCTGATAAGACAAAGGACAACGTTAAGGCTAGAGTGGACCAGGAGAGGTTGTGCGATAGACCCAAGCTGGACATGGCGCCTCCCAACGGCGGCAAGTCATGGAGGAAGCGTAAGGCCGATTTTGTCCTGACGAGGGGGCAAAGGAAGGAGGTACTGCAATGGTTCCAAACGTTAATGTTCCCTGATGGGTATGCAGCGAATTGGAAGAGGGGAGTGAACTTATCTACCATGCGAATTACTGGGCTAAAAAGTCATGACTACCACATATGGATTGAGCGGCTTCTTCCGGTGATGGTTCGTGGCTATGTCCCTGAGCATATATGGAGGGTACTGGCAGAGTTGAGCAATTACTTCCGCCAGCTCTGTGCTAAGGAGTTGTCTCGTACCGTGGTTAAAGAAATGGAAGAAATGGCGCCTGTGTTGATCTATAAGTTGGAGAAGATCTTTCCACCCGGCTTCTTCAATCCGATGCAACATTTGATTTTGCACCTCGCGTATGAGGCACGAATGGGGGGTCCTGTGCAGTTCCGTTGGTGCTATCCAGTTGAGAGAGATCTAAAGGATCTTAGAACCAAATGTAAAGATAAATGCAAAATTGAAGCTTCCATCGCAGAGGCATATGTTCTGGAGGAGGTGTCACGCCCAGAAATTCACACCAGAATTTGTGCATTTCACCCTTGTCCAGGCATCAGCCGAGGTATACAAATCGACGTTATTGATAATACAGAATCCTCGTCTTAGAAACAATATAAAAGAGTTACACAAATGCAGCGGAAAGGAAAATAAAACTGACTTAAGCTAAACTTGACACGAGCGAAGCAGAACGCCAACACCACGGCTAACCCCGACGTCGAACAAGCCTACACCTCCTCGGAGACCTCGATCTCAACCTCGGCTGAAGGGGAAAAGAAGCAAGGCTGAGTACAACCCACCGTACTCAACAAGTCACACCGGAAAAGGAGACATGATGCAAGATAAATAACAAGGAAAAGGATAAGAGGCTCAATTTGCATAAACGCATGTGCGAGAATATAATAACGATATTTGAAGACAAAAAAAACGTAGCAATAATTAAGCGTATTAAATAAACACTGTCCAACGCTCAAACCACGTTGCAACAGGCCCATCCATGCACCTGCACTAGTCATATTTCAACATTTTATTCAAATAAATAAGTGATACTAATCAAGGTGAATCTGGTCGATCGCCCGTAACCGTGGGCACGGCTATTCGAATAGTTTTTACTCTGATCAGAGTTGTACAACTGTACCCACAAGACACAATCCCACAAAACGTTACCGTGCGCGGTGCACCACCATGGTACCGGAAAGGAAGCGTGACAGGACCCTTCACATAACCCCTCTAACCAATCGTACCACACCAAGGTTTCGCCCCCATTCCCATCGGGCAATGGACAGCCCCCTCTAGTGCCACGGTGAATCCGAAAGCTGATCAACCCTTAAAACCAGGGCCGACCCAACTCCATCACGCCCACCCTCTCGGGATACGTTGACTAGAGACGGCTACGCTACGAGACCCGCCATTACCCATGCTGGCTTGTGGTATGCACGGCATTTCTTCTAGGGTTTCCGAGAACCGGTCCTTAATTGTCATGAGCACGCTAACCAAAGTCCAACCATGTGCTCACGACCCACCCTTTTCATAATTTAATATTATTAGAAATAGAGTCACATCTTACCCTCATCGAGAGTTAACTTCTAGTAATATACTTGATTAGTGTGATTTCCTTAAGTGAGCTAGTTGCGCTAAGCATAACTAAGCAAACCTTAAGCTATCATCTAGTCACATGGAATCCCAAGTTATCAATGGTATAAGGTAAACAATCCTATGGTTGAGTACAATAGGTATAATCACCCCATGAAATGACATTTCAAAACATATGCAGTATTTGAAAAAAAAGAGATATTTACATAAAATAGATACAATATGGTCAATGTAAGGTATGACTTGCCTTGCTCTAGAGACTGAGGAACCTCGGCGACTACTTCGAAGAGAACGGGCTCGCCGGAAAACTCGGGATCTACACGACAAACAAAGCACTCAACAAACACCCTAAAAGGTCTACTGAAACAGCACTGAAAAGTATTTTTAATGGATTCTTGACATTTTTCTGGATTTAATGAAATTTGAATGAGCTAAAACGGAGCTCGGATTCAAAAGATATGGGTTTTAGAAGTTTAATTACGATTTTTAAACAAAACAGAAAAGATTAAAACATTTATTGCGCAATTAAGCCCCCGGGTGACGCAAGCATGGCCCAGGCGGGAAGGGCGCGTCGGTGGCGCAAGCGGCGACGCAGCGGCGCGGCGCGGTCCACGGTGGACGAGTCCACGGCGGCGGCGAGTGCGGGACACGCGGCACGCATCGCGCGAGCGGGCGCGATCGGACGGCGGCGGCTTGCGCGGGAGCGAAGCGGTACGAGATCCGCCCGATCCGAAGGATCGGACGGTGCGGATCGAGGTAGGGTTAGGGTTCGGGCGGCGGCCTTGGGCGGACACGCGGCGGCCATCCGGAGCGGCGATCGGATCGAACGGCGACGATTGGGCGGGATCGGACGGTTCGGATCCTCCCGATCCGACCGTCGGACGACCACAGTAGAGCGGCGCTAGGGTTAGGGTTTTGGGCGGCGGCGGCTCGAGCTCGCCGCCGGCCATGGCACGCGGCGGCCGAGCCGATCTCGGCGGCACCGGCAACGGCGGCGGATGGTGCTGCGGGCGCGGGAGACAACGACGGAGAGCGAAGCGCGTGCGCGGGGAAGCGACTCGAGGGACAACACGGAAAACCGGAGAGAAAAGGAAGCGGCGGTGCACTCACCGGCGTTGGAGAAGACGACGATGGCGGCGGCGGTTTTTAGGGCTAGCACGAGAGGGAAACAAAGGGGAAACGCGCGGCGGCGAAGAGGGAACTTTATAGAGGCACAACGAGATCGGAAAGGGCATGGGATAGGCGCGGATTCGGCGCCGTTGGTTACGGATTCGGAGAGAGAGAGGAAAACGGCGGCGAATTCCTCGCGGATAAGGTTTCCATCGAACGCGAGGGACGCGGAGATGGATGCGGCGTTGCGGGATCGGGCCCGGCATGGGTCCGACGTGGCATGGGTTCAAGCGGAACGGAGCGGAGCGGCGGCGCGCATGACGGGGCGGCGGCTGGGCCGACCGGGCGCGGGGACGGAGACCTGACGGGCGGGCCCACCTGTCGGTGACTCGCGGAGCGAGGGACGGTTCGCGGACTTGCGCGGCGCGGCTGGCGTCGTGGGCTTCGGCCCACGACCGAAGGGGGGCGCGCGCGGGAGCGGCTCGGGCGGGGAGGGGAACCGGGCCGACGGCCCAAAAGGGAAAGGGGCGGGAACACTGTGCCGCCGTACGGAAAAGAAAAAGAAAAAGAAGGAAAAAGGATTTTGGGGGCTTAATTAATTCCTGATTTCTTATTTAATTGATTAAAAATACTTAGAGTGCTCTAAAAATTCCAGTAAAAATCCTGTTAGTGCATTTTGACATGCAGAATTCAAGAAAAATCCTACCATGTCGTTTCCATTTATTAATTAGATTTTAAAATTACTGGTTGGCTCCAGGTTAATTTCAGAAATTCCGATTATTTCAGGGTAAATTATTTAAATAATTTAGGGCAAAACTCGGGTGTGACAACCTACCCCCTTAAACGGAATCTCGACCCAGAGATTCGGAGGTGCGCGAAAAGGTGTGGGTGCGCGACCTTTAGCTCATCTTCTTTTTCCCAAGTAGCTTCTTCCTCGGAGTGATGAGTCTATTGAATCTTGCAAAACCTGATAACCTTGTTCCGAGTCCTTCTCTCGCTGATCTCGAGAATACATGCTGGTCTCTCTACGTAGGTTAAGTCCTCTTGGATTTTGATCAGTGCGGACTCGCTTTGCTCTTACGGTACCCTTAAACACTTCTTTAAGCTGGGACACATGAAACACGTCGTGAATACCGATCACGCGGAGGAAGCTCAAGGCGATAGGCCACTTCTCCTCGACGTTCCGAATCTGTATGGTCCCACGAAACGTGGTGCCAACTTGCCTTTGGTTTGGAAACGGTGTACTCCCGGAGTGGTGTAACGCGAAGATACACAAAATCCCCTGCTTCAAAAGCGAGATCTCTTCGACGATTATCTGCGTAGCTCTTCTGTCGGGATTGCGCAATCTTCAACCTTTCCCGAATCGTTCGGACCTTTGCCTCTGCTTCACTTATTACTTCTGTGCCAAACAACTGGCGTTCACCAGTCTGATCCCAGAAAAGGGGTGTGCGGCACTTCCGTCCATACAATGCTTCATACGGTGCCATTTGAATGCTGGCTTGATAGCTGTTGTTATAGGAGAATTCTGCATAGGGCAAGCTTTTGTCCCACGCTATTCCAAAATCAAGTGCGCATGCTCTCAGCATGTCTTCCAAAATTTGATTCACTCTCTCAGTTTGATCGTCTGTTTGCGGATGATAGGCCGTACTAAAATTCAAACGGGTACCGAGCTCTTCTTGCAACTTCTTCCAGAACTTGGAAGTAAACTGACTTCCCCTATCGGACACGATCTTTTTAGGCACGCCATGCAAACACATGATCCTTGCGAGATAAAGCTCTGCTAGCTTCTTCCCCGAGTAGGTAGTATGCATTGGTATGAAGTGGGCCACCTTGGTGAGTCGGTCCACAACGACCCAAATTGAGTCATATCCTGACGCTGTGCGGGGTAAACCCGTGATGAAATCCATTCCAATTTCTTCCCACTTCCACTCTAGAATCTAGAGTGGTTGCAACAGCCCGGTGGGCCGTTGATGTTCTGCCTTAACCCGCTGACAAACATCACAAAGTGCAACAAACTCAGCTATCTCCCTCCTCATACTGACCCACAAAATTTTTCTTTAAGATCTTGATACATCTTTGTACTGCCCGGGTGAATTGAGTATTGAGTTTGGTGAACTTCCGTCAGGATCATTTTTTTCAAATCCTTGTCTTTTGGCACACACAACCTCTTTCCCATCCAGATTGTGCTGTGTTCGTCTTCCGTAAAACCACGAGCTTTTCCGACTCTCATGTTCTTCTTGAGTTCGGCCATCTCAGGATCCGATGCCTGAACAGCCCGAATTTGATCGATGAGAGTGGGTTGGGTTTCCAAAGCAGCCACAAAACCAAAATCCACCACTCGTAGATTTAGATACTCGAATTTCTGCTGCAACTGGTCGCACATTCCTTCGACACTGAGGGTGGTGCAGTAACTCTTTCGGCATAGTGCATCCGCAACCACATTAGCTTTGCCGGGATGGTAATGTATCCCTAAATCATAATCTTTGATCAGTTCCAACCATCTTCGCTGTCGGAGGTTTAAATCCGGTTGGGTGAAAATATACTTGAGACTTTTATGATCCGTATACACTTCACAACGGTAAACTTGGCGTAGAGTTGATGATCTCTCAACTTCTCGAGTACTATCCGAAGATGTTGCTCATGTTCTCCTCCGTCTTAGAGTAGACCAAAATGTCGTCAATGAACACCACCACAAATTTATCCAAGAACTCCATAAACACCTTGTTCATCAGATTCATAAAGAAGGCCGGTGCGTTGGTTAGTCCAAAAGACATGACCGTACACTCATACAGGCCGTATCTGGTGGTGAAAGCGGTCTTGGGAGTCCTCTTCCCGAATTCTCAACTGGTGATAGCCTGATCGCAGGTCTATCTTGGAAAACACCTTGGCTCCCTTGAGTTGATCGAATAAATCATCAATCCGTGGTAGGGGATACTTGTTCTTGATAGTTACCTCATTGAGTGCGCGATAATCGACACACATTCTCTTGGTCTTGTCTTTCTTTTCCACGAAAATCACCGGAGCACCCCAAGGCGACGTGCTCGGGCGAATATACCCTTTTTGCAACTGTTCATCCACTTGCTTCTTTACTTCGGCCAACTCGTTGGCTCCCATCCTATACGGTCTCTTGTGTATTGGGGCGGTCCCGGGTACTAAATCAATCCGGAATTCAATTTCCCTTTCTGGCGGCATCTGAGTTAAGTCTTTGGGGAAAACTTCAGGGTATTCTCTGACGATGGGGATATCCTCTAACTTCACAGGGGTCTTTGCCGCCATTTCGGACGATTCCCCGGTGGAAACATGATTCAAACTTGCTACGGGCTTGGCTTGCATGGGAGAACGAAAAACAATTCTTTCTCCTTTCGTATTGATTAAAGTAATGGTGCGACTAGCGCAGTCAATTACTCCTTTATGTCTGGACAACCAATCCATCCCGAGAATGACATCTATGCCTTTGGATTGAAGGAGGATGAGGTTGGCTAGAAACATAGATCCTTGGATTTCTATGGTCACTGAGGGACAATACTGAGTAGTATCCAAGTGGTTTCCAGGGGTTTGAACCCGCATAGGTATCTTAAGTCCCACTACTGACAACCCATGTGCCCCGACAAATTGCTTTGAGATAAATGAATGTGTAGCCCCCGAATCAAATAATACTGTGGCAGGAGTAAAGTTTACAGGAAACATACCCAGTATAACTTCAGGAGCGGTCTGTGCTTCCTCGGCGGACGCATGGTTGACCCGAGCCTGGATGAACCTTGGCCCAGCGCGTCTTGGCTTTGGGCACTTGTCTGCAAAATGCCCGGGGTCACCACAGTTGAAGCAGACTCCTGGCTTTCCTCCCGAGTCCTTCCTTGGAGGTGGTGGCTGTGACTGTTGCTGGGGTGGTGCCGTTGGAGGGCGCAGGGCTGGAGTGCGCTGTTGTTGACCACGCCACTACCGCCGGTTGGAAATTCCAAGGTGATAAGGTCGATCGACGAACAATCATGGTGGTAGGCCCACTCGACTTCCGAGGCATGAAACGCGGCCTCGATGATTTCCCTGCTGTTGAGGAGATAGGGATGGAATACTTTTCTCTTCTTGATCATCTTGTTGCGCTGATCTTCCTGTCGAATAGCCTTGTCAACCAGCTTCTCAAAGTTAGCATACTCTCCGGAGATTAGCTTGTCCGTGAGTTCATCATCCAAACCCCAAAAACTTTTCCTGCCTTTACGCATCGGTGCGCACATCTTACGGGGCATAACGGGCAAGACGATTGAACTCGTGCGGTACTCGATGAACGATCGTTACCCTGCTCAAGAGAACGGAACTCACGCTTTTACGTGCAACTATTCTCGCAGGAATGTGTGCGGTCCCAAACGACGAAACTCTTCCCGAGTGCTAAGCTGCTGCTTCCGCGGGCGAGTAACCAAGTAGTTATCCCACCAAGCAGCAGGACCACTGCCGGTGGTGAGTGGCAAACGAGACTTTCTCTGTGGACCTGCAGAAGATCTAACTTTTTCTCTATGGCATGAAGCCAATCATTAGCCTCCATGGGATTAGTGGTGCTTGGAGAAGGTCGGCGGTCGGACACGAAGGAACTCGGCAACTTGGTGGGGTGGTGGGACGGCAAACTGATTGTTCTGCTGCTGCTGCTGCATTTCTTGCAACATCTGCTTGTTGCATCGATGGTGTTGTTGTTGCATCTGTTGCATCATTGCAGCCATCATCGTGTCGTGAAGCAAGCACTTGAGCAATGGTGGGGTTCTCGGGTGGCGGTGGAGGAGCATTGCCAATGGCGTCGTGAGCCTCGTTGTTGTTGGCTTTGTGCCCATTGTTCTTTGTTCGCCCGCCGGTCTGGTGTTCACCATCCGAAGGAGACGACCGACCGAAGAGAGAAAAGAAGAAAAACAAACAGACTTAGAACTAATCTTTATTATTGGAATTCAAATGCATTGTTCTGATCTTGACTAAAAACAAGGAAAAGCACCAAACATCCTTAATTGGTTAGTCATATCACATTTGATATCGACTGCCAGCTATCCCACACACAGCAGCCTAACACACAGCAACTACCAAGAAGACAAACTAAGCTAAACGATAAAACTAAGGAGGGCAACTAGAACGATCCACGAGGCGAGGAGTCGAAACTGCTTCCTTCAGAAGATCCCCATTTTTCAGAACGGCTCCTAGAGTCCTCTGGCGTCACCTCAGACTTGGACTCTTCTGAATCGGTTGCCATAGCCCAACCAATCCTGCGTCTTCCCTCCGAGGAATCTCGAGTCTCTTCGGAGTCCATGTCTTCAGCTGAATTCTCTGAGCTAGAGTTACTGGAGATGGAGATCCAACCGTTACTGCCACCTCCGCCTTGATATGCCGAAGCTGGAGCAAAGGTGAGATCAGAACCTGCAGCAGGAGGAACCGGAACCGGCGCTGGAACTGGAGCGGGTGGAGCTGGAGGAGGCGGTGGAATCCGAGGCGCCAGCTGGATACGGACAGGCGCGGTGGTGGTCTTCCGAGGCGTAGTGCGAAGCCTGACAGCAACTGGTGCCAGGAGTCCTTTCAATTCAGCCACCTCCTTCTTAAGACGAACCACTTCGTCCTGCAGTCGCACAATCCTTAGCATCTTCTTGTCATTCAGTTCTTTGGTTGCCTTGTGTAGGTCAGAGTGCATCTTATCCAGGCCTTTGATCACGGTGCACATGTGGTCGAAGGTAGAGTCATTCTCCTCTGCTGTAGACTTGAATGCACTGACCTCGGAGGAACTACCTCGACGGGGATGGTAGCGGTAGGAGGAGGTGCGAAGGTCGGCATCATGCGGCTCCCTCATCTGGCCAACATCGGGTAGGCGGCTTCTTGACAAGCGTGATCGACGTGCCTCGGAAGCGTGACCTCCATGTTGGGAAGACACGTTCCCACAAACCCGTGAACCTCCAACCAGAACACGGTAGGGCAACTCGCCACCGAGAGGCGCAACTGTTGTATACTCTGGTGCTTTAGGATATCCGACTGCAAGGGCCATACGCGCCAGCTCTGCAACAAAGCCCGTCATCCCTTTTCCGCAGTGCGTCGCTGGGGAACCTGCCATCTATAGAAACAAAGGAGTGGGAAAATCAAAACATGCTCAAAACCCACGACCAACATCCCATTTTCGCAATTCCTAAACCCTAGGCGACTCCACTTTTGAAACACCCCTTTTTTAAACATATGCAAATGAAAAGAATTAGAGGGCTCTTAAGGTTTCCGGTTGGCTTGTCCTACGAGTCACGGGAAGGCTCGATACCAACTTGTCACGCCCGAAATTCACACCGAATTTCGCGACTAATTTGTGCATTTCACCCTCGTCTAGGCATCGGTAGAGGTATACAAATCGACGTTATTGATAATACTAGAATCCTCGTCTTAGAAACAATATAAAAGAGTTACACAAATGCAGCGGAAAGGAAAATAAAAGCGACTTAAGCTAAACTTGACACGAGCGAAGCGAACGCCAACACCACGGCTAAGCAGAAGGGGCGCGCGGAGCGGCTCGGGCGGGGGGAACCGGGCCGACGGCCCAAAGGGAAAGGGGCGGGAACACTGTGCCGCCGTACGGAAAAGAAAAAGAAAAAGAAGGAAAAAGGATTTTGGGGGCTTAATTAATTCCGATTTCTTATTTAATTGATTAAAAATACTTAGAGTGCTCTAAAAATTTCGGTAAAAATCCTGTTAGTGCATTTTGACATGCGAGAATTCAAGAAAAATCCTACCATGTCGTTTCCATTTATTAATTAGATTTTAAAATTACTGGTTGGCTCCGGTTAATTTGAAATTCCGATTATTTCAGGGTAAATTATTTAAATAATTTAGGGCAAAACTCAGGGTGTGACAGGAGGTGTCAAACTTTACAACAAAGTATTATGCCGACAACCTTCCTAATGTGCATAACCCACCTGCTCGTTACAACGGCGGTGAAAATGAATCAACCCTTAGCCTTTTCGAGGGCAACTCGGAAGTGCAAGTGGTGCGACCTTCAAGAACCGAACCATGAAGAGTGGCGATCTATCATGCACTATGTGTTGCTCAACCTTTCCGAAACGGAGCCGTACCGTATGTAAGTTAGCAATAAACTTGTTCTCTAGTAGTTACTAGTATGCATCCATCCAACCCCTTGTTCTCTTTTGTACGGGAATTTCTTCAGGAGTTACGGTGTAAATCAAGGGACCCAACCCCACAAGAAATTGAGAACCTTCTAAAACGGGGTTCAAGAAATCGAAAGCTCGGTTTCATTTCTTGGTTGAAACGAAGGTACTAACTAACCAATTTCTCGTTTCGAACTTAATTTCACATGCACAAGTTTTCGTCATTTACCGATGCTTGAACTTGCAGGCCCAAACCGATGCTTCTATGAGTGCTGAGTTGAGACAAGTTGCTAATGGATTTTCCTATAGGGTTAAGTCATTTACCGGTTATGACGTGAATGGATATCGTTTTCACACAACTCGGTACGAGCAAAGTCGGCCCAATCGAAGAACCACAAATACCGAGTCCTTACGGTGGGCTCAGATGGACTTGAGTACTATGGAAGAATTGAAGAAATATACAAACTCGAGTTTCATGGTTGCAAGACTCTTGTGCCTGTCATATTCAAATGCCATTGGTTTGATCCTAAAGTACTACGACGGACCCCTGATCTTGGGCTAGTCGAAATTCGACAATCATCCGTCATGACAGGAGACGATGTCTATATTGTGGCTCAACAGGCCACACAAGTTTATTATCTATCATACCCGTGTCAAAATGTAGCACGACTTAAGGGTTGGGATGTTGTGCACAAGGTATCGCCACATGGTAAACTACCTGTCCCAAACAATGAAGGTTACAACATAGATCCAAACACATACGTCGGAGAGTTCTTTCAAGAAGATAGGAGGGGGCAGGCAACAGGACGGTTATGGATGGGCGACAGTGTGATCGACACGGCTAGTACTCCTACTCTTGCTGAGATTCGAGCGAGGAGCACGGGGTCAAGCCCGGGCATACGGTCACGCCCGACCCCTACACAGTCGTAGATGGCGGCACTATAGGTTATTTCTGTTTCACTCGTCGTCCATTGATTCTTACGAATGTTTGATTTGCGTATCATTTGGATGCAATTAATAATGTAGGCCCAGCTAGACGAAGAAAGGAGGCTACGGGAGGAGATGCTACAGGCGTATCAGGCCCAGCTAATGGAGGTACATCGGCAGCAACAGGAGGTACAGCGGCAGCAACAGGTCCAGATGCAGCAGTTCTATCAATACATGCAGACACTGTCTCAGAACATGGGTCAGCCTCCGCCTCCACCTACGATGTTCTTTCCGCCTCTACCAATTGTTATGGCCACTCCGCCGCCAGCTCTTATGGGCACTCATGTGAGTCACCTGAGAACATTGCAGTTTTCGGACACTAGACATAACATTGTAGTTTTATTTCACGTTCATTCTTCTTTCTATTATGCAGTACACCTCGTCGGCATCGAATGTTGGGTCTCAGGATGTGGATTTGTCACCGGAGCATCGTAGGCCACCAACTATGTAAGCACCCTAAGTCGATTTGTGGTTCTGGATGTTGTGAACTTGTCGCACTGGAGTTAAATTAGTGTTCTGGATGCTTGTTGTGATATAATTGTCTGTGATGGTTCTTGTGGTATTGAGATGACATATTGTGGTCATGTGAAGCTTCCAGTGATATATATGTTGTGTCTGTGAAGAATATTGTGTTATGCCTGTGATGACGATTGTCGAATGCCTGTGATGATGTTTGTGGAATGTCTATGATGATGATTATGGAATACCTGTGATGATTTGTGAAATGTCTGTGATATCTGTGTATTTGTGATAATTGACGAAAAGAATTAATAAAAAGAGGTTCTGGATGCATGTTTGCCTAGTGTAGCACTTGGGCAAAGAGAGGTTTGCCTAGTGCAACACTAGGCAAAGAAGGGGTTTGCCTAGTGCTACCATTTTTGCCTAGTGTTGTCTTTTGAGTGTATGCACTAGGCAAAGAGGAAAAGTTTGCCGAGTGCAATGCACTAGGCAAAGAGTAAAATGTTTACCGAGTGCGAGGCACTAGGCAAACAAAAAACTTTGCCTAGTGCGGCACTAGGCAAACAAAAACTTTGCCTAGTGTCGGGCACTAAGCAAAGTTTTATCTTTGCCTAGTGGCCGACACTCGGCAAACATTTTACTCTTTGCCTAGTGCGCGGCACTAGGCAAAGACTTTGCCGAGTGCCCGCAATTTGACACTCGGCAAACACGACTTTGCCGAGAGCCGCTTTGCCGACGGTTCTTTGCCGAGTGCTACCCTCGACAAATATTTTGCCGAGTGTTTTAGAGGGTTTGCCTAGTGTCCTGGACACTAGGCAAACTTTAATTTTTTGGTAGTGACTTGTGTTTGACGGATAGAAATAATTGCTTATAATGAGATTAATCAAAATTACTTATAATGGAGTTGTTAAATGTTAATGATATACTGCTTTAATATTTATCACATTGTAACTAAATGGTGAGCATTATATGCTCTAAAGTTGTAGTGAAGTCCATATATACACTGTCATGAAAAATATTTGGCCAACTTAGGTAGAAACCAATACTAAATCTATCCAATAAAGGTCAACGTACCTAAATGAAATCCTAGATTTGCTGCTGGTGTCACCACAAGCTTGTGTACTGACAAAACATGGCCACGACGCGTACATGTGGAGCAGTACTGTGAGTGAGATGTAATGTGTGGGTGTGTGCGTCCAATATATTGTACTTTGAAAAAAAATCAAGCAAAAATAAACATGAGAATTAGCAAGCCATTGGAGACCCCTTTCTTTCTCCCAGCACAATTTGAGTCTAAACATGAAATTTAAATGATTATTCCATCTAATAGGACGTATTTCACAAATATTTCCTATTTTTTAGTCAACCCAAAGTATTTTGCATGAGTCATCTATCCTAAGGTCCAATATTATCATGTTATAGTATTATATTAAATACTTACAACAAAAGTACATATTAGTTTCCAATTTATGATGTGTTTATTTTTATTGAAAAGCTATGTTAGACATACTTGATTATTACATAATTTATTCAATTTTTTGTTAGGTTATTATTCAAATTTATACATTAATAGAAAATGGATTTAATTATTTCCCCATCCGTAGCTACTGCCTAACTCCTTTTATTTGCAGAAAGGAAATAAAAGAAGGTCACTGCCAGAAGCATGAGCAAGCTGATCGAACTTTTCTTTGTTTTCTATCTGCAAGCAATAATGAAGCTGAAAAGAAAAGGCAACAAGTGAACTACACAAAGTTGCTTAGTTTACTTTTAGTTGACTTGACACCACTATATATATATATATGTTGATAATTTACATAGTTTTTCCTGCCTACATGTATAGGAACACATCAGCCAATTGAAATTCCGTGGTATTTGATGAGTACAAGAAACTCATACAATTTATTTAATTTGGAGTTTGGATTGTAAAGAAACTGCAACGTTATTTTTTTCCTCGTCCCCGAGAGCACTTACTCGCTGACTACTTATTTGGACACATGCAACATGCATTTATAGGATAATGCTACTATCTCTTCATTGAACAAGCTAAGCTACTGAAGCTAGGTTTGATTGGCACACTGCAGTGAATGATTTTCACTGTGAATCTGTGATGCATGTCTCTGCTAATGTGTGTATGCCAATGCAAGAATTTGCTGCCCCACTCTAGCTCTAGCTAGTTGAGGTGACACATATGTAGCTATATATAGCTGGGTACTAGCATTGATGCACGCCTCCTGATCGATCAGAAGTGTGCTGTATGCACTGTAATTTCCTGCATCATCACAGCCTCAGCTAGCTTCTTCAGCCCGGTAAATTGTTCAGGTATGTAGAGCCTAGAGGAACAGACTGGCAGGCAGTACAATTGGCTGCAGCCTGACACGCATGATCGATCGGTCAGAAGTGTAAGCATGCATGCAACTATGCAAGACCGCGGTTGGTTGTACGAGGAGAGCAAGTAATGAAGAGTAAGGGTGTGTTTGGTTCAAAAGCTAACGTTAGATGACGATCCATGACTTTATTGATAAAGTGATCTATATTAGGTCTTTAGTGGATGGATGAGATGAGTCAAATTTGTTTGATTGGGGATGAGATGAGCCAATCTCTTTATATGAATCTCGGGTGCAAAAGAAGGCCAGATAGAAGGCCATGTCACTGATAAAAAATTATCCGTCAGATCTGGTTTGGAAACATCAAACTATAGCTGTTAGAGTGTTAATACTCTGGGCAGCTGTTAGAGTGTTAGTACTCTGGTGTCTGCCAAAATAAAGACACTTATACATAGCAACAGTTATTTCCAAGCGCTAGACTCCTATTTTCCTCCGACTATCGGTCAAACTTTTATTACTATATAAAACGAATAGATCAGCCCCTCCTCCACTTGCAGCACAAGAACACTCGAACAGACCCCCTCCACAAGAGCACTCCCTAGGGTTTCTGTTGATCGAGAAAAAAAAAGAAAGGAGAACAAGAGATTAGGAGAAGCAAATCGGAAAAAAATAAGTGTAAGTATTAACGATATTTTTTCTTACCTTTTCCTTCAAAGATCCTTTCGCCTCTCGATTAACAAAAACTTTATCCTTCATGTATGACACTCTCGACATACTTGTATTTTTCTAATCCATCCATGTTTGTTGCCTCTTCTTTTCATCAAACTACTATAGTTTAATCATCTCAGAAGTTATTTCTTTATGCAAAAATGGTAGCTAGGACAGAAATCGCTAGTTGGCGCTTGACTTAATTAGCTAATGTCCCTAATCACTACTATGGTAAAAACAGTACACCTATATTGCCTAACATTGATACGTGGTTAACAGGGTAACACTGCCCTATTATGTAGTGAAAATATGTATATAACATCATTCCATGATTTCAGTCCCTAACTCCCTACCTACATTAAATTAAAGTTTACTTTGAAAAAAAATACATTAGGTAAAAGTTTGTCATTCTCACCAAATACATTTTACGTGGAAGCAGAAGCTATGCAATTATCCGATTATATTCTTGCATATATCATCATCTATTTCATATTTTCATCCCAAAAGGCCAGATGAGGCACCTCTCAAAGAGCAAAATAGAACTCCTGCATCATCCAACTCAGGGCCAAACCATTATCATTGTAATACTTCCGGTGTCTCATGACACTAACAACAACAATGGATTTTCCCTATAAGCATGCAATTGAACATGGAATTAGCCAGATCAATTACAGACTTTATATCCCACTCAAAACCAAATGCAGGAACTAGAAGCACACTATACATGCCATATTAACTTCTTTTAGTGAATCAGACTACATCATAATTATAAGTAGTCGACAGTTTGGCATATTTATGGTATAACAAGAGGAACTGTGAAACATGCTAAGATTCATGAGCATTGTATTTCAGAATGTAAGTTTGACAAAAAATAGAGTATGTACTTGTGTATGCCATAAAAATGGATAGGGAATGCAACTGGTAAAAAATGGAGCATGTAACAACTAAGGGGAAAAAAGGTACAATTGTACAATGCATCCAAATAGGAAACAACAAGTGAATGAAGACTCTGGAAACAACTATTGGAATTTGGAAGTTTGTTGTAGTAGTGGCGAAAGAACATCAAATCATGAAGCCTAAAGCACTAAAGTGGTTTAGCTCAAGTTCATCTAAAAGAGGTCATCAATTCACTGATATTTCATGTGGTAGTTGAACTTGATAGTAGAAGCTAGGACTTAGTACTTACTCCTCCACGTGCAACACAAGAACACTCGAACAGACCCCCTCCACAAGAGCACTCCCTAGGGTTTCTGCTGATCGAGAAAAAAAAGGAAAGGGAAACAAGAGATCAGGAGAAGCAAATCGGAAAAAAAATAAGTGTAAGTACTTACGATACTTTTTCTTACCTTTTCCTTCAAAAATCCTTTCTCCCTCTCAATTAACAAAAAATCTTTTATCCTTCATGTATGACACTCTCGACAATACCTTGCATTTTTTCCTAATCCATCCATGTTTGTTGCCTCTTCTTTTCATCAAACTACTATAGTTTAATCATCTCAGAAGTTATTTCTTCATGCAAAAATGGCAGCTAGGACAGAAATTGAAATCATACTAAAAAGGCACAATAGAAGTGAGAAGTATTCAAATCTCATGGCCATAAATGTTTGTAAGAAACACTTATACTTACTCCATCTCATGGCTTCTTCCTTGACATGCTCCACAGCAACAGTATGATATATCTGTTAAAAAAATATCACAACTTTATTGATCACACATCGAAGAGGATGGCAAGGCATGATATTGTAGGGAACATAGTGAATACTCTAACTACATGGATGAATGCCAGATGAACAATGCAATGTCTATGAATACATGTATGATTGTGTGGCTTAACCTAAATTAAGTAGTATAAACTTGTGACCTTCTGTGCAACCTCTTACGGTCGGTCAACATGACATAATCAGTTCATCAGGATAGGAGAGTTCTGATTTGACCAAAGGTATGGTAGTAGATTAACTCAAGCTTCCTAGAGCAATAGACCTGTACGCAAGGTACAATCACACAAAATGATATCCAACTCTCTACAAGTGCTACAACATTATGAAAAAACCGGCATTCAAACACTGCAGAGGTATAGGAATTCTTAGCAGTAGAATTTGAAACATAAGTACATAACTCCACTGGTTCTCCAAAACTTTTTCCTAAACAATGGCAATGAGAGGGTACAAACATAATTTTAGGAACACTACATAGTGAGCACATATTTGACAATTTCCACCTAATGATGTTACTTGAAATTTTCTGAAGTGATTAGTGAAACCATTACCTATGTTACTGATTGTTTTCCAAAAAAATGTGAAATATTGAAGGGTTTAAATTGGTTGGGTGCACCAAAATTTTAGGTAATCCCAACATTGTTCACGGTCAGCCAAAGAAGAATTAACAGACCCACCTTCCTTGCAATGCATATCAAAATACACATTGTCGGAACTACTCATATCTCTAAAACTCTATTTAATATTCTATTTCATGTTTTTAGTATAATTTTAATCAAAAATATTTTGTTACATCTGATAATAAGCTATAACTAACTGGATTATTGCTTGTCTACTACTAAGGGCCCGTTTGGCTGCGAGAATCGGTTCCGATTCAGTGTGTTTCTTCGACAATCTGTATCAAACGATTAAAAATGAGAAACATTTCTTGGAGAATTAGCAGAAATGTTTCTCATTTTTGAACTAGAAATGAGAAATCCCCTTTAGGTAGTTTCGTCAGTTTCTGGAAGAAACGTTTCTTCGAGAATCACCTTTGAATCACTAGAAACGTTTTTGCCCATTTCTCCCATTTCTCCAAGAATCCGGAACAGTACCAAATGGGCCCTAAATAATATGTTAAACACACATATATATAAACATACAATGTACTATAGACATATCATAGCATAGCTGTAGTGATAGCAATGGTACGGGAAAAAAGGGAATATCCTATAGAGAAGATAGAACCTTATGAACCCAATTCAAAAAGATCGAGACAAATAAGGTTGGAAAAAATACGAGCAGGAAAAATGGAAAAAAGAAGAGAATGATACAGATGTGGAACAAAAACAAAACAACATTGCATTGACATAAACCTTGATTATCCATATTTATTTTCATCCCAAGGTATGGTGTCTTTCACTCAAGATTATATTCAACATCTAAAAGAAACATATATAAATGGGTCATATTTAGGCAGCCCAAAATATAATTGCAAATATTGTAATGCGATACTCTGGGAATATGAAAAAAATAAATGTTACAAACGCAAAAACAAAGAACTAATGTACTCTAACTGTTGTAAATATGGACAAATTAAGATACCACCATTCAAAGATCCACCAAAATTTCTAGCTACTTTACTTAATAACATTGTGTCACGCCCAAAAATTCAGACCCAAATTTCTGAAGCTATATGTGTATTAAAATCCCTGTCCAGGACCAGCCAGGGTACACATACGATAATTGTTGATATTATAGTTTCACGTCTTAGAAATAATACAAAAAGATTACAAAAGAGCAGCGGAAAAAGAAAAAGGGCCTAAGCCTAAGCTTGACGCTGGCCACGTGGCTTCGACCACTCCACAGGTAGCTTCCAGAGTGTAGGACAAGCCTACTCCACATCATCTTCTTCTTCAGCTTCTGGCTCGGGTTCTGATGAAGGGGCAAGGATGAGTACTTCCACGTACTCAGCAAGTCACGCTGGAAGGGGAGAGAAATGAATGCAAGGAAGACAAGGGTTTGGCTAGGGTTTGCTTTTGCGCAAACAGCAGGGTTTTTTTTTCAAACAATACAGATTTTGAACAAAGTCAAAACAACAGTAATTTGAGTAATTAAAGCATTTTGAATCCAACACTGTCCAACGTTATCCCCACATTGGGACAGGCCCAAACCATCCACTTATACTAGTCATGTTCCAAAACTTAGGGTGTAAAAGTGTGGGACTAATCATGGAGAGCTCGGTCGATCGCCCCATTACTTCGGGCACGGCTATTCGAATAGATTTACTCTGATCAGATGTGTACAATTGTACCCACAAGACACAGCCCCACAACACGGTCTCCCGTGCGCCGGCATACCACCGCGATACCCCGGAAAGGGAACTGTGATAGGACCTTTCGTATAACCTCCATACTAACCAAGCGAACCCCACCAAGGTTTTGCCCCACTCCGGACCACAGGAGTGGGCAGCCCCGAGTGCCTCGGTGAATCCAGCGGCCCGGCAACCCTTACACCGGGGCCGGCGAAACTCCATCCCGCTCACCCTTGCCGATGGGTTCGTCATCTAGGAGAGGCTACACTACGGGACCTACCTTACCCATTCGGCTTGTGGTTTACACGGTCATTCTCCCGAGAGGTCCCGTGAACCGGTCCTTAAGCGCTATGGGCGCCGCTAACCAAGACCTTAGAACCCACGACCCACTATTTGTCATATTTTAGTTATTAGTCCGGTTCACCTGAATCTAGAATCATTAATCCTCCGAACAGAAGTCCAGGAGAGATAAATTAAGTGAGAAATTACCCAATTTGTGAGCTAGTCAGTCTAAGTCAGGCTAAGCATAACCTAGTCCTGAATCTAATCATATTATTAACCCAAGTTTGATCAAAAGGTTTGGGGTGTCAAACCTAAGGCACAAACTAAGCATAAGGTGTACTATTTCTCATGAAATGACAATATAAAATACATGCAATTTCATAGAATAAAATAGGTGTTTTAGCAAAATGGGAGCAATATAGTCAATAATGTGGTATGACTTGCCTTGCTCTTCGGCTTGGGGGACTTCCGCAACGACTTCAAAGTAAACCGGGACGGAGGGACTACCGGGATCTACACGCCAAACTAAGCACTTCAACAAAATAGGCTAAAAAGCTACTAAAACAGGGAACAAAACCATTTTTAATGGATTCTTAGCATTTTTATGAATTTAATGAAATTTGAATGGGCTAAAACGTAGGTCGGATTGAAAAGATATAATTTTTAGAAGTTTTCGGGTTTTTACTAAAACGGGAAAATCTTTAATAATCTCGGGAGGCGTCGGTGGCTAGGGCGACGTCGGCGCCGAGGGTTGGCGACGGCGGCCGCGGGAGTGCCGGTCCATGGTGGACTGGGTCCACGGCCGGACCGAGCGGTGCACCACGTGACGCACACGTGGTGCCGAGGTGGCCACCACGTGGCTTGCCATGTGGGCGAGTGAGGACGGACGGTGCCGATCGGACAGCGGCGCGGGGCGGTGGGGTGACACGGGTTGCGCGCGAGAGGAACCGCGCACACTCGGGAGCGGTGGCGCGCGTTCGGCCGAGAGGGAAAAGGGAGGGGCGCTCACCGCGGTGTGGCCGGAGTTGAGGAGACGGCGGCGTCGGCGGCGGGAGGCGGCGAAGCACTCGGGAACGGGTGGCCGAAGTGGTGCGGGCACCGACGAGGAGGAGGGAGGAGTCGGCGGAGCTCGGGACACCTCGGAGCAACGGGAAAACACGGCTGAAGCTCAGCGACGAGGTCCTAAGCGAAGGCGCACGACGCGGGGACGACGAAGAGAGAGAGAGAGAGGGGGTTGAGTGGAGGTGTGGGGAGCTCGGGGAGGGCAGGGGGTGCTTAAATAGGGGATGGGGAGGTCGGTGGCGACCGGATAAGGGCGGAATTTCTCGCCGGCGCAGTTTGGGGAAAGTAATGGCCGGTGATGAAATCCGGCCATTAGGGCGTGCGGGAGCGGCGGCCGGGGCTTTTAATGCCGGCGGGCACGGTGGGGAGTTAAGGCGGTGGGATCCCAGAACGCGGGGAAAACGGGTGCGCGAGATCCAAGCGGAGGGAGGCGACGGAAATGGCGCCGAGGCGGCCGGGGTCGGGGACGATGGTCGACAGGCGGGCCCCACTTCGGTGTCCCTGGATAAAGGAGGAGCGATATAGACTTGTTTGTGACCACGAGGGTTTAACGGGCCGCAGCCTTCGGCCGGTCCACGAGAGAGGAGAGAGAGAGCGGCGCGTGGGCGGGATCGGCTGGGCCGTCGGCCTGATCGGCTGGGCCGATTGACTAGCGTGCACGGGAGAGGATGGGGCGTCGGCTCGGCGGCGGCCACGGCCAAGAGCGGGAAACGTACGGGAGGAGAGAGAAAAGAAATTCCCGGGATTCATTTATTCCGATTTTTATTTTAATTGGTTAAAAATTATTTCTTGTGCTCAGAAAATTCCACTAAAAATCTGTTAGTGTATTTTGACATGTATAATTTAGGGAAAAAATCCCACCATGCCATTTCCATTTAAAATTTGGTTTTTTTTAAATTATTTACTCTCGAGTTAATTCCAACGATTTTTCTTTTATAGTTTTTCTTTTGGATTTTTGAAAAGGGATAACACCTCAGGGTGTTACAAACCTACCCCTTAAACGGAATCTCGACCCAGAGATTCGGAGGTGCTGGGAAGAGATAGGGATGAGCGGCCTTTAGCTCATCTTTCCTCTCCTAGGTTGCTTCTTCTTCGGAGTGATGAGTCCATTGAACTCGGTAGAATCTGATAACCTTGTTCCGGGTCCTCCGTTCACTGGTTTCAAGTATCTGTGCTGGTTTCTCTACATAGGTCAGATCTTCCTGGATTTCGATCTGATCTGGACTGGCTTGTTCTTCTGGAACTCTCAAACACCTCTTGAGTTGGGAGACGTGGAAACGTCGTGGATTCCCGCCATGGTGGGTGGCGGTTCGAGTTGGTATGCCACTTCACCTCGTCGCTCTTGTATCCGATATGGTCCCACATAGCGTGGTGCTAACTTGCCTTTGGTTTGGAATCGGTGCACTCCCGAAGTGGGGTGACACGAAGATATACATAGTCTCAGACTTTGAAAACTAGCTCTGCGGTGGTTTATCGCATAACTCTTTTGACGAGACTGTGCAACTTTCAGCCTTTCTCTTATGATTCGACTTTCTCTTCAGCATCACTTAACACTTGATCCCGCAGTGACGTTCGCGGTCGATCCACGAAAGGGGTTCGACACTTTCGTCAAAGTGCTTCGAAAGGTGCCATCGTAAGCGGCACGATAGCTGTTGTTATAAGAGAACTCGCATAGGGCATGCTCTTATCCCAAGCTCCTCCGAAATCCAGAGCACAAGCTCGCAACATATCTTCCAAAACCTGGTTTACACGTTCCGTCTGACCATCGGTTTGCGGGTGATAGGCCGTGCTAAAATTCAACCGGGTGCCAAGTTCCTCTTGTAGTTTTTGCCAAAACTTAGAGGTGAACTGACTACCACGATCAGATACTATCTTCTTGGGTACACCATGAAGACACACAATCCTTGCAAGGTACAATTCCGCTAACCTTCTGCCCGTATAGGTGGTAAGCACTGGGATAAAATGAGCCACTTTAGTGAGGCGGTCGATTATAACCCAGATAGAATCGTGTCCTGATGATGTCCGGGGTAAACCGGTGATGAAATCCATCCCGATTTCCTCCCACTTCCATTCCAGGATTTGAAGAGGCTGTAATAATCCAGCAGGCCTCTGGTGTTCTGCCTTTACTCGCTGGCATACATCGCATAGTGCCACGAACTCTGCTATTTCTCTTTTCATGCTAACCCACCAGAATTTCTCCTTAAGATCCTGGTACTTTTTGGTACTTCCCGGATGGATAGAGTGCGGCTACGATGTGCTTGTAAGGATTAACTTTTTCAATTCCTTATCTTCGGCACACATATCCACATTGCCCATCCATATGGTTCCATGTTCGTCTTCCGCGAAGTCACGAGCTTTTCCCACTCTCATATTCTTCTTAAGCTCAGCTATGTCCGGATCCGAGGCTTGAGCTATGCGAATTTGATCTAAGAGTGTGGTTGGGCCTCAAGAGCGGCCACAAGTCCGGGTTCAACAATTCCCAGGTTTAGGCACTCTAGATCTTGTAGTAACTGTTCACATCTCCCTTCTATGTGAATAGAGTTGCAATAACTCTTTCGGCTCATGGCATCAGCTACCACGTTAGCTTTGCCGGGATGGTAGTGTATACTGAGATCATAATCCTTGATCAACTCCAACCATCGTCATTGACGGAGGTTCAAATCCGGTTGGGTGAAAATGTATTTCAGGCTCTTATGATCCGTATATATTTCACAGCGATTACCGACGAGGTAATGTCGCCATATTTTCAGAGCATGAACTACTGCTGCTAGTTCCAAGTCATGTGTTGGGTAGTTAGACTCATGAGGTCTCAACTGACGGGAAGCATACGCTACCACCTTTCCATCTTGCATCAACACACAGCCTAACCCTTGGTGAGATGCGTCGCAATAGACTTGGAAATCCTTGGTTTGATCTGGCAAGATCAATACGAGTGCGGACACCAGTTTTCTCTTGAGTGTTTCAAAACTCTGGTTGCGCTCGGCAGTCCATATAAACTATTCATCCTTCTTTAACAACTGCGTCAAAGGCTTGGCAATTCTGGAGAAGTTTTCGATGAACCGACGGCAATAACCCGCAAGTATCCTAGAAAACTTCTGACTTGGGTGACAGTTTTAGGTGGAGTCCATTTGGTTACAGCTTCTACATTGGAAGGGTCCACTGCGACTCCTTGGGCATTCACGATATGGCCGAGGAATTGCACTTCCTTCAACCAGAAAGCACATTTGCTAAACTTAGAATAGAGCTGGTGGTCTCTTAACTTTTCAAGTACCAATCGGAGATGGAGCTCATGTTCCTCTTCCGACTGTGAATAGATCAGGATGTCGTCGATGAACACTACGATGAACTTGTCTAGGAATTCCATGAACACTTTATTCATCAAATTCATGAAAAAGGCTGGGTCATTTGTAAGTCCGAAGGACATGACCGTGCACTCGTACAGACCGTACCGAGTGATGAAGGCAGTCTTGGGAATATCTTCTTCTCGAATTCTTAGCTGGTGATAGCCTGACCGCAGGTCTATCTTTGAGAACACTTTGGCTCCTTTTAATTGATCGAACAGGTCGTCAATCCTAGGAAGAGGGTATTTATTCTTAACAGTGACCTCATTTAGTGCGCGATAGTCGATGCACATCCTTTTGGTTTTATCCTTTTTCTCCATAAAAATGACTGGCGCACCCCAGGGCGATGTACTGGGGCGGATATAACCTTTCTGCAACTGTTCATCTACTTGCTTTTTGACCTCTGCCAACTCATTGGCCCCCATCCTATAGGGCCTCTTATGGATCGGAGCAGTGCCAGGGACTAGGTCAATCCGAAACTCTATTTCTCTTTCAGGTGGCATTGTGGTTAGATCTTCTGGGAAGACTTTCGGGTACTCACAAACCACAGGAATATTTTCTTTCTCTTCGGGCTTCTCCTTAGCCGAGATCCGATTCAGACTTGCCACTACCCTCAGTGGTTTACGGGAGCGGTAAATCACTTTCTTCCCTTCGTCATTGGTCAAGGAGATCGTGCGGCTTGCGCAATCGATCAGACCTTTATGACGGGTCAACGATCCATCCCAAGGATGACATCTAGGCCTTTTGATTTTAGAAGGATAAGATTGGTTAGAAAGGAGAATCCTTAGATTTTTATTGCCACTAAAGGGCAAAAGTGGGCGTGTTCAAATGGTTCTGGAAGTTTGGACCCGCATGGGTATCTTAAATTTTAACACCGACATTCCATGTTTTCCCACAAATGCTTTTGATAAGAAAGAATGTATTGCACCTGAATCAAACAGATTGATGCATTAAAGGAGTTCACATGGAACATACCCGGTAGGACATCCGGTGCGTCCTGTGCCTCCTCTCTCGAAGCATGATTCACTCTTGCTTGGATGAACTGGGTGCTCGTTTTGGCCTTGGACACTTGTCTGCGAAATGTCCGGGTTCTCCGCAATTGAAAAGATTGCCGGTTTGAATCCCGAGTCCTTCTTTGGTGTCATTGGCTTGGACTGCGGTGGCGGCTGCACTGTCGGTTGACGCGGGGCCGGATTCTGCTGCGGCTGTCCGGGACGGCTTCCGTTGGATTGGAAATTCCCGGGATGGTACGGGCGATGCTGACGAACGATCATAGTGGTGGGTCCACTCTGACCACTCGGAGTGAAACGTGGCCGCTGGGAATTCCCTTGCTGAGGTTGTGGCCTAAACTAGGTAGCCTTCTGTTTTCTGAGCATTTTATTGCGTTGGTCTTCTTGATGGATGGCTTTGTCGACCAACTTCTCGAAGTCGGCGTATTCACCGGAGATGAGTTTGTCTGCTAACTCATCGTTCAGCCCGGCCAAGAACTTCTCTTGACGCTCGGCGTTAGTGCGTACGTCCTCTGGAGTATATCGCGCCAAGCGATTAAACTCGTGCAGGTACTCGGTTATGGTTCGGGTGCCTTGCTCCAAGGATCTGAACTCCCTCTTTTTCTGGGCTACTATCCCTCCGGGGATGTGAGCCTTCCGAAATTGGTGGCAAAACTCTGCCCAGGTAACTGCGGGTGCGTCCGCCCGACGAGTGACCAAGAAGTTGTCCCACCAGGCTGAGGCGGGGCCTTGGAGTTGGTGGGTGGCGAAAGACACCCTCTCCTGGTCCGTGCACTGGAGAAGGTCCAACTTCTTTTCTATGGCTATGATCCAGTCATTAGCCTCCATAGGGTTGGTGGTGCTGGAGAAAGTTGGGGGTCGGACTCGAAGGAATTCTGACAGTTTGTTTTGTAGGGGAGGTGGTGGTGCGAAAAGGTCGTGCTGATGCTTGTTCTGCTGCTGATACTGTTGCATCATTTGCAACTGCATCTGCTGATGCTGCTGTTGCATCTGCTGCATCATTGCAGCCATCATCTGGGTCTGGTTGGCTAGGACTTGTGCCAAAGTGATGTTCTCAGGTGGAGGAGGTGGGTTGTTGGCATTAGCACGGGTGTTGTTCTCGGTGACTCGGTCTTGTTGCTGCCATTCTGGTGTTCACCATTTGAAGAAGCGGAACAAACAAGGCGGGGAGAAGGAGTAAAAGCAGTTGGACAGAGAAGTTGATCTTTATTACTTGTTTTGATATGTTCTTTACTTAAAACACTTAAAACACACCCAACATCCTTAATTGGACAACTCATACCCACACTTGATACGGGTTGACCACTACCCCACACGGCACTCTAACACACGGCAACTAAGCAAACAGAAAAACTAGGAAAACGGGAAACTAAGGGTGGCGACGCTCTAAGGGTCGAAACGGCTTCCGCGGTCAGAGGAGTCGAAACCACTTCCAAGGGAGTTCCCGTCTTCCTTTTCCTTTGAGTGGCTTCGAGAGCTTGCTAACTCGTCTTTCCGTCCAGGGTTCTTGGAGCTGCCGCTGCTACTGCCCTTGCTGCTACTGGACACCGAGATCCATCCTCCTCCTCCGCTTGGGGCGGGGACCGAGCAAGAGCGGGGCCCAGGGCGGGGAGCGGGGAAGGTGGCGGTGCGGGAGGTGGAACCACAGGCGCCCAGTGCATCCGCACCGGAGCCTTGGTGTTCTTCCGCGGCGTGATCCTTATCCGAAGGATGTTGGGAGGTGGAAGTCCCTTCAGACTGGCGATCTCTCTCTTAAGACGATCCACCTCATCCTTCAAACTCTTGATCCTTAAGATCTTCGGTCATTTAGAGCCTTTGCCGCTAGGTGGAGATGCGCATGCATCTTATCCGGCCCTTCAATCCGTCCTCATGTGGGAGAAGGTGGTGTCATTCTCCCCTTCAGCACATTGGAAGGTGTTGATTGCTGATGAAGTTCCACGCCGAGGATGGTACCGGTAGGCGAGTGGCGGAGATGTTAGTCATGCATCTCCCTCATCCGAGCCGACATTAGATAAGCCGCCTCTTGGCGAGGCATGCTCATCTGTTCCTCCCGATGCATTGACCACCATGTTCGGGATGTTGGTGCCGACGAACCCTTGCACCTCCGGGCGGACTTGGTGAGGCAACTCACTGCCGAATGGTGAGACGACAGTGTACTCAGTCTACTGCCAAGGCCATCCTTGCCAGCTCTGCGACGAAACCCTTCAATCCCTGAACGTTGTGGGTGACTCGACGACCTGCCATCTAGAGAAGTCAAGGTAGAGGATCAATGCATGCTCAAACCCAGTTTAGATAAACGATAAAGGACTCAAGTAAAGTAAATGAGAAAAAGAGGGTTTTTGAGAAACATTTTTATGAAACTAAGTAAAACTCCTAAGGACACCCCTAGATGATGCTGAAAAAAATAGATGCTTAGTTATAATATAAAATTGGCGACCATTCCCTCCTATCTCGACTTAGGACTTTGACCCCTTAGAAATTCCCCACTTGGTGGCCGAACAAGAGATCAAATGATTTTTTCAAGTTTTAACTCTAAAATCCTATCACTTAGACTTGACCGAATTTTCAAAAGGTTTTGAGAGAGACTTAAAATTTTTCCCAATCCCGAGGAAACAAGACCCATTTTTCCAAAACTATTTTCAAAAGCCAGGGCTTATGCATATGAAAAGATTTAGAGGGTTTCTAGGGTTTTTTTGTTTGGCTTTTCCTACGGTCTGGAAATTGGCTCTCATACCAACTTGTCATGCCCAGAAATTCACTCGAATTTCCAAAGCTATATGTGTACTAAAATCCTGTCCGGGACCGGCCAGGTACACATACGAAAATTGTTGATATTACAGTTCAACGTCTTAGAAACAATACAAAAAGATTACAAAAGAGCAGCGAAAAAATAAAAAGGACCTAAGACTAAGCTTGACGCTGGCCACGTGGCTTCGACCACTCCACAGGCAGCTTCCAGAGTGTAGGACAAGCCTACTCCACATCGTCTTCTTCTTGACTTCGGCTCGGGTTCGATGAAGGGGCAAGGATGAGTACTTCCACGTACTCGGCAAGTCACGCCGAAGGGGGAGAGAAATGAATGCAAGGAAGACAAGGGTTTTGCTAGGGTTTGCTTTTGTGCAAACAGCGGGGTTTTTTCAAACAATACGATTTTGAACACAGTCAAAACAACGGTAATTTGAGTAATTAAAGCATTTTGAATCCAACACTGTCCAACGTTATCCCCACGTTGGGATAGGCCCAAACCATCCACTTATACTAGTCATGTTCCAAAACTTAGGGTGTAAAAGTGTGGGACTAATCACGGAGAGCTCGGTCGATCGCCCCATTACCGCGGGCACGGCTATTCGAATAGATTTACTCTGATCAGAGGTGTACAACTGTACCCACAAGACACAGCCCCACAACACAGTCTCCCGTGCGCCGGAATACCACCACGATACCCCGGAAAGGGAACTGTGATAGGACCTTTCGTATAACCTCCCTACTAACCAAGCGAACCCTACCAAGGTTTCGCCCCCACTCCCGGACCCTGGGAGTGGGCAGCCCCCCTGAGTGCCTCGGTGAATCCAGCAGCCCAGCAACCCTTACACCGGGGCCGACTGAAACTCCATCCCGCTCACCCTTGCCGATGGGTTCGTCATCTAGGAGAGGCTACACTAGGGACCTACCTTACCCATTTCGGCTTGTGGTTTGCACGGTCATTCTCCCGAGAGGTCCCGTGAACCGGTCCTTAACTGCTATGGGTGCCGCTAACCAAGACCATAGCGCCCACAGACCACCATTTGTCATATTTTAGTTATTAGTCCGGTTCACCTGAATCTAGAATCATTAATCCTCCGAACAGAAGTCCAGGAGAGATAAATTAAGTGAGAAATTACCCAATTTGTGAGCTAGTCAGTCTAAGCCAGGCTAAGCATAACCTAGTCCTGAATCTAATCATATTATTAACCCAAGTTTGATCAAAGGGTTTGGGGTGTCAAACCTAAGGCATAAACTAAGCATAAGGTGTACTGTTTCCCATGAAATGATAATATAAAATACATGCAATTTGATAGAATAAAATAGGTGTTTTAGCAAAATGGGAGCAATATGGTCAATAATGTGGTATGACTTGCCTTGCTCTTCGGCTTGGGGGACTTCCGCGACGACTTCAAAGTAAACCGGGACGGAGGGACTACCGGGATCTACACGCCAAACAAGCACTTCAACAAAACAGGCTAAAAAGCTACTAAAACAGGGAACAAAACCATTTTTAATGGATTCTTGGCATTTTTATGAATTTAATGAAATTTGAATGGGCTAAAACGTAGGTCGGATTGAAAAGATATGATTTTTAGAAGTTTTCGGGTTTTTACTAAAATAGGAAAATCCTTAATAATTTATTGCGCAATAAATCCCGAGGGAGGTGTCAACGGCTAGGGCTGACGTCAGCGCCCGAGGGCTGACGCCAGCGGCCAGCGGGAGTGCCGGTCCACGGTGGACCGGGTCCACGGCCGGACCGAGCGGTGCACCACGTGGTGCAGACGTGGTGCCGAGGTGGCCACCACGTGGCTTGCCATGTGGGCGAGCGAGGACAGACGGTGCCGATCGGACGGCGGCGCGGGGTGGCGCGGTGACGAGGGTTGCGCGCGAGAGGAACCACGCGCACTCGGGAGTGGTGACGCGAGTTCAGCCGAGAGGAAAAGGAGGGGCGCTCACCGCGGTGTGACCGGAGTTGAGGGAGATGACGGTGACGGCGGCAAGGAGACGGCAGAAGCACTTGGGAACGGGTGGCCGAAGTGGCGTGGGCACCGGCGACGAGGAGGGAGGAGTCGGCGGAGCTCCGGACACCTCGGAGCTACGGGAAAACACGGTCGAAGCTCGGCGACGAGGTCCTAAGCGAAGGCGCACAACGCGGGACGATGGAGAGAGAGGCTTGAGTGGAGGTGTGAGGAGCTCGGGGAGGGCGAGGGGTGCTTAAATAGGGGATGGGGAGGTCGGTGGCGACCGGATTAGGGCGGAATTTTTCGCCGGCGCAGTTTGGGGGAAGTAATGGCCGGTGATGAAATCTGGCCATTAGGGCGCGCAGGAGCGGCGGCCGGGGCTTTGAATGCCGGCGCGCATGGTGGGGAGTTAAGGCGGCGGGATCCCGGAACACGGGGAAAGCGGGTGCGCGAGATCCAAGCGGAGGGAGGCGACGGAAATGACGCCGAGGTGGCGGGTCGGGGACGATGGTCGACGGGCGGGCCCTACTTGTCGGTGTCCGGGATAAAGGAGGAGGCGATATAGACTTGTTTGTGACCACGAGGGTTTAACGGGCCGCAGCCTTCGGCCGGTCCACGAGAGAGAGGAGAGAGAGCGGCGCGTGGGCTGGATCGGCTGGGTCGATCGGCTGGCGCGCGCGGGAGAGGATGGGCCGTCAGCTCGAGCCGGCGGCCCACGGCCGAAAAGAGTAGGAGACGTACGGGAGGAGAGAGAAAAGAAATTCCGAGGATTTATTTATTCTGATTTTGATTTTAATTGGTTAAAAATTATTTCTTGTGCTCTGAAAATTCCACTAAAAATCCTATTAGTGCATTTTGACATGTAGAATTTAGGAAAAAATCCCACCATGCCATTTCCATTTAACATTTGGTTTTTTTAAATTATTTATTCTCTCCAGTTAATTCCAACGATTTTTCTTTTACGATTTTTCTTTTGGATTTTTAAAAAGGGAAAACACCTCAGGGTGTTACACATTGAAAACAAACTGTCAAGACATTTTTATGAAAAGATAAGGCAATATAATAGTTTATTTGCCTTTACATCAATGGGTGCAAACATAGATAAGAATATAAACAAAGGGGACAACCCATATGTATTTCGTATAAACGGTCAAGTACACCACCGTATAGGATCTCTACTACCTGAACCTAATAATATGCCAAAGTTTGCTGAACGATATATTTTTGATACACAGAATGAGATAGAAAATAGAATTCAAGTATTATGTAGAGAAGAACCTGAAGAAAATGATATAAACCTATGCATGGTGGCAGGACTTAAAAAATGCTTGATCAATATAATCCTTTAGTTAACATATTCCGTCATGCACGAGATCTACTTGAGAAAGACAAAAATATAGACATTAGTATACGGATTATAGGTCCAAACAATAACGGCCCAATACAATATGAAATGCCGCATACTGAAGACCTAGCAATGTTAATAGTTGGTGATCTAAACCTAGAAAGATATAAAAGAGATATCATTATTAGTTCCAAAGATAGAGGCTTGCAACGAATATCAATCTTTCATCCAGCATATATGCCACTGCAATATCCTTTGTTATTCCCATATGGAGAGAGAGAGAGAGGATACCAGCTAGGTATACCTTATCATAAAAATCAATTAACAGCCAGTAGTGAAAGGAAAAGATCTACTGTAACAATGCATGAATTTTATAAATACCATATGCATTTTAGACCAAATCAGCCAAACTCTTATTTATGTTACGATAGACTACCTAAACAAGCAATAGTCGATGCTCATGGAAGATGAAGATAGGCTTACATATATTGCTAAAAACCAAGACAAACTAAGAGTAGAATATCTTCAAGGTATATTTGATGCAATAGACAAAAGGTTAAGTAATGGAAGTCAAATAGGAAAAAGAACACTATTGCCATCAAGCCATGTTGGATGTAGACGATATGTCATGCAAAACTATCATGATGGCATAGCAATTTATCGAGTATATGGTCCTCCGGATCTATTTATAACTTTCACATGTAATCCAAAATGGCCTGAAATAAGTATGATGATATTGAAAGGGCAACAACCTAATGACAGACCTGATATCATAGTATGTGTATTCCATATGAAACTAGAAGTACTTAAAGATATAGAATCAGGTTCAATTTTTGGTCCGATGCTAGCTATTCTATATTCAATAGAATTCCAAAAAAGAGGACTGCCACATGTGCATATCTTAGTTTGGTTAAATAAAACCACATATGAAATAACACCTAAAATCATAGATAGATGGATCTCTGTAGAAATACCAAATCCAATAGAAGATCCATTAGGATATGTGCTTATATCTGAACATATGATGCATGAACCTTGTGGAGAATTAGATGGAAAATGTCCATGCATGAAAAAGGGAAGATGTTCTAAATACTATCCTAAACAATTTCATGATGAAACAAACTTCACTGGTAACGGATTTTCTCAATATCAACGACGAGATAAAAAAATTTATATCCGTCGTGATAATCATAACTTAGATAATAGATGGGTTGTACCACATAACCTGCCATTGCTAAAGAAATATCAAGCACACATAAATGTTGAATATGTAAATAAGAGTAAACTCCTTAAATATCTTTGTAAATACGTGAATAAAGGAGTAGATAAAACAACAATTATCTTTGAACGTGTAAAAATGGGCCAAGATGCACCTACAAATGAATAAACAAAGAAAATAGATGAAATCAAAGAATACTTGGAATGCCGATATATATGTGAACAAGATGCTTTGTGGAGATTATTAGAATTTGATATACATTATCATTATCCACAGTTGAAAGACTACCTGTTCACCTTCCTTTATTTAATAAAGTGAAATTGTCAAAAAACACAAAACTAAAAAGTCTTGCAAATGATCCCAATACCAGAAAAACTAAACTTACAGAATGGTTTGAGGCAAATAAAAACCATGAAGAAGCTAGAGAACTAACTATTGTGATTTTCCACAAAAATGGACATGGAAAGAGTCCAAAAAGATATGGACAAAACGAAAACAAGGGTTTAAAATAGGATGGCTATATTATGTTAATCCATTAGAAGGAGAACGTTTCTATTTGCGCATGCTACTAATGGTAGTTAAAGGAGCAACATATTATAAAGATATAAGAACATATAATGGCACAGTTTATCTCACGTTTAAGGAAGCATGTGCAGCACGTGGTCTATTGAAAGATGACAATGAATGGTACAAAACGTTTGATGAAGCCGCAAGTTGGGATACAGCATCACAATTACGAATTTTATTCTCAACCATATTGTTATTTTGTGATATACAAGATGAAAGGAAATTTTATGAACAAAATTGGAGAAAAATGATTGATGATATTGAATGCCAATTAATAGCTAGATATTATCCTATATTATATTGTCCAAATGACATAGAGATATAAGAATTACTACTTGACGAACTTGACCACATCCTGGCAAAGAATGGAGCTAATATTAACAGTTATAATCTACCTCAAAGATCAAATCAATACAAATGTAACAATGAAAACCAACTAATTGAATAAGAATTGCAGTATAATATAGATGATCTAGAAGAAGAAGAAGTTAATACATCATTTGTCAAACTAAATTAGGAACATAAAAATGCATTTCACCAAATAGTAAATAGTGTTCTAAATAAAGAACCGAACTTTTTCTTTGTATTTGGCCATGGAGGAAAAGGCAAGACATTTCTCTGGAACACAATAGTTTCATATCTTAGATCAAAAAGAAAAATAGTTTTGATAGTGGCATCATCAGGCGTTGCCTCTTTATTACTACCAAATGGCCGCACAACGCATTCACGATTTAAAATACCCATAGACATAGATGAATTGGCAGTATGTGATATAAAATGTGTAACAAAACTTGCTTACCTATTAATTCAGACTGATCTAATTATATGGGATGAGGCATTAATGACAAACATACAATGTTTTGAGGCTCTCGATAGATCATTAAGAGACATTCTTTCTGAAAAAGACACAAAATCAAATGACACACCATTTGGAGGAAAGGTGGTTGTCCTAGGTGGAGACCCCAAACAGATACTACCAGTTTTAGAAAATGCATCAAGATCACAAATCATAGATGCCTAAATATTTAAATCATACCTTTGGAACCATGTAAAAAAGATACACCTATGTGAAAACATGCGGTTACAGAAATTTAAACCAGAGACCCTAGAGTTTAAAGAATTAATGAGTTTAACAATTGGATATTAAGTATAGGAAGCGGAACAGCAAAAACAATATCAGATAATGATGACAATTTAGATTCAGACAACACTACAGTTGAAATACCAAAGGAACTACTAATCTATACAAATGATGATAAAATAATGGCATTAGTTGAGTCTACATTCCCAGATTTCAAAACAAAATTTAGGCAGGCACAATATCTTAAAAATAGAGCAATTTTAGCAACAAACAATGAGATAGTTGACGAGGTCAATGACTATATACTTAATTTAGTACCAGGGGTACAAAGAGAATACTTGAGTGCTGATACAATATCAAAGTGTACATGCACATGTAATGATGCAGATATATTATACCCCGTTGAGTATCTTAATACTCTGACTGCTAATAACTTCCCATGCCATAGGTTGAAAATCAAAATTGGTGCTCCAATAATGCTACTCAGAAATCTAAATCAGAGTTTAGGTCTTTGTAATGGAACAAGACTAATAGTAACAAATCTAGGCAATAATGTAATTGAATCTATTATAATTACAAGAACACATATTGGTGAAATAACATATATACCAAGAATAAATTTAACAACAAGTGGATCTCGATGGCCTTTTACCTTATGTCGAAGACAATTTCCAATAAAGGTATGCTATTCAATGACCATAAATAAAAGCCAGGGACACACACTATCAAATGTCGGTCTATATCTTAAGAAACCAGTTTTCACCCATGGACAATTGTACGTCGCTGTATCACGAGTAACAAATAAAAATGGACTAAAGATATTGATAGAAAATTCTGATGGATCATGTGCTGCAAGCACTAGTAACATAGTATATACAAAGTACTTCAAATGGTTTAACTAATACTCTATTAGTTTTAATTAGCAGCTGACTTCTCTCTAAATTTTTTATTACAGATGAACATCACACCAATTTCAGAGCTTCGGCAAGGAAGGTTGGACTATACACTATGTGTTTGAGTATCAAGGATGTGGGAGTTCAGAGGCCCGAATGAGCAAAATGAAATCAGACATCTTGATCTTGTATTAATCGATGAAAATGTAATTTTATAGTATAGCCTCCTACCCTCATAGACTTGACTGAGTGCAACTATACATTTCTTCTGTGTTTTTGCATCATTCAAGTAGTATGATAATAAGAATTCTTCATGGCTACCTGCGTACCAGTGTTTTGTACAGCTCTATTGATCACCCTACCGATTGGAATTTAGGGTGGACTGGTTTGCAAGTACAAACCCCCTATATAATACATATTAGATTTTTACAGCGATGACAACAAATAAAATGCTTCTTTGTTCATTCATAATAAGTGCATTTACACACCCTAAAAGCTCAAGCATATGATTATACATAAAAAAGAAGCCACATGCACATTGCTGTTCATGTTTATACTTTTCTTACTGCTGTATTAGTAGCCTCCAACCCTCCACTGATTGTAACCCACATTCCTAGGCACTTCACAATATTTATCCTCTTGATATGTTTTTTATAGTGAATTGAAAATTTAACCTAAGCAAATTTAGAAATGTAAACTTACTCCCATGGATTATCATCAAAAGGCAAGATGTCATCGTCATGGTCCTTGTAGACTAGCTTCCAGCCTATTCTCTGCCAGTCCTCAACTTAGCCCTTAATACCAAACATGCTGGCCAAAGCATAATTTAATTTCTCATATCCATCGAACCGGCCAATATCAATGGACTAGCCAACAACTCCCCGTTTGTAGACCTACAAGATTTATGTTAGGGTCACATTCATAAGATTTATGTTAGAGCTATATATGGCCATCTCATCAACCATACATACAAGCATGCATCATATCTTAGTTCAATGACAAATTTGAATTAACACCACATCATATACTAGCAAACTAAAATCATAATTACATCGTTTTCTTTGTAGATAAACAAATTTATACTATGTATACTTTAACACTGCTTGGAATATAATAAAATTTTCACTACTGTCCTTAAATTTCATTACATGTGAATTTTTGAAACATTTGGGAGGACCTACTTTACATATATTGTCATTTCTTGAATATACTGCACCCATTTCGTATAACTTTTCCACAAACAACTTATGATCATTTACAGTTTCTTTACTAACTAGTATACATACACAACTTATGTAGGGTGATTCAATATATGCTGAGATACCCCCGGATGCTATTCAGTTTCTGCAGCCACTTCTGGAAGAAGGAAAGATTATCATATTGACTAAAGTAACAGTTGAGAGAGCAAAACCAATGTTTAAAGCTGTGCAGAATCCATACATGATCAAGCTTAATAGAAGGACACAAATCATCGAAGCTACCAATCCAGCACCAGATTTCCCAAAATACACTTTCTCACTCATCCCTTTTGATAAACTCTCTGACTACATAAAAAATGATCGTTTCTTATGTAATGTAACACTACCTCACAAAGAAATATTAGTAGTAAATCAAATTATATGATGCACCCTTTTTTCCAGATGTAATTGAAAGGATCGTTGGAGTTTCAAATATCGCTACTGTCTACACAAATTCAGGGGATCAAATCATAAGAAGAGTAGGGCAGCTACAAGACTTACAGTAGATATCTATTCTCTTCATACACACTTACCTACTGTAATCACCATATTTCATATCCTCATTTTTTTCAGGGGAAACATGATAGAATTATCGCTTTCAGGAAAAAGAGCTAGAATTTGACGGTGAAAAAGTTTTACAAGTTGGTCAAAAACACCATGTCATAGCAGTATTTGTTGGGACTCTCATGAAGCATACAAGGACAAGTTCAAATTCCTTAGTGGTACATCAGCTTGCCATTGGTATATCAACCAAAATGATATTCCTGAAATCAAATCATTCCAAAGAAGGTGCTATCAATATATTCATTTCATTATAAATGTAATTCATAATATTTTGTAATACAATAATATTCTGATACTGATTTGATACTTTGCTAATTTATATACAGCCTAACAACATCACCCGTACCCATTCAGAGCTTATACTTACAGAGTGAGGATGATACATTGCTAAATCTAGAGCAAAGAACTTTACTACAACTCAGAGATATAGATCCTTTCACTGGAAAGGTTAGATAAATGTCATTGTTCTTACGCATCTTATTATATTATTTTGTCTATATATTTTGACACTTCAAACTACTACTTTTGAGTCAGCATATATGCTGTAATTTACTCATTCATACAAATTGGATCTTTCACATTTTTAAACAATAATACTATGTTTAGGGAACGGGTATGAGTGCACAGCAAAACTTGTTACTATCCCAGAAAGGCAAACATGGTGTTATCGAGCATGTAAAGTTTGTAACTCCAGAATTATTGGAAATGTCAACACATACAAATGCTCAAAGGATAAGTGCCCATGTACACAGTTCGACTGGAAGTAAGTTTAAATTATATCTACTGCATGTTCTACAAATTTTATTTAGGACGTGTATACTAATTCAGATAAAATGTTTGTTGTACAGATACAACATCTCATTTATTGCAACTGATGAGACTTACAGTCTTGAGTTCATGTTTTTTGAAAAGAGAGGAGCTGAACTAATTGGGAAGAGCGTTGAAGCTCTCCGCAAGCAATATAACCCATCTGATATTCCAAATTTATATTTATTATTAGTGTATTATCCAACAAAAGCATAAATGCAGCTGACCCATCGTTTGAAGTCGTCGGGATAAAGCAAAACCTCGGGAAACAACCAATTATCCCAATTTTTAGACCACTTCAGACTATCTCCATGGGATCAACATCAGTAACTACTACAGAACAAGTACCGTCATTAATCCCTATCACATCTACTAAAGCAGATAAACATGTAAATTCCTTAACTTACACTATCTATAAATTATGCAACTTTACAACTACCAATCCAAATTATTCAACTTTGCAAGAAAACTCATACTTACCATCATGAACAGGACTCATCTTTACAGGTTCAGGCTTCTATTGAAACTGAATATATGGAACTTGATCCACCAGGGTATAAAATTAAAGTTAATACAGTTCAAATATATAACACCCTACAAACTCACAATGTTAACTCTTTTCAATAAAATTTCAGCATTTGGGATGACATACACCACACAAACAAGAGAAGCTTGGAAGGACCAAATGACGATGACCAGGTACATTCAGCTTACAAAACCTAAGTAGCAACAATAAATTCAATGATGACGATGAAACTTTCTCCAGATTTATAGAAACAAACATTAACTATATGTAGGAAATTAGCGATGGCAATGACGATGACAAGCAGCAAAAGAAATGTAAAAGACTACGCACCAAGGAAGAGGAAAGAATTAAGGTATGATACATTATGGTATCCACCTTTTCTGCAAGGCCCACAATGTCCAAAACAAATAATTGTTCTATTCAAACTTTCAGGAACCACATGATTCAAACAGGTCAACAAAAACAAAAAGCCTGGATACTCTTTTGCTCTATGTTTCATGTTAGGATATTTGCAAGTCGCTAACTCAAAACATAATAATCGCAATAGGGAGCCTTCTTTTTTGAAAACTCTTTTGATGTAAAAAGATATCATTACCAGAAAGTATATGCTATATATATACTACTAAGTGGTAAACTTAGCAAACAATATGTATATTACCACCAAACTGATGATCCTCTGAACTACTTTTATTAGTTATACACCTGTAATACAGTAGTAGTACTAAATACATAGATACCTTTTAGAAAAAGTACTAAATACATAGAAGAATGAGTAAATGGCTAAATGCCAGTTTTTACCATTCTCGCTTTAGATGCATCTTGACACCTAAGTAGTCACCAAGGGCTCGCATGACCTTTTCAATTTGCTGGGCAAGCTCACGTGTTGGGGCAAGTACCAAGGCTTGGCACTCCACCAATCCATAGTCAAGCTGCTGCAGGATCCCAAAAAAAAAGGTAACAGTTTTTCCTATTCCAGATTGAGCCTGCTGAATCACACCAAGCCCTTTGCAGAAGGGAACAATCCCCTTTTGATGAATGGCTGATGGCTTTTCAAAACCTACACATCAAAGTAGAGGAATTTGTAAGATCACCAAAATATATGTTGTTGAAACAATGTGAAAGGGACAAGACTTTTGGTATACCATAAGCATATATACCTCGAGAAGGTTCTCTTGGAGGCCCATGTCATCAAAACTCCGAAAACTTCATCATATGAAGTGAAAAATTCTTTATTGTCACCTTGTTGCCAGCATGTTGTGAGTGGCACAAATGAAAAATCGTAGTAACAAACTGGGAGAATATGAAAAATCATATAATACAAATATGGTAGAATAGAACGATGACTTACCGTAGTTCCTGCATCTTGCTGTCATACTGCTTAGCATCAAACTGGGAGCCTTCGGGTGCCATTCTAGCAATGTCTCTATTCAAGGGGAAAAAACCAGGTTACAAAGGATGAACGACAATAATGTTTGAAGGACAAAAGTAGTAGTAAACTCAGTTGTAAAAGCAATTTTGACCAGCACAATATACATTTATAGCTTTCTGTTGCACACAAGAACACAACACCCATAGTTGAAGATTATGGACAATACACAACACAATTTCTTCCAACAGGGAAACACAAACTTGCAACAGTATATAATTACTTAATCAACCTAATAGGCTGAGATCAAGCTTAGTATGCAATCAAACTAATCGGTACATAGGAATAAGAAAAATCTAAACTTATCATTGCAGCAACCAAAGTCACGCATCTCCCAACCAAACCCCTCTCACGGACTCGCTAAAAATCACATCCCCACCGAACCAACCCAGATCCACTTCCCCAAGCCATGCCCAGATCGAGCCAAAGCCTAAGCCAGACCAACCCAAATCCAGATCGAGCACACACACAAAACAAACAAAGCATTAGCGCGATCCCATTGTTCATTGTTTACCTGAAGAGGAGTGGATTGATTCGGGGAGGGAGGGGCTTTGTGTTGCTCTATGTAGTTAAAATCAGCGGTGTCGAATCCGAGATCAGCGTCTCGGACTCGATTCGATTCATCGGGATCGCGGGGCTAGCTGGCTGCCTTTGGTCTTGGCTTTTGCTGCGAGCAGCGAGAGGAGGGAGGAGGCGATGCGACGATTGAGGGTTTGTGAGGAGGAGAGACCGTTCCATTTTACGGCTGCTCTTGTGTGGAGTAGTGCGGGGTAGGGTTTGCTGAGCACGAGTGTGAGTACAGGGTGGGCTTTGCCTTTCTTGGGCCTAGGGTCTGCACACTAGGACCTGCCCTTCTGGTGATAGGGAAAATATACAATAGAATCATATTTGCCCTTCTTCTACATAAATGAGAAAGCTCATGCTGCTATCTTGCTCTTTCAAGTAAAAAAACTTAAACTCCAATAAAATGATCAATTCTCACTGGTCGCGCGGCAAAGCCGCGTGGTTTTTCTAGTCTTTTATTAATTAGTAGCAAAATATATCAATTATCAAGGGACTACTTAGTGTGTTTAGCATAAGTAGCATGTCTCATAGCCGCCCACCCGACAGTCAGGAGGGGACAGGTGGAGAGAACAATATAAAACTCTCTCATAGAAGTATTTTAACAATGTTTTTGGTAATAGAAAATATTTTTCTCTGTATGAATATGTATTATTTCGTTCCCATTTTTTTGAAATTGATAGTATATGAACCATGTAACCAACCATCATGAGAGGACGGATGGATAGGACCAATAAAACACTCTCATAAACGTATTTTAACAATGTTTATGATAATAGAGAACTTTTTCGTATGAACTTATATTACTTCATTCAATTTTTTTTTCAAATTACTGACAGTAGATGAACCGTATAACCAACCATCAGGAGGAGGGGATAGGTGGAGAGGGCGGAATTTGGGTAAGGTGATGAGAGTATTTTGTTTCACAGCAGGAGGGATGGGACGTGGGGGTTGTTATGCATAATGCGCACTGTTTAGTGCTACTAATTATCATTAATTTTATTGTAATTAATACAAATTAACAATAAAATAGACTAAATATATCTAATTAACATTAAACTTAGCATATCTAATTAACAACAAACTAACTAATTACTACTAATTTGAACCTAATAATCAAGATTAACGAATGTGGATGTATGGTTCATTCCGGCCAATTTTGCCGGACGAACTTCGTGAGGGAATCACGCTCGCCCGTGAACCATTACTGGAAAAAGCCACATTAGTCTCGATTGGTAACCCTCAGTAGTCCCGGTTGTCAAACCGGGACTACGAATCCGGGTCTAGAGATAGGTGACCTCTAGTCCCGGTTAAATAACCGGGACTAGAGATGCATCTTTAGTCCAGGTTGGTGGCTCCAGCCGGGACTAAAGATTTTTTTTATTTTTTTAGCTTGCCCTTTCTTCAGCAGTACTGCTATATATATATATATATATTACACATATATTATATTACACATATACATATATATGCAACATGCATATATATGTATAAATATATAATTTACACACATTTAAATAAACTTAAGAAAGGAAATATACATATATTACCAAAATATGTACAATATTCATACATATTTCTTAGCTAGCTTATAAAAAATTGTCTCTAATCTACTTTGCTTGTGGATGGAGTGGTTTAGCTACTAAAACTAATGAAGAACTCCCAGCGGGATCAACGACACGCTCGTTAATAAATCCCATCAAATCTTCTGAGCGGCTTGTATGAAAGTCTCGTGAGGAGGTCGTCTCTTACTCGCATAAGCTGTCATTAATTAGAATAAATGAGAAATAAATATATGAAGTGAATAAGAAATCGAGACATAATGTATGAATTGCTGTTATACGTACATCTAGATCATCGACAGTTTTGACTTCGGTCACAAAACGGTGAATGTAGTCGCAGACGTAATATCTACATAGGTTGGTGCCCTGCGACTGTTGTGCACACTAAAAGAGAAACGATGATAGATTTAATATGCATTTCATATTTTAGAACATAATAATGATTCAACTAAAATTAGGAGCAGGCATGTTACTCACTGGAAACTTCATCCGCACAGAGAGCTTATCTGTCCAATTTGTGCGAACATTGACCCGAAATCGTTCCCATGCCCTACGTGCAGTTGAAAGTTAGCACGTAATTATCCAAGAACCACATATATACAATAGAAAGTACGATGGCATTACCTGTTAAACAGTTCAAATATGTCGAAGTACGTGGACTCTAGTTTATCCATTGAGTCAAAGACATGGATCTTCGACTGACCCATGTCAAGTACTAACAAAATCCAATGGAATCTGTAAATTGGTTTAGATGACACATATGAAACTTTATGTATGCACAGGATTGAAATTGGTTCGGAAAGAAAGAAAAAACTTACGCAGTATTGTAGGGCAGAAGGATGAAGGACCGGAAGTGTTGCTTCACAAGCGCGTTGTATATGTTGTCCACGGTGTCATTAGGAAATTGATCAACCAATGGGCCGTTGATTTTGCGTGGATCCATGAATCCATGCTTGGTGCATTCGTGCTTGTTGCAGTATTGGATCGCCATTCTACAACGGTTAAAAAGAATTTTAGTCAGCTAAATTCGAGGTAAGAAACAAAATAACAGGGCGATACTTACAAAACCCGCGCGGTTAGAAGTGAGACGTCGAGGGCATCAAGTTGGTACAGGTCGAATATATCTTTGACTCAGAGATAGAGGTAGTCATCTCCATCGAAGAAGTAGTCAATTGAATAGTTGCATGTTATCATGTCTTCACCCTTGCTGAATCGTTGCATGTACCACTGATGGAAGCGGTACATCTGAGTTGGAAGCCTTTTCACGAGATTCGGCTTGACGAGAGGCTTTCCAAGGTTGAACTTGTATTTAAGCGGAGCCTTCGCTAGGGGTGCACGCCCGTGTAATTGATCCATATTAATTTCAGCTTCTTGCATGAATTGTCTTAAATCAGGTCTAATATTTGGAATCGTGCTGAACTCCAGAGGCTTCTGTGGCTGCATGCCAAGCTGGGGTACATCTTTGCCCGCTTTCTTCGCCCTGCCAGCAGCCGACCACTTTGGTGCGGGTGGAGGCGTCTTCTCAATTCTCTGAGTCTTTCTTGGACGACCACTTGGCGCGCTCTTGGATGATGACCGTTTAGGAGTCGGTGCTTGTTGTGGCGACGGAGGAGGGTTGGAAGGTGGTGGAGTTGAAGATGGCCGTTTAGGAGTCGGTGCTCGTGGAGGCGACGCAGAGGCGAGAGGAGGCGAAGGAGGCGGAGGAGACGGCCCACATGGAGGCGAGGCGGTGGAACGATAGGAGACGCCTGTTCGTCAGGGAATTTTATGAAGATCTTCCTCCGAGAAATATTCCATGAGCCGTTTCTCCTAGCGTCGTCTCCCCGTCTCCTCACGGGATATCCAGCTCCGGATCTTCATAGCCGCATTCCATCTGTTCAATTTCAACATTCGAGTACGAAGGTGAAACGGGTCGGGAGTGGTAGGTGCCGTCTTGGGCTACTGGAATAGCCATGCCCGACGTGACCTGTTCGAGAAGATTGCTTATTAGTTAGTAATGAACGTTGATTGACAAGTTATTCAAGAAAATATACGTGCAACATAAAAGTATGAACATACCTTTATTGTTATGTTTTTCAACGGGATGTGCGGCTCACACGGGGTTATTTGTGTGATGTCATCCACGGGGCATGGCGGACCCGGTTGAGCTTGTGGGGCCAGCTCGCCTTCATTTCCAAGAGAGCAGCGTTCTTGCTTTTCTTTGTTGGAGTTGTGCGGTTGTTCTTGGATCCAGTGTTGGCTAACCCACTGGCTCCGCTCCTCAGCCAACCTTAGGGCCACCCTTTCGTCGACAATCTGATCGATCTGCGAGAGCTTCATTTCCATCTCAGCGAATCTAGCATCATTCTCTCGCTTTGACCTCATTCGGCTCCGTATGTGTCGACGTCGGCTTGGAACCCGTATTTCCGAGGAACGACGCCTTTTCCTCGCGTACGCCCGGGTGCTGGGTTTTGGAGGACGAGCGTTAGCTCGTCCTCTCTCTATCGGGCTGAACGCGCCCGAGGCGCTTGCACCGCCTCCTCTAACCTCCATCCGGCTTCTTGAATTTCATCAGCAAAGATCACTGTGCCATCGACGGGATTAAGTGAGCCGCCGTGAGCATAGAACCAGTTCTTTGATCGTTCGGCCGGTTCTTGTGCTGGAATGATATCTCGTGCTTCTAGGTCGGCTTCCATTTTCCCATTTCTCCATTGCTTTTTATAGCCGCGACCCAAGCTTGTGATGGTATTTCTTTTTGGTTGCGTTGGTCTTGTTCTTTTTATGATAGATTGCGCTTCTTCACTGGTCTTGTGCTCAACAAAAGCATCCCAATGATCTCGAGCTTTGGGAACTTGTCAAAGTCTGGTGTCTGGCCCTTCAGGATATATTTATTGTGTAACTGTTTCTTGTAGTTCCTGAAGAGCTCTGTCATTTTCTTCAACGTCCATTCCTTGACCCTTGCCTGATTTGAGTCTGGGATGGTGAACGTCTGCAGCATTGTCGTCCACAACATCTCTTTCTCTGAATCTGGGAGATAGCTCTGCTCCTCTCCTCCTTTGGTAGACCGCCTACAATTGGCAACGCTTACGGGCACGTGATCCCTCATCATCCATCCGTTGTGCGCCACAAACTTCCTTGCAGCGTCTTCTGGGGCAATTGGTCGACCGTCAGGTGCCACCTCCGTTATGACATGTCGACCCTCTATTTTCTTGCTGAGGCCGCGTGGCCTCTTCTGTCCAGCGGAGGCGAAGGCAGAGGCGGAGCCCTCATTCCCCTCCTCGTTCCTCTGCTCGTCTCCCCCCTCGTTCCCCTCCTTGTTGAGGTACTGATCTGGATCTTTGTGTCCCTCCTCGTTGTAAAACTCTGTTCCTCGTACGATCTCATCAAGGAGAAACTGTTCCTCGTCATGATCCGCCATCGATTGTTGTGGGTTGAGGACTTAATCAAAGAATTCTAAAAAAATTTATTCGGTTAATACATGTATCAATTATTCGGAATATCATGTATGTCTACGTAAAAAACATAGACAAAAAAGAAGAAGATGGAAAAAATAGATGAAATCCGAGACACTAGATCCAATTGTGCACATCCACAATGATGATATTTTTAAGTCACTTCATGGATTACATCCACACCAAACGACCGAACGAACGAACGACCGAATGACCGACCGTTCGTTCAATCTATCGTTCACGTCTCCGTTCGGTCGTTCGTTCATTCACCCTAAACCCTAAACCCTAGACCCTAAACCTAAACCGTAAACCCAACCCTAACCCTAAACTATCGTTCGTTCACGTCCGTTCGTTCGGACCCTTAACCCTAACCCTAACCCAAATCCTAAACTATCTTCCGTTCGTTCTAACGTTCGTTAACGTCCGTGAGTACGGTCATCCGGAGGAGAGAAGAGAAAGAGAGGAGAATGATGTGAGGGAGATAAGGTGGAGAGGAGAGGAGAGAGAGGACGTTGCATGCCTATGTACGTTGTAACGACCGAACGACCGACCGCCGACCGAACGAGCGAACGGCCGAAGCGAACGACCGGCCGAACGAGCGAGCGAGTGTTCGTTCGTTCGTCCGTCCGTTCGTCCACGTCCGTACGTCCGTCGATCCGTCTGTTTGTCCACGAACGAACGAACGAACGAACGGACGAACGACCGACCGAATGAATGAACGAACGAGTGTTCGTTCGTCCGTCCGTCCGTTTATCCACGTCCGTACGTCCGTCCGTTCGTCCACGAACGAATGACCGAACGAACGGACGACCGACCGCACGAACGAACGAGTGTTCGTTCGTGCGTCCGTCCGGTCGTCCACGTCCGTACGTCCGTCCGGTCGTCCACGTCCGTACGTCCGTCCGTCCGTCCGTTCGTCCGTCCGTCCGTTCACATCCGTTTGTTGATTTTATCGTTCTCGTTCGTTCAAAAATACAAACTTCACAAGTCACATACACATTCAAATTTAAATCTATTCATGCATTTAAATTTAAATACACATTCAAAATTCTAAATTAACAATATTCATGCATTAAAATTTAAATAAACAGTCCATTTACATATAAATTCCATACAAATATACACATACACATCGAAATCATATTCACAAATTTACACATACACATCGAAATCATATTCAACTCCTCATTCATCACATTCACAAAAATTGCAAATTCATTCACAAAAATTGCAAATTTAAACATAGCACGGCAGTGGCGGTGGCGGCATGGAGGGGAGGCGACGGCGGCGGCGAGGATGCAGGCGGCCGGCGGCATGGAGGAGGCAAGGTTTAAGGGTTTAGGGGCGGCCGGCCAGACGTGGGGATCGGGGAGGGCGGCAAGGGAGAGGGCGGCGTGGGGAGGGCGGCGGCCGGCGGCGGCCACGACAATGGCGGCGATGGCGATGGCATCGATGACGGCCTAAACCTAGCGCGCATCACGGAGAAAAAGGGGCAGCGATGGCTAACCTGCGGCAGCAGCGGCGACGGCGACGAAGATGGCGGCGCGGCGGTCCTCCGGCGACGACGACGGCGATGAAGACGACGGAGACGGCGTGCTGCGACGGCATCCTTGTGCTCGGCTACGGCGACGACGAAGAAGACGATGCAGTTGTGCGAAAACGGCTAAGTGTTTGAATCCCAGTGAGGCCCTTGCTATATATAGGTACGACATTTCTTGTCCCGGTTGACACTTGTTATATGGTGCTTTCTGGATTTGTGTTGCTTAGACACTTGTTTCTTGCCATGCAGATGAGCTTGGTGTCATCTTTAAAGATGATGTGCTGAAGTATTGGGATGAGATGGAGCAATCGGAGAACAAGGTAGAACAAAGTGAGAAGGGATTGCCACTGCTCTATTACAGTGATGAGAACGGAGCAGCCTCCAAGAGCATGAGAGATGATTTTAGATTAGAGGAGAAGGCATTGACGTTCTAGCTCGTTTCACGGTACTTCTACATGCCAATCACGCAGGCCGCACGAGGGTTTAGGGTTTAAAATAGGGTTTAGGGTTTAGGTTAAGGGTTAATGGTAAAAGGGTTTAGGTTTAAGGGTTAGGGTTTAGGGTTTATGGTTTAAAATAGTTTTAAATACGATAAATGTTAATTATATGTTATTATTTTAATTTAAAATATTTTTCAAATAGACCATATGTTATTTATATATTATTATTTAAATTTTAAATAGTTTGGAATATGACAAATGTTAATTATATGTTATTATTTCAATTTATAATATTTTTTGTTAATTATATGAATATATGTTAATTATATATGAATGTATGAACATATATGTTAATTATAATTATATATGAACATAATACAATATAATAGGGCATCAATCATTAGTCCCGGTTTTTAAAACCAACCGGGACTAGAGGTGAATTTCAGTGGGCGGGAAAACATCTTCTCATGTTTTTGCATACAAATCTAGAGATGAAAATGTATAGAAAACAACCGCAAAATGCAAAGTGCTAAGATTGTAGATAACACATGACATGTAGATAGCAAAATGTATAGAAAACAACCGCAAATCTATAAGAGGAAGAAGTTGCTAACCTTGTAGATAGCAAATATTTGTGTATTATCACAAAGAAGTTGCTAACCTTGGCAGCACCAAACCTCTAACATATGAAAAATTTTGAAGATGTACAAGTGTGGTGGCTCGGGATGGAGGAGGAAGAAGGAGTATATAAAGCAAAATCTCTAGTCTCGGTTGGTAACACCAACCGGGACTAGAGATGGCATCTCTAGTCCCGAGGTAACGGTTTAAAAATTCAACGGTTCTCTAGGACCTTTAGTCCCGGTTCGTGTCAAGAACCGGGACGGTTCAAATGTTGTCAGAGCGTGTCAGAGCGTCGGGCACCTTTAGTCCTGGTTGGTAACACCAACCGGGACTAGAGGTAACATCTCTAGTCCCGGTTTGTGTTACCAACCGGGACTAAAGGTGCCGCGCTCCGACACGCTCCGACAACATTCGACGAGACTAGAGGTGATCTTTAGTCCGGTTCGTGACACGAACCGGGACTAAAGTTTCTAGAGGGCCGTTGAATTTTAAACCGGGACTAAGATCATCTCTAGTCCGGGTGCAACTCAAACCGAGACTACGTGGTTTTTATCACTTCAACAATGATGGTTTCTCCGGTAGTGACGAAAGACATGTATAAAAATAGAACGGCCAATCTTCCATTCATTTTCATCCCTTTATATTAATTAGTTATATTAATTAGATAGATATTTGAAAAACCGCAACAATAATTGATAATTATATATATGTATATATGTATATATATGTATATATGTATATATGTATATATATATATAAAGAAACCTTATTCATCTGACAATTTTGAGCTCTTCTGTCAAGCATACATGCAAAACCTATGCAGTTGCAAATTAATTAGGCTCAAATCTTAAAACACACCCAGGTGGTTAAAGTTACAATTTATTTATTGATATGATCATTTGCTATGACCTCAGTTTTATGATAAGTACATACAAATTACTACAATATAATTACACTATAATTAATTTTTTTAAAAAATTATCGACAAACATAGTAAATTGATACTAATTTGCAACCGGACGTGTGTGGACCAATTGGACACTTGACATTATGGGCTAACTTGGAAGCCCAACCCAACAAGCAGCTACTACATCCGACTGTACATCCGACTGGGCAACAAATAGCTTGCTCCACGTCCTTTATTTTGGAATATAAATTAACGACCTTGGCTTCGTCGGGGGTGCAAAGTAAACGGTATGAAAAGTTCGAGAACGTAGAAGTAAAATAGACTTTTTTAACACAGAAGAAACATAGCCGTCCATAACATACGTACGCTCACTCTATAAACACATACACACAAACGCCTCATTATCGATGGGTATGTCGCTTACAACTCAAAAGAATAATTAGCCGTAACGAGCACCCATATCAAATCTAGGATTTCAACTTGGTGGGTTGGTTCCATCACAAGAAACCTAATCAGTTAAGTCTTGTAACAAAATTTTAATTAAAAAATATCATTAATATGTTATTAATATCTATTAATGTTGTATAATGTTGTATATATTTATTAATCACACGTGGATCTTTTAGTTTCACATTAATTCTTTCCTTAAAAAAAAGAGAGTTGACGAGAATAGTTAATATGTTAGCCTCACATGTTATTTTTTAAAAGAAGTTAAAGTTAATAGTGAGGAGGATAACAGGAGGATAACAGAACCATCACCATCGTTACTCATTTTATAAAAAGTATAGATAAATTAACCAAACTATCCAAGTACACTTTCTTCCTCCCACGCACGCACGTTTCTCCAACCCCATATTCATTCCCCCAAAGTCACCGGCCAAAAATGAAATCAGCATGCAATGGCATGATGCATGATTTGCTAGGTTCTTTGTCCTGATCCGTTGGACCCAACCAGTGGCGGACCCAAAAACAGACCAAGGGAAGCTAAATAATAAAGGGAAAAAAATTTTGTTCGTAGACTACTAATAGATATAGCAAAGATTAATATCGATTTAAAATGCTCAGAGATACATGAAATCATAATGAGGATAGAAAATTATCAAATACAAAAAGTCTTTCTTAATAAAAAAATCCATGCCTGATATCTTATGTCTTCACGAATTCACATCACTTGAACCACCACGTTCAATGCAACATAATTTTTAAAATATTATACTTCTTCATATATCAAGATAGCATTATAAAATGAAATGTACTAAAACAATACGCACCTCAGGCCCTCGCGTGGCAAATTTATCTGACGGTTTTTTAAGCCTTGAAAGGCTTCAAAATTTTGTCATCTTCGATGGATGCAAAAAAAATCCCGCTCATATCATACTATTATTCATCCAATTATCATTCATTTTATTCCTCCGTTCAGTCTTGACAATATTCATAGCGGATAAGGCTCTTTCAATTTGTTGTTGCCACCGGCAAAATCAATGCAAGTTCAATGAGATGGTACACCAAAGGGAAATGTGTATGTCTATCACTTTGAGCCATCTTTTCAGCAAGCTTACCAAGATCAGTACAAAAGCCAAAATCTTCATCATTTCTGACTTCATAATAAATACCGAGAAGGTCACCCCTTAGCTTCTCACAATCATAATAAGCGAAGTCATCTTTATAGTCCTAGCAAGCTCAACTAATTTCTCTATCTCAAAGTTGGCAAAAGAACCATTCGGATCAAGATAAGCAACACGTCTCAAGAGTTGGGTTGATCTTTCTGGAAACCGATTGTTTAACTAACAAAGAATCTGATCAATCACAGCAATGAAAATCTTATGATGACAATGGTCGTGGTGTATCACTAATTTAGCACCATGGAATTTAGAACGACCTCTAACTGGTATCATATCTTCCATATTATGAATGTCTATCTTCTTTTGGACACAAAAGCTTTTTACCTCTTCAAAAAGATCATTCCAACCATTTTTCCTCATGGCATTCATAGTTCTCATCACAGAACCAATCAATCCTATTGCACGAACAATGTTCTGATTTTTCCTTTGCAAACATTGTGACAGTTCTCGAGTCAACCCCAATACTCTAATCATTATATATATGTAATATGAACACAAATTCAAATGACTCCATTCTTGTTATTAATCCAGATGCAATAGTTTTCTTTTCCCCATCAGTTCCATCTTCACTAACATTCTCTAACACCTCAAGTACAGAACCCCACATGATCATAAGACGTGCCAATGTTTTGTGATGTGTTCCCCACCGTGTATCACCAGGCCTAGCAAGACTAGTTTCTTGGTTTTCCCTCTCCCAAGAAAAATAGTGCCACTATCTAATTGTTGAACAAGATGGTCATGGTGATTTTAGGTGGAGTTGATCTTTTATTTTGCAAGAAGCACTAACAGTATTGACAATTGAAGTGACATAATTGAAGAAATCAAATGTTGAAGTACAACACTTGGCTACAGAAACTACCACAAGTTGCAAATGATAAACAAAACAGTGGATGTAAAAGGCAAATGGGTTTTCATTCAATACCAGCCTTTGTAATCCATGAAACTGTCCTCTCATGTTTGAGGTTCCATCATATCCTTGTCCTCTAATCTTAGAAATAGATAGACCGTACCTTCTAAGCATAGTATCCAATGCTTCTTTTAGTGAATGTAATGTGGTGTCAGAAACAAGTTCAATGCCAAGGAACCTCCCAATGATATTTCCTTTATCATTGACAAACCTATAAGAGAGATGAAAAAATATAGGTACTTGGAAACAACAAAACAAAAATCAATGAAATACTCAAATTAAGAGATGGTATATACCTCACAACCATAGCCATTTGTTCCTTAATAGATGCATCACGAGCCTCATCAATAAGCACCGCAAAGCAATGATCTCCTATTTCATTTTTTATTAACTCACTTGTCTTCTCTGCACAAGTCCTAACCAAATCTTTTTGAACTATTGGGCAACTCATTTGATTATTGCACGGAGCATTTTCATCGGTCACAAGTATAGCCTTCGGATCCTTCTTTCTATACCATTCAAGCATCTCCAGAAAGTTCCCTTTGTTCCTTGATGTTTTAGACTCATCATGTTCGCGAAAGGCTAGAGCTTGTGAAAGAAGAAATCTAGCAATGCCTAACATAATAGTTAAACGAGCTTTATATGCCTCCTCTTCTGCTGCGCTTGTCACATTCCACACATGTTCAACACTTTGTCTCTAATTTTAGAAATCAAGTGCACGCTTCCTTTCATTACTATGAAAGCCATCAATTGATTGAGCATGCTCCTTGAAAGAATCATTTGCATTCTTCCAATTTATGAACCCAACTCTACTGAATGTATCATTACTATGAAACCCAGTTTGTTGTGGCTTAAAGAGATAGCAATAAAAGTAATAGGCTGCATCCTTGGCTACACTGTACTCTAACCAATTAAATTGATCAAACCATGATCCAACAAATTCTCTTGGTTGACCTTTACCATTGAATTTTGTTTTTGGAAACTTATGACCAGCCGGCTTATATGGACCTTTCTGTAGATATGCTCTCCTAGCCTCATCCCTAATGTCATGATGAAACTCATCAATTGGCTTTATATTCCCTGGATCATCGACTATATCTCTCAAATCAAGTTCAATCCTTAGTCTTTTCTGCTCAGACTGACTCTCTTTATTTTCGGTATTACTATTTGATGCATCTTTTTTAGCATAGTATCTTTCCATCCTAAGACATTTTATATGCATTAAGAAACAATATAGGGAATTAGGTTACTATTTGATGCATAAAATGTTGAATACAGTATAGGAAAAAGGAATTAGGGATTTTGATCTTATTTCTCACCTGAGAAAGAGGAAGAAGTTGTTGGGGCGTAGGCTTGGGGCATTGTACTGGCAACAAGGGGCGCACTACGCGAGCTTGGGGCGCTATCCGAGGGCGCAGCCTCCTACTATACAGGGCAGCAGCATAGCAGACACAGCAGCAAATCCTTGGTGGCTTGGTGCTATCTATTTGTACCGGCAGGGCAGCAACACAGCTAGCTAGCCCACGCATGTACGCAATGCGGCACGACGAGCGGCGCCGGGCAACGGGCGGGCGGGCGAAGCGAGGGCGCGGCGGCGGCTCCGGTCGACATGACTCATGCGGAGCGAGGGCCGGGGCGCGGGCACAACGGCGAGACGGTAGGCGCGGTCTCGGCCAAGCGGAAACAAACCGGGGGACGAAACAAGCAGCGGGATATGGAGCGCACATCACATCGCTATCGGGTTGGGAATATCATGGGATTGGGCTGAGGGGTCCATTCAAGGAGGAGAGGGGTTATTGGGCTGCCAGGCCTTTTATGTCATTTTTATGAAGCAATTGGGGCCTCGCCCCGGGCTGCAGCCTGGGCAGCTCGGGGCCCAAATCTGCCCATGGACCCAACCCAACCACGCAGTAATTTTGTCATGCACGAACATTCGATCGAGCCAAGGAGTTGTGGATGGGGAAGGGAAGAGATCGAAAATGGACTCTCATGGGGCTCCATCATGGCTCTTCTAACATGGCAAAGAGTTGTAATCCCACTACGTTGTCGTATGGGCGTTCTTGAATGGTCACACTTTCCTTCCTGACAGGACTCTCCGGGTGAAAAGCCTATCATGTCGGCCTGGAGACGGTGACGTCTTTGATGTCATGATCTTCCTGAAGACGTTGCCTAGGAGGTCTCTGTTCCTCGCTGTTACCGTCTTTTCTCGGTTTGACCGTTGACGGTTCTGGGTTGCCCTCGTCAGGTAGGAGTGAGGAACGAGTAGATCTCCTTCTCTCTCGCCCTCTTCCTCTCCTCAACCCTTCTATGTGAGGATAAACCGAAGCTCGTCGATGATCTTCTATGTGAAGTCGGTGTTCAGCTAGGTATTTGCGACTCCCTTGTAGGTCTAGCGGCAATCGGCCATGTTTAGCGGCGGTTGACTTGGTGCTAGTTTCTTCTCCTGGGATGTGCAAGGAGTTGCCAGCTTGCAGCGTGTCTATTTTTTTCCTGGCTACAACCTTGTAGGATTATAATCGTGTAATTTTTTTCCTGTTATATCAATATGAAACTTCGTACTATCTTGCATGGATCGTTTAAAAAAATACATCGTCGTAACCCTGTGAGCTTCATCGATCGGGTGCAGCACAAGGGCAACGATGATGTGCTGCTCTAGAGCTACACCTTCGGGTGCTGGAGGGCAGTTGATTTTGAGGACGCATATTTGATGTTTACAGCATGATTTCCTTTCTTGAGAGTGAAATGCACTGGCGGTTCATAAACTTATGTGGTTGTGTCATTTAGGTCCCTTAACTTTTAAAATACATTCTCGGGTTTCTAAAATTATAAACCATCCCAACCTGCCCATAGGCTGACATGGCATGCAGCCACTACTAAAAATGATTTTTTTCTAGTGTCAACAATTTATTTTCATTGACGAATTAAAAAACAAACACTTGTAAAGATGTATTGGAGGCATTCCGGTCACAAACTGCCAGGGAAAATTGGTTTTCGTTGGCGGCGGTTAAAGAGCACTGCCTACAAAAAAAAGAAATATCACGATATTAAATCGTGGAGTTAACCACGCTACACACAAGTCCCTCTCCTCCCTCTTCCTTACCTCTCCTTCCATCCTCTAGTCCTAGATCTGGTGCAACCTCTCATCGTCGTCATCCTCCCGGTGGTGACGTCCTTGGTCGGCCGGCCGCCTATGCCCTTCCTCCAGTCCCCAGATCCAGGTGCGAGGCATCGACGCCGGTGGTCGTCAAGGATAGATGGCAGCGACGGTGGCGGAGGAGGGGTACCGAAGGGGAGCTCGGCAATGGCCACCAGATCCGGCGGCGGCGTACTCGTCCACGGTGGTGACCACTGGATCCGGTGCCAGCACTATTAACAACAAAATTTGGTAATCGCCGTTAGTCAAAGGATGAGTCAAGGGAGGAATTAACAGCGTGATTTAGTTGCTAAAGATGGAGATTGCATCGACTTGTGAGAGGAGTTTGAGTCAGTTTTGTATTGATTGTAAAATCAAAGTGGTTGATTATTTATTTTGTGATCAACAATTGGTTTTTGAAGATAAATGGTTTCGATATTTGAAGTTTGTGGTGAAGTGGTTTTAGAGATATTTGATTTTCAGATGATGAATAGTGAACCGATGGTGAAAAGTTTGTCGTGTGGTCCGGTCGGACCGGGCCGCAACACCTTTGTCGATCAGCTAGCTCGATGGTCGACCGAGTCAATTCTATGTCGGTTTCGGTTTTGGGTTGTTTCTTTGGATATCCATGATTAATCTTTGTTTATGACTTCTAGATGGATACTATGTGTATGTAATACTGTTGTGTGCTAATGTTGAATCAAGTTTGAGAGAACATGTGCTCGAAAATGGTTTCTTGGTTGATTCCTTTGTAGGTGTGTCTTGATGCCTCGGGAGAGTGTTGCCGGTGATGGATCGGGAGTCAACTTGGGAGAAGATGACGTTCGGTCGATCAGGATATCATGCGGGATGCTTAGCCTAAAGAACAATGCACGTGGTTGGTGAAGATTTCATATGGCATTCGATGGATATATTGTGTGCATATGGGATACGGAGTCGAATTTGGAAGAAATCCAAATTTGGTATGATTGGTTGTGCAAAGTTTTTTTCTGGTACAAGAAGGTTTCTAGGGGATCAGGACTTTTGTATGAGTTGGATTCGTGTATTTAGGTTGTGGATCTATGGGTATAAATAGTGAGGGAGGTTAAGGCCTCACGGTATCAATTTTGTTAGAGTTGAGTGGAGAGAAAAGTTAGGGTTTCGAGTTTAGTTGAGGTTTTTGAGAGGAGTGTTGTTGTTGCACTTTGTAAACACGAACAGAAGCAATAAAGTTTAATCTACATTGAGAGATCTTTGTTAGTGATATGCCCTAGAGGCAACATGGAGATGTTGGATATCATGGTCAATGTTTATGTACAAATTAATAAAGTGTTATTCAGTTCCATGAAATAGACATCTTGTATTGATCAATAAGTACGTGACTTATTTATTAGACTCTATATGTATGAATCTATTTCTAAACGATCCCTAATCATATGTCATATTGTTGGAACAAATATGATTCTAAGATCGGCATGTTTATTGATTGATAATCATGTCTCATAGATCATGGTATGGAGATACCAAATCAATATACGTGAACATGTGTTAGAGAACATATTGTTGGATAGACCCACCATGAGACACTACAGGAATTAATGTGCCATTAGTTGGTCTCAGGTAGTGTTGGTACAAAGTCCTTAGACCTGAGATCATCATGGATTTCAACATGTGTAGTAGCCTACTTTGGGACTACCAAACGCTATTCCGTAACTGGGTAGTTATAAAAGTAGTCTTCGGGTTTGCTATGAAACATGGAGTGGGATGTGAGTGATCAAGATGGAATTTGCCCCTCCTATGGGAGAGATAACTCTGGGCCCCTCGAGGTGATGGATTATGGAAGTGCATGGCCATGCCGAGTTGATTGAGGAGTCAATCAACAGACAGATAATCCAATACGGTTCGAGTGAATGGTTAAGCTATTGAAGGGATGACACACAACTTACCTATAGCTTAATTGGTATCGTGAGGCAAAGGGATTTATGTACACATTACAGGTTCAGAGCCGATATTATATTCTTGTATACTCTGGTGTCAATATGTGCTGCTAGACGCCGCTGTTGACAGATCGGCTGAGTTGGACTCGAGCCGACGATCGGCTGAGTTCGACTCGGGCCGAAACCGAGTATACCTGAACCTACAGGGTTGCACGTTTAAGGGGATAAGAACAGGCATTCGAGTTGGACTCGGATAGGGATCCGATCGGATAGAGTCCTATGGGCTTACGAAGTCCGGCTGGCCAACTCTATGAGATTCGGATAGGATAGAGTCCCGATGGACCTCTAGGCCCAACCGGCAACTCTATATGAAGGGGTGAGGGGTGGAGAGCTGTTGTATGCTTTTGGAACCGAATCAATCTGATCACGCGTGTCTTCAGAAGTCGGCGAGATCAATCTCCACGGAAACCCTCCCCACTTTCGAGCCAAACCCTAGCCTTGCATTGTTAGTGATATGCCCTAGAGGCAACATGGAGATGTTGGATATCACGTCAATGTTTATGAATAAATGAATAAAGTGTTATTCAGTTCCATGAAATAGACATCTTGTATTGATCAATAAGTACGTGACTTATTTATGAGACTCTTTATGTATGAATCTATTTCTAAACGATCCTCGATCATATGTCATATTGTTGGAACAAATATGATTCTAAGATCGGCATGTTTATTGATTGATGATCATGTCTCATAGATCATGGGTATGAAGATACCAAATCAATAAACATGGACATATGTGTTAGAGAACACATTGTTGGATAGACCCACCATGAGACACTACAGGAATTAATGTGCCATTAGTTGGTCTCAGGTAGTGTTGGTACAAAGTCCTTAGACCTGAGATCACCATGGATTCCAACATGTGTAGTAGCCTACTTTGGGACTACCAAACACTATTCCGTAACTGGCTAGTTATAAAGGTAGTTTTCGGGTTTGCTATGAAACATGGAGTGGGATGTGAGTGATCAAGATGGAATTTGCCCCTCCTTTGGAGAGATATCTCTGGGCCCCTCGAGGTAATGGATTATGGAAATGCATGGCCATGCTAAGTTGATTGAGGAGTCAATCAACAGACAGATAATCCAATACAGTTCGAGTGAATGGTTAAGCTTGAAGTGATGGCACACATCTTGCCTATAGCTTAACTTGTATCGTGAGGCAAAGGGATTTGTGTACACATTACAGGTTCGAGCCGATATTATTCTTGTATACTATGGTGTCAATATGTGCTTGCTAGGCGCCGTGTTGACGGTCGGCTGAGTTGGACTCGAGCCGACGATCGGCTAAGCTAGACTATAGCCGAAACCGAGTATACCTGAACCTACGGGTCGCACGCTTAAGGGGATAAGAACGGCATTCGAGTTGGACTCGAATACGGCTCGATCGGATAGGGATCCGATCGGATAGAGTCCTATGGGCTTACGACGTATGGGCGGCCAACTCTATGAGATTCGGATGGGATCCGATTCAAAATAGAGTCCGATCGGCCACGAGTCCCGTCGGCCAACTCTATATAAAGGGGTGAGGGGTGGAGAGCCGCACGAGAAAATCAAGTCAATTGATTGCGCCGAAATCAATCGATCACACGCGGCTTTAGAAGTCGTCGAGATCAATCTCCACGAAACCCTCCCCACCTTCGAGCCTAGCCTTGCATCGCGTGCTAGCACACGGGTGTTCGGCGTTGTCCCGGACGTGTGGATACCGGCAGAGGCGCCGCTACGTTGCACGCTGTTCATCGGTGTGGAGGAATCGGGCTGCGGTCGGGCGCATCGGAGCGAGGTGTGAGAACGCGGCCGGACGACTCGAATCGGGCGATTGACGAATCGGTGTCTTCGGGAATCGGCTGCTTGTTCGGATCGGATTGCCCGATTGGCTATTCCGCGCACTCTACTCCAATCGGTAACGATCTATCGGCCCTTACTTGCAAGTGTTCCTGGTTTGCGCGGTAAAAGTTTTTGTTTTCGGCTAGCGTAGCCTCCGCGTAACCCTTTATGCATTGCGTGCTAGCACACGGGTGTTCGGCGTTCGTCCACGAGACGTGTGGATACCGGAGAGGCGCTGCTACGTTGCGGTGCGTTCATCGGCTACGAATCGGGCGTGGTGGAATCGACTACGGTCGAGCGCATCGGTGCGAGGCACGAGAACACGGTCGGACGACTCGGATCGGTTGCGGCATCGGCGAATCGGCTGATTGGTGAATTGGCTGTCCCCGAGAATCGGCTGTCGGCAAATCGGCTGTGATCGGCCAGCACTGTTCCAGATCGGATAGCCCTGATTGGCTAGTTCGCTACACTCTACTCCAATCGGTAACGATCTATCGGCCCTTACTTGCAAGTGTTCCTGGTTTGCGCGGTAGAAAATTTTCGTTATTAGCTATCATAGCTTCCGCGTAACCCTTCAGTGGTATCAGAGCTAATCTTGCTTAGTTCGGGTTTTAGATTGGATCTGGAACAAGTTTTGCACACGGGTTGATTAGATCAATCGGTTTTATGGGATCTGTAGAGGAGAGTAGATGGTAATTGTGTTCCTTGATAGTGTATCGGAACGGCGTAATGTGATTACGTCGAAGCAATATCCATAGAACTCGGTTTGAGTTGGGTTCGAGATAGCGTTCCTTGATAGTGTATCGGAATGGTATAATGTGATTATGCCGAAGCTGTCTCATAGTTCGACCTTGTTTGCTGCCTCGCGCCTACGCAAACCATCTCCCTTGATAGTGTATCGGGATGGCATAATATGATTATGCCGATATGGTTTCCGTAAGCGATTTCATAGATTGGATCAGTGACCGCCGTATGCGTACCCCCTTATAGGTCGTCTCGATGCCATTTCTCTGTGATAGGTAGAAAACGTTCTACGCCTAACTTGGTTTTGCAGAGAATGCTTTGAGATGGTATGGCCCTATTGTATGTATGAGATGCATGTGATGCGTGTAATATTCTTTCATATGTGCAATCCCTGTAATATTCTTTCATACGTGCAATGCTTGTAATATTCTTTCACGACCTACGAGTCGATGTAATCTTCAATTAGAGCTTCTATAGTAGTAGCTTAGTTTGAAGAAATCAAGCATTCGGCACTTGGAAGAACGGTGATGAAGATGGAGATCCTCTACACCGGCATGGAGATGGAGATCACCATGTGAAGGGGGCCATACTATTTCATTATATGCTATTCTACTTTTTATATATGTGATATGTTTGTTTGATAGGATAGCATCCCTCGCAAAATTAAGTAGTAATGATGCCCTTCCAAATGTTGCACCCGTCACCGTTATGCTCGTCAATGGTGGGTCTGCCAAAGCAGAGTGCCATTCTCTATCATAACACGAGGGGGTATATGTCGAACATATACAGCAGGAGCATTTGGTTTACTTAACAAGGCTATCAAAATAGTTTTGGGCCTTGGGGCATAGGTTGGCGCCCGGGGCATGGAGATGCCAAACCAACAACAAGAGTCACATAGAGATTTGATTAGCAAGGAGTTGCTTACCGATGTTATTAATCTTCTAGCCGTGATGCCAAAGCTCACTAAAAATTAATTAACATGTGGATCTTGACCCAATACGTAACCTAGAGGGAAGGTGTAAAATACGTACTGGGAGTCTTATGTTAAATTGTTTAACAATAGACATAGCATAAACATTATGCTAAACTTTGATTTTTCGTTGTAGAATAATGGCGCTAATACCACACCCAGTACCTTTAATTTGCGATCTATTCTCGAAAAGGAAAAATTAAATGGAACAAACTTTATGGATTGGTATCGCAACTTGAGAATTGTTCTCAAGCAAGAGCGTAAGGAGTATGTTCTTGAAGTACCCTATCCGGATGAGTTGCATAATAATGCCCTGCTATCGCACGGAGGGCTTATGAGAAGCACACTAATGATTCCCTAGACATAAGTTGTCTCATGCTAGCTACAATATTCTCTCGAGCTTGAAGCAATATGAGAGCAACGATGCTCATACTATTATTTAGGACTGCATGGCATGTTTGAGAACCAAGCAAGGGCCGAGAGGTTCAACACCTCAAAGTCCCTGTTTGCGTGCGAGCTTGTTGAGGGAGTCCCGTCGTCCGCATGTGATAAAAATGATTGGCTACATTGAGAGTCCGGAAAAACTAGGTTTTCCCCTTAGCCAAGAGTTGGCTGCGATGTGATTCTCCGGCCGCTCGCTCCGAGCTTCGAGCCATTCATATTAAATTATCACATGAACAATATGGATAAGACCTTGGTCGAATTGCATGGGATGCTAAAGACGGCGGAGGAGAGTATCCGGAAAAACGGTCATCATGTGATGATGATGTAGAAGGCTAAGCGCAAACTACCTGTCAAGAAACTTTGCACCAAGAGGAAGTTAACTCCCGATGAGATCGTGAGTGCCTCTAATGCAAAGAAGGGCAAAAAGAGGTCGGCGGCATCGATATCGTTTGCTTCTATTGCAAGGAGACAGCCACTTGGAAAAGGCGCAAGAAGTACATGGAGGATCTCAAAAAGAAGCAAAGTACGACTTCTGCTTCAGGTATTAATGTTATAGACATTAATCTTGCTACTTCACCTACTAACTCTTGGGTATTTGATACCAGATCAGTAGCTCATATTTGCAAATCGTTGCAGGGAATGAGAAGAAGTAGAGGCTTGAGAAGGGGCGAGGTGAACTTGCGTGTCGGCAATGGAGCAAGTGTTGCTACGGTTACTATCGGCACAGTACCACTTCATCTACCTTCAGGATTCGTTTTGGAATTAAATAATTGTTATTGTGTTCCAACACTATGTCAAAACGTTATTTCTGCTTCATGTTTGCAAGCGGTAGGATATGATTTTAGATCAATGAACAATGGTTGTTCAATATATCTCAGAGATATGTTCTATTTTCATGCTCCATTGGTGAATGGATTATACGTTTTGAATCTTGAAGCGTCTCCCATCTATAACATTAATACAGAAAGGCAACTCTCTAATGATATAAACCCCACGTTTATCTGGCATTGTCGCTTAGGCCATATAAATAAGAAACGCATGGAGAAGCTCCATAAGGATGGATTGCTTCACTCTTTTGATTTTGAATCATTTGAGACATGTGAGTCTTGTTTACTTGGTAAGATGACAAAGGCACCTTTCACGGGACACAGTGAGAGCAAGTGACTTGTTGGCACTCGTACATACTGATGTATGTGGACCAATGAGCTCAACGGCCAGAGGTGGTTATCAGTACTTCATTACCTTTACCGATGACTTTAGTAGATATGGTTATATCTACTTAATGAGGCATAAGTCCGAATCCTTTGAAAAGTTCAAAGAATTCCAGAATGAAGTACGAATCATTTAGGGAAAACAATCAAGTTTCTATGATCGGATCGTGGAGGGAATACTTGAGCCAAGAGTTTGGTAATCATCGAAAGATTGTGGAATTGTTCCGTTGACTCCGCCAGAACTCCACAATGGAACGGAGTGTCCGAACGGAGAAATCGCACCTTGTTGGACATGGTGCGGTCGATGATGAGCCAAAGTGATCTTCCGTTATCCTTCCGGGGATATGCTCTTGAAACATTGCGCTCACACTAAATAGAGTTTCATCTAAGTCGGTTGAAAAGACACCATATGAGATATGGACGGGCAACCCCTAGTTTGTCTTTTCTCAAAATTTGGGGATGCGAAGCTTATGTAAAACGTTTAGCGACAAGCTCACACCCAAATCGACAAGTGCGTCTTTGCGGGATATCCTAAGGAAACTAAGGGATATTATTTTTATAATCCGAAACAAGGCAAAGTGTTTGTCGCCCGACACGGTGTTTTCTTGGAGAAAGAGTTTCTTTCAAGAAAAGTTAGTGGGAGCGGGTGCATCTTGAAGAAGTTCAAGAAACACGGAAAATATTTCAGCGACCACGGAACCACAACGGGAGGAACAAGATGTTGCGCCACTGTTGTAGACACACTAGCCCTACGGAGGTCGAAAGATCACGTCGTGCACCGATAGGTACACAGTGCGGAACAACGTGATATATTGTTGTTGGACAACGATGAGCCTAAGACCTATGAGGAAGCGATGGTGGGACCCGATTCCAACAAGTGGCTTGGAGCCATGAAATCCGAAATAGAATCCATGTATGACAATCAAGTTTGGAACTTGGTTGATCCACCCGATGGTGTCAAAACCATTGAGTGTAAATGGGTTTTTAAGAAAAGGCCGACATGGATGGAAATGTTCACATCTATAAGGCGCGATTGGTGGCGAAAGGTTTTAAACAGATTCAAGGTGTTGATTATGATGAAACCTTCTCGACCGTCGCAACTCTTAAGTCTATTCGGATTATTCTAGCGATTGCTGCATATTTCGATTATGAGATATGGCGGATGGATGTAAAAATGGCTTTCCTAAATGGAAACCTAAGAGAGGATGTATACATGATACAACCCGAGGGTTTTGTCGAACCACAATCGCCGGAAAGATATGCAAGCTACGAAATCCATTTTTGGATTGAAGCAAGCATCTCGGAGTTGGAATATTCATTTTGATGAAGTAATCAAAAGGTTTGGTTTCATCAAAAATGAAGAGGGGCTGTGTTTACAAAAAGGTCAGTGGGAGTGCAATTGTATTTCTAACTTATATGTGGATGACATATTGCGATTGGAAATGATATTCCTATGCTTGAATCCATCAAGTCTTCATTGAAAAATAGTTTTTCCATGAAAGACTTAGGGAGGCAGCATACATATTAGCATTCGGATCTATAGAGATAGATCCAAGAGGCTAATTGGATTAAGCCAAAGTACATATATTGACAAGGTGTTGAAAAGGTTCAACATGCACGATTCCAAGAAAGGTTTCTTGCCCATGTCACATGGCATTAATCTTAGCAAGAATCGGTGTCCTCGGACACATGATGAGTGGAATAAGATGGGTTTGGTTCCATATGCTTCGGCAATTGGATCCATCATGTATGTCATGATTTGTACACGTTCGATGTCTCGTACGCTTTGAGTGCTACAAGCGGATACCGTCGGATCCACGTGAAGGTCACTGGACGCCATAAAGAATATCCTTAAGTACTTGAGAAGAACTAAGGATATGTTCCTAGTCTATGGAGGTGAAGAAGAGCTCGTTGTAAGTGGTTACACCGATGCAAGCTTCCAAACGGACAAGGATGATTATAGATCGCAATGGGTTCGTGTTCTTCCGAACGGAGGCGCGTCGTGGAAGAGTTCCAAGCGGAATATTGTTGCTGATTTTACAACGGAGGCCGAGTACATTGCTGCTTCGGAAGCTGCAAAGGAGGGTGTTTGGATCAAGAAATTTGTTTCTAAGTGGGTGTGATGACCAGTACAACTGGTCCAATGTCTCTCTATTGTGATAATAGTGGAGCCATTGCGCAAGCCAAGGAGCCGAGGTCACATCAGAAGTCCAAACACATACTTCGGCGATATCATCTCATCCGCGAGATAGTGGACAGAGGTGATGTCAAGATATGCAAAGTGCACACGGATCTCAACATAGCCGATCCGTTGACAAAACCTCTCCCTCAGCCGAAACATGAGGCGCACACAAGAGCAATGGGTATTAGATACTTACATGATTGACTCTAGTGCAAGTGGGAGATTGTTAGTGATATGCCCTAGAGGCAACATGGAGATGTTGGATATCATGTCAATGTTTATGTATAAATGAATAAAGTGTTATTCAGTTCCATGAAATAGACATCTTGTATTGATCAATAAGTACGTAACTTATTTATGAGACTCTATATGTATGAATCTATTTCTAAACGATCCCTAATCATATCTTATATTGTTGAAACAAATATGATTCTAAGATCAGCATATTTATTGATTGATGATCATGTCTCATAGATCATGGTATGGAGATACCAAATTAATATATGTGGACATGTGTTAGAGAACACATTGTTGGATAGACCCACCATGAGACACTATAGGAATTAATGTGTCATTAGTTGGTCTCATGTAGTGTTGGTACAAAGTCCTTAGACCTGAAATCATCATGGATTCCAACATGTGTAGTAGCCTACTTTGGGACTACCAAACACTATTCCGAATGCGGGTAGTTATAAAAGTAGTCTTCGGGTTTGCTATGAAACATGGAGTGGGATGTGAGTGATCAAGATGGAATTTGCCCCTCCTATGGGAGAGATATCTCTGGCCCTCGAGGTAATGGATTATGGAAGTGCATGGCCATGTCGAGTTGATTGAGGAGTCAATCAACGGACGATAATCCAATACGGTTTGAGTGAATGGTTAAGCTATTGAAGGGTTGGTATCGTGAGGCAAAGAGATTTGTGTACACATTACAGGTTCAGAGTTCGATATTATATTCTTGTATACTATGGTGTCAATACGTGCTGCTAGGCGCCGCTGTTGACAGATCGGCTGAGTTGGACTCGAGCCGACGATCGGTTGAGTTCGACTCGGGCCGAAACCGAGTATACCCCGAACCTACGGGGTTGCATGCTTAAGGGGATAAGAACAGGCATTCGAGTTGGACTCGGATATGGCTCGATTGGATAGGGATCCGATCGGATAGAGTCCCTTGGGCTTACGAAGTCCGGCCGGCCAACTCTATGAGATTCGGATAGGATCCGATTCAAAATAGAGTCCCGATGGGCCTCTAGGCCCAACCGGCAACTCTGTGTAAAGGGGTGAGGGGTGAAGAGCTATTGTATGCTTTTGGAACCGAATCAATCTGATCACGCGTGTCTTCAGAAATCGGCAAGATCAATCTCCATGGAAACCCTCCCCACTTTCGAGCCAAACCCTAGCCTTGCATCGCGTGCTAGCACACGGGTGTTCGGCGTTCTGTCCCCGAACGTGTGGATACCGGTAGAGGCGCTGCTACGTTGTGGTGCTGTTCGTCAGCTACGAATCGGCTGCGGTCGAGCGCATCGGAGCGAGGCGCGAGAACGCGGTCAGACGACTCGGATCGGCTGCGGCATTAGTGAATTGGCTGATTGGTGAATCGGCTGTCCCCGGGAATCGGATGTCCCCGAATCGGCTGTCGGCAAATCGGCTGTGATCGGCCAGCACTGTTCCAGATCGGATAGCCCTGATTGGCTAGTCCGCTGCACTCTACTCCAATCGGTAACGATCTATCGGCCCTTACTTGCAAGTGTTCCTGGTTTGCGCGGTAGAAAATTTTCGTTATTAGCTATCGTAGCTTCCCTTAACCCTTCAATCTTTGGTTTGTGTTTGCTCAGGTTTTCGGCGGTTACACTGATGGGACACCGGCGATCAGACCAACAACATCACGCTGGTCAGACCGACGACTCCAAGGCGGTTAGACCGACGGCGCGATGACGGGAGGAGGTGACATGAAGGGTGGTTAGACCGGCTGATCTACATCGGTTAGACCGACGGTATAGGTGCGGTCAAACCGGTGCAAGACCTGTGGTCGGACCGAGTTCCATCAAATTCGACATAACTTTTAATTTCGCTAAAGGTTTGGTTTTATGGGTACTATGACCATTCACCCTCTTTGGTTGGCTTAGTTCTTGTTGTGCGATCCTACAACTGGTATCAGAGCCTTGTTTTCTTCTTTGGATATTTTTTGATCTTAAGTTTTTGCCATGGCTAACAAATTTACAGCTAAGCCACATGTTTTCGATGGACTAGATTTTCCTTATTGGTGCAAAAAAATGAAAGCTTTTATAATGGCAGAAGATTATAATATTTGGCTAAAGGTTGTTAATCCCTATAAAATTTCTCCTCAAATCAATGTTGCTACTTTGAAAACTGAATTTGGATACAACTGCAAAGCTCGCAACTATTTGCTCAATGGTATTTCTCGTTCAGATGTCGATCGTGTCTCTCATCTTGAAACTGCGAATGAGATTTGGAATGCCTTGAACAATTTTCATCAAGGTACTTCTAATATCAAGGAACTTCGCAAAGATGTTTTTAAAAAGGATGATATGCAATTTGAGATGAAATCTGGAGAGGCTTTAGATGATTATCTTGCACCTTAACAAAGTTTTGAGCAATCTTAGATCTGTTGATTCATTTTTTTGATACCAATTATTCTCAATCTGAGGTTTCTCGGCACTTTTTGAACGGGCTAGATATATCGATTTGGGGGATGAAAGTTACTTCTATTCAAGAGTTTGTTAATATGTCTATTTTGACTTTAGAGTCTCTTTACACTAAATTCAAAATTGATCAAATGAATATTTTTTTCACGTAAAGTTGATTCTAAATCAAGTGCTTTGGTTTCTTCTTCACCTTCTCTTGATGATAGCTCTTCTACATCGACACATAATGCTTTATCTACTATTAATCATGTCATGTCCGATGGTCAACTTGAACAGTACGAGGAGGAGGACTTGGCTTTGGCTATTAACAAGTTGTCTCGAGCTATGAATAATGTCAGGTTCAAGAAAAGAGGAGATCAAGTTCATTGATTTGAATGTGGAGAGCTAGATCAATCCGATCGCACTGCCCCAAGCTTGGAAGAGCCAAAAAGGATGATAATGGAGACAAGCCTAAGGAGGATAAGCCAAGAAGAACGTTCAGAGGAAGTCTAAGGAATCTCTCAAGAAAATGTTGAATCAAGTGTATGCAGCTTTTGAGTCTCCAACGATGTTGATCTTGAGAGTGATGGAGATGATGACAATGAAAAGAACATCTCTGGTGTGCACTTCATGGCTTGTGGAGAATCATATTTAGACTGTAATGAAAATGAGGCAAATCTCCCACGAGAATTCCTTGAAGAGATTATTTTGACATTTAACTCCAAAAATAAAATATGTGAGAAGATGATTAAAAATAGGATTTTACTATAGGATCTCTTAATTCTGAAATTGCTAGATTAAGATCTCTTATTTCTTATGATGATGATTTCAATAATTGTGAGGTTTTAATGACCGAGATTTCAAAAACAAGATATGTTAATGCTTCACATGATTTGAGATTAAAATCTTCTTTTGCTCTTGGAATTGCCATGCACAAATGTACTTTGGATGAATTGTTTTTGACTAAAAATTTGTTGAAAAAATATCAAACTGCTTTTTATGCTAGTTCGATGTTTAATCTTATTTGTGCCAAAAAGTTAAAATAACAACATGGTGTTTTGAATTTCTCGACATGCTCACTAAACAAGTTGAAACTAAAAGATGCCTTAGGTTGTGCTAAGTACATGGAAAACATTGTGAAATCTGATGAAGTGCTTTTTTGCTCTAGATGTCGCAAGCAAAAAGATGTTAAGATTGATTGTGATAATTGAGCTAAATTGTCTAGTAAAGTTTCTTACTTGAAAAGTTCTTTGGAAACATTTTCTATTGGCGAAAACAAACTTAACATGATTTTAAATCAATCTAAAGTGACTAGTTACAATAGGGGTATAAGTTTTGATGCTCATGATTATTTTACTAAACATCCACCTATTGTTTTGAGCGTAACTGATCATGGTGAAATCTTGACAAAACCTGAATCTAAGAAGACAGTTTTTAAATTTGCTGGAATTTTGTGCACTCTTTCTTCTTCATTAAAGGAAACAAAACTTGATATTCCTAAACCATCTACTACTCGTGAAAACTATACATTTTCGTTTTGTGGTAAAGATGGTCACTTAGTTGGATTTTGTTTCAGAGTTGCTCGTAAACAAAAAAGGAAAGAGAAATTGCTTTTGCAAAATCAAAGTGGAAACAAATTGGTTTTTGCTCGAGGAGACCGGTTAGATCACAGTGGGTCCAGCAGTCAGACCGATACCCGGTTAGACCGACAGTTATGCCTAGGTCAGACCGGCCTCGGCGAGATTTTTCTAGAAAATCACAAACTGTTTTCTTGTGTGGTTATATGTCTGTTGGTTCTTCTGGTCATGTGTCTTAGTACTTGATTCCTAAATTTGTTTTATCTAACCCCAGTACTGAGGCTGCGGCTTTGGTGGCAAGGAAGGGCAACGTGTGGATTGTGGATTCCGGTTGTTTGTGGCACATGACCGGTGATAAAAGTTGGGTCTCCTCCCTCAAATAGGCATCCAGGACAGAATCAATTTTCTTTGGAGGTGCTTCTACTAGTGTCATTCTTGCTACGGGATTTGTCAAGGTAAGTGACAAGTTTGTTTTGAAAGACGTAGCTTTGGTTGAGGATTTAAAGTACAATTTCCTTTCAGTTTCACAAATTGTTGATGAGAATTATGAGGTTTATTTTAATAAAACTAGGAGTAAAGTCTTCGATTCTTCTTGGGATTCTATGTTTGATATTTCTTGCTATGAAAGAGTTTTTAAAGCTGATTTTGAAAATCTTGTTCTTTTGATATTACATATTTGATTGCTAAGTTTACTAGAGATTTGATGTTTTGGCATCGTAGACTTGGACATATTGGTTTTGATCATCTCACTAGAATTAGTGGTTTGGATCTTGTTCGTCGTTTTCCTAAGCTCAAGAAAGATCTTGATTTGGTTTGTTCGCCGTGTCGTCATGCTAAGAGTTGCTTCTTCACATGCTCCTATTATTTCTATGATGACAAATGCACCGGGACAACTTTTACATATGGACATTGTTGGTTCAGCTAGAGTGCAATCTGTTGAAGAAAGGTGGTATGTGTTGGTTATTGTGGATGATTTTCTAGATACTCTTGGATTTATTTTATGATAACTAAGGATGAGGCTTTTGAACACTTACGGAGTTTGTATTTTCATTTGACACTTGAATTTTTTGATCCTTTGAAATGAATTCGTAGTGATATTGGTGATGAATTTAAAAACACTTCTTTTGAACAATTTTGCTATGAAAAAGGTCTTGAACATCAATTTTCTTCTCCTCGTCTCAACAAAGCGGTGTTGTTGAAAGAAAAAATAGTTTTTTTGGTTGAGATGGCAAGGACTATACTAGACGAGTATCACACTCCTAGAAAATTTTGGGTTGAAGTTGTTAATAATGCGTGTTATATTTCTAATCGTGTTTTCTCGAGATCTAAGCATGGAAAATCTTCTTATGAGCTTCGATTTGGCTATCAACCTAATGTTTCATATTTATGTGTTTTTGGTTGCAAGTGCTTTGTCTTGAAATATGGAAATTTGGATAAGTTTGAAGCATGTTCTATAGATGAAATTTTCTTGGTTATCCTGCACATTCTCATGGTTATCGTGTACTTGTTTTAGAAACTAAAAAATTATTGAGACTTGTGAAGTCACTTTTGATGAGGCTAGTCCAGGTACTAGACCAAAAATTGCAGGTACATTGTCACAAATTCATGGGGAGGATGGTCGTATTTTTGAGGATGAAAGCGATGATGAAGACGAACCGGTGTCGGCGGTCAGATTGGGCACCAGCTGGTCGGACCATCGGGACACCGCCGGTCAGATCGGCACAGGAGGTACGGTTAGGCCGGCCAAAGGGTATGACTTCAGGATCCATTGATGCATTCAAATGGACCTCCAGAGACTACTACTTCAATAAGTGAAGGTACAGAGCATGAGATAGCTTCTGAAGTCACTGCTCCTTTGTATATTCAACGATGACATCCTCCGGAACAAATCATCGGTAATTTGGGTGAGCTTACTACAAGGTCTAAGGTAACAACTCATGATTTTTATGCAAATTTTGCTTTTGTTGCTTATTTTGAACCCAAAAATATTACTCATGCCTTAACTAATGAATCGTGGATTAATTCCATGCATGAAGAACTTGAAAATTTTGAGAGAAACAAAGTTTAGACTTTAGTTGAACGTCCTTATGGTCATAATATTATTGGAACTAAATGGGTTTTCAAAAATAAATAAAATGAGGATGGTTTGATTATGAGAAATGAAGTTAGACTTGTTGCTCAAGAGTTTACTCAGGTAGAAAGTTTGGATTTTGATCAACACTTTTGCTCCTGTTGCTAGAATTGAGGGAATTAGACTTTTGTTGCCTTTTGCTGCTTCAAAAGATTTTAAATTATATCAAATGGATGTTAAAAGTGTTTTTCTAAATGGTTATATACATGAGGAAGTTTATGTTAAACAACCTCCGGGTTTTGAAAATTCTGAGTTTCCCAACCACGTTTTATATTATCAAAAGCTTTATATGGTTTGTAACAAACACCTAGAGCATGGTATGATAGATATAAAAATTTGCTTGAAAAAGGTTTTCAAATGGGCAAAGTGGATAAAACTCTTTTTGTTCTTAAGCATGGTGATAATAAACTTTTTGTTCAGATTTATGTGTATGATATCATCTTTCATTATTCATGTCACGCTTTGGTTGTGGAGTTTTCTGAGATTATGCGTAGGGAATTTGAGATGAGCATGATGGGTCAGTTGTAGTACTTTTTAGGATTACAAATTGCAAATATCTCAAAGTATGTTTGTGCATCAAACAAAGTACACCAAGGATTTTTAAGGCGTTTCAAGATGGAGAATTGCAAGCCAATTTCTACAGCAATGGGGTTTACTGCTGTTTTGGATCCTAATGAAGATGATGAACCTGTTGATCAAAAGGAGTACAGAAGTATGATTGGATCCTTGTTGTATCTTACTACTTCAAGGACAGATATACAATTTGTTGTGTGTTTGTGTGCTTGTTTTCAAACTTCTCCACGTGCTTCGCATCGTCAAGCTGTCAAGCGGATTATGAGGTATTTACACCATACTCTTGAATTTGATATTTAGTATTCTACTTCATCATCTATTTGCTTAAATGGATATTTCGATGCTGATTTTGCTGGATGTAGAATTGATAGAAAAAGTACTGGTAGAACATGTCATTTTCTTGGTACATCATTGATTGCATGGTCTTCTAGGAAACAATGTAGTGTTGCTCAATCTACTACTGAATCTGAATATGTTGGTGCTACTAGTCGTTGTTCTCAGATTCTTTGACTTATTTCAACTGAAATATTATGGTCTTGCTTTTGATAAAGTTCATCTTTATTGTGATAATACAAGTTCTATTAACATTGCTAAGAATACTATGCAACACTCATGCACAAAGCATATTGATATTCGCTTTCACTTTTTGAGGGATCATGTTGAGAAGAGAGGTGTTGAGTTGAAGTTTTAGGATACAAAGTTGCAACTTGCTAATATTTTCACTAAACCTTTGGATGCTTCACACTTTGCTTTTCTTCATGGAGAATTGGGAATTATTCATCCTTTTGTCATGATTTAAGGGGGAGTTTGTGCTTGTGATTTTATCAAGCAAATCTAAACGAAAAAGAAAAAGAGAAAAAAGTGCTTTATTTTATTTTATGCCTACTGTATATCTTTTGCATGCTAGCAATTTAATTGAGACTTATGTGTCACTAGTATAGCTTGTATGCATTTTAGCTTTTTTCAAGAGGCTTAAATATTGCTTTTGAGTGAGATGATGCATGACACTAATTTTTTTACTTGAATTAAGGAAATATGCAATGTTGAAGTTAGTGCTTACTTTGAACGACTAATACTTATATGTATGCTCGTTGGATTGTTATTCCTCAAATTTCTCTTTGATATTCCAAATGTTGCAAGTGTAAATAATTGATTGTATTTACTTTTAAGAGAGGTAAAAATGAATATCGAATCCTTGCAAACAGTCTTGACGACAATGACATATTCATGGTGATGAAAATAATGGGCACCAAATCCTTGGAAACAATCTTGACGACAAGGACGTACCCGAAATAATTAAGAGATTTTATGTTCAATGTTAACATGAGCGCAAAAAAGCTCAAAATAAATGCTGAAAGTTCTCTTGGTTATTTTTGTGAAGGAAGTTAATTTGAGAAAGAGTAATAATGCAATAGGTCTATGTTTAGGGTTTTTCTTTCACTCTATGTACTAGTGAATATGTTGCATTATAAATCGTTTGAAATCATGATTTTTTATTGTTGATATAATCTTAATTGCAAAATCATTTAAAATCGTGATTATATTCTAATTCATGCTTGTTATCTAGTTGATTAATTTATCTTACTTATGTTGTGACACATGACTTGAATTGCTATATGTATAATTTTGAGCTCTTGAATAATTCAATGCTAATGCTTGATGAAATCATTGTCAAAAGGGGAGAAGAGATACAAATTTGTGCTTGTTTTCAATTGTGGGAAATTTATTTCTATTTCAAAGGGAGAGAACTTTTCTTTTGAATTTTTTAGCACTCCGATGCCTTTTACCACCTCTTTGTTTTTATTTTTTCAAACATCAAAACAATTTTATATGGGTTTGTCAATATGTTCATCAAGAGGGAGATTATAAAATCAAAGTGATTGATTATTTATTTTATGATGAACAATTAGTTTTTGAAGATATTTGGTTTTGATATTTGAAGTTTGTGGTGAAGCGGTTTTATAGATATTTGATTTTCACATGATGAATAGTGAACTGATGGTGAACAGTGTTTTTGGTTGTGTGGTCCGGTCAGACCAGGCAGGTGCTGCCAGTTAGATCAGCTTGTGTTGCATGGTCTGACCGGCCAGCCCGATGGTCTGACCGGCCAATTCTGTGTCGGTTTTGGTTTCGGGTTGTTTTTTTGGATATTTGTTATTAATCTTTGTTTATGACTTCTAGATGGACACTATGCGTATGTAATATTGTTGTGTGCTAATGTTGAGTCAAGTTTTAGAAACTTGTGCTCGGATATGGTTTTTTGGTTTATTCATGTGTAGGTGTCTCTTGCTCTCGAGAGAGTGTTGTCGATGATTGATCAGGAGTCAAATTGGGAGAAGATGATATTCGGTCGACCAGGATATCATGTGGGATGCTTAGTCTAAAGAACAATGCACGTGGTTGGTGAAGATTCCATATGGCATATGATGGAGATATTGTGTGCGTATGGGATACAGAGTCGAATTTGGAAGAAGTTCAAATTTGGTATGATTGGTTTTGTAAAGTTTGTTTCTCTTACGAGACGGTTTTCTAGGAGATTAGGACTTTTTTATGAGTTGGATTCGTGGTTTTAGGCTGTGTATCTATGGGTATAAATAGTGAGGGAGGTTGAGGCCTCTCGGTATCAATTTTGTTAGAGTTGAGTGGAGAGAAAAGTTAGTGTTTCGAGTTTAGTCGAGGTTTTTGAGAGGAATGTTGTTGTTGTACTTTGTAATCATGAATATAAGCAATAAAGTTTAATTTACTTTGAGAGATCTTTGATTTATGTTTGCTCGGGTTTTCGGCAGTCATATTGATGGGATACCGACGGTCAGACCGACGGCATAACACTGGTCAGACCGACGACTCCAATGCGGTTAGACCGACGATGGCGATGACAGGAGGAGGTGACGTGAAGCGCGGTTAGACCGGCTGATCTACACCGGTTAGACCGGCTGATCTACACCGGTTAGACATACGGTATAGGCACGTGAGACCGGCACAAAACATGCGGTCAGACTGAGTTCCATCGAATTCGAGGTAACTTTTAATTCCGCTAAAAGTTTGGTTTTTTGGGTACTACAACCATTCACCCTCCCCACCTCTGGTTGGCTTAATTCTTGCTGTGTGATCCTACATTGATTTTTGTAATAAGGAAGGTTTGCTTTAGTTTCTATTTTTTATAGATAAGAGTTATGAGTTGATGGAGTCCTGTTCCAATTGGACTCAGTTAAGTTTCCTTTTGCTATAAGGTAGTCGATAGGAGTTGTGTCTGAGTCAAACTTGTATCTACCTGAGGATATAAATTGTATGCCTGAGGTCTCTTGTAAACAACAACAGTTCAATATATATATTTTTGGTGACCCTAGTTTTAGTATCGACGAGTTCTTGTTTTTAAGTTTGGGTTGCATCGGTTAAGTTCAATCTTCGATGAGAAAGTAAGTCCCGTCAACTTCGCTTGTATCGGCAGAATTAGTATTTTCTTAGTCAGGTCCAATATGCTAATTAAGTTTTTACTTGTGTTGCCTATCTGATGTATCGGCTCTTTATTTTATTTCTTTCCCTTTCTTAGTTAGATCCTATATCAATTACCTTGAAAAGCATCAATTGGCTAGTTTAAATCTACCCAACTTATTATTAATCTTGAACTATCTTGGTTAAGTCCAATATTCTAGGTTATAATTTGTTGGTTAGATTTACTCAAGCCGATAAGTGTTGTTCATTGTTTTATCGGAGTTTTATCCGATAAGGTATTTGTTTATCATAATTCAACCTACTATATCGATTTATTTACAAAATTTGATATAATTGACTAGTTACCGTCATTACTAGCTTCAATCTTATACTATCTCAGTTAAGTCCAAGCTATCAAGATTGTGGTTAGTAATCAGAAATTATTTGAGATTATATTTTAATTTGTTATAACTGATACTAGTTCGTTTACTTTCACATGGAGTATTGATAAGCTTCAATTCTCAAACACATCAGCCTATACCCAAAAGATAAATATGTATTTGTCCAATACCCTATTTTATTACTCTCAATCTTATAATGTCTCGGTTAGGTCCGATCTATCGAGATTGATAGTAATAATATTAAAAGATTTGAAAATATATTATATCTAAGTTTCGGTCGATGTTGTCTTGTTCTTATATCTGAATTCCATCGGTTAAAGTCGATCGATCTGAAATTCCACTGGGATCGGCTAGGCATACGATATTGTATCCGCCCCAAGGCCAATTGGCCCTACAATCTAACCTTTGTATCTCTGTCTTATTATTAGCAGGATCAAAACTAACTGGCATACCCTGAACCCAATTTCATAAGACCTGCACTGGAGATAAGGAGAGCTCCCAAACCTTCATGTGGAGCGACGAATTTCCCGTCAACAGGCACGCTCGTCCATGGCAACGAAGGGGAGCTCGTCCATGGCAACAAAGGGGAGGGGCAGCCTCCGCCCTCAATTCCTACTCAAGGCGGGCTCGTCCATGGCAGGGAAGGGGACGACGACTATGGTAGCAGAGGAGGGGTACCGGAGGTGAGCTCAGCGGTGGCCACTGGATCATGTGGCAGCGTGGTCGTCCATGGCGGCGAAGGGGAGGGACGCCACGTCCACGTCCACGGTGTGCTTTTCTAGTGGTGGCGGCATCGGGAGCTCTAGATCCAGTTGTGGCCGGCATCAGGAGCTATGGGTCCGATGGTGGTGGTCTTCGGAAACGTCGGATCTGACGGTGACTGCAGGTCAGCGAAGATGAGAACAGCGGCTCAGTGACATCAACCACGACCTCCTTCCTCCTCTCTCTCTCTCTCTCCTAGCTAGACCTGAAGTCTCCCAACTCTCCTTCGTCTACACTGGTAGGAGGAGCTCAATGCCGGTGTCTAGGAGTGCGTTGCAGTTTGTGGTTTGTGATTTCTTGTGATTCTGATTTTTGATCCGTGGGATTGAAGGATGTGTTGATTTGTGGATTTGGGATGTGGGATTAGAGACAAATTCATCTGGTTTGTCAAATATGTGATTATGGGATGTGATGTTTGATTTGTGGATTTGTGATTTCGGATAGAGGCAAATTCATCTGGTTTCGGAGTTTCTGAAAATGAATTTATTTTGCGCCAAAAGATCTTTTTGCAGGTGGTCCATATAACATAGCCGTCTGTGAAAATTGATTTTCGCAGTGCGAAGATCGTCTATGTTCACTGGCCTATGGTAGCAGCCGGGCCGTTGGCAAAAACCTGTTCTGGCAGTGGCGCCTATGTGACAGTATAACCCATATATCAGTCATATAAAAAATTATCATATAGAAGAAATAAAATTAAAAAGATATTTGGGGGCTACAGGAGAGAGGAGAACATATGTTTTCATTTTATTTTTATTCTATGCGACTGACATGTAGACGTCACGGTGGAATGTCACGTCAAGAACGGATTGAAACCCATTTAAACCTATATAACACCCATGATAGAGCCTTAAAAATATATTTTGAGAGTTGAATGACCTAGATGATGCAATTTTAGGAACCTCGTGTATCAATGAAAATGTGCACGTTTTTAAATTAGAGAATGTGATAAAATGTAGTAGTGAATCACATATCTTGTTGGCTTAAACATGATTTCAAATGTATATTTTTTTATGAAAAAAATGTAACCAGGTTATGAAACAAGAAAGAAAAAGTTGTAAAGCACTGGGGATCGAAACCTGCATCTGTTGAGTGCAGTACTCACACGCCAACGAACTAGAAAATAAGAGCAATATGACAGGAAGTATAACAACTTAGAAAAATTGGGTATTCAGCTGAATACTCAGTATTCATGTCCGCCCCTGATGAAGGGTTTCTCTACAACCAGGAGCCTGGTGGAGGTGGAGATTAGGCCTGTTAAACTCGTGCTCCGATCTACATTTTGCATTTTTCTCCTCAACAATTAGGTTTTTCTCATTGTTTTTCTTGAGAATGAATGTTTCGAGGGGGTTCACTGTTTTAGATGAATGCTTCTTGTGCTTGGAATGGAACATTTGACCGTCCGAAGGACCGAAGATTTGCAAACATCCAAATGACACGCCAACTTGTATCTTTTGTAAGGAATTTTCTATGCGTATGATAAAATTAGTATGATTTTAATACGATCATGTCGCGTTAGTATCGATTGGGCATGGAAACATGGCGGGCCCCATATTTACCACATGCACTAGAGATTAGGAGGCATCATACATTGATGGTAAGAGATTTTATCTTATGTATAGCAGTGTTCCTTTTGTAAACTGTCCAACTGAGATTGCAATAAAATATTGTAATGGTTTTTAATAAATTGTTGCAGTTTTATAATACTTAAAACAATTAACGGATCGACCAACTTCTCAGTTTTGGCTGTCCAGCCAAACCATATACTACTCTTTTAGTCCCAAAAATAACTAACATTTAAATTTTATTAAAAAATACAATTAATTTTTTTCTATATAGTTGATACCCACTTTAGAGCATTAACACTATAAAACTGTAAAATCGTGAGGCCACGACATCTAAAATGGTGAGCTGTCCGATTTGATCGTTCCACACCATTCGATTTGAACGTTCCAAATTCCAAGCTCACTCAGTTCTCGTTTCTTGTAGCATCTTCAAAAGATACGGCTAAAAAAATTTTCCGGTATTAGAGGTTATGCTAAAAAATTTTTTTTCCAAAAACATGTCACTCCACAGCAGAAAGCTAAAAATTACTCCTTAATAATTTAAAATAGACCACGTCATCAAAATTAGGCCCAGCCCGACGAAACATGGTGCGGGCGACGGCGAGCAATGCGGAGGTGTCCGGCGGAAAAAATCGTGGAAATGCAACGCAGGAAGAAGGTCGGGAGAGGATTGGGAAAAGTTTGGCATCGCTAATATATGCACAGTGGGAGATGTTTTTTGTTGCTAATCTTTTAGAGGAGTTTTAAGGATGTTGAGGATCATTTTTTTTATTTTTTCTCTAAACAATATATGGTATTGGAGGTAAGAATAGTACTCGTTGCTCTTAGCTCAGCTGTCGATCAAGCCTGGCCCAAATAAACCGGCTAGGACAGCCCATCCAGTCATCCATTAGTTGTCATCCTCTCATTGAGCATTGTACGACCTGAGGAACCATTCATGTTGGTGACAAGAGCAATTGATTTTGAAAACAGATGTCATTATTTTTTTAAAAAAGTTGATGCCATCATGATGACAGATAAAGGGTTACTCTTAGTGGATTATTAATATCTTCTATTCTCTTCGTATCCCTTCTTTTCATACTGTCTATAAATTTACATAATCCTTATGCATCAATATATCGGGGCAAAGGTGTTCCATTTATGTTGCTGAAGTTTGCTCGCTGAAATCATATGCATCCCTACGCCATCATCTTCTTTAATCACTCCAGCAAGTTAGCACAGGCTATATTACCCATCAACTTTCTCTTTCCTTTTGGCAGATTGGTCTGATTTTTTTTCTCTACAATAGGACCACCATTCAGTTCGTACATTTATTTCAATGTGTAACCATGCTCCATACATAATTGCATTAGTTTCCCAGTTTGGCTATCTCACATTTTGTTAAACCAATTTTATCCATATCAATTCCTTCTTTATACCATGCATCCCTATTCGTTTTCACATTATTTTAGATACTTGATTACTGACTTAGTTAATTTTCTTTTTGTTGTCCCGAATCACAGATCATTTTTCATTACTGCAGTTGAAGGATATAGCAACATCATCTGGACCGGCTGGTAGATTTGTCACCTACATATTTAGATCCAATATGTATTTCAATTATGACCTTTACCTGGAAAGTTGTCTTAATTAGTATATATACGGTAATATGATTTCTAGAAACTCCCTATCAAGAATGAGGGCCAGCATAGCTACGCTGGATTGGCTCCTGTCGCAGTATATATGTTGGCTCATTTCACTGTCCGAGCATCTAACTATCTCTTACCATCAGTAAAATTAAATAAAATAGGGCACCACACATCCAAGTCATTTTCATGAAAAATGGTCCCAGCAACAAAAATTAGAATTAATATCTACTCTACTATAGATTTAATTCCTTCTAATTTGCATTACTACATGTGGTCATATGTATTTACTATAGTTAATATACAATTATATTATATATAGCAAATATTAACCATGCCCTCCAATTTATCTTTAAGTTAAGAATTTCCTCAGTAACAAGAAAATTGAATCTCTAATCATCAGTTTTAATCATTGTTCTACAATTTTACGCACCCAACATAATTTTACTTTTTTGAGACCAAGAGAGTAATTTTCTTTTGGGGTGGAACTTCTTTGGCGCAATTTAACCACTCTTTGTGCATGCTTGTAGTTGTATATCAGATCAAATGATAGATGCTTGAATATTTTTCAAGGAGATTACAATAGCTAGGATATAAGAGTCAACCGAATGCCATGACTTATTAATATTCAAAACAACGTCAAATCGCTGTACCTAGGCAGTTTTGTGCTATATCTGCAAGAAAACCCAATATATCTGTCGGGCAAACGGTGAGACCAAAAATACCGGCCCCAGTAAAGTTTCTATAGAAGAGAAATTCAATTACACATCTGAAATAAAATGAGATTAACAACATGGCACATTCAACACATGAAATGAAACAACTTTTGAAGGGACAACCTTTCTTGGGATTCTTGCAAGCTTTTCCGATACAAAATAACCCAAATGCTTTCTTTGTTGTTCTTGCTCCGTTGTATGGCAACGTAATTCTACTAAGCTTGGATTTCTTGCAGTTTGCAACTCAGGATTGTTATTCAGTCTCGTAAATCCTCTTATACAAAGGCCCCATGATGCAATCGGACCATAGCCTACCAAATCATCAGCTGAGGTCACTTGAAGGGTGCAAACAAAACCGATGAGTTATGCCCACCAAATCCGAACGAGTTCGACAACGCCACCTTTACATCACATCTCTCCTTTTGTGATCCAACTAGAATGCTGACATCCTACATCAATTTCAAACCACAAGCATTTTGGATGAATTAAAACATGGTCGAAAGAATTGTTGAAAATAAAAACAAGATGGAAATTGCTGTTCCAAATAACTGATTCAAGCTATTATTTAATGCAACAGGTTGATCTAAACGAAATTAAACCAGGATTTCTGTTATATGCCTGGTATTTTCACTGGGCAAAATGTCTATGATAACAGAAAGTATCGTTATGTCTGAAGTCATAAAATTAAGCAGAGATTTCTGAAGTTGAATACGTGTGGAGCAAATATAATCTCCTTTTTGTTTAACGAACCACTGCACAAGTTATTTCATTCAAAATTCAGCATAAACAATAGCCCTTACAAGACCACAGCATTTTGGCATATCTTCTCTTTATACCAGCATTAGCTCAATTTGGTAAAAACAAGAGGAAAGAAAAAATTGTGTGAATGAAATTACCACATTTTTCTCCGGGTTGTCTAAATTGATATTTGGGTGGACCCAGCCAGTCCTTATAGCCTGCACATACAAGCACAACAGAAAATAATATGAGGAAGACAATCATGATGGCCCAATATCATTTGCATTGAAAAATATGAGACGTGTCATGAATCACAGCCTGATCAGCTGGTCATGATTGCTGAAGTTGGTAACTGGAACTCCCTCCGTTCACAAATGATGTCATTTTAGGATCATGTGCAATCAAACTTCATAATCTTAAATCACTAATATATCCAATAATATTAAGATGTGATGTGTATACTGGACTGATGGTGCTCAGCAAAAGTACTGTTAAGGTTGACATGTAAAGGTGGACTGATGCTTTGCAATAATCTTTCACTAATATATGCAGCAATATTAAGATGTGATATGCTAACTGCAACAATTTCTGTCCTCAACAGAAGAACTGTTAAGGTTAGTGCTAGTGCCCGTCGGTACCCAGAGGGTGTACTTAAAGGTAGATTGATATGTGGAGATGGGGTGAATTGGCACCACTATATTAAAAAAGCATTATGCAAGCAGATTGAATAAAAATTGAAAATCATGCATATTTTGATGGTGGAAACATCAGTAAAATTGGTTTATAGTAGACAGATGCATATTAATTTTTAAAAAAAAAAACAACAAAACTACAAAAACTTCTAAGAATACAAAAGGATCTCCACATCTTTTTCTAGTTAACCCGTTCGCTGCCACACCAACTCTATGTGGTACTGAAAGGTCAGAAAAAAATTGCAAATTGCACAAAAACCTTTGGAGGGGAAATTTTCTTGGTTTGCCATAGGATCTATTAGAATGTTGAATGACAATTGCAAGCACTGAAGTAAACTAGTAATCCTTAATGACACCTTAGTTTTCAAGGGATGTTTTCACAGGCAGCAAGTATGCAATTCACCAAGGCCCTCATGGTTTCCTCTATACAGCATCAGCCGTTGCCAAAATTTGAATTTTAAAACTTAATTTTAAAGTTGATTTTGAAGTTTTTTTTTATCAAAGTTTATTTTTCAGCATTGGCATTTAATTCGCCAAGAATACATATATAAAAGTTTTACCCCTAAATTATTATTTTTTGCTAATATGCCCGGCATATTATCCGCATTTAACCAAACGATGGGGCCCAAAACAACCAAAAACGAGGCACTACAATAGTGAAGTATTGAAATTCCAGTGTTGCTATAAATTTTTATACAAGCCCAAATGAGATGGGATGCAATACACAGTGCTTACTAAAGTGTCCTATCAATAATGTTAGTACAAATTGAATTGATGTTACCTTCATAACCATTCACTATTAAATACCCTACAGATATGCACCATACCCTATCCTAAATCCAGTAAACAAGTCTAGGTTTCATTCTGACTTATTTTAGGTTGCATGAACTGCCCAAGTGCCCATATGAAAAAACTCCATTACAAGCAGATATTCTTGTGTCAGACTTGAACGCTGAATTTAGTCATCATCAAATCCATCCCTTTAGAGAATTTTAGAAATCGATCCCCTCAGAATTTTAGAAATATTATCTGCTAGATAAGCAATGGCTGACATTTTATTATACTACTAGCATATTGCCCGTGCATTGCAATGGGTTTTAATTAAAGAAAATTATTATTAATATGCTATTATCATCTTTTAGTTGTTATACATATTTGTTACTTACATATAAACCTGGTTAGCTCCACACTGTTTTTTCCTTCTCACAAAAGTAGGGAGTTGGTGGGAGCAATTGACATGTGGATCCTCTAACCCCCACATGTTTTTTTTCCTTAAAAGAGATGGGAATTGGTAGTGGGTTGGTGGCGGAACCACCGCTACCACTACTATTTTTTATAAGGAGTATAGATTTTATGGTTTCTTAAATCATGACATATTTGTATTTGGGATAATTCTCCAGAAGTAACTTGACTGCATGCTGCAACATCACAATTTAGCAATGTCAAAAAGGTCCTAATTACCAAGGCACTGTAGCTTGTTTTTCTTATTGTAATATCAACTGCTTGGCTCGTCATATTGCAATAATTTTTGGGCAATCAAAATTCAAAACATTAATGTAGAAAAATTTTAAGTAAGCCCACAAAGGTACAGTTCATAAACCAAAATGGCACTAAACAATATAATAAGAAAAGAAAGAGCCATAAATGCAAATAGTGAAGAAAATCTATGGGGAACACTAATTAATGGTCACACATTGGATGTTACATGTGCGCACTCCAGTTCCCATTTTCATCTTTCACTTTACACAATTTCAACTTTTGATATAGAAATATTACCTCCCAAATCAGTCGAAATATCTTTCAACTCAAATAAACCACACCTATCAACTTCTATTCAAAATTCAAAAAGCTTAGGTTGAAATAAATTCAACTCTCAAATGGACTGATTTTTTACTTGGTAAATTGAAAAGACACCTTTCATACCGGCTACCGTGTAAACAAATTTTAAGTTCCAGCATGATTTCCTCAAGCTCCACTCATAACCTGAAACTTATAGACTAGGATAAATTCAACTTTTAAAATCAGATATGGGTTTTCACCTAGGCGTTTCATAAACTTTCAATAGTGCAAGCACACCAGTCAGCAGGTGGCACTAATACCGGTTGGGGGCTGGTGCTGTGGGATGTGAATGTGTGGGCTTGTGGCTGAGAGTGATAAGATGCTGTTTCCAACCTATGGCACTCTCCACGGCAGATGCATGTTGGGGTGCAGAACTAGTAGTGCAAACAAATGGCGGTGACAGGATGAGGAAATAAAGCAGCAGATACTCCTGCCTTTGTGGGTTACTCCGTTTGATCCGTTTGTCTTAGTCACAAGCATCTCAGATGGGAAAAATCATGCGTGTGCCGCTTGCTAGGAGGGAACTCAGGCACCCGTGGGATTGGGAAATACAACAATTTTCTTCTATGGCAGGTCCAAATGTAAACACTTACTTGTATAGCAGCCACAGCTTCTATTCCACCCGCAGCTCCTAGCAGGTGGCCCGTCATTGACTTTGTTGAGTTTACTCTAAGCTGCATTGTAGAATGCAAAGTTTAATATATGGAACTCAAAATCAATAGAAAAATATAAAGGCTTCCAAAAGAAATTTTGGATTTCTGAGAAGGAGGCATGCCTGAGGATTCTGACCGAAACAGCGGTTGAGAGCTTCAAATTCCTTCAAATCACCCATCTGCGTCGATGTTGCATGGGCATTTACATAATTAATGTCTTCCTTTGCTACTCCTGCATCTGCTAGTGCATTTTCAATACACAGGATAACCCCTCTACCTGATAGTAAAGCATAGTATTAATATCTGCATGGACAACGAAATAAGAGGAAAGTAACACTGAATAGGAGAACAAATGCACCACAAGGTATAACCGTATTCTTCACCTTCAGGATGTGGCTCTGTCATGTGGTATGCATCACATGTGAAGCTTCCTCCTAGAAACTCAGCATATATTTCTGCACCTCTTTGCTGTAAAAATGCATATCCATATTGGAAGTATTAAAATTTGAACCAAATCTCTATGAACCAATCAGAAAAAAATATGAATTTGCATAAATGCAACCTTAGCATGCTCAAGTTCTTCCAGAAGAAGCACACCAGCCCCTTCTCCCATGACAAATCCATCACGATCCTGTGATACAAAAGATAGATAAAAGAATATTGGACCAGTGAGAGTTCTGCAGAATCATCACCATCAAGTAAATATGTGCACTAAGCCAGTAAGAATGTTTTTGAATGCATCACTCAAACAAATATGCAGTGTAGAAACATGAATCAAATCGATTGGTCAAAATTCTTGAACAACTAACCACATCCCAAGGCCGAGAAGCTTTTGCTGGATCACTATTTCTCTGTGAAAGAGCTCTACAGGCCACAAAACCACCCAAGCCTGCATGCAACAGTTCGAGTGATCTAAACAGAAGCTTGACTTGTGCAAGAAAAAGCAAAATAGTAAAGTTAAAAAGTTCATAACTGGAATAATGATATCTCAAATAATTAAAGCCATCATACCAATTGGGATAATTGGTGCATCAGAACCACCACAGAGCATCACATCCTGCATATTTAGGATAAACTGCAATTAGGATGTTTATACCTTCCAGAAGAGATCACAATAAGATGGTGTGGCTTACAGTTTCCCCTCTTCTGATATGATTAGCTGCATTTAGTATGCAGAAGTTACTGGTGGCGCAAGCAGTAGAGATAGAATAGTTTGGGCCCATCCAGCCCTGCTCAGGAATACGATTTTACTTCTTGAGAATTTATTACCACTTAATGAGAAAGTTTATAAAAAAAAGTAGCTAAAGGACAGATGGTATATAAGTTACCAAATCCATTGCAAGTATTGCAGAACCCATGTTTGTAGTCGCAAAAGGTACACAGAATGGGTTCATCTTCCTGTAAGATACCCTCAATGCTTCAATCGCATCACTAAAAACCTGCTTAAAATACCACCATAAGCTGAACTAAACTAAAGAGGGAAGTGTCTAAAGAAAAAAGGTTTGCTTTTAGGAAGCAAAAATAATACAGTGTGTGCAGATTTGAACCTTCATGCCACCCATAGCAGAACCAACAAGAACTCCACATCTCGATTTATCCAACTCATTCATGATTTCTTCAGTGATTCCACCGTTTTCCAATGCTTTTTTGCCAGCAGTTATCAAATATAGCATGAACTTGTCCATTCTCTTGGCTAATTTTGGTGCCACCCAGCCATCTGTTGAAAAGGATTTGATTTCTCCTGCAATTCTCTGCATGAAATAAAAAATTATTTCTCAACTAGTTGTAAAAATGAACCCCGCATCCAGTAGAAAAGGTAAAGTACCGTGGGGTACTTGGAGCAGTCAAATGCTTCTATCTCACTTATTCCACTAACACCCTGTAGAAGGTTGTTGTAAAACTCATCAGGATCATGGCCTAACGGTGTCACGACACCCATGCCAGTGACGACCACTCTCCGTTGTTTAATATCAGGCTTCTTGCTTTCCACAGCTCCCCTTTCAGGATGCAAAGCTATAGCCATCGGTACTCCTGCAGTTCATCAGAAATCTCATTTAGATGGTGAACAATTAACTCAATTTAGCGCATATGGCCAAACAAAAGAAAGGTAGCACCATCTGAAAACAAGCCTAAGCGATGGATGCTTCCTTGAGCACCAGCTTTTTATTGGTCACCTACGTGCCACCAACAGAAACTACAAAATTGACAAATAAAAGGACTGCTTCGTTCAAATAATTCGCCAGGCAAGCATGTGGTGAAATGCGGTTACATTGTAATGGATGTTGTGAGTTACCAATATCACCAAAAACATAAGCTTTCCCCAAGGACAAGATTTCATTGTTCTTTAGTAGCATGCCAAACATTAACCTTTCCAACTGGTTCCTTACTCCGCCTTCTCGCACCTCTCTCAGTATACTTACATTCTGACCAAATTCCCAGGTATACTAGAAGAACAAAAGAATCATAGACAACCAAGCATGCTGATGGCGAAGTGACCAATTCACTCCAACAGCGTGCAACATACATGGGATTGACGGACATGATGACGGCGAGGCCTAAACATGGTTAAAAAAAAGGAGTACTACACCAAGATGCCAGCACAAAGCCCTATCATCCTTGTCTTGTGCCCCTCAAATCCCAAACGCGCACGCGAGCGATGTGACATCTAAAACCGCATAAAAATCGCACCTTTACCGCACCACGAACACCCCGTCGATACTACCAATGCTGTTAAAACCCCACGCACCGCAATTTTTACAGTATACACTCGAGCGAGCAAAGACAGCACACAGAAGATGGAAATGGACTCACCAGAGCGCGCACCCCTGCCACGGCACCGTGCGCCGGGGCCGCGGCGAGAGCCGAACAGCGCGCCCCCACCGCCGCCGTGCCTGCGCAGCTGCTTCTCTTTCTCGGCGTCGCCGCAGGCCGCCGACAGGCAGGCGGCGACGAGCCAGGTGCAGAGCGGCGGCGCCACCCCGGCCATTGCCTCACGGCCTGTGGATGGATCCCGACGGCGATGCGAGGGCGCCTGGTTCGTGTCACGCAGGGGGGATCGGGCGCATCCACGGGCAGGCGGGCAGCAAAGCTCCCAAGCAAGAACGGCGGCGGCGCCAAGAACCCCGGGGGCCGCGCCGAGATGGGTGCGGCGGCGCCCGGGCGAGGTGTGGGCTAGGCAGGCAGAGGGAGGAGCGGCAGACGAGCGAGGCGGCGAGCGGGCTTTATAAGGAAAGGAGGCGTCTTGGGCGCATCTGGGAGGTGGCGGACGCGGCGGCAGCCGCCATTACCAGGTGGAGCTCGAGGTCGCGGTGGGTTGGAGAAAACATGGAAAGAAGTGGAGGAGTTTTAATACCGCAGAAATTTATTTTTTAATAAAAATCCATACACCGATGCAATTTTCACACCTTCATTTTCTCTTTCCGGTGTTTGAATATTATTTTATAAATTAAATTAAAATAAAAATAATGGAGAAAAAGAGAAGAAATGATGAATCTGATTTCTGGTTTTCTTTTGTGTTTGTATTTTGTTTTATAAATTAAATAAGAAATGGAGAAACAGAGAATAAAAGAAAATAAAATAATATGATTTTTGGTTCTCTTTTTGTGTCTTTATACTCTTTTATAAACTAAATAAGAAATGGAGAAACATAGAAGAGAAAAATAAATGAATATGATTTTTGGTTTTGGTTGGTGTTTTTTGTGTGTGTGATGGGATTTTGATGAGGCCAGGTAGGGCTCTGGATGCTCCAATAGAGTTTGGTTGCAGATATGGATTTGGATTTTGAGATCACGAGTTCACAACGTGGGAGTGTCGACAGTGAGGTTTCTGTTAGGGGTTGCACATAGATAGAAAGAGAATGTGATTGAGATTTTTGTTTTTCTTTTTATAAAGGAGTTTGTTTGTTTTCTAACAACAGTTGAACTGGTGATAGCACAGTACCATCTGGCACTTGAGTTATTGCCATACGCTCGCGACTGTGTATTATAATTATGAGGTTTTTTAGGGTAAATTAGACTATACAATTGCAAATTTGCATATTTAGAAAAATGTCATTACAATCCGTCTATTATTAGTTCACCGAAATTTTACCATACCATTGTCGTCACGTTTTCCATCTCATTATCTCCTCTTTGCTCGACGCGGCAAGGGCCAAGGAGGCGGTGGCGAGATGCTCGTTCTCGTCCTCTTCCTCCTCTATCTACCTCTGGCAAGACCGTGCCATCCATCCCGCTGCTGGACGGCGCGAGCCGGTCCACCGCAGCGTTGCCCTCAGGGTGCGCTGCCTCCTCCGCAACCTCAGGCGACGACAGCAGTGCGCGGGCTCGTCGTGGCGGTGGCAGTCGTGGCCCAAGCAAATCCAGCAACAATGGTGAGCTCGTCGTGGCGGCGATGAGGTCCCAGATGGTGGCAACCTCCATCGTCAATTTGTTTTTCTCCCTATGATTTTTCTAGCGACGGCGAGCTCGTCATATCTCGGAGACGGAGGTGAGCTCCATCGCCATTTTTCTTCTCTAGTTTTTTCCGGTGGCGGTGGCGAGATTGTCAAATGACGGCAAGCTCTATTGCCCTTTTTCCCGCGAGGAGGAGGGCGTCAGAGCTTGCCAGCCGACGAGGTCAACATGAGAAGAGAGAAGGAAGAAGACGGAAAAGAAAGGGGATGGAAAAGAAATGAGATGGATGAAAAACGTGACGGCAGTGGCACAGACCTAATTTTGTAAAATTTCAGTGACATGGCGAATAGACGAATTATAATGACATTTATCTGAATACATATATTTGCAATGACACGGAACCAATTTACCCTTTTTTAATGAATTCATGATATTGGCTGTTTAACGCAGTTGACCACCAAATAATGCTCTCTCCAGATCTCAAATACTATGTGACATTTTAGAATGTGTGAATGTACTTTTGAACTTTGAATAACCCTTTGAATATTTGTATCACAAATGAGTGACATTCTTCAATGGGTGCATTGCCACATTCAACTTTGAATAACCAATACAAATTTGAACTGACATGATTGCAAAATAAAACTGTACAATTTATCCTAATTCAAAATTCACCCGTCCTTTAGCAAATAAGGAAATTTGTATAACTTCAATGGAATATAAATATTAACCTTGTCTTTATAAGGATGGAGAGTAAGCTTTTACATAATTTTAGGGAACTACATAGAGTTCAAATTCGTATTTATTTTCTCCTCGATTTATTTAATCCTTGTAGAAGTAACATATAAATCCATTTAAGGACCTCAATCTTTTTCCAATTTGACACCCCCAAAACTATTAGTTACATCTAGAATCATTCTAAATTGTATTTCTTAATGGCTAGTTAACTCTAGAGCTAATTTTCAAAGGCTTTAGAACAGCTACTTCTGTTCTAGAAACATTTATTGTTTTCAAATTTACTATTGTCGAAGGACCAGGTCATAAATATGTATTGTTGACGGAATTAGGCCAAACAAATTTTAAAACGCTACTTGCATTTTAGGGTCTTTTTCAATTGCTTATTGAGCTATCTGAGACAGGTATGTTCTTTCTTCAACTCCAAACTTTTCCCTTTTTTCAAACAATTAAATGGCATATTTTTTTAAAAAAATAATCTATAGAAAAGTTATTTAAAAATCAATAAATTTATTTTGAAGTTTATAATCGTTAATATTTAATTAATTATGAGCTAATAAGCTTTCTCTCATTTTGTACGTGTGAAAATCTCCTCTCAAACTGAAGCAACTGAAATGTACAAGTACATTACAGTGCTACAAAGAACAAAAATACCGAGGGGAATTATTAGAAAATTAAGTGACTCAAAGAAAACGGCAGCAGAAAAGAGAAGCCAATAATTTAGATTTAGAAAGAACACAAAAAAAATTTCCGTTTATTTACTCCTGTTATATTATAGTCGCAGACAGTACCATGAGTTTGTCAAGCTTTATGAGATAAGATGGGTAGAATGCCGACAATCTGTAGGACATCGTGACAGCATCACCATTTGGAAAAAAAGGGCTGCATAATCAATCCTTGGTCTAATTTCTGTTTCTTTTAGTTTTTTTTCTTTTGTGCACATTTTTGGTCTGTTCGAGTCAATGACCTAGTTGTATTGCGTTGTTTTTTTTTTGGCTGCTTCCATCATGTCTTGCTTCCATCATGCATGTACATTCAGCTTAATTAGAAAAACTGGCATATGCTTTTGGTATTGATGTTAGAAGCATATATAGTTACCATTCAGCTCAACTCTTTTTCTATGCACTTCCAGTATTTTCTTGATCGATATAGCAAATTTGCTTATATAACATTCAGTTTTTTGAGAGAGAGAAGAATGCAGCAAGCAGAAAACCAAAAGCATATCTCACGCAGTTTTAAAATCTTCCCTTGTGATGACCAATCATGAGCCGTGCAAAAATTCTCTACAAAAGTTGTTCTGTCATGCGTGTACATTCAGCTTAGAAAGTTGGTGATACTAGAAGCACATACAGTAAAAATCCAGTCATCCGTTTTGCTGAAGATCTGTGCACTTGCAGTATTTGATTTCTTCGGGGCGTCATCAGCAGCAGCAGCGTAGTAGAGTGAAGAAAAAAAAAGAGGAACCAACGCAGCCAGCAGAAAACAAAAGCGTAGCTCACGGAGTTTTCATATCTTCAATGGTGATGACAAATCATAAGCGAGCCGTGTAAAAATTCTCTTACTTTTACAAGGTGGTGTTGTGTTCCCTTCAGAATCTGAGGTTCAGAGTGCAGTTCAAGTTGTACGCTATTGTGCTAAGGACTTGACAAGGAATCAAGGAATTATGACAGGTTTAATGAGTTTAAAACAGTGCAAATCACTGTGGCAGCACGGCCGTTTCTCTGACCGATTTTGGACATTCTTGCTTTTCTTGGGTAGGGGCATTCAAGCGTCATGACTGACCATCAGAAACCTCGAGCAGTGCAGGGAAACTAGGCATTGAAAACCCACGTACTTAGGCACCAAATTGGCGATTAGTCACTACTCCTGAAATTGAAATTCAAGAAAGAATGTTGAGATAGATATCAGGCAAAATTTGACCCGATGTCCAATGCTTTTCTCTCGGGTTTTATCACACTTTGACTTTGACACCGCAAGAACACGGAAGCAAAACGCCTAATGCGTGTTTAGCAGGGCGTGCGATGCGTGCCCAAATATGGTCGTCAAGCAATTTGGAATGCACACGTCGGAATTTCTAGACATCCAAGCTTGTCAAAAAAACCCGGCATAGGTTGGGCTCTCTAGTGGCGTGGTGAGAAATCGAAATCTAACGGCAAATCATGCAAGTTGTAGCCGAAACTTGCCGGGATTTTCATGTCTTTCTCCTTTAGCCAAAGGCGTGTCGCCTGCATTGCTCGGCTCACGCATGTTTGATGAGGCGCTAGATAAGGTAGCTAAATGCGAAGGTAGCTTGTTTAGCGGTGTTGCAGCTGGCACGCCAAGGCTGCATTTAGTTGGTAACCCAACAGAAATATTGATCCTACCAGCTTAATTAGATGAGGATGTCTGAACCTTAATTTGGGTCCAATCTGATATGATAATCCCCTCTGCAGTTGCCAAGCATGTGCAAACGGAAGAGTTCAGGAGGCTGAAGATATGTACTTCAGTTCTTGTTGAGAAACAGTGCAGATTTGCTCTGACATCCGAGCTGGAGCTCTAGCAAGAGTCTGTTTAATACGAATGTCAAGCATGGAAACAGCATAAGTTGATTCTGATTTAGATCAAACCACAGGCAGACAGCCGAATGAATACTCTCACCAAACGTAGGGCAAATGTGGCGCTTAATTGTCCATGCAAGTTGGGCGCATTTGGCAAATGAACGGATAAAAGCTGCCTCCACTCGTATTGATGAGCTTGCAAAATCAGCTCAGCCATTGCACCATGCTCAGTTGTCGAGATAGCGATATAATTGCCTGAGCCTTTAAGAAACTAGAAGATACTTTATCAAATGTTTGAGCAAATCTATAACGTCATGCCAAAAGAATCGAGCATGGCAGCACCAATCTTCAAGGCACAGGAATGCCCACCCACAAATGGCATCCGAACAAGAAAAAATACCAGAGTTGCAAGTCATAGCATTTGCTCACAAAATGCACTTGAAGAAATGTTATCCATGAACGAAGTTAACAAGCAGTACCCAGATGCATCGGCATTCAAAATTGATTCGCACTTAACATTACGCAATACTTTAACATTGAGCTACTTAAACAGATCTACCAAATACATTACATAATGTTAAGTAACTCGGTTTTCCTCCAGTAGCTGACGAATGATGACCCGCACATTTACTACCAGCCAGTAGGAGCCGGAGCACTGCCTTCCTCCCAACCAGGGGCTGCAGGAGGTGCAACAGCAGCAGCAGCAGCAGCAGGAGAAGGAACAGCAACTGCATCCCACCCTTCTGCAGCCACAGGAGCTGCAGTTTGAACGCACAACAAACATTAGTCTATGTCGCAACTTTTAGAGAGTTTGTGCAGTTTTAGTCTCATCATAGAACCAAAAAAAAAGAAGCCCTTTTGATAGAAGCGTGAGTATGGTTCTATTTATTCAACAGTAGTCTAATCCCATTGTTCAAGACATTATAACAATTAATCTTTTTTATGCAATCAAACATATCATCAGACAAAAGACAGCCAAGAAACCAATCACACAATTGAAGTCCAATTAGACAGGCTAAGACACTTAATAAACTCTTCAGCTTAACACACTGAAATTAAAGTTCTACTCACTCCAGATGAGAATCTAATCCAACTGCTCAAAAAATACTTGTCCCCATAGACTTCTCTAATATCTTTATTTCACATGTAAATCTCACTCGGCGATCACCATAAAAAACTTATCCCATTTTGCCCTCATAATATCCCGTTTCCCCTCAACACATGAAGCATTTTTGTCACATGGATTGGATAAGAACTATTAATTACCTAGGTACACATGCCCTCGTAGAGCTTCAAATGTGTACCATATAATCTCCTAAGCTCATAATTTACTAAACATCATGTTAAGAAAAACAGGAGAAATACTTAACTAGGAATGATGATTTACTATAGCTGAATTAAGATTGTTAAAAAATAAAGGAGGCAAGCCAACCTGGAGCAGCACCCCATTCCCCAGTCGGTGCAGCAGGGAGGGCAGGAGGCGGGACCTCTCCACCCCATTGCTGGTCACCCCAATTGTCAGTTGGAGCAGCACCATACTCAGCGACTGCAGCATATTCAGGACCTACTACAGCCTCCTCTTCCTCCTGCTCCTTAGCTTCCTCTGGATCTCTATAGAAGAAAAGATCAACCTACAAAAGAGAAACAGAATCAAGGAGAAATTAGAAGACTTAACATGTTATATACAAAAGGCAATCCAGGTACAGATCCAAAAATGAAGAATTGAAATGTGCCCAATCATTGTCAAAGTTTACCATGACATCCCACTTGTGCCCAGGGAGAATTGTGCCACGCATCTGAAGAACCATCCTAGCAAGCAGCCAGAAGAGGCAACCAATGCTCTGCTTCCCCTTATTGTTGGCAGGAATACCAATGTCGACATAGCGCATTGGAGAATCAGTGTCACAGAAAGCAATAGTGGGAATGTTTCCAAGAGCAGACTCCTTGATTGGCTGCACAAAGTTACATCAACACATTTAACAGCTATCAAACTCCATTGCAAAAGAGTGCTCATGGAACAAATATAACCTGATGGTCTGTCCTGGGGTCAGTCAGGATGAGAAGACGTGGCTCACTGAATGAGGTTTGCAGTTGGTTGGTAAATGTACCAGGAGTGTGCCTGCCAGCAATGGCATGAGCACCGGTGTACTGTGCAAACTTGAGGACAGCCCTCTGACCATAAGGCCTAGCAGACTGCACAATGATGTCTTGTGGATTCTCGATTGCAACAATCACTCTGGCAGCCAGCTGAAGCTTCTCCCAGGTTTTGCCAAGGTTAATGATGAAAATGCCTGAAGGAAAATATGCAAGGATAGCCTCTTAAGGCTCTTGTCACCACAATTAACATATAAATGAGAATCTATCGCTTCTAAGAACGCAGATGACGGATGCCTTTCACATTCACGTTTTCTTCAACAGAAGAAGAAATCATCACAAGAAGCATATTCTATGTTGCCTCGTTAGGTCGTTGCATTAAACAATAAATTGGAAGGGAAAAGAAACTATGATCCAGTTCTACAAGTTTCAAAAATAGGAGATGTTACCGGCATGTAACATTTGCGAGGAATTGGAATTGGACAACAATCCCACTACCCCAACACAAGACAGAACAGGTTCTTCGGCTAAACAAATAGATTAAACTACAGGCTCATCACAAACAGGAAAAAAAAAGAACACCATTGTGCAACGGCATGGTCTCTATGCCATGCGAAGATCTACTCTTGCCAGTCTAGAATGAATCGGTTTGTCATTCTAACACAAAGATTTTGGCTAATCACAGGAAAGAAACCTACTTACTCGTACCAACGTAAACAGATCTAACTACGCCCGCGCCTGCGAGATCGCGACGGACCAAATCCAGGATCGAGGTTTCGAGGGAGGGAGGGGGGCGGATCGTACCGTCGGATCGGCGCTTGTAGACGTAGCGCTCCATCTGGAAGTCGCAGTTCTTCGTGCCGAGGTGCACGTCCGCTGCGAGCATCATCTGGATGTCCTGCTCCCGCTGGGAGAGCGCCCGCGGGGCGCCGCCGCCTGCCGCAGCCGCCGCCATCGTCGATGTAGCCGCCGGGAAGGAGGGGAGCTAGGGTTCGGGTGGCGCGAGGGAGGGAGAGAGAGGTGGCGGCGCGATGGGAGGATGTGAGAGGAGGGTTTGGAGCTGGGAGGTTTATAAGTATATGGGCCTTTTGGGCTAAAACCCTAGATCTCTCATTTAAGTTTCTTTTTCAGATTTCAGACGATTTTTTTAGAGAAACTACATCTATTTATTTATTATTATTACTAACAAATGTGCCCGTACGTTACAACGGGTGAAGTCGAGACGCGACGCGGATAGGGACGGGAGGAGGGGCGTAGGCGCCGCGTGGAGCTCCGAGCGCGACGGGAGAGAGAGGCGCAGGCGCGGCGTGTGGCACGACGCGGATGGGGACGGCGGAGGGCGTAGGAGGTCTTTTTTATCCAAGCTCTCTTTCTTTTCAGCGTTGGGACTACGGGTTAATTTTATAAACACTCAAGGGGTTTTTTCGCAAAATAGTTAGGCGGACGAAAATTTTGGGTAAAAACACCGCTTGCTTTAAGTTATATATATATATATGTATGTGTACGTACCTATACAAAGTGTATACACATAGATTGAATAGTAGGCCTGCTAAAAAGGCTTGATTTGGTGTGTGAACGAATTGAGCCGGCCTGCTAAATAATGAAGCCCATAAAAAATTATAAAAGAGAAAGTCTGAAAACGTGCAGCCAAATTTGGTAACGGGCCGAATTGACCGTACAGGCTGGGCCGAAAAAAAATTTTCAAAACAACCAATGAACCGAAATCGAAAGTGGTCGCACACATAGTGAGTCTTGCATCTGGTCGTCCATTAGGGATTTCGAGCCTGGTTCGTGTTGGGCGCGAGATGGCCTCAGAATTGGATCAAATCCGAGGTGGATCGCTGCTTGGGTCGCAGCCCTCCATTTCGAAAAAACTCAAGAGGATTTCTGCAAAATAGCCATGCAGAACAAAATTTTGGGTGGACACATTACTTGCTTTATAGATTATTATAGATTATATTACTAGTAAATATGCTCGTGCGTTGCAACAGCATCATTTTATTTTATCATAATTATTTCAAAGTTGAAGTCTTATGTAATTCTAATTTATATTTTTTATGTCTTCATGTGAGGCCTATTTCAAGATCGGACTACGGGTTAATTTTATAAGCACTCAAAGGTTTTTCGTCAAAATAGCCAAAGGATCAGGTCATTTTATTTTATCATAATTATTCCAAATTTAAAGTCTCATATAATTTTAATTTATATTTTTTCTTTATGTCTTCATCTCGAGGCTTATTTCAACATTGGTGGGTTAATTTTATAAACACTCAAAGGGTTTTCTGTAAAATATAATTTTATAAACACTCAAGGAGTTTTCTGCAAAATAGCCAGACGAACTGCGAGTTAATTTTATAAACACTCAAAGGGTTTTCTGCAAAATAGACAGACAGACGAAAATTTTGGGTGAAAATATTATAGATTATAGATTTAGAGACGGAATGTTTTTTTATTTTTTGAGATTGACCTTAGTCTTTTTACTTTGACCCGGGTAATATCATTTTTTCTCGGTTTAGACCACGCCAAACAACTTCCATCAACCTTAATCAAATTGGTTTCGATACATCAATGAACATCTCCGTCTATATGTGACCATTTCTTTACCAGAATAGAGGTTGATATGAATAGTAAAGAGAGTAGGTGATAAAAGAAATTGTAAAGTTACCCGATCTAAAATAAAAATATTGGATAAGGAATTGCAAATTTGACAATAAAAGATGACTCAAACATATGGACTTTTAAAACAAGAGCAAAAATTACTCTATATCACATTCTAAAATCTAAACACAAAATCAGGATGCAGTAAAATACAATGTGTAACAGAAAAAACATGTCATAGTATTGTTATACCGGTGCTTATTCACCATGTTGCCGTGCTCTCACATGTCATGCTTGTTAGCTTTAACACTGACAACATGCGCATAAGCTTTAAAAATTCAGTACTAATAATATTACTGGCGTTTATTTGGCTCCTACGTACTGTGTTCGAATATAAAAAAAAGGTATTAGTGACGTTGACAGCTTGAAGCACACAAACCAAAACTAAATCGAACATATACTAATCAACGAATTAGTATCGCATAAGCTTTTGTAATATGTTTTACTGCTATTTTCTCATCACAAACCAACCAACGAGGCCGTTCTTTGGCCCATGGATTGTTCCCCGAAGGCTCCCTGATCTGAGAAATGGGCTGCGGATTCTGGGGCCTGGGGGATCCCGAGAGTCCCAAACAAAGCCCTTTCCGTCGACAAAATAAATTGGAAAAGGTCCAACTTAATTCCCTCGAATAGTGATCAAGTCTGATCCATATCCTTAAACCGTAAAACTGGTTGTATCATGTCCTCAACTATTAAAATGCCCTCAACTATTAAAACCGGTATAAAATGACTCTCTCGACTATTTTTAGGACGGTTTTCATCAAAATGGTTCGTTGACGTGGTCCAACCGGCTGAGCCAGGCCCACATGCGAGTGCTCCCTCCTTCTTTTTCTTCCTCCACTATCCACCCTCGCAACGTGACGAGCTCGAGCGGGACGGTGGTCGACGGATTGGACGGTGGGCTAGGAGTTGGGCGCCGGCATGACCCGAGGTGAAGAGTGTTGCATCCTCGAGGTAGAGCAACGACACAACCCACGGTAGAGTGGCGGTTGGGCATCCCCGACGTGTAGCAGTGATGTGGCTGGATCTGCCACCGCAGCCGCTCTCCTCATTGCCGGCTCGCTCGCCGTCTCCCTCACGTTGTGTTAGTCACGCTCGCCATCTCCCTTGATGCCAACTCCCATGCTACGGTGACCGCACTCTCCGTCTCCCTTCCCTCAAGCCTAGACGGCAACATCGTCGGACTCGGCATGGATGCTGTCATGGTCGGCGCTCTACGACAACTAAAACTTCCTCATGAACTTGCCCATCCTCCTCCTCATGCCCATCGGTGGCTTGTGTTGCCGCTCCAGCTCGTTTGGGAGGTGCAACAACTGCTTTTACTCCGCGAGAAGGGAGGCAAATGCAGGGGTGGCCAACAAGCCCCGTCGAGTTCAAGCCCATAGCTCTATTGTCGCCCTCTCTGGGACCTCCACTAAGAGAAAAACGATTTTTGCAGGTGGCCAGACACCACGCCTATGATCAAAAGCCTGCAAAAATCAGGCGGGCACCCTAAGAGACCCGCCGTGAAAATCGGTTTTGCGGCGACACCCTTATGTCATCCATCTCGCAAAAGATATTTTGGCAAAAAAATCAATTTTCGTTGATTCAAATCCACATCCAGGTTTCTCATGCTTGGATTCAAATCCACATCTAGAGAGCTCATCAGATTCAAATTGACACGCAATAGAACATGACATGCAAACATTTTGAACACAACAGTAGAACATCATGCAAACATCAACATAGAACAAAACAACATCATCAACAGCAGTCGGAAGCAATGCCTTACTGGTTGTCATTGTTCCAACAGGTCGTCACCAGATTCAGGCACATTGTCGCTAGATTTGCCTCCTCCATCGCCGCCTCTCTTGCCATGGCGATCTCCTCGACAAGCTCCTCCTTTAGGTGCGGATGAAGTTTGGGGCTACCTCAAATTTAGACCCAACCTCATTTTCTTCATCATGTCGACTTCTGATATAGATCCCGTCGCCTTGTCGGACTCTGATTTAAACCACTCCTCCTCCTCCTCCTCATTGTCTGACTCACGGTTGGAGAACCCCTTTGCTGCTGCTCGTCATTGTCTAACCTGCCTCCCGCTGGTGCTATTGCGGCCGCCAGAACCCTCCTCTCCTCTAGCCAGATATAGGAGAGGAAGGGGAGGGGTGTCGCCACCGCCACGCTTGTCCCCTATGGTTAGATCTGGGAGGGAGGGGCAAGGAGGGCCGTCACCGTGCCCTCTGCCACCACCCTCCTCCCATGATGAGGACATCACTAGATCATATATGACAATGGCTACCTTATGTATTCATCAACCAAAGTGCATGCTTTCTATGTAAGATTTACATGTTATATATTTGAAGAAACGTCCCTACACCATGATTTTTGTGAGTTCTCATTTGCAGAAGTACTTGCATGGGTGAAACGAAGGGAACCAAGTGCATGTAATGCATGGATGATCAATAAAGTTGATTGGAGACCAATCCATAGCCTTTCCTAAGTATATTTCTACATCACCTCGTCTCGTTTGATCCATAGAAGACAAGAGATGAAGTTCTAGATGCTTTGGATTCAGATTGGGGCCTTTTAACAACATCAACTTCAAATGGACCTAGCTGCTGATCCAAAAGAACTCTCGGGGCCTATGCGTACTTGTTGGAAAGCTTATGGAGTCTACTTTCGGATGGTTTTGGTCCTACGTCAAAATTCCTCCTAGGTAGTCAGAAATCCTCAAAACAAATCACGTACCTTTTCCAGCTTGAGTCTAATTTGGGCCTTGGGCCTTGTAATTGTGTCATGGGCTAAACCCAAGGTGGTGTGTGCCCTAGGGCTAACCCTAGGACGTCCCTAATCCTATTTATTGAATATTCATCATTGTTTAGAGTTTGGTTTTGCTTAGATTAGTCTCCCGCCATATGTCGCACTTTCGCTGTTGACAAGTCTGGTTTGTGAAACCCCAATTTCTAGTGCTAACCACTCATCCACAATTCAGATTGTGTCCTTCCTTGTTCTTGTGAGTTTCTTTGATTTTTGACAGGGATAAAACCTTCGTGGTTCGGTCAACCACATGAGATCGTGGTTGATAACAATTAGACGTGTGGTTATAATGGTTGCAAGGTGATGATTGTTGAACTGAAGCTTCAAAACGTGAATGTCTTCATGTCGCCAAAAACCTATCAGAAGATCGAGCACCTAGATGCATCATCCCCTCTGGCCAGATATGGGAAAGGGGGGAGAGGAGGGGAGGACCACTATTGTCATACCCCCTTTCCCCCGCTGCCAACTTCTGTTGCTACCGCTGATGCCGCAACCACCCTCCTCCTCTCCATCTAGATCTAGGAAAGGGAGGGAAGGGAAGGGTCGTCATTGCCACCGCCCATCGGTCATTGCCATCGTCGGCTTCCTCTCCTCCGGCTAGATTTGGAGGAAAGTGGAGGAGAGATGAATGGAAAGGAGGGTGAGGGTGTGGGAGAGAGCACAGAAAGTTGAGAGACAAAGAGATGAGTGCATGGAAGGCTAGGGTGAGGAGAGGGGCTCCTCGGCTATGCCGATGTTTTTTTCTTAAGGCTACCACATTTTTCCAAGCATGGCTCTTTAAGCCTTGCTTGTAAAAAACACGCGGCACTTTAAGATGTCTACTTGCAAAAAATCCTATATTTCCACAAATGGACCTCTTAAAAATTAATTTTTACAGGCGGGGCTACATCATGGCAACTCATGCTATTTTTATAGTTGGTTTATAAGCAGGAATTTTTTGGTCCGCCTACAAAAATAAAGGCCTGGTGTTGTGAAAAATCATTTTCTAGTAGTGCTCTTGCCGCCCTTTCAGCCCCCGTGCTACCACTGACACCGAGAAAAAGACATGGGGAAGATAGATGCTGGAGAGAAGGTTATAGGCATGAATTACTTTTGGTCTGCCTACAAAAATAAAGGCCTGGTGTTGTGAAAAATCATTTTCTAGTAATGCTCTTGCCGCCCTTTCAGCCCCCGTGCTACCACTGACACCGAGAAAAAGACATGGGGAAGATAGATGCTGGAGAGAGAAGGAAAGAGAGTGTGAGGATGACTGTGGATCCTATTTTATTTTTAAATTTCTTCGATGATAAGGTTGCCATGTTGATGCCGTGTCAGCAAAAGCCAGTGTCGTTACTAGAGGGAGTCATTTTGCATGATTTTTAATGGTTGAAAGAGTCATTATACCCGGCTTTACGGTTGAGGGATATTAATCAGATTCGACGGACTTAAATTTGACCTTTTCAAACTAATTTGCCCAAATATTGCTTTGCTTGCTACTACTCCGTGGGAGTATTATGTGTTGCACTTCGGTACAGCAAATGACACCCAACGCTAGCAAGATCTTTTTGCCAGAGTGATCAGTTCATGCCATACTATTACACAGGAACGGAGCGAAAGGGCCCTACCAGAAGCAGGGGTTAGACCCCACCCGCACTGTAGGTTTTAATCTTTTGTCTCTCTAATTGGAATTTCATTACAAAGGGAACAATGAATGAGAGATATCTTGGGTTGTCGGTCTATGTGGGAGGAACAAATCGGAGGTGTTTGCTTACTTGAAGGATAGAATCTAGAAACGGATCCAAGGCTAGAAGGAGAAGATGCTATCAAGAGCAGGAAAGGAAATCTTGATAAAAGCTGTTGCTTAGGCCATTCCAACATATGCTATGGTGTGTTCTGATATCACAAAGAATATGGCTGACCAAATTAGCTCAATGATTTGTAAGTATTGGTGGAGTAACCAAGAGAAGGAGAATAAAATGCACTGGTTGAGCTGGGAGAATCTAACAAGACCAAAAGGAGAGGGAGAATTGGATTTCAGGGATATGTACACTTTCAACATAGTCATGCTAGCGAAGCAATGCTGAAGGTTGCTGCAAAAGATCCTGACTCGTTGTGTGCACAAATCCTAAAAGAGTACTACCCAACCGGCAACGTCCTGCAAGCGAAACCGAGGATCCGCATGTCATATACATGGAGAAGTATACTAAAGGGTCTACAGACCTTAAGGAATGGAATGAATTGGAGAGTGGGCTGTAGGATCGAATGCCCAATGAAAAGCCAACCAGAGGGGGGTGAATGGTTGAGTACCCAAAAACAAATCTTAGCGGAAATTAGATTTACCCTCTGTTCTCTCAAGTCGGTCGGACCGCAGTTGTCGCGACGGTCTTACCGAGCAACCTCGCCGGTCTGACTGCCAGATGACCTCCGGTCTGACCGCCCGTAGCCGATCGCCTCAGCCGATTGCTCAATGTAGCCGATGCCGCTGAAGTCCGATGCCCGCCGGTCTGACCGCCTATGTGCTTGTGGTCTGACCGGGTAGACGCCGTGGTCTGACTGCAGTAGAGGTTACGGTCTGACCGGCGTGTAGATCTGGTTTGACCGACAATTATGCCGCCGCACCGAGGAAGAAGAAGACACAAAGAATTCTCAAGAAGATTGAACTTTATTGAAACTCTCTGTGTTTACAAAGTGCAAACAAAGCACTCCTCATAAAATCTCAAGCTAAACTTGAAACCCTAACTCGAAAAACTCTAAAACTTGAACTCAAAAGCGATACTGAGAGGCCACGCCTCCCCTCACTATTTATACCCAAGATCCGCAACCAAGAGCCACAAATCCTACTCATACAAGAAGTCCTAACCCACTAGGAAACCTTCCCGTACAAGAAACGAACTTTACACAAAACAACCGTGACAATCTCGGTCTTCCTAAAACCGAAATTTCGCTTTCCATACGCAACAATATCTTCATTGTATGCCATATGGAAACTTCACCAATTATGTGCACTAATCTCTACCCTTCAGCATCCCGCATGATCTCCATCTTGAACGTCACCTTATCTTCAAGTTGACTACAACTCGATCACCGGCGATACTTTCCCGAGGCGTAAAGAGTACCTGCATACAATTAAACAAAGAATACCATATCCGAGCACAAGCTATCCAAACTTGACTCATTGTTAGCATAAACAATCAGACACATGCATAGCAACACGAAACTTCCATGTATATGCAAGGAAACAAACCGAAACCAAAACCGAATCAAAATCGACAACCGCCGGATCGGGCTCGGCCGGTCGACCGCAGTAACCGCCTGGCCGATCGCCTAGACACCTCCGGTCGACCGGTAGTACTACTGGCCGACCGGCCAGTATGCCTGATCGAACACCGTTCATTGTCCGAAAACCAAAACCACTTTATCAATAAATCTCCAAATAACAAAACATATAAAGCAATAATCCCAGATGCCAATTGTTCATCATCAAATGAAGAATCAAACACACTTTGATTTTACAATCTCTCCCTTGATGAACACATTGGCAAACAAAATAAAAGTGTTGTTTTGGTGTTTGGAAAAGTAAAAACAAAAATGATAAAAAGCATTTGAGTGCTCAAAAATCAAAGAAAATTTTTCTCCCTTTTTAAAAGAAAGAAAATCCCTTGACCCAAAAAAACTTTGTTCTCTTTTTTTTTTAAAAAAACTTGCACCCTTTTGTTCTCCCATGCAAATGTTCTCCCAAACAACATTAGTTTCTCCCCCTTTTGACAATGAATTCATCAAGCATAGAAATTATATTTATGAATATTCAGGAGCTTAGCACCATACATAAAGCAAGTCATATCATGTGTTGCAATAATAAGAAGATAAACTTATCAATTATATAGCAAATATGCACTAGAGTATAATCATGAATCAAAGATTTTAAAATTAAGATCAATAACACACTAAAAATTCATGGAGTCAAACGATTTATAATACAACATCTTTACAAGCACATAGGTTAAAAAATAAACCCAAATATATACCTATTGCAATTTTTATTATTTCTCAAATTTACCTTTTTGCACATATAATTCAAGAGAAAAGTTTTTCATATTAATTTGAGCCATATTTGTTGCTCATATTTTTTTCTCTCAATTATTCCGAGTACGTCCTTGTCGTCAAGACTATTTCCAAGGATTCGGTACTCATTATTTTTGCTCACATCGAATACGTCCTTGTCGTCAACACTGTTTCCAAGGATTCAGTATTTATTTTTTTTCTCTCATAGATAACATTTTATTCTCTTTTCACAATGAGCAATTTTAAAGTAATTTGAGGAATATTAATGCAACATAATATATATAAGCATTTAAAATCCAACACAAGTACTGGTATCAACATTGCATATTTCTTTAATTCAAGTATGATTTTAAAGTGTCATGCATTATCTCACGTAAATATAAAATCAAGATCACATAAAAATACTAGAATACATACAAGCTATGCTAGTGACAAATAAACCTTCATAATATTGTTAGCATGCACATGAACAACAATATGTATGGATAAAACTCTTTTTTTCAATTTATTTTAATCATGTAGCTTGATAAAACAAAGAGCACAAAAACTCCCCATCAAAACATGCCAAAAGGAAGAATGATTCCCAATTCCCCTCGAAGAAAAGCAAAGCGAGAAGAATCCAATGGTTTTGTGAAAATATCAGCAAGTTGCAATTTTGTGTCCAAAAATTTCAATTCAACATCTTTCTTCTCAACATGGTCTCGCAAGAAATGAAAGCGAATATCAATGTGTTTGGTGCGTGAGTGTTGAACATGATTCTTAGCAATGTTAACGGCACTTGTATTATCACAATAAAGAGGCACATTTTCAAAAACAAGTCCATAATCTTTCAAAGTATAAATCAGCCAAAGAATCCGTGAACAACAACTTGCAGTAGCAATATATTCTGATTCAGCAGTGGATTGAGTTACACTAGACTGTTTCCTAGAAGGCCATGCAATCAATGAAGTTCCAAGAAAATGACATGTTCCACTAGTACTTTTTCTATCAATTCTACAACCCGCAAAATCAGCATCGAAATATCCACTTAAGCAAATAGAAGATGAAGTAGAATACCAAATGTCAAACTCAAGTGTATGACTCAAATACCTCATAATGCGCTTGACCGCTTAACGATGTGAAGCACGAGGAGAAGCTTGAAAGCGTGCACACAAACACACAGCAAACTGTATGTCTGATCTAGAAGCAGTTAGATACAACAAAGATCCAATCATGCTTCTATACTCCTTTTGATCCACAGCTTCATCATCTTCATGAGGATCAAGAACAGCAGTAGATCCAATGGGTGTAGAGATTGGCTTGCAGCTCTCCATCTTGAACCTGCGCAAAAGATCTTTGGTGTACTTTGTTTGATGGACAAACGTGCCTTGAGGTGTTTGCATAATTTGCAATCCCAAAAAGTATGACAGTTCACCCATCATGCTCATCTCAAATTCCCTGCGCATAGTCTCGGCAAATTTTACAACCAAAGAGTAAGTTGAACAACCAAAGATGATATTATCAACATAAATCTGAACGAATAGATTTTCACCATGCTTAAGAATAAAAAACGTTTTATCAATTTTTCCATTTAAAAACCTTTTTCAAGCAAAAAGTTCTTAAGTCTATCATACCATGCTCTAGGTGTTTGTTTCAAAGCATATAAAGCTTTTGACAATTTAAAAACATGGTTGGAAAAATTAGGATTTTCATAACCCGGTGGTTGTTTAACATAAATTTTCTCCTGTATAAAACCATTAAGAAAGGCACTTTTAACATCCAATTGAAATAATTTAAAACCTTTGGAAGCAGCAAAAGCTAGCAAAAGCCTAATTGCCTCAATCCTAGCAACAGGAGCAAAAGTTTCATCAAAATCCAAACCCTCCACCTCAGTAAAACCCTGAGCAACAAGCCTAGCCTTATTTTGAACAATCAAACCATCCTCATTTTGTTTATTTTTGAAAACCCACTTGGTTCCAATAATATTATGTCCAGAAGGAGGTTCAACTAAAGACCAAACTTTGTTTCTTTCAAAATTTTCAAGTTCTTCATGCATGGCGTTAATCCACGATTCGTCAGTTAATGCATGAGTAACATCCTTGGGTTCAAAAGAAGCAACAAAAGTAGAATTAGCAAAATCATGCGTAGTTACCATAGATCTCGTCGTCCGCTCATGTAAGTTACCTATTATTTGTACCGGCGGATGTCGTTGCTGAATGTGCAAAGGTGCAGTGATCTCAGAAGTTGATTCACGTTCTGGTTCAGGACTGGTTGTGGTCCTTGATGAATCCTCGTGATTGGAATCGATGGAGTCCGCGGTCGGCCCCCGGTCGGCCGGTCTCTGGTCCGACGGCAGCCTCCTCCGTCGGCCGACGACACCGACCGGTCGACCGGCAGGTCGACCTCGTCGTCGTCGTCGCTTTCATCTTCGAAGATTCGACCATACTCCCCCTGAGCCTGTGGCAATGTACCTGAAAGATCTGGTCTAGTACCAGGACTAGCCTCATCAAAAGTGACTTCGCAAGTCTCGACAATTTTGTTAGTCTCTAAAATAAGTACACGATAGAGTGTGTGCGGGGTAACCAAGAAATAAACCATCAGTTGAACGTGATTCAAACTTGTCCAAATTTACAGATTTTAACACAAAGCACTTGCAACCAAAAACACGCAAATGTGAAACTTTGGGCTGACGATCAAAACGAAGCTCATAAGGAGTTTTGCCAAGTTTAGAACGCAAGAAAATGCGATTAGAAACATAGCAAGCAGTGTTAATAGCTTCGGCCCAAAATTTTCTAGGTGTGTGATATTCATCTAGCATTGTACTAGCCATTTCAACCAAAGAACGATTTTTTCTTTCGACAACACCATTTTGTTGAGGAATACGAGGAGAAGAAAATTGATGTTCAATTCATTTTTCAACACAAAATCGTTCAAAAGAAGCATTTTTAAATTCATCACTATTATCACTTCTAATTATTTTCAAAGAATTGGGAATTTCACAATTTAAGCGAAGAAAAAGACTTCGAAAGTGTCCAAAGGCCTCGTCCTTAGTTGCCATGAAGAAAACCCAAGAGTATCGAGAAAATTCATCAACAATAACTAACACATACCATTTTCCTCCAACTGATTGCACTCTAGCTGGACCAACAGTGTCCATGTGTAAAAGCTGTCCCGGTGCATCCATTATCAACGAAAGAATTGGTGTGTGTGAAGAAGCAGCCATTTTACCATGACGACATGGTGCACAAACCAAATCAAGATCCTTTTTGAGTTTTGGCAAACCACGAACAAGATCCAAACCACTTAATCGAGTCAAATTATCAAATCCAACATGACCAAGTCTACGATGCCAGAACATCAAATCTTTGTTGAATTTTGCAACTAAACATGTAACAACAGGAGAAACGGGTTTTCAAAATCAGCTTTAAAAACTCTCCCATAACGAGAAATGTTCAAAATAGAATCACCATAAGAATCAAATATTTTACTTCTAGTTTTCTTGAAATGAACTTTAAAGTTTTCATCAACAATTTGTGAAACGAAAGTAAATGGTACTTTAAATCCTCTACCAAAGCTACCTCTTTCAATTCGAACTTGTCACTTACCTTGACGGATCCGATAGCAAGAACGACACTTGTTGAAGCATCCCCAAAGATTATCAATTCCGTCTTGGATGCCATCTTGAGGGAGGAGAACCAATTTTTATCTCCGGTCATGTGCTTGCGAACAACCGGAGTCCATGATCCACACATTGTCCTTCCTCGCCACGAAAGCCTACACAACAACGAGATGTCGAAGCCTCGCATGGGGTTAGTCAAAAGAAATTTAGGAATCCAGATTGAGACACACGACCAGCAGATCCAATAGGCACAAATCCACGAGTAAAAACAATTTTGGAATTTTCAAAAAAATTCCTTCGGGGCCGGTCGACCGGGTACGCCGATCTCGACCGGCGCCAACGCCGCCCGACCGAGGCAAGGCGACGGCCTGCCGGGTGCCACGGCCCCGACCGATGGACCAACGCGGTCCGACCGGCCTTCCCGAGGAAAACTAGAATTTTGTCACTTTGATTTTGTAAAATTATTCTCTCTTTCATTTTTCTGTTTTCGTGCTAATCTGAAACAAAAACCAACAAGATGACTATCTTTACCACAAAAAGAGCAAGAAAACTTTTCTTTAGTAACATATGGTTTTGAAAAATTAGGTTTAGTTTCTTTTAGATAAATAGAAAGGGATGACAAATTTCAACAGACTTAAAAACTGTTTTCACGGTTTTAGGTTTTGTCAAGATTTCACCGTTTTCAGTCATTCCTAAAACATTTGGAGGATTTTTGGTGAAATAGTCATGAGCATTAAAACCTATTCCTTTATTGTCGCTACACACTTTAGATTTGTCCAAAATCATGTTAAGTTGTTTCTTATCATCAGAAAATTTTTGCAAAGAACTTTTCAAGTAAGAAACTTCTTTTCCAAGATTAACACAATTTTCACAATCAATCATGACATTTTTACCTTTGCGACATCTAGAGCAAGAAGCTACCTCATCTTGTTTAACTAGTTCTTCCATATGCTTAACGCGAGCTAAAGCATCTTTTTATTTCAATTCATTAGCATCACAAGTTAAACAAGATTTAGCAGCCAAAACTTGAGAATTATTGACATCTCTAATCTTTGAAATTTCTAGCATTAAAACCTCACAATTTTTGCAATTATCATCATTGGGAATAAGTGATTTCAATCTAGCAATTTCAGCATTTAAAGATTCAATCACAAATTCTTGTTTTTTAAACATTTTCTCACATTTTTTATTCTTAGCACTTAAAACAAGAATTGCCTCCTCAAGCGAGCTGACCTCATTTTCTTCTTCTGAAGAATCTTCATCTCCACGCGTCATGAGACAAACGCCGGAGATGTTCTTGTCCTTCTCATCCTCACTGTCAGAATCTATGTCGCTGAGTGGCTCAAAAGTGTCATAGACTTGACTCAGCACTTTCTTGATCATCTCCTTGGAGTGCCTACCCTTGGTCTTGTCATCTTTTGTCTTTTCGGCGCTCTTGTCATCCTTGTTTCTCCTCCCGAGCTTGGGGCAGTTGGAGCGGATGTGATCCAAGGCATCACACTCAAAGCAATACATTGGTCCTCCTTTTTCCCGAACCTAACTCTGTTCATAGCTCGAAAAGTTTGTTAGTAGCAAGAGCCAAATCCTCCTCCTCGAATTACTCGAGTTGTTCATCGGACATGGCGTTAATTAAAGCAAGAGCATTTGGAGATGATGAAGAAGCAACATCTGAAGAAGTCGAAGGAGAAATCAAAGCACTTGACTTAGAATCTGTTTTTCGAGAAAGAATATTCATCTCATGAGTTTTGAGTTTTGTATAAAGCGAATCCAAAGTCAAATTTGCCATGTTAACAGATTCTTGAATAGAAGTTACTTTCATCTCCCAAACAGACATGTCAAGACCATTTAAAAGTGGCGAGAAATCTCGATCGTGGATAATTAGTGTCATAAGAAGCATCAACAGATCTAAGATTGCTCAAAATTTTATTAAACCTACCAAGATAGTCATCCAAAGCTTCTCGAGGTTTCATCTCAAGTTTTATATATTTCTTTTTAAAAAGATCTCGACGAAGTTAGTTCCTTGATGAAAGTTTTTCAAAGCGTTCCAAATTTCATTAGCGGTTTGAAGATGAGAAACACGGTCAAAATCAGAACGCAAAATTCCATTCAACAAAATATTTTGAGCTTTACAATTATTATTAAATTCAATTTTCAAAGCATCAGAATTGATCGCTTCGGGTATGGTGTAGGGAAGAGCAACTTTTTGCCACACATCATAATCTTGAGCCATGATGTAAGATTGCATCTTACTACACCAATACGCGAAGTCGGTGCCATCAAAAACATGTGGTTTTGTAGAAAATTTATCCGACATGATGAGAAAACTTTAGATTGAAGGAAATCCAAAGCAAAAACGTGTCTTTGATACCACTTGTAGGATCGAATGCCCAATGAAAAGCCAACCATAGGGGGTGAATGGTTGAGTACCCAAAAACAAATCTTAGCGAAAATTAGATTTACCTTTTGTTCTCTCAAGTCGGTCGGACTGCAGTTGTCGCGACGGTCTGACCGAGCAACCTCGCCGGTCTGACCGCCAGATGACATCCGGTCTGACCGCCCATAGCCGATCGCCTCAGCCGATTGCTCGATGTAGCCGATGCCGATGAAGTCCGATGCCCGCCGGTCTGACCACCTATGTGCTTGCGGTCTGACCGGGTAGACGCCACGGTCTGACCGCAGTAGAGGTTACGGTCTGACCGACGTGTTGATCCGGTTTGACCGACAATTATGCCGCCGCACCGAGGAAGAAAAAGACAGAGAATTCTCAAGAAGATTGAACTTTATTGAAACTCTCTGTGTTTACAAAGTGCAAACAAAGCACTTCTCACAAAATCTCAAGCTAAACTTGAAACCCTAACTCGAAAAACTCTAAAACTTGAACTCAAGCGATACTAAGAGGCCACGCCTCCCTCACTATTTATACCCAAGATCCGCAGCCAAGAGCCACGAATCCTACTCATACAAGAAGTCCTAACCCACTAGAAAACCTTCCCGTACAAGAAACAAACTTTACATAAAATAACCGTAACAATCTCGGTCTTCCTAAAACCGAAATTCCGCTTTCCATACGCAACAATATCTCCATTGTATGCCATATGGAAACTTCACCAATTATGTGCACTAATCTCTACCCTTCAGCATCCCGTATGATCTCCATCTTGGACGTCACCTTATCTCCAAGTTGACTCCAACTCGAACACCGGCGACACTTTCCCAAGGCGTAAAGAGTACCTGCACACAATTAAACAAAGAATATCATATCCGAGCACAAGCTATCCAAACTTGACTCATTGTTAGCATAAACAACCAGACACGTGTATAGGAACATGAAACTTCCATGTATATACAAGGAAACAAACCAAAACCAAAACCGAATCAAAATCGGCAACCGGGCGCTCGGCTCGACCACGCAAGCGCCTCGACCGCCGGACACCTCCGGTCGACCGCATTACCGCCTCGGCCGGCGGTGCCCGATGAACACTGTTCATTGTCCGAAAACCAAAACCACTTTGTCAATAAATCTCCAAATAACAAAACACATAAAGCAATAATCTCGGATGCCAATTGTTCATCATCAAATGAAGAATCAAACACATTTTGATTTTACATGGGCAATGGTGAAAATATTCACTTCTGGGAAGATCCTTGGATTCCAAAGGAGTGGACAAGGAGACCCATTACCAGTAAAGGAACAAATATGTTATGCTGGGTAAATGAGCTGATTGATCCATATACCGGCGACTGGGATGAAGGTTTGGTTATGCAAACTTTCGTTGAAGAGGATGTAAGATCAATCTTACCAATTCCTGTGCATGTGGAAATGGATGATGTTGTAGGCTTGCACTATGACAACAGAGGTCTATTCACTGTGAGATTGGCGTATAGGGTTCAAAAAGAGCTAGAAAGATGGAATAACAGATGAGCACCTGTGACATCCATGCAGGGTTTCTCCCCACGATCAAACATGGAAGAACTTATGGAAGCTAAAATGCCTGAGTAAGATTACACTTTCTTTGGCGCTTGGGCCATGATAGTATTGCCTTGTGGATGGTTTTAAAACAAAAAGGAATGGAGCTAGACACTGATGTGTCATCTGTCATCGTCTGGACGAGGATGGTGGGCATTTTTTCTTCAAATGCAAGGAGGTGAAACAAATTTGGAGGGAACTTAATTTAGAAGAGCTACTGTGCAGGCTAACAAATGTGCAGTCAGTGATGGGCATTGTAAAGGATCGATGGTGGAATTGGAGGAAGAACAAAATATTACAATAACTGTTGTGCTTTATACATGGTGGAATGAGAGAAATAAATGATGGGAGGGTGAAGGAAGAAGGGCGGCTAGTGACTTAGCCTATATTGTGTTAAAGCAAACTGAAGAGTTTTATACCATGTCTCTGCATCTGGCAGGAGACAGAGATGCCAGAGTGCAAAAAAATTGGACAAGACCAAACCATGATGTGCTGAAGGTTAATGTGGATGGAGTTTTCAAGCCACATGAGCACATGGGAGGATGGGGCTATGTTTTCAGGGATGCTGAAAGCCCAGGTGATCTAGGTGGGAGAAGAGAGTAGGTCGCAGCTATTAGACGCTTTCCATGCAGAAGTCGTGGCCGGTTTGAAGGGTCTCCAAGCTGTAGCGGAGTGGGGGATAGCACAGGTCCACCTAGAAGGAGGGAAGATACCAGCTAACACGGTAGCAGATGCAATATCTACGATTGGATGTAATTGTCCCCCTTAATACTGATCTTAGTTGGGACGGTGCACCTCTGGGTGTAGAGGGTTTGGTTTCAGGCGAATTTTTCGCACCTATCGTTTAATGGAAACTGAAGTTTTCCGCTAAAAGAACCTGGAATTCCAAAGTTTTTTCATTTTTTATGAATCAAAGATAGTACTTAATAAACCTTTGATGATATATACTCCAAAAACAAAGTTGAATTGGTTTTTTAAATATAAAACAACAAAGTGGTGGAGCTAGAGACATTATTAAGCCGAGGCAACAAAGATTGTTTCCATCAACTTTTTGCAAGGTTTGGTGGATGATTGCTAGTAACACTCGTCTAGGTCCGAAGCTACCTCCTATGCAAACGCACACAATTAGTTGGACTATCTATATCATATTTGACAGGAAATTATAATCCTAATCCTTCAAGTTTCTAGACCATTGGATCAAAACTCAACACTCCCCCTCTCCTTATCTTCTCCACCTCGTCCTCTCTTGCGACCCGCAACCTCATCCTCTTCCTCTTCCTTCTCCTTCTTTGGCCACAATCGAATCCGCCACCTAGCTAACCACTTCGATAAAGTGCCACTGTCCTGCCCTTCTCCTTCGTCTCTGGCAGATCTACCAGTGTCACCCTCCGCCTCCTAATAACATATATGTTCCACCCAGTCCTGCCCACCACCCGTCTACGTCCTTCATAGCCTCCCTTAGGGCATGTTTGGTTAATCCTTTGAGAAACAGATTGATAGGGAATACTTCAGCATCTTAATATGTGGAATTAATTCACTTCATTGTCCTTAAGATTTCGACATGCTCAAGTATGTTATCCACACACTACCATCAGCAACAAGGATACACCATGTTGTCGTGTGTGAGGTGTGCATCTGAGCGGGCACGAAATTAATTCACTTCAATCCGCTTATAGAAAGGATTAATCAAGCAAGGCTAAGACGAGGAACTTACCCTTCTACCCTGATCCTAACCCGTCCCCTAATTGGTCAGGCCAGGGACGGGCCCAAGATTTAGAAGTTGTGTATTCAAAACAAGAGGGTTTTTTTTCTACACCTCTATGCCCAAAATCCTAATAATTAGCTTGTACAGTGTCGCTTACTAGTAATTATATATAATATAGAGCATATATACCGTAAAATTGAGCATAAGTTCGTATATTGATAAATTTGGTCATAACATACTGATACACAAAATTAACATTAAATTCTCTGAATTCCAACCAATTGCGGCTCATACATATGATAAACACTTAGCCACACTTAACAACTAACTAGATAAGTGTTAACGACAAAAATTTGGCAATTGCCATTAGTCAAAACCGAGTCAAGGGAAGAATTAACGCGTGATTATAGCTGCTTTGGTTGGAAAGTGCATCGACTGGTTTGGTTATCTTTGGAGTTGTTTTTCTATTAACTTTTGTGTCATGGAAGGTTTGTTAATTTTCTTTCTAGATAGAGTCCTTAGCCGATAAGAGTGGTGTCTGAGTCGAACTTGTCTTAGTAGTTTTTTTTTACAGATAGAGTCCTAAGACGATCAAATCGTGTTTGAGTTGGAATCGTTCCAACCGGAGCGTATATATTTGTCTACCCAGGATTCTTTGTAACAACAACCGTTCAAAACACAACTTTTGGCGCATCGCCACCCTAGTTTTAATCTCGACGAGTTCTTAGTTTTCGAGTTTGGGCTACATCGGTTTCGATCTCCGGCGAGAAAGTAAATTCTATCAACTTTGCTTGTATCAACCAAGATAAGTACTTTCTCGGTTAAGTCCGATAGACTAGGTAAGCTTTTACTCGCATTGCCTACCTAATATATCAGTTTGTTCTTAGATTGTTTTTCTTTCTTTGATCATTTGATATATCAATCATCTTATACAAGATTTGTTAGCTTATTAAATCTATCAAGCTCTTTATTAATCTCACACTGTATTGATTAAGTTTGATTTGCTAGGTTATAATTTGTCAGTTAGATTTCTTCAGGATTGATAAACCCTATATAAGATTTTATCGGAGTTATAGCCGATGAGTTATCTTTGACTATAAATACCAAAACCTTTGTATTGGCTAATATCTAGATCCGTTCAATTGCATATTTAGTTGATCCTGATTACTCTCAATTTTATACTGTCTCGGTTCAGTCTGATCTATCAAGATTATTCTTAATAGGAAGAAAACTAGTGTATGATTGTGTGATATCTATTCATAGCCAATATTAATTTAACCCTTTCTTAAAATTTATACAATATAATCTTCTCATTGCATCGACTAATATTCAAAAATGATATAATTGATTAGCTTCTATCTTTGTTGGCCTCAATCTTATACTGTCTCGATTTGGTTTGATCTATTAGGATTGTTTCTAATAAAATAAGATCACTGGTACTTATATATTATTCCATCAGTTACAGTCGTTGTTTTGAAATTCTATAAGCATCGGCTGGGCATTCAACGTTCTAGTGGCCCATCGACTGATTGGCCATTGTGATCTAACCTTCCATTTGTCTATCTTGTTAGTTGCATGATCAAACTAACTAGCACACCGTAAACCCGATTGATAGGACATGCACTAGAGTTAAGCATATCTCTTAGGCCTTCATGTGAATGATGAATTTCATATCATACAAATGAGTGTAAGGTGTTTAGGCAACAAATTCAATTGGCTGTGGAGCAGGGAAGGATCAAGTTTGATGATAGCAAGAAGCCGATGAAAATTGATGGGCATCCGGTTCCAGTGAACATGGTGCATACAGAAAGATCAAACGATCAAGCTGATAGAAAGAATTATCGACTTATCAAGAGTTTAAGGAAACGAGGACTAATCACATCATCAAGAAATATCAAAGACGTCAAGAAAGGGAATTGCAAGATACACATCATCGAAGAGAGCCTCGATATAATCCACATTAGGATTGTGAATTCTTTTGTTTTTGTTGGGATCGAGGGATGAGGTTGCCATCAGTTAAGGATTGCCCTGAATGCAGTTCTTATGATCCAAGGTATTATGAGCAGGGGAGTTCTTCACGAGCATATGGTAATCATGTTCAGGATCAACCGATAAGGAAGTGTGTGTCAGTGCATAAACGACTTGGGCCGATTCACAAAGATCACTTCAAGGACAATGATTTTGAGGATGAAGAGAAATTTGGCAAAGGCAAAAAGATTCAAGAGCCTCAATGGTGTTAGAGTAGTATTTTTACTAAGAACCAAAAGAGAAGAGTTCAACGTTTGCGGCAACAAGAGCAAGCAAAAGAGCAAGAAGAAATCGATCATCGGCCTAGGAAAACCAAAAAAGAGTGGCAAGTAAAGCCTAAAGCCGATGAAGCAAGATCGTCATCCGTTATTAATATGGTGTTCATTTTGCAAGCAGAGTACAGTGCGCCTTTATCCAATGATGAAGAACTTGAGGAATCAATGGCTCAATTGGTATTACCACCTCAACCAGCAGTATTTGACAAACCTAAGGGATTTGAACATCGACATCTACGATCATTATATATTAAAGGGCATGTGAATGGGAAGCCGATGACAAAGATGTTGGTTGATGGTGGAGCTACAATAAATTTGATGCCTTATACTACGTATCGTAAGCTTAGCAAGACTCTAGAAGATCTCATCAAGACCAATATGATTCTAAAGGATTTTGATGGGAATTCATCGGAGGCCAAAGGAATATTGAATGTGGAATTGACAGTGGGCACTAAAACTATTCCTACCACTTTTTGTGTTCAATGGTAAGGGATCATATAGCTTATTACTTGGCAGGGATTGGATTCATGCAAATCGTTGTATCCCATCAACTATGCAACAGAGCTTGATTCAATGGCAAGGCGATCTGATAGAAATAGTGATAGCTGATAGATCAGTTAATGTGGCTATAGTTGATTTGTCTATTTGGGAAATGGACGGAGTTGACTGTTTGTCTGGCAAAGTATGGGAAGAAGAATTTTGAAAGTTTCTGATCGTAATATTCAACCGATCTCAAAGGAAGGTACTCAGCTTTTAGTCTAAGGCGTCATGGGCACTATAGATGATATAGAAGAAAAGTTTGCGCAAGGATTTATGTCGGCTGATGAATTAGAAGAAATTGATATTGGACCAGGTGATAGACCAAGGCCGACATTTGTAAGTGTAAAATTAGATAAAATTTTCAAAAAGGAGTTGGTAGAGTTGTTAAAAGAGTATCGGGATTACTTTGCTTGGGAATACCATGAGATGCTGGGACTTAGTCGATCAATTGTAGAACATTGGTTACCTATTAAGCCAGGATATCGGCCATTTAAACATCCTCCAAGACGATTCTAACCAGAGCTGTATGAAGCTATCAAGACGGAAATTGCCAGGTTATATGATGCAAATTTTATTAGGCCATGCCGATATACTGAGTGAGTTTCTAATATAGTTTTAGTTTTAAAGAAAAATGGGACGCTAAGGGTGTGTATTGATTTTCATGACTTGAACAAGGCTACATCCAAGGATGAATACCCGACGTCGATCACTGATTTATTGGTCAATGCTGTGTCTGGACAAAAGGTTATCGGTTTCATGGATGGAAATGCGAGTTATAATCAGATTTCTTATGGTGAAGATGATATTTCAAACCTGCTTTTCGGTGTCCAGAGCAATCATTTTGTATGAGTGGGTAGTTATGACTTTTGGACTTAAGGGTGTTGGTGCTACGTATCAACGAGCTATGAATTATATATTTCATGATCTCATTAGCTTGCTGGTCGAAATTTACATAGATGATGTGATAGTTAAATCCAAGAGTATCATGGGCATATTGCTAATTTATGAAGAGTATTGGAAAGGACAAGAAAATATAGTTTAAAGATGAATCCAAATAAGTGTGCCTTTGGTGTATCAGCTAGACAATTTTTGGGTTTCATTGTTCATGAGAGGGTATTGAGATTAGTCAACAAAGTATCAAGGCTATTGAGATTACTGCTCCTCCAACTGATAAAACAGGGCTAAAATCTTTGATTGGCAAGATTAATTTTGTGAGAAGATTTATATCAAACTTATTAGGTAAAATTGAGCCCTTTACTCCATTGTTGAAATTAAAAGCCAATCAAGAATTTCTTGGGAAGAAAAACAACAGAGGGTGTTTGATGAAATCAAGGATTATCTAAGTTTTTCTCCAGTTCTGATTCCACCACAGAAAGGAATTTCGTTTAGGTTGTACTTATCGGCTGATGAAAGATCGATTAGTTCTATTTTGATTCAAGAATTTGAAGGAAAAGAAAGGATTATACATTATCTTAGCAATTGCTTCTTGATGCAGAAACAAGATACATTGTGGTGGAGAAATTGTGTCTGTGCTTATATTTTTCATGTACAAAATTAAGGCATTATCTTTTATCAAATCAGTGCACAATTGTTTGCAAGGCTGATGTAATTCGTTATATGTTATCGGCCCCAATGTTGAAAGGAAGGGTTATGATGTGGATTTTTGCCTTGATAGAATTTGATCTTCGGTATGAATTGGCTAAAGTAGTAAAGGGCCAAGCCATAGCCGATTTTGTGGTGTAGCATCGATATGATTCTGTAGGAAATGTTGAGCCGATGCCTTTGACTTTGTTCTTTGACGGATCAGTATGCATGCATGGATGTGACATTGGTTTTGGTGATTATATCGCCTTGGAGGGCGAATTTTGAGTTTGCACTTACAATCAAATCTTATTATACCACCAAGCAAACAGAATACAAGGCGATGCTTAAAGGACTTCAATTGTTGGAAGAAGTGGAAGCCAATGCTATAGAAATTATTTGGGATTCATTGTTGGTGATCAAGCAATTATCTTGGAAATATGAATATAAGGATGAAGTTTTGAGAGTATATCATGAGAGATGTCAAGAATTAATGAAAAACTTTAAGATTGTCTCGATGATGCATATTCCTAGAGAACAAAATACTGAAACCAATGATCTTGCTCAAGGTGCATCAGGTTATAAGCCTGTGGGATACATGGTACCCGGGTACCTAACGTTGGGTCTTTGTGCCAAATAACATGGGATGGGCCGAGTGCCCTAGGTACATGCGGCTTACTTGTAATCCAAGAAAGAAAGATTCCTAGGATAAGATAAAAATGCTGAGGACCATACATAGACAGAATAGGAAAATCTAGTTGCAATCGACTAGATACTTTCCTTGTAACCCTCCCTCTTATTCTTATAAGAGGGCATGAGTCCCGAGATTGGGACAACTGAAGACAACACCAGACAACTCCACGAAACTACCGATGCAAAAACACGACGACCTGAGAGTTCTGTTTAGCTCCAGTGTAGATCCAAAACGTCGATAAAAATGCGAGAATGCCAGTTGGTTTGATCCTGCAACCGACAAGACATGGCAAACATTAGAATATGATAACCGATCGACCGATAGACCGATGTCGTATCATGATGACCTAGCCGATGTGAACAAGTCAAATCGGCTATAAGGTGAAAGATACTGTTCATAAACTACAGATTTAGATTAGATATAATCGTAAACAACTTTTTAACTGAATCAATCCTATAGGTCAAACCCAATCGATGCAGCATAAGACTGAGATTATTAAAGTCAATTATTATACAATTATATGTTCGAAATAACTAGTCAATGGATAGATATTGAAGATTAGACCCAAAACAATCATGATCGACTGTAGATATAAATAAAATGTAATTACTATTTTAATCTTTTTCTTAACTACAAGCAATTATGATAGATCGAACCTAATATAACCAAGATCAGACAAATTAGCAAATATGGGCTTATATCATATCCGATGAAATAGCTTCGGCGATTAGATAACATATCGGCTAAAATCCAATATAACCTTATATAAGACTATCAACCTTAATTAAATCCACTGAACAGGTTATAACCTCAACAGATCAGACCAAACCGAGATAGTGCGAAACTTAAATAAGATGATGGATATAACCAATTAAGAAGAATAAAACATGTACTATAAAGCAAAACAGTTATACCAGGTAAGATCGACTGAAACCCTGATACTACCCCTATTTCCAATCCAAGAGCAAGTTAGTTCTTACAATTTCAATCACGATTTAGTAGGTCAAACTCAACTGATGCAACACTAAGTATGAAAAAAAGGGTAAAGTCTAATCAAGCCTTTGATTGTTTTTCAAGTGGTAGATACACTAAGCAATCTAAACCATCGAGAACAGTTTAGTCGACATTAGTAAACCCTACATAAGCTAGCTGATACAGGTAAACAACACTAACGACTTAGATTAAATAATGTATATGATAACTTAGCGCTTGTATTGACCAAAATAGAATGTCGAACTCAACCGATGGAAGCCTTAGCCTCGCCGATACAAGCAACTATAGACGGAACTCACCTCTTGCTGTAGATCGAACCTAACCGATGCAGCCCAACTCGAAACAAGAACTCGTCGAGAGAAACTAGAAAAACTAGGGTGGCGATGCGCCGAAAGTTTATTGAACTATTGTTAACTGTCCCCTTACAAGACTCTGGTGTACATATTTATATCCATGAGCATAAACAAATTCATATCGAACACAATATATATTTTCTAAAGATAAAAGTACAAATCAGAACCGAACTCAACTTAATCTTTCCTAAAACTAAAAAAGAAAAATAATCGAACTTGCCTAATTAGTAGATAAATCTTCGCGTCACTTCCTTCCCGAATCTGATCCCCTTTTAGTGATAGCCTTGGTTTCGTCGACCAAATCTGACAAGTACTCGAATCCTTATTACCTATCGGCAATTTCCAACCGATATCCCTTTGTCGATGCCTCCTGCTGATACGCTTTCAGCTGATACAATCCTGTTTCTGGCAACTGAAATCACGTCGTCAATTCCGCTTCACAACCGCTCCTTCTTCAACGGAATATGCCAAATTGTGTCATTAAGAGAAACTCCCTACAACCCGGGCATACACGTCGCAGGGTGATCGCTATGTGCTCCCATAACACCGTATTGTGAAACTCTCTACGCAGACCCAATCTATTCAACTGGACTAGGGTATTACCTCTTGCCGAGGGCCAGTATGATCCCTATCACCATCTCTTCTTGATCTTATGCACCCTATAAATATTATTACCAATCTAGAGAATCGACAAAGCCGATGTTGAAGGATGTGGACATTGAGATTGCTGATGTTGATGCCAATGATTGGAGAAGCAAGATCATGAGTTATTTGAAGAATCCTTCACAATTGGTGTCAAGAAGATTACGTCTTAAGGCCCTTAAATATGTCTTGCTTGATGATTTATATTTCCAAACAATTGATGGAGTTTTGCTCAAGTGTTTGAATTTAGAAAAAGCAAAAGTGGTCATGTGTAAAGTTCATGAGGGATTGTGGAACACATCAATCGACCCATAAGATAAAGTGGCTGTTGAGGAGAGTTGGATATTTTTGGCCGATGTTGCTAGAGGATTGTTTTAGATATTATAAAGGATGTCAACATCGTCAAAAATTTGGAACTATACAACAAGCACTAGCATCGGCTATAAATCTGATAGTAGAGCCATGCTCGTTCAGGGGATGGGGAATAAATATGATCGGCCAAATTAATCCAATATCAAGCAAAGGACATGAGGTTATATTAGTGACAACAACTGATTATTTTACAAAGTGGGTTGAAGCAGTTCCATTGAAGAAGGTTGCTACTAAGGATGTTATTAAATTCGTCAAAGAGCATATAATCTATTGGTTTCGAATTCCTCAGACAATAATGACCGATCAAGGATCTATCTTTGTGGCTGATGAGTTTTTATAGTTTGCTGTTGGTATGGGTATCAAGATATTAAATTCTTCTCCGTATGCTCAAGCCAATAGACAGTTTGATCAAGTTGATTAAGCACAAGTTGATTAACCGAGGAGGTGTCATACGACATTAGCTATTTGATTATGAGCTTATCGAATGCGTGCGATAGATCTACTCAAGTACCACCTTATCAGTTATTTATGGACATTAAGTTGTCTTTCCATGGGAGACCAAGATCGGCTCAAGAGAATTTCTTTACAAGATAAATTAATGGCCGATGAATATTATAACCTGATGACTGATGAGTTAGAGGATTTGGCCTGAAATTGGTTACATGCGCTTGAAAAGACTAAAGAGAACAATGTTAGGGTTGCAAGACATTACAACAAAAAGGTGGTTCTTAAATCTTTTGAAGAGGGAGACAAGGAAATGACGGGTTGATAATGAGTTGAGAGCTTAAGAGGTTTATATGGGAAGAGCATAGAAGACCGTGGCAAGCAGGATTAGGGCGATTGCACCAGTGAATCCCTAATGGGCTGATGGAGCTTAAATGGGTCATATAAGGAATTTCGCGGCATGTCTATCCATACTCCGAAATTAGGGGACATGTGTTAACGATAGAATTTGACAATTGTCGTTAGTAAAAACCGAGTCAATGGAAGAATTAATGTTGTGATTATAGTTGATTCGGTTGGAAAGTGCATCGACTAGTTTGGTTATCTTTGGAGCTGTTTTTATATTAACTTCTGTGTCATGGAAGATTTGTTAATTTCCTTTTTAGATAGAGTCCTTAACCGATAAGAGTCATGTCTGAGTCGAACTTGTCTTAGTAGTTTCTTTCTTTACAGAGTTCTGAGCTGATCAAATCATGTTTGAGTCGGACGTGTTCTAGCCCGAGAGTATATATTTGTCTACCCGAGGTCTTTTTGTAACAACAACACTTCAATACACAACTTTCAGTGCATCGTCACCCTAATTTTAATCTCGATGAGTTCTTAGTTTTTGAGTTTAGGCTGCATCAGTTTGGATCTCTGACAAGAAAGTAAGTTCCATCGGCTTTGTTTGTATCGGCCAAGATAAGTACTTTCCCGGTTAAGTCTGATACACTAGTTAAGCTTTTACTCGCGTTGTCTGCCCGATATATCAGTTTGTTCTTAGATTATTTTTCTTTCTGTGACCATTTGATATATCAATCATCTTATACAAGATCTATCAGCTTATTAAATCTATCAAGCTCTTTATTAATCTCGCACTGTATCGATTAAGTTCGATTTGCTAGGTTATAATTTGCCAGTTAGATTTCTTCAGGATTGATAAACCTTATATAAGATTTCATCGGAGTTATCGCCGATGAGTTATCTTTGACTATAAATACCAAAACCTCTGTATTGGCTAATATCTAGATCCGTTCAATTGCATATTTAGTTGATCCTGATTACTCTCAATCTTATATATATTGTCTCGGTTCAGTCCGATCTACCAAGATTGTTCTTAATAAGGAGAAACTAGTATATTATTGTGTGATATCTATTCATAACCAATATTAATTTAACTTTTTCTTTAAATTTATACAATATAATCTTCTCATTGCATCAGATATAATTAATTAGTCTCATTCTTATTATCTTGATTTGGTTTGATCTATCATGATTGTTTCCGGATTGATCTATCATGATTGTTTCTGGTTTAATCTAGAATTGTTTCTAATAAAATAAGATACTAGTACTTATACGTTATTTAGTTTTAGCCGATGCATGTTTATATTATTCCATCAGTTACAACGGCTATTTTGAAATTTCATCAACATTGACTGGGCATTTGATGTCCCATCGACCCATTGGTCGATTGGCCATCATGATTTAACCTTCCATTTGTCTATCTTACTAATTATATAATCAAACTAACTGGCAGATTGATATGACCTGACCAATTTCACGTCAACAATAAGCAAAATAAGCAAGTGTTAAAGTTGAATAACAGTAAACAGTTAAATGAATCCTCGATTCCTGGTAGCTAACTAGGCTAATCATTGAGTTGAACTTTAGATAAAATCAGCCAGCAAATACTAAGAGCAAAACAGCAAGCCTTCTGTACTAAGCGCGAACCTCAAGCAAATGCGCCAAAGTGGGAAGCCAAGAGCCGGAGGGGATTGAAGGCCGAGGCGCCCTGACCGTCGTCGCGCCAAGCCGTGCGGTCGTGCCGCTGCGCGCGTGGCGATTGGCACCCTAGAAGCCTGCGTGCCGTGGCCCCGGTGCCCCACGCTGCGCGCCTAGCCGCCTGCGCCGCCCCTCGATGCCTCCACCTGCGCCCCGCAGCCCGCGCGCCTACACCGCACGCCGCTGCCGCCGCTTCGTCCAAGGCCCAAGCGCCCGTCCCCATAGTTCCTCATTGGTGACTTTGGTGGCTAGGGTTTGGTTGAATTGGGGAATTTTTTGGCTGGGACAAAAGGAGAGTCAATGGGTCTAACACAGTTGTGCTAATGGGCCAATAGAGGAGGGAGCGAGAGCTGGCCCAAATAGAATGGTTGAGACATCTTCTTCTATTTTCTAAATACACATATAAGAAATACATAGTATATATATATATATATATATATATATATATATATATATATATATATATATATATATATATATATATATATATATATATATATAAGATAGCTCTTGTGTGGCGCGCCGCACGGCCCATCCGTGTGGTGTGGCGAATCTCAATTTGAAAACTCAATTGAAAATCAGTTCAAATTGTTCATATATTAATATTGTCTTGTATACCAAATTTTACATTTTTAAATTTTTTACTATTTTATCAGATAGGTCAAAAATGCAATAAAATGATACTCAGAAATCGTTGGATTATTGCATTTTTGACCTATTTAATAAAATAGTAAAAATTCAAAAAAATATAAAATTTGGTATACAAGCAATATTAATATGTAGAACAATTTGAACGTTCGATTTTCAATTTGAGTTTTAAATTAGAGATTCGCCACGCTCACTTGGATGAGCATGATGCATGCGCACACGATATTCATATATATATATATATATATATATATTCTCTCAAAATTTTTAGATATACATCTGAATACCCTGGCCTTGAATCAACTGTGGGCCTACCCCCGTCAGGCCGGCGTCAAGTCTCGCTAGAGTTACTGCGATTTGTTGGAGCTAGAGAGTGGAAGAGAGCCAGGGAACAAATCACAGACTCACAGTGAGGATCCGACGGTCCAAACCGTATGATTTCTCCCCCAATTTCTCCACTGGGGTGTCCCTAGACCCATGGCTAGCTCTGCTCTTCCTGTCCATATCCGCCTCGCACGGTCCGTGCCCGTTTCTTGTTGCATTTGCATGCGCCCTCCACCTTTGGAATCCTATGTACTATCTACGAGTAGTATGTATGTTGTTAGTTTGGTTGGTGGACGCTTCCGTAGCATGTGATGATTCGCACATCGCAGGAGAGACAATGAGGCATATGCATCCTGGACCATTATATTGGCCTTGAAACTAATTAAGCTCTTGTATTGTGCATATCCAGGCTTAGCTACCTAGGAATTGCAGGCTGATCTATGTAGCGGTGGTATATGTATTTAGCTTTTACAGCAAGGAGATCGAGGAGAGACTTCGATACTCTGTAAGGCTGTTTCGAAACGCAGAATTAAAGAAAGAAATAGAAAAAACAAAAAAAATATTAGTAGAAATATAAGCGTAAAACAAACGATTACAAAATATACAAAACATAAACATACAAATAGAGAAATCGATTGAGAGAGATTGACAAAAAGAAAAAAATTAATAGGTTAAAGGTCTTGCTAACTTTTCTTCAAAATTTTTATAAAAAATGTTTTAGAGGAATTTTAAAGAAAATAATAGGATTCCTTTTTAAAGGGGTTTTCATAGGAATCTTTTCTGTAGGATTAAAATCCTTCAAATTTGTCATGTTTTTTCAAGAATTCAAAGGGGCTAAGTGTGCGTCTACTCCTGAATCCTGATTGAATTACGCATTGCATCTTCTCGGAGGCACAGCATCCGTCATCAGGCAGCTCTCCTAGGTGGTGCATCTTTGTGATATATTTTTTTCTATTATCTTGTCAGGAATTATTTTTTCTAAAATTTATCCTGTTAGGCCTTTTTTTATGATATCTCGCATTTAAGGGAGATTAAAATTAAAGATATGACCTCGCATCTATATCAAGATATAAAAAAAAAGAGTTTCTATTCTTTCCAAAAAGTAAGCACATCACTAGCACTCCATCGACACCTGGATATATAGCAATGTTCTCTTAGCTCCAGCTTTCATGCAAAACAGCGTACCAGCGTACCTCAGAATAATATAAAGTCCTGATAAAAAAGAGGATTCCATTAAAAAAAGTAAAAAAAAGAAGAACATGGTTTTGAGATGTTAATTAAAAACAAATTTAAAATTTGCATTGATATCGCGATGCTCCACGTTGCTACCGCAGATGCTATGCTACGGAGCTGCAGGATTGATATATGCGCATCACTTTTTTTTTTGGTCAGGACAATTACATGCACCATAGTTGCTTTATTTTATACGAATCGCCCATGGATTTCGTCTCGACCAGATCAAATCCGCTGGTAATGATGATTAATTAGTCTAAAATACCAGAATTCCCAAGCTCGATCAGACGGTTAGGCCCAGGGGTGGGCAGAAAGTAAATTTAATTTACTGAACTCTCTGCTGCAATATTCGATCGAACTGTTGCCTCTGATTCCAATTCCAACAAAGAATCTGCGTGTCATTTCTCCCAAGATTTTTCCAGATCCAATGCTGCATCTATACCGAGAGTGATGATCTGAGAAGCGAATCAGCAATACATAATGTTTTTTCCAGCATTTCTTTTCCTTCCCAGGGTATGGCAGTATGGGTATAGTTTGGCAAGCGTAGTTTGTCCCTCGAAATGCTAGATGAAAACGACAAACAAATACATTCATGCATTCCTATAGCTGTGGTCATATGCCAGATAGACGATGGCCGCGTTTGATAAACTAAAGATTGTGAGTACCCGTGGTGATACGCCTCAAACATAATTATATCACATATTATATTTATATATTTATTATGTGTTGTTTATTAAAATAGATAACTCGTTATTGATTAATGAATATGTAATTTGTTCATAAGACTATTTATGTTATTTATGTTGTATGTTATTATTTCTAAGAAAATCTCTGATCAAATATCCTATATGAAAAAAATATGGTTTAATAATCAACACATGTATTGATTGATGATCGTGTCTTATTAATCATGGTATGAAGATACCAAATTAATGATGTGGACACATGTTAAAGAGTATGTTGTTGGATAGACCCAACATAAGTCACCGCAAGAACTATATGTGATATGTCATCAGTGATCTTATTTAGTGTTGGTATAGAATCCTTAAACTTGAGATTATCATGGTTCCCAATATGTATATTAGCTTGCTTAGAGGCTATCAAATGCTACTCCGTGACTTGGTAGTTATAAAAGTAGTCTTCGAACATGCTATGAAATATGTAGTGGGATATGAATAATCAAGATGAGATTTTTTTCTCCTATAAAAAATATCTCTGGGTCTCTCAATGTTATAGGTTATAGAAGTGTATGGCCATGCCATAAGTAATTGAGGAATCAATCACATGTTAAGTAATTGTTAACACTGAAATTTGGTAGTTGAGTCCCTAAGTCTGCAAAGGCGAAGCAGAATCGGATCGGCTGGTTTGGTGGAGAAACAGAGGCCGCGTCGGCTGAAGAAGTGATCGGCTGCGACCCGATCGGCTAAGGTTGGATCGGATGAGGGTGGCCAATAGCCGATTCCAAGTCCGGAAGAGATAAAACTGTTTCTGGTGCAGTTGTTTGAAGATAAATAGAAGATTTGGTTATTAGATTGCGCGTTAAATGATATTGCCATCTATGGATAGAGTCCTGTAACGGCAATTGTATCTATAATTTAGGAGTTTGTTTAAACTGTTAAGTGTAATGCGACGTGGGTCCTTCCCGGGATAATGTCGTGTTTTAATAATAGTTTAGATAGAGTCCAGGGTTTGTACAGATAATTGTATCTTGGGTATAAATAAGACCCGAGACCCCTTGTAAAAAACAACACAATCACAATCAATCAAACTTTCAGCGCATCACCAACTCTTTTCTTCAGACGAGCAGTTTGTTTGGCTACGGGCTGCATCGTTTCGATCCCCAAATTCAGGTAAATGCTTGTCATTAGTGGCATGATCTGTTGTTTCTAGTGCTTCCATCGTAATGACACATTAGATTCAGGAGTTTATACCGCGCTATTTATCATATAGCGCATATAAATTAGATCAATGTTTTAGATCTATCCTACCATTGGCTAGTTCTGTCAAGGACTTGCGGCCAATAGGGCTAGATCTAAAGGTTGGCTTGTTTATATGTGGTGTCCACCGTCTCGAGAGATATAAATCGGCTACAACAGATCAGGTTTTTCTTTTTATACTTAATGGTGCATCGGGTTCGAACTATTAAATCGTTTTTAGAATTGTCAATAATCTGTTCGGCTAGACTTATATTGTTTAGAGACAGTGCCGGGGTTTCAGCCGGCCTTATCTGCCCTAATATGTTTCTTTTAATATATTTATTATTATATTTATATTAGGACTGCCTCTTATATTAAGATCGCATTCTTGTCGGACGTCACCAGCCGAAATCGGCCCGTCATTGACAGCCGATGGCCGATTTTCAGGCTACACACATCTGGTTCAAGAGTGATATTTTTTCATAAGATTTATTGGAGTACCAGCCGATTCATTGTTAGCTTTCCAGTATCGGCTAGGTTATCGATTCATATATTTATTATCCTTTACTGTATTTAGGTTAAACGGCTCATGCTGTCTTGGTATAGCCGATCCATTCTAGTCGTTTGGCATAAATATATTTTAGGATAGCATATATATGCTCATGGATTCCCTCAGCCGATCTAGTGGGGATCTAACTTAACACTTAACGTATATTATCTTGTTTTTCTTGTTGGTTAACAGATCAAACCGACTGGCACGCCCTGCACAGCACAGACAACCGAGAAGGACTGCACGGAGTCAAGCGAGATCTCCCGAGCCGGCGCGTGAGAGAAATTTATCGTCAACACGCTTCTTGGCATGCCCAGTGAGACTTTCTCTGTCGGCTCGACTAGGACGCATAGATTCAGCCGGTAAGATGGTCGACTCCAAGAGCCCCAATATTTCCCAGGACAACATCGTGCGTGTGAAGATGGAGCAGTTATTGGCCGAACAGCAAGCCGATTATAAGAAGATGGTGGAAGAGCTCCAGGCTAACTACTTGCAATCTTTCACCCAAATAAGATCTGGGGCCGTGCACCAAAAATATAAGTTCAGCATGAACGACTCTAAGGCATCCTCCTCTGGTGAGACAAAAGGTAAACAGAAGATGGAGGAGCCGACCCAGGAACAGGATGATTCGACTATATATTCCCTGCAAGACCGGATCGACTCGGCCGTCCATCATGCGTTAGTCAACCAAAGTAGCATCCTGGTCAACACTCTCAATAACATGATCGCTACTATGGTCGACGCCAAGATAGCTGACCAGCTACAACGGGGGCCGACGTACTTCACAGACGACCAATTTTCTGGTTACAGGATGTTGGTCACATAGAATCGGCCGATCCCACCACCAGCACAACAAGGGCCGCCGGGAGGGGTCCTCGGTCAGCCAAATCTAGGTGAATCGGCTATAAGGCCAGCAATTACTATGCTAAACCGACAGCAGCCGTTGCCCCAGGATCAGATTGCTAACATGTTCAACGACAATCGGCAGTCAGAGCCGATTGATCCAAACAGACAATACAACGCCGGTGGTAGACAGCTGTTTCCAGGACCACCAACGCCACCACCGGCGCATCGACCGCCTCCCGCTGATCATCACTACCGGTACCAAGGAGGTCGTCAAGATCATCATTACAGGCCTCAGACGCCACCACCGCTGTATCGGCAAGTACCCACGCCGTATGACCCATACGAGCCAATACAACAAGGCAACCGAACATGGGCCGATCTGATTGCAGATGTCATGCGTGATCAATTCGGCCTCAAGCTGAAAGACTCTAGGAATATGTATCGGTATCCCTATCCAGAGCACTTCGAGCGGATCCCGTTGCCCAACCGATACAAAATCCTAGATTTTTCAAAGTTCTCAGGACAGGACAACGTTTCAACTTACGAGCATGTTAGCCGATTCTTGGCACAGTGCGACGAAGCATCGGCTACGGACGCCTTGAGAGTTCGATTGTTCCCTCTTTCTCTTTCAGGATCGGCTTTTACTTGGTTCTACTCGTTGCCCTACAACTCAATCCAAAGCTGAGCCGATCATGAAAAATAATTCCACAGCTACTTTTACTCCGGCAACCACGAGATGAAGTTGTCGGACCTCACCAGTATCAGGCAAAAACACAACGAATCGGTCCAAGAATACATCCAATGCTTTAGAGAGATGAGGAACCGATGCTACAGCCTGGTGCTATCGGATGCCCAGTTGGCCGATTTGGCCTTTCATGGTTTGATCGCGCCGATCCGAGAGCGATTCTCTGCGCAGGACTTTGACAACTTAGCCCACTTGGCACAGAAGGTGACGGCCCATGAGCAGCGATTCCAAGAAACCAGGAAGGCCATCAAAAATATAACTCAGGTCATCATCGAATTAGACTATGAGTCCGACGACGATGACGCAGAAGTGGCGGCAGCCAAATGGGCCAAGAACAAAAAGGCCATCGTCTGCCAATGGCTGCTGAAGACGACCAAGGAAGAAAGATACGATTTCGACATCACCAAGGCCGACTGGGTTTTCGACTTGCTGCTCAAGGAGAAGCAGATTCAGTTACCTGAGAATCACGTGATCCCGTCGGTCGAAGAATTAAAGAAAAAGAAATATTGCAAGTGGCACAACTCCACATCCCACGCCACCAACGACTGCAAAGTCTTTAGGCAGCAAATCCAGTCGGCAATTGAAGCCGAGAAGCTGAAGTTCGTCGATTCAAATCGGCCAATGAAAGTAGACGGCAATCCTTTCCCGGTCAACACGGTCCAAGCCGGCCCCAGGCAAGCAGATCGACAGAATAGAATGGTGCACGGCTTAGTCAATACATCGATCGGGGCCAAGGCAGAAGACGAGCAGATTGGATGCCACGCCGTGCCAATTAATATGGTGCGCCCAATTATCAGATCGGCCGACCGACAGCCGATCCATGAACATAGCCGACACCGTCATCAGTACCGGTCTCGGCAGGGAGAGGCTTACAATGAAGTACCTCGTCAGCGCGAGCTAAACATCCAAAGCCGACGATATGAGGTAAACCGCAATAGTGCCGATCCACATTGGCATTGTGATTTTTTCAGGTACTGCTGGGAATCCGGCATAAGACCGCCAACATTGGACGATTGCCCAGTATGCAACGATCGTCACGACGACGAGCACTAGAGCTCATCAGCTGCAAGTCCAACTCGGTTCATCCCCAGAGCCGTTCAGCTAAACCAAGGGCGGCGATCTGTCCATGATCGGCTCGGCCCGATCCACCAAGGCTTCTTCGTTGACGAAAACTGTAATGGCAACAACCGCGACAACAAAGAGGCCGACGATGAGGAATCGGCCAACCCCCAATGGTGCCCGTCCGATCTCTTCACAAAGACGCAGAAAAGAAGAGTTCAACGACTTAAGCGTGAAGGGAGAGAAGACGAAGTTCGGCAAATGATCCACGAACGGCGCCGTCGGTGAGTAAGATCAAAAGGCGATGGGTACCCAAAGAAAAAACTGCCGCAGCCGACGAAGAGCAAGCTGAGGGAAGTCTAACCGATCAAGCCAAGAGGACAACCAAAGGGAAAGGCAAAGCTTCTGCATTGGTTAACATGGTGTTCATGCTACCAGCAGAGTTCAGTGCCCCTGAAGCCGATGCAGACACCATTGAGGACGACCTAGCAAAGCTAGCGATCTCACCGGACCAGGCCATCTTCGACAAGCCCGAGGGAACTAAAAATCGACACTTGAAACCATTATACATTGAAAGATTCGTCAACGGCAAGCCGATTTCCAAAAAGCTAGTTGATGGGGGAGCCACAGTCAACCTCATGCCCTACGCAACATTTAGAAAACTAGGCAAGGGGGCCGAAGACCTGATAAAGACCAACATGGTGCTCAAGGACTTCAGCGGCAACCCATCGGAGACCAAAGGTGTCCTCAACGTCGAACTGACCATCGGCAATAAGACCATGCCCACAACATTCTTTGTCATCGACGGGAAGGGGTCTTACAGCCTGCTGCTCGGAAGGGACTGGATACACGCTAACTGCTGCATCCCTTCTACAATGCATCGAGCTCGATTCAATGGGACGGCGACAAGATCGAGATCGTACGCCCGAGCAGTCGTCGGCATCGTCGGTGCCGATTTGTCACTTTGGGAAATCGAAGGCATCGATTATTTGTCCGGGAAAATCTGACAAGCCAATTTTCTAAATGTATTCAATTCCACAATACAGCCGATTGGAGATGACGAGCCACAGCTGCTGCTTTGAACAAGACATGGTGGAGGGCTCAAGCGTCTTCGGCATGGACACCGCAGACGAAGACGATGGCAAGCTCAGGCAAGGTTTCACGTCGGCTGACGAATTAGAGGAAATCGACATCGGCTCTGGTGACAAGCCGAGACCGATGTACATTAGCAAAAATCTGTCTCCTCATTGTAGATCCCAACTTATCGAGTTGTTAAAAGAATATAAAGATTATTTTGCACGGGAGTACTTCGAGATGTCCAGGCCTCGCCGATTGATAGTGGTCCATCAGCTGCCGATTAAGGCAGGCTATCGCCCGTTCAAACAGTCTCCCAGGAGGTTTAAGGCCGATATGTACGATGCAATTAAAGCCAAAATCACTCGGCTATACGATGCGGGATTCATCCGGCCTTGCCGATACGCCGAGTGGGTCTCAAGCATTGTCCCAGTGCTGAAGAAAAAGATAAACTTAGGGTGTGCATCGATTTCCGAGATCCAAACAAGGCCACCCCTAAAGACGAATACCCAATGCCGATAGCCGACATGCTCGTAGATGCCGTTTCAGGCCACAAAATTATCAGTTTCATGGACGGCAATGCAGGGTATAATCAAATATTCCCAAGGCTGGAGCCGACTGAAGATGACGAAGGCAACCAAATCACCACCAGGAGATGCATGAGCTACGGAGAGGCAGCAGCCGCCCATGAAGGGTCAAAGCAATCGGCCAAACTGCTGGCCGAATGGTTCATAGCCCTCTATGACGGGCTATCTCACGAAAACCGCGCCTGGTACTTCTACCGGAACCGGAAGTCGTTCGAGTTGCCGGCCGACTTCAATTGGGAAGACGTCAACTCAGCAGACAACCCGAGATGCAGGGAGCTGTTCATCGCCACTCTATCCCCCTGCATCTTGCCGATCGGGATCCATCAGGGCCAATCAGTGCCCAAGAGTTACGAGTTCTACTAACCGGTATCGGCAGCGAGGCAGTTCGGTCTCGAGCAGCTGCCCATCGGCTTCTTCTATGCCGACAAGATTGAAACGAGGGGAGTGGTCAGCCAAGACCTGATAATGGATCGGTTGCTGAATATAGCCGGCCCTCCCTCGGTGACGTCGGCGTGATGACATTGTCGGCGAAGAAAAGCACCGCTTACGACCGTGGTGGGCTGAAATCAAGCGCCACATCTTCCATCAGCGGTCGTTCCATTACGTCGACCTTTTCCTGCCCGAAGAGATCCCCTCGGTAAGCTTTAAGTCCCAATTGATTTTCTTCCTCTCATCATCGGCTGACATAGCCAACTAACATTTGCCCCTTGGTCTGCAGGAGACGGAGACGGAGCGGCCGACGGTGAGCGATTCCGGTCGCCCCATTGAATACCGTTTATGTGTTCTGCCCGGGGGCGGCCTTGCTCCATCAGCCATCGGCTGGGAGGCGTCGAAGCTGGCGTCGCTGCTGCGAGGGTAGGTGCGTCAACCGATCGCACAGAAGAGAAGGGCTGCACCACCACCACGGTCGTCGGCGCGCCCCAAGAGGCTTAAAAAAACAAAACCGGCAGCGCCAGCCGATAGCCTCCCCCTTGGATCCGGCCGTCGCGTAGTTCCTCGACACCGTCGCCGGCGAAAGTGTCGGTGGTGTCGGGCGGTGGCGAACCGGGATTTCGAGTCCTGAGTCGGTCAATGCTCCAGCCAACGTCCCGTCAGTCTCAAGTCCCCCAGCAAAATGTCGGCCGGTAAGCCTTCACTCCACCAGATTTGGCTTCATGATGATCACTTGTATCTGATCGAACCATTCCTTTTCAGGTCAAGAAATTGGTCGGTCGCACCTCACACCCCGCGCCATCGGTAATCATCCTCTGTTACTTACTTGTAGTAACCAATCGACTTGTCCGCTAACTCTTCCTTTTGCAGCCCCCGCGGTCTCCATCGGCTGCCCCCCAGGCGTCCAGTGGGCATGCTGCGCCTGTCGGGGACGGTGGCGACAACGCCGACGAAGAGGCCCCGACGGCCGCGGGCAACAATCCAGCCGAGCCAACCGCTTCAGACCCGGTGCCAACGGTAAGCCAACTAAATTTGATGATCGGTTTTGTCGGCTTAGTATCTTCTTGATCATCTTCTTCTTTGTTGCAGAACATAGCCGACCTCCTCAACTTTGACTTGTCGGAGTTCGAGGAGTCCGACGACATCGGCGAGGAGGCGTCGGTGATGCCGGCCGAGAACCTGAGGGCCACCTTAGCCGACATCGACAATCGGCTGGAAGCCTCGCTAGACGCGCTGGTGGTCGACAGCGGCTCGATACGCACGCGATTCAGAGATATCCAAGACCAGCTGGCGGAAGCCCTAGCCGAAGCCATTGTGCCGACGACCTTCATGGAAGCCCATCAGTTGAAGTATGAGCGGGCACGGCAGCGGATAATCGATCGTCGCGAGAGCCAAGCGCGGTCGGCCACCATCCATTCAACCAAGGGCGCCATCAAGAGTCGGAAGGCCGCCTTCGACCGCCTGAAGACCGAGCCGGCGGCCAAGCTCGGGCAACTTCTTGCTCGTCAAGATCAGTTGATAGCCGATCTCGTCCAAGTCACTAACGAGATAGACGTTCACAAGGAGTACATGGCTGGCTTGCCGGCCAAGATCGAAGTTGAACGCTAGGGCATCAAGGCGGCCGTGGCACATCTGCGCAACCTGGTGAGGAGCGTCTGACCGGTGGCGGGGTCTGAGGCCGACGACGTTAGGGCCATCGAAGAAATAGACCAAATTAGGCGAAAGGCATTGTCGGCCATAGCCGATTTTCTGAAAAAATGAGATTGTAATATTCTGATCTTTTGAAATTGGCTAACGCTTCTGTATCATACTTGTCATGCTTCTGTGATGGGATTGGATGATTATTTTACTCGTGCTTGTACTTGGCTTCGAATCATGTGACATAATCTATCGATCTTCTGCCACCGTGTTCGTAGATAAGATCGGTTGTACTTGTAGATAAGATCGGCTTTCAGCCGTGCGCGGCGTCTTGACTTGCTCATGTTGAAATCGGCTCCAGCCGCTCGTACCATTTCGTGTTGTCGATTCCGAGACTACACCATGACCGTTAGTGTTAGCGTTTGAACATCGATCTCATTGGCTATCGGCCGATAATATCTGAATGTATCGCCGATTTGGTTTCATAGTCTGTCGAATCTGTATTTCAAGAACCCGTGAGTTCTGAACGATAGGTATCCAGTCTCGAGTAGTCGCCGACCATTCAACGATTCCCAACGCCTTTAATGATGACCTCTTCGACTTTCACATCGGCCGCAACCTTTCACATCCGAAACCGCATCTTTTCTTTCTATAAATGGACCCCTTCAGGCCTTCCCGAATAACCCACAGCCGAAGAAGAGACTCACTCTCCAGGTGTACAACATCCAGATCTCCAAGCTTTCGGCAGGGCTTCTTATGGCTTCCTCAAGCTCGTCGGTGAACCAGGTGATTCCCAACTCATCCATTTTCACCATTTCTTCTCTCTAAGTACTCAAGAGTTAACCTTCTCGCAGCCGCTCCATCCCCTTCGGGTGATTCTAGTGATCATGGACACAACGTATGAACTGACGGCTAGCCAAGAACGACAAGTGAGAACCAACTTGAAGCGCTTCAGGGAACAGGACGCTCGTCATCCGGCGGCCAGACCTCCCATCAACCTCGGTAGCATCCCGGCCGCTATCCCTTTGGTTTCTTCAACGCTCACGCGCCTCGACAGGTTGGAAGCAAGGCAAACACGACTTGCCAATAAACTATTGACCACAACCACCGATGTAAGGGTCACTAGGCTAGAGTATTTGATCTTGGATGCTTTAGAGTTAGGGTCTCTAGAGGCCGTCAACCGAGCCCTGGCGGTCATCAGAGATTACCTAGGAGATATGTAATCAAAAACGGTTTTACGCCGATTATGAATAAAAATCGGCGAATGTTGTAGCCTGATTTTGCATTGCAATCGGCCTGATTCTGCGATCGGCTTGTGTATGTATATGCCCCCCAAGTTTTGTTGATAGCTTCCGTGTCGACAAAATTGTGAGTTCGACCGTTCATGCATCCTAGCGGTCCCCATCGGCCAATCATGAGCCGATCGTAGGACACTTAGAAAAAATGTTGCATAAAAACGTCTAAAGGTGATGCCTCGTAATTGTAAGACATCGGCTGTCGTAAATCGGCTGAAGCAACCATAGCCGAGTCACGAGTTGATCCACACACTTGGGTAATATTTCTTTAAATATTTTCCATTGAAAGCCCTTCCGAATATCTCTCCATCCAGTCCTTTTAGCATGTAAGCTCCCTTAGAGACGCATTTGTGGATCTTGAAAGACCCTTTCCAATTTGGTGACCATTTGTCGAACTTGTTGTCTCTAGATCCAATCGGCAGTATAAGTTTTCAAACGAGCTTGCCTTCTTCAAAAGATTTAGGCACCACCTTCTTATTATAATGTCTGGCTACTCGTTCTTTATCTTTTGTGACTTTTTCTAAGGCCCTCATCCTGGATAAAACTAGATCTTCTGATTCGTCCATCGTTAGGTGATAATAATCGTCGGCTATGAGTTGATCCTGTAGCTGAATGCGCCTTGAGCCGACGACACTTTCCCATGGCAGCACTGCTTCATGTCCATAGACCAATTTGTACGGAGGGACTTGGATTGACCCGTGGCATGCCATCCGATACACCCACAGTGACTCAGCTAATCGGCTATGCCATTGTTTAGAATACTCAGAGATCTTTCTTTTAATCAGCTTGATCAAACTTTTGTTTGAGGCCTCGGCTTGCCCGTTGGCTTGTGCGTAGTATGACGAAGAATTAAGTAGCTTGATCCCCATGCCGTCGGCAAACTGAATAAATTCGTCTGATACAAAGATAGATTCCTGGGCTGTTGTTATTGTTTGTGGAACGCCAAATCGGTAGATGATGTGTTCTTCGACAAACTCGATTGCGTCCTTAGAATTCACTTTCTTGAGGGGAATCGCCTCCACCCATTTTGTGAAATAATCCGTTGCCACCAGGATAAACTTATGCCCTTTGCTTGAGGGTGGATTGATCTGGCCGATCATATTAATGCCCCATCCTCTGAACGGCCACGGTTTGATGATTGGGTTCATAGCCGATGCCGGTGCTCGTTGTATGGCGCCGAACTTCTGACAATCCTGGCAGCCTTTGTAATACTTGAAACAATCCTCCAGCATCATCGACCAAAAATATCCTGCTCGACGAAGTAGCCATTTCATTTTGTGGGCCGATTGATGCGTGCCACAGATCCCTTCATGTACTTCCCCGATGGCCACTGTAGCCTGATCGACTCCCAAGCACTTGAGTAGCACGCCGTCAATCGTCCGATAGTACAGGTCTTCATCAAGCAACACGTATCGTAATGCCTTGTATCGTAGCTTCCTTGTAGCCGAATGAGAGGGGTTTTTGAGATAGTTGTAAACTTCAAACCTCCAGTCATCGGCCGTAATGGTGGCCACGTCTATGTGTACTTCTTTCATCATCGGCCGATAGCCTGATGCCCCTTGAGCCAAGTCATTGGCCTCTATGTTCTGCTCTCTGGGGATATGCTTCAAAGTGACTAGCCGAAAACCATCCATTAATTCTCAGAATTGTCGATAATAGACCATCAGCGCGTCATTTTTGCATTCATATTCTCCTGATAATTGGCTGATGACCAATAATGAATCCCCCATTATTTCGATGGCGTCGGCTTCGACTTCCTTGAGCAGGTGCAATCCTTTAAGGACGGCTTCGTATTCGGCTTGGTTGTTTGTAGTGTGAGGATTGATGGCAAAAGCAAACTCGAAGCTTGCCCCCCTGGGCGAAATAACGACCAAACCGATGCCGCAGCCGTTGGTGCAAACCGAGCCATCGAACGTCAGAGTCCAAGGCATAATTTCCACTGAGCCGATTGAGTCGTTCCTGTACTCCACAATGAAGTCGGCTATGGCTTGCCCTTTGACTACCCTCGGTGCCTGATACCTCAGATCGAACTCTGTTAGTGCGAAGATCCACTTCCCTATTCTTCCTTTGAGTACTGGAGCCGATAGCATATACTTAACTATGTCGGCTTTGCAAATTACCGTGCACTCGTTGGACAGCAGATAGTGCCTTAACTTTGTGCATGAAAAATGAGGCATAGGCATAACTTCTCCACAGTTGAATACCTTGTCTCTACGTCTAGCAACCGCCGGCTGAGATAAAAAATAGCTTTTTCTTTGCCGTCGATCTCTTGGATTAGGACGGAGCCGATTGATTTGTCATCGGCCGATAGGTACAGCTGGAACAGTATTCCCTTTTGTGGAGGCATTAAAACTGGAGGGGAGCTTAGATAATCTTTTATGTTGTCTAACGCCTTTTGCTGCTCTGCCCCCATGTGAATGCCTGATCGGCTTTTAGCCGAAGCAGTGGTGTGAACGGCTCCATTTTCTCTGAGAGGTTGGCTATGAACCGTCTGATGAAATTTATTTTGCCGATCAATGACTGGAGTTGTTTCTTGTCCTTCGGAGGCTGAATTATCTTGATAGCATTTACGCTCCTTGGCGTAACTTCAATTCCTCTCTCATGGACGAGAAATCCCAAGAATTGCCCGGCCGATACGCCAAACGCGCACTTAAGCGGATTCATCTTCAGACCGTATTTCCTCGTCCGTTCTAACACTTGTTTCAGATCGGCAATATGGCCTTCTATCTCCCTTGACTTGACAACCACGTCGTCAATGTATATCTCTACCAGCGAGCCGATCAAATCGTGGAAGATGTAATTCATGGCACGTTGATATGTTGCCCCAGCATTCTTCAGACCGAACGTCATCACTACCCATTCGTACAAGCCGATTGCGCCGGGACACCGAAAAGCGGTCTTGTGGATGTCCTCATCGGCCATAAATATTTGGTTATATCCTACATTGCTGTCCATGAAACTAATAACTTTATGGCCGGAAGCAGCATCGACGAGCATATCGGCTATCGACATTGGGTATTCGTCTTTAGGGGTTGCCTTGTTCAGATCTCTGAAATCGATGCGCACCCTAAGTTTTTTGTTTTTCTTTAACACTGGGACGATGTTTGAGACCCACTCGGCGTATCGGCAATGCCGAATGAATCCTACGTCGTACAGCCGAGTAATTTTAGCTTTGATTGCATCGTACATATCGGCCTTAAACCTCCTGGGAGGCTGTTTGAACGGCCGATAGCCTACCTTAGTCGGCAGCTGATGGACCACTATTGATCGGTTGAGACCGGGCATCTCGAAGTACTCCCAAGCAAAATAATCTTTATATTCTTTTAATAATTCAATAAGATGGGATCTACAATGAGGAGATAGATTTTTGCTAATGTACGTCGGCCTCGGCTTATCACCAGAGCCGATGTCAATTTCTTCTAGTTCGTCGGTCGACGTGAAATCTTGCCCTAGCTTGCCATCGTCTTCGTCCGCGGTGTCCGTGCCGAGAACGCTCGAGCCCTCCACCGTGTCTTGTTCAAAGCAGCAGCTGCGGCTCATCATTTCCAATTGGTTGTATCGTTGAATTGGACACATTTAGAAAATCGGCTTGCCAGATTTTCCCGGATAAACAATCGATGCCCTCAATTTCCCAAAGTGGCAAATCGGCATTGACAACACTAACTGACCTGTCGGCGGGTACGATCTCGATCTTGTCGCCGTCCCATTGGATCAGGCTCTGATGCATTATAGAAGGGATGCAGCAGTTAGCGTGTATCCAGTCCCTTCCGAGCAGCAGGCTGTAAGACCGCTTCCCATCGATGACAAAAAATGTTATGGGCACGGTCTTGTTGCCAATGGTCAGTTCAACATTGAGGACGCCCTTGGTTTCCGATGGGTTGCCGCCGAAGTCCTTGAGCACCATGTTGGTTTTTATCAGGTCTTTAGCCTCCTTGCCTAATTTTCTGAATGTCGCGTAAGGCATGAGGTTGACTGCAGCTCCCCCATCGACTAGCATTTTGGAAATCGGCTTGCCGTTGATGAATCCGTTAACGTACAACGGCTTTAAGTGCCGATTTTCGGTTCCTTCGGGTTTGTCGAAGACAGCCTGGTCTGGTGAGATCGCTAGCTTTGCCAGGTCATCTTCAATGGTGTCTGCATCGGCTTCGGGAGCACCGAACTCGGCTGGCAACACGAAGACCATGTTAACCAATGAAGAAATTTTGCCTTTCCCTTTTGCTGCCCTCCTGGCTTGATCAGTGTGGACCCCCGATTTTGAGGCGGGGAATCTTTCGTGTTCATAGTACCAATTCCCTCGATCGAGTAGTTGGTACCCACGAATACAGTACTGGATAATCGAGTGCACATGCACGAATAGTCTTACAATACCATTATTACATTAATAGGCCCGAAGGCATTGTTCATCCCACGAGGACCTTATGGTCCGAATACAACATAAAAACAGAATTTAGATAAGGCGGCGGAAAGAGGGGCGGCTTGTCAATTGCCACGAGCAACGCCAGGAGCTAAGGTCTAATATGCGCCGTCGGTTCCTTCGTCCTCCGGTGATATGCGTATGGATCTTTCGGCTCTTCAATTCCATCATGGAGGTTTGTGCGTATAGCAAGGGTGAGTACCAACCGTACTCGGCAAGCCAACACAGAATTGATGCATATGATAGGGTTATTTAAAGAACATGGCTAGGGTTATTTTTGCGTAAAGCCGGTTTTCACAATTCTTTTCACAAGCCTATCGACTAGCCAAATCAAGTTTTAATTTCATAGTTCATTAACCCGGCGACGGTTCGTCTACCATCCATCGTGATTCCAAGGATGGCTTCCCGCCTCCGGTTCGTCATGATTTTCGGGAGTCCACCCCTTCTCGCATTCTCGAGAAGTTGATCCACCGCGAATAAAATCATCATGCAAACCCATCCCAGCATTTTTAAGTTCAAAGTCTAGCCAAGCGAAAGTCTTGTCACGATGCTCAATATCCGCGAGCACGGCTATTCGAATAGATTGATTCATTCACACTTTGCGGTGGATGTACACTTTACCGTACTCGCGACGGCCCAACAAATGAGCCTACGCCTCAACACATGAGACGGTCACGGCAAAGCCTTTCGATAACCTCGCTTTGGCGTACCCGCTCCATGAACTTAAGCCCTCATGCACTCTAGCCGTCCTTTTCTAGCGGTGAGAGGAGTTACGCGCACCGGGGTAAGGGAAGACTTTCCAAATCTTTAAGTTTAATTAACATCGTTTAATCCCACCATTCATAACAAAGGCCGCAGCCTCATTCTCATCCCATAACCACATCATAGAGAACCATCTATGCAAGGATACGCCTCCGCTCGGCTATCTAGTCGGCTAGGTCTATACCCATTCGAGAAGTACGGTTGTGCGGCTCGTTTCCGGCTATCTCATGGCTCGGTCCTTAAGCCGACGGGGTCGGCACTTGCCTTTTCGGAATCCACCCCAATCATCCAGCCGCCCAGTCTAAAACATTTGTATAGTACTTTCAATTTTCATCAAACTTAGTTCATCATCCTCATGGCCATGTGGCGCTCATGTCTCCACATGCCGAATCTCAACTACCTTCCCTAAGGTAGTTGCCCAAGCACAAAGCTTTTTCATAAAGTCATGAGTATGCATAATCTAAGTGTAGCATGGCTAGCGGTTTACCGAAGTTATGCTTCGGTTGTTTGTATCACATCGCGAGTTACAATGAGTAATTCTGAAGGTAATCAATAGCAAGGTATGGCATAGCAAGTGTAGGTAATTCGTAAAGCATGAATGTTTAGAGTTCAAAATAACATCATTTCGCAATTGGGTTCGATATGTTCAAAGGGTGTGAAGACTTGCCTTGCTCGCACGCTGGTTGAGTGGGGTCTTCCGCGTAGTCGGTGTTCACCTCTTCGGACGCTACCCGTACGTGCGAAAAGAAGGGTTGAATCAATTAGAATTCAACAACATCAATGAAAAAGAAGAGATCTCAAAATGATCGCGGAAGCGGATTCCAAACACAACCTCAAACTTCGGAAATCTTAAGAGTTGAATCAACGAAAAGGAGTTCGAGTTAAACCGAGCGAACCATCTTGTACTTAATATGTATTTTGCACTTAAATTTAAAGATATCCTAGAATAATTAGGTTTCTAATTTTTTATATCTCCAATAATTGATCTTTAATGTTGAGTTATATTTATTAGGGTTTTTGAAATTCTAACGACAGGATAATGTTATCCATGCTTAACCAATATTTAAAAAGGTCTCATGTGAACTTCGATAACAATTTAAAGGTTGGACAATATTTGAATTCATAAAAAGGAAAAATTTAATCTATAAATCATTTTCACAAAGTATTTCTTTTTGGAAGGGAAAAGAATATTATACTCATTCCAAAATGATAATATTTCAAAAACCTTATTTTATCCTAAAATATTTCCAAAATAATTTATACCTTTACCCCTATTCCTTTACTATTTTTCTTTTCTTCCTTTTTTTTTAATTTTCTTTTTCCTTTCTTTTTTTTTCCTTTTTTTCTTATTTCCTCTGTTTCTTCCCCTCCTTTCCTGCTCTGTTTCCACCGGCGGCCGACGGTGAGGGGGAGCGCCGACGGCGAGGAGGGCCGGAGCTAGGGAAAGAGGGGCTTTTCACCATCTTGGGACCACGGGGTCCCATTTCTCCCACTCGGCCGAGACCGGGAGCGGCGAAGAGGGCGGCGACGGCGAGGTGGTTCGGCGGTGGTGGCGCGCGTCGGCGGCAAACTCCGGCGAGGTTACGGCCAAAGTGAGGGGTCTACGAGCATCGGTGAACCCTAGGGATGCTAAAGGGGATTGGTTTGGCCGGGAGGCGCTGCGCGTGCGCGACGGCGGGGTGGCGGCGGCGAGACAGGGAATTCGAGGGCTCGTCGCCGGCGATTTTCCGGCGACCATTTGGCTCGGGAAGCTTAGGGAAATAACACTTAGAGCACGGGGATAATGATGGTACCTTCAATTCGGGAAGAAATCGGCGAGGGTGACGAATTTCGAAGTGTTGCACGGGTGGTCGAGTTAGGGTTCTTCCGCCGAGCTCCGATCCTTCCCAAAATTCAAGCAATGCAACGGCTAATTTTTGGGGAAAAACGGGGAGAAAGCACGAGGGAGTTGTGGCGAAGATTTTCGGTGTTGGGGGCTCGGCTCGGGGTGGCTTCTTATAGGCGGTCGACGGAGGGCGTGCGGCGGCGGCAATGGCGCGGCGTCGGTGGCATGGCGCGGTCGCGGGAGGTCGTGCGCGACGTGCGGCAAGCTGCGGCCGGCGTGCGTGCGTACGGTGGCGCGGTGAGGGCGGTGCGTGCGGGTGTGCGGCGCGCCTAACGCGGCGGTACGGCGCGACATGGCGGCGGCCTAGCGCGGTGTCGGCGGCGACTTCGGCGACCGCGGGGTGGCGCGACTGTACCGGCGGTGGCTGTGCGCGCAGGACGGTGTCATCAGCGAGAGCACGCGTGCGCGGGCGTCCTGGTACGGCGCGGCACGGCGCTCGGCGCGTGGCGCGCGCGAACGTGGCTGACGGGCTGGTCGAACACCTACTGACGCGATGAACAGTGCACCTTTTCTATTTTACTGATTTAATTTTCCTAAATCCCTATTTCTATTTCCTTTCTTCCTAAAAAGCCCAAATAAATTTTGGTATTCTCAGTATACTCTCTAAAATGATATTTCCCATTTCTCCCTATTTTTCAAAATATATTTTTCGTATTTATTTTACTTCTTCTTTTGAATTCAAGAAATTAGGGTTTGGATAGCGACGAATTTCTATCTTCATCTTCCTTTTTTTCAAAAATATCTTTATCATCAAATCCCAATTATTCATTATCCTTCCCTCATCAATTAGGGTTTAAACCAAAATGTATCTTTTTTTTTGTAATTCACCAAGTTATATATGTACGTGCTCTTTTCAAGGTACGCACATTTATACTTTGAAATCATTTTCACTAGGTTGAAGTTTCAAAGCTTAAGGTTTTGTCCCATTTTTCCTCAAAGTAATTCTAGAAGAAAAATCTTATTTTTACATGCTGGCAATCCAGATCGAAAAATACGATAAGAAGCAATGATTCCCAAAAAGTTTTTGTGAGTTCCGATTTTTATGTTCCGAATTCCATTCCTTCGATTTTCAGGATGTTACAAACCTACCCCCTAACAATAAATCTCGTCCCGAGATTTCTTACCGGATTGCTTGAATAGGTGTGGGTATTCTGTCCTCAGAAACTCTTCACTCTCCCAGGTAGCTTCTTCTTCTGTGTGATTGCTCCATTGTACTTTGTACATGCGCCATAACTTGGTTCGCGTCTTCTTTTACGCCTCGTCTAGTATCTTGATTGGATGCTCCGGGTAGTAAGATCACTGTGGACATGGATGGTTTCTAACGGGGCTTGCTCTTCCGGTACCGCAAACATTTCTTCAGTGCGACACGTGGAATACGGGTGGACATCGGAGAGGTTCTCGGGCAGTTCCAATTGATAAGCCACTTCTCCCCTCCTAGCGCTTATCAAGAATGGACCCACGTATCGTGGTGCGAGTTTCCCTTTGACTTTGAATCTCTGTGTTCCCCGTAGTGGTGAGACCTTTAGATACACGTAGTCACCCTCTTTAAATTCCAATTCTCTTCGTCGGGTATCCGCGTAGCTCTTTTGTCGTGATTGAGCGGCTTGTAGTCGGTCCGGATCGGGCGAACCTTTTCCTCGGCCTCCTTGATTATGTCAGGCCCAAATACGGTTCGTTCACCGGTTTCGACCACATCAATGGGGTTCGACATCGGCGACCAAATAAAGCTTCGTTTGGCGACATCTTCAGACTGGCTTGATAGCTATTGTTGTAAGAGAACTCGGCGTACGGCAAGCATTTCTCCCAATCCTTGGTGAAATCCAATGCACAGGGCTCTCGGCATATCTTCTAGTACTTGATTTGTCCTTTCGCCGCCCGTCGGTGCGTGGGTGATAAGCGGTGCGAAAGCGAGATGACTTCCGAGTGCCTCGTGGACTTTGCTCCAAAAATGAGATGTGAATTGGGTACCACGATCCGATATAATCCTCTTTGGTACACCGTGGAGACATACAATCCTACTCATATATAGTTCCGCTAGCTTGGCTTGTTGTAGTTAGTTTTCACGGGAATAAATCGCGGTCTTGGTGAGCCGATCTACTATTACCCAAATGGAATCGTAACCACCGTAGTTTTGGGTAGTCCTACTATGAAATCCATGCCTATCTCGTCCCACTTCCATTCGGGAATCTTGAGTGGCTGCAGCAAGCCGCCTAGCCGTTGATGCTCGGCTTTCACCCTTTGGCACACATCGCACACGGCTACGTATTCGGCTACATCTCCCTTCATATTAGGCCACCGAGTATTCTCCTTTCAAATCCTGGTACATTTTCGTGCTTGGGATGTAACGAATATGCCGATTGTGGGCTTCTTTTAAGATCAATCCTCTCAAACCGCCTCGTTCGGCACACGATTCTTTTCTTGTACCACAAGATTCCCTTGTCATCTACGAAAACTCCCGAGCGCGTCCGCGGCCATGCGTTCCTTGATTTCCGGGTTTCCTTACTCCCTTTTTGGGCTTCCTCTATTTGAGTTCTCGGTAGGGGTTGGATTTCCGGCGAGTTCACTCCTCCGTAAGGAATCGGGTGCGAGATTAAGTCGAGCCATTTCTTCTTGGAGCTCATTAGCCACACCTCCCAACTCCATGTGGTTGCATTGGGCTTTGCGGCTCGGCGCATCGGCCACTACATTTGCCTTGCTTAGGATGATAATGGATTCCTAGATCGTAATCCTTGATCAACTCCAGCCATCGCCTCGTCGTAGGTTGAGATCAGTGAGTAAAGAAATATTTTAGGCTCTTGTGATCGGTATACACATCACGGTGGTTCCCGATCGAGATAGTGCCTCCGGATCTTCAATGCGTGTACAACCGCGGCTAATTCCAGTCGTGTGTGGGATAATTCTCTTCGTGGGGCGTAAGCGTCGCGAGGCATAGGCTACGACCTTTCCATCCTGCATTAATACTCCTCCTAATCCTTGCCGGGATGCATCACGGTACATCACGAAGTCCTTGGTTGTCGGGTAAGGTCAAGATTGGGCGTGGTTAACTTTTCTTTTAATTGGTCGAAGGCTTTTTGACACTTCTCATTCCATTCAAACTTCTTTTCCTTCTTCGAAGTTGAGTCATAGGTCGGGCTACGCGGAAAACCCTTCGATAAACCGTCGGTAATAACCGGCCAAGCCCAAGAAACTTCGAACTTCCGTCACGACTTGGGTGCCTTCCATTCCATAACGGCTTCGACCTTGGCGGGGTCTCTGCTACTCCTCCGCTGAAACCACGTGGCCAAGAAAAGCGACTTCCTTGAGCCGAACTCGCATTTGCTGAACTTTGCATACAGTGGTGCTCTCGTAGCTTTTCCAAGTCGAGTCGTAGATGCTCCGCGTGTTCCTCATCGTTCTTGGAGTAGATAAGTATATCATCGATGAATACCACTACGAATTTGTCCAGGTATTCCATGAATACCTTGTTCATCGAGTTCATAAAGTATGCGGGGCATTGGTCAATCCAAAGGACACATCGTAAACTCGTATAAGCCGTAACGTGTAGAGAACGCCGTCTTAGGAATATCTCGGCTCTAATCTTCAAGCGATGATATCCGACCGTAGATCAATCTTTGAGAACACTGCGCACCTTTAAGTTGATCGAATAGGTCATCGATTCGAGGTAGCGGTACTTATTCTTGATAGTTACTTCATTCAGCGATCGGTAGTCCACACACATTCTCATACTCCCATCCTTCTTTTGACGAAGAGTCTGGGGCTCCCAGGAGAAGAGCTGGGCGTACAAATCCCTTCTCTTGTAGTTCCCTTATTTGCTTCTTGAGTTCCTCTAACTCGTTGGCCGGCATTCGATAAGGCCTCTTGGATATGGGGGTAGTACCGGGCATTAGATCGATGATAAACTCTACGTCGCGATCCGGGGCATTCCGGGTAATTCCTCGGGAAACACATCCGGGTATTCTTGTACTACCGGCATTCCGCCTAGAGGTAGCATGGTGAACACTCCTGCAGCTTGCTCACATAGATTTGGGTTTTGATCCATAGTTATGCTCATCGGTGATCCCCATGGGGTGGATACCGTGACTTCCCTTCGATTGCAGTCTATAATTCCATTATTTTTGGTCAACCAATCCATTCCGAGTATGACATCTATGGTTTGGGGTGATAGCACCATAAGGTTTGAGAGAAACACCACGTCTCTAATCCGTATGGGCACATTAATGCAGCATGGGGTACGGTTATGTCTCCCCGGTGAGTGTACCAGCATAGGTCTTCTAAGTGCTACTTGGTGCAGGTGGTGTTGTTTGCTTACTCGGGAAGATATGAATGAATGTGAGGCTCCGAATCGAATAAAACTTTAAGCGGTGCGAGTTGATAGAGAACATACCCATCAATACGCTCCGGTCCTCCCTGAGCTTCTTCCCCGCACATGATTCACACTGGCCACGTCGAAACCCGGTGGCGGCCTCGTTGGGTAGCGGGGTCTGAAGCGGACCTCGTCCGCCGCAAGGGTGGGGGTTCCTCGGACGAGCGTTGTATTGGCGCCGTGCGCACAGGGCGTTGCGTGGTTTTGGGCAGCTATTGGAGTAGTGCCCGAATTCTCCGCAATTGAAGCGGCTCACATTCTTTCTTCCTAGAGCGGCTAGGGTTGGTGTGGGTGTACGAAGCGAGGTGTAGCGACTGTTGACGTGGTCGAAAGCGGGAGAACGTCCGGTTGCGGAACATTTGGCTTCCATCCGGACGGGGTGGCTCCCTTGGGGCGTTGTGGCGTTCCCCGAAATGGGCGAGCCATAGCGAGCCTCCTCTTGCGGTTATTGTCTACCACCTTTTGGTCATGCTCAAGTCGGACGACCTTGTTGATGAGGCTTTGGAAGCGGTGTGATCTGCCCGATCATTGGTCCCCTCGGTTCGTCATTTAGTCCCTCAATGAATTTGTCTATCTTTTCTTCTTCGTCTGCAGTCCTTGGTGGCGTAACGGGCAAGCTGGGTGAACTTGTTCGAGATATTCTTATCGAGGTGTTCCCTTGAAGCGATCTGCGGAACTCGTTTTTCTTCATCCTCATAGCTGCTGGGCACGAAATCCTCACGGAACGCAGCCGTGAATTCCTCCCATGTTGGTCGCCGGCGTCTTCGCTCGTGTTTCCTTGTAGGTTTCCCACCGGTCACTTGCGGGGCCCTCCGGTTGGTTAGTAGCGAAGACAACTCTATCGGCTTCTCGGATTCGACGAGGGTTAGCTTCTTCTCTATCACTCTTAGCCAATCTTCGGCATCCATAGGCTCTTCGGCCGTGGAAAAAGTGGGCGGCTTAGCTCTCATGAATTCTCCCGGACTCGATCCTCCTCGACCTCCTTGATTATTAGCAATCGCTTGGAGTAGCTGGGTCGCAAAGCCATGACCTCCGCCGGGGTGGAGGGGTTGGGTTACGCGGGTTCTCGTTGGTTCGTGGCTGCGGCGATGTGCCATCGAAGAAGGTAGATGAATTAAGAGGTCGGACTAGTTTAGGTTATAGTTCCGGGGATTTTTCTTCAAGTTCTTTTGAATGATCTTCAATCAACGAGACGGGTGAAATAATAATAAGCTTACGAATTAAGACACCGCAAGCGATGCTCAGTTCATCATATTACATAAGGGGGTACACGGATGTACACACACAGTCCTTCATGCCGGGATAGCAACAATAATTATATCGTCCAACTACATCAACTAATTAAGGGGAAATAGGGAGTGGTTCGCGCTGCCGCGGGAAGGTCCTCCCGCCTAGTCATCCAACCATCCGCAAGAGCCGGGCGCCGGAAGTGGGTGGTCCGCTCGCTGAAGCAAACCGAAGTCCCCATGGCTCGGAGGTGGTGGCCTCGGAGTCACGCCGAATCTTCCGGCTCGGTGGCCGCGTACTATTGCGAGCGGTGCGGCGGGTGAGGGGCCTCCGTGTGAGTCGGGCGACGAGGGGGAGCTTCCTCCTCCATTGAGTCGGTGTCGCTAGACTCCCATTTGATCTCCATGGGCTCGCCTCGGACTCGTGTCGGTGTAGATCCGGATGGGGTTACCCTCTCCGATCCCGGCTCGGATGGTACGGTACGGAGCTCGGGGTGGGTCCCATGGATGTGGAAGCGGTGGGGTCTACCGGATACGGTGCGAGCTCGTGCTCAACATAAAAGCTTGCTCCATCATAGCTTGAAAAGTATCTAAGCATGCTTTGGAGTCATAAGGTAATAGTGGTCGGGCACGGGGCGGGAGGTGATGGTACGGGCTCGGTGGAAGTACTGCGGCGTAGACGGGACGAGTGCGCATTTGCTCCTCCAGTGGTTGATCTGCTTGCTTGCTCTTCTGAGCTGTTCTTCCAGCTCTACGAGCTTCCCCACGGGCCATATAGCGGTCGAGAGTTGCTCATACTTGGGCACCATTGGCTGCGGTGGGTCTGCGGCATGTTTATCTGGTCTCCACAGCCTTGGTGGCTGTTGACCAGATCATTGAGGCGTGACTGCTGGTCGTTGATCTCGAGCAGGGCCTCCTCGTAACAGTCGTCTGCTGTCTCTGCCCAACGTGACAGACGCGTGACCATCGGGTTGTAGCAGTAGGGGGTAGCCTCCACAGTGCAGACTGGGTTGCCCTCTTCGCGATAAGGATGATGCACGAACTCGTCACCGTGAGTTCGGCACGATGGATCGCATTAAGGCGAAGGAAGGCTTCGCGAGCTGCATCTGAATAGCTGCTTCTACTAGGTCCCGGTGGTAGCGAGTGTGGAAGCAGAAGGATGTCTCACTTCCCATGCGGGCTTCTATGGATACGGCCGCCTCCCAGGCTGGATACTCTTCGGAGCCATGCCTCTTGGTGTGATAGGTGGGTGGTTCGGGTACCTCAAACACCATAGTAGGGATCGAAGTTGTACCACAAACCCCTCATCTCGCGGGATGGTGACTTCCCAAGTTCCGTCGTGGTTTGACATCTGCTTTTGTAAGCAACTTAGGGTTAGCGGGAGAGAGCTATCATAATCATTTGGTAAAAAGAAATACAGATGTAGAAAGGGTATATTTTCATTTTCGGAAATAATAGTTTAAAACTGATCCTATTGTAGGGATATTTCCCTTTAGCCAACTAGTTAGCGGTAGGGCGCCATTTGGTCTTAGCCTACGGTCACATGGCTCGATACCAGCTCTGTGGACCCCGATTTTGAGGCGGGAATCTTTCGTGTTCATAGTACCAATTCCTGGATCGAGTAGTTGGTACCCACGAATACGATCTTGGATAATCGAGTGCACATGCACGAATAGTCTTACAATACCATTATTACATTAATAGGCCCGAAGGCATTGTTCATCCCACATGACCTTATGGTCCGAATACAACATAAAAAAGAATTTAGATAAGGCGGCGGAAAGAGCGGCGGCTTGTCAATTGCCACGAGCAACACCGGAGCTAAGGTCTAATATGCGCCGTCGGTTCCTTCGTCCTCCCGGTGATATGCGTATGGATCTTCGGCTCTTCAATTCCATCAGTGGAGGTTTGTGCGTATAGCAAGGGTGAGTACCAACCGTACTCGGCAAGCCAACACGAATTGATGCATATGATAGGGTTATTCAAAGAACATGGCTAGGGTTATTTTTGCGTAAAGCCGTTTTCACAATTCTTTTCACAAGCCTATCGACTAGCCAAATCAAGTTTTAATTTCATAGTTCATTAACCGGCGACGGTTCGTCTACCATCCATCGTGATTCCAAGGATGGCTTCCCGCCTCCGGTTCGTCATGATTTTTCGAGGAGTCCACCCCTTCTCGCATTCTCGAGAAGTTGATCCACCAGCGAATAAAATCATCATGCAAACCCATCCCAGCATTTTTAAGTTCAAAGTCTAGCCAAGCGAAAGTCTTGTCACGATGCTCAATATCCGCGAGCACCGCTATTCGAATAGATTGATTCATTCACACCTTGCGGTGGATGTACACTTTACCCGTACTCCGCGACAGCCCAACAAATGAGCCTACGCCTCAACACATGAGACGGTCACGGCAAAGCCTTTCGATAACCTCGCTTTGGCGTACCCGCTCCATGAACTTAAGCCCTCATGCACTCTAGCCGTCCTTTTCTAGCGGTGAGAGGAGTTAGCGCACCGGGGTAAGGGAAGACTTTCCAAATCTTTAAGTTTAATTAACATCGGTTTAATCCCACCATTCATAACAAAGGCCGCATCCTCATTCTCATCCCATAACCACATCATAGAGAACCATCTATGCAAGGATACGCCTCCGCTCGGCTATCTAGTCGGCTAGGTCTATACCCATTCGAGAAGTACGGTTGTGCGGCTCGTTTCCGGCTATCTCATGGCTCGGTCCTAAGCGACCGGGTCGGCACTTGCCTTTTCCGGAATCCACCCCAATCATCCAGTGCCCGAGTCTAAAACATTTGTATAGTACTTTCAATTTTCATCAAACTTAGTTCATCATCCTCATGGCCATGTGGCGCTCATGTCTCCACATGCCGAATCTCAACTACCTTCCCTAAGGTAGTTGCCCAAGCACAAAGCTTTTTCATAAAGTCATGAGTATGCATAATCTAAGTGTAGCATGGCTAGCGGCCACGAAGTTATGCTTCGGTTGTTTGTATCACATCGCGAGTTACAATGAGTAATTCTGAAGGTAATCAATAGCAAGGTATGGCATAGCAAGTGTAGGTAATTCTGTAAAGCATGAATGTTTAGAGTTCAAAATAACATCATTTCGCAATTGGGTTCGGTATGTTCAAAGGGTGTGAAGACTTGCCTTGCTCGCACGCTGGTTGAGTGGGGTCTTCCGCGTAGTCGGTGTTCACCTCTTCGGACGCTACCGTACGTGCGAAAAGAAGGGTTGAATCAATTAGAATTCAACAACATCAATGAAAAAGAAGAGATCTCAAAATGATCGCGGAAAGCGGATTCCAAACACAACCTCAAACTTCGGAAATCTTAAGAGTTGAATCAACGAAAAGGAGTTCAGTTAAACCGAGCGAACCATCTTGTACTTAATATGTATTTTGCACTTAAATTTAAAGATATCCTAGAATAATTAGGTTTCTAATTTTTTATATCTCCAATAATTGATCTTTAATGTTGCAGTTATATTTATTAGGGTTTTTGAAATTCTAACGACAGGATAATGTTATCCATGCTTAACCAATATTTAAAAAGGTCTCATGTGAACTTCGATAACAATTTAAAGGTTGGACAATATTTGAATTCATAAAAAGGAAAAATTTAATCTATAAATCATTTTCACAAAGTATTTCTTTTTGGAAGGGAAAAGAATATTATACTTATTCCAAAATGATAATATTTCAAAAACCTTATTTTATCCTAAAATATTTCCAAAATAATTTATACCTTTACCCCTATTCCTTTACTATTTTTCTTTTCTTCCTTTTTTTCTTTTCTTTTTCCTTTCTTTTTTTCCTTTTTTTCTTATTTCCTCTGTTTCTTCCCTCCTTTCCCCTGCTCTGTTTCCACCGGCGGCCGACGGTGAGGAGGGCGCCGACGGCGAGGAGGGCCGGAGCTAGGGAAAGAGGGGCTTTTCACCATCTTGGGACCACGGGGTCCCATTTCTCCACTCGGCCGAGACCGGGAGCGGCGAAGAGGGGCGGCGACGCGAGGTGGTTCGGCGGCGGTGGCGCGCGTCAGCAGCAAACTCCGGCGAGGTTACGGCCAAAGTGAGGGGTCTACGAGCATCGGTGAACCCTAGGGATGCTAAAGGGGGTTGGTTCGGCCGGGGAGGCGCTGCGCGTGCTGGCGACGGCGGGGTGGCGGCGGCGAGACAGGGAATTCGAGGGCTCGTCGCGGCGATTTTCCGGCGACCATTTGGCTCGGGAAGCTTAGGGAAATAACACTTAGAGCACGGGGATAATGATGGTACCTTCAATTCGGGAAGAAATCGGCCGAGGGTGACGAATTTCGAAGTGTTGCCCGGGCGGTCGAGTTAGGGTTCTTCCGGCCGAGCTCCGATCCTTCCCAAAATTCAAGCAATGCAACGGCTAATTTTTGGGGAAAAACGGGGAGAAAGCACGAGGGAGTTGTGGCGAGGATTTTCGGTGTTGGGGGCTCGGCTCGGGGTGGCTTCTTATAGGCGGTCGACGGAGGGCGATGCGACGGCAGCAATGGCGCGGCGTCAGCGGCATGGCGCGGTCGCGGGGAGGTCGTGCGCGACGTGCGGCAACTGCAGCCGACGTGCGTGCGTACGGTGAGCGCGGCGAGGACGGTGCGTGCGGGTCGTGCGAGCGCAGCGCTAACGCGGGCGGTACGGCGGCGGCATGGCGGCGGCCTAGCGCGGCGTCGGCGGCGATCGGCGACCGCGGGTGGCGTGTACCGGCGGTGGCTGCGCGCGCAGACGGTGTCATCAGCGAGAGCGCGTGCGCGGGCGTCTGGTACGGCGCGGCACGGCGCTCGGCGCGTGGCGCGCGAACGTGGGCGACGGGTGGTCGAACACCTGCGCGCGATGAACAGTGCACCTTTTCTATTTCTTGATTTAATTTTCCTAAATCCCTATTTCTATTTCCTTTCTTCCTAAAAATCCCAAATAAATTTTGGTATTCTCAGTATACTCTCTAAAATAATATTTCCCATTTCTCCCTATTTTTCAAAATATATTTTTCGTATTTATTTTACTTCTTCTTTTGAATTCAAGAAATTAGGGTTTGGATAGCGACAATTTCTATCTTCATCTTCCTTTTTTTCAAAAATATCTTTATCATCAAATCCCAATTATTCATTATCCTTCCCTCATCAATTAGGGTTTAAACCAAAATGTATCTTTTTTTTTGTAATTCACCAAGTTATATATGTACGTGCTCTTTTCAAGGTACGCACATTTATACTTTGAAATCATTTTCACCGGTTGAAGTTTCAAAGCTTAGGGTTTTGTCCCATTTTTCCTCAAAGTAATTCTAGAAGAAAAATCTTATTTTTCTGTACTGGCAATCCAGATCGAAAAATACGATAAGAAGCAATGATTCCCAAAAAGTTTTTGTGAGTTCCGATTTTTACGTTCCGAATTCCATTCCTTCGATTTTCAGGATTTTACAATCAGCTGGGCTTTCCTCGGCTTGTTCTTCGTCGGCTATGGCAACTTTCTCTTTGGGTACCCATCGCCTTTTGATTTTGCCCAGCCGACGGCGCTGCTCGTGGATCATTTGCTACACTTCATCTTCTCTCCCTTCACGCTTAAGCCGTTGAACCCTTCTTTTTTGTGTCTTTGTGAAGAGATCGGACGGGCACCATTGAGGATTGACCGATTCCTCATCATCGGCCTCTTCATCATCACGGTTGTTTCCGTCGTGGTTTTCGTCGACGAAGAAGTCCTGGTGGATCGGGCCGAGCCGATCATGGACAGACCGTCGCCTTTGGTTTAGCTGAACGGCTCTGGGGACGAATCGGGCTGGACTTGTAGATGGTGATCTCTGTGCTCGTCATCGCGACGATCGTTGCATCTTGGCGATCGTCCGGCGTTGGCGATCTCATGCCGGATTCCCCGAGTACACAGAAAAGTCACAATGCCAATGTGGATCGGCATTGTCGTGGTTTACCTCGTATTGTCGGCTTTGGGTGTTCGGTTCGCGCCGATGAGGTGCTTCATCGTAAGCTTCTTCTGTAGAGGCCGTGCAGAGTGACGATATCGGCTACGTTCATGGATCGCCGTCGGTCCGCCGTCGATGATGGGGGCACCATGTTGATTGGCACGGCGTGACATCCAAGTTGGTCGCCTTCTGCCTTGGCCCCGACCGATGTGTTGACTAAGCCATGCGCCATTCTGTTCTGCCGATCAGCTTGCCTAGGGCCGGCTTGGACCGTGTTGACCGGGAAAGGATTGCCATCCACTTTCATCGGCCAACTTGAATTGACGAATTTCAGCTTCCCGGCCTCGATTGCCGACTGGATTTGCTGCCTAAAGACCTTGCAATCGTTGGTGGAGTGGGATGTGGAGTTGTGCCACTTGCAATATTTCTTTTTCTTCAACTCTTCGGCCGATGGGATCACGTGATTTTCGAGCAGCTGAATTTGCTTCTCCTTGAGTAACAAGTCAAAAATCTTGTCGGCCTTGGTGATGTCGAAATCGTATCTTTCTTCCTTAGCCGTCTTCAGCAGCCATTGGCAGATGATGGCCTTTTTGTTCTTGGCCCATTTAGCTGCCGCCACTTCTGCGTCATCGTCATCGGACCCGTAGTCTGATTCGACGACAACCTGAGTTATATTTTTGACGGACTTCCTGGTGTCTTGGAATCGCTGCTCGTGGGCAGTCACCTTCTGCGTCAAGTGGGCTAAGCTGTCAAAGTCCTGTGCAGATAATCACTCTCTGATCGGCGCGATCAAGCCATGAAAGGCCAAATCGGCCAGCTGGGCGTCTGATAGCACCAGGCTGTAACATCGGTTCCTTATCTCCCTGAAGCGTTGTATGTACTCTTGGACCAATTCATTGTGTTTTTGCCTAATGCTGGTGAGATCCGACAACTTCATCTCGTGGTTGCCGGAGTAGAAATAGCTGTGGAATTATTTTTAAGGATCGGCCCAGCTTTGAATTGAGTTGTAGGGCAATGAGGAGAACCATGTAAAGGCCGATCCTGAGAGAGAAAGGGGGAACAATCGGACCCTCAAGGCGTCCGTAGCTGATGCTTCGCCGCACTGTGCCAAGAACCGGCTAACATGTTCGTAGGTCGAAACGTTGTCCTGCCCTGAGAATTTTGAAAAATCCGGGATCTTGTATCGGTTGGGCAACGGGATCCGCTCAAAGTGCTCTGGATAGGGATACCGATACATGTTCCCTGAGTCTTTCGGCTTGAGGCCGAATTGATCGCGCATGATGTCTGCAATCAGATCGGCCCATGTCCGGTTGTCCTGCTGTACCGGCTCGTATGGGTCATACGGCGGGGGTGCTTGCCGATACAGCGGTGGTGGCGTCTGAGGCCTGTGATGATGATCTTGATGGCCTCCTTAGTACTGGTAGTGATGATCAGCGGGAGGTGGCCGATGCGCTGGCGGTGGCGGTGGCGGTCGTGGAAACAGTTGCCGACCACCGGTGTTGCGCCGTCTATCTGGATCAATCGACTCCAAGCGTCGATTGTCATTGAACATATTAGCAATCGATCATGGGGCAACGGCATTGTCGATTCAGATAGTAATGCTGCCGGCCTTATAGATGATTCGCTGTCTTTGGATGACCGAGGGCTCCTTCCGGTGGCCCTTGTTGTGCTATCAGTGGGATTGGCCGATCCTGCGTGACCAGCGTCCTGTAACCAGGAAATTGGCCGTCTGTGAAGTACGTGGGCCCCCGTTACAGCTGGTCGGCTATCTTGGCGTCGACCACAGTAGCGATCATGTTATTGAGAGTGTTGACCAAGATGCTACTTTGGTTGACCAATGTGTGGTGAACGGCTGAGTCAATCCGATCTTGTAGAGAGTATACAGCCGGGTCATCTTGTTCCTGGGTCGACTCCTCCATCTTCTGTTTGCCTTTTGTGTCACCAGAGAAAGATGCCTTAGTATCGTTCAGGCTAAACTTGTATTTTTGGTGCACAGCCCCATATCTCGTTTGGGTGAAAGATTGTAAATAATTAGCCTGGAGCTCTTCCACCATCTTCTTATATTCGGCTTCTTGTTCGGCCGATAAGCATTCCATCTTCACGAGGCACGATGTTGTCTGCGTGATGCCGGGGCTCTTGGAGTCGACCATCTTGCGGTTTGTCTATGCGTCCGAGTCAAGCCGACAGAGAAAGTCCCACTGGGCGTGCCAAGAAGCGTGTTGATGAGAAATCTCTCTCACGCGCTAGCCTGGGAGATCTGCTTGACTCCAGTGCAGGTCCTTCTCGGCTGCCTGTGCTGTGCAGGGTATGCCAGTTGATTTGATCTGTTAATCAATAAAAAAACAAAGGAATATGCGTTAAGTGTTAGGTTAGATCCCCACTGGATCGGCTAAGGGAATCCATAAACATATATATGCTATTCTAAACTATATTTAAACCAAGTGACTGGAATGGATTGGCTACACCGAGATAGCATCAGCCGCTTGACCCAAATACAATAAAGAATAATAAATATATGGATCGATAACCTAGCCAATACTGGAAAGCTAACAATGAATCGGCTAATACTCCGATGAATCTTATAGAAAGATAACATTCCTGAATCTAATGCATAGCCTGGAAATCGGCCATCGGCTGTCGATGATAGGGCGATTTCGACTAGCAGCGTCCGACAGGATTGCGATCTTAACATAAGAGGTGGTCCTAATACAAATCTAATAACAAGCATATTAAAAGAAACATATCAGGGCAGATAAGGCCGGCTGAAACCCCGACACTGTCTCTAAACAACATAAATCTATCCGAACATATCACTGGCAGCTCTAAGAACGACTTAATAGATCTAGCCCTATTGGCTACAAGTCCTTGATAGAACTAGCCAATGGCAGGATAGATCCAAACATTGATCTAATTTATATGCGCTATATGATAAATAGCGCAGTATAAACTCCTGATTCTAATGTTCATTACGATGGAAGCACTAGAAACAGTAAATCATACCACTAATGACAAGCATTTACCTAGATCTGGGGATCGAAACGATGCAGCCCGTAGCCAAACAAAGTACTCGTCTGAAGAAAAGGTTGGAGATGCACCGAAGGTTTGATTGATTGTGAATGTATTGACTAATTTACAAGGGGCCTTGGGTCCTATTTATACCCAAGATACAATTATCTGTACAAACCCTGGACTCTATCTAAACTACCATTTAAAACACAACATTATCCCGAGCGGGACTTACACTGTATTACAACTAACAACTTAAACAAACCCCCAAATTACAGATACAATTGTCGTTACAGGACTCTATCCATAAGTGGCAATATCATTTAACGCGGAATTGGCAACCGAATCTTCTATTTATCCTAAAACTTCTGTATCAGACACGGTCCCATCTCTCCTGGGCCTGGAATCGGCTATCGGCTGCTCCTGTCCGATTCATCCTTAGCCGATTAATCTTCGTAGCCAATCACTCCTTAGCCGATGTGATCCCTGTCTCTAGCGGATCCGATTCTGCTTCGCCTTTGCAAACTTAGGGATTCGATTACCAAATTTCGGTGTTAACACCCGGCCTCCTCCCATTGAGTGTATTTGGCCGATTACATCCTTTTGTACCATTCGACCCAGGCAGCGTCAGTGGTCGGCCACGATTTAAATGTCCCATTCCAATGGGCGAGAGATGGCTTAGCGGTGTTGAAGGGGATTCTGTTGGTCTCGGCCATAATCACATCGGCTGGATCAATGTTGCCGATGGGGCCGAGAAAAAACCTCTGTGCTTGTGTCAAGTTGGGGATGAGCACTTGACGTGACAGGTTCTACAGTTCAGGGAGAGAAAAAAGAAAGAGCGCTAACTAAGAATGGCTGAATATTACAGTTTGATGAAAGGAAAAGTGCTAATCCAAAAAGCGTTGGAACATAAGATGGATGCAACGTGGTGGGAGAAGTGAATCCGAATAAAGAAGAAAGAATTCTGGATTAAATGGGAGTACCTCGGGGAATTCGGCAATGGCGGCGGCCAGAGCGGCAGCGATGGTTGAGGCGGCAGCTACAGCTGGTGTGGCAGCGGTGGCCGGCATGATGGAGGCGCTTGACGCGGCGGCGGTGGAGGCCATTGAGGTTGTTGAGGGCGAAGATGAAGTCCGAGTCGCGAAGGATGCCGAGATTTGACGAACGCCGGTGGAACCGCCAGAGAGGAGAGAGAAGGTAGGACCTTGCGTGCGAAGGGATTGGGTGCGCTTTGAAGGCGTAAGTGCTTCGGCCGAGGAAAGTGGATATTTAAAGGGCACTAGGGGGAAGCCGAAGCGGTTTAGGTCAAGAAAAGAGCGGGAGTTTGAACAGGCAAGCAAATCCATAACACTTCATATCACGGACTTGGGGGGCATGTGTTAACACTGAAATTTGGTAGTTGAGTCCCTAAGTCTGCAAAGGCGAAGCAGAATCGGATCGGCTGGTTTGGTGGAGAAATAGAGGCCGCGTCGGCTGAAGAAGTGATCGACTGCGAGGCCGATCGGCTAAGGTTGGTTCGGACGAGGACGGCCAATAGCTGATTCCAGTTCCGGGAGAGATAAAACCATTTCTGGTACAGTAGTTTGAAGATAAATAGAAGATTCGATTATTAGATTGCGCGTTAAATGATATTGCCATCTATGGATAGAGTCCTATAACGGTAATTGTATCTATAATTTAGGAGTTTGTTTAAACTGTTAAGTGTAATGCGACGTGGGTCCTTCCCGGGATAAAGTCGTGTTTTAAATAATAGTTTAGATAGAGCCCATGGTTTGTACAGATAATTGTATCTTGGGTATAAATAGGACCCGAGACCCCTTGTAAAAAAACACACAATCACAATCAATCAAACTTTCGGCACATCGCCAACCCTTTTCTTCAGACGAGCAGTTTGTTTGGCTACGGGCTGCATCGTTTCGATCCCCAAATCCAGGTAAATGCTTGTCATTAGTGGCATGATCTGCTGTTTCTAGTGCTTTCATTGTAATGACACATTAGATTCAGGAGTTTGTACCGCGCTATTTATCATATAGCGCATATAAATTAGATCAATGTTTAGATCTATCCTTCCATTGGATAGTTCTGTCAAGGACTTGCGGCCAATAGGGCTAGATCTAAAGGTTGGCTGGTTTATATGCGGTGTCCACCGTCTCGAGAGATATAAATTGGTTACAACAGATCAGGTTTTTCTTTTTATACTTAATGTTGCATCGAGTTCGAACTATTAAGTCGTTTTTAGAATTGCCAATGATCTGTTCGACTAGATTTATATTGTTTAGAGATAGTATCGGGGTTTCAGCCAGCCTTATCTGCCCTGATATATTTCTTTTAATATATTTATTATTAGATTTATATTAGGACTGCCTCTTATATTAAGATCGCATTCTTGTCGGACGTCACCGGCGAAAATCGGCCCGCCATTGCATGACGACGGCGATTTCCAGGCTACGCACATCCGGTTCAAGAGTGATATCTTTTCATAAGATTTATCGGAGTACCAGCCGATTCATCATTAGCTTTCCAGTATTGGCTAGGTTATCGATTCATATATTTATTATCCTTTACTGTATTTAGGTTAAACGGCTGATGCTGTCTCGGTATAGCCGATCCATTCCAGTTGCTTGGCTTAAATATATTTTAGGATAGCATATATATGCTCATGGATTCCCTCAGCCGATCCAGTGGGGATCTAACTTAACACTTAACGCATATTCTTTTGTTTTTCTTGTTGGTTAACAGATCAAACCGGCGGCACGCCACAGGCACGGGCGGTTGAGAAGGACCGACTTGAGTCAAGCGGATCTCCCGGGCCGGCGCGTGAGAGAAATTTCTCATCAACGGTAATCTATTACAAAATCGAGTGAATGATTGAGCTATTAAAGGATGTCACATATCTAGCCTTGAGCTTAATCGATATCGTGAGACAAAGGAATTCATACAAGTATACATTATAGGTTCAGCTGATATGATCTTTATGTATACCTGGTGGATCAATATGTTCTACTAGGAGCTGCTCTTGACACATGGACCAAAAAAAAGTTTCCGGGTTGCAACCGAGTGAACATGAACCTGTAGGGTTGCATACTTAATAGGCCAGAATACGAGGATTAGATGAAGATCAATTATGTGCTCAATTTGGGTAAAGATCCGAGTAGAACTTCTATGCGCCTCGGAGGCTTAGTTATGGATCCTACATATTCTTGGGGTGATGTGACAGGTTTGAGCAAGAAAACCCTAGTCGTCACTTTTCCCAGAGCAAAACCCTAGCCGCACGCGGGCGCTAACACGTCCGTGCTTGGCGTTCTATCCCTTGAGATGTGAATACCAGTAGAGGCGCCACTAGTTTGCTGGGCTGATCAGCATGGGAGCACGGCGAGGTAAACTCACGAGGAGGAGAAGGTCGAGCTGTTGTGATCAACTACTTCTTCTACATCAACACGCGCTATATCACGACGTTCCTTTGACTTTTTAGTACCTACTTTAGCTGCACAACATGTCAAGTGATAATGATTCATGATCTCATACTAGAATGATTCCTGGTTTACGTGGTAGAAAATTTTTGATTTATGTTATCGTAGCCTGTACCAGATGAGTTTTGTATTAGTTTATTTTTCAATAAAATTGTAGCTATTGATTTTTAAAATATGAGTGAGAATCTAGACTATTGAGAACTGAATATATAGTGAGAATAGTGAGAATATACTGTGAGAAGCTACGGCTGTCGAAACCTCCAAAACAAGGTTAATGTATTACACACCATTAGGTATGTAACGAAGATTATTTTCACCAGACCGAAAAAGGGCGTGTTGATTGATCTTATCAATATTAAAATTGACTTATAGAACTAGAAGTAACAACAGCAACAAGGAGGCAATGGACTGGTCGGGCAACCGCTCGGGCTCCACTGCTGGTGTTCTTGTAATCTTGATGTCCCTTTGTTGGCAACGTATATGAAAATTGTTGATACCTAACAAAAGTTCTTCATTGTCCAGGCTCAACAATACCATTGGCTCCCAAACAGTGGCGGATCTAGTGGGGGGCTAGGGGGGCTCTAGCCTCCCTACGCCGAAGAACTCCCTTAGCCTCCCTAGAATTTTTGCCATGGGAGAAAGAAAGAGAAGGAAGAAGTAGAGAACTCGAGAGATAGAAGACGACTCGTGGACCGTTTGATCAAAGATCAATAGTCTAGATTAGAAGCCGCATATTCCTTCGCTACTTTTGTTTAAGAAACCCTGGCCTATTTTGCATTTAACCCTTAGTACATAGTAGTTTAAAAATATTTATATTTTGGTCTCTAACTCTTACCAGATAACCCCTCAACTTCTTGATAAATTCTCTCACAGTCCACCCTTGTTGTTTTACATGCTACACCTTCGATTTGTCTACATAATTACGTATAGGTTTGCTTTTTATATTTTAAACCCTCTAAACTCTGTTTTCTTGCCAACCAACCCCTAGAACTTGTTTTATACATAACTTTCTCGTTTTAAATCCGACTAGTGTGATTTTCGTGCTCACGTGTTCATAATTTTGCATAGATTAATTTAAAATCTCTTGTCCACTCTATCTTCATTGATTGGTGTATTGTTCTAATTAATAGTAAATTATTTACATGTATGGCTTGATTTGGATGTTTGTGTGGTGCTATGATCACATATAGACGAAGAGATGTATGAGTTAATTGAAGATGAAATCTTGAGGACAAGCATAACAACAAGCATTTGAATGTGATAGTTCAGCCCTTCCTTAATACTTTTCCTAGATCCGCCACTGCTCCCAAACATCAGTGTTGTTCCCAAACAGCAGTGTTGTTAAGTGATAGTAGGTTGCCGTGCACCCCTTTTGCACTTTGAAGCATGCACCAATCAGTTTGCTATGGGTAAAATACCATGCTTTGCTATGGGTAAAATAAAATAATATACTAAGTATTATTTATTTATCAAATATGTTAAGTATTATTTATTTGCTTATTTCAAACATATATTACACTATTGCATAATACCAGAAAATATCAAGGACTAATTTAGAAAAATGCAAAAGTAATGGCCACCACTAGAGATCGATCTTTTTATAGTAGTATAAATGAGGCTAGAGCTGTACCAACACTTTCGAGATCCTAAATAAAATTACATGAGATAAATTTATTACTCATAAAAATTTACAAAAACATATGAAAAAAATTTATATAAAAATAAAATAAAGCTACGTATAACACCAAAATTACAGTTTAAATAAACTAAAACCTTACATTGCATAACACCGTAATTTTAGGCTTAGCAATATGAAACTTTAGGTGATAATTTCGAGTCACTTGAAATCTAGCAAATTCCTTATTTTTCATTATAAAAACAAACACATGGATATGTGTTAGTGTCAAGGATAAGGCATACCTCCTATACATGGATTCGTGGTATACGAAAATACCATATACCTAATAGTGTATGAGAAGATATCCTTTGGTTAAGAAAATACGGTGGATAAAGAAGGAAACTATCTTTTCGGAATAGAAGTTGTTAGTGTCCTAGTCGAAAAAGATAAGGTTTCCTTGGTCTGTATTATGTTCAGTTTCTCTGAGTTCTATTTGGAGAGGAAGATGATCTTCTCTATAAATTCAAAACCTCCTAGGAGGAGAGAGAACAAGTCAACAGAGGTAAATACATGCTAAGACAGATCTAGACAATCCGAGACAAGCCTAGACATGCCCAATATGGAGCCACAGAGACCAACAAAAGGGATATAGGGCATACTCTAATCTCATCGAGTTCATATTCAAGGAAGCATGGACTAGATTAGGATCATCCCAAATATTATATTCATGTGGTACCGATATATAATATATCGGCTTTGTCCAACAGGAGTAGCGCTATTGTCACGCCCAGAAATTTAGCCAAATTTCCAAACTATTTTGTGTATAAATCCTTGTCCAGGAACCAGCCAGGGTACACAAAATGACAAATCAAAAAACATATCCAAACGTAAAACAAGGCGTAAAATACTTACAGAAGGGGCACTTAGTCCTCGCACTCGAAAAAAAGTAGCAGCAGTGAAAAAAGGCGATCCTAGCGGGGCTTTAGCTCCACTCCATAGGCAAACTCAACTGGGATCTGAGCCTTGGTCTTCTAACTCAATCTTCAACTCAGAAGCACTACACTTCTGGGAAAAGAGGGAAAAGCAAGACTGAGTACTACCACTGTAGTCAGCAAGCCATGCCGAGGGTGTAGACGTGCAAGGGGAGACAAATAGAGGCTTTGGGATACTTGCGTAAATGTGGTTGTAAAACCTTTCTAGTTTACAACAGAAAAATATTGATTATTTAAGTCAAGATTAATTCTCCACTGAACAACACTAAACCACGTTGAATAGGCCTAACCAATCCACCTGAACTAAACCAGTTCCATTAGGTACAATTATTAAAGGGGACTAATCATGGTGAATCTGGTCGATCACCCATAACCGTAGGCATGACTATTCACATAGTTCTACTCTGGCCAGTGGTGTACAACTATACCCACAAGACACGATCTACCGTATGTCACCGTGTCCTGCCTGACAAGTTACCATGCGAGTGATCATGACAAGACCTTTCGCATAACTCCCCATGACCAAGCGATACCACACTGAGGTTTTGCTCCTACCCCTAAATCCAGGGTAGGCAGCCCAACTGGTGCCTTGGTGAATCCGAAAGGCGGATAGACCTTGCCCGGTCCATCCAAACTCCATCACGCCCACCCTTGCCTGGGTACGTCAGCCAGGGAAAAGCTACACAAAAGTCTAGCAGTTGTTCATTCTTGCTTGTGGTAAGTACGGTAAGTCTTCCAGGGTTTCCCATGAACCGGTCCTTAATTGCCATGGGTGCGACAAGCAAAACCATACACCCAGAGCCCATCATTTGGTCATATTTTATTTAACCTTTATTCCAAGGTAATACTAGTCCATGACCATCATTTCATGTGACTATAAGCTAGCACTATAGTTCTCCCATTAGGTAAGCTAGTGTAATTAAACATGGCTAAGCGTGAATAATTATAGCAAGGTCATATGAGTGACGTGAACTAGTCAATTTAATCACCCAGGTTGACAAAGAATGGATAACAATTAAATACGTCACAAGCAAGCATATAGGTATTCCACCATCCCATGTAATTAGCAAAACATGCAATTTTATTTGCAAATGATAAAATATTTAATAAAGTGAGATCAATATGCGTCAAGGAGGAATGTGACTTTCCTTGCTTCTTCGCACGATCTTCTCCTCTTCGCGAGCGCAAACCTCCGAAACGATGAATTCTACACGTTGGCACGCAAAACAAGGAAAAAATCTAATAAAATCAAATAAACAGTACATGAAAAGTAAACAAACATGTAGATATCAATTTTACATGAATTTTGCAATTTGAATTGCCTAATTTGGAGTTTATATGGATTAGATATGAATTTTAGAAGTTTTGGGCCATTTAATTGAATTCTTGAAATTAAAATGATTTATTGCGCAACTATTAATTAATTTTGCAAAGGAAAAGGCTCGGGATGACGTCGGAGGGCGAGGGCTAACATCGGCGGGCGGGCGATGTCGGCGAGCGAGGGCAAACATCGGCCGCATGGCGCGGCGCGCGCACGGGTCCACGGTGGACCGAGTCCACACGGGACCGGCCCACGGTCCACCATGTGGCTGCCACGCAGGCGGCCATGAGGGACGGCTAGCCGACATGGAGCCGACACGGCGGCACCACCGGCAGCCATGTCCTCCGCCACGTGGATGTCCTGGATCACCCCGAAGGGGATTGGGCGGCCACGGGGACCGACGGCTCGGATTGGTTCCGGACCGATCCGACGGCCGAAGCGACGTGAGGGCGGCGAAGCCGATCGGCGACGCACGGCCCGCCAAGGTCACCGGCGCGAGCGAGCGACACGGCACGGCCGTGGCGGCGCAGCGCGAGCGGAGGCGGCACGCGGCGGCACGCGCGCTCGGGGCCGAGAGGCCATCGACGTGCGACGGAAGAGACATGCGTGCAAGAGCACGAGGCGGTGGCACGGTTCGAGACCGAATGGAAAGGGAAAACAAGAGGAAAAGAGAGAGGAAAAGGTAGCTCACCGGGGATCGGCCGGACTTGGGAAAGGCAACGGCGGCTAGCGCAAATGGCGAGCGAGATTTTGGGGAAAAATGGTGGCCGACGAGCTCCTAGTGGTGGCGAACATGGCGATGGTGGCGAATTTGCACAGCGTACATTGAAAGTGGTGAATCGAGCGACCGGAGTTGTAGTGTGGTGGTGGCGGCTCTGTATCACGCTGGAGGTGGCCTTCTGGCGGCGATTGGAGGAAATGGGTGTCGACGGGTGGTTCGACAGTCCTGAAAGAGGGGCGCCCAAAGAGGTGAAAGAGAATGGTAGAGAAGTTGTTCCTCGATGGATCCGATGGTCGACTCGAGTCCTGAGATGAGCCAAAGAATAAAGATGCAAGGAGTTATACTGGTTCAATCCTCCCGAAAGATAATAGGCCAACAGCCAGTGATCTTTGTTGGGGTGTGTGATGAACAAGAGTAACAAGGAGGAGTTCTTGGGGCTTGGAACAAGCTGGCCAAGAACTGAGAATGAGAGTGCTAGAGTTCGATTGTAATGTGTGGAATCCTCCTCCCTTGGCCCCCTCGTCCTGCCCCCCCCTTTTATAGCTCAAGGGGGGCAGTTACAAGAGAACTTGGGGGCCAAGGAAGCTACGTCTGACGTGCCAAAAGGTGAGTACAAACAACATCTCAAAAGGTACAAAACGGTCTGCTAGGTCCTATACACCATGGGCATCTTGTGCTCTCCTTCTCTTGCCTTGGGCTCCCTCTTCCACTTGAGAAGTCTGTACTGTGCTGTCGGGTGACGTCAGTATCTGTCGGGTTGTCCCCTACCTCTTCCTTCTTGCGTGCCAAGTCTTGTCCCGAGGATGGTCGAGGTCAGGCCATGGTCGATGAGGTCGAACAAAGGGAACCGAGTTCGGACTCGAGGAAAGGTCAAGATGTCCGACCTCGTAGGAGGCGGTCGAGCCATCAACCCCGTCCCAAGGACTCTCGGTTTTGACTTCAGTTGGACATAGATTTCAGTCCATGGGGTACCCCGGGGTGACACCTCCCATAGTACAATACTAACTTCTAACCCTTATGCAACGTCGAAAAAACGTTGCAATAAGGCCAATTTGGTTGCAAAAGGTAGATGTTGCAACCAAAACACATTTGTTGCCAATGGTTGCAAAAAGTCACGTTGCAATAAGGTATTTCAACCTTTGCTAGTTTGGCGTTGCAAGTGTCAGGGTTTCTTGCAACCATAGGTGTCCGTTGCCAAGCATGGTAATAGGATGTTGACGCAATATTCACGGTCATGGCAACAAAAGCACTTGCAATGCCCGTCTTCGTAGCAAAAGGTGGTACATGCAACGATTGATAGCGTTGCAATAGAGACAATTTGTCACGCTAAAGTTTTGTTGCTTAAGGAGTTTTTGCCACAACCGATATGCCGTGGCAAGTGCACAATTCGCCACACAATTTTATTCGTTGCAAGATATCATACGTTATTGCCACAGTCATTTTGTCGTGGCAATAGTATCATTTGCCACACAATTTTGTTTGTTGCGAGAGACCGTATGTTATTGCCACCATCATTGTACCGTGGCAATATTATCATTTGCCACGTAAGTTTAGTCCTTGCAAGATACCATATGTTATTGACATGGCAGCCATGTCATGGCAATAGTACCATATGCCACGCAATGTCATCCATTGCCGCACATCGTATTGCCAGGCAAGTGAGTTCGTTGTCGCACATCGTATTGCAATGCTAGTAGCATTTGATATGTGGTTTAATAGATCATCATTGCAAAAAACAAGAAACCATAACAAAAGTGCTTGCACTCACATATATGAATTATAACCAATGATCCAATAAGTTAACAAAGCATTGAAATAACCATAAACGAGTGTACAGTTCAATCATCATTTCACAACTGTTTAGAACATGAAGCACTCCAAGACTTCGTAGCATCAATGCAGCACCTTGAGTTTTTTCTAGAATCAACATGTCATCACCTTGTCAATGTCATCGTTTGATGATGAGCCTCCCACTCAAACCTTGTCCACCTAATTACCAAAAGATAATATTAGGTTTACTTCATCATGCGCAAAACATATAGACAATTATGTAGAAAATGGTTATAATTAAGCAATAGTAGAATTAATAAAAGATATGGTGGGTGTGCTATCAATTTAATTAAGCAAAAGTAGAACTAAAGTAGAACTATGCAGCAACAGTAGAGTTGATTAGAAAAATCATTGCTAGAGTTGTACACAACGAAAAATTATATTCTTTAACAATATGGATGACCCATGAAATTCTCTACATCGTTCTAGTTATTTGTATAATCAGATTCTGCGGTTATCAAGGTTGAAAATCAAAAAGTCCCACTGCTGCTCAAAGCAAGTTGAAAAATTGATAGGCTACATGTAAAATGCATAACTCCCAATTATCCAGGGATAAAATCATGAACTTTCATGAAGACAAACATCTCTAAACCCTCTACAACTTTGGTATGATCAAGTATCACAAAAAATAGAATTTACTACAGGGAATAATTCACCCAATGAGATATGCACAAGCTGTAGTTTTCAGCACGTATGAGAAATGTATTTCCTAAATTTCCTAGTTCTGCAAGGAAGGTCACATTTGATAAACATTCACCAATTGATGCAAGAGTGCATGACATGTCACATTTGATAAACATTCACCAGTTGATGCAAGAGTGCATGACATCTAACAGAGTTACTAGCTGGTGTAGGTGCAACCTTTCTTGCATTACATGAGTATAATAAGCATACAAGGATAGCAAATATAAAAAAAATTATATTATTACAAGTTCATTGTTTCCTTAAAACATCTATGCAAAACTATCATATAAATGCAAACAAGTTTACATTTTCCACACTTCTTCCTTGACCAAATTTTACCCAAAAAAATCATCGTCAAATTCTTCTCCTGGAGTACTGAATGCAGGGACCACTCCATCAGCAGTGTAACTGTCATCTGGGTCTTCGTCTTCAGCACACAGGTCATCGTCAGGTTCAGGCATTGGTGTTGCAAGGGCCTGCTCAATGACACAAGCATCAACACTAACCCCACCAATGCCAGACCTACTCCAAGTGGTCACATCTTTAATTTGTTGTTCAAGATTCATATCTTCCACTCCTACAACAACAGAGTCAAGATCGAGCTCGCCCACCTTGTCAGTACCTTCTCCTTCAGGCATGGCAAACAGGTTTCTAGGCTGAATTCTAAGAACACTGCACCAATTTGGTTTCTTTGCGTTTCCCACATAAAACACTTGTTCCGCTTGTGAGCTTAGGATATAACGTTCATCTGAATACCTAAATCGAGTTATATCTAAATCGATGACCCCATATTGATCCTTACTGTACCCTCTAGATTTTCTCGTGCTTGCTCAGGTACATCAAACCATACACATTCGAACAACATTACTTCATTCTCACCAGGAAAATCGAGGCATATGATTTTCCTAAGCACATCATACCAGCCCATGTTTCCTGTACTTGCATTGCCCTTCACAAATACACCACTATTCTGAGTAGTTAAGAAGTTTTCTACGGAAGAGACCCGAAAAAGGAACCCATTTATGAAACACCTATTGAACACGCGAGCACGATGGTCTGGACCACGAGATAGATAATAAATCATGTCATCTATTTCCCCATGGGCACACATTGAGCTGATCTGCATTTAGCATAATTTTTAAAATAAAGTACGGACTAACAAAGAAAATATGGATAAAGATATTAAGGATGACTCACTTTACGCTCAAACCATGATACAAACTCCTCCTTGTGTCTTTTATCAACATGTCGAGGGTCGGTTTTCTTTAGCTCATCCACATGCATACTGTCCACAACAATTTGAAAATATGTCCATCAGTTTCATATATATATTAAACATTCATGACCACCATAAAAATATAAAATTTACAATATAGCTTATTTTATCCATGGAGTGACCAGGTCACAATTGGTTAATATGTAATGCCTCATCCTCTGCCGATCAATATCAGAAATGTCCTCGAGAGCACTTCCTTTCTGTAGACCCCCGTTTTTGAGGCGGGAATCTTTCGTGTTCATAGTACCATTTCCCTGGATCGAGTAGTTGGTACCCACGAATACAGTACTGGATAATCAAGTGCACATGCACGAATAGTCTTACATTACCATTATTACATTAATAAGCCCGAAGGCAATGTTCATCCCACAGGACCTTATGGTCCGAATACAACATAAAAACAGAATTTAGATAAGGCAGCGGAAAGAGGCAGCGGCTTGTCAATTGCCACAGGCAACGACCGGAGCTAAGGTCTAATATGCGCCGTCAGTTCCTTCGTCCTCCTGGTGATACGCGTATGGATCTTCTGGCTCTTCACTCCCATCAGCTGGAGGTTTGTGCGTATAGCAAGGGTGAGTACCACCGTACTCAGCAAGCCGACACAGAATTGATGCATATGATAGGGTTATTCAAAGAACATGGCTAGGGTTAATTTTTGCGTAAAGCCAGTTTTCACAATTCTTTTCACAAGCCTATAGACTAGCCAAATCAAGTTTTAATTTCATAGTTCATTAATCCGGCGACGGTTCTGTCTACCATCCATCGTGATTCCAAGGATGGCTTCCCGCCTCCGATTCGTCATGGTTTTTAGGGAGTCCACCCCTTCTCGCATCTCGAGAAGTTGATCCACCAGCGAATAAAATCATCATGTAAACCCATCTCAGCATTTTTTAAGTTCAAAGTCTAGCCAAGCGAAAGTCTTGTCACGATGCTCAATATCCGCGAGCACGGCTATTCGAATAGATTGATTCACTCACCTTTGCGGTGGATGTACACCTTACCGTACTCCGCGACGCCCAACAAATGAGCCTACGCCTCAACACATGAGACGGTCACGGCAAAGCCTTTCGATAACCTCACTTTGGCGTACCCGCTCCATGAACTTAAGCCCTCATGCACTCTAGCCGTCCTTTTCTAGCGGTGAGAGGAGTTACGGCGCACCGGGGTAAGGGAAAACTTTCCAAATCTTTAAGTTTAATTAACATCGGTTTAATTCCACCATTCATAACAAAGGCCGCAGCCTCATTCTCATCCCATAACCACATCATAGAGAACCATCTATGCAAGGATACGCCTCCGCTCGGCTATCTAGTCGGCTAGGTCTATACCCATTCGAGAAGTACGGTTGTGCGGCTCGATTCCGGCTATCTCATGGCTCGGTCCTTAGCGACTAGGGTCGGCACTTGCCTTTTCGGAATCCACCCAAATCATCCAGCCGCCCGAGTCTAAAACATTTGTATAGTACTTTAAATTTTCATCAACTTTAGTTCACCATTCTCATGGCCATGTGGCGCTCATGTCTCCACATGCCGTATCTCAACTACCTTCCCTAAGGTAGTTGCCCAAGCACAAAGCTTTTTCACAAAGTCATGAGTATGCATAAATCTAAGTATAGCATGGCTAAGCGGTTTACGAAGTTATTCTTCGGTTGTTTGTATCACATCACGAGTTACAAGGAGTAATTCTAAAGGTAATCAATAGCAAGGTATGGCATATCAAGTATAGGTAACTCCGTAAAGCATGCATGTTTAGAGTTTAAAATAACATCATTTCGCAATTGGGATCGATATGTTCAAAGGGTGTGAAGACTTGCCTTGCTCGCACGCTGGTTGAGTGGGGTCTTCCGCGTAGTCGGTGTTCACCTCTTCGGACGCTATCCGTACGTGCGAAAAGAAGGGTTGAATCCAATTAGAATTCAACAACATCAACGAAAAGAAAGAGATCTCAAAATGATCGTGGAAAGCGGTTTCCAAAACCAATCTCTAACCTCGGAAATCTTAAAGATTGAATCAACGAAAAATGATTTCAGTTAGACCGAGTGAACCATCTTGTGGTTAATATGTATTTTGCACTTAAATTTGAAGATATCCTAGAATAATTAGGTTTCAAATTTTATATTTCCCAATATTTAATCTTAAATGTTGCAATTATATTTATTAGGGTTTTTGGAAGTCTAATGACGGGATAATGTCATCCATGCTTGACCAACACTTTTAAAAAAATTTATGTGAACTTTGAAAACAATCTAAAGGTTGAGCAATATTTGAATTCACAAAAAGAAGAATTGATCTATAAATCATTTTCACAAAGTATTTCACTTTAGAAGGGGAAAAATATTATACTTATTCCTAAATAATAATATTTCAAAAACCTTATTTTATCCTAAAGTATTTCCAAAATAATTTATACATTTACCCCTATTCCTTTACTATTTTTCTTTTCCCTTTTTTTCTTCTTTTCTTTTTTTTTCTTTTCCCCATTCCCTCTGTTTCTTCCCTTTCCTCCTCGCTTCTCTGCCACCGGCGGCCGACGGTGAGGGGAGGGCGCCGACGGTGAGGGAGGGTCGGAGCTAGGGAAAGAGGGGCTTTTCACCATCTTGGGACTACGGGGTTCCATTTCTCCACTCGGTCGAGACCGGGAGCGCGAAAGGGCGCAACGGCGAGGTGGTTCGGCGGCGGTGGCGCTCGTCGGCGGCGAGCTCCAGCGAGGTTTTGGCCAAGGCAAGGGGTCTACGAGCATCGGTGAGCCTTAGGGATGCTAGAGAGGGGTTGGTTCGGCGGGAAGGCGCGAAGTGTGCTTGGCGACGGCGGGGTGGCGGCGGCGAGACGGGGAATTCGAGGGGCTCGTCGCCGGTGATTTTCCGGCGACCATCGCTCGGGAAACTTAGGGAAACAACACTTAGAGCACGGGGATAATGATGGTACCTTCAATTCGGGAAGAAACCGGCCGAGGATGACGAATTTCGGAGTTTTGCGCCGGGCGGTGCGTTAGGGTTCTTCCGGCGAGCTCGATTCTTCCCAAAATTCAAGCAATGCAACGGCTAACTTTTGGGGAAAAACGGGAGAAAGCACGAGGAAGTTGTGGCGAAGATTTTCGGTGTTGGGGGCTCGGCTCGGGGTGGCTTCTTATAGGCGGTCGACGGAGGGCGTGCGACGGCAACAATGGCGCGGCGTCGCGGCATGGCGCGGTCGCGGGGAGGTCGTGCGCGACGTGCGTAAGCGCAGCCGACGCGCGTGCGTACGGTGGCGCGGCAAGGGCGGTGCGTGCGGGATGCGGCGCGTCGCTAGCCTGGCGGATCGGCGGCGGCATGGCGCGGCATAGCGCGGCGTCGGCGGCGATTCGGCGACCGCGGATGGCGCGAGCGCTACGGCGGTGGCTGGCGCGCAGGCGTGTCATCAGCGAGAGCACGCGTGCGCGGGCGTCTGGTACGGCGCGGCACGGCGCTCGGCGCGTGCGCGCGCGAACGTGGCGACGGACCGGTCGAACACCTACCGACGCGATGAACAGTGTACCTTTCTAATTTTCTTGATTTAATTTTCCTAATTCCCTATTTCTATTTCCTTTCTCCCTAAAAATCCCAAATAAATTTTGGTATTCTCGAACAATCTCAAAAATTATATTTTCCACTTCTCCCTACTTTTCAAAATATATTTTTCATATTTATTTTGTTTCCTCTTTTGAATTCAAGAAAATAGGGTTTTGAGTAGAGATGAGTTTCTATCTTCATTTTTCCTTTTTCAAAAATATTTTCATCATCAAATCCCAATTATTCATTATCTTTCCCCCATCAATTAGGGTTTAAACCAAAGTATATCTTTTTTGTAATTTACCAAATTATATATGTAGGTGCTCTTTTCAAGGTACCCACATTTATATTTTGAAATCATTTTCACCGAATATAATTTCAAAGCTTAGGGTTTTGACCCATTTTTCCTCAAAGTAATTCTAGAAGAAAAATCTTATTTTCTTTATTCGGCAATCCAGTTCGAAAAACACGATAAGAAGCAATGATTCCCAAAAGTTTTTGTGAGTTCCGATTTTACGTTCCGAATTCCATTCCTTCGATTTTCGGGATGTTACAAACCTACCCCCTAACAATAAATCTCGTCCCCGAGATTTCTTACCATTCTTGAATAGGTGTGGATATTCTGTCCTAAGGAACTCATCGCTCTCCCAGGTAGCTTCTTCTTCTGTGTGATTGCTCCATTGTACTTTGCACATGCGCCATGACTTGGTTCGTGTCTTCTTTTCTGCCTCGTCTAGTATCTTGATTGGATGCTCCGGGTAGGTAAGATCGCTGTGGACATGGATGGTTTCTAAAGGGGCTTGCTCTTCTGGTACCCGCAAACATTTCTTCAGCTGCGATACGTGGAATGCGGGTGGACATCGGAGAGATTCTCGGGCGGTTCAATTGGTAAGCCACTTCTCCCCTCCTAGCGCTTATCAAGAATGGGCCCACGTATCGTGGTGCGAGTTTCCCTTTGACTTTGAATCTCTGTGTCCCCCGTAGTGGTGAGACCTTTAGATACACGTAGTCACCTTCTTTAAATTCCAATTCTCTTCGTCGGGTATCCGCGTAGCTCTTTTGTCGTGATTGAGCGGCTTGTAGTCGGTCCGGATCGGGCGAACCTTTTCCTCGGCCTCCTTGATTATGTCGGCCCGAATACGGTTCGTTCACCGGTTTCGACCACATCAATGGGGTTCGACATCGGCGACCAAATAGAGCTTCGTTTGGCGACATCTTCGACCGAGCTATTGTTGTAGGAGAACTCGGCGTACGGCAAACATTTCTCCCAATCCTTGGTGAAATCCAATGCACGGAGCTCTCGGCATATCTTCTAGTACTTGATTCGTCCTTTCGTCGCCCGTCGATCGTGGGTGATAAGCGATGCGAAAGCGAGATGACTTCCGAGTGCCTCGTGGACTTTGCTCCAAAAATGAGATGTGAATTGGGTACCACGATCCGATATAATCCTCTTTGGTACACCGTGGAGACATACAATCCTACTCATATATAGTTCCCCTAGCTTGGCACTATTGTAGTTAGTTTTCACGGGAATAAATCTGGCAGTCTTGGTGAGCCGATCTACTATTACCCAAATGGAATCGTAACCAGTCGTAGTTTTGGGTAGTCCCACTATGAAATCCATGCCTATCTCGTCCCATTTCCATTCGGGAATCTTGAGTGGCTGCAGCAAGCCAGCTGGTCATTGATGCTCGGCTTTCACCCTTTGGCACACATCGCACACGGCTACGTATTCGGCTACATCTCTCTTCATATTGGGCCACCAGTATTCTCCTTTCAAATCCTGGTACATTTTCGTGCTTCCGGGATGTAACGAATATGCCGATTCGTGGGCTTCTTTTAAGATCAATCCTCTCAAACCGCCTCGTTCGATGTACGATTCTTTTCTTGTACCATAGGATTCCCTGTCGTCTCACGAAAACTCCTTAGCGCGTCCCGGCCATGCGTTCCTTGATTTCTGGGTTTCCTCATTCCCTTTTTGGGCCTCTTCTATTTGAGCCCTCAGAAGGGGTTGGATTTTCAGTGAGTTTACTTCTCCGTGAGGAATCAGGTGCAGATTAAGTCGAGCCATCTCTTCTTGGAGCTCATTGGCCATACCCCTCAATCCCATGTGGTTGCATTGGGCTTTGCGGCTCGGCGCATCGGCCACCATATTTGCCTTGCGGGATGGTAATGGATTCCTAGATCGTAATCCTTGATCAACTCCAACCATCGCCTCGTCGTAGGTTGAGATCAGTGAGTGAAGAAATATTTCAAGCTCTTGTGATCGGTATACACATCACAGTGGTTCCCGATCAGATAGTGCCTCCAGATCTTCAATGCGTGAACAACCGCGGCTAATTCCAGGTCGTGTGTGGGATAATTCTCCTCATGGGGTCGTAACTATCATGAGGCATACGCTACGACCTTCCCCTCCTGCATTAACACGCCTCCTAGTCCTTGCCGGGATGCATCACAGTACATCACGAAATCCTTCCGGTTGTCAGGTAAGGTTAAGATTGGGGCAGTGGTTAACTTTTCTTTCAGCTGGTCGAAAGCCTTTTGACACTTCTCGTCCCATTCAAACTTCTTTTCCTTCTTCAAAAGTTGAGTCATAGGTCGGGCTACAGTGGAAAATCCTTCGATAAACCGTCGATAATAACCGGCCAAGCCCAAGAAACTCCGAACTTCCGTCACTGACTTGGGTGCCTTCCATTCCGTGACAGCTTCGACCTTGGCGGGGTCTACCGCTACTCCTCCGGCTGAAACCACGTGGCCAAGAAAAGCGACTTCTTTGAGCTAGAACTCACATTTGCTAAATTTTGCATACAGCTGGTGCTCTCGTAGTTTTTCCAGTACTAGCCGTAGATGTTCCGCGTGTTCCTCATCGTTCTTGGAGTAGATAAGTATATCGTCAATGAATACCACTATGAATTTGTCCAAGTACTCCATGAATACCTTGTTCATCAGATTCATAAAATATGCCGGGGCATTGGTCAATCCAAAGGACATTACTGTAAACTCGTATAAGCCGTAACGTGTAGAGAACGCCGTTTTAGGAATATCTCCAGCTCTAATCTTCAACTGATGATATCCTGACCGTAGATCAATCTTTGAGAACACCTGCGCACCCTTAAGTTGATCGAATAGGTCATCGATCCGAGGTAGCGGGTACTTGTTCTTGATAGTTACTTCATTCAGCGATCGGTAGTCCACGCACATTCTCATGCTCCCATCCTTCTTTTTGACGAAGAGTACTGGGGCTCCCCAGGGAGAAGAGCTGGGGCGTACAAATCCCTTCTCTTGTAGTTCCCTTATTTGCTTCTTGAGTTCCTCTAACTCGTTGGCTGGCATTCGATAAGGCCTCTTGGATATGGGGGCAGTACCAGGCATTAGATCGATGATGAACTCTACGTCGCGATCCGGGGGCATCCCGGGCAATTCTTCGGGAAACACATCCGGGTATTCTTGTACTACTGGCATTCCGCCTAGAGGTAGCATGGTGAACACTCCCGCAGCTTGCTCACACAGCTTTGGGTTTTGATCCATAGTTATGCTCATCGGTGATCCCCATGGGGTGAATACCGTGACTTCCCTTCGATTGCACCTATAATTCCATTATTCTTGGTCAACCAATCCATTCCGAGTATGACATCTATGGTTTGGGGTGATAGCACCATAAGGTTTGAGAGAAACACCACGTCTCTAATCCGTATGGACACATTAATGCAGGCATGGGGCACGGTTATGTCTCCCCGGTGAATGTACCGCATAGGTCTCCTAAGTGCTACTTGGTGTAGGTGGTGTTGTTTGCTTACTTGGGAAGATATGAATGAATGTGAGGCTCCGAATCAAATAAAACTTTAAGCGGTGCGAGTTGATAGAGAACATACCCATCAATACGCTCGGTCCTCCCGAGCTTCTTCGCCCGCACATGATTCACTGGCCACGTCGGAACCCGGTGGCGGCCTCGTTGGGTAGCGGGGTCTGAACGGACCTCGTCTGCCGCGGGTGGGGGTTCCTCGGACGGGCGTTGCATTGGCGCCGGTGCGCACGGGCGTTGCGTGGTTTTGGGCAGCTATTGGAGTAGTGCCCGAATTCTCCGCAATTGAAGCGGCTCACATTCTTTCTTCCTGGAGCGGCTAGGGTTGGTGTGGTTGTACGAAGCGAGGTGTAGCTGACTGTTGACATGGTCGAAAGCGGGAGAACGTCCGGTTGCCGAACGTTTGGCTTCCATCCGAGACGGGGTGGCTCCCTTGGGGCGTTGTGGCGTTCCCCTGAAATGGGCGAGCCATAGCGAGCCTCCTCTTGCGGTTATTGTCTACCACCTTTTGGTCATGCTCAAGTCGGACGACCTTGTTGATGAGGCTTTGGAAGCGGTGTGATCTGCCCGATCATTGGTCCCCTCGGTTCGTCATTTAGTCCCTCAATGAATTTGTCTATCTTCTCTTCTTCGTCCGCAGTCACCGGTGGCGTAACGGGCAAGCTGGGTGAACTTGTTCAAATATTCTTGTCCGAGGTGTTCCCTTGTCGTAGTCTGCGGAACTCGTTTTTCTTCATCCTCATAAGCTGCAGTGGCACGAAATTCTCACGGAACGCAGCCGTGAATTCCTCCCATGTTGGTTCGCCGGCGTCTTCACTCGCGTTTCCTTGTAGGTGTCCCACCGTCACTTGCGGGGCCCTCCTGGTTAGTAGCGAAGACAACTCTATCGGCTTCTCGGATTCGACGAGGGTTAGCTTTTTCTCTATCATTCTTAGCCAATCTTCAGCATCCATAGGTTCTTCGGCCGTGGAAAAGGTGGGTGGCTTAGCTCTCATGAATTCTCCCGACTCGATCCTCCTCGACCTCCCGATTATTAGCAATTGCTTGAAGTAGCCGGGTCTCGCAAAGCCATAACCTCCGCCGGGGTGGAGGGGTTGGGTTCGCGGGTTCTCGTTGGTTGCTGCGGCTCTGCGGCGATGTGCCATCTGAAGAAGATAGATGAATTAAGAGATCGGACCAGTTTAGGTTATGGTTCCTAGGGGGATTTTTCTTCAAGTTCTTTTAAATGATCTTCAATCAACAGGCAGGGTGAAATAATAATAAGCTTACGAATTAAGACACCGCAAAGCGATGCTCAGGTTCATCATATTACATAAGAGGGGTACACGGACTGTACACACACAGTCCTTCATGCCATGATAGCAACAACAACTATATCGTCCAACTACATCAACCGGTTAAGGGGAAATAGAGAGTGGTTCGTCCGCCGGCCGGGAAGGTCCTCCCGCCTAGTCGTCCAACCATCCGCAAGAGCCGAGCACCGGAAGTGGGTGGTCCGCTGAAGCAAACCGGAGTCCCCATGGCTCGGAGGTGGTGGCCTCGGAGTCACGCCGAATCTTCCGACTCGGTGGCCGCGTACTCTTGCGAGCGGTCTGGCGGGTGAGGGGGCCTCCAGTGTGAGTCAGGCGACGAGGGGGAGCTTCCTCCTCCATTGGGTCGGTGTCGCTAGACTCCCATTTGATCTCCATGGGTTCGCCTCGGACTCCGTGTCGGTGTGGATCGGATGGGGTTATCCTCTCCCGATCCCGGCTCGGATGAGTGCTGCTACGAGCTCGAGGTGGGTCCCATGGACGCGGCGGCAGTGGGGTCTACAGTACGGTGCGGGCTCGTGCTCAACATAAAAGCTTGCTCCATCATGGCTTGAAAAGTATCCAAGCATGCAGGAGTCATAAGGTAATAGTGGTCGGGCACGGGGGGGAGGTGATGGTACGAGGCTCGGTGGAAGTACTGCGGCGTAGACGGACGAGTGCGCATGCTCTTCCAGTGGTTGATTTCTTGCTTGCTCTTCTGAGCTGCTCTTCCAGCTCTACCGAGCTTCCCCACGGGCCATGTAGCGGTCCGAGAGTTGCTCGTATTGGGCACCATTGGCTGGGTGAGTCTGCAGCATGTTTATCTGGTCTCCACGGCCTTGGTGGCTGTCGACCGATCATTGAGGCGTGATGCTGGTCGTTGATCTCGAGCGGGGCCTCCTCGTAGCGTCGTCTGCTGTCTCCGCCCAACGTGATAGACGCGTGACCATCGGGTTGTAGCAGCGGGGGTAGCCTCCACAGTGCTCGGGTTGCCCTCTTCGCGATAAGGATGATGCACGAACTCCGTCACCGTGAGTTCGGCACGATGTATCGCATTAAGGCGAAGGAAGGCTTCGCGAGCCGCATCCTGAATAGCTGCTTCCGCTAGGTCCGGTGGTAGCGAGTGTGGAAGCGAAGGATGTCTCACTTCCCATGCGGGCTTCAATGGATACGGCTGCCTCCCAGTGGATACACTTCGGAGCCATGCCTCTTGATGTGATAAGTGGGTGGTTCCGGGTACCTCAAACACCATAGTAGGGACGAAGTTGTACCACAAACCCCTCGTCTCGCGGGCTAGTGACCTCCGGTGCTCGTCGTGGGTTGACATCTGCTTTTGTAGGCAACTTAGGGTTAGAGGGAGAGAGCTATCATAATCATTTGGTAAAAAGGAAATACAGATGTAGAAATGGTATATTTGCATTTTCGGAAATAATAGTTTAAAACTGATCCTATGTAGGGATATCTCCCTTTAGCCAACTAGTTAGGGGTAGGGCGCCATTTGGTCTCGGCCTACGGTCGCATGGCTCGATACCGCTCGTAGACCCCGTTTTGAGGCGGGAATCTTTCGTGTTCATAGTACCATTTCCTGGATCGAGTAGTTGGTACCCACGAATACGAGTTGGATAATCAAGTGCACATGCACGAATAGTCTTACATTACCATTATTACATTAATAAGCCCGAAGGCAATGTTCATCCCACAGGACCTTATGGTCCGAATACAACATAAAAACAGAATTTAGATAAGGCGGCGGAAAGAGGCGCGCTTGTCAATTGCCACGAGCAACGACCGGAGCTAAGGTCTAATATGCGCCGTCAATTCCTTCGTCCTCCTGGTGATACGCGTATGGATCTTCTGGCTCTTCACTCCCATCAGCTGGAGGTTTGTGCGTATAGCAAGGGTGAGTACCACCGTACTCAGCAAGCCGACACAGAATTGATGCATATGATAGGGTTATTCAAAGAACATGGCTAGGGTTAATTTTTGCGTAAAGCCAGTTTTCACAATTCTTTTCACAAGCCTATAGACTAGCCAAATCAAGTTTTAATTTCATAGTTCATTAATCCGGCGACGGTTCTGTCTACCATCCATCGTGATTCCAAGGATGGCTTCCCGCCTCCGATTCGTCATGGTTTTCTGGGGAGTCCACCCCTTCTCGCATCTCGAGAAGTTGATCCACCAGCGAATAAAATCATCATGCAAACCCATCCCAGCATTTTTTTTAAGTTCAAAGTCTAGCCAAGCGAAAGTCTTGTCACGATGCTCAATATCCGCGAGCACGGCTATTCGAATAGATTGATTCACTCACACTGCAGTGGATGTACACTTTACCCGTACTCCGCGACAGCCCAACAAATGAGCCTACGCCTCAACACATGAGACGGTCACGGCAAAGCCTTTCGATAACCTCACTTTGGCGTACCCGCTCCATGAACTTAAGCCCTCATGCACTCTAGCCGTCCTTTTCTAGCGGTGAGAGGAGTTCAGGCGCACCGGGGTAAGGGAAAACTTTCCAAATCTTTAAGTTTAATTAACATCGGTTTAATTCCACCATTCATAACAAAGGCCGCAGCCTCATTCTCATCCCATAACCACATCATAGAGAACCATCTATGCAAGGATACTGCCTCCGCTCGGCTATCTAGTCAGCTAGGTCTATACCCATTCGAGAAGTACGGTTGTACTGGCTCGATTCCCGGCTATCTCATGGCTCGGTCCTTAACTGACTAGGGTCGGCACTTGCCTTTTTCGGAATCCACCCAAATCATCCAGCCGCCCCAGTCTAAAACATTTGTATAGTACTTTAAATTTTCATCAACTTTAGTTCACCATTCTCATGGCCATGTGGCGCTCATGTCTCCACATGCCGTATCTCAACTACCTTCCCTAAGGTAGTTGCCCAAGCACAAAGCTTTTTCACAAAGTCATGAGTATGCATAAATCTAAGTATAGCATGGCTAAGCAGTTTACCGAAGTTATTCTTCGGTTGTTTGTATCACATCACGAGTTACAAGGAGTAATTCTAAAGGTAATCAATAGCAAGGTATGGCATATCAAGTATAGGTAACTCCGTAAAGCATGCATGTTTAGAGTTTAAAATAACATCATTTCGCAATTGGGATCGATATGTTCAAAGGGTGTGAAGACTTGCCTTGCTCGCACGCTGGTTGAGTGGGGTCTTCCGCGTAGTCGGTGTTCACCTCTTCGGACGCTATCCGTACGTGCGAAAAGAAGGGTTGAATCCAATTAGAATTCAACAACATCAACGAAAAGAAAGAGATCTCAAAATGATCGCGAAAGCGGTTTCCAAAACCAACCTCTAACCTCGGAAATCTTAAAGATTGAATCAACGAAAAATGATTTCAGTTAGACCGAGTGAACCATCTTGTGGTTAATATGTATTTTGCACTTAAATTTGAAGATATCCTAGAATAATTAGGTTTCAAATTTTATATTTCCCAATATTTAATCTTAAATGTTGCAATTATATTTATTAGGGTTTTTGGAAGTCTAATGATAGGATAATGTCATCCATGCTTGACCAATACTTTTAAAAAAATTTTATGTGAACTTTGAAAACAATCTAAAGGTTGAGCAATATTTGAATTCACAAAAAGAAGAATTGATCTATAAATCATTTTCACAAAGTATTTCACTTTAGAAGGGGAAAAATATTATACTTATTCCTAAATAATAATATTTCAAAAACCTTATTTTATCCTAAAGTATTTCCAAAATAATTTATACATTTACCCCTATTCCTTTACTATTTTTCTTTTCCCTTTTTTTTTCTTCTTTTCTTTTTTTCTTTTCCCCATTCCCTCTGTTTCTTCCCTTTCCTCCCTCGCTTCTACGCCACCGGCGGCCGACGGTGAGGGGAGGGCGCCGACGGTGAGGGAGGGCCGGAGCTAGGGGAAAGAGGGGCTTTTCACCATCTTGGGACTACGGGGTTCCATTTCTCCACTCGGTCGAGACCGGGAGCGCGAAGAGGCGGCAACGGCGAGGTGGTTCGGCGGCGGTGGTGCTCGTCGCAGCGAGCTCCGGCGAGGTTTTGGCCAAGGCAAGGGGTCTACGAGCATCGGTGAGCCTTAGGGATGCTAGAGAGGGGTTGGTTCGGCGGAAGGCGCTGAAGTGTCTTGCGCGACGGCGGGGTGGCGGCGGCGAGACAGGGAATTCGAGGGGCTCGTCGCCGGTGATTTTCCGGCGACCATCCGGCTCGGGAAACTTAGGGAAACAACACTTAGAGCACGGGGATAATGATGGTACCTTCAATTCGGGAAGAAACCGGCGAGGATGACGAATTTCGGAGTTTTGCGCCGGGCTTGCGTTAGGGTTCTTCGCCGAGCTCGATTCTTCCCAAAATTCAAGCAATGCAACGGATAACTTTTGGGGAAAAACGGGAGAAAGCACGAGGAAGTTGTGGCGAAGATTTTCGGTGTTGGGGGCTCGGCTCGGGCTGGCTTCTTATAGGCGGTCGACGGAGGACGATGCGGCGGCAACAATGGCGCGGCGTCGGCGGCATGGCGCGGTCGCGGGGAGGTCGTGCGTGACGTGCGGCAGCTGCGGCCGCGCGCGTGCGTCTGGTGGCGCGGCGAGGGCGGTGCGTGCGGTGTGCGGGCGCGTCGCTAATGCGGCGGTCGCGGCGGCATGGCGGACGGCATAGCGCGGCGTCAGCGGCGACTTCGGCGACCGCGGGATGGCGCTGGCCCATGCGGCGGTGGCTGTGCGCGCGGAGGCTGTGTCATCGGCGAAGCACGCGTGCGCGGGCGTCCTGGTACGGCGCGGCACGGCGCTCGGCGCGTGGCGCGCGCGAACGTGGCTGACGGACCGGTCGAACACCTACCGACGCGATGAACTATGTACCTTTCTAATTTTACTGATTTAATTTTCCTAATTCCCTATTTCTATTTCCTTTCTCCCTAAAAATCCCAAATAAATTTTGGTATTCTCAGAACAATCTCAAAAATTATATTTTCCACTTCTCCCTACTTTTCAAAATATATTTTTCATATTTATTTTGTTTCCTCTTTTGAATTCAAGAAAATAGGGTTTTGAGTAGAGATGAGTTTCTATCTTCATTTTTCCTTTTTCAAAAATATTTTCATCATCAAATCCCAATTATTCATTATCTTTCCCCCATCAATTAGGGTTTAAACCAAAGTATATCTTTTTTGTAATTTACCAAATTATATATGTAGGTGCTCTTTTCAAGGTACCCACATTTATATTTTGAAATCATTTTCACCGGATATAATTTCAAAGCTTAGGGTTTTGACCCATTTTTCCTCAAAGTAATTCTAGAAGAAAAATCTTATTTTGCTGTTCTGGCAATCCAGATCGAAAAACACGATAAGAAGCAATGATTCCCAAAAAGTTTTTGTGAGTTCCGATTTTTACGTTCCGAATTCCATTCCTTCGATTTTCAGGATGTTACACTTTCCTACTATAGTCAAGCTCCCAAATACACTTAGCCTAGATAGTGGTTCACTAGCAGCGACACTTTCATGATGCTCTGGACGATTAAGCTTGGTACTAATATTATCAAAGAAGCGAGAGCAAAATGTGAGGCACTCCTCAGATATATACCCCTCTGCAATTGAACCTTCAGGGTACGCTTTGTTCTTCACATAGCCTTTAAGAGTACGAGGGTATCTCTCAACTGGATACATCCATCTATAACACACAGGACCTCCAAGTCTAGCTTCGTCAGCAAGATGAACTGGCAAGTGCATCATAATATCGAAAAAAGCTGGTGGAAAAATCATCTCAAGCCGGCAAAGGGTCTCCCTAATCGAAGTGCTCAGTTTTTCAATTTCTGAAAGCTCCAACTCCTTTGAACACAGTGAGTTAAAGAACCTACTTAGCTCGATCACTGGGATAACCACATCTTCAGGAAATATGTTGCGCACCATTAAGGGCAAAAGTTTTTGCAAGATTACATGGAGGTCATGACTTTTAAGTCCAGAAAGCTTGCAACCATTGACATCCACACATCTCCTAATATTTGCGGCATAACCATCAGGGAACTTGATGCCATGTAAAAATTTGCACAGGATTTCCTTGTCATGCTTACCTAGAGAGTATAACGCTGGTGGCAAGGTGTACTTACCCTTTTCGAGCACTGGATGCTGATCTTTCCTTATACCCAAATGTTGCATATCAAGTCGAGCCTTGTCACTGTCCTTGCATTTACCTTGTAATTCTAGCAAAGTCCCCATTAAGCTCTCACAGATGTTCTTCTCAATATGCATGACATCCAAATTATGTCGTACAAGCAATGATTCCCAGTAAGGAAGCTCAAACAAAATGCTCTTCTTCCTCCAGTTGTGCCACCTATTTTCTTCGTCACGTTGCTTCCTTTTTCTTGTTTCCTTTCCAAAAGTCACTTGCTCGAAACTCTCATAGTCCCGCTTCACCTGTTCACCACTCAGCGGCACTGGAGCTTTCCTCGTTTCAACCTTGTTATTGAAGCTCACCTTGTTCCTTCGCCACTTGTGGTTCAAAGGCAAAAATCGGCGATGTCCCATGTAGCAATGCTTTGAACCATGTTTTAGCAACAAGTAATCAGTGTGCCTGTGACAATAAGGACAAGCAAACTTACCTTTTGTGCTCCAACCAGATAACATCGCATATGCGGGGAAATCATTAATTTTCCAAAGCAGAATTGCATGTAGAGTAAAATTCTTGTTCTCCTTCTCATCCCATGTTTCAACTCCTTTAACCCACAGCTCATGCAGCTCATCAATCAGAGGTTGCAAATAGACATCAATGTTCACTCTAGGAGATTTTGGTCCAGGTATCAACATCGACATCATCCAATATGGTTGTTTCATACACAACCAAGGAGGCAGTTATAAGGAATCAATATCACAGGCCAACAAGTGTAATTAACATTCAACATTCCAAACGGATTGAACCCATCAGATGCCAGTCCCAGTCTAACATTACATGGATCGGAATCAAATTTCTTATACCTTGCATTCATGCATTGCCATGCCAATGAGTCTGCTGGGTGCCAAAATTTACCATCACGGATGCGTTCTTCCTTATGCCACCTCATCAATGATGATGTTTTCTCTGACATATATAATCTTTGCAGTCGAGGAACAAGTGGAAAATACCTTAGAACTTTGCGAGGAGTGTGCTTCTTTGCTCCACCATTTTTGCTAGACTCGTCAATCTCAAAAGAATTTGTGCTGCTCTTCCACCTACTCTCACCACATGTTGGACAGGTGTCCATATTAGCAAACACCCCACGAAATCACACACAATCATTCACACAAGCATGGATCTTAATGTATGTGAGGCCAAGGTCATGAATAACCTTCCGTGCTTTCTCATAAGTTTCTGGGATACAATGCCCTGGGGGGAACGCATCCGACAGTAGTTCAAGTGCTTGCCCTGTGGAATTGTTACTCCATCCACCCATGCACTTAAGCTGAAAGAGACGGACCATAAAAGATAACCTGGTGAGCCGGGAGCGTGGCCCCAATGGTTGTTGTGCATCTTTCAACAAATCAAAGAATTTCTTTGCACTCTCATTTGGCTCTTCGTTGTTATTATTACTGGACGCAACACCCCTAATTAATGCGGAAAGCATATTGTTGGACGCAACACCCCTAATTAATGCGGAAAGCATATTGTTGGCAGATGACGCATCATCTCTCGGGCCTACATTTAGATCACTATAATCATTCCAAAGTTTAGCATTACCTTTCTCTTTGATGAAATTCTCATCAAACCCTTTAGTTAGCAAGTCCATTTCAACCTCGGATTTTGTTTTGTACACGACTCCACGACATCTTGAACATGGACACTGTGCATTTTCTGATACATATATGCCTTCAAAAATAGTATCAATAAATTTCTCAAGTCCTGCTTGCCACTCATCAGTTGACCGAGACAACAACATCCAACTCCAATCATCATCATGTGCCATGATTTCTATCTTCCAAATGCCACAAGATCGACTTTCCTGCAACATGTTAATTGAAGGGATCACGGCATTAAGCATGAAAAAAACAACGAAGAAAGATCTATATGGTTTTCAAATAAACGAACCAAATTTATTTAATTATAAGGTGATTCATTCATTTTATTTGGTTCGATTAACTTAACCTGGTGCAACTAAATGCCTGAGGTATGCAGGGGACTTTGATTAATTTTGTCTTGCACGCTACAAGTGCCTAGTTACAATTCCACTAGTGCAATGCATGCATACGTACATGATTACACAAAGATGAATGATTGGCGATCGTGCGCTACTGTGTTGTGATATGGCATCATGCATAATAAGTTTCTAGCTTCTGCTTAGAGCAAGAAGCAGAACCAAAATCAACAAAACTTGGAAACCAAAATCGTTAGAGAAGCGATTTCCAAACGAACCAAAATCAAGATGCTAAAATCGTTACAGAAGCTTGGGAACCAAAATCGTAACTAGTTCAGAAACCAGTACGTACAGATTCATCAGGGGCTTGTCGGAAAGACTATCGTTATACAGTACATGCATCATGCAGAACTTTGTTTATATTCAGACTGATTATTTAATTATATGCATTAGACATTATACAGTAGATGTATCATGATTCATTCATGGGAATTTGCAGTCGGTAGACCGGGAAAGAAACAACTAAACAAATCAAACCATAGATACCAACCGATCGAGTGAATTGAAAGCCGACGGAAAGTGTTCACGCCTCATGTCCACGCCTCACGCCTCCACGGGAGAAGCACGCTGCCGCCGGAAGTGGAAGGTGTGGCCGGTGGCGATGATATTATGGAATAACGCCAACGGCAGCGACACTGCTGCATACAAGGGCGCCTCTCGGCGTTGCTGCATGCAAGATGGCGTGCGGCGTTGCTGCAGCTTAGGGCATGCGCGTCGTTGCTGCATATGTGTGGTTTTTAATACATAACCAATCCAATTAGTTGATATAAACTCCGGTACTTTTTTGTGACACCGATGTACTTGTGGTGTAGTGGCAAGTTCCTAGCGCTTGGAAATAGGTCTCAAGGTTGAATCACCTTCTCCTATTTTCCTCCTTTTCTTTTTTTTTCAAAACTTTATGCCGTTTTCCTATCTTTTTTGTTTTTCCTCCTTTTCTTTTTTTCAAAACTTTATGTCATTTTCCTATTATTTTGTTTTTCCTCCTTTTCTTTTTTTGCAAAACTTTATGTCGTTTTCCTATCTTTTTGGTTTTTCCTCCTTTTGTTTTTTTCAAAACTTTATGCCGTTTTCCTAATTTTTTGTTTTTTCTCCTTTTCTTTTTTTCAAAACTTTATGCCTTTTTCCTATCTTTTTTGTTTTTCCTCCTTTTCTTTTTTTACAAAATTTTATGCCGTTTTCTCTTTTTCCTTTTTCCTTTTTTTATAAACCATGTTACTTTTTGTTTCTCCTTTTTCCTTGTATTTTTCTTCTTCTTTTTCTCGCAAAACCTTATGACATTTTCCTCATTTTTCTCGATTTTTTATAAACCATGTTACACTTTTTCTTCTTTTTCTTTATTTTTTTGTTTTTTCCTCTTTTTCCAAACCTTGCTCCCTTTTTCCTCTTTTTTTGTTTTTCCTCTTTTTTTGCAAAACCTTGTGACATTTTTCTCATTTTTTGTTTTTTTCTTTTTTTATAAACCATGTAATGGTTTTTCTCCCTTTTTCCTTTTTTTTTTTTTTTCCTCTTTTTTCTAATCCTCGTGACGTTTTCCTCATTTTTTGCTAAACCTTACAACTTTTTTTCATTTTTTCTGAGAACCTTCAATATTGCAATGATACAAATTTTAGTTGCTATATGTATTTTTTTGCAACGCAAGCGACTATTATAAACAACGAAATATTTTCGTTGCAACATAGACGAGCTATCGCAACCATCAATTTAAAGAGTTGCAATATCATCTTAGTATTGCAACGCCGATAAAATTGCCCACGCAATGTAAATCAAATCGTGGCAACAATGATCACTTGTTGCAACCTTTCTGCAATTGGTTGCGATAACACTTACTTTTCACAACGATCTCCATACTTAGAGCCACGAAACAATTTGCGTGGCAAAAAAATCACATCTATCGCAACTGAAAGTGCAAATGATTGCGCTAACAACTCATGTTGCAACCAAATCTTGTTGTTTCGACAAAAAAGCGTGGCATAAGGGTCAGAATTTAGTAGTGTAGAGACAACCACACTACAGATCTGGCCATTACCCATGCTGGCTTGTGGTATGCACGATATTTCTTCCAGGGTTTCTCGAGAATCGGTCCTTAACTGCCATGAGCATCATAACAAAATCATCAAACCATGTGCTCATGATCCACCATTAACATATTTTAATATTATTAGTATAATATCACATACTTGACATCATCTGATTGTTAATCTCCACTTAAACATTTGATTAGTGTGATTCCTTCATGTGATCTAATTGATCTAAGCCAGGCTAAGCATGTCCTAAACCAATATCTAGTCATACTGAACCCAAGTTATCAATGGTAAGAGGTAATCAATTTCTATAGCTAAGTACAATAGGTATAATAGTCTCATGAAATGACATTCATGCAGTTTTTGAGAGAAATGAGATATTTAAATAAAATAGGTACAATATGATCAATGTAAGGTATGACTTGCCTTTCTCTGAAGATTGGGGAACCTCGGCGACTACTTCGAAGTAAACGGGATCGCCGAAATTATTGGAATCTACACGACAAACAAAGCACTCAATAAAACATGCTAAAAGTCTACTGAAACAGCACACGAAACTATTTTTAATGGATTCTTGACATTTTTCTGAATTTAATGAAATTTGAATAGACTAAAATGGAGCTCGGATTAAAAACATATGAATTTTAGAAGTTTAATTGTGATTTTTAAACTAAACAGAAAAACCTAAATTAGTTTATTGCACAATTAAGTTCCTTGCTGACGCAAGTAGTGCGCACGAGTCGGTAGGACTAACGTCAGCATGACGTCATGCTGGCGTAAGCGGCAAGCGTGGGCTAGGGGTGACGTCGGCTAGGGCTGACATCAGTGGCGCTGACGCAAGGGGCGCCGGGCTCGGTCCATGGTGGATCGAGTCCACGGACGGCGGCGGCGACGGAACACGTGGCATCATCCGAGCGGCCACAGGCGGCGGGATCGGACGGCCGAGCGCGTGGCTAGGGTTAGGGTTCCACCGGGCCGGCGGCGTCCGGGCACGGCTCGGCTGGCCATGGCCGCGCGGCAGCCGATCGGCTCGCCAGCGGCGCAGGACGGCGCGAGCGGCGGTGGGCACGGGATGGCGCGATGATGACGGGGCGGTACGACATCGGCGCGGGTAGGCACGGGAGTGAGGAAGGGAGAAAGAGGGAGGGTGCTCACCAGAGTTGGAGGGGAAAGCGGCGGCCAGCGAAGGCGAGAGCAATTTTGGAGGCTAAACCGACGAGTGACAAAGGGGAAAACGCGGCGGAGATCCGTGCGGGTTTTATAGAGGGCTTTGGAGGCCGAATCGGGCATGAATCGGCCGTGAAAAGCTCGTCGGCGAACTTGAACTCGGAGAGAGAGAAAGGAAAATGCGGCGGTGGTTTGGATTCGGTTTCGGCCTGTGCGGGCGCAGATCTTGCGGCGCGGGGTGTGGGGAAGGCAGCTTGGGCCCGGTGTGGCGCGGGGTGGCACGGAGAAAGCGCGGCAGGAGTGGTGCGCATGGTGCGGCGACGCGGCCTGATCGAGCACGGGAAAGACGACGCCGATAGGTGGCCCCACCTGTCGATGGCCCGAGAGAGTGGGGAGGGCGGCGGACTTTAGCGCGAGCGCGACGGCTCGTGGGCCGTGGCCCATGGCCGAGGGAGGAGATGCGCGCACGGGCGGTGGCTTGGGCCGGCGGCCCAAAGAAAAATTTGGGCGGGAGCCATACGGAATGAATAGGAAAATTGGAAAAGAAAACAATGACTTAATTTAATTGCGAATAATTTATTTAATTGGTTAAAAATATTTCTAGTTCTCTCGAAAATTCCACTAAAAATCTAGTCAATGTATTTTGACATGTAGAATTTAGAAAAATCCTACCATATCATTTCCACTTATTAATTGTATTTTAAAATTAATTATTTGCTCCGAATAATTCCAAAAATTCTAATTCTTTTTGGGGGAATTATTTAAATGATTTTAAAAGGGGCAAAAACTCACGGTGTGATAGTAGCCCCCAACCTCAATGCAAATGATTGGAATAGCGTCCTCAACCGTGTAGCCCGAAGATCCATTATTGTTAGAATCACTTTGCTGTTCTCGAAATATCGAATAGGCATGGAATTCCTAACAAGTCATCTTTCCTGGAATTCGGAAGTAGTCGATCTAGGTCAGAGCCTCGTAGTCGACAATATTGAACTATTATTTTTGTGGCGGTGACGTCTTAAAGCTTGGACGATCTCAATAGATCGAATTGTTTGCAACGACATACTTTGGTCGGATCATATATCCCAGGGCAAAGCCATTGACATATCCCTCATTGAAAAATCCACAGTGGCGATGTCTTCACAAAGATTGAGATGACGAGGTTCCCGCTCTATAGGAGAACACACTTCGGTCGGGTCATATCTTCTGGGTCCGAAGTCGTCTAGAGTGTTTTGTTAAAAGATTCGCTTCTTGAACCCATCTCATCAAAACCTTGAAGCCCCAAGTCCCCCCTATCTGGCACGCCACTGTCAAAGGGTTGTACCCGCATACGGTATTTGTAGAATATAGGGATCGTTGGAACCAGGGTAGACGCAAGATTGAGGTAAAAGAGACAAGAGACAATGATTTTTATAGAGGTTCGGGCTCCTTCACTGAGAGGTAATAACTGTCATGCCTCGATTTTCATTTGGGATTAAAAATTATTAAATAATGCATTTTCTAGAAATTAAATAAAAAGAAAAATAAATTAATAAAGTGAATTTAGTAAGGAAATTAAATTTTTCTTTAAGAATCATGGCTGAAAATATTTTTGTAATATTCTCCATGCCCTAAAATACTCTCCGAAATTTTTCACGAAATTTTGGAGCTCCAGAAATAATTTTAATAATACAAAGAACATTTCAGTAATTACTTAAATAAATTATTTGATCAGTAAATGATCTTTTTATATTTTTATTAAATACTTTGAGTGTCCATCTAATTTTAGAATTTTTCTTGGAATTATTTGAATATTGGAAGTATTTACAAAAATACAAAGATCATTTATCGATTAGATAAATAAAAAACACATTTAAATCCTCTTTCCTGTTCGTGGGCCGCTTTCGGCCCATTCTCCAAAAGTCTAAAATCCCTCCCTGGCGGCCGTCCTCCTCTTTCCTCGGTCCGACCCAGCTCGTCGGCCCGCTCCCTTCCTCCCGTGCGTAGGTCCATTTATCTCCCCTTTTCCCGCTTTTCCGCCACCACGACTCCCGCACGTGCGCGCACCGACCGTCCCTCTCTCCCGCGCCATTTTCCGCCACTCCCCGCGAAGCTCGGCGCCGCATCGCAGCCACTACCCCGCGCCGACCTCACCCCAACATTGGTCACTTTTTTCGGATGCCCCTGGTCTCGCTGCCACCTTCCCAAGCTTATAAAGTCGTTCCCCATGCACCCCGCTCATTTCCCCTCAAGCAACTGCGGATTCCCAAGTTTCCCATGCTCCCTCGCCGCTAAATTCCTCTCCGCTGCCGATTCGCCGCCTTCGGTCGCGTCTCACCGTCGCCCTAGCTGTCGCCGCTCCAATCCATCGAGACCATCGCGTTCACCATCTCTTGGTGAGTCTCGGCCTCCACCCCATTGTGGGGGGTGTCACCCCGGGGTACACCATGGACTAGAATCTATGTCCAACTGAATTCAAAACTGAGAGTCCTCGGGACGCGATCGATGGCCCGATCCCCTCATGCGGGGTCGGACGTCTCGACCTTTCCCTGAGTCCGACCTCGGTTCACCTCATTCGACCCTGTCGACCATAGCCCGACCTCGACCATCCTCGGGACAAGACTTGGCACACAAGAAGGAAGAGGTAGGGGACAACCCGGCAGATGTTGACGTCACCCGACAGCACAATACAGGCTTCTGAGGTGGAAGAGAGATCCCAAGTCAAGAGAAGGAGAGCACAAGATGCCCACGGTGTATAGAACCTAGCAGACCATTTAGTACCTTTTGAGATGTTGTTTGTACTCACCTTTTGACACGTTAGACGTAGCTTCCTTGGCCCCCAAGTTCTCTTGTAACTGTCCCCCTTGAGCTATAAAAGGGAGGGCAGGACGAGGGGGCCGAGGGAGAAGGATTCCACACATTCCGATCGAACTCTAGCACTCTTATTCCCAGTTCTTGGCCAGCTTGTTCCAAGCCCCAAGAACTCCTCCTTGTAACTCTTGTTCATCACACACCCTAATAAAGATCACTGGACGTAGGCCTATTATCCTTTGGGAGGGCTGAACCAGTTATAACTCCTCGCATCTTTACTCTTTGGCTCGTCTCAGGACTCGAGTCGACCATCGGATCTATCGGGGAACAGCTTCTCTACCATTCTCTTTTACCTCTTTGGGCACCCCCATTTGAGGACTGCTGACCTACCCGTCGACAGTTGGCGCGCCAGGTAGGGGCATTGTTCTTCGTCATAGGTATGTTCGCCTGGAAACAGGCGGACATGCCGGGAGTACCCAGGGAGTTGGTCGAGCATGAGCTTCACGTCCTCCTCGACACCAAGCCGATCAGACAAAGGTTGCGTCAGTTCGCTCAAGAGTGCAAAGATGAGATCCGAAAGGAGTTGACTAGACTGTTAGATGTGGGTTTCATTCATGAAGTGTATCATCCGAAATGGTTAGCCAATCCGGTCCTTGTGAAAAAGAAGAATGGAAAATGGAGAATGTGCGTTGACTACACCAATCTCAATAGGCATTGCCCTAAAGACCCATTTACTCTTCCCCGCATCGATCAAGTCATTGACTCCACCGCGGGATGTTCCCTCCTGCGTTTCTTGGACTGCTACTCAGGCTATCATCAGATAGGCCTCAAAGCATCCGATCAGGAGAAGACGTCTTTCATTATGTTGTTCGGGGCCTTCTGTTACACCATAATAGCCTTCAGTCTAAAAAACGCTGGGTCGACCTATCAGCAAGCTGTCCAGCGTTGTTTGGCCAGCCAGATTGGTCGTAATGTCGAGGCCTACATAGATGATGTCGTGATCAAGATGCGGATCCCCGATGACCTCTTGTCCGACATAGCTGAGACCTTTGCGAACCTGCGTAAGTACCGATGGAAGCTTAATCCCGATAAGTGTGTCTTCGGCGTGCCTTCCGAAAAGCTTTTAGGTTTCGTCATCTCTAGCAGAGGAATCAAACCAAACCCCTAGAAGATTTCCACAATCCTGAATATGCGGAAGCCGATTTGTGTCAAGGATGTGCAGAAGCTCATGGGCTGCATGACGTCTCTCGGAAGGTTCATTTCGTGACTCAGCGAGCGCGGAGTGCCGTTCTTCAAGTTGCCGACTTCAAACATCTCTTGACCACACCGTCGGTCCTCGCCGCTCCGAACCCCGAGGAGCAGCTACTTCTGTATATCGCTGCAACCACGTCTATCGTCAGTACAGTGTTGGTGGTCGAGCGCCCGGAGGAATATCGCACTTACCCGGTCCAAAGGCCTATTTACTATGTATCCGAGGTCCTCGGGCCGTCGAAGACACGCTACCCGCAGGTGCAGAAGTTGTTGTATGCAGTTCTCATCACCACCAAAAAGCTAATACACTACTTCTAGGCTCACAAGATGGTGGTGGCGACCGGGCTCCCCTTTGGGGACATTATTCGGAACCGCGAGACCACTGGGCGGATAGTCAAGTGGGCCTTGGAGATGGGCGAATTTTCCATCGACTACAAGTCATGCAATGCCATCAAGTCTCAAGTCCTTGCCAACTTTGTGGCCGAATGGATGGAAATCTAGCTTCCGCCGACCTCTAAAACTTGGTCGACCTGGACCATGTATTTCGACGGCTCCCTCAGCATTGACGGCGCTGGAGCTGGCGTGCTTTTGATTTCCTCAAAGGGTGAGCATCTTAAGTACATCCTCCATTTGCTTTTCAAAGCATCAAATAATGCTGCCGAGTACGAGGCCTTGTTCCATGGTCTTCAAATCGCCAAGTCCATCGGCATTGACCGCCTTATGGTATACGATGACTCGAAGCTAATAATTAGCCAGGTCAACAAGGACTGGTCCTGTTTGAGCGAAAGGATGGACACCTATTGTGCCGAGGTCCGTAAACTCGAGGGCAAAATTAGCGGCCTCGAGTTCCACCATGTTCTCTGAGACGCCAAATCGGCGGCCGACCAGCTAGCTAAGCTCAGGTCTTCCCGAGCTTCCGTTTCGCAAGGGATCTTCCTCCATGAGTTACACAACCCGTCGATCAAAGACTCAGAGCTCTCACCTCCATGGGAAGGACCTTTCATCGTCTCTGCCGTCACATGTCCGGGCTCCTACAGGCTGATACGCGAAGATGGACAGGAAGTAACGAACTCATGGAACGTCGAACACCTGCGCTGGTTCTACTCGTGAATAGCTAAGTACCTATCCCTCAACCCCGTCAATTCTGTAGTTTCGATTATCCCTTGACCTTTTTTGCAGGTCATTTACCCGACCCCCAAATGGCTCGGGGGCTCAGAAGCCTTCCAGAGCAGTATCGCTGGCCGCGTTGATCCCTTCTCACGTGAACATACTCATGGCAAGTTCTGAGTAATGCGGCACTAGGCTTGATAGAAAAGGGTTTCTGAGAAGATGTTTTGCTTGCTGAGCTTGAGCTGCTCGGGGGCTCATTCATTACCTGCTTCGACTGAACGTGGTCAGCTCGACTCCGAGTCCCTCGGGTAGTGACTTCATTCTTACTCGGGGCTAGCTCGGGTCGGGACCGGCTGTGTTTCGATCAAGTGCCGACGAATGAGCTCGGGGCTCTTAACGACTAAATCTTGTGTATACGACTAAGACGCCAGGAGCTCGACTTGGGTCACCTGGACAATGTCTGTCGATGGTTCGACTCGCTCTACTTCGAGGGTTAGACACACAGAGATTGGTCGGACGACGACGACCTCGTGTTCATTCGCTACGTACACAACTAAGTGACCTTGATCAACCGAATGCCCGCCTGGATCCGTCCCGCCGGCTTCCGCCGCTCGGTAATGAGAGTTATACGCGTACCGGATGATCGCCTATCCTTCCCCGCCCACCTGTTCGCCCTGCACTCGACTGAGTCAATCCGAGTAGACTGAGGAAGCCTTTGGATCCATCTGTTAAGGCCCGAAGAACACTCGGCATTGGAGGTCGGTCATGTGGCGAATAGAAGATCTTCTCTTCGCGTTCCAACCCGCTATGAAGGAGAAGGATCTGCTTGGAGTTTGATCGGTAGCCCTTCGAACTTGGTTTGTAGACGGCCGAGATCACTCAGCAGGATCTACTCCACGAGATAGACGTCCTTGAGTTTGACTGAAAGCCTTTCGGTCGTCGGTCCGTTTATGGCCTAAGTTGCTCGGCGTGAACTACATGAAGTAGTAGCTTCCCCCAAGCTTGACTGCCTGCCATCCGGATTCGGATTGTTGAAGGACAAGGTCGCTCAGACGGTTCATCACATAGCGATGTGTTGGGTGTCCAAAAAAAGGACATGCCATGAATCGTAGGCGGCACACAAAGGAGACTAAAAAAATTTTCTTTATATATTTTGTGGGGGTGACGATCATACATAGGGCCCGAGGTGCCCCTAACCTACAGGTCCATATCGGCTATGATCTTATCCACCGTTGGCTCCACAGCGGTGTAGATGTTGTTGACATCGCCCTCCTCGACACCGACAGGCCAACCTTCGGCAACCACGTCGACTTCAACTCGGGGGTACAGCTTCTGTACCACTTCGGTGGCATGTGCTCATGCTAGAATGATTGGAACTACAAGTCCAACACATTATCATGTTTCCAAAGCACCTCGGCACGAGCACATGCTGTACCACACCAAGGACATGTGTCTCCACCATCTCTGCCACACCCAGAGAGTAGGTCCGGAGAACCTCCTTCGGGTCGGCTGTCATCATGGGAATGCGCATCTTCACAAGCGCCAGTTGCGACAGAGCACCAACATCCTGCCATGGCACCAACACGAAGGAACAAAAAGGCAACAAAAGAAGAAGCACCTGAATAAAGGATGAAATCCAAGACTTACCTGCTGGCGACGGCCTCCGGGGCTCTCGCTCCCGCTCCAACCCTTGGTGGAACTTAGTGATGAAGCCATGAGTCCTAGAACGCTTTGAGGGAGTAGAAGGTTGCGGAGCAATGGCGGGAGCCTTGAGGTTTTCCTTCGAACTACAGAGATAGGTGGCGTAAGAAGAAAGAAACCTGGAATGTCCGGGTTTAAATAGGGAGCAATCATGGGCTTGGTGGCATAAATCTTGAAAAACGTGCGTAGCGCCATTTATGACTGGTGTGGAGCATTCGAAGCGCCCCCCGTCCATCCGTTTTCCCGACGTGCCACGTTGCCCCTGAGGAGAACCTTGACCGTCGGATTCTCAGAACGGCAAACAGCGCCCGTTTGGCTTCCGTTTCCCGTCCCATCCCGTCGCGAGAACATCGGTTTCCGCACCCTCGGCGGGGTGTGGCGACTCTGCTCGGGGATGTCGAAGACCCCTACTACCTCGGGCGGTGGCAATCACCGACTTGGGGGTTGGCTTTCGGGCCGAACCCCGGTCAGATTTGGGACTACCAGAAGCCTCCGGGCAATAGTCCCGACCACATTGCTGAGTTTCATTGCTTCAGGGCAATGGATTTCAAAGACTCATGCGTGGGCTTCCGAGCTAGCCCATCATCGGGGTCGGGACTACTATAGGCCTCCAAGCTGTAGTCCCAACCACACGGCCGACCTCCACTGCCCCGGGGCAGTGGCATTCACCCACTCGGGGGTTGGCTTCCGGGCGAATCCCCGGTCAAAGCTGGGGCCACTTGCTGCCCCCGGGAGTGGAGCCGGCCATCACACTAAATACCACTCGCCTTCAAGCTGTGGTATCCTTAACTTCGTCCATGGCCTCCGGGCCACGATGAGGGCCACACAAGGACTACTGTATGCTCCCAGGAAGCAAGCCCGTCGGGTCCAAAAGAGCCTTCGTTAGATCCCGGACGATACTCACGTCAAAAGGTGAACGAAAGACACTTTTACGACTTGACCCTAGGCTTTGATGTATCATCCGACCCTAGGCTCGAGGGCTACACCTGCCAAGTGCACCTAGGCGGTACACCTATAAAACCAAGAATTCTCAAAACCTTGACAACCTGCATGGAACTAGCACCTTGGAAGGAAACTTGACCCTAAGGTCGAATGTTCCATTCACCCTTAGGCTCGAGGGCTACACCTGGCAGGTGCACCTGGGCGGTGCACCTGCCAAAACCTTGGCTCGATGCTTTGAGGATCCTTTGAAAACGACAACAAAGAAGAAACTCTGATCCTAAGGATGGATGTTCCATTTCTCCTTAGGCTCGGGGGCTAGCTGACGTACCCTAGTGAGGGTGGGCGTGATGGAGTTGGGTCGGCCACGGTTTTAAGGGTTGATCGACTTTCGGATTCACCGCGGCACGGGAGGGGCTGCCCATTGCCCTGATGGGAGTGGGGGCGAAACCTTGGTGTGGTACGATTGATTAGAGGGGGTTATGTGAAGGGTCCTGTCGCAGTTCCTTTCTAGGGTATCATGGTGGTACACCGGCATGCGGTAACGTGTCGTGTGACTGTGTCTTGTGGGTACAGTTGTACATCTCTGATCAGAGTAAAACTATTCGAATAGTCATGCCCGTGATTATGGGCGATCAACCAGATTCACCGTGATTAGTCTCATTTAAGTAAATAATTTGAATAATGGAACTTGACTAGTATAGATGGATGGTTGAGCCTGTTGTAACGTGGGTTTAACGTTGGACAGTGTTTGTTTAATATTGTTTAATTATTACTATTGTTTTACTGCTTTTAACTATTATTGTTTCTAAAATACTGTTTATGCAAATGAGACCCTATTCCTTCCTTGTGAATTATCCTGCATCATATCTTCTATTCCAGTATGACTTGTTGAGTACAGTGGGTAGTACTCAGTCTTGCTTAATTTTCCCCACTAGAGCCAGAGGTTGCAGAAGAGAAAAGTTTCGATGAGGTTTAGGCTTGCGTCCGACGTCAAGGTTGCCTGTGGTGTGTTGGAGTTCCGTCGCAAGAGTTGGAGTTTCAGTTTAGTTAGTCTTTTTCTTTTCCGCTGCATTTTTGTAATCTTTTATACCGTTTCCAAGACGTGGATTCTGTAATATCAATCATTATCAATTTGTGTACCTCGGCTTATTTCTGGACGAGGATTGAATGCACAAATTAGCTACGGAAATTCTGGCTTGAATTTCTGGACTTGACAGCTACTCTCAGTGTCAAGCATAAGGATATACCAGATACCTAATAGTGTATGAGAAGATATCCTTTGGTTAAGGAAATACAACAGATAAAGAAGAAAACTATCTTTCCGGAATAGAAGCCGTTAGAATCATAGTCGGGGAAGACAAGGTCTCCTTGCTCCGTATCATGTTTCATTTCTCCAAGTTTTATTTGGAGAGAAAGATGATCTTTGCTATAAATACAAGACCCCCTAGGAGGAAAAGGGACACGTCAACAGAGGTGAATACATGCTAAGATAGATCTGGACAATCCAAGACAAGCCTAGACATACCCAATATGAAGCCACAAAGGCCGACAAGAGGGATCTAGAAAGTCCTTTAATCTCGTCGAGTTCATATTCAAGGAAGCATAGACTAGATTAGGTCATCTCAAATATTATTCTTGTGTGATACTGATATATATAAAATACCGGCTTCGTCCAACAGGAGTAGAATTACCTATCAGTCAAAGGGCATGAACCTGTATAAAAATCCTTGTCACTCATCTCTTTTACCTCAATCTCTCATATATCCTGGTTCCAACGATCCTTATACTATACAAATACCGTCTGTGGGTATAGCCCTTCCACAATAGGTTTTAAAGGTGATAGACTTACTTTTCATCACTATCATTTTTTAAAAAAACTTACTCTCGTAGTCACTGTAAATATAGATAATGCTTGCCATCGATCGCCCAATAAAACAAGAAACATCATGTGCTCTACCTTAATTTGTTGGCCTGCATGAGATGAGTTACTGCTCGGGCAGCCCATTTACGTCATGGCCCACTGAATAACTGGCTAACAAAAATAACAAAATTAAACTTGTGAGTTCTAAATAGTTTTTATCTTAAACTATTTATTCTATATTTTATAACCTATTCATTACATTTAAATATTTAAAACAATTTATTTTGTTTTTTATGAAAGAAATATGTATGTTCCAATTTAACCGTTACAATTCGTTGTTTTAAGTACGAGAGCAAAATATTTCAACTAAGTTTAACTATGTTCCACTTTTTTAAAAAAAAATTGATCTTATTAAAATTTTTGACATTTCAGTAGTTAGAACTTTATGTTTTTTTTGCAGCATTTGGAACGTAATATTTCAAGCATGATAGCAAAATGTTTCGACTTAAATTTAAAAGTGTTTCACTTTTTTATTTACTTGTAATGGTGCACTCTTCCACTTCTCAAGATGTTCCATCCATAAATTTCTAATATTGTTTCTTTACAACACTTTTTCCTATATTATTTTTTCAAATGATTCATCACCTAGGGTGCACTACTACAAAAACATGCATAAGTGTCGACTTAATATGTGTCGGTTCAACAAAAACCAACACTTATTAAAAGAATAGGTAGCGGTTCTAAAGAAAAACCAGTACCTATACTATAGGTATCGTTTTTATAAAAAACCAACACCTATAATATATTATAGGTGTTGGTTTTCTTTAAAACCGCCACCTATATTATAGGTACCGGTTTTTAAAAACCAGCACCTATAATATACTAAATGTATCAGTTTTTTTAAAAAACCGGCACCTAAACCTATGAGCCGAGCCGATAAAAATATGCCTCGGCAAAGTTTCCATCCTTATCCAGCTTCGCCCCTTCTCTCTTCTTCTCAAGAGAGCCCGCCGGCGCCCTTTCTCTCCTCGTCCTACTGCGCCCCTTCTCTCCTCTTCTCTCCTCTCCCCAGTAGCCGGCGCCTCTTCTCTCCTCTTCTCTTCACGCCCTTCTCTCCTCTTCGGCGGAGGGGCGGCGCGGGCATGGGGACGGGGACGGCAGAGGGGCGGCGATCGGCATCGGCGTCGGTGGCATCTGCATCGGTGGGAGCGACGGGCGGCGCGGAGGCCGGGCGGCCGAGGCAGTGGAGGCGCGCGCAGCGCCGGGATTCGAGGGCGGCGGGGGGAGGCGGGATGTGTATGTTCTCTCGCAGATCCGGGGGCGCCTCCCATCCGCCGGATCGGGAGCGGCGGCGCGCAGGCGGAGTGGAGGAGATAAGTCTCCCTCTCCTCTCTCCCCTCTCTCTCGACTCTCTCTCTCTCCCTCGGATCCCTCGGCTAGCTTGGCGGCGGCGGGCGGGCGACGGGCGGCGGGCGGCGCCTCCCGGGATCTGGCTGGAGGGGATCTTCCCTTCCTCTCTCTTGGCTAGCTCGGCTGCCATGCATATTTGTGTTTATTGATATTTGTTCTTTTGTAAACATTTGTGTATGTTGATTTGTGTATGTTGATGTTTGTTCTTTGTAAACATTCGGCTGAGATTTGGATTGTAGGGGATTCGAGCCGATGCATCAATCCAATTTTTTTGGCTTATGGGACCTCAAAGGTGTCGGTTCCTGAACCGGCACCTTTGAGAGGCAAAAAAGGTACCGACCAATAGGTGCCGGTTGGGAAACCGGTACCCATGGGGTTTTTCAAACCGGCACCTACAATGCATTCTGTAGTAGTGGGTGTTCGGTTTCCAGTGAAGATAAAAATAAAGTTATGGCACCGAAAAAAGCCATTAACGCATGATTAATTGAGTTTCTAATATTACCAACTTAAAAAATTGATTCATCTAATATTTCAAAGCAACTTAGTTTTTATATATGAAATGTATTATTTAGTAGTTTGCAATACGTGTTTATGAAAACCAAGGTAAAATCTATATCTTAATAAAAAAGAAACATTAAACCTTTTATAACCTGATGTTTTCTGATTATCAAATAAATCGTTTTGATCTGGGCTTAGATCGTACGTCTAATCCTTGTATTATCCCACGTAAGGCAATTGGAGATAGGCTTGTGTTATTACATATTTACTTTCAACGGACGGATTGGTTCAGATAGTAGGCTCTAGATATATCCACATATTATTGAGAAAATAAGGTGATAAACAACGACACTACTGGATCAATGGATCTATGTATACATAGGACAAATAAGAACCTTATTCTTAAACCAAATGGCCAGAAAAGGAGATGTTTCTATGCGTGCGATTGGGTGGAGGGTTTATTGGCCATTTGACTAGTCCTACGTATTAATTACAGTATACTTTTCGTGGAAAAACATGTACATGTACCAGCTCTCTGGTCGTCCAGTAAAGCGAGGCACACTGAACATGCAGGAATACGCCGTGTAAACCTAAAAACTATCATTAAATTAAAAATAAATGTTGAAAATTTGTCCATATCATCATGATTAAAAGTTTACTCATAATTAATGGAAACAAATTTCAGACGTTTATTTTTCAATCGACTCTCATGTGTGTGCACCGGTGCATGTTGCAATGCAACAAAAGTCAAGCGTGACCTAATTTAGTACTCCCTCCGGTTCTATAATTTTTGATGTTGTTTTGGATAAAGTTAAGGTCAAACTTTTAAGCTATTTAGTTTAAAAGTGCTAGAACAACATATGTAAATTTATCTTACAAAGTACTACAATAAAAATACAAATTAATTAATTTATTATATATATTATAATAAAAAATAGTCATATATATATTTTGAAGACCGTGTCACTGTCCAAAACGTCAAAAATTATGGAAACGAAGGGAGTAATCTAGCCCTGACATTTCTCGTGTTTGCATTGCGCTTGAGCTAAACCCTGCAACCTGAGAGAAATTTGAGGATATGCCACCTAATTCGCGTGCCTTTCAATTTTCGCCACCAATTCGCGTGCCTTTGCAAAAGTGCCACTGGAGTTGCGAATCTTTGATTTTGTGCCACTTTCGCTAAAGGAGGGCGGGAGGCGGTGGCTCTTGGCGGTGGCGGGCTTTGCCCTCGGCGGCAGCGGCAACGACAACGGTAGCGTGTTCGGTCAGCGCCGAGTGAAGCGGAGGCGGTGACAGCTCGGTGTGCAGAGCTTGGTACATCGGAGAAAGACGAGGCAGAGGAGGTCCTTAGGCGGCAACCGTGGAATCCAGCGATAGGAAAGAAGCCAATGGAGGGCACTGATGACAACAACGGTGTCAAATCCATGCGTGGGTGCTGGAGACCCATGCGGAGTCGAGGGGACTGGGGGCAACGGCGAGCTTGGCGTGCCGGTGGAAAAGCTCGGCATGCCCTCCAACGAAGGCCAGGTCGCACGGAGGCTGAGCAAGCTCGAGCTCGGACAGGCTCGTCAGTCTCCTCCACCTCTCTCTCAGGCTTGCCGCCTGCCTCTCCCTCCCTCTCCTACCGTCCCCTCCCAAGCTCGGCAAACCGCCGTCATCGTCACCATTGTCGCCGCCAGCAAGGACCACCGCCTTCTGCCCTCCTCTAGCAAAAGTGGCATAAAATCAAAAGATTTGTGGCTTCAATGGCACATTTGCAAAGGCATGTGGATTGGATGGCAAAAATTCAAAGGCATATAAATCAGGTGGCATATCCTCAAATTTCTCGTAACCAGAGACCTTTTAAGTTGCTGCCTGTGACATCATCATATAGTACATACTATATTCGTTATAAAATAGTTATAAAAGATTTTATATATGTAATTACATAAATAAAATCATGTAACTATATAAATAAAATCTTTTATAGTTTGGAACGAGGATATAGAAGTGCAAAGACTTTCTACGAGTGTGTCCTGTGTTACATGCACACGAAAGACTTTCTAGGAGTGTGTCCTGTGTTACATGCACACGGAAGAAGAAAGAAGAAAGAGAATTCTTCTTTTTTTAAGAAAAAATGTTGAGTGTTCCTCTCCTCTGCTACTAATACTGATTTCTTGGCGGTCGATCGCAGTGGACGATCGATTTTTTGATATCGTGTCCCTTGAGGTAGTCATTTGGCCAATTTGATCACCGTGGCTTTAATTAATTTGTTTGTTTGGCACTAATATATTATTTGTATGCATGCTTAGCAAAGATGACAGTGACACTCACATGCCACAGTTGAGTTGCTTACCTCCGGGAGAGCCATGGCCGTCCGTCCATTTGATTGGGAAACGCCTAGCTAGCGGTATATATGCATGACCGATGCGGCACGCATCAACGGTGCTACCTCGCTCACGTACAGTCGTACATGTATCTTGCAGCACTAACTCTATATATATATATATATATATATATATATATATATATATATATATATATATATATATATATATATATATATATATCGATGAAGATGTCACAATCATTGGACAGTCTTTTTATGTACACTATTTTAAATGTTAATAACAGTAATGACAAATCATTATTTATATATATATATGTCGGATGTCACGACCATCGAACTGTTCTTTTGTATACAGTTAGTAACAGTGATGACAATATTATCATCATTTATCATTAACATGTGTTGGCTTCTTAATGTCAGTGAAACTTTTGTGGTCCCTAATTCAAATACTCCTAATCCCTAATTCCCAGTCTGTCCTTTGATTCCGTGAGAACACTCTAAATTTGCATAAGGGCACACGTTTGTTATAGGATACTCTATCTTTGTTTTGTGACCGAGTGTGTGTATGAGAGAACAGTCTCCGAGAGTCATACCACACAAACCACACCGGCCAACCACACGAAAATTCTAGATGCCACCCCCTTTTCACCCACACCGCTACCGAGCAATCCGCCATATTAATAGCGGCGAGCAAGGAGGGTGACGGTGGAGTCAAAACCCTATGACTCTCGGCGTAGCGCACTAGCAACCAGACACGGATGTGAGAGGATCGGAGGGCCTAGCCGGCAGGCAGCCATCGTCGGCTCCAGGATCTCCTCCATTCAAAAAGAAAAAAAATTAGCGTCATTGCATCGTCGCAGAAAATATTTTGTAAAAAAATCAGGATCATCCAATGTCAGCGGTTCAAGTTCATTTGCCCATATATATCATGGAGAAAAAGACAAAAAAGCCTACTGACAAATGTAAATACATGCGCAACGATGGAGACTATCGTACAAACGGTGCTTAGAGCAAGTACTAAGTACTATTAAGTTTTTAAACACTCATCCCTAAAATATCATATAGACTTATTTGCTGATATAGAATAAAGTAGAAAGAAAAGAGTGAAAAAGTCACTCTCATATATATAAGAGAACCTCCACTTAAACTTTAATAAATATGCGAGAATATTAGATTTATTAGGGTTTATGTGTTAGAGGTAATTTATTGTATAGGTTACCTTTTAATTTATGAAGAGATGATAAAAATAAAATTAGAGGTGACAATCACCTCTGTTATAAAACAAACTTTGTTCTTAGAGTGTTTTGTTTTGCTTTACTTTTGTTCTCTTTGACATGACTTTTTCCCTCAAAGATTAATTAAAGGCAAATGCAGCAAAGAGCTAAAGTATGGGTAGTGGGGCTTGAGGGTTACGCTTGTCTCTCTCGACTGATAAGTGGATGAGGATAGCTTTATGAATTTATTTATCGGCTTTTAAGTAGCTAGATTCCAACAGGAGCTACAGGAATATTCCTTGGAACGAACCAATGTTCCGGCCGGTCTCTGTATTCAAGTCCAAGTGGCGCCGCAGCACGGTGATGTAACTAAGGTTAAGTCCTGATGTTTTGCTAAAATTCTACTACTTGGACAAGTTTGTCACCAGTCACCACCAACATTTATACAGCATTAAGGTAGTGTTGAAATAGGATTTCTATGGATCGGTGTCAGGATTTCATGGATGTATCAGATGATAGGCAGGCACTATCCAAATAGTTTTTTTATAGGGTACAACTTAAAAAAAATCATGTATCATCCTTTGATTTTGAAAAACTGATATGTAAATTTCACATGTTAGTAACCTACGTCGTCAAAGGATAGTACATTAGAGAAGAGCCCTTCCCTATACAACTCTCTATATACTTCATTTAGAGTGAATCTCAACATGGACCTCCTTTTCTAGTTAAAATTTCACATTTGTTCCCCTTAAACTCATACGTTCACTTTGGACTCTATTTTTTCTTACTTTTATTTTATTTTAGACCTCTTTTTCTCGAAAAGCTGCCATATATGGAAAGGTGGAGAACGTTTGCACGGTGGTGAAGGCAAGAAGAACATGGCCAAGGAGAAAATCACTGTTGCACATCGAGTTTAAGCTTGAGGAAAAATGAGTAAAATTAAGCAGGTCCAATGTGAAAGAAAAAAATAAGAAAAGGGGTTTAAAGTAAACATAAAGGGTAAAGGGCATCCAATGCGATTCATCGTCAATTAAAGAGGGTCTAGCCTGAAGTTCATTGTTCAATGTTCTGCAATCAATTTTTTTCATGAACACACAAAAAATTATACATCATTCTATTTAGGCGAAACCAAGTTAATTTGTATATGACGCAAAGCGTCGGGGCGTCCGCAAGGGGCTCTAGCTATATGCACAAAGATGCACTATTACAGGATTAGGCCTCAAAGCAAGAGGAAAACAAAAAGAAGGACAAATCTATCCTTCCAAAGAAGCCTCCCAACTAAGATACGCCCACTGCCGTCCATGGTCCCCCTTCTTTCTTAATCCTTTCAACAATGACGAGAACTAACAACGGAACGTCGTTGAATACATGTGCATTTCAATCCTTTCATAGCTGCCAAGAAATCAATAGAATGAGAGAATCAAAGGGGTGGCGATGGTCCCTCGCAAGTTGACGCCGCACATGCGGTGTCACGCCCGAAATTCACACCGAATTTCTGCGGCTAATTGTGCATTACATCCTCGTCCGGGAATCGTAGAGGTACACAAATCGACGTTATTGATAATACAGAATCCTCGTCTTAGAAACAATATAAAAGAGTTACACAAATGCGCGGAAAGGAAAAATAAAAGCGACTTAAGCTAAACTTGACACGAGCGAAGCGAAACACCAACTCCACGGCTAAACCTTGACGAGAACAAGCCTACACCTCATCGAAGACCTCGATCTCACCCCTCGGCTGAAGGGGAAAAAGAAGCAAGGCGAGTACAACCATCGTACTCAACAAGTCACAGGAAAAGGGGACATGATGCAAGATAAATAACAAGGAAAGGTCAAGGGCTCAATTTGCATAAACAGCATTTGCAATATATAATAATAATATTTGAAGACGGTAAAACAGTAGTAATATTTAGGCAACATTAAATAAACGCTGTCCAACGCTCAAACCACGTTGCAACGAGCCCATCCATCCACTGCACTAATCATACTTCAACATTTCATTCGAATAAAATAAATGAGACTAATCAAGGTGAATCGGTCGATCGCCCGTAGCAGTGGGCACCTATTCGAATAGTTTTTACTCGATCGAGGTGTACAAGCGTACCCACAAGACACAATCCCACAACACGTTACCGTGCGCCGGTGCACCACCACGGTGCCCGGAAAGGAATTGTGACAGGACCCTTCACATAACCCCTCTAATCAATCGTACCACACCAAGGTTTCGCCCCATTCCCATCGGGCAATGGGCAGCCCCTCTAGTGCCGCGGTGAATCCGGAAGCTGATCAACCCTTAAAACCGGGCCGACCCAACTCCATCACGCTCGCCTCTGCGGGATACGTTAACTAGAGACGGCTACGCTACGGGCCCGACCATTACCCATGCGGCTTGTGGTATGCACGGCATTTCTTCCGGGGTTTCGAGAACCGGTCCTTAATCGTCATGAGCACGCTAACCGTCACGACCCACCTTTTTCATAATTCAATATTATTAGAAACGGGATCACAACTTAACATCATCGAGGGTCAACTTTAGTAATAAACTTGATTAATGTGATTCCCTTAAGTGAGCTAGTTGCGCTAAGCCTGACTAAGCAAACCTTAAGCTATCATCTAGTCACATTAAACCCCAAGTTATCAATGGTATAAGGTAAACAAGCCTATGGTTGAGTACAACAGGTATAAACACCCCATGAAATGACATTCTAAAACAGATGCAGTATTTGAAAGAAAAAGAGGTATTTACATAAAATAGGTACAATATAATCAATGTAAGGTATGACTTGCCTTGCTCTGGAGACTGAGGAACCTCGGCGACTACTTCGAAAAGAACGGGCTCGCCGGAAAACTCGGGATCTACACGACAAACAAAGCACTCAACAAACACCCTAAAAAGTCTACTGAAATAGCACTGAAAAGTATTTTTAATGGATTCTTGACATTTTTCTGGATTTAATGAAATTTGAATGGACTAAAACGGAGCTCGGATTCAAAAGATATGAATTTTAGAAGTTTAATTGCGATTTTTAAACTAAACGAAAAGATTAAATTATTTATTGCGCAATTAAGTCCCGATGACGTCATCCACGCGCGCTGAGGCTGACGTCGGCATGGCCCGCGGCCGTGGCGTCGCCCTAGGGCCGGCGTCGCATGCGGCTGCGCACGCGGAGGCGGGCGCGGCGGCGGATCGCTGTCACGTGGCGCGATCCGAGCGGCGGATCGGCGGCGATCGGACGGCGGGCGAAGGCTAGGGTTAGGGTTAGGGTTACACGGCGGCGGCGGCGGCGGCGGGGTTTCGCCGCGGCCTCGCGCACGGGCGGCGGCGGGCGGCGCCGCGGCGGCGACGAGCCCGGCGGCGGCGCACGCGCGCGGGGGAAACGAAAGGAAACGAAAGAAAAAAAAAGGAAACGGGAACGGCGGCGAGCTCACCGACGGTGAAACGACGGAGACGGCGGCGATTCGGGGCTAGAACCGACGGCCAACAAAGGAACGCGGCGGAGCCCGAGGGGGTTTTAAAGGGGGAGAGAAGAGATCGAATCGGGCACGGGATGGCCGGGAAAACCTCGCCGTTCGTTTCGGACTCGGAGAGAGAGAGAGAGAAAAATCGGCGGCCGTTTCGGGGGCGGCGGCGGCCGTTCGGCGTGCGGGAAAGCGGGCACGGGTGCGACGGCGCGGGCGGAGCCGGCGTGGGGCCCGCGCGGCGCGGCGCGCGGAAGCAGCGCGAAAAGGAGGTAGGGCGGCGCGGCCATGGCGGCGGCGGTTGGGCCGGCCGGAGTGCGAGAGGCGGCTCGACGGGCGAGGCCCACTGTCGGTGGCCGCGGCGCAGGGAGGAGCCGTAGACTTTGCTGCCGGCCAGGCGCCGTGGGCCTCGGCCACGCCAGGAGGGCGGCGCGCGGGGAGGCGGCTTGGGCCGGAGCAGTGTCGGGCCGACGGCCCGGCACGGGCGAAGGGCGGGAACCGTACGGGCGGTACGGAAAAGGGAAAAAAAAAAAAAAAAAAAAAAAAAAAAAAAGAAAAAGATTTAGGGACTTAATTTAATTCCGATTTCTTATTTAATTGATTAAAAATACTTAGAGTGCTCTAAAAATTCCAGTAAAAATCTGTTAGCGTATTTTGACATGCGAATTCAAGAAAAATCCTACCATGTCATTTTTATTTATTAATTGCATTTTAAAATTATAGGTTGACTCAGGGTTAATTTGAAATTCCGATTATTTGGGTAAATTATTTAAATGAATTAGGGAAAAACCCAGGATGTGACATGCAGCCACCAGTCCTAGACCCATGAGTAACAGTCCAAGGCCACATCGGCCTAACCCAGCGCGGTGAGGATCTGGATCCTGAGCCAGCGAGCGAGAATGATATGATTTTCCATCTCCTGTACCTAGGCACAAAAGGGGCAAGCAATGTGGCTATCCATGACGCGATGCAAAATTACATCGACAGTCTAACAAAGCCTCCACAGCGCCATCCAGAGGAAAAATCAGCACTTTGTTGGAGCTTGCGCGTGTCAGAGGAAGTCAACACATATGAATAAGTGGTGTCCCACAAAGAAAGCTTGATAACTCGATGAGGTAGAGAAGACGACATTGTTCAACCCTCGCAGAAGAAGCTATCCTCCATCTCAGGTTGCAGCTGGATAGGTTGTACCGTGTCCCAAAGCAGGAGGAACTAGCTGAGGACTGGTGCCGTCAACGCTCCTCGAATGTCGAGGAGCCAAGCATTGTTAGGGAGCCCCTGATTCATGGTGCACATCTTGTATGGTGCACCACAACTGTTTGCACGAGATCAGGTGCGAATGAAGCTATGGTCTGCTCATCCAGCCAAGAGTCCGTCCAAAAAAGGGTTTTTGGCATCATCGCCCAATAGCATCATAGTGGAGCGGTGAACATGTTGATCACACATTTGGCTTGGTCTACCTTGAATTCGGCCCAAGCAGGATGGCCCATATTATGCAACCAAAGCCACTTCACCTGAAAAAGCAAGACTTGCTATTTTGATATCACGGATGCTTAAGCCGTCGTACTAACCTTGGGCTAGGAAATACGACATTGACCTCCATGGGCCAAACTTGATATGGTACATAGGAAGGCCCTCCGCTTCTTGTCGATATCCTTGAATCACCCAACCTAGCAGCCTGATTGCTAAAAGAGCGTGCATCGAGACGGAGGACAACACCAATTGCACCAGGAACTGGTGACTAGCCATAGGTAGAAGCTTACCTTTCCAAGAAGGGAGTAGGTTGCCAACCTTGTCGGTGAATGGCTGGAGGTGTGCTTTAGGGATCTTTTTTATCGAGTGCGAAATGTCGAGGTACATGCAGCAGAAGTCAGTGATGGCAGAAGGGAAAGCCTGACGAACAACCGAGAGATCATCCTCAGAGCACCGAATTGGGGTGATGGAGCACTTGTCAAAGGTTGATTGAGGCCTGAAGCTGCACCAAACAAAGACAATCTCCTTAACGAGCTCAAGATCCCGAAATGAAGGAGAGAGAGTAAGAGAACCAAGTCATTGGTGTGGAGGGAAGCACGATGTTGGATCAAGTTCCCTAGTGGTTGGAAGAGCTCCAGGTACGAGGCTTTCTTGATCATAGCATTCAACACATCCATGACAAGGATAAAAAGCATGAGGGAGAGCGGGTCACTCTGCTGCAAGCCCCTCTGGTTAGAGAAGCGGCAACCCGAGATTCCATTCACCAAAACTCTAGAGGAGAAGCCGCAGAGGATTAGAAAAACCCAGTCCTGTCACTGTTGCCCAAACCCTAGATGTGAGAGAACATCTAGGAGGAAGGGCCAACTGACTATATCGAAGGCTTTTATAATGTCCACCTTGAGGAGGCACGGGAATCGCTTACTATGGAGAGCTTTGGCAGCCAGGTAGACGTATCGGAAGTAGACGTGGATTGAACGTCCCTTGATGAAGGCACTCTGGTTGAGAGCCATCATCACGGCTAGGCGGGGTGACAGGTGTGAGGCCAACAACTTAGAGAATAGCTTATCAAAACTATGAATCAAGCTAATTTGCCGATAATCACGAATGTCCAAGGCTTCTTCTATTTTCGGAAGAAGAGCAATGAGCACATCATTTAGAAGATGAAACTCCCGGTCATTTGTGCGGAAGAGGGCACGAAGGGAAGCCATGAGCTCGCGTTTGATGATCGGCCAGGCCAACAGTTGCGGTAGAAACCTCCTATGGAACAGTCCAGACCAGTGGCCTTGTCGGCCGACAAGTCCTTGATGATCTGCCACACTTACTCCTTCGTGAACTGTGCCTCTAGGTCATCAAGCGGAAAGGAGTTGAGACCAAGGAAGTCGAAGTTTTTTGCGTGCTTATGTTGGACCGCAGTCCATATCCTGGAAGTGGAAGTGGGCAAGAGCTTGCAGATCATCGTGCGGCCACACGATCACCATCCTTGAGCCGGTAGATGCGACGCCTACAGCGAGCCCTAATGTGGAAGAACTTGGTGTTCGCGCGTAGCAATCCAACTAATCTTTGTATCCCCAAATCGTCTAAATTCTGATCGGCTCTGCACTATCCTGACCTGTACTATCTCCTAAATAACTATATTCAACATACCAATCGAGTCCTACTCTAAAATTAAACCCAAAAAGTTCAAACTAAATAAATCTATCCACTGCATATATATTACCAGTGAGAAGTAATTATACTGAGCCATATATATGTACACATAACCAACAATTAATGTATGTGCACATGCGAGCACTTATATTAGATCCTGAGAGACCAGATGAGTCCAACAGCTACCTAGCTGTGGTTCTTCCATCCTCCGTACATTTTTATTCAGACCAACACAAAAAGAGCTACCCCGAGACTTGATGATCAAGATGAAACCATAAACAAACAAACCATCATCTTCTGCTAGCCTAATCGGATAAGGATTGACAGTCAGCATTACATGAAGAGAGGTGCATGCATGCAAATGTCAGATCTACTATTTGCCTTTGCTTGCTTTTATTTTTCAAAGGGTAGAGCTAATTAAGGGAGAAGAAGAAGATACTCTTCTTGTTGAAGGGGACCAATCTGGTTGTTGATCAGTATAGCTCTCTGTACAACCTGTCTTATTCACCCTAAGAGAAAAATAGAGCCGTTCCTTTGGACTACTAGTAAGAATGACATGACAATTTTAATTACTCCCTTCCATGGTTCAGATCTACGATCGATCTGTTCACCAGAAGAAAGGGACTCATGATCTGAATCATGTTGATGAAAGTATTGGTTCATTATTTAAACTAAATTAAACCAGTGATGCCCAGGTACAGAATTTAAGAAAAATAAAAGGAAGTAACAATGTGAGTAAATTTTATAAAACCGGTAACTATTTAGTCAAAATGATAGCTTAATTTGCTATAACTCTAAACGGGATTTTCTTAAAACTACAACTATAGCTGATCACTACAACGGGAACCTTCATCTATGTTAGGCGGCAACCCTCATCTGTTTTGGGTACAGCATCCGTCACAACGCAAAGGTCAGCGATGTGAGAAGTCATCTGTGTCGGGCAAAAGTCTGTCAACCAATGCACTTATCTTTGTCGGGCTTAAACTAAAGCTCGTCACGGATGAGTGTCATCTGTGACGGGCTTAAGTTAAAGCCAATTAGGGATGAGTATCCTCTATGACGGGCTTAAGTTTAGGCCCGTCACGGATGAGTGTTTTTCAAACAAAGAAGATATATATTCTCGCTGAAAAATTATTCACACATACAATTATTCACAGAGATATATATTCTCATTCCCAGCATCCTTATTCATATATGCAATTCTTTACAGGAAATTCAGAACTCACATACGATATTCACATATTTTACACATCCATTCATATATACAATTTATTTTTGAAATGTAGGAGAATGAATCTTTAAATTTATCTCATACCTATACATGTCTCATTATATAACCAAAACAAAAATGACATTATCTCAGATCTATACATTACACATCTCTATGTGCTCCTCTAGATATTATTCCTCTTTTGCCCCTCTCTTCTTTTCTTTTTTACAGCTGTTGTTGTTTTTCTAAGAAAAAATCAACTTTTTTGTTTTATTTTTTAATATATTTTCTTGACTTAGGAGCACACGAGAGGTAACCACAGAAAATGTAAGCCTAAACAAGTAAAAGATGTGGCCTGTGAAAAATTCAGAAGACGCGCTCATAATTGAAAAAAAGCTTCCGGGCTTGAAAAGGCAACCTTCTGAGCCATTTTTAGGGAAAATAAAATCGCCAAACATGGTGAAGTTACGGACGAACGCATCTGAATTTTTTTCCTCATCAGTTTTCATATATAAAATGTCTCGATCGGAGACCGTATGTGAAAGTTATGGTCATTTTAAAAACTGACTCCGAATTAGAGGACAAAATAGGAACAATAGGCGCAAAAACTTGTTACACGCGCATAAAGTAAATATGACGGCTAGGGTTTGGTGGAAACAAAGAGGAAAAACGGCGAAGACATGGCATAACATTCATCTCAGATATATACATGAGGGAGCACGACAGCACATGAGGGAGATGGATTTACCTGGAGCATGGTGGCGCTCGGTGGCCGGGCTCGGAGACGGCGGCGCTCGGGCTCAGAGACGGCGGCGCTCGGGCTCGAAGACGGCGACGCTCGGGCTCAGGGATGGCGGTGCTCGGTGGCGGTGAGGGAGAACAACAACGCCGGGCTCGGGAGGGCACGAGGGACGGCAGCGATCGGCTTCGAGAGACGGCGGCAACGCTAGGGTTCACAATGTGAGGACTTAGAAAATTTTCGCGCTCATGTGTAGATCGAATCGGCTCTCGGGCTAGGTTAAATGATTTCGAAGCATATTGTGTGTTGGAGCCCGTCACCGATGATACTCATCGGTGACGGGCCTAATTGTTATCTTAATTGGGCCTCAGGTTGGAGCCCGTCATCGATGACACTCATCGGTAACTGGTCTAATTTTATCTCAATCGGACCTCAGGTTGGTGCCCGTCACCGATGAGTATCATCAGTGACGAGCTTTTGTTGGGGCCCGACAAAGATATCGTAGGTTATCTTTGTCAGGCCGTGATTTGAGCCCGTCACTGATAAGTATCATCCGTGACGGGCTCGAGTTTTTTCTGCACATCTAACATGTCTGTGCGAGTACTTCTTTGTCGGTCTCTTTTTAAGCCCATTTGAGATTACTTCGTTGTGACGATCCACAAAACCTAGACATTTGAGAGCCCGTCATAGATAAGAGGATTTATACTAGTGGATGATTTTACCAGAAAACTGTTACTTAAACCGATATTAAAGTGTTTGACATGTGTTGGCCAAACTAAGCACTAGCTAGAGTACTTTATGCACGTGTGACATATGGGCCTAGATATATAAGATGAACAAAGCTACGGTTTTCTGATAAAATTATCAGCTATTGTTACAATTTTCTGAAATGGGCAACTAAAGTTGTGGCAAACCGATAGTTTTGACCAGATAATTGTAAATTTTACTTTAAACATCTTAAAAAATATAGTTCAGCTTCTCATGAACTGCTCCAAGCAAACTTCTCCATTTATATTGGGGGCGTTTGGTTCCTCTCTCAAAACGTAGAATACAGTACAAACGCAAGCAGTCACATCACACACATACTAGGGGAAAAGGAGTTTTAGTCCCGATTCGTAATTCACTATTGTTCTGGTTTTCAAACTGGGACTACGAAATCAGGATAAAAGATCACTTTCTTTAGTCCCGGGTAAAATAACCGGGACTAAATATGAATCTTTTAAGTCCCGGTTCGTGTTACCAACCGGGACTAAAGTTACAGACACCAGCAAGCCATATTTTTTTGTTTGTTTTGTTTTCTTCATTTTTTCATTTCATAGTTACCATCCCCAAATACCACAAATTAAAACCATCCTCAAATACCATAAATTAAATGACAGATCACAATCACAAATCATAGATCAAAATCACAAATCCATCAATACAACATCACAAATCATCAAATACATTCATCAAAAAATACATCAAATATAAAAAAATACTCCTTGATCCAGATCCGTTCGCTGCGGCACGGCGAGACCATCCTCCAGATCCGCGCGCCCGGCCCGCCGCCTCCGCCCACGGCTGCCGTGCACCCGGCATGCCGTTGCCGCTGCGCCACCGCCGCCCACAGCGTCGCGCGCCCGGCCGCGGTGCCACTGTGGCCGTCGCGCCCACGACCGCCGCGCGCCCGGCCGCCGGTGCCGCTGCGCCGTCGCAGCCACGGCCGCCGCCGCGCCGCCTACGCGCCCGCCAGCCGTCGTCGTCGCCGCCCGGCTCGCCGCCGCCGCTGTGGCCGCCGCGGCCCGCCGTCGCCACCTACGATCGTTGCCGTCCGCCTCGGCTCACCGCGCCACTGCGGCCGCCGCCACGCCGTCGCCGCCTACGCCGTCGTCGCGCGCCCGGCCCACGAGGGAGATGCTGGAGGTGAGAGGAAGGGAGCTTCGGATCCGAGAGGTGAGAGGGGAGAGATGAGAAAAAGAGGTGAGGGGAGAGGAGTAGTCGGGGCGGGGAGATAGAGTTGATGGAGAGGGAGTACTAATCGGTTTTTGATGGGAGGCAGATTTGTAGCGCGTGTGACGAGGAGATAAAGCCGTCTTTTTATCCCGGTTGATAAAAAACCGAGACAAATGTGGATGGTGGAGATTTTTGTCCTAGTTGGTAACAAGAACCGGGACAAAAAAAGCATCTTTAGTTCCGGTTGGTGTTACCAACCGGGACTAAAGATGCTGTTAGAGCGTCGGGGGTCTTTAGTCCCGGTTGGTAACACCAACCAGAAATAAAAATAACATTTTTAGTCGGTTGGTGTTACCAAGCCTGGGACTAAGCCCGCGCTCGACAACCTCGACAATATTTGAACCGGGACCAAAGATGATCTTTAGTCCCGGACGAACTGGACTAATGTTCCTAGAGATCCGTTCTCTTTTTAAACCGGGATTAGAAATATTTTTTAGTCCTGGGTACTATTCAAACCGAGACTATTATGAATTTTGTCACTTCAACCGAAAATGATTTCTCCACACACATATTCTATCTTTATGAGCACATTCAAAAAATTGGACCGGCATATCATGGACGTCTCGTTATCGACGGATATATCGTCTATCACTAAAAACAATTAGCTATAAATGCAAGCACCTGTTGCAAATGTACAACTTAAACCCGATGGGTTAGTTCCACAAAAAAAGCTAATGACCTACGCTCACTTTGCAAAACACAATGTAGCTAAGGGACTTTAAAATCAGTTCATGGTGGGACCCTAATTACCCACTCTAGCTCACTCCTGTACCTTGAAAGCCTTGAGCTGCTTCTCACCTGTTTTAGATCTAGAGGTCAATTAATTAGTTGGTGCCTTGACAGCAATTAATGGGGTTTAAGTTAGATGCAAATGAGCTATTAGTTCTTCAATCATGGCTGGGCTCCTGATAGTGTAGTAGAAGATATTTTTCTCATGCAGGAGCTAGTTAGGGTACGTTTTCTTGAGGTTAAAGCTAAAGGAAAGGGTGCGTTTGTAAAGAAGCAATATCGTAGTACTCCGTGATTAGTGGGAGCTATAGCTACAACCGATGATATGATAAGTTCTAACCGTTCTGCCAAGAAATATAGCATTGCCTGCAGGCTGCAGCACAGAGGTCCTCCCTTCAACTACTACTTAGTTCATTTCTGTATCGAGTAGTTTTCAACTTTCGCATTAATTAAAATCGTATATAATAATATACATGTAATACTGCTTATTAACACATGAGTAGTAATGTTCATTAACACATAGATTCACGTGTCAATGAGCAATACTACATATACACTAAGACGTACAAGTATAAACATCACTATACACATACGTACAAGTGCAAACATCACTATGCACATATACCAGATGCACGCATCAACAGACACTAAACTCATCCAAGACGCAAGTGCAAACATCACTATACACACACACGAAATGCACGCATCCACAAACACTAAACTTTTCTTATGAAAGTATCCATTTATGTACATAATATTTATGTGCATTAAGATTTAAATCATGTCGGATGAATTATCACTCAACCGCGCCCTGTTACTTCCCTAGCATGCATTAGATCTTGATGTAACGACGTTCTCGACCACTACTGATTTGTCAACCACCGTCTGCCATCAAACCTAGCTGCCAGTTGGTGGTTCTTGACCTCTAGTTGAAAGTATGATTACCCCCAAATTATTGTACAATTAATCTTAACATTCAGTAAATTTAGCACAAACATTTTACAAATTAAAATGTGAAATGTCTTGTTGAGAGCTAGACGAAATACTAATAGTGAGTTTAGAGGAGAGGGGGAGAGGGCAGCTGCCAAAATTGATTTATCTATTTTAGACTAATGATATCTACCTCCTCTAGTGCCTCATCTTGTCATTTGGTAGTGAGGCATTTCTCCATAAACTTTTTGCTTTTCTGTGGTGTTGGTTGGTAGGAGTTGTGAAAAATCTATTTTATTATATTCTGATGTATTATATTAATTTTCTCATATGGTATATATAAAGATACATATGAAATAGAGACAGACTTAGAGTACAAGACAAGTTAAGATGGATTTATCTTTAGGATTATATCTTTAGGACTCTATTTTATCTCTAAGATTCTATCTCTATGACTTTATCTCATCTATATAATTTAATTTGACTTTATCTCTAACCATATGTATATCTACTTCTAACATTTCTCCTCAGTCATAACAGGATAGAAGTTTAAAATCTTCTGTTTCTTCATCTTCTTCGACTCGCCATCACCGGTTACATCTCTGATGAACGGTCCTCCACCTAGTGCCTACGTCCCCTTCAGTATCGACCTTGACTCTCCTTTATTCCCTCCCGCAATCATAACGGGAGTGTCATGAACGATAGCGATGACACGGACGCTTGGACTGGAATTGATGTAGAGGATTTTTGTTGTAGACGTTTATCGATGTAGTCGATCATGTAGTAGCCATGGTTATGGTAGTCATGGTAGTTGATGGAGCCGCAAATAGACGAAGGCAAAAAAATATAATTGTTAGCATCGTACACCTTGTAGGTGTCAGAGGATGCTGTTGAAGAACGTCTTGCGAATGTCACAGGACGTCGTTGGGCGATGAGACTACCACTTTGGTTGGTCCTTCTGTGTCGTATAAGAGGTCACCACAGTAGTAATGTCGGGTTGATGCAGTCGTTGCCGTCATAGTTGATGTGGTCGATGCTGTCGTCGGTGATGCGGTCGTTGTCGTCATAGAGGACGTGGTCGATATCGTCGATGAAACATCTTGCAGATTAATCTGTCAGAGGATGTGAGATATCCATCATTGTGGCTGATGTGGTGGCGACGGTATGTATCATGTTGACAAAGACCATCAGCCATCAGCGAGATGTGTTGTCAGTGATAACGGATGCGGAACATGTAGGCGATATGTCCGTAGAAGCTCGGTGAAGTGGCGAGATGTGTTGTTGGTGATAACAGATGCGGAACATGTCGACGATATGTCTTTAGAAGCTCGGTGAAATTGATCATATTGTTGATGTAGTGGTAAGGATGGGAATGGTTAGGATATGGATCGAACCTAAACCATTTTTAATAAGTTCGTCGATCCATGGTGCAATAGGATAAATTCATCATGAGTCTATTATATTAATAGGTTATCCATGGATATCCAAATGGATCAGCTACATTACTATTAGAAAAAAAACTCATATTATATATGTGTAAAACTCGGGCCCAAAATTTTTAAACTCGCGTTCACATTATAAAAACTTATCAGATTCAGTTGAATTTTGTAGGAATGATTCATTGTACCGAGAAGCAACTTTGTACAAATTTTGAGCTATTTATATATGCGGGGCCCACGATGCATTACTAAGACCAAAAATTCTAGTTAAATGTGTGTAAAATCCGGATCCAAAATTTTTAAACTCGCATTCACATTATAAAAACTTATCAGATTCAATTAAATTTTGTAGGAATGATTTATTATACAGAGAAGCAACTTTGTACAAATTTTGAGCTATTTATATATGCGGGGCCCACTATGCATTACTAAGACCCAAAAAATTCTAGTTAAATGTGTGTAAAACTCGGACCCAAAATTTTTAAACTCGTGTTCATATTATAAAAACTTATCAGATTCAGTTGAATTTTGTAGAAATTATTTATTATATAGAGAAGTAACTTTGTACAAATTTTGAGCTATTTATATATGCGGGACCCACGATGCATTACTAAAACCCAAAAATTATAGTTAAATGTGTAAAAATTTGGACCCAAATGTTTTTAAACTCGTGTTCATACTATGAAAACTTGTTAATTTCTTGTTAATTTAGTTAATTTTGTAGGAACAAATTATTATATAGAGAATCAACTTTGTACAAATTTTAAGGATATTTATACATGTGAAGTCATTTTGGATCGAACCTTTTAACCTAGGTTCTAATGATTTGATCCGTTTGATCCATTTATATTTTTGAAACAATCCTAAAGATCCATTGAAGCAAATTTATGAATATATTTAATGGATAAATAGATCGAACCTAACCATTCTCATCCCTATGTAGTGGGGATGTGATTTTCTATGTATTTCCTTGCGTATGACCAGCCTGTGGATGGATGGTGATGACATTATGTTGATGTCACGATGATGCACTTGTGACATCGTGGCCGTGTACGTACTTGCGCATGTGTTGATCTCGTTGTTGGAGTAGAAGATGATGATGATAAGGGACAGCAGCTGGTTGATTTCGTCCTGGAAGGCGAACGTCTCGGTCTCCGACGCCATGGCCGCGCCTTGCGTGCTTCGATCTCTTGCCGGCGGAAGAGGAGCTCGCCGGCGGAGGAGACGACGTGCAGCAGCGGCTGCGGCGGTGGCTAGGGTGTTGCAGCCACAGCCGCCGCGAAGACCAAGCTCAGAGGCAATGAAAAATTGTAAGGTTTTAGTAGCTAATAAGGTCTATTCACTAATATTGATAAAATTATAATCTATGATAGCTGATTGAGCGGCACCCGAGGAAGAATACGGAGATGTCATCTTCCCAGGGTGGCGTGGCGTGAGCGGAAGGTAGGAACGGATCAAGCGACGTTGGTGTTTGGCTCTGATACAATGTGAAAAATCTATTTTATTATATTTTGATGTATTACATTGATTCTCTTATGGAATATATATAGAGGTACATATGAAATAGAGACTTAAAGTACAAGACAAGTTAAGATGGATTTATCTCTAGAATTATATATAAGACTTTATTTTATCTCTAGAATTTTATCTCTAAGACTTTATCTCATCTCTATAATTTAATTTACTCTTATTCCTAACCATACATATATCTACTTTTAACAGGATTTTCATATTTGGGGCTCTTTTCCTGTGTTGTAGCCCCAGCTTTGCCAGGGTCCACTTCTTTTCTTAAAATAAATAAATGGTACAGCTCAAAAAAAGTGTGAGGGTGCTGATCGATCCTTACTAATTGTGGAGTTGATATATCCTTACGTCGTATCCATTGCACTCTTCAAATATATTTTGTGGTGCAAAATCTCATGCGTGAGATTATAGATTGGCTTACGATCGATGTATACATCCAAAATACTTGTGATGTGCACTCAACCAAAAGCAATTTCTATTTCATTTTGCTATTTAAAAAATAGATACAATTTTTTTAGAAAAAAATATATTAATATTCTAGCTTTTGCATCGATTAATGCATATGACTGTTGATTATTACAACCTCACAAAAAAGTTCAAATATCTAGAAACAAAATTAAAGCTCCCATAAAAAGATCAAGTATCTAGAAACAAAATTAAATATCAATTTTATTACTGAAATGCCAACCAAAACTAGCAAATACCGCTATCACAACCGATTCAATAACCCTACAACTCGTCTTCATGAACAGGCGATCCTACTCATTTTGTAGAAAAGACCACTATCTTAACCAAAAAGTTCCTCTGAATATAACCTGTAAATAGGAGAGAGCTTTCATATTGTTAAACACAATTTTATTTCTAGTTAACCACAGAGACCAACAAAGAGCGTTTGCCCCCACAAGGATTTGCAACCTCAATTTCTTATCTAATCCTTGTAGCCACCGTGTGAATAAATTGTATATGCTAGTTGGAGGCTTCAAATTTAAGGCAATATGCACAATCCTCCAAACAAATTTAGGATAATGACAATCAAGAAATAACTGTTGTATAAATTCATTGAAGGAAAAAAACAACATTTCCTATCCCTCTTCAGCGTCGCCTAACTAAATTATCTTTGTTAGGACTACACCCTTAAATAAGTACCACATGAATACTTTAATCTTAACCGAAATTTTAATCTTTCATAAAGCACTGTTATAAGATAGAGCCCGAGATCCTATTAAAGCCTTGTATATTGAACTTACTGAAAATAACCTATTTTGATGTAGCCCCCATTTTAAATAGATACAAATTAAACTCAAATACAATGTGTGAACTATTATTTTGTCTATCGGAAGACTAGGTATAACGCTAAAGTAGGGCTATCATAGGGCAAAGCCGAGAAGGGCAATCACGTAGGTTCATTAACGTTAGTGGACCCATCACCCCACTGAAAAGCCAAGGGTTGCCGAGTGTAAAAATCTTTGCCGAGTGCTTTCTATCGGGCACTCGGCGAACAACATATTTGCGAGATCCCTCGGCAAAATCAACACTTCGTCGAGAGTAAACACTCGACGAATAAAAACACTCGGCAAACATGTTATTTTTGCCGAGTGCCTCCACATGGCTCTCGGCAAAATTAAATTTTTGCCGAGTGACAATAAGAGACACTCGGCAAAATTGCAATGGCCGTCACTGAAGTCGTTTGTCAAATGATTTGCCGAGTGCCAGGTCCAAACACTCGGCAAAATATCTCCTTTGCCGAGAGCCAAGGCATGGCACTCGGCAAAATGGAACCTTTGCGAGTGTCTCACACAGGCACTCGGCAAAGATGATATTTTGCCGAGTGTCTTATCCGGCACTCGGCAAAATTATGAAGATTTTTCCTCACCTATCCTCCAAACTTTCTCTATTATGTAAATATCACATGTAATCCCTAATTCTAAAAGTTGGTAATTTTTTGATTGGTTTTGCTATATTTCTTTGATTTATTGTATTTTTGTGAATTTTTTGGCTAGTCTCAAATTAGAAGCGCAAGTGGTTAAAAAAGAAATAAAATTAGTGAAAAAATTTTATACATGTTATTTAGACCCTTTTGAGTCATTATGCGGTTAATGAACAGAAATTTCAAAATTTTTCTTCACGAAACATGGTTAGGAACCTATTGAGCAAATGCTTTTAAAATTGTAAAAATAGCAAATGAAGTTGGAAAATCATGAAAATTGTCACGATGTCATGATATCATACACCGAGACCGTGGTAAAAAATCGATAAGGTTTCAAATATTTTATCAGGTACGACGCTCACAAAACCGAAGATCCTCCGGAGTAGATTATGTGTTGAGAAGGATTGGTTAGATTTGGAGAGAAAGTGACGGCCGAATTATCGTTTGATTTCAAATCTTTTTCCCTATATGGGTTTATGCAAAATTTCGTAAATTTTTGAGTCCGTTTGATAATTTTTAAATTATTAGAAGCAAAAAAACTAATAAGTTTGTTTGCCGAGCGTAGCTCTCGGCACAAATGTGACACACGGCAAAATTGTTCAAAAATATCCTCATCACAAGCTTTGCCGAGTGCTATCCCTAGGCACTCGGCGAAATACGCCTTTTGCCGAGTGCCACCGATCGGCTCTCGGCAAAGATGGTTTTGTCGAGTGCCCGATCGGGGCACACGGCAAATTTTTTAATATGGCCGCCTCCTCTCGGCATCATTCATTTTGTGACTTAGCGAAATTACTCGCCGTCGCCGCGTCCCTACGCCCCATCTGTCGCCGCGCCGCCGCCCAGCTCGTCGCCCCCGGCCGATGCCTCCCTGGCCGAGCCGCCCAGCCGACGTCCCCCCTCGGCCGAGCTGCCCGGCCGGCCCCGCCCGGCCCGCCGACGCCGCCACGCCGGACGCCGCCCGGCCGATGCCGCCCACCACCCGACCGCCAACCACCCCTCGCCGGCGGCCCCTCCGCCGGCGCCCCTCCCTCGATTGACCGCTCCCACTCCGGTCTAGGTAATTTTTGTCATATTTTGCATACATTAGAATTTTTTTGTGAGATTTTGTTAATAGATTTGAAACATGAGTTTGTTGTTTGCATTAGAAACATTAATCGATATAATACCATGTGCAACATTAGAAACAAATTGATGGCAAAAATAAACAAATTTAGGTATTTATTATAAACAAATCAGTGGTAAAAGGAATGATATTTATTGTATACACGTATATATTTTGAAGTTTATTGTATATATGCCCGTATGAATGGAGTCGCATCGCGCAGCCATGCCATCGCTTGTGTGCCGGCCATCGAGCCGTGCTTCCCAATTTTGCAGGTGCCGCTGTCTTTACCGTCGTTTGTCTGTGTATAACGTAACCTTAGGTGTCTCCTGTTCGAAAGAGATACGGATGAAAATATGCGTCTTCTTGCATATCTTTAACCGTATCTTTTTCGAATTGTCCACGTTTTTTGACAGCCCGAGGATGTGTAGATGAGTTTAGTTTCCATGGTCTAGTATTCTGGTCCGACTCAGAATTTCGGTAGTATCTCCCAGTTTTTCTCCGGATACACAATCTCCCTGTCGGGACGTGTATTTGGAGAACAGCGGGGAGGTGCTGCCGAAATTCTGTCTCGGAGCGGAGTACTAGAGCATGGGAAGTAAACTCATCTACACATCCTCGGGTGAGATTAGGACCTATATTTACCTATTAGACATTAGAGGCACTCGGTAGATGGAAATAATATTTATATGATTGTTCGATATGATAGAGGATGGATGACCATGAGTGGATGTATATGGGCCGCTCAAGTCATGGTTCATTGACCGATGAATGGATCAAGAAGACCGATGCTTTCTTGAAACTTGCATTTGCCAAGGTTAAAGGAGCGCGTACCACATAGTGTCCCTGTAGAAAATGTCGTAACATGAAGCGACAAACAAAAGAAATCATGGGCAAACACCTTTTCAAGAATGGTTTTATAGCTGATTATACCCGGTGAATGTTCCATGGTGAAGCCTACCGTGGGAGAGACAAGGTCGTCCGACAACGCATCGAGGAGTTTGATTCTGATGCCGAGGTAGGAGACATGTTAAATGACTATGAAGAAGCACACTTCGATGAAGGATGTAGGGAGGAGGATCCGGAGCCTACCGCAAAGGCGTATTACGACATGTTGTCTGCAGCACAGCAACCCCTTCATGGGCATACAAAGGTTTCTCAATTGGATGCCATTCCACGGCTAATGGCCGTAAAGTCCCAGTTTAGCTGGAGTAGAGAGGCCTTTGATGTTATGTTGACAGTTGTTGGGAGCCTGCTTCCGAATGGTCACCTTCTGTCAAAGAGCATGTATGAGGCACAAAAACTCCTTTGTGCACTTAAGATGCCATATGAGCAGATACATGCTTGTCCGAACGGATGTATTCTATTTAGAAAAGAGCATGCGGAAGCAAAATACTGTGCAAAGTGTGGATCCTCTAGGTTCGTGGAGGTAGACTCTGGTGATGGGCATAAGAGGCAGCTCGCTATCCCCATGAAGATCTTACGGTACCTTCCGTTCATACCGAGGATCCAAGGACTTTACATGACCGAGGAATCCGCGAAACAGATGACATGACACAAGCTCGGACGTTGATACAATCCTGAGAAGCTTGTACATCCATCCGATGGTGAAGCTTGGAGAAGGTTTGATGTGATTCATTCTGGGAAAGCTCTAAAGGCTCGTAATGTACGGGTTACGTTGGCAACGGATGGGTTCAACCCTTATGGAATGGCGGCTGCCCCATACACATGTTGGCTCATGTTCATTATTCCCCTCAATCTCCTCCCCCCGGCGTCATCTTCCAAAGATCGAATATATTCTTGTCGTTGATAATTCCTGGACATTCGGGAAAGAATATGAGTGTTTACATGGAGCCTTTGATTGATGATTTGGTCCGTACTTGGGGGGAAGGGGTATGGACATATGAACGAGCTACAAAGACAAACTTCAAAATGCATATTTGGTACCATAACTCCCTGCATGACTTGTCGGCATATGGGTTATTCTGCGGATGGTGTGTTCACGGGAAGTTTCCATGTCCAGTATGCAAGGCAGCTCGAAGTTCATCGGTTGGTGAAGGGTGGTAAAATATTCTTCTTTTGACAAACATCGACAATTCCTCCCTCTTGACCATCCATTCAGGCGGGACATCAAGAACTTTACAAAAGATGTAATAATTAACGAGGCTGCACCACAGATGATGACAGGTGTCGAGGTTCGTGCTCAGTTAGAAGCTCTTAAGATCAATGAAGAAGACGGTTGTTTTCTGGGATATGGTGAGCAACATGCCTGGACTCAAAAATCTGCCTTGTGGAGGCTCCCATATTTTCAAGATCTCCTTCTTTCACATAACATTGATGTGATGCACACCGAAAAGAATGTCGCCGAGGCACTTTTTGTACAATCATGGACATTCTGATAAGACAAAAGACAACATAAAAGCTCGAGTGGATCAAACTATGTTATGCAATAGACCAAAGCTAGACATGGCGCCTTCCAAAGGCGACAAGTCATGGAGAAAGCCTAAGGCCGATTTTGTTCTGACGAGGGCCCAAAGGAGGGAAGTACTCGAATGGTTTTAAACGTTGATGTTCCCTGATGGGTATGCAGCCAATTTGAAGAGGGGAGTGAACTTATCTACCATGCGAATCAACGGGCTCAAGAGTCATGATTACCACATATGGATTGAGCGGCTTCTCCGGTGATGGTTCGTGGCTATGTCCCTGAGCATGTCTGGCTAGTCCTTGCAGAGTTGAGCAATTTCTTCCGTCAGTTATGTGCTAAGGAGTTATCTCCGACTGTGATTAACGAAATGGAAAGAATGGCGTCTGTGTTGCTGTGTAAGTTAGAGAAGATCTTTCCTCCCAGCTTCTTCAATCCGATGCAGCATTTGATTCTGCATCTCCCACACGAGTGCCGAATGGGGGGCCTGTGCAGTGCCGTTGATGCTATGTAATTGAGAGATGTCTGAAGGTTATTAGAACGAAATGTAAAAATAAATGCAAGATTGAAGCTTCCATTGCAGAGACATACATTCTGGAGGAGGTTTCAAATTTCACATCAAAATACTATGCTGACAACCTTCCTAGCGTGCATAATCCATCCCCTCGTTACAATGCTGGAGAAGATGAATTGAACCTCAGTCTTTTCCGAGGCCAACATGGAAGTGCGAGTGAAGCGACCAACAAGAGATTGAATCATCATGAGTGGCGCAACATCATGCTATACGTGTTGACCAACCTCGATGAAGTGGAGCCGTACATGCGGTAAGTTCTCAAGAAATTTGTTACCAGTTAGTCACTATTCTCATTGTTCAACCCTCTTGTTCTCGTTCGTACGGGAATTCCAACATCAGTGCAGCGTCAACCAAGGGAACCTACCCCGCAAGAAGTCGAAAACCTTCTAAGGCGGGGTGCGGGAAATGGAATGCCCGATTTCATTTCTTGGTTCAAAAATAAGGTACTATCGAAAACCTTCTAATGCTTAATCTTTTTGCTTGAAATTTAGAAGTTTGACTCTACAACTGCTTTAACTTGCGGGGCCAAAGCGATGCGTCTATGAGTGCCGAGTTGAGACAAGTTTCGGTGGTGTTCACGTATAGGGTTAAGTCATTTTCCGGCTATGATGTGAATGGATATCGCTTTCACACAACAAGCCATGAGCGAGTCGACCTAATCGAAGAACCACAAATACTGGAGTTTTTACTCCAGGGCTCGATAGGGTTGATTACTACGGAAGAATAGAAGAAATATATGAACTCGAGTTTCATGGTTGTAGACCTCTTAATCTGTCATATTCAAATGTCATTGGTTTGATCCTGCTCAAGTGAGACAGACTCTAATCTTGGCCTAGTCGAAATTCGACAGTCAACCGTCCTAGCGAAGACGATGTGTATATCGTTGCTCAACAGGCGACACAAGTTTATTATCTGTCATATCCGTGCCAAACCGACGACCGTCTTCAAGGTAGGGATGTTGTGTACAAGGTATCGCCACACGGTAAACTACCTGTACCAAACAATGAAGACTACAACATGGACCCAAACACATATGACAGAGAGTTCTTTCAAGAAGATGGGCTACAAGGAAGTTTTGAGATAGACTTAACCGAAGCGATTGGGATGGATGTAGGCAATGAAATGGTTGTTGATGAGGACGCTGGAGAAGAGGTTCGTAATGTGAAGGACTTAGAATTGCTTCAGCGGTTACATTTAGGAAATGAGAGGGACGACAACATTCCTCCTGCCGAGGAGGAACCTAATGATTATATCGACATGGCTGATAGTGATGATGACAATTATGATTCAGCTAATCCCGACCATGATGACTATTTCTAATACATGTATGCACTGCGTTAACTATGTTCTATTTATTTTGCATCTCTCTCTTTGTATTTTTGTATATCTGTGCTAATTGGTTTACTCTTTCTACGTACAGGTGATTGAACAAAGATGGTGGGTGGTTTGAGGAAGTGCGTGTCGGTGTTCAGAAGAGCCAAAGATGTCATTCGAGGGGCCGATGTAGCTAAGGGGTCTGGTAGGAGTCGCGGCAGGGGTCAATGCAAGGTTTGTGTTGGCGGGGGTCGAGGAGGATACCCTCTCTGTGCGTCCTCTAGTGACGAGGAGCGGGGAGGAGCGGGTGGAGGAAGAGCGAGGCGGAGCGGGAGGCGAGGGTTCTACCGCCTCTAGTGAGGAGCGGGAGGTGGGGGTCCGGCTCGGGTGGGGTTACGCTTCCATGGGGGGTCCGCCTCGATTGTTTGGTTGCGAGGTCCCTACCTTTCGCCGAGTGTTTTTTATGGCTCTCGGCAAAATTGAAAAGTTCGCCGAGTGTTTTTTGCCGGCACTCGGCAAAATTTTCCGTCACCGTATACCCAACCTAACGTGAAACTTTTTTCCGAGTGTCGAAGGGACACTCGGCGAAGATTCGCCGAGTGCCGATGGAAAACACTCGGCAAAGAGCTCTTTGCCGATCCAAAGTTCACCGTGTGAGCTATGCCGAGTGCAACACTCGGCAAAGTGTTCGTCGAGTGTTTAGCAGTTTTCGTCGAGTGTCCCAGGCACTCGGCAAAAAGGGGATTTCCCGTAGTGCCCATCTATGTGTACACCTAGTGTATATATACCCTCTTATGTCATAAATATTTGAAGGTTTAGAACAAAATTGTGTTAAACTTTTGAGATCCTGACAACCAATAATTCTTCAAATGTGTAGTTTAAAAATGAAAAAAAATGGTATAACTAGATTTGCCTAAAAAATATTGTCATGATACCATAAACTCATTTAATTTTATAAACTTATTATAATATAAAACTGATGGTTGAAATTGATCGAATTGGTCCTAAACATCAACTATTTATGACTGAACGGAGTATCACAATTGAGTATAAAAGAGGACTACTAACTTAGGAGAATAAGGGCCCCCAAAAAACTTAGGAGAAATAAGGGAGTTGAAGGAGAACAATGGAAGACCAAGCCAGAAGCACCCATTTTTCGCCTCTTAATGCTTACTTTTTTAAAAAAGAAAAGGTGGAACAATGCTTATTTCACATTTTTTCCTCTAGGCACTAGGTTTCTGTCATTAATTTATTGTGTTAGGGAAGCTACTGTTAATCGAATGTATCTCCTTGATTCACTGTTAAATTAATACCATGGAATAATTGGTGCAATACTGTTGTTTATGTTTTATAAAAAATAAAGATAAATATTTTTGTCAAGCTAGACTGACCACATTAAAAAGAGCTAAGAGAAGATGATTGAATAATCAAGATAAATATTGTTATTTTTGGACCCTTTGAAATACATAATTAAAAAACGGAGGAATGAGAAAAATATAGAATTTTGGTAGGAATGTAAATGCAAGAACTTGAAAAATACATGAATTGATGATTGTTTGACAACATAAAAAAACGTAGAAATCAGATGTGAAAAATAGAGTAAAGAAATTTTTTTAAAAGGTTAAAGCTCTTGCTAACTTTTCTTCAAAAATTTTCTATAGGATTATTGTCTATTTCATAGGAATTTTAAAAAAATGGTATGATTCAATCCTTTGTTTAAAAAGCCTTTTTAGGTTTTTATAGAAAAAGGAGGGCCTTCATTTCATTTTTGTCTTGCTCAACTGCCTCCAAATTGCAAGGACTGACCCTGGCACTAAGCGACGATATGGACCCTCTTTCTTGTTCAAGAGATAACGATAATTTTATTTTACTTATCAAATGTGACACATTGGGACCCGAATTCCAATTTAAATTCATGTAGTTGGACGTCAGGGAACTAAAGGTGAATAAAGAGGGTCAGATTACCAAAGTTGAGTTCCATATCATGAACATTTGCACATTAAATATACGAACAAAAAATTGCTAGGGGGCAAAGCGTGAAAGGTGACTTCAGAATGGATAAGGGAATGCACATATTATATGTTGTACATGCTGTTTGTGTATGATATGTCCTCGTATACGATATTCAATATAGTTCCATCCTTTTCTCAAAAGCGAAAAGCAATATTAGTTCTCTGCTTATATTAACTAATTAATATATACTAGTACGAATTTTGGGTGACTTCACGTGAGCTATTGGGATGACAATGACATCTAATTTAATGTTGCACGAGCCACTCAGCGAACCGTATCATGGGATGAGAGAGTACATACCAGTGCCATTGTTCCGATGACACATAAAAAGAAAGACGTATTCTAAATATTTTTTTAAAAAAAAAATTATAAGCGTATGAAGAATTGAACACGGGATCTCGAGGTTGAAACCACGTATTATTATCGCTGCAACTATATCAAGTACATCTCATTGTTCTGATGACACATACCATGCAATGAAAAAATAAAATTCCAGTTAAAATTAGTATATATAGAACTTAATGTTTTTTCTCCAATCATAGAACAATCATAATACAATTTCACAAACACAACGGCAATAGAAATCCAACCCATTGGCGGATCCAAGGCCAGATCATCTCCGGGCTGCCACGTAGGCTCATCCGTGGATACTCCATTAAAATCAATTTTATGTAATTGGAAAGATTGGAGATATAATTTTTGTAGCAAATACTATCTCTATTTTTTTACGTTGGTTAATTTAAAATTAAACTAACCAGCGTCAAATAATTCGAGGAAGAAGCTAATACTAGCTTCAGCTATAATATTGTTTACCTGCTCTAATTTCTCTCTCGGTATGTCGCTGTCCAAACCCAAATTGATACAGGTCGGTTGATGCTGATATTTGCAGCATTATTTGTCGAGGCTGTACTGTATGAGAAGGCAATTAAGGGGATTCAATCGAGATCCAAAGTGTCACTTTCGATGCTCCAAGTTCAAGCAACCATTTCAATTGGAACCCACATGGGCATCTTAATTGGCCACTCTATCCTATGTTAATTGGATCGTAGTTCTCACCACACGGTAATTAAGATACTGTTGGATAAAAAGTGAAGCGCAAGAGGCCGGTTCCCTTTCCTTCGTTTATTAAGCATCACGCTCGTATTTAGCTTAATTATTATATGCTAGTTCAAAATAGCCTCAACAGCCGTTGACACTCTTCGTTCACCATATATATCAATTTGTTTTGGTATTCATCGACTGAAATTTTTATTGAAAGGCCTAGTCAAGTTTACTCATAGAGAACATGAACATAGTACTATAACTTGCTTTAGGTTTATGGCGTTATCGTTTTCTCAATATTAACGACAACATATCACGATGAGAGTTAAGAGTGACAAGTCCTATCTAATGGACAAAGTAAGTGAGACAGCGGCAACTCGATGATGCAACATGAAGACGACTACATCACAGCTAGTATCATACGAGGTGGACGATGGCGGCTGTGTAACGAGACGATATGAGCTAACAAACACTAAATAAGATATGATGATGGATTTGGTGATAGGAGCTGCCAAGGAAGAGGGAGGCATGTGGTCCAAAAGTTCTTAATTGAAAGAGTGGCAAATTAAGGAGTTGCTAGGGTAAAAACAGGACATAGAGGCCTATCATTAATGTATTTATAGAAGTGGTGGGAGGTATAGCATATAAACAATATGCATGTATTTATAGAAATCGATGTATTTGTAGATAATTTGATTATTATAATAGTTATTTGATGAGGGTATAAATAAACAAATTAATTAGTATGATGCTTAAATGTTAATTTACAAAAGTATTTAAAAAACCTTTTACATAAATCTTGTAACTAAAAGTACCGTTTAGAACTTGGCATGTAAATGAAAATTAAAAAAGTGTTAATGTTTACACGGCACGGATGTTAAAGTCCCCTTAGTCCTTGAAAAAAGAGATAAAAAATTGTTAATATAGAGAATTACTGATTTTTTACATGACCCCGTATAACGTACTAACATCAGTCAACGAAAAAGAAAAGAACATGTAAAGAAAGCCACCAAACAGAGAGAGAAAGAGAAAAAAAGAGAAAAGGGCACAACGCCGGTAAACTGGAGCAGCCAAACAATGGTAGTGACGCTGACCCAAACTATACTAGTGTCCGCGGCCCCTATATTGCCATCTTTGCCAGCAAAATGGCGTACTCCATCCAGCACGCCACAAATACTAAATCCGAAATAAATTTATTTTTATCTATTCTACACATATCAATACAAACAAAAAATAAAATATTTCTATTTTATCAAATTTCAATACAACTATCTCCAATTTATTTGCTTTTAATATAATTATTTTATATTTTTTATAAACTCTAATACAATATTATTTTAAAATAAATTTATTTTAAGTTTTTGAGATAAATGGAAGAAGCTAGAAAATAAACAGTAAGAAGGAGGGAGGGAGTACTAAACTACATATCAACAGAAGGTGACCTCCCAACCAAAATTGTTTTTCCCGATGACCCCTTTGTCAGCTTGCATCCACGACTACATCTTGTCCCTCAAGAAACGGGCGAGGAATCAATGATGCTACGCGGCGACCGATCCATCCACTGTACACATGCAAGAAACTTTTCTCTCCTAAAATTCAGAAATATATATAGTATAGTACAGCTTGCATCTGCACCGCACATGCGGCCGTATCAACGGCGAGAAAAACAGTATTTTTTTAAGGGAAATCCGCCGTTGAGAGAACAAAACCTGTGTGTGCTCCAGGTATGGGAACACCGGCCGTCGCCGTTTAGGCTGCAAAAGTTGGTTTTGTCAATCGAAACCACGGATTTAGTCGAGGGATTCCTGCGAGTTCTGTGCATCACCAGACAGCAGTATTCTCCTCCTCCGTCCTCCAAGCTGAGGACACCAATAAACTATAACCTCTGTCTTAAAATAAATTTATTTTTCATTCATTTCATATATATCAATATAAAAAATTTATTTTATTTTATTTTAATGCAATTATTTTTTTTACTTTATCTATTTTTAATATAATTATATTTTATTTTTAATAAAACTTTGATGTTATGTTTATTTTAAAAATAAATTTATTTTAAGATAAATGATAGGAGAAAAAAAAGTAGATTTACTATGTGACGGACGGAATATAAAAGGTAAAAAACGGAGGTCGTGTCTCGACTCCACGTGGTAATTATGGCAGATCCGGATCTTATGTGGTGAGATGCACTTGCCATTCTTCTCCTTACTCCTCATTCTTGTTCTTCTTCTCTCTCTCTTAGAACTCTGTTTCTTCCTCGTTCATTTCATTTTGCACTTTTCTATGTTTACTTTTGAAAAATAATCTATATTTTTTATTTCTATAGGCTTATTTGCATGAAAACAAAGCTATATTTGTATATTATTGTGGGTTTTTTCGCACGTGATAGAGATTTATTAAATTTTCGTAGCATCATGAACAATTTTTTTTAACTCGAATATAAAAAAGTAGGACCTCAACTTCTCCATCAACTAAAGATAGGTGGGGTGTGTCACGTAACCTGTCACTTGTATAATGTTGATCTCATGCATGCGCCCTCGCCCGAAACAAATGATGTCTCCCATAAGTACAACGTCGGCATTCGTTTATACGCAATTTTGTCGAACCGGTAGAGTGGTGGTAATGCAATTATACCTGCATGTACGGATGTGACTTACTTACAACAAAGTATCTTTATTTTTTAAAATTAGTGACAACAGTGGAAAATGGCGTGCTAAAATACTTTTCATTAATGCATTGCAGGATTATATAACAAATCATTGAATTAGTAAGGTTCACGAAGATGATAGTACATTTTTGTGTAACTACACAGATAAGACAAATAGAATGTTACGTCGCCCATGACTTTTACCTTTTTCGACAGCTTTCTTACTCATGTATTACAAAGAATGTGATATCGTGCGTAAATATGTCCTTCAGATCAGATTTTATATATATATATAACTTTATAGTTTAGAGCATGTTCAACAGTGATTTTAAATGAGTCTCTAAACTTGTTTTTAGAAAATTTACGCTCCTCTCCGAGCGACACGGCGGATGGGCGTAGCGGTAGATGAGCGACGCTCATCCGGCTGCTGACGGGCGATGTGGCGGATGGGCTCCCGACGCTGCTCTAGGTGACGTGACGGACGGGCGCGGCGGCAGATGGGCAATGTTGATCCAGCTGCTGACAGGCGACGCGGCGGACGGGTTCTCGACACGCTCCCGGCGCTGCTCTCGGTGTTGACGTCAATCAAAACAGAAAAGCACACGTATTTATGAGATTGACTTGCGCCCTAGACAGAAAAAAGCAAGATTGGCAGTACGGTTGATAAGGCTCAATTAGTTATAAAATAGAGAATCAGTTTTGAGAATCTGTCGTATCAATTTTTAATTTCATACTCTACATTTTTTAATTGTTTGTGTAATCTTTTTTGAGAATTAGTTTTTGAGAACATAATATTAGGCATGCTCTTGAAAAAAGAAATTGAGGGGCACACCGTAACCAAGACCTTCAAACTGGATAAAAAAGAAGCTATGGTCCTTTCTGAAAGGGGAGGAAATATTTTTTGCAAAGAGTGGTAAAAGGCTTAAAAGGCGAAACAGGGGCAAAAGTGGGGCCAGAAGGACCACAGGGTTTAGCCTCCTGCATGAGATCCGGCAATGCCGTCAGGCAGGGAGTGAGAGGGAGCACGTGCCCTGGACGGTGGGCCCCACGAAAAATCCACCATTAGCTACCGGTCCCGCTCGCGCACGCCAGCTCAGCATTGCCATTTGCCCACCCAATCCATTCCGCCTCCGCTAACGGTTTGGATTCCATGTCGGAGCCGGGTCCAGATCGACGGATGTTTCTTTACTGCACATCTCGCCCCTTTTTTTACATCTCCGTCGGCAAATTTGTGATGAACGGTCATGAACGGGAGCACGGATTTCGTGCAGAGGATCAAATGTTTGGATTTATCAGTTTATGCACTTATGCTTTGTTACGATCTGGGTAGAAAAGAAAAAAAAAATAGGGTTTTTGTTTTTGCTTGTAATGTCTTTGGTCTGAGCTAAATTGTAGAAGAGGCTATCATCGATCATCGCTAAATTGTAGAAGAGGCTATCATCGATCATCGTTGATGGTGAAGCCGGAAAAATAGATTGTATATGTTTTTTCATTTTATCTATTTGGTTGTTTGTGTCATATCCATAGGATATGTAGAGATGTCATACATGTGAGATTTCCCTAAGAAACTAGACCAACACAAACTCAAAATCTCACTTCCACTTTCAAGCCTAGCCCTTTAGATATAAGCGCAACATATATATATATATATATAAAAGTAAACCCAAAAGTAAAAAAATGTAATACTTAATGTATTTTTAAACTTAAAAAGGAAAGTGCAGTTTCTTTTGGACAAGTTGCATTAAGTAAATACTTGAGGTAACCTAAAGAACCAAATCAGTTATATATAACTTTATCCTATCTAATACACTATAGAGAACTAGATATGATGAAGAAACAGTTCAACAATTGTTTCGCTAACAAATAAAAGCAAGAAGTTAACACATGACTCTTGAGTTGGGGTTAATCTGCACCCTAGAGAAAAATTTCCAGTTCTGCTCAAAACAATGACATATTTTCAGCGTGATTTCAGTTGTACAGTTTTTCCTAGGTCCTTAAGTTTACTTGCTGGTGCATGCGAATGTGTTTGCCCCTTGGCTCATTCCCTTGTACTTTTGGTTTGTCTTGTGTTTTACCCATGCATGTAGTATTAACTTGCACTAGTATAATAAAAGATAAAAAAAATATTTGCCCTCCAAAGTTGATCTACTCCTTCATTTGCCCTTTGTGAAAATGCTCTCCCTCCTTTACCCATCATTATCAAAATTTATCATTTGTTTGCCATTTCCGTTGGTCATCCGTCAACGTATCATGAGTAGATGGGTGAAAAGAGAATTTTGTCTTTGTTTATTACTATTTTTTTATGTACCAATAAACCTTGTTGATTGATTACAAATAAATTATAGATTATATTTTTATGGTAAATGTTAAAGGTGTATTTAAACGAAATAAAGCAACCAAAATAATTAGGGCACAACTTTTATTCTTTGCTATTTCAAAGCTGTCGATGAACTATATCCGCAGACGATATTTGTAGGATATATGGATCGTTGGAATCAGCGTGTACGCGAGATTGGGATAAAAGAGACAGGAGACATGAATTTTTATACAGGTTCGAGCCTCTTAAACTGACATATAATAGCTCAACTCTTGTTGGTCGAAGCCGATGTTGCCTTCATATATCCACATGAGTACAATAGTTGAAATGACCTAATCTAGTATCTGCTTCCTCGAATATGAATTCGATGAGATTGGAGGTAGCTCTAAATCCTTTATATCAGTCTTTGTTGCTTCGTATTAGGTTTGTCTAAGCTTACATTCACTTGTCTTGATTTGTCTTGGCCTCTGTTGACAGGGTCTTATAGTTATAGTGTTAATTATTTTCTTTTTCAAGTAGGACTCGAAAAAATAGAACATGATACAAGCTAAAGAAACCTTGTGTTCCCTGAATAGGACTCTTACACCTTCTATCTCGAGAAGATAATTTCTTTCTAAATTCATCGTATTTTCCTTAATCAAAGGATATCTTTCCATAATATATTACTAGGTATATGATATTTCCATATATCACGAGCCAAAGTATAGGAAGTATGTCTTACCTTGATACTTACAAAAGCCAAGGCTGAATAAAAAAATAAAACCCCAAAATTTGCTCTAAAATTAAGTTCTAAAATTTAAAATTCTGGTTGCGGCTTATAAGCTAATGAACAACTAACGGCAATTAACTTCATGAAATATACCAAATTCAAAGGATTTTGCATAACACTGTGTTATTAAAGACATGTAGGTTCATGAGAGGATGTTCAACCGTCAGTCATAATGTATAAAAATTGCCCTTTGCAAGAAAACTATAAAAATTTGGCACTGGTGAAGGGCTTTTGAGGTTGTGATTGCAGGTGTAGGAGCAGATCTGGTTCAGAATTAGGATACGACCTTGCCGATGTTTCTTCAATGATATGGTTCTATAGATGTGTTCTTCGAGAAGGACAACTATTGTGGTCTTCAAAAGCCACTGTACAATTTAGTTTGTCCAAATTTTGCTTTGTTCTCTGTTCGTTCTCTTTTTCACCAGTGACAAGATCGACGAGGATGGAGATCAACGTAGAGTGCAATGGATACAGTGGAGAAGAAGGCCTTGTTAATTTTGATTGTATTTTTTCTTTTTTCAATGGTATTTTCTGTACTTATTCTTGTTTTCCTCAAGATAAATAAGATATAAGAAGCCTTAGAGCATCTTTATTTTAAAGAAAATCGTTGATCATGCATCATAAAACAAGCTAAGCTAAGGGCAAAACTATCTTTTGAACCGCCTGCTAACCTTAACTGAAACTAACGAAATGAACAAATAAAAGATAAGAGTTGATAATGAGGGGATATTAAAGGAATAACTAATTTTACGAGAGCAAATGTGAAATCGGTCAATTTTGTTGGCAAATAAATGAATTTCTCTTTATAAAGTTTGGAGTGTAGCACATGAAATTTACAGTATAAAATACACGCGGTAACATTTGATTGTTTTTATGTCTCAAAAAAATACATTTGATATTTTTACTGAAAAATGTCTGGCACAGAAATGGACAGTCCAATATACATACTCTTTCCTGCAAACTGACCCTGAGAGCCCCAAGATTACTCCGCAATACTTAGATTAGGAAACATTTAATCTTTATAGCCTCATTTGGTAAGGATTTTTCTCTCTGATTCTCAAAAGAATCAGTAAAATCTCTGTCAAACGGGTTATTTTGTAACTTATTAAGAATCACATCAAGTGATTCAACAGTTTTATATAAGGAGTGAGAATCATCTAAAAACAGTTTTCCCCACCGAAATTAGTTTTTCTCAAAAATCATCCGAAAAATAATCTAAAATATTGTTCTAATTATTATTTTATTATACTAATTCTGATTCTCTTCAAAATCTAATTTAGAAGAATCAAAATTTAAAATTAGAAAATCACATAATTATGAGTCTATCAAACGGATCCTAGAGATTCTTAATTGGGCGAAAAGTCGAAGTAAATAACTTGTGCTGAAAGATTGAAAAGAAGGCTAAAAAAACGGGTTGGATCCCGAGTAGATCCACCTGCAGAAGGAGCCCCACACCACACCTCACCCACCTTTGCTTCCAACCCAAGCAAAAAACCCGGATCCGATCGGAGAGCCAGCCACCCAAACATGTAATCATCTCATTCCCTGTGTAAAAAGAGGCACTGTAATAATAAAGCAAATAAATACGAGTACTCCCCTTGGACAAGGCTACAATTTCGCGTCCTTTTTTTGACGGGAGCCGCGTCCCCTGGAGTACGGAAAAGCTGACGAATTTTTTCTCCGTTGTGATGAAGGGGGCAAAAAAGAAAAAGAAAAAAAACGGCTGGTGTGTGTGCGCGTAGCCTGGTGGTTGCGTCAGAAACATTGGGACCGATGGTTTTCTGAGCTCACCCAGTTTCTGCGTACGGTCCTAGCTGGCAGCGGCACAAGAGGTTCATGTGTACCCTCCGTTAGAAATCTTGGGTATTCTGATTTTTATATTGATATATATGGTATAGATAAAAAATAATTTATTTGGAAATGAAGGAAAATAGTTTTTTCTAAAAGAGACACTTTCGGTAAAAAAGACTCAATTATCGTTCAGTTGGCAATTTTACCTCATATCTTAATTTTATTACTTTTGTATTGTTTTTTATTGCGTGGTTTGTTAATTCGAGCACTTTCATAAAAGTGTTTTGAATGAACAAAATCAAGTGATTATTAATATGCTACCATGCTGGTGTTTAAGATTTGAGAATTTCTTGTTGATGTTTATGAGGTGCCATGTACATAATAATTCTAATTCCTAGGTTTTGATTATATATATATAAGTATATATAATGAGGCAAGTTTTGCAACAATACCTTTTAACTACATGATCGTAGAGAGGAATTCAAGTTGAAAATTGCATCGTATACTATTAATGTATGCTGAGATGTGTTGCTTTGACTTATAAAAAATAACTCACATAGAAATATAAATCCAAGTGGCATTATAAAACCGATCCCAACATATGCGGCTAAACTCCAATGCGTTTTCTTCCATCTATCAATCAATAATAAGAAACATACATTTAAATCATACCAATCCTAAATAACCGAGAATTTAAATTTCATTCTTGCTTAACAAACTACAACATTATTTTTCATAAACCAATTAGATGTGTTCGTTTGAGCTTTTACTTTTTAACTTTTCAGAAAGCCACCTTTCTAAAAATAGCTTCTTGATCGATGATCGAAAAACTCATTTATTTTGTTTTTCAGCTTTTCATTCATTCTCATAAACTAGCTCAGCTCAAAAGCTGACTATTTGTTTAGCAAGCTCCAAATACACCTTTAGTTTCTTTTTTCTTTTTAAAAATACATCCAAGTTAGTACAAGGGAAAATACAGCCGGCCGCCTTTTCCCAACAATACCATCACAAAAACCCAAGGCAGGATCTTTCTTAAAAACGAATTCTTTAAAAAGAAAAACAGGGCAAGAAGCAATATACTACGTTGCAGCCGCTCCGTTGCTAGTACATGACACCAACAATCCAACATATACCTGCAAAGAAATCTATAAAAAACCGGCACCAAATCAAAAGAAAATTTATCTCCGAGCTCACCAACCATTTTTATATCGGCCATGGCGGATGGGATAGCCCCACCGGCGAGCCGCGAGCTCCCCCTTCCTCGTGTATAAATAAGGGCCCCGGCCATGGCAATCCTCACACCAATCCATTCCACCTCCGTTAACCCCGTTCATTTTATTTGCGTTTACTTCGTTTCGTTTCTTGGGAAGGCACTTCCTTCCTCTTCTTCTTCCTCCTAGGAAGGTAAAGAGAAGCCTCCTTCCTCCATGGATGGATCAATGGAGCTCTGCATTTCTTTCTTTCTCTTCCTGTTCTTGTGGGGTGTGTTCTTCTTGCTCGGTCGAGCGACCTAGAACTGTCGGTGGTGCTGCATGCCGAAATGCTGCCGGCGCTGGTAATGGCGATGATACCATGCTCATGCTCATGCGTCATGCATGCTGCCGGAACACGATGACGGACGCTGTGAGGATTTTTCTTGGACTCGCGAGTGATCGATCATGGGGAGGTCATGCCAAAATTTTTCTCTGGGTTCATCAGATTCAGGGGGGAGGTGCTGCCTTCGAATGCAATTGAGTGCACCTGAAACAGAAAAAAGAAAAAAAAACTCTGCTTTTTTTTCTTCATGCTCGTTCTTGCGTTAGGGGATATAAGCCGAGATCTACTGAATATTTGGGGTTTAGCGAACATGATCGGTATTCACTTGGTGAGATCTAGTAGTGATGATCTTGCTTCTGGATCTGAGGGTTTAGCAAGCCTGAAATTCTCACCTGGGTTTAAGGTTTCTTTTATTTTTCCTTTTTCAGATTGAAGTGGATAGAATGTTAGATCCAGTAATGTCCTATGATTGTTTCTCTTTCGCCTGGATTTTTTTAAGCATTTTTGGTGATTTCTCTCTCTCTCTCTTGGCTGACAAGTTCATTGTCTTTATCCGTTCTTATGCATGTGCTTCTGTCGCGGAGCTCGGCGACAGACAGTCTGACAGTTTTGGGTCCTGCTGCTAATGGCAGAATTAAACCTCATTAATCTTCCTTATCATCCCTTTATCATATATTAAGATTTAATTACCCGTGTCAACGTTAATGACCTCCTTCCTTTGCCATGGCCAACAAGAAACCCCAATCCCATGCTGGCCTCGTGCTCATCGGAAGAGTCCGGAAGAAGCAGCAGAAGAGAGGAGCTCGAATGCGTCACTCTTCGTTCCAGCTTGCCGCTAGCTTCGGTCTCAACGGCTATGGGTGAGCTGGTGCAGCAAGAAGCGACGATCTTTTTCGGTTTTTTTCTCACCTGGAAACCATCGGATTGTTTTGGTGGTCTCTCTCCTCAGATCTGCATAAATACGAGCCTACCCCCTTCACCCAGTTCCTCAGTCCTCAGCCTAGAACATCATTTTTCTTCCCCTCTTCTCCCCTAATTCCTGTATGTTTATCAGTCAATTATAGCTGCTATGTGATACTCGTGTTTTTCCTTTTCTTTCTATTTCAGTTGGTGTGTTCTTCTAGATTGATTGTAAAAAAGTTACGGTTTTTTCTTCCAGTGTTTGTCAAAGGTGTGGTTTTTGGTTGGGTTTATGGCTTGACTTTTTTTTTTGGGGTGGTTTAGGAGTGAGTCCATTTTTCTGCAGTGCTTGCGTTCACTGGATCTGGAAGAAATCTGCTGCTTTGATGGTGTGTGTACCTGATGATGTTGTTGCTTGTGCACGCAGGCTTGAGGATCCAAGAGGAGGAGAGCAATGGGGGAAGCTGCCGGCGACCGCGTCCTGAGCCGCCTCCACAGCGTCAGGGAGCGCATCGGCGACTCCCTTTCCGCCCACCCCAATGAGCTCGTCGCCGTCTTCACAAGGTTCGTGTTGATTTAGTTATTTCCCGTGTTACATTGGTTTCTAGTCTACCTAGTCTGGGTGATGATGTAACATGCAGCATGTTCAGCTGTTCCTATATTTCTTTTTTAAAAAGATGTTCATATAGGATCTTTGTTCTGGAAATTGTTAGATCTGGTCAGGAATGGGTCATATTTGCTGAATTTCTTGCAATCATTTTGTAGTCATTTTTTTCTGATTAGAATGAATATTTAAATGCATCCTTGTGCAGCCAAGATTTTGTACAAACCTAGTACTGAATAATGATGAAATATACAATGTAAGTTTTGGATTACTGTGGACTGGTAGTAGATCTGACTGCATGTGCATTTTATTTATATTTTATATATATACGGTTTACAAACTGATTACAAGTTCTGAATTCTCCACTGGTCCAAGTGCTTGTTGTGGTAGTAAAGTTTCACAAAAAAAAATCCTACATCTGACTAGATCTATTGGCGTAAGCTCGTAGCTCTGATTATCGTGCAATTTTATTAAGTCCAATTAAATGGTCAAAACTAGTCATTTCATATCTACAATGGAATTTCTAATTCATCTCAATGCAAACAGATTATATGTCTCTTAAGTGCCTGATAACAATTTTCTTGTTATACCCAAATGCTGAAGTGCTAAAATTATCTTATTGAGATATTATAGGCTGAGTTGATAGATCTGGCCTGGTATTTTTGCTGACACTATTATTTGGGCAGGCTGGTTAACCTCGGAAAGGGAATGCTTCAGGCCCACCAGATCATTGCTGAGTACAACAACGCAATCTCTGAGGCTGATCGTGAGAAGCTGAAGGACGGTGCTTTTGAGGATGTCCTGAGGAGTGCACAGGTTTGAATCAGATTCAGATTTCATTACATCACAGTGATCCATCGTTAATCTACCACTTGCTCTAACTTGTCATTGTTTTTATCATGCAGGAGGGGATTGTTATCTCCCCATGGGTTGCCCTTGCCATCCGCCCAAGGCCCGGTGTCTGGGAGTATGTGAGGGTCAATGTGAGTGAGCTCGCTGTTGAGTTGCTCACAGTCCCTGAGTACTTGCAGTTCAAGGAACAGCTTGTGGAAGAAGGGTATGAAATCTGCATAATTGGGATATTAAAAGCATATGCTTAAAAATTAATTTTATTGTTTTTCTTTCATCGAATACTTGGTGTATAATATCTTGGACGTATATTTCAGCACCAACAACAACTTCGTGCTTGAGCTGGATTTTGAGCCATTCAATGCCTCCTTCCCTCGTCCTTCTCTGTCAAAGTCCATTGGCAATGGTGTGCAGTTCCTCAACAGGCATCTGTCATCGAAGCTCTTCCATGACAAGGAGAGCATGTACCCATTGCTCAACTTCCTTCGTGCACACAACTACAAGGGCATGGTAATACAACTTCGTATTGTTTCCCCATCTTAATACCTGCACACTTTTTATTAGTAAAATAACGAATAATTTAAGGCAGATCTCTGATGCATAGATATTTGTTGATTGCATGACTATCCTGCCAACGCCCATGTTAGTCTGTAGTTTAATCTGTAATCACATTCTTTGACAAAAACCCTACATTCGCATTTCTGGCAAGCTATAGTTGCAAATCTTGTATATTGATCTACTTTAGCTCATGCAATAGACACCATTCATGATTAGAGATGCTAAATGCTGATCTATCAGATAATGAATAACCAAAACCAATGAAATAACTTAACAAAACCCCCCCTCCAAAACAGCGCTTAATGTGTCATGGTTGTTAGTATGGCATGTCAAGTTGTCAACATGGATTGATTGGTTTTGAGATGAAAGTATTAGTTTTGAACTGATGGAATATATATTGTTTCTGCAGACCATGATGTTGAATGACAGAATCCGCAGTCTCAGTGCTCTCCAAGGTGCTCTGAGGAAGGCTGAGGAGCATCTTTCTGGCCTTTCAGCAGACACCCCGTACTCTGAATTCCACCACAGGTACTGATTTTTTTGTGTGCATATTATGAACTCTAGAATGCATTTTGATATGAAACCACCGAAGATATTCGGCAGTATTGTTGTGATTAAAAATGTCTGTTTGATTGGAAAATACAGGTTCCAGGAACTTGGTCTGGAGAAGGGTTGGGGTGACTGTGCCAAGCGCTCCCAGGAGACCATTCACCTCCTTTTGGACCTTCTTGAGGCCCCTGATCCGTCCACCCTCGAGAAGTTCCTTGGAACAATCCCAATGGTGTTCAATGTTGTCATTATGTCCCCACACGGTTACTTCGCGCAAGCCAATGTCTTGGGTTACCCTGACACTGGAGGGCAGGTAGAATTCTTAATTTTGACATTTGTTCATACTTAAAAAATTAAACCTGTTCTCATTATTTTTTTGTGCTATGATTACCGAAAGGTTGTCTACATTTTGGACCAAGTCCGTGCTATGGAGAACGAGATGCTGCTGAGGATCAAGCAGCAAGGTCTCAACATCACGCCGCGCATCCTTATTGTAAGTGTGATACCTGATTTGGTGCAATACAACTTGTCAGCTATGGCAATATGATAGTTAACCTTCTTTGGTCTTGAACAGGTCACCAGGTTGCTCCCTGATGCAACTGGCACCACCTGTGGTCAGCGTCTTGAGAAGGTCCTTGGCACCGAGCACACCCACATCCTTCGTGTGCCATTCAGAACTGAAAATGGAATTGTTCGCAAGTGGATCTCACGTTTTGAAGTCTGGCCATACCTGGAGACATTCACTGATGTAGATACCTAACCTCAGTGGCACACCTTCTTGGTTATTCATTTATCAAAGATTAACTTCGTATTGACTCTTTCCCATGGATGTCAGGATGTCGCACATGAAATTGCTGGAGAGCTCCAGGCCAATCCTGACCTGATCATTGGAAACTACAGTGACGGGAACCTTGTTGCATGCTTGCTTGCGCACAAGATGGGTGTTACCCATGTACGAATTTTAACCACTCTGATCAGAAGTATTTTAACTACAATTTGCTCATGCTCATGGTCATGTTGCCTTGTTCCATGATATGCAGTGTACCATTGCCCATGCGCTTGAGAAAACGAAGTACCCCAACTCTGACCTCTACTGGAAGAAGTTTGAGGATCACTACCACTTCTCATGCCAGTTCACTACTGACTTGATTGCGATGAACCACGCTGACTTCATCATCACCAGTACCTTCCAAGAGATTGCCGGAAAGTAATATTTCTATACAGCTAAAGTTTTCCTGGTCACATCCATCAGTTTTGTCATAAGATGCAATTACCCTTCCATGATCTAATAGCATTTTCTCGTTTTTCAGCAAGGACACTGTTGGTCAGTATGAGTCTCACATGGCATTCACAATGCCTGGTCTGTACCGTGTTGTCCATGGAATTGATGTTTTTGACCCAAAGTTTAACATTGTCTCGCCTGGTGCGGACATGTCCATCTACTTCCCTTACTCCGAGTCTCGCAAGAGGCTCACCTCCCTCCACCCAGAGATTGAGGAGTTGCTCTACAGTGAAGTTGACAACAACGAGCACAAGTAAGAAGCAGTTTTTACATGGCTTGATCTGCATTCATGTGATGCATGTTGTCCTGGTTATCTGACTAGAATACTCTCTGCAGGTTTATGCTGAAGGACAGGAACAAGCCAATCATCTTCTCCATGGCTCGTCTTGACCGTGTCAAGAACTTGACTGGTCTGGTTGAGCTGTATGGTCGCAACCCTCGCCTGCAAGAGCTGGTTAACCTCGTGGTTGTCTGTGGTGACCATGGCAACCCATCTAAGGACAAGGAAGAGCAGGCTGAGTTCAAGAAGATGTTTGACCTTATTGAACAATACAACTTGAATGGACACATCCGCTGGATCTCTGCCCAGATGAACCGTGTCCGCAACGGTGAGCTCTACCGTTACATTTGTGACACCAAGGGTGCTTTTGTGCAGGTAACTAAATGATGTGCTCACATTGCAAAAACATTAGTTGAATACTTGAATTGTAAGTTTATCTGTTCTCATATTTATCCTTGTCTTGCGTTTCCAGCCTGCTTTCTACGAGGCTTTCGGTCTCACTGTTGTTGAATCCATGACCTGTGGTCTCCCAACATTTGCAACCGCCTATGGTGGTCCAGCTGAGATCATCGTGAACGGAGTGTCTGGCTTCCACATTGACCCATACCAGGGTGACAAGGCCTCGGCGCTGCTCGTGGAGTTCTTCGAGAAGTGCCAGGAAGACCCCAGCCACTGGACCAAGATCTCGCAGGGCGGTCTTCAGCGTATTGAGGAGAAGTATGCAAAACACATCCCAGTAATCCGTGTTTCTGAAATGCACATTCGTCTTTCTTGCAGTGCTAACATTATCTTTCTCCAATCTTCGCTTCAGATACACCTGGAAGCTCTACTCTGAGAGGCTGATGACCCTCACCGGTGTCTACGGATTCTGGAAGTACGTCTCCAACCTGGAGAGGCGCGAAACCCGCCGCTACCTCGAGATGCTGTACGCCCTCAAGTACCGCACGATGGCTAGCACCGTCCCGTTGGCCGTTGAGGGCGAGCCGTCGAACAAGTGAGCTGGCCAACATCTTAGGCTGAGACTCTGAAAGAGGAGGAGCATTGGAGTTTCTTTGCTTTGTTTCCATTCTCTGGTTTCAGAGATGAAAAAAGAAGAGAGATATTTGAGGATGCTTTGCATTCCTAGGCACTGCTCTTTTTCCTTAAGAAAGTAAGATCGATTGAATTTGGGAGTTTCTAGTTTGATTTAGTTGGGGGGTGAGTTCAGTGGAATGTGGTGTGCGGTTGGTGCTCTGTCTCCTCTTGTTGCTGGGATGTTACCTATGAATAATAGAAACGGTCTTGGTGCCGTTTCTGCAATAATATATTGTAGCATCCTTGTTTCCACAAAAAAAAATTGTCACTGAAATGCTCACTTCTTGCGGTTATCTTACTAGTAGCATTTATTTATGTGTCACCAATCAAAATGTGCATCTTACTATAAAACATAGGATTCCCAGTTTGTTTGGTTTTTTCATTTGTTATTGTAGGATCGAATATCCAATACTAAGTCAATCAGAGGGGTGAATGGTTGGTATTCTCAAAACCAAATTTTTAGCGGAACGTCGAATACATCCGGTCTGACCGTCTGAATATATTCGGTCTGACCGGTGGTGTAGATCCGGTCTGATCATCGGATGTCGCTGATTTCCTAGTTTGTTTGGTTTTTTCATTTGTTCTTGATTCTCAAAACCAAACTTTTAGCGGAAATAAAAGTTATCCTCGAAAAATTGATGTAGATCGGTCTGACCGAAGTTGTTGCGTCGGTCTCACCGTCTGAATACATCTGGTCTGACTGGCGGTGTAGATCCGGTCTAATCATCGGATGTCGCTGAAGTCGTCTTCCACCGTGTGTCGGTCTGACCGTAGTACTCTGATCGGTCTGACCAGTGAGAAGCCATCGGTCTAACCGCCGGTGTTCCTCCGGTTGGACCGCCGCACTCGAGAAAACACAAATTGAAGAACTCTTAAAATAGATCAAAATATATTAATTCTCTATATGTTTACAAAGTGCAACAACAGCACTCCCACAAAATTTCGATAAAACTTGAAACCCTAACTTTCTCTCAACTCAACTCTCTCTAAAACACATACGGAGGCCACACCCTTCCTCTCTATTTATACATGAGGTAAGCAGCCTAAAGATACGAATCCAACTCATACAAGAAGTCCTAATCCAATAGGAAACCTTCCCGTACAAGAAACGAACATTACAAACTCCAATTGTAACAATTTTAGACTCCATCCAAAATATAACTCCACATCACATACGCACATAATATCTCCATTGCATGTCATATGAAATCTTCACCAACTACGTGTATCAATCTTTAGCCTAAGTATCTCGCATGATATCTAACCGTCCGGACATCACCTTATCTCCAAGTTGACTCCCAATCCATCACCAACAATACTCTCCCGAGACATAAAAATTACCTACATGAATCAAACAAAAAAAATCATATCCGAGCACAAGCTATCTCCAACTTGACTCATTGTTAGCCACAATAATATTACAAACGCATAGTATCCATCTATAAGCCATAAACACGAATTAAACATGGATATCCAATGAAACAATTTGAAATCGAAACCGATCTGAGTCGGCCGGTCACATCGCGGTGCCGGTCGGCCGCGCCTGAACCTCCTCGCCAGGCATCGGCCCGGTTTGGCCGGACCATAAAACAACACTGTTCACTGTCTGAAAATTTCAACTATCTCCAAAACCACTTTGCCAATAAACTCTAAATTCCAAAACCAATAATCACAGATGTCAATTGTTCATCACCGTAGAAGAATCAAACACACTTTGATTTTACAATCTCCCCCTTGATGAACACATTGGCAAACCTATCAAAAATGTTTTGTGATGTTTAGAAAAGTAAAAACAAAAATGATAAAAAACATCGGAGTGCTCAAAAATTCAAAGAAAATTTCTCCCCCTTTTAAAAAGAAATAATATTCCTTGAACCTGAAAAACTTGCACTTTTTAACTCTTCTCCCCTTTTTGATAATCATTTCATCAAGCATAAGAATTATGTACATCAATATTCAAGAGCTTAGCATGATACCTATATCAAGTCATATCATGTGTTGCAATAATAAAAAGATAAACCCATCAAATAGATAGCAAACATGCATTAGAATATAATAATAAACCAAAAATTTTATAATTAAGATCAATAATGCAATCAAAATTTATAAATTCAAACGATTTATAATGCAACATCTTTACAAGTACATAGTTTGAAAAATAAACCCAAATATATATACCTATTGCAACCATCACTCTTTCTCAAATTAAGCACAAAACAATCAAGAGAAATTTTTCATATTTATTTGAGCCTAATTTTGCTCATATTTTTTTATCTCTCAATTATTCCGGGTACGTCCTTATCGTCAAGACTGTTTCCAAGAATTCGACACCCATTATTTTTGCTCACATCAAATATGTCCTTGTCGTCAAGACTGTTTCGAAGGATTCAATATTTTTCTCATAGATAATATTTTATTCTCTTATACAATGAGCAATTTTAAAGCAATTCGAGAAATAGCAATTCAATACAACACATATATAAACATTTACAATTCAAACTATGCACTAGTATCAACATTGCATATTTCATTAATTCAAGTATGAAATTAAAGTGTCATGCAACATATCACTTAAAAGTAAAATCTAAGCCTTATGAAAAGACTAGAATACATATAAGCTATGCTAATAACAAATAAAACTTCAAAATATTGCTAGCATGCACAAGACAATGCTATAAGTATTAACAAAGCTCTCTCTTTCAATTTACTTCATTCAAATATTGCTTGATAGAACCAAGAGCACAAAACTCCCCCTCAAACCATGTCAAAAGGATGAATAATTCCTAATTCTCCACGAAAAAAAGCAAAGCGAGATGAATGCAATGGTTTAGTGAACTATCCGCAAGTTGCAACTTAATATCCAAAAATTTCAATTTAACATCTTCCTTCTCAACATGATCCCTCAAAAACTAAAAGCGAATACCAATGTACTTTGTACGTGAGTATTGTATAGAATTTTTAGCAATGTTAATAGCACTTGTATTATCGTAATAAAAAGAAACCTTTTCAAAAGCAAGTCCATAATCTTTCAAAGTTGAAATAAGCCAAAGAATCTGAGAATAACAACTAGCAGCAACAACATATTCTAATTCAGCAGTTGATTGAGCTACACTAGATTCTTTTCTAGAAGACCATGCAATCAATGATATACCAAGAAAATGACATGTTCCACTAGTACTTTTTCTATCAATTCTATAACCCATAAAATCAACATCGGAATAACCACTTAAGCATATAGAAGATGAAGTAGAATATCAAATTTCAAACTTAAGTGTATGATTCAAACACCTCATTATTCGCTTGACCACTTGACAATGTGAAGTACGAGGATAAGCTTGAAAGCGTGCACATAAACACACAGCAAATTGTATGTCCGGTCTAGAAGCAGTTAGATACAACAATGATCCAATCATACTTCTATACTCTTTTTGATCCACAGCTTCACCATCGCTTCACCATCTTCATCAGGATCCAACACAGCAGTAGAACCAATTAGCGTAGAGATTGGCTTACTATTCTCCATCTTGAAACGTCTTAAAAGATATTTCATGTACTTTGTTTGATGCACAAATATACCTTGAGGTGTTTGCTTAATTTGCAATTCCGAAAAGTACGACAACTCACCCATCATGCTCATTTCAAATTTTCTAGAAGACCATGCAATCAATGTTGCTTTCACACTCATTTTGTTTGTACATCAGTAGATTTAGAAAAAAAATTTGCCTTATCTCGTCACCATCCTACACATGCATTTCTTTTTAAGCTAAATATATAAAATATATTATAATTTTTAAAATGATCAATGCTAGTCAAACTAAACTTAAAAGCCGGCAAATGTAGTTTTTTAATTTTCCAGATGAACAAGAAAACCCGATAAATTCATAAGGAAATTAAATAGTTTGCTATCCTTATGGTACACAAATAAATTTACCCATGTTAAAATGACTATGGTAGCTTCCATCCTTGTCTCCTATGTTTCAATTGTATAGAATAAAAACATGGAATCTGCAATCTAAATTTCCATAACATTTTTGCACATAGCGCCATAATCTTCAGCAATTAGGAGGATAGACGTCACGCCCAGAAATTTACGCCAAAATTTTCGCAGCTAATTTGTGCATTAATTCCTCGTCAAGGCATCAACCGAGGTACACAAATCGACAATTATTGATATTACAGAATTCACGTCTTAGAAACAATATAAAAAAATTACATAATACAACAGAAAAGAAAAAAATTAACTTAAGCTAAACTTGACTCAAGTCAAGCGAAACACCACACCACAGCTGAACCTTGACGACGAATAAACCTACACTTCTTCGAAGACTTCCTCAACCTCTGGCACTGAAGGGGGAAAATTAAGCAAGACTGAGTACTTTCACCATACTCAACAAGTCATACCGGAAGAAAAGATATGATACAGGATATCAAGAGAGGAATATTAGGCTCATTTGCATAAATAGCATTTCAGAAATAATAATATTTGAAAACAGTAAAATAGTAATAATAATTAAGCAATATTAAATAAATTGTCCAACGTTAAAACCACGTTGCAACATGTTCATCCATCCATTTGTACTAGTTAAGTCCCAACATTTCATTCATGTAAGTAAGTGAGACTAATCAAGGTGAATCTGGTCGATCACCCGTAACCGTGGGCACGGTACTCTGATCAGAGGTGTACAACTGCACCCACAAGACATAATTTCACGACACGTTACCGTGTGCTGGTGTACCACCACGATACCCCGGAAAGAAACTATGACAGGACCCTTCACATAACCTCCTTTAACCAATCGTACCACACCAAGGTTTCACCCCCACTCCCATCGGGGTAATGGGCATCCCCCTCTCGTGCCGCGGTGAATCCGAAAGCCGATCAACCCTTAAAACCGAGGCTGACCCAACTCCATCACGTCCACCCTCACTAGGGTACTTCGGCTAGAAACAGCTACGCTACAGACCCAGCCATTACCATGCTGGCTTGTGATATGCACAGTAATTCTTCCAGGGTTTCTCGAGAACTGGTCCTTAATTGTCATGAGCACACTAACCAATATCCAACCATGTGCTCACAACCCACCATTGTCATAATTCAGTATTATTAGAATAGAGACACAAATTTGACAACATCTGAGAATTTGTCTCTAATGTAATAATTGATTAATGTGATCCCCTTAAGTGAGCTAGTTGAGCTAAGTATGGCTAAACATTTTCTAAACTAACATCTAGTCATATTAAACCCCAGTTATCAATGGTATAAGGTATACAATTCCTATGGTTGAGTACAATAGGTATAACAGTCCCATGAAATGACATTCTAAAGCATATGCAGTATTTGAGAGAAATGAGATATTTAAATAAAATAGGTACAATATGATCAATGTAAAGTATGACTTGCCTTGTTCTGGAGACTGGGGAACCTCGGCGACTACTTCGAGGTAGACGGTATCGCCGGAACTATCGAAATCTACACCACAAACAAAGCACTTCAACAAAACATGCTAAAAGTCTCTGAAAGCTTGACATAAGAAACTATTTTTAATGGATTCTTGACATTTTTGGGTTTAATGAAATTTAAATGGACTAAAACGGAGCTCGGATTAAAAGATATGAATTTTAGAAGTTTAATTACGATTTTCAAACTAAACAGAAAACTAAAAAATTAATTATTACGCAATTAAGTCCTAGGACTGACGCAATCCTGCGAGGGAATCGGCAAGGGCGACGTCATGCTGGCGTCGGCATGCGGCGGCGTGGTTAGGTGGCGTCGGCTAGGGGCGATGTGGCCGACGTTAGCCCTAGGGCGACATCAACACAGGCGGCGCAAGCGGCGGGCGCTCGGTCCATGGTGGACCCAGTCCACGGCTGGGGACGGCGAGATTGGACGGTTCCGATCTACCACGCGGTAGATCGGACGGTTGGGAGGCGGCTCGGGTTAGGGTTTGCGCGAGCGGCAGCGGCCGAGCTTTGGCCGCCGGCCATGGCCGCGCGGCGGCCGGCCGGGCTTCAGTGACGCGGGAAACGGCGGCGGCTGGCGGTGCGGAGCATGGAAAACAGCATGGAGAAGAGCGTCGTGGCTCAGGAGCGGCGCGGGAGCGACGGCTAGCGCTCGGGATCGAAAGGGAGAGAGAGAGAGCCTCACCGGAGACGGGGAAGGAGACAGCGGCCGACGGTGGAGCAAAATTGGGCGACGGCGGATTAGGGCATGGGAAGCGGCGGCGCAAATGGAAAAACACGCGAGAGCACGAGAGGGTCTTTATAGAGACGCAAGGAGGCGGATTGCGCACGGGTTGAGTGTAAATCTCTCGCCATCGGTTTTGGACTCGGGTAGAGAAAAAGCGGCGGCCAGTTGTGTGGCGCGGGAAGGCGGCGTCGGGTGCGGCGGCGCGCGCTCGATCCGGCGTGGGCCGACGCGGCACGGGGTGGCGCGAAGAGGGCGACGCGGCGGTGCGCATGGCGCGGCTTGGGCGCGCGGGCGCGGAAGCGACTCGACGGGGAGGGGCCCGCTGTCGATGGCCGCGAGCGCGAGGCGGCGCAAGTGGACTTTGCATGGGCGCGATCGGTTCGTGGGCTTCGGTCCACGGCCAGAAAAGGAGAGCGTGCGGCTAGGTGGGCCAAAGGAAGGACGGGCGACGAGCAGGCTGGGCCGTCGGTCGAATAGGAAATGGGCGGGAAAACGGCAGGAGCCGTACGGGATGAATAGGAAACGATTTTTGGGACTTAATTAAATTACAGATTTTTTATTTAATTGATTAAAAATAGTTCCAGTGCTCTAAAAATTTTTGTAAAATTCTTGTTATGTATTTTGATACGTAAAATTTAAAAAAAAATCCTACCATGTCATTTTCATTTATTAAATGCATTTTAAAATTACTTTTGGCTCCAGATTAATTTCAAAAATTCTGATTATTTTAGGATAAATTATTTAAACGATTTAGGGGCAAAACTCGGGGTGCGACAATAGAGTTGTTGTGTTTGAGATACCGTTGTGTCCTTGAAGATAAACCGAATATAATGAGCACCAAATTTGTTTTGTTGCATGGGATATGTGAACACCATCTTCGCACTCTCCTTCCAGCATGTTCGGAAGATGTGCTCCGTCTGAATATCATGGGGCTCTACTAACCTAGGGCCATGCATAAAGTTAAAGTAAAGGCAAACGTACTACGGGTACGTACCATCCACTTATGTAAATTTGAAATAAAATTATACACATCTGGATGTAGAATTCAATAAATGGTCACCTAATTTTTTTCTTACACTGTCAAAGTGAAAACACAACAGAGAAATTGACTTGCCCATTTGTTAAACTGGAAACAGTACACTTCTAGCTCTACCAAAAAAACAACAATAGATGGTTCAGAACTGGGGAATCATCGGAGTTCTTCGCTCTATTGACCAAAATCCACAATAATTCTGATTTTAATAGGAACTAAAACTAGAAAATGTTTTTAATCCTAATTAAAAAAAACAACTCGGTTGGTAACACTAACTGAGACTAAAGATAATCTTTAGTTTCGGTTAGATTCTTAACAGAATCTGTTAGGACGTCAGATTTTAACACCAACCGAGACTAAAGATCCTAAACTTTATCCCGATTGGTGTTACCAATCGGGATTAAAGATCCAAACGATCTTTCGTCTGTGCTGGTAATACCAACCGGGACTAACCAACCGTGACTAAAGTTCTTCACTCACTTTGTATCGATAAATTGTATTCACTTTCCATCGGGTTCAGTATGTACCTTTACATTACAAAAGAGGAATTGAAATAAGTTTCACTTTATGTTAGACTAGTAAATATGCCCGTGCGTTGCAACGAGCGTCATTTTATTTATCATAATTATTCCAAAGTTAAAGTCCCATGTAATTCTAATTTTTATTTTTTTCTTTATGTCTTTACGTGAGGTCTATTGTCCAGCACACTTGAAATACTAAACATGCTTGCGCGAATGATTTGGATTTAATTTAATTTAATTTGGATATCAAAGATGAGTTTGTTTTTTCCTATTGTAAAATACATACTAAAGCTAGTATGTAAACATCATCATATAAAAAAATCTAAAGTGACTAACTCTAACTCTGCACATAACATTGCCACAAACCCAACGAGCTCGGCCAAATCTACGGTAACATCTAACTATTCTTTTCTTTTCTCAGTTATTTTCACGAGGCAAGGGACGTATAAAGTCTTTTTTCATCCAAACCCTCCCTTTCTTTTCAGCATTGGGACTGCAGATTAATTTTATAAACACTAAGAGGTTTTTTGCAAAATAGCCAGGCGGACGAAAATTGAATTGAGACTACGAATTAATTTTATAAAAACTTAAGGGAATTTCTGCAAATAGCCAGGTGACGAAAATTTTGGGTTACTAATCTGACTTATAGATTATAATAATCTATTTGTTTGTTTTATATTACTCATAATAATCCAAATTATATAATCCTAAGCTGAATCAAATACATAAAGGCTTTCGTAACTTTTTTCTGTCCGTCGTCATCCATAGCGGCATGAGAGAGCTTTCACATTATCTAGAGAGTTTTGACTGTCAATTAAATAAGTGATTTAATCTAAACTGTAGGTCTTCACATGATATGGCTTTAATCCTAATTATGTGGGCCGGAACTACCTCACGTGATATATATGTACCCTTAATTTTAGTTTGTGGGCTGGGTTTATTCAAAGCCTACTTAGCTATATAAGCCATTCTACTAATTAACATTGCAATTACTAACAAAAGCAGATAAGCCAGACCTTATCATCAAGAGACTAATCTTCAACCCGCGTAGGAAATAGTCAGGAACAGCGTTGGCCGTCCGTTGCAGCCTCGTGTGAACGCGAGTTGCATCGGTTCTCAAAATCAACAGTCTCCGATTTAAACTTCGGCTTAGGTGTTTCTTTTTCTTAATCAAAATAGGGTTTCTTATATTTAAGAATACTAATCTGGACTTGGATTTGAACTCCATGTTATGTGCTTCTTTTCCTTATCAAAATTGGTTTCTCATATGAACGATAATTTTATAAACATTTAAGGAATTTTCTACAAAATAATCAGGTAAAACAAAATTTTGGATGAAACACTACTTGCTTTATAGATAGTTATAGATAGTGTCATATTACTGAGAAAAAATAATAAAAAATTTAAGTGAAACTTGTGATAGTTAGGGTTGTGTTTGGGGCGAGGGTTGGGAACCCCTCCTCTTCGATAAGTAAAATGAAGCATATATTAACGTATGATTAATTAAGTATTAGCTAATTTTTTTTCAAAAATACATACGTTTATCAGTTTGGGAAGGGTGCACATGAAAAACGAGAAATACGAAGCTTTGTAGGAAGAAGAAGAGAGGATTAGCCTTCTTGACAAGGTCAACTGGGTCTGTCTCGGTTGATAACCAGAGGAGTTGTGGTGCTAAGTTTACAGGGTTAGATCTTTTGATCTGAAGACAGATCGGTGTGCCACTCTCCGCCACATTTGTTTTTCCTGTCCTACAACCTTTCGTGCCACAGCCTTTGCATATTTCAGTTTCAGAGTCCGTCATGTAAAGTGTGTTTGGGTCGAGGTCTTGTTGCTGGTTAGATCATGTTGGAGTCCAGTTCGTGTGTTTTCCCCCTTTGTTTTCATCAAACCCTATCCATCGCATCTAGTTTGTGCACGTGTAACAAGTTTTTACGCGCATTGTTTCCATTTTGTCCTCTAATTCAGAGTCGGTTTTTAAAACAACCATAACTTTCACATACAGACTGATTGAGACATTTCATATATGAAAATCGATCAGAAAAAATTTCAGATCCGTTCGTCCCCAACTTTCTTTGGGTTCGGCGACTTTACTCGATCGATTTAAGTCCGAAGATTGCCTTTTGAGCTCGGAAGCTTTTTGTTGATTCCGGCGCGTATTCTGAATTTTCACCGACCCCTTGATGAGAAACTTCTCTCACGCGTTGGGTGAGAGATCGCTTAACTCCGTGCAGTCCTTCTCATTCGTGTCTTTGTGCGGGCGTGCCGATTGATTTGATCTGTTACTCAACAAGAAAAACAAGAGAATATGCATTAAGCGTTAGGTTAGATCCCCACGGGATCAGTGAGGGAATCCATAAACATATATATATTATTCTAAACTATATTTAAGCCAAGTAAGCTGGAATGGATCGGCTATACGAGACGCAAGAGCCCGCTTAACCCAAATACAATAAAGAATAATAAATATATGAATCGATAACCTAGCCGATACTGAAAAGCTAACAATCAATCGGCTAGTACTCCGATGAATCTTATAGAAAGATATCGTTCTTGAAACAGATGCATAGCCTGGAAATCGGTCGTCAACCATCAATGAATGACCATCCCGCTAACGGTGCATATTGACTGATTTTAAGATCAAAAGTAATGCAGAAGCTTTTTGCTATGCTGACGCCTACCCTGTGTTTTAATAATCATCACATGGCATAACAATAAGTACGATGCTCAATAAATTGCAAAAAATGAAGCTACACATTCGAACCAATAAAGTGGCACCTTGCACATATTGCATAAAGAGCATGAGATATATATGCCTCCGTAGAAAACAGTGTTCACTGAGAGCATTCGATGAGAAGACCTGATTATTAGGGAAGAAACAATATAAAACATGTTAAGCTTTGTAGGAGAAGACTAGGGTTGAAAACGGTCGGGAACGGTCGGGAAAAGACCTTAACCATTTTCGTTCCCGTATTTTTTTAGCGGGATCGGAAACGGAAACGGAAAAGGCAGACGGAAATACGAATTCGGTAATACGGGACAACGGAAAACGGTCGGAAACAGTCGGGAGCGTGTCAATTACGATTGGGAATTGGTAATGAAAACGGTAAAGTCAACATACATGTAACCATATTTAATTTATTAATCAACTTGCCGTGCTGATATAAGCTATCATACAGACATGGTCGAATGTGCAACAAGTGGTAATAAATTATAGTCAAAAGTGAAAACATGATACAAGACCTAGTCCAAAGTACAACTTTGGTAAATATAACTAGCTCAAAGTGCAATTCACTGAAAAATGACATCTTTGAGAGGTAATAACAACTTACAAGCAATGGAAAGGAGTACTTCCAGTGGAAAATCTCTATTTATCATATATCACCATAGTCCCTACTCTTTCTGGAGCTATCAGGATTCAGGAGACAGGGATTCTATCACGCAATTACTTCAAGCAGCAGCGACACGTGTAGAACTGAACAAGTAAAGGACACAGAGCTAGAAATCTGTAGCAGCAATAGCTACTGACCTGATCTGGTGAGTAGTGAGATGGAAGGAGTAATTAGCAGATCTGAGAGAAATTTATTTCCTCTTCCCGGCCCCTCGTCTAATTAAGCTTATGCAACGAACATTCCAATCTGAACAGATGCCGCCGGGATGGCCGCCCGTGTGCGCGTCGGGAGGTGCGTCGTCGATCGGTGCGTGCAGGCCAGGGTGCGGCGCCCTGCCCAGGAGTGGCGCCGGCGGCTGCTGGATGGATGGGAGGAGGTGGTTGCCTTTGCCTGGTAGGTACTTAGGGTTTTGTTTTTGATGGGCCAAAATATGGACCGGGCCAAAAATTCGTTTACATGGGTCAGATAAAAACGGGAATTCCCGCGGGAATTTTCCCGTATAAATCCGGGATCCGCAAATACGGTCGGGAAAACACCCCAACCGTTCCCGTTCCGGTTTCCCGTTTCTTGTTTCCCGTATTTTTTTCCGTTTCCGTTTTTCTCGCGGATCCGGTATTCGATCGGGATTTTCGGTATTCGGTGTCGATCGGTACAGGATTTTCCCGTACCCGCTTAGACCCCTAGAGAAGACCTACAGTTCAAGAATTTCCAAAGCAGAGAACAGAAAAAAATATGAAGTATGTACTTTACATGGAAATATATGTCGGTTGGTCTAATTTAGGCAAATTTCATGAAACATCATGTAACATTAATTGTTTAAACAAGCTTTCAAAAGGTGCACATACTATTACTTTCCCCAATAAGTGGAAATCAGGCGATGTAAACTACAATCCTCAAATAGGGATTAATTTACACAACGGCTCTTCGAGTGAATGAGAATTAACATGACAATCCAATCTGTTTGACACATGATCAATCCAGGAAGTTGTACACAGACTGGTGACAGTGGCTTACCTGAGCAGCACGATGGATCCGTACTAAGTCCGGTGGATATGTCACTAACCACCACCCATCGATCTGACACTAACATTTGCACCAAATCCACTGTTCTTGTGCACTATTTGAAGCGGCTGCAAGTCCAGATCAAAAATCGGTCATACGTTAGTACATTCAAAGAATTAGCATGTAAATTTATCCAAATACATTTGTACTTGCAATTTTGTAAAAACTAATTATGGAGTGAGGTAGCCATTTTGCAACAGAGAGCTTGGAAGTCTCTTTCATAGACAATACCAGATGCCTCATTGCCACTTGCCATATTCTAATCTTCTTGAGGGTAGTCACATCTAAGTGAATTCTTTGCAGCTGCGTGTAAAATTGATAAATTTCATTAACAGACATAATCCAAGTAAAATGGACAGATTGCAACAAATGTGCTTTCTTTATAAATAGTCACCTAATAATAGTCAAGTTGTTTCCATTTGTGAAAAAGAGAGCAGCAGCATAATCAGTTTAAGATATAAAATGGAATTTGTACATTATCTTGCCTTCCACACAAATTTATATAAAATGGAACTTCACAACGAGGGTTGCATGTGCATGGTTACAATTTTAGTAAACTAATCTAATGTTTACTGTGCATGTCAAACTACTGTTAAATGAATCCTCATTCAGTCTGTGTGGATTATGCTAAGCATATGCCATCCTGAAGTGACGCATAAGTGAATAACAGTGAAGATTAGCCTAAAACCATGAAGGATGTTAAGCATGTGGTATCAAGTTTCGTTCATTTGCTAGAAATCAAGGTTTTAAGAAATAGGTGATGAATGTGTCATTATAAATTTTACACACCTCGAAGGCGGCGACATCGATGATAGGCGGAGGAGATGGGAGTCAGCGGCTCAGCGGTGGTGGGAGGATTCAGCGGAGAGGAGTCGGCGTCGGTGGCACGACGGCGACGTCAACGACAGGTCGTTGGCGGAGGAGATGGGGAGTCGGACCATGAGGAGTCAGCATCGGATGCAACGGTGGGAGGAGTCGGCGATGGTGGACGAAGAAGGATGGGGAGCAGTGGCAGGTGGAGTCTACTGTGTCGGTGTCGGAGGCGACGGTGGGAAGAGTCAGCGATGGCGGCCGGAGTGGCAGTGGTGGCGGTGGGAGGAGTCGGCGTCCGTGGCGCGACGGTGATGTCGATGACAGGTCACTGGCGGAGGAGATGGGGAGTTGGCGGCTCGACGACGGTGGCGGCAATGGGAGGAGCCAATGATGGCGGGCGAGGAGGATAGGGAGTGGGGAGGAGAGGCGGTGGTGGCGATGATGCGGTGGTAGGAAGAGTCGACGGCCTCGACGATGGTGACGGCGATGGGAGGAGTCGGCGATGGCGGCGGGATCTGGAGGAGATGGGGATTGGTGGCGGGCGGGAGCGGAGAAGGATGCGGCGGTGGGGGGAGTCGGCGGGCTCGGCGGTGGTGGCGGCAGTGGGAGGTGTTGGTGATGGCGGGCATGATCTGGAGGAGATGGGCATTGGTGACAAGCGGGGACGAAGGAGGAGGTGATGGCGGACAGGATCTGGAGGAGATGGGGATCGGTGGCGGTAGGCGAGGGCAGAAGAGGAAGAGTGGTCCATGCCGTTGGATTGGTGATTTGATGGTTGTGATTACGCGTGTCTATTTGATGTATCTGTTGTTAGAAATTAAGAGCATTGTCCAATTGTCCAAGAGTGTCTCTAAATAAATCTCTAAATCTGTTTTGAGAATTTTCCTAGAAAAGTGGCTCTAACAGAGACTATATATGAATCTCTAAAATTATAGGTTCTCTAAAATAATGATCTTGTTCTAAAAACTGAGAATAGAAACCTGGAGCTCTAAAATTGTTCTCGCCAGTGTAAGGATTTTTTGTTGCGATATCTAGCGCACACGAAAAACTGATCTGTTGTTTGACGGAGAGTCAAAGCGGTGACCAGGCCGGCGCCGGTTCACGCCACCCACGCCGATTACTGCGCGCGCGCAACGTCGAAAGCCGCGCCTACGCGCCACACGAGCATCGCGCTGCCGCCTTTGCTGCTTTGCATCTGCCGCCCGAGCATGTCTGCCGCCGTGCCTCTGTTGTGTTGTGTCCTGCTGCTTGCCGCCCAACGTATTTTTGAGTTCTGCATGATGGACAAATCTGGAGATGCAATGCCACGCGGTACCAGATTGGTGCATAGGGTCCCTCCATTGGGTGCGGCAACCAGACCACATGCGCGAGCAATGGTCGGCAATGCTCGTCCAGTCGGAGCTCAAGGGAATTCAGCGTATCAGCCTCCCAATACATGGCGCTTTCTGACGATCGCAACCAACGATGGAGTTGACGGCGAGGAAGGTGAACAAGACAAACCGATCAACGATGGAGTTGCGCTTGTCACTGCGCGCTGTTATTAGCTTGCCGCCCAACACGCTTGCCGCGCCTTGCTCTTCCGCTTGCCGCACCACACCGATCAACGCCCTGCGCGCTGCGTCGGCCGGCATCTGCTGCCGCATCTAGAAAAAAATTCGCGAGATTGATACTCGAGTGATTGATAAGCCTAGTTAGTTAAAAATAAAAATCGTTTTGAGAATCTACCGCATAAAATTTTGATTTCATTCTCAAATTCACTCTCTATATGAGTTTTTTTTAAATTGGTTTTGACAACTGTTGGACATGTCCTAAGGCCACCATTATAGTTTTTTATTAAGTAGTGTATATATATATATATTGTGGCAACGCTATATAGTCAAATATATCTTTTAAGATTATGACAATATATTAGTATTGAATATGACGAGTATTTATGCCCAAAGAGTCTACTATGAAAGACGGAAAAAACATTGAATGCAGAAAATAGAACACCTCTTCAATGGAGCCTACTAAACAGACACGCCCCATATGTTCTACAGCAAACTAACCACGGTTAGATCCAACTAACTCAACCTTTGGTTAATTAGGTTAGGGCTACCCTCTCTGACATCCATAGGAGGTCTCAAAAGTCAAATAAGATCTGGCCCATTCTTCTCCCATAGATGACGACATCTTAGTCTACGTATTTTCTACTTATATCATCCGCTCCCTTCTTTCCTTGTTATAAAAAATTATTATCTCTACTCCACTAATTCTTTATAGATTTTAAATAAGAATCTAATTGGAAATTTTGATTCGATCTGGCACCTAAACAGGGTTGGTATTTGAATTCAATATCTATCTATCGATTTAAAATCAAATAAAAATTAAAACTGAATACATTTCTTATAATGCCAAGGATGCAACACAGGGCCTAAGAGTTCATTTATTTGCTACAAATGAACAATCAATACCTGTGGGTTTGGTAAATAGAATATATGATTATTATACAATATCACAAGAAAATATTAATTAAATATTTTAATGCTCTAAAATTACTTTTTAGATAGACATATACATTAACGGCATATTTTTCTTACTATTTATTTTTATATATAAAGTAGGAAATAAATATTCAATACCCTTTTAAACAACACATTTGTAGATATAGTAGGTCACTCATAACAATATTTAGTACATTATGTCCACCAGATTCATAACAAATATCACTCTAAATTTTTTAATAAAATTATAAATATTTGTAGGAATATATATAATGTTTATACATATTATTACTTTAGAGCACTTTAAACACTTTTAGGAAAAAATATTTTTCTCATTTTGTGAAAAACTAGTTGAGCAACATGGATGTATCAATTATTATTGATACGTACATTAATTACCACTACTAAATAGTTAAACTTACATGTAGGAAAAAATCATAAATAGTATACATATTATAGTTGGATTATCAGAGAGCTTGAGCCTAAGCAAGTTTGCAGTGTTTGGGTGTAAGTGTTTGTCGACGGGTGGTCAATCAGTCCTTCAAGAAGGCTACTCAAGGATGTAAAAAAGTGATCGGGGACGTCTACCGAAAGGATACGATGGTCGACTTAGAGAGAATGCAAACCAAGGATTTAGACAGGTTCGACCCTTCCGAAGAATAATAAGCCTACGTCCTGTGTTCTTTGTCGACGTGGTGTATGAATCAGAGTACAATGGTGTGAGTTGTTGGGGCTCTAGAGATTAGATCTAGCTTCCAAAGAACTGATCCCCCTCACCCGTGTGACCTGCACGCCCTCCCTTTTGTGCAGATCTAGCTTACAAGAGGACTTCGAGGCCAAGAAAGCTAAGACTAAAGGCTAAAAAGCAAGTACAAACAATATCTGAAAAGTACATAGAGATTCCCCGGGTCACGCGCGCCGTGGGTATCTCGTGCTCCATCTTGCATTAGGATCCGTCCTCTGCAGATACCTTCTGTGCAGTCTTGTCGGGTGATGTCATCTTCTGTCGGGTTGTCCCCTCCTTGTCTTCTCTACGATCCTTGAGAAGCAAGCCTTCCTCCCGAGGAGATCCGGGGTTGGACTAATGAGTCGAAGTCGGGATAGAATGCTAAAGTCAAAACAGAGGGAGGTTGGGGTGATCGACCCCATGAAGAGGTCGGGCTTCTGACCCCCTCCCGAGGACTACCAATCCGACTTTAGCTGATCTTAACTCCTTTCTGTGGGCTACCCCGAGGTGATACCCCCGCAACAACTCCCGAGCCTAGGGGTGAATAGAATATTCGACCTTAGGGTTTGAGTTTTTCCTAGTCAGGTCCCATGGCCGGCTCTTGAGGTCTGTTAAACAGGCTTCGATAGGTGCACCACCTAGGTGCACCTGCCAGGTGCAGCCCCTGAGCCTGGGACTGGATGGAACATCTGGGCATAGGGTCTAAGTTTTTCCTGGTCAAGAGCATAGGCAAAGTCTTCGTGACATCCTAACCGTGCTTTGGCGGGTGCACGCCAGTGCACACTGCCGAGGCTCCCCAGAGCACAGGGTGGATGACACATCCAGTCCTAGGGTCAAGTCGGAAAACATCACCTTGGGATATCTTCAGGACATCGTTTTCAAATTGGTGGCAGTTGGGATCAGGAGAGCCATTGCCCAGGGGCTAATGACGGTCGGCGAGTGGCCATCGCCCGAAGGCCGATGGCCGAGGTACCTCAGCCCGGAGGCTGATGGGGATTGGCCCGAGGCCATCAGCCCGAAGGCTGATGGCCGAGTTGCCATAGCTCGGAGACTGATGACGGTCGGTTGTGCCATAGCCTAGAGGCTTATGGCAGTTGGCCGTGCCATAGCCCGGAGGCTGATGGTGGTCGACCAAAGACCATAGCCCGGAGGCTGATGCCCGAGATGCCATAGCCCGGAGGCTGATGGCGGTCGGCTCGAGGCCATAGGCCAGAGGCTGATGGCCGAGATGCCATAGCCCAAAGACTGATGGTAGTCTCCCGCGCCATAGCCCGAAGGCTGATGGCGATCGGACTGAGGTCATAGCCCGAAGGTTTGAGGACCGAGATGCCATAACCCAGAGGCTGAAGCGGTCAGTGTGGTCGGAGGAAGATCCCGAGGGGTTGGTCGTCGGGCGGTTGCCTAGACTCGGGACACACGCTGAGCATGTGGGCTGCTGACGGTTTGAACTGTGCGCTAGTCACATCCCATTAAGGTTGTCACGACCAGGGTTACGTAGTGGCTGATCATATGTCAGGTTTCCCACTTATCCCCAACGGCTCGCGGATCCAACAGTTGAGATTTGTTGCTCGGGCAGAGTGACGGGCCCGGTGGCAGCTTCACTAGGGTGCATAACGCGCTTTGTGCGTGCACCGTTAACCACTTGGCGTAATCGACAGCTCAAGTCAACCACTGGGACGCAGGCTGGGAGCCAGATGGGCCGGGACACCTCGGATGCCCCGCTCACGCCGTTAATGGTGTTGCGTGCTTTTCGAAAATAGCACTGTCAGGCCCATCATGGCTCCCTCTTAAGCCCCACCATTTTGCCTTATTCCTCCTTCACGCCCTTTTTGCTCAAAATTCGCAAACTCTTCACACTCGCACCATCGCTTTCGCCTCTTGGCTCCTTGTCGCTTTAGCGCACAAGGCCGTCACCTCCACTACTGTTGCATGGTGTGCTACCACAAGGGTCGACGATTGTTTTCCCTGAAGCCGATGGCACCTGTAAAGAAGACCTCGAAGAAAGGTGGGAAGAGCTCAACCAGTGGCGGCGAAGGCATCGAGCGGAGCTCGGCCTTCGTCCCCTTGCGCGCTGGGAGCGAGATGTTGGAGGAGCTGGTGCAAGCCGGCGTCCTCCCGCCACGGGAGATCGCAGAGTGGCGCCTGACACGGGGGGAGCTGTTCCCGACCCTGACTTTGGTGGCCGGTGGTCTTCTCCTTCTTCCTTCGCGGATTTGGAGTACCGGCCCACCCCTTTGTCTGGGGTCTGCTCAACTACTACGACATCTCCCTCTACAACCTTAATCCCAACTCCATTCTCCAAATTTCTCTCTTCATCCACCTGTGCGAGGCATATCTTGGGATAGACCCGCACTTTAATCTATTTCGTCATTACTTCTATCTCCAGCGAACAGTCGACGGCGTGGTCGGCGGGGCCGGGATTCAGTTCCGGGAGAAGATGGCCCAACTCTACATCCCAGTCATCCCCACCTCCTCCAACAAGGGGTGGCACGCTGAGTGGTTCTATATCGGGAATCACAAACCGATGCTCTCCCTCGAGATATACCAGGAGCCGATCCCGGCAGCTACCTGGTCAGCACCCTGCCTCGATGTCGAGCGCGATCAAGTGGAGGAGTTGGTGGCCAGAATCAAGGCCCTCCGGGAACAGGGCCTGACCGAAGCTCGGGTGCCCCGCAACTTCACCCTCCGAGGACTACAACCCTGCAAGGATAGGGTGAAGGCAGCCTATGAGTACTCGGGCAGACAGGACCCAACTCGAGAGGAGAAGGCGACCCTTAAGCGCATGGGCCAAAGGCTGGGGACTTTCTTCTCCAACGCGGCTGACTTCAGCAAAGGAGGCCCGAGGGCCTTCAGCCTCCTCCATCTGTGGTTGGAGGTAATCCCGACCACTCTCTTTGCCTAAATTTTTCTTTGTTTGTGTATTTGGCGCCTCACCTGCTAGTTTCTGACACTAGATAGGGGCTGAAAGTCTTCGTGTCACTCTCGTCGATCCCTGGGAGGTGGTGGCCAAGCAGGAAAGGCCGCGGGCTCGGCTGCCCCGCGATACGTCGGGGGCAAAGGGGAAAGAGCCCGAGCTCCCCAAGTGAAAGCCAGAGGTACGGAGGGCAGTGCCGGGGAGTCTGAAGCTCCTTGGCATCAAGTGCAAGCTCGTGATCACCTCTGATGAGGAGGGATCGAAAGGGGTTGAAGCGTAGCCCGTGACCCCGTCATCAGGCTCGAGCAGGCCACCGAAGCCTGAGTCGTTGGCGCTCGCGAAGAAGGTGCTGAGGCTCATTAGCTTCGGGTTCGAGACCTCAACCACGTTTGTACCGAACTTACCCCCTCTTCCCTTTCTTTCCCCCTTTTTTTACTGACCGGGTGCATGTGTAGTGACGTGGAGGATGTCAACCTCTTTCTTGAAGAGCCATTGAAGACGGCGAAGCCGACCTCCCCAATGAAAGAGGGAGGGTCCGGCCTGCCCTGGCGGCCAGTGGAGCCGGCGGTCACCCTCTGGAAGCCGACCGGCCGAGGGAAGGTCGGAGGCTAGACCCGAGGAGGAAGCGATCGCCGTGATGACGGAGGAAAGTCCGAGGCGGTCTCAAGGTTGGCAGCGGCGGCTAGGAGGAGGGCGGGGCGGGCTTCGAGGGAGAGGGGGGAGGTGGAAATGGAAGAGATCTGGGATTGGCGGAACAAGATCACCCCAGCTTCCTCCCTCATTATCTGTTCTGGCGGGAGCTTGACGCCCTCGAAGTTATGATGACCGAGGGGCAAGCCCCGCCCGCTGGGAGCAGCAGGGCGACGAGCACCGTCGAGGGAGGTGGCGATCGTGCTACCTCGGACAGCGGGCCGAGGATTAAGCAAGTCCTCGGCGGCGGGGCAAAGAGGGCGAAGAGTTCATCCAAGCTCTTCGCCGCCCGCCCGACCTATTCTGGGAGGTTCCCGAGCTCCTTCTTCTTCCTTTTTTTAATGCTATCGCGTCTGCAGGAGGTCATTCGCTCGTCACCGTCCTCGGAAACAAAGCTTCAGGAAATTGGAGGTGAAGCTAGACGTGGCCTCCTCCCGGAACTCTGCCAAGTTCGTCAAATAATCTCTCATGCTACACAGGGGCCGAGAAACTCGAGGCGACCACCAAGGATGCCAAGCTACAGGCCGAAAAGGCGGTGGCACAACGGGAGGCACAGAGAAGCTTCTCCGAATCTTGGACGTTGTGCTCGAAGAGGCCAGGGCCAAGTTGGCAGAATCCGAGGCGGCAAAAGCCGAGGTCGAGGAGAGGCTAGCTGCCGAGGCAGCAGCCAAGGCCAAGGTCGAGGTTGCGTTGAAGTCAGCAGAGAAGGCGAAGGAAGATGTCGAGAGTAAGTGTCAGTATGGACCAATTCCTCTCGTTCTTCAATTCTTCGTCCTTGCTTGCGTTGACCAATTTCTTCCCATACAGGCTGCTTGTCAAGGATCCAAAAGCAGATGAACGACCTCAAGGCACGCTGTGAGGTGGCCAAGGCTCGGTGGGAAAAATACCGGGAGGCGTCCCGGGCACTCCTTGTTGAGGCCGACACTGAGGTGGAGCCCATTGACGAGACTGAGGACACGCTCATGGAGCAGCTTCTCGAGGGACCGAAGCGCCTTAGAGACTTCATCTGACTCGCGACGAAGTCGACGACTACGCACGTTCTCGGTATAGTACACAAGTTGTACCCGCGCGCCAAGATTGAGGCGGTTGCTGACGGCTGGCCGGTCGGTGTTTCGGAGGCCGATGTCCCAAGCATTTACGCCGAGGTTGAGCCGACGACCGAGAAGATTGTATCCAAAATGCACTTTTGATTAGGCAGCCATATACCTAGGATAGAGTAGATAAGTGGGGTTAGTCCCATTCCACGAATCGTAAAGTTCTAACTTTAACATTTTTATGAAAAAGCTCTTGACTTTTGCTCATGTAAGGAGATCAAATTTTAGCTTAGTGAGGAAAGCTTTTATATTTTAACTTCTATTCGCTGCGTGTCGACCATCGTGCCCGAGCGAGGTTAGGCCCTCGACAGATCGGATCCAGGGGATCCCAAGTCAAGCTTGAAAAACTTAGTCATTTAAGCAGTGAATAGGCTAACAGAGAGATTAAGTGATAGATGGCGGAGCCCTCGAGCTCTTATGCATAGTATCTTGCTAAGCCACGATCGGTCTCGGCCCTAGGTGGCCTCGACAGGGAGCGTGCCTTTATACCAAAGAGCGTCAGGGAGTACCATCGCGTTTAGTCGGATAGGCTGAGCATGAGTTCTTGAGGAGGCTGCCGAGCCATCGAGTAACCCGAGTGTACTCAATAGACTTCCTTCCGGGGAACCCTGACCATAGCTGGTCGGGGACGCGTAGCTCAGGGCAGACCATGAGCGTAGCGAAGAAGTTATTGAGTGTGCGTAGGCTACCCAGGGGTTCGGGAGAAAGATAAAATGGAGAACAAGCAACATTTGGAGACAAATTCCTGCAAAACATAAATGTTTTAAAGAAAGATTTGAGTTCAGAGTACTTAGCTACTCAAGAGTAGAATTAGTGCGAGTACTCCATGTTCCACGAGTTCGACATCTCCTTACCGTCATGGGGTCGGTGGGGAAGAAAACTGCCATCGTTCCACTCAGATCGATGAAGACGTGCCTCTACCTGGAGCACCAACTGTCGACGGTGGTCGATCAGTCCTCCAAGGGGGCTACCTGAGGAGGTGAAAGAGTGGTTGGGGACATCTACCGAAAGGATACGATGGTTGACTTAGAGAGAATGTGAACCAAGGATTTTAGATAGGTTCGGCTCTCCCGGAGGATAATAAGCCTACGTTTTGTGTTCTTTGTTGGGGTAGTGTATGAATTAGAGTACAATGGTGTGAGTTCTTGGGGCTCTAGAGATTAGATCTAGCTTCCAAAGAACTAATCCTCCTCACCCGTGCGACATGCCATCCCTTTTATAGCTCAAGGGAGCAGTTACAAGATGACTTGGAGGCCAAAAAAGCTAAGGCTAAAGGCTAAAAAGTAAGTATAAACAATATCTGAAAAATACATAGAAATTCCCCGGGTCACGCGCGTCGTGGATATCTCGTGCTCCATCTTGCTTTGGGATCCATCCTCCGCAGGTATCTTCTGTGTAGTCCTGTTGCGTGACATCATCTTTTGCCGGGTTGTCCCTCCTTGTCTCCTTTGTGATCCTTGCGAAGCAAGCCTTCCTCCCGAGGAGATCTAGGGTCGGGCTAATGAGTTGAAGTTGGGATAAAACGCTGAAGTCAGAACAGAGGAGAGGTCGGGGTGGCCGACCCCATGAAGAGATCGGGCTTCTGACCCACTCCCGAGTACTACCAGTCCAACTTCAGCTGATCTTAACCCCAGGGTGATACCCCCCACGGTGTTAGTAGCTGGAGGTAACCATTGGGGCTATTATTATTGAAGATAATGAAGGGCGAGGAAGTGAGGAAACAACGAGAAGATGAAAACTGTAAAGAATATGGTTATATGGGGACAAAATATTAATTTCCCACTGTAGTGTTGCAAAAGAACGAGTTAGTATTAAAGTTTATGACATGTCAATGATATTAGCAAAGTTATGTGATATATAGGAGCAAAACATATAATATAAATATAATATAAGTGAGCAACTTTGCCCCTCACACATGCGACATCATAGCATGTGACTATGCTCACATAGTTCAGATACCAGATACCTGGTTAGATTAATTGGATACATGTCATTATATAAAAATTCATTCATCAGTTTTTAAAGTACATCATTACAATTCGTTAAAATAGAACCATGCCATTACAATTTAACATATATTTGTGATGTGTGACTAACTTACCCCTTCATTTTAATATTTTAGGACCAAATTACCCATTCTTCTCCCTTCATCCTCATGCCCTTGTCTTGCTCACTTTGGTGCTCCGCACTTCGCCATGGCACTAGAGTCGAGCGTCAAGGGAGAGGACTACAACCAACGCTGATCTCCTTGTACGCCACATGGAGTAGCGCCATGTACGCCAGGAGCAGCATTGTCACCCACGTGTGCTGCCGCCACCGTCGATCGCTTCTTGGCCCACTATTCCAGTGACACTGAGTCGCGAGCTTCGGGTATGAAGCGCTGCTGGATCCAATGGATTTGGCACTGGTGGTTGTGGGTGTGAGGAGATCCAGCAGTAGTAGGTCCCAATGACGGCGAGGTCAGATCGTCGGATCTGGAGCCATTGGTCCCCTTCAACTCCACCGGTGGTGGCATCCTGCAGCCGCTCTTCCAGCGTCATGGCTATCTGTCGCACGAGCTCGTCGAGGCATCTTGCTGCAACCTTCCAGCGCCACGGGCTGGCTACTAAGCTTGTCGGGGAGTCCTGTTGCACGGGGATGATGGTGATTAGCGAGGATGGGTAGGGAGGGGTGGCGACCGGCGGGCGACAAAAGCATGCTAGAGGTGAGAGGAGAGAGGGGAAGGAAGAAGAGGATGGATGAAGAAGACAAGGGCAATTTGGTCCTAAAAACGTAGAAAATGTAGTAAAGGGGTAAGTAGTGATATATCTCAAAATACATGTTAAATTGTTATGGTATGATTCTAATTTCACAAATTGTAAATAGTATATTTTAAAACTAACAATTTTATAATGGCATGAATCCATTAACCTGCAAGTTTATGGGCAACCATGTTTCTTTTTTTACCTTTTCTCTTTACATGCAATAAAACGACAAGCTATAAGAGTCCCGTTTAAGTCGAATTGAGAAATAATTTGATTGGGTAGGTTTATGTGTAATATACCTCTTGGAGCGAGTGATCTAATATTTGTTTGTGGGGGTCTGTCCAACTGGGTGTAGCTATCAGAAACCCATATCGTTTAGCTTTAGTCCTTGGTGTAACCGCCCTTCATCTCCCCAATAAGGATTGGGTTTCTATTATGTGCTATCTTGTCAAGTCATTCACTTAGATGATTATAGATGTCATTGTTACTGTCTTCGTCTACAAATATAAGCACATCTACCTTTTAATATCTGTCCACAAATATAATCACTAATTCACCAAGCCAACTATTTAATTATCACCTAATCCGATGTGACCCAAACTACCATGGATGCAACCATCAACTACATCAAGTATCACCAGGAATGATTTACAAGATTAGAGCCGTATGTGGATGCTGAGTGTGTCGTACATGATGCATCCAACGATAGAGATCAAGTCTCTCATGTCCTGAAAACAAATTCGGCCACCTGAACCATTTCAAACGGTCACCAATTTTACGTATAAGCTCCATTTTTGTCAAATAAGCATTCATTTGAAAGATCTGATCATCTATTTTTAGATATGTCTGGCCTCACCCTTATATTTGACTAGAGCTGCTCACAATAGACAAAAGAATGTTTAGACGAGCAACTTAGGCCTAGGCCTCATATCCCCTAAATCCTTTTAGGGATGCACACGCTAGGGTTTGTTCTCACCACCCATCCTTATCATTTTTTCCAGCTATATAAAGCCATAGCAATCACCATTTACAATTTTGGTTTTGTTTAGGTACAAGTTTACCTTCGGTTACTTTCTTGTATTCGCGTTTGACTCGACCACTCAGATACTTGATTAAGAAACCCAACTTTGTACATATTGGATTTATCTTTTGGCAAGTGCCATGAACTATTTCTTTGTCGGTTTGTTCTTACTTTGTTCTTTGATTGCTAGCTTGTTCATTCTTTATGGTAGTTAGAGTCAAAAAGTTGTTTTTGGCACGCAAGAACAATGTAAAGAAAGCTAAGGCACAACATCCTTATAATAATTGTAGTCGGACTGCCAATCTAGACTTTTTTAATTCAAAATTATTGTTTTTTCATCGAAAGGATCACTATTTTATCCTAACACCTTTCTACTTTATAACTACATCTTATTTATGAAGGTTATTATCGTCTTTTCCTTTTATTATTTTTGATTAAAATAAATTAGAAATGCTTATATTTATGGACCGGGAGACGAAGGAGCAGTGATTGGAACGATCTGTAGACACTGGGCGAATCATTCATTTCGTGGAGGATCTCTCTCTCCCGTCCCGTTCCGTCCCCTCGGCTGTGTCTCCTCGCGAGTTCGCCCGCCGCCAGCGCCGATCTCCCTCCAGCGAGGGGACCAGCGGGTGCCGGCCGGCGGCCGACGGGGGGGACCCATCCACCCGTCTCCTGCGCTGCGCCCGATCTCCATCACCTGCGAGGCTGCGACCAGCGTTTGCCGTCGTCCCTGCTGCTTCCGCCGCCGCATACTTGACTCCTCGCTGCGCCCAAGGCAAGCCATCTCGGCCTCCCTCGACTCCCGGAGGTCTCCTCGCTAGTTCGCCCGCCGCACCTCCCCCGCCGCCTGCGCCGATTCCCGTCCATCCCGCGAAGTGGGTGCCGTCGTCCTGCTGCCTCCGCCTCCGGTGAGCACCTGCACATCCTCTTCCTTTTCGAATTTGCCTTAGCCTTATCTTCTATTGTAGATCTGGAAGGCTAGTTCAACTTTACCCCCATGCCCGTGTTAGGTCCGCCCCAGGCTGCTAGTCTAGGTTTCTAACTCCATCAATCCATGGTTTGAATTTGATGATTACATACTTATTTAGGTCACAGCTTTGATTTTAGTTGATCCCATTGGGGTTAGTACCCCATGGTGTGAGTTTAGAAATTCTGGGTGATTTATAGTCTCCAGCCATGCCAGGGATAGTTTTATTATACTTGTATTTATGCTAAGTTCCTGTATGTGCATTTGAATGCATACACTTCATAGTTATTGGATACATTTGTTTCATTTTTGTAGGTACCTGGAGCATCGCACGTGCTCGCTCAGTCTGGATTAGAAGGAATGGATTTGTGGTACTTTGGGGTTGGACAGTTTACAAATCTGCTGTGAGGGCTTGGCTATTTGTAGCTTTTTTGGGATACGAAGAAATGGAGTGCAATAAGGATGAGGCTCTTAGGGCGAAGGAGATTGCAGAGAGGAAGTTTGAATCGAAGGACCTGCAGGGGGCCAAGAAGTTTGCCCTGAAGGCTCAGGCTCTCTTTCCTGGGCTTGAAGGCATTGTTCAGATGATCACCACCTTGGATATCTATCTTGCTTCAGAGGTGCTAATTTCTGGGGAGAAGGATTGGTATTCTATTCTTTCTGTGGAGACTTCTGCTGATGATGAGACTGTAAAGAAGCAGTACAGGAAGTTGGTCCTTCAGCTCCACCCTGACAAGAACAAGTCAGTGGGTGCTGAGGGTGCTTTCAAGATGGTCCAAGAGGCGTGGACTGTGCTGTCGGATAAAACAAAGAGAGCTCTGTATGACCAAAAGAGGAAACTAATGGTTTTGAAACGGAATACATCTCAATCAAATAAAGCAAGTGCAGCTCCTGGTGCATCCAATGGCTTCTATAATTTTGCGGCTAATGCTACTGCTTCCAAGGCGGCAAGAGGAAACAAGCAAAAGGCAGGACCAGCAACATCTTCAGTGCGCCAGCGCCCACCCCCGCCTCCGCCCCCTCCCCGTCAGGCTCAGGCTCCTGCTCCACCTCCAGCAAAGCCACCTACATTCTGGACCTCATGCAACAAATGCAAGATGAATTATGAATACCTGAAAGTGTATCTAAATCACAATCTTCTCTGCCCTAGCTGCCGTGAGCCATTCCTAGCAAAAGAGGTACCAATGCCACCTACCGAGACTGTTCATGCCGTACATGATCCGAACAGCAGCGGTGCAAATCAAAACACAAATGGTAGTAGAAATTTCCAGTGGGGTCCGTTCTCAAGGACAGCTGGTGCAGCTAGTGCTACTGCATCATCTGCTGCTGCTGCTCAAGCTGCGAATGTGGTTCATCAGACATATGAGAAAGTTAGGAGAGAGAGGGAGGAGGCACAAGCAGCAGCTAGAAGGGAAGAAGCTCTTCGGAGGAAGTTCAATCCTCTAAAAAGGCAAGCGAATATGTCAGAGAATGTTAACCTTGGAACAAGTGGCAACTCATCAGCAAAGAAGATGAGAACTATGGGTAAAGATGTTGGAATTGGTTCTTCGTCCATTCTATCAGGCCCAGGGGCCAACTATTTTGGAGTTCCAGGTGGAAACATATCATTTTCTACCAACAGTGGAGCACATCATTTTCAAGGTGTTAATGGTGGATTCACTTGGAAACCCAGACCTCCTACTCGCATCAGCTTAATCAAGACCTTCACACAGTTTGATGTTAGAGGTATTTTGATGGAAAAAGCAAAGAGCGATTTAAAGGACAAGCTAAAGGAGATGCAGACTAAAAGATCGCAGGTTGCTGCTAATGGAAAGAAGAATAAGAAAGACATGTTTAAAGAAAATGGTGGGGATGATGAAACTCTTGGATCAGAGGATTCTACTGCACACCAAGATGCACATGTTGATCCAGAGGACAATGCTTCTGTTAATAGCACAGATGCTGATGATGAAAATGGTGACCCTTTATCTTATAATGTTCCTGATCCCGATTTCCATGACTTCGATAAGGATCGTACTGAAGAATCTTTTCAGAGTGATCAAATTTGGGCTACATATGATGATGAAGATGGTATGCCTCGTTATTATGCATTTATTCAGAAAGTTCTCTCCTTGGAGCCATTCCAGCTCAAAATTAGCTTTCTCACATCAAGGACAAACAGTGAATTTGGTTCTTTAAACTGGGTCTCTTCTGGCTTCACAAAGACATGTGGTGATTTCCGGATTGGTAGATATGAAACCTGTGATATACTCAACATGTTCTCCCACAAGATTAAATGGGAGAAAGGCCCACGTGGAGTTATAAAAATTTATCCACAGAAAGGTAACATCTGGGCTGTGTATCGACATTGGTCCCCTGACTGGGACAAAGATACTCCAGATAAAGTCCTCCATGCTTATGATGTAGTTGAGGTACTGGATGATTATGATGAGGATCATGGCATTTCTGTCATTCCCTTGGTCAAGGTTACTGGGTTTCGAACAGTATTTCAGCGAAATCAGGATCTGAATGCCATCAAGAAAATTCCCAAAGAAGAGATGTTTCGGTTTTCACATCAGGTGCCCTTTTATAGGATGTCAGGGGAAGAAGCTCCAAATGTCCCTAAAGATAGCTATGAGCTTGACCCAGCTGCTATTTCTAAAGAACTTCTTCAGGAGATCACAGAAACAGTGGAAGCGTCAAAGGCAACTTCTGAATGTTGAGTAAAACAGTTGATTGCTTATAAGATGCCTCTGTTCACCTCCCATTTTGAAGCTAATATTTGTAGACAACTTCTAGGTTCTATAGTTTCCTACCCTTTATTACTTTTGAGTTTTGACCATTACCTTTTGCGCACTAGGATAGTTTCTGTTGTAACCGGGGTGTTCTGACATGAATTTGTTGTTATAACTATACTATTAAGCAACTCTAGAAGATGAAGTACTAATTAGAAGCTCATGTGGCAGTTTGTCAGTGGAAGCTTTTAGGAGATTTATGGTCAGTGTTGACATCTGTTTTTCTTGAGTGGACCTCAATAGCTCTTGTTCATTAGCTCTTGTAAGAAAGAGTGGAAACCAGTTTGTCTTATGGATATCCTAATCTGAATAGTGGTTCATATCAACGTGTTACTTTATCAATTCAAAAGAATCCATTGATTGCGTCCGACTAAAATGTAGTAATCATGACAGCAGGTTACTTTCATATGTCAATGTCCTATTTATAAGTGACACTTTTTCCGGATATCTTTGCAGGACCTTATTAATAGCTAAAATTATTTATGTATGCTTAATTTGTTTCCAGGTCAGTGAAATCTTTCATTTCTAAGTTGATTTTGTTCATGCATGATAGATGCTGTTGTATAGAATGTTGTCCAACAGAGTATATGCTCGTAAACATCATATGGGAGGTATGTACATATTCAAACTTTAAGATGAAGCAGATATGTACATATTCAAACTTAAAGATGAAACAAAGCTTTGTATTTTCTCCTCGCCTAAAAAATTGTTCCATTATCAGTTTTTTTCTTATAATAGTAAACATTTTCATCTTTAACGCTGAAAGCCTGCTTGGTTCGCATTGGTTTGTACTAGTCCCATCTGACATGCTTGGGCCATACCAGAATATTTGAGAAAACAAGTTCTATAATTTTAAAAGGTAAGGGCATAATCTGAAAACACAATAAGCTTTTTGGTCTGTATGACTTGAATGCCTGACGTTGTTTGCACAGTGGAGAAGTGAGATGGGAAAATGTTCATTGTTTATTTATTTGAGCTGAAGATAAAGAGTTATTTGTCAAATGTTCCTCATTTCGTTACCTTCTACTATCAATTATGCAAGGGAAAATATGATGCCCACAATGCAAACTGCTATTAACTAAGATCATTTGGTGTATTTTTGTCTCTCACATAATAATCTGAAGTTATGGCCACACTGCGGGATGGTCTTTAGGTTATTGTAATTTGTAAATCCTACTTATATGTGAAGCTCAAGCCAGTGGAAGTTGACTTCTGGATTAAAATTGTTGCTGGACCTTATAAGCTGGATTTTTGCAAATAATCTTTGTAGATTATGTTACATATTAGCAATGGAGATTTTAAATCAACTTTCAGGACAGGGCAAAGCTTGCTAGCTTTTAAGCGAAAATCGATTAAATATCAAATTAATCATGTAATATTTGTTGCAGGATTAGAATTAAGGGTCAGCAGTATTTATGTCGATGGAATCTGGTTACATAACATATTGATCAATTCTTAGTAAAAATATGTGATGTTTTGTCTAAAGTTTTAATGAAGGGGTTGCGTTGATATATCAAGAAGCAGATAAATGTAAAATTCTTTAGGAATCCACTGTGGAAAATGTTGTAAATTTCAGTGGCATGTTTTCTCATCCATACAAATTAGTAACCCTTCCGTTCACTAATATATATGTAAGAATGATATTAGTAGTTTTGTTATGAAAAATGCATTTATTTTGTTTCTGTAATTTTCATAATATATGATTAGAAAAGGCAATGTTTTTTTTAAAAGGAGAAAAGGCAATGATAAAACATGTGCATTGTAGACTATGTTGGTGTCCTAAACAAGTACTAAAAAGGAGCAGATGGAGTAGATGGTAATATTCTACGAAGTCTAATATGGATAATTACATTCAATGTGAAGTAGCTATTTGTATCTGTTATGTCGTGAAAGTTTATTATTTCTTTATTGTCGATTTAAAATTTTAGTGTATCGGCTTACACCTTAGATGCCTCTCAATTGTCTCAAATAATGTGTGGGCGTAGATACACCTTGTCATTAGAGATAATGAGGGCTTTTACCATATCTCCTCAACATGTAAAGAATCAATCCTCTATGTGTAGCTGTTTGGTATCTTATCCTGTGCATAAGGCTGAAGAAAGGTAAAGTTTCTTGATAGCTATGTACTTGTTACTCTTACTCAAGACCATTTTAAATTGCTCAAGCTCAGAACAAATTTCTGCTAGTGGCCTTTGATCGGTTTTGACACGCATTGAGGTCAATAGGACTCTTGATTAGTATCTGGTTTGGGAACTAGTGATTTACCATTCCAATTTAATATTAAAATTATGAATAGAAATAACATGACTAATGGCTAATCTCTACTCAGTTTCTAATAGCCGTTTTAGTTTCTTTCAAGAACATACCTCTAAAATTACTGATATTTGAATATGTTACCTGTGCTAGGATTGTCAGGGAAAAAAAAATCTGGCTATGCTTGCTTATTTGGTTATTTGCATTAGATTGAACATCTTTCTGGCTCTCACTGCTGTGGTTTACAATGCATCTTACTCCCAACAGAACAAGGTAGGCAGAAAGTAATAATGCAGTGATTAGTGCTCTTGATCCACATTTCTTGTAATGAGCAAAGAACAATCAAGCATGGTTCAAGACTTCAATTCTGATGCATCTTTGCATAACTGTTTCACCATGGTCCTTTATGTAACAGCTGGGCTTTACTGCACTTTCTGATATAATCTAGAGCTGCTAGACCTTTTTAGGCCTTGTTTCCTTCAAACAAAACACTAGTTATATGCTTGCTGAGTTGTTTGGGGGATCGGTATTTTGTTATCATAAATTGTCAAAACAGTTTCTGTAATTTCTATAATCTAGGTGTACTCATTTTGAACTGCACTTCTAGGAATATCAAGTGTTTGAGTGTACAGTCATATTCCCTTAGTTTACATGCTTATGGTCTCTGGATGAATAACCATCGGTAACTTGTTGTCTATGATAATTCAGACTTGTTTGTAATCAAAAGATTAACCAAGCGTATAACATTACTATGTTTGTGGCAGGTGTCGCTGCCAGGTCATAGGTCACAACTGAAGGGCCCTATGGAGTTTGGAAGTCAAATTCCGTACCCGTGTGTATCTTTGTACCTTCAGTTAAGCAATGGCGACAATGTTTAATCAACTGTCTGAGTGAGAGATTTTCTGAACCAAGCTCGCAATGAAGATCTGGAGAGATGCAAAGGTAACTCAGTAGTCGGTAGTAATCTCTTATTGTTTTTTAACACATGAACTCTGATATGATGCATTCACATAGGTTTCTATGTGCCAAATATGTGCTGCACCTAAAACAATAGTTGGTGTGTAGGTATACAGCGTGCTGCATGCATATCCGAGGGCCAATACTGCTTTATGCTTCTCTAGGCTTCCCTCTTGAATGAAACAATCAGAATGCAGAGTCTGGATAACTTTAAACTATCCCCACTTAAGTGTAAAGATTGTCACATAGATAAGGGAACTTCTGTTTATTTTTCCCCCTACAGCTTCATGCTGTCGATACATGCATGTACAAGACAGGCGGGGACGAGATTGAAACCTACCTGTCATAGTCAGCTTTGGTTTGCTTGAGTTATACAATTGCATACTTATAAGCGATACTCAATATAAAAAGAAACGTTCATATTTGCAATTTTGTAGCGTGCACCTAAATGATAGATATACAGACAGAGTGATACTTATGCTAATTAACTCTGAGAGTCACACTTTGGCTTGCTTCTAGCATGGAACGAAGACGGGTTGCAATTTCAGCGAAGGAAGGTCGTCGCGCGGGTTCAGTTGACCAGCACTGCTCCATCAGTTTCCTCCATTCCAGGTTACATGAAGTTGGCACTAGTGGCCTTAGTGTGTTACTTAAAATGCCCCCTGCATTTTGGTATGCCATTTTATTAGCTCATGAGTCTTGCATTTCTACACTATAATTCATGAAAATTATATGCAGAGCACTGTAACATCTCAATCAACTTTGTGGAATGCAGTGACCTTCCTCAGCCCGGTGGTTTTCAATAACTGGCCAAGAATTGCCTAGCCTCTAAACTTCTATTAGTAAATCATAAATAGGAAAATTCAGTCAGGATCTAACTAATTTAGCCACTGTTCAGAGTTCAGACACAATTACCTCGAACTGTCTTTAACAAGCTAGGACAGGTATGGAAATTAAACTGATACCTCACCTAATTTTGGTTACCAGTGATGACTGATGACTTCTGAATTTGTGAACCTGGTTTTAGTGCCTGTTTATCATTTCTGATGATACATATAGGAAGATTGTCAAAGTTAACATCTTTTAGTTGCTGTAAATTTTGAATACTTGGATGGCTTCCTTAGTGACAGCTGGAAAATTACACGATCTCTGTAGACAGTGAATGCATATACAATATTTCAAACTTTGGAGTTGAATAAAATGCAACCCTTATTTGTACGATGACATGACAAACTGCATTTAGGGCACCACTTGTGTGAACTCCCCTGCCCCCCTCCCTCCACCACCACCCCCCAAAGAGAAAAAAAACTTAAATTATCTTGGTCTCTTTTCATATTAGTACTTTTTAAGACAAATCGATGTATACCATTTTTTTTGTTTTTGCTTTTGAACTATGTATTTGAGAAGGTGTTTGACTTGTCAGTGAGGCAACGGGATTTTGCCAATATTGTAATATGTGTTGGCACACAAGGAATTAATCATTATTCTAATTCGGGTTTGTCCTGTCCTGCCTTATTTATCAATTTTGGGGACCTAAAGGGTTAATTATCAAGTTTAGGATCGAAGCAGCAGAACATGCAATGCAACTTTATGAAGTTCATGAAACTCAGCAGACGAGTTTATTTTTTTTCCAGAGTGTCTGTTAAATGCATACCTATGACTCCTCCATAGTGCATGCCATCATATGGATCGTCACCAGTCAGAATTTCCCACATCACAATGCCAAAAGAATATACATCAATCTGTATTAGCATAAACACCATGTGTTTCAGGCTAGAAAATAGAAAATTCCAAGAAAGACGGTGCGGTTGTTTTCTTTTTCATGGTACACCTTAATTCTTTGATGAATGCTTGGATTGATCTGTTGTAATCTTTGTACATAATATCTTTTAATAAAATTTAACTGTGGGGGCCTCCCCTACAGTGTCTTTGATGAAAAAATATATTTATAAGTACGGGTTAGTTTCTGTGCTCCTATGTTTTCATGAACCGCTAATGACTATCCTTCAGTAGTTTAGTTCTTGTTAGAAGTCAATGGTTGCTTTTTTAGGACAAAATTCAGTCAGTTGTCCTTTTTAGGGCAGAAGTCAGTGGTGGTTGATCGTAATAGATAACTGGCAGTAAGCACATCAAATATCTTGATCATAACGGTATGTTTTGGTTTATGTTACAATCTGATGGCTGATGAGTAAATACCAAGTACAGCATACCTCATTTATAAAATGTAAAGCCCACCTTTTGTTGTTACAAATATGCTATCTAGTCACGTCAAGCAATAAACTCAGTTTGATATGTGATATCTTTCTCCTTTGGCTATGGGGGTGCATGTCAAACTCTACGATATGATTTTTTTACTAATAATGATAATAGTAACGCTATAAAGCTGTTTTGCCAGGGCATCTCCAAATTTCGAATTTATAAGAACACAACAGGAGTAGTCTATCTTTCCCTTTTTCACATGCAAACATGCAAATTGGAAATCAGTATTTTACCTTTTCGGATACTTTCGTGCCACTCATTGTCAGCAATTCTGGGGCCATCCAAGGAAGAGTTCCTCTCATTCCACCAGAAACAAGGGTGGCTTGTTTCATCTTAGACAAACCAAAATCAGCAACCTGTTGCACCATTATTTGTCTGTTACGGCCCCCAGTTTTATACACAATATTATCCTTCAGTTAATATAGCAAATCTAAGGTGCAAACCATATTTAGTATCCACACATTTGCATGTACAAGAAAAAACTGTCATGATTTATGCTACTGTAAGTGAACATACCTTGCATATGGGACGGGAGGGATCCTTAATATTCACTAACAAGTTATCACATTTCAGATCAAAGTGGACAATGTCCTTGGAGTGCAAGTATTCCATTCCAATGGCTGCATCCATTGCAACCATTACGCGTTTGCGCCAATCAAGATATTTGTTTTTGTGAAGGACTTTCTTGAGGGATCCGTTGATCATGAATTCTGTTACAGTAGCTAATGTTCCTCCAGGTCCATTATTTACAATACCGTAAAGTGCTAGAACATTTGGGTGGTGAAGTTTCGAGATGATAGCAGCCTCTCTCCAAAATTCTGTGATCTGCATGATAATACATGATGGACAACATGATAATCTTTGCAGTGCATTTCCTTTGTAGTGCAAAAATTTTAGTTAATACTGAATTTCTATTTCTGGATTTTAGAGCCATAGAGGTGTCTTATTTCTGGAACCAGTATCTGGATAACACTGTGTGGCCACTGCAGCTCTTGGCCTTCCATACCAGCTTACCTGTTGAATTGAACATAGCAGCTGTTTACCTGGGGAGGAGCTCCCTGGTCTGGGTCCAATATTGGTCGATGTAGTTGGTTTATAGGACATATTGGTGGGATTGTTGATCCATAGTTTTATTTCTTTTTTAATTCATAGAGTAATATAAAATTAATATGATTACATGTGATAAGTCATGCACAATCATGAGGATCTTTTAAAAGTTGGATTAGCGGAGTACAAGACGATAGTAGCTCTTGCAACTTCAAATCATGTGGGTGAGTTCATATAGGCTTACCAGTTTGTCTGCCTGAGATGATGGGTTCATAAAACAACTGTTCTTTATCCGCTTAATGGCAACATCTGTCCCCTTCCATCTTCCATGGAAAACAGTCCCAAATGAACCAGAGCCTATCTCACGGAGATCTTCAAGGTCCCCATTGTTTATTACCTGCAATTTGTATGGCATCCACTGTAGGAATAAGTGTTGTTTACTCTAGTTCCCATTTAATGGTAGAAAGATTTCAAATCTGTTTTGAACAATATTTGCTGATAAATTTGAGATCTCATTTTTTTCTGCATGTGTTTATTCAAATCTTGTATTACACATTAATTTATTTATTTCTTCTGACCCCTTCCAATGTACTCCCTCTGGCCAAATTATATGATGTTTAGGACAAGTTTTGGTCAAAATTTTAAATTTCTAACCTTCAATGTTATATCAGAATAAGTCTATAAAATCTAATAAGTTTATGATATTTTGATAGTACTTTTCGAGGTAAATCTACACACCCATTTTTTGTTTGTAACCTAAGAACTTCAAAAATTATTGATGGTCAAAATTTTAAAAGTTTGACCAAATCTTGTCCTAAACATTGTATACTTTATAACGCTCTAGAATGCTGGCCGTGTTAATTTTGACTAAAGCTATTGTTTATCACACAAAACTTAGATATATAAAAATGACGAGCAAGTTTGTTATAAAATATGCTTTGCACAATATTACACTACTAGTCTTGTATAACATTTTCTGATATATTATAGTAGGATTTTACTGGTGAAAGTTGCTTCTTCTTGACTTTGAAAAGTTAAAAATGTCACTCTTTTGTGACTGAAGGTAGCATTAGATAAGGATTTTACTACAACCTGGACATTACTTATAAGTTCTCTCCCCATTACTGCTTTTGCGGATATAGTTTGCTCACTGTTCTTGGTCTCACATACCTGCCAAAAGATAGTTCAGAATTTGTACAGTAAATTATAACAATTTCAACTGTAACAAGAAACAAGATTATGGATGTACCTCAGACTCTTTGATAAATGGTGCAACATTATCTTTAGATTCTTGCGATGGAGTTCTGATCTGAGGGCTAATGCTATCGGCACCAACTGATCGAGACCGGGCCGTTGTGGATAAATGTTTATCTGGTTTTGGACTGTTGGGTCGTTCTTGTCTCTCACTTGAAGATCTGACTATAATATTTTTCTGCAGCTCAGTTGTCTTGTCTGAAGATAGAGAACAGGAAAGTACTGTTCCACCTTTGGTCGGTTCAGGAGGATGGTTTTTCTTCAAAATGTCAACACACATGACAGCAGGCTGTTGCTTCTGCCTGCTGTCGGTTGTAATTGACTTCTCCAGAGTATGCAGGTTTGTACTGTTCGTACTGTTGTACGTATCATCATGGCGTCGTGGAGGAGTACCAAAGTCAAGACTATGTTTATGTATCTCCTTACTACGGGATGCTGAGTGACACACAGCTTCTTCTTGGGTGCTATATGTTGTTAGTTTCATCTTGTTATCGTCAGAGGTTGGTTGGTTGACTGTTTTCTCTGAACCCTCTGATAAGGATGCAGCCTTTTCATACACAGGTAGACTTATATGTGTCGTTGGGTTGTTATTGTTTGAATTTGATGACGCTACCTTCACACCTCTGTTGTCTAATTGTATCGGAAGCTGTTTTCTTGTTGATTCTTTTACCTGATCTTCTGTAGCTTGGTTGCTCTTTTTGGTCATGTTTGCAGCAGTCTGTCCCTGTCCCAAATGATGCCTGGAGACAGCATGAGCACCAGTACCAGCTTCCACCTTACCTATGCACGTGGATTCAGAAGGTACAGAGGAGCCAAGGTGAGCATTATTTGTCTTTCTGGCAGTACACAGTGGGTTACCTTCATTGCTTGGTGCCTTGTAATCTTGGTTGGTCACAGCTGATTGGGAACTTGGAGGCATGTTCTCCAGCTGCTCCCTTGATGTCTTCGGTGGTACCTTGACGATACTTGGTGAGAGCTTACTTTTGATGTTCGGCGAAGCTTTGTCTGTCCTGGCTAACAACCCTTCTTCATTGATGTCAAACATCAGTTGATCTAGGTCATTGGCTGAGGTGTTTCTAAGCCTCCGCTTTCTCAATTCCTCACCTGGTCTGACGAGCCCATTGACAAGGGCAATGAACTGTGCTTCCTTGTCTGTATTGGATGAGCTTCCTAATACAAAATGCACATGGCGCTCGTCATCATTGTCAGCAAAGAGGTACACGGTCAACAATGCTTTGGTTGGTTCTAGCACAATGCACTCATCAATCATATTGCGGAGGTCATCATCACAGGTGATGGAAATGAGCATGTTCATTTGCTCTCCTGGTAGGTGGTATTTGATCATATGAACTCGCCTTATTAACTTTGATGTCTTGCAGATGAGCTCTTTCCATGAAATGTCCCGGCTAATTTTAATCAAGTGCCTCTCACCTCCGACATACCGGAGCTGACCATCACTTGGCCTTGGTAAGAATCTACCACCAAAATTACAAACAAACTTAATCCTCATTAGTGTATCATCATAATGATTTCGGGGGTACCGATTGCATGATCCCTCACTGCTGGTGTCACCGAGTGAAGGATACGGCCGATTTGTTGGTAGTTTCTGTTCACAGATGTTAGCTGGTTCCCTCCAGTCCATGGAACTGGTTTAGTTATCTCTGTAGGCTTTTCTCTCGAGATGGTTGGAACTGAAGGGATTCGTTGTATTTGCTCTGTTGCATAAATTGAATAGGGAATCCCTCTCTAGTCTGACTCTAGTAAGTTAGTTCATATGCTTTGCTTGCTTCTCACAATCTCTGAATTTGTATAACTCAGGCATTCAGCAGACTTGGTATGGAAGATTGTTGGAACCTTTGATATTCATATTATCAGGTCAAGTCATGGTAAAAAGGCAGTCATAAGCACTTTACTACAAGAACATGGCAATGGATAAGCAATTCTTAGATAAAAAAAGAAGGTACCAAAGGTCAATAAATGACTAAATGCCTTCTATTTCTTTTTTCATGAGTTTTGGGTTGCTGAAAACAATAATATAAACATCACAGAATCTGAATCGAAAGGGAAAAAATGCAGAAAGCAGGAAAGAGTTTGCTGACCTTTGGGGGTTTCAGCTTATGAGCTACACTGGAGCTCACATCAAGTTTTCCAATTGGTTCTCATTGTCTGCCTGACTATTGTCCGGGGTACTAATATAGGCAGATGAGTGGAGTCAGCTTCAGAATGATAGTTTTGGAGAGAAGATGGATAGGAGTTGGTGACTCAGCTGCGAAGCAGCAATGGCTGTCACGTATGCAATAGTTTAAATTATGCAATTATGGCACGCTACATAATTCAGATTAAAGGTACACTGCTCTTCCATTTTCTACCGACGTTACAACTACTTAATTTGCAAATTGTTGTACGTGTAAATAATTAAGGATAGTTTGATCATTTATAAGATTTTTTACTATTACTTTGCATAATCAGTACATAAATGATCTCTATTGTTACCAAATTGGCGAACCTTTTTTTTGTGGTATCCAAATGTGGTTTTGATGATGAACATTCTGCTAATGGAGTATATCTGATCTGTGGACTAACTAACGCCATTTGTCATGCAGATCATGCGCCCTGCTCAAGAAGATTCCAACCTCAGTTGTCACTTAACCTGGGGCAAGGGACGGCAATTTTTAATACCATGGTCATCATCTGATGTTTACGTGAAATCTGTGATTGTCAACTTTTGTGTGATCCAGAATTTCTCAAAATTGGATTGAAATCTATATTATAAGGCCGTCCATGATCCATTTTCTGATCTGTGTTCCAGGTGTTGCCATTTACAATTGCCAATTTAGCGTCTGGTTATCAGCAGGTGAGTGGTGGCTGTCAAAGTGTCATCATGCATAGGCTGATAGGCATCCCAATGCTGAAACCGCCACTAGTCACACACACACAGACGCGCCGCACAGTTCCATCTTAAAATCCAAACCGTTCAAATTTTTCTACATATTAATATCGTATTATAGACTAAATTTTACATTTTTTGAAAATTTTTACTATTTTATCGGATAAGTCAAAGATGTATAATAAAATAGATACTCTAGAAATCGTTGGATTAATGCATCTTTGACCTATCGATAAAATAATAAAAAAATTTAAAAAATATAAAAAATTTGGTCTACAAGACGATATTAATATGTAGAACAATTTGAACGGTTCGGATTTTTAATTTGAGTTTTCAAATTAGAGATTTGGTCATGCCACACGGGATGGGGCTGTGCGACGCGCCATACAGTAACCAAAAAATATATATATATAGACTATTTGATTAATTATTTTTTACTATTCACTTTACTTTTACTGCTTACTTTTACTATTTATTCGCTTTTACTGTTCATTTTTACTTTCACAGTGCTGAATTTTTTGAAAATTTTTAGATCTTTATAGGATGACGAATCCTAAACTACTAGTAGCGCTTGATTCGAAGTTTTAAAATCCTATTCGGTACTCATCGTATGCCTCACCTACCTATCTTCTTAGAACCAACTTAAACTATATATCCTTAGTCATAAATGATCTAGCTAAGAATTTATCGTCTTCTTAGGCAGTTCCACCCAAAGAGAATACTTCTCTACGGACACAGGGTTCTCCAGACGCCTATGCAAGATGTAGGCTAAAAACGAGAACGACCGAAGATGTTTCTCCTATAGGGTGCTTGACTAGAACAAACATACAGGGATACATAATGAAAATTACTTCATATTAAACAACAGGTAAGCTTACATACGATTTTTCCTTACGGGAACCCCGAAGAGAATACAAACAAGTTTTTCTTACCTTACACTGATTAAATATTACACTTCTTGCTTAACTATGTTGGCAAGGTAGATTCTAAAATACTACTATGAGACTGGTGGGTTGTTTGAAGGCTCTAAGTGGGAAGCTCCTTCTTGCGGTGTGTCCTCCTCAACTGGGCAGGCTCCTTCTTTTATAGGGCATGGAGAATGATGTTTTAAGGTGCTTCGAGCTTATCTTCTTGATACGTAGATTCACGAGATGGCTCGCATCATGAAGAAGGGCTTCCTTTTTCTTCACTTTGCCTTTTATTTTGCCTGAGGTGAAGACACCTTTGTATCTTTGCCATTCCTTTTATGCCAGATGTTATATTCTCTACAGTGAAATATCATTTCAATCGAAAGATTATATTCTCTTATGGTGAAGTGTCTCTTCACCGAAAGTATTTTGGATTGATTCAGAATTATTTTTATTATGGTTGGGGTTGGGCTTACCCCATCAGAAAATTGATAATTATTATCAAATTTAAATTTAGCATTTTAGCTATATTGCTTCATTGGTCTGGCTGCTCATGACCACCCATATCCATGGTATCAACATCAGAGAAAGAAAAATCAAAATTTTCATCATATGCTTTTTTTCATTTGTTCAAATTTGTTATTTATTTTCTGTTTTAATTTCTTAAGTATTTCTTTTTTTAATTTCTTTTTTAATTGAGGTGATGATTCTTCAAATTTTTCAATTATTTTTCAATCAATATATTCTTCATCTAAGAGATCAACTCTCTTAATTAAGCATTCTTTATATGTAGGTTTTTTTGGATGACCCTTCCCTCTATTTGCATAATATAGGGTTTTCGGGCTTTCTTATTTTTTGGCCCTTTTGCATTTTTTATATATTCTTTTATGGCTGGCTCCAAATAGTAGTTTATTCCAAATATTTTCCTGACTTGCTTAATACTTCATCTATATCTATATATTTTTTCCATGATAAGCCCTCTATTAATTTTGCATCTATTTTTTGGGCTACTATTTCTTCGAAAGATATGTAAACTCTTGGGAGTTTTCTATCAAACACTACATATATAGGTTTTTTTTATTATTTCGTTATTTTCTGAGGTTAGCATTAGCTCATTTATTAGATGAAAATATTCAGTAAGACTATTTAATATTGATAGCATGTAACTTTTTTCTTCTCTCTTATTATTATATTGGTACCAGAAATTGTTTAAGATGCATTCTTGGACTTCATCTAATATTATATGAGTTTTTGGTTTAAACTTGTAAGTATTTGGTGGAAATACTTTAAGTTTGTTGTCTTCTCCAAATGTAAAGAATTCAACTCCATTGTAGCTCATGGATTTCTTCATTCCTGCACCAAAGGTATATGAGAGAGTATGTCAGGTAAATGATTATTTTTTCCCTTAATATGTTCGAATATAACTTTGTATCCATTTTCAGTAATAATATCTTCAAATAAAATCTACCTCCTAGTAGAACTTTTCTTGCTATTAAATTGATTATAATATCTACATATTGCTTCGCAATCCGTTCTAACCGTAAATTTTTTTGAACCCTAGATATAATCTAAAGACATTTATAGCATTGACTATTTCTAGAATTTCTCGATCCGTGTTATTTCTTGTTTTTAATTTATAGCTTCTAGAGGCATACCTACATTTTTTTTCTGATTTAGGTGAATATTTAGTAGGTTTTTATTTTAATACAGCGTCCCAACCTTGTTGCGATGCGTCCGTTTCAATAATGAAATAATTTTCTTCTACAGACAATTCTAGAGGCTTTAGTTCTTTTACCCTTTCTTTTATTAACCTTACTAATTTAATGTCTTCAGAATTAAAATATCTCTGACCATTTTTTCTCAATTTAGCATATAGAGGTCCTGCTAATTTTGCTAAATTATTAATATGATTCCTAGCATAATTTATAATTCCTAAGAATTGTTGCAATTATTTTTATCATTCATAGCATCAAGAAATTATAAAATTTTCTTAGCAATATGTTCTTGTAAATGTATTTTGCCTTCTCTATTTCATGGCCAAGGAAGTTAATCTTTTCTTTGCATATTTCCATTTTCTTTTTGGATAGAATTAACCCATTTTGTTCTACCTTTCTAAAAAATATCTCTAAATGCGCGATATGTTCTTTATATGTTTTTAAGAAGACTAGCAAATCATCTATGTAGACTAATATAAATTTTTGGTTTTTATTAAAAATATTTTGTATTTTTCTTTGGAATATGGCGGTGTATTTTTTTAGACCTAGTGGCACTACAAGCCATTCATAATGTCCCCGAGGACAAGTGAATGCGGTCCATTCTATAGACTCTTCGCCATCTTTACTTGTCGAATCCGGCCTTTAGGTCAAATTTCGAGAAATATTTACTATCTTGTATTCTATTGATCCATTCTTGTTTATTAGGGATATTATAAGCATCTTCAATTGTATTATCATTTAACCTTTTATAATTTATAATCATCCTGGATTTGCCTCTAACTTCTTTGGCATGGTTTCTTACTATAAAGGCAGCCGATCTGTGAGGGCTCCTACTTTCCCTTATTGCTCCTAATTTTAGGAGTTCTTCTATATGCATTTTAAATTCTTCTATATCTTTTGGGGTTGCCTCTATTGGACATGTTTTGATTATATAGTCTGGATTTATTATATTGATTTTACAAATGATTAAATTTTTCTCCCAATATTTCATTGGGATTTCTCCTATTATTTGGATGTCTTCTAATCTTTAAACAATTCGTTCTATATCTTTTTTAGATTTAATATCTCTATACCAATTTGGTGCAAAAGATTGTAATCCTATACATTCTATATTAGAACTTACAATGTAATATTCATCTATACTTTCACTAAGCTCATAATCTATACATATTTCTTCTGGTTCAAATTTAGGCATTTCAAGGTTATCAAGGTTAGAGGTTCCACCACGCTTTGAAATTCGAAATATAAGAAACATTGTCTTGATATGGTATAAATGTAATTCCTTGCTCATGTATTACGTAGTGCATCTGATTGTTGAAGAAACCTTAAGCCTATTATCATGTCATCATTTATCATTGATAAATGTCTTATTGTAATATCATCTATTATGTATTTAGTTTCATTGATGTATACTTCAATATTATTTCTATCTCTAAATTACCAAGAGACTAACTAGGCTGCACTTATTTCTATACCACTTATTTCTATCTCCAAATTATCACTTATTTCTAAGAAGATAGATAGGTGAGGCATACGGCGAGTACCGAGTAGGATTTTAAAACTTCTGAATCAAGCGTCGATCGTTTAGGATTCGTCACCCCGCAAAGATCCAAAAATTTCGAAAAATTCAGCGCTGTGAATAGTAAAAGTAAACAGTAAAAGAAAATAGTAAAGGTGAATAGTAAAGGTAAGCAGTAAAAGTAAAATGAATAGTAAAGTGAATAGTAAAAAATAATTAATCAAATATAGTCAAGTGCAGCCTAGTTAGTCTCTTGGTAATTTGGAGATAGAAATAAGTATATATATACACACACTACTGTGTGACGCGTCACATAGTTCTATCCCTTGTGGTATGGCTGAATCTTTAATTTGAAAACTCAAATTAAAAATCCGAACCATTCAAATTGTTGTACATATTAATATCGTATTGTAAACCAAATTTTACATTTTTTGAAAATTTTTACTATTTTATCGGATAGGTCAAAGATGTAATAAAATAGATACTCTAGAAATCTTTGACCTACCAAGCTGGATTTATCGGACAACATCCTATTACTAGGTTTGAGTTGTACTTGCTCTGGATTTAATTTTGTAAAACTTAAATGAGAATGTACTTTTTTAGAAACTATGATGTTGAAATTCTAAATTCTTTAAAAATGACGATCAAGTTCTGAGCTCTTTCTCTTACTCTGAAGGTGCATGTACTAGCTAAAACCATGACATTAGACATCAAGTATAGAAATTGTTTGGTTTTATTACATGGCGACATACCTTGAACATTTCGTTCATTTATCTATAATTCGATAAAATAGTAAAAAAATTTAAAAAAATATAAAATTTGGTCTACAAGGTGATATTAATATGTAGAACAATTTAAACGGTTCGGATTTTCAATTTGAGTTTTCAAATTAGAGATTCCGCCATGCCACACGGGATGGGGCTGTGCGGCGCGCCATACAGTAGCCAAACTATATATATATATATATACACTGTGTGTCTATACTGCGTCTGGGTGCATTCCAGGTACAGAATGCACCCAGGCCAACCGACCTAACCAATCTGATTCGTTGGGACCCACATTAAAGCACCGGATCCCATTAGAACTCTGAAGTTCAGCGTGTTTGCACGAGAGTAGTACTAGGATGGTTGACCTCTGGGAAATCCTCCGGCGGAGTTGTGGTGTTTAGATTAGGTTGCAACCAACATACCAAGTGTGTTGCAACTGGTCAACTACCAGACCTGCACACCAGTTGCAACTGGTGTTTGGATGAAGTTACAGTTGGACGTCAGTTGCAACTGGTGTTTATATAAAGTTGCAATTGGGCGGTCGGTGATATTGGTATCACTGGGCCAACTGGTGTTTAGATGAAGTTGCAATTGGGCGGGCCAAGCGGTGTTCGAGATGAAGTTGCAATTGGGCGGTCGGTGATATTGGTACAAGCGGTGTAACAAGCTGGTGAAGTTGCAGGCGATGTTTAGATAAAGTTATAATTTGCGTGTAAATAAAGTTACAACTAGATTTCCCCAAAGGTCATTCACTTCCCATGAGGTCACCCATCGTAATACTACTCTTGCCCAAACACGCTTAACTATAGAGTTTTAATGAGATCCGCTACCTAATGGGATCCGATGTTTGATTGGTTCAAACGCGCACATGAAGATAAGGTTTGGGTGAGGAATATGTGTGTCTGTGTCTCGGTTTGGACTCGGTCTACGTCACGCTGTGCCACGGCGCGACTTAGTCACGCGCGCATGGTTGGTCCGTCCGGCCCTTGTGCAACGTAGGGTTGAAATGCACCTAGGTGCATTTTAGCCCTACCCTATATATTCGCAGTTGCAATGCACATACATATTTACTGGTCTATAACTATCTATAAAGCAAATAGTGTTTTTACCCAAAATTTTTGTCCGCTTGACTATTTTGTAGAAAACCTCTTGAGTGTTTATAAAATTAACCCGTAGTCCGCCTGGCTTTTTCAGAAAACCCCTTGAGTGTTTATATTTTGATGCTAGCTTTAGTTGTATTTTGCAATAAAAAAAACAAACTCACATATCCAAATTAAATTAAATTAAATCCAAATCACTCGTGCAAGCATGTTTAGTATTCCAAGTGTGCCGGACAATAGGCCTCAGGTGAAGACATAAAGAAAACAAATATAAACTGAAATTACATGAGACTTTTGAAGGGTTACGCGGAAGCTACGATTGCTAATAACAAAAAATTTTACCGCGCAAACTAGGAACACTTGCAAGTAAGGGTCGATAGATCATTACCGATTGGAGTATGCAGCGAAAATAGCCAATCAGAAGCTATCCGATCCGAAACAGTGCCAGCCAATCACAGCCAATTCGCTGACAGCCGATTTCCAAACAGCCGATCCGACGTAGCCGATTCCCGATGCCGGAGCCGATCCAACCTCAGTCGACTCGCCGTACCGCGCTCGCACTGCCGATCCGTCGCAGCCGCTTCGCTCCGGTGAGCCGCAACCAAATTGTCCTATCACGGACGATTCGTAGCCGACGAACAACACCGCAACGTAGCGGTGCCTCTACCAAGTATCCACACGTCCGGGAAAGAACGCCTAACACTCGTGTGCTAGCACAAGATGCAAGGCTAGGGTTTTGGCTCGGAGGTGGGGAGTGTTTTCGTGGAGATTGATCTCGCCGACTTCTGTTGCACCAAATCAGATTGATTCGGTTTAATGCAATGCCGCAACTCTCCACCCCTCGCCCCTTTATATAGAGTTGGCCGACTGGGTCTAGTGGCCGATAGGGATTCTATTTTGAATCGGATCCAATCCGAATCTCATAGAGTTGGCCACCCATACTTCGTAAGCCCATAGGACTCTATCCGATCGGATCCCTATCCGATCGAGCCATATCCGAGTCCAACTCGAATGTTTGTTTTTATCCCCTTAAGCGTGCGACCCTGTAGGTTCAGGTATACTCGGCTTCGGCTTGAGTCTAACTCAGCCGATCTGTCAACAGCGAGGCCTAGCAGCAAATATTGACACCATACCATACAAGAATATAATATCGGCTCTGAACCTGTAATGTGTACACAAATTTCTTTGCATCACGATACCAATTAAGCTATGGCAAGATGTGTGCCATCCCTTCAATAGCTTAACCATTAACTCGAACCGAACTAGATTATCTGTTTGTTGATTGACTCCTTAATCAACTCGGCATGGTCATGCACTTACATAATCCATTACCTCGAGGGGCCCAGAGATATTTCTCCCAAAGGAGGGGCAAATTCCATCTTGATCACTCACATCCCACTCCATGTTTCATAGCAAACCCAAAGACTACTTTTATAACTACCCAGTTACGAAATAACGTTTGGTAGTCCCAAAGTAGGCTACTACACATGTTGGAATCCATGATGATCTCAGGTCTAAGGACTTTGCACCAACACTACGTGAGAGCAACTAATGGCACATTAATTTCTGTAGTGTCTCAGGGTGGGTCTATCCAACAATGTGTTCTCTAACACATGTCCATGTATATTGATTTGGTATCTCCATACCATTATCTATGAGACGTGATCATCAATCAATAAACATGCCGGTCTTAGAATCATATTTGTTTCAACAATATGACATATGACTAGGGATCGTTTAGAAATATATTGATACATAAAGAGTCTCATAAATAAGTCACATACTTATTGATCAATACAAGATGTCTATTTCATGGAACTGAATAACACTTTATTCATAAATACATAAACATTGACCATGATATCCAACATCTCCATGTTGCCTCTAGGGCATATCACTAACAGTCTCCCACTTGCACTAGAGTCAATCATGTAAGTATCTAATACTCATTGCTCTTACGTACGCCTCATGTTTCGGTGAGGAGAGGTTTTGTCCATGGATCGGCTATGTTGAGACCCGTGTACACTTTGCATATCTTGACATCACTCTGTCCACAATCTCGCGGATGAGATGATATCGCCGAAGTATGTGTTTGGACTTCGATGTGACCTCGACTCCTTGGCTTGCGCAATAGCTCTACTATTATCACAATAGAGAGACATTGGACCGGTTGCCTTGGTCATCACACCCAGCTCGAAACAAATTTCTTGATCCTAACGCCTCCTTTGCGCTTACGGAAACGCGATATACTCGGCCTCCGTTGTAGAATCAGCAACGGTATCCTACTTAGAACACTTCATGCGATTGCGCCTCCGTTCGCAGAACATGAACCCCGATTGCGATCTATAATCATCCTTGTTCGTTTGGAAGCTAGCATCAGTGTAACCACTTACAACGAGCTCTTCTTCACCTCCATAGACCAGGAACATATCCTTTCTTCTTAAGTACTTAAGGATACTCTTTACTGCAGTCCCATGAAAGGTGCCTTTGTCATCTTACCAAGAAAACAAGACTCACATGTCTCAAATGATTCAAAAGCAAAAGAGAGAAGCAATCCATCCTTATGGAGCTTCTCCATGCATTTTTGATTTATATGGCCTAAGCGACAATGCCAGATAAACGTGGGATTTGTATCATTTGGGAGTTGCCTCTCTGTATTAATGTTATAGATGGGAGATGCTTCAAGATTAAAAATGTATAATCCATTCACCAATGGAGTATGAAAATAGAACATATCTCTGAGATAAACTGAACAACCATTGTCCATTGATCTAAAATCATATCCTTCCGTTTGCAAACATGAAGCGGAAATAACGTTTTGACATAGAGTTGGAACACAATAACAATTATTTAATTCCAAAACTAATCCTGAAGGTACATGAAGTGATGTAATGCCGACGATGCTTGTAGCAACACTTGCTTCATTGCCGACGCGCAGGTTCACCTCGCCCCTTCTCAAGCTTCTACTTCTTCTCATTCCCTACAACGATTTGCAAATATGAGCTACGATCCGGTATCAAATACCCAAGAGTCGGTAGGTGAAGTAGCAAAATTAATGTCTATAACATTAATACCGAAGCGAAGTCGCACTTTTCTTCTTTTTGAGATCCTCCATATACTTCTTGCAGTTCCTTTTCCAGTGACCTGTCTCCTTGCAATAGAAGCAAACGACATCTGATGCCGCCGACCCCTTCTTGCCCTTCTTTGCATTGGAGGCACTCGCGATTTAATCAAGAGTTAGTTTTCTCTTGATGCAAAGTTTCTTAACAGGTGGTTTGCGCTTAGCCTTCTGCATCATCATCACATGATGACCGTTTTTTTGGATACTCTCCTCAGCTGTCTTTAACATCCCATGCAATTCGGCCAAGGTCTTATCCATACTGTTCATGTGATAATTCAATATGAATGGCTCGAAGCTCGGAGGGAGCGACTGGAGAATCACATCAGTAGCCAACTCTTGGCTAAGGGGAAAACCTAGTTTTTCCGGACTCTCAATGTAGCCAATCATTTTTATCACATGCGGACTGACAGGACTCCCCTCAACAAGCCTGCACGCAAACAGGGACTTTGAGGTGTTGAACCTCTCGGCCCTTGCTTGGTTCTCAAACATGCCATGCAGTCGCTGAATTATAGTATGAGCATCGCTGCTCTCATATTGCTTCTGAAGCTCAGAGGACATTGTAGCTAGCATGAGACAGCTTATGTCTAGGGCATCATTAGTGTGCTTCTCATAAGCCCTCCGTGCAGTAGCAGTAGCATTATTAGGCAACTCATCAGGATAGAGTACTTCAAGAACGTACTCCTTACGCTCTTGTTTGAGAATAATTCTCAAGTTGCGATACCAATCCATAAAGTTTGTTACATTGTATTTTTCTTTCTCGAGAATAGATCGCAAATTAAAGGTACTGGGTGTAGTATTAGCTGCCATTATTCTACAACAGAAAAAGCAAAGTTTAGCACAATGTTTATGCTATGTCTATTGTTAAACAATTTAACATAAGACTCCCACTACGTATTTTACACCTTCCCTCTAGGTTACGTATAGGGTCAAGATCCACATGTTAATTAATTTCTAGTGAGCTTTGGCATCACGGCTAGAAGATTAATAACATCAGTAAGCAACTCCTTGCTAATCACATCTCTATGTGACTCTTGTTGTTGGTGTGGCATCTCCATGCCCCGGCGCCAACCTATGCCCCAAGGCCCAAAACTGTTTTGATAGCCTTGTTAAGTAAACCAAATGCTCCTGCTGTATATGTCCGACATATACCCCCTCGTGTTATGATAGAGAATGACACTCTGCTTTGGCAGACCCACCATTGACGAGCATAACGGTGACGGGTGCAACATTTGGAAGGGCATCATTACTACTTAATTTTGTGAGGGATGCTATCCTATCAAACAAACATATCAACATATATGAAAGCAGGTAGAATAGCAAATAATGAAATAGTATGACCCCCTTCACATGGTGATCTCCATCTCCATGCCGGTGTATGAGGATCTCCATCTTCATCACCGTTCTTCCAAGTGCCGAATGCTTGATTTCTTCAAACTAAGCTACTACTATAGAAGCTATAATTGAAGATTACATCGACTCATAGGTCGTGAAAGAATATTACAAGCATTGCACATAAGAAAGAATATTACAGGGATTGCACATATGAAAGAATATTACACGCATCACATGCATCTCATACATACAATAGGGTCATACCATCTCAAAGCATTCTCTGCAAAAACAAGTTAGACGTAGAACATTTTCTACCTATCACAGAGATACGGTATCAAGACGACTGTTAACGCCTAAATTTGGTAATCGAATCCCTAAGTCTTAGCAAGGTTGAAACAGAATATGATCGACTGGTTTGGCGGAGAAACAGAGGCCACATCGGCTGGGTAGCGATCGGCTGTAAAGCCAGTCGGCTAAGGTTGAATCGGACAAGAACAACCGATAGCCAATTCTAGGTTCAGAGAAGATGAGGCCGCTTCTGGTGCAGATATTTGAAGATAAATAGAAGATTTGGTTATCAGTTTGCGCGTTAAAAGATATTGTTATCTATGGATAGAGTCCTGTAACAGCAATTGTATCTGTAAATTAGGAATTTGTTTAAACTGTTTATTGTATTGCGGCATGGGTCCTTCCCAGGATATTGTCGTATTTTAAATAGTAGTTTAGATAGAGTCCAGGGTCTGTACAGATAATGTTATCTTGGGTATAAATAGGACCCGAGATCCTTGTAATTAGACATTCAATCACAATCAATCAAACAACTTTCGGCACATCGCCAAACCTTTTCTTTAGACGAGCAATTGATTTGGCTTCGGGCTGCATCGTTTCGATCCCCAAATCCAGGTAAATGCTTGTCATTAGTGGTATGTTCTACTGGTTCTAATGCTTCCATCGTAATGACACATTAGATTCAGGGGTTTATACTGCGCTATTTACCATATATCGCAGAGCAACAAAAGGCTTTGGACAACATCAAGGATTATCTAAGTTCCCCTGCAGTTCTAATGCCTCCACACAAAGGGATACCATTTAAGCTGTACCTGTCAGCCGATGACAAGTCAATCGACTCAGTTTTAATCCAAGAGGTTGAGGGCAAGGAGAAGGCTATCTTCTATCTCGGCGAGTACGCTAGACGCGAAACAAGGTATTCACCGGGGAGAAACTATGCCTATGCCTATATTTTTCATGTACCAAGTTAAGGCATTATCTGCTATCCAACGAGTGAACGATAGTATGTAAAGCCGACGTGTGCATGCTATCGGCTCCAGTATTGAAAGGAAGAATTAAAAAGTGAATTTTTGCTCTAACGAGTTTGATTTGAGGTATTATGCGCCCAGGGCAGTCAAAGGACAAGCTATAGCCAATTTTATCGTAGAGCATAGGAATGACTCAATCGGCTCCGTGGAAATTATGCCTTGGACATTGACATTTGACGGCTCGGTTTGCACTAACGGCTGCGGTATCGCCTTAGTCATTATTTCGCCCAGGGGGGTAAGTTTCGAATTTGTTTTCGCTATCAACCCCCATGCCACAAACAACCAAGCCGAGTACGAAGCCGTCCTTAAAGGATCACAACTACTCAAGGAAGTTGAAGCCGACGCCATTGAAGTAATGGAAGATTCACTGTTGGTCATCAGCCAATTATCAGGAGAATACGAATGCAAAAATGATACGTTGATGGTCTATTATTAGCAATGCCGAGAATTAATGGAAGGTTTTCGGCTAGTTACTTTGAAACATATTCCCAGGAGCAGAAACACAGAAGCCAACAATTTAGCTCAAGGGGCATCGGGCCATCGGTCGATGTTGAAAGAGATTGAAATAGAGGTTGCCGCCATTACAACCGATGATTGGAGGTTTGAAGTCTACATCTATCTCAAAGACCCCTCCCAATCGGCTACAAGGAAACTGCGATATAAGGCACTGAGATATGTCTTGCTTGATGAAGATCTATACTATCGGACGATTGATGGTGTGCTGCTCAGGTGTTTGGGAGCCGATCAAGCCAAAGTGGCTATCGGAGAAGTGCATGAAGGGATCGTGGCACGCATCAATCGGCCGATAAGATGAAGTGGCGCTTCGCCGAGCGGGATATTTCGGCCGACAATCTTTGGAGGACTGTTTCAAATATTATAAGGGTTGCCAGGATTGTCAGAAATTTGGCGCCATACAACGAGCACCAGCGTCGGCTATGAACCCAATTATCAAGCCTTGGCCGTTCAGAGGATGGGGTATTGATATGATCGGCCAGATCAATCCACCCTCAAGCAAAGGGCATAAATTTATTCTGGTGGCACAGATTACTTCACAAAGTGGGTGGAAGCAATTCCTCTGAAGAAAGTAGACTCTAAGGATGCCATTGAGTTTGTTAAAGAGCATATCATCTACCGATTTGGCATCCCACAAACGATTACAACAGATCAGAGATCTATATTTATATCAGAAGAGTTTGTTCAGTTTGCCGACGGCATGGGGATCAAGCTACTTAATTCTTCGTCGTACTACGCACAGGCCAACGGGCAAGCCAAAGCTTCAAATAAAAGTTTGATCAAGTTGATTAAAAGAAAGATCTCTGAATATCCCAAGCAATGGCACAGCCGATTAGCCGAATCACTGTGGGCATATCGGATGGCTGCTGTTTACACCCAAAATTGGCACTTAGGAATCAAAATAGGGAAGATTGCCAATATTTGGAAATTTGCGGTTTCTTCGAGAGGCCGGTCGACCGCCGTGTGTAGGCCGGTCGACCGGGTAGTGGGGCGGTCGGGCCAGAAGGCATATGGCCGGTCGGCCGGCGAGTCCGAAACCTAGACGACTTCGTCGGTCTTCGGGTTTCCTTTCTTCATACGGTTGTATTTTGGGTTTCCAAACATGTTTATCCCGAATAGGACATGGAGAAGGGCCGTAGAGGGTAAGACCAACCCCTATATAAGGGTCAAGGCCGGTTCAATTGTAAAAAATCGAAACACACAACATACAATCAATCTATTTGAATCGTTTTCTTTATTTTCAGCCATATTTCTTACTTTGCCCTAGTTTAGTCCATCTTTGTCGGTTTGCGCCGTAAATCGTCCGCCGCCGCTGCGAGAGTGCGACATCTCTTTGTAAGTTTGTCTTGAACTTTCCGTTTACTCATGAGACGAGTAGTTATCAATCTATCCATCTAAATCGGTTCCGCTAGCCGATTTGATCTACAAAACCCACTTTGTTCTAGTTCTTGCTAGATTGAAGTGGTTGGCGACTCTGTACCAAGAACCACCGCAAGGCTTTAGGTGATTCGATCGTGTTCGTGCCTTTTACCAAAAAAGGTGCCAACACTGCCATGGATCAATTCAAGTCCCTCCATACAAGCTAGTTTACGGACACGAGGCAATACTACCGTGGGAAAGCGTCATCGGCTCAAGGCGCATTCAACTACAGGACCAACTCACAACCGACGATTATCACTTTGATGGTGGATGAATCGAAGACCTAGTTTTGTCAAGGATGAGGGCTTTGGAAAAAGTTACAAGGGATAAAGAACAAGTAGCCGGACATTATAACAAAAAGTTGTGCCTAAATCTTTTGAAGAGGGCGAACTTGTTTGGAAATTAATATTGCCGATCGGATCCAGAGACAACAAATTCGGCAAGTGGTCACCAAATTGGAAAGTGCCTTTCAAGATCCACAAATGCGTCTCTAAAGGAGCTTACATGCTAGAAGGATTAGACGGAGAAATATTTAGAAGAGCTCTTAATAGAAAATACTTGAAGAAATACTACCCAAGTGTATGGATCAACTCATGATTCGGCTCTGTTTGCTTAGCCGATTTATGACACCCGATGTCTTGTTTAAATAAGGCATCGCCTTTAGGCATTTTTATGCAACATTTTTCCCCTAAGTTTTCTACGGTTGGCTAACGATTGGCCGATAGCGACGACAATAAGGTGCAAATGGCTTGGATTCACAATTTTGTCGACACCGAAGCTATCAACAAAATTTGGGGGGCATATACATACACAAAGCCGATTACAGAAAAGATTAAAGCCAAAAAACATTTTTCAGGCCTCGTAATCGGCGTCAATCTAGAAGTGGGGAGCGGGATGTCGGAAGGTTTTGGAATCGGCGCAACGGTTGGGTTAAGTATGAGCTATAAGCCGATTTCGGGAAGTGAGAGATGTGGCCCTAAGTTCGTTTCAAGCGGTTGAGATTGAAGGTCGTAATACCAGGTGTTGGGGTCATTAGCCACGGCGTGGTTTCGAAATCGGCAAACCTAGTGCAACACGTAAGGCCGAAGCCGATTTCAGCACAACTAATTTAGAATTGACAGTCGTATCAAGATAGTACATGCGGCCGGAGCCGATCTCGTTTACAAGCACAATTGCAAAACTTGACAAGCTATTTTAAAAAAGCCAAGAGCAGAAGCCAATTACAAAATTTGGCAGTTGACTAAGTTCATTACAAACATTCGGCGAATGTGTTACAAGAGGCATCAACCGATTTCATGATACTAAGATGTTACAAGGAGCAAATTTATTTCTTTAGGTAATCGGCTATAGCCGACAACGCCGTCTGCCTGATCTGATCCACCTCCTCGATGGCCTTCGTGTCGTCGGCTTCGGACCCAGCCACCGGCCGAACGCCTTTCACCAAGTCACGGAGATAAGCCACAACCCCTTAATGCTTTGACGTTGTGCGTCGATCTCGGCTGGTAGGTCGGCCATATACTCCTTATGAACATCGATCTCATTTGTGACTTGAACGAGATCGGCCATCACCGGTCTGGCGCGAGAGGAGTTGCTCGAGTTTCGCGGCCGGCTCAGTCTTCAGGCGATCAAAGGTGGCCTTCTGAGCTTCGATAGCTTCCTTGGTGGATTGGACGGTTGCCAACCGTGTTTGATTCTCCCGTCAGTCGGCTATCCGCTGCTGAGCCCTCTCGTATTTGAGTTGGTGGGCTTCCAAGAAGGTTGCCAGCACGATGGCGTCGGCTAGAGCTTCTGGCAGCTGGCCTTGGATCTCCCTGAAGCGTGCACGGATCGAGCCGCTATCGGCAACCAACACGTCCAGTGAGGCCTCCAGCCGATTGCCGATGTCGGCTAGACTAGCCCTCAGGTCCTCGTCCAGCGTCACCAGCGCCTCCTCGCCGATCTCGCCAGGCTCCTCAAACTCCGACAAATCGAAGCTGAGGAGGTCGGCTATGTTCTGCAAAGGGAAGATAGATTAGAGGAGTTGTTAAGTCGGCAAAGCCGATTATGAAACTCGGTCGGCTTACCTTGGGCATCGGGGCCGGAGCGGCCTGTTCGGCTGGTTCGCCGCCTGCGGTCGATGGGGCCCCACCATCAGCGCCATCGCCGCCACCGCAGCAGTCACGGTGCACTCGCTCGATGCCTGGGAGGCAACCGATGGAGATCGTGGAGGCTGCAAAAGAAAGGATGTTAGCATCAAATCGGCTAAGTCTTATAAATCAAATTGCAAGGGGTGGTTACCGATGGTGCGTGACACGGAGTGCGACCATCCAATTTCCTAACCTGAAAAGGATGTGTTCGGTCAGATGCAAGTGATATTATCATAAGGCCGAATTTGATAAGGCGAGATTTTACCGGCCGATTTTTCGCGGGAGGACTCAAAGCGGCGGGACGTCGGTGGAGCGTTGACGGGTTCATGGCTCGAGCTCTCGAATTCAGCCGCCGCCCCAACGGCCGCCGATATCTCCTCGCTAGCAACGGCGTCATCAAGAAACTGCTCGACGCTCGGGTCCAAGGGGGAAGGCTGTTGGCCGACACGGCTGGCTTCTTCTGCTTCGGCTTCTTCGGGGCAGGCGCGACCGATGGCTGTGCGGGAGGCGTGGCTCTTTTCTTGTGAGCTATCGGCTCACGCACCTGCCCGCGCAGCAAGTACGCCAGTTTCGGCGCGTCCCAGCCGATCGCCGACGGAGCAAGGCCACCCCCATCCAGAACAGCTAGGCGGTATTCAATGGGGATCCGGAGTCGCTCACCATGGGCCGTTCCGTCTCGGTCTCCCGCAAACCAAAGAGGACAACCGTTAGTCGGCTGCATTGGCCGATGATGAGAAGAGAGGAATCGTTTGGAGTTTAAAACTTACCGAGGGGATTTCTTCGGGCAGCATCAAGTCGACATAATAAGACGACCGCTGATGAAAGATATGCCGCTTGATCTCGGCCCACCATTGGTCGTAGGTGCGCTCTTCTGAACGCGAGAACCATCTCGCCGATCTTTGCAGGGGAGGGCTGGCTATGTTCGGCGGCCGATGCATTATCGGTTCTTGGCTCACAACTCCCTCATCTCGATCTTGTCGGCATAGTAGCGGCCGATGGGCGGCTGCCCAAGACCAAACTACCTTGCGGCCGATACCGGGTAGTAAAACTCATAACTTTTGACCAGCGATCGGCCCCTGGTGGATCCGGTCGGCGGGATGCGGGGGTCGAGTGACGGTGAACAGCTCCACGCATTTTGGGTTGTCGGCCGAGTTGATGTCTTCCCAGTTGAAGTCGGTGGCGGCTCGAACAGTGCGATCCCGTAAAAGTACCGGTGTGGTTCTCGCGCGACAGCCCGTCATACATGGCGATGAACCACTTGGCCAGCAGGTTGGCCGATTGCTTTGAGCCCGCATGCACAGCCGCTGCCTCTCCGTAGCTCATGCACCTGGTGGTGGTGATCTCGTTGCCGTCATCATCTTCGATCGGCTCCAATCTTGGGAAAGCAGCCTCAGTCAGGGGCAGCCGACCGGCTATTTTCTGAGTCATCAGCACCAGCCAGATTTGGAGGAACCACCAGGGGCCGCCGGTGTTGACAGTAGCATTGGAGGCTATCTTCGCGACGGCTTGGTGCAGCATTTGATACAGATAGCCGAGGAGGTACTTCCCTAGCGCGAGCTTATTCCCGTCGGCTAGGGTTTCGGCTACAACCTGCCAGTTGGTGGTCGGCCCGCAGCTCGATCCACATCATAAGGAACGCGGCGTGTTCCCTGTGGCCGACCGATCCATCCTTCATGTTTTGAGCGATGTAGCCGCTCCACCCGCCGATGGCTTTGGTCTTGAATTGATGTTGCCTCTTTCAGCTCAGGTTTCCAGGGTTAGCCGACGCCAGGATGTCCAGTCCAGTTGTCATGTATACGTCGGCTAGAGTGACTGTCACCGGCCCCTGCTGGAACATGAAAGCATTGAAGCTATCGTTCCAAAAGTACGCCGCAGCCAACATCATCGGCTCATCCTTCTCCATGCTGACCACAGATAAAGCTAGGAACTGGGCTATCCCGGTTTCCTCCTACTGAGCGTGCTTGGCCGATTGCACCCTCTTATACCACTCAATCCAAGAGGCGTCGTGGTTGGCCACGACTTAAAAGTCCCATTCCGGTGGGCTAGGGATGGGATTCTATTGGTCTCGGCTATGATTATATCGGTGGGTCGGTGTTGCCGACCCGGCCGATAGGCCGAAGAAAGTATCTCTTTTCTTGAGTCAGACTCGGAATGACTACTTGATGTGACAAATGCTACAGTTTGGAAAAGGAAAGAGAAATTTGGTAATCAGGAATAGTTGAAGGCATGATGAACGCAAGAACACTAGGAGGCATGGCGAAAAGGAAAAGCGAAGAGTAAGATTTTTGTGCCGACGGGCGTACCTTGGGGAACTCGGCGGCGGCGGCGGCGCAGTGCGGCGGCGGTCGGTGCGGCGGTGGCGGCGGTGCGGCGGTGGTGTTGGAGGCCATTGAGGTCGTCGGAGATGGATCTGGGTCCTGGTTCGCTGGAACGCCGGGATGCGGTGGAGAGCACCGGTGAATCGCCGGGAAGGAGAGAGAAAGGCTTGGGTTGCGAAGTGCTTGAGTGCGGTTTGAAGGCGTGATCGTTTCGGTCGAGGTAAACGACTATTTAAAGGGCATTTGGGGCAGCCGAAACGGTTCGGGTCAGAAAAGAGCAGGAATTTAAACAGGCAACAAATCCGCAACACTTCGTATCGCAGACTTGGGGGCATGTGTTAACACCTAAATTTGGTAATCGAATCCCTAAGTTAGGTTGAAACAGAATCGGATCGGCTGGTTTGGCGAAGAAACAGAGGCCACATCGGCTGGGTAGCGATCGGCTGTAAAGCCAGTCGGCTAAGGTTGAATCGGACAAGAACAGCCGATAGACGATTCTAGGTTCAGAGAAGATGAGGCGCATACAGTGCGGATATTTGAAGATAAATAGAAGATTCGGTTATCGGTTTGCGCGTTAAAAGATATTGTTATGTATGGATAGAGTCATGTAACGGCAATTGTATCTGTAAATTAGGAATTTGTTTAAACTGTTTATTCTAATGCGGCATGGGTCCTTCCCGGGATATTGTCGTATTTTAAATATTAGTTTAGATAGAGTCCAGGGTCTGTACAGATAATGTTATCTTCGGTATAAATAGGACCCGAGATCCTTGTAATTAGACATTCAATCACAATCAATCAAACAACTTTCGGCGCATCGCCAAACCTTTTCTTTAGACGAGCAATTAATTTGGTTCCGGGATGCATCGTTTCTATCCCCAAATACAGGTAAATACTTGTCATTAGTGGTATGTTCTACTGGTTCTAATGCTTCCATCGTTATGACACATTAGATTCAGGGGTTTATACTGCGCTATTTACCATATATTGCATATAAACTGGAGCAATGTTTAGATCTATCCTGCCATCGGCCAGTTCTATCAAGAACCCGTAGCCGATAGGGCTAGATCTAAAGGTTGAACTAGTTTATATGTGGTATCCGTCGTCTTGAAGTATTTACATCAGCTACAATAGATTAGGTTATTCTTTTTATACTTAATGTTGCATCAACATTGAACTATTAAGTCGTTTTTAGAACTTCCAATGATCTGTTCGGTTAGATGTATATGCTTAGAGACGGTGTCGGGGTTTCAGGCCTTATACGCACGATATATTTTTAGTATATTTATTACTAGATTTATGTTAGGACTGCCTCTTATATTAAGATCTCATTCTTGTCGGACATCATAAGCCGAAATCGGCCTGCTAGCAACAGCCGACAACCGATTTCCTAGGCTAAGTGTATCTGGTTCAAGAATGATATCTTTTCATAAGAATCATCGGAGTACTAGCCGATCCATAGTTAGCTTTCCAGTATCGGCTAGGTTATCAATATATATATTTATTATCCTTTACTGTATTTGGGTTAAGTGGTTGATGCTGTCTCGGTGTCGCCGATCCATTCTAGTCATTTGGCTTAAATATATTTTAGGATAGCATATGTATGCTCATGGATTTCCTCAGCCGATCCAGTGGGGATCTAACCTAACACTTAATGCACATATCTTGTTTTTCTTGTTGGTTAACAGATCAAACCAACTGGCACGCCTTGAACAGCATAGGTAGCCAAGAAGGGCCTGCACTGGAGCTAAGCAGATCTCCCAGGCCAGCGCGTGAGAGAAATTTCTCGTTAACAACGACATAAAAGGAGGGGCAAATTCCATCTTGATCACTCACATCCCACTCCATGTTTTATAGTAAACCCAAAGACTACTTTTATAACTACCCAGTTATGGAATAACGTTTGATAGTCCCAAAGTAGGCTACTACATATGTTGGAATCCATGATGATCTCAGGTCTAAGGACTTTGCACCAACACTACTTGAGACCAACTAATGGCACATTAATGCTTGTAGTGTCTCAGGGCGGGTCCATCCAACAATGTGTTCTCTAACACATGTTCATGTATATTGATTTGGTATCTCCATACCATGATCTATGAGACGTGATCATCAATCAATAACATGCCGGTCTTAGAATCATATTTGTTCCAACAATATGGCATATGACCAGTGATCGTTTAGAAATAGATTCATATATAAAGAGTCTCATAAATAAGTCACGACTTATTGATCAATATAAGATGTCTATTTCATGGAACTCAATAACACTTTATTCATAAATACATAAATATTGACCATGATATCCAACATCTCCATGTTATCTCTAGGACATATCGCTAACAACTTTAACTTTTAAATAATTATGATAAAATAACTTTAGAATAATTATGATAAAATAAAATGACGTCCGTTGCAACGCACGGCATATTTACTAGTATAAAATAAAATAACGTCCGTTGCAATGTACGTGCATACTAGTATATACTAGTAAATATGCCCGTGTGTTACAACGGACGTCATTTTATTTTATTGTAATTATTTTAAAGTTAAAGTTGCATGTGATTCCAATTTATATTTTTTCTTTGTCTTCACCTGAGGCCTATTGTCCGGCACACTTGGAATACTAAACATGTTTGCGCGAGTGATTTGGATTTAATTTAATTTAATTTGGATATCAAAGGTGAGTTTGTTTTTTTATTGCAAAATACAAACTAAAGCTAGCATCAAAATATAAACACTCAAGAGGTTTTACGTAAAATAGCCAAGTGGATAAAAATTTTGGATAGAAACACTATTTGTTTTATAGATAATTATAGTTATAAATTATAGATATAGATTATATATATATATTTCAAATTTATCAAGTATTGGCTCATTTCGCTCCTGAGGCATTTGCGTACCGTCATGTGTACTCTGTTTGGTTAGATATACAGGAGAGGAAGAACCCCAGGTTTAGAACACAGCTAATGATGCCGTAGGGCTTGTTTGGATAAGCCAATTTTCGTCCTACCAATTTTTTTGGTAACTTCACTAAATTGTATGGATGTTTGGTTTGATGATAAATTTTGCCCACATTAGTAGAAGTTACACTCTTAACAATTTTTTTGAGAGGAAATAGAGATTCCATTAATTTAACAAGTCAACGGAATTGCTGGCCACCAGGTCCTGTACGCACTCAGGCGTATCATCCCAGGTGAGGGATGTGTTCAAAGAACAGTTACAACCAATGACTGCAATAGTGTATGCCACCTTAGTACAATCTCTAGGATAGAAATCAACGGAGAAACTCGAGAAGCTATCAGCTATTAGCCTTTTAATCTCATAGATCAGCCCTCCTGTTGGTGCCAAAGAGAAGGTACTGCCTTCAATTGCCATCTTCAGGGAAAGGGAATCAGTTTCAGCTATCACCATCGACATTGTTATAAAACCGGCCCCGATAAAACATCAAGAACCGAACACGAAAGAAACGTCATAGAAAATTCAAACACGATAACGACATTGAGGCACGATATTTGTTAATGAGGTTCAGTCAAAGCCTACATTGAGGCACGACAAGAAGTGGTTCTCCCCCAGATCCTTGCAAATGACGCTCTTGATCGGGCACCAGATATTCTCCAATGTGTGAGCGAGGCCCTTCATGCTCACTAGTTTATCCACCAACACCTTCCCAATTGACTGTGGACCAAAAGTTTTAATTGCTATGGGGGCATCCACTCTGACCCTAATGCCCCTCCTCTCCGCCTCCGAAAGTTGCACCCGCTTAATCATCTCCTCCATCTCCTCGATTGCTCCTCAACGTCACAGTACGTCATGCACCACGGCGATCTAAAAAAACCGCATGGAACACGCGGCCGACGGCTTCCTGGCTAGTAGATCTAGGCTTGGCTCCGAATGAAGATTTAGACGTGGAAGCGTGGGATGGATGGGATGTGAACTCAGGAACAACTCAGGAAGAAAGAGGAAGAAGAATGTTGAAAAAACCCTAGCCGTTGTTACCAACCTTGGGTCCTCTATAAACCCTAGACGCCGAGGACCGATTGTCACCTTACAATTTTCAATTAAACTCTAACAAATTTGGTAGTGACCTATCAATATTTTGGTACGACAAAAAATGGCTTCAAACCAAACTATCCTATAAACTTTTCCCAACATATTCCTTTCAAAACTTTAAACATTTTCCAGTGGATTTTCTTTTACAATAGGCGTCTCACTACTGTTTGATGTAACAGTGTATCTGCCTGTAATTAGAGTGCTACCTTCCTATCTCTATCAAGAGTTTAATTATTAATTTCTATTTTCCCAGTAAGCAAGGAATCAACTGCTCTTCCAACGAAGACGGCTGAAAAATGTTATTTTTCCCAACTAAAGTATATCTTCGTATATTGTACACTGATCGAGAATATATGCTGCTCGTTGACTCAAGTCAACTCGTCAGAAAGACGTTTATATTGTGATATACTATGTGCATGTAGTAAGGCGCCTGCAAGCTCAAGAACCATATCTACTTTTTGTGGCCTAATTTTCTCAGGTTCATATTCCCTCGAGCCGAGGTTGCATCAGAATCTGATGATGACTCGAATATGGTGATTGAGAAATTAGGGGCCCGCATGCAACACGATGCCTTTCCCTTCAGAAAAAGGTATTTGTCCATTCCGTTGGCAAATATTTATTAGCTTTAACTTTGTCTAAGGCCTGTTGGATTAATCCCACACACAATAAAATTGAGAAGATTTGGAGAAGAATAATTTCAGGTATGAAATAAATCCTGCTCGATCCTCCACTAGTAAAAAACTTATATTTGCAGACAGACGAAACGGATTTTCGCATGTGGCTAGACGGTCCGTATGCACTCAGGTGTCTATAAAAATCAACATTTTTTATGCGGCAACACAATCACATGCGAAAATCTCATCTTCACATGCGGTCCCCTATAGCGACCACATGCAAAAATAATATCCAGGAAAAAAATAAAAATTTCAAAACTCCAAACTGGCCAAAACCCTAGCCCTCCACCGGTGGAAACCCTAGCCCCAAGTCGATGTCGTCCGCCTTGCCGCACGCCGCACACATGAGGAGGAGTCGCCCGCCCTCGCCGTCGTTGATGCGATCCATCGTGGGAGGGCCGCCGCCATCGTCGAGACCCCGTGAGGGAGAGGGCCGCCACCACCATCGAGACCCCGTGAGGGAAGGGGCCACCTCCACATCCACGTGGGGAGGACCGCTGCCATTGAATCCGCGTGGGATGAAAGGGCCGCCGTGCTCCTCCATAGACCTCCCGCTCAAGCCCGCCGCCTTTGCCTCGGCCGCTGGAGAAGAGAAGGGGAAAGGGGAGAGGAAAGGAGAAGAGATGAGGAGAGGGAGTAGGAGAGGAATGGAGTGGGGAGAGAAGAGAAAGAGAAAAAGGTGTGGTGGAGAGAAAGAGGGGAAGAAGAAAAAATGATGCGGGAAAAAACCATGACCCATAAGAGTCTCGCCTGTGAAAATAGGCTCATTTTTGCATGCGGGTATGTTAAGAGGTCCGTCTGCTAAAATTGATTTTTGTATGTGGGTCTCTTATGGTTTGACTATAAACTGTTGGGTCCTCGTACCCAAAAAATCGTTTTTTAGTCATGCTCTCCAATCCCTCTCTCATAGGGATAAAATCTTGAACTATAGCATGATTTTAGTGTGTATTTCAGCAAAAAAACATAATAAAGCATCCAAGACCTATTTTTTATTTAAATATACCATTATAAAAATATAATGGTAAATGAAGGCTGCTTCCTTAATTTAGCTTGAAAAAAGGTAAATGATCGTCAATTTAATCCTGCAGGCGTCTAAGAGAACACATCGTAATTTTGCCATAGCATCAATTGTGACTTCTGCTTAACGAACTGAGTCTGATGATTGTGAAATATGACTTCCAATCTGATTTACAGAACAAGATCGAACAGAAATATGCAGCACTTCCTCTTGCTGCTATCTCTTACTAGATATTTCTTTTTAGGAGATGAACACTAGATATTTCTTACCGGTATGCAGCATCGCATTCTGTGTTTGCCTAAGGTCGAGTTGATGGCAGAATCGAATCAAACGTGCAAAATGTCAATTGGACATGCGTTTGCAGTTGAGCTTGGTCTAGATGTGCATAAAACCAGGTACTATTGGATTGTCCATATATGTATTGGTCTATTTGTTTGTTTACACGGCTTATAGGTGAAAACTGTCAAAATGGGTATCATTATTTCATTATTTTCAAAATGGGTATCATTATTTCATTATTTTTATGAAAACGATCGGAGACAGTCATAAAATTTTCATATTTATAAATTTAACTATTTAGTGTCTTATATCAATGTAACATCGACAGAAATTAGATTTTACAAATGGTAATAGTCGGTAAAAATATTATTATTATATTTTTCACGGAAATGGTATCGGTTTGGTCGGAAAATTTTCATACAGTTTCCACCCTCCCACCACTAATATCAATATTGAGGCCTTATTTCATGACAATTTACTAGGGCATTGAAGCAGATAAAAGTCCCCCTTTGAGAAGAATATACACAGAAGTTCCTATGCATGACAATTTTGTCCATCATCCTATTCGTTGCCTTTGGAAACCGGAATTCGGATTTTAACTTCCAATAAAATGAGAAGCCTGAGAAGGAACTCAAAATTATTTGTACCCCTCATAAGTCATAATTCAAAAGATGTCACAAAAAACAGAAATGAAAATTTGAAAATTGTAGGAGCTTGTTTGGTTTGATGTATTTTCTGGCCTTCCCAAACTATATATACTCAAGAATTTGGTACTTAATTATGGAAGCTTTCACATCTAATACAATATTTTTTTGATAAAGTTTTGAACCAAAAAAATCTGTCACACGCCTTTACCACATCGAAAAAGAGTAATGCTAAAAATTTAGCATTATTAAAATCTGGTATGCTTTTTAGGCATCAAAGCAAAGCTGACAGTAGACTTTAAAATTAATTATATTTACAGGTCAGCCTATGTGTGAAATGATTAAAAAACGCAAAAGCAGATGATTTACAGTTCTTACATGGTGATTCAGACAAAACTAACCTTGTGCTCAGCATATCCAATTACACCTATCGCATACACTAACCTTAATGCGCCGAAAGGCACGCAGGCATATATACACGGTTGAGTTTCACGTTTACATGTAAATTCTGTTATTGAAAAGCTACAATTAAAGGTAGTAAGCATATATCCCCATCTATGGCAACCATGATAACATTGTTCGGTAGCAGTTGCAATCCATTCATATACAATATTAGGCTCAGACCGAATATCTGAATTTCTAGCTTTCCAACCAAACCTTTCCAAGATCAAGATTCGACCTCTTCCTAAATTCCATGAGGAGGAATACTAATTAGGCTTTGATTAACATGCCACTCTGATTATAAAATGAGCACCTCCAAGACACCCCACTGGTTCACAACAAACCAGTATAGTAGTACACAGCAAAAAAGGAGAAGAATAGCTGTAAGGATATATTTTGATCTCCTGGCTACTACTACCTGTGCTCAGCTGCTTGATTACACATTGCTCTTAAAATGTCCAAGATTAGCAGCGTCATTTCCGGCATCATCAGGTAAGAAATCCTTTTTTTACCAGTATCGGTTTTTAATATTGGTGTGTTAAGTTGGTGATCATCATACATATATTGTAGTAGTATCATGTATGCTTATTTTTTATGCATCATGGTTTCTTGATTACATATATGTATTAAGTTCGCATTGCTAATTAATTATTGCGTGTGGTGTTCCCTTTCTTCAAATAGCCGGCGGTGCTACGCGGTGATCACGCGCGCCTCCGACGCAGCGGCGGCCGGCCGGCGAGCGGACGGCGCGGCTGCGGCGGCGGCCGTGGCGGTGGAGGCGACGGCGACGGCGACGGCGAAGAGAGACGTGGCCTGGATGCGGGACCCGAAGACGGGGTGCTGGGCCCCGGAGAACCGGGTGGAGGAGGTGGACGCCGTCGACCTCCGCAACCGGCTGCTCAACTACAAGTGACTAGATTGATGCGTGGATCGAAGTGATCGTAATTACGCATATGTACTGCAAGTTACAGCATTGGATGTGTTCTATATACGTGTGTTCTGTGAGAGTGACACCGGTGGTTTGGTTAGGCTACCACTGATTAAAAAATAAAAGCAAAAATAATATTTTATGACTAAAAATTTTTTACATGTATGTTAATCGAGATTTAAGTTAATGCTGAAAAATATACTAGGATAAAAAAGTTCTTTCAAAATCAACTTCAGTTAATTTAAATTTTAGTTACGGATAATTAAATTACGATAGCGTTGCAATTATTGCAAAACTGCAAACCCATTACCTCCTGACATTACTGACAGGATAGGCGTCCGGCTGCACACGTTAATCCATGTCATTGGAGATAGCCCAACACCATGTTATACTTCACCTCGGAGATGAGCTGCTTCGGCTTCGACTGGACCAGCTCAACACCGGTGCCGCATCAAGTGAAATTGTCAAAAACCACTCATGGTTCTAAGAACATGCCCAATGTATAATTTATTAAAGGTAGGATCCACTTATGTCATAGCAACTAGCTGAAAAGTTCAGCGATACATTAAAAAACATCATTGGTCTTATAATCGAGCCCACTTATATTAAACAAGAAATTTATGTATGACATGCTGTGCATAACAAGTGAGCCTAAAGATTCTCTTCTTTACAACCGGGTACTATGCCTAATATTGGCTCCTTCCTTAGGACCAGCTAGCACGAGACCGGTTCTATTGTCTTTTCTCTCTCCTCTTAGGACCTCTAAAAATCCCACATTGTGCATGCTATTAGAGCATATCCAACAGACTATCTCTAAATTATATTTTTCAAATATTTATATAGCCAACTCTTTATCTAATTTAGCAAATCAAACTCGTTGTTCACTCCAACAGCATCTTCATCTATCATTTTTATTCTGAGTCTATGACAGTGAGACCTACGTGTCATTCTCAAGAGGGATAGATAGTCCGTGGTCGTGGCGCCAGATGGCAAGAGGAAAAGAAGACGACGGCAACACCAACCACGACGGAGGTGGGCTCGCATGGTGGGGGAGGTGGAGCTAGGTCTGGACGAAAAGCTTGTGACTCACTAGCTCACTCAGCTCGTGGGCAGCTCATCTTGGCTCAGCTCATTACATTTTTTAAATGAGCCGAGATGTCTTTCTAGCTCGTTACATATAATAAGCCAGCTCGAGCTGGCTCGCGAGCTACTCACGAGCTTAACGAGCTAGACAGGAGAGATATTAACACAACATGACCCATAAGTATAATTCAACTTGTCGGCCCAGAGACAGAAAACTCAATCCATCCCGTACTAGGCCCAAAGAAAATTGTGCAATAGAAAAGTCTAAAACCCTAGTACATAGACTTGGTCAATCAGTCTCCCCTTTCCTTTCCCTCATTCTCGATCGATCAAGATCGATGTCGGCAACCATTGTCCTGTGCGCCGCCTCGTGCTCCATGCCTCCCCTCATCCCACACCATTTCCTCCATCCTGAGCCGCCTGCGCCACTCCCTGCATCCTATGTCACCGTCGCTCGTCCAGCGGCCGATGCTCACTGCTTGTTGGTTCATGCCCTAGGAACCAGGCGGCCGGGCTCCAACTACGGAGCTGCCCCATGCCGTGATACCCACTGGTCGTCATCGGTCTCATGATGAGCAACCCAGGCCGAATGTCCCTCTCCAACATGGAGGAGGAAGACGAGGTGTCGCCGTGTAGGTGTAACAACCTCTAGTTTGTTCAACTGTTGAATGATGATTCATTTGTTCAACACTTGAGTATGTGATTCGTTCCCTTATTGGTTTCATAGCAAATACAATTGCATACTTGGATTTGAACGTTGTCGTATAATCTGAATTCGCATTTGCAAATATTTTGGTTTGGTTGTATTGGCTCACAAGCTAAACGAGCTAGCTCGAGCTGGCCAGCGAGCCGAGCTGTTCTAGCTCGTTAATTAGGATAACGAGCTGAGCTGAACCAACTCGTTATCCTAATGAGCCAGACCGAGCTGAGCCAAGCCGAGCTGGCTCGATATCCACCTCTAGGTGGAGCTATGATGTCCGACAACCTCGACCGACAGTGAAAAAAGTGACCACCTTGGCGGTAGAGGTGCCCCGCTACTATCTCCCGCTGAGCCATTTTGTCACACCACCCTCATGTTGTCTCTCCCTTGCTCCTCCCTCGCCGCTGAGCCGTCCCCGCTGTCGAGTTGTGCCGTCATCATGCCCTCGCTGTGGAGCTGCGCCGATGTCACGTCCTCGCTCCTCCCTTGCTGCCGCCGCACCCTCCCATCCTCTCTCCTTCGCCGTGCCACTTGCCCTCGCCACATCTCCTCTGGCCACAGGCAAAGGCCGGCGTGATGGAGTCCTGTCGGTGTCCGCCTGGCATCCTTGAAGTTGAAGAGGGAGAGAGAGCCCTAGAGGGGGAGAGAGTTATGGGACCCATGGTTGACAAGTGACGTTGGCTGGCCAAATTTGGCTAATCCGATTGGAGAGGCCGTTGAAGCATGTTTTGTTTTGATAGGAGTTGTCAAATTTTAGAGACACTTAAAAGAGACGGTTGGAGGTGTTCTACAGCAGTAACTATAGGCTAAGATGGCTATTTCCCCTAGCCTTCTCCGCCGACACAAGTATTTGAGGGCAAGTTGAAGTTGAAAATTTTTGGTGAGAAATCAAGCGAATATGATGGAATTTAAGTAGGATGGCGTCCGGATTGTGGTTCTTTGGCAGCCGAGCGAGGACGAGTGTTCCGTGAATTTACTGAAGAAATGATTTAGTACTACCATTGTGCTACAGTACCTCCTGCATAGGGTGCCAACTTGTGCACCGTCTCGCTCCAGCCAAGTACATTCAGGATTTTGAAACAAGGCCAAGGTGCGTACGTTGACTACCGAGTACTACACCAGTATTAAAATATAAAAGATTTTGGCAATGTAATTGGGATCAAAATTTGAACATTTTCAAGGTTGCACTACGGTTCCCTTAGGCATTGGGGCTGCCTGTGGACTGTGGTGGAATCAAGGGGGCGCTTAGCATGATTAGTGAGGTGGATCAAAATTTTCACGGTGGCAACGAAGGTGGAGCTTGGCGATGGCAAAAGCAAAGCCTTGTTCAGCGGAAAGAGATGGCCGCATGAACCTTTATGGCCGCTCTGTCCAGTGGAACAATCTGAAACTTTACCTCCACCTGCTCATGACTTGCGCTTTCTCACGCAATCTGTGAAACTTAGTAGGTGTTTGGTTGCGAGACACATTTTATCACAATTTATCACGTCTAAAATTAGACATGTTTGATTATATTGACAGCTTATAATTGTGACAATATTCTTTTCTAACAAGGTTCCACATGTCATTTGTAACAATATTTTTTAAGCTTACTAAGGTACGGCAAAAATTTAATTGCCTTAACTTAGACAAGTTTGATAATATTTGTTGGCAAATGATGGCAAATTGGTTTGCTCGTGGACTTGAAGAATTCAGTTTCATATTCCAAAAGACAATAGCAAAACACCATATGTGTGTGGTGGTACGAAGACAAGACATGATTTTCGACTTTCTTTACGTGTGTTTGAGAGGAAAAAAAAAGAAAGATTGAGAAAATACACAAAACAAAATATGTTGATTATTTCAAACTTAAAAAATAATGAGATATATTTGATAGTGCAGTAGCAAGTGGTGTGTTGTTTCAATCCGAGGTCATGTGTTCAATTTTCCATACGCTCATATTTTTCAAAAATGTTTGAGGAACGTCTTTTCCTTTCTTGTTTTTTTAAACTTAAAAAGTAGAGTAATATAATATTTAAAACAAATTTTTATAGAATATTTTTAAAACAATGTACTGTTTAATTATTTGAAAAACACGGAAAGTTCTTCGGTTTGTTTGGTTGTTATAGTTTTTGCGGTGTGTGGAAGGGAACTAGCTCCACTTGACCTGCTCCTGTCCATAAAAGAAGTGGGAGGGAGCCTGGTAGCAGCTGCTGGGTTTCTCAAGCTTTAAATTTCAGAATTCTTTTTTTTCCTAGTTACGGGGGATGCAAACGCGTACGCACGTCAGTGACAACATTTACACATACATGAATGTGTCTCCTGGTATACACTCGATAGACGGATACCAACAGTAATTCTCTTATCTCCCTGAACTCCAATAAATCTCTATTTTACTAAATTATTTTAATAAATCCATAATTCTACTACATTATTATTATCTATAATTATAGAACTTTTTACCATGGTCGGAAAAAATGAGTACCGTTCATCGTTTTAAATGCAATGGTAAAAAAATAGAAGAAACTCAATAGAAAAAACCAGGAAGAACCGAGAAAAAAGTGGATAGTATAATAAATTCACATATCAAATAATCAAATAAATAATTAACTAATTTAAATAACCGACTCTTCCGGGCGGGTATTTATCTGCAACAACTGAAGATGTACAGGACTTCACTTCGAGTCTGATTTTTCTCCCATTCCTGCAAGATGAACTCGTTGGCTAGTTTTGCAAGCCAAATATTAAAGGATATCATGTTTATCTGATAGATGTGAAATCAATTGGTAAATAATAGAGAAGATCGTATAGAAATTCTTCTTTGCACTGGACAATATGATTCAGGAGCGGATATAATATACGTTGTTTTTTTAAATAAATAATTAATTAATTTAAATAAATAATCACTTTAACACAATTAAAAATATTTAAAAGTCCATTTAGTGATTTTTAAATAATCACTTTTAACACAATTAATACCGTGATATTTTAAATGAATTAATTCAAAAATTTTGAATTTAAATAAATTTCATCAAATCGTATCGCGGTTGTTTTCGTGAAAAGAGATGCCCTACCTACAATACATGTGGTTGATGTACTTTTTCTAATGTACGTGACATGACATTAAATTAATATTATTTTCTTTTAGAATTAACATTAAATTAACATTCCTAGTATGTTACGTATGATTGTTTGATGACATGACATTAAATTAATTAGTGAATCAGTTTTATCGTATGAAATCATGTGTACACGAATATCAACTCTTCATGAGGCATGAAATTACATACAATTTTAATCTTATAATATCACACCATAAAATTATGCATCGGAGAGAATAGTTTCAAACACTATTTCATTTCAGTCAAGCTTATATTACTATTGGAAACATCAATATATAACTTTTCATTATGATTAGCCTTAGAGTGGTTACTCCTCACTACATATGGTTAATACTCTACATATGCATGATGTACGTTTGCTATATGCACAAGGAGTTATGCATGACAAGGAATTATAGTAACATTTATGAAAAATATCGTGAAATGGTTCGATGAATTTTAGTTAAACCCAGATGTGTACTGTGGAAGCAGCAAGGTGCTCAATGGCCAAACCGCAAGCGCAAAAGCTTGTGCTGATCCGCAAAGCTACGTGAGCTGGGACGGAATCCATGCGACAGAAGCTGCAAACAAGATCATAGCGTCTACATTGATGAGTGGCTCATATTCATATCCACAGTTTGATCTTTTCAAAGTTTCATTTTTTGCTTTTTAGCCCAAAATTACAAAGATTTTCACAAATAAATCCCTGACGGTTTGAATTCTACAAATGGACCTCAATCTCGGCGCCAATAGCAATGGCGCCGAGCATGAACTACTCGGCGCTAATACTATTGGCGCCGAGATATTTGCGCCACGTAGGAGCCGGGTCCGACGTGGCAAATCTCAGCGCCAGCTATAGTGACGCCGAGCTCGGCGCTAGTGATTGTGGCGCCTAGGTCGGCGCTAGTGATGGTGGCGCCAACCTCGGCGCCAAGTATGGTGGCGCCTACCTCCCAGGTGGACCTCTTCCTCTCTCTCAACACATTCCTATTCTCCTATTTCTTTTTATCTTTGTCGTATTCAACTGTCGCCAGTGTTCCCTTCACCCTTCGTCACGAATCGACATACTGGACCGTGGAAAAGTGAGTTTGAGCTATCGTATTTCTGTTGTATAAGCAATTGACACGGTAGAAAACTTTTGTAGTAATACAAGCATAACTCAGCATATATTAATGATATAATACATGACATATGTTTTATAAGGAATATTGCACGTAATTAAACCTCGGAATGTATGCCATGCATACACGATACAAACTAATCGGACCCGACGAGTCGAGTCTCATGTATCATACAGATCCATTCTATGGCTTTCAGCTTGTCTTCAATTTTCTCTTTCCTTCTTGGCGTTGTACTCCTTCTGTGTTTCACATTCAATTACTTTTATGCCGTTATATTGGGGAATGACATTGTCGATCCACCTAGTAAATCCGCACCTCCTTTGAATGCCCTGGTAAAGAAACACATGTTATCAGTTAGAGAGCCAGTAGATGGAAGACGTTAGCTGTATTGATAAAACGAAAGATGTACAATGAAGTCGTTGTCTAAGTTGGGGCAAATGAAAAATCTCCGGCCATAGGTTCGTGGTTCAAAGGAGGTAGCCATCTTGCAACGATCCCTACAACCGCACATGGGACGCTCCGACCACTTTGGGAAACCTAGTGGGTTGTTTCGCCAATCTAAACTTGCGATTTCCACTCGACGTTCGTACTCCATCCATGCCTGAAGGAATTGTTCGGTCGACTCGGGTTGCGTTACCGTCCGACCAATTGAAGCGGGTCTAACCGTATCGATCCACTATTCGTATGGACACCGACGTACATCCTCCGTATGTTCATATGTGATGTTCGAGGTTAGAAAATGGAACAAGTGAATAGGTTGAACAAGAAAAATCGATACTTACGACAAAATCGTCATCCACAATCTCGGGACACACGAAGCATCTTTGTCCTCTAGTTGCTTGTCTTATGGATCTTACCACCTGGCAACAGAGACCACAATGGCATTCTGGACGTTCCCGCCATGTGGGTAGTGCTAGCTGATCCATAGGCCAATCCAAAGCTTCAGCACCAACTCGACGTTGGTATTCAGCCTTTCGCCGAAGGTAGTCTGACATTGTTTCGCTTAGTGGGTAATACTGTGTTCCATCGGTTGGTGGGTTATCCATATCTATCCACTCAAGGAAGTTGCAGACCCCACGATATGCCTCCATGATGTGTTAACGTGATACACTATTAAAGTTAGCTTTTTCTGTGTGAATATTTTGTAGAAGAAAGCATTGCAGATCAGCCATGCCCGATCAACGTTGGTGCATTGGAAAAATCGCCTTCCCCGGGTTTCCATGAGGAGGGACGACGTAAGTATGCAAGCATCCCCACAATGGCATAACGGACGGTCACACCATGGTGGAATGAAACCGCTCAAAGGATGGAGTCACCAGTGGAGACGCTCAACGAAAGGATGATATGAAGAGCTCATTGTACGTGTAAGTGTAGAAAACAGAATGAAGATATGAAGAGCTCGTATTTGGATTGAAGTAATATATAGTGGAGGGAGGTGAGTGTGGAATCCTTCATGCGCCGAAAGGTCAGTGGGGAATCCTTCACGCGCCGAAAGTTCAGTGGGGAATCCTTCACGTGTCGAAAGTTGAGTGGGGAATCATTCACGCGCCGAAAGTTGAGTGGGGAATCCTTCACGCGCCGAAAGTTGACAGCGGACATATCATACATGTCTCTCGCACGCCGAAACATTTTTTTGTCGTTTTTAAGAGTACCGTGCAGCGAACGACATGAAAGGATGTGACAATACGTGCCATGCCAAAAGTTCATTGTGACAGAGCATGAGCGAGTATGAAGGACGGAACATGTGGGTAGCAATAATATGTGTGTCATTTTGTCAGTTTTGAATGAGTAAATTGTAATTGAAGTATACAGTCCAATTTCACTCTAGCTGTTAGAAGTAATTCTAGGGACTCACTTCATTTACTGAATTTATGACGTTAGAAACTTCGAGGAGAAAATTTTGGCAGAATTTCCCCTGTATATGTACTCAAAGCTTACACAAATATCAATCTAGCATATAACAGTCACAGAATATGTACCACATTCATCCCCATCCCATATACATGACAACACAAAAATATCACGAACTTCATAACAGTCCGTAAAGTCCAGCATAGTTATGACAGTCCAACAGAAGAGTCCATCCAAGACATAATAGTATTTCATACCAACAAAGTTTGCATACATGTAGCACAATATGTACAACTGTGTTCACCGCCTCCTACTCTTACCCTTGCCCTTGTGTCCAAGAGCGTCACTGCCTGGAGTAAAATGGACCGGTGGGTTCCTTCTCCTGGTCCCAAGGTCCTGCGTAGGCTAAGTCGAAGGAGCGTCCTGTAGCTGAGATGAGCCAATCTCATCATGTCCCCGGAGCGCATCCTCCTCATCGTCGGTGTCGTCGTCCTCATCGAAGGCAGTGCATCTGGAGGTCGTCCGTGCTCGGCTTGAGGAACCGCCAACTCTCGGGGAAGGAGACGGCACATGCACGGGAACCGCCAACTCGGGGAAGGAGACGGCACATGCACGTCCCGCCTTGTGATTGTCCCGCAACCACAACGTGCAGCCGCACGACGTAGCCGACGTACTACTCTCTGTTGCACATAACTCAGTACTTATGTCACATATTGCAATATCAAAGGGATGTAAAGTTTAAAGATCTTTGAAAATCTTACATCGAGGAAGTTGCATGTGTCATCGTCTCTAACTCTCTCGCGAAAGTGCGTCATCTCCACGACCGTGGATCGGAGGGTGTTCCCCTGAAACAAATTTCGCACTTAGACCATCAAGTTATTCAACTTAATACATAAGAACCAAGTCAGATGACATACCACTCTGTCCAAAATTGGCCCAGCCTCCACTTGGCTCCCAACCCGCGTACTTTGGTCGTAGGTCGTATCTTCATCGTCGGATGACGCAATGTCGGCATAGTCATCCTGCGACCACTGGAGTCTGAGCCGTGTACGTGTCACACCGTGATACCAAGACTGGTACTGCCTGAAAGCCGCGTTCGAGTGCGGCTCTTCATTGACGTCCACATTAGCGTCGAACAGGTCCCAGTGGTTTATGTAGTTGAAGTGGAACTGGTCCCAGTCGAAGATCTTCTTGTTCTTCTGGCGATCCAACCTGAAAGGTACATAACGGTAAGTTAGGTAAGTTTTCAATCATTTAATACGAAATGATGGAAACAATTATAAAGAACATCTCACTGACTTATGTAGGTCATATCCAGTAGAAACCAGATCAGGTGGATAGATTTGCCGCCGTCCAAACTGATGTGCAACTCTATGAGGCAAGTGAAACTCGACAGCGTAGAAGCAGACAAGGGGACACCTCATCCTATAAAGCTCGCTGTCGCTAGAGCACAAGTTGCTCACCAAAAAAGGCAGCGCCACCTCTCCGGTGTACGGCTCCCACGTCACCTGCAACATGTCGATACAACATGGTACATTACAAAGTAAACACCTGCAAACGAATAGAGCAAGTAAACAAGGCTTACACTTGTTGCCGTGAGACTGTCCATCTCATTCGTATACTCCTTGTAGGCCCTCTGCATTCTCGCATGTGGGACAGTGACCTGGTCCCAAAGATAGGCCCACGTCGGCTGTCTACGTGCGTCTTGACCCGCGAACCACTCGCGAGGAGGCAACACCTGCGGCCGACCTACTGGAAACCTCGACCACATCCACAGCTGAAGTAGGTACACGCATCCACCAACTGAGGCGGACGACGAAGAACGACGACATGCCTCGCACAGCTGCCGATATAGGAAAGCTAATACTGCCGATCCCCAGCTGTACTGTCCCGCCTGGTCCCAGTCAGTAAGGCAGTGGATCCACATCCAGGAAGCATTGTCCCCCGTCGCGTCGGGGAAGAGCACGCAGGCGAAGAGATGCAGGATCCACGCACGGCAGTAGCGCGCAACTGTCTCCTCCTTCGCCCCATCAGGGCATTGGGCAAACTCTGCCCGAAGCCAGGTAATTGGCACTCCAGAAGAGTGAGTGCCGTGTTTACTAACTGGACGCCCAAGGAAGGCCTCAATCCGAGCTCTCCATCTGTCTGATCTGCACGGACCCATTACTGCACGACCACGAATCCTTAAGCCAAGCAACTTCTGACAGTCCTGTAGCGTGACTGTCATCTCCCCAAAAGACAAGTGAAATGTGTGTGTCTCAGGTCGCCATCTGTAAATAACCACACTATTAATTTCCATGTAAAGAGACGTGCCTGCACAAAATAGTAAGATAGATGGGAAAGTTTCAATATAGTACCTGTCAACTAGTGTCGTCAATGCCGGTGAGTTGAATGTGGGAAGGCCACGACGAACCTGAAACGATATGACGTCTAGGCCAGCTCGCTCTAGGAAAGGTGTGTACTTATCGTCGTACACCATGTCCAAGAACCCACCGTGGGCTCTAGGACGGAGGAGCGGAAGGTCCTGAATGTAAGAAAGAAAATATGAGACAACTTAGATAACATAGTATTCCAAATATACAAATGAAAAATGTATGTTCAAGTGATTGTTTAAATAATTAACAAAGTGTTCTTGGCCTGGATTAATTTGATCCAGTGTTAGAGATGGTGGCCTTTAATTTGATCCCATCCATGTGCAGGGGTGAAAGTTTCAGACAAGATAAATGCACAGGATCTGTAGAGAAGCAAGCAAAATTGTAGCATAGGGTCTGATTGCTGCTTTCCTACAAGTCCTGTAGTAAATGTTAGTACTGTGCAGATCAAGCATGATAAAGTCATATATTTTCTACATGGAATTCTCACAGAGCATCTCCATCATGCAAAAATCCAGAGTGGTCTTCAAAAATTGGTGAAACAACTGAATACCTGATGCATAAGCTATGCAGCCGTTGTAACAAAATAATCACCCCCATTGTTTCAATATAGAAATAGGCAAAGAATTGCAACGGTATTAACATATACAGACACCAACAATATTTACTCTCACCAACTTATTTTCCTGTTCCAAATTACAGAATGGAGAGCACCACAGTTTGGGCATATACCAGTTCAACAGCTGAATATACCACTTTATAGTATTGCTGGGAGAAGATAATAGCAATAACACAGATGGTTGGTAGCTCGAATGAGTGAATGCTTTCAGTTCTAAGATTGCTAGGACAACAAAATGATGCTACCTGTATGTGTAATATGTGAACAGACATTAAGTCATTCCATCATCTCATATAAGCCACTGTATATGATCAGGGTGACAAGCAAATGACAACTGAGTGGCCTAAACAGAAATAATACCAGAGTACTAGACTCTGATATGCTGTGAAGTGATTTTGTAGTAATGACACAATGAATTTATTCAGTTTGTCGCTGTTTCTCAACCGATAAATGCTGTTGCTTTTGTGGCTGATGGGCCCTACGACGGTGTAGCAAGCAAAATTGTAGAAATGATTATATTGTAGGACCGAGGAATTAGCTTGCAAGTTAGTTACATATACATAATTAGTACGAATATAGTACCTGCCCCTCCGCGACGAGACGTCCTCGGTGGGTCGCGTCGTACGCCGGATCCAGAAGGTGGAATTGCGTCATCCTGCAAAACGAAATCTGTTAGAGAAAGTAAACAATGAACTATAAAGTAAACAATGTACAAGCGTTCATAAAATGTAATAAAAGAACGAGTACGACCTCACTAATTTGCCAACGGCAAGTCCGTGAATTGTGGCCTAGTCTACCACACTTTCCACACTCGTACTGCTCGGGGTCGGTAAGAAAAGAGGTCGATCTTGCACGTCTAATTCTTCCTGGTATCTGATCCATGACCATCCTGTGCCTGGTCCTCTTTCTACTACCTCGTTTGTTCCAACGATAAGTTGGATCCGCAATGTACTTTGGACCGTCGTATGCAGGCCACTCTCCAGAGTCCCTAATAGGCTCGAAACGAGGGCTCCAAGTTTGCACAAGTGTGTCCACACTGAACTCGCGAGGTATCCTGCTCTCAATGTCATAGTTGCGATGCCTAGCAGCTGCAACAAGGTGAGAACACACAAAGTGGTACTGCCTTGGTTTGCCACAGGTGCATGAGAAATCTTGGAGGACTACAACATGAATCCTCGACTCTCGAACCTCACCATCTGACATCGTACCCCCACTTTGCTTAACCTCGTAACGCCCCACAGCGTGGTCGAAACATGTAACCTCATGTGTGCCAGCTCTTTCCTTGGCCTTCTCGAGATGTTCATGTGCTTTAGGAGCCCATATCTGACCATCGCTCTGCAACTGCAATGCATGGGAGTGTCTTTCGTTGAACCAGTCAACAAGCTTGTAGAAGGTGAATTGCACGATGGCATTCACGGGCATACCACGTATGCCTAGCAGCAGCTTATTGAAGGACTCAGCCATGTTGCTGCACCGGAACTCGTATCTCCATCCACCGGCATCGTGAGCTCTTGTCCACTTGTCCAAATCTCTCATCAACCCCGTAAGTCATTGCCTCGCCTTCGCATTTGATGCGGTCCGAACCTGCTCTAGCTTTCTCTGGAAGTACCTGTCCTCAAGCTGTCGAGCTGCCTCCTGCAAAAGATCAAAGTTTGCCTTCACACCATCTTTCCGGAGAAGATTCTCGGCAAGGTACCGTGTACACCAACGATGGTGCAAAGGTGCATAACCCACAATCTCCTCTCGCACAGCATTAAGTATGCCCTGGTGCCTATCAGATATGACCCCAACTTCTCTACCGGGCCGACCACATGTACCCTCACTAGCCTCAAGAACCATCCCCAACTATCGTTGTTCTCCCTCTCAACCAAAGCAAAGGCCGGAGGAACCACTTGTTGTTTGCGTCACGAGCAATGGCTATAAGAAGTGTGCCCGGTACTTACCAATCAGGAACGTACCATCGATGGAGAAGACAGGGCGATAGTGCCTGAAAGCCTGCACACATTGAGGGAAGCACCAAAAAACACGGAAGAATATTTGCCTCCCATTCATCCATGCATCTTGTCTAGGGATGTACTCGTAATGCATTCTGGATTCACCGCTTTGATTGCATTGAAAAGTACGGGTAGCCGCTCGTAACCATCCTCCCAATCCCCATATATCATCTTCCACGCCCATGCTTAGCCCTCCATGCTTTACCGTAAGTTATCACATATCCCTGGTAAATCTCGCTAACTGTCCTGATAATTGTCCTAACCTTCATGTTGGGCTCTCCCTGCAATATTCCCATCAACCTTTTGGCAATGAGGGTAGATGTCAATTGTCGATGCTTCGTGTTGAGTTCAAGTGAGGCACAAGTGTGAGGCCCCACAACTCTTGTTATCTTCCATTTTCCGCCGACCTTTTGCTTCCTAGCACAAACCTTCCATGGGCAGCCTTCTTGTTCACAGACAATTGTGTACCGTCGCTCTGCATAGGAGTGCAGGACCTTGTAAGGCCTCTTCCGTATCACTGCAAACGCCTGCAACCAATGCTTTAGTGCAGGAAGGTCATTGAAAACCCTATCCTTGACAATTTCCATGCTAGGACCCGCCTCTGGAGCTTCCATCAGCTCATCATCACGTCCCTCAGCAAACGCCTGATCGGAAAGAGTAAGATCACTGAACTCGTGAACTCTAGGATCACGACGGCCGGGAAAATACGCCTTAACATTTCAATGTCACCGTCCGTCGGTTCAACCGGTCGATCATCATCGGAATCAATAGCTCTTGCGACCTCATAAGGCTCTAAATCATTCATAACTTCAACACTTGTTTGAGTCCGGAATTGGGCAAAAAAGGACCACCACATTATCAGAATATCCCCCGCAACATATGCATAAATATGACGAAAGCAAGATATTAGCGGTAGAAAAGAAGGGTGGATGATGACGAGAAACGATCCAATATTCAAACTTACTAGGATGATTCTGTGTCAAAGGGATCTCCTGAGGAGGACCTGCCAAATTTCCATCCAATGGACATGCATCTCTATATGTCTCAACAATTTCGACCTCATTGGGGGCAGATTGAGCATCCGGAACCGTACGTGCAGCCTCTGCAAAGCGAAGTGGTTCCGAAACATCTATGACAAGGTATGGCTGATCAGGCATCAATGGGGAAACCTCACGACGAATGGGTTCAACCACCACCCGACGCACAACCACCTCCAAGCTTGGGAGTTGACTCTTTATAACAGATCTCACATACTTCTCCCTCTTATCTGCACAACCTATTAGAGTCAGCCTCCTTAGGATGTTGGAAGGAGATACTACGTGAAGTACACCCTCAACTATGATGGAATCATCTCCAGAGCAATGTAGCTCCTCCCGAGCCCTTTCGAGCAACTCACTAAATGTTGGCTTCTCATCAAATATAACAGGCTCGCTTTGCATGTCAACAAAGTTGATATATCCATAACAATCTCTTGCCACGGTGCCTCCATGATATATGATCACTATGTTGTCCATCTAGTAGTTCAAAAAAATTACAAATATATTTAGTTTAATTGCTATATGGTACTCAATTTGTCCAATCCACTATAGTTTTTAAAACATACAAACTTTTCGCAAAAACTCTAGCCCTTACGAAATTATCCAATCCTACGATTTCTTCTTTATGAGATCTACCTTCGCGTAAACTAATCCAATCCCGTAAACTTAACCCACATTTGTTGCATTCCAATCCGAAATCACATATGTTGCATTTCTAAATTTTACATACTAGATACATTCCATATTTATACTTAACCCACATTTCATATTCTAACTAACAATACATTGGATTTTCAAATTGTATCTACATTGCCTATTCTAAATTAAATGCATTGAATTTCTTAATTTGCACATTATAAATTTTAATTCCATCTACATTTCATACTCAAAAATAAACTTACCTCGCCGATAAAGAAGTCAGCGCGTGCGGGCGAGAAGAAGTCGGCGCGGAGAGGAGGAGGCGCCAGACGGCGAACCGGCTGGCCGCGGGCGGAGGGCGCGGCCAGGGCCGGGCGAGGGCGCGCGCGGGCGGGCGTCGGCGTCTTGCGCGCGACGACGCGTGCGTGCGGCGGCGGGAAGCGGCGGCTGCGCGGCGGCCGCGACGGCCGCCGGCGGGCGGCGGGGCGGCGGCCGCCAATGGCCGCGTGCGGCGGCAGGGCGGCCGTGGCACGCGCGGGGCGGGCGGCGGCGGCTGCGGCGCGCGCGCAGCAGGTGGCGACGGCGGGCGTGCGCGGCGGGCGAGCGGGGGCTGCGGCGTCGGGCGCGTACAATACTAGACGAGGAAGACGGAACCCCACTGTAAGCGAGCTCGGCGCCAACGATAGTGGCGCGAGGTCGGCGCCAAGATCTATGGCGCGACCTCGGCGCCACTATCGTTGGCGCGAGATTTGCCACGTCGGACCCGGCCCTACGTGGCGCAAATATCTCGGCGCCAATATTATTGGTGCCGAGTAGTTCATGCTCGGCGCCATCACTTTTGGCGCCGAGCATGGGGTCCATTTGTAGAATTCAAACCGCCAGGGGCCTATTTATGAAAATCTTTGCAATTTTGGGCTAAAAAGCAAAAAATTCGGCCTACAGCCCATAGCATAAATGCATAATCACAGCACCAATCTAGTCATACTTAGTTGCTGAAACCAGAATATGACAAGATCATCTTCTGGAGAAGAGATTTTGTAAATAGTGCAGTATGGAAGTCTCAATAAATAAAGAGGTTTCATCTTCCAAACTTCAACTAAGAATAAAATCATGTTTTCTTGTAGTAAGTCATAATACACAGTACTATGGTACAGAGAATTCAGTTTGTAGTCTGAATGGATATAACAAACTTGAATTGCAATATTTCCAGCACTTCTTTTAATGAAAAAACAACAGAATCTTGGGAACAAACGCTCTTCTCATGGACAAATATTCAATTCGAAATAGTTGATTCAACGATTCTAAATCGGCCAAGCACAAATCCAGATGAGCAAGCAAAAACCTGAAGTACTATTTGATTAACTCCAGGACAATTTTGACTTCTGAACATCAAAAAAAAGGACACAGGATAACCAAAACTTTTTGCATGGAGCAACAGACCTAATCAACAGTTCAAATTGCAATCAGTTCACACACCAAGATGAACACACAAATTTGGGGATAAAACAGATTACTCGCTTGCAATTTGAAACATGAAACATAAATCTGAAATAACTGAATAACTTCAGAAACATTCTGAACATCAAACAGATGACAAGTGAAATATGTAGCATGGAGTAACAAACATATAATTATCCAGTCAAAGGCCAGGATCAAGATGAACACAGAAATTTGGTGATAAAAACATATTACTTCGACTGCAATTTCAGAATAACCAGCAGTTACATTGCAACCATGGAACTAGTAAGAATCTAAGACTACGACATGAGGATGCAAGGAGCTAATAATCAACAAGAACTGGCAGAACATGACAAAGTCCCAATGAATCATGCAAGAACCAAAAGGAGGGTGGATCGCCTAAGCACGCTCGCCGCGGATCCGGCGTGGAGGGAGAGGAGGCCGGCCCCGCCGGGCCGTGGCGGCGAGGAGATAAGGGGCCGGGACGGTGCGGAGGGAGGGGAGGCGAGGCCGCCATCGGGCCGGGGCGGCGGAGGGAGGGGAGGTGGCCGGAGGCGAGGTGCTCGGCACGCGTTGCGCAGGTCAAAAGGAAGAGAAGGAACAGACGCCGTTCGGTCTAGTAAAAAGCTAATTTAAAATAAATGTATGTTAACTCGACGGTAAGAAAAAAAACTAGAAGGAACTAAACAATCACGATAGAACACTTTCTATAATTAACATAATATTCGTGAACACTAAAATTTAAAATTAATGATTGGATCACGGAACTAGCACCTAACCACTATATTTTTAGAGTAGCCTACGTGGAATGTTCTGCTTTTGCAGCCTTATTTTAGTTGTTATCTAGCATTGTTATTTATCGTTTTTTTCTTTAAAAAGCTTTGGCCGGGTGTTCCGTTGGCTCGAAAAAAGACAATGAGAATGTAATTACTACCTTCGTTCAGCCTCTAAATTTTATCAAAAATAAGTACATTTATAAAGTATTGTTTTTTTCGTCCATCCGTCATTTAAATTTCTTCCCATTTAATTAGGGGCATCTAAGTCATTTCATGTCCATACTATTTTTGTCCTCCAAGTGATAAATACACTTATTAGTATTTTATTATTTAATATGTTCTATACAGTGCTTAAAATTATTGGAAACACATTAGCAAAGACAATATTATGGCATAATTCTCGTTTTATTATCTAAAAGTGCTAAGCTTTATTAAGCAATGAGGCCTAAGGATTAGCACACTTCTCATCCAACAGGGCTCCTCTAATGTATGTTAGATTGACTTATCTATCTGCCGTATAGGCTCATAGGATAGGCTCCACCTATTAGGGACACCTGTCCCTTTGACTTTACGTCAGAGGTGTTGCTTCTCTTTCTATTTTAAGTGACAATATAAAACAATTATATTTTGCTTGCACCTGTAGTAGGGCTGGGCAGATTTGAACCGAAAACCGAAAAAAATCGAACCGCACCGAGTCAAACCAAATTTTGCGGTTTTTTGGTTTTCGGTTTCAGGTTTGGTTCATGTTGTTGCAGAAATCGATTAGTTCGGTTCGGGTTCGGTTTTAGAGGTATGAAAACCGAAGTACTGAAAAAATCGATGTGGGCGTCGACCGGCCCTGTATCCCTCAGTCAACCTAACCCTAGCGGATTTCCCCCCGAATCCACACGATCCAATCGAGCGAGTGGGCAGAGAAGAAAGAAACCCTAGCATAGCATTGAGACCACGCCGCGCCGCCTGCCTCTGCATCGAGACCTCGTCGCGCCACCGCCGCCGCCGCCTCCTCTCCTCGACGCGTCGAGTTGCCTCCGCATCGGCCCTCCGCCGCGCCGTCACCTCCGCGCGGCGCTCCACGCGCCGCCGTCGCGGCCTTCTCCCTCGACGCGCCTCGTCGCCTCCACATCGACGCTCCACCGCGCCGCCGCCGCCTCCTCTCCTCGACGCGCCACCGCCTCCGCATCGGCGCTCACCGCGCCCCGCCGCCGCCTCTGCCTCCCTCGGCGCGTCGGCTGCCTCCGCATCGGCGCTCCATCGCGCCGCCGCCTTCACCTCCTCCAGCCATGCCACGGCACCGCTCCATCCTCCTCGTCGCCGCCTTTGTTCCCCCATCCTCGCCACGCCGACCGCCTCCATCCTCATACTGGCCTCCCTCTGTTCCCCTGACCTCGACGCGCTGGTCGCCTCCCTCCCTGTTCCCCCATTCCTCGACGCGTCGATCGCCTCTGTGTTGCATCTGCTGTTGCCTATATGACGGCGGCGAGAACCGAGGAGTCCTCCAACGTAAGCAATGTTGAATTTCTATTTCAAATGTTTTACTCTACAAGCAAAGCAATGGTTCATTCAATTACTGATTGTACATCTATATTTGTCTAGATGGGGGACACTGAAGAGACAGTGGAGAGGAAAGTTGCTGCATGGTTAGAGGAGCACAAGGATGAAGAGGAGCAGGAGCAGGCAGCCACGAAGCAGGAACAACCAGCCACAGAGGAAGAGGAAAAGAAAAGAAAGGCTATCGTTCCAAGATCTGATGTATGGGACAACTTCAGCAAGGTAAAAATTTCCAATGGAGAGGAGAGAGCTAAGTGCAAATACTGTCAAAAGTTGTTTTGTTGTGACCCTAGGACAAATGGTACATCATCTTTGAAAAATCACTTGAAAATTTGCAAAAAGAATCCTAACAAACCAGTAATTGATAATCAAGGCACTTTGCAAATTACTCCTGGAGGAGGTGGTAGTAGTGTTGGTACTTGTTCCACATGGAAATTTGATATTGAAGACTTGAGAAATAGATTTGCTGAAATGATAATTGAAGATGAACAACCATTTGTCTTAAGTGAACGTCCAGGTCTTAGGAAATTTTTGGCTTTACTTTGCCATCTAGGAGAACTACCACTAGAGAATGTGTCAAAGTGTATGATGTGCAAAGATTGAAGCTTAAGAAATTTTTGAAGGAAAATTGTGAAAGAGTTAGCCTCACAACAGACACATGGACTGCTAACACCAACCAAAACTACATGTGTGTCACTGCACATTTTATTGACAATGATTGGAAGCTCCATAAGAAAATCATAGGTTTCTTCCTAGTAAAGGGGCATAAAGGGGAGGATATTGGGAAATCTTTAGATAATTGCTTGTCTGAGTGGGGAATTAATAAAGTTTTGTCAATAACGGTTGACAATGCTAGTGCTAACAATAATGCAATTAAGTACATGAAGAGGGTATTGAATGAATCAAAAGGATGCATTGCTGAAGGAAAGTACCTTCATATGAGATGTGTTGCATATATTATCAACTTGATAGTGGCTGATGGTTTAAAGGAAATCGATAAATCCATTTGCCGTGTTTGTGCTGATGTTAAGTTTGTCAAGGCTGGACCAGCTAGGTTGGCAAAACTTAAGAAATGTGCTGAGTTGGCAAAAGTACAAACTAAAGCATTTTTGACACTAGATGTTTGCACTAGGTGGAACTCAACCTACCATATGCTTAATATTGTCCAACAATATGAGAAAGCATTTGAAAGGTATAGTGATGAAGACCCATATTACAAGTTAGATTTAGAAGGTCATGATGGGCCAAGAGTTCCTGAAAAATCAGATTGGGATAAAGCTAGAAGATGGCTGAATTTTGAACCGACTCTTCGTGTTTCAACAAGTCGTCCAACATTTCACACATTCTTCCATGAAATTGCTGATGTATTTGTTTTGCTGAGACAATGGTGCAACAATCAGGATTTGTTGTGTGCAGAGATGGGTAAGAGAATGCTACTGAAGTACCAAAAATATTGGGGAGACATAGGGTTGGGGGTCCAAAATCTGAATTTAATTGTTTTCTTCTGTGCAGCATTAGATCCAAGGTATAAACTTAATAGTTACATTAAAATGACAACTACGGTCATGTTTGGTGATGAAGTACGGTCATGTTTGGTTATGAAGTAGGAGAGCAATTGTGGACAAAAGTGGTCAATTTCTTTCATTCCCTATTTCAAGAATACAAAGAAATGTATACTCCTAATGAGCCGGCAACAACACCTAATGATATTCAAGAATCACCATCAAGAAGCAAGAGGCTCATGAGATCTATAGTTGCACAACAAATGAGCAACGATGGAGCTACAAGGAGCATTGCCAAATCTAAACTAGACAAGTACTTTTCGGAAGACAATGAGGAGGATATAAAAGGATTTGACATCCTTAAGTATTGGAAGGACAACTCAACTAGGCTTCCATTGCTATCTCGCATGGCCCGTGATCTCCTAGCAATTCCCATCTCATCCGTTGCTTCTGAGTCAGCCTTTAGTGCAGGTGGAAGAACACTAGATGACTTTAGGAGCTCACTAACACCAACAATGGTTGAGCGCCTAATTTGTGCAAATGATTGGATTTGTGGTTGCAATTCTATTAATGTTAAAGAAAATGCCAAAGAATTGTCCAAACTTGAGTAAGGTAAAACATTTTAAGATGTAATTAGTTTTCTTATGTTAGTTTATTATTTATACTAACTGTGTTTTTTCTTATGCATATAACTTGTTGGCCAAGATATTGCAAACACTAATGCTATCGAGGTCTAAAATTGTCTCTACTCTCTATGGTAAGTCATTGTTGTGAATGTTTATTTATTGTGAATTGTCTCTATGGCAGCAGCATGTTTATTTCTTGTTTGAAAGCAACAGCATTTGCAAAAAGAATGTGTGGTGAATTTTTATTTCTTGTTTAGAACAAGTTGGATTTCTTACACTACAAGTTACACTGCTTATCTTACAACATTACTTCATCCATCTTAAGCAACCCTCACAGCATGTGGTTCTCTATCTCTTTAGGTTTGAACAATCATGAAATATGCAGTTCATTCACTGCGCAAAGATGTATGCAGATAAGTTAAATGACTAGAAAACTGCCTGGCAATCAAAGTAATGTTTAGCACCTTTTGTTTGTGCATTTGTGGATAAGTAGGTTGTACGATGTGTGCCCATACATAAAGCAAGTAAAAAGGAGATATCCTCAATGCTGCTTGAGACTTGGGAGGATTAAAGAAAAACAGAGAGAAAGATTAAAGAAAAACAGAGAGAAAGAGCTAACTCACCCCTCAAGTTCAATTTAGTTGGATTACTTCTTTGTTTCAAACAAGTTGTTCTGTTCAGAGAAGCAGCAGCATGTTTATTTCTTTGTTCTCCAGGCAGCAGCAGCAGCAGCAGCAAAGCAGCAAAGCAAGCAGCAAAGCAGCAGCAAGCAGCAAAGCAGTCAGCCAGCAGCATGCAACCGCCAGCATCAGGACAACATTTTTATGAATTTTTATGGCTATGTGATTTTTATGGCTATATGATGTGTGGTGAATTTGTTTGTATTGACAAATTTGTTTCTATGCCTATGCAGCATCAGGACTATGTACTATGCGGTGAATGTTTGTTTTCACTGAGCTGTGTTGCAATCGGTTTTTGTAAAAACCGAAAACCAAACCGAAAAAACCGAACCTGAAATTTGGGGTTTCTTGTATTTACGAGAACCGATCGGTTCTTCATTCATGACAAACCGAATTTTACGTAGAAAAAACCAAACCGAACATGCAGTTTTTACCAAATGCCCAGCCTTGTACAAGCGACTCATATTCTCGGAACTTTGATGCCACTCCCGTCTGGACCCCGTCCTCCCTCGCCTCCCGTGGCCTCGCTGCAAGCGAGGAGGAAGAGGCCCGTCTCTTATCCATGTCCATTGTATCCGATGAATCTTTATGGTTTTAATAAAGTCTTTAGAGGATAAATATATTACATAGTCGAGCTTTATATTTTATGATGTTAACAGAGATATGCTTATTTAGAGTCTTTTACATTCTTTTTTACTACCTAATTCATAAGGTTATCGATGAAGACATAAGGATTTGTTTGTCGATCAGGGTGTCGATGATCAAATTGGAGATGCGAAACTTTGGTATCCAAGTCATCGACTTGTTCGGTGACATTGGTTGTTATTAGCAGGGGCAAAGCTAGAATTTGAACATTAGAGGTACCGGTCGACGCGTGAAATGGTCAGTTTCGATGAGACCACGACACTACTATGGTAAAGGCTTTCGGCTTTCTACACTATTTCATCATAAAAAAATAAACATACCTCCTAATATCCATTAAATTCTAATATACTATATTGGTAAAATGTTATGATGTACCATTACACTAATGTTTAATGATATAACGGAGAGGTTTTCGATTTAGATGAAATTTCATGTGACATTTAATATGCCATTAAATTGAATTGAAGATACCATGAAGTTTTAATATAGAGAAAATACCATTAAATTGAAAACCCAAAGCAGAGGCTTTTCGTATAGGAGTGCCATAAAATTTTGTCCAATTTACCATTAAATTGAAAGAAAAAATGAGGGATTGACAGAAATGAATCCACCTATGGTAGAGCAACGAACATGCACTAACCATCTCACTAACAAAATTTGATGCAATCCATGTAAATTAATCTCTCTCACTACCTAATTAAATAGAGAGGGCGAGGGGGTGTTTGTACACTACTAGTTCACAATAATTCCGGTTTGAATAGTGCCTGGGATTAAAAATATTTCTAGTCCCGGTTTAAAAAGTTTACGGATCTCTAAGAACATTAGTCCGGTTCGTGCCACGAACCGGACTAAAGATCATCTTTAGTCCCGGTTCAAATATTGTCGAAGCCGTCGGAGCGCTAGATTATTTTTAGTCCCGGTTGGTAACACCAACCAGGACTAAAAATCAACATTTGTCTCGGTCTTTTATATGAACCGGGACTAAAGAAAAAAATCACATCGCGTGAGCTCGGTCTTATCTCCTCGTCTCCCGCGCGCGAACAGCTGCATCCTTTATTAATTTCTCTCCCTCTCCCTTTCCCTCTCTCATCTCGGTCTTATCACGAATAGCGGCGCCGCTTACTCCCTCCCTCTCCTCTTCTCTCTCCCTCTCCCTCTTCTCTCTCTCTCCTCTCACAATAGCCGGCGGTGACGGGTGGCGGCGGGCTGACGACGAGCTGCGGGACGGTGCCGGCCAGCCGTGCGAGCGGCGGGGCGGGGCGGCCGGCGACGGGCTGCGGAGTGCGGCGGCGGCGGCCCGCGCGGATCTGGGCACGGATCCGCGTGGTCCCGCGTAGGCGGCTCCTCCTCTCTCCTCCGCTGCCCTCCTCTCTCGCGCGGCCGGCGGCCACGGCGGCACGGCACGGCGGCGGCGGCGCGGAGCGAGGGCAGCGCGCCGCGGGAGTGAGGCGGCGCGCTGCGGCGCGAGGCGGCGGCCGTGGGCGGGCGCGCGGGCGGCGCGGCCCGCGCAGATCTGGCGCGGATCCGAGCGGCCTCGTGTGGGCGGCTCCTCCTCTCCCTCGCTCTCAAATCTGGGCGCGGCGGGGCGGGCGTGCGGCAATGGACAGCGAGCGCAGGGCGGCAGGTGGCGGCGCGGGCGCACGCGGCGGCGGGCGTGGGTGTTTTTTTATTTGTGAATGATTTTGTGGATGAATTTGTTGTATTTGTTGTAGATTTGTGAATGAAGTTGCGGATGTTCTTGTTTGGTGATTCATTCGTGGAAAAATAAACAAAAAAATATAATGAAAAAAGAGAAAAGTAATAAAAAAGGTTGACAAATTTCATTTTCGGTTGGTATTACCAACCAGTCTTAAAGATCTATTTTTAGTCCCAGTTATTTTAACCAGGACTAAAGAAAACGATTTTTTATTCCGGTTTCATAGTCCTGGTTCGAGAATCGGGACAACATTAGGTTACGAATCGGGACAAAAGCCCCTTTCTCCACTAGTGGTATTGCCCCCTCGGGCACCCTCTGGCATCGCCACTTGCTATTGGTTTGTACGCGTCTAAAATTGAACAATGTTCTTGGCTGCGCTTGTTGCCTTGTCTCTCTTATGGTGTTGTAAGATGTGGATCTCCTTTGTCCTGTTTTGACATATCTTATGTTTTAACATCTTGTTGTAATTCCTTCTATTATTTGAATTAATACAATCCACACAGTTTAAAAAATACAATTATATTATGATAAGGACAGCTCGAAAATGAGAGAGGACCTTATCATTAAGCAAATACTATAAGTGAATAATTATATAGCTATAGTTGATGAGAAAATATCAAATGAAAACCATCAAGTAGATGAAATCCCATAAAAACTATATTTAAAAATTTTATAAATTCATAAAAAAATATTACTATAGGCATAAAATACATTCATACCAAATCTCTTAAACTTTATTTAATTATTTAATAGAAAGAAAAATAAATTTTAAATAAATAGTGTTTTGTTACTGTTCATCCAAAATTTATTTTTTAATTACTCCATCATAAAGTTGAGTTTGAACAATATTTGATGAAAATATATTTCATTCCTACACATATTTTAGTAAACATTTTATGAATTTATAAATTTTAAGGTCCAATTTTCACGGGTTTTCTTTTATTTAATGTTTTTTACCGAGCTATGTCCCTGTTGTTTACTGTGCATGGCTAGTAGACTTGATACTAACTGGCGAGGAGTGAGGAGGTTGGTTGCGATGACGAATATATTCCAACAACTGCAACAGGGTTGTTTGGAGATTCCATGACTAGCTTCTCTCAGATTTAAAATCTCTTCCATAATCCAGTTTTTTTATTTCAATTCTGAGAAACAATAATTACAAATCTAGATAATAAACTAAAAGTCAAAAACTGGTTTTTCAGCTTATGTGTATTCTCACAAACTAAATTTTCATCGGCTATTTCTCGGAATCTAAATCTAAAGCTTCTCTCGAACAGCCCCAACTGCTCCCTCTACTGACTCCCAGTGTCCCACGCACTAATAACTACTACTAACTTGTACTGACTGACGGTGTGCAGAGTTCAGACTACCAAACCAAGGCCATGGCGATGCCGACGCCGACGACGATCATCTGCCTCCTCGCCTTCCTCGCGGCCGTCGCCGCCATGGAGGCGCACGCCGGCGACGGCAGCACGACGACGCACCTCCACTTCTACATCCACGAGACGTTCGCGGGCTCCAACGCCACCACGGCCTCCCTGGCGCCCTCTCCGCTCGCCGGCAGCAACTCGTCGTTCGGGAGCGTGGGCGCCCTGGACGACGAGCTCCGGGAGGGCTCCGACGCGGCGTCGCGGTACCTGGGCCGGGTGGAGGGCCTCATCGTGCAGGCCGACCTGGGGAACCCGGCGGCGGCGTGGACCATGCTGAACCTCGCCTTCGCCGACGGGGACTACAAGGGGAGCACGCTGGTGTTGGACGGACGCGTCGACTTCGGCGCGGGCGGCGGCGACATGGAGCGCGCCGTGGTGGGCGGCACGGGGAGGTTCCGGCGGGCGAGGGGGTACAGCCTGATGACCAAGTTCGGCAACCCCACGCCCAGCTCCGGCGTCTTCGAGATGGACGTCTACGTCGCCATGGCCTAGCTAGCTTAGCTGCACTGCAGCTTAATCACTTTACTCATCTTGATTGTAATCAAGTCGTCGTTAAGCTCGGCCATGCTGGCCTGTCGATACTCTTAACTAATTGGCAATTGCACGCGGGCAGTGGATTTGTGATGTATTCTGAGGAGAAAAATAAAAGTTAGGATTTTTTTTTGAAAAAGTCCATATTAAACCATCCAACTATTGTCGAAGTTTAATTTTGGTCATCCAATTACAAAATCGGGTATAGGACACCCTCAACTGCTCAAACCGGTCACGTTCAGACAGCCTAGGCGGTTTTGAGGGTTTTCCCTGTCACGTGGCGCCGAGGGCTGAGTCTGCACGCGCGCAGGGCGTCCACCAGCGACGCCGTCGCGACGAGCGGGAGGTGCGCCGAAGCGAGCTTCTCGAAGGTGTGGTCCAGGTGCCGCTTCGCCACGTGCTGAGCCGCTGTGGTCTTGCCACGGGCGAGCAGCAGCCGCGCGGGCAGCGACATCGTGGCGGCCGACCGCGGTGACGGCGCCATCTTGGGCATCCTCTTGCTTTAGCTGCTACCACTCCTTCACCTTCTTCCGGTACTCCTTGGTCAGCCTGAATCCCGACGGGAACTGCAGCTTGAAGGCGTGTTTCTCCGACCGAGTCTTCTCGACCGCCGGAGTGAACTTCTCGATCGCCGGATCGGCGACGAGGTGTAGGATGTGGGTGTTGGGCTCGGCAAGGTTGGGGGCGAGGTTGAACAGGTGGGGGTGCTCAGCGATGACGGAGTCCTCGAAGTCGTCGGGGAGAGCGAGCTCTCGCCAGACACGGAAGACGGCGCAGAGGGGGAGTGAGCGGGAGGTGGACATCGCGAGGAGGCAGTGGAGGGTGTGAGCCGCCGCCGCGAGGGAGGAGGCGACGACGAGGAGCTCGGCGGTGGGTGCCGTGAGTGAGAGGGAGAGCAGCAACGGGGCACGGAGCTCGAAAACGCGCAGGAAGAGGCGGAGGAAGTGGAGCGCGCCACGCCGGTGGAGCCGAAGCGGGAGGTGGCCGACGAGGTCCTCTCGCCAGACGCGGAAGACGGCACGGAGGGGGAGTGAGCGGGAGGCGGACATCGCGAGGAGGCAGTGGAGGGTGTGAGCCGCCGCCGCAGGGGAGGAGGCGACGGCGAGGAGCTCGGCGGCGGGCGTCGTGAGCGAGAGGGAGAGCGGCAGTGGGGCGCAGGATGCCCAAGATGGCGCCGTCACCGCCGCTGCTACGATGTCGCTGCCCGCGAGGCTGCTGCTCGCCCGTGGCAAGACCACAGCGGCTCAGTACGTGGTGGCGCGGCACCTGGACCACACCTTCGAGAAGCTCGCGTCGGCGCACCTCCCGCTCGTCATGGCGGCGCCGCTGGTGGACGCCCTGCGCGCGTGCTGACTCAGCCCTCAGCGCCACGTGGCAAGGAAAACCCTCAAAACCGCCTAGGTTGTCCAAACGTGACCGGTTTGAGTAGTTGAGGGTGTCCTATACCCGGTTTTATAATTGGATGGCCAAAATTAAACTTCGATAATAGTTGGATGGTTAAATATGGACTTTTTCCTTTTTTTACCTTCAGTACCCCAGTCGAAAGAATTATGAAAGTTGAAGCAAAAGTGTGTGACCATGGAATTTTTTCTACCATGGTTAGAACTTCTACACAAACGATTTTCTATACAAGAGTCCCTACAAGTCCCTACAGGTTACATCATAACTGGTTGCGCCTGCAAAATTCAGCTTGCATTTTCGCGTACGGCTCCTTAAAATCACTGCTGAGGAAACCTCATTTAGTCCCGGTTTGTAACCCTATTTAGTCTCAGGTTTTAAACCGGAACAACGAAAGTGGGACTAAAGATAGAAGATACCTATCTTTAGTCCCTATCTTTAGTCCCGGTTAAACTAACCGGGACTAAAGGTGATGGCACCACGTGGGTGGCTCCGTCATCTTTAGTTCCGTTGGTGTTACCAACCGAGACTAAAGGGTTTTTTTAATATTGCTCCTGCTGCTAGCTTGCTGCTGCTTGTTTATATATTATGCATACATATTTTACACACACATATATACATATATATGCAATATGCATATATACGTATAAATACATAACACATATATATATACATATACATATACATATATACAACAACATCAAAATTATTTTTTTCAACGCCACAGATCGAATACAACAACATTAAAATTAACACCATAGATCAAATGCAACAACAAAATCATCCATAATTCATAAAAACATCTAAAAATCTACAACAAAATCATTCACAAATTCATTCAAAAAATCATCCGCTATCGACGCTCGACGACGACACGGAGAAGGAGGTGATGAACGGGTGGCAATAGTGAAGCGGTCAAGCGACCCCTACGGCGACTTTTGGGAGTCCATGGCAGAGATGATCGTGGAGCGGCAGGTGTTCGCCGCGGCGGAGCTGGAGCGGCTGCTCCGGTCGTCCTCAAGGTCTTCTCCAACATCTGGGTTGTCCTCCGCAGCGACGTCGACAGTGGCGGCGACGATGATGACGATGACTAGGGTTAAAAACGGACGGAAAAAATCCCGTCCCGAACCGACCGTTTTTCCACATTTTGAACGAGCGTTTTCGTATTTGCGAAAAATCCGGAAATAGGACGGGATGCGGGATTAGTCTATTCGGAAACGGGACAAAAATGGGAGAGCAATTTTCCGTCCGTATTTTTGGAATCTCGTTTTTAACCGGAATATTTACGGATTTTTCCGGATAATTTCCGTTTCCCCAAAGCATCCCAATAGGCCCAATAACTCAGCCCATCAAAAACAAAACCCTAACTCAGCTAAGGTTCAGCCGTTCACCTCTCTCACCAGTGACAGTCACCACGCACGCGGGCGGCAGGCAGGGCAGCAACCAGCTGCACTGCAGCACTCCGCCGCCATCGCGGCTCCGCCTCCCCGCCGCCTCGCCAGGAGCTGCGTCGACTCCCCGCCGCCTCGCCAAGAGCTGCGCCGACTCCCCGCCGCCTCCCTAGCAACTACGCCGACTCCCTTCGCCTCCCTCCGCCGCCCGCGGCCTCCTCCTCTTCTAGCCGACGCCACCACGCGCCCATCGCCACCGCGCCACGCCCTCCTCCGCAAGCCACCAGCCGCCGCCGCCACCGCCTTCGACGTGGCCGTGCGCCCGTGGCCACCTAGTCGCCGCCAGCCAGGATTGGAGGCCCCGCCCCCCCCAGTCCAGTCCCCGTGGACGCGCCGACTCAGCAATTGGAGGCCCCCTCAGTCACCGTGGACGACGGCACCATTGCTAGCCACGGCGATCCAGTATCCACCATGTCTAATCGAGGCCCTAGGAAGTTTGGTGAAGAAGGTGATGCGCTTTTTAAAACTGATAATTTTCTTTTGCTTGCTCAATCTGATAAATGCAGCTACAATTTTGTACTTCTTTGGTATGGAATTGCTGATATAAAATCTTCTAGTGTGACATTATGCTTGTTCTATCCGAGTTAATCTTGTTAATCTTGGCTGGACAAATGATGCTAAAATATTTTATTGTTGAGTCTTTCTTTGAAGATTTAATATATATATATATGGGTTTGAACTATACATGGTCAGTAATAGGTTACTTCTATTTGATGATTGACGACTATGTTGTTCTCCACCTCATGAAGGAGGAAGCTGTGCCACTTCCAGCTCATTGCCGTCGGAGAAGAATCGTGCTTTGGGCGGAGTTGATCCCAGCGCCGTCGCGACCAACATCTACGATCCCAGCGCCGTCGCAACCAACGTCTACGATTAAAGACAACAATAGTGGATCCATTTTAGGTAAGCAGGGTACTTCTATGTTCTGTCAGAAATATTAAATATATGTTGATGAGAAGCTGCCTAGATGATTTAACTGCCGAGATCTGATTGTACCTCTATTTTATTTGTTCTCTTTTATAGGAAAGAACCTAAAGGTGACTGAAATTGGTGTTCAGACTCAGATTGAACCAATTAGTGTGTCAACAACATCATCTTCAGCGGGACAAAATGATCCAAATCAAGTGATCAGCACTGATGCAAATCAAGCTGTCAGTGGCGTAGGAGGTGACATTCGGTCCCAAGAAGTAATTTTCCTTGAAGATGATGACCAAGAAGAGGAGGTTGTTGGGTCAACAGGAAAGAGGAAGAAAAGGTGCACATCATCTGTGTGGAAATATTTTACTAAGAAGCCAGTGATAGTTGAGATTGATGACAACAAGTATGAGCAACTATGGGGTTTTTGCAACTTCCCAAATTGTAGGCAAAAGTACAGAGCTGAGTCTAATAATGGAACAAATGCATTTCGGAACCATTTGAGATCAACCCACAGTATTGTAAAGGGGCAATTGCAGCTTAAGGATGAAAAGGAACATGGCAAAGATGTTACCATATTCAGCCTTTCAGGTATGATCATGAGATTAGCCTCAAGAAATTCTATTTGGCAGTAATCATGCATGAGTACCCATTTAATATTGTTGAGCATGACTACTTTGTGGATTTCGTTAAGTCTTTGCGTCCAAGCTTTACCTTCCATTCGAGAGTTGCTGCTAGAAAAGATATAATGGACATATATATGGAAGAAAAGGATAAGTTGTATGCACATTTGAAGAATGTTTCATGCCGGTTTAGTGCAACCATGGATATATGGACATCATGTCAGAACAAAAGTTACATGTGTGTGACCTTGCATTGGATAAATGATGCATGGCAAATACAGAAGAGAATTGTGGGGTTTTTCATCTAGAAGGACGACATATTGGTCATAGGTTGGCAAAGGCCTTTACTGAAGTCTTGGTTAAGTGGTTTGTAGAAAAGAAAATATTTTCATTGACTTTGGACAATGCATCAAACAATTTAGTGGTGGTCAATGATATTATTGATGATCTTAAAATGAATGGAGATGGTTCTTTGGTTTGTGATGGCATATTTTTTCACATTAGATGTGCATGTCACATCCTTAACTTGATTGCTAGAGATGGCATGGCTGTTATATCAAAAGCACTTGAAAAAAATTAAGGCATTGATTTAAACTGTGAAGGGCTCTCCCTTGCAATGGGAGGAGCTAATGAAGTGTGCTACTGAGTGTGAGTTGGATACATCAAGGGGCATTGAACTTGATGTTTCAACTAGGTGGAATTCAACTTATTTGATGCTAAGGGATGCATTGTACTACAAGGCTGCTTTTATGAGGCCCAAGGCTGCAAATCGCCGTAAGTATGAGAGCATTTCTCCTCGACTCGGAATGGGGCATGGCATTACAATTTTTCGGTGCTTAGAAATATTTTATGATCTTCTTGAACTGTTGTGCGGTACCAAATACCCCACCGTAAATCTGTTCTATATAGGCTTCTGTGAGATAAGGGAGTTGCTTAACAATTGGCGTAATCATCCCAATGTTACCATTAGGGAAATGACAAGTGCTATGAGTACAAAGTTTGAGAAATATTGGAGCTCTTCTAATCTGAGTCTTGCTATAGCAGCCCTTTTTGATCCTAGATACAAAAAGAAGCTTGTAGAATTTTACATGAAAATTTTTTATGGTGCCTACTACCAAGTTTAGCTTGAAGAGTTTGTTAGTACTGTAAGGAAACTGTTCCAATTTTATAGTGCTTCTAAATCAGCTGCTACAAGTAGTAAAGTGGATGATAACCCAACAGAATTAGGTTCCAAATGATATTCTAAACTTCAACGCTTCTTGTATGATGACACTGTAACTGATGGAAAGGACACAAATGAGTTGGACCTATACATGGCACAACATGTATACAACAGGATACATTTGATATTTTGGCATATTGGAAGAACAACACAGACAAGTACCCTGTTCTTTCACTTATTGCTCGTGATTTGATGGCCATTCAAGTGTCGATAGTTGCTTCTGAGTCCGCATTTAGTAGTGGTGGCCGAGTAATTGATCCTTACCGTAATCGTCTTGACCCTGAAATAGTACAAGCACTTGTCTGCACCAAAGATTGGATACATGCAACAAGAAAAGGTACTGATTTCCTATGCTATTCTTGAATTGTCCATATATAGGTTTTGTACTGTATTGATACATTATTTATATATTTTTGTCTTTATAGATCCTAAATGCATTCCATCCATTGTGGCTGATTTGACACCACAAGACAACATGTTCGCATCTCCAAGTTTACCCCTGAATGATGTGGTATTTGCTATACACTTTTTTTGTGCTAACCAAATATGTACACACACATGTAGGAAGATTTTATTTGTGCTATACACTTCTATTTGTGCTATACTAAGTGCTAATTCATTCTAACCAAATATGTACACACAATTGTAGGAAGATGAGATCGAAAGTGATCCTGACAAAATGGATGATGAGGCAGAGCTGTAGTTCGAACTATATTGTGAAGGAAATCGCAGAGTTGTGAACTTGTCATTTGAACTATATTTTTTCTAATTAATATCCTCTATTCTAGATTCAAGAGTGTGAACTTTTGTGTACTTTTAATGCTTTGAACTATGAACTTCTGGATGTGTCATGTGGTCTAGACAAATGTACTCTTGTGTGTTTTTAATGATTTAAAATTTGAACTATTCGTGAGTTGTGGTGTCATTTTGAATGCTTTCTATCTATAGCATTTACTCCATTTGTAACTTAAAATGTTAGTTTTGTTTATGTGATTATGATTTATGAGTATAAACATGTGCGGTATTTCAGAATAGGTTACCGGTTTCTGACAATTTTTGTTAAATTGCCGACCGTATTGGTTCGTTTCCGTACACCCGCATATACCGATTCCATTTCCGAACCCGTTTTTTCTGAACCCGATCCCGTTTCCGCCAAAAAATATAGAAACTGAAATAGAAATGAGATTTTTCCGCCTGTTTCCCTCCGTTTTCAACGCTAACAACGACGGCGATGGCGACGCAACGATGACGGGACGACGGCGACGACAACGGCGAGATCAAGACGTATACGGCGCGAGACGACAAGGAGAGACGATGACGGCGAAAGAAGAAGAAGAGATCTGAAAAAAAGCTAAGTGTTGGATCGATGGAGAAGACGATGTGCGCCAGGATATATATACCCCTGGATCTGTAGTCTCGGTTGGTGGCACCAACCGGGACTAAAGATCTAACTTTTAGTCCCGGATGGTGCCACCAACCGGGATTAAAGATAATTTTCACTATTTCTAGTTTATCTTTAGTCCCGGTTGTGCCACCAACCAAAACTAAAGATAATTTCTCGCTATTTCCAAAAAATTTATCCCGGTTAGGGTTAACAACCGAGACTAAAAATTAAACAATCCATTAAATAGGGCCAAATTAATATGATTAAAGATAGATTTAAAACAATAATAAGTAATGCATTAAAATTTAATCAACTACGGGTAATCCTAGACATTGCACCTCTCTATGTGCTCATCGAGATATTGTTTCTCTTTTGCCCCTCTTTTTTCCTTTTTTGGGGTTGTTGTTCTTTTTTTTGAAAATTTTGACTTTTATTTTTTTATAGTTTTTGTTGACTTAGGAACACACGGAAGGTAACACACGAAAATTTGAGCCCAAATAAGTGAAACACGTGGCCGATGAAAAATCGAAGACATGCTCAAAATTGACAAAAAGCTTCCGTGCTCGAAAAGATAACCTTGCGACTTGTTTTTGGGGAAAATAAAATCACCGAACGTGGCAAAGCCGAGAACGAACGGATCCAAGATCGATTTTCATATATGGAACGTCTCAATCGAAGTCCGTATGCAAAAGTTATGGTGTTTTAAAACCGACTCCGAATTAGAGGACAAAAACAAGAACAATGCGCGCAAAAATGCACGCAAAAACTTGTTACACACGCACAAACTAGACGTGACGGCTAGGGTTTGATGAAAACAAAGAGAGAAAACACCGAACTAGACTCTAACAAAATGAGTGAAGATGTTTAGTCCCAATTGATGTTACCAACATGGACTAAAAATCATTTGGATCATTTCAATTAACACGACAATTTGTAGCTATTTTGACCTAATAAGATTAATAAAAAAATTAAAATCTTTCTAAATTTTATTCCTACATGAAACTTTTTCTCAATAATATTATTTTAACTTGTATTTAAGATATATCTAAATTATATTTCTACATTGACCCTTTCTGTTAATATTATTATTTTGACTTGAACTTAAAATAATTATAAATTGTCCGACATATACTATTTTCTATATAATACTTATTTTCTAAATTATATTTATACTAGATTGTCTTAATATTATTTATTTTTAATTTGAATTTTATATGCTTCTAAATTATACTTGTATATGCACTCTTTCATCAATATAAATTATATTTTATTTTATAATCGAATTTTATAGTCTTCCTACATTTTATTAATGCATGGACCACTCTTACCCCAATATAAAGCATTTTTAGTCAAAATTTATTATTTTCTAAATTATATTTTTATGGAGTTATTTTAATTTTTTTAGTTTTTTCGGTTTTCATATATTTTGAATTCTACTTCTACTTGGACTCTTATTTTTTATTGTTTAAATTATACGATACGTGAACTTATTTCTCAATAATATTTATTTTCAATCTAATTTAAGAAACTTAAAAATTATATTTTTACGTGAACTCTTTCTCTTAATATTATTTATTTTGAATCCAAATATAAAATATTTCAAAATTGTGCTCCTACATGAACTCTTTTATGCATAATCTTTATTTTTAATATGACTTAGGTTTTTAATATTGTAATTTTGCGTGGACTCGTATCTTAACATTATTTATTTTAATTTGAATTTAAGATATTTTTAAATTATATTTCAACATGGACTCTTCTCTAAATATATATTATGATTAACTAGCAAAATGCCCGTGGGTTATGGAACGACGATGCAGGGAGGGAAGCAGGCAGAGGGCAAAGGTCCGGCGGCGCGCGCGGGAGCTCGAGCGACAACGAGGAGGGCACGGGCGCGGCGCGGGCGCGGCGCGCGGATGGGGACGGAAGAGAGGACGTAGGAGGTCTTTTTTATCCAAGCCCTCCCTTTCTTTTTAGCATTGGGATTGCGGGTTAATTTTATAAACACTCAAGGGGTTTTCTGTAAAATAACCAGACGGACGAAAATTTTGGATAAAAACACTACTTGCTTTATAGATAGTTATATATATACATATATATATATATAAAACTTTGAAAGTAAGGGTATTTTTAATTTTATGTATCACGAACTTTGATTAAGAAATAGTATCGATAGATATTTAGTCTAAGTTAATTTAATTTCACCAAATTAAGTCACAAATATAATAAAAATAGATATTGAATTACTGATACTTTAAACCGCTTAGAAATTTGTTAAAAATTTAAAATATTTATGACTCGGATATTATTAGTTAGAAAAGTATATTGATGAATAGGATAGGTTGCATGAATATCGACGGCGGCGCGCTAATTCACGCGTGCAGCGTGTGCTCGGCCGTCGCTCATGGCAATACACGGCGACGCAGGAGGCGCGTGAGTCGGGCTCGCCTGTTGGAGGTGAGGAAAGTGAGGCAATAATGGAGCGAGAGGTTATACGGATCGGAAATTTTATAGATTTTGACGAAAAAAACGATTTGATGATTGAAAAGTTATAGATTTTTTAAGTAGTTAAGATAAGCTCTATCATACGTATAACTGTTTTTTTAAAAAATAGCCAGATGGATTGCGGTTAATTTCGGAAAAACTCAAGTGGTTTTCTGTAAAATAGCCAGGCAAAACAAAATTTGGGTGGAAACATTACTTGTTTTATATATAGTTATAGATATAGATTATAGATATAGAGTTATAGATATATATATTATAGATTTGAATTTGAATTTTAGTTTTTCCCATAAATAGTATTTCTACATGGGCTCTTATGTCAATATTAATTATTTTCTATTTTTATCAAAATTTTAGTTATTCTAAATTGTCTTTCTACCTGGGCTCTTCTTTCTTATTCCAAATTTTATAATCTCCCTAAATTGTATTTGTACATGGATTCTTATTCTAAATTATTTCTATTTTTTGTCAATTTTATTTGGTTTAAAATTTTATTTCTGCATGGACTTTTATTTTTCTTTTCTTTAACTTCCCTGAATTTCATATTTTTTAATTGTATTTCTACTTGAAGTGTAATTTGTTTAATCTTACTCGAACATGAACTCTTTCTTCTGTCAATAGTATTTATTTTTAGGCTGAATTTAAGATATTTCAAAATTGTATTTATACATTGAGACTTTGTATTAATATTACTTATTTGTAATCCAAATTTAAAATATTTTTTCTTCATAAAGTTTGTCTCCATAATAGTGATCTCTTATGTCGTTCCAAGATGGTGGACCTCTATGTTAATATACCCTTTTTAAAAAATAAAACAATTATATTTTGACGAGGATACCTCGAAATATTTTAATTGGGGAAGACCTTATATGTTAAACAAATAATCCCTTCATTGCAAGATAAATCTATTTCTACCATTTAAGCTTTGATTCAAAATAAAGCAATTTATATGATTTAAAATTTATTTTGGAACAAAATTATTTCTTCACCTATTATCTCACCTCACCAATCATAACTATTATCTATTTAATTTTTTCACATACTCTTTTTCTCATCCAATTATTTTTTTCTAATTAATTTTATCTACTTTTTAAATAAACATGCCCACTTTAAAAATAGCGGTGGGACTGAGAGTACAAGGGAATAAACATGCCCACTTTTTTCTGACAACTAACAACTAGAACCGAAGTTGAACCCAACAACTGCTTCTATACATTGAGCTAGGTTTTCTCCTCTACCGACCGCCACACAAACCTAGCTCCACATACTGATTGACGGTGGGCAGAGTACAGATCAAGACCATGGCGACGCTGACGACGACCCTCTGCCTCCTCGCCTTCCTCGCCGCCATCGCCGCCACGCGGGCGGCGGGCGATGGCACGACGACGCACTTCACTTGTACATCCACGAGACGTTCGCTGGCGGCAACGCCACCGCGGCCTCCCTGGCGCCTTCCCCGCTCGCGGGGGCCGGTGGCGGCGGCAGCAACTCGTCGTTCGGGAGCGTCGGTGCCTTCGACCACGAGCTCCGGGAGAGCTCCGACGCGGCGTCGCGGTACCTGGGCCGCGCGGAGGGCCTCCTCGTGCAGGCCGACCTGGGGAACCCGGCGGCGCTGTGGACCATGCTGAACCTCGCCTTCACCGACGGGGACTGCAAGGGGAGCACGCTGGTGTTGGACGGACGCGTCGATTTCGGCGCAGGCGGCGGCGCGGCGGAGCGCGCCGTGGTGGGCGGCAAGGGGAGGTTCCGGCGGGCGAGGGGGTACAGCCTGATGACCAAGTTCGGCAACCCCACGCCCAGCACCATCGTCTTCGAGATGGACGTCTACGTCGCCATGGCCTAGCTAGCTTAGCTGCACTGCAGCTTAATCACTTACTCATCTTGATTATAATCAAGTCGTCGATAAGCTCGATTACGCTGCTCTCTTATGACGTTCCAGGTGGTGGACCTCTTTGTTATATTTTTAACAATTTTTTTCCATTTCTTTTGCAACAGTAGTAGGGTTGTAATTTGTAAACTCTCAGAGTATGTTTGGATAATGGGAAATGAGAGATGGGATTGGAATTGGGAAATAAATAAAGGGTTAAGATGAAATAAGGTGAAGAAAATGAATGGCTAGGATTCAAAGTTACCCCGTGATAGGTGGAAAATCATTTCCCTTTTCCATTATCCAAACAGGCCGTCTGTTCATATAATCTATCCTTTTCTCCCTAACCCCACGCCGCTGGCCTCCGGCCACGTTTACTCGGTGTTCCGCATGCCCTCTTTTTCTCCCTAACATCTCCATCTCCTTGGCCAGGTCTAGGAGGAGCTCGATCTCCCCTCTACCTTCGTCGGACACCGCCAAGCCCACTGTGCACCCTTCCCGAGGGTCTCCGCCATTGAGCCCTTCCCACCATCTCCCTCTCGCCGCAACTCTCTGTTGCGAGCCCTTGGTGAGCATCCCCGCTCCTTCCCCATTCCCTCCTGCCATGTTCCGCACCGTTGACATGCTGGACCATCGGGTCGTGCACGCCGCCACCTCTCGGTCGAGGATAACTGGTTGGTGTCACGGCATTAGGGCCATCCGAGCTGCCTCGAGGCACACCGGGATGTGTCGCGGCACCAGGGCCATCCAATATGCCTCGAGGCACATCGGGACCATCCACGTGGTGGCCCTCATGGCCATCACTTCAATGCCTCGTTGCCACATGTCGACGCCTTGCCATGCGCCGACTCCTGGGCCACGATTGGACTCGGTCCACTGCACGCTGTTCCACTTGAGTCATTGATGTGTGGGGCCCTCCCGTCGGTCTCCTTCCATGGCTGACATTATCACTCACATTTAATTGCACAATAAATCGTTTATAATTTCATAAATGGGTTAAAATTGCTCAAAACTTCTAAAATTCATAACTAATTCATAAAACTCAAAATTGAGTCATTGTCAATATGAAAACACAGTGGCCTGAGAGTTCTGCTTAGCTCCAGTGCATGTCCTAAAACTGCTAGTGAAAAGAACACGGGTGTGTCAGTTGGTTTGATGTAACCAACAACACATGGCAAACGTTAGAAGACGATAGCCGATCAGTCGATATGCCAATGACGTATCATGATGACCTAGCCGATACGATCAGGTCAAATCGGATATAAGGTAGAAGATATTGTTCATAAACTAGATTTAGATTAGATATAACCATAAACAACTCTTCCTTAACAAAATCAATCCTATAGGTCGAATCCAATCGATGCAAGCATAAAATTGATATTATTAAAGTCAATTGTTATATGATTATAAGATCTAAATAATTAGCCTAATGAATAGATATTAAAGGTTAGACCCAAAACAATCATGTTGGCTGCAGATAAAATAACATGTAATCGCTAATTTAATATTTCTCTTAGCTATAAGCAATTACGATAGATCAGACCTAACTGAGACAGTATTAATCGCTTATAACCAAGATTAAATAAATTAAAATTTATATGGATTTAGATCATAGCCGATGAAAGAGCTTGGGCGATTAAATAAATATATCGGCTAAAACTTCGATATAGCCTTATATAATATTATCAATCTTGATTAAATCTAATAAATAAATAATAACTTCAACAGATCGGACCTAATCGAGATAGTGCAAGGCTAACAATAAGCTTATTAGTTTTAAAGGATCGATAAACTTAAATAAGATGATAGATATAACTAGTTAAGCAAAATAAATCATATGACTTGAAGCAAAACAGTTATACCAGGTAAGATCGCTGAAACCCCGATACTACCCTTATTGGCAATCAAGGCAGGTTAGCTTTTATGATTCTAAGCACTATTTAGTATGTCAAACTTAATTGATGCATCACTAAGTATAAAAAGAAGCATAAACTAATTAAGGCTTTGCTTGATTTTCAGGGTGGTGGATATCTTAGCTAATCTAGATTGACAAAACGGTTTAATCAATTCTAGCAAAACCCTAAAGAAGGCTTAGCCGATACAAGTAAATAGAGCTATTGGTTTAGATTAAGATATATGATAAATTGGCAGATGCAAAGGTTAAATTAGAGTGTCAAAACGATGTAAGCATTAATCCCGCCGATACAAACCGCCATGACAAGCCTTACTCCTTGCGTGAGATCGAAGCTAATACAACCCAACTTGAAACAAGAAGTCGTCGAGATGAAAACCTAAAAAAACTAGGGTGGTGATGCACTGAAAGTGTATTGAACTGTTGTTGTTTTTACAAGACCATGGATGTACATATTTATACTCAAGTATACAAACTTGTCTAGACTGGATACGACTCAAACTCCTAAATTACAAAAAAACATATGAATAAGTTTGTTAATCGAACTCCTATCAAAATATTCCTAATGAATACAACTCATTAATATTCCTAATTAATAGACATAATGGACTCTATCCTTGTACAGCAATAACTTCAAATTCTTAATCCGAGCCCAACTTGAACCCGAACCTAGCTGCATCGGCTGCCCTATCTATATCGGCTGACCGAGTCTGACTATGTATCGGCCGATATTGCCCTTCAACCGATGCACAGTCAAATTTGGCAACAACTCTTTCTCCCGCCAAATCTATCTTGATATGTTCTTCAACTCCGAGTATCTTGCCAAATTTTGCTATTAACAGTCATTAAACTTGCAAACTTCATATAAAATTGAGCTCTATATGTTTGTTTACTTTTCATGTACTGTTTACCTTTTTTATTGGGTTTTTCCTTGTTTTACATGTTAGCGTGTAGAATCCGATGTTTTGGAGGATGGTGACCTCAAGGAAAAACATTCAGAAGATTAATCAAAGAAGCAACGCAAGTCACACATTTCCCCTGAACATGTCGAACCTATCTTGTCAAATGTTTTTTCATTTACAAATAAAATATATGGTTTGCTAATTACATGAGAATATGGATTACTTATGAGCTTGCTTGTGACTTGCTTGTGACCCTGTTTACTTGACATCCATTTTTGATAACGTGGGTGATAATTTGACTAGTTAGGGTTCTTGTGTTGACCTAGCTAGAAATGGACTTGCTTAGCCCTGCTTAATTACTACTAGCTTTTCTAAAGACATAATCAGTTTATTTGTACATCTAAAAGAATAATCATTTTATCCGTACATAGTATATTAAACAGCTGCGAACTGAGACACATGACCATGATTTGTTGGTTGTAATCATGCGACTAAAATATGACTAAATGGCAAGCTATGGGTGTATGGTTTTGATTGTCGCACCATAATAAGACCGGTTCACGAAAAACTCCCGGAAGACTTACCGTACATACCACAAGCAAAAAGTGAATAGCAAATGGACTTGTAGTATAGCTCGACCCTCTCCTAGACACCGAGGCGAGAGTGGGCGTGATGGAGTTGGATTGGATAAGACAGCGGTCTAATTGGTATTCGGATTCACCACAACACAAGAGGGGCTATCCACCCTAGTGTAGGGCTGGGGGCGAAACATGCATTGTGGTTGAAGGGTTTTGTGAAAAGTCATGTCATAATCACTCGCATGGTGACATGTCAGGCGGACAGGGAATTGTGTCTTGTGGGTATAATTATACACATCTAGCTAGGAGTAAAACTATTTGAACAATCGTGCTCGTGGTTATAGGTGATCGACCAGCTTCACTGTGATTAGTCTCACCCTTTAATTAATTTGACATAATGAAATTATGTAGTTTAGGTGGTTGGTTGGACATGTTTAACGTGTTGTATCGTTATTCAATAGAGATTAATTTTGCCTTAATAAATTACATATTTTACTATTTTGAACCACAAAGATTTACAACCGCCTTCGTGCAAAAGAGCACAAACCTCCCTTTGTATCAACATGCACAAATGTATCATTGATGTGACTTGTTGAGTGCGATGGTTGGTACTCAGTCTTGTTATAATTTTCTTTTTATACAGAGTTTAGTGCCTTATGTTGAAGATGGAGTTAAAAGAACACAACTTTTAACCGAGTTGAGCATGTCTGTGAAGTGGATCTAAAGCCATGCTAGGATCACCTTTATGATGCCGCTTTTTCAGTCTGTAAGTATTTATATTTTACTAGCAATTTATGCCCATGCGTTGCAACGGATAAAGTCGAGGCGTGGCGCGGATGGGGACGGAAGGGAGGGCGCATGCGCAGCGCGGAGCTCCGAGCAGAGATGGGAGGGAGGAGCACAGGCGCGCGCGGATGGGGACGGGAGGGAGGGACGCAGAGGTCTTTTTCATCCAAGTCCTCCCTTTCTTTTCACATTGGGACTACTCAAGCATTGGGACTATAAGTTAATTTCAAAAAAACTAAAGGGGTTTTGTAAAATAGCCGATAAAAAAATTTGGATAGAAACACTGTTTTATATATATAGTTATAGATTTATGTTTGAATCTACATATTATATTATTTTGTGTACCCTGATTTGATTTTTAGAAAAAATTTAATACATAAAATAATATAAAAATTGGCTAAAGTTTTGTGCACGATATATATCCAATTAACCCTTCATTTATTGCTCAGTACTACGATAATTGAATGTACCTATCATATTATGAATAGAGGATATATGTATAAAATCCTCTCATCCAATTTGAGGATAGATGCAAATCGAGGAAGAAAGGCGGCAGCTGTGACTCGGACTTGAACATTGAGGACTGGCCGGAGTAGAAAAGAACCCTTGATGCGTGGGTGGCCGGCGCGTCAGCCAGAAGAGACGGGACGGGGAAATGAGCTGGGCCAGCTAGCTCACGGAGATGGGCCTGCGAAGCGAGGTCGACACTAGCCAACGCGGACACGGAAGAAGAACGGGAGCAAGGCAACAAGCCGAGACCAAAGAGATAAAGACGAATAGGCCCAAAATGCCTAAAGAAATGAGGGAGATTTTATTTAGTTTTTCATTTAAATAAATATTAAAACAAAGTTTGTATTATTAAAATTATTTTTTGAGGTCTGAAAATTGCGCAAACAATTTCAGAAGTCATAGAATTTATGAAAAATAACTCTAGCCTGAAGGAAATTTATTGTTTTTCACATTAACTTCACTTGTTAAATTATTTACACATTTTATAAAGATTCTAAAAATAAATAATTAATCATGGAAAACAATATCAGAGCGTGACTACAGCTCTTCCGTTAACCTTCTTGTTGTATTTTAACTACTAGGCGTGTTTATACTATAGCCAAAAGTGCCAATGTCAAGCAAGGGATGGGAATGGTTTAAGACATGTGGCAGTATTGGTATCATTGTTGCTTGTTTTTTTAATCATGAATCAACACTGATATATATTTAAGCATCACTGCTATTTTTTATTATGAACCCAAAGTGTTTCTTAAACAGCACTATCTATTCGTATTAAAAACCAGCCAAACAATAAATTTAACCGGGTACAATTTCACTAGGTTCTTAGCTTCCTCTCTCCCTCGCTCTATTCTTTCCCCAATCCGGCCAGTGGGAATATTTTTTAAAATAATACTATTTTAATAAAAAAATATAAAATTATAGATTGATCAGCTAAAATCATAAATTTAATAACACGTTGAACTATCAATATTCAACAAACAGAAACAGGTACCTATCGAGCGACCATTATTTTACAGAAATGCAAAAGATCCATATCAAACAACTGTTGTTTGACAAGTTTGTTGGCTTGATTAAAAAAAGCAAGCATACAGGGTGGACTGTCGAATCCCATAGTTCCATAGGTCCTGCTCACATGCATGGAAAAGCAGGTCAGTCACATACATGCACCATCGCAAGCTCTTAATTTTTTTTCCTATCGAACAATGGTTATGAACAATGGTTATTTAATAGAGTGCTAAATTTATGGTTTCAGTCAACCAACACCTATTTTATATTTTTTATTAAAATTATATTGTTTCTAAAAACATTCACAATCTGACGCTTACGGCAGAAAGACCACTATAATATAACCCCGTAGTCCAAAAATTGAATAACTCTAGAAAGAAAAAATAGAGACAAGATATGTGAAAAGAGCAGCATTCTCATTCATTCTCTTCTCAGGGTGTGTACAATAGTGAGCCTTCTCCTTCTAGGTATAGCCTCATCCACCTTTCATATTTAGTGATGAACTCTAACGCTCTCTCTTGGGCTCTCAATGCGTGATGCCTATGCCTAATTTGAAGAAAGAGTGTATAACATACGCTTGTGGTGTCACACTAATTGCCTCATTAAAAATCTTGATAAGAAACAGCAGGGAAAACTTATTCAAGGAAAAAAGTACAATCCATCCAATTCTTCATTCAATCTTTCTAAATAGATTTTGGGTAGATTTTCTATATCAAGATTATGGAATAAGTCACTGAAACTCTCCCATGAATTTTGCATTTTTATAAGTCTCATTGTTTCGATTCCTCGGACACATCTATTGAGGAAAAGATATCAAAAATGATTTAGTTGTCAAATCTGCAAGATTTTCACATAACTTAGCATGCAATACTTCGTTGCTTATATATGCAATTCATGTGCATAGAAGAACTTGGGGTTCATATACTTTACTGAGTTTGCTCACGTGTCTCATTTGCATTGTATGTCATACGTTGCATTATTTTCAAATGATGGGGGTTGAGATAGTTTTCAAACCATGATTGCTAGAGCAATTAGCCAAGTGTTCAAGTGGTGCTATTACACACTTGTGTCTAGGAATTCCGTCCTAATTTTGACGATAATTGACTATTCCAAAGCCATGCACCTTGAACACTTTCTAAGTGTGGTTGAAGTGATGTACTAGACTTACATCTGTCGCATGCTTTTAACTACAAGCGAAAGCGTGATTTGGATTCATCCAAATATTTTATTTCAAATCAAACTCAAATTTAAAACAAATAAGTTTATTTCTTTAATTCTTTCTAGATTATTCAATTCACTCTATCTTGGTTCAAGACTTAGTACTTCTTCATGTACTGTTATGCAAGTGTTCGATCCAAGCTCCTGAAGAACATCCATTTCAATGTTGTCAACATTCAGGTTGAGTTTTTCTTTCAAGTTCTAGTTGATTAATTCCTTTCAACTTCCGCTTGACTCCAATGAGTTTTTGTTGTCAAAAGGAAGCATTGCCCATAATAGGTCTCATTTCTAACTTCTATTGGTTATATGAGACTCTATGCAAGTATCCATGGATATACGAGGATATTCAATTTTCATATGCTTCTTGTTTTTGCTTAATGATTCTTGATGTGGGCATGATCCTTCTAGTATACCAGTATTGGCGTGCACTCTAACTGCTGATTTTCTCTCTTGATGGAAAGATGTGGCATGTTTGTTCTAAGGTTCCATACCATTTGCCAGATCTCATCTGGCCACCCTTATGTTCAGTGGGGTACTTTTAGTGACTTTGAGTATGATAATATTTTTTTGTTCTATTTTCATCAGACGTCTCCGATTACTTTAGGGGGCGTGAGGAGCCATAGTTTCTTGTCCGATTGTTTTTATTTGAGACCTTTGGACAAGATAAAGGATAGCTTTACTTTATTTGGTATTTCATCCTCCTCTGGTGCATTTCATTCATGCAACTTAGTCAAGCTCTTCGCAGTCACAAAAATAATCACAAGGTGATTTGACAGTTTCAATTCTTTGTGTATACTTCTGTTACTTAGTTTGAAGTCACTAGTGCAATGTAACATGAATTAGTCTCTTTCTACTATCATATTTTTTTGACATTTCCTATCTAGTGGTTCATTCTCTCCCCTAAATGACTGGAAATAATTCTTATTTATTCAAGAGAATTAGGCTTCATAATTATCTCCTTTAAAGTTTCTGACTTTTGAAGAGAGCCTTTTGCAATGCACTAAGATAGTGGGATATGCACATAAACCAAATAAAATGCAATAGCACTAGTTGAATAGTTGAGTGGATGTTTATACCAATGGTCTGAATTTTCATTTAGAATCAGATGCTTTCATGACTACCTGTCCCTTCATACTGTGGGTATTATAACAATGGTATAGCAAATATTACACTTCATAGCTGGTACTTCTGTTCATGCGTATATTTGGTACTTCGTGCTGCCAGTTCACCAATCATCAAATGCTATTCTAGCATTGTCCTTGTGGACTCTAAAGGTGATTAGTGAAATTCGTTCAAATTCACGTGATCTTGCTGGATCAATATTGGCAAAGACATGGTGTTAATAGACACTGGATGTCCGCTACTTCAGAAGCGTCTCTATCTATATAGTACCAAAATAGGACCGTATGTTTTCTCTGCAATCCAGTTCAGAGATACTAGAATTATACCTTCATAATATGTGATATATGCATTAATCTCTTGTTGATGCATACTGGCAAACAAATCTTCATGATTTAGGAAAATTATGCATATATGTGCTACGACCATATGAGTTGTAATGCTTATTCTTATAATTCTAGGACTAATATGGTTGAAAATCCGTTGCTAAAAGGTAGTGTAGCCCAAATCATCACACTTAGAGTTCAAGGGGGGTTAATGGTATAATAAATGCTTCTATAAAATGCATAATTGTTTTGTACATAATATAACCATGGCACTTTCTATGCCAACAAATTCAGTTGCTTCTATGTCACGCCCAGAAATTCACACCAGAATTTCTGCAGCTAATTTGTGCCTTACATCCTCGTCCAGGAATCAGCCGAGGTACACAAATCGACGTTATTGATAATACAGAATCCTCGTCTTAGAAACAATATAAAAGAGTTACATAAATGCAGCGGAAAAGAAAAATAAAACTGACTTAAGCTAAACTTTGACACGAGCGAAGCGGAACACCAACTCCACAGCTAAACCTTGACGAGAACAAGCCTACACCTCCTCGGAGACCTCGCTCTCAACCTCTGGCACTGAAGGGGGAAAAAGAAGCAAGACTGAGTACAACCACCGTACTCAACAAGTCACACCGGAAAAGGGGCCATGATGCAAGATAAATAACAAGGAAAGGTCAAGGGGCTCAATTTGCATAAACAGCATTAGCAGTATATAATATTAATATTTGAAGACAAGTAAAACAGTAGTAATGATTAAGAAATATTAAACAAACACTGTTCAACGCTCAAACCACGTTGCAACAGGCCCATCCATCCACCTGCACTAGTCATAATCCAACATTTCATTCGAATAAAGTAAATGAGACTAATCAAGGTGAATCTGGTCGATCGCCCGTAACCGTGGGCACGGCTATTCGAATAGTTTTTACTCTGATCAGAGGTGTACAACTGTACCCACAAGACACAATCCCACAACACGTTACCGTGCACCGGTGCACCACCACGGTGCCCCGGAAAGAAATTGTGACAAGACCCTTCACACAACCCCCTCTAATCAATCGTACCACACCAAGGTTTCGCCCCATTCCCTTCGGGCAATGGGCAGCCCCTCTAGTGCCGCGGTGAATCCGGAAGCTGATCAACCCTTAAAACCGGGCCGACCAAACTCCATCACGCTCACCCCTCTGGGATACGTTAACTAGAGACGGTTGTGCTATGGGCCCACCATTACCCATGCCGGCTTGTGGTATGCACGGCATTTCTTCCAGGGTTTCCCGAGAACCGGTCCTTAATCGTCATGAGCACGCTATCCAAAGTCCAACCATGTGCTCACGACCCACCTTTCTTATAATTCAATATTATTAAAACCAAAGTCATATCTTAATATCGTCGGAAGATCCACTTTAGAAATAAACTTGATTAGTGTGACTCCCTTAAGTGAGCTAGTTGCGCTAAGCATGACTAAGCAACCTTAAACTAACATCTAGTCACATTGGATCCCAAGTTATCAATGGTATAAGGTAAACAATCCTATGGTTGAGTACAATAGGTATAATCATCCCATAAAATGACATTCTAAAACATATGCGGTATTTGAAAGAAAAAGAGATATTTACATAAAATAGGTACAATATGGTCAATGTAAGGTATGACTTGCCTTGCTCGAGGCGAGGAACCTCGGCGACTACTTGAAGAGAACGGGCTCGCCGGAAAACTCGGGATCTACACGACAAACAAAGCACTCAACAAACACCCTAAAAAGTATACTGAAACAGCACTGAAAAGTATTTTTAATGGATTCTTGACATTTTTCTGGATTTAATGAAATTTGAATGGACTAAAACGGAGCTCGGATTCAAAAGATATGAATTTTAGAAGTTCAATTGCGATTTTTAATTTAAACAGAAAAGATTAAACTATTTATTGCGCAATTAAGTCCCGGTGACGTCACCCTTGCGCGGCACAGGGCTGGCGTCGGCATGGCGTCGGCGGGCGCGTCGGCCCTAGGGCGCGTCGGCCTGCAGCTAGAGCGCTTGGGGAGCGGGCGCGGCGGCGGATTGCGCCACGTGGCGCAATCCAGCGGCCGGATCGGCGCGCGCGGCGCGATTTGGGCGGCCGGATGGCGCGATCGGACGGCGCGAGATCCATCGCGATCGGACGGCGCGAATCCGTCCGATCCGCAAGATCGGACGGCATGAGAGGCGGCGCTAGGGTTAGGGTTAGGGTTAGGGTTCCACGGGTGGCGGCGGCGGCGGCGGACGCGGCGGCGACCATCCGAGCGGCGGCGGGGCGGCGGCGACGACCCGGCGAACGGCGGCGGACCGCGGCGACAACCCGAGCGCGGCGGCGTGTGCGCGAAAGGAAAAAGGACGCAAACGAAAAGCAAAAAGGAATCGGGGATGGCGGCGAGCTCACCGGCGGATGAACGACGGAGAACGGCGGCGACACGGGCTAGAAACCACGGCGAACAAAGGGAAACGAGGCGGAGCTCAAGGGGGTTTAAAGGGGAGAGAGGAGGCCGAACGGGCACGCAGCGACGGGGATAAGGTCGCCGGAGTTCTCGGACTCGGAGAGAGAGAGAGGATATCGGCGGCCGTTTCGGGCGGCGGCGGCGTTGCGGCGCGGGGAAGTGCGGGCACGGGTGCGGCGGCACGGGCGGAGCCGGCGTGGGGCCCACGCGGCGGGCGCGCGAAGCGGCCGGGTAAGAGGCGGGCGCGCGGCTATGGCGGCGGCGCGGTTGGGCGGCGGGCGCGGGAAGCGGCTCCGACAGTGGGGCCCACACATCGGTGGCCGCGGCGCGCGGAGGGCGCGCCGGACTTGCTGGCTTGGCGGCGGATCGTGGGCTTCGGCCACGACCCAGAGAGGCGGCGTGCGCGGGAGCTGGGCCGACGGCCCGTTACGGCGTCGGGCGGGAAAAAGGGACCGTACGGCGTACGGAAAAGGAAGAAAAAGAAAAAGAAAAAGGAAAAAAAAAGGAAAAAGGGACTTAATTAAATTCTGTTTGCTTATTTAATTGATTAAAAATACTTAGAGTGCTCTAAAAATTCCAAAAAATCGTTAGCGTATTTTGACATGAAGAATTCAAGAAAAATCCTATCATGTCATTTCCATTTATTAATCGCATTTTAAAATTATAGGTTGACTCCAGGTTAATTTCAGAAATTCCGATTATTTCCGGGTAAATTATTTAAAATGAATTAGGGAAAAACTCAGGATGTGACAACCTACCCCTTAAACGGAATCTCGACCCCGAGATTCGGAGGTACCGGCGAAGAGGTGCGGGTGCGCGGCCTTTAGCTCATCTTCTCGTTCCCAAGTAGCTTCTTCCTCGGAGTGATGAGTCCATTGAACCTTGCAAAACCCGATAACCTTGTTCCGAGTCCTTCTCTCACCGACCTCAAGAATACGTGCTGGTCTCTCTACGTAGGTTAAGTCCTCTTGGATTTCAATGCAGTCCGGACTCGCTTTGTTCTTCCGGTACCCTTAAACACTTCTTTAAGCGGGACACATGAAACACGTCGTGAATACCGGTCATGTTGGAGGAAGCTCCGGTGATAGGCCACTTCTCCGCGACGTTCCCGAATCTGTATGGTGCAACGAAACGTGGCGCCAACTTACCTTTGGTTTGGAAACGGTGTACTCCCGGAGTGGTGTGACGCGAAGATACACAAAATCCCCGCTTCAAAAGCGAGATCTCTTCGACGATTATCGGCATAGCTCTTCCGTCGGAGTGCGCAATCTTCAACCTTTCCCGAATCACTCGGACCTTTTCCTCTGCTTCGCTTATTACTTCTTGCCAAACAATTGGCGCTCACCCGTATGGTCCCTGAACAGGGGTGTGCGGCATTTCCGTCCATACAAGTGCTTCATACGGTGCCATTTGAATGCTGGCCGGTAGCTTTGTTGTAAGAGAATTCGGCATAGGGCAAGCTTTTGTCCCACGCTTTTCCAAAATCGAGCGCGCATGCTCTTAGCATATCTTCCAAAATCGATTCACTCTCTCGGTTTGGCCGTCTTTGCGGATGATAGGTCGTGCTGAAATTCAAACGGTACCAAGTTCTTCTTGCAACTTCTTCCGAACTTGGATGTAAACCGACTTCCCCTATCGGACACGATCTTCTTAGGCACGCCATGCAAACACATGATCCTTGCGAGATAAAGCTCGCCAACTTCTTCCCGAGTAGGTAGTATGTACCGGTATGAAGTGGGCCACCTTGGTGAGTCGGTCCACCACGACCCAAATTGAGTCATATCCCGACGTCGTGCGGGGTAAACCCGTGATGAAATCCATCCCAGTTTCTTCCCATTTCCCACGGAATCGAAGTGGTTGCAACAATCCGGCGGCCGTTGATGTTCGCCTTCACTCGCCGACAAACATCACAAAGTGCAACAAACTCGGCTATCTCCCTCCTCATGCTGACCCACCAAAACCTTTCTTTAAGGTCTTGATACATCTTGGTACTGCCCGGGTGAATTGAGTATTGAGTTTGGTGAACTTCCGTAAGGATCGCCTTTTTCAAATCCTTGTCTTCTGGCACACACAGCCTCTTTCCCATCCAGATTGTGCCATGTTCGTCTTCCGAAAAACCACGAGCTTTTCCGACTCTCATGTTCTTCTTGAGTTCGGCCATTTCGGGATCTGACGCCTGAGCAGCCCGAATTTGATCAATGAGAGTGGGTTGGGCTTCCAGAGCAGCCACAAAACCAAAATCCACCACTCGTAGATTTAGATTCTCGAATTCCTGCTGCAACTGGTCACACATTCCTTCGACACTGAGAGTGGTGCAGTAACTCTTTCGGCTTAGTGCATCCGCAACCACATTAGCCTTGCCGGGATGGTAATGTATCCCTAAGTCATAATCTTTGATCAGTTCCAACCATCTTCTCTGCCGGAGGTTTAAATCTGGTTGGGTGAAAATGTACTTAAGACTTTTGTGATCCGTATACACTTCACAACGATTACCAATTAGGTAGTGTCGCCAGATCTTCAATGCATGGACCACTGCGGATAACTCCAGATCATGAGTGGGGTAGTTGTTTTCATGTGGGCGCAATTGACGAGATGCATATACGACCACTTTGCCTTCTTGCATCAACACACATCCCAACCCTTGGCGAGATGCATCACAATAAACTTGGAAGTCCTTTGCTGGGTCGGGCAGTATCAACACTGGTGCAGACACCAACTTCCTCTTGAGCTCTTCAAAACTCCTATTGCATTCTGCCGACCATTTAAACTTCTCATCTTTCTTCAACAGTTGAGTCATTGGCTTGGCGATTTTGGAGAAGTTCTCAATGAAGCGGCGGTAGTAACCCGCAAGTCCAAGGAAACTTCGAATCTGCGTGACTGTTTTAGGCGGGGTCCACTTAGTAAGCGATTCCACATTTGCTGGATCCACGGCTACTCCTTGGGCATTCACAATGTGGCCGAGGAACTGTACCTCCTTTAACCAGAAAGCACACTTGCTAAACTTGGCGTAGAGCTGATGATCTCTCAACTTTTCGAGTACTGTCTGAAGATGTTGCTCATGATCCTCCTCCGACTTAGAGTAGATCAAAATGTCGTCAATGAACACCACCACAAATTTATCCAAGAACTCCATAAACACCTTGTTCATCAGATTCATAAAGAAAGCCGGTGCGTTGGTTAACCCAAAAGACATGACCGTACACTCGTCAGTCCATACACAGTGGTGAAGGCGGTCTTGGGAATGTCCTCTTCCCGAATCCTTAAGCGATGATAGCCCGATCGCGAGATCTATCTTGGAAAATACCTTGGCCCCTTTGAGTTGATCGAATAAGTCATCAATCCGTGGTAGGGGATACTTGTTCTCGATAGTAACCTCATTGAGGGCTCGATAATCCACACACATTCTCTTGGTCTTGTCTTTCTTTTCCACAAAATCACCGGAGCACCCCAAGGCGACGTGCTCGAGCGAATATACCCTTTTTGCAACTGTTCGTCCACTTGCTTCTTTACTTGCCAACTCGTTGGCTCCCATCCTATATGGCCTCTTGTGTATTGGGGTGTCCCGGTACTAGGTCAATCCGAATTCAATTTCCTTTTTGGCGGCATCGAGTTAAATCCTCGGGAAAAACTTCGGGTATTCTCGACGATGGGGATATCCTCTAACTTCACAGGGGTCTTGGCCGCCATTTCGGACGATTCTCGGTGGAAACATGATTCAAACTTGCTACGGGCTTGACTTGCATGGGAGAGCGAAAAACAACTCTTTCTCCTTTCGTATCAATTAGAGTAATGGTGCGACTAGCGCAGTCAATTACTCCCTTATGTCTGGACAACCAATCCATCCCAAGAATGACATCTATGCCTTTGGTGAAGGAGGATAAGGTTGGCTAGAAACATAGACCCTTGGATTTCTATGGCCACCGAGGGACAATGCGAGTGGTCTCCAAATGGTTTCCGGGGTTTGAACCCGCATAGGTATCTTAAGTCCCACTACGACAACCCATGTGCCCCAACAAATTGTTTTGAGATAAAAGAATGTGTAGCGCCAGAATCAAATAATACTGTGGCGGGAGTATAGTTTACGGAAACATACCTAGTATAACTTCGGGAGCGGTCAGTGCTTCCTCGGCGGACGCATGATTGACTCGAGCTGGATGAACCTTGGCCCAGGCGTCTTGGCTTCGGACACTTGTCTCGCAAAATGCCACGGTCACCACGGTTGAAACAGACTCGGCTTTCCTCCCGAGTCCTTCCTTGGAGGTGGTGGCGTGGATTGCCGGGATGGCGCCGTTGGAGGGCGCGGGGCGGAGTTTCGTTGCCGACCACCGCCACTGCCGCGTTGGAAATTCCCCGGGTGATAAGGTCGATGCCGACGAACAATCATGGTGGTAGGTCCACTCGACTTCCGAGGCATGAAACGCGGCCTCTGCGATTTCCCGCTGTTGAGGAGGTCGTGTCTAGAATGCTTTTCTCTTCTTGATCATCTTGTTGCGTTGATCTTCTGTCGAATGGCCTTATCGACCAACTTCTCAAAGTTAGCATACTCTCCGGAGATAAGCTTGTCCGTGAGTTCATCATCCAAACCCCAAAAACTTTTCCCGCCTTTCTCGCATCGGTGCGCACATCTTCGGGGCATAACGGGCAAGACGATTGAACTCGTGCGGATACTCGATGCGATCCGTTACCCGCTCAAGAGAACGGAACTCACGCTTTTACGTGCAACTATTCCCGCAGGAATATGTGCGGTCCCGAAGCTGCGACGAAACTCTTCCCAGTGTAACACGCTGCTCCGCGGCGAGTAACCAAATAGTTGTCCCACCAAGTCGGCGGGACCAGAATGGCGATGAGTGGCAAAAGAGACTTTCTCGATCCGTGCACCTGCAGCGAGATCTAACTTCTTCTCTATGGCATGAAGCCAATCATTAGCCTCCATGGGATTGGTGGTGCTTGGAGAAGGTCGGCGGTCGGACACGAAGGAACTCGCGGCTTGTGGGGTGGTGGGGCGGCAACCGATTGTTGCCTGCTTTGCTTTGCATTTCTTTCACATCCGCGTTGCATCTAGTGGTCTTGTTGTTGCATTTTTGCATCATTGCAGCCATCATCCGTGTCGTGAAGCGAGCACTTGAGCAATGGTGGGATTCTCGGGTGGCGGTGGAGGAGCATTGCCATTGGCGTCGTGAGCCTCGTGGTTGTCGGCACTGATCGCCCATTGTTCTTTTCGCCCGGGTCCTGGTGTTCACCATCCGAAGGAGACGACCGACCAGAGAGAGAAAAGAAGAAAAGCAGACAGACTTAGCACTAATCTTTATTATTTGAATTCAAATGCATTGTTCGATCTGGACTAGAAACAAGGAAAAGCACCAAACATCCTTAATTGGTCGGTCATACCACACTTGATATCGATTGCCCTATCCCACACACGCTGACCTAACACACAAAGAACTACCAAGAAGACAAACTAAGATAAACGGTAAAACTAAGGAGGGCAACTAGAACGATCCACGAGACGAGGAGTGCGCTTCCTTCGTAAGATCTCCATTCTTCCGAACGGCTCCTGGAGTCCCGGGCGTCACCTCGACTTGGAATCTTCGAGTCGGTTGCCGTAGCCCAACCGATCCTGCCTCTTCCCTCCGAGGAATCTTGAGTCTCTTCTGAGTCCATGTCTTCAGCCGAATTATCTCGAGCTTGAGTCACTGGAGACGGAGATCCAACCAACGCCACCTCCGCCTGGATTTGCCGAAGGCCGGAGCAAAGGTGAGGCGTAACCCGCAGCAGGAGGTACCGGAACCGGCGCCTGAACTGGAGCGGGTGGAGCTGGAGAAGGCGGTGGAATCCGAGGGGCTAGCTGGATACGGACAGCGCGGTGGTGGTCTTCCGAGGCGTAGTGCGGAGTCTAACCCCAACCGGTGGCGGGAGTCCCTTCAACTCGGCTACCTCCTTCTTCGAGACGAACCACTTCGTCCCGCCGCGGCGATCCTCGGCATCTTCTTGTCGTTCGGCTCCTTGGTCGCCTTGTGTAGGTCGAGTGCATCCGATCCAGTCCTTTGAGCACGGTGCACATGTGACCGAAGGTAGAATCATTCTCCTCGCCGTAGACTTGAATGCACCGACCTCGAGGAACTACCTCGACGGGGATGGTAGCGGTAGGAGGAGGTGCGAAGGTCAGCATCATGCAGCTCCCTCATCCTGGCCAACATCAGGTAGGCGGCTTCTTGACAAGCGTGATCTGACGTGCCTCCGGAAGCTGTGACCTCCATATTGGGAAGACACGTTCCCACAAACCCGTGAACCTCCAACCGAACACGGTATGGCAACTCGCCACCGAGGCGCAAGCGTTGTATACTCGGTGCTTCGGGATATCCAAGCTGCAAGGGCCATACGCGCGGCTACGCCACGGCTTGTCATCCCTTTTCCGCGATGCGTGTTGGGGAACCTGCCATCTATGGAAACAAAGGAATGGGAAAATCAAAACATGCTCAAAACCCATGACCACATCCCATTTTCGCAATTCCTAAACCCTAGACTGACTCCACTTTTCAAAACACCCTTTTTTTTCAAAACATATGCACATGAAAAGAATTAGAGGGCTCTTAAGGTTTCCAGTTGGCTTGTCCTACATTCACAGGAAGGCTCTGATACCAACTTGTCACGCCCGAAATTCACACCGAATTTTGCAGCTAATTTGTGCCTTACATCCTCGTCCGGAATCGCCGAGGTACACAAATCGGCGTTATTGATATACGAGAATCCTCGTCTTAGAAACAATATAAAAGAGTTACATAAATGCAGCGGAAAAGAAAAATAAAACTGACTTAAGCTAAACTTTGACACGAGCGAAGCGGAACACCAACTCCACAGCTAAACCTTGACGAGAACAAGCCTACACCTCCTCGGAGACCTCGCTCTCAACCTCTGGCACTGAAGGAGGAAAAAGAAGCAAGACTGAGTACAACCACCGTACTCAACAAGTCACACCGGAAAAGGGGACATGATGCAAGATAAATAACAAGGAAAGGTCAAGGGGCTCAATTTGCATAAACAACATTAGCAGTATATAATATTAATATTTGAAGACAAGTAAAACAGTAGTAATGATTAAGCAATATTAAACAAACACCGTTCAACGCTCAAACCACGTTGCAACAGGCCCATCCATCCACCGCACTAGTCATAATCCAACATTTCATTCGAATAAAGTAAATGAGACTAATCAAGGTGAATCGGTCGATCGCCCGTAACCGTGGGCACGGCTATTCGAATAGTTTTTACTCGATCGAGGTGTACAAGCTGTACCCACAAGACACAATCCCACAACACGTTACCGTGCGCCGGTGCACCACCACGGTGCCCGGAAAGAAATTGTGACAAGACCCTTCACACAACCCCCTCTAATCAATCGTACCACACCAAGGTTTCGCCCCCATTCCCTTCGGGCAATGGGCAGCCCCTCTAGTGCCGCGGTGAATCCGGAAGCTGATCAACCCTTAAAACCGGGGCCGACCCAACTCCATCACGCTCACCCTCTCCGGGATACGTTAACTAGAGACAGTGTGCTACGGGCCCAGCCATTACCCATGCCGGCTTGTGGTATGCACGGCATTTCTTCCGGGGTTTCCGAGAACCGGTCCTTAATCGTCATGAGCACGCTAACCAAAGTCCAACCATGTGCTCACGACCCACCTTTCTTATAATTCAATATTATTAAAACCAAAGTCATATCTTAATATCGTCGGAAGATCCACTTTAGAAATAAACTTGATTAGTGTGACTCCTTAAGTGAGCTAGTTGCGCTAAGCATGACTAAGCAACCTTAAACTAACATCTAGTCACATTGGATCCCAAGTTATCAATGGTATAAGGTAAACAATCCTATGGTTGAGTACAATAGGTATAATCATCCCATAAAATGACATTCTAAAACATATGCAGTATTTAAAAGAAAAGAGATATTTACATAAAATAGGTACAATATGGTCAATGTAAGGTATGACTTGCCTTGCTCTGGAGACTGAGGAACCTCGGCGACTACTTCGAAGAGAACAGGCTCGCCGGAAAACTCGGGATCTACACGACAAACAAAGCACTCAACAAACACCCTAAAAAGTCTACTGAAACAGCACTGAAAAGTATTTTTAATGGATTCTTGACATTTTTCTGGATTTAATGAAATTTGAATGGACTAAAACGGAGCTCGGATTCAAAAGATATGAATTTTAGAAGTTCAATTGCGATTTTTAATCTAAACGAAAAGATTAAACTATTTATTGCGCAATTAAGTCCTGGTGACGTCACCCTTGCGCGGCACGGGCTGGCGTCGGCATGACGTCGGCGGCCGGCGTCGGCCCTAGGGTGACGTCGGCGCACGCTGCAGCTGCAGCGGGAGCAGGCGCGGCGGCGGATTGCGCCACGTGGCGCAATCCGAGCGGCCGGATCGGCGGTGACGCGCGCGATCCGGGCGGCCGGATGGCGGCGATCGGACGGCGCGGATCCATCGCGATCGGACGGCGCAGATCCGTCCGATCCGCAAGATCGGACGGCACGAGAGGGCGGCGCTAGGGTTAGGGTTAGGGTTAGGGTTCCACGGGTGGCGGCGACGGGCGGGGCGCGGCGGCGACCATCCGCGGCGGCGGCGCGGCGGCGACGACCCGACGAACGGCGGCGGGCCGGCGGCGACAACCCGACGAGCGGCGGCGTGCGCGCGAAAGGAAAAGGACGCAAACGAAAAGCAAAAGGAATCGGGGATGGCGGCGAGCTCACCGGCGGATGAACGACGGAGAACGGCGGCGACACGGGCTAGAAACCACGGCGAACAAAGGGAAACGAGGCGGAGCTCGAGGGGTTTTAAAGGGGAGAGAGGAGACCGAAACGGGCACGAAAACGGGGATAAGGTCGCCGGAGTTCTCGGACTCGGAGAGAGAGAGGGATATACGGCGACCGTTTGGGCGGCGGCGGCGTTGCGCGCGCGGGGAGTGCGGGCACGGGTGCGCGGCACGGCGGAGCCCGCGTGGGGCCCACGCGGCGAGCGCGCGGAAGCGGCCCGGGTAAGAGGCGGGCGCGCGGCTATGGCGGCGGCGGCGGTCGGCGGCAGGCGCGGGAAGCGGCTCCGGACAGTGGGGCCCACTGTCGGTGGCCGCTGCGCGCGAGACGCGCCGGACTTGCGCGGCGCGCGGGACCGTGGGCCGGCCCACTGAGCCAGGAGAGGCGGCGTGCGCGGGAGGCTGGGCCGACGGCCGTTACGGCGTCGGGCGGGAAAAAGGGACCGTACGGCGTACGGAAAAGGAAGAAAAAGAAAAAGAAAAAAAAAAAAGGAAAAAGGGGCTTAATTAAATTCCTGTTTGCTTATTTAATTGATTAAAAATACTTAGAGTGCTCTAAAATTCCAAGTAAAAATCGTTAGCGTATTTTGACATGAAGAATTCAAGAAAAATCCTATCATGTCATTTCCATTTATTAATCGCATTTTAAAATTATAGGTTGACTCCAGGTTAATTTCAAAAATTCCGATTATTTAGGTAAATTATTTAAAAGGAATTAGGGAAAAACTCAGGATGTGACATTCTACTAGCAAAGATCATAATATTTCCAGTTCTATTTATCTAGAAATACCTCTTTCTCTTAAAACACTATTTGTGGTTATGCATACCACAATTCATTCCTTTTCTTTTATGTTTGGGCGCTACACAAAATTCAAAGCATTATAATCATGTGCTAGGAAATAGCAACAAAATAGTAAATGCCTTAAATATATTAATTTACACTGGAAATAATCCTTTATTGCGGAAAGAGTGTGTACTCTACTTGGGAAAAACTGTTTATTAATTTCAATATTCTATTTCAAATACTGCAACAAATGATTACAAAGTATTGATTCAACGAAGTATTCTGGTACCTCGGATTCATTAACTTCATAGCAAGCTTCTTGCTCGGCAGCTATGGCAATGCTTTTCTATTTTGACATAAATTTTAGGATCGATCCGGTCTAGCATAGGAAATTCTACGTCCACAATCATGCAAATATGCTAGGAGTTCTCCTCCTCAATTCATGATGGAAGTGTTATTAGGATCGTCCTTTTCTTTTCATATTCATGAGAAACAGTGATAGATTGTTCACTGTGACATGTGGTCCACTTCCCATTTTCTTCTTCTCTCGTTTGAGGTAAATACACCATGGAAGCTACTCGTGTTGATTTCATTATCAACTATGCTAGGTGGTTTGGGAAAAGAATTCTTTTTAGTGAACTCTATCATGAACATTACGTAATTCTATACTTGTGTGTGAATTTTGTCGCGTTTAGATAGAACATCAAGAGTTTTCGTAGTATTGGTGCACCGTATTACCGTACTGTCTGGGTCATTTGCACTATGAAAGATGGGGTGCGTCTCATAATCTTCCAAACCGCTTCTTTCATGCAGTCAAAAGAGTATCAATCCACATACTCATTCATGAGAGAAACATAAAGATACCAACGAGAGATTAGGGATTGAAATGATTGATCAATCTCATCAAATTAATAAATAGAGTGTTTTTAAGTTAATGGTACTTAGAGCTTCGTGCTCTAGTATATTTAGAATTTGGTTGCATATGTGAGAGGTATTCTAGATTTGATAAACTTCTAGTTTATGATACAATCATCTTTTGTAAATATGCATAAATTATATGTAGATAAAATTCACAAATGTTACAATACAATGACACATAAAATTCCCACAAATATTTCCAATACGTTATATTCAATTCTATACAAAACATTGATTAAAAGTAATAAATGCATTACAAATAATAAATTATAGTATATATGAATAATAAAGTTCATAACCATATATATCAGCGATAAAAGTGCCTCAAATGCAAAGTCGGGATCAAAATTCGAAGTCCCGTGACTTTTTATGTGATACTACGCTGTTTCAACCGGGGTTTACGTTTCGCAAAGCTCTGCGCGGCTTTCGCGGCTTTCGCCGTGCTGGCAAGGGACGAAACGGAAACCCGCCAAGATAGTTTGAAATTTTTCGGGAGATTTGAAAATTTTTGAAGAATTTTGTTGAAAAAATACATAAAATAGATCTAGATTTTACAAGAATTATGGTATTTTTTCCCATGAAAATACACATATCTTTGGCCCTCAAAAATCGTTTTCTCCAATGGAAAAAAGAAAAGGAAAAATGTCACCGTGTAGCCTCTGCTGTTCATTCGGCCCACTAAAGCCCAAATCGATCCCCATCCATCTAAACTTGCGTTCCAGGGTTTCTACGCCGCGCATTAGGCTTTCTCCGCACTCCTCGCCGCCGTAGAGCGCGGCGGCGCGCAGATCGGGTTGTCCGCCGCCGGAGAGGCTCTTTCGTGCGGCGAGCAACGGATTTCGTGGCGGCGAAGGCGAAAGCCGCGCATAAGGTACGTCCTGGTCTTTCGTTGGATGCGCACGGCTTTCGTCGGCATCCGAAGGATTTCGACGGCTTCATACGAATTTCGTATATATGTGGAAACATTTCGCACGGTGTAGGCGGCACGGATTTCGCGGCGGCATAGTCGGCTTCGAAGGAAATGGCGAAATCCGCAGATGCCGAGCATGCATACCGCACGAAAGTGATAAAATTCCACCGTGTATATTATCGTTTATATGATTTTGTGTATTATGCATGTGTGAAATTAAGCAATCCTACGGATTTTACGAATGACAATGCAGTTAGCTCATAGATTATATTATATATGTTACCTCTAAATTGTAGGCAATATATTACACATGTTAGCGCTAATGTAAGTTTGATAGTTGATGAATCACCGATGATATATTTGTTAGTAGGCAATATATTACACATGATAGTTTGATATATGTTACCTCTAATCTTTAATGAATCACCGATGATATGTTATGCGACAAATGTTATGCTTACATATGTTTGATAGTAAATTCTTAAGATGTTTTACATGTTAATTTGTCAATTGTAGGTTTAAAATGGCAGACCAAGACATCGTGTGGGAACATGGAACAAGGCAAGGTGGTGGTTTCCAATGCAAATATTGTGGTGCTAAGAGGAATGGGGGTGGAGCTACAAGATTTAAGTTTCATTTGGCTCACCGTGGAGAAGGAGTGAAATATTGCACCGCCGTTCCACCCGATGTTAGGGATTTCTTTAGGCGGCACTGGATAGAAAGGAGCAGTGCGATCAACGAAAACTTGAAAAAGCAAGAAAGGAGGATGCAACATGCGAGAAGATATACTCATTTGCTGGAGATGCCGACGAGGAAGAGCGAGATGGAGGCGGCGTTGGCAGCATCGCGCCACGAGGCGGAATTCGAAGGGTGTAGAAGAAAGAGGTGGTGTGTACGAACATGGAGGTGGAAGTGGAAGTGCAAGTGGGCGATCCGCGACTTCCCGATCAAAAAAACCGTCTTCTAGGGGTGGAAGTGACCCCATCACCGATTTTATGAGGCGATCGGCTTCGAGTAGAGAAGTGCCTTCGCAGCGTGTGGGAGATTATAACATCGCTTCGGCGAGATCAACAGTGCAGCCTAGGATTGACACAAGTTGGTGGTCAAAGAAGGGAAAGTTAGCTAAGGACGCAATTGGAACGGCGTGGGCGAAGTTTTATTACACCGCCGGTATTGCTCCACGGCAAGCGGATAATCCGTACTTTGTCAGTGCCATTAAGAAAACACAGAAATGAGGTGAGTAAATGTGTCCTAACATTCATTTTTACATTCATTTACTTATTGCACGTGCGATGAAGTAACAAATCATCTATGCAATGCAGAAAGGGATCACGTCCCCAACCGGACGTGATATCGATGGCAAGTACCTTGATGCAAGCGTGGCGAGACGTTCACAAGCAATTTGAAAAGTTCAAGGAGGATTGGCCTACATATGGTGTGACCCTTATGTGCGACTCGTGGACCTGGACCTACTTGGAATGGCAAGTGATAAATTTTTTGATCTATTGTAATGGCACGATGTTTTTCATAAGTCCGTGGATGCTACGTCATTCAGCCGGGACGCCGTCAACTTACAAACCGTAAGTACCCCATTACATGGACTAATGCTATGTGACAACAATTGACGAGTGCTTACTTTACTATATTTATTGATGTAGGAGATAAGGAAAGTAGTCCGCGACGTTGGGTCGGAGCATATTGTTCAAATTATTACAGACAACGAAGCAAACTACAAGAAGGCTTGCAAATTGGTAAAACAAGAATATCCTCATATTGTTTACCACTTACGGCAGCTTGCGCTACGGATTGTTTCCCATCTGCTCATCGTCCGGATGCGAACGTAACGGAGTACGTTCGCACTCATCCATACCAAGGTCCGTAATAGGCTAACTCACAAAAAGTTAAACAAGCTTGTGTACGTGAACTACAACCTCCGACTGAGGATTAAGCAGGCTGGAGGATACTTAATACCTGACGACGACGACCCGCTTCAGAAACTTGCGGATCTTTCTTTCTATGAGACTAACAACAACATCAAGGCCTGGATGGACGGTGGTAGATCAAATGCGACCCCGTGCTTGACGAGGACTCGACGGAGGTGAGACCCCACTTCCATCTCAGCTTGTGACGGACCAAATAGACAAGGATGAATTGAAGAAGGCCACGGGATTCTTCCATTCGCAAATGGGCGGATAGGAATGTGGGGGCCACACACCTTGGGAAAAGAAAGACAATGAAGGGTCCTTCAACGAGAGGCGGAAAAAAATCTAAAACAGTCCTCAGCGACGACTCAACAAAAAGCAGCTCATCGTCAAAGGATGATTCAGACGATGATGAAGGAGATGATGGGGACGATGGAGGCAACGCCGGTGGGCAAGCCGACACTACCGCACCTAGAACGTAACAATCATCTCCACATGGCGCGAAACTCCTATGGCTCCGATCCACTTCAGTACTAAACAAAATTCAGAATTGTTAATAAATTTATAACAACACATCATTTCTTTCTAATCGTTCGTGTATACGACTCAACAGGTGAGACTTACTTCACACACGCAACTCAAGACACTGATCATGGCCCTTATGAACCTCCGAAGCGCTCCACGACACTACAATGAGTCATGGGGGCAATATCCGACCTACGGTATATGGCCGGATTATCCGTCGCAATCGGGCTACACGAGACCACTCATCTAGTGTCGACAAGTGCTTATCCTACTTACGACTACCCTAGACCGAGTGCGGGCGACGGTCCTCCGTCACTTGGGTGTACGAGTGGCAAGAGCCACGAGTGGTACGCTCAACTCTACGGCCGGTGGCAAACAACCGCCGGTTGGACCGGACAGAACTTGGAATGAGTACAAGGCGGAGTTGCTTCGAACTAATGGCCTCATGGTAATGTCCACCGAGGAATATTCGTCAGCGTGCAGACAATGGAATCAATAGAATGCACATCTACAGAACCTCAGGTATACTCTCTTTTGTTTCTAAACTATAAGTTAATTGCATTGTGACTATGTGATATCTTCCTATACTATGTTTGTAAATTATGAGGTTATCGCTTTATGAAATGTTGTCTGCGGAATGTATAGTCCTAGTACATCTGTCATATAACCAAATATTAGCAAAGGTCATGCCAAATTTTTCAAAAAATTCATACTTAGCCAATTTCATTCCGTACTTATAATTTGTGCCAAAAATGATATTGCTTGTGACATATCTCTATTTATGTGAATCGGGCGAAATATGCGCGCTCAGCCGCTCACTTCTTTCGGCATGAAGACTACAATATCTCGATGGCGAAATATGTGGATGCTTACTATCATTTCTATTTCGGGGAACTTATGGGACCTAATTGCAACTTTGTAACATATGCTAAGACAAATATTTCGTACTCGTTTCGTAATCTAATTATTTCGTGAAGTTGGCCCATCCAAGTTCATTATATCTTCCATTTTCACAAAATGTTTTTATCATTCAAAATATATCTTTATTTTTCTATTTTTACTACACTTTAAACATCACATTAGTTATTCCCCGTAATTCATACAACCATAATCATATCATTATTGTACGAGATATACTATAAATATTTTCACACACATATATTAGTGCATATATCAAATTTATGTATTCAATAATTATAGTATTTATTCCTAATTTTTTGACAATATTTACACATTTTTCGCGACGGTTTACCAATTTTTCGCACCTTTATTCACGGTTTTCGCGCGAAAATACCGAAAGCCGCGGCATAGACGAAATTCTCCAAATTCAAATTTGCGCACTGTTCACTGCCGCCGGCTTTCGCCGGCTTTCACGAAAGCCGGCCGAAATTCGTGATGCCGCGAGCGGCACGGCAAGGCTTGCCGAAATCGTAAACCCTGGTTTCAACGACTTTGCCAACTTCAGGGGCCATATGCATTTTCCTTAAAATCAGGAGTTATAAACGCAAAATTCCCAATGCTCAGGAACGTGCGCTTAATTTTCCAGAAATATGCAAAATCAGAAGATTCTTTCCTTTTCCGTTTTTTTTTTCTTCCTTTCTTTCTCCTTCCTTTTCTCTCCCCATCCCCCCAATGGCGCCGCCTGCGATGTGCGGCAGGTCGTCTGGGCAGCGGTGGCGAGGTGCGTTCCGGCAGCGGCGGTGCGGCATGCCGGGCGGCGCGGCGGCCGACGGCAGGCGCGGCCGGGGTCACACGGTGGCCTCGACGGCGAGGGTGGTGGCCCGACGGCCAACGCATTGCAGCGTGCTGCCTTGGAGCGTGCATGGCGCTTGGAAGCGGCCATGGTGAGGGCGCTACCGTTCGACGGCGCGAGTGCGGAGGCCCGGTGCGGACGCGGCGGCCCGACCTGGATGCGGCGGTGCGGTGGCGCAGGCGTGGCCCGGCGCGACAGCAGCCTCGGTACGAGCGCGGGATGCGCGACTCGTCCCCGGCCTCGGTGCGGGCGCGAGCACGGCCGGACGGCGCGGCGGCCTCGGGACGGGCGCGGCGCAGCCGTGGAGGCACGGTGGCCGGCGAGGGGTGGCCGTGCAGCGGCAGAGCGCAACGCGGAAGGCGGTCGGCTCTGAGGGCAAGGTGCGGACGGGCGGCGGCCTTCGTGCTGGCGCTGGCGCTGGCGGCGGTGGACGGTGGACAGTGTGGCGCCATCGACGCTGCCTTTCCCCGTTTCCCTTTCTTTTCTCGTTCTTCTTCGTACTTTCTTCCCTCCCGTATAACCGGCGGGGTTTCGGCGCCGGTGCAGCTGCGCGGCTCGGCGCGGGCGTGGCGGCATGGCCCGATGAGGGCGTGTGGGTGCGGGCGGCCGGGCTGCGGCGTGCGTTTTCTTTTTTTTTGAGCGATACGTGCATGCTACCGTGTGCCCGGGAGACGTGCGACCGTCGCGGCTATAGGTGTCAATGATGCTCTACACGGCTGACGCGTGGTCGTCGCGGCTTGAGCGCTGCTGCGGCACGCGACTGGTGAGGCTCGGCCGATGCAACGGCGAGCGAGCAGCGAAGGCGCAGCCGGTACGAGCGGCACGGTCGGGGTTGCGTGTTCGTGCCGCAGTATGACACGGGTAATACCGGTGTGATTGACAATCATGCCGGCAACTTATTGTCAGCCCCTGAAGAACTCACACCCAATTGGCAAGGTGCCGACAACTTCAAGTAGGCAATGGTGGTGTTCGCCGAAAGTCGCAAAAGCGGAACGAAGAACGAAGAGAGGAATTCGTTTTCACTATTATCAACGAAATGCAATGCGGGTCTTCGAGTTTTTTACCTCCTTCCTCGTTCTCCAGGATGCAACCTCTCCTATTACAAAATAGTTCAAAAGAGAATGTATAATTATATAGTTCAAGAGGATTACATAATTCTAGTGAAGACATAAGATATGTGAAAGGATACATGGGAGGGACAGCATTCTCATTCATTCAATAGTGAGCCTTCTCTTTTTATTTTATAGATGTTGTCTCATTCATTTTTCATATTTAATGATGGGTATAATTAGAGAGTAATCGGGTTGGGTCATTGTGAACCGTCAGTTTCCTGCCAGATTGATACGGCAAAAAAAAGAAAAAAGACAAGTGCCACCACATCCACATCCATGTTCACTGTTGCCCGCTCGCCGCCACTCCCTCGCTCTCTCTCCCCGAGCACAGGACTTGAAGCGACAACGATGGAATGGCGCCGCAGGATGGCTGCCATGGATTTTGATGTTTTTTCTTTGACCGGGAGTGATAGATTTCAAGAATCAAAATTCACCTTACTTGCGTCTAGTTCTAAAACAGACGATGAGGTGGATTTTGGAATCGGGCAGTGTGATAAAGATTTGTATAATAGCGCTAACAAAAAAAGAAGCTACAAATATTAAAACCGGTCCTCTGTCCGTTATCTTTCACTTACGACCCTAAAAAGAAAAAAATCTATCATTATATTTTGAGTAAATTTTATCTTGAGACATACTTTATTATGATTCTTTCACTTTAGATTATCCATTAACAAATATTTTCACTTTGAACAGGATAAATTTATTTTTTTTTGCACTTCTGACCATCCCCAATTATTTTATCCATCAGTATCAACTTATCACATGTCAAAGCAATAGTCTAAATATAACTGTGAAAATTCATTGACAAGTAGAAACAGTATATTCGAAGTCGTTCATATGCTTTAGAAGAGAGTCAAGTGATCCAAAGTATAACAGAGGTAAGACTATCCGGTCAAAGTAAAAATATTAGTTAAAGGTTGGTCAAAGTGAAACATTGCTAACAAAGATGGTTCAAAAGTGAAATTTAATCTTATATTTCTAGATACGACCATTTTACCCTTAGAATATATTATATGGTGTATCTAAATACTTGCAAGGGTAAAATAAGAAAAACTTTCAATTTCATGTAATACCAAATATTTGGAAATAACATTTCCGTCAAAGTTGTGCTTAAACTTGATATTTCTAAAGCCTTTGTTTCGGTCGATTAGTCCTTTCTACTTGAGGTGTTGTGCCATTTACGTTTTGGGAGATGATGGTGTAATCTACTATGCCTTTTGCTATCAAATTCCTTTACAAGAGTTTGGTGAATGGGAACCCAGCTAGGTTATTGCTCATTATAGAGGTCTCTGACAAGGTGATCATTGACTCCTATGCTTTTTTATTTTGGTTATGAACATGCTGAACTCGATTGTGGCTCGTGCTGATTATGAAAATCTCCTAGAGCATCTCGCTGTCCCATAAATAGTACATCGGATTTCTCTGTATGAGGATGATGTGGTCATGTTTTTGCGTCCTACAAGTGGGGACCTATCTCTTATCAAGCAGATTTTTGGAGTATTTTGATCAGATCTCTGGGCTAAAGACCAATATGACAAAGAGTTCTTGCACTCCTATCCATTGTTTGGAAGATGATTTGGAAGTGATCTCTAATAAGTTGTCTTGTGAAGTGACGAGCTTCCCTTGCTCTTATCTCGGACTTCTTCTTACACTCCATAAAACGCACCAAGACAGACTTGTTGCCTCTTGTGGACAGAGTGACAGATAATTTATCGGGTTGGAAAGCCTCTTTGATGAATAGGGTTGGTCGGCTTACAATAGTTTAGGTGGTCCTTTCAGCTATCCCTATGTATGCATTGATGGCTTGGGATCTTCCTAAGTGGGTGGTTAAGGCTATAGATAAAAGGCGTCGTGGTTTTTTATGCAAGGGAATAGAAAATGCTAATGAAGGAAATTTTTTGGTCTCATGGGATCGTGTGTTGGCCGTTGTCCTATGGAGGCCTTGGTAATCTTAACCTGGAGAAGATGGGATGGGTACTATGCATTAGGTGGTTATGGCTTCAAAAAAGCTGATTTTGCAAGGTCCTGGGCTGACTTTTCTATTCATGTGTCTCAGAACGTCCATCCTCTCGTCGATGTGGTTGTCAAAACTATAGTTGGGAATGGAGAGAATACCAAATTTTGGAGTGATAGGTGGCTGCAAAGGAAAACAGTAGCAGAGCTAGCCTCTAATCTCTTTGCCTTGATCTCTAAGAGCACAAGGAAGCAACGTACCGTGGCGCAAACTTTGGTAAACATGAGATGGATGGCTGATATACATGGGGGGCTATCTGTCCAGGTTTTTTATGAGTACTTGACCATTTGGGATTTGGTAGAAGGGTGGTTCTGCAAGAAGAAGTATAAGATCAACATGTTTTGAAGCTCGTCGTTGATGGTATGCACACTTATAATTCTACCAATGAAGCTTATTTTCTGGGATCGATCAAGTTTACTCGAAAACACATTTGGAAGAGTTGGGCTCCTCTCTGTTGTAAGTTCTTTATTTAGTTAGGCTGTCAATAATAGATGTTGGACAGAGGATCGACTTGCTAAGCATGGATTGCAGCACCCTACGGCCCGACCCATTTGTGATCAAAGTGAAGAATCCATCCAACACATTTTGATTTCTTGTGTTTTCCTCGTCAAGTGTGGACGATACTTTTCTTGAGGTTGGGGTTAACTGATGCGGCGCCTCAACCTCCAACTAATTGTTTTTTAAGATTGTGGAGGCAAACTACTAAAGACGGTCAAAGGAGATGCGAAAATGACTTTAACTCTTTGGTTATCTTAGTGGCTTGGGGGGGGATTTGGAAGCATTGTAATGACTGTGTTTTTAATGGTGCCAATCCTAGTGTTGTGACGTCTTGTAGGTGGTAGAAAACGAGAGTAACCTTTGGTACTTAGCTTGAACATATGCACTCTAAAAAGATTTGTAGTGGGTTGGCAAACCTGGGTATGTAGCATTTTTCGGTGGTGACTAGGTTGTGTGTGCGTCTTCGGTGTGAGTGCTATATATGGCTCTTCCACGCAAATTTTTACTTTATTTTCTTTTTGTATTGAAACGAAACGTAATCCTTCGGTGTTTAATTTCGAGAAAAAAATAACGGAGGGAGTAATTTTATTGTTGCAGGCGTGCAGCTGCGTGCTCCCCAATTAATTACTGATTTTGTTGCAGATGACAAATCAACAGACGGCAGCAGAAGACAATCGATCGAAGAAGTCCCTTGCATGAATCAAATTAAATCAAAAGCAATAAAAAACACACACCCCCGCAGCTACTGGCCTCGTCGCTGGAAATTGGGACGGCGGACCGATCGATTGGAAATCGAATCGAAAGATGGATCGGTCTTGTGTTCGTCCTTCGGTAATCAGAAGGGGTGGACGTAGATGCCGATGGACTCGAGGTAGGGCCCCGCGCGGGCGAAGAAGCCGACGACGCTGCCGTTGTTGAGGACGGGGACGGCGAAGGGCGTGCCGGCGCCGTGGCCGAAGGGCCCGATGGTGCGGTGGTTGGTGACCAGCTTGAGCGAGGTGACGACGTAGGTGCAGTCCCCGATGGGCGCCACCGAGCCGTGCAACTCCTTCACGTACTCCGACGGCTCGAACGTGATCTGCGTGCGTCAATCAGATCGAGATCGAGATCGTAGTAGCACGCAGCAGAATGTATAGTTACAACGATGCACGTACAGTCTCCTCGGACACGCCGCCTTCGCCGCCCCAGGGGCCGACGGTGTGGAGGTTCTTTGTCCTCGTCGAGGTAGGAGAAGGAGATGCAGTCGATGACCTTGCCGTACCGGAGCCTCACGCCCTCCAGCCGCTGCGGCGCCACCGTCAAGTCGTACTCTTTCCCGCCGTGGTTGCCACCCCACGCCCCCAGCTTTCACTAGTGAAGAAAGTTACTAGTCCCGATTGATAACCCCGCGTAGCAAACTGGTTGTCAAATTTCTACGAATCGATATTAGAGATGGACGACCTCGGACTAGAGATACATCTTTAGTCCCAGTTGAAGCCATCAATCGGGACTAAAGATAGCGGACGACATTTTTAGTCCCGGTTGGTGGCTCCAACCGGGACTAAAACATTTTTTTTATTTTTTCTCCTGTTGCTTGTTTATATGTGTTTTTTTTGTTGTTTTTTCGTTGTTTTTTTGTTGCGAAATCAAACACATATCAAATTAACATCCTCAAATCACATCACAAATTCGCATAACATCCTCAAATCACATCACAAATTTACATCACAAATTGACATCATAAATTCTCATCACAAATTCACATCACAAATTCACAAGACAAATCCACATCACAAATTCACATCACAAATTCACAACACAAATCTACATCACAAATTCACATCACAAATCGAGTAATGAACATCACAGATACACACACATATATATATATATCAAATTTAGAACATCACAAAAGTCTCCAAAAATCTTCGGATCCGTCGCTGCTGCCGCTCCTGGAGAGGACGAGGAAGAGGAGGAAATGGAAGAGGCACTGACACCACCTCCCGAGCCGCCGTGCCGCAGCCACCTCCGAGCCGCCGGGCCACCGCCATCTTTGAGCCGCTACCACCTCCCCTCCCACCTCCTCACGTCCCACCGCCGTCGTCGGAGCGAGAGAAAGCTGAGAGAGGGAGAGAGAACTGAGGGAGAGAGAAAGCTGAGAGAGGAGAGGAGAGGAGAAAACAACTAAGTGGTAGATCGGTGGAGAAGACGATGCGCGCCTGGGATATATATAGCACTAGATCTTTAGTCCCGGTTGGTGGCACCAACCGAAACTAAAGATAATTTCTCGCTATTTCTAATTCATCTTTAGTCCCGGTTGATGGCACCAACCGGGACTAAAGATAATTTTTCGCTATTTCCAATTCATCTTTAATCCCGGTTGGTGACACCAACCGACACTAAAAATAATTTTCCGCTATTTCTAATTTATCTTTAGTCCCGGTTGGTGACACCAATCGGGACTAAAGATAATTTTTCGCTATTTTTCCAAATTTATTTGGTCTCGGCTAGGGTTAATAATTAAATAATTAGTAAATAGGTCCAAATTAAATCCATTAAATATAGGTTTAAAACAATAATATTAAAATTTAATCAAACATAGATAATCCTAGACATTAATGTGCCTTCTAGATAGTGTTTCTCTTTACCCTCTCTATTTTTCATATTGATATTAAGTTGTTGTTTTTTGAAAAAAAATTGACTTTTTTATTTTTTTTATATTTTTATGGACTTAGTAGCACACGAGAGGTAACCACAGAAAATTTGAGCATAAACAAGGAAAAGACGTGGCCTGTGGAAAATTCAGAAGACACGCTCAGAATTGGAAAAAAACTTCCGAGCTCGAAAAGACAACCTTCTGAGGCTTTTTTGGGCAAAATAAAATCGCCAAACACGACGAAGCGACGAACGAACGCATCCAAAAATTTTTTCTTATCGATTTTCATATATGGAATGTCTCGATCGGAGTCCGTATGTGAAAGTTATGGCCGTTTTAAAAACCGACTCCGAGTTAGAGGACGAAACGAAAATAATGTACGTAAAACTTGTTACACGCGCATAAACTAGACTTGATGGCCAGGGTTTAAATGTTCTTATCAATATTGTACATCCCTTCGATTTGTATATTATCACCAAAATAATTTTACAAAAGATTTTATATATTGAGAATCATTAGTTAATAACAATATGATGATATGTAATTACAATGTAATGATATCTTCAATCACCCATCCCCACATAACGTCACACTCTTTGAAATTACAAATCCCCTCAAATTAATTTTATGTCATTTGAGTCATGTAGCAAAATTTGTATATTTTTATTAGGTTCAGTTAAAAAAATAAACACATTCATGGTGTTATCAACCAGCACTAAATATCAAAATTATCTTTAGTCCCGGTTGGTAACACTAACCAAAAAAAATAACATCTTTAGTCCCGGTTGGTGTTACCAACCGATACTAAAGATGATGTCAGAGGCTGTCAGAACCTGTCAGAGCGCTAGATATCTTTGGTCCCGGTTGGTAACATCAACCGGGACAAAATGACATCTTTAGTCTAGGTTATTGTTATCAAGGGACTAAAGATGCCGGCGCTGACAACCTCGACAAAATTTGAAGCAAGGACTAAAGATGATCTTTAGTCCCTGGTTCTCTATTCTGAACCGGGACTAAAGTTCACAGAGGCGGTTGAATTTTAAACCGAACTAGAGATCATCTATAGTCCTGGGTGTAACTCAAATCAGGACTAATATGATTTTTGTCACTTCAATCAATGATGGTTTGTGTTCACCAGCGACTTCTGCAGCAAATCGATCAGACAGTACAGCAACGTTAATTAGCTAGAAATACACAGCTGTGTATTTGGGGGCAAATGCAGACGAAAGGATCATGGAGCGACCATTTTTCGTTGCAGCTGCAGCTACAAGGAAACCAATTCAATTAGGCAGCAGCAAGCAGCAAGCAGCAAGCCAACCCCAACCACGGCACAAGATGGATAGATAGATTGGTTGGTTTGGGTCGTGTCGAACAGCGAGGCGGAGAGGCTCCAATTTATATAGCACTCCTTATTGGTTGCAGTGGGCCGTGCAAATAAAAGTGAGATTGCATCCGTGCAAATTAATTGGACTCGATCGTGTGACCGACGGCCTAACATTTTGCATACGCACGTACGGGGTCCGGATGGTTGGGGGGTAGCTGCGTTCCGTGGCCAGCGTGACGCCACGCCGGTGTGCCATGTCCTCTACCTGCAGTCCTGCACATGACACGACACGCATCATGCCTACTTCATCTGTCCCACGAAAAATCAAACACTAACTTTCTCAAGGTAAAGTAAAGAAAATAAACAAAATGTCTGCCAAAAGTTATATTGATGAATGAGTAAAAAAATATTTAAAATATAAAAATTTTCGATTTACGAACCAATGATTTTTACCTGCGTGGCCTGTGGCTGCTGTCCAAAAAAAAGTTAATTTTCTTTTTTTTCTACTTGTTTTTTTTTTTGCGACAAGGAGTTTGAAGATATTTTACTGCTCAGGTTCGACTGGACATCGGTCACATTGGCCATGCCAGCGCCAATGTGAAAATGGAGTAAATTTTAGAAAAAAATTACAATTTAAAACTATCGCTTTTTCACTTTGCTAAGAGTTCTAACTAGGTATTATACAAACTATAACATTAGCCTATATATATGCTTATATTATAAAACTGTGATATATAAAATTATGGTTTTATAATAAAATCATATACTATTATTGTGATTAGCTAAAATGTTTACTTAAAGTCACTGCAAAAATTACAATTTTGACAAAACTTTATGAAATTTACGCCTCCATCCTGAACACATCACACATGTTCGGGTCATGTCTTTAGGAAATATATAGAAAAAAAAACTACAGACGTTTATAATAGGATGTGTTTTACTGTAGTTGTTTGTGGTTGTTTGGTTCCTCTTAGTTCCTCCTGGTTTTTTCATCCACCGATTTATCCTGGTCATCGAAAATTATATAATAAATTTGAATTAAATTAATATGTTTAAGGGTATTTAAGTAATTAACTAGAAGAGTAGTATTCAGATAAGTAGGGGAAAGGCTCGCCCTGTTGCGGAAAAATTAATGACAGCGACGACAAAAAGGCAGCAACTTTACCGAACTAGCCGGAGTGTCTTGTCTCTCATCTCAATCTCATGACCTGTCTTCGTAGTGGTTGATTTCCTCATGCTTTTATTAGTAGTGCTTGTTACAGGCACCAACTCATTTGGGACGGACACATTCATCGGGTCCTGAAGAAAAAGGTGAAACTTTTCCTTGATTTCTTGATTTTTAGTAGTACAACAGTTACAAGGACACCAAGTACAGTAGATTAGACTCTCTCTGCTCCTAATTCAGAGCACATCTGCATCTTCAGTACAGTTGTAGTGTGTGCGCTAGTCTCCGGTCTCTGTACTCAGAAGCAGAGAATTCTCTTGAAATTGCTCTGTTCATTTCAGACTTCACAGACTTCAGGCATGAGGGGATGCGAGGAATGTTTTTGATTTACTTATCTATTTATTTTCTTGATGGACTTGCTGCATCTAGTCTTGTTCAAGAAATTAGTAACAAGAACTCTGTTTCTTCTTGGCAAGACATGACAAATACCATAGATTATGGGACTGATAAATTTACATCGAACAACCTAACCTATATAGCAGCATATCATTGACTGAACTAAGTATTGAGCCAAACAGTATTTACACAAAATGGAGGAAGTGAAGCTTCGTAGAAACCAAGCCAAGCCCCAAGCTCCAAGCAAGAAAATCGAGCCGAGCAGCCAGAGTCTGCGCTTCTCGAGGATCAAGTGAAGCCTTCCCGGAGTTCACCTAAACCTAATCTTTCCCTGAAGAGTAGTGTCGTTAGCTGTTAGATCGTGGGTTGTTTGTTGTGTGTAAGGGTATGGTTTACATCAGTGGTGGGGATGTGACCATCCTAGGTTGTTGGCTTAATCAACTTGAACAATAAAAGTACACTCACATCAGATCAGTAGTTAAGCGGGTTAAGGTCTTGTCTTTAGCGTAACCCCTTTCCCTCGTCCTCTCTGTCTTCTTCCTGCATCAGATGGGTAAAGCCAGAGGCAACGTCAGTGGATCAGGACGCCAACATTCCCATGGGTCAACTCAGAGCAACACCATGAGCATTCCACCTCCACCCCCCGAGGATCTGACTCTACCCCAAGTAGTGGCCAATCAGACGCAGCTAATGGCTATGATGATGCAGCAGATGCAACGGCAGTATCGGCAACAACAAATGCAAGCCCAGATGCAAGTCCAGAGTCAATGTCAGGATCACGGTCAGTTTTCTCCGATGCCAGCACCTGTCACTCCCGCTAGTATGCCGGCAAGTTCCCATAAGATGATGGCACCAACCCCGCCACCAGGCTGGGAGGAAACGCATTGTTGACCCCCGTTTTTGAGGACAGGAATCATTCATGTTCATAGTACCATATCCCTGGATCGAGTAGTTTGGTACCCACGAATACAGTTATGAATTACCAGGTGCATAGTGCACGAATAGTCTTACATCGAAATTATTACAATAATAGGCCCGAAGGCAATATTCGATACATATAGGACCCACTGGTCCGGATACAACCAAAAGCAGAATTTAGATAAGATAGTAGTCGAAAGGCATCGGCATGTCGATTGCCACAGGCAACGATCGAGGACTAAGACCTAGTAGACGCCTTCTCCTCCTTCGCCCATCTGGCAGTAAGCATAGGGGTCCTCCAGTTCTTCGCTTCCTCCATCTGAAGGTTTGTGCGTATAGCAAGGGTGAGTACCCAACATACTCAGCAAGTCGACACGGAATGATGTACATGATAGGGTTATTCAAAGGATGGCTATGGTTTATTTGCACAAAGCCAATTTTCATAAATCATTTCACAAACCTAACTTCTAGCCAGGTCAAGTTTTAGTTTTAGAGTATGTTAAAACGGTGACGGTTCTGTCTACCATCCATCGTGATTTCCAAGGATGGCTTCCCCCCTCCGGTTCGTCATGGTTTTCTGGGGAGTCCACCCATTCTCGCATTTCGAGAAGTTGAGTCCATCAGCACACAAAATCATTATGCAATCCCATCCCATCATTTTAAAACTTATGAGTCTAGCCACGGAGAAACTTGTCACGTTGCTCATTAACCTTGAGCACGGCTATTCGAATAGATTGATTTACTCACACTGCAGTGGATGTACACTTTACCCGTACTCCGTGACTACTCATTGAATGAGCTTTCATCCCTTCATATGGGATGATCACGACAAAGCCTTTCGATAACTTTGCTTCGGCAGTACCCGCTCCATAAACTTAAATCCTCTTGCACTCTAGCTGTCCTTTCCTAGCAGTGAGAAGAGTTCTGGCGCTCCCGGGGTAAGGGAAAAACTTCACAACATTCTCATTCATTATTCAACGCTTAGGCCGCAACCTTATCTCAATAACCAGAACCACCTCTTCACTTAAGAACCACTATGTAGGGATACGGTCTCCGCTCGGCTATCTACTCCGCTAGGTCTATACCCATTCGAGAAGTACGGTTGTACTGGCTCGTTCCAGGTTATAAGTCTCATGGCTCGGTCCTTAATTGACCAGGGAGGGTTTTTGCCTCTACCGGAATCCACCCAAATCCATCCATCCGCCCCAGTCCAAAACATTGGTCTTGTACTTTTTATTTTTCCATCAAAACTATTTTCATCATGATCAAGGCAATGTGACGCTCATGTCTCCACATGCCGAGTTCCAACTACCTTCCCAAAGATAGTTGCCCAAGCACGAAGCTTCTTTGTGAAATCATGAGTACGCACGAATCTAATATTAGCAGGGCTAAGCATTTTACCGAAGTTATCCTCCGGTTATATCACATCGAAGGTTACAAAGAATAATTTTAATGGTAATCAACATCAAGGCGGTATATCAAGCATAGGTACTCATTTGTGTATAGCATGTAAATTTGTAATTTAAATCAATATCATTTCGCAAGGTAGGATTAATATGTTCAAAGGGAAGTGTTGACTTGCCTTGCTTGCACACTTGTTGACCGGGGTCTTCAACGTAGTCAGTGTCTGCTTCCTCGGTTGCTATCCGTACGTGCGAAAAATCAATTGAATTCGATCAGAATTCAATAAAATACCAAGAGATCGAAAAGAACCATAAAAACGACTCCGAATACTTAGCCTAACGTTCTACTCGAGTTCGGACGAGAGTTTTGGGATAAAATCCGATTTAAAAAGTGAGCATGGAATTTTAGGGTTTTCGCAAAATGTCGATCCAAATTAATTAAGGGAATACATTTTTTTGAAAAGCGCTTGATCAAAAGAATTAGCGCTCGAGGTTTTGGGGGTCGAGCAACAAATGATTACATTTTTGATGGTGGAAAGAAAATAGATAAACTCCGGATTAAAAACGACGCGAAAACGAAATCTCGAAAATTCGATTTTGAGTTCCGAATTTGCACGGAGAAAATACACGAGAAAACAATATATTTCTGCCCAAAATATTTTCCCAAATAATTTCTAAATATTTTTCCTAATTTTCCTGAATTTTTCCATATTTTTCTATTTTTTCTCTTTCCTTTTTCTTTTCTTTTTTTCTTTCTTTTCCCTTTTCCTTTTTTTCTCCTATTCCTTTCCCTCTCTCTGTTCGACCGCGTGCTCCCTCTCTTCCTCTGTTTTCGGCCGGCACGCTAGCGCGAGGGTGGCGGCTCGGGTACTTACCGCGGCGCGATGGCGATGGCGACGGCGACAGCGGCGGAGGGGAGCGCGAGCACCGGCGCACGGTGGCGGCGGCTCGCAGCGGCTGCGGCGGTTGGTGGCTTGCGGCGCTCGGCGGCTTGCGGCGCTTGGGGGGGAGCCGGCGAGGGGAGTGGAGGAAGGATGGCGGCGAGGTGGGGAAATAGGGAGGGCTCGGCCCTATTTATAGCCACGGCGAGAAGGGGGAATAAAGGGAAGGGCCGGCGCGGCGGCGGTACGGCGGAGGGCACGCGGCGCGCGGGTTGCAGAGGCGGGCGGCGCGGCGCGCGGGCGCGCATGTGCGCGAGGACGACGGGGTCTGCGCGGGCGACGCGTGGCACGGCGCGGGGAGGGGTCCGGCGCGGAGTCGAGGCACGGGCGCGGCGCGGCGCGGGGCGGGGCGCGGGGTCGACGCGTGGCGTGCGCGCGCGCGGGGCGTGCGCGGCGACGGCGGCGGGCAGGCGCGCGGGCGGGGGTCGGTACGGGCGGGCGACGCGCGGCGGGAGCGGCGCACGGCGCGGGCGAGACACCCCGCATTGCTCCAACTTAGAGGTCTAGTAAGCAGTCGTGAAAAACAGACAATGTCAATAAGAAGGTTGTGCTTGCTACTTCAGCGATTACGAGCAAAGATGCTTCTTCATGAAAGGCCAACCGTCGAAGTATTGTTTCTATTATAATTTCAGCCAATAAAAAAACAAAAGAGCAAGTCAACCATGTCGGGACCTTGAACGTGAATGTCGTTTTGGTCAACACTTCGTTTGTAAGGGTTAACGGTAGTTTATGAGCCTGATCTTCAAGGACTTTCCATTGTACAGAAGTTTCACAGTTGTAATGTAATAAAAGAGGAATATTGAATAAAGTATGCCTCATGCAGTTTTTTTCCGTTGCACATGAACTGTCTCGTTCACCCAAAAGGAGATTTGACTCGTGTATCTGTCAGTGTCATGAGAAACCTAGGGTTTCTTTTCCTTGACTCACTGTGATTTTGATGAGCTTGAAAACATGACCCTCAACATAGAAAGGAAAAGGTTAACCCACAAATGAAGAAAGGTCAGACCGTGTTAACACCCAACCTTATAAGACCTCTTGAAAGAACCATATAAGTGGCATCTCAAGAGAATGAGAAGAAAGATGAAAAATGTGGCAATAATATCATGGGAGGAATATCCGTGCTTTTAATTGTGAAGGTTCTCCAGGGAATAGCAAGTGCAACTGCACCCTAGCGGTGCATATGGGTCAAGAATGATTATCCTTGGTTCAAGGCAACCGTTACACTTCTCATGAACCACCTCGATGTTTCCGGGAAGACAAGATTGTGAATTCCCTCACCATCTCACTCAGAAGCGAATGAATCCAGATGTTAGGCTGGCGAACCCAGCCAAGCCAAGTGTGCTTCAGAGAAACCGTCTCGGCGAATCATCTTCACTCAAAGAATGGAAGCGATTGAGTGTGATAAAAAACAAGTACTCTTGGTTGCTTCCAAGGCAGCTCCCCAACTATTCGCAAGTTTCGGCATTTGTAGGAAAAGCAACTACAGAACTCACGGTTTATCAACCTGGAAGAGCTAACAAAGGGTAAGCGAATAAGTGGAATGTCATATCGAGGGATCAACCTTTTGACATGATCTGGTGAGTGGTCAGTGCTTGGTTTCACAAGTCAGCGGTTAAGCAACCCGTGCAGAAGGTTGACCGCCTTAGTCAGGCCAGAAGGAGAACGGTCAAGCCAGCAGTCAGATCTAATATGAAAGTCAGTAGATGGTGAGAAGGTCAAGGTGAACCATGGTCAATTCTAAGAGTATCAAAGTTGCCCATGTCAATTGTGCAGTCTAAGGAAAGAAAGAAATTTCAACTCCTGCAACCAGATCAGGGTTAGAGCATACCGAATCAATCAGTGGGAGTCAGAAAGAAACCATAAGAGTCAATCACCAACCCAATCCAACCGGACCTTATTTCTTTCTAGCCCGAATCTCGGGACGAGATTCCTATAAGAGGGTAGGTTTGTCACGCCCGATTTTTGATCAAGATTAAAAATCATTTAACAATGCATTTTCTAGAAATTAAATAAAAAGAAAAGTTAATTATCAAGAGAATATAATAAGTAAATTTAAAGTTTCCTTCAAAAATCATGGCTGGAAATATTTTTGTAATATTCTCCATGCCCTAAAATACTTTCTGAAATTTTTCGTGAAATTTTGGAGCTCCAGAAATAATTTTAATAATACAAAAAGAATTTCATTGATTATTTAAATAAATTATTTAATACGGAAATGAGCCTTTTATATTTTATTTAATACTTTGAATGCCCATCTATTTTTAACATTTTTCTTGGAATTATTTGAGCAATAAAAGTATTTATAAAAATACAAAGATCATTTATGTGATTAAATAAAAAGAAAAACAAATTAAAATTCCTCTCCTGTGCTTGGGTCGTTTTCGGCCCAATATCGCAAAGTCTGCTTTCCCTCCCTTGGGCGTCGCCCGCGTCGCCCCTTCCTTCTCTCTCCTCGGCCCAGCCTGCTTCGGCTTTCGGCCCAGCACGCCTGTTTCGCTCTCGCGCAAAGTCCATCTTTCATCCCTTCCTCCCGGTCGATGATAGGTGGGGCCCACCTATCATCCCTCTTCTCCGCTCTTCCGGTCGCTCGCTCGCCGCCGCCATGGCCGCGCCCACGTTGCAATTTTCCCTGGCCGCCCGCTCATCTCCCAGCCGCCGCGCCGCTCGTGCATGCCCAGCTCCACTCCCGCACTCACGTCACTCCCGCACGACGTGCGCATGCCCAACGGCCGATTCCGCAAGCATCGACCATCGTCATCTCTCGCACCGCCTTCGGCCAATTCCTTATATGCGCCTCTCGGCCCATGTCCTCAACCCGCGCCTAAAACATCTCCGATAGCCGGCGAGCATTTCCCCTCAAGCATTTGCGCCATTCCGTGCTCCACGTGCTCCCGCGCTGCGAAGCCCTAAGTCGTGGCCGCCGTCCCACTCCAGCCATCAAATACACCACCTCCGCCGCTCGCCGAGCCAGGACGCCTCCACCGCTGGCTTCGCCGCGTCGCGCTCCATCCCGCCTCCACCTCATTTCCTTCTAATCACCGCTGGAACCCCACTTCCACCGCAATCCCGAGGCGCTATCGCCTTTGGTCGCCTCCGCCGCCCGATTCGTCGCATCTACCACACGCCGCGCCAAACCGCCACCACTGTCGCGTTCGCCGTCACTTGGAGCGCGTCAGCCCCCACTTTTCCCCTAAAATCCGTCGCCGATTCGCCTCGCCAATGCCGTCTTCCCCAAGTCCGGCCATTCCTCGCGAGCCGCCGTTTCGCTATCTTTCCTCTCCCATTTTCCTCAATTCGTTCGGTCCCGAGTCACGCCACTTCTTCCGCCGTGTCGCCATGGAGTGCCTCACACTGGCGCCGCCTCCGCCGCGCTTGTGCGTCTTTGTCGCGTCCGTACGAGCACCTGCCCGCACGTCGCCTGCTAGTGCGTCGTGAGCCTCATCCGCCCCTCCGCTACATTGCGCCTTGCTCGCACGCGCCGTCCTCCGCCTTTCGGTGCGCGTCGTTGCACTGACGGCCGCCGCCGGCGACCATCGGGCCACACGCTCCGTCAACTGCCGCCCGCTCGGCCCGTCAACTGCAGCCTCTTCCCGCGTCACGCCCTCGGCTATCGGATCGGTCCCGAACCGATCTGAGCCGTCCGTTCCTCGTGGTCTCCCGATCCCCTTCAAGGTGATGCGGGTCGTCCACATGGTGGACCATGGGCCGGTCCCATATGGACTCGGTCCATCGTGGACCCGTGCACCGCCGTCCCTGCGGCGGCGTCGGCCCTCGCCCGCTTACGTCGGCATCGCCGCTAACGTCAACCATTGGTTCGATGACGTCGGTCTGCCTGCGCGTCGGCCCTCGGCTTGCTGACATCATCACGCGTCGTGTGTGCGCGTCCACCCTGGCTGCTGACGTCGGCATCAACCTTTTTTCTTGTAAAAATAATTAATAATTGTGCAATAAATCATTTTAAATTGAATTCAATTAAATGGTCCAAAACTTCTAAAATTCATATTTAATCCATACGAAGTCCAAATTGGGTCATTCAAATTGCAAAATTCATCTAAAATTAAGCTCTACATGTTTGTTTACGTTCTATGTGCTGTTTATTTGGTTTTTATTTAGTTTTTCTCTCGTTTTGCATGCCAGCGTATAGACTTCGCCATTTCGGGAGTTTGCGCTCGTGAAGAAAAGAAGTTCGTGTGAAGAAGCAAGTCACGTTCCTCCTTGACCCATATTGATCCTAATTTATAAAATATTTTATTGTTTGCAAATAAAATTACATGTTTTGCTAATTACATGGGATGATGGAATACCTATCTCGCTTGCTTGTGTCGTATTTAATTGTTATCCATTCTTTGTCAACCTAGGTGATTAAATGGACTAGCTCGTGTCATTCGTTTGGCCTTGCTAGAATTATTTACGCTTAGTCATGCTTAATTACACTAGTTCATCTAATGGAAGAACTATACTACTAGCTTACAGTCACATGAAATGATGGTCATGGACCAACATTACCTTGGAATAAATATTAAATAAAATATGACCAAATGGTAGACTGTGGATACATGGTTTTGCTTGATGCACCCATGACAATTAAAGACCGGTTCATGAGAAATTCTACAAGACTTACCGTACTTACCACAAGCAAGAATGGAGCTGTTGAAGTTGTAGTGTAGCTTTTTCCTGACTGACATTCCCCGACAAGGGTGGACGTGATGAAGTTCGAATAGACCGGACAAGGTTTATGCGGCTACCGGATTCACCAAGGCACCAGGGGGGCTGCCTACCCCGGGATCTAGGGGTAGGGGAGAAACCTCAATGTGGTATCGCTTGGTCAGGAGGAGATATGCGAAGGGTCTTGTCATGATTACTCGCATGGTAACGTGTCAGGCATGGCACGATGACATAGGGTGGATCATTTCTTGTGGGTATAGTTGTACATCTTTAATCAGAGTAAAACTATTCGAATAGTTGTGCCCGTGGTTATGGACGATCAACCAGATTCACCATGATTAGTCTCACCTTTAATAATTGGACTCAATGGAACTAGTTTAGTTCAGGTGGATTGGTTAGGCCTGTTCAACGTTGAGATAGCATTGTTCAGTGGAGGATTAATCTTGACTTAAATAATCAACATTTTTCTGTTTTAAACTAGAAAGGTTTTATAACCGCATTTATGCAAAATAGGCCAAGACACTCTTGTCTTCCCTTGCACGTCTGCATTTCTCAGTGTGGCTTGTTGAGTACGGTGGTTGTACTCAGCCTTGCTATTCCCCCCTTTTCCCAGAAGTGTAGCGCTTCTAAGCTGAAGACGGAGTTAGAAGACCAAGGCTCATATCCCGGTTGAGTTTGCCTGTGGAGTGAAGCTGAAGCCCTGCTAGGATCACCTTTTCCGTTGCTGATGCTTTCTTTCGGGTGTGAGGACTAAATGCCTCTTCTGTAAGTATTTTACGCTTTTATTTACGTTTGGATCTGTTTATTGATTTGTTATTCTGTGTACTCTGGCTGATTCCTGAACATGAAGTTAATACAGAAAATAGTATAGAGATTTGGATAAATTTCTGGGCGTGATAGCACCCCTTTGCCTGTGTGCATCTCCTCTGGCACGCAAAGGGCCCTTCCAAATGCAAGTTCTTCCTCTGGTTCGCTCTTCAGCAGCGTTGTTGGACGAGTGATCTCCAGAAGCATGACATTGTCACTCACTCAGTCGGCCCTTCTACGTGCAGGAATTAGAGATGGCAAACCACATTCTTCTTGGCTGTGTGTTCGCTCGGCAAGTCTGGCTTCAAGTATTGTCGCCTTCGGCCGGACGGCCCTCTCCCCTCCCACTCGCGAAAGCCACCTCCAGGACTGGTGGTTGTCGTCCAGAGCCCTCCTTCCTAAGCACCTTCGTGACGGCTTCGACTCCTTGGTCCTTCTGGTATCTTGGCAGCTTTGAAAGGAACGAAATTCTAGTATTTTCGACTCCGCCTTCTCTTCGGTCGTAGTTACCCTAGAGTCCATCTGCACAGAGGGCCAGCTATGGTCGTTAGCTGGCATCATCGTTTTTGGGTCTTTTTGAGCTTTTGCTTGCCTTCGCCTTTCTCTTTCTTTCGGAGTCACGTTAACTGCTGCAGTAGTCCTCACTTTTTCAGTTATGTTGCCTGCTTTTTCTCCTTTTAGCATAAGCCGACCTGGCTAGTTACGTTGCGTCTGTAATTCTATTTGTAAAACTTTGCTTTCTAATATATTGATGTGCATCTTTTTACGTGTTTACGAAAAATAAAGTTCAAACTATAAAATTTGTTGATTTTTTACGAAGGGAGTATATATTAGCACCTTTTTGTTGATGGCCGGTCAAGCACTGCAATTAATGCAAAACACACAGTATTTCCAATTCAATGCATTGATAATTTCTGTTTAGTAGGGTCATGCGCATGCACACGTATGTTCATGAAAACGAGTAACAACGAGTAATGCATTGGTTCTTTTGGACAAGATTTTGTTCGTCAGACAATGAATCCATGTGATTCACAGTTCAATAGGGTTCGTTTGGTATGGCTCCTAATTCATGATTCTTTGATTTTAGATTTTGATTTTTCGAATCAGATTTTGGAGAGAATCGAATCGGTATATAAAGTAATAATTAGAACAATATTTTAGGTGATTTTTGAAAAAAGCTGGTTTCGGGTGATTCGCGGAGAAATTGCTTTTAGGTGATTCTCTCCCTATATAAAACGCTGAATCACTTGAAGTGATTCTTCTCAAAATCAATTACAAAATAACCCATTTGACGAGATTTTACGATTCTGGAAGAAGAATCCATATAAAAAAGCCTTAATTGGTTGAATGGGATCGCTGTAGAACGACGTATGGGAGGAAGCTTTACTTAGATGGATTTGTGTCATCAATAACTTCGGTTCTAATTTTTCTTCATCTTACCCTCGACCATCCCACTCCTTATAATAAAAAAATTATACTCTTTTTCATCTATCTTTAATTTTTCAAAAATAAAAACAGGCTAGAATCATTTACATATTTAGAGACGGGAGCAGGCATGATGTACTCATCTGTCCCAAAAATATAGTTATTTTAGGTTCAAATTTGCCTAAGAATTTAGTTATTTCTTTACTTACCTCTTTATTTCACCCAATCATAACCCTATTTACTTTACCTCTTTATTTCACTCAATCATAACCCTATTTACTACCCCATCTACTACCTATATCTTTTAACCATTTCATTTTAAAAAATTAAATTTTTTTAAAAATATTTATATTTTGAGACGAATGAGATACGTAGCCATCAGTCAATCATTTACTTGTTCATCCGTAGTAGTACCCACAATGAGTACAGTACTCGGTGGTTCATCCGGATGACATCAACTTATATCTGTCAAGTATGGACTGATGCCTACTTTGTTTGTTGGAGCATGATGGGATGAAGCGGTAACATGCACGCAGTTAGATGTAAAACCAAATTGCCGAGAACATATCCCGTGGTTTATATATCTTCTGTGTGGTTACCATTAGTTGGAGAAGGATTGTTACCATTTGGTTTATATGACGCCAGAAACTATTGAAAATGATAATAAATATATGCAGTAAAAGGATCATTCTATGAGTACATAAAATGGTATTTTCATTCTTGAATATATAGTTTGAGAAACATTTAAAAGCCCCATAACGCCATGAAAAATACTCGTACGAAACAGTTGTTGTACATTCAAGCAGCTGGGCAGCGGTGTGCGTGTTGGTCGATGAGATTATTTGTCGGAGGGGATGGACGGGTTGATGTAGACACCGATGGCCTCCAGGTACGCGCCGGCGCGGACGAAGAAGCCAACGACGCCGCCGTCGCCGAGCACGGGGACGCTGAAGGGGGTCCCGGCGCCGTAGCCGAACGGCCCGATGGTGCGGCGGTCGGTGACGAGCTTGAGCGAGGTGACGAGGCTGTCCCGGTCGCCGAAGGGCCCCACCGTGCCGTGCACCTCCGTCACGCGCTCGTTGGCCTCGAACGTGAACTCCGCCACCGTGGCGCCCGGGGGGCGCTCCCCGGCGGCGAGCTTCTTCGCCACCGCCTCCGGCAGCTTGGCGCCATCGCCGCCCCAGGGCCCGACGGAGTGGATCGCGCCGTCGCCGTCGGCGTAGGTGAAAGCGATGGAGTCGATGATCTTGCCGTGGCGGAGAGCCACGCTCCGCAGCCGCCGCGGCGCCACTGTCAGGTCGTGGTCGCGGCCGCCGTAGTCGCCGCCCCACGGCCCGATCTTCGCCACCGAGCCAGCCTGCATCCACACAAATTAATTGATTAGCTGCCGCCATTGACGCCGATCGATCGAACAAACTGATTGTGTAACCAGAGACCATTTCGTCGTCGTTGAAGCTAGCTAGCAGAATCAGCAAACTGGCGCCAAGAAACCAAGAACAGGACGAGCTGAGCTCGCGGAGTACACGCACGAAATTGGGCCCGATTTATAGGGTGCAGATTTATCTCGTGCTCGTCATCTGCTCGATCAGCTGCCTCTGCAGTCAGCATGCACGGAACGGAATCGAGAGGACGGGTGAGCTTACACAGGACAGGGCAGGGTAGATGAGTTCCGTGGCCAGCTTGGTGCCACGTTATGGCTGTGTTCAATAGCCATGGTTGCCGACAGCTCTCATTTTTCACGCGCATATTTTTAAAATTTTAAACTGATAAACAATATAATTTAAAAAATCATATAAACTGCTATAATAAAATTGCTTTAAAAATTATATCAATTTATTTTTTAAAAAATAATTAGCCAATATTTAGTTAATTAAGTGATAATGTGTTTGTTTTGTTTCACGTGTGTGAGGAGTAGCTCTCAACCTCAACTAACACAGCTCATGTGGTCCCGCGTCACCTCCCATCGTACGAGGGAGTAGCTCTCAACCTCAACTAACACAGCTCATGTGGTTCCGCGTCACCTTCCATCGTACGTCGCTGCAATCATCCCGTTGTACGTTTGGTAATTTAATGGGTCATTAGTACAGCGAAACAATAATAAAATATGAGTTTTAGATTTAACACGGTATTATAAAATAAAAAAATATTGTGATTACTTGCTAGCTATAAATATGTGTGGAATTTAAACGTTGAAAGATTACGATTGATGTAGAAAAGAAATATAGATGAAAAAGTTATAAATATGTGTGGAATTTAAACGTTGAAAGATTACGATTGATGTAGAAAAGAAATATAGATGAAAAAGTTATTATATTTTAGAATAAATTCAAAATGATTGAAGTTGTTATATAGTATTTTTGAACTCAGCGAGTTACTCACTCCCGCTCTATTTTAAAAACCCTGACAGTGAGTACTATTTATTTTTAAAAACATGCATGAAATTTTTTATTATAGTACAACTATTTAGGAGTAATTAGATGAAGCCCCATACACTGTTGCACGAGTTTTATACGATAATAATAAAAATAGCATATAAATAGTCGAACGACATACCTTTATATCCTTTATATAATTTTCATCGACCGTTATAAAAAGCTATTAACATGATTTGGTTTATAATAATTTAAATCATATATATTTTTCATTCAAAAGCAAAACTAAAACAGTGATATGACTTTGAAAGATTCGTAAGAGAAGAAAAAGGAGTTAATTTCCATATATCACTTATCTAATGGCTAAAAATAATTAAGATGATGTGGTTTAATGAAATAATAGAAAAATAGTGTTAATTGTTGGTTATTTAAACACTACAGGAGTATTCGATAATTCAATAGTTCTACTAATCTCTGATTTCTTTTCATTCATTGTCACACGATTAAACTTGCTAAATAAAGAAACTAAACTTGCATCAATCTGAAAAACTATAATCCTATATTAATTGAGAAATGCTACATGTAGTATGTGATACGGATCCGAATAGAAAATGTGTACCAAGTCATTACGTGGAATATCGCTATAAATCGTACTTTCCAACCTACATGACAAAACATAAGACTAATTTGCTCATTACTGTAGAAGCAAACTATACCAGAGGAGCAGTACGTCATTTGCTTTAGTATTCGCTTCTCTTTCTCACTGTGTTTTCTACTCTGTGCTACTGTTTGCCTCTGACTTACCTATCAAAAAACAGAGAATCCGTTAAGGGAGAAAGAAGACCAAGAGTAAGGGAAGAATCCTCGAGATCCATTTCTCTCTAGTTCTCCTTTCGAACAAGTATATTTTACCTCCTTCATCTCTTGTTTATGATTGAATTGTCTCTCTCAGTCATAAAATTAGGTATTTACGTCTTCATCTATCTTCGTAAACGGGTGTAAATCGACACTTTTGATGTTTTGTGAAGCGGTTTCTACTGACGTGATAGGCTGACCACGGTTGAACTCATTGAGTCAGTGGGTGGGATCCACATATCAGGGACTCTATCTTCTTCATATAGACTGCTCTCTTCCCTATCTCTTCACTTCTCCCCTCTCTTCCTACCCCACCCCGACCACTCGGGAGAGAGGAGATCGTGGTCGGTGGGACCTCAAGCCCATTGGCGGTGGATGCCTACCTCGTCGAGCCCTCCATCTGTAAGGACGCGGATGAAGCAGGAACGCCGCCACTGCGGCCTCCCCGAGTTCTCGTGTCCTCCCGCACCATCGTAACCACCCCGAGCTCCTGCTTCCACAGTGGCCCCACCGGTGAGGTCCCCTTGCAATGTGGCTGTAACACCCTGAGGTGTTTTTCCCTTTTAAAAATCCAAAAGAAAATCGTAAAAGAAAATCGTTGGAATTAACTGGAGAGAATTAATAATTTTAAAAATTCAAATGATAAATGGAAATGGCATGGTAGGATTTTTCTAAATTCTATATGTCAAAATACGGTAACGAGGATTTTTAGTGGAATTTTCGAGCACGAGAAATAATTTTTAACCAATTAAAATCAAAATTGGAATTAATAAATCCAGGAAAATCAATTTTCTCTCCTCCGTCCTTTCCGCTCTTTTTTGTGTGGGCCAGGCCGGCCAGCCGACGGCCCATCCTCCCGCGTGCGCCCAGCCGTCGGCCCAGCCAGACCCATCCCTGCCAGACGCGCGCGCCTCTCTCTCGCGGGCGGTGAAGGCTACGGCCGCCAAACCCTCGCGCCGCAGTTAAGTCCGGTTCGTCTCCTTCTTGCTAGGGACACTGGTAGGTGGGGCCCACTGTCGCCCCCGTCCCCCACCTCCATGCCCGCCGCCGTTGACGCGCCTTCGCCCGCGCGGATCTCGGCCGCCGTCCCCGCGTGCCCTAAAGGCACCGCCTTAACTCCCCGTCTCTCCCGCCGCTTCAATCGCCCGCCGCCGCTCCCGCGCCCCTTAATGGTCGGATTTAATCACCGGCCATTATTTTCCCCAAATCGCGCCGGCGAGAATTGCGCCTTATCCGGCCGCCGCCGATCTCCCCATCCCCTATTTAAGCACCCTCGCCCTCCCTAAGCTCCCCACACCTCCACTCAAGCCTCTCTCTCTCTCCGTCATTCCCGCGCCGTGCGCCCTTTTGGACTTCGTCGCCGAGGTTCGCCGTGTGTTCCCGCTCCGAGACACTCCGAGCTCCGCCGACTCCTCCTCCTCGTCGCCGTGCCCGCGCTACTTGGCCACCCTTCCCGAGTGGTTCCACCGCCTCCCTATCGTCCGCACCGTCGCCCTTCGCGACTCGGTCTCACCGCGGTGAGCACTCTTCCCTATTTCCCCTCACGGCCGAGCGCGCCGTCCCCGAGCGCGCACGGCTCCGCCACGCAAGAGCCGCGGTATTCACCGCCCGAGCCGCGCCCGAGTGGCGCCGGTCGGTCTCCGCCACCGTGCGCCATCGCCGCCGATCGCGCCGCCCGAACCCTTCGGCCGTCCGATCTGCCTCGGCAAATCGGGGCCCGTCCGTCCCCGCCGGCTGCGTGGCACACCGCGTGGCGCGCGAGTCGGCGCCCATGTGCGCCACGTGGTGCGCCGCTCTCCTCTTGGCCCGTGGACTCGGTCCACCATGGACCGGTGCTCCGCGGCCGATGACGCCATCGCGACGTCAGCCCTAGCGCGACGCAATTCTAGGATTTATTGCGCAATAAATTATTAAGGATTTTCCTATTTTAGTAAAAACACGGATAATCTTCTAAAAATCATATCTTTTCAACCCGACCTCCTTTTTAGCCCATTCAAATTTCATTAAATTCATAAAAATACCAAGAATCCATTAAAAATGGTTTTGTTTCCTGTTTTAGTAGTTTTTTAGCCTGTTTTGTTGAAGTGCTTGTTTGCCGTGTAGATCCCGGTAGTCCCTCCGTCCGGTTTACTTCAAGTCGTCGCAGAAGTCCCCCAAACCGAAGAGCAAGGCAAGTCATGCTATATTATTGATCATATTGCTCCCATTTTGCTAAAACACCTGTTTTACTCTATGAAATTGCATGTATTTTATGTTGTCATTTCATGGGAAATAATACACCCTATGCTTAGTTTATGCCTTAGGTTTGACACCCCAAACCTTTTGATAAAACTTTGGAAAATAATGTGATTAGATTTCAGAACTAGGTTATGCTTAGCCTGGCTTAGTTTCACTAGCTTACTAAATGGGTCATTTTCTCACTTAATATATATCTCCGGACTTATGTTCGGAGGATTAATGATTAAAGATTCAGTGAACCAGGACTAATAACTAAAATATAACAAATGGTGGGTGTGGGCGCTATGGTTTTGGCTAGCGGCTCCCATAGCAATTAAGGACCGGTTCACGGGACCCCTCGGGAGAATGACCGTGCAAACCACAAGCCGAAATGGGTAAGGTAGGTCCCGTAGTGTAGCCTCTCCTAGCTGACGAACCAATCGGCAAGGGTGAGCGGGATGGAGTTTCGTCGGCCCGGTATAAGGGTTGGCTGGGCTGCCGGATTCACCGAGGCACTCGGGGCTGCCCACTCCCGGGTCCGGAGTGGGGCGAAACCTTGGTGGGGTTCGCTTGGTTAGAAGGGGGTATATGAAAGGTCATATCACGGTTCCTTTTCGGGTACCGTGGTGGTATTCCGCGCACGGGAAACCGTGTTGTAGGGTTGTGTCTTGTGGGTACAGTTGTACACCTCGATCGAGTAAATCTATTCGAATAGCCGTGCCGCGGTGATGGGGCGATCGCCGAGCTCTCCGTGATTAGTCTCACACTTTTACACCCTAAGTTTTGGAACATGACTAGTATAGGTGGATGGTTTGGGCCTGCCACAACGTGGGGATAACGTTGGACGGTGTGGGAGTAAAAATGTTTTACTTACTCAATTTACTGTTGTTTTGGCTTTGTTCAAATTCGTATTGTTTGGAAAAACTCCTGTCGTTTGCGCAAAAGCAAACCTTAGCCGGACCTTTGTCTCCCCTGCATTCATTCTTCTCCTCTTAGGCGTGACTTGTTGAGTACGTGGAAGTACTCATCCTTGCTTCTTCACCGGAACCGAGCCGGAGGTCGAAGACGAAGATGAAGTGGAGTAGGCTTTGTCCTGCACTTTGGAAGCTGCCTGTGGAGTGGTCGAAGCCGCGTGGCCAGCGTCAAGCTTAGGCCCTTTTTCTTTTTCCACTGCTCTTTTGTAATCTTTTTGTATTGTTTCTAAGACGTGGAACTGTAATATCAACAATTGTCGTATGTGTACCCTGGCTGGTCCTGGACAGGGATTTTAATACACATATAGCTTTGGAAATTCGGGTCTGAATTTCTGGGCGTGACAAGTTGGTATCAGAGCCTATTTCCAGACCGTAGGAAAAGCCAAACGGAAAAACCTTAGGAGCCCTCTGAATCTTTTCATATGCATAAGCCCTGGCTTTTGAAAATGGTTTCCGGAAAATGGGACTTGTTTCCTCGGGATTGGGGAAAAATTTTAAGTTTCTCTCAGAGCATTTTGAAAACCTGGTCAAGTCTAAGTGAATGGATTCTAGAGTTAAAATTTGGAAAACTCATTTGATCTCTTATTTAGCCGCCAAATTGGGATTTTCTAAGGGGTCAATGTCCTAAGTCGAGATAGGAGGAAACGGTCGCCAATTTTATATTATAACTAAGCATCTATTTTGGCATCATTTAGGGGATGTCCTTAGAAGTTTTACTTAGCCTCATAAAAATGTTTCTCAAAACACCTCTTTTTCTCGTTTACTTTACTTGAGTCCTTTATCGTTTGTCTAACTTGGGTTTGAGCATGCATTGATCCCCTACCTTGTCTTCTCTAGATGGCGGGCCGTCCAGTCACCCACAACGGTCGTGGCGAAAGGGTTCGTCGTGGAGCTGGCAAGAATGGCCTTGACAGTAGGCTATCCGGATGCACCTGAGTACACTGTCGTCTCACCGTTCGGCAGTGAGTTGCCTCACCAAGTCCGCCTGGAGGTGCACGGGTTCGTAGGCACCAATATCCCGAACATGGTGGTCACGGCGTCGGGAGGAACAGGATGAGCATGCACGCCAAGAGGCGGCTTATCTAATCTTGGCTCGGATGAGGGAGATGCATGACTACCATCTCGCCACTCGCCTACCGGTACCATCCTCGGCGGGGAACTTCATCGGCAATCAACACCTTCCGGTCTGCAGAGGGGAGAACGACACCACCTTCTCCCACATGAGGACGGTGATTGAAGGGCTGGATAAGATGCATGCAGAGCTTCACATGACGGCAAAGGCCCTGAATGACCAGAAGATCTTAAAGATCAAGAGTTTGAAGGATGAGGTGGATCGACTCAAGAGAGAGATCGCCGATCGAAGGGGCTTCCACCTCCCAACATCCTTCGGATAAGGATCACGCCACGGAAGAACACCAAGGCTCGGTCACGGATGCAATGGCCCCCCCGGTTCCACCTCTGCACCACCGCCTTCCCGGTCCCGTGCACGATCCCGCTCTTGCTCGGTGCCTGCCCCAAGCGGAGGAGGGGATGGATCTCGGTGTCCGGTGCGCGGGCGTAGCGGCGGCAACTCCAAGAGTCCCATACGGAAAGGCGAGTTAGCCAGCTCTCGAAACCGCTCGAAGGAAAAAGAAGACGGGAACTCCCTTGGAAGTGGTTTCGAATCCTCCAACCGTGGAAGCCGTTCCGACCCTTAGAGCGTCGCCACCCTTAGTTTACCGTTTTCCTAGTTTTTTTGTTTGCCTAGTTCTTTGTGTGTTAGGTGTCTTTGTGCGTGGGTAGTGGTCAACCTATATCAAGTGTGGATATGGGTTGCCCAATTAAGGATGTTGGGTGTGTTTTAAGTCAAGAACAGATCAAAACAAGTAATAAAGATCCACTTCTCTGTTCAATCTATTTTACTCCTTCTCCCCGCCTTGTTTGTTCCGCTCCTTCGGATGGTGAACACCGGGAATGGTAGCAACGTAATGAGTCGTGAGAACAACACCGTGCTAATACCAACAACCCACCTCCTCCCCCGAGAACATCACTTTGGCACAAGTTCGGCCACCGGACCCGATGATGGCTGCAATGATGCGCAAATGCAAGCGGCAGCGAGATGCGTTGCAAATGATGCAATAGTTTCAACAGTAGAACCAGCATTAGCACGACCATTTCGCACTACCCCCTCCCCCACAAAACACACTATCAGAATTTCTTCGAGTCCGACCCCCAACTTTCTCCAGCACCACCAACCCCATGGAGGCTAATGACTGGATCATTGCCATAGAAAAGAAGTTGGACCTTCTCCAGTGCACAGACCAAGAAAGGGTGTCTTTCGTCACTCACCAACTCCAAGGTCCCGCCTCAGCCTGGTGGGACAATTTCTTGGTCACCCGTCGGGCGGACACACCCGCAATTACTTGGGCAGAGTTTTGCCACCAATTCCGAAAGGCTCACATCCCGGAGGGATAGTAGCCCGAGAAAAAGAGGGAGTTCGAGATCCTTGGAGCAAGGCACTCGAACCGTCACCGAATATCGCACGAATTTAATCGCTTAGCGTGATATGCTCCAGGAGGACGTACGTACGACGCCGAGCGTCAAGAGAAGTTCTTGGCCGGGCTGAACGATGAGTTGATGGACAAACTCATCTCCGGTGAGTATGCCGACTTCGAGAAGTTGGTCGACAAAGCCATCCGTCAAGAAGACCAACGCAATAAAATGCTCGAAAACGGAAAGCTACCCGGTTTAGGCCACATCCCCAGCAAGGGAATTCCCAGCGCCGCGCTTCACTCCGGGTGGTCGGAATGGGCCTACCACTATGATCGTTCGTCGGCATCGCCGTACCATCCGGGAATTTCCAACCCGGCGGAAGCCGTCCGGACGGCCGCAACGGAATCCGGCCCCACGTTCGCCAACAGCGCAGCCGCCACCGCAGTCCAAGCCAATGCCACCAAAGAAGGACTCGGAATTCAAACAGGTAGCTTGTTTCAATGTGGAGAACATGGACATTTCGAGACAAATGTCCAAGATCAAAACACGCATCCAGGTTCATCCAAGCAAGAGTGAATCATGCTTGACATAGGAGGCACGGGACGCACCGGATGTCATACTAGGTATGTTCCCTGTGAACTCCTTTAATGCATCGATCTGTTTGATTCGGGTGCAACCCATTCTTTCATATCAAAAGCATTTGTGAGGAAACATGGGTTGTCGGTGTTAAAACTTAAGATACCCATGCGGGTCTAAACACCCGGGAACCGTTTGAACACCGCCCACTTTTGCCCTTCAGTGGCAATAAAAATTCAAGGATTCCCCTTTCTAGCCAATCTTATCCTTCTAGAATCAAAAGGCCTGGATGTCATCCTTGGGATGGACTGGTTAACCCGTTATAAAGGTCTGATCGATTGCGCAAGCCGCACGATCTCTTTAACCAATGACTAGGGGAAGAAAGTAATTTACTGCTCCCCTAAACCACTGAGGGTAGTAGCAAGTCTGAATCGGATCTCGGCTAAGGAGAAGCCCGAAAAGAAAGGAAAGGATTAGGCGAAGTTAGAAGATATTCCTGTGGTTTGTGAGTACCCGGAAGTCTTCCCGGAAGACCTAACCACAATGCCACCCGAAAGAGAAATAGAGTTTCGGATTGACCTAGTCCCCGGCACGCTCCGATCCACAAGAGACCTTATAGAATGGGAGCCAATGAGTTGGCGAGGTCAAGAAGCAAGTAGATGAAAGCGATTCTAGAAAGGTTATATCCGCCCGAGCACATTGCCCACAGGGTGCGCCGAGTCATTTTTGTGGAGAAAAAGAATAAGACCAAAAGGATGTGCGTCGACTATCGCGCACTCAACGAGGTCACTATTAAGAATAAATACCCTCTCCCTAGGATTGACGACACTGTTCGATCAATTAAAGGGAGCAAAGGTGTTCTCCAAGATAGACTGCAGTCGAGCTATCATCGCCTAAGAATCCGAGAAGAAGATATTCCCAAGGCGCCTTCGTCACTTGGTACGGTCGTATGAGTGCACAGTCATGTCCTTCGGACTTACAAATGCCCCACCTTTTTCATGAATTTGATGAACAAAGTGTTCATGGAATTCCTAGACAAGTTTGCCGTGGTGTTCATCGACGACATCTTGATCTATTCGCAGTCGGAAGAGGAACATGAGCACCATCTCCGGTTGGTACTTGAAAAGTTAAGAGACCACCAACTCTATGCTAAGTTTAGCAAATGTGCTTTCTGGTTGAAGGAAGTGCAATTCCTCGGCCATATCGTGAATGCCCAAGGTGTCGCAGTGGACCCTTCCAATGTAGAAGCTGTGACCAAATGGACTCCACCTAAAACCGTCACCCAGGTCAGAAGTTTTCTAGGACTTGCGGGTTATTATCGTCGGTTCATCGAAAACTTCTCCAGAATTGCCAAGCCTTTGACGCAGTTGTTAAAGAAGGATAAAAAGTTTATATGGACTGCCGATCGCAACCAGAGTTTGAAACACTCAAGAGAAAACTGGTGTCAGCACCCGTGTTGATCTTGCCAGATCAAACCAAGGATTTCCAAGTCTATTGCGACGCATCTCACCGGGGTTAGGTGTGTTGATGCAAGATGGAAAGGTGGCCGCGTATGCTTCCCGCCAATTGAGACCTCATGAGTCTAATTACCCAACACATGACTTGGAGCTGGCAGCAATCGTCCATGCTCTGAAAATATGGCGACATTACCTCGTCGGTAATCGCTGTGAAGTATATACGGATCATAAGAGCCTGAAATACATCTTCACCCAACCGGATTTGAACCTCCGTCAGCGACGATGGTTGGAGTTGATCAAGGATTATGATCTCAGTATACACTACCATCCCGGCAAAGCTAACGTGGTAGCTGATGCTCTGAGCCGAAAGAGTTATTGCAACTCTATTCACATAGAAGGAAGATGTGAACAGCTACTACAAGATTTAGAGCACCTCAACCTGGAAATTGTTGAACTCGGATTTGTGGCTGCTCTTGAGGCCCAACCCACACTCTTAGATCAAATTCGCATAGCTCAAGCCTCGGATCCGGACATAGTTGAGCTTAAGAAGAATATGAGAGTGGGAAAAGCTCGTGACTTCACGGAAGACGAGCATGGAACCATATGGATGGGCAACAGGATATGTGTGCCAGAAGATAAGGAATTGAAAAAGTTAATACTTACTGAAGCACATCAGAGTCAGTACTCTATCCATCCGGGAAGTACCAAAATGTACCAGGATCTTAAGGAGAAGTTCTCGTGGGTTAGCATGAAAAGAGAAATAGCAGAGTTCGTGGCACTATGCGACGTATGTCAGTGAGTAAAGGCAGAACACCAGAGGCCTGCTGGATTATTACAGCCACTCCAAATTCCAGAATGGAAGTGGGAGGAAATCGGGATGGATTTCATCACCGGTTTACCCCGGACATCATCAGGACACGATTCCATCTGGGTCATAATCGACCGCCTCACTAAAGTGGCTCATTTCATCCCCGTGCTTACCACCTATACGGGTAGAAGGTTAGCGAGTTATACCTTGCAAGGATTGTGTGTCTTCATGGTGTATCTAAGAAGATAGTATCTGATCGTGGTAGCCAGTTCACCTCCAAGTTTTGGCAAAAACTACAAGAGGAACTCGGGACCCGGTTGAATTTTAGCACGGCTTATCACCCGCAAACCGATGGTCAGACGGAACGTGTGAACCAGGTTTTGGAAGATATGCTGAGAGCTTGTGCTCTGGATTTCGGAGGAGCTTGGGATAAGAGAGCCGCCTATGCGAGTTCTCTTATAACAACGGTTATCGACTAGTTTACAAATGGCACCTTTCGAAGCACTTTATGGACGAAAGTGTCGAACCCCGCTTTTTTGGGATCAGACCAGCGAACGTCAGTTGTTCGGGACCGAAGTGTTAAGTGATGCCGAAGAGAAAGTCAAAATCATAAGAGAAAGGCTGAAAGTCACACAGTCACGTCAGAAGAGTTATGCAGACAACCGCCGTAGAGAGCTAGTTTTTAAAGTTGGAGACTATGTATATCTTCGTGTCACCCCACTTCCGGGAGTGCACCGATTCCAAACCAAAGGCAAGTTGGCACCACGCTATGTGGGACCATATCGGATTTAAGAGTGACGAGGTGAAGTGGCATACCAACTCGAGCGCCACCCACCATGGCGGAATCCACGATGTTTTCCACGTCTCCCAACTCAAGAAGTGTCCGAGAGTTCTGAAGAACAAGCTAGTCCGGACAGATTGAAATCCGGGAAGATCGACCTATGTGGAGAAACCAAGCACGGATACTCGAAACCGGTGAACGAAGGACCGGAACAAGGTCATCGGGTTCTGCGAGTTCAATGGACTCATCACTCCGAAGAAGAAGCAACTGGGAAAGGGAAGATGAGCTAAAGGCCGCTCATCCCAATCTGTTTGCCAGTACCTCCGAATCTCGGGGTCGAGATTCCGTTTAAGAAGGGTAGGTTTGTAACACCCTGAGGTGTTTTCCCCTTTTAAAAATCCAAAAGAAAATCGTAAAAGAAAATCGTTGGAATTAACTGGAGAGAATTAATAATTTTAAAAATCCAAATGATAAATGGAAATGACATGGTAGGATTTTTCCTAAATTCTATATGTCAAAATACGCTAACGATTTTTAGTGGAATTTTCGAGCACCATAAATAATTTTTAACCAATTAAAATCAAAATTGGAATTAAAAAATCCCGAGAAAATCAATTTCTCTCTCCTCCGTCCTTTCTCGCTCTTTTTCCGGCTGTGGGCCGCCGACCCGAGCCGACGGCCCATCCCTCCCACGTGCGCCACGATCGGCCCAGCCGACCGGCCGTCCCCCACCGACGCGCGCCTCGTCTCTCTCGCGGCCGATCAAGGCTACGGCCCGCCAAACCCTCGCGCCGCAGCTTAAGTCCAATTCGTCTCCCTTCTTGCCGGGACACCGGCGGGTGGGGCCCACCTGCGTCGCCCCGTCCCTACCTCCGCCGCGCCGCCGCCATTGACGCCGCTCGCCGCGCGCGGATCTCGCCGCCCATCCTCCCGCGTGCCCTAAAGGCACCACCATAACTTCCCGTCTCTCCCGCCGCCTTCAATCGCCCGCCACCGCTCCCGCGCCCTTAATGGTCGGATTTAATCACCGGCCATTATTTTCCCCAAATCGCGCCGGTGAGGAATTGCGCCCTTATCCGGCCGCCGCCGACCTCCCCATCCCCAATTTAAGCACCCTCGCCCTCCCCGAGCTCCCCACACCTCCACTCAAGCCTCTCTCTTTCTCCGTCGTTCCCGCGCCGTGCGCCCTTTCGGACTTCGTCGCCGAGGTTCGGCCGTGTGTTCCCGCCGCTCCGAGACACTCCGAGCTCCGCCGACTCCTCCCTCCTCGCCGCGGTGCCCGCGCTACTCGGCCACCCTTCCCGAGTGGTTCCATCGCTCCCTCACCGTCCGCACCGTCGCCCCTTCGACTTCGGCCGCACCACTGAGCACTCTTCCCTATTTCCCTCACGGCCGAGTGCGCGCGCCGTCCCGAGTGCGCACGGCTCCGCCACGCAAGAGCCGCGGTATTCCACCGCCCGCGCCGCCGCCCGAGTGGCGTCGGTCGGTCTCCGCCACCGTGCGCCATCGCCGCCGATCGCGCCGCCCGAACCCCTTCCCGACCGTCCGATCGCGTCGCCGAACCCTTCTCGGCCATCCGATCCGCCTCGGCGGTCGGAGCCGTCCGTCCCCGCTGGCTGCGTGGCACACCGCGTGGCCGCCGAGTCGCGCCCGTGTGCGCCACGTGGTGCGCCGCTCTCCCTCTTGGCCCATGGACTCGGTCCACCATGGACCGGTGCTCCCGCGGCCGATGACGCCATCGCTGACGTCAGCCCTAGCGCTGACGCAATTCTAGGATTTATTGCGCAATAAATTATTAAGGATTTTCCTATTTTAGTAAAAACACGGATAATCTTCTAAAAATCATATCTTTTCAACCCGACCTCCTTTTTAGCCCATTCAAATTTCATTAAATTCATAAAAATACCAAGAATCCATTAAAAATGGTTTTGTTTCCTGTTTTAGTAGCTTTTTAGCCTGTTTTGTTGAAGTGCTTGTTTGCCGTGTAGATCCCGGTAGTCCCTCCGTCCCGGTTTACTTCAAAGTCGTCGCAGAAGTCCCCCAAACCGAAGAGCAAGGCAAGTCATGCTATATTATTGATCATATTGCTCCCATTTTGCTAAAACACTGTTTTACTCTATGAAATTGCATGTATTTTATGTTGTCATTTTATGGAAAATAATACACCCTATGCTTAGTTTATGCCGTAGGTTTGACACCCCAAACCCTTTGATAAAACTTGGAAAAATAATGTGATTAGATTTCAGGACTAGGTTATGCTTAGCCTGGCTTAGTTTCACTAGCTTACTAAATGGGTCATTTTCTCACTTAATATATATCTCTCGGACTTATGTTCGGAGGATTAATGATTAAAGATTCAGGTGAACCGGACTAATAACTAAAATATGACAAATGGTGGGCTGTGGGCACTATGGTTTTGGCTAGTGGCGCCCATAGCAATTAAGGACCGGTTCACGGGACCCCTCGGGAGAATGACCGTGCAAACCACAAGCCGAAATGGGTAAGGTAGGTCCCGTAGTGTAGCCTCTCCTAGCGACGAACCCATCGGCAAGGGTGAGCGGGATGGAGTTTTGGTCGACCGTATAAGGGTTCTTGGGCTGCGGATTCACCGAGGCACTCGGGGCTGCCCACTCCGTGGTCCGGGAGTGGGGCGAAACCTTGGTGGGGTTCGCTTGGTTAGAAGGGGAGTAAATCTATTCGAATAGCCGTGACCGCGGTGATGGGGCGATCGACCGAGCTCTCCGTGATTAGTCTCACACTTTTACACCCTAAGTTTTGGAACATGACTAGTATAGGTGGATGGTTTGGGCCTGCCACAACGTGGGGATAACGTTGGACGGTGTGGGAGTAAAAATGTTTTACTTACTCAATTTACTGTTGTTTTGGCTTTGTTCAAATTCGTATTGTTTGGAAAAACTCCTGCCGTTTGCGCAAAAGCAAACCTTAGCCAGACCTTTGTCTCCCCTGCATTCATTCTTCTCCTCTTCCGGCGTGACTTGTTGAGTACGTGGAAGTACTCATCCTTGCTTCTTCACCAAGAACCTGAGCCAGAGGTTGAAGACAAAGATGAAGTGGAGTAGGCTTTGTCCTGCACTCTGGAAGTTGCCTGTGGAGTGGTCGAAGCCGCATGGCCAGCGTCAAGCTTAGGCCCTTTTTTTTCCTTTGCTCTTTTGTAATCTTTTTGTATTGTTTCTTAGACGTGATACTGTAATATCAACAATTGTCGTATGTGTACCGGTGGTCCGGACGGGGATTTTAATACACATATAGCTTTGGAAATTCGGGTCGAATTTCGGGCGTGATAAGTTGGTATCGAGCCTATTTCCGGATCGTAGGAAAAGCCAAACGGAAAAACCTTAGGAGCCCTCGAATCTTTTCATATGCATAAGCCCGGCTTTTGAAAATGGTTTGAAAAATGGGACTTGTTTCCTCGGGATTGGGGAAAAATTTTAAGTTTCCCTCGAGCATTTTGAAAACTGGTCAAGTCTAAGTGATAGGATTCTAGAGTTAAAATTTGGAAAAGTCATTTGATCTCTTATTCATTCGCCAAATTGGGATTTTCTAAGGGGTCAATGTCCTAAGTCGAGATAGGAGGGAACGGTTGCCAATTTTATATTATAACTAAGCATCTATTTTTCAGCATCATTTAGGGGATGTCCTTAGAAGTTTTACTTAGCCTCATAAAAATGTTTCTCAAAAACCCTCTTTTTCTCGTTTACTTTACTTGAGTCCTTTATCGTTTGTCTAACTTGGGTTTGAGCATACATTGATCCCCTACCTTGTCTTCTCTAGATGGCGGGCCGTCCGAGTCACCCACAACGGTCGGGTGTCGAAAGGGTTCGTCGCGGAGCTGGCAAGAATGGCCTTGACAGTGGGCTATCCGGATGCACCTGAGTACATTGTCGTCTCACCGTTCGGCGGTGAGTTGCCTCACCAAGTCCGCTGGAGGTGCACGGTTTCGTAGGCACCAATATCCCGAACATGGTGGTCACGGCGTCGGGAGGAGCAGATGAGCATGCACCGCAAGAGGCGGCTTATCTAATGCTTGGCTTGGATGAGGGAGATGCATGACTACCATCTCGCCACTCCGACCCTTAGAGCGTCGCCACCCTTAGTTTATCGTTTTCCTAGTTTTTCGTTTGCCTAGTTCTTTGTGTGTTAGGTGTGCTTGTGCGTGGGTAGTGGTCAACCTATATCAAGTGTGGATATGGGTTGCCCAATTAAGGATGTTGGGTGTGTTTTAAGTCAAGAACAGATCAAAACAAGTAATAAAGATCCACTTCTCTGTTTAATCTATTTTACTCCTTCTTCCCGCCTTGTTTGTTCCGCTCCTTCAGATGGTGAACACCAGGAATGGTAGCAACAGTAATGAGTCAGCTGAGAACAACACCCGTGCTAATACCAACAACCCACCTCCTCCCCCTGAGAACATCACTTTGGCACAAGTTCGCCAACCGGACCCGGATGATGGCTGCAATGATGCAGCAAATGCAACAGGCATCGGCGGATGCGGTTGCAAATGATGCAACAGTTTCAACAGCAGAACCAGCATCAGCACGACCATTTCTGGGCGTGACAGTGGCTAGCTCTCAAACCACCGTCAATTCCCCTCCTGGATTTGAAGGCCATCATCGACACCGCGGAGGGCATCTCTACCGCCTCCTACCTCGACCTCCATCTAGTGGCCCTCGTGAGGCTCCTAGGGCAGCGTTGCATTCAGGATCATCGACGATTGCCCCAACGCCTCCTTGCAGTCATCGGTTCCTTCACATCAATCAGCCTGAGCCCCGCTGTTGTAGCCCTTGGCGATAGCGCCGGAGCCTACCGTTGCCCGGACTTCTCTGACCTCTTTAGCTCCCTCTCTGTCACCATGGACCAGACATCATCGAGCTCATTGCCCTCTACCTTGGGAACCCTCTCTGCTTGTTTCTCTATTGTCGGGCTTATCACGGTGAGATGGCACTTAGGTCGCTCCTCACCTCGGCCTCGGGTGCAGGGACAATGTAGGACGGAGGACTCATGGGCTCCTCGACCGTTATCATCAACTTCTGCCACTGCCACTTTGTCGCTGGCCATGTCGTGGGAAGAGAGACAAGGTAGGTTGTGATCACCGCTAGGAATTAGTGCCACATGCCTCAGAGGAAAGATGGAAAATAGAAGAGATGCCTCAGAGGAGAGATGGAAAATAGAAGAGAGACGAGGGGAAGAGAGGAGAGTCCTTGGCACGTAGGTCCCACCTGTTGACTCAGCGAGTCAATCGCAACCTACCACGTCAGTCGAAACCGCTTTCCAACCATTGAATGAGTCGATTTGTACCGGCTTGTAAAGATGGAGAGACGTTATACCCAATTTTACAGTTGAGAAAGGCGATTTAATCAGGAGCAAGATTTTTGAAGGAAGCAAAATAAACTTATTCCTTCTCCTTTCCTCTCTTTGATCACCTCTTCTAGGATGGACAACCAACCCATCATCATCCCTTCATTTTCACGCGGTTATAAGTCCACTTTGACTCTCTCAAAATCTTCAATCTAATTTATATCCCTGAACCGTAATATCGAATATCTTGACCTCTCATCTATTAAAATCGGTGTAGTTTGACTCCCTCAACGGTTTTGGAGAGTGGTTTCGCTGATGTGGCGCTTTGACCTGGTCCAACCGGCCGAGTCAGCATGCAGGCCCCACATGCTAGTGTTACATCCTCTTCTCTTCTTCTCCTCTCCCCTTCTTTTCTCTTCCTTTGTCCCTCTCCTTTCCCCACACGGGCACACCAGCTCGAGCAGGGGAGGCAATCGACGGTTTCCAGTGACGGAGAACAAAAAAGTGTGGCAGAGGATGGCTCATTGATGAATCAGCCTGTTGGCTGCTGCTGTTGGCCCACCCTGCTATTTTGCATCTGATGTATGCCATTGTTAGTGTCACTTAGTTAAGTTGGAGGAAGGCTTAAGGGTGTGTTCGGGAGGAGGGATGGGAACCCCTTCTCTCTGACATGCAAAACAAAGCACGCGTTAGCACGTGATTAATTAAAAATTAATTTAAAAACTTAAAATGAATTAATATGATTTTTTAAAATAATTTTTTATAATACATTTTAAAAAACACATCGTTTAACAGTTTGAGAAACGTGCACATGGAAAAAAATAAGGTAAAGTTGACAACATAGGCATAAGAACACATCCTAAGCCAATAGAAATAACTACATGTTACCCAAACAACATTCAGTTACTTCAAGTTTCTGATCATCTGATGGGCTCCTCTGATTCTTGAACAGATGCATCAGGGCTTTGGATGGGTCATTCCATAACACGGCGCAAATGCCGTATCCACGGGTCATGAGTTCAGAATGCTTGCTGGCCTAGTGCCCTGCCCTGCTGCTACCTGCTTGCTGGTCACGCCTGCAGCGTCGGCGCCGTGCGTGCCCTGCTCTGGCGCAGATGCGCCGCCCCCTAGCTGCGCTGGTGACCGGCGGCCCTTCGGCCTGACTGCTTGGTGTTGCCGCCTCCCAACGTCCCGCAAGCTCGCGTCGTTGTCAGTAGTCACTCGAATCGAACTCGAAGGAGATGGAGAATCATTGCACCGAAGAGATGGCCAGATGGGGAATACAAAATAGACTACAATAAAGAAAACCTCAAAAAAATCGACTTTAACATTCGGTTTTAAATTTTTTTTCTGATAAGACAAAAAGACACTGATAGACATGTCTAAAGAGATTGGTGGTCTAGTCTTATATAACGCGGATAGATGTTTTACCACTCAGTCATATACCTGAGAATTTGAGGGCCTGATGTGAAACACAAAGTGAGGCCTCATATTAAAAAAAACAAAATAGCCTATGTATATTAATTAACCAAAGTTGCATAATAAATCAAAGCTAACCAACCCACGTTTTCACTTAATGCTAGGTATTTTGAAATCGTTGGAACGGTCCTCACCGTGATAATCTTCGTTCGATCCACTTTTACAGTTGGTGGCCTTCTATCCACATAAAAAAAGATACTAGCGATCAATCGAACATGCTTTTCTCTATGCTCTTTTTACCGGACAAGTATGAATGGTGCGCGACCAACGACAGACCGATGAAGTTCACAAGCCGTGGTTGGCAATTTGCCTAAATTATTTGGGAGGAAGAATTGTGTTCAGATGTGTAATAATTCAATTTTTACCTTTTTAGTACTTGAATCGTGCATCGTCATGATCAGCCGTAGTTTTTTCTGCAATGGTCAAGACTCAAGATCACCATCGAATATTTGTTGGAGCAAAGAAAAATAAGCTCATATAACACATTGGCTTAAACTAAAACAAAATAATTGGGATAATGTATGTGGTCACCAATCTTGCCCACCCTCATTTACGAGGCTACCAGTCTATCACTAATCGCACCCATGTGTGGATGCATTGCCTCTTAAAATTAAATCTTAAAAAAAATACAAATCTACGTTAAGTGAACCAAATCTACAACTTAAACATGCAAATTAATAGGTTCCGTCACAAAGAGTCTAACCGAGTCATATAAACTCACGTACATAAGTGATAGTGGACAACCTTATACTATTCCTTACAACTAATTAAAACGACTTGTTTAGTTGTTTAGATGAATTGTTAAATGTTTTCTTTGATGAGAAAGATGATTATATTACATCCTTGGGTCTTTACATGTAAGATGCACAGACGCAGATCATCTATAGTTACAGCACAAACAATAACAGCAGCTGACAGGTTGGTCATGAAATGTGGGGTCCATCTTGTAAACTGTAGCTACTACACAGCAATAACTTCATATGATTCATGTCGAAGATGCACATAATCATAACCATAGTAAGGAACAAGACTCCCAGTGAGCTTATACAGAGAGCTGTCGATCCTTTTAGCTTTAGGAAATCCTGCTTCCAATCGTTGGGTGTGCTATGTCAATATGTCATTGCCTTTTGTTTCTGTTCGTGGACTGGACACTCGGATTTATCTGAAATTCCCAGTCGACCAGAAATTTTTGGTCGAGTGGCTCGGGTTTTTAAAATTTTGGGTTTTCAAAATGACATTTGAAATATTATCTGAACATCTTATTGCCCGAAATTTCGAGTACCCATTTTTTCGGGTTCACGTTTTGGGTAATTTGAATTACCCAAATTCCTCAGCGGCAGACGTGGAGGACTGAAGGTCCTGGTCTCCTGGACTTGGTCGGCGGCTCGACGGCGGCCATGGCGTCTTGGACTCGGCGTCTCGGTGGTTGGCGGTGGCGCGGTGGATCGAGTCGGACGATGGGCGATGGCGGCGACGCGAACGGCGAGCGCGTCATGCGGCGACGACACGAGCGGCGAGTGCGCGACTACACGAGGACGAAGGGTGGAGGGCAGTGGCGAGCCGGCGGCGACGGCGGCTCGGGAGTCACGGGGAGTGGGCGTTCTAGGGTTAGGTTTAGGGATTTGGTGGTTAGGTTGAGGGGTGCGGGCGGGCGGGTGAGGGGCGCTGCGCACTAGGCACTGAGAAGTCTGAGATGCGCTGGCCACTGGGGATTCGGGTAGTTCGGGTTAATCGGGTACCGTGAGTTAAAACCCGATTAACCCGAAATAATATTGGGTTTTTAGGTTTTTCAACCCAAATCAGTGTTCGGGTTTTAGGTAGTTCGGGTTCGGGTTCAGTTTTTTTTGGTTTCGGGCTCAGGTTTTATGCCCATAGCTAGGTGATGGTGGCAAATTATGGCAATCCTGGCTCTGAGCCCTTGCTGACTTGCTCTGTGGTGTGGTTTCCTAGCTCCAGGTTTTGGCAGGAAAGGTGGAAGGGCACCATGTTAATGATAGAAAACTATGGTACTTGTTTTTTGTCTGGTTTGGTGTAAGGTCATGCTGTTTTGTAAAATCATATCATTTCTGGTAATCGAAATGGAGGCTTCCCGACCTTGCTAAAAATAAACAAGGCTCCCTGCGAGATGAAATAAGCAAAGCTAGCATCTGAAGCATGGTGAGCGGAGTAAAGATATACCCATTCTATCATATATATATATATATACATACACACACATATATATACCAGACAGTACAAAGTTTCATATCCACATAGCAGAAAAAAATTCAAGATTACATCCATTAAGGGCTGTTTCTTTCAAGCTTTTTGGTGGCTTTTCACTGAGAAGCCGAAGTCGAAACAAACAAATTAGCTTTTCAATCGGCTTTTGAAAAGCCAAAACCGTAATTGAACTAGAAAAGCCCAGAAGCCAAAAGCTCACTTTGGGTAGCTTTTCTAGCTTTTGAGAGAAAAGTTAGAAATAATTACATGCCTGTCATCGTTACACAAAAAATGGTTCAATTCTAAATAATCCAACTCAAAAGCTAGCTCCCAAACAGCTTCACCTTCTGGCTTCTGGAGTTTCAGCTTTTCAAAAGCCAAAAGCTAAAAGCCAGCTTCTGACTTTTGAAAAGATGAACCAAACAGAGCCTAAAGTTGTAGCCAGAAAAACAAAAAACAGACACATCGCCACTACAAGCTGGCAGCTCCTTGCACATCCTAGGAGAAGGAACTAGCACCAAGCCGACCATCGCTAAGCGTGGCAAGTCACCGCTAGACCTACAAGGCAATCACAAACGCCCCACCAAACACCGACTCTACACAGAAGATCATCGACGAGCTCCATATTATCCTCACGTAGAGGGGATGAGGAGAGGGAGAGGGCGAGAGAGAAGGAGATCCACTCATTCCTTACTTCAACCTAATGAGGGCAATCCAGAACAGTCGATGACCAAACCGAGAGAAGACGACAACAACGAGAAACAAAGACCTCCTAGGCAATGCCTCTAGAGAGGTCATGACGCCATAGATCCCACCGTTGCCCGTTCGACTGGACAGGGTTTTCACCCGAAGAGTTCTGCTCGGGAGGGGTAGTGTGCCTACTCGACAACACCCCAAGGAGGGTCAAGGCGCTCGAAGACGTCGTCGTTGCCGACTCAGGAAACCCTCGAGCTAGACTTTTGCCTGCAACATCCACTTTCGCACCCGTTGTCGCCACTCCAATGCTCCACCACGCGGACAACCTCTGCCAGCCCATAGCTCTACTACATTGGTGCCCCTCCGCTGGCCAGCCCACACCTTCCCGCATGGCCAAACGCCGTCACCCGGGGCCAAACGCCCGTACCAGACGCCCGTGTCGGTCACCCCTTCGTCGTCGCCCACGCTGACCTTCTTGCTGTTGCTCGTGTTGGCCTCCCCTCGTCCACAGCCATTAGCCACAGTGGCTGTCACACCCTGGAGTTTTCCTAGTTTAAAATTCAATTAATAAATCATTTAAAGAAATCATTTGAAATTAACCTAGAGCAAAGATATAATTTTAAAATGCAAATAATAAGTGAAAATGGCATGATGGAATTTTTCTTGAGTTCTACATGTCAAAATACATTAACGAAATTTTTAGTGGAATTTTCAAAGCACTAGAAATATTTTTTAACCAATTAAATCAATTCTCAGAATAAATAAATCCCTGAAAAATCCCTTTTTCTTTTTCTTTATTTTTCTCTCTTTTTCCTTTCTCTTGGGCCGACGGCCCAACCGGCCGGCCCAATCCCTCTGCGCGCTGTGTCCCTCCTTTTCTCTCTCGTGGACCACCGAAGGCCATGGCGAGAAATCGCCCGTATGCGCCCGCCGAAGTCCGTATCGCCTCCTCTCGCCTCGGGTTGCCGACAGTGGGGCCCACCTATCGGGCCCGTCCCTTCCTCCGACCGTGACACCGCGACCGCGTGCGCCTCGCCGTCGCGCATCCCGCCCTCCCCCGCCGCTCCCGCGTGCCTTAACGCCACCCGCTATCCCCATCCCATCTCGGCCTCGCTGCGCCCGAGTAATGGCCAGATTAAACCCCCGGCCATCACTCCTCTATCTCTCTATTACGCCAACGAGCGATTCCCGTTGTCCCGGGCTGTTTTCGAGCCCCCAATCCCCTATAAATACCGGCTGCATCCCCCTCTCTCGAATCCACCCCTTCCCCGAGCTCTCCCGTAACCAAATGGCCCTAGCGCCGTGTGCCCTAACTTTGTCGCCGCTCGCCCTCCGCCACCGTTCCCCGCCGCTTCGCTCCACGCCGTCCCGCGACACCGCTCCCATCGGCTTCGTGCGATCGCGTTCTCCCTCGTCCGCCATTCGCCTTCGTCGTTCGCCGCTCGTACGCCACCGACTGTCGTCGTCTTCCTCCGCTTCGGCGTGCTCCGATGAGCTCTCTCCTCCCTTTCTCTCTCGTCCATGCGCGCCGCCTCCCTTTTGTGTGTGCGACGCCATACGCGCGTCGTCCCGTAACCATGCGCCGCCGCTCCTTTGGCGTCGGCCGGCCACCGTGCGCCATGGCCGGGCCACGCGCCCGCGTCGCACCGCGTCGCACCACGCGCACGCCCGTGTCATGCCGCCCGACCCGCATCCACGTCGTCCGATCTACCTCGGCAGATCGGGGCTGTCCGATCCCGCAAGCCCACGTGGCCGCCACGTCGGTGCCGCGTCGGCGCCACGTGTGCCCACGTGGTGCACCGCGCCCCTCGGTCCCGTGGACCCGGTCCACCATGGACCGACAGTCCCTCGGTCGCTGACATCAGCCCTAGCCATTGACATCAGCCCTAGCCAGTGACGTCGTCCCGGGGATTTATTGTGCAATAATTAATTAAAGATTTTTCTGTTTTAGTAATAAACGTAGATATTCTTCTAAAATTCATATCTAATTAATCGAGCTCCATTTTAGCCCATTGAAATTTCATTAAATTCATAAAAATACCAAAAATCCAATAAAAATAGTTTTGTTTTCTGTTTCAGTAGACTTTTAGCCTGTTTTGTTGAGTGTCTTGTTTGCCCTGTAGATTCCGCCAGTTCCGATGATCCCATTTATTTTGAAGTTGTTGCAGAGGTTCCCCAAGCTCCAGAGCAAGGCAAGTCATGCTCAACTTTGATCGTATTGTATCCAGTTTATCAAAATATCTCGATTTCCTTAATTATTGCATGTATTTTAGAATGTTATTTCTTGGGCTTAATATACCTATTATACTCAGCCATAAGACTTGTTTAACCTGTATTCTTTGATAACTTGGGTTTAATATGATTAGTTGTTGGTCTAGGATATGCTTAGCCCTGATTAGATCAACAAGAACATTAAATGGGTCATTTCACTTAATTATTCTAGTATAACCTCTATAACGGTGAATTCAATCATAAGACACTATTGAATTAATAAGCAACTAAAATATGACAATGATGGGTTGTGAGCGCAATTGTGATAGATGCGTCTATGACAATTAAGGACCGGTTCACGAGAAACCCTGGGAGAATTATCGTGCGTACCACAAACTAGCGTAGGTACGGTTGGGCTTGTAGTGTAGTTTGCCTCTAGCCGACGTACCCAGGTTAGGGTGGGCGTGATGGAGTCGAGTCGGCCGAGTGGCCGGTTGATATGCTGCTGGATTCATCGAGGCACGAGAGGGGCTGCCCACTGCCTGTAGAGGAGGGGGCAAAACCCGAGGTGTGGTGCGATTGGTTAGAGCGGGTTATGTGAAGGGTCCTGTCACAGTTCCTTTCCGGTGTACTGTGGTGGTATACCGGCAGACGAAAACGTGTCGTGGAGATATATCTTATGGATACAGATGTACACCTCTAATCAGATTAAAACTATTCTAATAACCCTGCCGCGGTTATGGGTGATCAACCAGATTCACCATGATTAGTCTCACCCCTTTAATAACTTGATTTAAAGAAACTGGACTAGATTAGGTGGTTGGTTTGGGACTATTGCAATGTGTTGTAACGTTGGACAATGTTTACTTTAATATTGATTAATTATTACAACTGTTTTACTACTTTCAACTATTATTGTGAAATGTTACTTTATGCAATTTTAAAACCCTAGTCTACCCTTGGAATATCCCTTGCATCCATACCTTCTCTTTCGGTATGACTTGCTGAGTACCATGGGTAGTACTCAGCCTTGCTCTATCTCTCCCACCAGAGTTGGTCTACGAGTCAGATGAAGGCTATGAGGAGAAGTAGGCTTCGTCCGATGTCAAGGATGCCTATGGAGTGGAGTTACCACGCTGCGAACGTCAAGACTTAGTTTTAGCTCACCTTTTCTTTTTCGTTGTATTTTTGTAATTTTTTATGTTGTTTTTAAGACGTGGATTCTGTAATATCAACATTATCGTATGTGTACCTTGGCTGGTCCTGAATAGAGATTTTCTATTACACATAAAGCTTTGGAAATTCTGGGTTAGAATTTCTGGGCGTGCAGTGGCCTCCCGCCGCTCCCGGTCAGATCCAACGTGGGGAAGCCAGACCTAGTCGTGGGGGGCTCGGATCTAGTCACGGCGTCTCCAGATCCACGCGTCGCCGTGCCTCCAGATCCTCCACACGCCGCCACCACGACGCCATCTCTTGGAGCTACCATACCGTCTTGGCTGTGTGCGTCGTCGTGCTGTCTTTCCCGCACACGTGTCACGCCGCCGCCATTCCGCGTGCCGCTTTACACCGCTTCCCGCTGCGTCGCGCGCTGCATTGCCTGTTCCACGCTAGAGGTGAAGCCGCTCCAAGGTTTGGCCCGCCGCCGCTATCTCGGCTCGCCACTCGGCTTTCCGGCGCCGTGCTCCAGCAGGGGTGAGGCGGAAGAGAGAAAGGAAGAGGACGACGACTAGGGTTCACCCCGAGTCGACCGCGCGTGGGCGACGCAAGGGTGGGAGAACGTCTTGCATATCATCTTTCATTTATATATGAGTCATATATAAGAGTGTTTAACACTTCGCTTTCCTAACTTATACTCCCTTGTTCCTTGTTTTCTATGTGCATATTTTTTAAACTATTAAATTTTATGTTTTGTAAAAAAATATATATGAAAGTTGTTTTAAGAAAATCATATTGATCCATACTCAAAGTTAATCAAGCGTTAATATATGATACTATATTGCGTGTTGAGATAAGGTTTACCAGCCTAAAAAGACACATCATAAAGTTTATTACCATGTGTTTGAGTTTATTAGCATGTGTTTAGTTGAAGGGATATCCGGAATGGGAACGGATTTTACATGTGTTTTCGAGAGATTAGCAATTATAGGCAACATAGAATATTCATTCAATATTGGGGACAGCATCATCCGCGAAAAACTGGGGGACAGCGCCATTCCTCCCACCTGGCGCACGCGCGCCTCACGCGCGTCCCGTGCAGTAACCCTGTCATTTCAGCCTGATTTTTTCACCGGTTCCTCTTCTCCTCCGCTCGTTTTCTCCTCGTCCCGATTCGTTTCTTGGGTTAACGGGAGCGCGCGAGCAGGGGCGAGCCGGCGGCGGCCGCGTCGTCGTCCGTCCACCCTCCGTCCGCCATCGTCCCACGACGCCGCGGCACCACGCGCGCTCTTCCCTCCCCCATCCTCCACCGAAGCCCGACGGCGGCACCCGCGCGCTATGGCAGGAAACCGGCGGCTTCCTGTCACACCAACCCCGTGCCTCCTCTCTCGCCGGTCGTTGCTCACCCTCGCCCCCTCCGTCCGTACCCACCAACTGCAGATCTCGGCTTCCATTGCCCAAGGTAAGATAACCCAAAACATTGGATGTGAATTTTATTTTTAGATCTTTGCATGTTTTTTTTAACCTAAGATGATTGTCCCTTGCTATAAAATAATGTTCAAGCATGTTGTAGTATAGTTTTTTTGGTTAAATTTATTGACAGTAGATGATGGCCATGTGTTATTTTTGTGATTAATTGGATCCATGCCATTATAAATTTGTCTGTTTTGAAATATACCATTACAATTCACTAAATTTGGAACCATGCCATTACAATTTAATATGTATTAGAGATGTGCCACCGCTTACCCATTCGATGCAATTTCCAAAATTTTCTCACCAAACTGCCCTCGTCTTCTTCCTCCATCCTCTTCTTTCTTCCCCTTCCTCTCTCTCCTCTCTCCTCTCACCTCCGGCATGTAGTGGTAGCTGTGGTGGCGAGGTCAGGCCGGGGGTGGTCATCGACGGAAGCAGCGTGGAGGGAGCGAAGCCGCTGGTGCTGTCTCATGCCTACAAGGTGGGGTGGCTGAAGCGTGTGGTGAAGGCGTCCATGATGGCGTGGCTCACGCCGGAGCACACAGTGGACAGTATGAAGCTGGCCAGGCTCATGAGTCGTGGCTGTACCAGCCGTGCGCCTGCCTTGTGGCCAAGGACTCCGTTGCCGTCGAGCGGTCTGGCAGCTGGCTCTTCACGTACTGCCATGACGCCACGCTGGAGCTTGAGAGGAGCAAGGAGCAGCTGCGGCGTTGCTCCGGATCCGCTCCCTCCATGTAGCTTGTCGCCGTTGACGACCATCCCCGGCCTAACCTCGCCGCCACAGCTGCTGCTTCATGCCGGAGGTGAGAGAAGAGAGGAGAAAGAGAAAGGGGAAGAAAGGAGGATGGAGGAAGACAAGGGCAGTTTGGTCAAAAAATTTCGGATATTGCATCCAAAGGGTAAGTGGTGACACATCTTAAATACATGTTAAATTATAATGGCATGGTTCTAATTTAGTGAATTGTAATGGTATATTTCAAAACGGGCAAATTTATAATGGTATGGATCCAATTAACCCTATTTTTTTGTTGTATTGTAGATGGATAAGAGGATCAAGCTTTTAGTTTGTATTGTTCTGCAAATATATTGTTGTCGATGATGGCCATGATTATTCAGTCTAGAAAAAAGAAAGAGAGGTTCAAGGAGAGAAGGTATTAGATATGGCCCAATGGTTGAAAGGGATAAAATAAGAATTGAGTACCTAGAAATAAAAATTTGGAGGAATGATACAACTTGTATCAACATGCTTAGACTTAGAAGAGCAAGTTTCTTTTGTTTTTGTAAGCTTTTTAGGGATCGTGGTTTACTTGAAGATACCATCCACATATGTATTGAGGAACAAGTGGCTATGTTTCTATATAGTGGGACATAACCTTAGAAATAGGTTAATTGACACTAATTATCATAGATATGGAGAAACAATTAGCCATTATTTCAACAAAGTTCTTCATGCAATCGGTGAGGTATGAGATGAACTAATCAGGCCCCCCTCATTGGACACTCCAACTAAAATAGCAAGGAGCCCTAGGTGGGATCCTTACTTTGAGGTGTGAGATTCATCCCTATCTTATTTTATGTTTATGTGAACATCGATATATGATCCCTAATTTTTTATGTCGTTGAACACAAAATAGGATTGTATTGGAGCTATTGATGGCACACATATTAGAGCCTTTGTTCGTAAGAGCATGAAGTCTTCTTTTCGTGGTAGGAAGTCCCAAGCCACTCAAAATGTAATGGCGGCTGTAGATTTTGATCATCAACTCACTTATGGCTTGACTAGTTGGGAGGGGACAACACATGATGCTGTAGTTTTAAGAGATGTTTTGGAACGTGAAAATGGCCTTCGTGTCCCGCAAGGTAATAGTTACTATAGTTTATCAAATTCTCCATGATAAATGTTGATATTTAGGAATGTGACCAACTTGTCGATCATATGATAGGCAAATTCTATCTAGTTGATGCTGGATATAGAGCCAAACCAGGATTCTTGTCTCCTTTTCATGATGTCCGATACCACTTGAATGAGTGGGGGAATAATCTGGTGCAAAATGAGAAGCATTTTTGCTATTTATCAGTTGCCTGAATTTTCTTATCTATCAGTCATCTAAACTTGTGCAATAGGTTTTTTTTGCTGTTGACCAATATCAAAGTATTTTTTTGTAAAATGTAGATTAGAACAATCTTTGTTTCACTACAAGAAAAAAGAACACAAATATGATTAGTTGGATATTGATCTAGTGTTTAAAAATGTCATTGATGGATAAGAAAAAAAATCAGTAACTTGACAAATAAATAGATGGCCCCCATAAAATTATTATTATCAATGCAAAAGTTAGCAAGAGCTTAATAGAATTCTAACATATGTAAGTTTTAGATATACTGACAAATCTAACAAGGTAATCAACCTAAGACTATATTGTACACAAATATATCTCTCCATGTTTGTAAGGAAGCAACATATATTTCTTAAAATGGAGAATAAAATGGAAAACGGATTAATGAAATTAACATTCTAGGGCCATTGTGACAATACCTAAATGACAATGAACAACACAACAATCTCTAAACAATCTACAAATTTGATTCCTGAATTAAGTGATTCCATCAGGAAGGGCAATAGAAAACCGTGAATTACATATTTACGCACTTCTTTAGCATGGCGAATTGAACCATAATGAACTTCCATGGAAACAACACGACATAATCACAGAGCCAATCAATAATGCCAAGCAATATACCTAAGAATACCAGGAAATCGATCAGGCCAACCACCATCTAGAGACCTCGGCCCATATTGCGTCGGATTCCGCGGGAGCGTCCCACGGAGAACCAAGATCGAGCGAGCAGGTGACCGCCGGCGGCCCCGCCACCGCTGGCCAACACATCCCCTCGGACGGAGGCGATGCAACAACTCTTGCGTTGCGCTGGCTCCCTTGAACATACGAAGGGTGTCTCAGCGTCCTGTACCACCAACCGCGCCCATGTCGCAGCGTGGTGGCTAAGGGTGGCAACGGGGCGGGGCCAGGTTGGATAGGAATGCCCCTGCCTTTCCTCCCCGCAATCTCCCCTCAGCCTCGGCCCCGCAAAGCCAACCGGGTGAAAAACGTCACCTGTCCCCATCCCCGCATGGGACACGGGGGGTGAGCGGGGCCCTGCATCACCTGAGTGCACGTTTGGGATCGAGGTCTTCGCGGGAGGCGGCGTGTCTCTGAGAGCGAACTAGCGATTGGGAGATAGTAGGGAGCACACGGTGATACTAGCAGTGGCAACAGGCCCTTCCTCGACGGGGGTAACGAGAAGAGGAGAGGGGAACAAGTAGTTGGCGGTGGAGTGGTGTCGTGGCGATGGAAAGGACGGTAGGCGGTGCCACGGCGGGGACGCACGAGCAGGCGACACAACGGCGGGGTCACGTGAGCACACGAGCAGGCGGCGCTGCGGCTGGGACACGCGAACGTGGGTGCAGCGTGACTCACTCCGTTGCTACTGGGCATGCGACGGTGTGTGGTGTACTGGTGCGGAGAGATTAAGGGACCATCACCATATCTTCCATGTATTACACAATTCTGGGGCCCAGTGGGTGGATGTCATAACTCATCCCTGCCTCGCAACAAGTCGGGTCCCCACAGCGACCTCACGGGTGGAGAATTCGCCCTGCCCCTGGCTCCATAGGGACGGGTCCCCGTCCCCAATGGGGAAATTGCCACCCCTAGTGGCGGTGGGTATGGGCTCGGAGCAAGCCGGGCATCGACGGCGGGGCTCCACATGGCACGGTAAAACGCTCCGCGCGCGGTGCGGCGGCCCTACATGGTGCAGCACGCCGTGCTTCAGGGGGAGGGCCGACCATTGGCGGGAGAATCTCCAGACGACACGGAGCTTGAGGGCATTGAAATTCCGCGTCACAAATCCGGTGAGAGGAGAGTGACGAACTTGGAGAGAGGGAGAGAGGAGAGTTTTTGTTTCTATTTTGATTTTTTTGTTAAATATTTTCTTTTGGTGGGCGTGGGGCGTGAGAGTGACATGTGGGGCCAGGGAGGTGAGGAAGTCGCGAAGGTTTAAGATATTGCTTTGCATCTAGTTTGAGGTAGTGGTAAGTATACTTAATTAGTCAAATGATGTGGGTTTAATAATGTTGGCATGTGCATGGGGCTACATATTTGCAAGAATCCTTGAACGTGCAACTTTTTCGAGCAAAAATCCACCTCTTTTCTCAATAATTGTGCACTACCATTCTTAATAGTTTATTTCTAACTCAGACTGCTCACAAATCCTGCAAAAAGAATGTTTACCTTTAACCAGAAGAGACCATGGATTACGGTTTACTGCTACTAGTAATTGCATAGCAAAGGTGTGTGCGAAGTGGTGGCGAACTAGTGATGGCGATGAGGCCGAAGCGCGCTACCTCAGCAGCGGCTGTGGGCGCCTGTGGCGTGGAAGGGATACTCAGATGAAGTTGTGGGCCTGACAACACGCTGAGTTGTCAGAGGAAGCAGAAGCTGCGGATCGGGCGAGGGCATCAATATGGGCCGCGCGCGTCGAACAAAGGGAGAGGAGTGATGATGATGGGCATTAGCCCATGAAGGAAGAGGTTGGCCCGTCAGGCTACACCCATGGGCCAGAAGAATGGAGGAGGAAACCTGAAAAATAAGGGATGATTGATGATAGGTTCTCCGTCTCAGAAGAGGTGATTTATCTACCAAAATCAGACTCGGACTTGATGAGGTACGTGGCTTGTTTTGAAGATTCCCGACAGCATAGTAGGAATTTTGTCGTGGGACCAGAACCATCTGAAAGTAGACTATATAAGCTTTCTAACAAGTATTCATGGGCCCCGAGAGTCCTTCTGGATCAGTGGCTAGGTCCGTTCGAAGTTGATGCTGTCGAGAGGCTCGAATTCGAATCCAAAACGTGCATAACTTCATCTATTGCCTTCTATAGGCCAAAAGTAACGTGGTGATGTAGGAGTAGACTTGGGAAAGATCTTGGTTTGGTCCCCAATCAACTTTTTGATCATCCAAGCACTTTGTGAGCCCGCTCTCCTTTCCTTCACCCAAAGAAGTATTTTTGCAAATGAAGATGCAAAACTCGCAGTAACGTTTGTTTAAACATATAATAAGTAAACCTAGTATAGAACATATGCACATTTAGCTTGTTGATGTGTAACATAAGCATGATCAACATGTCCAAGCCCATGATATCCTCATCATGGATCCCACATGTTGATTCAACGAGTCAACCGTGGTCAACCTGCCATGTCAACCGAAACCGCTTTCCAAACCACCAAAGGAGTCAATTTGCACTGGTTTTCGAAGAGGGGGGAGGTGTTATACTCAGTTTTGCGGTTGAGGGAGGCGATTCAATCTGAAGCAAGATTTTTTGAGGGACACAATAGACTTATTCCTTCTCCTTTGCTCTCTGTGGTCACCTCTTCGGGATGGACAACCAACCCATCATCATCCTTCATTTTCAGGCTTCATTTCTTCTGGCCCATGTGTGTAGTTTGATGGGCCCACCTCATCCTTCATGGGCTAATGGCCCACCACCTCCCTCTTACAACTCAGCGGGGCCGCAACGCACATGTTGTCGGACCCACAACTTTATCTAGGAGTATTTCCCTTCCCTTCCACAGGCGCCCACAGCTGCAGTTGAGGTAGCACGTTGCGGCCTCATCGCGATCACCACCACTTAGCATGCCTCAACCAATGCAATTACCAGTGGAAGTAACCCGTAATCCATGATGTCCTCTGGTTCAAGGTAAACATTCTTTTTTCGTGGGATTTGTGTGAACAAAACTTGCCCTGCAATCTGAGTTAAAAGTAAACTACTAAACATGGTACACAACTATTGAGAAAATAGGTGGATTTTTTACTTGGAAAAATTGCATCTTCCTGGATTCTTGCATATATGTAGCTCTCCATGCACATGCGAGCATTATTAAACCCACACCATTTGACTAATTAAGTATACTTACCACCACCTCAAACTAGATGCAAAGCAACATCTTAAGTATTCGTTCTTATCAAGGAAGGGAAAATCGCAACTCCACAACCAACTTCTCATGTCCTTCTAAAGAGCACGCTTTGTGGGCCCTTCGCGACATCCTCTCCTCCCTGACCCCACATGTCACTCACGCCCCCACGCCTACCAAAAGAAAATATTTAACAAAAAAATCAAAATAGAAACAAAAACTCCTCCCTCCTCCAAGTTTGTCGCTCTCTTCCTCCTCTCTTCCTCCTCTTCCTCCAAGTCCGTGTCGTCCGAAGATTCTCCTGTCGACGATCAGCCCCTCTCCCCGAAGCACCACCGTACCGCGCGCGGTGCGTTGTACCGTGCCGTGTGGTGCCCCACCGCCGCTGATGCTCGGCACGCTCCGAGCCGTCTCCCCGACCCCGCCTTCACGCTGCGACAAGGGTGCGGGACGTGGTATAGGACACGAGACGGCCCTTCGTGTGTTCAAGGGAGGGAGCGCAGCGCAGGAGCTGTTGCGTCGTCCCCGTCTAGGGATGTGTGTTGGCCCGCGGTGGTGGGGCCATCGGCGGTCACCTGCTCGCTCGATATTGGTTCTCCGTGGGACGCTCCCGCGGAATTCGATGCAATGTGGCCAAGGTCTCTAGATGGTGGTTGGCCTGATCGATTTCCTGGTATTCTTGGGTATATTGCTTGGCGTTATTGATTGGTTCTGTGATTCTGTTGTGTTGTTGCCAAGGAAGTTCATTATGGTTCAATTAGCCACGCTAAAAGAGTGCGTAAATATGTAATTCATGGTTTTCTATTGCTTTTCTTGATGGAATCACGTAATTCAGGAATTGAATTTGTAGATTGTTTAGGGATTGTTATGTTGTTCATTGTCATTTAGGTATTGTCACAATGGCTCTGGAAATCAATCTGTTTTCCATTTTATTCTCCATTTTGAGAAATATATGTTGCTTTCTTACAAACATGGAGTGATATATTTGCGTGCAGTATAGTCTAGGGTTATTACCTTGTTAGATTGGTCAGCATATCTAGAGCTTACATCTGTCAGAGTTCTATTATGCTCTTGCTAACTTTTTCATCGATAATAATAATTTTATGGGGTCATCTATTTATTTGTCAAGTCACTGACTTTTTCTTATCTATCAATAACATTTTTCAAGACTAGATCAATATCCAACAAATCATACTTATGTGTTTTTTTCTTGTAGTGAAACAAAGACTGTTCTAATCTAAAATTTACAAAAAAAAACTTTGCTGTTGGTTGTTACAAGTATCAAACAACAAGAACAACAAAAAGAACTATTGTACAAGTTTAGATGACAGATAGATAAGAAAATCCAGGCAACTGATAAATAGCAAAACTGCTTTCTTGTGGATCTATAATTTTGTCGTATGTAATGCATTTAATTCTGGATAAATTTTGCATTAATATGTTCTAATATATGTCTTAATTTCTTGTTAGATTTTTGTTGCAGCAGATGAGGATGCAAGTATGAATAACTCTTTTAGGTGGTACCATTGCAGCCACCCATGGAGGCCTCTGATAAAACTTTTGCTGATGTAGTAAAGCTTTTGACATCGTGGTTGCCACGTCGGTCAAACCCAGACAATGTCTCTAGGGACTTCTGGATGCCTGATCACAGTTGCAGAGTCTGTTATGATTGTGACACACAGTTCACAATATTCAACCGCAGGCATCATTGTCGGCGTTGTGGTCGCATTTTTTGTGGCAAGTGCACCACAAATTCCATCCCAGCTTCAAGTGGCCCTGACAGAAATATCGATGAGGGGGACAGAATTCGTGTCTGCAACTTTTGCTTTAAGCAATGGGAGCAAGAGAAAGTGGCTGCTCTCAAGCAGATGATGCCAGTGCTTAGTCCTTCCTTGTCTGAGGCGAGTCTGTTTAGTACCAAGTCAACTATCACCATAAATAGTGTTAGTACAACAGCTGGATCTTACTCTACTGGACATTATCAACATGTGGTTCATACTTCCAGCATTAGTCCACCCAAAAGTTCCCAAGACAAAGTGTCTCATAATACGCTAGACACCCATGTGCCTGAGAAAAGTATGTCCACTGTTTCAAACAAAGATGAGATTTCTTCAGTTCATTTTGGCTATTACACAAACAGGTATTACTATGAAATGCCATATCATATGATGAAACCCATTTGAATTATAGAATATGTTTTGCTTCCTTGAAAGATTTACTTCTTGCGGCTCAAAATATTGGTTGTTTTAGATTTGTGTATAAGAATTGATAAAGTAGCTAAATTGAGAAAGACTAACATTGGAAAAGATGAGTTAATTATTCATGAGCATAGTAGCAATTAAGCAGCAAGGACAAATGACACAAACAAGAGACAAGTATATCGATGTTCTATGATGACCTACATTAGAGAAGGTTGAGATGGCTAAAAATATTATATTTACTTTGTTACTTCACAGGAGTTTGACACTGAATATTCATTGATTTTTACCTTATGTGTTACTTGATGAATTGGCAAGTTGCAACGATTTCTGATCGTGTGATAGTCTTCTTCAGGAGTGACGATGAAGAAGAAGAGTGTGCTGCTTACTGCTCTGATAGGCAGGTACAACATCAACAGAATAATGACCATTATTATGGCCCAGATGAGTTCGATGAGCTTGAATCATCCTATAATCCAACAATATCTCCGACAGTTGAAGAAAATGTAATTTCTAAAGAAGTATCCTCTCATGCGACTGGCCAAGGATTCCCCAGCACATTGCCTGTCACAAAAGTGGAGGATGAACCTGATCCTGACAATAGTTCTGAATGTGGGGCTGCTTCGTCCATTTATGCTCTTGAAAGTACTGATACAAATCCATTGGACTTTGAGAAGAATGAACTTTTTTGGTTTCCTCCTGAACCAGAAGATGAAGAAGATGAGATGGAAGTTGGATTGTTTGATGATGACGATGATGATGAGCCTGTAGCTGATAGTGAGCAGCGTCGTGTTCGATCATCCAGTAGCTTTGGTAGTGGTGAATTCCGAAACAGAGATCGGTCAAGTGAAGAACATAAGAAAGTAATGAAGAATGTTGTCGATGGGCATTTCAGGGCTTTGATTTCACAACTGTTGCAGGTGGAGAATATTTCATTACATGAGGGTGATGAAACAGGTTGGTTGGAGATTGTTACTTCAGTATCATGGGAAGCTGCAAACTTTCTCCGACCAGACACAAGCCAAGGTGGTGGCATGGATCCTGGTGGATATGTTAAGGTCAAATGCTTAGCGTGTGGGCATCGTAGTGAAAGGTGAATGTCTTTTCACAGTTCATAATGTAAATGCTTGATCCCTATTGGCATCTTAATCCAACTTGCATATAATTCCCTTCATATTGTTTGACCATCATGTAGTATTAATTTGATCAATAAATTCCTTATCTTCATGTAACATTTAATCTTAATAGTTTATTTATTGTCTGAAGCCTGCATCCAATTGCTTTTTCAGCACTGTTGTAAAAGGAGTAGTCTGTAAGAAGAATGTTGCACATAGGCGCATGACATCCAGAATAGAGAAGCCTCGTCTCCTCCTACTAGCAGGTGCTCTTGAGTACCATCGAGTCACAAATCAGCTATCAAGCATTGACACGTTGCTCCAGCAGGTTCATGAACCTTTTTCATATTTTTTGTATGCAATATCAAGCTTTCAATGACCTTATATATGTTTTCTGTAATATACAGGAAACGGATCACCTTAAAATGGCAGTCGCGAAGATTGTTGCTCAAAAGCCTAACTTGCTTTTGGTTGAACATACAGTTTCTCGCTATGCTCAGGATTTGCTACTAGAAAAGAACATATCACTCGTTTTAAATATAAAGAGGCCCCTTTTGGATCGAATAGCTCGTTGCACAAATGCTCATATCGTTCCTTCTATTGATCTCCTACCATCTCAGAAGCTTGGTCATTGTGAGTTGTTTTATGTGGACAAATACGTTGAACATTCCGTGAACTCAAATAATACAACAAAGAAAATGCCAAAGACCATGATGTTTTTTGAAGGATGCCCAAAGCCATTAGGTTGCACTGTAAGTATTAAACTTTTCCCCTCTTTTTTGATCTTGTATAAATGGGCAACAAGCATGAGGATCTCCTTTCATAAAAAAATGCTACTTAGGGTGATTTTAGTGGTAGCTTATCTCCCTTGCTACACAATCTTGGGTTGGGTCAGTTGCTACGATTTTTATAAAATACTAATTCATGAAGCTAAACTTTTTTGTCACTGCCAAGTTTGCTTGCATTGAATGAATGAAGAGTAATTTACACTTTACACCAGGTAAATTGATACTTGTTTCACTTTGCACTAGGGTTAGCAAAACTTCTCACCTTACACCAGGGTTAGCAAATTTTCCTTCATATAAAACCACCCATTGAGTTTTGGTTCAAGCCAAATGCACCGAGCTGCCTCCACAAGTCCACGTTGTCCTCAACACTGGTAATGTGCCAATCAAAGTGTGTGGGAAACAACTGTTGAGTTTGCTGACACCCTTCTGTTCATAGCTGCGTTTGTTTTCAAGAAAACTGGATTATGGTACTAATTCAGACTGAAGCCTGAATCAATCGTCACGCATACTTATCTGAAACCTGATCCAAATTCAAGAAATTGACCGCAATTTCTGTCCCAAACTGAAAACTTTTACCGAGTGTGCCACCTTTGTCGATCTAAGTGACCCATAGCTATTACAAAAACCATCGCAGAATCAATCTCCGTAACATCAAAATACATAACCCAACCCACTGTTATTTCAACAAACGCCTAATCCCGCCAAAGCTGGCCTGAGAAATAGGCCACTTCCTTTGAGAGAATTAGACCTTCTGGCGCCTCTCTGATTGCTTGTTTGGGGAGACCTACGAGCAGAATAATTGCTTCTGTAACAAATGAGATTACGAGTCATTGTCTCGTAGCTTTCTCTCCCTCGACCATCTTACCATTGTGCTCGGCACCGAGCAGATCATGGTTGTTTCCCAGCGCTTCAATTGGCATATCACCAGCATGGCTGAACTAGGACAGCATGGATGCTGTTCGCAGCATATGGCTTGAGCCCAAACTCAAAGGGTGGTGTTATGTGAAAGATATTTTGGTAACCCCTGGTGTAAAGTGAAAAGTTTAACTAAACACATTGCAAAGTGAAACAAAAGTCAATCTAACTTGTGCAAAGTGCAATTTACTCAATAATGAAATGTAATCTTGCCCTGAAACCCATTATTTTTGCTCATGTAATTTGCAGGTTCTGCTGAAGGGTGGTAGCATGGATGAGCTAAAGAAAATAAAGCATGTGGTACAATATGGCATATTTGCAGCATATCACTTGGCCTTGGAAACATCTTTCCTTGCAGATGAAGGTGCTACCCTACCAGAAATTCCATTGGAATCTCCATTGACTGTAGCCTTGCCAGATAGCCGGTCTACTGCAGACAGCTCTATTTCAACAGTGCCAGGTTTCATGTTTAATGTTTCCAACAGCCAGCAAACCGGCTTTGACCACCTTGTCGCAGGCTCTATTAGATCAACTGACCCAGGTGGAACAGCTGTTCCACCAGTGTCCAATGAATGCACTACTCAAACTCGAACTACCTTCTCTTGTTCTTCTGGAACTTGGTCTGCTAATGACGGTAGTTTGAACAGCAAGACAGCTAATGAAATAGAGAAGGCAACTGCAACTGCAACTTCAGCTACAACATCTGGTGTACTTATGGATCACTCATATACATATTCTACTCTAGAGAAAAATTGGTATTCTGGTGATTATCATGAGTATGGTTCAACCATGTCAGATGTTAAGACAATGACGACAGATTTAGCCAACTCAAATAGTAGTTGTCATCATGGCATATCTGAGGCCAGCACTAACATCACTAATTTTGCTAATCTAAAGGAGCCTTTTGATGGTTCAATTGGTTTGGCTAATGTGGAAAACGTCACAAATAGCAATGTAGTGATGGTGCAACCAGTGCCTAGTACTGCTGTACAAAATCAAGAAACTAATCAAGGACATGAGAGTACATCAAATAAGGAAGAAATTATGGCTTCCGATCATCAGAGCATCTTAGTCGCATTATCCATACGATGTGTCTGGAAAGGAACTATTTGTGAGCGTTCCCATATGTTACGCATAAAGTATTATGGTAACTTTGACAAGCCTCTTGGAAGGTTTTTGCGGGACTGCCTATTTAATCAGGTTTCCCCCTTTTTTCTTTCTTATACGTGTTGTTCTTGAACTTCTTGCTTACTGTACTCGACGTGTCTTACAGTAGTTACTATGGATATATACAGGATTATCAGTGCATTTCCTGTGATAAACCACCTGAAGCTCATGTCCATTGCTACACGCATCAGCAGGGAAGTCTAACAATATCAGTTAGAAAACACACAGAATTTGTTTTGCCAGGAGAAAGGGATGGGAAGATTTGGATGTGGCACAGATGTCTCAAGTGCCCTTGGAGCAATGGATTTCCACCAGCAACTCTAAGGATTGTCATGTCTGATGCTGCTTGGGGTCTGTCACTTGGTAAATTTTTGGAACTTAGCTTTTCAAATCATGCAGCTGCAAGTAGGGTAGCTAGTTGTGGTCACTCTCTCCATAGGGACTGCCTTCGGTTCTATGGGTAAGTGGTCTTCATATAGTTTTCTGGATTAACCTCAGTTAGTTTACTGAAGAGTGGCTTAAAGTTTCATCTGGAATTCAATGTTGTGAGCACTTGGTTTCTCACATATTTTACAGGTTTGGAAAAATGGTGGCATGCTTCCGATATGCGCCAATTAATGTTCATTCTATTCATGTACCGCCTTATAAACTTGATTTCAGTCACCAGCCTTTGGATTGGATACAAAAAGAAGCAAATGAGGTGTGTAGCATGCAGCAATATTAGGTTTGGTTTGAAAAAATAAAGTAAAACTAAAGTTCCTAACTTAGCTAAACTTGTTTTCAAATTCTTGGTCCAAAAGTTTCAAGGTCCTTATGGGAAAACTGTTCCTTGTTATTCCTAGATTGCTGAGATTTTCATTTTTTCACCAAATCTTGTCAGGTTATTGACCGTGCAAAGGTTCTCTTTGATGAAATATCATGGGCTTTACATCAGCACTCTGATAAGAAGGCTCATAGCGGTTCTCTTAACATAGAATGCAGCAATCACATTACTGATCTTGACGGGATGCTTCGAAAGGAGAAGTTGGAATTTGAGGTATAGTTCCTTCTAGATACGACTTTGTTGCATCATCATTGAATTTAAATCTACTTTTACTTCCAAGTCAAGGGATAGGCACACCACTGGTCAGCCTACAAGGTCATGCTTTTATGTTCAGTTTTGCAAATAGCCACATACATACTTGAACTGTACTATAACATGGTTATTTTATATACACAACGTCGGGAAGATCTAGCATTTGTAGATGTGTCATTTAGCAAAATTATATCACTGATAAGTGAATACCCAACTATGCTATTTCTAGAATACATATTCTTGATTTTGGGGTTTAGAAGCAAACAGGAAAGCCGTTTTGTTTCAGAACAATTGGATATTTAGATGTGTTAATCTGACTAATAAAATTTGAAGTTCGATCATATAGGTTTAATCTGATTATTGACTATTGAGGGACATTTCTAACAAAAACCAACCACTCAGTACTACCATGCTATCTGGTTTGAGCATAGTAGCGACTGCAAAAATAAAATAAAATAATCAAAATAAAAAATATGATCTTATGTTCTTAACATAACACCATCTTATGTATAGTACTCCCTTTGATTCAGAATATAAGCACTTCTAGCATTTGAAATTTCTAACGAAATATAAGCACTTATAGGGTATACTTTTTTCCATCAACCGCCCCTCATTTAATTTTCTTCCCATCTTATCCCCAACCACCCTTTATTTAATGAGGGACATCATAGTCTTTTCTACTCAACCTTAATCTTTGCTAAACCCCCTAAAGTGCTTATATTATATACAACCATATATGCCTCCTCAGCAAGGCAAGATACATTCTATGTGGAAATTTTGCCATTACATGCCTCCTACCTGGATGTATGCATTTTTCGTTGATTGATTTTCTATTTTTGCTAATTAGGGATGTCTGAATAAAGTTTTAAAAAAGGAGACGCAGAAAATTCAACCAGACATTCTCGAGATCAATAGGTTGAGGAGGCAATTACTCTTCCACTCTTACTTGTGGGATCAAAGACTGATTTCTGCTGCAAGATCAGATAGAAGTCATCAAGAACCGAATAACTTCAAGCCAGCTGATAAAGAGATGATCCAGTCTATAGGTAGTATTGCTGAGCAAAATGCTATAGAAAAGCCTCAAAATGAAATTAGTGCAACTGAGGCTTCCTTTCAAGATCATAAATATGTTGAGTGCCTTCAGGAGAGCATTGATGGTGGGAATAGCCCAGGAGTTGGTCCATGTCATAGCTGTCCTAACCATGACCAGCAAATAGCCATAAGTGAATATGATTCAATCCAAAGGGGCAGCAAAACACCTCTCCACAGCAGCATCAGTGTTAATGTGGAGTCTGTTCCGCTGGAATCTGATATTGTAGCTCGACGCACCCTTTCAGAAGGACAGTTTCCCAGTTTATTGGATGTTTCTAATGCGCTTGATGCAAAATGGACTGGTGAAAATGATCCTGTCACTAGCAGTGCGACAGTGCCAGATTGTGTGGCATCCTCAGAGGATTCAGAAGAACATGTGACTGATACACCTTCATATGCCTTTGTCTTGCTGAACAAGCTAGGGGATAGTGCAGAGGACCAGTCCAACTGGCTTGGGATGCCTTTCTTACAACTTTACCGCGCTCTCAACAAGCAGTGGTGTCGCTCAAACAGGTTTGATGCTCTCAACGAATATACTCCTGTTCATGTTTCTTTTCTTAGGATGGTGGAGCGCCAGGTTGGGCCCAAATTTCTCTTTCCAATTGGTGTTAATGACACTGTTGTTGCGGTTTATGATGATGAACCTACTAGCATCATCTCCTATGCGCTTGCTTCCCATGAATATCATCTTCAGCTATCAGATGAACTGGAAAGCGACACAACAGATAATTCACTCTCAGTAATTGATTTGAGAGGTGCTTCATTAACTGAATCAGTGGATGAAACTACTTCTGAACTTCTAAGAAGTTTTGTGTCTACAGAGGAGAATATCCTCTCTATTTCAGGAAGCAAGAATCCATCCCCTTCAGATCCACTCGCATACAGAAAAGCAAGTCACATAAAGGTGAATTTTGGAGATGAAGGTCCTTTAGGACAAGTGAAGTATACTGTAATTTGTTACTATGCAAAACAATTTGATGCTTTGAGGAGAATATGCTGCCCATCAGAGCGTGATTTTGTCAGGTCACTTAGTCGTTGCAAGAAATGGGGTGCTCAAGGAGGAAAGAGCAATGTATTCTTCGCAAAATCACTCGACGATAGATTTATAATTAAGCAGGTTACCAAGACCGAATTAGAGTCTTTCATGAAATTTGCTCCAGAGTATTTCGGATATGTTTCAGAGTCAATTGTGACTGGCAGTCCAACTTGTATTGCGAAAATTCTTGGTATTTATCAGGTAAGTTCATTTTTTGTTTTTCTGATGGCAGAACCTGCTCATAAAAAATAAAAAATAATAATAATTGCTATGCTGTTCTGCATGTAACTTTTTGACAGTCGTGGGGAGCACTGTCCCAAAATGTACTCGTCCACCTTTTTGATACTTTAATACATGTAAAATGTATAATAAAGCTGCATAAAAATAATATTAGTTAGATTTTTGTATTGCAATATACTTCAATCATATATAATTTTTAATATGTATTGCTATTATAATATATAGTCAAAGTCTTCCATTGGAGACTGTTAAAACATTGAGAACAATTAATATTTTGGTACATGGGGAGTATTTAAGTACTAAATACTAATAAAATTAACTTGCCATAGTTTATTGCTTGATTCAATTAAAAGATGATCAAATAATACCAGAAAATTTTATAACTATTGGTATTATTTTTAGAGCCAAATTTATGTAAGCAAGCGATATCTGCAAAAACTTCATTTTGTTCCAAATCAAGTTTATCAATACTACCAAGGTATTAACTATATCCTAATCATCCAATGAATGATCTGACAGCCTTAAATTGATTGAGACACTGAATCCAAGCTTCGCTTGATTTTTTTTTTCTTAGTCGCAATCTTCCTATACATTTCAAAGGATTGGAAGCATCATCTCATTATTGCATCCAGAATTGAAGATATCTTGTTAATGGTGCCATTTTTGGTTTTTGTATATAACATTTTTCTTAATCTTCAGAAGTACCTTTTGTGAGATTTTTTTTACTGAGCCTAATCATATGATGTCACATAGGTTAAGAGCCTGAAAGGTGGAAAGGAGATGAAGATGGATGTTCTAGTGATGGAAAATCTTCTGTTTGAACGTCATGTGACAAGATTGTATGATTTAAAGGGCTCTACGAGATCAAGATATAACCCCGACTCAAATGGTAGCAATAAAGTACTTCTTGATCAGAACTTACTTGAAGCCATGCCAACCTCCCCCATTTTTGTTGGGAACAAGGCAAAGCGGCTGCTAGAGAGAGCCGTTTGGAATGATACTGCATTCCTTGCTGTGAGTATAAATCGTACTTTTACTGCTTGGTGCTTACATGTTGACATTTGTTTTTCTGGATACTATATATATTCCTCCGTACAACTGTACTCAAATTTGAGCATTTGCACTTACCATGAGAACATTCTAGTTTACATGTAGATCGAGCAAATCCATGCAAAATCTTCTGCTGTAACCCTTCAAGGTTACATTCTTAGAAAATCATACCCATTACACATGCCTTTTTAACATTAAGCACAATCATTTTGTGAGAAACATATAAAAAATAAAAATAGTCCAAAGTATGCTAGGGAGGTGTGACTCTCTGGCAGGTAATGCTATTTATGCATCAGGATACAATTGATATTGGAACAGATAGGCTGGCTTGTTTAAGTATTAGTGTAATCTAGCTCAAGATATTCGCCAACTCATATTCAAATTTGAAATGTGCCTCTTTTTCTTGTTTCTCCTTAGACTCTTCTTCTCTGCTTTTATTAATTAATTACACATTCTTCATGTTGGTAAAGGAGTCTAGTATTATCTTGAATTCTTGACCGAAAAAATAGAAGAAAAACACTGGTAGAGAACCTGTAGGAACTAGGAAATATGTGATCATAATATGAAACTGATGAAGAGTTAACTGCACTTTTGTGTACCAAACTTTGTGTGGATAGTACAATTCGCCATGGTACATCATTGATCTTGACTGTTGAAATGGCCCGTTCAAGTTTAGTAGGCCACAAAATTTCGAACTGCCTATCTTGGTCACAACTTATTTATGGCGTTTATTTTAGGCCTTTTACATGTTTTCCAGACATTACAGATGACGTGTCATGTTCATAACTTGATATGTTCATAACTTGATGACGTGTCAATGTTTATGGCATGCATGTGGTTGGGACATGAAGACAGCCAGGGCTAGTATAATTTACGATTGACCCATGAGTTTTAATCCTTTCATAATTTTGTGTCCCTTTGGAACACCTAACCCGTGGTGAGTAGCACCATGGGTACTATTTAGGTGGGGGCTTCCTTCAATAGAGATTAGTTTGGTTTGGTTAGTTTGGATGCTTGTCTAGGTTATTTTGTTTTCTTTCAAGTTAGAGATTATTTTTAGGGGGTCAATTCAAACCGTCCTTATAGAAGGGCAATGAATAAACAAATTTCTAGTCTCTTCCCTCTTTTATCTGACCCTAGAGTCTACCACGGTTTGGGAAAAACAGCTAGATGCAGGGCAATTGCCCTACCCTAGGTTCTTGGACCCAATTCAACCAGTTTCTAAAACATAGGGGGCTTGTACCAGCAGCACAATTCTTTTATGCAGATGAATTCTATGCATAAAAAAAATCAAATGGTTAGCATTGATGCAATGTTTGCTTACAGTTGGTGGTGCCTCATCTTGACAGTTTTCTACTTTCGACTGTTAATATGTGCTGTTGCCTGATAATTCCTGCTGAGTTTATATGGCATGCTTTTGACCTTGCAATTTGTCGGTACAACTTTTGATGCTAATATTTGGCAACTTTGCTGCAGTCCATAGGTGTAATGGATTACTCTTTACTTGTTGGTGTTGATGAGAAGAAGCATGAACTTGTGATGGGCATCATAGATTTTATGAGGCAATATACATGGGACAAACATCTAGAGACATGGGTGAAAACCTCAGGAATATTGGGCGGACCAAAGAATGTCGCACCAACAGTAATATCACCGAAGCAGTACAAGATGAGGTTCAGAAAAGCCATGTCGACTTACTTTCTTGTTGTTCCAGATCAGTGGTCACCTCCAGCAGTAGTCCCTAGCAAGCAAGGGGCTGAGAACAACCAAGATAACGATTAAATTCTCTCAACGAGGTCATTAAACATTGTGACCTTTCAAATGCAGGGAAGTATTCGTTAAATTACTTATTTTTTTGGGTGACGGGTATAGATTTTTGATTCATTACAATTTTGCTCATTTTATTGGGTAGCGCTATTTATATGGTGCATTTTTTAATCCCTATTTATTATTTGGGAAGATCAAGTGTACAAATGTTAGCTGAAGTATTTGGATGCTCTAGATAGAATTCAACCAGTGTTGTATAGGACTGTATAAATATTTTCTGCACATCATATAGATGAGTAAGCGCACTGAGATATATTATACAATGTAAAAGAAAATAGAAACATTCCTTTTTGCTGTTGCAATTATTTTGTGCCCTCTTGTGTACATGTTTAACATAATATTATGGTGGGTAATTCCCGCATACCTTGAATGGGATTGTCAAAATATTGAACAGCGGATGGAAATCTGTAATCGGAGTACTATGTATTTGGGATATCATTTTCTTAAAAAAAATGCATTTGGGTCATGAGGCTTGCGTGGATTGAAGAGCCTGCTTTGTTGGTTACAATGTTTGCAGATGGATTTGGGTCCTGTATTGGGGCACGTAAAACAGGATGAGCGTATGGTTAATTAAGTTTTTATTATTACAAATTTTAAAAAATAAATTTATTTGATATTTAGAGTAACTTTTATATATAAAGTTTTCTCATTAAACATATCAATCATTTAGTAATTTGAAAAATGTGTTAATGAAAACCTTGGAGGTAGAGTCTGCATAAAGAATGGGAGCAGGATTTCAGTGTGGTACGATAATCTATTTTTTCATCAAATGCATTATTTACTAAAATATGGAGTAATGTATACAGTAATATTTGACCAGGCACTGATTGGGAGTTGCAGCTGGCAATATACCACAATATCCAGATAAACCACGATGAAAATCGATCAGGCGAAGGAAGAAGACAAACGCATCCGGCCAGGAGTTAGCCGAGAGACGAGGAAAGAAAGATGGAGCCTGCAGCAGCAGCCACTAGTAGCATCTCCTGCTCGCACGCACTGAAACTCTGCAAAAAGGAAAAGACTAAGAAAAACAAAAGGGAATACGAACCGCAGCAGCCACCGGCGCATGCATGCACATATGTGCTGTCTACAAATTTATTTTTTACTATGCAATAAATAGTAATAAAAAATAAATATTTATTGTTGACAGCAATTAGGGGTGAAAATGATACGGATAATATCTGAATTCCGTCAAAAAAATCGGATACGGATAATGTCAGCCGGATAATTTTTGGATTCGGAAACGAAAATGGATAATTTTTCTCGGATACGGATACGAATACTATAGAGACATTATCCGGCGAATAGTGGATACGGTCGGATAATATCCGGATACCTCATCGGTTATGTTCAATATATTTGTGAGTTTTTGATACGTGGAATTATGGACTATGTTGATGAACTATTTTATGATAAACTACTTAAATTATAAAAATTATAGTATACATTCATGGGAGTAAATTATTTTTTATTATGGATGTCTAAAATTACTATGCTTGATTTATAATGATATTTGATATGAAAGATGATATGGTCATAAAATTAGTAAAACAATATTGATATGGACATTTAAAATTTATTATATGTGTTGCTTAGCTGAAAATTATAAATATTGATTAGTTTGAGAGGGTTTAATATTATGATCAATATCCGTTACCGTATTTGTTTTGATTCGTATCCGTTCCGTATTTGTTTCTGATAGTATTTGTTTATGTTTTTTTATCCGAGGTTTTCGATTCCGAATCCGATTCCGAAAAAATATGAAAACAAATACAGTATAGCTAGTTTTTGACTGTATCCGATCTGTTTTTACCCCTAACAACAATATATGGTGGTATGGTAAGTGTTAAAGAATAGGATTAGTTAATGATCAATTAGCATAGGTTAATTGTACTTCCTGAACAGGACATGTTCACACTATCTTCACACCTCTTATTACTCTATAAATACTTATAATCATCCTTGTTGCAAACACCAAGTGAATATCAGGATTCTTCTCTCTCGCTCAATCTCTCTCTACCATTTCATGAAATCAATCAAAGAGTCAATGGCCTCCAGAGCTTGAAGGGACATAGCAACTAAAGAGTCCGAAGAACTTTGCTTCAGATATCAAAATCAACTTTGCTTCTTGTGGGATTGCCGCTACTGTTGAGGAACCCAACACTAGGGATCCACCAATTGAGGACATGAAGAAATTCACTGTCCTTTTCCTAGTTAGACTCTATATCCATAAAGATATCAAGCAAGAGTATATGATGGAGATAAGCCCTCTTGACTTATGAAAAGCTCTTAAACAGTGTTATGATAAGAAAAAGGAACTCATTTGGCCTGAGACTAATCATGATTTGAACCACTTACATTTCCAGGATGTTAAAACTGTGCAGACTACATGTTGTTCATACCATTTGCTTCAAGTTGAAGTTTTGCGAAAAAGAACCGACGAACGCAGAAAAGATATAAAAGACTGTCCACTATGCTTCCGGAGGACAAAATATTGAAGCAACAGTATCACACCAATAATTTCTAGCATTATTCTCAGTTTATTCATCCATTGACTCAGGCAAAAAAACTTCATGAGTTTCTGATAAAGAATGCTTAACAACGCCCTCCTAGCTTTGTCCCACTACCTTAGGTGCACTACAATGTCAAAAATAACACTTAAAATAAAAGGGAGTTCAAGGGAAATTCTTCGAATAACCCTAAGAATTTGGCTGAAAAATGCAAACGCAACAAGAGATGCAAATCCAATAGTCGCAAGAAAGGAAAAAGAAAGGGTAAGGCACCACTACCTCGTGGCAATAGCAACAAGCATTCCAACATGTGTGGATCTGACTATCATGTCACTAAAGATTGTCGTATCCCAAAGCACCTTGTTCTCCTGTATCAGAAATCCCTCAAGGAGAAAAAGTCTTATGTGAAACCAAGATATGAAGCATACTTCAATCTTACAAATGAAGCAAGACTTGAGATTAGTTCTCAGCAGGCTTCTATTGAACCACATAACAACCTCACTCCTCTCCCAGAGGATCCCGTTGCACTTTCTGCAATGGGCGACATGCTCCTCGAGTACTGCTCAACGGACCCACTTAGAGATTTGTTGTAATTTCAATGCATTCCACTTTGAGATGAAACTATTTTAATCTCAGTGTGTATGAGACAGTATAATGATATCCTATAATGTGTCAAACAATAGTTGTTGTAAAAAGTAGAAACGTACAAAACTCTTTTAAGATATCAGGTTGTAAGACTTACTAGTCATTAGAGTATATACTATTAATCATCTATAAACATCATATTATGTATTTGATGTTTAATTATGTATGTATACCTATATATTGAATAAATAATTCTTTACTAAGTAATTTTTCTTTCACTACAGATATCCAAGGATGTCAGTCCGATAGAAGAGGAATTATGCTTTGTGGACTATGTTACCACAAACTCTATACTTAGGGAGATCAAATACTTTCAGACTCTCAAAAGGAGAGATGACAAAGTTTTGACCACCGCTGGACATGATGCAGTGATAGTTGGGTATGGACAAGCCACTATTACACTCCCGATAGGTACACAAATTACAATCGAGGATGCCCTACTGTATCTCGATTTAACCCGTACCCTATTAAGTTATAGAGATATCTGTCAAAATGGGTTCCACATTGAAATCCATATGCATAATTGAGAATGAAAGCTCGTAGATGTCGCCTAGAGGAGGGTGAATAGGTGTTCCTGAAAATCACTTCAAATTCGCAACGGTTAAATTCAATAGGGACTGGAACTTCCTGGCAAGAACCCCGTAACTTCCTGGCAACTCTGGCTAACCAGAACTTTCTGTGTTCTTTTCAGGAACTTTTGGTGTTACTTCGAGGGTCAGATCTTGATTCTCAGGAAACTTCAAGACTTGCCAATGTGTGAAGACAAAGTGAATCAAGCAGGATACAAATAAACTCAAAGGCACAGATCATACACAAGGGACACAATGGATTTTTTTCTAGAAGTTTGGATTATACGAATCCTACTCTCCGTTGAGGAACTTCGTAGAGCTGGGTCTTGATTAACCCCTTGCCTCACCAAGCAAATCCCTAGGAAGAAATCTTCGGTTATCAATCCAACATCCCTAGGTCCTCCACCAGGATTTAAGTGAGCACAAAGATCCCTCTAAGTAGTCGATTATGTGTCACCACTCTGAGTAACATCATCATCCTATGGAATAATGGCTTCACCTCCAATAGCAGAATCAACAACTGGGGCTACCTCGTCTTGGATTTCAACCTCCTCTGTATCCCCCTCTTCTTCCTCTTTGTCTTCATGTTCTTCTTCTTCAGAATCTACTACAGGGATGTCCTCTTCTTCCTCCTCCTCATCAGAATGAGAGGAATGCTCAACAAAAGATTGAGGTCCAGCAGAAGTGCCCTCACCAGCAGCAATGTTTTAGCAGCCTCATAAGCAGCAAAAGGATCCACATAGGTCTCATCCTCAGAATCATCTGACACCACTTTCCCAGCATCTCTCATGAGTTCTTTCTGTCTCTTCTCCATTTTCTTTACCTTCTTAGCAGTATTAGCGTGCAGAAGATGGACTAAAGAGCTTTCTTAATGGGAGAACTGGAGCTAGAAGAGTGACGAGGAGCAGAAGAAGGACCCACAGCCGAAGTGGAAGGAGCAGACTGTGGTACTCTGGGCACTGAAGGCACATGAGGATGAAAAGGATAATGTGAGCCATCCAAAAGGTAGTAGTGACAAGTGACTTCCATAATCATCTACATGATGTAGGGGTGCATAGACACAACCTCTCTTAGGATCACAAGCAGTGTTGAAAATCTCAAACCATATAAGTTTTATTACACTGAAAGGGGGTTAATTGTAATGCATGTGACTAAGGAGATGAGCATGTCTAGCAGGGAGAGCAGTGGCATCACCAACCTTGGAAAGAAGAGTTCATATGAACATAGAGTACAAGAGCTCATATTGAGGAAGCAGACCCTTGATGATTCCCACGCAATCCTTAGGAGCATTAGGAGCATACATGAACTTAGTGTGAATCATTGGGAGAGGCTCCTCACTATGCAAATTGGGGCGGTTCAAACCCTCGGGATCCAGGCCCAGAATGGTAGCAAACTGAGACATAGAGACCTTGTATGGTTTATCTTCAGTTCTTCACTTCATATAAGAAGTACCTTTCTTAGTGGTACCAAAAAATATGATGGCATAAAACTGTTCAATAACCTCAGTACTCCAATCATGATCTAAGCTAAAAATGTGACCAAGATCTTTGCGGAGATAAATCTTCATGAGATCATTGAAATAAGAAGACTTATTGTGCTTCATGTAATCCCAATCAAGCCACTTCATCTCGACCACTGGATTATTCCTTGCCATAAATACAGAGTTGTACCAGTCCAGCAGAAAGAAAGTGCGAAAGCGAGGATCCAACGACTCAACTGCCACAATATTAGGATCCACCAAGCGACCAAGACCACACCTGACAATGTTCTTCAGATAATTGACCTTTTGCCTTCTGGTGTGATGATCGGGGTCAACATCATATCCTCTAGACTTGTACAAACGAATCAGGTTCTCAAAGGAGCCTGGCTCACCCGGCTGAGGCCTTGAAGACTGAGCACGAGAACCACGTGCCTCATCACGGGTGGCACCCCCTTCCTCATTCCCTTGATCACGAATTACAAGGCTCGACTCTAGGAGACTCTTGGCTATCCGGATTGATCCTTAGACACAAACCGCGCCACCGCCCCCTTCAATCACCTTTTCTTTACCCAACCTCCCCCAAGGGAAACAAACAGGGGGACTATCATCTCCGAAACATCTTTGACTAGCTTTCTGATGCTTATCACGAGGCATGATACTCACTGCAATAGGAATCAACAAAAAGAAGGAGTGCATGGGTTAAAAATTGGAGAAATCAAGGAGCTAGCTGGTTGTGCTAGCATCGATCGGAACTTCCGGGCGATGAACACCAAAACTTCCGGCTGGCAAAGATGAAGAACATGACCCCATGGAAAGGCCAGTGCATGTGATCAAATTTGACAGATCGGTGATCTACATGATAGCAGAAAGTTTTCTATACAAAAAATTTTCTCTCTAGATTCACAGATTTAGAGATCGGGCCAAAAGAAGAATAAACTAAAGGGAAAGATCGAACAAAGTACCTTGAGTCCACGAAACCGCAAATGGATCGCGGGATGGAATTCCTTGCCACCAATGTGAGGAGAAACATGGAATCCGGACAGAAATTGACGGTGGAATCAAGAAATCGCTAATGAAGGGTGTGGGAGTAGTTAGGGTTTAGATAGGGGAGAGAGATGAGGACTCGGGCTCCCCGGGGTTTTATACCCGATGCCCGAAGTTCCTGGAGGCAAGGACAAGAACTTCCAAGCCAAAAAAAATTTTTTTAGCAAAGAATGTTGTGCGGAAGTTTCTGGCTGGAGTCAGAAACTTCCGGGCAAAGCAGGAAAGGAGAAAAGGAGGACGGGAAGGACATGTAAGGGGATTGCACTACATGTGACCAACCAACAATCAATCATTACATAACAATGGTCACAATGCAATACAACGAGAATAAAAACCAAGTTTTCGCAATAAAAATAAGCACACCACAAGTTTTCACAAATATTTTAACAAAAGAATTTTGGAAAGAGGGAGGATGTTTGAACTTTATTCCTCGTATCAAGATCAACTTCTACTCAAGAAAAGATCACAAGACACAAAAGTTCAAATTTAATTTTTACATTTATTGTGATTCATGCCTAGCTATTGAGTGGCCAACCAATCCTTAACAAATGTTGTGAGAATCCAAGATATTGAGCACACTCCTAAACTCGTAAAACATTTTCTCATTCAATGGCTTGGTGAAAATGTCGACTAGTTGGCTTTCGGTTCTCACATGGGATAGGACAATGTCTCCCTTAGATTCATGATTTCTCAAAAATAGTGTCGGATATCAATGTGTTTGGTTCTTGAGTGTTAAACGGGGTTATTGGCTAGCTTGATGGTGTTCTCATTGTCACATAGTATTGGGATCTTGGAAAATGTATAGCCAAAGTCTTGGAGGGTTTGTTTCATCCAAAGGAGTTGGACACAACAAGATCCGGCGGCTATGTATTTGGCTTCGACGGTGGATAAGGCAATGGAATTTTGTTTCTTGGAGGACTAAGAAATAAGGGACCACCCAAGAAATTGACAAGTCCCAATGGTGCTCTTGCGGTTAACCTTACACCCGACATAATTCGAGTTGAAATAGCCAATAAGTTCAAAAGTGCAACCCTTAGGATATGACAAGCCAAGATTAAGAGTGTGCACCAAATATCGAAGGATTCTCTTGACGGCGACCAAATGACATTCCTTGGGTGCCGCTTGGAAGAAAGCACACATGCACACACTAAACATAATATCGGGTCTAGATGCATAAAGACAAAGTAAGAACCAATCATGGAGCAATATACCTTTTGATCCACACTTTTACTATTCTCATCAAGATCAAGGTGTCCATTGGTTGGCATGGGAGTCTTGATGGGCCTTGAGTCCTCCATCCCAAACTTCTTGAGAACATCCTTCAAGTACTTGGTTTGAGAGATGAAGATTTCTTCCTTTAGTTGTTTGACTTGAAGCCCGAGAAAGAATATGAGCTAACTCATCATGGACATCTCAAACCTCTTGGTCATTATCCTACTAAACTGTTCACTAAAAGAAACATTACTTGAGCAAAAAATTATGTCATCGATATAAATTTTGACAAACAAACAAGTCATTTTTTAATTTCTTAGTAAAAGAGAGTAGTATCAGGTTTGCCTATTTCAAAGCCATTTTTAAGCAGAAAGTCACGAAGGCATTCATACCATGCTCTAAGGGCTTGCTTAAGCCCACAGAGCGCATTGTGAAGCTTACAAACGTGGGTTGGATCTTGGGATCATCATTTAATACAACCTGAAATCATCATTAACGACATAGGCTAATAGAATATGAAAGGACTTATGACGAGCAACCGGCGTAAAAGTTTCATCAAAGTCAAGACCCCCTCGACTTGAGTGAACCCTTGTGCCACTAACCGGTCTTTGTTGCAAGTAACTACTTCATTTTTGTCTTGTTTGTTATGGAAGATCCACTTGGTACCGATAAAATTTTGATTAGGCCTCTCCACCAATGACCATACTTGATTGCGTGTGAAGTTGTTCAATTCTATTTGCGTACCATTACACAATTCGGATCACCAAGCGCTTCCTTTACCCCGATTGGTTTCAAAGACGAGACAAAAGAGTAATTCTCACAAAAGCTAGCAACTCGAGAGCGAGCGGTTACCCCTTTTGGATATCTCCAAGAATATTGTCGATTGGGTGATCCCTTTGGACAGTGTGATGTATCCTTGGATGGTGCACAGAGGGGACTTGAGCCTGCTTAGGTTGCTGTTGAGTACCCTCGGTGTCGATCCCATCCATTTGTGCCAGAGGCATGCCTTCAGACTCACTAGCCCGGAACTTCCTGAACGAGGGCCTCGGAACTTCCTGGCTGCCTAGCGTCCGGAAGTTCCTGGAAGGGACACCCAGAACTTTCTCCCAGAGGTTCTTGGCTGACGAGCTCGAAACTTCTTCCCGAAAGTTCCTGGCCGGGGCGCCCAGAAGTTCCTGGCTGAGGAGCCCAAAACTTCCTGGCACCAGTTTGTTGACTCGGCGTAGTGTTGTTGGAGCTCGATGATGGAGGTTGATCACTATTATTTTGATCATTTTGCATCTAGATTGGTCCTATGTCTCCAATAGCCTTGGTTCCAATTGCCTTGCTAGGATCCACATCATCTACAACATGAACTAGAACTTACTCTCCTTGGGAGTAGATTCATCAAATGTCACATCCCTAGTGACTTCAATAATACCAGAGGTTTTGTTGAAAACACGATAGGCATGGGTATTTGATTCATAACCGAGTAAGAACCTCTCATCTATCTTAGGTGCAAACTTAGATGAACGAGGTCTCTTACTCAAAATAAAGCACTTGCTCTCAAAGACATAAAAATATGAGATATTAGGCTTTTTACCACTCAAGAGTTCATAGACGTCTTCTTCAAGAGCTTGTAGAGGTAAAGACGGTTGATGGCATGAAATGTGGTACTCATGGCCTTCGCCCAAAAGATGTCCGAAATCTTGTAGTCATCAAGCATTGTCCTTGTCGCTTCAATGAATGTACGATTCTTCCTTTCGACGATGTCATTTTGAGGAGGATCATATGGTGTGGAGAACTCATGCTTGATGCCTTCTTCAACAAAAAATTTCTCTACTTGAGTGTTCTTGAACTCTTCTACATTGTCACTTCTCACCCCCTTTATAGTGAGGTCATATTAATTTTATGCTTGTCTTGCGAAGTGCTTGAAAACATCTTGAGCTTCACTTTTATCATGAAGAAAGAACATTCAAGTGAAACGAGAATAATGATCAACAATGACAAAATCATACTTGTTAACTCCGATGCTAAGATAAGCCATGGGGCTAAATAAGTCCATTTGAAGAAGCTCAAGTGGCCTTGAAGTGGTCATGATGTTATTGATGGGATGAGGATTACCAACTTGCTTGCCGGCTTGACATCCACTACACACACGATCTTTCTCAAAGGAGACATTAGTAAGCCCTAGGATGTGTTTTCCTTTTAACAGAATTGACAAATTTCTCGTTCCTACATATGCTAGCCTTTGTTGTCATAGCCAACCCATGGAGGATTTGGCAATCAAGCAAGCTTCCAGATTTACTCTATCTATGTTAAAATCAACAAGATAGAGATCACCTTTCAACTTTCCCTTGAAAGCCACGGATGAGTCATCCCTCTTAAAAACGTTCATATTCTCGTTGGTAAACAAGAAATTATAACCCATCTTGCATAGTTGAGAAACAAATAAAAGATTGTAACTCAAGGACTTGACAAGAGGACATTAGAGATGAATTGATCATTGGAAATAGCAATTTTACCTAAGCTAATTACCTTACCTTTACCATCATCTTTAAAAATGATATTTTCATGGTTTCCTCCCTCCTCGTCAAGACTTGTAAACATACTCCTCTTCCCCATCATATGGTTGGTACATCCGCCGTCCACCACCCAACTTGATCCACCGGAGGAGTATGCCTAAAAACGAATCTAGGCACGAGTTGGCGGCAACTAGCGGGAGCTCACCCTTCACGGGAACAAACCGTAGGAAGAATCGGCAAAGGGATTGGGGAGGGTTCGGTGTCACCAAAATATGCACGTAGGGAGAGGTTATTTTGGCGTTGCTAATCTTTTAAGGGAGTTTTGGGAAAACTGCTAAATTCTAATTTTTTTGTTTTTCTCTCTAAAGAAAGTATTAGGGACAAGATTAGTAGTCTTTTGAATATGCTCTAAGAGCATGCCCAACAAATCCTCAAAAAACAATTCTCAAAAAAGCTTATTTAGAGAATTTCTAAAAAGTTTAGAGAATGAAATCAAAAATTGATACGACAGATTCTCAAAATTGATTCTCTACTTTTAACTAACCAGGATCCATCAACCACTAAGGTATTTTTTGGGCGCGTAACGGATGCATGTCTTGTACGGGCGCGCAGGCGCGCAGTGTGCGGTATGAAACCACAGTGCGATCAGAAGCTTTCTTGGTTTGAAAAATGTTGTTGAGTGAAAAATGTTCTTGCTCGAAAATTTTAGTCATTCTTGATCGAAAAATGTTGCTTATACAAAATATACTTGTTGATCTAAAATTTATTACGATTCGAAAATAGTTAAAATATATAGTAAGAGGCATTGATTTTAAATTATTTTCCCTTTTCAATCACAAAACTCGTGTTTGCATCAGTATTTTGCATCCATAGCAGCTGAAAAATTAATAGGCTTGGAGATTTGAGTATGTCCGAGTAGTAGCAGATCGATTTTTTATATACACGAGTGACTAAACCGAGTAGCCGATTGATGCGGTGGTGGCATGCGCCAAGATGCGCGGCAAGCTTTTTCGACGAGATGTAGGATGGCGGCGGCGCGCGGCGGCAGACGATGCAAATTTGTTTTTTCACATAGGCCTCACGGTAAAATAATCCTCGCGGTGACGAGAGCTATTTTAGAGAATCGTGACTCTATTCTCGGTTTGAGCATGAGATTCGATTTTAGAGAACCTATAATTTTTAAGATCTATATGAAGTCTCTGTTGGAGCTAGTTTTTCAAAGAAAATTCTCTAAAACGGAATTAGAGATTCATCTAGAGATACTTTTGAAGATGCTCTAAGGCTCACCCTATCAACTGCAGGTACTGCACCGTAGTAACTGCAGACAATTCTCATAACCATAAAGGAAGGAACAAGACTCTCAGTGAGCTTATATAGGAGAGCTGTCAGATCCTTCTAGGAAATCCTGCTTCCAATTGTTGGGCTTGTTACCTCAATATGTCATTGGCTTTTTTCTTGTCGTTGTCTGTGTTTTGATGATGGTGGCAAATTAGGCCAATCCTGGTTCTCAGCCTTGCTGACTTGCTGTGTGGCGTGGTTTCTTAGGTCTAGGTTTTGGCAGGAAAAGGTGGGAGGGCACCGTGTTAGGGTATTTTTGATTAACGAGACTAAAATTAGTCATCGTCATATTAAATATTTATATGTTATTTGAATTATTAAATATAGGTTATTTATGAAATCTATTCATAATCGATGAATAATTCGCGAGACGAATTTAATGAGTTTAATTGTAATGCTACAGTAACATTTGCTAATCATATCTTAATTAGGTTTAATAGATTCGTTCCGTGAATTATTCTCTGATTTTGTAATTTTTTTATAATTAGTTCACGTTTAGTTTTTTAAATTGATATGTAATTAAACATCCCATGTGACGGCGATTAATTTTAGTCTCCTCTACACAAACACCCCCTTAATGCCAGCAATCTATGAGGTTGTGTTTTTGTCTGGTATGGTGTAAGGTCACGATGTTTTGTAAAATTATCTCATTTGTGATAATAGAAATAGAGGCTTGCTGGCCTTGCTAAAAAGAAACCAGACTTCACGAGATGAAACAAGCGAAGCTAGTATCTGAAGCATGGTGAGGGGAGCAAAGATACCCCCTTCTTTCATGTATATACGATACTTGTTTATATAAAGGTATATTCGACACTTTTTTTAACTTGTACTTACTCATTTTTTAAGGCATATTTCTTAAATAAATTTAAAAAATATCTTAAACAGTCATATTAATTTATTTTTTTACAATTTTTACTAATATTTAATTAATTGTATGTTAATTCGTTGTTTTGTTTTATACGGTAGAAAAGGGTTACCAACCCCAAACAAACACAGCATGAAGCTTATTAGTAACCAGTGGTGGTTCAGTACTATTGTAGCAGTAGTAGCAGCAGATACTTCCTCCGTTTAATAAAACCTTTAGACAAGAGTAGCTGCGAATTTGGATCGGTAGTAGTAGTATTTGTGCAACAGCTACTGACCGAAGTACTGCTCCCTTCGTCTCGAATAAATTTATTTTCCACCTCTCTCGTTTATCCTAAAATAAATTTATTTTTTAATAATTATTGTATCGAAATATATAAAAATTAAGAGTAGATAAAATCAAGAATTTAGATTAGGGTTTAATAAAATGAGAGTATTTTAATATTTTTATTTTTATTTTCATTTATATGTGTAGGACATGTAAAAAATAAACTTATTTATGGGCAAAGCGAGTAGCAAAGTACGGAGGACATAACAGTGCGCAGAGAACGGGATCACGTACATATGCGTCCTGTAACTGATGACTTTGCTACAGTAGACACCAATCAAGGAGCAATGAAATGAGACGCAGTGGCTGGCCGGTAGCAATAGGCAAATAGCACACTATACAGTAGTTGTCTCGTAGTACTACTAGCAGCAAATGCATGAGATGAGACGCTGGCTGGATCCAGTCAGTGCAACGCAAACCAGGACCCATCAGTCAGTAGGCCGGAAAATCGAGGCAAAGTTGATCTCGATCGAAAACTAATAAATGTGCAAAACACTACACCATTAACTTTACGTAACTATATAATAAAACGAAATAAATTCAAAGTTAGTCTACATAAACTACATATTGTCTTCGAGTTGATGACCCCTAAACTATAAATCAAATAAAAAATAGATTATAAATATTTGATGTATTTTAAAAATATGATAATTACCAAAAAAACACGGTAAAATTCGATATACAGTAAAATAATTTTATTTTCATATATTTATTGTTCTCGTTTTGGTCGATAACTAAGGATGGGAATGGTTACGATATGGATCGAACCTAAACCATTTTTAATAAGTTCGTTGATCCATGGTTGAATAGGATAAATCTATCATTAGTCTATTATATTAATTGGTTATCCATGGATATCCAAATGGATCACTACATTACTATTAGAAAAAACTCATATTATATATGTGTAAAACTCGGGCCCAAAATTTTCAAACTCGCGTTCACATTATAAAAACTTATCGATTCGGTTGAATTTTATAGGAATAATTCATTCTACCGGAAGCAACTTTGTACAAATTTTGAGCTATTTATATATGCGGGGCCCACGATGCATTACTAAGACCAAAATTCTAGTTAAATGTGTGTAAATCCGGACCCAAAATTTTTAAACTCGCATTCACATTATAAAAACTTATCGATTCAATTAAATTTTGTAGAAATGATTTATTATACGAGAAGCAACTTTGTACAAATTTTGAGCTATTTATATATGCGGGGCCCACTATGCATTACTAAGACCAAAAATTCTAGTTAAATGTGTGTAAAACTCGGACCCAAAATTTTTAAACTCGTAATCATATTATAAAAACTTATCGATTGAGTTGAATTTTGTAGGAATAATTCATTGTACCGAGAAGCAACTTTGTACAAATTTTGAGCTATTTATATATGCGGGACCCACGATGCATTACTAAAACCCAAAAATTATAGTTAAATGTGTAAAAAAATTTGGACCCAAATGTTTTTAAACTCGTGTTCATACTATGAAAACTTGTTAATTTCTTGTTAATTTAGTTAATTTTTAGGAACAAATAAGAATCAACTTTGTACAAATTTTAAGGATATTTATACATGTGAAGTCATTTTGGATCGAACCTTTTAAACCTAGGTTCTAATGGTTTGATCCGTTTGATCCATTTATATTTTTGGAACGATCCTAAAGATCCATTGAAACAAATTTATGATGGATCGAACCTAATCATTCCCATCCCTATCGATAACCATTTTTACCATGGTCGGGAGGTAAAAAATCCGTGACCGTTTTCAAGCCTAACCGGCTAACCGCCGTCGCGCTGCCGCTGCGCAACGCATCTGGTGGTTGTTGTGCAGAGCAGAGCAGAGCAGTGTCGTCCCCCTATTTGACTTGCGTAAAGCAAAAGCATCCAACCTCACAGTAATGTTGCTTGGCCGTTTGCAGCCACCACCTCACACACACTGGCAATAGCAGAGAGACTACTCTAGTCTAGTACTAGTGTAGTAGTAGTACGCCGCAGAGATTCCCCCTACGAGGACGGAGAGAGAAAGGCAGGCAGAGGCAGCGCGTGTCGTCTCCTCTCCTTGCTTCTTCCCTGCTTTTTTTATTATTTTTCTTTTTGCCTTTGCCTTTGCGGTGCGTATACTACTCCTGCTTTTGCTGCTTTTTTTTTATTACACTCCAGTACTAGGCAATGGTCAGCCGTATGCTCTCTCGCCTTTGACATCCGATGCACGCGCGAATCACGATGTTGTTGCAGCTGCAACGCCACCGCCCTAGCTAGAGTACGTGTGTGCTGTCGCCCCGGGCCCCCGCTGCACCTGCAACTTTTTTCAACTTCTCTCTCGCCTCCCTTTTTGGGTTTTTTTAATTTTTTTCTCTTTTGCTCCCCAGATCTATCCATCGGTCCCGTCGGAAAATTAAATATTCCATACTCGATTACAGGATTTACAACACCCGGTGCTGACCCTGTGTGCTATGCTGTGCTGTGGCGTCTGTTTCCGCAGGTAAGGACCGAAAAGTTTACAAATTAACCCTTCAAAAAAATTATTAAAAAATAAATCATGCCAAAATCTTATTATAAAAATAAACAGTTGGATCGGCGTCATCAAGATTGATGTTGAGATATAATGTTTTAGCGTTGTGGATAATGACGCTGACATTTCATCCAATCAGCCATAGAAATTTGCGAGATTATATGGAGTCAACACAGTAACAATTGACAGGTCATGTTAGGAGTGTTTGAAGCTTAAAAATCATGAAGATGATAGTTTAAAAGAGATAGAGGAGTTCTCTACTAGTATTAAAGATGACAATGGCATTATCAGTGACAAGTCCGTTGAAACTACTCAGCAAAGTAACCATACAAGGGTACTAATTTTAAATATAAATGTTTCATTCTAAGTTTTAACATAGTAGTCCACACAATTATGTGGCTCACTACCATATAAAATTATCTAAACCTTTTAATACATAATTTTTTTAAAAAAATTATTTAATAATCATCTCGTTGTCGTATGATCATCATCGGGTTTTAATTTTATAGTTTTTTAAAGTCTCACAAAACTATAGCTTTGCTCGCTCCTCCTCTTTTTTATTGTCATTGAGAGCTTAAAAATTAAACCTAATAATAAACTTTTTCTCACTTTCCATAAGTCCCACCAACCACCGCGACTATACTCCTTCATGGCCTATCCATTGCTCATCTTTATTGTCATTGTCATGATTATATTCATGATTATATTCTAAATAGATTATTTTTCAATATTTTATTTTTTTATTTCAAAATTATTTTAATAAATTTTATTCCTACTGAACTATTATTTTTCCTTTTCTAATTTAAGCATTTTCCTTATTTATTATTCGAATTTTAGTTAATCTTGTTTTACACGTATTGTTATTTCATTATTCCTTTTTTTTTAATTTCAAAGTTATATTATTTATAAATTGTATTTCTACATAAACTATCATTTTTAATTTTTCTTATTTATTTATTTATTTGTTTATTTATTTTCTATTCGACTTTATTTAATCTTGTTTTGTGTTATAGATGGTGTCTTATTTCAACAAGAATTATTTCTAAATTGTAGTCCAACTTTTAGTTTTATTTTTCCTAATTAGGAATTTATTTTATTTTTATTTTTAATTAATCTCATATTGTGTTCTACGCGGACAGATCTTTTAATATTTCTTTTTTATTTCAAGTTTTAGTTATTTTTAAAGTATATTACTAGTTGAACTCTTATTTTTATTTTTCTAATTTCACCATTTAATTTTTTTCATTTTGATTTTTAATTAATCTCGTGTTGCATTTTAGATGGTGTCTTCTTTCAATATTCTAAATTTATTTTATTTCTAAATTTTATTTCCAAGTGAACTTTTATTTTCTTTTTCTAATTTCAGAATTTATTTTATTTTGTATTCCAAATTTTAATTAATTCGTATTATGTTCTATGTGGACTATTTTTTAATATTGCTTATTTTTATTCGAAATTTTATTTAAATCTAAACTTTATATCTACTTGAGCTCTCATCTTTATATTTCTAATTTTAGAATTTATTTTGTTTTTATTTTGAATTATAATTAATCTCGTATTGTGTTTTAAATGGATTTTTTTAATGTTTCTTGTTTTTATTCTGAATTTTAGTTATTTCTCAATTGTATTATGCATGAACTCTTTTTTATTTTTCTCTTATTAATGTAAGTGGCCTCTGCAATGAACATTTATCATATTTCAAGGCTGTTTTAGTAATAAAATAAGTAGAATGCAAGAATTAATATAATAAACCACTATTTATACTCCATTAATCCCAAAATTTAAGATAGAATGCAAGAATTAATATAATAAGCCACTATTTATATCCCATCCATCCCAAAAAGTGGAATCAATTTTTTTTATGTTTCATAATACAAGATGTGTATGTATTCATACTATTAACTAGCATATCTCTCTTCTTTAATATTTTCTTAAATCCTTTACAGTCAAGATCTCTAATCTCATTAATTGATTGTATTTATTGGAATGATCCAAATGAGAAGGTGATAATATTTTTTTATCTTTTGAGTTGGTGATAATAATGTTTTATATTTATATTTTAAGATGAATGAAGTAGATACGAGCTGGCAAAAGGAGAGATCAATCAGTGATCGTAAATTGTTTTTACGCAACACATAGCCTGGTCGGTTTGGTCGCTTGGTTGCCAATCCATATACGTGCAGGAAAGCAAGATATATGCATGCTTGTCCCCGCAATTATATTCTTGGCTCCACGTACGTTACCACTGTAGCAGTAAAAACAGTAAATGGCTATTAGATAGGACACGCGCGCCCAGTTGACACCTTGACAGCAACAATAGACCAATATACCATATATACTATACTAGTAGTAGTAATTAAACTTTACATAGTACACATCTGTGGCGTTGAATTGATCTAAAGGAAAATCTCGTACACATGTAGTATACTAGTCCTCCTAGTAGTACACACATGGGTCAGGGACCAGCAGCTGGTTGCACGTCTAGGCCAAAAGCAAAAGTTCCAGCTAGCCTGAGACCTGAGTGAGCCCCTCTGATTAGGTTTATTAGTAGAATAACCTCCTAGCAGCAGCGACATGCATGAGGAGACGATGAGCATGTGTGTTCCTCTTCCCTCTCTACGGAGGAAATAAGGTGGTATTTTGATTTAGGGACTAAATTTTAATTCATATTATATTTAAATGTTTAAACATCAATTTAAAGAATTAAATATAAATTAATTATAAAAATAATTGCAGAATATTAATTCGTGAAACGAATTTATTAAATCTAATTAATTTATGATTAATAAATGTTTAGTGTAGTATCACATCAAATCATTAAATTCGTCTCGTTAATTAGCCATCGATTATAAATAAATTTTATAAATAATTTATATTTAATACTTTAAAATAATATCTAAGTATTGGACGGAAGTAACTTAACAAACTTTACCCTCATCAAACATCACCTAAGCTTTTTCACCTTTTTACTACCTGCCATGACACTTGTACTATTTTAAGCAACAGCATTAGTCGCCTTGGAATTCGTGCAGATTCCGGCAGCTGATCCAGGTCAAACCCCTCTCCGTCATGGGGCATCTTTTCTTTGTTGCTATCTATCTGTTCGTCCACTACATGCTACCGTATGGACTATGGAGTAGGACATCTCCTGCATTATAAGATTAGGATGGAATTAACGATCGACCAAAATATATATAATCATTAATAAATCATTTTTATTAAAAAAATTTTAATAGATTGGACCGAACCGAGATAATAAAAGATTGAAATTGATAAATAGAAATTTAACCAATGATTATATAAGTTCGAGTATGAGCCAATGTAATTCAGAAATTACAACGAGATAATATAATATTAATTAATCGGCCAAAATTAATATAACATGATATATAAGTTCTATGGTTAAAATATACATCTTAAAATATATATCGGCTAAGTAACCGATATATATGATAGTTGTAGCCCAAAGTAATGAAAACTCATCGGCTAGAACTCTGATGAATATTGAATAAAAACCTGTTTAGCTTGTTAAAATAAACTTATCAGTAACAATCTAATAGTTTGGACCTAACCGATAGTATAAAATTAAAGATAATAAAAAAATATATTTAGCCGATAGATCTACACAAACATGATGGATATAACAAATCTATCTAAAACAACAATATGATCAAAGAGAATCCTAACTAAGTTGATATGACTCTAAATAACGATGTAGTTAAAGATAGAAGCGATATATCTAATAGGCGAAGCTTGCGTCCAACTGGATAGAATATCGACTTAACCGAGAAAGTTCTAGCCACGCCGATACAAGCGAAATTGACGAAACTTACTTTCTCATCGGAGATCGAAACCAATATAGCTCAACTCGAAACTAAGAATTCGTCGAGAGTAAAAGGATGGTGATGCATCAAAAGTAATTGCATTAATCTGTGAAGATAGTTTACGAAGACTTTGGTTGCACATATTTATACCCTTGAGTTGATACAAATCCTGATCGAACACGAGATAAGACTTCCTAATAATAAAAGAAAAATAACTAAACCTGCCTATTTAAGAGATATACTAAAAAATATAAAACCGTATTGATATCGTCTTTACTTGTTTTTACAATTCCTTTTTGAATTTAGCTTAATCTGGATAAACTTTCATCTACTGATCGATTTTTTACTTAACCGAATCCACTAAAAATCATATCAAATTTTTGGTGTTAACACATCCTTTGCTGTAAATATGCAAAATCTTTTGATATGTACTCTTTTCGTTCCAAAATATAAAAAACTTTGGATGAGACGTATCATAGTATTATAATTTAGACAGGAATATGTTTTATCTAACAAAAATTCTTTATATTTTAAAAGGGATGAATACTTTTATTTGCAACATCATTCACATATACAGTAAGCAATTGCAGCAAGCATGAACCATTACATCAAGAAATTTCAGCAAACTGTACAATCCAAACCCCTGCGCGGCCGCACGGCGCACCGCGCAGCCCTCCGTTCCGAAGGACGCCGTCGGACGTGGTCTCCTCGCGGCCCCGCGCTTCCGCACAGCACCCGTGCCGCCGAAGGTGGGTGTGAGAGGTGGGAAACTACGGTTGACAGTGGGAGAGAACCGGTGAGAAAAAGAAAAGGTGATAGCTAGGAGAGGGAGAGAACGATAGGGAAGGAGGTGATCAGTGTATGCTCACATGCGCGTCGCTCCTCCGCTGGCCCGTCTCATCCGACCGGATCCCAATTGCCCAGATGCACGTACACCGCATTTACAGGGAATATTTTCTAGGTGACACTCATACATACTCTATACTCGCTCTTCAACCAAACAACTAAAAAAATAACGGTCATCTCTCATAAACCAAACACACTCTAGAACACTTTGTCTCATCCTCATACGTTACAATACTACTCTAGAAAATCAAATCCTGAAATGGGTAAGATTTATTATTATTATTATTATTGAAACGGAAGGTGTACGGAGATTATTTTACTAGGAAAAAATACCCTTCTTCCTTCCCTGGTTAATCCAAATATTTTATGGCAGCACAGGAGAGGAGAGCCCTGCGGCCGGCAGGTCACACGTGGAACGATGCGTAGACTTGCTACGAGCCAAACGCTGCGTTCGGTTGTGCGTGCACCTCCCCGCATTTTTAAGCAACGGTTCACAGTCTTCCATCAAGTCTACTTTTGTCAAACAATGTCAAAAACTCGGCGCACGCTGCGCTTGACCATATCTACGTCACTGTATTTGACTGCAATCGCACCGCATATCCAGACCTGTTTGGGTTTCGAGATTCTAATAAACAACCCATGAGTATCTAGTTCATTTTTTTCAAAATTCTATAACTATACTATATTTTTAGAATGTATGTACTAGGTAAGAATTTATACTATAAAGGAGTAGAAAATTTAAAAGAAAAATTACAGATGCTAGAAACTCTCACAACAAGATCTACCGTCTACAACTCAATGGTTTTAACAATAGATTTTTCTTCTCACATTCCAAAAAGAGTGTTGAATTTAATTTGATTAATTTTCACCAAATTTTTAAAGTGTGAACTCCGGAACTCCCAAAGGGAAGGTTCTCTTTTTTTTTTTGCTGCGATGCTCTTGGAAATTCAGCACTGTGTTTGAGCACTTTAGGTAAATGCAGTGGATTGACAAACGCGCCGATAAATATTCGATCAGTTATAGAGGCTATAGTACGTATTTAGTGAGGTGGTGCCACCAGAGTTTCTCAAACCATTTTTTATAGATGCGGTAAGGCGCTTATAGTAATCGTGCGGTTATAAAAAAACCGTATGGTTACCGTGGTATATACCATAGTTTAAAAAACGAAGGTAATGTTTGTTTTACCTTTTTACGTAGCTTTTTCAGTTTCTGCTTTTCAAAAACTGAGAAAATGAATGAAAAACTAGGTGAAATGAGCTTTTGCTAGCTTTTGATGTGCTGAGAAGATTAAAAAATTTTACAAAAGCTAATAGTAAAAGATCATCAGTTAATAGCTTTTCAAAAAGCTAGCTTTCCAGAAAAGCTAAGCAGAATCTTAAACAAACATAGTTTAAAACCATAGTAACTATGATGACCGTATGATTACTACGCGGTTTGAAAAACCATGCCACTTGAGGAACTGCAAAGTTTGTAAAACATATTATTGCCCTGGACCATCTACACAATTATAGATTTAAATTAAATATTTTAATAAATAAACTTAATACTACGTCCACCCTAAAATATAATTATTTTATGTTTAAATTCATTTTGAAAAATGTAGTTACTTCGTATTAACGAATAAAATCATTCTCTATTTAAATTTTTCAATATTTTCTCCTCTCAATGACCACAATCTTCAACCATCTAATACCACCTACTTTTTTAATTCTCATGAATACCTCTAAAAGTATTTATATTCTGAAAATATCTTAAAGAGATTTAAGTAGATTTTATAAAGGAAATAATCTGCTACAATAATTTGGTGAAGCATCTAAAAAGAACTATGGTAAAAGTTGAATTTAGTTTGTGGAGTAATATATTTTATTTTATTCCATGCTGACAAATTTTTTAATTTTTTATAATTATTTAGATGAGATACGATAAACCCCTGAGGAATAAAATCCGTCTCTGTATAAATAGCGGAGCCAGGCGTGCCGCTGCCTTTCACTTCACAGTGGCATCGCGTGTCAACGCCAAAGAGCTTCTTCCTCCTCCTGGCCTAGCAGTCCATCCACGCGACAAGAGAGGTATGGCACCTTCCAATTCTTGAATTCTTGGGATTCATCCCCCCACGTGCCAATTTCCTCTCTCGATTTCCCTGTTTGTTTCTTGGAGCTCAGATTATCTCACACGCTTTCGGCTCGAATTCTTGTTGCTGGTGGCCAGATCGCTGATTGATCCTGCGGTCCAATGGAGCTGAGCGTGGAGGCGTCAATGGCAGCGGCTAGAAGCAGGAAGCGCCGCAGGTGCCCGCCGCGGGGGCTGGGGGACCTCCACGACGACGTGCTGGAGCGCGTACTGGCGCGCCTCCCACCGGCGAGCTTCTTCCGCCTCCGCGCCGTCTGCCGCCGATGGAGCGCGGCCGCCGCGTCGCCGACGTTCCTCGACGCCTGCGGACGCGTCCCGTCGCGGGACCCGTGGTTCCTCATGCTCTCCGACCGCCCCCACCCGCCGCTCGCCTTCGACGCCGCGGGCCGCTCCTGGAACCCCTGCCGCGCTGCGCCGGGTCCCGGGGCCGTGCCGGTGGCGTCGTCGGGCGGACTCGTCCTCTACCGCGCGCCGGCCACGGGCGACCTCCTCGTCGCTAACCCGCTCACCGGCGCGACCCGCGCTCTCCCTGCGCCGTCGCCGCCGCAGAAGGCCCTCGGCGCGCCGCGGCTCCACGCCATTGCCATGTACGGCTCCCCCTACCGCGTGGCGCTCTTCGCGGGCGAGCTCCCCGACCTGTCCATGGCGGTTTTCGACTCTTCCAGGGACTCGTGGGAGGGCCCCATCGCGCTCTCCCGGGGGCCCGAGGCCGTGCTGCTCCCCGACGCGCCGTCCCAGGGCGGCGCCGGCGCCGATGACACGGTCTACTTCCTCAGCAAGTCCGGCGACGTGGTGTCCACTAACATGCAGCGCAGCGCCTCGAAGCAGTACTCCTCGGTGGTCGCCCCGTCCGACCGCGGCGACGGCGACGCGGTGGCCTACTTCCTGAGCCACTCCGGGACCGTCGTCGCCTGCGACACGGCGCGCCGCACGTTCGCCGAGCTGCCCCGCATCCTCCCGGTCTACTTCGAGTACTCCATCGACGTCGTGGCCTGCAACGGCGCCGCCTACGCCGTCGTGCTGGCGGAGTACCTTGACACGGCGAGCCTGCGGGTGTGGGAGTTCGCCGGCGGCGCGTGGCGGCAGGTGGCCGCGATGCCGCCGGCCATGTCGCACGCCTTGTACGGCAAGAAGGCCGACATCAACTGCGTCGGGCACGGCGACCGCCTCATGGTCTGCGTGAGCTCCGGCGAGGCCAACGGCTGCTTCATGTGCGACGTGAGCAGAAACCAGTGGGAGGAGCTCCCCAAGTGCGTCAATGGCGATGGAGAGGTCAACGAGTTCTTGGCCGCTTTCTCCTTCGAACCTAGGCTAGAGATTAGCGTCTAAGTGTGTGATTACTTGTGTTAATTAAGGAGCTCTGTTTTGTGTTACTCCTTGTTTGCTTGCTTGATTTCTTGATGTGTACTAGACATCTAGTGATCACTGTTTCTTTTGAGTGATCAAATTATGAGGTTTCAGATTGTTTCATGGACATCAAATTGAGTCCTTTTGTACTGTCAACTGTGCATGGTTCGTTAGTGTGTATTTTCTTTTATGTTCTCTTTTTTATCAGTAATCTTATACTACAAATTGAACATAACCTGAGCACTGAGCAGTTCAGGAATTAAGAAGAAAATAGAGCATTAACCAGTGAGGACCATCTCTTCAGAAACAAAGGGAAAGAATGCATGTTGCTTTCAGTGAAAAGGCAGGAGACTGAGATTGCACTCAAGAAGGGAAGGAACCGAGCATCAAGGCATTTTTTGGCAAATTCTTGATTTTGTTCTTGAGGATGGCATTCACCAAGATGCCCCCCCTCTTTCTTTTCATTAAAATTTGCTTTGGTGGAACAGAGTATCTGATCCCACAGGCAGTATACCTATGTAATAAGCCCCTTGTATTTAGCCACTGGCAAGACTTGTCACAACATATCTTACAAAAATGTGCACCAACATTTGAAGATAAAAATTCTTTAAGGAACAGGTTCTTTTTCTCTATCTTGTTTGCTACTACTAGATCTCACTCACACATCTCATGTGCATGCATGCATACTTCAGGCTGATCCAAGAAGAGCAAAACAAAAGGAGAGGAATAAAGAGAGAAAATACACACACACACACACACATATAGCACCATTGTAGTAGGAAGTATAACTTTCTCCCTTTCTTTCCCACAAGTGCAATGCAATGCATTGCAGAGCTAGCTAGGTAAGCTACACTCCTTAGCTTGCTCATGCAACAGCAAAAGTTGGGACCTTTGCTTTGGAAGGAGGCAGTGTGGCTTCCACCGAGGGAAAGAGCCATCATAAGAAGATGTTCTTGCATGCAGGCATGGATGGAGGAGAGACAGACAGAGAGGAGATGCACAAGAGCTTAACTAAAGCCACAAGCAGAATCATGCCATGTACTGCATGCTCCTCTTTCTTCTTCCTCCTAATCTTCTTCTTCTTCTTCTTCTTCTTCTTCTTCAGTCGAAACGGAAAGCTAATGTGATGGTGTGCTGCTGCATTTGTGGTGCAGAGACAGAAAAATGGATGCATAGCTTGCAAATGTTCTGAGCCTGAGAGAGAGAGAGAGAGAGATGGATGTGCGGGCATGCGCATGTGTTGCTTTCTTTTTTAAAAATTTGTTTGCTTTGATCTTTGCAGATGCATATGCCGCTTTAGCGAGTGCAAACAAGATACTTAAAGCGTGCTTACCGCTTTAGTAGTTGCAGACTTGCAGTGCAGCACAGCAGCCAAAGAGTGATCTACCACTAGCAGTAGCCTTCCTTCCTTTGCAGCTAGCTAAGCTTAGCACCCTCTCATTGGCATAAATAAATAGATAGTAAAACCTCTTGCTTTGCACAACAATTGCCACTGAAAATCAAGTTCAGAACATGATGCTGTGCAGATGCAGCTAGTTAATTAAGCTAATTATTCCATTCTTTGTTGCTGACATAGTGACATAGTGGCACATACGGCAAGAACAAGAACAGGCACGTAAATGTGACCATCATCCTTTTCTAATGATATTAGAACTGACCCAGTAACATATGTGCTCCCGATCTATCTCTAATTATATGGACATGATCTGTTACAACTTACGGACATGGAACTAGATGTTGCGCTGTTACAGCTACAAGAGGTGATGGGGGTAAATAAGATAATAGGCAGGCAATGGCGGCAAGATGATGGCGCCGGCCGGTCGAGGGGGCCATGGCATGGCGTGTTGGTGTTGGATCGAAAGAAAGGTTGGCAGGAGAGGGGTGAGAAATGATGGGCGTCGGCGCGAGGGAGATGGAATGATGGGAGCGGTTGACATGGCGGTAACACAATTCCCTCGCAATCATCGCCACTCGCGAATGCTTGATCGATGCCTGTTTGGTTGGGATCATATCCTATCCTATCTAGTTGTATGATCTATCGACTACCCCCCCATTTTCGCAGACAATAAGCCATATATATTTTTCCTCAACTTTTCATGCGATGTGCTTAATAATGGTATTTGCTTATTTTCTTCCTTACATATTGATCATCATATAAAAAATCAGAAATTATAAATTGATCATGTCTCTGTAATATTATTATATATATAAATTGAGTTTACATGTATGCATGTGGACATTTAAGATAGGAAAACTCTTGTTTCTCGTGTATGGGAAGAGTTAAAGTGTGCATGTTTATTGTTTTTCTCCACCGCATACTCATATTAAATTAAATATAAAAAAGTTAAGGTTTTTTTAATATTGGCAGAAAAACTTATATGATGATTAATTTTTAATTTTTACGGAAAAACGTATATGATGATTAATTTGAAACAGAGGAAGTAATAATCTACATCCTCAGGTACGTTGCCAGAAAGCTATACAGTACTATGGACTGGAGGTAGTGCCAAATTTGTTTTATCTCTCGTTTCCTTTTCTTATTGATACTGAGAATGCCATGATAACTGTCCAAGAAATTTTGTTGGAACAAGTTTTTCGGGATGTATACTTGTAAAACAAGTTTTTTTTCTAAAAAAAGAGCTAGAATGTGAAAAAAAAAATCCAGACTGTGCAACAACTGAAAAGAGTATGGAGAAGATGAGAATCGGATGCCCAAGTGCCAGCTGAGAGAGCATTAGTTTTTTAATGGAAACATAGCTTTCATTAACTCTATAGCGCAGCTGAATCGCTGGCCATCAGTAACATTATATCTTCTGGTGCCTCATCCCACCAGACTTGGTCAGCTCCGTGAGCCAGATTCGTTTCCAGTTGTAGCCATTACATGGCTAAACTCTATTACAAACCCTTATGCAATATTCAACATATTAGAGATACAAAAGCATTCCTTAGCAAAAATTTTGACATCTAATGCTAAAGGACCAAGCGCAGCCAGACAATATATATACATCCCCTGTTAGCGCTTGCTTGCAATTAAGTGATTCTGTCTCAAAGATTACTCTTTGCATCCCCAGTTGCAAAGCCATATGATATGTATAGCCTTCTGCACTGCCAGGAGTTCAGCATGTATTGCATTGTGCACTTTGTAGATTTTGCAAGTTTCCTGCTCCAGCTGCTAGCAGTACTCCAGTTGAGTCTCTTGCCATACATCCCCATCCACCCAGGTCTGTCAATTCCACAAAAGCACCATCACAATTAATTTTAATTAAAGGTTTAGAAGGTGGATACCATCTCTGTTGTTTTGGTGGTGGTGCCTTGCTTTCAGTTGCACAAAGTTGTGCAAACTCATTTACATAGCTGAGCACTTTGCCTGCCAATTCATAAGCTGTGGTCATTCTCCCTCCCGAGTTTACATCATTTCTTACACAGCACATTGTCCTTTTTTTTCCAGTGAAACTTTATTGAGATTGATCAAGTTTATAGAAAAATTTAACAGTTTTTTAGCCAAACTTTATTAAGTTTGATCAAGTTTATAAAAAATTTAGTAACATCTAAAATATCAAATTAGTTTTATTAATTTAACATTGAATATATTTTAATAATATTATTGTTTTGTGTTAAAATGCTAGTATATTTTTCTATAAACTTGATCAAACTTAAAAAAAATAATTAAAAAAGTCAAAACAACTTATAATATATTATAAAATATTATAAAATGGAAAGAGTAAGTGAAACTTTTTAGTTTAATTAAATTTATAAAAAAATTAGTAACATCAACAACATTAAATTAGTTTCATTAAACATAACATTAAATATATTTTGATAATATGTTTATTTTGTATTAAAAATATTATTATATTTTTGTTTATAGTTAAAAGTTTGAGTAGAAAAAAAGTTAAAAATGACTTATAATATAAATATAAAACAAAACAAAGGAGCAGGATTTTTAAACGCTCCGATGGGTCCCTACACCACAGCATTTGTACAAAATCCACAAAGCTTGTGCAGGTGGCCATTTGCTCTCGAGTTCCTTCCCAGCTGAGAGAGCAGTTGCTCATGTTTCAACTGTAAATTGCCACCACTGCACTGTTACTGAGAGGATGTTTGGTTAGGGGGACCAGATCTCCGTCACATCGAATATTTAAACATTAATTTAAAAAAGTAACTATGAACTAATTATAAAAATAATTCTATTTAAATATTAATCTAAAAGATTAATCATGAACTAATTATAAAAAAATTATAGAATTAAAGGATAATTCACGAGACAAATTTATGAAGCCTAATTAATTTATAATTAACAAATATTTATTGCAGCATCATATCGTTAAATCATGACGTAATTATGTTTACTGGACTCGTCTCACGAATTATCCACCGATTATAAATAAGTTTTATAAATAATATATATTTAATATCTTATAATTATAATAACATTTAAATATTTGAAACGCAGCGGAGCAGTTGATGGAGTTGATGTTTCGATCCGACAGCTGAGCGAGCCCAGCAGACGAGACGGCGACGGGCCTGGAATAGAAAAATACTAGGAGCAGAGCAGAGATGTACCGAGACATCCACCTTTGGGCTCATTTCCTTTCGCTCGATCGGCGCCTCACCGGAGTGTGTCCGGTCAAACCTGACTCCTCGTCGCTAGAGAGAAGACCATTGGGCATCAATAAAGCCAGGACTTGAATGAGAAAATCAGGCAATTCATGTCTAAACAAAATCTAAACCCAATATTCAGTCCTGCTATACGTACGATATAAGCATTTTTAACCTTTAAACACTCGGGTTTGCTTAGGACAAAAACATATATACTACAGACAACTTATATGTGTAGTAAGTATGCATCGGTACAAAACAGGAAACACCGTGGCCATGCAATGCTTCAAGGATCTTGTACAAATCTCGTGACATTGTCAAATGTCAATGCTGCACACACCACCAGGCCTATATGGTGGCCTAACAATCCACGTCTGCTCAAGTTACTTGATTTTTTTTTAAATTCAAATGTGTATAAATCTGTACATGTGTGACAAAATTTATCATCAAATCTCTATTTTTATATGATCGTAGCCCAAATATGTATGTAGTATCATGATGATCTCGTTGAAATATCCATAGTTCTGCCTGGAGAAATTTACTCACCCTTTTTATTTTCCTTTCCAGGCGAAGAAGGGCTGTTGTACGAGTCGATAGGATCACATTTTGTACTAGTATCGTAGGAAACAAAAGGGGAGCTTTTCTTCCATCTATGTGCTGGAATCCGCAATGTGGTCCTTTGTTTCAGCAGTAGCGTCGGCAGCAAAAGCCAGAAGCACAAAAACTCCACAGGCCCATAAAAGTTAACGCATTAACGTAGGATTATTGATTGATTTTTAATTATTATAAAAAATAAATTTATATAATATTTTAAAATAACTTCTACATAGGTTTCGTATGAAATGCAGTTTGAAAAAATGTGCTAACAGAAATCGAGGCAAAATCTTTATCTTATTTAGTGGTGTTTATAACTGCAATAAGGGTTTACAATAATTCAGATGATGATGTATCAACCAGGGTCGTCAAGGCCTATGTGCTAAATGAAAAGTATGATCCTTAAATTTTATATAACTAAGGTACATTTTCAGCTTATGTCATTTCATACAATTATTTAGAAATACTTTAAATATTAATGCTAAAAAATAAATGCACTACTAACCTCATGTTCAACTAAATATCATCATCCGTCTAGTATTTACTGAAAAGAATCTTCAATTATGTCTTCGTAATTAATCGTCTCCAATACATCATTTTCAAGTGCTATTGTCGTCAATCCATGTAAAAAACTAACAGTGTGTCCTCGGTAATATTAGATTGCATCATAAAACAACGGAAAAGAGGAACACATGAATCATGATGAGTGCCTGCCGATGAAACATACCTGAAACATACATGAATCAGTAATCAGAACGGCTGAATGGACTGCCTGGCCACCTATTATGGTCCTGCCTACAGGCTGTCATGATAAGGGCGGCGACAGGCGCCTGGTTTGGCTGCTAAACTTTGCGATAGTCGACGCTCGATGGGAGAAGGCGAAGGGTGCGAAAGGGGCGACGTCTGGAGACGCGGAGGAAGGGGCGACGTTTTCGTCGATTGAGTTGCCTTCCGTGACCGACGATTAAGTTACCGAGTTGCAGACATTAGGGTGCCGTAGTGGGCTCTTAAGTTTTGAGGGCCCATCGTTTTTGGAGGCCCTGTTTGGTCGAACGCCTGGAACGTGGCCTTCGACGGCCCTGGTATCAACTACCGCTTGCACACCAAATCCTCAAAATGATAGTTCTGTTGATGTATTTGATGATTGGTTGATCTCAGGGAGAGGTTTTATAAGATGTACTCCGTATTTTTTTAAAGAAAAGTCGGCACGAGACTGTGCCTTTTCATTAAAGAAAGCAGGAGTAAATACAACCTCTAAGGGTAGAGGGAAAGCCCCTCAACAACGAGAATGAAAGCTATACAAAAGCAGGTAAAAGCTCGCGGAGACGTTTAACGCCAACAAGCATCCAAAGCCTAATTTCCTCCTTGATTTTGGCCAACAGGAAGGATACCGTGGATCCCTTGCGCTCGAAGATTCGCTGGTTTCTCTCCTTCCAGATTTCCCAGACAATGAGGAAGATGAGCGTGCGTAACCCCTTTTTAGGTACTCCTGTCGTGGCAGGTAGACTTTCCCACCATTCTTGACCGACTCGGCAGCCCCCCAACACAACGGAATAAGTAGCTGGCTACCCACCCAGTTGGCTACGTTTGCCCAAATTTTTTTGGTGTATCGGCATTCGGCAACTAGGTGCAGGGTCGTTTCGTCGACTCTCCTGCAAATGGGATATCCATTGTTGTGTCAGCCCCTGGCCGCAAGTCTGCAAATGTCCATACTCTATTCTGGATAATAAGCCAAGCGTGAAGCTTGCATTTGCCTAGTGCCCAGACTTTCCAGATGAGAGAGTCGAGGTTTGAGCTGGGAGCTCCCATACACTGTGCTTGATAAGCTGAAGATGCTGAGTATTGGCCATGACTGGTAAACTTCTAAGTAATTTTGTCAGGATGCTCTTCGCTCAAATACACATTGCGCATCATAGTTTATAAGGCAACAAGTTGATCAAATAGCTCGAGTGAGATGTACTCCATATTGATTTTGCTGAGGAGATTAGGAACGAAGTCCCAACAACACAAGGTGCAAGCCAAGTGACAACATACGGAACACGACGATCTGGTAAAATTCCGAAATTTGTGTGTATGTAAAATACCTTCGTCATATACTAATATAAAATACCTCTTTTTTCCAACTACTCATTTTGTAGAATCAACCGTACACTCTAGTAAGATTTAACAGTACGTAGCAGGGGTGCAGGGCAACAGTTCTGTTGTGTAAATCAAATAATAGAAACTACAGCGATTCCAATCTGAATAATCAGTACCAACTGATCAAATTGATAAGGTATTCTCTCCATAGTTTCGCTTGTGCCTTCGTCTTTCATTCATTTTAATGCGGTTTGGCTGCATCATGATACCGGACGTTATTCACAATAGCGTCCAGCTCCCCTGGACACCGTTTACACTAGCGTCCTTCAGGGTTTAATAAATCTAATCTCAAAATTACTAATTATTTAATTTCAAGGTAATTAATTATTATAAATAAGAAAATGGGTTAATTCATTGCACACTAGCTTGTCATAAACTTATTTTCAAATATCTCGATGATTAGATTTTCTTCACAAATTTGGCTAGCTCGATCGGGTCGGACAACCGACACCTAGTCATTGTCCAATGCTTATATGATCGTGGGAGTACTTGCTCATCAGAGTATCTAGCAGTCAGTATGTGGGATCAAATGCGTACATTCTCCGTTAAAAAAAAACTAACTTCTGGATGCATCTGGACGTCACGTAGGCTATAATATATAGCGAGAAGTTGTTTTTTTTTACGAAGAGAGTGTATCTCTCTGTTTGCTCCAGATGTAAACATTTTGTACATACAAATTGAATCCCCGACCTAGCAAAACGCAATCAAGATACGTACACATACATGAAGCTGGCGTAGAAATACATAGAGAAAGAAGCATGCATCTCGATGGATCAGCCACCGAAGAGGCCTAGCGTGAAGGGCGTGCCGGACTCCGGTATCCAGTCGGCGCCGTGCAAGAAGCGGCCCACAGTGAACTGCATGGCCTTCTCCTTGTCCAGCACGTGGAACCCTCGCATCTCCATCCTCCCCGTCGAGTTGGCGCCGGGGCCGCTGTTGCCGTACTCGCCGTAGAACGCCTCGCCGAGGTTGTCCTTCCCCTCCCACGGCATGTACCCTTGCGCGTGCACGAACCCTTGGATCACCGACTCCATCACGATCGTCCTCGCGTGCTCCTTCCACGGCCGTCCCAGGTACGCCAGGCGGTTGTTCCCGCCGGCGAAGTTCTCGTCGGCGACCACCTGGCTGTGGTGCACCACGAAGCCGGTGGTCTGCTGCCGGTCGCGCCGGCCGTGCGCGGTCACCACGGCGGGCTTCCCCGGGAGAGGCGGCTTGACGAGAATCACGCAGCGCTGGAACAGGGCGGCCGCGTCACCGAAGATGAAGTCGACGGTGCCGGAGATGACGCAGCTCCGGTAGAACTGGCGGTAGGCCTGCGCGAAGAGCGTGTCCTGGTTGCCCTCGATCCGGCAGTTGAAGAAGATGGTCCGGTCCGCCTTCACCCGCAGCGCCAGCGCCTGCTGCTTCTCCTCCCCCGCCGTGTTCCGTATCCCCAGCCTCATCGCCGTGAACCGGTCGCCGTCCACCGCTGCACCAACACCATATCCATGTCAATGCATGCGTTAATGGCGATCCATGGAGGTGTGGTGCCGTACCCAAGGTGGCTGTCTTCCACATCCTGATGCCGTCGGCGATGTTCTTGCTGCCGGTGACGATGGATTTCTTGGAGCCGTCGCCGTACATGGTGATGTTGGCCATTCGGTTGGTGACGTTCACCGTCTCATCGTAGACGCCTTCCTTCACGTAGATCATGTACCTCCCGGTGTACGTCTCAGGCAGGGCGTCCAGCGCCGCCGAGATGTTGGTGAAGTCGCCGCTGCCGTCCTTGGCCACGGTCACGTTCGGCGTCAGCCCGGCCACGAACTCCTCGCCGCCGGTCAGCATCCTCCTGTCCTCGTCGGACACCCACGACGGGACGGCTGACTCCTCCTCCTCCTCCTCCTCGAGGTGGCGGTCCATGTGGTGGTGGATGTCGTCCTCGACGTCGACCTCGTTGCCGTCGGGGTGGCTCTCGCTGGCGTGGAGGTCGAGCATGGCGGCGAAGGCGGCGCCCTGCTGGATGATGGCGATGGCGTTGCTGGAGATCTCGCGGGCCTTCTCCATGGTCTCCCTTACCTGGTCCTTGATGGGGCCCTGCGGGAACATGTCGACGCAGGAGCCCTGGAACGTAATCACCGCGCTGAGCCACGACTGGAGGTCCTGCGCCACGGCGTCCACGCCGCGCCACGCGATGCTGGAGAGCGCCCGGTTAACGTCGCCGCGGCAGTCGTCGAGCAGCATCCGGCAGTCGCGCAGGGCCTCGGTCACGCGGGTGTCGTTGCTCGCCCGCACCGCCTCCAGCACCGACGACCGGTCGAACCCGCGCGCCAGCTCCCGCTCCACCGCGGTGATCGCGGCCGCCGCGGCGGCGTGCGGATGGTCGGCCGGGTCGGAGGACCGCGCCAGGACGCGCTCCAGGGTGTCCTTGCACGTGCCGCGGTAGTCCGTGGGCGCGCAGAACAGGTCCACGCTGCGCATCGTCGATTTCATGGTGCGCTTGTTGAGGCCGTCGTCGTCGCCGGCGCGGTCCATCATCACGAACACCACCGTGCCGATCACAATGGCGACCAGCATGAACACGGCGCCAATGATGAGCTTGGTGCGCCCCGAGCCATCGTCGTCCGACGACATTGGCGCCCGCGCGAGCTAGCCCCGACGGGGCGTCACGACGTCGACGGTGCGGCGGCGCGAGGCGACTCCTCCGATCGATGGAGGGATGCGACACGACGACGCATCAGTTTAATATATTTCTCATGGGGAAAACGAACGAATCGAACGATGAACTAACTGGCTATGATTAGGAACAAGCCTGGCTAATGCAATGCCAATGCAAGTTTGTTCGTTTTTTTTTTTTGGTTTGTGTTTTGTTGGTACGTGGTTGTGGTGTGTCCTTGTTCTGAGGAACAGGAGGTTGTTGGATTGTGCTGAACAGATTCTGAAAAGAAGAGGTTTTACTGTGTTTACTAGGTACTTAAAGATGGGATTAAGAGATGGAGTAATATGGACCGTTTATCAAGATAGGGGCAAGGTATGAAATAGAAATTATTGTAACCAATAGCAATGAAGTAATTAACTAGTAAACTATTGGTATTAATCGCTGAATCGAATACTTGGCTCTGTTATAATCGGTATGGTATGCTAGAGAAAATGTAAATCTTCCTATGCATCGATTAGATCTACATGGGAAAAATTCAGGTTGCATCTACTTTCTATTCTCCCACATCGCTTTGGTTCACCAGAAAAAAAAAACTGAGATGGAAGCATCGGCATTGTTGAGGATTGAAGAGGAGACGAGATCGGACGATCAGCAACAAGGCGAAGCATATCGGCTAAGGTTTCCTCTACGTAATTAATTAGTTATTTATGTAATTCACAAGTTCATTCGTATGAGGGACTAAAATGAGTTCCTCCTCATTCTTTTTCTAGGATTTGAATAGGTGCATCCGTAAGAGACATGGTAAGGGAGAAGCTGTCAAGCATTTGTGTAATCTACAGCTCTGATGAAAAACTATAGAAGGCAAAGGCAAAAATAGCTCTAGATATGCGGCAATTGCCAGCATTCTAAAATGGCATGCGATCTGTGGTCTGCATGTATGCACATATATGCCCAAAAGACGGATGTGAGGTGGCTTCCATTTTACCGGACGTGTGGTAAATCAGGGATATGGTTAATTTCGGGTCAATATTAAAATCTAGGTGCATGACATTATAAAATAAGTTATTTAATTACTTAAAACATATAATTTTTTAACTAATGGATTCTACAAAATATGTAAATAACGTAATGGTGGATTATCAGGCGAATATGTTGTTAAGAAGAAAATATAAATCTCAAAAAGAAACATGTAAATAATGTATTGGAGATATGATATGCACCAGGGTATCCCGATCTTGCGATGAAGACGATAACTTCAATTTAATGGAGTAATTGCGCCTTAGCGAATACGATACTCCACGGAGTAATTACGCCTTAGCGACCGATACACCAACTCCACCGGTTGATGTGATCTTGTGGAGCTCGATCAACCAAACCACTAGGATTATTCATGTCAGCAACCGAAGAACTTGCAAGAACAAGATGAACAACAACTCAAATTACAAATATTGATTTCAGATCTGAATACTCATGAAAAGGTGAGGTTTCGAATCAAATAGAACGGATGGTCTAGCCGACACACACGTCTATTAGAAAGTAAGATAGTTAAACTTACATAATCAAAACCTAAATTATTCTAGACGGCTATGGAGGCATTTATACATGTGGGAAGACGAGTTGGGGTCGTTTTCCAACCCTATAACGTGTCCGTAATGGACTCAACATGATACAAGGCCTATCGGCCCAATTTTGTCGACGCAGCACCTCGGACAGAACAAGGTATTTGTACTAAATTGATGATTGCGGTCGGTTTGTAATAGATATGAAAGTTAGTCTAGATCCGTTGGAAAGTAGACTTCATAGGCTTTCCATGAAGTACTTAAAGACCCAAATCGGAGTTCGTATGAAGCCATGACAATAGTCACAAGTTGGTCCTATCCTGCAGTACGATTCAGCCCCAAATCATGTTGGATTAGATCTCTTTCTTTACTAGGGCCAAAAGTGACGTGGTGACCTGGTGAAGGACGTTGGAAATACTTTGATTTGGAGGTTGGGGCACACCCCACTTGAACCCCACTTGGGCCGGGGGCCCAGATGAAGTTGCAAGCCCATAGGCTCATTATACCCATTATAGGTAATGTAACACCTTGTTTCTGTGATTGCGGCTGATCGGGATGGAATTTGAAGATGAGGTTGGATCCGTTGGAAAGAGGACTCCGAGAGATTTCCATCAAATATTCATGAACCCAAATCGAACCACATATGCATATTTGGCGGCCGTTTGAATTTAGCGTTGTTAGAGCTTGACGAATTGTATTCCAAAATTTTTGAAGCTTGAACTTGATGTCTTCCTGTGGACATATGATGTGAGCAACGTTATATCCATAGTAGCCATCATCACATCATCCTCCCCTTCTTCACAAAAAACCATGCTTGATTTTTCCATATGGTTCTTGTAGCGTAGTGCATGATATTGTCCATAGAAGTGTCTATATGAAAATAAACGCAACAAAATTTTGTCATGTAATATCATTAGTTCTTTAGCAAATAGTATTAATCTTCTATGAAACAAATGTACCTGATAATGGAGATGGACGACAACGAACCTAGATACCACATGTGATTGTTTTACTTGCTGCTTATTTTGCTCCCCTTCTTCAGAAGTCGAGTACTCATGTGGCACAACTACCTGAGTTGGTGACCAAATTGAATGATCCGGTTGCTCCTCTTTCGTAGAACCATTCTATTCTTTCAAATCAAAACAACACAAACTCGAGATAACATGATTAGCAATAACTTATCTCTCTAACTTACAATTTTTATCTACGGCTACAAGATGTTCTAAATTCGAACATATGTAAACTCTATGCACCAAATATGTTCCTCTATCATTATATTCGCCAAAGATATAAAAAATAATATTAATTGGACATGACAAATTAGACTTAGCAAATAATTTCTTCTTCAAATTATCGAGCTCACAAAAATCATCAAACAGAACATAGCTCAAAGTATTTAAAGAAAATAGCAATTCACGTTCCTCGACTTCATTAGCAATTTGAACAACATGCTTAAAATCAACACATAAAGAACTAACACTAGAAATAACATGTTCATTCACTTGTTGTGGCATTGATATAAGTGAAGCATTATCACACAAATCTTCTTTATCACAAGAAACAGCATGTAAATCAACTTATGACAAAGAAATCTCAACAATTGGTTCCACTAATGGTTGCTCTACTGTAGCATGTAAAGTGGACATGTGTAGCTCAGCTTGAGAATACTCATCTTCATTTATCTTAGCATCATTTATTTTACCTTACAAACTTTCTATAGATATGTTAGGTGCTTTATACTTCTCACTTTTCTTTTCAACGACATTGTTCTCCTCCTCTTGATGAATATTTGAAACTTCCTGCAAAGCGTTAGTAACAAGAGACACAAAAGATTGCTCCTCCCAAGTTTGTACGTCATCATTACATGGAAAAATAGAAGGTACAAGCACAACTTGTTGCTTCTTCATGTCTTCTTTTTTACATTCAACATTGCAAGCAAGTTCTAACAAATGAGAAAAAGATCTATAACTTTGACAAGCAAGGATATCCCGAATCTCACGGTTCAAACCACCCAAAAAATCTAGCCATAGCAGGTTCCTCATTCTCCTCTAAGTTACAACGCAACATACTCATTTGTAATGTTGATAGTACTTTTCTACACTTTTAGTGCACTGTCTCAATTGTTGTAACTTATGTAACAGATCACGTGCATAATAAGAACGAACAAATCTAGCCTGCATGACCCGTTTCAAAGCATCCCAAGTTTGAGGCATGTTATCTCGATTTTTCTTATCATGTTTGATCCACCAAACAGAAACAAAATCAGTAAACTCACTAGTGACAACTCGAACACGTGCATTTTCAGGAAACTCATGACATGCAAATTTTTGATCAACAACAATTTTCCAAGTAATGTATGCATCAGGGTCATATTTCCCATCAAAAGGAGGTATCTTAAATTTAATCTTATGAAAAATATCATCATTATTACGTACCTCGCGTCGACGATGACCTCCATCCATACCTCGTTGATTACGATTCAAGCGCTGGTGGTTACTCTCATCATGAAAGTTGTCGAAATGCCTGAGAAGATGAGTAAGATCATTGTTGATGGCTGTCACAGATGCCTCCAAACCAGCCAACCGGTTGTTGGTTGCAATCTACGTAGCCTCTAATTGTCCAATCTTTTCGTTCATCACCTGCAAGTCATTATCAACACCTTCTATATGCGTCCTCACTTGCCTTTCAAAATGGTGCATAATGCCCTTCATGCGAGGAGAGTGTGCCATATCCTTGCTGTTCTCTGATCCTGCCATGATCAAACAAACAAGACTACAGAAAAAACAGGTGAAGTAATAGAAGTCCTACAACTAATAGGATGTAGCTACTGTAAAGCACTCGCTCACAACCTGTTCACACAAGTTCTTACCAGTTCTTACCTTGCCTAGTAGGAGGTGACAACAACCAGCAAGTTGGCATCCTTGAGAGAGATGTATCGGTGCAGCAGCAGCAAAAACAACCTATGAAGTTGTAGCCGGGAAGGTGGAGCTATAGGTGGCTGCTAGTGCTCAAAAGAAATCTAGAAACCACGTTAGTCAAAGCAAGTTGAATAATTGTTCAACGGTGGTACTGTGGTTGTCTTAGGCTAGACCGTGCTAGAGACGCGAGTCTATACACAAAGAAAGTCACAACACACCACCGAGAACAAAAACGAAGAACAATAATCAGTCTTTTTTCCTCTTCTTCCTTTCTCTTCCTTTTCTTCTTTTTGTTTTTTTAGGGAATCCTCAAAACTGATTATATGAACCAAAGATTGTAAATGAACAATTTCCCAACTTGCATATGATGATGGTGAAATCAATCTTGGATTCTAAAATCGACTCCAACTCCAATTCTGAAACTGATTCCAATTCCAATTCTGAAACCGATTCCAATTCCAATTCTTAAACCGATTCCAACTCCAATTCGTCCAACAGAGACCAAGTCGAATTAGAACTTCAACGACACTTCAGATTCATCTGATAGATAGATCAAAATTAGTGCACGTCTGTGACAAAACGTGATAAGAACTCGAAACTCTAAAGGACTAAAACTAAGACGAGCAACTTGACACAACCGAAGCAACAGAAAACTCAAGAAGCTACGACCAACTAGTAACTAGTAAAAAGTCTTAAGGGTTTATGGGATCACAGAAACTAAACTAATCTAATCTATTATTTTTTTGGCTGGACGATAGGAATATAACAGATGCAAAAGTAAAAATCTCTCACCAAGCAACTTGGCACTCTGATACCACCTGATATGAACTAGGGTGTCTTGATCTTTCGGTGGAGACGATAACTTCGATTTAATGGAGCGAAATTCACGACCCGATTACGATATTCCACGAAGTAATTGTGCCTTAGCGACCGATACACCAACTCAACCGGTTGACGCGATCTTGTGGAGTTCAATCAACCAAACCACTAGGGTTATTCCTGCAAGTAACCAAAAAACTAGCAAGAACAAGATGAACAACAACTCAAATTGCAAATATTGATTTCAGATCTGAATACTCATGAAAAGGTGAGGTTTCGAATCAAATAGAACAGATAGTCTAGCCGACACACGTGTCTATCAGGAAGTAGCGATAGCAAAACTTGCATAATCAAAACCCAAATTATTCTAGACAGTTATGGAGGCATTTATATAGGTGGGAGGATGAGTTGGGGTCATTCTCCAACTCTTCCGTAATGGACTCAACTTGATACAAGGCCCATCGGCCCAATTTTGCCGGTGCATCACCTCGGGCAAAACAAGGTATCTGTACTAGATATAGAAGTGAGGCCAGATTCATTGGAAATTTGACTTCATAGGCTTTCCGTGAAGTACTTAAAAACCCAAATCGGAGTTCGTATGAAGCCGTGGCAATCGTCACAAGTTGGTGATGTCCTGTAGTCCGAATTCAGTCCCAAATCGTGTTGGATTAGATCTCTTTTTTTACTGAGGCCAAAAGTGACGTGGTGACCTAGTGGAGGACGTTGGAAATACTTCGATTTGGAGGTTGGGGTGCACCCACTTGGGCCCCACTTGGGTCGGGGTCCCAGATGAAGTTGCAAGCCAATAGACCCATTATATCCATTATAGGTAATGCGACAGCTTATTTCTGTGATTGCAGCTAAAATTGGAATAGAATTTAGAGATGAGGTTGGATCCATTGCAAAGAGGACTCCAAGAGCTTTCCATCAAGTACTCATGGACCCAAATCGGAGCACATATGCATATTGACGGTCGTTTGAATTCAACATTGTTAGAGCTTGACGAATTGGATTCCAAAATTTTAAAGCTTAAACTTGATGTCTTTTTGTGGACATATGATGTGAGCAACAATTGTATCCATAGTAGCCATAGTTACATCAAGATAAGTATCGGTATGGTATCTATGTACCTATAACTAATATTGAAGACAATCATGTCATTTTTTATCTCCTAAAAATTTATCTTTTTACCCTTATTACCTAAGTACCTATGTCAGTATTTAAATACCTTTTAAGTGATATCTTTTATTGCGGATGTTGGATTTTTTTTACTTTTTATTAATGGAAACATTGTAAAAGCTCTCTCTAAAAATGGGTTCAGATAGCCTTGTTTCTTTTTAGTAAAGATAAACAAACTAGTTATAGTGGAATACAAGAACACATGAGTGTACGTGGTGATCATATGAACGCAATAGAAACAAGGTTGATGCTGAACTACCCTTTTCATACTTACTACGACTAGATTAATTTGGGTGTTGAAACTCAAAACATGGGTTGTTGGATCCTTATATTCTCGGTCATTAAGTTTCCATTCAGTCTATCTAACATGTATTTACTGAGAGTTTAAAGAAAAATGTCTGAATTATCTCTATTAAAATTTTTATAGTAGTTCGATTTTCCATCAATTCTAATATAATATTATAAACTCTATATCCCTAAACTTTTTAAATCGAACAAATTACGCATAACTCAATCCGAGCGTTTTTGATCATGGGGTACCCATCACAGTCCAGTCAACAAACAAACCGATGAGGGTCCACCTGTTAGTATAGCCTCTTCTTTGCCTTGCTCTGTTGGTCTCTCTAAGTTTGTGCCACGGCGAGAAAGCTCACTACTGCCGTCTCCAGCTCACCTAGCATCGAGCTCCGCTCCGCTGACACTTGCATCCACCGCCATCTTCTCCACATGCCACCTCCTCCTCAAGCTCCGACTTCATCACCTACTCCTTCAGTTCCACCGCCTTTCTCCTCTACGCCTCCACCACATGCTTGGCGAAGTTGAGATCTGGCTTCCCGAGCTAGCTCAAGCTCCGCCTCTCATGTTGGACATCTTCTTACAAGCTAACGCCACCATCGCCACTATCCAAATGCCCCATAAGATATGCCCGATCGTCATGTGCAGCATGCGGACGAGAAGGGTCATGAGCGCATGCCCTGCCACTGATGTCCTCTGTGAGCCCATCAGTTGCCGTCCTCCATGGGAGAGGGGAGACACAGGGAAGAAAAGAATAATGACGAATTAGATCTGGACCCTCTTACCATGCCGGCCCTCCCCTCGTCTCCTAGCGACTCCTCTGACAGCATGGAGGAGTGATCAATGCTGCAGGATGAAGGCGACAAGTGGTGCTGCCCTAGATCCATGATGTAGTTGCTGCCATTTCAGATCCATGCTCGAGTTCGTCGTGTCAAGGAGTTGATAACGAGGAGACATGATTGAGGCTAGCATGTTCATCAAGAAGGAGCACAACCATATAACGGATCTACGTAGGTTGCCGTCTTAGCCTTTGCCTCAACTGCCTCCACAAAAAGGTGAAAAGGAGGGAGAGGGATTGCTAAGGGAGATGATAGGTGGGTCTCATGATTTTTTTTCTCGATTGAATTGTCATGTTATTATCGCACATGACAGCTCGATTTGAAACCACTCAAAACGGTGTTCGGGGGTTAATTCGTGTGGTTTCAAAATTTTAAGGGTGTCAAATTGAATGTTTGGGTTTTGTAGTTAAGTGAGATAATTTAGAGTGTGAGGTACTTTGAACTTTCTGCAGACTTCAAATTTGTTTAGTATCATCGGTCTGTAACCAGGCTAAGAAAATATCATTCCGAATATATATTGTTTGTCTGAAAAACTGCAATCACAGTATCACGCATGGTGAAAATACCGGTGGAAAGGTCAGTGCATGGGCATCCAAAGATGCGAGGTTGCAGAAAGAAAACGATGTCAAGGCATCATGCATGCGTGCGTGCCTTTGACAGAACCATCTAGAGGTGAGTGAGAGCACATATACATGTGGACATGTGTCCCTGACTTGATTCTTTAGGGAAGAGACAAAAATAAACTCGAGTCAAACGAAGGTACTGACACTATCCACGAAACGCCGGACAGCGCCCAAGTACATTAATTTGGAAAAAGAGATACAGATAGGAGAAGCGCTACACTACTATTGGCCCTGTTTGGATCCCATGGGATAGAGCTAGTTTGGGTTAGATTGCACCAAACTAGCCCAAAAGTATCCAAACAGGAGGGCTAGAGGATGTTTTTTGCAACTAGCCCACCCCAAACAACTATCCCTTTCAAGGGATGATTATTTGGGCTAGTTTGGGTTAGTTGGCTGTGGGGCCCACATAAAATCATTTTTCTTTGTCACCAGCCGCACGGGATCACAGGAATAGAAGCCACCGCGCCCTTATCGCTTCCTTTCGTCTCCCGCCTTATCGCTTCACGGGAGAAGGACGCAGCCGCCCCGGAGAAGGACGCCGCTGCGCCTCCGCCGTGGTGAAGGACGCCGCCGCCCCGGAGACGGACGCCGCCTCGCTGGTGAGTCCATGCGGCTCTCCTCCCCTCGTTCTCCTCCGTGCGTTGTTGTTGGGTGTTCCCTAGACTAGCCGTCTCTTCCTCCTATCCCTCTCCTTGTGCGCGCCGCCGCAGCCCCACATGGAGCCCAAGAAGTCCCCTCGTCGGGCTGCCGCCGGAGGCGGGCGGCGGCGGGGCGGTAGTGAAACGTCACACGTCAACTTCCCTCGCTTTTATCGGGCGTGGGTCGAGCCGCAGAGGCTGCCGTTTGCAGGGAGCGGCAGCGCCGCCGCACGCAGGAAGGCCGCGCGAGGCTCCTCTCCACATGCGGCGCGGCAGAGTGCATTGCCATGGGGACCCGTGCGCCCGCCCGCTCCGCAACCACCCACCACCCCGTCGCTACCGAGGTCGTCCTCCTCATCGGCCTCGTCCTCCCAAGGTGCGGCGGGCGCACGCACCGCCTGCCGTCGGGCGAGTCGCCGTTGAGCAGCCTGTTCCACCAGCCGTCGCACGGGGTATCGATTCCTGACGCCTTTTGCATGTTCGATGTTATGCCTGTATTCAGGCACGCGATAGTTTGTATAATACTTTTGGAAATCAACCTTAGAGATTGTTATATAGTGTGATGGTGATGGTATATTGGTATTTATCCAATCCCAAAGTATTGTTTTGCCGGTGCTATGTTAACAATTTGTGAATTCCTTTCCATTTTTCCATCACACTATATAACACTTTGTGAATTCAGCAAAAGGCAAAGAAGACATATACTCTATTTTCTACAAAGGGAAGAACGGGACTGCACAAGCTGGGACTGCAGGTAGTTGTGGTGTTGTGTTTTGACCCAAAGAATTCCATTTCCATTTAGAGCTTGAAAATTGGTAGCCTTATTTTTTGTGGTAGTTGTGGTGTTGGTGTTGTGTCTATGCCGGCAGGGGTGGGATGGCCCCTTATTTTTTGTGTATTGACAAATGTATTTCGTGTTCAGTGCAGCAGCGGGGCAGCCATGGCCGGAGACGGATTCGACCTTGGCGGTTTCGATCTGAACTCGCAAGTGTCGGCAGAGGAGGATGAGTTCCCGGGAATCGAGCAGTATGGTGACTTCATCCGAGGCAACGACGACCAGCTGCCCCCTGTCCGTGTCAGGGGCACCGGGCTCCCTCCGTATCGCCCACCACGTGCCGGAGCAGCAGAGACGAGGGCGACTCCGGCAGCACCCTTCGCCCGGCAACTGCAGTTTGGTGGCTCGTCGTCGGCGTCAGCTGGTCGCGGAGGAGGAAACGGTGGCCCGTTGCTGGGAGGTTCGTCGTTGGGGGCTGGTGGCGATGTTCGGCAGCGCGCCAACTCGGCCGGCGCAGCACCAGGCCGGCGTCCCCAACGCCCTAACTCGTCCCGTGCCAACAGCAGCCAACGCGTGCCGCGTTCCCGAGCACCGAGGGCACCGAACACCAGCGCTGTGCGTGGACAAGCAACCGGCTCCCACGTTAACTTCGACAACAACGATGCAGCAATGGAGGATGAGGTGGAGGAGTTAGCAAGCTCCGGCGGTCCCACGGTGAGCCATGGCAATCGAGCCCAATGGAATGATACAAATAATGCTTGCTTGTTAGAGTTGTGCATTGTCCAACGTAGAGATGGAACGTATAATGGTTTGCAAATGAGTGCTGAAGGGTACCAAGCTGTGATTGATGGCTTACTTGCAAGGAGGAGGCTACTGTACACCCGTTTACAGGTGAAGAACCAGATTGGCGTACTAAAAAACACTCATGCATTTTGGCGCTACATGCAAACACACACGGGGTTGGGGAGATTACCAGATGGAACCGTAGATGCAGATTCTGAGTGGTGGATAACACACACAGAGGTACACTTTTGGAGCTAATTTTTATTCAGCTAGTGTGCTTTCATATCCTTACGTGTTTCTAATATCCTTTTTGTTGTTTCATATCTTTACAGAAAAAACCATACCTGAAGAAGCTCCAGTATGGTCCTCCAGCACATTTGGACTTGCTAGATGAATTGTTTCTAGGGTTAACTGTGGATGGCTCCACAGCCTTTGTGCCAGGCGATGATTATGGCCAGGATGAAGAGTTTGACAAAGAGGAGGAAGAGATTGAAGCAACACCTACAAGTAATAGCAGCCAAAGGAGCCAGAAGGGTAAGAGGGCAGTGAGCAGCACAAAAAGCACCTTGACCAGTCCAGTGAAGAAGACAAAGAGCCCGATGGTGAAGATAGTAAGGGACATAGCTAGTACCTTCAAAGAGTCCGTCGCAAAGCAAATACTAAGCAAATTCGAAACGTGCAAATGAGAAGGTTGCATTTTCGTCACAGAGGTGCCAACAGCTTGCATTTGAGTGTGGCGTGGAGCAAACCGGCCGGGTTACCTTTCACCATATAGATGTACAAGGTACCATGTTGAGCAATGGCAAAACGGGCCGCCGCCACAAGGTATGAAAGAAAGCTTCAACCATGCACATGCCAAAGTAAGAAACGTCATAGAGCGTACTTTTGGAGTCTTGAAGATGAAATTTAGAATTTTGTTGAACATGCCAAGATTTCCAGAAAACAAGCAAACTAGAATTATTGTAGCTTGTATGGCTATTCATAATTTTATTCGAGAGAGCAAAATTGCGGATAGGGAATTTGATGCCTGTGATGCGGATGAAAATTATAACCCAATACCTACTACTTCGGCATCGGTATGGCCAGAAGATGAACCTCTCGTTGAAGATGTCAACATGAATGCCTTCCGTGATGATTTAGCTCATGCTTTGTTTTATGGAGTGTAATTTTTTTTTGCTTCATTGAGGACTTGTAATTTCCTATGCGACATCTAATTTGTATGGACAAATTTAAATTTGTTGTCATTCGGATTCTATATTTGTCAAGCTAATATTTTGCTTCATATGTGGGTGGTAGCAGGCCACACAAATGCTTGCCACATCTAATCCGGATAGAAACATGGTTTAAATGAGCCAAATGCTTGGATAAACATATTTAATGCTAATCTAACCCTTGTATCCAAACACTTTAAGGGCTAGAGTTAGTTTGGGCTAAAGTTAGAGTTAGTTTCTAACTCTAACTCTAGCGAGTTAGAGGGATCCAAACAGGGCCATTCTCGCTCACGCAATTGGGGGTCAAACTTATATAGTTGATCATTCACACATTTTGCATAAAATTTAGAGCCTCTTAAATAAAAAACAGAAAAAGATTGTGATAAAAATATAAGTGTAAGATAGAGTATTAAAACATAGGAGAATAACCATTTGATTGTAACCAACTCCAATTAGTTAAGACTAGCCAATAAGAGGTTTGATGTATTAATGTGTGGCTGCAGTAATGAAAGAAAAAAAAACAAATTTCTGAGTTTTTTTTCTGTTTTCTGTAGTTCTAATCAAACGGTCATTCCGGAAGGGAAGAGGCGAGAAGGCAACGGGGTCGGTGAGAAGGCAGTCCAGGGGAACGAGATCAAGGCATCAGAATGGAGATGGCGAAGGAGCTGGCAGAGGTTCACGCAACGACCTTGAGTGCTGACGCCTTGGGGACGGGCTGTGCGGTGTGGACTGGGCGTAGAGGGCCGCCATGTGGTGGACCCATAGCGTTGGGTCCTACAGCCAGAGCTAGGGCCAAGGAGATCGTCTGGGATGAGGTGCGACCTTGTGGCGGACGACAATGTATGAGCTCATTTGGGAGGAACCGGTGGATCTAGAAGTGAGCTCAGGGAGTCCGATGGAGGTGAAGGTCGATGGCGAAGGCGTAGCTCGGCTCGCTTGCGGTGTGAGGGCGGCGACACGGCGGCATGCTTGCTGTGTGGATTTAGGATGCGATGGTTGTCGATGAGCGATTCAGCCAAGGGAGGGATGGGTTGAGGATTGTGAAAGAAGGGCTCGATGACATGTGGGCTTTCATTTTTTTATATTGAACTGTCATACACGGGTCACGTATAAAAAAAATATTGTAGATTGAGTTAGGAGGGTTATTTGTTCGTTGGGGTATAAAATGTCCGATTTTATTGTTTAGGGGTGTATTCGAACCATTGCGATAGTTGAGAGAGGTAATTTGAATTTTTTTCTTAATGAAATATAGGAAGTGAGGAAGGGAACGTTAACTTCTGAAACTTTTTGGAATCCTAAAATGATAACCAATTTGAATCGGATACCAAAATTATATCCACAGTCCATCCAACAACATTAAAAATTGTGAGGGTTCGTCACTAAGAGCAACTCCAACAGAGTGGCTATTTTCAATTCTCCAAATAGCCATTTGCCAGTTTGATAAAATTTTAGAGAGTGAAATTTGTCTTTCATTCCAAGAGCATCTCCATCTTCACTCTCCATATAACAGCGAGACCCACATGTCAGTATCTACATCTACATCTTCCTCTGGTCTGGTGTTGCCTCTTCTTCTTCCTGGTGGTCGAACAGGAGCACCCAGAGGAAGACGATGGGGCTCCAGTGGTCGTCGCTGCCGAAGATGGCCACATCCAGCACGAGCAGCACCCACGCCGCCATGTCGTTGAACGCCGCGCCGCCAACGCCGTCTCCCGATGGGTGTGGTGATCGGCTTCACTTCGGCGAGGATGCGCGCCGGGACGGGGAACGCGGTGATGAAGAGCGCGACGCCCATGAACACGAGGAACATCACGTAGCCGGCCCCGTGCGACGCGGGAGCACTGCTTCGTCACGCCCGATTTTTGTTCGGGATTAAAATAATATTTAATAAATCATCTCCTAGAAATTAAATAAAAAGAAAAGCAAAGTAAATCAATGAAACTATTAAGGAAATTAAATTTCCCTTTAAATATCATGGCTAAAAATATTTTTAAAATATTCTTCATGCCCTAAAATGCTCTCGAAATTGTTCGTGAAAATTTGGAGATCCATAAATAATTTAAATAATACAAATAACACTTCAATAATTATTTATATAAATAAATTAATCTTTAAATGAGCTGGAGATATTTTTATTAAATACTTCGGGTGTTCAACTATTTCTAGAAATTTTCTTGGAATTATTTGAGCACCGAAAGTATTTATAGAAAATCAAAGATCATTTATGGATTAATTTAAATAGAAAACCGATTAAAAATCCTCCCTATTGATCGGGCGAAACGGCCAAAAAGTCCGCCTTTGCCCCTTTTGGCCTAGCCCGACCGACATCGCCGTCCTCTCTCTCCCTCGGCTCCCCAGTGCGGCCCGTCTCCTCCCGCGCCGTGTAAAGTCCACATTGCCTCCCTCCCTCTCCAAGCCGCTGATGACTGGGCCCCGCCCGTCAGCCCCTCTCCTCTCTCCCCGAGCCATCGACAGGTGGGTCCCACCTATCGGGGCCGTCCCTTTCCTCCCGCCCACATCCTCCGCCGCCATTTTCGTGCTGCGCCGCCGCGTTTCCCGGCCGCCCTCGCTCGCGCCGCACCTCCGCAACCGATCACCGTCGCTTTCCCGCTCGTGCCGCACCCGCTCAACCGACCGACGCCAATTTTCCTGCCGCCGCCAAAACCGCCGGCGGCCGAACCACCCCGCCGCAAAATCTGCCGCATCCCGACCGGATTCCTTGCGCCCGAGGCTATAAAAACCCCGCCCGAGCTCTCCTCTCCGTTTTTCCTCCGCCGCCTGAGCTCCCCGCGAACCCTAGCCTCCTCCCCACGCTCCTCCTTGCTCCGCCGCTCGCCACCGGACTCCGATCACACGTCGCCGCCACTCCAAGCGTGGCCGTCGCACACCGAGGCCACCGCCGCACTCCCCACGCCACACCAAACCCCGGCCGCCGCCTCCCACCTTTGGGTCATAGCCGGAACCCCCCTCCCCGCCGTGTTTCCCAAGCCGCCGCTACCCCGCTCGTCTCCGACCATTGTTTTTCGCTGCTGCGCCGCTTCCCGAGCGTCGCCGGTTCGTTCTCTGGCTTCGTCGTGCCTCACCGTCCCTCGGCATCCACTCCCCGCCTTCGGGCCACCGCCGCAGCGCCCTATCGTCGAGCGCCCGAACGCCGGTAGCTGCCTCCGCTTGTCGCGCGGCCCCTCCCCGCCTTTGCGTGCTCGGTAAGGCCCCTCCCTCTTTCCCGATCTTTCACCGCTTGCCGCCTTGCCGAAGGCCACCGCCGGCGACCATCGGGGCACGCGCACCGCCGCCGCGTTGCCCGACCGGCCGCTGTCGGTCGCCACCGCCTGTGAGCTACCCCAGCCGTCCGATTTGCCTCTTGGCAGATCGGGGCCGTCGGTCCCCGTCGCCATCCGATCCCCTTCGGGGCGATCCGGACCATCCACATGGTGGACCGATGGACAGTCCTCGTGGACCAGGTCAACCATAAACCCCGTGCGTCGCCGCTGCCGCGGCCGACGCCGCCCTAACCGTTGACGTCGGGCCTTGGGTCCGCCGACGTCGCCCTTGCTTGCGTCGCCCGCCATCGACATCGGCATTCGGCCGCCGACGTCATCCTACGCCCATCCTTGCTGACGTCAGCCTTCGTTTTGCTAACGTCACCCCGAGCCTTTTCCTTTGTAAAAATAATTAAAAATTATGTAATAAATCATTTTAATTTTCAGAATTCATTTAAATGATCCAAAACTTCTAAAATTCATATGTAATCCATACGAACTCCAAATTGGGCCATTCAAATTGCAAAATTCATCTAAATTGAGCTCTACATGTTTGTTTACTTTTCATGTACTGTTATTTAGTTTTTATTAGGGTTTTTCCTCGTTTTGCATGCGAGCGTGTAGATTCCGTCGTTTCTAGAGTTCGTGCTCGCAAGGAAAAGAGTCCAGAAGTTTGTTTGAAGATGCAAGGCAAGTCACACTTCCCTTGAAGCATATTGATCCTACTTTTATAAATGTTTTATGTTTGCAAATAAAATTACATTGCTTTGCTAATTACATGGGATGATGGAATACCTATCTCCTTATTTATGCCTTATTTACTTGATATCCGTCCTTTGTTAAACTTGGGTGATAATTGGATTAGCTTTAGTCACTGACGTTGATTTTAGCTAGAATTATATGCTTAGCCATGCTTAAATACCATTAGCTCACTAAATGGGATAATTACACTATTTATTCTAGTCTCTGATGAGTTGCAAGCTCGATATACCTAACATGTCTCATTGGTCATAATTATCTCAACTAAAATATGACTTAATGATGGGCTGTGGGTGCATAGTTTTGGATTGTCGCACCCATGGAAATTAAGGACCGGTTCATGGGAAACCTGGAAGAACTACAGCGCTTTCCACAAGCAAGTATTTTTATTTTTATGCTTTGTTTCTACATTTGGATCTGTGTATTAATTTTTCATTTTATGTACCCTGGTTGATTTCTGGACAAGGATTTAATACATAAAATAGTCAGTAAATTTGGGATGAATTTTCGGGCGTGACAAGTTGGTACCAGAGCCATCTCGACTGCAGGTTGAGCCACATGGTCAAACCCTAAGGACAAGTTTGCGAAAACCTTATTTGCGAAAATATCTCTTCTATTCCTTTGGAGTCTTTGCAAAGTGATTTATAAAATTTCTCTCCTTTCCCCTCCACCTCTCTTAGCTGTTAAACCTGGAGGACAAACTCAGTCGCTCGTCAACCAGTGGAAGTCAAGTCAAGCTCCAAGCTTCAAGCAAGCCGATCAAGCCAAGCAGCCTGAGTCAGCTCTTCTCGAGGATCGAGCGAAGTTTTCCCGGAGCTCACCTGAGACCCAATCTTTTTCGGAAGAGTAGCATCGATAGTTCCTAGGTCATGTGTTGTTTGCTGTGTGCAGGTGTATAGCTCACATCAGTGGTGGGGATGTGACCATACTAGGTTGTTTGATTAATCAACTTGAAGAGTAAAAGTCTACCCACATCAGATCAGTAAATAAGTGAGTTAAGGTCTTATCTTTAGCAACTCCTCTCTTCCACCCCTTTCGTCTGGGCAGCAATTGGTCAGTGCCAGAGAAAGTGTCATCAACCACAGTACCCTCATCAATGTGTTGAGGCCAGAAACCTTCGGGTCAGATCAGATTGCAATCTAGAGCCTGAGCCGGAACCCTGTCCTTGTTCAGTTTCTGGTTCCCCAAGATCAGATGTTGAATCCGCAAGCAGTGAATACAACAAATACAAAGCCAAATACGAAAGACGTAGGAGTGGTACCGATGGTCGCAGATGCAAGCTCAGAAATCGGAATCAAGATCAAATCCGGTACATTCCGTTGCAAGCACCTATACGGCTACCGTCGGTATGTAGCAGTGTCCCCAAGAGCCAACGGATGTGAGTCACCATCAACCTCGAACTCACAAGTGTTACCCAAAGTGATTATGGTGTACAAGGACAACTCTTGCCAAAGTGTTCGATCACGCTTGGAAGTTGTATGCCAAGACGCCAACTGATGATGAAGTGTTGATCATAAGAGAAAGAAGAAGAAGCTTTGGATAAACTACCCGAAAATAAAATTTTGGTACACCGCAGCCCAACTCTATGAAGAGAAAAGTCGCACATTTCTTGTGTGAGGGAATAAGTCATGTGCCTAAGAACCGTTAACTGAAGTCCATGCTAGCAAAGCCAACGAAGGGCTGAAGGACACCCTTGCAACCTGCCTGTTAACTCCCGGTCAACAACAACAACATTAACAATGATTTTCGCTCTCCAACCAACTCCAACCACAGTGGCAGCCAACGACATTAAAAACAACACTTTTAACCGAGTTCCTCAGTTATTACATGTTTCAATTCCTGTGTGAGCATGCATGACTAAAAGAAGGTATCTCATAATCAACCAAGGTTGGATTGTTTTAAATATCTTGAGCTGAGACACCACCGCAACAACTGTCCGGTTCAAAGAAAGTCAGTTCACCGCTATTTCAACTGTGGGAAGACAGGTAATTACTAAAAAAGTAGTTCAACGCAAAAGTATCAACGTCGTCAAGTTACCGACATCGTCTGTCACCGTATCAACTCCCAAGTTGCCTCACCCCCAGCACAGAGTGGTCAGGTCCAGCCCCAGGACACCAGGAAGACAAGAGGCACCAACCGTCACTGAAATGACAAGTTTCTATCTCAACAATTTGTCACTAAGAGCACCAGCAGAAACTATATTATTCCACCAACAACCGCTCTGAAGCTATAGTACCAACACCAACAGGGCAAGCAGTGCCAGGAAAAGCAGTTGTCTGGTTCAACTGCAAAGAAGATAGTACAAATCCCCAGCTACACCTACCAAGCAAAGTCTCAAGCAACAGTTCACCCGACTGTCGTCAACCCCAGCCAGACACCCCATGTCGTTCCAACTCAACAACCTAACAAGTAATCACAGGAAAGTGGCAACAACAATAGGAAGGTTCTGTCTGCTTCAGCTACTAAAAAGATCGATATTTCTCTAAGGAAAAAATCAATCGTCAAGTCAGTGTTCTAATTGGAACCCCAGTCAGTAATCATTAAAAAGAACAAGTCAACCATGTAAGGACCATCAAAGGGAAAAAAACATACCAACCAGAATTTCTACCAGCAGAGGTCAATAGTGGTCTACAAGTCTTGGGTGTTCAAGAACCGCTCATGACACCCAGAAGTTTCATGGCCGTTATGTAATAAGAGGGAACATTGAGTAAAGCATGGGTCAATCTATACACTACGATGAAAATCAAAAAAATCAACTGGGTCAGGATCAGGAAGGGGCAGATTCCATACCTGTTAACAGTTCTGCTAACGGTGGTCAATAGCCATCTTTAATTATTCGGTGTTCAAGTACCTTCCTTGTGCACATAAGACTTATTACAGTTATGTACTTGAAAGAGGAAGAAGAATAAGAGTACGAGACAGATAATTTGTTCCTTCTCTCAGGGTTCATATTGTGTAGCAAAAAAAAGTGGATCGACTTGTGTATCTGACAATGTCACAAGGAACTTATAGTTTCTTTGTCGGGTCAGAGCAGTTTTGTCAAGACTAAAAATCTAATTGCTAATAAAGAAAAGATTTGGTCAAACAGTGAAGTAAGAGTGATTAGACTACAACTATACTCGACAAGGTGAGATCTCTTTGAAGGACAATATAAGTGATACCTCATGAGGACGAAAAGGGTAATGAAACAGTCAAAAGCAAAATCATAAAAGGGTTGTCAGAGTAATAAGTGGTAACTGCACCCTAATGGTGAGCATTGATTAATAATGGTTTCTTTATTTTCAGACTATCATTACAGTCTCTGGAAAACCACCTCGGTGTTTCCTAGGAAGAGGACAACGGAATTGCTTCATCACCCCTGCCTAGAGTAAATGGATGCAGAGATGAAGTCATACAATACAGTCCGCAGAGCATGCCATAAGAGAATCATTCCTTGTGAATCAATTCTACCCAAGGTATGAAAGTGAGCTTGTTTTGGTCAGAGAACAAAAATTCTAGGCAGCATCAAGGGCAGTTTTCAGCAGACCTACAAATTTTGGTATTGTGCGGAGAAAGCAACTGCAGAACTTATGGTCTATCAACCTAGAGGAGTCGGTAAAAGATAAGCGAAGAAGTGGAATGCTATATCATGGGGTTAACCTTTTGAGCTTAATTCGTTAAGTGATCAGTGTTTGTTTCAAGAAAGGAATATCAACTACATGTTATGTTCAGGCAGATGGCACCAAAGTCAGGTCAGAAGCGGAACAAGCAGGTCAGCAATTGCACCCAATGAAAAAGTCAATCAAAAGTCAATTCAAGAGTTGCGTGAGAGTCATTCTTATGTGTAACCTCCCATCATCATTTGAGTGTCGAGTTCCAGGAGTCTCTAGAATGGAAGGGCATAGTCTTTGCTTCATTTCGATCGATCGATGGAGTATAGAATGTTCAGAGTCAAGGTTCTTGGTAAATCACAGAAATGTCGGTCAATCTCAAAGATGGCAGTACAATTGATTCACGATCAGGCGAAAGCGTAACCACTAGTTTGAAAGGCGAGATCGAAGATGAGTTTAGTTATATCTTGTAATCGTTCGTTTGGAGGTTCGACCATGCGAAGCAGATTGAGTTGTACCAAAAGAGTCAGATGCGAGCCATTATCGGGGCTATAATGATCACAAGTTAGCAGGTTTGAGTCTAAGGCACACCCAAGCTGTCGTGTCAACAGTGCAGTCTAAAGAAGCATCATTTGAGAACAATCGCAATCCAGATGAAAGATCGATCGAGCAGCTTCTTCAAATACTTGATGTTGGACCGAGAGCAGTTCATAGAAGAAAGGAATTTCAGTGTCTATGTATTCACGAAAGTCAGTTACAAGGTCTCGAAGAAGTACCACCAATTACCAATTACTCGTCAACAGGAGTGAGTTCTTAGCTTGCCAAGTTTGTCAATATTAATAGTGCAGTTTGAGAAATGTAAGCACTTGAGTCCATGAAATCCGGTCAGGGTCAGAACAGAAAGGACCAGCCAGTTTAGGTTGGTTTGTGAAGCCGCAGAACACCAGGGTTGAACCCAATCAGTTCGTTTGTGCAAGTTTGATCAACCAGTCGTCGCACAGGTTTGGTCAGTCAATCAGTCAGTGTGAGCAAAAAAGAAACCATAGAGGTTAGCAAACCAACCCAATCTCACCCTACTTTTTTCTTTCTAGCCCTGAATCTCGGGACGAGATTCCTGTAAGGGAGGTAGATTTGTCATAGCCCGATTTTCGTTCGGGATTAAAAAAGTCCGCCTTTGCCCTTTTTGGCCCAGCCCGACCGACGCCGCCATCTCTCTCCCTTCCTCGGCTCTGCCCAGCTGCGGCCCGTCTCCCTCCCGTGCCACGCAAAGTCCGCATTGCCTCCCTCCCTCTCCGAGCCGCTGACAACTGGGCCCGTCCGTCAGCCCCTCTCCTCTCTCCCCGAGCCACCGACAGGTGGGTCCCACCTGTCGGGCCGTCCCTTTCCTCCCGCCCGCATCCTTCGGCCGCCGCCATTTTCGCGCGTGCATCGCCGCGTTTCCTAGCCGAGCCCGCGCCCGCTGCGACGTCATCCCGCTCGTCCTTGCTAACGTCGCCCTCATTTTGGTGACATCACCCCAAGCCTTTTCCTTTGTAAAAATAATTAAAAATTGCGTAATAAATCGTTTTAATTTCTATAATTCATTTAAATGGTCCAAAACTTCTAAAATTCATATCTAATTCATACGAACTCCAAATTGGGTCATTCAAATTGCAAAATTTATATAAAATTGAGCTCTACATGTTTGTTTACTTTTTATATATTGTTATTTGGTTTTTATTAGGTTTTTTGTTTTGCGTGCCAGCGTGTAGATTCCGCCGTTTTTGGATTTTGCGATCGCAAGGAAAAGAGTCCAGAAGTTTGTTTGAAGACGCAAGGCAAGTCACAATTCCCTTGAAGCATATTGATCCTACTTTTATAAATATTTTATGTTTACAAATAAAATTGCATTGCTTTGCTAATTACATAGGATAATGGAATACCTATCTGGTTATTTTTGTCTTATTTACTTGATATCCATACTTTGTTAAACTTGGGTAATAATTGGACTAGTTTTAGTCACTGATGTTGATTTTAGCTAGAATTATATGCTTAGTCATGCTTAAATATCATTATCACACTAAATGGGATAATTACACTATTTATTCTAGTCTCTGATGAGCTGCAAGCTCGATATACCTGGCTTGTCTCATTGGTCATAACTATCTCAACTAAAATATGACTTAATGATGGGCTGCGGGTGCATAGTTTTGGATTGTCGCACCCATGGCAATTAAGGACCGGTTCATGGGAAACCTGGAAGAATTACAGCGCTTTCCACAAGCAAGAATGGGCAACTGCTTGACTCGTAGTATAGCTTTCCTCTGGCCGACGTACCCTAGTGAGGGTGGGTGTGATGGAGTTGGGTCGGCCCCGGTTTTACAGGTTGATCGGCTTTCGGATTCACCGTGGCACGCGAGGGGGCTGCCCATTACCCTTAGGGAAGTGGGGGTGAAACCTTGATGTGGTATCGCTTGGTTAGAGAGAGTTATGCGAAAGGTTTTGTCATGATTTCCTCCTTTGCAGTATCATGGTGGTACTTGAGGGCATGGTAACATGTGCGAAATCGTGTCTTGTGGGTAAAGTTGCGCATCTCTGATCAGAGTAAAACTATTTGAGTAGACGTGCCCGCGGTTATGGGCGATTGACCAGATTCACTATGATTAGTCCCACTACTGAATAATTTGATTTAATGGAACTGGTTTAGTTCAGGTGGAATGGTTGAGCCTGTTCAACGTGGAGATAACGTTGTTCAGTGGAAGATTAATATTACCTTAATTACTCAACTGTTTTACTGTTTTTAAACAATTAAATATTTGTAAACCGTATTTATGCAATATAGCCGCAAGCCACTCTTGTCTCCCCTTGCACGTCTGCATTTCGTGGTGTGGCTTGTTGAGTACGGTGGTTGTACTCAGTCTTGCGATTTTTCCCCTTTCAGAAGTGTTGTGCTTCTGAGTTAAAGATGGAGTTAGAAGACCAAGTCTCACACCCCAGTTGAGTTTGCGTGTGGAGTGGAGCTGAAGCCCCGCTAGTGTCGTCTTTCTTTTCCGCTGTAGTTTTTGGGTGTGCGGACTAAGAGCCTCTTCAGTAAGTATTTTTATTTTTATGCTTTGTTTCTACATTTGGATCTGTGTATTAATTTATTATTTTATGTACCCTGGTTGATTCCTGGACAGGGATTTAATATATAAAATAGTTAGAAAATTTGGGATGAGTTTCCGACGCCGCACACGAACGGGAGGGAGATCCCCGCGGCGGAGATGGCGAATGCGCGGCGGCCGCTTTGGCGCACGGAGCGAAGGTCGAGCTCGAGGCCGACGAGGAAGAGGAAGAAGAGAAGGCCGAGGCTGGCGACGGAGTCGAGCACGGGCGTGCTCCACGGCAGGAAGAGCACCGACGAGCATGCCGAGCCGCCCGTGCCCCCAAGCGCCGCTGGCTGCACTGGTATGGAGGAATCGACGCGGCGGCAGCGACCGCCAATGCCACGAGGCCCAACGGCAAGGCATCCGGCGGTGGCCGCCCGGTGAAGGTGTCCTCTCGGGAGAGAGGGGGAGTTGAGAAAGACGTGGGGCCTATCATTGGCTAGCTAATAGAGTGGCCAAATTTGGCCAGGAAAGATATCAGTTTAGCTAGCCAAATAGCTTGGTCGAAGAGGTTGTTGAGCATGTTTTTAGGTAGAATAGTATTAAAGAGGCTGTTGGAGTTGCTTTAACCTGAGCGGTGAACCCTTCCCTCTCTATATTAGAATTAAACCTAAGCAATGAACGGCTCACAATCGGATACTGTCAAAATTCCGGTCAGATGAGACGTTCATTGGGGTGTTCTGTAATTAGCTTTTATTCGAAAACACTTACCTCCGCACGATTCGAGCGGAGCAAAATAATCATACACTTCGGTCCTAACTTTAAACGGCTTTAAACGATTTTTTCTCTTTGATCCGATTTTAAATCAAATGATATCATTGTAATTGTTGCAATTAAATATATATAATAAAATATTACATGACTAATGTATGTTGCATATAGATAAGGTCTCTGTGTTGCATTCGAGTAAAATATTATTTACTAAGCGGTGAAACATTTATAACCAAACAATAAAATATTTAAAATACTTTTTATTAAGTGATAAAACATCTAAAATATTTTTTATATAAAGTGAAACATCGTCCGAGATTTTGAATGGGATCATACGTCCGATACCCACTCGTCTCCGTTTTTATTTAGCTTCTTACTTATTCTAGAGGTTCACAAAGAGCTGTTTAGTTGCAAATCTTGGGTGAAAATTTTTCATTTTTTGGTAAAAATTTTTATTGTTTAGTTGCATGTGAAAACTTTTTATGTTGTAGCTCTCATGCACATTTCTCAAGAGAAATTTTATTTTTTTTGCAAAATCCCTCTCAAAATCAAAATTTTTTCATCCTAACTTTTCACCCACGTGTTTAGTTTCAATCACAAAAAATAGCCAAAATCAAAAAAATTCAGGCCTAAATCATCCGACACTACGAAGTGGGATATCATGCATACAAAAAATTAAAAAAGGAGGACGAAACGACAAGTAGTCTAAACATTAGGCCTAATGAGTCTGTTCCCATTATAAAAAACTTAGGCCTAATGAGAATGCTTTGACTAATAATCATGGTCACTCCCAAAAGGGGAAGGCCTCGAGTTCATTCGGGTTCGGAGAGCGGGCGCAAAGAGGGCTCCCGCAGGAATCCATCCGCGTTTTTTTTCCTGCAACTTTGAGCTCACGCCAATCATCATGGCGTAGTATTAGTTATATTCGTCTGGGTCGGGACATGTTTATATATTGTTCGAGCAGGCGTGCGACTCTGCCGGCCGTTGCCAAGACAAATTTCACGGCGTCCGCGGCTCATTCCACTGCTCTACACTCTAGTCTAGTGCGTCATCATAGCCACTCGAGCTGTGTACTGTGTCATTGTGCAGCGGACGAAGTATACTTACCCTTTTCCGTTTTAAAATAACTTCATTTTTTACCTCATTAGACACGTATCAACAAAAAAATACTACCATACTCGTATCAATATTTTATCAAATTTCAATATAATCATCTACTCCCAATACATATTTTTTAATACATATTTCATACACTTAAAATGTTATGATGGTTAAAAAATAAATTTATTTTAAAACAAACGAGAAAGACGAAAATTAAAGATAGAGGGAGTATTTTCATGGTCTAGTATGACCAAAGCTTTGGTTATTTCTCATCGTGTGTTGTAGCCTGTTAAATTTTAAATTTTAATATATTTTAGAGTTTATTTTCTGTTTTCATATAGTTTCCTTTTATATTGTTTTTAAATTATTAAGAACAAATATAAAAGTTCTATCCATGGATTAGTTTTTGGTATATGTATCTTTTTTTAGGCGAGCGAAGAAGCTTTGCTGCTTTGGTTACCACAGAATTCTCAAGGAATAAAGGAATGTAATGTTTTTTTTCATGATAAGAGTGATATCTCTATACTCTGTAGCAAAAAGGGCTGAATATAACTGATACCTCCGTCCAAACCAAAAATATATAAGAGATTTTACTTATATAATACATAGGTAAAATCATTCAAAAGGTAGTATTAAACACTAAAACTGACAAAAACAAAAAGAACTTTAAGAAAGAGGAAAATCCAAATCAGCTCGACCAAGATCACCTTACTAGGAAAACTCTGGCCCCTGCGACCAAATATTCTACCGAGGAACAAGAGCAGGCAAGTTCTTTTCAACTGGATGAACGGATTATCTGATGTTACGATATATTTAAGAGTACACAGATAAATTAATTATTATAAAATCGAAAAGTTCTTCTAAAAGATTATATATAAAATGATTTTAAAAAATCACATTATTTAGAAGCTTGAAAAGCGTCCCGCCTATAATCTTTATAAATTCATTAGTAGATTAGAACGGGTCAGTTCGAGATAGCAAGTTGGAAATTTGTGCTAAATCTCGGTAGGTCTGTAGTTACTCGAAGCAGAAATACTGAACATTCGAATTTTCTTCCCTTTGAGAATCACGCCGATATGTATAGTAGTCAAAAGTATCAGAAAGTTTACTTTCACATATTTTAGTAAGGCCTTCATTTTGGATATTGCGTACAAGTTTATTCGTGAATCGTGATTCTAGTCGGGGACCAAACTATATAAACAACTCATGCAACTTGAACGCCCATTTATTCCTGCTAATTTCGACCCACAACGTCATTAAAAGATTTCAGAGTCATGGGCACAATCATGTCAGCAATTGTTCCATATTACTATTACTTGCTTCAAAGCAAAGAAAATATTTCTTTCAAAAGCAAAGAAATAGAAAAAAAACCATTTTAAAAAAGAGAGACAGATTAATGATATCATGTACACATACAGAGTCAACGTTGTTTCTCTATCATCACAGAGAAAAAAAGAGACAAGGCTCGGTATATATCACTATCATGTTATCATACACGTATATACGATACAGCTAACCTGCAGCCGCACAAGATTAATTAAGAATTCCAAATTAAAAAGATCGCTATCCACATCTGCAACAAGCATATATTATCGTGTTCAAAATCGAAATTACATGATCCATCTTGATCAGCCACCCTCAAATGAAAAAATGAAAAAAGAAAAAAGAAACCGGCGGCTAAGAAAGTGAAATATGCATAAACTTGGAGTACTTTCTAACGTGAACCACTTGACCTTCTCGGTAATCACCAAACCAAAACAGAGACACTCCGCAAGGTAAAAGAGATACAGCAACAATCCGAAACGCCAAAATATAGAAGGGTCAAAATCAAACCACATTTTTGCATCACCTGCTGCTGTTAACATCCTAAAGATGAGTGACAACGGTAGACAGTCATCGGTTTATCTCATACCGATTATAAACCGAAAAACTTACTTAAAAATAATAATTATTGATAAAACTTATATATGTCCTTAATAATTTTAAAAAAACACATGAAAATTAACTTCAAAATAAAATTTCGACAACCGCTTATAATTATAGGTCATACGATGGAAGCGTTATAGTCTAGAAATCTCGTGAAAGACAGGTACATATTACGTTAGCAATCGTAGGAGGAAGAAAGAGAAGAAAAAGCCGAATTCGTTCTCATGCATGGTCAAAAATATATTTTTGGCATGGCAAGAACACAACAGAACAGAACAGAGAACAGAGCAGGTTTAGGAAGAGAGAGAGGAAGCAAACCGAGCTGTGCGGCGATGGCGATTGCTCTCTGCTCGGACCCCGCGTGGAGAGGGCGATATTTATTAATTAATGAGTAATCATCCGGACAGCGATGGATTTGTATCCTTGTGATTATGGGGCTCATGGCGATGAGGAGGATGACACGGCCGATGCCTATCCATAACGCATTTCTTTCAGATTCAGATTTCAGACACAAACAGCGATCCATGTTGTATTATATTATACACTTTTAATTATTTATTCTCCTATAATCCTTGCCACGTGTGTGCCCGTCTTGCCAACTAACTACCCAGAGTGTCCAGTCAGCCTGCCTGTTTGTTCAAACTTGATCCAATCTGATTGGATCTGATTAACATGCAGTGCTCGTACTAGGAGCAGTATAATACTACTATGCCCCTCCTGTTTGGTTCAGTTCAGTTTTGATACTAACTGCTTTTCAGTTGTGTTTGTTACGACAGCTTTTCAACTTCACTCGAGCACCAAACTTTGAATTTGCTCAAAACTGTCCTCCTACCAGTGATCTGAGCTCAACAATCTCATTCGTGGAATGCGGCCTAGCTAACAGCGTGTTACGGAACCGTGTCAATGTCCAAAACGACGAGCTGTCGGTCGGACACTGTACAGTTGCTGAGAGCAAGGGGAGTAACTTTGCATTGGCTGAGAGGATTGGTCCATGCGAGAAGAAGATGCCAAGGAGGAGGTGAGCTAGGACAAGAGTACAGAAGCTGATGAATTTGCTGCATTAGGGTATAGTACAGGGTTTACTTAGCTGAGCTGAGCTGAGCAGAGCAGCTGTTGTTGGTTTCTGTAACAGGGACGGCGTGTAGTATACTCAGATATCTGTCAGGTAGGGGTAGTAGTTCTACTGTTTTCGTCTTAAAATATATAAAATTTTAATTTAAATATATCTATTAAGAAAAATAGGTAATTGAAATAAAAAAGGTTAGTGATTGATTGATAATAAAAATTGATAAAAAAATTTGAATGATGAGATGTTTTAATTGGTTAAGAAAGTAATATAGACAAAAAAAAGTATTATATATTTGAGGATAAAATTTAAATGCTAAAATTTGTTATATTTTAATACGAAAGTATTAATTGGTTTTGCTTTAGCCAAATCTTTTGCTTTCGCGTCCAACATGAACCACATGTGCCTACACAGGACACATATGCTGCTCTCAACAGAGAGATGATTGAGATCACGAATTTGACGTTTTGCACTAGTAATATATAGTAGTACTCTAGGTTAATAAACCTAGATGTGATTTTTTTTACTCTTCTCCCACTCAAAAAAGAAGTGATTTTTACTCTTCCTAGCATTGGAGATAAGTAGAGTAGGATAATTTACTATGCAAAAAGTAGCCGGAGTAATTGGATCATCCATAGCTTTGGCAATCAACAACAAGAATAGATTTGCCAAAATTCATCCAAATCTTGTAGCTATATTATAGATTTATATAGTTGGTTATACATATGGGGATCTGTACACTTGCTTCCTTTGATGCCTCAATGGCTCAAAGGAGAAGAGTGGAACAAGAAGAAGAAGAGGATGATGAGAGTGGATGGAGGAGCAATTTCGCATCAAGAACCTGGCTGCGGCTTCGTCGCCAGCCGCGACGCGCTGCTCTCGCCGCCGGGAAGGCCCATCTCCACGTCGCGCTCGGCCTGCGGCGGCGCCGGCGGGGCGTCGCGCCGCCGCAGCCCAGCAACCGCCGGAGGGCCGCTATTCTTGCCGCTTCCACGACGGCTGCGACTCCGGCGATGGGTCCCGCCGACGGCTGCGGCGGGACGGCCGGTTGCTGCTGCTGGGAAGGCGGCGGCGGCGGCGGGGCCGCGGCGGCGCCGCCTGTCCTGACGGCGTCCTGGGAGCCGAAGAAGAGCACGTTGGTGGGGAAGTTGGGCGACTCCGCGTCGGCCTCCGGCGGGCGCACGGCAGGCTGCGGCGGCGCCTCGTCGACGACGGCGCAGCGGCAGAGCGGGCAGGTGGAGTGTGACCGGAGCCACATGTCGACGCACTCGACGTGGAACCCGTGGCCGCACCGCGGCAGCACGCGGGCGGACTCCCCGGCGGCGAGCTCCGTGATGCAGACGGCGCAGTCCGCCGAGGGATCGTCGTCGCCGCTCAACTCGGCCGCCGCCGCCACCACCTTCGTCGGCAGCGCCGCGATGGCCGCCTCGTCAAGGCCCCTCCCGCCGCCGCACCCGCCGTCCCCGGGGCCCTCGAACACGAACCGCGCGCGGCCCCTCCCACCCCCGCCGTCGCCGCCGCCGCCTATCGTCGGCGCGGCGCCGCGGTACCTCTTGGCGCAGAGGAAGAGGTAGAAGCACACGACGAACGTGATGAAGATCGCCGCCGCCGCCGCCAGCATCGTCGCCGCAGCCGCCACCGACGTCCCCGTCACCGCCATCGATCCCTCGTCGCCACCGAGTCCCCCTCCTCGCGTTCTTGGCCGCCGCCGCCGTGGGTTGCTGAAAAGCTGGGAAATTTTCCCCGCACTTGTCGCGGCAAGAAGAATCTGAGTGTGAATTCGGGGGAGTGGAGTGGAATGGAATGGAATCGAGTCGCGGTGCACAGGAGAGGGGGTTATATACGGAATTGGAATTGGAATTTGGGGTTAGGATAAGAAGATGATTTGAGTGGAGTTTGAATTGAATTGAATTTGCAGGTGGAGATGGGTTTAGAGGGAGTGAGGCGAGGAGACAAGGGAAGGGATATTAGTGGTGTGAGTACCGACTGGTCAATGTTGGAGGGATAGAGAGACACATCAAAAACAAATTAAAAAGGTTTTTCAAACACAGAGTATTAGCAAAAAGAAAAATCTATGTATTTTGGGGTGACAGTCTGACTGAATATCTGAATTGTGGGGGAGATATGTCAGTGAGCGAGGAGGATGGACTGTGGAACCATTCCAATTTCTTATGTATGTCATGATTTGGAGGGAAAAGTTTATTTTACTCATTCAATCGATTCTGTCTGATCACTTTTAGTCTGCTTACGACTATTTCCAGCTCATTTTATGTCTAAACTATTAAAAGTTGCTAGTTGTTTTTAATTACATGAAAGATCCATAGTCCCATGCCGTCACACATTTCATATTTGATATAATACGAAAATTTTACTACATCGTATCTCTTGGACGTTGTAATAAAAAAATAACTAGCCACTTCTGCCTACAACATGAGCATGACATCCAAACATGAGCATGACATCCTTCTCTAAACGCACTTAAAGTAAACACATTCTCTAATGTAAAGTTTACACCTAAAAGTCAACTTTTAGGGTGTAAAGTTTACACCCAAAACACCCACTTCAACATGAGCATGACATCCAAACGCACTTAACTTTATCCATATTAAGTGCAGACATGGTACTCATACCCTCTAATAAACTTATCATGCAGAAGCAAGAACACACCCGCAAAAACATAATTATAGTTATCAAAATTTAAACTCTAATAAATGGAATAATATACAAATACTTTATCATCGCACGGGAAAGAGTCATGCATGTAACTATTTATCACATTGAAACGCAAAAAACTGACAGTGCTGGTACGCACTAAAATATAATAATGATCGCAATATCAAGATAATTGATGCACGGTGTGGACACTACACTGATGTCTTTTGACGTGAATTAAGAATATCATGGAGAGGTTTTAGTAAATGGCTAGTGGTAAAGAAAAGGAATGATTAGAAGGGAAACATACACAACTAAATCTAACATGCATGTACACATATCAAAACGTGTGCACTCACGAATAAACACTTTTACACATGTTATAAAACGAGAAAGACTCATACCACATACGAAATATTTGTATGAAATAATCGTATCACATACGAAATATTTGTAAGTATCAAAATTTAAATTAAACCGTGAATACAACTTCATTGCCTATTTAATTAGGTCACTTCTATTAAGAGTTTCATTCTCGCTAAATAGGATGGCATATCAATATTTTTTATGATATGATAAAAAAACTAATGAAGTGATAGATGAAATAAGTTTCATCTTAGATGAAATAAGTTTTATCTCGATGAAATCATGTCTATATTGTTCCCAAAACAGTTTTATCTTTTGCATGTACTCTCATGAGTATGTTTGCGAGCATGAAAAAGAATACATGAGAAAAATTTAAAAACCACCCACAAGTCAGTTGAAGTTTGATATTATACCTCATAACTCATTTAAAACCACCCACAAGTCAGTTGAAGTTTGATAGTATACCTCATAAGTCATTTTGTTGCAAATGTGCATCTCTCTACTCGATTTTGTTATAAAAACCATCCCAGTACAAACATGTTTAACAAAGATTTAATTTTGGTGAATACCATGTAGACACCTAATTTATGAAAACATATCATTCCTTTAAACACGTGCACACTAAAATGATTTTTTTAACAAAACTGAGTAAGGAGCGGGCATTTGCAACAAAATGATATATATGATGAAATGTCAAAATTTAAGTGACTTCTTGGATGATTTTTTAAAAGTTCCCAAAATACATAGTATATTTTTTACTATTTTAATTATCAATTAAATACCAGTTACTTACTTGGCATCATTAGAACGGATTGAGATCTGCAGTTGCTATTGTAACTGCACACAATCTTGACCATCCGTTTTTTAATCCAACAGTTTTAAAGTACTGCTACAGTACAAATAAAATAGTAGTACATCTCTGCTACGGTATTTTCACCACAGTATCGCTGCATATCCTAACTTTCTGTTTTATTATAGATCATGTGATGCACGTATAACTGCTTAAATTTCGGTTAAAATAACAACTGTGCACTGATCCCATTAGAACACACGTCTCAAATGGAATGGCCATAATAAAAACTCGGAGAGCGTGCCGAAATAAAATGTGGTTTTTTTAAGGCACTGTACGAAATGGAAAACAAAGCCATTGATGAGTTAAGTGTAGGGCCTAGATGGCCCGTATCTATGGCAAATGAATGCCCTAGATGAGGAGCGATAATGGAAGGATGGGGGGGCACTGCCTTCTCTGTTCGCGATGAAAGCCTATTTGTCCAAATTTCATAATCCATTCTGTCATTTTGCTGTAGTTACAGGACCAGGTACAGCGTCTCCTTGCACTGTTCCATCGACAATCTTTGCTTCTAAGCTGACCCATTTTATTTGCTCCTCAGCGCGTATGTACGTACTAATTCAACTTTCAAAAGAAGTAAAAGGAAGTTTGTTCTAAACATGTCTCCCACTAGAATTTGATACGGTTAAAAATGTCAATAAATCAAACATGATTTGTTATGTATTGCAGTATGTGTACTGCAGAGGCTGGAGATGTATGCCCTATTTTTCATTGTTTTAAAGAAAAAAACAATATGTTTATTTTTTTTTGCGTATGATAAGATTTGGTTTAAGCTGTACTAGTAAATTCATTCAGTGGGATTTGCCTAATTTGGAACCTGGTGGTGCATAAGTAAGTAATTAATTAATTAAAATCCGGCGGAGGCAGATCGGAATCTATGGCGGGACGGACGCCCGGACTCGCGCGGTGGGGCGCGTACGGAGGCAGACATGCACCAGCTTTTCCCGGTCTCCTCTCTCTTTCTGGGGTTGGTTCGCATCACAAACAGCCAAGCGCGTCCTCTTTCCTTTTATATTATAAATCGAATTGATTAGTTAAATTTTTTAAAGTTTAATTAAATTTATTAAAAAAATTAACAATATATACAACATAAAATAGTTTATTAAATTTAATATTTAATATATTTTGATAATATATTTGTTTTGGATTAAAAATATTACTATATTTTTCTATAAACTTAATCAAAATTAAAAAATTAAACTAAAAATTCAAAATGAGAGTATGATTTTAAAAAAATTTGTAAATATTATTCTAAAAATACATTGATCAATTTTTTAATTTAAAATAGTTAATATTTAATTAATCGATCTCGTTTTCTCCCCTCAAAACACACCCAGGGACGAAACAAGCGAAAAGAAAAGGTCAGGTAGTGAGTGGGCCGGCGCTAGCTGCTCGTCTCGCCGCCGATTGCTGCCGGAAACTCTTAATTAGTTGTACATTGTGGATGGACTCGATCGTCCTGTAGGGCTCTTGCCGCTCATATTTTTCTCATTCTACCTTTTCTTTTTCTTTTGGCCGGTTTTCCTTTGGTGGGATGATAATTAATGGGACAAGATATGTAAAAGTACCAACCGGGTTTTATTTGCTCTCAGATTTGTGCCACTGTCTTTAATTTCTCCTTTTGTCTTTGCACCTTAATTATGTACCGTTTACCGACTATCGCGATCACGCTACCAACCGGTGGCACCCAACTTCCTTCCTGACCACGTACGTATCCACTGTTCGCAATCTTTATCTGTTCGTAGAGGTGGCACTGTTTCAAATGTACAGGATTTCTATTTGTCTTGTCATCTTGTTTTGTTTTTGGCTGTATTAGTAATATACTCATGTTAACACGCTACGCTACAGTGTCACGATATTTATTTAATAAAGTATTAAAATTTTATTTCATATAATTGAAAATAACTTTTGTAAAATTTGTCCATTTAAAAGAAAAAAGAAAGGGAAAAATGACGAGAAGCACAGATGCCATGATGAACTAAGGTTGAACGATGCGTGTCCACGCCGACGAGGAAAGCAGCTGGTCCTATTCTCGCATGGACCCAGCATGGGACTCACCTAATCAACATTAATTTTAAACGAAGTGAGGTGAGGAGGTGGTAAATTGTTAATTGTAGGATGATATGATAAAACTTATATATTTTATATTTTAGCCGTATAAAACGGCTAGCTTCTCGGAGAGAAATACATGAGCTATTTGCGGTTAGAGGGGTCATCTGCACCACACTATTAGCAATAAAAGGAGAGAAAAGAAGGAGCGCTAGTGTTTTAACACTCCGGTGATGTGCTAGTGTAGCGCACGATCAACCCTGTCAGCATACACACGTATGTACGTATTATCCTTACGACCACATCGAGTGATCGAGTTTCCAGCACAACTACAGAAAATATTTTCTCAAAAGTCAAATCCGATGTTTACAGATGGGTGAGTGACCCGCATGTATATGTGTATGCGAAAATTAAATTTTCGCAGGCGGACGCTTAAACCGTTCGCTCCCAAAAATAATTTTAAGCCATTCGCTTGAAAAATAACTTTACTTTGACGAAAAAAAATAAAAATTCAAAAAAACCAAAAATACCGTAACCCCGTACCCAAAATCCAATCCACCATCGTCACATCGGATCCACTGTCATCGTCATCGTGACGAAGCCACCACTATCGTCATGTCGGGATACCGTGGTCATCGCTCGTGGCCGCCGTCATCGTCATCGTCGCTCGATGTCTCCGGAGACGCCGCCGCCGCTCTCGTCGTTGCCCAAGGCCCGACGGCGACGGATCCCACTCGTCCGAGGCCCGATGATGGCGGATTTGGCCACCCAAGGCTCGCCAGCGGTGAATCCTGCTCGAGGCTGCCGTCCTCGTTGACGGTGCTCCCACCTTCGCTCGAGACCGTCGTCGCCCTTGTCGAAGCAGCCGATGCCACTCCTGCTGTTTTCGAGACCACCGTCGTCTCGTCGATGCCGCTCCCGCTGTTGAGACCACCATCACCAAGGGTGGGTAGAGGGAGAGAGGGAGTGAGAGAAGATGGGATGAGTGGGAGAAAGTGTGGGGAAGACGAAGAGTAGGGAGAAAAAAGAGTGGAAAGAGAATATGGAGAGATGTCGGAGTAGGAGAGGGAGAGGAGGGGAGAAAAAAAGAAAAGAGATAGAGAATATTTTTTATGCAGGTCACTTAACATGTCCAAATATAAAAATTTAATTGGCTCGTCTGGCAAATTTTCTGGCCGTTTATGAAAATTGATTTTCACATCTGACATGAACCGACCACAGGAAAGCCACTTTTATAGGCGAGATCAGTTATATCTCATCTGCAATATAAAAAAGTCTTCTCTCGAAAAATCAATTCTCAATTCTGTACTACTGTATATATTGTTAATTAGCCATAAATAATCTAGAACTTAAAACTCATATATGAACAGGTGCTATCCCAAGAAATCAAACAAGTTGGCTTTCGCTCGATTTGACAAATTTTAACTGCCGACCAAACAGGTCAATACGTACTCCCGCACCAGATGTGATTGGTAGCTAGCTTGGCACTTTGTACAGTACTTCCTTCTCCGACAACGTAGCTATTCTTTGCATGGGCTTGTCACCGACATTTGCTTCAATTATGAGCGGACCAAAAGGTCGGTGGGGGAGCTCTCATGGCTAGGGCACGAGGCCCACCGTACAGGCAAACATGGGTAGGCCAGGTTGTTTGAGCTAGGCCAGATTTATATCAAGTTTAATAATACAGTTCTTAAAAATTAACATAGTAATTAACAACCAATCTAAGGCTATTTCTCAATGTAAGTTTTCATTTTTCAGTTTTCAAAACGTGAAACACTCAACATGAAATATATCTCGTTTTTAATGTGTAGTTTCATTGCACAGTTTTATAGATTATTTTATCATTTTCGTTCGTCCCATCGAACTCTTTTTTCCCTTTCTCTTTCATTTCTTCCTTGCTCGTTGCAGCGGCGTCGCGGCAGCTCACGCCCGTACCTAGGTCGGCATCGCAATTGCCCGTCGTGGCCGCCCGCGATGTCCGCGCTCACCCATGCTGTCTCTGTCGTCGAGGCCGCCCATGCTGTTGAGGTCGTCCGTGCCGTCCGCGCTCGCCGGTGCTGCCCGTGCTGTCCGTGTCGTCGAGGCCGCCCGCACCGTCCGCGCCCGCCCGCGCCATCCGCTGCGTCGCTTCCGCTCCCACTCGTGTCCTCGCAGCGCCGCGCGCGCGGGAGAGCGACGCCGCCCGGTGGAGCGCGCCCGCGGGGGGGGAGGAGCATAGCCCCGCGGTGCTCGCGTCTTGTCATGCCCCGCTTTTCTCCTTAGTCTAAAAATTTACTGTGTAAAATTGTGCAAAATAAATCGATCGGAAAAGTAAAAGAAGACAAACTTCAAAATTAAAATCCATTTAATAATTGGAAATGGCTTGGTGAGATTTTACTTAAATTTCCCATGTCAAAATACACTAACACGATTTTAATCATAATTTTCAGAGCAAGAAAAATAATTTTAAAAATTAAATTAGGCTAATCGGAATAATTTCCTTAAGGAAAAGGTGCTTTCTCCTTTTCTTTTTCTCTTTTCCCTCCTTTTTCCTCAACCGTGGGTCGCCGCCCCATTTTCCTTGTCCTTTTCCCGCGTGCGGCCCCCCTCCCTCGGCTGGGCCGGCCCAAGCCAAGGCCCGAGCCGAGCCGCGCCCGTGTCAAAGTCCGCATCCCCTCCTTGGCTGGGTCGGGGACTGATAGGTGGGCCCTACCTGTCATCCCCAACCTCTCACCGGATATCTTGGCCGCCGCCCACGCCGCCGCATTCCCCGGCCATCTCGCGCCTACCCGGCCACCCCGCCCACTCCGCGCTCACGCCCGCACCCCGCGTCCCCACTTTCCCCTCTCCCCACGTCCCCCGCGCACGCCCAAAATCCGCAACGGCCAAATTTCAAAATCTCGATCGCGGCTATTTCCGAACCGCTTAAATCCACCGTCTTCGTGCACTTTTCCCGGCCACGTCCACACTCCCTCGCCTCCTATAAAGCTTCCCCAGACCCCAACGCAAGTTTCCCTTTTCTCAATCATATCAATCCGAACTCTCCCGTGCCCCCGCACCATGAACTCTCGCTCTGCCGCCACATCCTAAGCTCCGGCCGCTTGATTCGCTCGCGTCGCCGCTTATTGTGCAAATCTGACGCCACCGCTGCACTCGCCGCTGCTAGTAGATCGTCGGACATCGCTTTTCCCCAAAATTCGCCACCCATTTCACTCGTCGCCATCGTCCTCTTCACGTTCGGTCGCCGGTAAGCCATGTCTTTCTCCCCCTTTCATTTCCCCGTTTAATTTTCATTTGGTCCTGAGCCGCCGCACCTCACATTCGCACGCGCGTGCACGCGCGCCGTCTCTGCCGGTCGCCGGTGCCACTAGGGCCCGTGTGCAGCCTGTTCCGCCGTTGGCCACCGCGCCATTTCCATCACCGGCCGTCTAGCGCTGTCGTCCCTCTCAGTCTTGCTTTTCTGTGTCACGTCGGGTGCGCCGTCGTCCGCCATCCCTCCGCCACTCGCCGATGACCTTTGGGTCTCGTGCGCCGCCGCTTTGCTGTCGGGGCTGCCGCACTGTGGTGTTAACTCAAATCCACACGCTGGCCTAAGAGATCTGCTTAGCTCCAGTGCAGGTCCTAGAATTGATGAAGCGCGGACGTGCCAATCAGTTTGATCCTGTCACTGACAAGATATACAAAGCAGCAAAGCATAAATCATATTAGCCGATAGCCCAATAACCAAAACAGCCGATCGGCTAAAACAACCGATAGCCAAAATAGTCGACCGACCGATGGTGCGATTTCAGCCGATGCCGACCGATGCACTTAGGGTTTTAGTCCGTCAGCCGTGTTGATGAGCAAACTTCTATATAGAGGCGATCGGCTGATGATAACATGATGATATAGCAATGTAATATAACATAAACCAATCACAAGATAAAATAGACATTGATCTAAAGATTAAAGCACACATCGGCTGGGGTCCGATGTCATTAAATCCAAGTGATTAGAAACCTTTGCTGCAATCGGCTAAAACCAACTTTGTATATAATCCTTGTAAGCCAATGCAACATCCATATAACTCATCGATTGAAACCTCGATGAAACAATGATTGATGCATACTGACTTAAATAAATCTAGCTTACAACCGTAACCTCATAGGTCAAACATGACCGATGCAACATAAGGTTGATGACTGCCTGATAGATTTAGATCAGTCGATATGACACCGATCAAAGTGGTCATGTGTTAAATTTAACCAAGACAACAGCACTATCAAAGAGAAATTTAACACATCAGATAAGATCGGCTAACCCTCCGATGAAACATTAGCATGAACCTATCGACTTAACAAGACTTAGATTATCAACAACAATCTAGTAGGTCGGACCTAACCGATGCAACACGAGATTGTATATGATAATCTAATATTCAATGAGCCGATAGATATGTCTAATATGATGGATATAACAAATCTATTTAAGGAGACATTACGTTTACAGAAACATCAACTTGATCAGAATATCGGACCTAATCGAGAAAGTCCTAACTAAGCCGATGTGACTATAAACAATAATGAAACTAAAGATAGAGACGATATACCAGATCGGCAACACTTGGACTTACCCCTTCACTAGAGATCGAACCTAACCGATGCAGCCCCGTGTCGGGTGCCAAGTCTCACCGGATGATAAACAAAGTAAAAAAAGATAAAAGGTGGCGATGCACAAAATTGTATTGATCATGGAAGATAGATTAGATGAACCCCGGGCTTACATATTTATACCTATAGGCTGACAAAGATCCTAACATATTACAATTCAAATTTTTCTAAAGATAAAAGGAAACAAACCGAGTCCTTATTGGACACTAATACACTTTTCTAAAGATAGAATAGAAAGCTAACAAACTCTTCCTAATTAATATATACAAGTCGTATCCTTCCTAAACTCGGTCTCTTCTGGATAAAATCTTTCAAACCGAATCTAACAAGAATCCGACTACTGGAGATATTGATAAAAGAAAACTCTCATCGGCTGCTGCAGATCTCTAAGCCGATTCTAGCTTTGAGCTGATATGAACACTGAGCCGATAGGGACACCGGGGCTTACCAAATTCTGGCGTTAACACGTGACCTCGCCGCCGGTCACGTGCGCCGCCCGCCCTCTCGGCCTCCGGATCCATCCAACGGATGGATCTGAGCCATCCATCCCACGCCCGTGCCGCCGTAGCACCGCCGCCCACGTGGCTGTGCACGTGGTTGCCTCGTAGGCGCCACGCAAGCGCCACATGGCGTGCGCTCGTCACGCCGGGCCGGTCCACCGTGCGCGCTCCCCTTGCATCGCGGACCGCGAGCCTCGCTTTGTCGGCGCCGTCGCTTCCGCCGATTGGTTGAAATCGCCCTAGCCGGCGCTTGCACCATAAATCGTGTTTTTTGTTTTTTCTTTATTAGTAAATCATAGAAACTTCTAAAAATCATATAAAATTCATCCGAACTCCGTTTGAGTCCGTTCAAGTTGCAATGGACTCGTAAAAATGTCTAGAACACACTAAAAATAGTTTAATTGTCTATTTTAGTAGTCTTATAGCCTGTTTTTTCTGTGCTTTATTTGACGATTAGATTCTGGTTCTACCGACGCTCCGGTTTATTTTGAGGTAGTCGCAGAAGTTTAGCAAGTGTAAGACCAAGGCAAGTCTTGTACCTTTTGATCATATTGTACCTACTTTACAAATTATCTCGCTTTACCTATTAAATTACATTGTGTTATAATGTCATCAGGATGAGACCTATAGTACTCAGCCTAGGTCATTTTTCCTAATTCATTGATTGACAGGGAACTAATATGACTAGTTGTAGGGTTAGGACATGTTAGTGATATGCCCTAGATGCAACATGGAGATGTTGGATATCACGTCAATGTTTATGTATTTATGAATAAAGTGTTATTCAGTTCCATGAAATAGACATCTTGTATTGATCAATAAGTACGTGACTTATTTATGAGACTCTTTATGTATGAATCTATTTCTAAACGATCCTCGATCATATGTCATATTGTTGGAACAAATATGATTCTAAGATCGGCATGTTTATTGATTGATGATCATGTCTCATAGATCATGGGTATGAAGATACCAAATCAATAAACATGGACACATGTGTTGGAGAACACATTGTTGGATAGACCCACCATGAGACACTACAGGAATTAATGTGCCATTAGTTGGTCTCGGGTAGTGTTGGTACAAAGTCCTTAGACCCGAGATCACCATGGATTCCAACATGTGTAGTAGCCTACTTTGGGACTACCAAACGCTATTCCGTAATCGGGTAGTTATAAAGGTAGTTTTCGGGTTTGCTATGAAACATGGAGTGGGATATGAGTGATCAAGATGGAATTTGCCCCTCCTTTGGAGAGATATCTCTGGGCCCTCGAGGTAATGGATTATGGAAATGCATGGCCATGCTAAGTTGATTGAGGAGTCAATCAACGGACGATAATCCAATACGGTTCGAGTGAATGGTTAAGCTATTGAAGGGATGGCACACATCTTGTCTATAGCTTAACTGGCATCGTGAGGCAAAGGGATTTGTGTACACATTACAGGTTCAGAGCCGATATTATATTCTTGTATACTATGGTGTCAATATGTGCTGCTAGGCGCCGCTGTTGACAGGTCGGCTGAGTTGGACTCGAGCCGACGGTCGGCTAAGTTAGACTATAGCCGAAACCGAGTATACCTGAACCTACAGGATCGCACGCTTAAGGGGATAAGAACAGGCATTCGAGTTGGACTCGGATACGGCTCGATCGGATAGGGATCCGATCGGATAGAGTCCTATGGGCTTACGGACGTATGGGCAGCCAACTCTATGAGATACGGATGAGATCCGATTCAAAAATAGAGTCCTAATCGACCACTAGTCCCGTCGGCCAACTCTATATAAAGGAGGGAGGGGTGGAGAGCTGGGTCATGTCAATTGCATCGCGTGCAACAGAAGTCGTCGAGATCAATCTCCACGGAAACCCTCCCCACTTTCGAGCCAAATCCTAGCCTTGCATCGCGTGCTAGCACACGGGTGTACGGCGTTCTGTCCCCGAACGTGTGGATACCGGTAGAGCGCGCTGCTACATTGCGCGCGTTGATCGGCTTTGGATCGGCCGCAATCGGAGCGATCGGCCGTGGTGGAATCGGCGCGGTCGGGCGCATCGAATCGGGCGATTGGCGAATCGGCGTCTCCGGAATCGGCTACGATCTTCCGGATCGGATTGCCCCGATTGGCTATTCCGCCGCACTCTACTCCAATCGGTAACGATCTATCGACCCTTACTTGCAAGTGTTCCTGGTTTGCGCGGTTAAAAGTTTTTGTTTTCGGCTAGCGTAGCCTCCGCGTAATCCTTCAGGACATGCTTAGCCCGCATAGTTCAACTAGATCATTAATGGGAGAACTATATTACCAGTTTATAGTCACATGAAATGATGGTCTTAGACCTTAGATACTTTGGTAAAGGATAGAGGTTAAATAAAATATGACCACATGTTGGGCTGTGGGTGCACGGTTTTGATAGACGCACCCATGGCAGTTAAGAACCGGTTCACGAGAAACCCTAGAAGAATTGTTAATGCGTACCACAAGCCAGTGTGGGCAACGACTGGGCTTGTAGTGTAGCTTTTCCTGGCCGACACATCCAGGCAAGGGTAGGTGTGATGGAGTTTGGATGGACCAGGAAAGGTCTATGCGGCTTTCGGATTGACCTAGGCACGAGAGGGGGCTGCCTACCCTGGATTTAGGGGTAGGGGCGAAACCTGAGGTGTGGTGTCGCTTGGTCAGGGAGGGTTATGCAAATGGTCATGTCACATACCCCTTTTCGATATGTCGTGGTGGCATGTCGATGCACGGGAACATGTTGTGGGACTATGTCTTGTGGGTACAGACGTACACCTCTGATCAGAGTTAGAAACTATTCGAATAGCCGTGCTCACGGTTATGGGCGGTCAACCATATTCACCGTGATTAGTCCTACTGATAATAATTTGACTAAATGGAACTGGTTAGAATAGTTAGATGGATTGGGCCTGACTCAATGTGGTGTAACGTTGAGCAGAGATGATTAATCTTGCTTAATTAAACATAATCACTGTTTTACTGCTTTCAACTAATCTTTCTGAAATGCTTGCTTTATGCAAAAGTTAACCCTTAGCCTTCCCTTGAATTATCATGTATCATACCTCCCTTCGGTATAACTTGCTGAGTACCTCAGTCTTGCTTCCGTTCCCCCACCTTAGAGCTGGAGGATAAAGCTGGAGATAAGTTTGTCGACAAGTAGGCTTGTCGCTGCAGTCAAGGGATGCCTGTGGAGTGGAGTCGCGGCGCCGCAAGCATCAAGTTTAGTTTAGCCTGTTTATTTTCCGTTTCCGCTGCATTGTAAGACTTTTATATGTTTTTGAGACGTGGATCTGTATCTACAATTTGTCGTTTGTGTATCCTGGCTGGTCCTGGACAGGGATTTAAATACACATTCAGCTTCAGAAATTTCGGGAAGAAATTTCTAGGCGTGACACGCGCCTGGCCTGCTTCCCTCCCGCGACGCCTCTCACTCGCGCCATGAAACGGACAAAGTCCTCGGTGCTGGTGTCATCACAGTTTCTCACGACTAGGAAACAACGCCCATATGTTTCATGGGGATGAAACAATCCCCTTCTCTCTCTTTTCAGTTTCATGCAAAAACTGACGTGACACCCTATTAAATGTGCATGAAACCTCCTATGAAACCCCAATGATATTGGCCTAATTGTCCATCTGTACAACACTTTGTTGTAGATATATTCTAGTATATCATTAATATATATAGTCCATCTCTCTTTTTATTTCGTTGGAAGAAGTCTAAGACCAACAGTTGCTTTATAAGATATAATTTTGTTACAAAAAATGAATTAATTAAATTCATGTTAAAAATACTTAGTTATGATTATATTTTAGTGACGAATCTAGGATTTTAGCTTAGGATATACCGTACAAAAATTCAACACAAGTTTTCGATAATAATTATAAAATTAACAAGGTGGCTATGTATATATATACTAAGTAACACGATAGAGCTTTAAAGCTTTAGTTCTTAGATTAAATAGAAACGATCCACTAAATGCAATGTAAATAATTCGAACACCATACTAAAAAATTAAAAATATATGCATAAAAGAACGCCAGAGACTTACAAATTTATTTTTCTTATTAATTTATTCGATGCTTTTAAAGGGACATGAATGTTTTAATTATATCATCTTTATCAACTTAAAAGAAAATATCTCGCTCAATGAAAGTGACTAGGCAATCATCCAAAATATTATCTCCCTTCTTATTTTATAATTTTGTTTTCAATAAAATCATTGCATAAAATGTCCTTTGAACACTTACCGTTGCCACATGTAGAAGTAATACCAATTTGAGAAGCTTATAGACCATATCATACACTTGTTAACGACCAAATTTGGTAAGCAAATTATCAGGTTTGGGTCTAAGGTCAAAGCTGATTTGAAGAGAATTGAGTTCTTCCGAAGACGGAGTACGCACCAAGTGTAGATCAAATCGGCTAAGGAGTTAATCGGTTGGTGATCGAATCGGCTAAGGTGACTGTCGACTAATACCGAATCGGACAAGAATAGCCGATATAGCCGATTCCAATAGGGATGGCTGGTGTGACCGATCTCGAGGAAAAGGACGTTGGAATTATCTTCGGATTCAGTTAAAGTGCTTCATGAGGATTGCCATACATGGATAGAGTCTAAGAAAGACAATTGTATCTGTTAGTTAGGATATTTTAAATAGTTTTCGTACAGATAATGTCGGTGAGAGTTTGTTTTTAGCATATATCTATAATTCAATTTGTAATAGAGGTAGGAATCGTGTCCTTCATAGACTTATCTTGTATCTGGGTATAAATACGACCCAGAACCATGTAAATTAAAAACAATCAAGTTCAATACAACCTTCGGCGCATCACCACCTTTTATTCTAGTTTATTTCGACGAGTTCTTACTTCTAGTTGAGATGCATCGTTTGATCTCCAACAAAAAGGTAAATCTTATCACAACAGTTTACGTTCTCGGGATTAATGCTTCCATCATTATGATACTCTAATCTTGTTTATGTAAATCGTTGATTTATCATATATACTGTATAACCTAGATCGATAATACGATCTAACCCTAATAGGCTAATCTTTATTATTAGACAACAACCGATAGAGTTAGGTTTCATCGTCGATTTAGATTATACAGTGTATCTACCATCTTGAAAGGTGTTCATAGATTCGTATAGATCTTATGATTCTTTTTATACTTAATGTTGCATCGGTTAGGTCCGACCTATTAAGTTGTTTTTAGAATCATAACAAATCTATCTTATCTCATGTTCACTATTAGAGATAGTATCAGACTTAATATGTTAAATTTGCCCTTTATATTAAGATCTTACTATAATCAAATATGCTAAGCTCGTTATCAATCTGCTAAGTCATCTTAACAGTGGATCGGTTCCTATTTAATACATTTGGTCTATAATAATATATTAGTATAAAGTAGTATCAGAGTACTGGCCGATCGGCTATGGTATAAATATATATAATCTAAGATATCGGCTATGCTATAAATATATATAATCTATATATTAAAGTACTTTTGAACTTAAGTGGTTTATACATCTTGGTACGCTACCGATTTATCTCAATCATTTAGTTTAAACATATTTTGATATTTAGATTATGTATTATGAATATCTTTAGTCGATCGGTTAGGTTTAATTATCTCAGCTGATTCAGTGCATACCGCATCGGCTTAACATCAGACGATATATCATCGGCCATCAGCCAATCGGCTATCGTTGGCAGACTAATACTTGTTTCTTTGTTATTGTTGATTGTAGGATCAAACAACTGACACGCCTACAAACCTAAGAAGCAATACTTTGGACCTGCACTAGATTAAAGCTCTCTCAGACCACTGAGCGGTTTTCCAAGTCAACTCCGGTACGATTTGGGATCAACAACACTTTGTGTCTTTTTTTTCAACAAGCTTAATTGAGAAATCAACAATATTTTTTAAACCTTTAAAACTATCATCCTGTATCATGTCATCAATATAATTATGTAGCTGTAATTTAAGTTTGAGCAAATTATTATTTGATAACTCCTTTGGGTAGAACTCAGCTAGTCTACATATTTTTATTTTTTAATTTTTTAACACATAAATATATATTATACTCTTTATGCGTGGATCAGAGACATACTTTTAATCTGCCCATATTATATTTTTATATTATATAAATGATATCTTATAAAATAAGTATTGACTAAAATATTATACTAATAAAACAAAATACGTCATACATTTAGAAACAAAGGAAGCAGTTTATTAGAGCTTATGCGCTACAGTTGACTAGAAATATATAACCTACTTTTCTTCTCTCTTCTTCACATAATTACAAATGTAACGTGCCAACTTATACAACTTGTTTTCGTCACTTGATCGTACTCCCCTTATAACGCCACAACAAATTTTAAAACTTACACTATTGATACTTAATCTTCCCTTAACAGTAGAATGTAAAGTCTTACCATAAAACTATAGTTCATAACTATAGTTCATACATTGGTCATATATCTTTGGCTTACATTGTAAGCTGTAACAAAAAATATTTTCTTCGTCATATTCATTGTAAAATAGACAAATAGTATTATGAATTTGGACACAGAAGAACCGTTTAAATTCATAATTTGCAGTAGAAATATGTTACATCCCGTATTTTAGAACTGTTTAAACAGAGAGACTACCTTCCAGGAAAATTTATAAGAATCTTTTTATAATTATACTCTACGAGGTTTTTCAGTGCGTAGGCATTGTTATCGGCTTATCGTACTACAAGAGAGTCAGTTTAGCAAAGCCCTCTCTGCTCATAAATATTTAGGGACTGTCTAACCACAGACCGCTGAAATTTCTTCGCCGTATCAGCCAAATTTTAGACGGTGGGATCCTTTCCATTCTGACACGTGTTAAATATCCTGACACCGCTCGAATCTCTGCCCACTGCTCGACATGCGTCAGCATTAGTGCTGTTTTAGGCAGTTAATTATTTTCTTTAGATAATGGGCAGCTAATTAATGGGTCTTCATGGTCAGTTCAATAAAAGCTCTATTGCTCAACTAAAAGAGCACGTTAATTTTCGGGAAAAAAACGATTTACGCTAAGCTTATGAGGTTACGTGTAGACCTTTGTTTTTAGACGAAAATCATTCGTGTTTATAATATCATTTCTCTAAATCGATTAGTTTGGTATTCATAAATACAGTACTGAATTATCAAGTACAAAGTGCACGAATAGTCTTACACCAAAAGTATTACAATATTAAGCCCGAAGACAAAATTAGATAAGATAGCAGATGAAAGGCAGCGCATGTCGATCGTCTACAGGTAACGACTGGGGACTAAGACCTATTACGCTCCATTGTCTTCATTCATCCTGGTAGTATGCGTACGGGTTTTACAGGTCTTTCATGCCTACATCTGTAGGTTCGTGCGTATAGCAAGGATGAGTACCCAACGTACTCAGCAAGCCAACACGGAATGATGCACATGATAGGGTCATTCGAAGGATCGCTGAGGTTTATTTGCGTAAAGCCAATTTTTCATAAATCATTTTACAAGCCTAACATCTAGCCAATCAAGTTTTAGTTTCAGAGTATATTAAATCGGTGATGGTTCTGTCTGCCATCCATCGTGATACCAAGGATGGTTTCCCGTCTCCGGATCGTCATGGTTTTCTGGGGAATCTGCCCCTTCTCGCAGGTCGAGAAATTGAGTCCACCAGCACACAAAATCATTATGCATACCAACCCCCATCATTTTAAAACTTATAAGTCAGCCACGGGAGAAATTTGTCACGTCGCTCATTAACCACGAGCACAGCTATTCGAATAGATTGATTTACTCACACTGCAGCGGATGTACACTTTACCCGTACTCCGCAACTCCTCATTGAATGAGCCTTCATCCCTCCATATGGGATGGTCACGACAAAGCTTTTCGATAACCTCACTTTGGCAGTACCCACTCCATGAACTTAAGTCCTCATACACTCTAGCCATCGTCACTTAATCTTTAAGTCATTTAAGTCATTGTTAAGTTCAGTTTGTTATTCACATAAAAGCTTTTTGTCTTATCACAATTACGGGCACTCTACCATTGGTAGGCCCAGGACACTCTACCTATTTGTAGGTCCTTAACTCAACACCTACACCTGAACCACTATATAGGGATACTGCCTCCGTTCGGCTATCTACTCCGCTAGGTCTATACCCATTCGAGAAGTACGGTTGTACTGGCTCGTTCTAAGTTGTAAGTCCTATGGATCGGTCCTTAATTGACTAGGGATGGTACTAGCCTTTGTCGGAATCCACCCAAATCCATCCATTCGCCCTAGTCTAAAACATTAGTTTTTGATTTTTGGTTTCATAAAAACTCATTTCATCATGTTCTAGGCAATGTGACGCTTATGTCTTCACATGCCATATTCCAACTACCTTCCCTAAGGTAGCTGCCCAAGCATATAGCTCTTTGTAAAAGTATGAGTATGCAAGATTCTAGTATAAGCATGGCTAAGCATTTTATCAAAGATATCCTCCAGTTATATCACATTGAGCGTTACAAAGATTATATCTAAAGTTAAGCAATATCAAGGCATGGCATATCAAACATAGGTATTTTGTGTATAGCATGCATGTTTGAAATTTGAATCAACATCATTTCACAAAATAGGATCAATATGTTCAAAGGGGAGTGTTGACTTGCCTTGCTCGCATGCTTGTTGGACGGGGTCTTCGGTGTAGTCGGTGCTCGCTTCCTCGGATGTTATTCGTACGTGCGAAAATTAATTGAATTCGATCGAATTCAATAAAATTACCAAGAGATCGAAAAGAGCCATAAAAACGACTCCAAATATTTAGCCCAAGATTTTAATTAAGTTTGGGTGTGAGTTTTTTTGGGTGAAAACCGAATTAAAAATGCGAGTTGTAGAAATTAGGATTTTTTTTGTGATGTATCGATTTAATTTACTAAGGTGACAAATTTCCAAATTGATGTTATTTAAAAAGATTTGAATTTTAAATTTCATAAAATCCAAATGTTAAAATAATATTTAATGGCGAGCTAAGTATAAATAAACTCCTAAATGAATAAATTATGTGACGATGAAATATCCCCGATTCCTATTTTGAAGTCCAAATTCGTTCGAGAAAATATATGTATTTTTGTCTAGAAATCTTCCCACATATTTTAAAAAACTTATCCTAAATTTTCTAAAAATTTTCTAAATTTTTTCGTATTTTTCCTTCTCTTTTCTTTTTCTTTTTTCTTTCCTTTCTCTTTTTTTTCTTTTTTTTCTTTTTCTTTCTCTACCCCCTTCCCTGCCCCTCCTCTTTCTTTGGCCGACCGGCGGCCACACGTGCGGCGGCCCGGAGCTTACCGGCGGACGGCGGCGATGGCGAGGAGCGCGGCGGGACTCCGGGCGCACGGCGAACGAGCGGCGCGACGGCTTTGCAAGGTGGCGAAACGGCGGCGGCTTGCGACGGCGAGGCGAGAGAGCGAGGGAAACGGGAGAGGAGAGCGGCGAGGTGGGGAAGAAACGGAGAGGGAGAGAAGAGGGGGCTGGCGCGGTGAGGCGACACGGCGGGCGGACCGCGTCGACGCGTGGAGACGGGGGCGGGCGAGGCGCGAACGGGCGACGTGACGTGCGGGTGGGGGCCGAACGGCGAGGATGACCGTGACGGTGCTCGGGAGGGGACCGGGCGTGGCGCGGGACGCGTGGGAGGCGGCAGCCGGCACGCGACACGGTCGTGGGCGACGCAGCGACGTGCGTGGGCGCGGCGGCGCTCGGCACGGCCGCGAGACACGGCGGCATAGGCGACGTGCGTGGGCGGCGACGCGCGACGCGAGGCGGCGGGGCCGGGCATGGCGCGCGCGTGGGCGCGGCGCGCGCGCGCGCGGCCGAGGGGTCCGGGTCGGGTCGAACACGTGGCAGCTCATGAACAGTGTCGTTTCTCTTTTCCCGATTTAAATTCTATTTCTTCCTATTCCTTGTGGCTTTCACTAATAAAATTAAAATATGATTTGATTTAATCATAAATTAAATTTTATCTTATATTTCCAACTCTTTTGTCCACCTTGATATTGCATATTATACATTTCATTTATTTTATTTTTCTTTTCCAAAATACGATTTTTGATTCAAAATCAACCCTAGACTTCCCTATTTATTTTTTATACTTTTCATTTATTTAATATTATTTATTTCATTTACTGATTATTAATTCTTCCTCTCAAAATAAGGTTTTGATAAAAATAAACTTTTATTAATCCCCAGCCCTTTCTATTTATATTCCTTTATAATTTTTTTATTTCCAAATCTTTATTTTTTTGAAATTTTCTTTCTTTTGGGATTTTTAAATTATTTGGTTTTTCTCAATCTTTTAGGTAGATTTTTCTCTTTATTTATTTTATGCAACAAAGTTGGCAAATAATAAGCAATAAACACGTTGAGATGCAAATATATAAAAAGTTTTTATAAGTTCCGGTTTTTAATTCCTGATTTTAAATCCTCCGATTTTCAGGGTGTTAGATTACGCCTATACATTACTTCCTCATCTGATACACATTATACATCATTTTTTTCAAGTTGACCAACTGCACTGAAAAAACAAAAATGTAAACGACGTATTTAATGGAACTAATATGATGTTGCAAATGTCACTATGTTTTTTCCATAAACTTAAAATGATTTAACCAAAGACAAACCCAAAAGGACTAAAAGTAAAGGGACTAGTATTTATCGAATTATTATGGTTTTATTTCTTTTCACTATCTATAGGCTATTCAAGTAAAATAAAAATTTGTTTCTATCAACTTTTTATTGTACAGTCCTCTATAGTGCATACATTGCAATTATCTTAACCCCTACCTATATCCGGTCTCGCAATTTTTTACAAAATGAGAGGAAGGAGAAAACAAAAGGAAATTTACCCTACAGGTGAGAGATACACGTAGACACGACCAGATGGGCCGGGCCACGGCGTGTCACCGGCACGCTTGCACGCATCACGCCCTAAGACGGTGTTCATCGGTCCCAGCACGGCACAACACAAGAGCGGATGGGCCGCGTCGCACGACTGTTGGGGCATGTCGTGCCTGAGCCGCCGCCCGAGCCCGTGGGCTGGCACGGCATGGCACGGACATTGTTCCGTGCCGGCATGGCACATGGCGGCGGGGAGGGGGAGGCGACGAATGACAACGCGACGTGTGGCGTTGGGGGAGCGGCCAGCGACAACGTGTAACGGCTAGCGCCCGAGCCAATCAAGAGCCGACACGTGGACCTAACGACAACTTTAATGCCTAGAATTTCAAATTAGTTGTTGGAGGTCTAAAAATTCGAAAAAATTCTTCAAAAATTCCCCAAAATATAAAATTTCATCCTATAAATAGGGCATCCACCCCAGCCATTTCTCCTCGCCCCGGCCATCTCAACTTGTGCTCTCAAGTGTTCTCAAGTGCTCTTAGTTTAAATTTTTGATTTTGACAAAATTTCCTCAAATTTTGTCAAAAATAAATATTAGTTTTGGAGTTAAATAGTGCAATCGCAGAGGTGTGAAGAGCTCGTGGTTGGAAAGATGTAAGTGATATTCATATTTATGTATTATTTATATTTTTTAGTTTGAATAAATATTCTGAAATTTGTTTATTTCGTTTCAAAATTTCAGAATGGATCCGAACTATCCATATCAGTCGCCGTTGTTTAGTTTCGGTAATTTCGACCCGAATTACATGTCAGGGTCATTCCCAACTGGTGATGACGATGCCACCGGATCGGCTCCAACTCCACCAGGTGTGGAGGAGGTACCGGTTCAAGCGGCGGCGGAGGCTTCAGAAGGATACTCCGACACTGTGAGAGGTAGTGCTTCGACAAACACAAGCTTGAAAAGATCGAGAACTTCCGGTGTTTGGCAGCACTTCGATGAGGTGGTCATGACCCAACCCGACGGAAGGCAGGTAACGGTAGCTAGATGTAGAATATGTAGAAATACTTTGTTTCAAAATCTTCTGGTGGTACAGGACACTTGAAGTGCCATGCGGAGGCTTGTGCGAAGAAGCAAGGAATACAACTCCGGTAGCAGCAACTTATGCTGAATCTGGTCGGTACGGTATGTAGTTGGGAGTACGATCCCATGGTAGCTCGAGAATATCTTGTCTGGTTAATTGCCAAGATTTATCCTTAAACTTTGATGACTCTCCTGCTTTTGAAGAGTATATTCAGCAATCGCATAATCCTGGGTTTAAAGCTGTTAGTAGACAAACAACAACCCGTGATTTGCAAAATGTTTATGAGCAAGGTTGTACTTCACTTAAGGAATTATTTAGTATATGCACATTCTTTGTTAGTGTTACCTCCGACATATGGAGGGGTAGATCTAGGGAGAATTACCTTAGCGTAGTTGTTCATTATATTGATGATGATTGAGATGCAAAAAAGAGTTCTAGGTCTAAGGTTAATAGATGTTTCATACACAGGTGAAAATATAGTAGAAAGAATTAGGGAGGTTATTAACGAATTTAATCTTGCTGATAAAATATTTGTTTTCACTCTAGACAATGCATATGCTAATTCTAGGGCAATGAAAATATTGCAACCTTTATTTTATGTTTATGCTCAGTCTTTTCTACTGCATCAGCGCTGTGCATGTCATATAATAAATTTGATTGTTAAGTCTGGGATGAAGAGAGTGAGTATTTACATCGACGCTGTTCGTCAAGCAATCACGTGGTTAACTCCTTCTAACCCATGAATTGCTGCATGGAAGAGGTTTTGCCATGCATCTGGTAAGAAAGCACGTAAGTTTGCCACCGATGCGGAGCATCGGTGGAATGCAACTTATTTAATGCTAAAAGTTGTTATACCTTATAGGGATTTACTAACTGATTTTGTTCAGTCACGTAATGGCCCAAGAAACAGTGACGGTGGGCCAATACTGACTGAGCATACCTCTTAAATTGTTCAAAAGTTTTACCAATTTCTTGAAACTTTTTATGACTGCACTCTTACTTTGTCGCAAGTTTATTATCCAACTCCAAATTTAATTTTGCATAATATTTTTGAAATTGCCAGTTTATTAAAAGAATATGAAAGTGATGATATTCTTATGCAAGTTGTTTTTAACATGAAACAAAAATATTTAAAATATTAAAAAATATACCTATGTTGTATGCTTTTGCTTTCGTACTAGATCCTAGGGGAAAATTAAAGGGATTCTCCACTATTATATCACTAATTGGAGATACTATAGGGATATATTATAGTCCCTTTTATAGTGAGGTTAAATCTAACTTATACGACACAGACCTCCTCCTGCCCCTACAACAAGTAAGAAAAAGATACAGTGGGACAGAATTTGGGGTGGCTCATCTTCAAGCCATGGTGGTGGCAGTTCATCGACAGGAAGTGGAGACGTCTCTTTGCATGGTGTTGTCGAAGAGTTGTTCAGTTATTTGGACAGCGATACCATCCACCATGAAGCACAAGACTTCAGCGTTCTCAGATGGTGGAATGATCACAAGATGACATATCCCATGCTTTCAAAACTAACACAAGATGTGTTGTGGTGCCCATATCAACGATGTCCTTCGAATCGACATTCAGTCTGTGCGAAAGAATCATCGAAAACAGGAGGACGAATCTGAGCAGCGACCACATCGAAATGCTACTAAGCGTTAAAGACTGGGAGCTAGCCGCTAGCTAGACAACATGCCCAATACACTGCTGACAATCAAGAATTGGCCTCCCAGTTCTAGAAGCTGTACTTAAATCCAGACCAACCCCAATAGCTTTAAACTTTGTTATAAGTAGTAGTGAACTTTGAGCTGTACTTTTTTCTTTGTCATGATTTTCTCAAATTCCCCTTCAAATTCCTTTATAAATTTTTACATGACAAATTTTTTAACAGCAACATGTATGATTGTATCATATAATGATATAAACATCAATAAAGATCATTAGTATTTTTAACATATTTTTTTACAATATTTTACTAAGTGTGAATTTTTCTTTCAATAATTTCAACATGAGGAACCTATCATTTTTATCATTTTTCAAGATAATGAATAGATCATTTTCTTCATATTTTCAACTTGAGGAATAGATTATTATTTTATTTTTTAAACTTTTATTTTTAATTTTTAATTTTTTACAAAGAATAGTGCAACAGGGTGTGGTCGTGCCTTCGTGGGCTCGTGGGCTTGGCCATGGCCCGTGGGCCTTTTTTGTGTCGTGCCGGCACGGGCCCGGCCCGGCCAACCGCGGGCCCGGCCCGGCCAACCGTGGGCCATGCTTGGGCTGGGGGTGAGGCACGTGGGCCGGCATGGCACGGCCCGTTATAGTAGCCATGCCTAACGGGCCATGTCATGACGGGCCATGCCTCAGCCGTGTCCGTGCCATGTGACCTATTTGACCGTGTATAGATACACGTGGAGGTAGAGACACAATGAAGAAAATAAAAGAAAGTTAGGTTGTTAATCGTGATTTTTTAACAGAAAAATAGTTTTTAGTAAGAAATGTTTCTCTAAATTTTCTAACAAAACATGAGCATCTTACAAAACAAAACTGGTATTCTTAGTAGCATACAAAACAAAGCACAAATATTGTATACAAAACAATAATTTTAAAAAATGTTGTGCGATATCATTATCCAATTTAAAACTAATTACATATTGTTACTAGCTGACAAAACTAACTCTTCATTGCTTACAAAACAGATAGACTACTTTAGAACTCCCATTTCTAACAAACATAACATAAGTACTTTTTCACTTGTAATTCTAGTGGTGCATGCTAATTTTTGATGTTGCAAACAAAACCACGTACTTTCGTAGCAAAAAAACTCACAAAACTTAATAACATAACTCGATTAGATGCATGCCAATTAAACTAGATTAGATGTTGCACTACATGATCCTAACCTGCATATATACATGATTAAATTTTGTAGACCAAACACAGAGAACAATGAATTGAGATGTACAAATAATATGATTTCATAGTTGCTATCATGCAAATAGCATATAAGCTTGATAAGTAGGAATTAGGCTATGATCACCTAATAATATGATTTTAGAGTTGCTCTCACGTAGATAACATATCAGCTTAATTAATATGTAGCAAAATTTAAAAAATAACAAAAAATTTCTGAGAAAAACAAACAAAAATATGACAAAACACTGCCAAAAAACAAAACCTAACAGAAAGACAGAAAAATTGTTTCTTTGGTAGCGAAGTGATACTGAAAATTAATTCTAGGACCTTTTGAACAAGATATCCAATACATACATTGTTGCCTGACGTGTTGCATAAAATACAAAAATACAAATATGAAAAAACCAATTATTTTTGAAAAATTCAAAAAACTTACAAAAACAATATACAAAAATATAAATATGACAAAATCACTTTTAAAAAAATTCAAAAAACTGACAAAAAATACAAACCACTTCTTTTTGAAAAATTTAAAAAATACAAATATGACAAAACCAGTTTGTTTTAAAAAAATAAAAACTGACAAAACAAAATACAAAAATTTGCAGTGTAGCAATAGCATCATCACCTTCAGTTCGTTGGAGGTATGCTGAAAGTGGTGGAGCCAAAAAATTTACTCTGTGGGGTCGATTGTCATTGGTAGATATTTCAGTGGAGTTATGTATGTAAATTTGAATGAATTTACATGAAAAATTTAAGACTCAAGGGTGATTGTGAAAAATCTGTGAGGTTAGTCGACCACACAGCTTTTCACATGGATCCGCCACTGTATGCTGATGCAGGTAAAATATACTCCTACTACAACACTAGTGCAGGATCTTGAGAGGAAAACTCTAAATTGAAATTTGTAAAAATTTGCAGCACCAAGATGGGTAGCCCAGCATGGACATCTAGAGAGAGAGAAGTGACCAGATCTCACAAGGAAACAAGAGGTACAATACTGAACAGGCTCTACAAGTATACAACAAAACAAGACAAAACCAGTTAAAATAGGATCTACATGTCCACAAAATTTTCAGAATGTAATTTCGGTCCCAAACAAGCAAAAGCACACATCATAATTTCGTCCAAATCGTTTCTAGACAAATGTGAAACAAAAATTGATAAGTCACTGGTGTGCTAGAACAGCCCACAGAGAGATGGGCCGAGTGTGCTAGAACAGCCCACAGAGAGGCTGTCTAGAGAGGAATTTGCATGAAGAGATGGGCCGGGCCAGATTGTCTCGAGCGGGCTGTGGTGAAAACACAAATCAGTGGGTTGGACGCACGAATCTTGAACATAATTGGACGGACAAAAATTCGGCTGACAACTAAAAATAAATCAGCAGGCAGCCAGTTAGCAAATCCCAAATATTTAATAGTCGAGACAATATTAAGTCAAACTTTTAAAATTTTGATAATTAATTTTATATTAAATTAAGTCTAATAAGTTTACTACATTATGATATTTCTTCATGGCAAATCTACAAACATCATTTTTCCCATTTTTAAACTAAGCAGTTGTGAAACTTTTGAAAGTTTGATTAAATCATGCTGCTAATATTAAATATTTATTGACTAGAGGCGGCTAGCGGGAGTATAATAAGTCAAAAAAATCTGACAAGGAATACGCCAAATATAATAAAATATAAAATTAATTTAGAAAAGTATAAATAAAAGATTAAGCACTTGATTCTCTGGGCCATCAGCACTCCTCTGGGGTGTTGTTTTGTTATAATTTCTTTCTGGTACACGAAACTCACGTACACACCACACTAACCGTATGCACTCAGTCACTAGTGCTCTCTCTAACACAGAGAAAAAGAACTTGGTTATGTTTTTTTATGGCTATTTCTTATTTTCATGTGTTGATGTTTGTGTGTTGAAAATGAAGTGAAAAATCAATGTAGTGCTCTTTAGAGGTGGATTTGAATCTGGATTTGAATTGATTTGAATCTGAATCTCCATATGTTGATTTGAAAATGAAGCACTGTCTCCGAATATTGATTGATTTTTTTACAAAACATGATTTCGCTGGTGGTCCTCTTAGGCCTCGTTCTAGTTTGACTAAGATACAAATTTTTCCTTCATTTTTGTTAATATGTTTTTCAACTGCCGTACGAAAACTTTTATTTGAAAGTTGCTCTAAAATTTTTAAGTTTATAATAATTAAAACTTAATTAATCACACATTCATACTACCTCGTTTTACATGAAGCGCTTAATCTTTACCTTCATTTTAACAAAACAAACACCACCTTAGTGATGTCGCTTGCAAAATCAATTTCACGGACGTTCTTTAAGTGTCTGAAATTTATTTCAAAATCGGACTACAACCGCCAGCGAAAATGCTTGATTTTCGCTAGCCTTAGGTTGCTGCCGGTTGGTAAAGCCGCCAGCAAAAATCGGGTTTGACCATCACAAAAAACATTTTTGTGGGTAGTGAGGTAGGCACGTCGAACCATGTGGTGAAGTCCGGTTCCACAACCCAGCTACCATCGCGAGGTTCCTCCTCGTCCTGTAGAGATTGCTTACCTCGCACTCCTCACAAATCCCATGGCTCGATCCTGTAGAGATTGCGCTTCTGGATAATGTCGAGGTCGATCTCCTGGGAGGCCACCTTCCTGGCGAGTTAGAGCATCCCCAGCAGATACGTCATCTGAGACGCCGTTTGCAATATGGTGCGTCGCATGGAAAAAAATGGCTCCAGTAGACACGCCAACGCGCCATCCAAAATTGGTGTGCCCTCCATCCCGACTCCTCGAAGGCCAAAGCTGGCGGCCCTCTCTCCTCCCCTCCATCTGCCAACGGCCTGCCTCGGTTGATTTCGCGCCTTTGTCAAGACTTCGCCGGCTCCCTTCGTCGCCTCCTTCGGACTTCGGCCACTTCGGATTCATCGCAGGTATGGATTTTTCTCCTAGTCGTTCAGAGCAGTAGAGGGGAAGACGAAGAGGATGCGAAGGTGAAAGCCCTAGAACTGGGGGAGAAACATAGTAGATCTGGGAGGAGGAAGAAGAGAAAGGGCGGCGTGTACCTCTTTGGACGGTGCGCTTGCTTGCCAGCAACCAACGCCGTTCGTGCCTGGTAGCCGCCGTCGCCTTCCTGCCTGAGGGCAGCTCCGGCCGTCGTCACCTCGCTGCCGCTATCACCCTGCACCATCGCATCGCGGCCGCACGTAGGCCGTTTCTGGTAGACAAAAAGATAGGGAGAGGAAGAGGAGAGGGAGTCGGCCGAGTAGTGGAGAAAAAGAGAGGGAGAGGAAGAAGAGAGGGCCCCGGCTGAGATTGGTGGAGAAAAAGAGAGGGAGAGGAAGAAGAGAAAGCACATGCTTGTTCTGAAAAAGGTGGAGAAAAAGAGAGAAAGAGCATGTTGAACAAGGTGGAGAAAAAGAGAGGGAGAGGAAGAGGAATGGGCGCAGGCGTAGCACAGGTTGTGTGGCTCCTTGACTTCTCTTCTCTGGTATAGAAATCAATTAATGCTTCTTTGGTGGAGTGTGGGCTACTGATTTGCATGCTGTGAAGAAATTAATAGCTAGCTGCCTCCTTGACTTCTTCTCTGGTGGAGAAAACGAGAGGGAGAGGGATTGATTTGCATGCTGTGAACATCGTGCATTTATATTATTGCAATGCATATGATGTACCATGCATTAGTAATTTACAGAGATAAATGTTTTTCTTTCTAGGTGATTCTATGGAAGGTTTTGGCTATGTGAATTTGTTGTCTGGTGGTATTTATGTTGAAACTTGGGTTGAGACACAAAATTCAAGCCCCATCGGAGAGCAGCCACAACCAAGTAGAGAGCAACAACAGCCAACTGGAAGGCCAAACAATAAGAGGACAAAAAATTTCACAGAAGAACATAAATTGTTGGTGCTGGCTTGGTTGAATACCAGTCTAAATGCAGTGACAGGGAATGAGCAAAAAAGTGACTCGTATTGGGCAAGGATCTATCAATTCTTCCACGACAACAAGAACTTCATGTCAGATCGTAACCAACTTTCGAACCGTTGGGATACTATTCAAGAACAAGTTAATAGGTTCTATGGATGTTATGAGCGCATTCTAAACCGGAGGCAAAGTGGGCAAACCAAGAAAGACTATATAAACATTATTATATCTATGTACATTCAGTGTTTCTTCATCCATTTTTTGCAAGTTAATAATCCTTATCCTTTTGTGCAGATAGCTAATGCTTGTACTTTGTACAACTCAGAAGATAAAGGGGGCAAAGCATTTGGTTTAATACATTATTGGAGCATTTTTCACCTCCATCCAAAGTGGAATGATAGGTTATCTCAGAAAAACCAAAAAGCTCATGTAAGTGCAACTCCTGCCACATCCCCTGTTATTAGTGGTTCTAGTCAATATGAGCACGTTCCAAAGGTTGCCACTCATGAAGATGATTTTTTTGAGAAGATCGGTTGGTAAGAAAGCCGCGAAAGAGAGACTTAACCGAGCTTCCAATTCAGCTTGTTCAAGTGAATCTAGTCCTGTGGTTGTAGCACTGAATAACATGTGGTTTGAGAAGAAAGAGTACATTTCTCACAAAAAATCGAAGAAGGAAGATTGATTTGCCCGCCAAATTGCATTCCAACATGAACTAGAAGAAAAGAGGTTGATAGTCCAACGTGAATTAGAAGAAAAGAGGTTGATAGTCCAACGTGAATTAGAAGAAAAGAGGTTGACAATAGAAGAGGAAAAAAATACAACTACAAAAAGCTGAGAGGGATGAAAGAATTATTAATATGGACCTTAGTGCTATGGTTGGGCCACAAAAAGAATACTATTTGAATTTGCAGAAGGGAGATCTTAGGCCGACGATGTGGCTGACCATTTATTTGTGAACCATTTTATGTGATGTATGAACCATGTACTATTTGCACTATGTGATGTATGAACTATGTGATGTGTGAACTATCTGCTGTATGAACCCTTTTATATTTGCATTGTGTGGTATGTAAACTATGTGATGTATGAATTGATATGACTTAGATGTGTTTTGTATGAGAAATTATCGAAAATATAAGCGAGTACATAAATTGGAATGAGTTACATTATTGAAAATATAAGTGAGTACATAAAACATAAATGCCATAGGTGCTCAACTTAGTTTACTAACTTAGTTTCTTTCATGAAATTGCCATAGGTGCTCAACCAGATCATCTTGAAGTTGAGAGTGAGTTTATCTGTTTCTGATTGTATGAAGATTTTGTATGAACTCAAAAAGTTCAGGTGTATGATCGTGAGAAACCGTCACACAATCTCCAACTCCTTCAAAATCAATGTCATCTAGTCTTCCATCCCTCTCATCTTCTACTATCATATTATGCATGATGACACAAGCTGTCATAATCTGGCGGAGCGTGTCTTGATCCCAAAAGCATGCTGATCCACGCACAATTGCAAAACGAGCTTGTAAAACTCCAAAGGCTCGCTCAACATCTTTCCTAGCTGCTTCTTGTTGTTGTGCAAAATGTTTCTTCTTATTTCCCACAAGAGCAGATATTGTTTTAACAAATGTAGCCCATTGTGGATATATATCATCTGCAAGATAATACCCCATTGTATAATTGTGTCCGTTGATTGAATAGTTAACTTTTGGAGCATGCCTTTCAGCTAATTTACTGAAGAGAGGAGAGCGATGCAGAACAATGATATCATTATGAGACCCTGGTAAATAAAACATGACAAATCCAAAGGTCTTGAGAAGCTATAGCTTCCAAAATAATGGTGGGCTCTCCATGATGGCCACTATACATGCCTTGCCATGCAGCAAGGCAATTTTTTCACTTCCAATGCATACAATCTATACTCCCTAGCATCCCAGGAAAGCCTCTATGCTCTCCAAGAGCTAGTAATCTGGCAGTATCATAATCATTTGGAGCTCGTAAATACTCATCACCCAAAACTTCAATAACATCTTGTACGAACCTTTTAAGACTTTTCACGGTTGTGCTCTCTCCAATCTGAATATATTCATCAATAGCATCTGCAATTACTCCATAGGTTATCATTCTTAATGCGGCGGTGACTTTCTGCAAAGAAGAAAGCCCTAGAGTACCAGCACAATTTCTTTTTTGCACAAAATAACTATCATGAGCTTCAACGGCTTGCATGATTCGCAAGAACAGATGACAACTCATCCTAAATCTGTGAGAGAAAAAAGTTACGAAGAAGGATAACTAATTTTGACATAAAATAATGTCAATTAACCATGAACCTCCGCCGAAATATAGATGGACCATATGTTGGATTTTCGGAGAAATAGTCTTGGTATAATCTTGCATGTCCCCCAATTCGATCGCGATGAATAACTCGACGTCCGGAGACAGAACCATCGTATCGGGGAGAATTCAAAGCATTTGATTGCTCATATTCATGTTGAGCGATGACGGCGACAACAAACATGAGTTCATCGTCGTCGTCAGATGAAGATGATGAATTATACCAAGCAAACGGTCTCAAAATGTTATCACTCATGGTGAGATAGTAGACGAGAAATGGATGTGAAGTAGCAACTGCTGGATGAGAATATAGCAGTGCATTCACTTGTATATATATGCTATTTGAATATGGCCGTTTCTTAAATATAGCCGTTGCACACAACCATTTGAAATTATAGTCGTTGTAAAGTTTGAATATAGTCGTTGCACACAACCGTTTCAAAATATAGCTGTTGTAAAAAAAGTTGATGAAATATAGTAGTTGCATGATACCGTTTAATATTAGAGCTGTTAAAAAAATAGTTACAAGATATTAATAAAAATAAATGTATAGGATATGGATGGTATAATATGGATGATCTGTTGGAGCGAAGTGAGATATGAAGAATTTTTTTGATGATCATCCAAATGAAAAAAATAGAGAATAAAATATGGTTGTTCTGCTGGAAATGCTCTTAGTTAGCGGACCAGCTCCTCCTCCGTTGGATGGAACCTGAACGGCTGAACCCTGGCGGAACACATGAGACTCTCCTGCCTCCTCCTGAAGCCGCCGGCGGGCCGAGCAATCAAGCTTTGCTGCTCCTAGCTGCAGCTCTCAATTATTCTACGTACACCTAGCAAAAGTTTGATGCTTAGCTGATGGATGCTTGGTTTACTTGCCTTGCCTGCCTCCTCTCTCGATCTCAGCTGCATATCAAAGCATGCGTCCAAAAAAAACATATGTCAGCTCCTGCAGATGCTTAATTAAGTAACCGCTTGGTTGGCCACCGCCGTCCCTGCCGATGCTGGAGGAGGATGAAAAGGCGACGGCAGCGTAGCACCGGAGTTCGTCGGTGCAAGCCCTCGCCGCCGTCCTCCGACTAAGCCGCCGCCTCGGCTGCACATTGAGCCACTAATTCCGGCCACCGCTAGCTCCTGTCCGCCGCCAAGACCTCATCTTCTACGCCTGTGACCCGCTGGCGTTCGGGGAGTACGGTAATTTTTTTTCTTATATGATTGACCAATATAAACAGCAACAATTTTAAATTGATTTAGTTTCCTCTCAACAAATAAAGGCTTGGGCTAACAAAATACTACTTGTTGATGAAAACAAATAAAGGCTTGGGCTAACAAAATACTACCTAATAGATAAGTTGTTGATGAAGTCACAAAGACCCTCCATTTTCATTATAAAATTGATAAACCAAAAATGATGAATTGTTTTGCGAAACAATCTTTTGGACCCATAAAAAGCATAATTTGTGTTTATGAAATTTCTCGAGCGAGCGGAGCTAAAAATAAAAACGAAAGATTTTGCCAAAATACGGTCTGGTCCAGCCAATCAGCGGCACTGTGCTCCTCCTCATCCGCCCTCTACGGTGGTTGCCGTTGCTTCCAGAAAGCCATGAGGCTGCTGAGGAGAGCGCGCAGGCCGCTGGTCTATGGTAGTGCTACACAGCACCGGTGAGCCATGACGATGGGGGAGTGGGGAAGGATGATGATTACATTGTCATATAGATATCACATCAACAAAAACTACTCTCAAACCGTTAAAAGAGTCATTTTATATATTATAAATAGTTAAAGAAGTCATTATATCCGGTTTTGTGATTGAGAGATACGAATTAAATCCGATCTATGCTTGAGGGAGTTCAAATGGACTTATTTCTCTATTGGTAGACCTATTTCGATTCTCCCTCTCGCGGCCCAGTACATGACAGGTATGCTGTAATCAAGTTTGAGCTTTATCCGCACGAACTGATTGTCAATTTCAACACGTTTAGGTTAATTAAGAACTTGAGCAACTGATTTGATTTGCTTCGAATGACTTAAACTTTTTATTATTTCATCTAGTGATTTCGATGTTCAGCGTTGCCAGTATATAATATCTTGCCATGAAATACACTAATACTGCTAATTGCTATGTATTCGCTGAACAATTTTGGCAGAAGAAATTCTAGCTGTACGTGCATACTTCAGTAGTTTTGCTACTCGATAATACAGTCGTAAGCCCTGACAGCCAAAACATGACGTTATTGCTAACCAATTGCCAAATGAATATTACGAACTACTCCATGTGCTCAACCTCAATTGATTACTGAAATCAATTCTTGTAATTAGCCAACATGCTTTCTCCCCTAGAAACTGGAGACGAAGGATGGATTCATGGCAAGCTGTAAAAGATATGTCAAGGAGCATATACCCAATCGTGGCTTTCACCACGGTGGAGATTGAAGCTTCGAAGGCAGCACAAGTAGAATACAACTTCCCCTTGCCGTCGATGCCCAAGGAGAAGGCCATAGTCTTTGCGGATTTGCTTGTCAGAGGTGTGGAAGGCGGCCTGCACGAACTCTTTGTGGATGGATCTAGAGCACTCCTAGCTAGCTACAAGCGCTGCCGAACATAAGCCCTTGAATAACCGTTGTCGGAGGCTGTTTCAGTCACAACTTCAATGACGTCAAAAGATGACGGGCGGACGATCAACTCGTGCAAAACCAAACGAACCAATGAGAAAAGCCCGACTAAATCTATAATCTATGTCTATCTATAATAACCATCTATAAAACAAACAGTGTTTTCACCCAAATTTTGTTTTGTCGCTATTTTTCGAAAACCCTTTGAGTTTTTCCGAGATTAACCTCGCAATCCGTCCGACTATTTTAAAAAATCCAGTTAAAAAAGGGTTATTTTGCGAAAACCCCTTGAGTGTTTATAAAATTAATCTGCAGTGTCAATGCTAAAAAGAAAGAGAGGGCTTGGATGAAAAAAGACCTCCCTGCATCTCTCTCTTTCGTCCTCATCCGCGTCGCGTCCCGCGCCGCGCCTGCGCCCCTCCCTCCCGTCGCCGCTCGGAGCTCCCGCGCCGTCGCCTAGACCTTCGCCCTCCGTCTGTTTCCCTTCCTCCGTCGTCTTCCCGTTGCAACGCACGGGCATTTTACTAACTGATAACTTACAAAAAAACAACAAAAAAACCAAACCTATGAAAATAACGATCGGCTTTCTCCAATTATTATTGTATAACTTTATTGTCGAATCGTCGGTACCAAGTAGGAGAAAGAGAGGTCGAGAGGGAAAGTTTTTTTCCTTTGCATATGTTGGTGGAGTTTCTTGAGCCTTCCTTTTGAGAACACTATAAAATCACTAAAGATAAATTCTCTTTTAATAATTAAATAATATATGATGTTTTGTCTCTATTATATATTGATATATGTTTTTCGTTTTAAGTAAAAAATTAAGTTTGATCAAATTTATATAAAATTATAGCGTTATTTTTTACAGAAAATAAAATAATAATATAGTATAAAAATATATTTAATGAGGTATTTAATTAAATTAATTTAATAATATAGATATGGCTGCATTACTTATAGTCAGCCTTCAAAAAATTATATTTAGGAATTAGGAATATCATCTCTTACAGGAACATAGAGAGAGAGAGTAATAACCATTAGCAAACAGTAATAATATATGGACAAGAAATGGAGGCTGTTGTTTTGATCGAAGCTAATGATCAGAGCTCCTGCGGCGACGGGCTACGCGTCCACACCACCCGCCCGTCGCCGAAGCCGCACGCCATCCTCGCCGGCCTCGACCACGCAGGCGCCGCTGGCCGCTTCGGCCACAGCGACGGCCGGCGCGTCGGCGGTGACCACGGGCCGGCGGCAGATCGGGCACTCGGCGCGCAGCGGCAGCCACCTGCCGATGCACTCCGCGTGGAACCCGTGCCCGCACAGCGGCAGCGTCCGCACGGCGGCCGCCTCCGCCGACGCCTCGGGTTCGCCGCACCCCGCCGCTCCGGCAAGCTCGCACAGGCACACCGCGCACTCCTGCGGCGCCGGCGGCACCACCGCGTCGCACTCCTCGCCCAGCCGATCGTGCTGCGCCCGCGCCGTCGTCAGAGCAAGAATCGCCGCTGCTGCAGCGGCGGCCGCACCAGCGACCACCGCGCCGGCCATGACCATGACCGATCGAGATTATTGGGAGTGGAGGGCCGGTGTGCTCGATCGTGTACGGTTTATATATAAGGCTAGAACGAGACGAGACGAGACGAGACGACGTGGATGCATCAACCGGGTGTGGTGTGTATGATGAAATGCGGTTGAGGAGGAGCACATCACACAACCGATCGAAAGCACCCGACATGCCTGAAAGCGATATCTAAACCTTTTCTTTTCCCTCTCTTTCAAAGTGTTTTCCTGATGCTTAAAGAAAGGGATATATTATATATTCTATCATATATGCGTGTGTAAACTAGTATTAAGCTAGTTAGCTGATCCAGTTGTTGGAGAAGTGTGTTCCATATATATACAAGCGTGCTTAGCATGATGAGAAACCAATTATAGGCGCTCGATTATTCAACCGATTGAGGTTTTCCCGAGAGTAAACGTACGGCCAAGCCCTAAACTTATTTGCGCATGTTATTTAGATTTCAAACTCTCAAAATATATCTTCAGGTCTCTAAACTTGTTAAATTGTATCATTCTGATCCTAAATTGTCAATGACCCTTTAAGATCCATTGTGGTGTTGATGATGTGATGTACCATACGGACATTCCCATCCCAATTTTTTTCTATTTTCTTCTTTTTCTTTATTTCCTTCTCTTATATGTTTTTTTACTTTTTTTTCCCACACGATCATGAAGCATGATGACAAGAGAAATGAGAGAAAAAATAAAAGGAAATTAGTCGGTGCACGCGTGGCATGTCATGTAGACAAGGCGAGAGTCGTGGCAATTTGGGTTCGAGATGACACATTTTAACAATTTTTGTGACCTGAAAATATATCAATTTGGGTTTGAGAGGACACATTTTAACAATTTTAGCAATTTTTGTGATCTGAAAAATGTATTTTAAAAGTTTGAAAATGTGGATAGCACAAGTCAATGAGTTTATGGACTGGCGGTACACTTTACCCGTTAAACAATTATGGATATGTAACAATGGCTGATCCAGCCTATTTTTGCATGTGCATATCAAATTAAGGACGATGAAAATACATTTTTTCTATTATACGGATGATTCCACACGTATACCTGTGAGTACACCCATTTAATGTTAGTGATATACCCTAGAGGCAATATGGAGATGTTGGATATCATGGTCAATGTTTATGTATTTATGAATAAAGTGATATTCAGTTCCATGAAATAGACAACTTATATTGATCAATAAGTATGTGACTTATTTATGAGACTCTTTATGTATGAATCTATTTCTAAACGATCCTTGATCATATGTCATATTGTTGAAATAAATATGATTCTAAGATCGGCATATTTATTGATTGATGATCATATCCCATAGATCATGGTATGGAAATACCAAATCAATATATGTGGACATGTGTTAGAGAACACATTGTTGGATAGACCCACCATGAGACACTACAGGAATTAATGTTCCATTAGTTAGTCTCAGGTAGTGTTGGTACAAAGTTCTTTGACCTGAGATCATCATGGATTCCAACAGGTGTAGTAGCCTACTTTGGGACTACGTAACGCTATTCCGTAACTGGGTAGTTATAAAAGTAGTCTTCGGGTTTTCTATGAAACATGTAGTGGGATGTGAATGATCAAGATGGAATTTGCCCCTCCTTTCGAGAGATATCTCTGGGCCCCTCGAGATAATGGATTATGGAAGTGCATGGCCATGCCGAGTTGATTGAGGAGTCAATCAACAGACAGATAATCCAATACGGTTTGAGTGAATGGTTAAGCTATTGAAGGGATGACACACATCTTGCCTATAGCTTAATTGGTATCGTGAGACAAAGGGATTTATGTACACATTACAGGTTCAGAGCCGATATTATATTCTTGTATACTATGGTGTCAATATGTGCTGCTAGGCGCCGCTGTTGACAGATCGGCTGAGTTAGACTCAAGCCGAAGCCGAGTATACCTGAACCTACAGGGTCGCACGCTTAAGGGGATAAGAACAGGCATTCGAGTTGGACTCGAATATGGCTCAATTCGAATAAGATTCGATTTAATATAGAGTCCTATGGGCTTAAAAAGTATGGGCGACCAACTCTATTAGATTCGGATGGGATCTGATTCAAAATAGAGTCCAGATCGGCCACTAGACCTAGTCGGCCAACTCTATATATAAGGCGGAAGGGTGGAGAGCTGCAAAAAAAGTCAATTGGAACCGAATCAATCTGATCACGCGCGGCTTCAGAAGTCGGCGAGATCAATCTCCACGGAAACTCTCCCCTCTTCCGAGCCAAACCCTAGCCTTGCACCCTTGTGCTAGCACACGGGTGTTAGGCGTTCTGTTCCGGACATGTGGATACGGGAGAGGCACTGCTACCTTGCGGTGCTTATCACTTGCAAATCGGATGTGGTCGGACAGATCGGCTTCGGTCGTGTAACACCCTGAAAATTAAAGAATTTAAAATCGGGAATTAAAAATCAGAACTTACAAAAACTCTTGGTTTATTGCATCTCGTCGTGTTTATTGCTTCTTATTTGCCCGCTTTGTTGCATAAAATTTATAAAGAGAATGATTCATCTTGAAATTTGAGAAAAACCAAATGATTTGAAAATTCGAAGGGGAGAATATTTCAAAGATAGAGATTTGGAAATTTAAAAAAAGAATATAAGTAGGATGGGATGAGGATTTATAAAAAATATACTTGAGATCAAAACATTATTTTGTGATGGAGTAATAATATTCAAGTGAGAAAAATGAGTGATAAAATATTTTTGAAGGATATATATGGAGCCTAGAGTGGTTAGAAAATTATTTTGAATCAAAGTCACATTTTCTTGAATTTAGGAAAAGAATTAAATTAAATATTTAAAATAATAAAAAGTGGGTGAAAAGGGTGAAAACATATTTTACAACTTAATTTTGGGTGTGATAGATTGTATTTTAAATTTTAGAGGTGAAAGGAAGAAGAAATGGGAAAATAGGAAATTAATTCGGAAATTAGAAAATTGCTGTTCATCGTACGGAAGGTGTTCAACGCCGTACCGCATGCCCGCCGCGCGCGCGCGCGCCGAGCCGGTCCCACTCCGCGCGCCGTGTGTCACGCTTGCGCCGCGCCGGACCCGCCGCCTCGCGCCCACACGCCGCGCCCTCGCCTGGACCCCGCGCCTCGCGCCACGCGCCCCCGCCCTGCGCCACGCCACGCGTCGCCCGCCCGGCCCGTCCCTCGCGCCTCGCGCCGCACGTCGTCGCGCCGCCGCGCGCGTGCCCTCGCCGGCCCTCCTCGGCTCGCCGCCGCGTGTCGCCGCCGCACCACCCCGCCGCGCCGGCCCCCCTCTCTTTCTTTCCTCTCCCGCTATAAAGGGGACCAAGCCCTCTCATTTTCTCCCACTCCGCCGCTCTTCTCCTCTCTTTTCCTTCTCTCTCGCCATTCTTCTCGCGCCGCCGCCGCGCCGCACGCCGTCGCGAGCCGTCATCGCCGCAAGCCTCCGCCGCACGGTGAGCCGCCGCCTCCTCATTTCTCTCCTTTTCCGTAGTGCGCCATGCCGCCGCCGTCCGCCGCCGATCGCCGCTTAGCCGCGCCGCCGCTGCTCGCTCGCCAGGGGGTAGACGGAGGAGGGTAGAGGAGAGAGAAGGGGAACAACGTAGGAAGAAGGAAAGGAAGGAAAAAAGACAAGAAAAGAAAAAGAATAGAGAAAAGAAAAAAAAAGAAAAAGGGAAAAAAGATGAAAAATTTAGAGAAAAATAGGGAAAAATAGGAAAAATCCAGAAAAATTAGGAAAAACTTTTGGGAAATATTTGGGAAATTTTTGAGTAAAAATATACGTTCTTTTTCTTGGAATAAAATTTTTATTTTTGAAAATGATTAAAAACTAAAATATCAATCATCGCCTAAATAGAATTATTTCATTATCACTTTAGAAATTTAACTATAATTTGGATTACTATTAAAATATTAATGTTAGCATGAGAATTTGTGGGAACTTAAAATGCCAAGCTGTAGGGTAAAATATATTATTTCAAGTTTAATTGTTGCAAACCATGGATTTGTCGGTCCGATAGATCTGGATAAAATTCGGGTTTTACATTTTATTTCTGGTTTAATATTTTTCAAATTGTCATTCCACATCTCCTCCCCTAAATTGAAATGGACTAACTCAAATGGTGCCACCCTATAGTAAATTAAATCGGTGAATCACAAAACTTCAAATCCTCGTAACTCGCCCGTCTTAACTCGGATTCTAGCCAAACGTGAACCTAAATTCATTTAACACCGTAGATTCATCTTAGGAGCCGCTTTTGCAATTTATTAGGCTTTTATTGGATTCTATTGAATTCTAAACGAATTCAATCCTTCCTTTTCGCACGTATGGTTAGCATCCGAAGAAGCAAGCGCTGACTACGCAGAAGACCCCGTTCAACAAGTGTGCGAGCAAGGCAAGTCAACACTTTCCTTTGAACATATTGATCCTATTTTGTGAAATGATATTTATTTAAACTTCAAACATGCATGCTATACACACAAAACCTATGCTTGATATACCATGCCTTGATATTGCTTACCTTTAGAGATATCCTTTTTAACACTCGATGTGATATAACCGGAGGATATCTTCGGTAAAATGCTTAGCCATGCTTATACTAGAATCTTGTATACTCATACTTTTACAAAGAGCTATATGCTTGGACAGCTACCTTAGGGAAGGTAGTTGAGATACGGCATGTGGAGACATGAGCGCCACATTGCCTTGGTCATGATGAAAATAGTTTTGATGGAAAAATGAAAATACAAAACCAATGTTTTTAGATTGGGACGGATGGATGGATTTGGGTGGATTCTGGTAAAGGCTAGTACCGTCCCTGGTCAATTAAGGACCGAGCCATAGGACTTACAACTTAGAACGAGCCAGTACAACCGTACTTCTCGAATAGGTATAGACCTAGCGGAGTAGATAGCCGAGCGGAGGCAGTATCCCTGCATAGTGGTTCAGGTGTAGGTGTTGAGTTAAGGACCTACCAATAGGTAGAGTGTCCTGGGCCTACCAATGGTAGAGTGCCCGTAATTGTGATAAGACAAAAGGCCTTTATGTGAATAATAAACTGAACTTAACGATGACTTAAAGATTAAGTGAGTTTTCTCTCTTACCCCGGGAACGCCAGAACTCCTCTCACTGCTAGGAAATGACGGCCAGAGTGCATAAGGACTTAAGTTCATGGAGCGGGTACTGCCAAAGTGAGGTTATCGAAAGGCTTTGCCATGACCATCCCATATGGAGGGATGAAGGATCATTCAATGAGCAGTTGCGGAGTACGGGTAAAGTGTACATCCACTGCAGTGTGAGTAAATCAATCTATTCGAATAGCCATGCTCGCGGTTAATGAGCGACGTGACAAGTTTCTCCCATGGCTAGACTCATAAGTTTTAAAATGATGGTTTGGTATGCATAATGATTTTGTGAGCTGGTGGACTCAACTTCTCGACCTACGAGAATGGATAGACTCCCCAGAAAACCATGACGATCCGGAGACGGGAAACCATCCTTGGTATCATGATGGATGGCAGACAGAACCATCACCGACTTAATATACTCTGAAACTAAAACTTGACTGGCTAGATGTTAGGTTTGTGATATGATTTGCGAAAATTGGCTTTTTGCAAATAAACCACAACCACACTTTGAATGACCCTGTCATGTGCATCATTCCGTGTTGGCTTGCTGAGTACGTTGGGTACTCATCCTTGCTATACGCACAAACCTACAGATGTAGGCATGGAAGACCTGGAGGACTTGTACGCATACTACCAGGATGAATGAAGCAATGGAGCGCAATAGGTCTTAGTCCCCAGTCGTTGCCTGTAGGCGATCGACATGCCGCTGCCTTCCGCCTGCTATCTTATCTAATTTCTGTTTTTGGTTGTATCCGGACCGGTAGGTCCTATATGTATTGGATATTGCCTTCGGGCCTAATATTGTAATACTTTTGGTGTAAGACTATTTGTGCACTTTGCACCTGATAATTCAGTACTGTATTCGTGGGTACCAAACTACTCGATCCAGGGAAATGGTACTATGAACACGAATGATTTCCGTTCCAAAAACGGGGGTCTACAGAGCTGGTATCACAGAGGAAGACAGTCGCGGTCGGGCGAGGCGCGCGAGCACGGTCGGGCGAGGCGCGCGAGCACGGTCGGGCGATTCAACGAATTGGCGAGTCGGCTATTGCTGAATCGGCTGCGGCAGATTGACTGTGACGATTCAGCTGCGGCGAATCGGCTACACGCAAGAATCGGATGTGATCGGGAAGTATAGTTCCGGATCGGATAGCTCCTGATTGGCTATATCCGCTGCACTCTACTCCAATCGGTAATGATCTCTTGACCCTTACTTGCAAGTGTTCCTGGTTTGCGCAGTAAATTTTTTTTGTTATTAGCTATCGTAGCTTCTGCGTAACCCTTCATTTAACACATATTCAAATTTAATCCCTTGCCTCAGCGAATCCATATAAAAAAAGTGCACTTGCGGATATATACTTACAAGGCACAAGTGCATGGATCAATGCGAACAGGTCTCTAACTGAGTTGGTTAGGTGATATTTTTTAGGTCTTGGGTCCACTCTCCATGGAGAGAATTCAGGTTTAAATTAAAAAAATATTTACCCTTTTCGTCCATCCTCCTGTTCGTATGGCGTCTTCCTCCGCTGGCACGTGTGAGACACCCCCGATCACACCGAATTCATGAAGGGCCTCGTCTCTTTCTCATGTGCCATGGTCCATCTGCCTCGAAACTAACCCCCAGCCCAACAAACTTTATCCACCTCCCCACGATGTTGACACTAGTACACAAAGGCTAATAGGTGTTGGTTCGAAACCCCCAACAGATATTGATTTCGGACCCGACATCTATTGGTCGACACCAATTATCAAAATCATTAGTGCCGATTATTTAATCGGCACCTATTTGGACAAATAGGTGCCGGTTCTCTATAAGAACCGGCGCCTATAATGCACAATAGATGCCGGTTTCTATATTTTTGCCGGCACCTATTAGGCATTATAGGTGCCGATTTCTATATAGAACCGGCACATATTCACCTGAAAACACAAAAATAATAATATTTAGCATTAAATTTGTATTGCTCACTTGTACTTTGCATAAAACATTTACAGTCAAATTTTGTACTTCATGCGCACATACATGGATACAGATTATGCAGCACATACATGGAAACATGGATACAGATCAAACAGAGAATAGATCAAACAAAGAATGCAAATAGAACTTCTGATATTTGTGAAGGGTCTCATATCCATTTTTTGTACTAACAAACATTTGTCACCATCCCAAGGCTGTGTTTATTTAAGCTTCTGTTTTTCAGCTTTTCTGGAAAGCTAGCTTTCTGAAAAGCTAGCTTATTGGCTGATGATCTTTTACTATTAGCTTTTGTAATAAATTTTTATCTTCTCAGCACATCAAAAGCTAGCAAAAGCTCATTTCAGTCAGCTTTCCAGCTTTTCATTCATTTCCTCATAAACTAGCTTTTCAGCTTTCCGAAAGCCAGCTTAGAAAGCTGGCTGTTTGTTTTAGCTTCTAGCTTCTGAAAAACAGAAGGTGAAAAGCTACCCAGAAAGCTGAAATAAACATGACCTAAACCTTCTCCAACATACCAAGGGTTCATTCATTAAAAGGAGCATTTTTTCAGGGTTCGGTCTGCTTGTTCTACAAACCAGTAAAGGCACTGTTCACGGGAGGTCATACTGCAAAACAAAAGAATCTGATGATTTTTATATCTTTCTTATCTACAGCAGGCAACCAGGTAATCCTCCCTAAATACATGAGCAGGGACAAGTAATGCAATTATTTTATTATCCTTATAACAAATCAAGCCTAGCATAGAGATGGAACAAATAAAAATTCACATATTGTCACAATTTCTAGCAACTTAAATGTAACAGAGAGGCAGACAACATCTTAATCTTTTTGCATAAAAAGAATGCCCTAGAGCTAATGTCCCCACTGTATCATTCACCTAAGTACAAAGTAGTGTAAAAGAATAATTATTTAAAAGGTATTCCTCAACAAACTATAATAAAAATAAAACACAATGACATTATACTTCATTAGGCCAAACACCAGCAGCCATACCAAATAGAACAAGGGTAGTATCAGGTCATGAGACCAATACTGTTACAGCACTATGCCTATAATTTGTCCCGATGATTTTGCTTTGCTCTACTCTTCCGATGGTTTCGACCATTTATGTATTTGTATATGTAAGCAAAATGAGTTCTTTACTCTCATTGGAAAGTATTGAGAGGTGCAACAAATTTTAATTGTCTTAAATAGGAAATGCAACTAGCACCCATTCAAAAGGGCAACAATAACACATGTTACTAACTATCAGATAAAAAATAATTCCAAATTCAAGAACTCTTAATAATTTCCTAGGTTAAAGAATAAATCAAGTGATTATCACCTTCTGTGTAACCCGACATCCATACATCTAAAGACTGAGAGCAAGAACACGTCCAATAAGTTGGTCAGCCAATTCCTTTATCTGAGTAGGGCTTCCATGCTAAAAAAACTAGATAAACGACAAACTATAAGAATATTTATCACGGTTTGACACTTGAACATATTGTTTTTTCACCTTACCTTCTGAACAACGTAATTTCCAAATACATCGGTCATCAACGTGAGAGCTTGAGGCATGATTTCTGAAAAAAAACCATGTCTTTACTCTTCAATACCGGCTGTTTCTAACTTTTGTTGTATGAATCGGCTTCCATATTGATCAGCACTATAAGTTTGTCAATTGTTAGTAGATAAACCATGTAACATCAATATGGACAAAAGGCGTATTAAAATGCACTGAATAGGAAACCAACTGCCCACAAAGGTGTATTAAAGTGCTTGAGACCAGCAAACAAATAAACATAGAAGTTCTGCTCTATGCCTCTATGTTCTGACCATCAATAAGAACAATTAAGCTTATTAAGTGGTTGAACCATTTTGGTAAGGTGGACTATTGAGACTGCTAGGGGAAATGGTAGTTGTACACAAAATATTACATGTAGCAATAAAGTCAATAAATACACACAGCTGCAAGGTCAACAATATCTCCCATAGCATACATGCGGTACTGAATCAAGATGGACATATACTGAGAAAGGAAGGAAAAATGATATTTAATTCATCAGGGCGAGCAAACAACCTGGAAGATACTAGAGAAGCTCCACTACCGATCAGGTCGGCTCGGAGCTCGTCGTCCAGGAAGATGTCGCCGGCAAGAACTACACAAATCAACAATAACAATCAAGAACTACACAAGAACTACACAAGTAGGATGAACACCAACTACACAAGCAAGAAACTAATCTCTGGCGCCGTCGGAGAAGCGATGTGGAGGTCACCACCGGGGGTCCCTCTCCACGCTGAGGTTGCCATCGGGGTCCACTCCGTGCCGAGGTCGCCGCGAGCTCCCGAACGGTGTGCCAAATCTGTTCCATCGGTGTGCCAGATCCGATGGTGCTTCTGAGCGGATGGAGGCGACGATGCATAGGCACAGAGGAAGGAGAGGACGATGGGCGGCGGCGCTGGATTCGGCGATGGGGTGGCGATAGGGCAGCGAGATGACCGAAGGAATGGAGGAGTCGCGATTTATAGGGACGGGGAGCTCGCCGGAGACGGATGATGGGGAGGATGGGGAGGATGCCGGATGGATAAGAATGGATGTTGGCTCGGTGGATAAGGATGGCCGGATGGATTATTGGCTTGTCTTGATTTTTCTATAGGTGCCGGTTTTAAAAAACGACATCTATAATATTATAGGTGTCTTTTTTAAAAACCAGTACCAATAATATAGTTGTCTTTTTAGAATCGGCACTGTTATTTTTTATAGGTACCATTAGTATATGTGCCAGTTTTTTGTTAGACCTGACACCTATTGTTCTAAAGGTGTCGGTTTCTTTATTTTTTACCCCGCGGACGATGGAAATATGTCAATGGATGCCGATTTTAAATAAACCGACATCTATAAATCGGTCTCTATGAAGATTTTTTAGTAGTGAGAAGAAGCTAGCAAACATGCAGATCGATTTGAATCAATTCGAGTGAGGCGGGAGAGATAGGAGAAGGAAACACGGAGCATAAATAGATAGATAGATAGGTAACAGAGAACACCAAGGCCGCACACGCAACTACATCACCTACGCCCTCGCGCTGCTCGAAAGTTCTCGCCGCTTTGAATGGTGTTAAATTGCGCCGTGAGTTTTGCAAGATAGCATGGAACGAATTACGTCATTATATGTATAATTTAGAATACACTATTGCAACACACAAACAACTCGCTAGTTCAATGAATGAATCACATATATACATGTTTCAAACTCATGCACAGACCGAACTTAATTCTAACGGCATCGGGAACTTTTGGGATTAAAAATTCACCCTCCTTAAGCCTCTAGCCCGAAAAGAATGCGTTAGCAGGGAAGGGTGCGGTCTCAACTAATAATTGAGGTTCACGTATCATTGTTGGTTTAAGCGATAAATAGTAGCTATATACATATGTCGAATAGTCCGTTCACTGTTCGGACGTACAGCAGTATGGCTACTTAATTAGTTCATGTCACAAATTAGCAGTGATATTCTACCGTTGCTGGTTGCCAGGTTCACGCCGACCTGGCAGTGGTGAGCCGATAGTTACAAAGGGTTTCTTTTGTAGTGAAGCCTTTTTAGTCTTTAACGAGGGCTTGCAACGTGACCATGATCTTGGATGATTTGTCAAGGCACGTACGCTGGCTTTTGGGCCCCGTCCCTGTGTACATGAATCCGTTTGTTCATGTGTTAGCTTTTCGATAATGTTTCGTTCGGTCACAGTACGGTTTTTAATAGAAAAAATTGGACATTGCGCGATTCTCTTTTACTATATTTCTTTGCGCCTACTTCATGTTCTACACACGGCTACGTGGCACATGCATGCATGGCATAATAAAAAAATTTCTTTGTAAATTATGTATTCAATTTACAATCCAAATTATACTGTTTTATTCATTGTAATTAAAATTTAAAAACAAGGTCTAAGAATACTATGTTTTGATGAAGTAAAATTTATTCATTTTAACTATTAAAATTCGATCAAAATGTCTTTAACTATACTTTTATGTGCTACATTCGCACTTTCTTTTTCAAACGTTTGAGTGACTAAATTTCTTTATTTCACAGTTCATAACTTGATGCTCAACTAATGGTCAGATAAAACATTCTGTCCCCAGACTTGTTGTTTTGTTTTCTGTTAATTTGGACGTTAATGCATGCATTCAGCTGTTCTCCATTTGGGGTTTGTCCCGGAGCTGCAATGAGCTTGGTGGGCTTTGAAGCCGCGAGATATCCAACAATCCTCTGGGCTCGCAAGCAGCCCAGGTTCCATACTAAAATTGTTTGCACCCTTTGCTGCTTCCTTTTCCTTTTCCTTTTCCTTATGTTGTACGATCAGCCCTCGTGTTGTTCGCGTTCTACTCTTTTGTAATCTCTCGTGTATCTTTGGGCTCATACGATTTGCAGATAAATTTTGTATGAGGACCTGTAATCTACTATCTTGTATAAGGACCTGAGGGTTTTACGATGAAAACCACGATAGTGGGCCCGTTCTAAAGTGAAGATTGGATTGGCTATTTTCTCAAATTTCATTTTAATATTTTCAAACTGCTAGTTTTATATGAAAATTTTTATATAAAAGTTGCTTAAAAATTAAATAAATTTATTTTTAAATTTTTTAATAATTAATATTATGTGTTAATCCTATATTTTTTACGTGCGACCGGGGTTTCGGATTTCGCGAAAGTCGGCTGGCTTTCGCGGTTTCGGTCGTTTCGTGGGGATGCGGCACGGCATCCCCACGGTTTCATTTAAATAATTTCGTGAAAATTCAAAAAAATTGAAAAAATTTATTTTAACACAAAAATTTATATTTTTATACAAAATATAAATTTCACGATGTTTGCCATGAAAATCGCGGTATATGGCGTGGTTTTCGTGCGGTTTGAGCGAAAACCGTGGCACGACGCGGATTTTGATTTGGTTCAAATTTAAATTACGGTTTTCACGGTTTCCATGGTTTTTCATGGTTTTCGCGTGTTTTGCGTGGTTTTTGCGGTTTTCGTCACGGTTTTCGCACGAAATAAACGAAATCCGCGGCACGAACGAAAATCTTCAAATTCAAATTTATTCACTGTTCACTGCCGGCTTTTGCGGCTTTCGCGGAAGCCAAACAAAATTCGCCGTACCATCGAGAGACGGCACGACATAACTCGCCGGTATTGCATACCCTGCGTGCGACTAATAAAGTTGTTTATGCCTTCTGTTCAAAACACACCGATCAACCACAATGTAGGAAAAAAGCGGGTAATAAGCAATTAATGCTAGCTTTCTTTTTACCTAGTAACATACATTAGCTTTTTTTTACCTAGTAAGATACATTGCGACAGATGGTAGGAGTTATAATCGGGTAATATGCTTAATATTTTATTGTCTATGCATGATAATCTTCTCACATAGCATTTAATATGGACCTCACTTTACTTATACTTTAGGTATTAAACATTGTGAAGCCTGCCTGACACTGGGACCCTTCTTTCTATGAAGTTGGTAAATAAACATTTTGGTTGCCCAACATAAAAACTTGAATTTTTTAATAGAAGTTCTAATTTTTCTTAAGAAAACTCGCATAAGTAGACACTACACTGGCATCGGCTATCTCTAACGGGCATTAACCTTCATCTCTATCGGGTTATGTCTCCGTCACTATGAAAAGGTCACTGATGTGAGAAAATATCTCTAACGGACACAAGGCCGTCACGGATACACATTATCTCAATCGGGCCATAAAAGTGTCCGTCATATATGAGTTTGAAAGTCAAACCAGTGGTGTTGAATGCCCGTCACAGATGACACATCTCAATCGGGTCTAGTTCTAAGCCCGTCACAGATGACAACTCATCTTTAACGGGTCGTAACTGATAGGGTTGATCAAACACGGAGTCAAATAATGTCCCGGTTTGTTGCCCGTCACGGATGACATATCTCTAACGGGCTTAAGTAAGGAGCCCGTCACGGATGTCCTATCTATCTCTATCAGGCTTTTAGGTTGAGCCCGTTACGGATGTCCTATCTCTATCGGGCTTTTCGACAATGCCCGTCAAAGATGAGTTTATTATAAAAAAAAATAAAATTTGTTTTTTGGCTAGCCTCAGGCCTTTGCTAGCCATGCCCGTTGCAAAAATGACAGATATCATAACAGCCCAGCCCTAGCCCCAGCCATTTCAGCCCCAGCCATTCATCATAGCCACAGCCATGTTGATCCATTCACATATATATATATTCATCACAGCCACAACAGCAAGTTGATCCATTCACATATATATTCATCACAGCCACAACCATATCCATATCCATTCACATATATATTCATCACACCACAACCATATCCATATCCATTCACATATATATTCATCGTATATATATTCCACACAACACCACACAAAATAACAAGTGTACTAACCCTAAAAACAAAAAAAAAGACAAGTATAGATGGCTATTTTTTTTGCAAAAAAGAACATGTGTAGAACAAAAAAATTAATGGTCTGTTTTGTTCTAAAAAGAAACAAGTGTACTGCTCAAAAAAAGACAAGTATAGATGGCTGTTTTGTTCCAAAAAGGAACAAGTATAGTTTCAAAAAAAAGAACAAGTATAGTTCCAAAATGGTCTTTACTTTTTGCTCTCAGAATAACTAGACTATATATGTAATATTATGTGATGTTGTGGTAGGTTGGATGGCTACCGAAGATCTCCGCATGTGCCCTGTGACACAAGGTTTGATGCGGAGATCTTCGATAGCCACCCACCTACAACACACCTAAATAATTCGAACCGTGTTTTGAATGTTGCAATTTGCAACATGTCTGAACGGCTCCAGTTCATCATCGAGCGAAATAATTTAGTTACAGATGCATCAAAACCTGCAAAAATGTATTACAAAGAAAAGCAAGTATATACAGAAATAACGTGCAAAATTGTATTACAAATAATATTACAAAAATCAAATGTTTGTCGCACTGTCATTGCAAATGTTCTACCATTCAGAGTCGATCAAGCTACCTAGGACCTTACTCTAAACATTCCTTTCGGAGGCAATATATCATCTAGTATGAATTGTGCTATCTCCTCTCTAATGATATCGAAGTTGTTATCCGGAATGTTTGATAGTTTAATCTGCATGTGAGGTGCCAAGTTAGTCCACATACTTGGAAAGTTGTCGTCCTACGTATATAAACAATTGTATAACACACCTCAAGGTCGGGCAATGTCATCTTGTCTGCTAAGATTCGCATGTTATGGCAGACGTTGAACCCACACTAGTCACCCACTTGTTGTTTAATTGGGAAGTATTTTTTTGACCAAGTTTGGGATGCCCATCCTTATGCCTCCCGCCTTTTGCCATGTATAGGTCCCATGCCTCGTTCAAGACGGCTTCGATGCGAGACCAGTTGTATATTTTTGGCTTGATATTGGAGTTAAGGTAGTGTACCAACCTCCACTTCAGCATTATTACTAGAAGAATCCAATGACCCCTGCAACATTATTAAATTGCAAGGTAAATACTAGAGCTATACGAGTCGCGCATTTGATTCTAAGTAGGGTACACGCTTACTGTTGATTGTAGGCACACATAAGGAAGTCCTTGTCTTGACGGGCATACAAGCAGTCCTTGATATATTCCACCATGCCAGCTCGATCGTTTTGCATATTTTTCTCGTTGACGATAGATGGATCGAGAAAGGCAACAAAGGGTATTTTTTTGGACCTGCTTCCAGGTAAACCTACAAGCAAGACCAGAGTCCGGGTTAGCATCAGATATGGACAATTATTATCATATCTCGTACCCATAAATATTTACAAAGAGTAGCACTTAAGGAGGTTGGTGTCGACCGCTCGCACCCTTTAGAGGTCTCATAGATCTTGGAAGTCTACGGCGATGAAGTTAGCAGGGCCGAGAAACTGCTGACTATCGTGGTAGCCCAACATGGAGGTCTCTCTATGCTTCCTCTTTGTGTTGGTCCTCCATGTAGTACCCATGCAACTCCTTACATGCAGGCCCCATCCTTAATAAGGTATCGTCTTCGACCAATGGCATGCCTAATGTGAAAATATTCGAAGCTGATGACGCCTTGCCAAGATCAAACTTTTCTTGGCCCCTTGCACCTTGCCTACTCCTCTCCCCTTTCGCCGATGTTGGGTGGAGAAGATCTCGCCTTCTTCAACTTTTTGGCAAAAGGGGGTTGGTGCGGCCTGCTGTCCACCTCCATACCGTCGTCCTCAAAATCTGTATCATATTGTAATTGGAGATCTTCTTCAACGGCATGAGGGGCAACTACAAGTTCTCTGGCTTGAGGGGCAACTACAATATCTGTACGTGCACGCGATGGTACCAAACGAGAACTTGGTGCTGGCCTAAGAGTTACATTGATCTGAATGTTCTGCTTGGGCCATTGGATAAAGGTCCCACGTGCAGCTCCGAGGGTCGAACCTCATAGTTTGGTGGGTCTTGGAGAGTGAAGCCCACCCAATCGGGCTTCACTAAGTCTACTTGGACTTTTGCATGTCCGGCTAGCACTGCGCCCCATGAACTCGGGTTTCAGGGGAATGCAAGACCCTCTGCAGCCGGAATTGCAAATGATTGGGTCACCCTAACAACTAGGGTACACGATGTGGGTTCCTGCAATAGAATCATACGTGTCATTACTACTAGGGTGTACTTTTGTGCTAATACAAGATATACATTTGTTGAATTTTGTTACCGTTATGTGGTCCACCACGACGGGGATTGGTGCTTGTTACGCCCCGCCTCGGTTGATGCGCAGCTGCTACGCCTTTGCGTGGGGCTCACTTTTACTCGAGAGCTGCAACGGCGGAGCTTCGGCGATCAACTTCTCATATGTCTCCACCCGAGCCTCCACTCGTGCAGTTTCTCATTGAATTCTTCGACGAGCTCGACTCTAAGCTCCTCCCGAAGTTGCTCCTTAAGGCGTGCTTGTTTCTCTCGTCTTTGATAGCTTGTGCTTCTTGTCGCCAAGCAAATTGGGGAAACTCATACTTCCATGGGACACGAGCCAATGCCCCTTGTCCGTTGTAACGCCCTAAAAATCGGAGAATTTAAAAACCGGAAATTAAAAATTGGAACTTACAAAAACTTTCGCTTGTTGCTTGTTGCTCGTGTTTATTGCTTTTTATTTGCCGACTTGGTTGCATGAATTTATATGTGGGCGATTCGTCTTGGTGTTTGTGAAAACCAAATGACTTGGATTTCGGTTGGGGAGGAAAAATCTTGAAGTTTAAGGTTAGGAATTTTTAAAATGAAACCAGGAAAGGGATGTGGATTCATAAAATATATGTTTGGAAAATAAAACATTAATTGGTGATTATGAAATATTAATTAGGAAATAAAATAGGCAATAAAATATTTTAAGGGATTTATATAAAATCTAGAAAATTATTTGGAATTAAAAATGGTGATTTATGAATTTAGGAAAAAGGGATTAAATTAAATATGGAGATATATATTTTAAAATAATAAAGGTGGTGAAAAGTTTGAAAATATATTTTTAATTAATTTTGGGGATACTATATTTTTATTGGAAATTTTTAGAGTGAAGGAAAATTAGAATTGGAAAATAGATTTGAAAAATCGAGAAAACTAAAAATCGACTTGTTCATTGGTCACGAGGTGCTTGACGCAGACTGCGCCCGCCCCGCGCCGCCGCGCGTCGCCCGTCGTCACGCGCGCCCGCGCGCCACGCGCCGCGCGCATGCGCATGCGCCGCGCGCCCGGCCCGGCTCGTCGCATGCCACGCCCGCCACCGCCCGCGCCATGCGCCATCACCGCCACGAGCCCGCCCGTCGCACCGGCCCCGCGCCCACGCCCGCCACCCATCGCCGCCGCGTCGGACCCCGCGCCCGCGCCCGCCACCGTCGCGGCCTCACCCGGCCCCGTCCACGACCTCGCCACGTGCCGCCCGTCTCGCGCCCGGCCCGTGCCGCCGCATCCGCGCGCCGGCCCCGGCCACCCGCGCGCCGCATGCGCCGCCGTACCGCCGCGCGCGACGACCCCCTTCCCCTTGTTTCCCTCTCTCGCCACGCCTATATATAGCGTCGAACCCTCTCCATTTTCCCTCAATCTCGCCGCCCCAAATCCTCCCCCTCTTGCCGGTTTTCTTTCCCCACCCGAGCGCCGCAAGCTGAGCGCCGCCGCAAGCTGAGCGCCGTCGCAAGCCGTCGCCGCCGTGCGCCGGAGCTCCACCGCCCTCCCTGAGCGTCGCCGTCGCCGGTAAGCCCGAGCCGCCACCCCTTCCCCTCGCTTGCGCCGGCCGCCGGCCGCAACAGAGAGAGAAGAGAGAGAGAACCGGTCGAGCAGTTGGCGGGTCGATGAATAGTAAACAGAAAAAGAAAAAGAAAAGAAAAGAGAAGAAAAGGGAAAAGAAAATTAAAAAAAATAGGAAAAATTTTTGAAAATAGGAAAAATGTTTTGAAAAGATTTGGGAAATTATTTGGGCAAAAATATATTGTTTTCTTGTATATTTTTCTCGAGCAAATTCGGAAAATTGAAATTGGACTTTTCGGAGATTTCGTTTCGCGTCGTTTTAATCCGGATTTTGTTTATTTCTTTCCCGCCATTTGAAATGTGTTTCTTTTAGTGCTCGAACCTTCAAAACCTCGAGTACAAAACCCCTCCGTTGATATTTCTAAATCTATTTTCTCAAATAAATGCGATCGTCGTTTTGCGAAAACCCTAGGGCATCAACTCGATTTCAAACTCGGGTTTTACCCTAACAACCCTCGTTCGAACTCGAGTAGATCTCTAGGCTAAACGTTTGGAGTCAATTTTATGGTTTTTATGGTTCTTTTCGACCTCTCGGTATTTTATTGAATTCTGATCGAATTCAATTGATCTTTCGCACGTACGGATAGCAACCGAGGAAGCGAGCACGACTACGTTGAAGACCCCGGCCAACAAGTGTGCGAGCAAGGCAAGTCAACACATCCCTTTGAACATATTGATCCTACTTTACGAAATGATGTTGATTTCAATTACAAATTGCATGCTATACACAATTGAGTACCTATACTTGATATACCCTGTCTTGATATTGGATACCCTTAGAAATATTCTTTGTAACCTTCGATGTGATACAACCGAAGGATATCTTCGGTAAAATGCTTAGCCACGCTTATACTAGATCCTTGCATACTCATGATTTTACAATAAGCCTCGTGCTTGGGCAACTATCTTGGGTAGATGGTTGAGACACAACAAGTGGAGACATGAGCGCCACGTTGCCCGATCATGTTAGAAATAGCTTTGATGAAAAAGAGAAATACAAACCAATGTTTTTAGGGGCGGATGGATGGATTTGGGTGGTTCTCTGGGAAAGGCTAGTACCGTCCCTGGTCAATTAAGGACCGAGCCATGAGACTACAACTTAGAACGAGCCAGTACAACCGTACTTCTCGAATGGGTATAGACCTAGCGGAGTAGATAGCCGAGCGGAGGCAGTATCCCTGCATAGTAGTTCAGGTGTAAGTGTTGAGTTAGGGACCTACCAAGGGTAGTGTGCCCATGATTGTGATGAGATGAAAGGCCTTGATGTAAATAGTAACCTAAACCTAACGATGTCTTAAAGATGAAGTGAGTTTCCTCTCTTACCTCGGGAACGCCGAACTCCTCTCACCGCTAGGAAATTACGGCTAGAGTGCATGAGGATTTAAGTTCATGGAGCGTGCGCCAAAGTGAGGTTATCGAAAGGCTTTGCCGTGACCGTCCCATATAGAGGGATGTAAGCTCATTCAATGAGTATTTGCGGAGTACGGGTAAAGTGTACATCCACTGCAGTGTGAGTCAATCAATCTATTCGAATAGCCATGCTCGCGGTTAATGAGCAACGTGACAAGTTTCTCCCGTGGCAAGTTAAACTTTAAAATGATGGGAATTGGTATGCATAATGATTTTGTCTTTGGTGGACTTAACTTCTCGACATGCGAGAAGGGATAGACTCCCGGAAAAACCATGACGAACCGGAGACGGGAAACCATCCTTGGTATCACGATGGATGGCAGACAGAACCGTCGGCGATTTAATATACTCTGAAGCTAAAACTTGACTGGCTAGATGTTAGGTTTGTGAAATGTTTTGCGAAAATTGGCCTTATGCAAATAAACCATAACCTCCCTTTGAATGGCCCTATCATGTGCATCATTCCGTGATGGCTTGCTGAGTACGTTGGGTACTCACCCTTGCTATACGCACAAACTTCAGATGAAGGTAATGAAGAACTGGAGGACCCCTATGCTTACTACCAGGAGGAATGAAGACAATGAAGCGCGCTAGGTTTTAGTCCCTAGTCGTTGCCTGTGGCAATCGACATGCCGTTGCTTTCCGTCTACCTATCTCATCTAAACTCTAATTTTGGTTGAATTCGGACCTATAGGTCCTATATGTATCGGATATTGCCTTCGGGCCTATTATTGTAATAAGTCGTTGTAAGACTATTCGTGCACTTTGCACCTGGTAATTCAAAACTGTATTCGTGGGTACCAAACTACTCGATGCAGGGATATGGTACTATGAACACGAATGATTCCCATCCTCAAAAATGGGGGTCGACAGAGCTGGTATCATAGCAGTGCGACTGTAGGAAAAGACCAACTGGCGCCCTACCCCTGACTAGCTGGCTAAAGGGAAATATCCCCTACGTAGGATCATTTTTGCAAACACAAACTATTTTTACAAAACAAATATACTTTTTCTCATACTCTTATCCCCATCCTTCTTTGCTCAAATTGTTTTGATATTATCCCTCTCTGACCCCAAGTTACCTTCAAAAGTAGATGGCGGGCCCTGGTCAGAAATGGAATAAAAGATGGGTATACCCGAATCCTGACCCAAGAAAGGAAGCTGGGCGCAACAAGAGAAAATCGCTAGATTGGGATATAAGTTGTGATCGCAAAATAATCGTCACTGGCACGGTGTTTACACCCGAGGATGCCGCCAGAATTCCCCGACACCTAAGGAATAACACCTTCCGTGGTGCGCGTCAGTTAACCCGACATCTCCAGCTTTATGGACCGCCCAAACCAGAAGACGATATACCGGAAGAAACGTCCTCTGAGGATGATGATGAAGAAGACATGGAAAGTGATAGTGAAGGAGAGCTAAAACCCATGGCATGTACTCGATGTGGAGAAATTGGGCATTATGCAAGAATGTGCAACTACCTTTGTAGCTGCGGTGAGGACACCCACATGCCAGAAGACTGTCCCATGAGAGACATAACGTGCTTCATGTGTGAAGGAACCGGCCATGTACCTAAAGACTGTCAATTGATGAAAATGTATGATCAGTGGAGAAAGGATCAAAGGATGTTCTTGCAAACCGCAAATCAACTCTTGGAAGGTACCACTAATAAAGGAGGTGTTTCGAACCCTGAGACAGCCTCAAAGGCCAATGTGATGACAAAGGAATGTTGCATACCCAGAAGAGTGCACCCCGTAACAAATCGGATATGGTCTGTTTCAACTGCCGCAAGTTGGGACACTTTTTCAAAAAATGCCCCCTTCCGAGACTGGTAAAAGGAGACCGACGTTGCTTCAACTGTGACAAAATAGGGCATGAGGCCAAAAGTTGTCCACTGCCCAAGCCCTCGGTCTCAAGACGACTGCATGACCTACAGCATCAGTAGACCACAATGATCACCCCCTGCCAGCACCTGGATCATGCAGATGGCTGGATGACTAGTTGGACTTCAGCAGCAGCCCTGGTCTTGCTTTGGATGGAGTTAAGACAGCAATGACCAAGCCCCTACCCTCTTATGTATGAGACCTTAGAACGATGTCAGTAATGTAGTATCGTGTCGTATGGACTATACAAGTCCAATGTATCCCTCTGATGTAACATTTATGAACTAGTAATGAAGTTCTATGTTATGTCCTAAATGAGTTTATTCCACCAAGCTTGCCTTGAAAGATCACTTCAAACAACTCAAAGAAAATTCTCTAGCATTGCGATGTTAGCAAAGCGAGTCTCTTACCTTATCCCCATTGTTCAGATGGCGCATCGTCGCAGAGCCCCAGCAGCTCCCGAGAACCCGATAGAGCCTAACCCTTCCACCTTAGCAGAAGTCATGGCTTTGCAAACGCAGTTGCTGCAAGCTATCGCCAATAACCAAGGACAGCGCGGAGGATCAAACCTCGACGAATTTATGAGGGCAAAACCGTTGACATTCTCCTCGGCAATTGAACCCATGGACGCCGAAGAAGCCGACTCGTCCGAGTACGGAAGCCGACGAGTCATCTTCGCCACCAATCGCTAGAAGGACCCGCGAGTGATTGGTGGGATACCAACAAGGAAACACGGGCTGAAGATGTCGGTGAACCCACGTGGGAAGAATTCGCGGCCGCCTTCCGTGAAAACTTCGTACCTGCTACGGTTATGAGAATGAAGAAGAACGAGTTCCGTAGGCTGCGCCAAGGCAACACCACGGTACAAGAGTACCTTAACAAGTTTACTCAGCTTGCCCGTTACGCCACAAGCGATCTCGCAGACGAAGAGGAAAAGATGGACAAGTTTATTGAAGGACTGAACGACGAGTTAAGAGGACCGATGATCGGTCAGGACCACGCTAGCTTTGAGCCTCATCAACAAGGTCGTAAGGCTTGAGCATGACCAAAGGACGGTTGAGAACAACCGGAAGAGAAGACTTGCTCTAGCCCGCCCAATTCAAGGAACGCCCCGGCGACCCAAAGGAGCAACCCCGTCGGGTTGGAAGCCAACCATTGCAGCAACTCATCGCCCTGCCGCACCCGACAATGTCGGCAGGCCACCGCAAGCCTGTCTCGCACTCCGGCACCTACCTTGGCAGCCCGGGAGCCGGGAATGTCAATTGCTTCAATTGCGAAGAGCTTGGGCATTATGCCAACAGCTGCCATAAGCCGCGCAACACCCCCAACCGCACCGGAGCCAATGCCGTTGCAGTACAAGGAACCCCTGCTCCAGTACCTGGACGCAGTCTGTTCAGAACACCCCAACCTACGGAAGCTGCGACCGGATTCCGCAGATTATTTAACTACATCGGCTTTGCATTATTGTGCACTCGTTGGATAGCAGATAATGTCTTAACTTCGTACATGAAAAATAGAGGCATAGGCATAGCTTCTCCACGTGAATACCTTGTTTCCGCGTCTACCAACCGTCGGCTGAGATAGAGATGGCTTTTCTTCGCACTCAACCTCTTGGATTAAAATGGAGCCGATTGACTTGTCATCGGTGATAGGTAAAACTTAAATAGTATTCCTTTTTGTGGATGCATTAAAAGCGGAGGGAAACTCGATAATCTTTTATGTTGTCTAACGCCTTTTTTCGCTCCGCCCCCCATGTGAATGCTTGATCGGCTTTTAGCCGAAGCAATGGTGTGAACGGCTTTATTTTTTCGGAGGGATTGGCTATGAACCGCCTGATGAAATTTATTTTGCCGATCAATGACTGGAGTTGTTTCTTGTCCTTCGGAGGCTGAATTGTCTTGATAGCATTTATGCTTCTTGGTGTAACCTCAATTCCTCTTTCATGAACAAGAAATCCCCAGAACCGCCCGGCCGATACGCCGAACGCGCACTTAAGCGGGTTCATCTTCGAGCCATACTTCCTCGTCCGCTCTAACACTTGTCTCAGATCGGCTATGTGGCCCTCTATCTCCCTGGACTTGACAACTACGTCGTCAATGTATATCTCTACTAGTGAGCCAATAATGTCGTGAAAAATATAGTTCATGGCCTGTTGATATGTTGCCCCAGCGTTCTTCAAGCCGAATGTCATTACTACCCATTCGTATAAGCCGATTGCGCCGGGACATCGAAAAGCGGTCTTGTGGATGTCCTCGTCGGCCATAAATATTTGATTATACCCTGCATTGCCGTCCATGAAACCGATGATTTTGTGGCCCGACGGAGCATCGACAAGCAAATCAGCTATCGGCATTGGATATTCGTCCTTAAGGGTTGCCTTGTTTAGATCTCTGAAATCGATGCACACCCTAAGTTTACCTTTTTCTTCAACACTGGGACAATGTTTGAGACCCACTCGGCGTATCGGCAAAGCCGAATGAATCCTGCATCGTATAGCCAAGTGATTTCGGCTTTAATTGCATCGTACATATCGGCCTTAAACCTTCTGGGAGGCTGTTTGAATGACCGATAGCCTGCCTTAATCGGCAGTTGATGGACCACTATTGATCACCGAGGCCGGGCATCTCGAAGTACTCCCAAGCAAAATAATCTTTATATTCTTTTAACAAATCAATAAGCTGGGATCTACAATGAGGAGACAAATTTTTGCTAATGTACGTCGCCTCGGCTTATCACCGAGCCGATGTCAATTTCCTCTAATTCGTCGGCCGACGTGAAACCTTGCCCGAGCTTGCCATCGTCTCCGTCCGCGGTGTCCATGCCGAAGACGCTTGAGCCCTCCACCATGTCTTGTTCAAAGCAGCAGAATGCGGCTCGTCATCTCCAATCCTGTATTGTGGAATTGGACACATTTAGAAAATTGGCTTGCGATTTTCCCAGACAAACAATCGAAGCCCTCGATTTCCCAAAGCGGTAAATACCGTCGGGCATGATCTCAATCTTGTCGCCATCCCATTGGATCAGGCTCTGATGCATCGTAGAAGGAATGCAGCAGTTAGCGTGTATCCAGTCCCTTCCGAGTAGCAGGCTGTAAGACCCCTTCCCGTTGATGACAAAGAATGTTGTGGGCACGGTCTTATTGCCGATGGTCGGTTCGACGTTGAGGACGCCCTTGGTTTCTAATGGGTTGCCGCCGAAGTCTTTGAGCACCATATTGGTCTTTATCGGTCTTCGGCCCTCTTGCCTAGTTTTCGAATGTTGTGTAAGGCATGAGGTTGACTGCGGCTCCCCATCAACTAGCATCTTGGAAATCGGCTTGCCGTTGATGAATCCTTTATCGTACAATGGCTTCAAGTCCCGATTTTTGGTCCCCTCAGGTTTGTCGAATATAGCCGGTCCGGTGAGATTGCTAGCTTCACTAGGTCGTCCTCGATGGTGTCGCATCGGCTCGGGAGCACCGAACTCGGTGGTAGTATGAACACCATGTTAACCGATGTAGAAACTTTGCCTTTCCCTTTGGCTGCCCTCCCGGCTTGATCGGTTGGGCTCTCCTCGGCTTGCTCTTCGTCGGCTGCGGCAGTTTTCTCTTTGGGAACCCATCGCCTTTTGATCTTACCCAGTCGACGGTGCTGTTCGTGGATCATTTGCCGAACTTCGTCTTCTCTCCCTTCACGCTTAAGTCGTTCAATTCTTCTTTTCTACGTCTTTGTCAAGAGATCGGACGGGCACCATTGGGGATTCGCCGATTCCTCGTCGTCGGCCTCTTCATCATCGCGGTTGTTGCCATTGCGGTCTTCATCGACGAAGAAGTCTTGGTGGATCGGGCCGAGCCGATCGTGGACGGACCGCCGCCTTTGGTTTAGCTGAACGGCTCTAGGGACGAACCGGGCTGGGCTTGCAGCCAATGAGCTCCTGCGCTTGTCGTCGCGGCGATCGTTGCATGCTGGGCAATCGTCTAGTGTCGGCAGTCTCATGCTGGATTCCCAGCAGTACCTAAAAAAATCGCAATGCCAATGCGAATCGGCACTATTGCGTTTACCTCGTATCGATGGCTTTGGATCACGGCTCGCGCCGATGAGGTGCTTCATTGCAAGCTTCTTCCCGCCGAGACCGGTGCCGAGGACGGTGTCGGCTATCTCCATGGATCGGCCATCGGTCAGCCGATCTGATAACTGGGCGCACCATATTAATTGGCGCGGCATGATATCCAATCGACTCGTCTTCTGCCTTGGCCCCGATCGATGTATTGACTAAGCCGTGCGTCATTCTGTTCTATCGATCAGCTTGCCTGGGGCCGGCTTGGACTGTGTTGACCGGGAAAGGGTTGCCGTCTACCTTCATCGGTCGATTTGAATCGGCGAACTTCAGCTTCCCGGCCTCAATTGCCGACTGAATTTGCTGCTGAAGACTTTGCGATCGTTGGTGGCATGGGATGTGGAGTTGTGCCACTTGCAATATTTCTTCTTCTTTAATTCCTCGGTCGACGGGATCATGTGATTTTTAGGCAACCGAATCGCTTCTCCTTGAGCAAGCAAGTCAAAAATCTGTCGGCCTTGGTGATGTCGAAGTCATATCGTTCTTCTTTGGCCGTCTTCGGCGGCCATTGGCGACGATGGCCTTTTTGTTCTTGGCCCATTCGACCGCTGCCACTTCTTGGCCCACTCGCAGTCGATTCGACGATGACCCGAGTTATGTTTTGACGGCCTTCCCGGTGTTTTGGAATCGCTGCTCGTGGGTCATCACCTTCGCGCCAAGTGGGCTAGGCTGTTGAAGTCCTGCGCAGAGAATCGCTTTTGGATCGGCGCAATCAAACCATGAAAGGCCAAATCGGCCAGTTGGGCGTCCTATAGCACCAGGCTGTAGCATCGGTTCCTCATCTCCCTAAAGCGTTGGATGTATTCTTGAACCGATTCGTTGTGTTTTTGCCTGATGCTGGTGAGGTCCGACAACTTCATCTCATGGTTGCCAGAGTAAAAGTAGCTGTGGAATTGTTTTCAAGATCGGCTCAGCTCTGAATTGAGTTGTAGGGCAATGAGGAGAACCAGGTAAAAGCCGATCCTGAAAGAGAAAGAGGGAACAATCGGACTCTCAAGGCATCTGTAGCCGATGCTTCGCCGCACTGTGCCAAGAATCGGCTAACATGCTCGTAAGTTGAAACGTTGTCTTGCCCTGAGAACTTCGAAAAATCTGGGATCTTGTATCGGTTTGGCAGCGAAATCCGCTCGAAGTGCTCTGGATAGGGATACCGATACATGTTTCCCGAGTCTTTTGGCTTGAGGCCGAATTGATCGCGCATGACATCGAATCAGATCGACCCAGGTACGGTTGTCCTGCTGTATCGGCTCGTATGGTTCGTACGGTGCGGGTGCTTGCCGATACAGCGGTGGTGGCGTCTGAGGCCTGTAGTGATGATCTTGACGGCCTCCTTGGTACTGGTAGTGATGATCAGCGAGGGGTGGCCGATGCGCCGGTGGTAGCGTTTGTGGTCCTGGGAACAGCTGTCGACCACCGGCGTTGTACCGCCTATCCAGTTAATCTGGGGAATCGGCTCTGACTGCCGATTGTCGTTGAACATGTTAGCAATCTGATCCTGGGGCAGCGGTTGCTTGTCGGTTCAAAATGGTAATCAATGGTTTTGTACCCGACTCAATTGGATTTGGCCGGCTGAGGATCCCTCATGGCGGCCCTGGTTGTGCTAGTGGTGGGATCGGCCGATTCTGCGTGACCAATGTCCTGTAACCAGGAAATTGGCCGTCTGTGAAGTACGTCGGCCCCCGCTGCAGCTAGTCGGCTATCTTGGCGTCGACCACGGTAGCAATCATGTTGTTGAGAGTGTTGACCAGGATGCTACTTTGGTTGACTAGCGCGTGATGGATGGCTGAGTCGATCCGGTCTTGCAGGGAACATAGAGCCGAATCGTCCTGTTCCTGGATCGGCTCCTCCATTTTCTGTTATCCTTTTGTCTCACCAGAGGAGGAGGCCTTCAGATCGTCCATGCTGAATTTATACTTCTAATGCACGGCCCCGGATCTTGTTTGGGTGAAATATTGCAAGTAGTTGGCCTGGAGCTCTTCCACCATCTTCTTGTAATCGGCTTGTTGCTCAGCCGATAACTGCTCCATCTTCATAGACACGATGTTGTCCTGGGAAACGTTGGGGCTCTTGGAGTTGACCATCCTGCCGGCTGAATCTATGCGTCCGAGTCGAGCCGACAGAGAAAGTCCCACCGGGCGTGCCAAGAAGCGTGTTGACAAGAAATCTCTCTCATGCGCTGGCCTGGGAGATCTGCTTGACTCCAGTGCAGGTCCTTCTTGGCTATCTGTGCGGTGCAAGGCGTGCCAGTTGGTTTGATCTGTTAACCAACAAGAAAAATAAAGAAACATGTGTTAAGTGTTAGGTTAGATCCCACTGAATCGGCTAAGGGAATCCATGAGCATATATCTGCTATCCTAAAATATATTTAAGCCAAGCGACTAGAATGGATCGGCGATACCGAGACAACATTAGTCGTTTAACCTAAATACAGTAAAGGATAATAGATATATGTATTGATAACCTAGCCGATACCGGAAAGCTAACAATGAATCGGCTAGTACTCCGATGATTCTTTTGAAAAGATATCATCCTTGAACCAGAGGCTTGGCTCAGAAATCGGCTGTCGGCTGTCTATGGCCAGCCGATTTCGGCTCACGAGGTCCGACAAGAACAAGATCTTAACATAAGAGGCAGTCCTAATATAAATCTAATAATAAATATATTAAAATAAATATATTATGGCGAGATAAGGCCGGCTGAAACCCCAGACGTCTCTAAACAATATAAATCTAGTCAAACGAGATCATCATAAGTTATAAAAATGACTTAATAGTTCAACGCCGATGCAACATTAAGTATAAAAAGAACAACCCGATATGTTGTAGCCGATTTATATTTCTCGAGACGGTGGATACCACATATAAACCAGCCAACCTTTAGATCTAGACTTATTGGTTGCGAGTTCTCAATAGAACCGACCAATGGCAGGATAGATCTAAACATTGATCTAATTTATATGCGCTATATGATAAATAGCACAGTATAAACTCCTGAATCTAATGTATCATTACGAGGGAAGCACTAGAAACAGCAGATCATACCACTAATGACAAGCATTTACCAAGATTTGGGGATCGAAACGATGCAGCCCGTAGCCAAACAAATTGCTTGTCTGAAGAAAAAGGTTGGTGATGCGCCGAAGGTTTGATTGATTGTGTTGAATGTCATTTACCCAAGATAAAATTATCTGTACAAACCCTAGATCTAAACTACTATTTAAAATACAACATTATCCCGGGAAGGACCCACACCGTATTACAATTAACAGTTTAAACAAACTCCTAAATTATAGATACAATTGCCGTTACAGGACTCTATCCATAGATGGCAATATCATTTAACGCGTAATCTAATAACCGAATCTTCTATTTATCTTCAACATTCGCACTTAAACGGTTTTATCTTCTCGAACGTAGAATCGGCTATCGGCCGCCCTTGTCCGATCCAACCTTAGCCGATGCGGCCTCTGTTTCTCCGCCAAACCACCGATCCGATTTTGCTTCACCCTTACTAGGACTTAGGGATTCAATTACCAAATTTCGGTGTTAACAGACGTACTAACCGGTGAGGATAGGCTCGAGGTCGAGGCGGCGACGGTGCGGCTGGGCTCGGGGTTGATGCGGCCGGCGTTGAGGGAGACGGCGGCGGGCACGGCGACGAGGCGTCCGGGCTCGGCGAGGAGGCGTCCGGCTCGGCGAGGAGGCGTCCGGGCTCGGCAAGGAGGCGTCCGGGCTCGGCGAGGAGGCGTTCGGGCTCGGCGAGGAGGCGTCCGGCTCGGGGTCGACGGGAGGCGGCCGGCGTGGAGGGAGGAGGAGAGGAGGCGACGGCGATGGTGCGTGTGGATCCGAGAGGCGACGACGTGGAGGCGAGGAGACGGCTGGGCTCGGGTCGACGGGAGGCGGCGGCGTGGAGGGAGGATGAGAGGAGGCGGCGGCGCGGAGGGGAGGAGGAGACGAGGAGGCGGCGTGGAGGAGAGGAGGAGAGGATGTGGCGGCGATGGCGCGCGTGGAGGGGAGGATGAGAGAAGGCGGGGCGCGGAGGAGGAGGAGAGGAGGAGGCGACGGCGTGGAGGGGAGAAGGAGAGGAGGTGGCTGCGATGGCACGTGTGGATCGAGAGGCGGCTGCGTGGAGGCGAGGAGACGGCCGGGCTCGAGGTCGGCGTGGAGGCGAGGAGAGCGGCGGGCGGCGTGGATCTGAGAGGAGGCGTGAATGGATCTGAATCTACGGGATTGACTAAGTAACCCTAGTCAACGTCATCTCGACGGCGTACTACTAGGGCCGATACGGATGACTCATCTCGACGGGCCCATGTAGTACGCCGATACGGATGATGATCATCCGCACGGCATTAAAACAACGCTCGATACGGATGTGTCATCTCGCATCGGACAATGATAGTAGGCCCGATATGGATAAGTGTCATCCGCATCCAATACCTTATTAAATTAGTTTAAGTTGGGATTATATTTTTAAAAATATTATAATTAACGGATGAATTATTTATATAGTGTACATTTAGCATTAAATTTAAAAACCATGATAAATTAAAATATGTCTTATTAAATTAGTTTACAATTACCATTCTATTTTTAAAAATTATTATAATTAATGATGAATTATTTATATAGTGTAAATTTGCCATTAAATTTAAAAAACCCATATAAAATTAAAATATGCCTTATTAAATTAGTTTCTACTTGGGATTATATTTTTAAAATATTATAATTAACGGATGAATTATTTATATAGTGTACATTTAGCATTAAATTTTAAAAAAACATGATAAATTAAAATATGCCTTATTAAATTAGTTTATAATTGCCATTATATTTTTAAAAATTATTATAATTAATAGATGAATTATTTAAATAGTGTAAATTTGTCATTAAATCTATAAAAACCCATAAAAAATTAAGGCATGAAAGATATGCGAGATCATTCATTAAGGCACCAGTACAAAATACTTTATCACATTCATCAATTTACAAATTATATTACTACAAAGACTCTATTTACAAGGATATGCCTTCCGAATGGTCCGAGCGAGCGTATGCCACTTTGTCTTCGGGATCATCATCAAGTTCGATCGAGGTGTTACATGAAGATTCCGGTAGTATTCTTCTTCATCGACGACGTTGTCAACCCCAACAATTCTTCGTTTGCCATCCCTAGCAACGTGCGGCTTCTTGTTTGCGAGGTCTTTTATATAGAAAATCTGCTCGACCGCTTGGCTAGGACGAATGGTTCATCCGTGTATCCAACCTTGGCGGATCCACTAAAGTGAATCCTTCCTTGTCGACTTTAACTCTGGTTCGGATATTCACCCACTGCAATGAAACAAAGGGACTTTGAAGCTCCCGTAGTTCATCTCCCAAATCGCTCTATGCGGCCATAATATGTGTTCGATCCACTTTATCCCGATATGCATTTATACGGACTCCATTGTTCCTGACCGTGCTTTTGTTATCTTGTGTGACGGTGTAGAATGTGTATCCATTGATATCATACCCTTGCCATGTGTCAACATCCCAGCTTGGGCCCCTTGCCAACCTCCGTATTATCTCGGTTGGGTCATCGGTTGATCGTGCGATACGATTCTTGAACCATTCATTGAAGCGAGTAGTACTGTTGATCCACATGTCCGATCAACCCATGTTGTCCTGTCGGACTTTTGCTAGATGCTCCTCAAAATATGGAGTTACTTCAGCCATATGTTGTAGCACGGAAATGAGCTCGCGTATAGGTAGCTTGATCGGGAACAATTCTTTTTTGCCTATTGTGCCAAGGCCGCCTAACCTTCCTTTGTGGCGAGACGCAGAACTCGATAGGATCAGTCTCGGCCATAAAGTCGACGCGTAACTCAAGAACCTCCTCCGTCGTGTACCCTTCAATGATGCTCCCCTCTGGTTTTGTCTATTTCGAACGAACGACTTAAGAACTCCCATATACCTCTCGAACGGGTACATCTCCCTTAGAAAATCTAGGCCACATATTTTTGTTTGCTTCACTAGATGAACAGGAGATGAACCATGATATCGAAGAAAGATAGTGAAAATACATCTTCGAGGTGACACAGGGTATTGACAATATCAGCCTGCATATGATCTAGATCTTCGGGGTCTATAATCTTCTGGCCGATTGCATTGAAGAAGGCACAAAGACGTTGGATTATGTGACGCACTTTGGGTGGTAGAATATATCTGATAGCAACTGGTAAGATCTGTGTGATCAGCACGTAACAATCATGAGACTTCATTCCAACCACTTTTAGATCCTCCAATTTAACGTATTTACTGATCCTTGCTGAATAGCCCGAAGGAACCTTAATATCGACATGCATGACAAAGATTGCGATCTTTTCATTCTTCGATAATGTGTGGCAAGCCGGTGGGAGGTACACTCTTCCTGTCTTTTCATCCGTAACAGGCTGAAGCTCATGGCGAATGTTCAATTCCTGCAGATCTAGGCGAGCATTCAAAACATCCTTTGTCTTCCCAGGCATATTAAATAGTAGCCTGAGCAAACTGTCGCAAACGTTCTTCTCTACATGCATTAGATCAATGCAATGCGACCTCAAGGTCTTTCCAAGATGGTAGCCACCAAAATATGGATTTCTTCTTCCACATACCCTTATCATTTTCCTTGCCACGTTTTCTTTTCTTCCCAAACTCATTAGTTATGTCTTTGACCATGTCATGGACCTCTTCTCCGCATGATCCTTGGGAGCAGTTCCAAGTTCTCTCCTACCGTTGAAAATTTTCTTCTTTCTTCTAAAAGCATGGCGTAGCGAGAGCCATCTCCTATGACCTATGTAAACCATTCTGGATTCATCTGCCACCTGCTGCATGTATGTTCCATATAGTCGGAGCAGGCCTTCTTTCCTTTCACAGTTTGTCCAGAAAGATTGCCTAGTGCGGGATAGTCATTAATGGTGCAGGACAGTAGAACTCGTAGCTTGAAGTTCTCCTGACCATATGCATCCCAAGTGTCCACGTCTTCTTTCCAAAGAATCTCAAGATCATCGATAACAGGCTCTAAGAATACATCGATATCATTGCCCGGTTGTTTTGGACCTTGGATTAACAAGCACAACATAATATATTTCCTTTTGAAGCACAACCATGACGGAAGGTTATAGTTCGCAATAAGGATGGGCCAAGTGTTGTGAGAACTGCTCATATCTCCAAAAGGATTCATGCCATCCGTACACAAACATATCCTCATGTTTCTGGGGTCAACAACAAAGTCTTTGTACATTCGATCAATATTCCTCCATTGAATCGAATCCGCTGGGTGCCTAAGCAAACCGTCGTTTGTTCTCTCTTCGGCATGCCACCGCACTAATTTTGCTTCCTTCGGGTTGGCAAATATTCTCTTGAAGCAATCAATGATGGGTAAATAACACACAACCTTCATCAGACCACCCCGCTTTGACTTCTTTCCCTCCCCCGCACTTTTCTTTCGCTTGTATCGAGAAGCCTTACACACAGGACAAGCTTCTAGGTCCGCATATTGCTTGTGGTACAATATGCAATTGTTTGGACAAGCGTGAATTCTACGAACCTCTAACCCTAGGGGACACAGAACCTGCTTTGCTTCATATGTCGTTTCAAGCAATGTGTTCTCTTCAGAAGCATAGCCTTCAATATTCTCAAAAGTTTTGTAAAATTTTTGTCCGTCCATCCACTACTTGCCTTCAGCTTCATTAGGTCCAAGGTAGCTGATAATTTGGTGTGCTTTGCCTTGCATCCGGCGTATAGAGGTGTCTTGGAGTCACTGACCAAACGGCTGAAATTCACCGAATCTCTCTCGTTGTGAGCTTGCTCCTCAACATCACGTAACATCTCTTGCAGCATATAAGGATCCACATCAAACATTTCACCGCCCAATGGAGATGGAATAAACATGTCACGCTCATCTTCATCTTCATGATTGTCGGCACCGATGCTGTCTGCAGCTGCACCATTATCCGATTCTGTCTCTCCATGCTTCACCCAACATGTGTAGTCCTTCATGAATCCCCGTTGTATCAAGTGAGAGTGTACCTCCTCTCCGCTAAACAAAATCTCATTCTTGCAATCTCTACATGGACAACACATGTATTTGCTATTTCTTCTTCTCCTATCCTCCTCCGCGATGTTCATAAAACTTAAAACGCCATCTCTATACTCCTTGCAATGACGCTTCAAAGTTGTCGCATTCATCCAACTTTGATCCATCGCTACAAAATTTAATAAAATATTAGTTATCATACTACTAAATTGTAAAATAAAATCAACCTTTATACTTACTTCTAATATATTCCTGTTTTTTAAATAACAAAAATTCGCCCCCTTCAACCTCCCACCAAAAAAAAAAAGTGGGATGAATTCATACGGCTTTGGTGCATTTATAGTGTGTCCGAACTATATCTCAATTGGACCATTTAAACGACATCCGTAACGGGCACGGACATCTCTAACGGGCGTCAATGAAAGCCCGACACCGATATGAGTCATCGGTGATGAGCTATAAAGTCATCTCAATCGGGCCTTATTTTTGAGCCCGTCACCGATGACCCTCATCTCCGACGGGCTCGGTATTATGGACTGATTGAGATATCCTAGGTCATCTCAATCGGGCTTACATCTGAGCCCGTCACAGATGAGTTCATCGCCGACGGCTATTTGCAATTGGGGCAGTACGAGTACATCTACAATGGTGCAAATGACGGCCCAATTGAGATGACTTCGTTCGACGCCCAAGTGCTCCGGCATATTTGGGCCCGTCGCGATGATAAGATCTATACTAGTGAGAAAAGATGCAAATAAACAAACATACTAAGTTATAAACTAAAATTTGTTCATGAGATACTATAAAATTAACAAACACGCTATTTTGTGTTTTGTCCCTTTTTCATTGTTTTGTAATTTTATATCCCACAAACGAGTTGAATTCATTGTTAAAACTTTACATGGTTTTTTAATATCTTCTTAGCTATATGTGACTTCTTTTTATTTTTAAGGACTTTTATAGCGTGGTTTTCATGGTTTCCACCTAGATGTCATTTTTACCACATATTTACCCTAAGCACCTTTGAAGTGATATATGTCACTACCACAAAACATACATAGGTGTCGGCTTAATAGGTGTTAGTTCAACAAAAACCGATATCTATTAAAGCAATAAGTACCGGCTCTAAAGAAAAACCAGCATCTATACTATAAGTGTTGGGCTTTTTTAAAAAAATCGGTACTTATAATTTGCTATAGGTGTCGGGTCTAATGAAAAACCAACACCTATACTATTAGTATCGGTTTTTTAAAAAACCGACACCTATAAGACCAAGCCGAGCCGAAGCCGAGCCGGACAGGTCTTTAATATCGGCCTCTAGATTTCTACCTTATCTCCTTCTACCTTATTTCTTTGTCTCATCCCCTTGTCTTTACACATGCAGGGCGGGCGCGGGAGCAGGAGGCGGCGGCGGGGCGGCGGAGGGAGGAGGGCGACGGCAGGTGGGTTGTCGCGGCATCGGCATCGGCGGGGATGAGGAGCTCACGGATCTGGCGGCGGCGGTCTCCATCTCGACGACAGCGGAGATAAGTCTCCATCTCCACTCAGTCTCCCCACTCCCCTCTCTCCTTACTCTTCCTCTCTCCCTCGGATCTCCCCCGTGCCGAGGGCGGAGATGGTCGTGGCGGGAGGGCGGCGGTGCCGTCTCTCTCTCACTCTCCCTCTCTCCCTCGATCTTCCCCGTGCCGAGGGCGGCGGGTGGAGATGGTCGCGGCGGGAAGGGCAGCGACGCCGTCTCTCTCTCACTCTCCTTCTCTCCCTCAGATCTCCCACTGTGCTGAGGGCGGCGGGCGGAGATGGTCGCGGCGGCGGTGCGGCGACGGTGGTGGTGGTGGTGGTGAACGGCGAGAGGTACGAGGCGGTGGTGGTGGTTGGACCCGTCGATGACCCGGCGAGAGGTTTTCTTCTTGTTTTTTGTTCGGAATCTTGAGCTGCACCCGTCTAATTTTTGGTTGATTTCTTTCTTAGTTGGTGTTTGTGCTTAATATATACATAAAATTTGTGACTGTTATGGATGTGGATGTTCTTGTTATGGATGGATGTGGATGAATCGTTGTTATAGATGAATGAATCAAAATTTGCGTGGTGGATGGGAGGGACCGCTCGGCTCGATTCATCGGCTCGGCTTCAAGCCAGAATTTTTGATTGGTTGAACATAAAGATGCTTCCTCTTCTTATTAGTGCCGACCAATTGGTGCTGGTTGGGAAAACCAGCACCTATGTGGGTTTCCCAACCAGCACTGATGCATGTTTCTGCAGTAGTGTGTTGAAGTGGTCATTTAGCTCTAGATGACGCTTAAAAAATTTTGCTCACTCAATTGTAAAAAAAGGTAAGGTGTAAACTATCATTAGAAAACATGAACATCTAAGCTACCATGTTTTTAAATATATATATAACGTTTTTGACTTTTGAGCATGGCGTTTGACTCTTTCTCTTATAAAAAACAGATTGTAAATAATATTTATTTTGTTGTGACGTATTTTAGCATTGAAGGCAATGTAAGCATGATACATATTTTTTTCATATTTGCACTTATTCTTTTATTCTTTTAATAAGATGAATGGTCTCACGTATGTTATCCCATCATATATCTAATAAATACGGAAGGAGTACATTACTAATTGTTAAATACCAATAATTGGCATGACCTCTTTCCCCTCCCCCTCCTAGTTAGTTCTATATATTTTTTATTTCCTAGGATGAGGGGAAGGCTCATATATCTTAACAGGAATTACGTGCATACCGTTGGGAGGACTTGCAGCCGGTTTTTGATAAAATCTCTGTGCGAGTGGCGGGCTGGAGGGCGAAAAATATGGGTATCGCTGGGAGAACGACGCTCGTCAAATCAGTAATTTCGACACAACCTATCTACCTTTTGACTATGCTAAAAGTCACAAAGGACTCCTTGGAGCAATTGGATAAGCGACGGCGACGATTCTTCTGGGCTGGCACAAGGGACATCACAGGCGGAAAGTGCAAGGTCAACTAGACAAGGACGTGCATGCCAACCAGACAGGGAGGCCTCGGTGTACTGAACTTGAAAAAATTCACAAGAGCCTTACGTTTGCGTTGGCTGTGGTATGAATGGAAAGAGTCAATCAAGCCTTGGGTGGGTCTCAGCATATTCGCGGCGGCAACAAAATTGTTGATTGGTAATGGTAGCACAGCCCGGTTCTGAGACTCACCATGGGGATGATGGGCGCAGGCCGAAAGACGCCATATCGCTTGTCTATGCAATTGACACGAACAAAGGAAAGTCATTGCATCAAGGAAAAGAGAATGATGCTTGGATCGGCGACTTGAACCTGCAAGTGAATCTTCCAATCTCGCTTGATCTAATTCACCAGCTCGTGGCACTATGGACAGCGGTGTGCAACGTACAATTTATCGATGAGCAGCCCGACCAGATTACTTGGAAGTTCATCAGTAATGGGCAATACTCGGCATCCTCCGCTTATCAAGCACAGTGTTTAGGGGCTCCCAGCTCAATCTTTGACTCGCTAATCTGGAAGATCTAGGCGCCCGAAAAGTGCAAACTTCATGCATGACTCATTATTCAAAACAGAGTGTGGACCTCTGACAGACTTGCGGCCAGGGGATGGCAGAACAATGGACTTTGTCCTCTCTATAGGAGAGTTAATGAAACGGCCATGCACCTCGTTACAGAATATCGATACTTCAGGAGGATTTGGACCACTGCAGCCGGCTGGGTGGGCAACGAGCACCTCCAACCTGTACATTGGGAGGCCACCCAGTCGGTACAGGAATGGTGGAAAAAACTGGCCAACACAGCAGACGTTCCTAAGAAGCGGCTGCGCATCCTCATTCTCCTTGTCGTTTGGAAAGTTTGGAAAGAGAGGAATCAGCGGATCTTCGAACACAAGGAATCCACTACAGCACACCTAATAGCCCAAATCAAGGAAGAGGCTAGGATGTGGATGTTAGCCGGCGCTAGTCGTTTGCACGAGATGCTGCTGCCCCTTGTATAGTATTATATTTTATGCCGCTCTTCTTTTCCTTTTCCGTCCTTAGGGGTTGTATGTTTTTCTGCTATATTTAATGAAAAGACACATTCTTGTACGGTTTTTCTCTTTATATATATATACATATATATATATAATTTATTGCTATGCTCGCACCTAACACTGTCAACAAGCACATGTCAAGAAAGCTAAGCTGCATGGTCGGATTTCGACAAAGTCTAGCCATGAAACAAGCATCACTTGTAAAGTATGGCAGAGCTCTCCATGACTCTGCCCCTGTTCGTCACAATTGTAACAAGTTGTCTACAAAATTGGTTTAAACATGCCGAACAACATGATATATTTGTAACAAGTTGTCCAGAAAAATGGGTTTAAATTAACAAGCCGAACAACATGATATAATGATTTTTTAAAGATAGTGAATAGAAATCCAACCTCGATGTAGATATAGTACATAGTATATACGCAGACAAATATGATATAGAGATAATATTATAAAAGGCTTGATTTCGTAAAAATTGCAATAATGAAGACGCTAATCCAATATGATAATAACCTCACTAACCAACAAGCTAATCCCCTACACTACTGGAGAAACCATTTTCGATTGAAGTGTCAAAATCCACAATAGTCCCGATTTGAATAATACTCGGGATTAAAAATATTTCTAGTCCCGGTTTAAAAAGTCTACGGATCTCTAGGAACATTAGTCCTGGTTCGTGTCACGAACCGGGACTAAAAATCATCTTTAGTCCCGGTTCAAATATTGTCAGAGGTTGTCAGAGCGCCGGATTATTTTTAGTCCCGGTTTGTAACACCAACCGGTACTAAAAATCAACATTTGTCTCGGTCTTTTATATGAACCGGGACTTCAAAAAAATCACATCGCGTGAGCTCGGTCTTATCTCCTCCTCGTCTCCCACACGCGAACAGTTGCAGCCTTTATTAATTTCTCTCCCTCTCCCTATCTCTCATCTCGGTCTTATCACGAACAGCGGCGCCGCTTACTCCCTCCCTCTCCCTCTTCTTCTCTCTCCCCTCACACGCCGGTGGCGGTGGCGGGCGGCGGGGGCGCCGGCGGCGGGCTCGGGCGGTGCGTGGCCGGTGCGAGCGGCCGGGCGGGGCGGCCGACGGCGGGCTACGGGGCGCGAGCGCGAGGCGGGCGGCCTGCGCGGATCGGGCGCGGATCCATGCGGCCCGCGTAGGCGGCTCCTCCTCTCCCTCCGTCTCTCTCTCTCTCTCGCGGCGACCGCGCGGCGACGGCGGCCGGCGGCCATGGGCACGAGCGCGAGGCGGCGCGGCGGTGGCCGCGGGAGCAAGGCGGCGGCGGCCACGGGCGTGAGACGGCGGCGGCCGCGGGCGGGTGGAGGCGGCCCCACGCGGATCGGCGCGGATCCGCGCGGCCCGCGTGGGCGGCTCCTCCTCTCTCCTCGCTCTCGGATGCGGGGGGCGGGGCGGGTGCGCCGACAGGCTGCGGTGGTGGGCGGGCGACTACGGTGGCGGCGTGGGCGGCGGCGGTGGTGGAGGCGCGGCGACAGCCGGCGGCATGCGGGTTTTTTTATTTGTGAATGAATTTGATGTATTTTTACGAATGATTTTGTTGTAGATTTGTGAATGATTTTGTGAATGAATTTGGTGTATTTGTTGTAGATTTGTGAATGAAGTTGCGGATGTTCTTGTTTGGTGATTCATTCGTGGAAAAATAAGCGGAAAAATATAATAAAAAAAAAAAAAATAATAATAAAAGGTTGGCAGCCTCGTAGCACGTATCTATTTTTAATCCCGGTTGGTAACACCAACCGGGACTAAAAATACATCTTTAGTCCCGGTTATTTTTATCTTTAGTCCCTGTTATTTTAAGGGACTAAAGAAAGCGATTTTTTGTCCCGGTTTTGTAGTACCGATTTGAGAACCGGGATTACAGTGGGTTACGAACCGGGACAAAAACCCCTTTCTCCACTAGTGCTAGCAAAGCTGCTCACCCAAAATCAGCAAATTGAGAGCTAGCTGTGTTCATCGCTTGCGATCAGTGACGGTACATCTGCGTTGTTCTCACATCATATGGTAAACCATGTGGTTATCACAATAACGGTTTTAGTTTTTAAACATGGTATTCATTACGATAACCACGCGATTACTATAGTCACTATCGGAGAAACGATCTTTGGTTGATCTGCCAAAACCCATAATTGTCCCGGTTCCAATAGAAACCGAGACTAAAAAACGTCTTTAGTCCCAGTTTAAAAAGACACCGGTTCTCTACGATCTTTAGTTTCGGTTGGTGTTACAAACCGAGACTAAAGATCATCTTTAGTACCGGTTCTAACCAGGACTAAAGATGGAATCTTTAGTCCCGGTTGGTGTTATAAACCGGGACTAAAGATCAAATGGTCTTTAGTCGCGGTTTGTAACACCAACCGGGACTAAAATGAATGTGCTTATTTTTTAACGAACCTAATAAAAATATACAAATTTTGCTACATGATTCAAATGGCTTGAAACTAATTTGAGAGGATCTGTAATTTCAAAGGGGCGGTGTTTTGTGGGGATGGGTGATTGAAGATAGAAGGAAGCTTTAATTTAATCATTGCATTGTAATTACAAATCGCCATATCGTTATTACATTGTATACAAATTTTTTACGAAATTGTTTTGGTGATAATATACAAATCGAAGGGATCAATAATATTGATAAAAACATTCAAACCCTAGTCGTCGTATCCAGTTTGTGTGCTGTAACAAGTTTTGCGCGTATTGTTTTCGTTTCGTCCTCTAACTCGGAATCGGTTTTAAAACGGCCATAACTTTCGCATACGAACTTCGATCAAGACGTTTCATATATGAAAATTGATCGAAAAAATTATGATTCGTTCGTCCCCGCTTTGTCGCGTTCGGAGATTTTATTTTTCCCAAAACGGCTCGAAGATTGCCTTTTAAGCCCGAAAGATATTTTCGACTCGAGCGTGTCTTCTGAATTTTCCACAGACCAGTATTTCGCTTGTTTAGGCTCAAATTTTCTTTGGTTACCTCTCGTGTGCTCGTAAGTCAAGAAAAAATATAAAAAAAATCAAAAAATCAAAATTTTCCAGTCTTGGTCAACAGATATCAAAAGGGAAAGTAGAGAGTGGCAAAAGAGAAACATCAATGTCTAGGATTACCTATATTTAATTAAATTTTAATACATTAATTATTATTATTGTTTTAAACCTATATTTAATCAAATTAATTTGGCCATATTTAATGGATTATTTAATTGTTAACCCTAGCCGGACCAAATAAATTTGAAAAAATAGCAGAAAATTACCTTAAGTCCCAGTTGGTGGCTACAAGGACTAAAGATGAACTAAAAATAGCGAAAAATCATTTTTAGTCCCGGTTGGTGCCACCAATCGGGACTACCAATGAATTGGAAATGACGGAAAATTATCTTTAGTCCCGGTTGGTGCCACCAACCGAACTAAAGATTAATTGGAAATAGCAGAAATTATCTTTAGTCCCGGTTGGTGCCACCAACCGGACTAAAATCCAGGTATATATATCCCCAACGCATATCATCTTGTTCACCGTTCCAACACTTAGCTATTTTTTCCAGATCTCTCTCCCTCTCCTCTCAGCTCCCTCTCCCTCTCCCTCTCCCTTTCCTTCTCCTTCTCCCTCTCCCTCTCCCTCTCCCTCTCTCTTCAGCTCTCGCGACGGCAGGGGGAGGCTCTCGCGACGGCAGGGGGAGGAAGATGGCGGCAGCGGGAGGCCATTTCCTCGGCGAAGGGCCATTTCCTCACAGGTGGCGGTGGGGTGCCATCTCCTCACCGGCGGCGGCGAGCGGGAGCCGGTGGAAGGAAGGAATTCGGCGACGAGTGGGAGATTTTGTTGTTGTTGTATTTTGTTGTATATATGTGTGAAAGATTTTGTTTATGTATGGACGATTTTGTTATATATGTGTGAACAAATTTGTTTTATATATGTGTAAACAAATTTGTGGACGATTTTGTTGTTTGCATTTTATGTATTCGAAATAATTTTGATGTTATTGCATATACATGTTTGTTATGTATGTTATATATAAGTATGTTATGTATTTATATATATATGCATATTGCATATATTGCATATATATGTATAAATATATATTTAGAAATATACATATGTAAACAAGCAGCAAGTTACTAATGAAGCAAATTAAAAAATAAAAAAACTTTTAGTCCCGGTTGATGTTACTAACTAGGATTAAAGATACATCATCTTTAGTCCGAGTTATTTTACTCGGAACTAAATATGTCGATCTTTAGTTTCGCTTTTGTAGTTTTGGTTCGAGAACCGGTATTAAAAAAAGGTTACGAACAATAGTGGGTTTCTCCAGCGAGTGAATAACCGCCTTATCACGAGATGGTGCTAACCTCTTTAAAAACGGTTTGTCAAACCTGCATACGCCTGCGTCGACATCGTCATACTAAAATTGAGTTTGATTGATCTGACCTGACCTAGAGTACTGCAGTTATAAGTGGGTCAGTTATGTTTAGTTGTTACGTATTCTAGTCACTCTAATTAACACGATCTAAAGATCATTAGTACTTGCTGCTAACACGAAGTCACGAATCGCATGCAGGCTATTCTCTCCTGACTGTCGTAGTGTTGTCCGGCTAACCAATTAAACCTTCAGTGCAGACTCTCGTCTGCTGCTTTCGTTGGCTGTCGGTGTCGGTTGGTGCTCTAATTTCATCGCTCCTTTCTTCACCAATTAATTTCTAGTATTATATACCTCCTCACGATCCACGGCGTTGCTTATATCTGCAAAAGAAGAGGCTTCCTTTGGGATCAAATCACTCTCCTGCAGATGTAGGAATTTGTGCAGAAAATTTTGCATAAATCTCTGCAGGAATCATGACAGAAATTCAGATGTAGGGATTGCCCTTCAGAAAGGTTGGCAAAGAGGGCAATGCTGATGCATTAGAATGGATTTAATTTACCTCAACGTGGCACAATTATCACAGATGCATCAATCAATTTCTTTTGTGTGAAACTCATCAAGGGTGCGAATGGATTAGTTAGGATTTCATCAGGAGAGACGACAACTGAGAAAAGAAAGTAGATGGATTCCACGTCAAGGAAACAAACGATTTTCAAAAGAGTGAGTAATGGAGCCACAGAAACGAAGAAGTTCAAGACACCAACAAACTTGATAGTCTAGTAACCACCAGCCACCAGCAGTACGAACCCTAATTCTCATATATATTTTTTCAATGCACGGTAGGTTGTGAAAACGCAGCTATATATCACCCCCTTTTTGTCAGCAGCTGCAGTTTTTGCTCAGACTAAGATTTCACACCAAATGATTTTGTCCATCTTGGGCGTTGTTTTCCGGATTACCGGTGCATTTTACGTGATTGGAGCAACGATAGAATCCAGGTAGTTCGAGAAAAATATTATTTTGAGGAAACTGCAAGCACAATATTGTTGTGCATATTGATAATCAACCATGTTTACATTGTTGTTGTCATATAGGTAAGGAACCAACCAATTTGTTTAAGTGGATGAGAAAGTTTGGTTGTTAATATTTGAAGTCTTACATGACTAGTGCTTGGCAGTGCTCTAGCTAGAGGAATCCTATAAAGCTAGTTATGTCTGGCTCTAAATTTCCTCGAGCTAGAGATCAATTAATGGGCCGTAGACTGTTTTTGTGAGCCATCTTCTTCACATATTAAATTAGTAAAATAAGGCTTAAAATACTAACTTTTAACTTATGACTTCATATTGTGCATGAATATAAGAGTTGAAATTTTGTAAAACATGGCCTGCTCGATAAATCATGCATGACAATTACGTTTCTTGATGTTGAGGAATAGAATACGTAATAACTAATGTACTATTATGTATAACATAAACCAAAAATAGATCAAAACAGGCATGGAATGGTATTAATCTGGTCTTAGAAAATACTAGTACTACAAAACCTGTTATTTTGGATTATTGGTTATTGAATTCCCTGACTTAACACTTAGAAAAGAAAATTTCTCATAAACCATTTTTTAAAAGCATATCAACTATCACGGTTATCGATATATTGATAAAAATGGTCAGTTTTCGTGAATTTTGTGATTTTGAGGCGGCTCTAAATCAGATTTCAAGAGGGATTTTTGCATGGTTTTCGATAAATTCAAATATCAAACAATAAATTCACTTGAAATTGGTCAAAATTATTTTCTAGTTTCTAACATCATGCTTTGGGTCAAAAATTAGACCCTAAAGCCCCTAACGAATGGATCTAGATCCATTCTGTAGTAATGCATAGGTTCACTGTTCATTTGAGTAGCACAGTAGATCAAATGCAATGAACAGTGTCAATTTATTTATGTAATACAGAGGATCCTGATTCCTAACGATATTGTGAACCCTGGCAACTATGAAGTCAGTCACACAATCTTTTCGATCTTTTCGAGATAAGAAAATAGTCGCACAGAATTTTCTATGTTCAAAACAAATCCAAGGCTCAGTCTGAATTGTTAGCTGATTTAACATTATGTACAAATCAAATATTAGAACTGACCAGGATATACTAAAACAGGTTTCACTAATTAATATTAAGAACCTTGACACAAATGTACAAACCCTGCAGTCCATTATTTATTGGAGGACCATGGATGGTGAACCATCTTGGAATGATTCGCCCATAATTTAGTTGGACCAGTAACAGAAACAAGAGAAGAAATATTTGTCCAAACAAAAAGAAAAGAGTAAATAAATAATCTGAGTGGTTGCATTATTGGAAGGTGTCGAGTCAGGAGGTAGCAAAAGCATGCAGTACTATTTAGTACCGAGAGTACTATGGAATGAGAAGACATTTTTTATGTTTTAACGGAATCAAACGTGGTTGATCAAGAAGATAACCTAATTTCCCCCTGTTTATTTTATCACCATTTCTTAATATTATAAATCCATACGTTGCTGCTCGCCGCATGCTTGTTCGCTCAGGAGTGTGAAAATAATTAACCCTTTTTTCCGGTGATATAATTGATTAAACACTAAACCGAAAGGCGAAGTACGTTGCAATTCGGTTAAGTGAAAAGTAGCCAGATAAAGAAAATGTGTATATGGTAAATTATTAAGAAAGATTGTCCACTAAAACTAATTTCTTTTTTTCTACAGACCGAGAAAAGAAGTCGAACAGAATTTATTAAGATGAAAAATAAAATTATTGTTACTTGAACAACATGGTTGCTTTGCTAGAGAAAAAGTCCTAGCCTCATCGGAGGCTAAAGATATAGGTAATCGTTACGTCTAAAAAATAAATCAGGTATTTATATTTATAGCTAATTATTTATTTAATAATAGATGGGTCGAGTGTACTTGAGATGTCTCAGTTAATTTTAAAATATATTAATTTAGTTAATTTTAAAATATATTAATTTTGTTTTTTGGTGTTGTTTATAAAGATAGGGTTACATGTATACGTTCGTAAAGCTGAGTATGCGGGTGTACGTGGGTGTATGTGTGTGCATTTATATGGGTGAGTATGTAGGTATAAAAAGTGTTTGTATTTGTACTGTGCTTTTTTTCTAAGAAAAAGAAACGAGCCGGGCGAACCCGACAGAAACCGGGTGAACTTATTTCGTCTTCTCCAACAAGTGATTGGAAAAGCTCGTGTATTTTCTTTGAAAACAAATACTATATGGACAGGGTAGTGACGCAGACATCCCTGATCGACGAGCATGCAAGCTCATGTAACATAAATAACAAAAGCTCATCTTTTTAAAGGAAAAAAGGCTTAATCCTTTGAGTAACAATCACGTTCAGATTATTTTTCTAAAGGTGATGGATAAAATTTGGCCTTTTATTCGATAGAAGCTACATACATTTATTACAAAATTATTGGCTTAAAATCTAATAAATTGCATTCAGATTATTGTGAACAAGTCGTAAAAAACAAAAAGAAAATCCTTGTGAACATGCTCCATAATATATATCACACGGATCGATGGATCGATCGAGACGGATGGATCGCCACAAGCATATGCATGCATCCATGGGCTGCTTCTGCTTGCCGACGTCGGCGATGATTAATCCGATCGAAATGATCGAGCACAGTAACAGTAATCGGCTGACTTGTTGGATGGCTTTGGTACAGTGCAGGGTTCGCTTTTTTACTGTACTAGCTGTGTGCAGTGTGGCCGTACAATGTATCGCTGCAGTTTGCGTAATCAGAATCTTGTACGAGTCTAGAGATTCTCTCCTAGTATATGCATGGTTTGCTTGAGTTTTTTTAAATTTTGAGAGTACAAGTGAGGTACTGTACCATAGGCACACATTAGACAAAACCAAATTCTAATTATGAACCAAGTGGACTAAAATTAGAAGCTTTGCTAGTAGTATCTACGGGATGAAACGGAAATACTAGATTCGAGAAATTTTACAATCTTGGAGGAGCATCACATGTTTTTTAACGTAAAATTTAAAGTTTGCACTATAAAGCGTTTTTGCAAATGGCTGCTCTGGCCTGCTTTCCTCAAATGTCTGCGAAAATGACTATTTTCACAGGTGGATCATTTAACCACGTGAAAAATTGATTATCCTAGACGATCACTTAGCGAATTGGATAATGAATACCCGTGTATGGTCAGGTTTAGAGGCCCATCTGAAAAGATGGTTTTTCCACGCGGCCGTGTCAAATTAGGCTTGCCTAGGAAGAGGGCATCTATGATAAAAATTTTCCGCCTTTTTTTATTGGAATGTTTTTCAAATTGAAATTTCCCAGTTTTCAATATATAATGGCATTACCTATGTTTTAATTTAGTTCTGAATCCTTAGATCAAATTTAGTCCTACATCCTTGTCATGTGGTAGTACTTGTCAACATAGAATATTTGCTTCAACCAATACAAATATTGAATATGTACAAATAGAAAGATATAAATACATTTGTTAGTGAACTTTTTTTTACAAATGATCGATCTTGGATCATATAACAATAAGTTTTATTACACATGTTCTTTTTTTACTCTCAAAGGGGCTTGGATTTGTCTTCAATCACTAGTGCGCTCTGATCGTCAACTACACGTATAATGTAGAATGTAACATATGACAATATAGCATCTATTTAAACCCTACAAAAGATTATGACAAACATTGCACAAAGTTTGTCAACTAAATTTTGCTCACAAAACTAACCATGGCTAAAAGTTACAAAATTAGCACATGTGTCCATTTTTAACACGGCAGAAATTCTCTGTATTGGACCAATCAAAATCAATAAAAATGATGGCAATAGAGGAGAAATACATGTATCTAACCTTATATAGCAACTTTCACCAAAGATTTTAAGTTCAAAATCCTTCCCCCTATGTGCTGCTACGTTTTAAAGAGAAAACTTCGAGTGGGCTGAAAGCAGTATATATGGAGGAAGCATCGCAGATGGACATCTTAAGAGCGTGCCTGTGAACATGTATTATTACATACGGACCCTTAAAAGCCCATCTGCGATAATAATCTCATCTTCGTAATAGATGTTCATAGGTGGGCCATAAACCCTCAGGGACCGAGCACGTCCTAAGAGGGCATTCTCATGGCTCGCCTGGAAGTTGGAGGGGTCATAAGTGAAAACCGATTATGTAGTATTGTCATGTTAGGAGGTACTAAATTTTCTATGATAAAAGATGATTACCTACTTGTAGCTTCTTAAGCACCACAAAACTAATCAATAAATAATAGTTTCAATTTCAAAAGGTAAGAGTACTGTTGTTTAGACAAATTAATTAACGGTTTTGCTGTTGCATTTGCGATAGTTGGGCTCTTATCTTTTGAATTTTTTTGTCCGTAGGATCTTGCATCATGATTCGTGCTTCTCTATACTCAACTTGTAGTTACAAAGATCACTTATACTTAGTTATAGAGCACCCACTTATAGTGCACCAAATTTTACAAATGTTTTCTATTTACGATTTTTGACATGTTTGTCCCTTTCTTTTATTATTTTATTTCAAATAGGCTATATATTCATCGGTTGAAAATTCTACCAGATTTAAAGCTCCAAATATATAGAAAGAAGATCAGGTAGTCCCATTAATTAATTCGCCCAACAAACCAATAAGAGCAAGTTTTGTTTTATGGTAGAGATAATAATCACATCTAATATTATTCACATCATCAACTTATTAATTACAAGACAGCTTATATCATGAACAAGTTTTACGTAGCTTATATATATATACACGGTAAGGCTAAAATGTACCTAGGTGTATTTCAGCCCTATGTTGCACAGGGGCTGGATGGACCAACCAGGTGCTAACACATGCGCGTAGACCAAGTCCAAACCAAGACACATACACACATATCTTCGCTCAAACGTTATCTTTATACGCGTGCTTGAACCAATCACACAAGTACCGGATCCCACTAGGCATGGATCCCACTAGGCAGCGGATCACATTAAAACTTTAAAGTTAAGCGTGCTTAGACAAGAGTAGTATAAGGATGGATGACCTTATAGGAATTCTAGTTGCAACTTTATTTACACACAAATTACAATTGTTGTTTGCTATTTTTAGAAAACTTACATAAGTTGCGACACATCAATATCACCGACGCCTAGTTGCAGGTTGCAATAAATTGCAATTATTGTTTGCTATTTTTAGAAAACTCACATCGATTGCGACACACCAATATCACCGACTACCTAGTTGCAGAATCTGGTTGCAATAAATTGCAATTATTGTTTGCTATTTTTAGAAAACTCACATCAGTTGCGACACACCAATATCACTGATTGTCCAGTTGCAACTGGTTGCAACTCCACAATATCAAGTTGCGATACACCAATATCACCGACTGCCCAATTGCAACTGGTTGTAACTCCAGTTGTAACTTCATCTAAACACCAGTTGCAACTCCACCAGTTGCGACACACAAATATCACCGGCTGTCCACCTAGTTGCAACTGGAACTCCACCAATTGCGACACACCAATATCACCGACTGCCCGCCTAGTTGCAACTATAACTTCATCTAAACACCAGTTGCAACTGGCGTGCAGCTCTAGTAGTTGATCGCTGTAACAGACTTGGTATGCCTGGTTGCAAACTAATCTAAACACTGGCTTACAACTCCGGAGGACTTTTCAGAGGTCACCCATCCTAAGTACTACTCTCGTCCAAGCACGCTTAACTTTAGAGTTCTAATGAGATCCGGTGCTTTAGTGTCGGTCCCAAAGAATCAGCTAGTGAGTGCGCATGCGGAGTAGTGTGCCTGATTAGTTGGGTCGGTTGACCTGGGTGTATTTTGTACCGAAATACACCAAGACACAGTATAGACAATATATATATATATATATAGAGAGAGAGACTCGCATGGTAGAGTGTAGAGGTGGCCATTGTCCAACATGCAAAGGAAGACAAGTCAGAGTACGTGTGGCCGTCCTCCATCCATTCCATCCAATTCCAAAGGAAGGGAAGTACATGCGCCCATGCTGTACGGATACAACAATCCCTCCACGAAATCTGTCTGCCGACCAGATTCATCATGATCTCCCGCCAAATCACCTAGCGGATGCATCGTTCTATTGCTTTATTCCCTATGTCTCAAAATTTAAATATTTCTGCCTATATATCGGGATAAACTTTTCTGCCTAGCTATATGTTCGGATAAGAATTATTGGGTGCATCATTATTTTGCACTTTTGCTAGCACCAGGCTACTTCCTCCAAGAGATGTAGTTCTGACTATCATGAGAGTATTATAATATAAATATTGTTTGTTATAGTTTATACATGAAGGTTATTGTGATGAATTAAATAAAGATTTGTTTGCTACATCGATTAAAGTTTTTATTAGTGATGGATGAAAGGCAAGTTTATGAGAAACAAATTGGATTGGTGGTCAAAGCCTCAAAAGCCTAATGCCAAACCTCAACAAGTACTTACAGTCTTATTGTTGCCCTTCTCACAAAGTACTTGCACTTTTTTGGGTGGGGGAGAGGGGTCTAACACATGAATCCTCACAATTGACAGAAGGAGTGGAGGATTGGATCGTTTGGAAATGGGCTGCCAATGGAGAATATAGCGCAAAGTCTGGCTATCATTTTCAATTCGAGGGGATAATAATCTTGTCATCGACAAAGTTGACTTGGGAGGCGTGGGCTTCGGCAAAATGCAAGATGTTAAGTTGGCTTGCAATATAAAACCAAGTGTGGAAAAAGTCGGTCGGTTGCATATTAGGGGATGACGAAACAATTATTCTGCTAGCTATGCTTCCGGAATCTCGAAACTATCGACCACTTATTGTTTCAATGCCCAATCTCAAAGCAAACCTAGTTTGGTGTACTTGTGTGGCTCTCCAAGAGCACATCATCCCGTGGTGGAAGAGCACATCATTCCGAGATGAAAAACTAGTAGAGATCTGTTGGATTGGTAGACGCATAAAGATAAATTAGTCTTTTTTATTATTTAAAAAATTTGGAAAATAAAAAAATACAAGAATCTTGAGGGAAAAAGAAGCGACGGCTCATCAAATAATCAATTGTATCCAAGATAAGTTGGGTTGTTAGTTTGGCCAGCGCAAAACACGTTGTTACCATGAGAGCAAGGAGAATTGACATGTAATCATGTTTATAATAGTCATGAATGTATATATTTTTTCCTTTCTTTCAGCCATTGGTGCGTATTTACATTTATTTCTATTAATATAACGTTAATCAATCTGTTTGGACGTACGGTAGGGAAAAAGAAGATTATGGCGGCCACAACGACCATCCGTTGTACGCGCAAAATTGAAGGATATACTAGCTCACTGTTCGATCAGCATCACAGTTTGGCGGACGGTCGAATAACTGTTGCACTTTGCATTATGCATGATGGATTTTGATGGTCGTGCACGCGTCCACCGTCGACATATATACATGCGCGCGATCGGAGCTAGCTGTGCGCCAGATCGATCTGCATTTTCCGTTTTATCTGGTCCTACGTACGTACAGGGTTACACGCATGAGAAAAATTAACAAAAACAAAACAGACAAACAGTAGCATTTGGACGGGTTTTTATCAATTGGCTATCCGTTACTCCTTCGGTCCACGTAGACATATTATATATTAGACAGCGATGGAGCCAGAAATTAACGAAAACTAAGACTCATTTAAGACATAACTAATGAATTAAGGTCTTCTCTAAATTTTTAATGGTCAAATAAGAAAACTTAAACATAGTTATATGTAGGCAAAACCTCTAGGCCTGCCTCCCACTTGGTTTTAGGTATCAATAGTCTTCGAAATGAAAATTTTTGGCTACTAATTTCTATTTATATATAATACTTCATTTTGTCGAGTTAATAAAGTGAATTGTCATTCCTTTTTCGTAGAGATCCTTTTGAATAAACTAAGAAAATCTTTTTACCAAAATATTATGGAATTATTGTTATAATTTATTGTGGCTTTGTATGCCCTAGCTGCAACGCACGATTTATCCATCATCTTAAAAGAACCGAGATATTTTTCAGAGCCTGAAAAAAATCTCATTACAATCATTATCAAACAACAATGGCAAGCCCAGGTAGTTCTGCATAGTTGTTTGGTCTTATGTCCTCCCATATTATATCAAAATGTTTTTAAAAGTGATAATTCATAAAAAAAAACTTTAGCTTTAGGACGGCTATAGATAATCTCCACACTACGCATTTTCTTAAAAGCGAGATAGACTCAACGCAATGAATAAATTGATATCGATATGGGACACGAAACATTTGTCCACTCAACCAATTTATATATAGAAAGAGAACATGAAGAGATACGAGGAGATGAAGAGATACGAGGAGGATCGGTAAACAAAGGAAACAAACTAATTAGTCATAGAAGATGTGTTCCTAGCTTAATTGGCAAATAGCGTTCGGGTGTGACTGCTGTAGCCTGGTTCGACTCATAAATCTCTCACTTTTTGTTCGGAATAAATAAAGGGTTAAAAATACGTCTACTTGTATTAACTCTAAATATATGGCTGGTTAGCTTGTTAACTTTTTTCAATTAGTCACAGAAAACACAAAAACACAATGGAATATGGCCTAGATTGGTTTTTTCCAGACGAAGGTTTGCTCATGGTTACTGTATACGGTGCAAACTACTGTTTCATACTGAATTCTCTGAAGTAAATAGGCGTGCATGTCACCATGCTGTCTTCCTGCCTTTTATAGTGAAAGCCCTGGCCATGGATACGAGTCCATCCATCAAGAGGAGCAGGTTGTTGAATAGCCCAAAGAGCAAATGGCCAAATGCTCCATCTGTGATTCACTGAATCTCTGCCTTTGCTATTGATACTGTCGAAACAGTCAGGTATCCTGTCAAGAAAAAAGGCACAAGAAACAGTGTAGGGACATGGTAGATTGGCGACAGGACAAGTGAAATCAACAAAGAAAAAACTACCTCTGTGTAGCAATTCCAAAATAAATTAATACGAAAGAAAAAACTACTAGTTAATAGTTAATAAAATAGTAGTATTGCTATATGCGTAAGTAAAAAGTATTAAAGTATGAAACTTTTTCTTAATACTATTTTGATTTGTGGGCCGATGGCAGATAAGAAACTCCAAATCAAATTTTTCTGAGAAATTCTTAAATGCTAAAAACCAACTCTTTTTAAAACGGAGGAAGTATTACTTTCAAAAAAACATGCAGTAATAGTAACAGAGAAACATAATATATTTAATCATTTTGTATATTTTTTTGCAGGCCTCTTTTATCAAGTACCAACCTTCCCTAAACCTATTGCTATAAGCTTATTTTTACAACAGAAAAATATATAGCTCGCGGAGAAAAAGAAAACACCACTCACTGACAGAGAGGGAGGGAGAGAGAGAAAGAAAAGAGAGAAAGAATGAGCTTTTGTTCTGTATAGTAGCAGGAAGTGAACAAAAAGGGGGATATTTTTTTTCTGTCCATCACCTTCTTTCCTGGAGTTGTTCTCCAAGAAGCAGAGAAGCATACCGCAATGGGGAAGCCAATGGGGAAGCCGAGCTCGAGCTGGTTCAGAGCAGCTTCAAGCTCAGGCATGGCGTCGGTGAGCTTCACTGGAGTGGTGGCGATGCTGCTCATGGCCACAGCGTTCTTGGGGGTCACTGCCGACACTAGCTCAGACGACGGTTAGCTCCTCTTAATCTCGCCTTTGCATCCATTTTTCTTCAGCTCGAACACAGTTTCGGTTTGGTTTCTCAAGAACTCTGCATTTCCAGCTTGTCTTGTTTTGTGCAGTTCAGTTTTCTGTGTTCTTGTTTCAGAAATCAATGGGGGAATTTTCTGTTCTTGGTTCTTCCTTTCATCCCCTTTCTGTTTCTGGTCAGACAGCTTAGAGAAAGAAATGTTTCTAGGGACCGTTTCTTTGGATGAATCCTATCAAAATTGATTGTGAGTCCACTTAACCAAGCAGGAACTTGTAATTATTTATCTATTTCTTTCTGTTTGCTGCTTCTTTTGGGACATCTCCATTATACTGTAATTAAGGAGCTTATAATTCTGGTTCTTGTTTTTTTTTTTTGGGGGGTGATCAGATGCCAGATTTAAGGAGAATTTTTCTGCAAGTTTCTTTAACAAATCAGTCACCATTGTGTTACTAAATTACCAAGTTGCTGCCATCTTCACTTCCTCAAGCTGTTTTCCCCTCTCTCTTTTTTTTGACTTCTCTTACTTCAAGTGGTCAAATTTTCTCATCTTTGGCTCCATCATACTGTGATTGATTGTGATTTTTCAAGGTTAAGGCTGATAGCAAATGCCATTAGTTTGGCAGGGTGGCTCCACTTTGTCATCATCATTCTGGTGCCATCGTTTGTCCTGTCCGGATAACCGGGCAGGAAAGATGTGCCTATGCTTCTTTTTATTCATTTCTCCACTCTTCCTTCCATGACTGGCTCCATAATTTTTACATATCAACGCAGCCTTTTCTCATTGGATTGCTAAAAAGTTAGGTTCTCTGTATAGTATGTTTCAGTTTGACTTGTAGTTTTAAAAGTGCTGTTTTTTATGCAAATTTGGGGTTTTGAGATTATGGGAGTTATATACAACTAATATTCAGACTACTTTTCTTGGTACCAAATTATATTAAACTAGGCAACCAACTTTCCATTGTTCCAGCCATGTGTAAGTTCAGTTGACAGTATCTTTTTTTTGGTTCATGTTCAGTGACTGCCCTAAACACGTTCTACACAAGTCTGAATTCGCCATCGCAGCTGACAAACTGGGTGGCGCAGAACGGCGACCCTTGTGGCCAGTCTTGGCTTGGGATCACTTGCTCTGGATCAAGGGTGATAACAATGTGAGGTGACACTTAGTGGGCACGCTTCAGGGATGCGACATTTGCTAATTGTCAGTTGTTCTGATGTGTTTTTATGTCTTTGCAAATGAACTGTGGGCAGAAAATTACCCGGTATGGGGCTCAAGGGGACCTTGGGGTACAACATGAACGTCATGACTGCACTGGTTGAGCTGTTAGTGAATCTACCTCAGACAGTTTTAACTACTTACAGTCTTTACAGATGTACTGACGATGGTTGGAAATTTTGCGTTTCATCGCTGCCGTTTGACCAAGTTTGTGTTTTTATTGTTTTATAGTGATGCTAGCAATAACAATCTTGGAGGAAGTGATATCCCTTATAATCTCCCTCCAAATCTTGAGAGACTGTAAGTTGTGATTTTACTGACACCTCCAGAACTATGGCATCTTGTTTTTGTCGTCATTTTGTTAGTTCTGACAGATAATCTGACCTGCAGAAATCTTGAGAACAATAGCTTCACTGGGACTTTGCCTTACTCTATTTCCCAAATGGCCTCACTGAAGTATCTGTAAGTCACTTTATCGTATCACAATTTGCCACCTTCTCCAAGACTCTCTGAATGCATCTGACCAAACCATGTCACTCTCCTTGATGTAGAAATCTTGGACATAATCAGCTTTCAGGCATCAATGTTATGTTCAACCAACTCACTAACTTGGCAACATTGTGAGTGTTATTTTATTTTTATATCTAAACAACCATTTTCTTGATACGCTTAATACAGACAAATTATTGGTAAACTGAAACTAATTCTTGTAGGGACCTCTCTGACAACACCTTCTCTGGCACTCTCCCAGACAGCTTCAGCAACTTGACAAGTCTGACCATGCTGTGAGGACATATTTTCATATCCTTTGATATGGATATCTTGTTGAAACAAGCAAACAAAATCTTGGTACTACTTAAAATGATATGTTTCCCTCTTCAGTCATTTGCAGGATAATCAGTTTACCGGTACCATAGATGTCCTATCTGATCTCCCTCTAACTGACCTGTAAGTTGGTACACTGTTCACCTACTAATACTCATCTCTGTATCTCCTTGTGATCCAAGACAACTTCCTCTTGCAGCAACGTTCAAAACAATCAATTAAGTGGAGCGATACCTGATAAGTTAAAAGGCATAAGTAATCTGCAGTAAGTTTTTTTCGCCACCTTGTCAATCTATCACAGGGTTCACAACTTTGGGACGCAAAAACAGGACCAAAAATCCTAATGAAAAAATTTCTCAATTTTTAACAGATTTTCGTAGAATTTGAAATTCTTTGTTAAATTTACATAAATTCGAATTTTTGGGCTGGAGGCATCGGTACGAACCTGTCACCGGAAGACCCAAAATTTCAGAAATTTCATTCCAAAATTGTGAACCTAGTCTATCACAGTTCCAATATTTATGTGATGGATATTGTAATTCAGGATAAGTGGGAACTCCTTTAGCAACAGTCCAGTCAGTCCTGCACCATCATCTCCACCATCCACTACTTCCCAATCCCCGCCGCGACAGCCTTCTACCAGAAATCCTCGTAACCATAACAGAAATCCACCAACTGGAAGCAATGGTGATAATGGTGGCAATGGCGATGGCGGTGGCGGTGGAGGCAGGATTTCTAAGATAGGAGGTGGGGCTGTTGCTGGGATTGTCATATCTTTGGTGGTTCTTGGAGCAATGGTTGGATTCTTTATGTTCAAGAGAAAAACAATGAGGCATCAACGAGGAGACCCTGAGAAGAATGAAACTCTCACTCTTAGACCAATTGCTTCAGGAAAATTCAATCGTAAGTTAGCTGGAACCTTGAATCCTAGAAGAACTATTCAGCATTACTATCCATGAGCTGTTAATTTTGAAGTAATTTCTGAATGCTAAACAAATCGCTTGATGTTCAGAGCTGAGGACAATCAACATCATATCACCAACTGCAAAGGAAGGTTTGCAGAAGACTGTCTCAATGAACCTGAAACCGCCATCGAAAATCGATTTGCACAAGTCCTTTGACGAAAGTGATCTCACAAACAAGCCTGTTTTGGCAAAGAATGTAGACCTTTCTTCCATCAGAGCAACTGTGTACACTGTGGCAGACCTGCAGATGGCAACGGAGAGCTTCAGTGCTGACAATCTTATTGGTGAAGGCTCTTTTGGCCGGGTTTACAGAGCAGAGATCTCAGATCAGAAGGTATGTCACTGAAGATGTGAATTTATTCTTATCTTTTTTCCAAATGCAAAAACACAAATTCATAACCATATTATTGCAAAAATTAGTTCATTCTATGGATGTCAAGATCAAGTGTTCTTTAATCCTTTTATTTTGATATTTTTGAAAGGATAATCCTTTTACTTTTATAGTATAGTAAGAAAATAGCTGCACAATCCCGGCAAAAAAAAAAACCGGCCAAAAGAAAATAGCTGCATATACTATAATAATTGAGCATCTTAAGCTCATATATGCTGTAGTATTGGTAGTTTAATTCCTGTAAGATGTCAAAATCTATAATCTAGTCGTAATGGAGAACAGGAACTTGACAATGCAACACTTCATTGAAAATGCTATGATTTGATATGGTTTTCTTTTTAATTTTTCACCATTTTGTATTCATGTCAATATCTACTTTCCAGGTACTGGCTGTGAAGAAAATCAATGTATCTGCCTTTCCAAGCAACCCATCCGATTTCTTCATCGATTTGGTAGCAAAGATTTCAAAGTTAAACCATCCAAACCTCTCAGAGCTAGACGGCTACTGCTCGGAGCATGGACAGTATTTGCTGGCATATGAATTTTACAGAAATGGTTCTCTCCATGACTTCCTTCACTTGTCTGATGGATACAGCAAACCACTGTCTTGGAATAACCGTGTCAAGATTGCTCTAGGATCTGCAAGGGCATTAGAGTAAGTGGGAAAGATTCATCAACTGGTACATTTGTTCTGTAACTGAATATGTGTTTTTTTTTTCAGGTATATGCACGAAACTTGCTTGCCGGCCATCATCCACAAGAATTTCAAGTCATCTAACATACTTTTGGACAATGAGCTTAACCCCCATGTTTCAGATTGTGGGTTTTCAGAGCTTATTCCCAACCAGGAACTCCAGGTGATAATGCTGAACAATTGTACCATTTGATGTTTGATAACTTGCTCTGTCCACTTACAACTTTACAGACTGCATACTCTGCACCTTAAGAAACACTAACATAGTTTTTTGTGAATTGGAGGGTATCTTGAGGCCATCTGAATTAACAATAACATATTAAGATCTTTCTCAAGTGTTCCGCTAATTTAAAATGATCCTATTATGTAAAATAGTTATGGTTATGGAACATAACTGCGGTACATAGAGCACCTAATCAATCAAAATTTCAAAACAGACGTTTCTAGCAGTCTGGTATGAGCGCCTTTCGGAGATAGATATTTTAGTTCTTTTAACTTCATGCACCATCTGTGTATTTCTATTATTTTACTTTGTGCAATCTGAAGTGAGCCGTATAGATGTCAACGAAAAGCTTTCTGAAAAAGCAAACCTTCATATTGTATTATCTTTCTCCTCATAAATCATATATAATGGCAACTTCAGGAATCAGATGAGAACTCAGGATATAGAGCTCCCGAGGTGACCATGTCTGGACAGTACTCTCAAAAGAGTGACGTGTACAGTTTTGGAGTCGTCATGCTAGAGCTCCTGACTGGCAGGAAAGCATTTGACAGGTGAAAATTCAGCCGTCCATACCAACATTGCCCTTAAATTCACACTCAAATTCCTCTGAAATGACTCTGAATTGAGAAGACAACGAGTCCTTACAGTTACAGAAACCGATTGTTGTCTGAAACTATTGCAGATCCCAACCATGGCCACAGCAGTCACTAGTCCGATGGGCTACTCCGCAGCTTCACGACATCGATGCGTTAGATCAGATGGTTGATCCAGCAATGGAAGGACTGTACCCTGCAAAATCCCTCTCTCGATTCGTCGACGCAATCGCGCTCTGTGTACAGGTAAATTACTACCACCGTAGTAGCCATTTTATTCTCCTTCCTTCCCCAATCTCACTTGCATTGTTGCTAATCTGATCATCTCCAACTGCGACAGCCTGAGCCAGAATTCAGGCCACCGATGTCGGAGGTCGTCCAGTCCTTAGTCCGCCTCGTGCAGAGGTCAAGCATGGGGTCAGTCCTCAGTAGCGGCGAGAGCATTTCGCGACGATACGACGACTCCGGTGACTACACATTCTAAGGTGAAAAAAAAATGCTTGCATGTTTTTGTCAGTAGTTTTGGTGACAGCTACAGAAGTTATAGATATTGCAGTTTGCTCAGCTACACAGTGATTTGTAGTACTGATAAGCCGTTGTCGTGTAACCTGTAAAAGTATGCCTTTTGACTGCCAAACTCTGTTTTTGTTTGTGAATAACAATGGCAACCCCTGTCCTGGTGGTGATGCTTTAGATATTCTGATTCTTACCTGAAAAGAGTCAAGTAGAAAAAGATGATGCCTGATTCATTCAGGTGTGGCTCTGCATCCACTTGTCTGAATAACTAGAACTATATCCTCATTTATAATCCGAACTTTGTATGAACTCCTTTATCATGTTAATTATATATGTATGTACATCAGAAAGAATCAGCATCAACAATTCCTCCAATAAATAAAGGGAATTGCTATCCCAATGATTCCTTAGTTTTGGTCACTAATGGCAGCTACCCTTTTAAACCTTTTGAGGTAAATGAAAATTTACCATCATGCATGCATGCATGCATGTCCTTTGATTGAATGAATCCCCCCCTGAAAGAAAGAAATTAAAGGGCATATAAAGAATTGGTACGTCCTTCTGCTAGCTAGCTAGCCTGAATATGTGTATGTCACTCTACTAGCTAGCTTATATGACGAGGCCAAGCAACGCGAGCAGCAGAACGGCGGCGGCGGACGTGGCGGCGGCGGCGGAGGCCGAGGCGGCGACGGCGAGGTCGTGGCGGCCGGTGTCGATCTGGATCTCGAAGCGGCAGGTGCCCTGGGAGGGGTCGGAGGTGGTGATGACGGAGAGGTTGTTGAAGTTGCAGGAGCCCTTCATCTGGTTGGCCCCCTGGAAGAACTGGTTGAATGCGTAGGAGATGTTGCTGCGGACGTCGAGGTTGCCGCACGACGAGCCGGCGCCGAGGCTGGTGCAGTCGGCGTACTGGCAGGCGTAGCCGACGGCGCCGCCGATGGCCGGGTCGGCCGGGCTGGCGTCCGGGCGGAGCACGCACCACTGGCGCGACAGGTAGCGGACACCCCTCGCCGGTGCGATGTTCCGGCCGTTGACGAGGCGGAGGTTGTACTTGGGCGAGCCGTCGTAGTTGAAGACGCCCCAGTGGCGCTCGAAGTTGCCCGGGTCGATGCTCTTGGCGTCCTCGTCGAGCAGCGCGAACACGTAGACGTCGGGCATCTGTGGGCGCCGCGGCGTCCCCTTGCCGGCGATGATGCGGTCGAACAGCCCCTGGTTGAAGCGCTGCGCGTTGACGGCGTTGGCGTTCTTGTCGCCGTCGGTGGGCCACCCGATCTCTCCCACGACGACGGCGATGGCGCCCAGCCCGTGCTTCTCGAGCGCCGAGATGAGCGTGTCGTAGTTGGCGTCAAACACGTTGGTGTAGAGCACGTTCCCGTCCTGGACGCTGGCCTGCGACGGCGGCGAGCCTGGCGCCGGGAAGTAGGCGTAGTCGACGGGGAAGTTTGGGTCGGCCTGGAGCGACAGGAACGGGTAGATGTTGATGGTGAGGAAGCCGCCGTTGTCGAGCAGGAAGCGGACGAGGGTGACCATGAGGCCGGAGATGTCCGGCCGGAAGTCCCCCGCCGACGGCCTCCCGTCGAGCGACTCGTAGACGTCGGCGTTGAGCGGGACGGTGACGTGCACCTGGCGGGCCAGGCCGGCCTTGACGAGCGCCGCCTGGACGTTCTGCACCGCCGGGAGCGTGGCCGCCTCGAACTTGCCCTTGTAGGACTTGAGGAAGGGCTCGTTGCCGACGGCGACGGCGCGGATGTCGACGCCGTACTTGGAGATGTAGGCGGAGACGTTCTGGAGCACCCACTGCTCGGCGGCGGCGACGCTGGAGGAGACCGGGGCGAGGAGCTCGTTGGGGAGGCCGACCATGACCTGGATGCCCGTGTGTCCCAGGGCACGGAGCGCCGGCGGGTCGGCCTCGAAGAGCTTGACCTTGTCGAAGCCGTTGTCGCGGAGGAGGCGGACGGTGATGTCGCCGGGGAGCGGGTGGAGCGCGCGGGTGCCCCAGTTCGCCGCCAGCGCCTCCACCGGCGTCGCGGGGAACAGCACCGGGTACAGCGCCGCCACCGCCCACGCCACCGCCAGCGCCTGCACCGCCGCACACGATCCCATCATATATCAGATCCTAACTGCCGCTACTACTACTTACGTGCAACCGCTCCAACGGTTTTGGCCGCAGCTGGATCCCGTGCTTGCAGGGCACTTGTGTGCTCTGGTGTGGCCGATGGTGTTATAAGAGGAGATGGGGTAAAAGCTAAGCTTGTACTTCGTAGGTATATGGGTGAAGTCTAGGGTTGCATGCATGGGAAGTAAGTTTTTTTGTGCAGAGGGAAAGGAAAGCATATGGTAGTACTACGCATTGGGAGAAAGTAAGAGGAGGTGATCTTGATGGCAAGGAAAAGAAGGGATCAGATACCATGTGTAGGGACTCGTGGTATGATTACGTGTGCGTCTGCGTGTGCTTGCGGTTGGTTTTTTTGACCTTGGAAGCTAGGAAAAGAGGGGAATCGTTTTCCCCCAATCTGTTGGGATGGATAGGGGAGACAAGAGGGAGATTTGGAGGTGGCGTGCAACCGCAACGGTGGAGCAGCTTCTGGGTTTTTTGGATGCATTTGCACGCGGCCACGGCTAGTCGGCCACTCGGTTCTTCCAGCTGACATTACAATTTCATGTGTGTTTTGCCTCCTTTTTCGAGGACTGAAAATGGTGAAAGCGACATTATGGCAAGGCTTCTCTCATATCAGCTGTGGTCGGTCCAACTTATTGCTATCTGCAATGCGTTCTGCTTTCTTCACATCTTGTATATACTACTCTATGATGTTGCATAATAAAACTTTACAACCATCATGTGCTTTTCAAATAGTTTTTTTTGTGTATTATGCCCTTCTTAATTTGTCCTACCAGTATGATGATCACCTTGCGGCTCTGGCAGTCAAACAATAATGTACAGTATCAACTAAAAGTAGAGCTGAATTCTTTCGGTGGATTATACGCCTTCCATCTTTTGAAGAAGACTCAGGTGCCTTCGTTCAGCATGCTCTGTGGCCCCACATACACCCCCAGTAATTGTGTTGTGCCTTCACAACCTTATATCCTACCAGTATTATCTTGCACAACATAACTTGGGAAGCATTATGTACTTTCCACATAGTTATTGTATGTATGATGCCCTTTTTAATCTGTACTTGTGTAGCCTATGGCACTCGCGGTCAAACAATAATAATAGTGTCAGTATCAACTAGTAAAAGTAGAGTTGAATCCTCTCAGTGGATTATTTGCCTGATCAATATAGACATAGATGCCTTCCATCTTTTTAGGAAGATTCAGGTGTCTTTATTCAGCATGCTCTATGGTCCCGCACAAAGAGACCGTAATAATCCAAAACATTATGTCGATCAACTGGCCGAACCATGACCCCATATAAACCCAATCGACATCTTCTTAACACAAATATAAATCTAAAGCATCTCTTATAGCTTTTAGGCAGAACATAAGTACAAGACCAGATTAAAGATTGATAAACTACCTAATAAAATCTGGTACTCAAGCCTTATTCTCAGCTACTACAAATGTTGGCATTAATAAACTGAAACCAAAAACAGGTTACTAGCAGTAACGTACAGTTCAAAATTGATTGGTCCAGCAAAATTGATTGGTCCAGCATGTATACATGGCATGGTACATTACAATCTTTTGATAGCACAACGAGCTTACATGGTAGCTTAAAAACATGGCATAGTTTTCACCTGATGACATTGAAGTTTTCTGGATAGGCATGTGCGCTCTCAGCATCTCCTGAGGTTCAAACCTTGTGAATTGCATTGTCGTGAACTTGTCCACAGAACCAGAACATTCTCGAGGAACCTCTCGCATACATTTCGGAAACTTCAATCCCTGCAAGTTGTAGAAAAGTTAGTACCAGAACAAGTCAACAATCAAAAAACAGAAAAACTCACAGATAGCAGCAATACGAAAAGCAGATCAAGACAACTATAAAGGTAGGAATGCAATTACTGTTGTAATTAAAAAGATGATACTAAAATCTCAAGTGAAAAGATTTTATATACAGGTTGCTGCAAGAACCAATTGGCATAGGGAAAATTGAAGAAACCTTCATAAAGGCCCAATTGGCATAGATAAAATCTGAAATATAACTGTAAAGAACCAACTAAATATAGGAGAAACTAATCAGAAAAGGCTCAATTTTTGTTTAAACTGTTCTCAAACCCTTTAGCTACATTCCATTTGTATTAAATTTTTGGTAGACTGTGCAGGATATAATTCAGTATATAGGCAGAGCATATTTTCAAATTATCAATTGCCACAATAAAATTATAAAGCAGTTGCTGCAATAATATTAATGGCATCCAGTTCGTGTTTATCATATCTTGAAGGTAGAACAAGTTGTAACAACATGAAACCGTAGATAGCATCGTTTCCTAGAAATTAAGTTATAAAACAGAGGGGAGCTAGCACAGCAAACATGATTCACAATAGGAATAACAAAGCAAACAATGATTTAACTCCAAGTAACACAATAAAATATCCACTCAAATTCTGGGAGCAAGTTCCACAAACACATTATATTAGTGCAATGCCAATGACTTTCGCTGCTAAACAAAACTAGCAATCATTCTTTAGTTAAAGGTAAGCACGCTGGTGTTGATGTAGTGTTACTATCTGAGGATGTTTGCTCATAATGTAATGATATTTGCAGCCTACTTCTGTAGTGCACACATCTTACTCGGTGAATTACGTAGTGTGTCATTACCAATTCAACACAAAATGAAAAGAAAAAACTAAGCAGTTAAAAGCTTAGCCTCAAATAAAATATAAGGATCCTAGCTCATGCTAATTTTGGGTATAACTTTGCATGCACACCATAATTGTTTTAGTAATCCTATTTCGCTAAACACATTGTGATTCAATACAGATTTTAAATAGTTCCTATGTTGCTAGAAGAAAGACTACTAATGCAAATTCAACAGAACAAGAATGTCTGCAGCGGTAACTATCAGTTAAAATGTGTAATCCAAACAAGTGATAACATGTTATAGTTTATAAGTTTGTCCTGCCAACTTACCAGTACTTAATTACGCCATCCCATCCACATGTTGCAACCTTGCTAGTCTCCAAGGGATGCCACTCACATCCAATGCAAACTCCATTGTGGCACTTCAACGTCTTAAATCTCCTGCAGCTTTTCCAGTCCCAGAACCAGCAACTACCTTCACCATCTCCTGACATCACGAATCTCCCATCTGGTGAGAAGTTCACTTGACAAGCGTAACCTGCCACAATGTGGCCCGCAAACCTCTTCTTCTTATTAAGTTGAAACCTCTCCTTGGTGCTGTATATCAGTATCTGATTGTCCAAGCTCTGTGCTGCCAGCCAGTTGGAATTCGGGTGCAGCGATATCGATGGCATTGAGTGCATGTGTGGCTCGCTAATATACTTAATCACAACTGGGATGCCGAACTCCCACACACGAAGCGACTTGTCATCGCTTGATGTCACAAACCTCCTATTATTATCTACAAAAGTGATGGTGTTCACTGCTCCCAAGTGCTGGTCGTACTCTTGTGTTATCTGTCCTGATTTCATATCCCACTGCACAATCTTCTTGTCACTCATCCCAGCGAGGAGAACATGCTGCTTATCCTCATCCGGGTTGAGCTTCACTACATAAGGGACCTTGCCAGTAGAGAAGGTTGAGATCACCTGCCCTGTCTCAGTATCCCAATACTGTATATTCCTGTCATACCCAGCACTCAAGAACTTAGTCCCATCATTAGAGAACGATATATCTCTGACCGCCTTGGAGTGCCCCATGTATGTTCGCATACATGTCCTCGACTCAAGCACATCCCAGATCTTAATCTTACAATCCATACTCGCAGACAGCAACAGGTGTCCATACTTGGGGAAAAATCTGATTGCCGAGACCCCCTTGGTGTGCCCAACCCACTCGTGCACACACCTCTTGGGAATATAGCAACGCTCGTTGCTCGCCTTGGCATCCTTGGGCGGAGTGATCCATGATCGCCCTTGATAATCCCTCTCCTCCTTCCCATGGAAAGTACTCTTGACAACCATGTCAGATTTCTCGCCCTTCCCTTCGCCACGGGCCTCCTTCTCGGCCTTCTTGGCAGCATGCGCCTCTGCGTACTGACGCTGCTCTTCAGTGAGCTCTGCAGGTGGCGCCTCCTTCTTGCCAGCCCAGGGGCTCTGCTTGTTGCGGAGGATCCACTCGTCCGACGCCGGGTTCTTGGCCTCCGATGGTAGGGGCTCCTGGTTGGCGTCCTCCTCCTTGGACTGCAGGCGGCGGCGCTTGTGCTCGGAGGGGGCGAGGTTGTAGACGGTGTCGGGTTCAGCCGAGGGTTGGGCGTCGCCGACGATGTGCAGGCCGGAGGGGTCGGCGGCGTAGCCGAAGCGGTGAAAGGTGTTGTACTGCTCGTCGAAGAGGAAGGGGAGGACCGCGGCGTCCTCGACGTGGCCGAGCTTGTGGTTGCGGTTGCCCGAGGCAGACGAGATGGGGGCGTGGGGATGCTGGGGGCCAAGGACGGGCGCCCAGAGCTGGTCGGCGGTGGGGTTGAAGGGGACGAGGTGGAGCGAGGGGTCGAGCGGGCGGGAGGTGGATGCGGCGGCGGCGGAGAGCGCGAGCGCCGTGTCGTCGACGGCGGGGGCCGCGGACTTGGTGGGGAGGCGTAGCGGGGACGAGTCCGGGGAGGAGAGGGGCTGCTGCTCGTCGTCCTCTTCCTCCTCCGGCGTGTAGGACGACTGGAGTAGATCCATGGCGCGGGGGCGGGGCTAGGGTTAGGGTTTCTGGGGAAAATTGGGGAGGTTTGGTTTGGTTTGATTTGATTTGCCTTCGACTTTGGAGTTCGGCGGCGAAGACTCAGGGAGGAGAAGAAAGAGGAGGCGGGGCGAGTTGGGCTTGGGCTGGGCCGAGTGTGGACGCGCGTGCCACATGTATAGGAATAAGTCTACTTGTCATCCCTCATCTTTAGGTCGAATTTAATTTAGCATCCCTAAACCGTAATACCACAAATCTTTGAACCCCAGCTTGCAAAATTGGTTTAAATTATGTCCTTCAATGGTATATATGGCTGGTTTCACTAACGTGACAATTTAATTCGATCGACTCGTGCTGAATAGACATTTACGTGGCAAAAGCAAAAGTGGGCCCCACATGTCATCCTCACTCGTCTCCACGTAAATGAAACCAATCGTCCATACTACCAGGGAACGTTAAGATGGAGGTGAAGATTTCTGTGATACCATGATTAGGGATGCAAATTAAACTTGATGTAAAGACGAGGGAACGGCAAAGTGGACTCATTCCTCATGCATATACCGGTTGTGAATTGGGCCTCCAGCTCGAAATTTCAAATACGGATACGGCTACATACGACTGTACGAGTACTTGAGACTTTGGGATGTGTGAAGTTACGAATTTTTACCAGCTCATCTGAACAGATTATATCCATATCTGGCCTAAAGCTTTAAACCATATTTTTGGGCAAATTGCAGAGCTGCAAACATTTTTGGCTTATGAGACATAAATTTGGAGATAATTCGTGCGATTAAACCCTAGTTTACCAATGCTCCAAATAAAATTTGAAGATATCAAATACTTATGTTTTTGTGGATGACTATGTGCATGCAACTCGTAGAGACAATTATTTCGGAAGCCGTATTTCCTTGCCTGAAATGTACTATGTACTTCTTACCAGTTACCTCTCTAGTTATATTAATTCATATTTTCCAGAACTCTTATTTATCATCGGGCATTCAAACTGAAAATATGCTTTTATGATTCCAATCTGAGGTGAGTTTGTAGTTCTCCAGTACATGGCAGTGGGTAGTTTTGATTCAGCAGTCTCTAAAAGTCTAGGAAAAGGGCAAAACTGTCCCTGTACTCTTGAAAGCAAGCAAGCATTTAAAACCGAGCAACTCATCCTTGACAAAGGAGTTATGTGCAGTGACAAATCATGTTGCTCAACTGGCACCGTTTAGAAATGTGTATGGAGTCCAGTCATCCAGTGTCCCTTGAACTGCAACGCTATAGCCAGTTCATTGGCATCAATACAACAACATCATGATCAAAAATTGCGACAAATGTTTCTTCAACAAATACAGACTACTAGTGATCTTGGCACATATACTATCCCATAATAGAGTTACAGTTTCTCAATCAAAAGGGCGATGCCGTCGCTATCTTAAAAAAGCCGCATCAGCGCCCTTGCAACTCCAGATCGGAAGTTGAAGCCTCGTGTGAGATGCTGCTGACAGGTTAAGGTCGTCAAAATCAGCACTCGTACAGATTATATGATATGTTGCAAATACTGCTGTTTGCTAATGCTGCCATTCCAGTAGTGGCCTTCCCTTACATTTCACAAGTTGTTGCAGACATTTCACTTGTTGTCACCTGCTTCAGGCCAAACAATGTACATGGTCATGAGATACAGCGGAGGCTCAGTACATGATATACAGACAGGTCACCTAAACATTTGCTTCTAACAATCTGTCGTGTTGGACTAAGCACTTTATTGAGTGATTTTATTGAGTTAAGTGTTATTGATAGTAGAAGTGCAGGGCATAGAAAAGTTCAGTGGTGTGTATCAATAACCATCTGTCAGAGCGTATAGTAATATAGCTGAATCTGTCTCTTCATGGTAAGGCAATCAAACTACTGGTAATTGGTCAATTAACTGGATAGATGCCCAGAGCCCCAGAGGCCAGAAGTAGTTTAGGCAGTTAGAAGGATACCTAATTTACCATTACAGCCAAGAACCAGTAGAATTGGTGAAAAAGTTTTGGGATAATTGTCGAGATTGAATGCCAAGCAAAATACTTACTTGAATTGGGATCAACATGTACAAAGAAGCTTGCAGCAACTATGAGATAGCATAAGATAAGCATAAGGCCTTTAAAATAGTTCGATGTTCCTTCCTGGAAACATATATTCAGAATTAGAATGTGCAATAGATCACAAAAGTATGATCTCTTGTAATTAAAGTATGAACAATACAAGGACAAAGGATGCTAATACGTTCTGTAAACACACCTGCAACATAAATGCCACCACCAGTACTGTTATAAAAAGAGTTGCTGTCTCAAACAGTTGAAAATTCAAGTCCATTTGTTGGCCCATTATCCAGCCAATTACCACACAGAATGGGATCTGCAAATCATGTAACAAAGTATGTTGGTTGGAACAGTTTTAACACAACAACTAGTTGTCATTAACATGCTCTGGTAACGGTACAGAGCTTGCAAAACCACAGCAGATTAGGTGCATGCTATTCATGTGTGTTCTTACCACAAACATGGAGATCTGTGTTGACGATCCTATGGCGACTCCAAGTGTAATGTCCTTTGGAATAGGGTGAGATTAAATATAAGAAGATAGCACACGAGTAACATATAAACCATAGTGAAACAGTATCCTTACAAGTTTGTCTTTCATGGCAAACATAATGGCACTTGCGTGCTCCGCAGCATTTCCCACAATTGGAAGCAGAATAACACTAATAAAGGCCACTGGCATGTTTAACGATTCAGAGGCCCCCTGTTACAACATATGAATGATGCAATGTTAAAGGGTGAAAAAAATACACTTCCTCGCTTAATATGGCATAGAAGCAGCAAATGATAGAGGGAGGTAACTAGCGAAATCCAGGTCTGATGGGAACAACATATAACAGGCATGACGTAATTTTCGAACTCTTCAATACCTGTATGGCGTCTACCAGGTATCCAGAGAGAATGGAAATCCAAATAGTCAACACAAAAAGCCAGCAGATAGCTTCACCCTGTGTTATCTCCTTTTCTTCCTCCTCATCCTCAGTTACTTCTTCTTCCTGCTACAGGATGTTGAAGTGTGCACATTATGAGAATATATAATAACATGCAAGAAACAAATATTTCAAATTTTATTGTGTCTTGTCAGGTAGGTTTTACTTAGTGTAGTAGGTGGATTCAAAAAGTATGTAACTGGAAGTGCCCAAACTGTTGGGAAAATAATCTGGTAACATGACACATGGAATGTCAGAAAGGTAGCCAAAAGTCTTGTTTTACTCTGTGGAAACTCATAGAAGGGCACAAGAAATAATAATGTAGAACTAACAATTTGGTAAAAAAAAAGGTTGCCATCTCATTGCATGCGGCATGTGCAGCTTGATTACTTGCAACACATGATACTGAGGAGAAATTGAGTATGTTTATCAACGAAAGTGATCCCAAGCCCTTTTTACATAATTAACATTGTTATTTCTTTAGGCATATATGGCTGTTCAGTTTTCAAAGTTTGCACAAATTAGCGGTTAGGCTACTTACTTCACCAATTGGGCTGTAAAGACTTCGCTGGCTCTTTAGTTGAAAAAATAGATAGCTTGCATAGGCCACAAGCATGATGCAGCTACTAAACCTTGAAAGGGAAACTTCAGATTTTCCATACTGCACTTCAGAATGTGTAAAGTGAAGTACTGCAGGAAACATTAGACCCAAGACAGCCATCAAAAGCAATCCTGAGTTTACAACGGCTGATGCCTGCATTGATAAATGCATGTCGAAATTGGGGCTACATATGAGCATTGTAAGGGAAATATAATAATGAGAACTACTGTATTGTACATAAAGCTACCTTGTTGAAGACCTGGTCCCTACTGGGATGGACAAGACCCCCAGCAAAGAAAGCACAACCAAGAACCAACAGCATGTTTGACAGGATAGAGCCTAGCAGCGATTGCTGGACGACACGGATCATCCCGTTTTTCAATGCATACAACGAGATAATCATCTCAGTTGCATTGCCAAAGGTAGCATTCAACAGCCCCCCAACTGCAGTTCAGAAAAGTTGAATCGTTACCATCTGACGAAGCCAAGATTTGAACGAAAAGAAAGGACAGTATAAAATGAAAGCACATACTTGTCGGACCCGTGTAGAGAGCAAGCTGCCTGCAAGAGAGGAAGTAGCACCGGTCAGGACATAGTACCATCTAGAAGCCACTGTGTGAGGAGAACTTTGGCAAAATAATAGCTGGAGTACAACTAACTGGTAACCAAAGATTCATAGCGAATTCGGTACTATCACTTACTCAGTTGCATATCCCAATCTCTCAGCCAAGGGCGTGATGCCGATTAAGCTGAAAAGGAAAACCCATCCTTGCTGTGAAGCATTTGAAGGGGGCGTTGAGCAAAGCAGGCACAGAAAAGGAAGACATTTTCAAAATTCAGTCACTTGTCACAAGGAAATGGAAACTTTCCAATCGAAGGTTCTAAACAATAGGAAATGCTTAGCGGACGCGAACGGGGAAGATGGCGGCTTACGTGGTTGGCGGAGAGGTAGTGGAGCATGACGGCGAGGGGGCCGAAGGGGAGGAGGACGTTGATCTTGGCCTGGAGGATGACGACGCGCACGCTGGTGAGGGCCCTCCGCCACTTGCTCCCCGGCGAGAGCGACTCCGCCACCGCGGCGAGCGACCCGATGTGCTCGAAGTCGAGCGCTTGCATCTTCGCGGCGGCGGCCGTCAGCGGCGACGGCGACGGCGAGCCCCCGCCCACCTCCAGCTCCTCCATCCCCAGCTCCACCTTCTCCGCCCCCATCATCAGCGAATCAAACCACGGATCCCCGATCCTCCCACAACCGCCGACCACGGAATCCCGCGCGCCTCTCCTCGGATCGATTGGGGCCGATTCGAGCTTGGATTCGGCCTCCTCCTCCTCCTCCTCCTCCTTTAGTGGTGTGGTCGTTTGCCTAAACGAATTAAAAAAATTTCTCCGTCGTGCCGCGCGCGCCCGGCGAGGGAGACGATGATGAAGAAGAAATCGCGCGACGGGCAGCCACGACGGGACGAAGCTGCGAGGCGGCTTCCGCTTCGTCCGTACGCCTGGATCCCGGCCTCGGGGCCCACATGTCAGCCCGATATGGCGGCCCGGAGCCTCTTCGTACCCGCGGGGCGTACCCTCTGCGGGTCCCGCTGGTAAGTGCGACGTGGCGAGTTGGGGCCCAGTTGGGTACGAACCGGGTGAGCAGACTGGCCGGTGAGAATTGTAATTATGGTTGCTGCATTCTCTTCCTTTTTTTTAAGGGCAAACTGAAAGGTGGTGCACTTGGTGCTGAGAGATCAGTGGGTGATGATCTGATGATTAACGTTTCTCTTTTTTCTTTTTCGAAGATGATGGTTACAACTTCGGTAGTGCTGCACTGCCGACCCTTAGGTCCCATAACTATCTTATGGGTGTGTTTGAGACCAGAAGAAAAAATCGAAAAGATACGTAAAATCAGTGAATCATTGTGTATAATTGTTTTAAATTTGATAAAAAATAATATAATTTTTTAAAACAAATTTTATATAATTTTTTAAAAAATATACTGTTTGCGTGTGAAAAAACAAGTGTTTTTTCTCTCGATGTAGCCTGTTTTTTAATACTAGCAGTAGTACTATCCATAAACAAGTCCAAAGGCTCAAACTTAGTACAAATATATGTCGCTAAAAAAATAGTTAATCATACATATATTAAATATAAGCATATTCAAGTGAACAGGTTTCATCGCAGAGAAATTAACTAGTTAAAGTTAAGCTTCGGTTCGATGTATTTTCTTTTCTATCATGTGTTTTTGTTTTTGGTCATACTGCGCGGCCGAAAAATGCAGCAGGCCCTAGACTAAGATAGCATTGGTAATTAACACTAGGCCCAGATAGATCTTGGTTGATTAATTAAAACAAGTAACCGATCAGTTTTTAGAGCGGATTATTAATCATGAGCAGGGTGGCAGTGGCACATGGGGATGTCACGCTGATGCACATGATGGACGATGCCCCGAGGAAAACGGAAGGAAATGAAATCTGTTTGATGGCGACTTAGCTGACTGACAAGAGTGACAGTGGTGATAGCCACAAGGACAGATCCATCCAGGTACATGACATCTCATCTGCTGGGGGGGTTTGACTGCACAAAACAACGCACAAGTGGTTAATGCATTGCATAATACTAGTACTAATGATGCTGTCTTGTACTAGTACTAAGCATAATAAGATTAATAAATTAGAGAGAGCCAGGCACACAGTAGAGGCTACTTAACAAGTGGCACTGCTTCTAATCTTAGATGGCTTCGCATCGCATCATGCCGCGCCGTACCAGGCTCTACGGAGAACGAGTCCACCGTCCATGTGATCATTCGCAAAACTGCATCAAATCGACGCCATATGCTACTGGTACAAATCTTATACTGTCTGTCCCCCAAAAAAAATTATGCACTACAAATTTGAAAAAATTATATAGGAAAAACTATTCAAATTCATAGCATTTATACAAAATTTATTACATTTTGAAATAGATGGAGTACATAGTTGCATGGTTACATTTTAACGCGGTGTTTACATGCATAATGATTACATTTAAAATACGGTGATGCGTGTGCACTATGTCGCAGAAATTACCTACGCATAGCACTCGAGTAGAGCTCAGCTAACAGGACATTAATTTTCTAGGAAAGCGTATGGAATAAAAAGGACTTAGACATGATTAGAGAGACAAGCCTGTCTGACGTGTAATAAAAAAGTATCATTATAATTCATGCAATGAAAAACAAGCATGATTTAACTCTCATTAACTTGGACCGTTTTCACCTCTCTCCGTGATCTCAAATAGCTTGCTTTAGACTTCAGCATGGAGCTAAGGAGACAAAAATAGTTTCCAATTGCAGATATAACGCTGGCATGTTGTACTGTTGTTCCGGCGGATCTGACATAAGTATAGCATGAATTCTGAGTTAACCAACGATACACGAAATTATTAGGCAAAAAATGGGTATCAGATCAAGGCTGCCTCAGATCAATCAGCAAAATAGAAAAGCACATCCATGTATTTAAATCCTGCAACAAAGATGCCTATATACTTTACAGAAGATCTAAACTAACAATGTACTCCTAGAATATACCATAAGCACAGCCAACTCTTTACCAAGAGCTGTTACTGGTTATACCTTTAAAGATACCTAAATAACTAAATATTTGGAGGAAAATTTGCCATGTAATTAATAACATCTGATGGCCTCTTAGAAGACCGTAAAAAGATTATCGTAATATACTCCAGTACAATGCCCTCTCCAATAGTCCTATATGACGCATTACATGTGTCAGGTCAGGTGGAGATACAACAAAAATCTCAGACTATTACTGAACCACCTGTGATCTTCAAGCAATATCTACTGGTATGAACATTGCACAAAAAATTATAGCTCTAGACCTAACAGAAAAAAGAACGGGCCACTGAACGTTGACGCACAACACGATCACCCTGGTTGAACTGGTAAATCATTTGATGCGTCAACCAAAGCAATATCAATTAATTATTCGACCTTGCATTTGCAAGTCCTCCTATGGTTGTATCTCTTAATTACTGATAGAACTAGTCTTTCGCATGCTACTCAACGGTCGATCCAATCCTTGAACAGAAGCATCATGTATAGAGGGACATTCAGTGCGGCAATGACAACAATTGACTGAATGACACGAAACAGCCTCTGAAGCACCCTCCTTATTTTCAATTTGCTTGAGCGAGGCACCTTTCCTCCATCTTCTGATATCATTTCTGAGCTCATCTCAACAAGAATCGATGAATCAGGCTCCGGTTGATTCTTCCTGGCGGTTGGCCTTGCAACAACATTTCCCCTGTTACGAAAAATAGAAAATCTTTCAGTAAAAACCAATAAGTTTCAATTTCTGGTAGCTGCAATCATCGTCCAAAAAGCACATACCATCCTGTAGTTCTTGAGTCTGAGCTAGTACCGGGGGTTCTTGCCACGGCCTTTTTAACCAGGTGCATGGACCCCTCTGCATCCCAGATCATTTCATATTCACCATCTTCCTCGTCATCTTTTTCTTTCGTTCTTGAAAACAATTCAGCAGCCACTGACCGCATGAAGCTTACAAATGAGTTCACGTAAGGAAGAGATCTGAGACCATTTGTTGGCCACAAGATAAGCAGAAGAAGCGTCATCACAAACTGGAAGATATACCTATATTAATAGAAGATAAAGCATATTATAAACAGTTTTAACTGTAACCTGGTCACTTTAAACAAACAAGCTGGAGGTGCATATTACAAGCATTACCATATATAGATATGAGTTTGTTTTGGCAGAAAACAAAGATTCGTGAGAACGTCATGCTCTATATCAGTAGAGTTTGCTGGCAGCTTGGGCCCAGCAGATAGAAGCATAAAAGATGGATAGAGATTCCCCTGCTGCCAACTTATTGTACCAAGGGTATGCTGCAGTATTAATCATTTCATGAGATGCAAACTTGAAACATATGGCAGCATAAAGCTTAAATTTTCTAACCTCCGTAACTGGTCCGAAAGGAGTGGGATGAACTACTGTACACTGGTCATGGTCATGGCCCGAGAGAACAAGAACCTGTAGAGGGATTAGCCATAGTTAAAAGTTCAAAAGATGATTTAAATCACTGGAAAAAGCAAAGAAGCTTACAGGCTTCAACAAGCTTAGCAAGAGGTCAGAAGTCTCTTTGCTTAGATAATTCTGGTAGCTGCATACAAAACATTTCTTATGTCAATCCTTTGGCTGTGCCATATGGTGATATGGAAACATTTGGAATGATACATCTCAATCAGTTTACAGGAAGAAACATATAGTATGGAACAAGATTCAAGCCCACGACTTGAGGACTAGATCACCAGAGACCAATAAGACAGCTTACTCATTTGTGGGGATTATGACTCAACACTAGAACTTGTTGTGGCTTAAAAGCCGCTAGCTTATAAGTTATAAAGTATAAAAGCCAAAAGGCATAAGGGAACAAGCCTAAGCCAAATCAGACGTGCACTAGGGCAAGTACACTGACCATTCGAACTTGCATCTTGTGATTAGTATAAAACTTAAGCAACCTATTTCTGAACCAGCAGCCCAACCAAAAGACCACTTGTTGGACCAGAGAAACATAAACTAAGAGACTGGCCTGGCCTGCAACAGGTCCGGTTTCAACAACTGTACCTAATACTTATACCGAAGAGTTTGATGATCCTAATGTAACCAGTCGCATGTCATTATTTGTTGCATGCAATGTTGGTCGAGAAAAGGAAAGAGAACAATAGTTTGAGGAAGGACATACGTTATCCCTTGATTCATGGCCGCATTAGATACCCTCTGTAACAGAATAAAATAAATCAACAAACTGCATATTTGATTGATTGAATTCCTTAGAGGGATTAGGTCAGAATTGCAGCAGTCTGCAGGAATTCACCAATCCATAAACTGGCAGGCCGGTTAAATGAACTGAAGGAGAATAGGAAAGTTTCTAGGAATTCTTCCTTTTTCAAATAACAAACCACAGTAACAAATAACAACAGAGTATACCTGATTTATAACAGGTGAAGAACGATGTGGACCGCAAGGAGAATTGTCAGGTCGGTAGAGGGGAATATGTGTTAGTAGAACTTTTGGATTTGTTTTGTTACCTTAAAAGATAAGACCTAGTCAAGACACTGATAGTATTGTAAGATTGCATAGTCATCTGTAGTTCTGTACAGTGCCATACCAGATGATAATGTTTTAATGAACTCCCAAGAGGATGATCTTTCTTTGCTTTCTTTAGCTCCTGCAGCATATACTAGCAGTTCTTTAGCTACAGAAAGCATTATGATCAAAGGAAAATGGTGAGCAACATGAAATCATTATTCATTTTTTTCTTGAATGTCAGGAGAGTGGCGCGTCAAATACATGAGGACTTGCAAAAGGACTACAACCAATGACCGACCAAATGCTACTAAGGCCTTTGGTCCCCTCCATACACCACAAACATGGCATCACCTCTAATGTCCCACATGATGACATTGGAATTAGGTGAGGCCCCCTCAAAGACACATCCATTCTATGTTTCCGTAACCACCAACTCACCAAAACAACTAAGGAATTGAAACCTTTGCGATGTTTCTTGTCAACTTGAAATCATTGTTAATGAAAACTAATTTAGATCCTAGAATATCAATGTATGCATTACAAGGTGAAACTTCCTCTAAAGTGTAGCCCATACCAGTCTTCTGAAAAGAAAAGGAAAATTCCATAGCAGATAGCACATGGTCAAATATGGAGGCATGGTAACCTACCATCAAGAGTTTGGGCATCAACAACAACAAAATCCACCTTCCCAGCCGAAAACTGGTAATTTCTTGATCCAAATTCTTTTTCATACCGCGCAATCACCTACAAGAAAGAATAAATAGGATTATAGGTTGTATGTAAACATCTTGTGTTCACATGTACTCTACACAAGTCCTTAAATGCTACACTGTAACTTGAATTTTGGATTTTAGGTGGAAACCATCGTGAAGTTATTTTGTTAATGTCAATGTAATTCAGTTATGGTCTGTAACTCACATGTTAACATAGTTTAATTTCAGATTTTGGAAACAACAATAAGAGTTTATCTGGAAAAATGAAAAATAAAAGCCATGAAAATGAAGGGGGGAATCACCTCAGGATGAATTTTGTGAAATGCTGAATAACCAATATCATGATTTCCTGAAAGGTAGTAGATTGGGATGTTTGGATTTGTTGTATGTTCATTCATGCTGAATATATGTTTAAAGCGAGACAATGATTCGTGCCACCTGAAAGATTTTAACACAAATTACAAAAGAATATCCATTGAAGTGTACTGTGATAATTTTGTGATGGAATATCACTCAAAAAGGTTAATGAAGAGAGAGCGCAAACTAAGAAATAGATCAAGCATCAACTATCAACTAGGTCATTAATCACAACTCTAGGGGAAACAGCATACCAACATTAATTATTTCAGGTGTTCTGAACAATAGCAATAACAAAGAAAAAGGGAGAACATCTTGAAAACAGAACAAGTACAGCAAGGAGTGAAAGTACAGTTTGTTCATCGGTGAGAAGCAGTAATGAGAACAGCTAAAGAGGAAAATGCAGTCACTATTTGGTACCAGTGTTAACCATTTTTCTTGAATGAATTATCAGTTGCTTAGAAATTAGAAGGGACCCTGTCCTGAAGATGGACCATTTTACTTATGTGCATACGTCCAGGTTCGTTTCTAAGGTACACTGAGAAACTTCATTATACATCACTAATCATTTTATTTATTACCTATTATATATTTCCTAAATCCTAACATTTGAGAAGGTTATTACACAAATATTTCCTATACCAGTGAATTTTGTTTAACTTAATAATGTCAGCTGTAAACTGTTATTGGATTGCCAAACAGGAGAGAAAAAGGTTTTTTTTTGAAATTTCAAAAAAAAAACACTGGAATTAGCCTTAATGTTTTCTGGAATACTTTGGGTCACTGACAATTGACAGTGTTTGCAACAAAGTGACAATTGCTCCAAATCAAACATTTAATACTTGTAGTTTTAAAATATTTGATAAGTGAAACCCCAGCATATGAAAACACATCTCAATTCTCTCATTTGTCAGTCTGTTCAAAACCTAAGCATCTATCAAATGTGTCCTTATAAATAAATAATATGCTGTAACGTTGATTTTAGTTATGAGTTATCACATATCCAGTTATGTCACTCTATATAGCCCTATCACGCTTCCAAGACACATGAACAAGATCTTTATTCAGTTCTAACCAGCACACAGCTAATTAGGAGTAGACATAGAATCTACTAAAATGTGAAATTAGAATTCAGTCCCGTGCCTTACTCTTCATTGGACATATATGGCCCCCCATCAAAGTGATCACCGAGAAATAAAAGCATATCCGGCTTGAAGGGGAGTACAACAGACTGAAAGGACCTTCTCATGTTCAAATCCGTGTAAAACTCAGCAGCTTGCAGCGCAATTGAGCTCGGTGGAAGGCGAAGGGAGGTGCTGTCCATAAGCTGCAGAGCAACATATGTGTGTTAAGCTACTTTTTGCATGTCCCAACTGACATAAAAGGGTTATTTCAAATGTTGTGCAGCTCTCCTGAGTGCTCTCTAAAGAATGGCACGGTCTCATCAAATAATGTTCACAGGGAAACTAACCTGTGGATCAGCAACAACAGCAATCTTCACATGATTAGTCTGTCCAAGGAAGAGATAAAGGAGATGTATGATTATTAAGTCAAGATAGTTCAACAAAGAACCATGCAAGCTTGGTGGCCTAGCAAAAGATATCCATCTCCTCCCTTGTTATTTCAATCACTTAAGTTTAAGGAAATCTTCATTGGCTCTTTAAAATGCTACTCCCTCCGTTTCACGTTATAAAACATTTTGGACTCTCCATCTCTCGTCTAGATTCACTAACATCCATATGAATTTGGAGACATAAACGAAACACATACATGGATCCATGCATGAATCTATTCTTAACCCAAAACATCTTACAATGTGAAACAGAGGGAACACTAAAACATAACGGTGTTACCAAGTGAAAAGTGTATCGTTGGGGTGCTGAGTTGTGCATGATTTGCGGTTCTAGCTGCCCCAAAATAACCTGCGGGGCAATGCCTAAATAATTTTCCCTCTAATGCACCAAGTTTAAGCATGCCAATTCACAAAACGGAGTTAAAACTAACCTCATTTTAAATCAGAATGGTCGACACCAACAATTAAACTACTAGCAAACTAGAAACCTCAAAATGGCCGGCCAAAACCGGACCCCCAAAGCTAACGGCGGAGTTGCATACTGACCGGAGAGGGGGACGAGGGCGGGGAGGAGGACGGCCAGGAGCAGGAGAGGCGGGTGGCCCAGTAGGCGCCCATCTCGCCGTAGAGCAGCGCGGCCGCCCAGGCCGCGCACAGCAGCAGCGTCAGCCGCGTCACGCTCTGCATCCCCCACTCTCACTCCGCCGCGGCCACTGCAGCTGCCGATGTGGCTGGCTGGCTGGCTGGCCGAACTGCGCGCGGCGGCGGCGGCGGCGGCGAGTGGAATTGTGTTTTTGGGAAGAATCACGGCGAGATCTACGAACGAAACCCCCGGTCCAGTTGGTTCGGTCAGGCTCGATTCGAACTCGTGCTCGCGTACGCGTAATCGCGTCGGATCGACGGAGACGAGTCGACTCGACGCAAAGTCATCTCTCACCCGGACCCCGTCCTTCACGCCGCACCTCCCTGAGAGGGACGAGTCCAACTACCAATCAACCCATTTAATGCTCAAAAGGAGGGGAGCTGAGCGCCTGCCTCGCCGTATTCAATGCGATGTGAGGCGCGGCTGTCAGTTGCTCCCATCATCACCTCTTTTTGCCTATCGCGAGGCGAAGGAGGCTAAAAGTCTGACTAAGACCGCGGCGTGACCCTACGCCCACTCCGCGCACGCCTCCCACACGCCCTGTCCGGTCGCATTTAATGCGTTGGGCGGCCGCATGGGAGAGAGTGCGAGGCGGAGGCGGGTGTCGGTACCTACCCGCGGAATGGGTCGCGATCGTGGGTCCCGCCGGAGTGGGTAGGCAAGCCATCATCGCGTCGGCAACATGGCCACCACGACTACCGCCCCTTTTCGCTTTCCATGACGCGGCAAACGGGAAGGAGTAGGAATGGAATGGCTTCTTCGACAAGACAAGATAAAAACCACTCCTCGTGTGGAGTAGAGTAGAGAAAAGTTGGGACTATTGTGGTGTTCCCTTGTACTATAAAAGGAGACCAGGTCCATCATAGAGGAGGTTGGCTGCTGGTAGGTTGACCCATACGCTCAAGGTTATTTGGCCGTAGATCGGCTTCCGGGGCATCGCCTAGCCCGTAGCAATCTCTCATCCACTACCGACTTCGAAAGGAGAAGAGCGTTCCCCTTGTTCTTGGTAATTCGCCCCATACACTACACACAAACGGGAGTAGGGTATTACACCACGCCGATGGCCCGAACTCCGTATAACCCCGCGTCTCGCAATCTTAGCTTCTTCTTCCCGTCTCATCGTATTATTTCATTCTTTCTGCGAGTTTAAACCAGGATACACCGCTCCCGTGCCGAACCAAAAAGGGTCCTCGGATCCTGCGTGTCGATCTACGACATCGACAGCTGGCGCGCCAGTTAGGGGGAGCGCACTGTGTTTTGGTTCAAACTCATGTTTTCCACCCATTTTTTGGCGGGAATCCTCTATCCCCGTCTTTGCCATGGTCCACGGCCGCGCCCTACGCTCCGCGTCAGGCTCACTCGCTACGCGCGAGCGTGACTTGGCCAATGAGGCGGCGGAGGAGGTTGACACGCACCTGCCGGCCCAGGCCCTACAGACCATCCCACTCTCATGGCCATTTGCGGTCTGGGGGCTGGACATCCTGGGCCCGTTCAAGCAGGCGCGGGGCGGATGCAAGTTCCTGTATGTCGCCATTGACAAATTCACCAAGTGGCCAGAGGCCTATCCAGTCAGCGTCATCGACAAACATTCGGCTGTGCGGTTCATGAAAGACATCACGGCAAGGTTCGGGGTCCCCAACAGACTCATCACCGACAACGACACCCAGTTCACGAGTGAGCTGTTCGGCGAGTATTGCGACGACATGGGCATCAAGCTCTGTTTCGCCTCGCCCGCCCACCCCCAAAGCAACGGTCAGGCCGAGCGTGCAAACGCAGAAATACTAAAGGTCCTTAAGACCAAGACCTACAATGTGCTCAAAAAGCATAGGGACTCGTGGACTGATGAGCTGCCTGCGGTCCTTTGGGCCAATCGGACAACCCCGAGCCGTGTCACCGGGGAAACACCTTTCTTCTTGGTGTATGGAGCCGAAGCGGTCCTGCCCTCCGAGCTCACCCTGGGATCGCCCCGAGCCACATTATACACCGGCGGATCAAGAGCAAATGCGTCGTGACGATCTGGATTACCCGGAGGAAAGAAGGCGCCGGGCGGCGCCGCGCGGCCCGCTACTGCACGAGCCTCCACCGCTACCATCAAACCAAAGTCAGCCCCCGAGCGCTGCAAGTCAATGACCTGGTCCTGCGCCGTGTGCAAACGCGCGCAGGGCTAAGCAAGTTATCTCCGATGTGGGAGGGGTCATACAAGGTTATTGGCACCCCGCGTCCCGGAGTAGTTCGCCTAGCCACAGAGGATAGCACTCCGTTGCCGAACCCGTGGAATATTTCCCACCTGCGCAGGTTCTACCCATAAGCCGCATGATGCGCTGAGACCAGCATGGAAGTTCATCCACTGCCTCCAGTGGCATGATGTGGACCCCCGTTTTTGGAACGGGGATCTTTCGTGTTCTTAGTACCATTTCCCTGGATCGAGTAGTTGGTACCCACGAAATACAGTACTGAATAATCAGGTGCACATGCACGAATAGTCTTACAACGAAATTATTACAACGATAGGCCCGAAGGCAATGTTCACCACACGGGACCTCATGGTCCGGATACAACACAAGAGCAGAAAGTAGATACGGCGGAATGTAGGCGGCGGCATGTCGGTTGCCACGAGCAACGACCAGGGACTAAGACCTAGTAAGCGCCATCGGCTTCTTCACCCTCCCGGTAGTAGGCGTAAGGATCCTCTGTTTCTTCATTCCCAACATCTGAAAGTTTATGCGTATAGCAAGGGTGAGTACCAACCGTACTCAGCAAGCCAACACGGAAGTGATGCATATGATAGGGTTATTCAAGGAATGGCTGGGGCTCTTTTGCATAAAGCCAATTTTCACAAATCTTTTCATAAGCCTAACAACTAGCCAAGTCAAGTTTTAGTTCCATAGTTCATTAATTCGGCGACGGTTCTGTCTACCATCCCTCGTGATTCCAAGGATGGCTTTCCGCCTCCGATTCGTCATGGTTTTCTGGGGAATCCACCCCTTCTCGCATCTCGAGAAGTTGATTCACCGAATAAAATCATCATGCAAACCCATCCCAAGCATTTTTAAGTTTAAAGTCTAGCCAAGCGAAAGTCTTGTCACGATGCTCAATATCCGCGAGCACGGCTATTCGAATAGATTGATTCATTCACACTGCGGTGGATGTACACTTTACCCGTACTCCGCGACAGCCCAACAAATGAGCCTACGTCCCAACACATGAGACGGTCACGGCAAAGCCTTTCGATAACCTCACTTTGGCGTCCGCTCCATGAACTTAAGCCCTCATGCACTCTAGCCGTCATTTTCTAACAGTGAGAGGAGTTCGGCGCACCGGGTAAGGGAAAACTTCCTCAATCTTTAAGTTCAATTAATATCGATTTAATTCCACCATCCACAACATAGGCCGGCCTCATCCTCATCACACAAACCACATCATAAAGAACCATCTATGCAAGGATACGCCTCCGCTCGGCTATCTAGTCGGCTAGGTCTATACCCATTCGAGAAGTACGGTTATGCTGGCTCGTTTCCGGCTATCTCATGGCTCGGTCCTTAATTGACCGGGTCGGCACTTGCCTTTTCGGAATCCACCCAAATCATCCGGCCGCCCCAATCTAAAACATTTGTATAGTACTTTCAATTTTCATCAAACTTAGTTCATCATTCTCATGGCCATGTGGCGCTTATGTCTCCACAGGCCGTATTTCAACTACCTTCCCTAAGGTAGTTGCCCCAGCACAAAGCTTCTTTGTAAAATCATGAGTATGCGGGGATCTAGTATAAGCGGGGCTAAGCATTTTTAGCAAGTTAGCCTCCGGTCATATCACATCGAAGGTTACAAAGAATAATTCTAATGGTAATCAACATCAAAGCAGGGTATACCAAGCATAGGTAACATCTGTGTATAGCATGCAATTTGCAATTGAAATCAACGTCATTTCGCAAAGTAGGATCAATATGTTCAAAGAGTGTGTTGACTTGCCTTGCTCGCACGCTTGTGGAGTGGTGTCTTCAACGGGTCGATGCCGGTCTCTTCGGGTGCTACCCGTACGTGCGAAAGATCAATCGAATCGATTAGAATCCCATATAACACCAAAAGGTCAAAAAAGATCCGAAAAAGCCTCGAAACGATTCCAAGCGCTAAGCCCAAATTCCTACTTAAGTTTGTACTAAGATCGCCCGGGAAAACTCCAAGTTTTGACATCGGGTCGATGACTTAGGGTTTTCGCAAAGCGACGATCGCGATTTGTTCAAGAAAATGGATTTGAAAATATCCGCGGAGGGATTGGTGCTCGAGGTTTTGAAGGTCCGAGCACAAAAAGAGAAACATATTTAAATGGCGAGAAAGATCTAAACGAAATTCGGATTCAAAAACGATGCAAAACGAAATTTCGAAAATTCGGTTTTGATTTTCAAATTTTCGCACCGAGGAAACATACAAGAAAATAATTTAATTTTGCCCAAAATTTTACTCAAATCTTTCCAAAATATTGTTCCAAATTTTCTAAATTTTTTCCCTATTTTTCTTTTTTTCTTTTTTTTTTTTCTCTACGCCACTTGTTCATTGCCCTTAATGTATTCGATCGGGGCTCGGCCAAAAACAAGAGGAGCGGCGCTAGCGCGCGAGGGAAAAGGGGTGGCGGCGGGGCTTGCGGCGATGGCGGCCCTCGGGAGGCACGGCGAGGCCGGGTGATTTCGGCGCACGGCGGCGACGGCGTTTTGGGTGGCGTTGGGGCTCGGGAAGGGAGAAGGGAGGGGCGGCGGCGGTGCGGCAAGGGCGGGGAGCTAGGCCCTTTATAGGCGCGGCCGAGGAGAGGAAATGGAGGAAGGGGGCGGCGCAAGCTCGGCTCGGCGGTTGCCATGCGGCGGCACGGGAGGCCGGGCGGCGCGGGCGCTGCGACGTGGCGGAAGGGCGCGGCGCGGCGCGGGCCGCGTACGGCGTCGTGCGCGTGCGCGTGGCGCGGCGAGCGAGGCGCGGGGGTCCGGCGGGCGCGGCGCGCGAGGGCGCGAGTCACGGGCGGGGTCCGGCGCGGCGGCGGCGCGGGCGCGGGGCCGTGTACGGCGGCGAGCGCGTGGCGCGGAGAGCGGCGCGGCGCGGGTCCGGGCACGGGGTCGCGGCGGCCGGGGCTAGCGCGGGCGCGCCGCACGGCGCGTGGTGTGCGCGTGCGGCGGCGCGGCACGGCGCGTACGCGGGCGGCGGCTGCGCTGGCGCGCGGCGGGGTACGGCGTCGAGCACCTCATGCGCAATGAACAGTGTGATTTCATATTTTCCCGATTTTTTATTTTTAATTTCTATTTCTATTTTCCTCCCTCTAAAAATTCCAAATTAAATTCCTATATTCCAAAAATAATTTTTAATACTATTTTTTCAACTTTTTCTCCACTTTTATTTTCCCACAATATTTTTCATATTTATTTATTTAAATTCCTTTTTCCTAATTTTCATACTTCACCTATTTATTTTCCAAAAATTTCCCATTTCGAGTAAGACTCCCAATATTTTATTGGTTATTTTAGGTCCTAATTTATATTTCATCATCCACAATTAATATTCTATTTCTCCGAATTTGTATTTTCATAAATCCGCACTTCATCTCCGATTTCTTCTAAAAATCCCTAATACTGAATTTCGAATTTTTCTCTCCGACAAACTCCAAATCATCCACAAACACCAAAAGGAAATTGATCACAACTTGATTTATGCAAGCGAGTGGCAAATAAGAAGCAACAAACCCGAGGAAAAACAATAAGCGAAGGTTTTGAAAGTTAGATTTTACGTTCCGATTTCAGTTTCTTCGATTTTCGGGATGTTACACATGAACAATACGTTTGTTATTACATTCCATAAGTTTTTTTTCTTGCAAAATACCTGTTGTAATGTGTTTTTCCCCATGTGCTGGAGCATGTGCTGCGGATGCGGCTTTTCAATTGTTCCCGGCCTTGCCCGCCTTAGCCCGAGAGCCCTAAGGGTGTCGAGGGTACAGCGATGCCGCATACTACCACGCCCGGGGGTTCGGGTGCGAACTAACACGCCTGTCCGGCCCCCGTTGCCGCTGCCCTCGGCGGCCTTTTTATGCCTTCGCTCCTACCAGGAACCCAGACAAAGGCACCGACCAACGGTATGCCGCTGCATGCCCGAACCCGAAACCCCCAACTACATGGGACAAATCATGGCGGAGGACCACACTCGCATTCTTGCAATAAGCGAGAGTTGAACTATCGTTGCAGGAAAGCAAATAGACAAGGGCTCGGGCCAACCAACCGCCACTACGTGTGCGCTAAGTTGGCCGGGGGCTCCCAACATACACATACATGAATCATCAAAAGCAGCCACGATGAGCTGTTACAGCGCAAGATCAACGTAGTTAAGGCAAGTTCGCTAACTTTATAAACAATACTACAAATATCTTTTTACACAAATACAGATACAAGCCGAGAGGGAGCAAGAGAACCCTAAGTGGCCGGTGGGTCGCTGGGGGCATCCACCGGGGGGTCTTCATCCGACGAGTCCTCGCGGAAAGCGAGCTGGAAGGCCGCCGGGGTGCCATTGAAGCCCATCATGATGGAGTCGACGGCGTCTTGGACGCGGCGGCGAGCGGCCTCCTCGGTGCCTTCGGAGAAGTCCTCGGTGGGGATGTAAGGGTCGAAGTCGGAGTCACGAGCTTGGTAACTCGCCAAGATAAGCGACGCGACTTGGCGGGATAAATCGTATGATGACTCCTTCGCCACCTCGTCGACCTCCTCCGGCACCCTCTTTATCCCCTTGGCCAGATCATCGATGTGCGTGGCCAATCCCCCCAAGGTAGGGACGCTGGGGGGTACGGTTGACCCCCACCCCACGGGCCGCGTCCCGAAGGCGCTCGACGGATGAGGCCAAGGCCTGGACTCCCAGACGCAAGGTGCGCTCTAGATCCGCGATCCGACGGCGCGCCTCCTCCAGTTCCGGTCCCGGCCCCCGCATCTGCGCCCGCGCGTCCATGACCATCGCTCCCGAGTGGCGCTCTGCTCCGACCTCTCCGCTCGTCTTGCCGGCGGCCGAGGCAGCGACGAGCAAGCCGCTCGCGCTCCCACACCGCCGGCATCGGGAGGCCTCCTCCCGGCCTCCAAGACCGCCACCTCTCGCCCCCACGGCGACCTCGTGCTCGGCGATGACCTTCTCCCGGGCCGCACGTTGGCCTCCCGTGCGGCGAGTCTTCCTCCCGGCAACGACGGCCTCCGGCTCTCGACCGCCCGCCACGCCGCCTCAAGGGCCTCAAGGCCGGCCTCGCGGGCCTGGAGGTCAGCGTCGGTGCCGGCGACGGCGGCCTCGGCGTCGCACAGGGTGCGCTCGTGCTCGTCGAGGCCCTGGGCGCGCTCCCTGAGATCACGGAGGAACTGCCCCGCGATGGTGCGCACCCTCTCTTCAGCGGCGGTGCAACCTGCTCGCGGAGGTCGGTGGCGTGCCGCTCAGCGACGGTGTCCTCAAACACTCGGCTGAGCTCCTCCTGGCGCCGCTCGATCTCCGCCAGCTCCCACCTGCGGATGAGGCCCTCCTCCCTCGCCGTGGCCGCCAGCTCCTGACGACCCTCCTCAACCTCGGCCTCCCGCCGCGCCACCTCAACCTCCCTTGCGGCCAAGGCCTGCACATGGGCCCGGAGCCCCTCCAGGGAGATAGCGTTGGCCTCTTCCAGCGACCTGGAGACGACCTCCCTCGCCCGCTCGTGCGACCGGACGAGAGGCTCGGTGTCCAGGGCGGCCACGAACCCGGACCGGGCGCCCCCAGACTTGGAGTCAGAGCTCGGTCCGGGATCAGCCGCCTGCGCAGGCTGAGCCGCCGAAGAACCCCCGTGGCCGGCACCGCCCGCCCCTTGCCCTTGGGGCTCGCAGCAGGCCTGCGCCGGCAGGGCTAACGGTAGCCGGCGGGGCGACGGCGCCGCTGGGCGTGACGTGGGCGGAGGCTGCTGTGGCGACGGCGATGGTTGCCGCGGAGGGGACCCCTGGGGTTGTTCTCCGCCGCCCTCCGCTGCCCCCTCCACGCCGGCGCCGCCCACGGCCCGTCCTTCATGGGCGGCCGACGCCCCGATCTTTGGGTGGGCCCCTCCTTGGATCGCACCGGATCCGGACCGAGGCTGAAGGGCGACCCGGACTGGAGGGCTCGGGCACCCCGAGCCTCCCCTGTGCTCCCTCCCCCGAGCCCGAGGCAAAACCGCCCTTGGGTACAACCCTAGGGCGAAAATGCTTGTGCTCGTGGCTGGAAGCAAAACATGAACACAACAAGGAATCAGAAGACAGAGACAAAAATGTATGGCCCCAATGAGAATCCACGTATCGGCAAGGCGTACCTGCGGGCCGGGTTGAAGTCCCAGGAGATCCCCGAAATGGCCCGCTCTGCTTCGCAGGGCCACCTGGAGGACTCGTCGGTCCCGTGCTCGCCTCGCCCCCTGATGCTGGAGTCCCGCGGGTGGACCCCGTCGCCGGCGTGCTCGTCGGGGATGCGCCCCGGGCCTCCTCCGCTGTTGTCGTCGTCGCCATTGTGGCCGGCCTGGCCCTCGGCGTAGTGACCCCCTGGGATGGGCTCACCGCCCGCGAGCCCCCTAATCTGCGGGGGGGAGCGGCGCGCTCCGCTCTGCCGCCACGTGGTGGAGACGGGGGAAGAGAGGGGTCCTCCTCTGGCCTTTTCCTCTTCCCCTTAGGGTCCGGGACCCCCGGGTCGCTTCGGCCCGGACCCCGACGGTTCAACCGCCCAATTGGGATGTGGTCATCGGCGTCGTCGTCGTCACCGCCCCCGCCCCTCGGAGCAAACTTCGGTGCAGCCTCCGGTGCGGCCGACGAGGAGCCCACGCCGTCGCCCACCACCGGCAAGCAGTGCGGGATCTCCGGCGCGCCGAGTCCCGGGCAGCGGCACCGCCGGGCGGGAGCTGCGTCAGTCCATCTCCGTGACGTCGAGGCTGCGGCGAACCAGGACCCCGAGGTCCCTCTCGTCCCAGTCGAAGGCGGCGCCCACGTGGGTTCGCATGTCATCATTGGGGCCCATGTACATGTAGGCGGGGCGCGGCCTTTCCTGCAACGGCGCAATGCGCCTCATCCGGAAGTCGCGAAAGACCGTGTGGCTGGACAAGCCCCCGCCGAAGGTAGGCGATACGGTCCAAGACTCCCCGTCAAGACTCCTCCCGGCTCGCGGGCGCGCCCAGCTCCTTTGGTTCACCGGAATCCCCGTCGGCAGGGACAGGCGGGGGTGGTCGCCCAGGCTGGTGTAGAACCAGAACGCCCTCCAGTTCTTCCACCTGGAGCGAGGGTGGATGTCGATGAAGGGGGTGCCGACCGCCCTGTCGTTCCGTGGCTGAATCGCCACGTACCGACCGCGCGGGGAGCCGGCCGCACACGCGGAAGAATTCTTGGAAGAGGTGAAGAGAGGCCTCACCCCACGAACATCTCGCGGGTGTGGGCGAACACGGCGAGGTAGAAGACGGCGTTGGGGGTGAGGTGGTGCAGCCGGAGGTCATAGAACTCCAGGACGTCGAGGAAAAAGCGGGAGAAGGGCGGCACCAGCCCGACCATGGCGAAGGAGGCAAAAAACACCATCCTCGTAGGGGGCCGCTCCTCCGAGACATCACCGCCGCTACGCGTGCCGCGCGGCAAGAACTTGTTGAAGAGGCTGCGAGCCTCCGCAGTGCGGACTAAAGACTTGGGAAGCACACTCCCCGACTCCAGAGGCGAATCGCGACCCATCGCGAGGGTGGATGCAGAAGCACGAAAAGGGAAACAGGGGGCGAGAGAAAGGGAACAGAAGGGGCAGAGGGCGCTGGGTAGACGATGGGCGAATAGCTGTGAGAGGTGATGGCAGTAGAAAGCGTAGAAACCGATCCTCCTTCATACGGGTCCGGTTTTATAAGCGACCACCACCCCCTCGGATTCCACGGCATTAAATTCGCCCCACTACCACACGAAGCGCCCTCTCGGCTCCGCGCCCTTTCGATTTTCGCATCCCCTTGGGTTCCCGCGCCGTTCGGATTTCGTGCCGCCTGGGGTTCCGCGCCCGCCAGGCGCACCACGCGGGACGGAGAGTGCTAGGCGGTTTGAATGGGCCCCCGTGCGCGTGGCCAAAACAAACTCGCCCCCCGTCTTAAGGAAAACTTGGCCTGGTGTGACATCAGTTGTCGCGTACCGGCCACCTGCCATAGAAAAAAGCGCCCAAATGCCCGGGCCCACACACTCAAGGAAATGGCGTCAACTGCGCCCGAGCCCGACTCGGCCCCGGTCAACGCCGGGGGCTACTGTCGGTGATATGGGTCCGGGTATGTCGGGGCATGACATCGAGAAAAAGGAAGGCGCCCTTGCTCGTCAAAGAGCGTCAAAGTTATACTGAAAAGCTTAAGGCGAGTCTCGGCCATGGGCGGCCACGTGGCCGCCCCAGAAGGGGCTGGCCCGAAGGCTGCCCGGAGGCCGCCGTCCTCCCAAAATGGCGAGTCCGGATCACCGGACCCCGTTCGGTAGGGTCCGGGTCACCGGACCCCATCCTTCACCCCGCACCTCCCGAGAGAGGGCGAGTCCAACTACCAACCAACCCATTTAATGCTCAAAAGGAGGGGAGCTGAGCACCTGCCTCGCCGCATTCAATGTGATGTGAGGCGCGGCTGTCAGTTGCTCCCATCATCACCTCTTTTTGCCTATCGCGAGGCGAAGGAGGCTAAAAGTCTTTGACTAAGACCGCGGCGTGACCCCGCGCCCACTCCGCGCACGCCTCCCACACGCCCTGTCCAGTCGCATTTAATGCGTTGGGCGGCCGCGTGGGAGAGAGAGTGCGAGGGCAGGAGGCGGGGTGTCAGTACCTACCCGCGGAATGGGTCGCTGATCAGTGGGTCCCGCCGGAGTGGGTAGGCAAGCCATCATCGCGTCAGCAACATGGCCACCACGACTACCGCCCCTTTTTCGCTTTCCATGACGCGGCAAACAGGAAGGAGTAGGAATGGAATGGCTTCTTCGACAAGATAAGATAAAAACCACTCCCTCACGTGGAGTAGAGTAGAGAAAAGTTGGGACTATTGTGGTGTTCCCTTGTACTATAAAAGGAGACCCAGGTCCATCATAGAGGAGGTTGGCTGCTGGTAGGTTGACCCATACGCTCAAGGTTATTTGGCCAGTAGATCAGCTTCCAGGGCATCAGCTAGCCCGTAGCAATCTCTCATCCACTACTGACTTCGAAAGGAGAAGAGCGTTCCCCTTGTTCTTGGCAATTCGCCCCATACACTACACACAAACAGGAGTAGGGTATTACACCACGCCGGTGGCCCGAACCTGTATAACCCCCGCGTCTCTGCAATCTTAGCTTCTTCTTCTCGCCTCATCTGCATTATTTCATTCTTTCTGCGAATTTAAACTAGGATACACCGCTCCCCGTGCCGAACCAAAAAAGGGGGTCCTCCGAATCCCTGCGTGTCGATCTACGACATCGACACCTCCTTTGAATGCCCTGGTAAAGAAACACATGTAATCAGTTAGAGAGCCACTAAAGTGAAGACGTTTGCGGGATTGATAAAATGAAAGACGTACAACGAAGTCGTTGTCTAAGTTGGGGCAAATGAAATATCTGCGGTCATATGTTCGTGGTTCAAAGGAGGTAGCCATCTTGCAACGATCCCTACAACCGCACATGGGACGCTCCGACCATTTAGGGAAACCCAGTGGGTTGTTCCTCCAAGCTAAGCTTGCGATTTCGACGTGACGTTCGTACTCCATCCAAGCCTGAATGAATTGTTCAATCGACTCAGGTTGTGTTACCGTCTGACCGATCGAAGCAGGTTTAACCGTATCGATCCACTCTTCGTATGGACACTGACGTACATCCTCCTGGTTGCACATTTTTGATGTTCGGGGTTAGAAAATGGAACAAACGAATAGGTTAAACAAAGAAAAATTATACTCACGACAAAATCGTCATCCACAATCTCAGGACACACGAAGCATCTTTGTCCTCTAGTTGCTTGTCTTATGGATCTTATCACCTGGCAACGGAGACCAAAGTGGCATTCTGGACGTTCTCGCCATGTGGGTAGTGCCAGCTGATCCATAGGCCAATCCAAAGCTTCAGCACGAACTCGACGTTGGTACTCAGCCTTCCGTCGAAGGTAGTCTGACCGTGTTTCGCTAAGTGGGTAGTAACGTGTTCCGTCAGTTCGTGGGTTCTCCGTATCTATCCACTCAACGAAGTTGCACACCCGATGATATGCCTGTATGAGGTGTTAACACGATGTACAATCAAGTTAGCGTTATCTGTGTGAAGATTTTGTAGCTGAAAGCATTGCAGATAAGCCATACCTGATCAATGTTAGCGCATTGGAAAAATCTTCTCCCCCGGGTTCCCGTGAGGTGGGACGACGTAAGTATGCATCCATCTCCACAATGGCATAATGGACGGTCACACCATGGTGGAAAAAACCGCTCAAAGGATGGAGTCGCCAGTGGAGATGCTCAAGGAATGGATGATATGAAGATCTCATTGTACGAGTAAATGTAGAAAAGAGAATGCAGATTTGAAGAGCTCATATTCGGATCTAAGCAATATGTAGTGCAGGGAGGTCAAGGTTCACATCAACGTATCGTTTATGTCTGTCACGGGGCAACAGCTGAACGCGACGTATCGTGTAGGATTGTCACGGGGCAAAAGTTGATAGCGACGTATCGTGTAGGACTGTCACGGGGCAAAAGCTGATAGCGACGTCTCGTACAGGTTTGACACCGCCGAAAGTTTTTTTGTCGTTACTAAGAGTATCATGCATCGAACGATACGAAAGGATCTCATGACATGTGAGTGCGACGAACAGACAGAGATATATACAAACATCGAACACAAAATAAATAATTACAATTTTTACAAACTGTTGCACATAGAAACTACTAGCGAGGCCTCTTACCCCTAGCCCTCCTAGCCTGTGCTCTAACGTGCCCCTGAGAGTACGTTAGCCTGTCTGGGGGCACGGCACGACCTACACGGACATCCGGCGCGGGCGTCTCCTGTGGCGGGTCCTGGCTTTGTGGTAGAGGTGCTCCACCAAGCTGAGAGGCGGCGAGAATGTCCTGATCTGGGTCCTCTAGGTCGAAGTCATCGCCCGTACCTGACCCCCCCTCGTCGCCCGCCCCGGACCCGCCTGCCTACAACGATGAAGCCCCCGAGCGGAAAATCCCCGCTGAGTAGAATCCTCCTGTATATAAGCAATGTAAAGCATCAGTGATTTAAACTAATAAGTCTTAACTACTCGTCGGACGACGCTTGCTCACCTCCCGGCTGAGTGGGGGGACGAGGAATGGAGGATCCACTCGCTCCAGCAAAGCTCGCAGTGCTCGGCCGAGTCGCGAAAGGCCGAGGGATCGACGATCCACTTGCGCCAGCCGTATCCCCAGTCGGTAGCGTCGGACCTACGCGACATTCGGTTTGTTATATCACGTTGTAGGGTTGCCACAATGAAAATGAGCGGAACTAACCTGTGGAGGCACCAACGCCGTGTGGTGACCATCCTGGTACCGAACCGTGTGGACGTGGACCTGTAGCAGCCTGCGGAGGTACCGCGTCGACGGCTGAATGACAAGAGAAGATGTGCAAGATCGAATGTGCCATCGTCTGCATCCGCTGGAACGTCATCTTCTGTTCCACCTCGTTCAGGTGAATGCCCGCGTCCAACCTCAGCATCACCGAGTCGATTTCGGCATTCAATGCCCGTGCGGCGTCGGCCTACAAAAATCGAAACAAATTAGGTTCGTCGCTGAAATATACAGGAATCATGACGTACAAAGGCATTAAGGCCGAGAAATCATGACGTACCCCAACGAAGTAGTCCTGATCTCGGTGCCTGGGGTAGGTGTCCGTGACCGCTGCCTGGTGCTGCTGCTGTGCGGCCGGTGTGAAGGTCATGCGCGGTCGCGTCCGTGGTAGGTACCACCGAAGGTAGGCAGTGTAGTTCTCCTCAGAGTGGCCGTATATCTCGCCAATCACCTCCTCTGTGGCTATCAGCCAGTCCGCCACGTATTGCTGCATACGTGGTTCCCAAAGGGAGCCTCCCTGCTGTCCTCGTCGAGTCAACCTGCGTACACAGTAAATGTCGACTATCGTTTCATTTCATTCGACATAATAGAAGTAAAGTTGAAATAGAAATACTCACTGGTGGTCCTGGTGGGGAACGGCAACCGATACGTCTACCGGGAATCCCTGCCGTAGTCTGAACTGCCTCATCACTCGGCCTGGGCAGTGAGGCTCGACACAAATGTCGTACACCATCGGGATCAACATCATCCAGTAAGCCGAGTTGCGCGTGCACAACGTCGAGAGGCCTAGAGGTGCTCGAGCTGCCACCGCCTACTGCGTGTACAGCTCCCAGACAACGTCGTAAGGCTGGAGACGGTCCAACTCGAACACGAAGTCCGGGTAGCTCCGTCTCACCTGAGCGTGGGTGTAACGACGCTGCGAAAATAAAATAATCAAGTGGTTACAAGTTTTGTTCAACACAATTTGAATAATTGAAATAAATAACAATTTGTACTTATGTTGCGTCGAAACCAGAACGAGCCCATCGTAGGCCCGTCGGCTGGGTTCTCGAACGCGAGTGCTGCGTCGTAAGGAGAGGTGTCGACGATCGGACGGCTGATCGCGAACTGCTCCGCAGCCCAAAGGTGTAACAGAAGGGGGTGGCCTGTGAAGATCGCTCCTGGATCCGTCTTCGTGCACACGTCGCACAGCCCACGGTAGGTGGCTGCGAGGACTGTTGAACCCCAACTCCACTGAGGCACGAAACCTATCTCCTTATGAGCATACCTAGGACCCTGGATGACCTCGTTATCCTTGTATTCAAATGAAACATGCTGCCCTTCCGAGATAACAAGTTGAGAGAAATCAACTTGTTCCCAATCGACGGGCATGACATCTTCTTCCTCGTCCGATGATTCATCGCCCTCCACCTGCTCATTTTCAGAATCCTCCCTCTCCATTTCTTCAACAATTGCTTCGATTCTCTCCCCCTCGTCCGCCACGCCAATCGCCTCCTCCAAGCTTGCTTCATTGCTCGGACCTTCACTATACTCTGTTTGCATTGTATTACTGCTATCGATTTCGTCCAATGCCACAAAAATAACAAGGGACAGGACCTTTCAAGTGCCATGTCCACATAACGTCTCCACGACTCAGTGTTATCTATAGGCATAAGTTCCCAATAATATCCTTCTGTTGCATAACTTATCACAACGGATAGAGACATTGTGTTCATTCTTGTATCCACTTTAAATCCACGTAGCAACCAACTATACACTGACTCAAATGTTTTCTTGGCTGGCCTATCAATGCCCTTCGATTTCATCCTAAATTCTGACAGATCTACACCTTTTGGACCGTATCTAACGTTGCCTTCACCGTGAACTATCTGAAATATGATCTTACTTGCCATAGTGCATGACAAACAAATTGAAACCGAGTTTATTCCATACTACAAATATGTTGCCTAGATGATTACGTGCCTAAGTTAATTTCTTTAACAATATGTTCTACGGTCTACATCTTAAAATATCCTGAATCGGTTTGTTCGTTTCATCTACCGCCAATCGTACCTCGTTCATTTAAATCGACAAATTTTGTAAACTAGATTAAATAAAATCATACTTTATATCTACACATATTTTGATTATCAACGAAATTATACGTACGATTATCTATACTGCTTAACATCTACTCACATAATATACACATAGATCCAAACATATTCTACCTAAGTTGATCTATCTATTCTACCTATGTTAATGTCCATTAAATTGTCCTTGTTGATCTATCTATTCTACCTATGTTACTGTCGATTAAATTATCTAAGTTGATCTAAATTAAATCATCTGTTTTACAAATCTAAAACAAAATATTCAATAACTATTCAAATATTAAAAAAATTTTATTTTCCCTAATATTGCATTTACAAACTAACTAACACAAAAAGTACGACGGGATATTGCATTTACCTCGGATGGAGTACGCAATCCAGCAGGGCTTCGCCGTGCTCCTTCCTCTTCCTCACCCCTCTCTCTCTTCTTTTTCCTGGATTTGGGAGGCTGCAAATGAGGAGAACCTTTGACTCTCGGCCTATATACTGCCCAGGCTAAAAAACACCCTTCCAGAGGACGGGAAGGTCAAAAAACGCCCTCTGTAAGGGCGGGAAGGGGGCCACCTGCAAAAAAGCCTAGGGCGGCCGCCCTTTTTGCAAGCGGCCCCCGTATGCACAGGGAAAACGCCCTTACGAAGGGCGGGGGGGGCCGCTTGCAAAAAAACCGGGCGGCCGCCTTTTTGCGGCGGCCCCTCGTGAACAGGGAAAAACGCTCTTACGAAGGGTGGGAAGGAGGCCGCCTGCAAATTATCCCCGCGCGGCGAGCGAGACCCAACCGCCGTCTGCCACGTCGAATAAAACGCCCTCTGGGAGGGCGTTTTTTAAATCTCGCCCTTCCAGAGGGCTGGAAACGACTAGAATTACAACTTTTCGAAAACGGTAATTATTTTTTAAATCTTAAAAAAAATTATAAATGCCAAAAATTCCACTCGAATTCTCACGTGGAGGCTCGATGACGGCCTGATTCATTTCCGTACAGTACTGGGCTTTTTCTTTCTTTCTTTCTTAAACCTTTCCTCCGATAATACTTTTTATAAGAAAAACTTTCAATTATTTATTTTAAAACTAAATGATTTTACCATGGCATTATATATTATCGTCAGCTAGTTAATAATTTAATTTAGGGCTTTTTCAGGACGCAGGGATTTTTACAGTTTTTTAACATGATACAATTCAATTCCTTTAAAATTCGTCCTCAGAAACCCAACAATTAGATACACATTGAACGGTTGAGGTTATCTCCTTCTTAACAACAAGTCCTCTCTATGCCATCTCTCCTTCTCGAATCTTGAGCTTATGTCACTTTATCCATTATACCTCCTAATAATTTTATTTTCCTTACCCTCGCCAACCACTATCTCATCTTACATATCTATGTTTATGGTAATATTGTTATCATCTGGCTATTAGCTACTGTCAATCCACCACATATCAGGCCACCCTCGAAGCCTCGAAAATCCATTGATTTATGAGGCATTCCTCTAAGACATACCATTCGTTTCATCCATTAAAATTTTGTAGTCATCAGAATGTTGCAGAATGTTCCTTGTTCGGCAGTGGGTGTTGAAGAGCTATGATCACTCTAGGCCTCTTTACCGATAACAATCCTACTCCTACTACAGTGTATTGAGTATAATATTGGCGAGTGTTATAACTTAGTATTTGTATATAGCGAGTGTGTGTTGCGCTTTGTGATGGACTATTGGCATCGCTTGGTGTTGACATAAAATGTTTCACGGCACATGAAGGGCTAGAAGATTTGTTTAGCTTCAGTATAGGTCCTATCAATCAGATTCAAAACGTGTCAGTTTTAATTCTACAACTAACAAGAAAGATAGACATATCATATAGGATCAAGGAACCGGTCAACCAATAAATCGATGTAGTATAGCAAAGCCAGCCGATGTCGATAGGGCTTTGATCAATCGGCTATAGATGCGATGTAGACTCAAATAATCAGATGAACAATAAGATTCATGCTATTATCAGCTAAAACCAAACTGTGCATAATCATTAATAAACTGTTCTTTATCAAAGACAATCATGATAAATCGAACTGAACTGAGACAGTATAAGATTGAAATTAATAAAAGAGAGATTCAACTATTGATTACACAAGTTTGAGTGTAAGTCAACGTAACTCAGAGATCACAACGAAATAATATAATATAAACCGATCGACAAAAATGATATAGCATAATAGATGTAAGTCTGATGGTTAAAGCATACATCAGCAGGAAGTCAGATATAAGTAAATTAAAATATATATCGGCTAACTAACTGATACATTTGATAGTTGAAGCCCATAACAATAATAACTCATCAGCTAGAACTCCGATGAACATTTCATAAAAACCTATCGGCTTACTAGAATTAAACTTATTAGCAATGATTTAATAGATCAAACCTAACCAAGACAATATAAGATTGAAGATAATAAGAAAAATTTGTTTAGCCGATAGATCTACACGAATGCGATGGATATAATAAATCTATCTAAAACAACAGTATGATTAGAGAAATATCAACTTAGTCAGAATATCAAACCTAACCGAGAAAGTATTAACTAAGTTGATATGACTCTAAACAATAATACATTTAAAAGATAGAATCAATATATCTGATAGGCAACGCTTGCATCAACTTGAATAGAATATCGACCTAACCGAGAAAGTTCTAGCCACGCCTATATAAGCAAAGTTGACGAAACTTACTTGTCGTCGGAGATCGAAATCAATACAGCCCCGCTCGAAACTAAGTACTCGTCGGAATAAAAGATGATGATGCATCGAAAGTAATTGTATTGATCTATAGAGATGTCTTATAAATACCTCAAGTGTATATATTTATACCGTCGAGTTGATACAAGTCCTAATCGGACATGACACATGTTTCCTTAAAATAAAAAAATATAAGTCCTGATCAAACACTAGATAAAACTTTCTAAAGATAAAAAAGTTACTAAATTGTGTCTAATTAATAAATAGAATTAAATTGTCATGCCATGGTCTTCACGATTACTTCTTGAACTCGGTCTCTTTAAAATAAACTTTCATTGGTTGATCAGCTTCTTTCTTTAACCGGATTCAATAAAAAACCGTATCAAATTTTGATGTTAACACTCTTTTAGGTTTTATTTTCTTATATACACACACTAACTGTGCCATGTACTATACGCGTCTTGCACCTATTCTATCCTGCCTACTATACCTTTTGTCACGTTGTTGGTTTGTCGTTCCTGGGTGTCTACAGCTAACCCATGCCTCAAACCGCATCAGACGGGACACACATTTTATGTCTCATGGAACATGGGACAGGTAATGATGCTTGATATAGGCATGCTGAACACTTTGAATAAATTTATTTAATATAAAACACCTTACAGTAGACACACACATTTAATATAGAATAACGAAACAATACAGGTGCATATTATATTTTACATGCACTCTCTAACCAGGATGCACTCGTGCCCCTTGTCTTGGATGGAGATTCTATGCTATAGTACATGTGTGGCATGAGTCATTGATACGTGGGTCGAGTAGGTAAGATATAAATACCTATAACATGTTAACATGTGATGAGACTAGAGATGAAAATGGTTACGATGAATTCATTTATCTATTAAATCTATTCATAAATTTGCTCCAATGGATCTTTCAATGGATCTTTAAGATTACTTAAAAATACAAATGAATCAAACCATTAGAACCTAGGTTTAAAAGATTCAACCCAAAATAACTTCACATGTATAAATATCTTCAAAATTTATACAAAATTGTTTTTCTATATAATAAATTATTCTTAAAAATTTAACTAAATTTAACAAGTTTTCATAGTATGAACACGAGTTTAAAAATTTAGGTCCAAGTTTTACACATATTTAACTAGAATTTTTGGGTCTTAGTAATGCATCGTGGGCCTCACATATATAAATAGCTCAAAATTTATACAAAGTTGCTTCTCTCTACAATAAATCATTCCTACAAAATTAAACTGCATCTGATAAATTTTTATAATGTGAACGTGAATTTAAAAATTTTGGGTCCGATTTTTACACACATTTAACTAGAATTTTTTGTCTTAGTAATGCATCGTGAGCCCTGCATATATAAATAGCTCAAAATTTATACAAAGTTTCTTCTCTGCATAATAAATCATTATACAAAATTCAACTGAATCTGATAAGTTTTTATAATGTGAACGTGAATTTAAAAATTTTAGGTCCGAGTTTTACATATATGTAATATGAGTTTTTTTCTAATAGTAATGTAGCTAATCTATTTAGTATCCATAGATAACCTATTAATATAATAAACTCATAATGGATTTACTCTAATAAACCATGAACCAATAAATTTATTGAAAATGATTTAGGTTCAACCTATATACTAACCATTTCCATTTCCATCGTGAGGTGAGATATCCCCTATTCTTATCCTAAAGAAAGCAGAAGGGTGATCAGAGAAGGGAAGGCATTAGAGATGTCGCTGGAGGATGGTGTACTATCCAGAGGTTGAAGACAGGAAACCGTTGGACACCATCTAACCCCAATGGTGAGATGAGGCGACTGACATTTAAGCATTGAAGAAATTGTCGGTTGCCTAGCAAAGCTGCTATGTACGTACTCACGCTATTAGAACCGGCATGGCAACACATGGTTATAAGCCACTCTTACGAGCCATGTCAAAAATTTTAAGCCTAAACAAACAAGCAATTTTTCTCTTTGACTTTTAAATACATAAACCGCTCTTACAATGTTAAACTAAAAGCTAAGTTGCAGTAGCTTTTATGGTTTATTTGGAATGAAGGTAGGACTCCAAATCACCATCTTATAAAACATATATAAGAAAAAAAGTTGACTTAAAAACCTAAGCCAATAAACCCTTAAACCCTTAAGCTTAAACCAAGAGACCCTCGGTATAAGCGATGTATAGAACATATCACGTCAGCCTTTTCTCATGCCATTCAAGATAGATTTGCTAGGGAAGCAGCGCCACGATGCTTGCTGGCATGCCGCAAGAACTTATATATCGTACAATGGAAGGTGCAATTACAGAGAGGTTGATGACACAAACAGATACACTGGACATAATTACAGATACTTCCATGCTAGCAATTTAGAACCAAACCGTCTACTTATACGATGGCCTGAGTGGCATATATGCTGTAATGCTCACCGGCAAATAATTTCTCGTCTCATCAGATCACCTTTGATGATTGAGCACAAGCGTTTTTCACTGAGCATGGTATTCTAGGTTTTCGGGGGTTTGTATCACTAGCGTTCTGCACGTCTGAACCATCCTGCAGTTCAAAATATGCTGTTATGGCTTTCAGCTTTCCATTGAGGAAGTTCTTTTCTACCTGCCAGAAAGTGAGGAAAAGACCACTTAACATCAGAACAGAAGACCATGGATAAACAATTAAGCTCCACAGGTGCATCAAACCTCTTTTCTGTGGCCAAATCAGCTATACACAAATCACAGGAAATGGATATACCTCCACTGCCCAAGGAGGATCAATCGATAGGCACATGTCTGCCAATTGATTTTGGTCAATGTTGCGAGGAAGAAACATCACAACCCTTGAAGCGATCGATGTACCAATTTTAAAGAGAGAATACCTGAAAAGAGTCCAACTAGGAAATGTCAACATCTGTGAACAGAACGAGAAACAGACTACTCTGGAACAAGGAACTAACCCATCACAAGGCTTAAGCATGGTTTTGATATCATATACATCTACTTTGGCATAGTCTGGTCCACCCCAAGGAGGTGACATGAAAGCAGTTTCTCCCTGCATAAAACAATTGTTCACCTACAGTAAGCATATTAAACCAACTAATGCATGAAAACAACAAGCATTGCATAGGAAGATATTCCTCATCATCCTGTCAGAATTTAGCATGTGAACAAAGGAAGTTACTGTCAAGCAGTTCTAAATCAAGGCCAGGGACCGTGGTTACCAGATATCTCAATCCAGATCAGGAATTTGGTGAAATGGCCAAATTACATATAATCAACAGTGAATGTGGATTCCAGGTTTCTACTGAGAAATAACGGAAGAATGTGATATACTCCCTCCATTTTTTCTTTATATGACGTTGGTCAGTTCAAAATTTTTAAACTAACCAACATCAAGGAACGGAGGTATATGTTCTAGAACTAGTGAAGAGCTTGATGCAAAACTTTCTTCTAGGTAGCAACATGTTGGTCGTATATATTAAGAGTTTATGGTGGTGCACAGAGCCAAAATATGGGACTAAGGGTTGGGTTGTTAAAATGCAATCTCTGATTTCATGTGACATCTGAACATATTCATTGCAGTACTACACGTATCCACTTCCTTATTCATGACAGATACTACCTGTATCTATATTCTTATTGGGCACTATCAGCTTTTGACTAGAAACCAGAGGTAAAAACTATGGAATTGGATACATAATGAGATGTGTCTGACAATGACCAACCCAATTGCACTCCTAGCCAAGTGCCAATTTCATGGGGAGTAGGACTGCATGTGTGAGTAGCAGCGTAAGCAGGAGAGTAACAATCAAGACGTCAACGAAGACGATGACCACGTCCAAGAAGCTGCTCAGGAGAAAAATCCTCTGAAAGAGAAGTCTCAATAAGAGAAGAAGGTGTGCCAGACGAAAATGACACATCAGAAGAAGTTCATGCACGGCGAGTATAGACATGTGTCACTGGTGGCTTTACAGAAAAATCAGCAGCCATAGTAGGAGACATCGAAGAAGTAGACTCCAATGAAATAGCCTCCGAAGAGAGCATATCAACACGAATGTAAAGCGAGGAGATCACAGGGGAAGCCACTGGAGAAGGTATCTGCCGTGAGGAAGGTGTGATAGCAATAGAAGTATCAGGTAATATCAAGAAGGATAGTGGATCAACCAAAGATACAGGCGAAGCATCAGAAGAAGGACGAGGAAAGAAAGGACGAGACTCATCAAATACAACATTCCGAGAAATCCTCATCTGACGACCAACAGGATCCCAACAACAATAGCCCTTATGCTCAGAACTATAACCGAAAAAAACACACTCAGCAGCCAGCTTTGTGCGTTCACGAGGTGCAAGAAGCACATAGCACACAGCCGAAGAGACGAAGACTGAAATAGTCAGGCGTCTTACCAAGAAGACGCTCAAAAGGAATCCCACCATGAAAAGCAGAAGAAGGTTGAATGTTAGTCAAATAAGTGACAGTAGACACAACCTTAACCCAAAAATAAGGCGGAACAGAAAAAGCGAGCACAAGAGCACAAAAAGTCTCAAGAAGATGACGATGCTTGCGCTCGGCCACACCATTCTGAGCATGAGCGCCAAGACAAGAAAACTGAATAAGAGTGCCTTGCTCGGAGAGAACCCGACTAAGAGCTACGAAAGATACTCGCCGACGAATCAACACGAAAAACATGAATAGAGGTGTCAATAAAAGTCTTATAGATAGATAAGGCCTCATTACGATGTTTCATAAAACAAACCCATGTATGACGAGAAAAATCATCTATGAATATAATATAGTATCGATGACCCCCTTTAGAGACAAAGGGAGCAAGACCCCAAACATCCGAATGAACAAGATCAAAAGGACGGTGTGACACAGATTCACTAGAATGATAGGGAAGTTGAATCTGCTTGTCTAACCTACAACCTTGACACTGAGCTAAAGATTCATGATCTGAAACCGACCCTAAAAGACCACGACGAATCAAACTAGACAGACGAGAGCCGCATAGATGACCCAATCGATGATGCCATTGATCAAAAGACGAGATCGACGAAGCAGCCAAAGCGGAGCCAACAAGACTGACGGGCACAGCAGAAGAAAGACAAAGCCAGTCAAGCTTCCAAAGACACTGAGGATCACGACAACGAGGGCCAGTAGCAACCAGTTGACCCGTATGACGATCCTGAACATAACAAAAATCAGGATCAAGAATAACACGACAGTCATGATCAGTGAGCTGGCCAGCGGACATGAGCTGCATGGTCAGATCGGGAACATAAGAAACATCAGGGACATGAAAAGATTCAGATAGAAGAGTGCCATGTCCTACAACAGGAAAAGAACCATCAGTTGTATGAACAGTGGGAGAACCAAATGAAGGACGCATGGAAGAAAAACAGGTGCAATGAGGGGTCATATGAAACGAAGCACCAGAATCAAGAATCCATGAACAAATACCTAGAGTAAACGTAGAAGGCGGTTCCAGAGTGGAAGACTGAGAAATGATGGAATAAATCTAGTGCAACCTTTTTTCAGTTTTAGCTTTTCCATTTTATCATCTTAGACTAACATCTAACACTTTATATTTTAGCATCCTAAACTAGCATCTTAGACTAGCATCTAGACTAACATCTTAGACTAATATCTAGCATCTTAGACTAGCATATGCTTGGCTACCCACTAGCCTATATATGTATCTCCAACCTCTCATGTTGGATATGGCATTCTAGAGTGAGTAAACAATGAGAAAAATTGCCTTATTGGATAAGGCATTCTAGAGTGCGTAAACAATGAGAAAAATTGCCTTGTTGGATATGACATTCTAGAGTGAGTAAACAATGAGAAAAATTGCCCTAACTCTAAGTGTCATCCCTCACTATGCGAGTGTTCTCTCTAACAAGCAGCAGCAACAAAACATATAGGTGTAGAAGGATGAGTCACAGAACCCACAGCTCCTGATGACGTAGAGATGACAAGGTGACTAAGCAACCTGATGATCTCCTGTGTTTCAGAACCAGCCGAACTCCTCTGAGGACCTCCAGAACCAGAACCACCAGCACCCTGTGAAGAACGACCACCTCAGCGAGACTGAACATCACGAGATTGAGCCTTCTTCTTCACGTAACAATATGTCTCCACATGGTTATCCTTGCCACACCAATCACATTTAAGACCTCCACCCCCTCGACGTTCAGAAGAAGGCACCATAGGTGGAGGAACAACAGGTTGAGTGAAAGGGCTGGCGACCAAAACTGAAGAGTATCGCAACAATCCAACAAGAAGACGAGTCTCCTCATTACGAACAGCAGCAAGAGCCTCCATCAGTGAGACACAAGGATGCCGAGCAAGCAGCTGTGCACGAAGGGACTCAAACTCATCCCGAAGATGCGTCAAGAAGTCCTGTATGCAGCAAAATGTGACTTATATGATGCAAAACCATCATCATAATCAGCAAGCAGCTTTGCCACGTCCACATCATAAGCAGCAAGCAACTGATCATTTTCTATATCCATGGCCTTCTCTGGAATCACAGGTTTTGTAGGAATCACCAGGTATGTAGGAGCAATAGGACGAGATGGGCAAGGCAACTCGCCAGTCAGAAACTCCTAAAGACGCAGACCACACATATGAATCTGTAGACGAGAAACCCAATCGCGATTGTTCGTGTCATACTAGACAATGTAACACCGGGACACCACCATACGAAGTATCCGAAGGAGCCATGACGAATCCAAAACGGCGCCGAGCGGCGATGGATCCGACAGGCGTCGAGTCGCTGGGCGGCGACGAATCCAGCTGACGACGACGGGAGCAACGTGGTGAGCGATACGGGCCAGCGGGCGCCGGCTCTACGACGGTAGGTCCAGACAAGCAGCAACGACGACAACGAAGAGCGACAACGAGCGGCGTCCTCAAAGACAAAGAAGACGGCGGCGCCGACGAGCCGACGAAGCACGCAAGTGCAACATGCCAAGTAAGAAGAAGTCTAACCCTAATTTTGCTCTGATATCATGTTAGAAATAACACATATCTATTAACAGGGGCACTAATCCCAAATATATATAGGTATAGAAAGGGAGAAACTTCAATACGAATACATATACACAAAACCCCAAAATACAAATACATATACATCTAACAACATGCACCCAACCACCCAGGTACATAGGTGGCACATGCAAGCATAATCAAAGTAAGAATGCAATTTCATAGGTAACTATGAAAATGTATAACTAAAGGGAACAACATATCCACAAACATAAGCATTAAAGATGACAAGATTTTCAACAGATACGAGTATAAGACATACCTTCAGATGAGGCACCACATGAATAAAATCACCGCTAATGAAGTCTATATGATCATGTACTCCATAGACAGTTGCATTATGCTGTGCACAATCAATCTTTTGTGGATCAATATCAATAGCGATAACATGCTTGCACCTAAAAAATGGAGTTACTAATTTAAAAATGTGTCGTTGGTGTTGTATCAAGAAACACTGAGGATTCCCCTTCAGTTGTATGTGAATAGACAATGTGAGACCAAATATCTTTGCCAAGAAACTATTTTAAGCTCTTGAGGGGATGTCCTCTCATTGTTTGCATGTCATTCAAATGATTATGAAAAAATTAAAAAGATTAATATGTGATAGATCATTCCACAAACATGTAAGTTCAAACTTAACTTCTACAAGTTGTAACAAAATAACTATGAATATACATTAACTAGCTATAGTTTAATTTGTTCTTTTTATTGCACCTTGTAGAAGTTGAATTTTAACTTGTATATTTGTGAAATGTTTGTGAAGTGATTTACCACATATTAATCTATCTTATCATTTTTTTTCAAATTAATGACATGCAAATAACGAGAGGATGTCTTATCGAGAGTTTAACATCCACTCCCTATCTATGCCACGGTGTGCATTGTGCCCTATGCAAACATGAATAATATTTAAGGAAATATTCAGGCCAAGCTGTCAGCATTTTCATAATGTAAGCCCTGAAATGCAGTCCTATGCTAAAGAGGCTCAAGCTAACATATTATTCACATATAAAAAGAATGCATGAAAATGTGATAAAAGTAACGCACTTTTTGGCAAAATGGATGGCATTTCCGCCAACTCCTGTGAAACAATCAATCACAACACCAGCACCAACACGAGATGCATGGTGCTTTGCAATGAGCTCTGGTGTCACTGAAAACCATCCTTCTTCATCCATCTTTATACCACTATCAAAAAGGGAGAAAAGTGAATACCGCTGAGTCCAGTACTTGGCAATGTCATTTGAGATGTTCCCTGCCAAGTCTTGACATGAATGATCTGTGGAAAAATAGAAATGGTTATTCAGAGATAAATAAACAGAAGATTAGAAACCATAGTTATCATAAACACATACTCCAAAAAATCCTAAGAAATCTAGAAATCTCTCACTCGGCAGTATTATCTGAAAAGGTATGAGGTACAAGCTGAAGCTGAATATCTTACATGACTTAGATCTCCTTACTCTCTTTTTCTTTTTGGTGCGACCAACCTCCTGGTTCATCTCTGAAATTTCGCTCACTGAACCATCATTCTGAATATTGTCAGTGTGGTGTGCTTCATCGGTGAAAGTTACTATACTGCATAGGAATGGATATTAACAAGAAATAAAATATGTCAAGGAAGTATTATTTAAGAGTTGATCCAACGTACCATTGATGTATTCTCTCTTGACCAGTAATATCTGATAAATTGCTCAATTCACTGTAACAATCTTGCCCCTGTTCATCCAAATGCTTGTCACCACCAGCCTGATCTGGTCAGAGATAAAAGGAAAATGTTTGATACTAAAAGAAAACAGAAGCTTCCCTCAAAAAGAAGAGAAAAGAATACAGAAATACAAACAATATGGATGGGAATAGGAGATCATGCCTATGAGTGAAACCAAGAAAATTAACCGAGTATAATAGTGCAGAACTATTTTGCAACTACAAGCAGGAAATCTCTGGAAATATTAGTGCCAGAAAAAGGCCATGTTAACACTCCAGATTGTTGTGATTATCAACATAAAAAATTATACTGAAACTGTGCAGTAAGCAATGTCGTTCAGCATCAGTGTGATGTAAATATCTTCAAGACTGCATAAAATGGATTTTGCTTCGTTACCCAATATCTTTTTCAACTATTACATGTGCTCAAGCGCTAAGGTACATATTGTACAAAATGTTGATCAGCTTCTGGCATATAATTATCCATAGTATTACCTGCATAGCACAACACATCAGATGGCAGGTCAAACCTTTGAGGGTTCTTATCGTGTTCTCGTGCCGGTAAGCTTTTATTTTGTGAGCCAAATTCGTCCAGGCCTTCAGGTATACATGTGCTAGAATGTGATGCAAAATCCTCCAATCCGTGAGGAGGATACCATGTAGACTCCTGTGTCAGGATGTTATAGAAGTAATACCGACTGTAGAATGGATCCCACAGGACTCCCCAATCACCATTTTCGAAGTAAAAGCTGCTGTCAGACTTTTGGGCAGGATTATTATCCACAAGAGATGGCTCTGCTGAACTTAGACAAGTTTCATGATCAACATCATTATTATCATGGGATGTTGAAGGAGTTTCCGCAGATATTTGATCTTTTATTGTTGATGGTCTTCCTTTCATACAAATCTCAGCAGAGGAGAATCTAGATTCATTATCAACAGAATTTTGCCACAGCATCGCATTGTTCAATTGCAGGACAACCTCTGCAGTTCCATTTTCTCGAACAGGAGAATCTGCTTTTACTGGGTTGCTCATGTTAGCATGGAACTGACAAGTTTCATGTTCACACTTATCTTCAGCTTTGCTACTTGATAATACTTCAGCAAGGCAGAGATCATCACAGCCAGACTCTTCCTGTTCATTAGCATAAACACTGTCTTTGCTTATCTTCTCTATATCACCTTGGCAGACTTCATTGTAACCCACAGTGATCCTAGATGAACTGCATTGGTTAGTTTGCTCCACACAAGCCATCAACTGAACAATACTTTCAGTTTCTTTAGTACCCGAATCATCGTCGATTAGAGTATTTGCTGCTTTGTAGGAGACTCTCCTTCCATTCTTCTTTACCTTATTGGGTGCATTCTTTTTCTGCAATGGACGAAGGGCTTAAGCTACAGATTAATCAGCTGGGGAGCAGTTGAGAGTGAAGTATTTGTAGTAAGCACTTACCTCTTTACTTGTGCTGAATGAAACAGGAAGCCCCAAAGAACCCATCAGGTTGGATAATTCTAAATCTTCAACAAACAAATCGCCTATTGATAGCATAGAAGCATTGCAAACACAGAAACAATATCATAAGAAATTGCTGCAAACTTACAAAAATAACACTATATTATGAAATAATGATCTTTTCATTATTTTTTTATGTTGTGTGCAGGTAGTGTAAGAGTTAGGATGCAACCAGGGAGTTTACAGACAGAAGAACAGAGTAAATAAATTAATGGTTGCAAAGGAATACATATTACCTTCATCTGACTGTTTGGTTGGTTTATTTTGGACATCATCTGTTTGACAGCCCTGCATGATTGAAGTTTCTCAAATTGCTTATAAACCAGAAGCTAAAAAACAGCATGACGCAACTTGCAAGGACATAACTAAATTTCACCAACATTGCTCATGAAACAATGCTATAAGGGTCTAGGGGTTATGTGTGTTACCATAATTCAAAATGTTGTATTTCAGCACTCTATTAGTAAGCAAATAATAGCATAGTACATTTAGAACAGATGTTTTTTTGTCTCGCTCACCAAGCTGAACCCTTTTGCAATGTTCAGATTCATCCCCTATTAAAATTAATTTTCATCATGCTTTATCCACCCTCTCTACAAAGTGATGATATATGCTTGCGATGCTTATCCCCAGGCAAACTTAGCATAACAAAACACTCTTTTGGAGTAAACCTCCAAGAATACTTTGCCGGACAAGTAAAACAGGGTCCAATATTTACAACGCAAAACAAATTTATTGTGTTGACTAGAAGTTCACTGAAGAAATATTCAGTCGACGTCTTCCTCCTGCAGCTGAGATTTTCCGCTGGTGAATTTCAAGTATGTTCTAGTCCATCCATCAAATTTACCCATACTTCAACATGACTAAAGATTAACCAAAACCTCCACATTTGTCGTAAAAAATAATTACTCAGCAATGTTAGTCAACCACTGGATGAGCTGACGAAGCATAATCCTCATTTCACAACGCTCAACGCAAGGTAAACCATCCAATTCGAAGAAGCACAACACGAAATAGGAATCTTACGCCGGAGTCGGTGTCAACGGAGCGCCAGCTTCCGTGGCTCACGTCGGCGCCGGTGGCGTACCAATCGTCCCTGCAGGGACCGAATCAACAACGATTAATAAGTTGTAAAAACTAGAGAACATGCACCAGCCGAAAAACCCTAGCAAATCCAAAGAACCAAGCCGAAGAAGAGAACTCCAGCGGGAGGCTTACCAGATGTGCACTTCCGTGAGCCTGAAGTGCCGCCCCAGCTTCCTTATCTCCGGCGGGAGATCCTCCGCGTCCCCCGGCATCGAGAGCCGGAGATTAGAGCGGCGGGAAAGGCGGCGGCTGGCGAGGCTTGGGTCGAGGAGGCCGGCGAGCCGGAGGGGGGAGTTGGCGGCTTTGCCCGGTGGGGAAAAGAGTCGGAAAGGAAGAAAGGGTAGGGTTTTAGCGCAAGGGCCATGATGGAATTATTATTATTATTATTATTATTATTATTATTATTATTATTATTATTATTATTATTATTATTATTATTATTATTATTATTATTATTATTATTATTATTATTATTATTATTGTTATTATTATTAAATATGTCCGCGCGTTATAACGGGCGTCATTTTATTTTATCATAATTATTTTAAAGTTGACTCTCATGTAATTTTAATTTATATTTTTTATGTCTTCATCTGAGGCCTATTTTAGCATTGGGACTGGGTTAATTTTATAACACTCAAGGGGTTTTCGCAAAATAGTCGGACGGATCATGGGTTAATTTTATAAACACTCAAGGGGTTTTTACAAAATAGCCAAGCGGACAAAAATTTTGGATAGAAACACTTCTTGCTTTATAAATACTAGCAAAATGCCCGTGCGTTGCAACGGGACGACGACGCATGGAGGGAAGCAGACGGAGGGCGAAGGTCCAGGCGGCGGCGCAGGAGCTCCGAGCGGCGACGGGAGGAAGGGGCGTAGGCGCGGCGCGGGGCGTGGCGCGGGATGTGGCGCGGGGCGTGACGCGGATGGGGACGGAAGAGAGGGACGCATGAGGTCTTTCTTTTTCATCTAAGCCCTTCCTTTCTTTTCAGCATTGGGACTGCGGGTTAATTTTATAAACACTCAAGGGGTTTTCTACAAAAATAACCCCTTTTCTTCTTTAACTGTGTTTTTTTAAATAGCCAGTGGACTACGGGTTAATTTGAAAACCCAAGGGGTTTTCTCAAAATAGTCGAGCAAAACAAAATTTGGGTAGAAACACTACTTGCTATAGATAGTTATATATAGATTTATTGTTGTTGTTGTTGTTGTTGTTATTATTATTATATTTGATATAATCAATAGGGTTCCTTCTAACATTTTGTACCCAACATAGGTTCTTCCAACGTAAAATCTAATCCGCGCGTGTATGGATTAGTCGTACAAACGTCTACCGAAACCATCCGATTATGTGCGCGCATATCCTACGTACTTTAAAATTTTATCTTCACACTTTGGCCTGAGAGTCCAATTACAGATGACAATTTTCTCGTTGGGATCAGGGACCTGACGGGGACCTATTTTTACAGGGTTGGGAACGGGGGAAAATTCTCACCCACAAATGAGTGGGGACGGGGCCTCGTAAATTTTCGAGGACGGGGGCGACGATCATAAATTACCCGTAAGTGACTCGTCGAGGCCTTGGAGTATGAGTTATCTCTCTAAAACTAGCCCATTCTACAAGTATAGGCTCATACATAAAACCTAACCCTAATCTTTGTCGTCACTCTCACACCTGGTCCCTAGCAAACCCAGAGTTGTCGTCCCTAGCCCTCATCTCCAATTGTCGACCGCGCCTCCTCATCTCGTCGTCATCCGCTGCTTCCTCGAGCCCCCTCATCATCGTCGCGTGTCGACGAGCCCCCTTTGTCACTGGCTGCCTCCTCCCGAGCCCATCGTCAGGACACGTCATCGAGCGCCCTTGTCGTTGGCCACCTCGTCGTCGGCCGCCTCCTTCTCGAGCCTCATCGTCATGGCGCGTCGAGCCCCTCGTCATTAGCTGCCTCAGCCCCGCGTTGTCTTGTCCCCTCGTGGCTGTCCGCTGTCACTGTCGCCCCCAGCCATCATTGCAATGTCGTCGGAGCTCGCCCATCGCTGTCCCTTGTTGTTGCTTCTCACTCGTCACCCCAGTGGCCTAGCCGGGTGGTGCGAGACCCCACTCACCCATCCTGTCCCCTGCGGGGGCAGGGACAGGTGATGTTTTCCACCTGACCACCTCTACAAGGCCGAGGGCGGGGCGAGGGCGTTCTAGCCCAACCCGCCCCGACCCGTCCCATTGCCAACCCTAAGTCCAACGTGAGTCTTCCTAACTTATCTAATATTATAAAGCCAACGGGTTTTCTTGCAAAAATACACACCACTTGGCAATAAACATTCGTGTAGCACACTCCTTCGAGAGAATATCATGCGCTACAGCACAGTAATATGCTACCGTGCTACCAACCTCAAAAATACATGTTATAGTGGTGCACATCTTAGAATTTTTTTATATTCTTTTGTGACTTTTTGATGTATTTTTTGAGGTTGGTAACATAATAACAGGCTACTGTGCGTAGCACGGTAGCACCTACCATATCCTCCGATCCTTCGAGGTCGCGTTCACCCTTGCCCCGCGTCCCTCCGCACGCACGCACGCGAGAGTTGAGTTGGGCCACCTCGGGTGATGGGGCTGCAGCTCATATGGGCCAGCCGACATGAGCTCGGCCTCTTTGGCTTGCGCCGCGCCATCCTCCTCTCCTTTTTCTCGTAGATTTTTTATTAGAGCATTGTCATTAGAGTACTCTTTTTCTAGCAGCTGATTAATGGTTGTGGTGCACAATAAAATGCTGACATGTGTTACTTCTCCCTCACTCTACGTAACAGCATGGGTGGATCTCCTACCATAAGCGATGCAAAGAAAAAATAATAAATCTAGAGATTTGTGTGAACACAACGTCCGATCTTATGACATAAATTGAGAGGACATGGTAAGACAAAAAGAGAGACATTGGCACTTAGCTTTTAGTGATGACTGAGACACTGATAATGCAATGACTGTTCTCTTTATAAATAAAATATATTGTACCTCCTTTAAAATAAATCTTTTTTAATGAAAGTAACTTACATATGTATACCTCACAACTGAAACATAAATTCAAATCCATAATTATTTCATTATCTAAGAAATCCATTGTCAATTTTAATTTCTTTATACAAGTTCATATTTTCAAAATAAAATACTAAATACATTCATCCATTCAACTTTGATTCATTCTTTAAAATTAGAAACAGAACAAAAAGGTTCATTCAAATCTAAAACTTCGGCATAAATTTTATAGACAATGAATTAGCTCTGATAAATAAAAATATTTCAAAAGAGCATATGGGAATGAAGTGTAGAGAGCAAAAATATGTGAAAAATTGATAATGGATTATAATTTTTCATATATGAAGAAACCCAAAATATTAGTACGGAAAACAGGATTCATGATAATGCAATCTTCTATGTTAATTTGGAACTTAAAACTTCAATTTAAGTAAACAAAACTAACTCTTATAAAAGACCATAAAATGTATACTTCTTAATAAAAATAATATGCAGTATATAAAGGAGGCGTGCCAATAGACGCGCTGATTTTCTAGTGTAGCACTAGTCTATTTTTAATCTTACGATTCTTGCATGTTTGTCCTTATTTTTATTGAAATTATGTTTTTCTCTTTTTTTACTTTGTGAATTTATCCTTGTATTTTCAAAGCCCTTATTCTGTTATTCTTGTTATTCTGTTGGAATAGTGTTAACTTTTATAAAAAGATTAAAATGCTCATATGATTTTGCCCCTGTCACTGCGAATTTACCCTGGTTTGAAATTAGATATTTATATTGTATTTTCATAAGAATGATTACATTTGATCCAATATATTTGGGACAATTACAATTATTTCTGTTCATATGTAATATTGAATAAATATTCAAATTTTGGCAGCACCTTAGCAATATTTTAATAGCATTATGTCAACAATATAAAACATATAAAATATGACAACAATCATGGAGAAAAACATAATAATATATCCATATCACATTTCAATGTTTCTCATGCACATGGTAACATGTCCACAAAACCTACAAGTTTATACAATGTCCAAAAAAAAGTTTGTAACAAGTCTGCACCATGTGAATAAAAGCTACAAACATCTCATTTAACCACCACCTAGAGACCTAACAAACTAGTAAACCTTCCCGTTGTTTCTCTAGTTTGTCCTCCTCTTCCCCTTCCTCCTCCTCTTCCAGTTGTTTCTATGTTCGTTACTCCTTCCATTTTGATAGAGCTTGACTGGTAAGTATTAAACAGGTCGATTAGTAATGATTAAATCAATAAAAATACACAAATACAACCATGACTTACATTGGATCATTGTTGTCTTGTCTTGATTCTGTTACTCTTCCCCTTGTCCTTCCCCTTCCCCTTCCTCTCATCCTCCCTCTCGCATCCTCTCATCCTCCCTCTCGCAATGTCCCTTGCAATTAAAAAAGAAGCAACATAATTTACAAAATGTGATTAGATTAAAAAATAAGTACAAACAAACACCAATACATCCATGACTTATATTGGGTCATTGTTGTCCTCTACTGACAACACTCTTTCCCTTCCCCTTCCTCTCATCCTCCCCTCCCAATAATCCTCCCCTCCCAGTAGGGCTAGTACTAAAAATAGAAGAAACATGATTTAGAAAATTAGTGAGTAGATCTAAAAATAAGTACAAATATAGCTATGACTTACTTTGGTTCGGTGTTGTCCTCTTGTGATCTATGTTGTGAAGAGTTAAGCCTTCTCTTTTGAGAAGTAGTGAAACCTCCTTGACATGTCTTGGTTAGATGCCCTGGCTCATGGTACTCAGTACATACTCTTCTTTTCTTACTACTGCTAACCTCATCATATGCATTGAACCTCGACTTTTTCTGTCCGAGGTGCTGCGCCGCCAAATTGGACCAATGGGCCTTGTATATAGTTGAGTCCATTACGGACGCGTCTTAGGGTTGGAGAACGACCCCAAATTGTCCTCTCACCTGTATAAATACCCCGTAGTTGCCATAGAACAATTCGGGGTTTTGATTATGTAAGTTTAGCTATCGCTACTTCCTGATAGACGCGTGTGTCGGCTAGACCATCTGTTCTATTTGATTCGGAACCCCACCTTTTTATGAGTATTCAGATCTGAAATCAATTTGTAATTTGAGTTGCTATTCATCTTGTTTTTGCTAGTTCTTTGGTTGCTTGCAGGAATAACCCTAGTGGTTTGGTTGATCGTGCTCCGCATGATCGCGTCAACCGGTGGAGTTGGTGTATCGGTTGCTAAGGCGCAATTACTCCCTGGAGTATCGTAGTCAGGCCGTGAACGTCACTCCATTAAATCGAAGTTATCATCTCCACCGAAAGATCAGGACATCCTAGTGCACATCACATGGCCATTATGCTCCTCAGTCTCTAGTTCAACGACAATGCTCGGGACTGACCTCAGAAGCTCAGCTTGATAAGTAGGAATCAAATAATAACAATCCTCCCACTTTCCTTCTATGATATCTAGTGCTCTCATCTTTCCTCTGAAAACTCTATCATACGGAACATCCATTGAGTACATCTTTTTTAACTCATCTTGCAATTCCTTTGGCCCCAATTGAGGGTTATTGTTGATGAGAAATCTCTCTCACGCGCTGGCCTGGGAGATCTGCTTGACTCCAGTGCAGGTCCTTCTTAGCTGCCTACAATGTATAGAGCGTGCCAGTTGATTTGATCTGCCAATCAACAAGAAAGAAGACAAGGAAGTGTTCGTTAAGCGTTAGGTCAAGTCCCCGCAAGATCGACCAAGGAAATCCATGAACGTATATATGTTATTCCAGACCATATTTGGGCCAAGCGACCAGAACGTATCGGCCATACCGAGACGATTATCAGTCATCCGATCCAAATATAACGAAGAATAATAAATATACGGATCAACAGACTAGCCGATGCTGGGAAACTAATCAAATCGGCTGGTATTCCAGAGAATCTCGTGTAGACATAATATTCCTAAATCAAAGATATAAACAAGCACGATCCAGACGTAAAAGATAGCCCTGGTGCAGATCTAATAACAATCACGTTAAAAGAAACTCGTTAGGGTGAATAAGGTCGGCTGAAACCCCGACACTATCTCCAGATAATATAACTCCAAAAGAATAGATCACTGACAGTTCTAAAGACGACTCAATAGTTCAATTCTGATGCAGCATTAAGTATCAAAAGAAACATCCAATCTATTACCTCCGACTTACACTTCTATGAGATGGTAGATACTACATACAAACCAACCAACCCTTAAACCTAGCCTTGCTGACCACATACTCTCGACGAGATGAGCCAACTACAAGATAGATCTAAGCATTGAATTGATTCATATGCACCATATGATATATGTCGCAGTAAAACTATCGAATCTAATGTATCATTGCGATGGAAGCATTAGAAACAAGTAATCTCACCACTAATGACAAACATGTACCTGAGTTTGGGGATCGAGACGATGCAACCCAAAGCCAAACAGGGTGTTCGTCCAAAAGGAAAAGGATGGCGATGCGCCGAAGATTAGATTGATTGAATCCTTTCATACAGAAGGTCTCGGGTCCTATTTATACCCAAGATACAAATATTTGTAACAACTTTGGACTCTATCTAAACTACTGTTTAAACATCATGTCATCCCTAGCGAGATCCATGACGTATTACGACTAACAATTTAACAAATTTCTATATTACAGATACAATTGCCGTTACAGGACTCTATCCATAAGTGACAATATCTTTAAACGTGCAATTAGCAACCGAATCTTCCACTTATCTTCAAGCTTCTGCATTAAACACGGTCTCGTCTTTTCTGAACTCAGAATCGGCTGTCGGCTATTCCCATTTAATCCATCCTCAGCCGACCAGCCCCGTAGCTGATCAACCTTCTAGCCGATACGACTCCTACCTTCGGCCAATCCAATTCCATTTTGCCTCTCAGGTCTTAGGGACCCCATTACCAAATTCCAGTGTTAACACATGCCCCCCAAGTCCGTAATACGAAGTGTTGCGGATTTGTTCACCTATTCAAACTCTTGCTCCCTTCTCGGCCCAAACCGTCTCGGCCTCTCCCCAAGGACTCTTTAAATATCCACCTTCCTCGGTCGAATCAACTACGCCCTCACTGTGCGCTCGGCTTTCTTCTCAAACAAACTTTCTGCCCTTCTCTCTCTCTCCTCCGGCGACTCCATCGACGTTCGACACCTTTTCCTCGCTCTTCGAATCCCATCTTCGTCTCCGAACTTCCCGATGGCCTCCGTCGCTACTTCAAGCACCTTCAACTCGCCGGCCACCACCATCGCGCCAACCGCAACCGCAACACCATCTGCCACCGCCACCAGAACTGCTCCAGCCGCCACCACGAACGAGTTTCCTCAGGTATTCTCTTTTGCTCTATAATTTTACTCTCGACTCGTTCTTCCAAATATCTTTATACCAATGATCCGTTCGGTAATTTTCAGAGTATTTTATCCCATACCCTTATTAATTAATACTTTTCTCATTCCGAACTATAAAGCACCATCATTCCGACCGTATTTTCCTCCCCTTCTTCAAAGCGTAGCACTGTCTCATCAAATACTCATCCCCAATCCGACACAAGAAGAAAAGTATTTCCTGGGGCCTATCGGCGACACATACCCAACTGATGTAATCGTGGTCGAAACCAACCGTATGCCTTTCAACACCGCCAAACCATCTCTTTCTCATTGGAACGGGACATTCAAAGCTTGGCCGTCTCATCGACGCACTGGACCGAATGGTATAAAAGGATACAATCGGCCAAGTACACCCAATGGGAAGAAAGAAAACTCGCCCAATGCTTGGAATTGTCCATCGCCAGCATGGAAAAGGACGAGCCACTTCTATCGGCTGCGACCTACTTTTGGAACGATAGTTTCAATGTCTTCCTCTTTAGGCAAGGGTCGATGACCATCACACTAGCCGATGTATATATGACAACTGGGCTGGACATCGAATCATCGGCTAATCCCTGCGTTTTGAACCGAAAAGGCCAACATCGGTTCAAAACCAAAGCCATCGTGGATGGAGCGGCTTCATCGCCCAAAACATGAAAGATGGAACAGTCGACCACCGGGAATACACCGCCTTTCGATGATGTGGTGGAAAAATTCGTATTCTGCGGATCAAGGCGTGGGCCGACCGCCAATTGGCAAATCATGGCCGAAATTTTAGGCGACGGAATGGAGTTTGCATTGGGAAAATACCTCCTCGGCTACACATATCAAATGCTACATCAAGCTGCCACAAAAATAGCCGCCAACGCTCCGGTCAGCACCGGCGGCCCCTGGTGGTTTCTCCAAATTTGGCTGGTGTTGGCCACCCAGAACGTAGCCGATCGGCCCCACCCGACGACGCCGGATTCCCAAGGCTAGAGCCAATTGAAGATGAAGAAGGTGATCGATTACCACCGGCGATGCACGAACTATGAGAAGAAGGGCCGCCCATGCGGGTTCAAGGCAATCGGCGAGTTATTGGCCGATTGGTTCATAGCCTTTTACGATGGGCTATCCCGCGACAACCGCACCGGTATTTCTACCCCGACCAAGGATCTTCCGATGCCGATCGACTTCAAATGGGATGATCTCAACTCGGTACCGACAACCCAAGGTGTAGAAAGTTGTTCTTCGCCTCTTTGTCTCCCCGCATTTCGCGGACCGGGGTTCACCAAGGCCGATCAACAGCCCGGAGTTATGAATTCTACTACCCGGTATCGGCGGCGAGACAGTTTGGTCTTGGGCAACTTCCCATCGGTTTCTTTTATGCCGATAAGATCGAAACCAGAGGAGCAGTCGGCCAAGATTTGATGATGAACTGGCTGCTGAACATAGCCGGTCCCTTCTTCGGCGACGCCAACACAATCACCTGTCGACGAGAAGAAGCGCGCTACGACCGATGGTGGTCCGAATTTAAACGCCACATTTTTCACCAACGGCCATCGTGCTACATCGATTTGCTTCTGCCGGATGAGATCCCCTCGGTATATCTCTACTTACAGCCGATGATTCCTTTCCTATGATTCGTTCATTGGCCGCATCGCCCGATTTAACTTTCGTGCTCGACTTTGCGGGAAACGAAACGGAGCGGCCGACGGTAGCGACTCCGGACGCCCCATCGAATATAACCCAGGCGTTCTGGATGTGGGGGGCCTTGCTCTGTCGGCCATCGGCTGGGGGGCGCCCAAACTTTTATCTTTGTTGCGAGGGCAGGTGCGTCACCCGATCGCGCCAAAAGGAAAACGGCACCACCACCGCGTTCGTCAGCTGCGCCTGCCCCAAAAGGGTGAAAAAGATAGAACTGATCGCCTCGGCCGACAGCCTTCCCCCCTTAGATCCGGCCGTCGAGCAATTCCTCGACGCTGCTGTCAATGAAGAAGCGCCAACAGCTGTCCAGGCGACGGTCGAAACCGGGGCTTCAAGTCCCGAGTCGGTAAATGCTCCAACCGACGCTCCGCCAGCCCCAAGTCCGCCGACAAAACGTCCTTCCGTAAGTTTTTACTTCGTTGGTCCTGGGTTTACGATGACCGCCCGTACCTGATTCGTCTGTTCCTCGCAGTTCAAAAAATTGGCCGGTCGCATTCCTCGCCCTGCTCTGCCGGTAATCGATTCTTACTCTTTTGTCTGTGATGATCAATCAGTTCGTCTGTTAATCCCCTTTTCCTCTTCACAGCTCCCGCGATCTCCACCGGTTGCTCCCCAGGCGTCGGAGGAATGTACTGCGCCTGCTGGGGGTGGCGATGATAACACTGGCAAGGAAAGCCAGACGGCCGTGGGGAATGATCCAGCCGAACCAACAGTCGTGACGACGGCGCCGACGGTAAGCTGACTGGCCCCAACCATTGGTTTTGTCTTGCCCCTGATCCTTTCTCTCTTCCGCAAAGACGTGGCCGATCTCCTCAACTTTGACTTGTCGGAGTTCGAGGAACCCGGTGACGCCGGCGAGGAAGCGCTTGCGGCATCGGGCCGAGGACACGAGGGCCACTTTGGCCGATATCGGCAACCGCCGGAAGCCTCATTGGATGCGCGGTGGTCGATTGCGGCTCGATACACGCACGGTTCATAGATATCCAAGACCAGCTGCCGGATGCTATAGCTGAAGCCATCGTACCGGCGACCTTCATGGAAGCCTACCAGTTAAAATATGAACAAGCCCGACAGCGAGTCATTGATCGCCGTGAGAGTCAGGCGCGGTCGGCTGCCATCCAATCGACCAAAGAAGCCATTGAAGCCCGGAAAGCCGCCTTCGACTGCCTGAAAACAGAGCCGGTAGCCAAGCTCGAGCAACTCCGCGTCTGTCGGGACCAACTGGTGGCCGACCTCGTTCAGATTACAAACGAAATCGACGTCCGTGAGGAGTATATGGCTGATCTGCCGCCGGGGTTGAAGCGAGCGTCAAAGCATCGGGCGGCCGTTGCGCACTTGCGGGGCTTGGTGTAGAGCGCTCGATCGGTGGCGGGGTCCGAGGCCGATGACCTTAGGGCAATCGGCGAGGTCGACCAGGTTAGACAGACGACCACATCGGTGGTAGCCGATTTTCTAAAGAAATGAGACTGTAAAATGTCCGACCCTGCGAGATTGGCTTGTGTTTCTGCAACATGTGTTTTGTGATGTAATCGGATAGCCTGTATTAATCGTGCTTGTAGACACAATCGGCTATGTTTGTACGTAGGACTGCCCCTTAGCTGTGCGCGGCGTCTCGACTCGTTTACTTCAAAATCACTCTGAAGTGACGCCCCAACCTTCAACGTTTATCTTTTCGGTCATTCGACTCTCTAGCCATCAGCCGGCAATACCCGATTACGTCGTCGACTTGTCTTCGTAGGCCGACCCCCTCGAATCGTACTGGGAACCCGTGAGTCCTGGGCGATAGGTATCCGAGACTTGCGCGATCCGGCTTTTCAACGATTCCCGACGCTTATAATGATGATCTCTTTGACTCCCGGGTTGGCAGCGACCTTTCACATCTAAGAACCGTATCTTTTCTTTCTATAAATAGGTTCCCCCGGCATCTTCCGAATAACTCACGGCCGAAGGCGATGAACTTTCAATAGTAGAACACCTGGTCCTTTAAGTCTTCGGCCAGGCTTCTCATGGCGTCTTCGAGTTCGTCGGTGAACCAGGTGGTTTCTCAACTCCTCTACTCTCACCGTTTTCTTTCTTCGAATACTGAGGGATGGATTTCCTTGCAGCCGCCTCACCCACTTCGGGTGATCCTGGAAATCATGGAGACGCCGTACGAGCCGTCGGTCGCCGGGACCGATGAGTGAGGGCGCACTGAAGCGCCGGGGAGTTGGAGGCTCGTCACCGGCGGCCGAGCCGCCTTTCCATCTTGGTGGCATTCCGGCTGCTGCCCCCATGGCGTCTTCGACGCTCGCGCGCCTCGACCGGCTGGAGGGTAGGCAAGCCCAACTTGCCAATGAGTTACTGACCACCACCACCGACATAAGGGTCACTCGGCTGGAGCATCTGATCCTGGATGCTCTAGAGATGGAGACTGCAGAGCCCATCGAACGAGCCCTGGCGACCATTAGGGAGTACCTAGCAAACATGTAATCCAAGGCGGCTTCGCGCCGATTCTGAATAAAGCTCGCTTTAATGTTCCTAGTTTGAGGCTTGACTTTTGGTCTTTTCGACTATTTATTGTCTGACTGTCTCGCGCATGTGTATGCCCCCAAGTTTTGTTGATAGCTTTAATGTTGACAAAATTTGTGAGTCCGACGCGATCATTCATTCACTACAAGAAAACCTTCCTTCTGTGACAAAATTCCTTATGACAAGGCTTGATTTTGTCATATAATGTTACATAATATGACGATAAGTTATGTGTCGTCATAAATCCATTTTAGCCAGAATTATTTATGACGACATGGTACCTGTGTGTCACATAAAGGTACCATGTATCGTCACAAATTGTACGGGACGAAGACGATTGATTCCTTCGTTTTTGTGACGCTAGGACCTAGCTTTACGTGACATTTGTTTGGCGTCACCTTATGTTTTTTCAAAAAACTACCGGCCCCAACGTCCGTATACCCCTTACATGTGGACCTCGCCGTGTTCTAACCCATTTCACTTTCCCCATCTCCCGACCCGATTCACTACGGCGGCAAGCGTAGGCGGCGGTGCGGCGAGCGGACGGTGATTTCGGCGGTGCGGCGAGCGGAGTGCTGGCGGTGCACGGCCGCCGTGGTGCTCTTGTGCCACAGAAGGCTCCCCATTCCCCCTCAAGACGCATCACAGCGGGCGACGACAGCGCGACATCCTTGACGAGCGTGGATCCCCGGTGAGCAGTACGGTGCATCAGGTTGGTAGTCGGTGTCCGGTTTGCCGTGATTCCCCTCCTAGTCTCCCCTTCAATTTGTTCGGTAGTGGGTTTCATCCACGGTTGTCGTCCCCCTCCATTTGGTCTATAGTGGCGCCCTAATCCCCTCTAAGTTCCCCTTCCTGTTGCCATTCGAGCCGCTAATGTCTCTCAATCGGGTCATGTCGCATGCCTCATCATCATTTTTTGCTCGGCCTCGGCGGACAAGCACGGCTAGGGATGCCGGACTACTTGCTGTGGTAGATGCGGCACCTCGGCAACCGCTTTTGATCTGGACATGCCGATCGATGATGTGAGCAAGTTGCCTTTGATAATGTGCCCGAATGCAAGGACGTGAGGGTGTTTGCTGCAACTACCACGCAATCTCGTATAACAATGGAAAGAGATACTTCAAGTGTCCGAGGAAGAACTCGTGAGTGCTGTTGTTGGAATTGAATAGCCCAAATTTCAATTGTGTTTACCCAGATTTCATTGGTTGTGGTTGTTATGGATGCGGGGAGATGCCGTAGCTATTGGTTTGAGGAAGAATATGTGGTCTTCCTTCTTGACAATGGATATCTACCATTAGCTCCGACGACGACGAAGTTCCGAGGTCGTGGGAAAAATTGAAGGCTTAGAGCACAACCTAAACAAGTGAAGGAGATGGTAGGCAAGAACGAGGGATGGCTTGGGAAGCTGCATTTGTCTTGTGTGTGGATGTGTCAATGTAACCCTATTTCGTTGTTGTCCATTTTCTTGGTTGTAGTTGTAGTGTTGAAGTAGGTAATCTTTGAAGTATGGGCTTTTGTGTTGAAGTAGGCAATGCTAATGTAGTATGGGCTTGTGTGTCCAAGTTTGTAGTGTTGAAGTACGAATGAACCCGCATTGGTGGATGTATGTGCATTTTGAACCTAGCTTCTTTGGTGGATGTATGTGCTCTTGGTATGAAATATGGCACTTTGAACCTATATTGATTTATGGTGGAAATAAATATCCCTTTTGCTATGACTGTGCATTTGGGATGCTATTTTGCATCATTTATATATTATGACAATTTTGGACTTTCCATGACACTGTCCTGTGGTCACAAAAACCTTGAAATTATATATGACATATTCGGGCATTCCATGACATTTACCATGGTCATAAACCTACGGCATGTATGCCACCCAAGTCCAGACAATGAAACAGAACCATTACATATAGGTCTCAAATAAATCGGGCAACACTTTGCGTGAATGTAGCTTGCATGATAGATGAAGTATCCAATGAAATAGAACCATTATATAAAAGGTCTCAAATACAATAATACAATCAGTAATAGTAGTTCATGGTCAACAAATAGCTCCAGAAAAGCAAAGGTTAGTCATCATCGTTGTCTTCTTCTGATGTGTTGCCTTCGTCTACACTATGGTACTCAAGGAAGGTGTCATCTGCATCTTCAAATTCGACATCTTCATCTTGAGCTGTATGTGAATCTCGACGGATGCTCTCGACAAGGTCTCTACTAACAGGGCTTCCTGGTTCATTATCTATGTTTAACAAATCAATCTCAGGATAAATGTCTCCCGCTGGAGGCCGGAGCGAGAGCGCCGACACCCCGGACTCATTCACCGCCGCTCGTTCGTGTGACCGCCGTTGCATCTAGGTGGCTAGCAGTCACGTCTCCAACAGGCAACAACTTAGGTGAGCTCAACTCAATCTAAGCCTGGCAACCCTAAAGCTAGTACTCCAGTACTAGCCATCTTCATTTACAAGCTACGAGAGGGGGACAGGGGCACAGCTACTGGTCAATTGAAGTTAATTTGCATGCTCGATTAAATAGAATGTTGTTATATTAGCATGTTGCTATATTAGAATGTTGCCAAGCAACAGAGGGGGGAAAGGGATAGGGACAGATGCCTAAGTAGTTAGTTTACATGGACCTTGTGTTAGTTAATTAGAATGTTGCTAGCCAAATGAAGTTAATTTGCATGCAACCCAATCTGGTGCCTATGACTTGCTGCTACCCAATCTGTTACGGATGTATGTTTCTGTTTTCTTTGAACCCAAATTATCATGAGTCAACTTTGCATGCAACTATACACTTAACTTGGTGATTACATACATACGTCAATGAAAAAATGCTTATCTCGTTACTCTTGTTCACTGTGAGTAATGTAAGGCGATCAATAGTTGGTCTTTTTTCGTTCTTTCTTCTACCACTTGGATGTTAATTTTCCTTCTATCTAACAATTATGAGAATTCTAATTTGTTAGTTTTGTCAACTCCTTTACAGAAACTGAATCCAGTTTACGCTCTTCTGCGTTCCATCGTTTATGTAATATAAGAAATGACAAAAACTCGGTATGAGCGGGACGGGGATGCCAATGTAAGGGAAGTTCGGGAACATTTTAAATCTCTACGGGTATTCCGCTCTTAGCCTGCGAAGTTAGAGAGGTTCTTTACAAAAAGGAAAAGGGCAAAGCAAAGACGGTAGTATCGACAAAAAGATTCGACAATGAATATGATCCACCCTCGACATTGAAAACCAATCGACGGTGATGCTAGTGATGCCGACTATGATGATGACCTCAATAATGAGGTGAGTGCATTACTTGGCAAATTGCAAGGTTTCCGGTATCCTGTGCCAAACATGTACTTCACTGCAGTCATTATATCTACTTGCCACTTCTTCCTTAATTAATATAAGATGCATGTTTCTCTTGACAGGTAGAAGCCATGGTTCCGGGAACTCGCCCTCAAGAAAAGAAGCAAAAGGCAGCAGCAATGGTAGCTGCCAACAAGAAGCCACCGCGCAGCCCTACCAGATTCACTAGGCAGAGTGCAGCCATGCCTTCCCCTAGAGGCCGTCCACCACCTAAGCAAAGATTGCCCTTGCCTCCTAAGACCACTAACAAAGCCAACACTAAACCTATAGCCATTTCTAGTGCTAGCCAACAACAAGGCCACCTCACTTCAAGCGGCAGCCTAACCACACAAACTACAAACACAAGGACTACTAGTCCTACTACTCCCACAGTCACCGGGCAGCCATGTGCGCCTGTTCCAAACCCAATGCCTAGTCCTCCTAGATACACTAGGCAACCGCAGCCATGTCTTCTCCTGGTGCAAACCCAACGCCTAGGCCAATGCCTAGTCCTGCTAGATTGGCCAGGACCAGGGCAACCATGTCTTCGCCTGGTGCAAACACTGATCGTAGTACTCCTGGACCCACTCTAGCCCTGACTCAGCAACCTACTCCCGCAACTAGTGTGAACCAAACTGCTGCTATGGACACCTCACCAGGTGGACAAAGCTCTAGACAAAGCAATGACATCAATGACTCATGTGACCAATTTGAAGTCGCCATTTAAGAGGATCATACAAATGAAGGAGAACCAGATGACGACTTAGTTCCAAGTAAACAATAAGTTTTTCCAACCTTTTTTTGTCCATGTAGCATCTACATTAGTTAATCATATAATAATACATTGTGATTATTATTTGCCAATGCAGTGCCCCCAAAGAATGTCCGCAAGAAAACCATGGGTCATGGCTTAGAGAAGATGATCGGTAGAGGAAAAAGTTGACTATCCGGTGGTGAAGGCAAGAAGAGACCGAGGTCCCACTTGGCGCGAAGCCGCTCGGAACCGGTGTCGCGTAAGAGACAGTCTTCCTATCTACACCTCTTGGAAGCTTTATGAAAAGATGAGGGGTCGGCAGAAGTAGCAAAAGTGCTTTGCAAAGTCGCGGTAAGTCAGCTTTTGCACATCCAACAACTTTCTTGCAATGGTCTAGTCCCATATACATGTACAAATTGTGTCGATAAATCATATGTGTATGGTGCGAGTCCAGGTTGGATGTGGATGTAAAGAACGAGGGACCAAGCAAATTTGCATGCACCGATATCATCAAGAAGGGAGTAAGGCAGCAGAGGTATCACCTCAAAAGGAAGTACTATGATGAGTCCCTGTCAAGAGAACGGCTCATGGCCCGAGAACCTCCTGGAAAAATGAAGAAAGAGGATTGGGTCAAGCTTGTAGACTACTCGGTGTGACCCAAAGAATCGGTCCATGCCTCAATTACCCCCTTTCATTAATATGCAATGCAACTGTGTATGTGAATGAAACCCTATTGCATTTGCGGTGCGGGAAAGAGTTCTAAGAACAAAGTGAACCGTGGCCAAGTGCGGCTTCACCAAAGGACTGGATCTAGGTCCTACGTTGCCCACCGATATAGCCTGGTAAGATAAATGTGTGGATTTTGTGTAATTACATTGCAAGATGGGACATTACTAGCATATATTCATTACCATGTGCCTTTGAAATGTCAAGTTAGCATGTGATCCAATCTTCTCGAGATGTGCCTCCAATTTATATCCCGATTTCTAGATCTCGCTTGTGATTTCGAGATGTGCTCCCATGTTCTTGTGTTCAAATATTTCCAAGTGCTATTTTATCGAGATGCTCATGGAAAGTAGTACTTGTAGTTTGGGCCGAGTTCTAATTATGGATTTGTTGTCTAGGTTACATTGATGCTTGTTGTTGTGTTGTTTTTCTTGGACTCGGCAATTACTTGAGTGTACTAGAGATTGCATTTGTTGTTTGCATAAAAGATGCGGAGCCAAATACTTGTATGATCGTAGTGCATACATATTTTGCCATCGGTCGTTGACAACTACAAAAAAATCCATGTTTGTGTACTACTCTCTTTACCTTCATTGATTTGTAAAACATTCTTTTACATGCTGCGTGCCTAAGTACAACAACATGGATCCCGACCGTTGATTTCTTTGGGGAATGTATGACTAGTCCAAAAATTGGTCGAACTCCTTTGGCCGATGAGATATATGTAAGTTATATAAATATTGTGTTGATTTACGTACTCAACTACATGCCTCATTGAAATTTATAGTATGGCCTTCCTATTTATTTAGGAACAAATGGTAGCGAGAGAAAGAAAGAGAGCCGAAGAAGGAGAAGCCGAAAAGTCTCCCTCCAAGATTGTTGCGACAGTCTCGCCCGGATCAGCCGTTCATCCACCTTTCTTCGAACATTTGTGTCCCTCGAGTGTCGAAGACGGGACGGTCCTCCTCGACAACAGCACAAGCACGCATGCAAGCTGAGTTTGAGGCGACACTCCAAGCGAAAGAGAGGAATCCGCTAGGAAGCAGGCAGAGTTGGAAGCACGATTCAAGCTCGCAGCCAAACTTGAAGAAAACCAAACTTTCTGCTTCTCGACCAAGAGGAAGTGAAGGGGATGCATAGCAAGTTTGAAGAGAATAATGCCTTGCTACGAGCTGTCCTCAAACTTCAAAAGATTGAGGTAGGTATGAATGCGGTTTCGAGGATGAGGCCTAGGCTTTTCCTATCTTCTTGTTAGAACTTTGTTAGTGTTGTCTTTATGTATGAACCATTGTGGTGATCTTGGTTTGGAACCTGGAAGTCTACAACTATGTGGTGGGCTGGAACAAATGGTGGACCATGTTGGAACTGTATGGTCGAAGTGGAACTCGTTATGTGTATGCATGATGGATTCGTGATTTACGTGTTTGGATGACTTGTGATGAATGCGTGGATGTGTCTTGACTTTTGTATACATATATATCTATGTGCAATATGATGTTGTGATGGAAGATCGGTATGTCGTCACTTGGATACTACTGGCACCTCGTCATGAATTATATAACAATATGTGACACCATACAAATCGTCTTAAAACTCCTCTAAACAACACGCAACACATGACACAAAGAACGCGTCACAAAATATTCACAACTATATATGATGACTGTATTTCGTCACAAAATAGCATCTAAACTAGTATCTCCGTACCATCGTGACGATTTATGGTTTATGTGACGCGTTGACTAAACAAAAATGACGGTTTATGCCGTCATAAAAGATAAGAATATGTGACGACGTAACATGTTCGTCATAAAAGGTACACACATTTTGTGACGGTTGTCCTCATAATCGTCACGAGGTACATTATGTGACGTCGATACATGACGACCACCGTGACGCTAGGTTTTTGTCATAAAATACTTTTTGTGACAAATTTTTAACTTACCGTGATAGTTGGCGTTTGTCATAGAAGCCCTGATTTTTTGTAGTGATTCTGAGCTCTGCCGGGGGGTCCTGGGCCGATCATGGGGCGTGGGAGGGTGTATGTGAATGCCTAAAGGCGATGCCTTATAAGGCATCGGCTGTCGTGGGTCGGCCTATTGTGACGATAACCGACTCACGCATTGATCCACACGCTCGGGTAGTATCTCTTGAGATATTTTCCGTTGAGGGCCCTTCCGAATATCTCCCCATCCAGTCCTTTTAGCATGTAAGCTCCTTTGGAGACGCATTTGTGGATCTTGAAAGGCCCCTCCCAATTCGGTGACCATTTGCCGAATTTGTTATCTCGGATCCGATTTTGTGGAATTTGTTATTATAAGCTTCCAAACGAGTTCGCCTTCCTCAAATGATTTAGGGACAACCTTTTTATTGTAATGTCCGGCTACCCGTTCCTTATCTTTTGTTACTTTTTCTAAAGCTCTCATTCGGATAAAGCGAGATCCTCCGACTCGTCTATCATGAGGTTATAATAGTCGTCTGTGAGTTGGTCTTGTAACCGAATGCGTCTTGAGCCGATTACACTTTCCCATGGAAGTACCGCTCGTGTCCATAGACCGGTTGTATGGGGGACTTGGATGGATCCGTGACATGCCATCCGATACGCCCATAATGATTCGGCCAATCGGGTGTGCCATTGCTTAGGATGCTCAGATATCTTTCTTTTGATCAGCTTGATTAAGCTTTTGTTTGAAGCTTCGGCCTAACCGTTGGCTTGCGCGTAATACGGCGAAGAGTTAAGTAGTTTGATCCCCATGCCGTTGGCAAACTGAATGAACTCGTCCGAAACAAAGATGGACCCCTGGTCGGTCGTTATCGTTTGCAGAATGCCGAATCGGTAGATGATGTGTTCTTTGACGAACTCGATTGCGTCTTTAGAATCCACTTTTCTGAGGGGGATCGCTTCCACCCATTTTGTGAAATAATCTGTGGCCGCTAGGATAAACTTGTGCCCCTTGCTCGAAGGTGGATTGATCTGGCCGATCATATCAATGCCCCACCCCCTGAAGGGCCACGACTTAATGATTGGGTTCATGGCAGACGCCGGAGCTCGTTGTACCATGCCGAACTTTTGGCAGTCTTGGCATCCTTTATAGTATTTAAAACAATCCTCTAGCATTGTCGGCCAGAAATACCCGGCTCGGTGAAGTAGCCATTTCATTTTGTGTGCCGACTGATGCGTGCCGTAGATTCTTTCGTGTACCTCCCCGATGGCCACTGTGGCTTGATCGGCGCCTAGACACTTGAGTAGTATGCCATCGATTGTCCGATAGTATAAATCTTCGTCGAGCAATACGTACCGTAGCGCCTTGTACCGTAGTTTCCTTGTGGCCGACTGAGAAGGGTCTTTGAGATAATTGTAGACGTCGAATCTCCAATCGTCGGTTGTGATGGTGGCGACGCCTATGTCGATGTCTCTCAGCATCGGCCGGTAGCCTGATGCCCCTTGAGCCAAATCATTGGCCTCCGTGTTCTGCTCCCTGGGAATATGCTTCAAAGTGACTAGCCGAAAGCCTTCCATTAACTCTTGGCACCGTCGATGATAGATCATCAGTGCGTCGTTTTTGCACTCATATTCTCCTGATAATTGACTGATGATGAGCAACGAGTCTCCCATTATCTCGACCGCGTCGGCTTCCATCTCCCTAAGTAGAATTAGCCATTTGAGAACGGCTTCATACTCGGCTTGGTTATTCGTAGCGTGGGGGTCGATGGCGAAAGCGAACTCGAAGCTTGCCCCCTAGGTGAGATAAGAACTAAGCCGATGCCACGCCGTTGGTGCACACCGAGCCATCGAAAGTCGAGTCCAAGGCGTAATTTCCACGGAGCCGATTGAATCGTTTCTATGCTCCACAATGAGATCGGCTAGGGCCTGTCCTTTTACTGCTCTTGGAGCCTGATACCTCAGATCGAACTCGGTCAGCGCGAAGATCCACTTTCCGATCCTCCCTTTGAGCATTTGCAAGTTACCGTGCATTCATTGGACAGAGATAGTGCCTTAACTTTGTGCATGTCACACCCAATTTTCGTTCGGGAATAAAAATCATTTAATAAATTATTTTCTAGAAATTGAATAAAAAGAAAAACAAAGTAAATCAAGTGAAACTATTAAGGAAATTAAATTTTCCTTCAAAAATCATGGCTGGAAATATTTTTAAATATTCTCCATGCCCTAAAGTACTCTCTGAAATTTTTCGCGAAATTTTGAAGCTCCAGAAATAATTTTAATAATTCAAAGAACACTTCAATAATTATTTAAATAAATAAATTAAACTTTAAATGATCTGGAGATATTTTTATTAAATACTTTAGGTGTTCTTATATTTTCAAAATTTTTCTTGGAATTATTTGGGCAATGGAAGTATTTATAAAAATTAAAGGATGTTTGGACAAAAAGTCTGTTTTACATCCCTGCTACAGTACCTTCTTCAACCTATACAGTGCCGAACAGTACCCCCGCAAAACTGTGGCTTTGTTTCCTCTACCAAATCCAGCGCAATCCTTTGCCCAAATCAAAAATTAGTTGTAGGAACAGATTCCTCTCGATCTCCTCTACGTTTCTCCTAAGAAATCCCCCTCAATCCCGTGCTAAATCGCGTGAATTTCGGCCCCGTTCTTATCCCGACGAACTCGGGATAAACCCTAAAAATCCGGCGCCAAATCCTCTCTTCCCGGTGCAGTCCTCTCCTTCCCAAGCCTATAAAAAGGACCCCCTAGGCCTCCTCCTCGGTTTCCCCTTTTTTTCCCGAGCTTTTCCCGTTCTCTAACCACCTTCCCCACGAGATCGATCTCCATCCGTCGCCGGCCTCAATTTCAGCCGCCCCTAGCCGCCGTCTCGGCCGTCCCCGGACAGCGCCGTCGCCTCCTCGGCATCGCAAGAACACAAGGAAGCCCGTCCACTGTTTCCTTGCGCCAAAACCGTCGGAAGCACCTCGTCACCGTGAACCCGAGCTCCACGTCCATGTTTCGATCTTCGCCGCACCTAGCCGTCGACCCCGTCGTCGCGCCCTCGCCGAAGCCACCATCGGCACCGCGGAAGGGAGGGAAGCCCGTCCTCCACCTCTCCTCCGCCAAACACCGCCGAAGGCCGTCGTCGTCGCCGTGAAGCCCGTGCGTGGCCGCCTCCGTTCAACTCCAGCCGCGCCGCGTCGTCGTCTCGGTCGACGCCGCACCATGCCGTTGCCATTCTCGGCACTGCAGTGGCCGCGCGAAGCCCGTCCTCCACCTCTCCTTCGCCGTAGGTCGCCAGAACACCGCCGTTGCCGTGGACTCGACCTCGTCGCCATTTGAAGCTCGCCACCGGCCTCTCCCTTCGTCGCCCACCCTTGCGTAAGTGCTGGTAAGGAGCGCCTCATCGTTCTCTACCCATTTATGCACTTTGTTTTCGTTGTTGTACAACCGTTCTTCGGCAATCTTTGTTGTCATGTTTGTTGGCTGGTATGTTCATGCGACTATCACATCATCGCCTCATCAGTGCCACATTATCTCTTTGTCCTGCGTGGTTGAGTTCATGGCCGCCACCTTAGCACTGTGTCAACTTCTTTGTGCCACGTGTCGGTTGATGTGTATCCATCCCAGCCCTAAACCATCAAATCTTGGTCACTTAATCCAAGTCGTTCATCCTTATAGATTCATTCGGTTTAATTTGAGCCACTCATCCTTTGTTCCCAGTTCAATCCTAGCCACCCAAATCTTTGTGAACCTGTGAACCGATCGGAGCTGATGTCTTAAACATCCTTTTCCAGTTCAAAATTAATTAAAAATTGCGTAATAAATCATCTTAATTTTCAGAATTCATTTAAATGGTCCAAAACTTCTAAAATTCATATCTAATTCATACGAACTCCAAATTGGGCCATTCAAATTGCAAAATTTATCTAAAATTAAGCTCTACATGTTTGTTTACTTTTTATGTACTGTTATTTGGTTTTTATTAGGTTTTTTCTTTGTTTTGCGTGCCAGCGTGTAGATTCCGCAGTTTTCGGAGTTTGCGCTCGCGAGGGAAAGAGCCCAGAAGTTTGCTTGAAGACGCAAGGCAAGTCACACTTCCCTTGAAGCATATTGATCCTATTTTTATAAATGTTTTACGTTTGCAAATAAAATTACATTGCTTTGCTAATTACATGGAATGATGGAACACCTATCTCGCTTGTTTGAGCCTTATTTACTTGTTATCCGTCCTTTGTTAACCTTGGGTGTTAATTTGACTAGCTTTAGTCACTGATGTTGATTCTTGCTAGAATTATATGCTTAGCCATGCTTAATTACCACTAGCTCACTAAATGGGATAATTACACTATTTATTCTAGTCTCTGATGATCTGCAAGCTCGATACACCTGACCATGTCTTATTGGTCATAATTATCTCAACTAAAATATGACATAATGGTGGGCTGTGGGTGCATGGTTTTGGATGGTCGCACTCATGGCAATTAAGGACCGGTTCATGGGAAACCCTGGAAGACATGCCGTGCAAACCACAAGCCGAATGGGCAACTACTGGATCCGTAGTATAGCTTTCCTCCACCGACGTACCCTAGTGAGGGTGGGCGTGATGGAGTTGGGTCGGCCCGGTTTTACGGGTTGATCGGTGTCGGATTTACCGTGGCACGAGAGGGGGCTGCCCACGCCTGCGGGAGTGGGGGCGAAACCTTGGTGTGGTATCGCTTGGTTAGAGGGAGTTATGCGAAAGTCTTGTCACGATTTCCCTTTGCGTATCATGGTGGTACTTCGGGCATGGTAACATGTGTGGAATCGTGTCTTGTGGGTAAAGTTGCGCACCTCGATCGGACTAAAACTATTCGAATAGCCGTGCCCGTGGTTATGGGCGATTGACCGATTCACTATGATTAGTCCCACTTGAATAATTTGATTTAATGGAACTGGTTTAGTTCGGTTGGAATGGTTGGGCTGTTCAACGTGAAGGGTTACGCGGAAGCTACGCTAGCCGAAAACAAAAATTTTCTACCGCGCAAACCGGGAACACTTGCAAGTAAGGGCCGATAGATCGTTACCGATTGGAGTGTGCGGCGGAAACACCAATCGGGGCTATCCGATCCAGCAGGTGTAGCCGATTCTCGCAAGCCGACCAACGCGCGCAACGTAGCGAGGCGCCTCTACCGGTATCCACACGTCCGGGGACAAACGCCGTACACCCGTGTGCTAGCACGCGATGCAAGGCTAGGGTTTGGCTCGAAAGTGGGGAGGGTTTCCGTGGAGATTGATCTCGGCGACTTCTATTGCACGCGATGCAATTGACATATGGCAGCTCTCCACCCCTCCCTCCTTTATATAGAGTTGGCCGATGGGATTAGTAGCCGCTCGGGACTCTATTTTGAATTGGATCTCATCCGTATCTCATATAGAGTTTGGCCGCTCACACGTCGTAAGCCCATAGGACTCTATTTTGAATTGGATCTCATCCGTATCTCATATAGAGTTTGGCCGCTCACACGTCGTAAGCCCATAGGACTCTATTTTGAATTGGATCTCATCCGTATCTCATATAGAGTTGGCCGCCCACACGTCGTAAGCCCATAGGACTCTATCCGATCGGATCCCTATCCGATCGAGCCGTATCCGAGTCCAACTCGAATGCCTTCTTATCCCCTTAAGCATGCGACCACGTAGGTTCGGGTATACTCGGTTTCGGCTATAGTCTAACTTAGCCGATCGTCGGCTCGAGTCCAACTCGCCGACACGTCAACGGCGGCGCCTAGCGGCACATATTGACACCATAGTATACAAGAATATAATATCGGCTCGAACCCGTAATGTGTACACAAATCCCTTTGCCTCACGATACCGGTTAAGCTATAGGCAAGATGTGTGCCATCCCTTCAATAACTTAACCATTCACTCGAACCGTATTGGATTATCGTCTATTGATTGACTCCTCAATCAACTTAGCATGGCCATGCATTTCCATAATCCATTACCTCGAGGGGCCCGAGATATCTCTCCAAAGGAGGGGCAAATTCCATCTTGATCACTCACATCCCACTCCATGTTTCATAGCAAACCCGAAAACTACCTTTATAACTACCGTTACGGAATAGCGTTTGGTAGTCCCAAAGTAGGCTACTACACATGTTGGAATCCATGGTGATCTCGGGTCTAAGGACTTTGTACCAACACTACCGAGACCAACTAATGGCACATTAATTCTGTAGTGTCTCATGGTGGGTCTATCCAACAATGTGTTCTTCAACACATATGTCCATGTTTATTGATTTGGTATCTCCATACCCATGATCTATGAGACATGATCATCAATCAATAAACATGCCGATCTTAGAATCATATTTGTTCCAACAATATGACATATGATCGAGGATCGTTTAGAAATAGATTCATACATATAGAGTCTCATAAATAAGTCACGTACTTATTGATCAATACAAGATGTCTATTTCATGGAACCGAATAACACTTTATTCATTTATACATAAACATTGACGTGATATCCAACATCTCCATGTTGCCTCTAGGGCATATCACTAACAATCTCCCACTTGCACTAGAGTCAATCATGTAAGTATCTAATACCCATTGCTCTTGTGTGCGCCTCATGCTTGGTGAGGGAGAGGTTTTGAAAGCGGATCGGCTATGTTGAGATCCGTGTGCACTTTGCATATCTTGACATCACCTCTGTCCACAATCTCGCGGATGAGATGATATCGCCGAAGTATGTGTTTGGACTTCGATGTGACCTCGGCTCCTTGGCTTGTGCAATGGCTCCACTATTGTCACAATAGAGAGACATTGGACCGGTCGTACTAGTCATCACACCAAGCTCGAAACGAATTTCTTGATCCAAACATGCCTCCTTTGCGGCTTCCGAAGCAGCAATGTACTCGGCCTCCGTTGTAGAATCGGCAACGGTATCCTGCTTGGAACTCTTCCGTGTGCGCCTCCGTTCGGGAGAACACGAACCCCATTGCGATCTATAATCATCCTTGTCTGTTTGGAAGCTAGCATCGGTGTAACCACTTACAACGAGCTCTTCTTCACCTCCATAGACTAGGAACATATCCTTAGTTCTTCTCAAGTACTTAAGGATATTCTTTACTGGCAGATCCAGTGACCTTCACTGGATCGCGGTATCTGCTCGTAGCACTCAAAGCGTACGAGACATGCAGGCGTGTACAAAGCATGGCATACATGATGGATCCAATTGCCGAAGCATATGGAACCATACCCATCTTATTCCGCTCATCATGTGTCCGAGGACACCGATTCTTGCTAAGATTAATGCCATGTGACATGGGCAAGAAACCTTTCTTGGAATCATGCATGTTAAACCTTTTCAACACCTTGTCAATGTATGTACTTTGGCTTAATCCAATTAGCCTCTTGGATCTATCTCTATAGATCCGAATGCCTAATATGTATCTGCCTCCCTAAGTCTTTCATAGAAAAACTATTTTTCAATGAAGACTTGACGGATTCTAGCATAGGGATATCATTTCCAATCGGTAATATGTCATCCACATATAAGATTAGAAATACAATTGCACTCCACGACCTTTTTGTAAACACAAGCCTCTTCTTCGTTTTTGATGAAACCAAACCCTTTGATTACTTCATCAAAACGAATATTCCAACTCCGAGATGCTTGCTTCAATCCATAAATGGATTTCGTAGCTTGCATATCTTTCCAGCGATTCGGATCGACAAAACCCGAGGTTGTATCATGTATACATCCTCGCTTAGGTTTCCATTTAGGAAAGCCGTTTTGACATCCATCGCCATATCTCATAATCGAAATATGCAGCAATCGCTAGGATAATCCGAATAGATTTAAGCATTGCGACGGGCGAGAAGGTTTCATCATAATCAACTCCTTGAATCTGTTTAAAACCTTTCGCCACCAATCGTGCCTTATAGATGTGAACATTTCCATCCATATCGGCCTTTTCTTAAAAACCCATTTACACTCAATGGTTTTGACACCATCAGTGGATCAACCAAGTTCCAAACTTGATTGTCGTACATGGATTCTATTTCGGATTTCATGGCTCCAAGCCACTTGTTGGAATCGGGTCCCACCATCGCTTCCTCATAGGTCTTAGGTTCATCGTTGTCCAACAACAATATATCACGTTGTTCCGCACTGTGTACTGTCGGGTGCACGACGTGATCTTTCGACCTCCGTGGGGTGGTGTATCTACAAGCGGTGGCGCAACTCTTTGCTCCTCCTGTTGTGGTTCGTGGTCGTGAAACATTTTCGGTGTTTCTTGAACTTCTTCAAGATGCACCCTGCTCCCACTAACCCTTCTTGAAAGAAACTCTTTCTCCAAGAAGACACCGTGTCGGGCGACAAACACTTTGCCTTGTTCCCGATTATAAAAGTAATATCCCTTGGTTTCCTTAGGATATCCCACAAAGAAGCACTTGTCGATTTGGGTGTGAGCTTGTCGGAGTAAACGTTTTACATAAGCTTCGCATCCCCATATTTTGAGAAAAGACAAACTAGGGGTTGCCCTGTCCATATCTCATATGGTGTCTTTTCAACCGACTTAGATGGAACTCTATTTAGTGTGAGCGCATGTTTCAAGAGCATATCCCCGAAGGATAACGGAAGATCACTTTGGCTCATCATCGACCGAACCATGTCCAACAAGGTGCGATTTCTCCGTTCGGACACCCCATTCCATTGTGGAGTTCTGGCGGAGTCAAGCGTGGTACAATTCCACAATCTTTCGATGATTACCAAACTCTTGGCTCAAGTATTCCCCTCCACGATCGATCGTAGAAACTTGATTGTTTTCCCTAAATGATTCTCGTACTTCATTCGGAATTCTTTGAACTTTTCAAAGGATTCGGACTTATGCCTCATTAAGTAGATATAACCATATCTACTAAAGTCATCGGTAAAGGTAATGAAGTACGATAACCACCTCTAGCCGTTGAGCTCATTGGTCCACATACATCGGTATGTACGAGTGCCAACAAGTCACTTGCTCTCTCACTATGTCCCGTGAAAGGTGCCTTTGTCATCTTACCAAGTAAACAAGACTCACATGTCTCAAATGATTCAAAATCAAAAGAGTGAAGCAATCCATCCTTATGGAGCTTCTCCATGCGTTTCTTATTTATATGGCCTAAGCGACAATGCCGGATAAACGTGGGGTTTATATCATTAGAGAGTTGCCTTTACGTATTAATGTTATAGATGGGAGACGCTTCAAGATTCAAAACGTATAATCCATTCACCAATGGAGCATGAAAATAGAACATATCTCGAGATATATTGAACAACCATTGTTCATTGATCTAAAATCATATCCTTCCGCTTGCAAACATGAAGCGGAAATAACGTTTTGACATAGTGTTGGAACACAATAACAATTATTTAATTCCAAAACTAATCCCGAAGGTAGATGAAGTAGTCTCGTGCCGACAAGCAATCGTAGCAACGCTTGCTCCATTGCCGACGCGCAGTTCACCTCGCCCTTCTCAATCCTCTACTTCTTCTCATTCCCGCAACGATTTGCAAATATGAGCTACGATCCGGTATCAAATACCCAAGAGTCGGTAGGTGAAGTAGCAAGATTAATGTCTATAACATTAATACCGGCGAAGTCGTACTTTGCTTCTTTTTGAGATCCTCCATGTACTTCTTGCAGTTCCTCTTCCAGTGGCTGTCTCCTTGCAATAGAAGCAAACGGCATCGATGCCGCCGACCCCTTCTTGCCCTTCTTTGCATTAGAGGCACTCGCGATCTCATCGGGAGTTAACTTCCTCTTGGTGCAAAGTTTCTTGACAAGTGGTTTGCGTTTAGCCTTCTGCATCATCATCACATGATGACCATTCTTCGGATACTCTCCTCATTGTCTTTAGCATCCCATGCAATTCAGCCAAGGTTCTATCCATATTGTTCATGTGATAGTTTAATATGAATGGCTCGAAGCTCGGAGGGAGCGGCGGAGAATCACATCGTAGCCAACTCTTGGCTAAGGGGAAAACCTAGTTTTCCGGACTCTCAATGTAGCCAATCATTTTTATCACATGCGGATCGACGGGATTCCCTCAACAAGCTGCACGCAAACAAGGACTTCGAGGTGTTGAACCTCTCGGCCCGAGCTTGGTTCTCAAACATGCCACGCAGTCCCGAATAATAGTGTGAGCATCTGCTCTCATATTGCTTCGAAGCTCGGGGGACATTGTAGCAAGCATGAGACGGCTTATGTCTAGGGCATCATTAGTGTGCTTCTCGTAAGCTCTCCGTGCGGTTGCGGTGGCATTATTTGGCAAATCCTCGGGATAGGGTACTTCAAGAACGTACTCCTTACGCTCTTGCTTGAGAACAATTCTCAAGTTGCGATACCAATCCATAAAGTTTGTTCCATTTAATTTTTCCTTTTCGAGAATAGATCGCAAATTAAAAGCACTGGGTGTAGTATTAGCCGCCATTTATTCTACAACGAAAAAGCAAAGTTTAGCACAATGTTTATGCTATGTCCATTGTTAAACAATTTAACATTAGACTCCCATTACGTATTTTCCACCTTCCCTCTAGGTTACGTATTGGGTCAAGATCCACATGTTAATTAATTTTCTAGTGAGCTTTGGCATCACTTGCTAGAAGATTAATAACATCGGTAAGCAACTCCTTGCTAATCACATCTCTATGTGACTCTTGTTGTTGGTGTGGCATCTCCATGCCCCGGCCCCAACCTATGCCCCAAGGCCCAAAACTGTTTTGATAGCCTTGTTAAGTAAACCAAATGCTCCTTGTATATGTCGACATATACCCCTCGTGTTATGATAGAGAATGGCACTCTGCTTTGGCAGACCCACCATTGACGAGCATAACGGTGGACGGTGCAACATTTGGAAGGGCATCATTACTACTTAATTTTGTGAGGGATGCTATCCTATCAAACAAACATATCACATATGAAAGCAAGTAGAATATCATGAAATAGTATGGCCCCCTTCACATGGTGATCTCCATCTCCATGCTAGGTGTACAGGATCTCCATCTTCATCACCGTTCTTTCGAGTGCCGAATGCTTGATTTCTTCAAACTAAGCTACTACTATAGAAGCTCTAATTGAAGATTACATCGACTCGCAGGTCGTGAAAGAATATTACAAGCATTGCACGTATGAAAGAATATTACGGGATTGCACATATGAAAGAATATTACATGCATCACATGCATCTCATACATCTCATACATACAATAGGGCCATACCATCTCAAAGCATTCTCTGCAAAAACAAGTTAGGCGTAGAAACGTTTTCTACTTATCGCAGCTACGGCATCGAGACGACCTATAAGGGGGTACGCACACGGCGGTCCCGCTACACCACACAAAATTCATAGATCCAATCTATGAATTCGCTACGAAACCATGTCGGCATAATCATATTATGCCGTCCCGATACACTATCAAGGGAGATGGTTTGCGCAGCGCGAGGCGACTAACAAGATCGGACTACGAGATAGCTTCGACATAATCACATTATACCGTTCCGATACACTATCAAGGAACGCTATCTCGAAGCCGACTCAAACCGAGTTATATGGAAATTGCTTCGACGTAATCACATTACGCCGTTCCGATACACTATCAAGGAACGCAATTACCATTAACTCTCCTCAATAGATCCCGTAAAACCGATTGATCAAATCAACCCGTGCGCAAAACTTGTTCCAGATCCAATCTAAAACCCGAACTAAGCAAGATTAGCTCGATACCACTTGAAGGGTTACGCGGAAGCTACGCTAGCCGAAAACAAAAATTTTCTACCGCGCAAACCGGGAACACTTGCAAGTAAGGGCCGATAGATCGTTACCGATTGGAGTGTGCGGCGGAAATGACCAATCGGGGCTATCCGATCCGGAAAGTGTAGCCGATTCTCGCAAGCCGACCAACAGCGCGCAACGTAGCGGCGCCTCTACGGTATCCACACGTCGGGGACAAAACGCCGTACACCCGTGTGCTAGCACGCGATGCAAGGCTAGGGTTTGGCTCGAAAGTGGGGAGGGTTTCCGTGGAGATTGATCTCGGCGACTTCTATTGCACGCGATGCAATTGACATATGTCGCTCTCCACCCCTCCCTCCTTTATATAGAGTTGGCCGATGGGATTAGTAGCCGCTCGGGACTCTATTTTGAATTGGATCTCATCCGTATCTCATATAGAGTTTGGCCGCTCACACGTCGTAAGCCCATAGGACTCTATTTTGAATTGGATCTCATCCGTATCTCATATAGAGTTTGGCCGCTCACACGTCGTAAGCCCATAAGACTCTATTTTGAATTGGATCTCATCCGTATCTCATATAGAGTTGGCCGCCCACACGTCGTAAGCCCATAGGACTCTATCCGATCGGATCCCTATCCGATCGAGCCGTATCCGAGTCCAACTCGAATGCCTATTCTTATCCCCTTAAGCGTGCGACCCAGCAGGTTCAGGTATACTCGGTTTCGGCTATAGTCTAACTTAGCCGATCGTCGGCTCGAGTCCAACTCAGCCGACTGTCACGACGGCGCCTAGCGGCACATATTGACACCATAGTATACAAGAATATAATATCGGCTCAACGAACTGTAATGTGTACACAAATCCCTTTGCCTCACGATACCGGTTAAGCTATAGGCAAGATGTGTGCCATCCCTTCAATAACTTAACCATTCACTCGAACCGTATTGGATTATCCGTCTATTGATTGACTCCTCAATCAACTTAGCATGGCCATGCATTTCCATAATCCATTACCTCGAGGGCCCGAGATATCTCTCCAAAGGAGGGGCAAATTCCATCTTGATCACTCACATCCCACTCCATGTTTCATAACAAACCCGAAAACTACCTTTATAACTACCCGATTACGGAATAGCGTTTGGTAGTCCCAAAGTAGGCTACTACACATGTTGGAATCCATGGTGATCTCGAGGTCTAAGGACTTTGTACCAACACTACCCGAGACCAACTAATGGCACATTAATTCTGTAGTGTTCATGGTGGGTCTATCCAACAATGTGTTCTTCAACACATATGTCCATGTTTATTGATTTGGTATCTCCATACCCATGATCTATGAGACATGATCATCAATCAATAAACATGCCGATCTTAGAATCATATTTGTTCCAACAATATGACATATGATCGGGATCGTTTAGAAATAGATTCATACATATAGAGTCTCATAAATAAGTCACGTACTTATTGATCAATACAAGATGTCTATTTCATGGAACTGAATAACACTTTATTCATTTATACATAAACATTGACGTGATATCCAACATCTCCATGTTGCCTCTAGGGCATATCACTAACACAACGTGGGGATAACGTTGTTCGTGGAAGATTAATATTGTCTTAATTACTCAATTGTTTTCTAATTTTAAACAAATAAATGTTTGTAAACCGCATTTATGCAAAATAGCTCAAGCCACTCTTGTCTCCCTTGGACGTCCGCATTTCTCGGTGTGGCTTGTTGAGTACGGTGGTTGTACTCGGTCTTGCGTTTTCCCCTTTCGAAGTGTAGTGCTTCTAAATTGAAGATGGAGTTAGAAGACCAAGGCTCGGACCCGGTTGAGTTTGCACGTGGAGTGGAGCGAAGCCCCGCTAGTGTCGTCTTTCTTTTCCGCTGCTTCGGGTGTGAGGACTAAGTGCCTCTTGGTAAGTATTTTTATTTTTACGCTTTGTTTTTTTACGTTTGGACTGTGTATTAATTTGTCATTTTATGTACCCTGGTTGATTCCTGGACAGGATTTAATACATTAAAATAGTCAGGAAATTTGGGCTAAATTTCCGGGCGTGACAAGTTGGTATCAGAGCCATCTCGACTGTAGGTTGAGCCAAATGGTCAAACCCTAAGGACAAGTTTGCGAAAACCTTATTTCCAAAAATATCTCTTCTATCCCTTTGGAGTCTCTGCAAAGTGATTTGTAAAATTTCTCTCCGTTCCCCTCCACCTCTCTTAGTGGTTAAACCTGGAGGACAAACTCGGTCGCTCGTCAACCCATGGAAGTCAAGTCAAGCTCCAAGCTTCAAGCAAGTCGATCAAGCCAAGCGTCGAGTCGGCATTTCTTGAGGATCAAGCGAAGTTTTCTCGGAGCTCACCTAGAACCCAATCTTTCCGGAAGAGTAGCATCGATAGTTCCTAGGCCATGTGTTGTTTGCTGTGTGTAGGTGTATGGCTCACATCGGTGGTGGGGATGTGACCATACTAGGTTGTTTGCTTAATCAACTTGAAGAGTAAAAGTCTACCCATATCGATCGTAGATAAGTGGGTTAAGGTCTTATCTTTAGCAACCCCTCTCTTCCACCCTTTTCGTGCAGGCGCGGTTAGTCGGTGCGAGAAAGTGTCATCAAGCTCGCAGTACCCTTAGCGGTGTGTTGAGGTCGGGAACCTTTGGTCGATCCCCGCAATCTACTGCTGTCTGGAAACCCCTCTTGCTCTGTTTCTGGTTCCCCAAGGTCAGATCATGAACATGCAAGCAGTGAATACAACAGATACAAAGCCAGATACAGAAGACATAGCAGTATGGTCACAGATGCAAGCTCAGAATTTAGAATCAAGATCAAATTCGGTACATTCCATTGCAATCACATATACGGCTATCGTCAGTATGTAGCAATGTCCCCAGCAGACCAACACATGTCAGCCGTTGACAACCTCGGAGTCCACAAGCGTTACCTAAGGTGGTTATGGTATACAAGGACAAGTTTTGCCAAAGTGTTCGATCACGCTTGAAAGTTGTATGCCAAGACGCCAACTGATGATGAAGTGTTAATCATAAGAAAAAAAGAAGCTTTGAATAAACTACCCGAAAATAAAATTTTGGTACACCGCAGTCCAACTCTATGAGGAGAAAAGTTGCACATTTCTTATGTGAGGGAATAAGTCATGTGCTTAAGAACCGTTAACTGAAGTCCATGCTAGCAAAGCCAACGAAGGGCTAAAGGACACCCTTGCAACCTGCCCGTTAACTCCTGGTCAACAACAACATTAACAATGATTTTTGCTCTCCAACCAACTCCAACCACCGTGGAAGCCAACGAAGGTTGGATTGTTTTAATGATCTTGAGCTGAGACACCGCCGCAACAACTGTCCGGTTCGAAGAAAGAGTCCACCGCTATTTCAGTTGTGGGAAAGACAAGTGATTACTAAAAAGGTAGTTCAACGTAAAAGTATTAACGTCGTCAAGTTACCGACACCGTCCGTCAACGTCTCTACTTCCCCAGTTGCCTCACCCCAGCATAGAGTGGTCAAGTCTAGCCCCAGGACATCAGGAAAACAAGAGGCACCAACCGTAACTAAAATGTGAAGTTTCTATCTCAACAATTTATCACTAAGAGCACCAGCAGAAGCTATATTATTCCACGGCACCGCTTCGAGCTACAGTACCAACACCAACGGGCAAGCGGTGCTAGGAAAACAGCTTGTGCGGTCCACCGCAAATAAGATAGTACAAATCCCCTACACCTACCAAGCAAGGTCTCAAGCAACAGTTCACCCGACTGACGTCAACCCCAGCTAGACACCCCATATCATTCCAACTCAACAACCTAACAAGTAATCACAGGAAAGTGGCAACAACAATAGTAAGGTTTTGTCTGCTTCAGCTACTAAGAAGACTGACATTTCTCTAAGGAAAAAAAATCAATCGTCAAGTCAGTGTTCTAATTGGAACCCCAGTCAGTAATTATTAAAAAGAACGAGTCAACCATATAAGGACCACCAAAGGAAAAAAGAAAACCATACCAACCAGAATTTCTACCAGTAAAGGTCAGCAGTGGTCTACAAGTCTTGGGTGTTCAAGAACCGCTCATGGCACCCAGAAGTTTCATGGCAGTTATGTAATAAGAGGGAACATTGAGTAAAGCATGGATCAATCTATACACTACGATGGAAAAAAAATCAACCCGGTCAGGATCAGGAAGGGGCAGATTCCATACCTGTTAACAGTTGTGCTAGCAGTGGTCAATAACCATCTTTAATTATTTGGTGTTCAAGTACCTCCTTGTGCACGAAGACTTATTACGCTTATGTACTTGAAAGAGGAAGAAGAATAAGAGTACGAGACAAATAATTTGTTCCTTCTCTCGGGTTCATATTGTGTAGCCAAAAAAAAGTGGATCAACTTGTGCATCTGACAATGTCACCAGGAACTTATAGTTTCTTTGTCGGGTCAGAGCAGTTTTGTCAAGACTAAGAATCTAATTGCCAATAAAGAAAAGTTTTGGTTAAACAGTGAAGTAAGAGTGGTTAGACTACAACGACGCTCGATAGGGCGAGATCTCTTTGAAGGACAATATAAGTGATACCTCATGAGGATGAAAAGGGTAATGAAACAGTCGAAAGCAAAATCATAAAAGGGTTGTCAGAGTAATAAGTGGTAACTGCACCCTAATGGTGAGCATTGATTAATAATGGTTTCTTTATTTCCGGACTCATTACCGTCTCAGAAAAACCACCTCGGTGATTCCTAGGAAGAGGACAACGGAATTGCTTCATCACCCCTGCGTGGAGTAAATGGATGCAGAGGTCAAGTCATACAATACAGTTCGCAGAACATGCGATAAGAGAATCATTCCTTGTGAATCAATTCTACCCAAGGTACGAAAGTGAGCTTGTTTTGGTCAGAAAACAGAAACTCTAGGCAGCATCAAGGGTAGTTTTGAACAGACGTACAAATTTTGGTATTGTGCGGAGAAAGCAACTGCAGAACTTATGGTCTATCAACCCAGAGGAGTCAGTAAAAGATAAGCAAAGAAGTGGAATGCTATATCGTGGGGTTAACCTTTTGAGCTTGATTCGTTAAGTGACAGGTGTTTGTTTCAAGAAAAGAATAGCAACTACACGTTATGTTCAGGTAGATGGCACCAAAGTCAGGTCAGAAGCGGAACAGGCAGGTCAGCAATTACACCAAATGAAAAAAGTAAATCAAAAGTCAATATGTCCAAAAGTGGCATGAGAGTCATTCTTATGTATAACCTTCCTTCATCATTTGAGTGTTGAGTTCCAGGAGTCTCTAGAATGGAAGGGCATAGTCTTTGCTTCATTTCAATTGATCGTTGGAGTATCCAATGTTCAGAGTCAAGTTTCTTTGCAAATCACAGAAATGTTGGTCAACTCAAAGATGGCAGTACAATTGATTCACGGTCAGGCGAAAGCTTAACCACTGGTTTGAAAGGCGAGATCGAAGATGAGTTTAGTTATATATAGTAACCGTTCGTTTGGAGGTTCGACCACGCGAAGCAGATTGAGTTGTAACCAAAAGAGTCAGTTGCGAGCCGTTATCGGGGCTATAACGATCACAAGTTAGTAGGATCGAGTCTAAGACACACCCAAGGTGTCGTGTCAACAGTGCAGTCTAAAGAAGCATCATTTGAGAACAGTCGCAATCCAGATGAGAGATCGATCGAGCAGCTTCTTCAAATACTTGATGTGGGATCGAAAGCAGTTCACAGGAAAAAAAATTTCAGGGTCTATGTGTTCACGAAAGTCAGTTACAAGGTCAAAAAAGGTGCCACCAAATAATAGTTAGCAGGAGTGAGTTCTCAGAATACCGAAGGCGCCAGTGTTAATTGTGCAGTTCGAGGAAAGTAAGCACTTGAGTCCCTGAAATCCGGTCGGGGGTCGATCGAACGGGAAGGATCGGCCGGTTTAGTTTGGTTTGTGAAGCGCGAGAACACCGGGTTGAATCCGGTCGGTTCGTTCGTGCGGGTTTGTTCAACCCACCATCGCATGTTTGTCAGTCAGTCAATCTGGGAGAGCCAAAAGAAACCGTAGAGGTTAGCAAGCCAACCCAATCTCACCCTACCTTTTCTTTCTAGCCTCGAATCTCGGGACGAGATTCCTGTAAGGGGGTAGATTTGTCACAGCCCAATTTTCGTTCGGGAATAAAAATCATTTAATAAATTATTTTCTAGAAATTAAATAAAAGAAAAACAAAGTAAATCAAGTGAAACTATTAAGGAAATTAAATTTTCCTTCAAAAATCATGGTGTAAATATTTTTAAATATTCTCCATGCTCTAAAGTACTCTCTAAAATTTTTCGTGAAATTTTGGAGCTCAAAATAATTTTAATAATAAAAAGAACAGTTCAATAATTATTTAAATAAATAAATAAAACCTTAAATGATCTGGACATATTTTTATTACATACTTTAGGTGTTCTTATATTTTCAGGATTTTTCTTGGAATTATTTGGGCATTGGAAGTATTTATAAAAATTAAAGGATGTTTGGACCGAAAAGTTTGTTTACCTCCCTGCTACAGTACCGTCTTCAACCTATAAAGTGCCGAACAGTACCGAAAACTGTGGCTTTGTTTCCTCCACCAAATCCGGCCCAATCCTTTGCCCAAATCAAAAATTAGTTGTGGGAACGGATTCCTCTCGATCTCCTCTACGTTTTCCCAAGAAATCCCCTCAATCCCGTGCTAAATCGCGCGAATTTCGGCCCCGTTCTTATCCCGACGAACTCGGATAAACCCTAAAAATCCGGCGCCAAATCCTCTCTTCTCGGTGCGGTCCTCTCCTTCCCAAGCCTATAACAAGGACCCCCTAGGCCTCCTCCTCGGTTTCCCCTTTTTTTCCCGAGCTTTTCCCATTCTCTAACCACCTTCCCCACGAGATCGATCTCCATCCGTCGCCGGCCTCAATTTCAGCCGCCCCTAGCCACCGTCTCGCCGTCCCGGACAGCGCCGTCGCCTCCTCGGCATCGCAAGAACGCAAGAAAGCCCGTCCACCTGTTCCCTTGCGCCAAAAACCATCGAAGCACCTCGTCACCGTGAACCCGAGCTCCACGTCCATGCTTCGATCTTCGCCGCACCTAGCCGTCGACCCGTCGTCGCCGCCCTCGCCGAAGCCACCATCGGCACGAAGCGGGAAGCCCGTCCTCCACCTCTCCTCCGCCAAACACCGCCGGAAGGCCGTCGTCGCCGTGAAGCCCGTGCGTGGCTACCTCCGTTCAACTCGCCGCGCCGCGTCGTCGTCTCGGTCGACGCCGCACCATGTCGTTGCCATTCTCGACCTGCAGGTGACCGCGCAAGCCCGTCCTCCACTCTCCTTCGCCGTAGGTCGTCGGAACACCGCCGTCGCCGTGGACCCGACCTCGTCGCCGTTTGAAGCTCGCCACCGGCCTCTCCCTTCGTCGCCCACCCTTGCGTAAGTGCTGGTAAGGAGCGCCTCATCGTTCTCTACCCATTTATGCACTTTGTTTTCATTGTTGTACAGCCGTTCTTCGGCAATCTTTGTTGTCATGTCTGTTGGCTGGTATGTTCATGCGACTATCACATCATCGCCTCATCAGTGCCACATTATCTCTTTGTCCTGCGTGGTTGAGTTCATGGCCGCCACCTTAGCACCGTGTCAACTTCTTTGTGCCATGTGTCTGTTGATGTGTATCCATCCCAGCCCTAAACCAGTCAAATCTTGGTCAGCTTAATCCAAGTCGTTCATCCTTATAGATTCATTCGGTTTAATTTGAGCCACTCATCCTTTGTTCCCAGTTCAATCCTAGCCACCCAAATCTTTGTGAACCTGTGAACCGATCGGAGCTGATGTCTTAAACATCCTTTTCCAGTTCAAAATTAATTAAAAATTACGTAATAAATCATCTTAATTTTCAGAATTCATTTAAATGGTCCAAAACTTCTAAAATTCATATCTAATTCATACGAACTCCAAATTGGGCCATTCAAATTGCAAAATTTATCTAAAATTAAGCTCTACATGTTTGTTTACTTTTTATGTACTGTTATTTGGTTTTTATTAGGTTTTTTCCTCATTTTGCGTGCCAGCGTGTAGATTCCGCAGTTTCCGGAGTTTGTGCTCGCGAGGGAAAGAGCCCAGAAGTTTGCTTGAAGACGCAAGGCAAGTCACACTTCCCTTGAAGCATATTGATCCTATTTTTATAAATGTTTTACGTTTGCAAATAAAATTACATTGCTTTGCTAATTACATGGAATGATGGAACACCTATCTGCTTGTTTGAGCCTTATTTACTTGTTATCCGTCCTTTGTTAACCTTGGGTGTTAATTTGACTAGCTTTAGTCACTGATGTTGATTCTTGCTAGAATTATATGCTTAGCCATGCTTAATTACCACTAGCTCACTAAATGGGATAATTACACTATTTATTCTAGTCTTTGATGAGCTGCAAGCTCGATACACCTGACCATGTCTTATTGGTCATAATTATCTCAACTAAAATATGACATAATGGTGGGCTGTGGGTGCATGGTTTTGGATGGTCGCACCCATGGCAATTAAGGACCGGTTCATGGGAAACCCTGGAAGACATGCCGTGCAAACCACAAGCCAGAATGGGCAACGGCTGAATCCGTAGTATAGCTTTCCTCGACCGACGTACCCTAGTGAGGGTGGGCGTGATGGAGTTGGGTCGGCCCCGGTTTTACGGGTTGATCGGCTGCCGGATTCACCGTGGCACGAGAGGGGCTGCCCGCTGCCCTGCGGGGAGTGGGGGCGAAACCTTGGTGTGGTATCGCTTGGTTAGAGGGAGTTATGCGAAAGTCTTGTCACAATTTTCCCCTTTGCGGTATCATGGTGGTACTTCGGGGCATGGTAACATGTGTGGAATCGTGTCTTGTGGGTAAAGTTGCGCACCTCCGATCGGACTAAAACTATTCGAATAGCCATGCCCGCGGTTATGGGCGATTGACCGATTCACTATGATTAGTCCCACTCTTGAATAATTTGATTTAATGGAAGTGGTTTAGTTCGGTTGGAATGGTTGGGCTGTTCAACGTGGGGATAACGTTGTTCGGTGGAAGATTAATATTGCCTTAATTACTCAACTATTTTTCTAATTTTAAATAAATAAATGTTTGTAAACCGCATTTATGCAAAATAGCCCAAGCCACTCTTGTCTCCCCTTGCACGTCCACATTTCTCGGTGTGGCTTGTTGAGTACGGTGGTTGTACTCGGTCTTGCGTTTTCCCCTTTCGAAGTGTAGTGCTTGTAAATTGAAGATGGAGTTAGAAGACCAAGGCTCGGACCCGGTTGAGTTTGCTCGTGGAGTGGAGTGAAGCCCCGCTAGTGTCGTCTTTCTTTTCCGCGTAGTTTCGGGTGTGAGGACTAAGTGCCTCTTCGTAAGTATTTTTATTTTTACGCTTTGTTTTTTACGTTTGGACTGTGTATTAATTTGTCATTTTATGTACCATGGTTGATTCTGAACAGGATTTAATACATAAAATAGTCGGAAATTTGGGCTAAATTTTTGGGCGTGACGAGTGCATGAGAAATATAGGCACGGACATAATTTTTCGACAGTGAATACCGGTCTCTCGCATCTAGTAGCCGCCGGTTGAGATAGAAAATGGCCCTTTCCTTGCCGTCGACTTCTTGGATCGAACGGAGCCGATTGACTTGTCGTCGGCGGACAGTACAGCTTGAATGACATTCCTTTTTGCGGGGCATTAGAGCGGAGGGAGCTTAGATAATCTTTTATGTCGTCTAACGCCTTCGTTGCTCGCGCCCCATGTGAATGTCCGATCGGCCTTAAGCCAAAGCAATGGTGTGAACGGCTCCATTTTTTCTAAGAGGTTAGCTATGAACCGTCTAATGAAGTTTATCTTTCTGATTAATGACTGGAGTTGTCTTTTATCCTTAGGGGGCTGAATTGTCTTAATGGCATTAATGCTCCTTGGTGTGACTTCAATTCCTCTTTCATGAACGAGGAACCCTAAGAATTGCCCGCCGACACGCCGAACGCACATTTAAGGGGATTCATCTTCAATCCATATTTCCTCGTCCGCTCAAGCACCCGCCTCGGATCTCGCAATGTGGCTTTCTATCTCTCTTGACTTGACGACGACGTCGTCAATGTATATCTCTACTAGCGCGCCAATCATGTCGTGAAAGATGTAATTCATCGCTCTTTGATACGTTGCCCCGGCGTTCTTTAAGCCGAACGTCATCACCACCCACTCGTAGAGGCCGATCACACCCGGGCATCAAAAGCTGTCTTGTGGACATCCTCTTCGGCCATGAATATTTGGTTGTACCCTGCATTGCCGTCCATGAAGCTGATGATTTTGTGGCCTGAGGCAGCGTCGACAAGCAGTTCGGCTATTGGCATTGGGTATTCGTCTTTTGGGGTCGCCTTGTTTAGGTCTCTGAAGTCGATGCATACCCGAAGTTTGCCGTTCTTCTTCAATACCGGGACGATATTAGAGACCCATTCGGCATATCGGCAAGGCCGAATGAATCCTGCGTCGTATAGCCGAGTGATTTCGGCTTTAATTGCGTCGTACATGTCGGCTTTGAACCTCCTGGGAGGTTGTTTGAATGGCCGATATCCTGCCTTGATTGGCAGCTGATGGACCACTATCGATCGGCTAAGACCGAGCATCTCGAAGTATTCCCAAGCAAAGCAATCTTTATATTCTTTTAATAATTCAATAAGTTAGGATCTACAAAGAGGAGATAAATTTTTACTAATGTACGTCGGCCTTGGCTTATCGCCGGATCCGATGTCGATCTCTTCTAACTCGTTGGCCGACGTGAAGCCTTGTCCTAACTTGCCATCGTCTTCGTCCGCGGTGGCTATGCCGAGCACGCTGGAGCCCTCCACCATGTCTTGTTCAAAGCAAGTGCGGCTCGTCGCTTCCGATGGGTGTATTGTTGAATTGGACACGTTTAGAAAATCGGCTTGCCGATTTTCCCGATAAACATTCGATGCCTTTGATTTTCCAAAGTGGCAAATCGGCACGACGATACTAACCGACCTGTCGGCTGGTACGATCTCGATCTTGTCGCCGTCCCACTGGATGAGACTCGGTGCATTGTAGAAGGGATGCAGCAGTTAGCGTGGATCCAGTCTCTTCCGAGCAGAGCGTAAGACCCCTTTCCGTCGATGACAAAAAACATTGTGGGCACGTTTTGTTGCCGATGGTCGGTTCGACGTTGAGAACGCCTTTGGTCTCGATGGGTTTGCCGAAGTCCTTGAGTACCATGTTGGTTTTTATCGGTCTTCGGCCCCTTTTCCAAGCTTTCGAAAGTTGCGTAGGGCATGAGGTTGACTGCCGCTCCCCCATCGACCAGCATTTTGGAGATCGACTTGCCGTTAACGAATCCTTTAACGTATAACGGTTTCGGATGCCGATTTTCGGTCCCTTCGGGCTTGTCGAGATGGCCTGGTCTCGGCGAGATTGTTAGTTTTGACGGATCATCTTTGATAGCATCCGCGTCGGCTTCGGGGGCGCTGAACTCGGCCGGCAATACGAAGACCATGTTAACCGATGCGGTAGCTTTATTTTTCCCATTGGCTGCCCTTCTGGCTCGGTCGGCTGGACTTTCCTCGGCTTGTTCTTCGGTGGCCATAGCGTTCTCCCGCTTGGGTACCCACCGTCTCTTGATCTTGCCCACCCGATGGCGTTGTTCGTATATCATTTGTCTCACCTCGTCCTCTTTTCCTTCACGCTTGAGCCGTTGAATTCTCCTCTTGGGTCTTCATAAATAGATCGGACGGGCACCATTGGGGGTTGGCCGATCCCTCATCGTCGGCTTCTTCGTCATCGCGATTATCTCCATCTCGGTTCTCGTCGATGAAGAAGTCCTGATGGATCAGACCGAGCCGATCGTGGACATGTCGCCGTCTCGGTTTAGTTGGATGGCTCGGGGATGAACCGGACTGGGCTTGCGACGACGAACTCCGCGTTCGTCATCGTTATGGTGATCGTTACATGCTTGGGCAATCTTCCAAGTGTTGGTAGTCTCATGCTTGGATTCCAAGCAATGCTCAAGAAGCCGCAATGCCAATGTGGATCATCATGGCTTGCTATGTTCCGTCGGCTCTGGACTCTTGGTTCGTGCTGGCGAGGTGTTTCGTCGTAAGTTTCTTCACGCCGAGACCGATATTGATGGTGGTATCGGCTTCGTCCGTGGATCGTGTCGGCGCACTGACGATGATGGGCGCACCATGTTAACGTGCAAGTGTGGTTTCCGGCCGGTCCTCTCTGTTTTGGCCTCGATCAACGTATCGGCTAAGCCGTGCGCCACTCCGTCCTATCGATCAGCTCGCCCGGGGCCGGCATGGACTATGTTGACCGGAAACGGATTGCCGTCTACTTTCATGGACCGGCTTGAGTCGGCAAACTTTAACTTCCCGGCCTCGATGGCCGACTGGATTTGCTGCCTAAAGACTTTGCAATCGTTCATGGCGTGAGATGTGGAGTTATGCCACTTGCGTATTTCTTCTTTTTCAATTCTTCTACCGACGGGATCACATGATTTTCGGGCAACGAATCTGTTTCTCCTTGAGCAGTAAATCAAAGATCTTGTCGGCTTTAGTGATGTCAAAATCGTATTTTTCTTCTTTAGCCGTCTTCGGCAGCCACTAGCAGACGATAGCCTTCTTGTTCTTAGCCCATTCTTCTGCCAGCTACTTTCGTTTCATCGTCATCGGACCCGTAATCTGAATCGACGACGACTTGCGTTATGGTTTTGACGGCCTTCCTGGTTTCTTGGAAACGTTGTTCATGGGCTGTCACCTTCTGCGCCAGGTGGGCTAGACTATCGAAGTCCTGCGCGGAAAATCGTTCCCTGATCGGCGCGATCAAACCATGGAAGGCTAAATCGGCCAGCTGGGCATCTGATAGCACCAGGCTATAGCATCAGTTTCTCATTTCTCTGAAGCGTTGAATGTAGTCCTGGACCGATTCATTGTGTTTCTGCCTGACGCTGGTGAGGTCCGACAACTTCATTTCATGATTGCCAGAATAAAAATAGCTGTGAAACTGCTTCTCAAGATCGGCCCAACTCTGAATTGAGTTGTAAGGCAACGAGGAGAACCAAGTGAAGGCCGATCCCGAAAGAGAAAGAGGGAATAGCCGAACTCTCAAGGGGGTGCCGATGCTTCACGCCTTGTGCAAGGAATCGGGACATGCTCATAGGTAGAGACGTTGTCTTGTCCAGAGAATTTGGAGAAGTTCGGGATCTTGTATCGGTTGGGCGCGGGACCCTTTTGAAATGTTGGATAGGGGTACCGATACAAATTCCTGAATCTTTTGGTTTGAGGCCGAACTGATCCCGCATGACATCTGCGATTAGTTCGGCCCAAGCCCTATTATCTTGCTGTATCGGCTCGTATGGGCCATACGGCATGTGTGCTTGCCGATACATCCGTGGTGGTGTCCGAGGTCGGTAATGGTGATCCCGACGACCCCCTTGGTACCGGTAGCGATGGTCGGCGGGCGGCAGCCGAGGTTCCCGTGGTGGCGTTGGTGGTTCTGGAGCAATTGTCGGCCCCCGACATTCTCGTTGTCGCCATGATCAATCGGCCCTCCGCGATTATTATGGAACATGTCGAGTTAACCTTGAGGCAACGGCTGTTGTCGGTTCAAAATAGTGACCGCTGGTCTTACAGCCGTCTCTCCTGGACTCAAGTGGCCGACTCCTCCTGGTGGGTTGGGTTGCGCTATTAGTGGAAGCGGCCGATCTTGGGTGACTAGTGTCCCGTATTTGGGAAGCGGCCATCCGTGAATTATGTGGGGCCCCGTTGCGTGTTCGGCCACCTTGGCATCAACCACGTGAGAAATCATATTATTGAGGGTGTTGACCAAGATGCTGCTGGTTGACCGCGCATGATGGAGCCGAGTCGATCCGATCTTGCAAAGAGTACACGGCTTGATCATCCCGCACTTGAGTCGGCTCTTCCACTTTCTCGTTTGCCTTTCGCATCACTTGATGAGGATGCCTTGGTATCGTTGAGGCTGAACTTGTATTTTTGGTGCACAGGTTGGACCTCGTTTGGGTGAAGGATTGAAGATAATTATTCGGAGTTCCTCCACCATCTTCTTATACTCGGCTTCTTTGTTCACCAATAGTTGATCCATCTTTACAGGTACGACATTGTCCTGCGTGATACCAGGGATCTTGGAATCGACCATCTTGCCGGTAGAGTCTATTCGTCCGAGTCGTGCCGACAAAGACAGCCCCACTGGCGTGCCAAGAAGCGTGTTGACGAAATCTCTCTCACGAGCGGCTGGGAGATCCGCTTGACTCCGGTGCGGAGGTCCTTCTTAGCCGCCTACAATGTGTAGAGCGTGCCAGTTGATTTGATCTACCAATCAACAAGAAAGAAGACAAGGAAGTGTTCGTTAAGCGTTAGGTCAAGTCCCCACAAGATCGGCCAAGGAAATCCATGAACGTATGTATGTTATTCCAGACCATATTTGGGCCAAGCGACCAGAATGTATCGACCATACCGAGACGATTATCAGTCATCCGATCCAAATATAACAAAGAATAATAAATATACGGATCAACAGACTAGCTGATGCTGGGAAACTAATCAAATCGGCTGGTATTCCAGAGAATCTCGTGTAGACATAATATTCCTAAATCAAAGATATAAACAAGCACGATCCGGACATAAAAGATAGCCCGGTGCAGATCTAATAACAATCACGTTAAAAGAAACTCATTAGGGTGAATAAGGTGAAACCCCGACACTATCTCCGGATAATATAACTCCAAAAGAATAGATCACCGACGGTTCTAAAGACGACTCAATAGTTCAATTCGATGCAGCATTAAGTATCGAAAGAAACATCCAATCTATTACCTCCGACTTACACTTCTATGAGATGGTAGATACTACATATGAACCAACCAACCCTTAAACCTAGCCTTGCTGACCACATACTCTCGACGAGATGAGCCAACTACAAGATAGATATAAGCATCGAATTGATTCATATGCACCATATGATATATGTCGCAGTAAAACTATCGAATCTAATGTATCATTGCGATGGAAGCATTAGAAACAAGTAATCTCACCACTAATGACAAACATGTACCTGAGTTTGGGGATCGAGACGATGCAGCCCAAAGCCAAACAGGGTGTTCGTCCAAAAGGAAAAGGATGGCGATGCGCCGAAGATTAGATTGATTGAATCCTTTCATATAGAAGGTCTCGGGTCCTATTTATACCCAAGATACAAATATTTGTAACAACTTTGGACTCTATCTAAACTACTGTTTAAACATCATGTCATCCCTAGTGAGATCCATGACGTATTACGACTAACAATTTAACAAATTTCTATATTATAGATACAATTGCCGTTACAGGACTCTATCCATAAGTGGCAATATCTTTAAACGCGCAATTAGCAACCGAATCTTCCACTTATCTTCAAGCTTCTGTGTTAAACATGGTCTCGTCTTTTCTGAACTCAGAATCAGCTGTCGGTTGTTCCCATTTAATCCATCCTCAGCCGACCAGCCCCGCAGCTGATCAACCTTCTAGCCGATACGACTTCTACCTTCGGCCAATCCGATTCCATTTTGCCTCTTAGGTCTTAGGGACCCCATTACCAAATTCCAATGTTAACAGTTATCCCACAATAAATCCACAACTCTGTCACAGACCCATTTATTTGAGGCCATTGAGTCACAACACTTGTTGAAAGAGCCACATGTGTGCTTTGGTCCACTTGTCTTAACCTACAGCATAATAATGACAAACCAACACTATATTGTTAGGGTATTACATCTAAAGTGAATGGACTAACTAATGGGAAGAGGATGAAATTACCTGGCAACCAACGTACTTCTTGCCTGTAGATGAGAAAAAAGTCCACTTGCAACCCTTAATGGCTCTTTTGCAAATAGCTCTAGATCTTTCCTGATCTTTTTTTACGGTCTTAAAAGCATGATCATACAAGATAGCATGATGTGTAACTACAGACTTGCACTGATCCACATCTGGGAACACCATATTTACATCAATGCATGGATCATCAGGGTCATATGAAAACATGGGAGCATCATACTTATCACTTTTGATCTTCCATTATGACGTGCAACCTTACAGGAGCTGTATGATATTTGGTCAATGGTTTGGCATCGCCCACATGACGGCGAGGATCAGCAGCCACATGACGGTGAGGAGGGCCGCCCACATCAGTGCGTTGGTGCCCCACTGTGCGTAGTCATGGAGGAAGGCACCACGCCCCGCCCGCAGCGCCCTGATCCGCCGCCACTGCGCCTCGAGCGGCTGCGCCCCGAGCAGCCATGCCCTGAGCCGCTGCCGCGCGTCGCCTCCTCTGCCGCTGCGTCGCGAATTGCCGCCGCCACCGCCTTCTTTCATGAGAAGAACCCTAGCAGTGAGAGTGCCCTAGTGCCAGTGAGAGTGCCCTATGCGTGAGGAGATGGATTTCGAGATAAGGAGATGGGGTACTTTCATATTTTCATTGTTATTTTTATATATTTGGTATTTTTTTAATTCGTTTATTTCATACCATCTAACGACCATCCAAACCAGGGCAAACGACAACTTCATTTCAAATTCGCGAGGGCAAAATCACAAAGTTGAAAAAACAAAGGCAAAATCACAATTAGACCGGTGGATAGGAGGGCAAAATAACAATTATCCCTTTAATCTTTGATGACTTAAATATTTCAAGCCATGTATTACTTTTAAGATCCATTTTAACCATTGAACTTCACACAAAATATATGATAAAATGAGTACAATATTGAATATATTAAAATATTTATATGTAGTTTACTTAAATGGTAGAAGTAACTCAGCTCTACAACGGAAATAACTTTTTATAACATTAGAAATAATTACGTATATATGTTAAAAGAAATATCTTCATAGGAAAAGTTCAGATTCACAAGTAAATACATGATTTTTTTATTCAAGGTAAACATTTTTTTATAAAAGCAATGTATTTATTTCATATAGGAAGTAAATTTTTAGAAAATAGAAGTAACTCACAGTATTAGAACTAACTATTCACAATAATACAAGTTGCTACACTCCTAGAGGGAAGTAACTTAAAAAATAAAATTAACTTTTCACGATGTTAGAAGTAACTTTATAAATAGAGGGAAATAACTTTGAGAAAAATAGAAGTAACACTTCACGGTATTAAAAGTAACTATACTGCTAGAGGGGAAGTAATTTTACGTGATATTCGAAGTAACAAATGTTAGTGATATGCCCTAGAGGCAACATGGAGATGTTGGATATCACGTCAATGTTTATGTATAAATGAATAAAGTGTTATTCAGTTCCATGAAATAGACATCTTGTATTGATCAATAAGTACGTGACTTATTTATGAGACTCGATATGTATGAATCTATTTCTAAACGATCCCCGATCATATGTCATATTGTTGGAACAAATATGATTCTAAGATCGGCATGTTTATTGATTGATGATCATGTCTCATAGATCATGGGTATGGAGATACCAAATCAATAAACATGGACATATGTGTTAGAGAACACATTGTTGGATAGACCCACCATGAGACACTACGGGAATTAATGTGCCATTAGTTGGTCTCGGGTAGTGTTGGTACAAAGTCCTTAGACCCGAGATCACCATGGATTCCAACATGTGTAGTAGCCTACTTTGGGACTACCAAACGCTATTCCGTAATGCGGATAGTTATAAAGGTAGTTTTCGGGTTTGCTATGAAACATGGAGTGGGATGTGAGTGATCAAGATGGAATTTGCCCCTCCTTTGGAGAGATATCTCTGGGCCCCTCGAGGTAATGGATTATGGAAATGCATGGCCATGCTAAGTTGATTGAGGAGTCAATCAACGGACGATAATCCAATACGGTTCGAGTGAATGGTTAAGCTATTGAAGGGATGGCACACATCTTGTCTATAGCTTAAGCGGTATCGTGAGGCAAAGGGATTTGTGTACACATTACGGGTTCGAGCCGATATTATATTCTTGTATACTATGGTGTCAATATGTGCTTGCTAGGCGCTGCTATTGACAGTCGGTGAGTTGGACTCGAGCCGACGATCGGCTAAGTTAGACTATAGCCGAAACCGAGTATACCCGAACCTACGGGTCGCACGCTTAAGGGGATAGAATAGATATTCGAGTTGGACTCGGATACGGCTCGATCGGATAGGGATCCGATCGGATAGAGTCCTATGGGCTTACGACGTATGGGCGGCCAACTCTATGAGATATGGATGAGATCCGATTCAAAATAGAGTCCTAATCGGCCACTAGTCCCGTCGGCCAACTCTATATAAAGGAGGGAGGGATGGAGAGCTGAATAGACATCAATTGCATCGCATGCAACGAAGTCGCCGAGATCAATCTCCACGGAAACCCTCCCACTTTCGAGCCAAACCCTAGCCTTGCATCGCGTGCTAGCACACGGGTGTACGGCGTTCGTCCCCGGACATGTGGATACCGGTAGAGGCGCCGCTACGTTGCGCGCGTTGATCGGCTTCGGATCGGCTGCAATCGGAGCGATCGGGCGTGGTGGAATCGGCTGCGGTCGGGCGCATCGGAGCGAGGCGTGAGAACGCGGCCGGACGACTCGAATCGGCTGATTGGCGAATCGGCGTCTCAGGGAATCGGCTACACTGTTCCGGATCGGATTGCCCCGATTGGTTATTCCATGCACTCTACTCCAATCGGTAACGATCTATCGGCCCTTACTTGCAAGTGTTCCTGGTTTGCGCGGTAAAAGTTTTTGTTTTTGGCTAGCGTAGCCTCCGCGTAACCCTTCGTGGTATCGAGCTAATCTTGCTTAGTTCGGGTTTTAGATTGGATCGGAACAAGTTTTGCGCACGGGTTGATTAGATCAATCGGTTTTACGGGATCTGTTGAGGAGAGTAGATGGTAATTGCGTTCCTTGATAGTGTATCGGAACGACGTAATGTGATTACGTCGAAGCAATTTCCAAATAACTCGGTTTGAGTTGGGTTCGAGATAGCGTTCCTTGATAGTGTATCGGAACGGTATAATGTGATTATACCGAAGCTATCTCGTAGTCCGACTTTGTTGCTGCCTCGCGCCTACGCAAACCATCTCCCTTGATAGTGTATCGGGACGGCATAATATGATTATGCCGATATGGTTTCCATAAGCGGGACCGCCGTGTGCGTACCCCCTTATAGGTCGTCTCGATACCGTAGCTCGCGATAGGTAGAAAACGTTTCTACGCCTAACTTGTTTTTGCAGAGAATGCTTTGAGATGGTATGGCCCTATTGTATGTATGAGATGCATGTGATGCATGTAATATTCTTTCATATGTGCAATCCTGTAATATTCTTTCATACGTGCAATGCTTGTAATATTCTTTCACGACTGCGAGTCGATGTAATCTTCAATTAGAGCTTCTATAGTAGTAGCTTAGTTTGAAGATATCAAGCATTCGACACTTGGAAGACGGTGCCGAAGATGGAGATCCTCGGCGCGACATGGAGATGGAGATCACCATGTGAAGGGGGCCATACTATTTCATTATATGCTATTCTTTTTGCTTTCATATGTGATATGTTTGTTTGATAGGATAGCATCCCTCTCAAAATTAAGTAGTAATGATGCCCTTCCAAATGTTGCACCGTCACCGTTATGCTCGTCAATGGTGGGTGCCAAAGCGAGTGCCATTCTCTATCATAACACGAGGGGTATATGTCGACATATACATGCGGGAGCATTTGGTTTACTTAACAAGGCTATCAAAACAGTTTTGGGCCTTGGGGCATGGGTTGGCGCCGGGGCATGGAGATGCCACACCAACAACAAGAGTCACATAGAGATGTGATTAGCAAGGTGTTGCTTACCGATGTTACTAATTTTCTAGCGTGATGCCAAAGCTCACTAGAAAATTAATTAACATGTGGATCTTGACCCAATACGTAACCTAGAGGGAAGGTGGAAAATACGTAATGGGAGTCTAATGTTAAATTGTTTAACAATAGACATAGCATAAACATTGTGCTAAACTTTGCTTTTTCGTTGTAGAATAAATGGCGGCTAATACTACACCCGTACCTTTAATTTGCGATCTATTCTCAAAAAGGAAAAATTAAATGGAACAAACTTTATGGATTGGTATCGCAACTTGAGAATTGTTCTCAAGCAAGAGCGTAAGGAGTACGTTCTTGAAGTACCCTATCCCGAGGATTTGCCAACTAATGCCACTTGCAAGCGCACGGAGGGCTTATGAGAAGCACACTAATGATGCCCTAGATATAATTTGTCTCATGCTTGCTACAATGTCCCCGAGCTTCGAAGCAATATGAGAGCAGCGATGCTCACACTATTATTCGGGGACTACGTGGCATGTTTGAGAACCAAGCTCGGGCCGAGAGGTTCAACACCTCAAAGTCCTTGTTTGCGTGCGAGCTTGTTGAGGGAATCCCGTCGATCCGCATGTGATAAAGATGATTGGCTACATTGAGAGTCCGGAAAAGCTGGGTTTTCCCCTTAGCCAAGAGTTGGCTGCGATGTGATTCTCCGTCGCTCCCTCCGAGCTTCGAGCCATTCATATTAAATTATCACATGAACAATATGGATAGGACCTTGGGTGAATTGCATGGGATGCTAAAGGCAGTGAGGAGAGTATCCAGAAAACGGTCATCATGTGATGATGATGCGAAGGCTAAGCGCAAACCACTGTCAAGAAACTTTGCACCAAGAGGAAGTTAACTCCCGATGAGATCGCGAGTGCCTCTAATGCAAAGAAGGGCAAGAAGGGTCGGCGGCATCGGATGCCGTTTGCTTTCTTGCGAAGGAGACAGAGCCACTTTGGAAAAGGAGCGCAAGAAGTACATGGAGGATCTCAAGAAGAAGCAAAGTACGACTGCTCGGTATTAATGTTATAGACATTAATCTTGCTACTTCACCTACCGACTCTTGGGTATTTGATACCGGATCGTAGCTCATATTTGCAAATCGGTGCGAGGGAATGAGAAGAAGTAGATGATTGAGAAGGGGCGAGGTGAACTGCGCGTCGGCAATGGAGCAAGCGTTGCTACGTTCTTCGTCGGCACGATACCACTTCATCTACCTTCGGGATTAGTTTTGGAATTAAATAATTGTTATTGTGTTCCAACACTATGTCAAAACGTTATTTCCGCTTCATGTTTGCAAGCGGAAGGATATGATTTTAGATCAATGAACAATGGTTGTTCAATATATCTCGAGATATGTTCTATTTTCATGCTCCATTGGTGAATGGATTATACGTTTTGAATCTTGAAGCGTCTCCCATCTATAACATTAATACAGAAAGGCAACTCTCTAATGATATAAACCCCACGTTTATCCGGCATTGTCGCTTAGGCCATATAAATAAGAAACGCATGGAGAAGCTCCATAAGGATGGATTGCTTCACTCTTTTGATTTTGAATCATTTGAGACATGTGAGTCTTGTTTACTTGGTAAGATGACAAAGGCACCTTTCACGGGACACAGTGAAAGAGCAAGTGACTTGTTGGCACTCGTACATGCGATGTATGTGGACCAATGAGCTCAACGGCAGAGGTGGTTATCGTACTTCATTACCTTTACCGATGACTTTAGTAGATATGGTTATATCTACTTAATGAGGCATAAGTCCGAATCCTTTGAAAAGTTCAAAGAATTCCAGAATGAAGTACAGAATCATTTAGGGAAAACAATCAAGTTTCTACGATCGGATCGTGGAGGGAATACTTGAGCCAAGAGTTTGGTAATCATCCGAAAGATTGTGGAATTGTTCCACGTTAACTCCGCCGGAACTCCACAATGGAACGGAGTGTCCGAACGGAGAAATCGCACCTTGTTGGACATGGTGCGGTCGATGATGAGCCAAAGTGATCTTCCGTTATCTTTCGGGGATATGCTCTTGAAAACATTGCGCTCACACTAAATAGAGTTCCATCTCGTCGGTTTAAAAGACACCATATGAGATATGGACGGGCAACCCCTAGTTTGTCTTTTCTCAAAATATGGGGATGCGAAGCTTATGTAAAACGTTTAGTCGACAAGCTCACACCCAAATCGACAAGTGCTTCTTTGTGGGATATCCTAAGGAAACTAAGGGATATTACTTTTATAATCGGGAACAAGGCAAAGTGTTTGTCGCCCGACACGGTGTCTTCTTGGAGAAAGAGTTTCTTTCAAGAAGGGTTAGTAGGAGTAGGGTGCATCTTGAAGAAGTTCAAGAAACACCGAGAAAATGTTTCGCGACCACAGAACCACAAAGGGAGGTGCAAAGTGTTGCGCCACCGGTTGTAGATACACCAGCCCCACGGAGGTCGAAAGATCACGTCGTGCACCGACAGTACACAGTGCGGAACAACGTGATATATTGTTGTTGGACAACGATGAACCTAAGACCTATGAGGAAGCGATGGTGGGACCCGATTCCAACAAGTGGCTTGGAGCCATGAAATCCGAAATAGAATCCATGTACGACAATCAAGTTTGGAACTTGGTTGATCCACCGATGGTGTCAAAACCATTGAGTGTGAATGGGTTTTTAAGAAAAGGCCGATATGGATGGAAATGTTCACATCTATAAGGCGCGATTGGTGGCGAAAGGTTTTAAACAGATTCAAGGAGTTGATTATGATGAAACCTTCTCGCCCGTCGCAATGCTTAAATCTATTCGGATTATCTTAGCGATTGCTGCATATTTCGATTATGAGATATGGCGAGATGGATGTCAAAACGGCTTTCTGAATGGAAACCTAAGCGAGGATGTATACATGATACAACCTCGGGGTTTTGTCGATCCAGAATCGCTGGAAAGATATGCAAGCTACGAAATCCATTTATGGATTGAAGCAAGCATCTCGGAGTTGGAATATTCGTTTTGATAAAGTAATCAAAGGGTTTGGTTTCATCAAAAATGAAGAAGAGGCTGTGTTTACAAAAGGTCGGTGGGAGCGCAATTGTATTTCTAATCTTATATGTGGATGACATATTACTGATTGGAAATGATATCCCTATGCTTGAATCCGTCAAGTCTTCATTGAAAAATAGTTTTTCCATGAAAGACTTAGGGGAGGCAGCATATATATTAGGCATTCGGATCTATAGAGATAGATCCAAGAGGCTAATTGGATTAAGCCAAAGTACATACATTGACAAGGTGTTGAAAAGGTTCAACATGCATGATTCCAAGAAATGTTTCTTGCCTATGTCACATGGCATCAATCTTAGCAAGAATCGGTGTCCTCGGACACATGATGAGCGGAATAAGATGGGTATGGTTCCATATGCTTCGGCAATTGGATCCATCATGTATGCCATGCTTTGTACACGCCTGGATGTCTCGTACGCTTTGAGTGCTACGAGCAGATACCGTCCGATCCAGGTGAAGGTCACTGGATGCAGTAAAGAATATCCTTAAGTACTTGAGAAGAACTAAGGATATGTTCCTAGTCTATGGAGGTGAGGAAGAGCTCGTTGTAAGTGGTTACACCGATGCTAGCTTCCAAGCAGACAAGGATGATTATAGATCGCAATCTGGGTTCGTGTTCTGCACCGAACGGAGGCGCAGTCACTGGAAGAGTTCCAAGCGGATACCGTTGCGATTCTACAACGGAGGCCGAGTACATTGCTGCTTCGGAAGCCGCAAAGGAGGCGTTTGGATCAAGAAATTCGTTTCGAGCTTGGTGTGATGACTAGTACGATGGTCCAATGTCTCTCTATTGTGACAATAGTGGAGCCATTGCGCAAGCCAAGGAGCCGAGGTAACATCGAAGTCCAAACACATACTTCGGCGATATCATCTCATCCGCGAGATTGTGGACGAGGTGATGTCAAGATATGCAAAGTGCACACGGATCTCAACATAGCCGATCCGCGACAAAACCTCTCCCTCACCGAAGCATGAGGCGCACACAAGAGCAATGGGTATTAGATACTTACATGATTGACTCTAGTGCAAGTGGGAGATTGTTAGTGATATGCCCTAGAGGCAACATGGAGATGTTGGATATCACGTCAATGTTTATGTATAAATGAATAAAGTGTTATTCGGTTCCATGAAATAGACATCTTGTATTGATCAATAAGTACGTGACTTATTTATGAGACTCGATATGTATGAATCTATTTCTAAACGATCCACGATCATATGTCATATTGTTGGAACAAATATGATTCTAAGATCGGCATGTTTATTGATTGATGATCATGTCTCATAGATCATGGGTATGGAGATACCAAATCAATAAACATGGACATATGTGTTAGAGAACACATTGTTGGATAGACCCACCATGAGACACTACAGAATTAATGTGCCATTAGTTGGTCTCGGGTAGTGTTGGTACAAAGTCCTTAGACCGAGATCACCATGGATTCCAACATGTGTAGTAGCCTACTTTGGGACTACCAAACGCTATTCCGTAATCGGATAGTTATAAAGGTAGTTTTCGGGTTTGCTATGAAACATGGAGTGGGATGTGAGTGATCAAGATGGAATTTGCCCCTCCTTTGGAGAGATATCTGGGCCCCTCGAGGTAATGGATTATGGAAATGCATGGCCATGCTAAGTTGATTGAGGAGTCAATCAACGACGATAATCCAATACGGTTCGAGTGAATGGTTAAGCTATTGAAGGGATGGCACACATCTTGTCTATAGCTTAAGCGGTATCGTGAGGCAAAGGGATTTGTGTACACATTACGGGTTCGAGCCGATATTATATTCTTGTATACTATGGTGTCAATATGTCTTGCTAGGCGCCTGCTATTGACAGTCGGCTGAGTTGGACTCGAGCCGACGATCGGCTAAGTTAGACTATAGCCGAAACCGAGTATACCTGAACCTACGTGGTCGCACGCTTAAGGGGATAGAATAGATATTCGAGTTGGACTCGGATACGGCTCGATCGGATAGGGATCCGATCGGATAGAGTCCTATGGGCTTACGACGTATGGGCGGCCAACTCTATGAGATATGGATGAGATCCGATTCAAAATAGAGTCCTAATCGGCCACTAGTCCCGTCGGCCAACTCTATATAAAGGAGGGAGGGATGGAGAGCTGAATAGACATCAATTGCATCGCGTGCAACGAAGTCGCCGAGATCAATCTCCACGGAAACCCTCCCCACTTTCGAGCCAAACCCTAGCCTTGCATCGCGTGCTAGCACACGGGTGTACGGCGTTCGTCCCCGGACGTGTGGATACCGGTAGAGGCGCCGCTACGTTGCGCGCCGTTGATCGGCCGGATCGGCTGCAATCGGAGCGATCGGCGTGGTGGAATCGGCTGCGGTCGGGCGCATCGGAGCGAGGCGTGAGAACGCGGCGGACGACTCGAATCGGGCGATTGGCGAATCGGTGTCTCCGGGAATCGGCTACACTGTTCGGATCGGATTGCCCCGATTGGTTATTCCGCCGCACTCTACTCCAATCGGTAACGATCTATCGGCCCTTACTTGCAAGTGTTCCTGGTTTGCGCGGTAAAAGTTTTTGTTTTTGGCTAGCGTAGCCTCCGCGTAACCCTTCAACAAAACCACTGGAGGAGTTAAAAATAAGAATAAATTTTAAATAATCTGGACTCGTTTTGTCATCTATTTTAAGTAGAGTATGATGGTATAATCGGATCTTAAAAATATACGGTTCAAAAGACATAAGCCGTACGATGGTTTAATCGGATCGTCTTAAAAACAATATCACCCGCACGGAAAGATCTATTATCCTGTGCGGGCCAGTTAAGCCACCCGCACGGGATAATAGATCTTCCCGTGCGGTTAGGCCACCCGATCCAAAAATTTGATTTTCCCAGACCTTTTCGTGCATGCGGGCCGGCCTTCCGCACGGAAAGATGTCTTTCGGCCCGTATGCAAAAATCGTTTCTCTAGTAGTGGACTCTCGCTTCCGGCTATGTCTTGACTTTGCCGATGTTATCTCACACTTCTCTCTCCCTTGAGCACACAGTAACAATAAACTATTTGCACACATGTGTGTCAGTTTATTAGCTTCGTCTATATGTCTTAAACAAATGTTTATCCTAAACTATTTGCTCGATCAACAATTCAATTGCACTATTATATTCGTTACAATTAAATCTTTACATCAAGACAGCGGCCACGGTCGGTGGTGGCGGCCGCGGTGGAGGAGGAGGAGGCGGCAGCGGTGGCCGTGGTCGGTGGCGGTGGAGAAGGAGGCGGCCGCGGTGGAGGAGGAGGAGGCGGCGACGGTGGCCATGGTCGGTGGAGGTGGAGAAGGAGGCGGCCACGGTGGAGGAGGCGGTGGCGCGCCGTGGTCGGAGGCGGTGGACGAGGCCGGCCGGGGTTGGTGGAGGCGGCGGCGGCCGTGGTCGGTGGCGGTGGAGAAGGAGGCAGTGGAGAAGGAGGCAGTCGCGGTGGAGGAGGAGGCGGTGGCGGCCGTGGTCGGAGGCGGTGGAGAAGGAGGCGGCCGCGGTCGATGGAGGCGGCGGTGGACGAGGCCGGTCGGGGTTGGTGGAGGCGACAGCGGCGGTGGCGGAGGAGGAGGAGGAGGCCGGCGGAGGAGGCCGGTGGAGGAGGAGGAGGCAGCGGTGGAAGAGGCCCTCGGCGGTGAAGGAACCCGTGGAGCTAGAAAATTTCGTGGAGAGTTAGAAAATTTCGGAGCCCGCGCGCACCTATAGGAGATGGTGATCATCGTGTGCGGGCGGCTTAAGAGCCCGCATGGAAAGATTATCTTTCCATGCGGGCGGCTAACGGCCCGCACGGAAAACTATCTTTCCATGCGGACACTTAAGCCGCCCGCATGTAATAATCTGTACATCTCTAAATTAGACTTTGAAAATATAATAATATCTAAATTTGGTTAGAAAATTCTATAAATTGACAAGACAACTTAATTTTGATCCATAACACTATCATAAAAAATTTAATTAGTTTTGATCAAGTGAGACTATATGTTGTTCATAAATGGTTATACCTGTGTTATAGTTTATGAACTCTAAGTTTTAAAGTTTATATACCTTATAAGAAGCTATGAACTTGTATATATCTCAAATTTGTACATAACATTAACTCATTATCACACCATATGAAGTTATATTGTCACTTGTGTTGTGAAAAAATATTTTTTTCTATTTTTTAAGTAATAACCTTTTTTGGAAAAAAATCAACCTTTTTGTTTTATTTTTTTAATATTTTTTCTTGAATTAGGAGCACACAAAGAGGTAACCACAGAAAATTTGAGGCTAAACAAGCAAAAGACGTGCCGGTGGAAAATTCGAAGACACGCTCAAAATAAAAAAACTTGGACTTGAGAAGGCAACCTTCGAGGCATTTTTGGGGAAAATAAAATCGCCGAACACCCCACGCCACGTCCGTGCCCCTCCCTCCCGTCCCCATCCGTGCCGCGCCCGACTTCACTCGTTGCAACGCACAAACACAGTTGCTATAAATATAGATTAAAGATGATTCTGTACTGACTTTTTTTCGTTCGTTGTCCGACTTAGAATGTGAGATGTCAATCGGGGAAAGCTTCGGTTCGTTATTTGCGGTAGTTTTGTCCGTTGCTAGTGTGACGAGCGAGTCGGATAACGGGCCCACATGACACTGTTTCATGGTTCCAAACGGGTCGGACACTACTGGAGAAACCATCATGGGTTGAAGTGGCAAAAACCACAGTAGTCCCGGTTTGAGTTGCACCCGGGACTAGAGATGATCTCTAGTCCCGGTTTAAAAAGTCTACGGATTTCTAGGAACATTAGTCCCGGTTCGTGTTACAAACCGGGACTAAAGATCACCTCTAGCCCCGGTTCAAATGTTGTCAGAGCCTGTCAAAGCGCCGGACACCTTTAGTCCCGGTTGGTAACATCAACCGGGACTAGAGATGCTATCTTTAGTCCCGGTTGGTGCTACAAACCGGGACTAAAGGTGTCCGCACCGACAGTTCGACACCTCGACACCATCTTTAGTCCCGGTTGGTAACACCAACCGGACTAGAGATGCTTTTTGTCCGGTTGGTGTTACCAACCGGACAAAAGTGAATGTGCTTATTTTTTAACTAAACCTAATAAAAATATATAAATTTTGCTACATGATTCAAATGGCCAAAAATTAATTTAAGAGTATCGTAATTTCAAAGAGTATGGTGTTGTGTGGAGGTGGGTGATTGAAGATAGAAGGAAGCTTTAATTTTGTTATTACATATCGTCATATTGTTATTAACTAATGATTCTCAATATACAAAATCTTTTGTAAAATTATTTTGGTGATAATATACGAATCGGAGGGATGTACAATATTGATAAAGTCATTTAAACCCTGGTCGTCACGTCTAGTTTATGCGCGTTTAACAAGTTTTACGCGCATCGTTTCCGTTTCGTCCTCTAACTCGGAGTCGGTTTTTAAAACGGCCATAACTTTCGCATACGGACTCCGATCGAGACGTTCCATTATGAAAATTAATTAGAAAAAAATTTTGGATGCGTTCGTTCGCCGCTTTGCTGCGTTCGGCGATTTTATTTTCCCCAAAAAAGCCTCAGAAGATTGCCTTTTCGAGCCCGGAAGCTTTTTTCCGATTTTGAGCGTGTCTTCCGAATTTTCCACAGGCCATGTCTTTTGCTTGTTTACGCTCAAATTTTATATGGTTACCTCTCGTGTGCTCCTAAGTCCATAAAAAATATAAAAAAATAAAACAAAAAGTCAAAATTTTCCTCTCTTGCTCAACAAAGATGAAAATGAAGAAAAGCGAGGGCAAAAGAGGAACAATATCTAGAGGAGCACATTAATGTCTAGGATTATCTATGTTTGATTAAATTTTAATATTATTGTTTTAAACCTATATTTAATAAATTTAATTTGACCCTATTTAATGAATTATTTAATTGTTAACCCTAGCCGGACCAAATAAATTAGAAAAATAGCAAAAATTATCTTTTGTTAGGTTGGTGGCACCAACCGGACTAAAGGTGAATTAGAAATAGCGGAAATTATCTTTAGTCCCGGTTGATGACACCAACCAGGACTAAAGATGAATTAAAATAGCGGGAAATTATCTTTAGTCCGGTTGATGCCACCAACCGGACTAAAGATGAATTGAAATAGCGGAAATTATATTTATTCCCGTTGATGCCACCAACCGGGACTAAAGATGAATTGGCTATATATATCCCCGGCTCACATCGTCTTCTCCACAGATTCAACACTTAGCACATTTTCAGATCTCTTTCCCTCTCTCTAGCTCTCTTCCTCTCCCTCTCCTCTCCTCTCCCTCTCCCTCGGCAAGCAAGGAGGGGAGGAAATGGCGGCAGCGGGGAGGAGGTGGCGGCAGCGGGCGTCATCTTCTCACCAGCGGTGAGCGGGAGCGGGAGCGGGAGCCGACGGCGAGCGGGAGTTGACGGCGACGGCGGCGGGAGCAGCACGAGCCGAGCAAAAAATTGATGTTGTTGTATTTTATTGTATATAGTGGATTTTGTTGTATATATGTGTGAACAAATTTGTGATAGTATTTGATCTCGTGATTTTTTTGATTTTGAAGATGTATTTGATATGTGGAGAAAAAATGAAAAAAACATTTGGGATATGTATTGTTCATTTCTATTTGTGAATCTGTGATATTTGATTTCAGATTCGTGATGTTTTTAGGATTTTGACAAAAAAAGAATCTGAGGGAAGTGGGCTGGAGAAAGGGCAAATTTTAATTTTTTTAAAAAAATCTTTAGTCCCGGTTGAAGCCACCAACCGGGACTAAAGATGACGGAGCCGGCCACGTGGCTCCGCCATCTTTAGTCCCGGTTGGTGGCTTCAACCGGGACTAAAGATGCATTTCTAGTCCCGGTTATTTAACCGAGACTAGAGATCGCCCATGTCTAGTCCCGGATTCGTAGTCTCGGTTTGACAACCGGGACTACTGAGGGTTACGAACCGGGACAACTATGGCTTTCTCTAATAGTGAGAGCGACGCGCTGATGATGTGCACCAAATCGCACGAGTACCTGCGCTGACACAACCGATCGATTATGATTCATACATCCATACCATACCACAGTTGGTTTGTTTGTACGCATTGATGTATGCCTAGGAGAGTTAATTATTGCTTGATGCCAAACTCGATCGAGAGGCGTCGAGGAGGAATGTTGCATGGCTTGATGTCACAATGAACAATAGGACTTGATGTTGGAGGGTTAGCCAGGTTTGCGGAGCCCTAGGTGACGTCGAGGATGATTGATGCGGTGCCGCGTACATTGGCCAGTCGAGGGAGCCCGGGCCATTGCCGTCTAACACGTCCGACAGGTATCTTGTTGCCGCTGCCAGTGGCTAGCAGCAGACCAGCGGTAGAGCTTCGCGATGTTCTTGTGCCGTGTGTGTGTGTATGCTGCCTACCATCTCTACCTCCATATGCAGATCGATCGTTGTTCCAGGCACCTGCTGCCACCGGCGCCGTCGTCGTGTTGCTGTCCTACTTGGACCACCGCAATAACCACACACCTTGTTCACAAGCCACCAGCCAGCTCACCGTTGTTCAGCTCTATCATGTACATACACCGTGTTGGCTGGAGCCGCCATGGCCAGGACAATGCCGAGGGCAGTTGAGGTCTTGAGGAAGCCCCAGCCACAAACCGGCAGAAAATGTATGTAACAAAATGTACTGCAGGGATCCACATTTCAGGGTTGAAACACTACTAGCTCCTGTTGTTAATGGTTAATCATATATGTGTGTCGTCGTCTGATACAACGGCAACCGATGTTCTAGCCTATGTCAAGGAGCATTTACTTGGATATGACGACCTTCTCTGCTTCTTGCATACTTCGTATTTGACAGCACGAAATTTCTGAAGATCCAGTATACACGGCCAAATGGGCCGCACGGCACGGCTCGGCACAGACACAGGTGAGCACGGCCCGTTAGACACGGTTACTGTGACGAGCTGTGTCGTGCCGGCCCATGTGCCTCGCCCCTGGCCCAAGCATGACCCATAGCTACTCGGGCCGTGCCCGTGTCGGCAGGACATGCACAAGGCCCACGGGCCATGCTGAGCCCACAGGCCTACAAGGCACGGCCGACCGTTGCGCATAATAAAATTAAAAAAACCGCAGCACTATTCTATGTTAAAAAAATTAAAAATTAAAAATAAAAGTTAAAAAAATAAAATAATGATCTATTCTTCATGTTGAAAATATGAAAAAAATGATCTATTAGTCATCTTGAAAAAATGAGAGATTCATCGTGTTGAAATTATTGAAAGAAAAATTCACACTTACTAAAATATTACAAAAGAATATGTTAAAAATAGTAATGACCTTTATTGATGTTTATATCATTATATGATACAATGATACATGTTGTCTCGTTAAAAACTTTGTCATGTAAAAACTTATAGAAAAAAGAGAAAATCATAAAAAGAGTACAGCTCAAAGGTCATAACTACTAATAACAAAGTTTTATTGGGGTTAATCTGGATCTAAGTAAAAGTTCTCGAAGTGGGCGACCAATTCTTGGTTGTCAGCAGTGTATTGGCTATGTTGTCTAGCTAGCTCACAGTCTTTAGCGCTTAGTAGCATTTCGATGTGGTCACTGCTCAGAATCGTTCTCCTGTCTTCGATGATTCAACCGCATGACTGAAGGCCGATTCGGAGGACACCGTTGACACGGGCACCGTCAATACATCCCGTGCTAGTTTTGAAAGCACGGGATATGTTATCTTGTGATCATTCCACCATCCGAGGACGTTGAAGTCTTGTGTTTCATGCTGGATGGTGTCGCTGTCCAAATAACCGGATAACTGATGCAGTAGAAAAAACTGAGCATAAATAGAAAATATAGGTTGTAATATTTCCATTGCCCTAGAATTAGCAGATGCATTATCTAGGGTGACAACAAATATTTTATCGACAAGATTCAATTCATTAATTAACTCCCTAATTCTTTCATCTATGTTTTCACTTGTGTGTGAAACATCCATTAATCTAAGACCTAGAACTCTTTTTTGCAACTGCCAATCATCATCAACAAAATGAATAACTATGCTAAGGTAATCCTCCCTAGCTCTACTACTCCATATGTCTGATGTAACACTAACAGAGAAAGTGTATGTACTAAATAGTTCCTTAAGTGCAGTATAATCGTTCTGATAAACATTTTCAAATCTTGGGTTGTTGTTTGTCTACTAACAGGTTTAAACCTAGGATTATGCGATTACTGAATGTACATGTTCGAAAGCAGGAGACTCCCGAAAGTTCAAGGGTAGATCTTGTCTGGCGATTAACCGGACAAGAGATTCCCAAGCAACTATGGGATCGTACTCCTAAGTACATACCGTACCGTCCGAATTTAGCATCAGTTGCTGCTGTTGGAGTTGTATTCCTTGATTCTTCGCACACGCCTCCGCATGGCGCGCCACCAAAAGATCTAGCAGATAAAGTATTCTTACATATTCTACATCTATCTTGTGTTACCTCCCTTTCGTTGGGGGCTGTCACCTTCACCTCGTTGAAGTGCTGCCACACACCGGAGGTTCTCGATCTTTTCAAGCCGGTGTGTGTCGAAATACTACCACTCACGGTTTTGGAATATCCTTCTGAAGGCGTCGCCGTCGCATGAAACGGTACCTCCTCCACAGCTGGTGTCTGGTGGAGTTGGAGCCGATCTGGAGGCATCTTCATACCCCGACATGTAATTCGGGTCGAAATCACCCAAAGTGAACGACGACGAGTGATATGGATAGTTCGGATCCATTCTGAAATTTTAAACCAAAATAAACAAATTTTGTACTATTCATTCAATTCACAAAAAAAAATGCAAATAATACATAAATATGAATATCACTTATATCTTTCCAACTGTGAGCTCTTCACACTTCTGCAATCAAACTATTTAACTACGAAATTAATTTTGATTTTTGACAAAATTTGAGCAAATTTTGTCAAAATCACAAAATAAACAATTGAGAGCACAAGAGAGCACTTAAGAGCACTTGAGAGCACAAGATAAGAAGTTTGGGGTGAGGAGAAATGGTGGGTGGATGCCCCATTTATACGACAGAATTTCATATTTTTTGGAATTTTTTCATTTTCTTTTTGAATTTTTTAGACCTCCAACGACTAATTTGAAATTCTAGCCATAACAATTTAAGGTATAATGCCCCTACTGCCTCACAAGTTGCTGCTATCTGGACCGATGGAGGTGACCCCCCAAAGATGTTTTGATAGGAGTGTTATTGTATATTCCAAAGGAGAGAAGATGCGATATATCGAAGCATATTATGGTTGTTATGACCCATTAGCATATCCTTTATTAAATCCTAAAGGAGAAACTGGATGGAATAAGTTCATGCCATACAATGACAGTCCCAAAGAGTCAACGTCTCCAATTAATGACGAGGATTCAGTGCAGCAACAATTGGGTATGGCAACATTCCAGATTCAACATACTTCATTGTATTTCATCGTACAGTGTATAAAATATAAAGATATATGTAATAAACAATGTATTTCAATATTCATGCAAATGTTGAATAAATAGACGACGACATACAACAAGAACAAGGTGACTACATGAGTAGAGTTGCAGAAACAAATAAATCAACAAGGTTTGTGACAGCAAGAGAATACTATTGCTTTCGGATGCAAGTTAGAAAGGGTCTTTTCAACATCTTGTTATTTGGAGGGAGGCTTTTCCAACAATGGGCCATCGACATGTATATCAAGATCGAGTCCATGAGGCTTGACTGGTATTCTAACCCTGAAAACCAGAAACTCATAAGGGCTGAACTGTACCAGTTGAGTACTTTTAAATCTCTTGATATATCAATCAATGAACAAGGATCATACATATTTCACTCATTATGCAAATATATTCTTATGTGTGCCATAGGGCTTGGTTGATGTAGTTTTTGCTGGAGAGACCAGAGCTTCAGAGGTTGGAAAGAGAGTTGTGTTGCCCTGTTCTTTTCCGGGTGGTGATCGCGATATGCAGCAATGATTTCTTAATGCAGTGGCCATTGTCCAGCATTTCGGGAAGCCAGATTATTTCATCACAATGACTTGCAACCCCTATTGTGAGGAGGTCACAAGCATTCTTGAACCTGGACAAACACCCTAGGATCGCCCGGATCTGGTGTCAAGAGTATACCGAGCCAAATTACGCTCAATCAAGGATTTATTCATAAAGAATAAATATTTTGTGAGGTGGCTGAGTTTCAAAAAAGGTGCATGTGACCGAGTTTCAGAAAAGGGGCTTGCCACATGAGCACATCCTATTGATTATGAAAAGAGGGTGCAAGTTATCAAACCCAGGTGAATATGACAAATACATCTCGGCAGAGATTCCTGATAAGGACAAGTACCCTGTGTTGCATAACCTGGTCATAAAGCATATGCTCCAAGGACCATGTGGTGCCTTGAACAGGAAGTGTCCGTGTATGATTGATGGAGAGTGTCACTTTCGCTATCCTCGGCAATTCAACCCAAAAACACAACAAGGCAAAGATTCTTATCCATTGTATAGGAGAAGAGATGATGGCCAACGTGTTAAGATAATAGGGGCTGAGTTGGACAACAGGTGAGTTGTCCCGTACAATCCTGGCATGCTTATGAGATATAACTGTCACATCAACGTTGAAGCATGTTCAAGCATCAAAGCCTACAAATATTTTATTTAAATATGTATACAAAGGCCACGATTGTGCATCATTCTTAGTCGTTGATGCTGGGGTAATAAATGAGATTCGTCAGTATAGGGATGCTAGATACATCTCACCGCCAGAAGTTGTGCACATGATTTTCGGTTTCCATCTTTTTGGGATATACCCTTCCATTTTGCAGCTCCAATGTCATCTGCCAAACATGTAGTCTGTTATTATTTATGAAACAAAGAATTTAGAGGAAGTAGTGAACAATCCCAAGTCTTCTGATAGAATTTTTCAAGGTTAGTCGTGTGGACAGTTTCGCAAGAAAATTGTTGTATAGATAGATGCCAAAGTACTACCGGTGGATCAGTGGCAAAAAGGTCTGGCAAGGAACAAAGAGAAGAGGACATATTGGGCGGATAGTGTATGCGCACGCTGCTGAAGGCGATAGGTATTTTTTGAAAGTGCTTCTAAATCATGTTAGAGGTCCAACTTCATTTGAGGATCTGAAAACCATAGCAGGAATCATATGTCCTACTTTTAGAGAATCATGTGAGAAGAGAGGACTCATAGAGACGGATAAGACAATTGATGACTGCTTGTGTGAGTCAGCCACATTTCAGATGCCATATGCTCTCAGAAGGTTATTTGCTACTATTCTGGTTCATTGTGAGGCCACCAAAATTCGTGCACTTTGTGGGATAAGCATAAAGAATCAATGTCTGAGGATTGCAACAGAAACCAGTGTAACTCATCAAAAATAGTAGAACCATTGGTGCTTAAAGATATCAGGGATTTGCTCCAATCGATGGAAAAGATATAAAAAACTATGATCTTCCGGAGCTGAATGATGCAGGTAACAATTTGTCACAACATTGTGTAGTGATCTTACAAATATAATAAAGTATACTGATATCTAATTTTTTGTTGCCAAACAGTTGATTTTTCCAATGACATGATGAGAGAGGTCAGAGAAGAACTTTCGGTGGGGATCGACCAGGAACATTTAGAAATAGAACTGAGTCTTAACAACAAACAACGTGCTGGATTTGATGAGATTATGGATCATGTACTCAATAAAAAAGCTAAGTGTTCTTTGTTGATGTTCCAAGAGGAACATGAAAGACGTTCTTGTACAAGGCACTTCTTGCTAGAGTGCGTTCTGAGGGATGATAGCCATTGCAACTACAACCTCTGGTATAGCAGCGTTGATACTGCCTGGAGGTTGCACGACACACTCAAGGTTCAAAATCCCTATTAAGCTTGCGAGCAATAGCATGTGCAACTTCACAAAGCAAGGTGGAACTGCATAGTTACTCCATATGACATCTTTGCTGATCTGGGATGAGGTTGCTATGACAAATCGTCTAGCGGTTGAGTGTCTTGATAGGTTGCTGCAAGATATTATAAATTGTGAACTGCCATTTGGGGGGAAGGTCATGGTATTTGGAGGAGATTTTATACAGGTGCTTCCAGTGGTAACACGTGGGACCAGAGCATAGGTGACGGATGCTACATTGCAAAGATCTTATTTATGGGATAGTATCAGAAAGATACGGTTGACACGTAACATGAGGGCTCAATCTGACCCATGGTTCTCATATTACCTCATTCGAATTGGGAATGGAAGTGAAGAGACAATTGCCAACAATTATGTTCACTTGCCAGAAGATATTGTGATTGGTTATACAGATACAGATGATTGTGTGAACAAGCTAATCCAACATGTGGTTCCATCACTTGAGGACAATGCAAGATCAACAACTTATATGAGCACACATGTCATCCTTTCTACCAAAAATGAACATGTGGATCAGCTAAATGAGAAGATGATTGACAGGTTTCCAGGTCAGGAAAAAGTTTACCATAGCTTTGACTATGTCGATGATGATTCAAGAAACAATTATCCTATTGATTTTGTAAACTCCATCACTCCAAATGGTCTTCTACCGCATGTGCTAAAAGTAAAAATCAACTACCCTATGATTCTTCTTCGTAATCTTGATCCAAACAATGGATTGTACAGTGGCACAAGGTTAATGGTTAAAGCCTTTCAGGACAACACAATTGATGCTGAAATTGTTAGTAGGCAACATGCAGGCAAAAGTAGGGCTGGGCACTTTTATATCGAAAACCAAAAAAAACGAACCGCACCGAGCCGAATCGAAGTCCGCGGTTTTCGAATTTTGGTTTTGGTTTCGGTTCGGCTTTGGTTTTTGATGTCCGAGAACCGAACAACCGAAAAACGATTCTTTGTTTCACCGCCCATCCTGCAAACCGCGCGGCCCGTCGCTTCGCCGGCGTGCCACCACGCCGCCTCCGCCCGGCCCGCCGTCGAGCCGCCTCCGCCCCGCACGCCGCCGCAACGCTCCGCCCGTGCGCCGCGCGCCTCCCGCCCGCCCACCGCCGCGACGCTCCACCCGGCCCGCGCCGCCGCCGCCCGGCCCGCGCTGCGTTGCCTCCGTCCCGCCCGCCGCTGTGCCGTCTCCGTCCCGGCGCGCCGCGCCGTCTCTCTGCTTGGGGGTAACAGTGCTTCTCTGCTTCTTCGTTTTTTTTGTTAAAAACCAAAAACCGAACAAAAAAACCAAACCTGAATTTTACGGTTTTCAGTATTTACGAGAACCGATCGGTTGTTAATTCATGCCAAACCGAACTTTGCGTAGAAAAAAACCGAACCGAACTGTCGGTTTTAACCGAATGCCCACCCCTAGGCAGAAGAGTGGTCCTACCTAGGATTTCAATGTCTCCGTCCGATGATATTTCACTGCCTTTCAAGATGAAGAGGAAACAATTCCCGATTCACCTAAGTTTTGCAATGACCATAAACAAATCCCAGGGCCAAACCATCTCAAATGTTGGCATCTACCTTTGAGAGCATGTGTTCTCACATGGACAACTTTTTGGGAAACAACCAGAATTTTGGCAAAGTCAAATAAGGAACTGGATTCTACAGGGAAGAGCACCAAAAATATAGTATACAAAGATGTGTTGAACTGATGATGAGTGGAGTTTTATCCTCTAGAAAACTGAAACCAATAAACTATTTTGTGATTCCATCATGCATATTAGTTCCTTATGAAACAGCAGAGCTTTTTCTTATGTTTCTGTTTACATGGACATATACATTCCTAGCAATTTGATGTATGCAGTAAAAACAACAATGATATGATAAAAAAAAGCAACGATGAAATCTCTTGTTAGATGCTCTGGAACTAAATCTTGATATCGAAGCCTGGAATGAGAGTGCCATCGGCCAAAGTATGTCATCAGGAGGTACAGTTTGGAACTCATAAGGGGTGTGCAATTGTATGCGCTATGGTTGGTTCTCATTTTTTGGTTATTTTTTCTACAGGTTCGAGCACTGCTAATCTCCTACAGGCGCTGGAAGACTATCTGTCAGTGCTGCTAGGATTGGTGAAGGAAGGTGAGGAATTGCTCCGATATGGTGGATTGTTGTTCTGTTGGTTGACAATCTTGTTGTTTCGTTTGATTCAGCCTGTGAATTTTGTAGGTAGCGAATTGCGGCACAGAGTGCAGTTTGTCTGGACTAACCAAGAGGATAATGCTGAGGTATGTGTTGGGTCCTAAAAATGTGGTGTTTCAGATTCTCCATGATGCACAACAGTAGCCATTAGATCTAAGATTGGAATTGCCAACTGCAGGAAATGGCCATGGCAGATGCATGGTATGAGGTGTTGTCCGTTCTGCATTTGATGGCCATGGGTCTGCTTGTTGTAGGCCAATTCTCCGCTTCTTCCTAGGTCATACGGTGATGGTTATGCACCAAGGGTTTCTGAAGGTACAACTGTATATCTGAAGCATTATGGTCATAGGGAAATGTGCATGATCTGCTTTCAATTGAATTACTTCTTTCGGTGTTTTTGTGCTAATAATGCACCATGTATTGCCAATGTACACAGAGAGCAGACGTGCCACTGTTGATGTTTTCTTGAAGGCATCTGGCTACCTAGACTGCTCAATTCGACAAGTACTACCCCAAATATCGTCAGAGTTAAGGTTATGAACTTTTGAGAAGCTGAGTAGATGATTTTGAGGTTCAAGCTGAAAAAATGGTGTATTGACATCCCTTTCAACATATGCACTACAGGAGACAACTTCCAGTAGATTTAGCTGAAGGAAATCTCAAAGCTCTTAGCCTGCAAGCTCTGGGTCAGGTACAATTTTCTCGGCTCAGCTCATTTGACTCTTTTGTAAATGAACTCAGAATTGCATTCCTGAACCTAACGGGTATTTCATTTTCGGTAGCACTTCTTATGAAGCTGATACTTTTATGCTATAGTCCCAAGACATATTTGCTATATTACCCCTGCAGCTCCTATATTATGATTATGAATGGTGTCCGTGTATGATCGATGGAGAGTGTCGCTTTCGCTATCCTCGACAATTCAACCTAGAAACCCAGATAGGTAAATTCATGCCATGCGACTTGTAAAATACCATGAGACTTGTTTTCATGTTTATTTTTTAATTATTAATTAATGTATAGGATATCGTGTAGTCTGTGGATGGTAAATTTTATGAAATATTGGACAGGATCTTTCAGAGATAACTCAGATAATTCATATATGATTGCATATTGTGTAGTCACTTATATTACATCTAAACATATGTGGTACATATTTTTATTATTATAACTTATACTACTTTGTAGGATGATATAAATAAATTTAGGTTTAAGCTACCTACTATCTTGTGGGATTCGAGATTAAACGTAAGAATAAATATCGAGAACATGAACAGTCAGCTGGTGATGAAGACAATCCAAGTGATGTTGAAATTATTTTATGTGTGTATATAATTGTATAATTAATCAAATAATTATAAATCAAGATATCAAATTCTTGCTGGACATTTTGAACAGTCATGAAAATGAATGTGAAAATTTCCCTGAAGAACCCAAAGATCTAATAAGCAATACGGAATTTATTTGTAGTATGCGAGATATTACTTTATTATGTCTTGTTATATATGAATGTATTTCAGATTATATTTATGGTCATATATAATTGCGTAAGACAAAAAACTATAAAAAGAATCTTTTCATCTTATTGTTTTAAGTGCATCCCTTAAATAAAATCATGGCGTTAGCACGAGCGCTATACTATGTTCTGTTCTTAAGATCACTAAGATTACTTCTTTTCACTCTGCAAACCCTGACAAGGATAAGTTCGATACACAGATAAAAAAAATGCTGCAATCGCCAGACCACTATCTTACTGTAATGTGTTAATTAAACAGAACTGTTAGCAACGCAACTATTGTGTCTTTATTACCTTGAACTAGGCTGTAACTGATCAGATGAATGAAGTTCAGGTCATTTTAGACAGTATCTGTGTGTATTCAGGTGTGCTTATATAACTATCAGCTGGTAAAAATTACAATAGAGGACATTTCGTAAGTTGAAGCTTCAGAGCTGTGAAATGACTTGTTTGTGAAACTTCTGCTGTAATGAACAAAATGAGCATTCTAGCTATCAGCAAGTTTGATGGTTTTGCAATTTTAAATGTTCAAAATACTTGTGTAAAGTTCAGAACATTGCTCGTAAAAAACAGTTAAGCTGTATGTATTAACCTCCGAGCCAGTGAAGATGTAAGAAAATCACTAGCAAAAATCTGGAACACATTTTCTTTCTTAACAAGGGCCGTTCTTATATCCGAAAAGCAAAAGAATCTTTCACGTGTAACATACATCCATAGCTGCTAAATTCAAAATTTGGATTTGTGCCATTGGATTGAAACTTCCATGTGATGCATTTTTGTTGGGACAAAAATGTAGTTTTGCTCGTTGACATCCAAAGTTGTTGCTTGATGATGTTTTAGTGTAACATTTACATAATCCAGATAACATACGTGGCTACAAATGGCAGCAAGAAAACGATTCTTATCTTTTACCACTATGCAGTGAATCTGCTTCTGGATTATGTTTTGAGCCAGAGAAGCAGGTGCATTTGTTTCCATTGATGAATATATTTGTTTTCATTGGTGAATATATTTGTTTTCATTGGTCAATATAATATATTTGTTTCCATTGCAGGCTCTGCTCCTCACTTCATCTCTCTCTTCTCCTCAATCGGCCTGCACGTCGTTGAGGAGAAGTTCGACGACGACGGCGCCACGAGGTTCTCCGGCGAGCTGGCCTCCTCCACAAAGCACAACTAATTCTGAAGAGCTCCCGTTCCCAGGTCATTCTGAAGAGCTGTTCCCCATCGTCAATATCTCCTTGAAGGTACAACTAATTCTTCACAATTTCCGGTTTTTTTCCTTTGCTGTAGGGTGTCAAGTTTACATAAATCTCTATATAAACGATGCCGATTAGCGCACGCACACATACGCTCTTTCATGGCGGAGGATCTTGAACAACCATCAAGCCACTGTCGCGGTGGCGGCGGCGGCGGCGGATCATCGTCGTCGTTTGCCTTGAAACAAATAGACATCGGTTTATCTGACAGAACAAAATTCAGGCCCTCCATGAACCTCATGCATTGTTGCAAATTGAGCAAGATGTAGTACTACTTGTTAATTTTGACCCTCAGAAAATAACTATGGAAGTACACAACAGTTAACACTAGCTAACAACAGGCTACATAACTTGGGTGCAGAAAACAAATCCACATCTGAGTGTTTCAGAAGGCCAACATGCAGCGCAAGTGGTGCAATGCAGGGGAGTGGTTTTCTTGGGGAAAATGGGTGGATCAGTGGATGTACTCAAACATTGGAGAATGGAGAAGCAAACGTTACTACTAGTATGGTATTTTACCATGGAAGCAACTTTACAGTGTAGATCGTCGCCGCAGCAACAGCCAGATGAGCGGCGACGTGTGCTGCTGCTTCTTCACGTTGATCGGCTTCGCCGCCGTCGTCGCGGCCTTCGTCTTGGCCGTCAAATGCTTCCTCACGTCCTGCTACAAGTTATAATTAAGATGTTTTTCCTTTCTTTTCTCTGTACGACTAGACAAGAACGGCTGATATTTTTTGTCTGACTACTCTTGAGAGGTCAATCTGTTCGTACTATAATGTATTTTTTTTGCATAAACTCGTGTGTTTTTAATTAATTTTGGGAGACATGAAGAACTTAATCTGGTGATTCCATAGAACAGACTTTTCTGTCAATAAACATGTTAAAGACATAATTTAATTTTTAATAAATGTCCTGTTACATTTTGAAAACAAGTATACCACCTGTATGATATGATGATATTTTTGAAGGTTTGATGATGTCTCATGTCTCAGCAACTTTTCCCCAAATTGGATCAAAGTTGTTTCTTATATGAGGCGTCCCGTGGAATTTTCCAGAGGTCCCATCAGCTTGTCACTAACAAATGTCCATCTTTTATGTTATGAGATTTGGAAATTTTCTTTTATTATTTACACATTTTTTAAGCGATATTATCATCCATAACTTATATTTTGGTAAAATAAAATGCTTACAGATCAAGTTGCCATAGATATAGAAGAAGAGTAAGTGAAGGTCGTTGGCAGTTTTACAGAAGAACGTAAGTTGCAGTCGTCCCAGTCGCCACATAAGAAACATAAGAAATCACACATCGCTCAAGTTGATCTCGATGGAGTTGTGGTGGGCACAAAATCAGTTCAAGTGGTAGCCCAAGCTGATGACACACAACAAAAGGGTAAGCATTTTTAGTATTACAACTATTGCTAGTGTCAGTAAGAAAACTTATGTTTGACAATCTATAAGAACTTATGTTTGACAATGTATAAGATGCTTATAGATCAAGTTACACTACTGAAGAAAGCATCTTTGGTTGAAGTGTCAAAATCCACAATAGTCCCGGTTTGAGTTATACCCAAACTAAAAAAATATCTTTAGTCCCGGTTTAAAAAGGCAACGGCTCTCTAGGACCTTTAGTCCCGCTTCGTGACACGAATCGGGACTAAAGATCATCTTTAGTCCATCTTTAGTCTCGGTTCAAATCCTGTCAGAACCTATCAGGGCGTCGGGGATCTTTAGTCCCGGTTGGTAACACCAACCAGAACTAAAGATGCTATTTTTTTGTTCCGGTTGGTGTTACCAACCGAGACTAAAGATGATGTTCTTTTTTAAACTTCTTCCTCCTCCAGCCAGAGCCAGCTCCACTTGTCTTCAAAATTTTGCTCTAGCTAGAGGGGAGGTGCTGCCAAATTTTTTGTGATTTTGTTTTGGTGATAATACATAAATCTTTGCTATCTACAAGGTTAGCAACTTATTTCTCTTATGATCTATGCTTAGCACTTCGCATTTTACGGTTGTTTTCTATACATTTTTATCTCTAGATTTTTATGCAAATATGAAGAGAGATAAAATTTGTTTGGGACTAATTATTTTACTAAGCACATTATATTATGTTAAGAAAAAGTTAGAAAAATACAGAGGAAGAAAAGTATGCTTAGCACGTTACATTTCTAGGAATTTAGTACGTACAATTTTATCTTGCAAAATATTTATGAAAAATGATGAGAGAGAATCTTTTGGACAAAAAGTTATAAAATAGATGACAAAGGAAAAAATATAAAAAATTTTGATAGTAGGTTAGAAAAGTAAGGTAATTTTGTTTGAGCTCGTGTAGTAGTAGTACTCGTGCATCTCCGTCATAATTGTAGCTGTGCAGGAGGACATCTTGATATACTCTCCATTATTGTCTGATTACATATATATATAATTATTGTAATAATATTTAAATGGTTTGAATTTTGTGGATTTTTTCTTACGATTTTTGTGCATTCCATGTAGATGGATCGGCAATGGATGTACAACGTGGATCGACGGTCGACAGAGTTTATTCAAGACGTGCATTATTTTTTGAGTGTGTCCGATGCCAACAAGCAGAAGGGTTTCATACGTTGTCCATACAAAAAGTGCAAAAATAAGAAGGAGTATTCTACATCAAGAATTATTCATGCCCACTTGTTTCAATCAGGATTCATGCCTTACTACAATTGCTGGACATCGCACGGAGAGGTGGGGGTTGCAATGGAAGAAGATGAAGAAGACGATGACAACATTACGGACTATGGTCAATACGGTGGGTTTGAAGAGAATACAGCAGGCGAGGCGGGCGGGGATGCTGAAGAAAACGACGGTGCCGATGACCTTGGTCAGATGTTGCGCCACGTATAGGGGGACTACAAAGGCGTAAAGGAGGTGGAGAAATTGGAGCATATGTTGGCGGACCACAAAAGGTCCTTGTACCCAGGCTGTAAACAGGGACACAAAAAGTTGGGTATCACGTTGAAATTTTTGCAATGGAAGGCCAAAAATGGTGTCAGTGACAAAGCATTTGGCGAGTTACTAAAAATCATGAAGAACATTCTTCCAGAGGGAAACAAATTGTCGAAATCAACGTACGAGGCTAAGAAGTTAGTTTGCCCTCTAAAACTGGAGGTACAGAAGATACACGCATGTCCTAACGATTGTATCCTCTACCGCGGTAAGGAGTACGAGAACCTAGAAGCATATCCAGTTTGTAAAGCACTTCGATATAAGATCATACGAGATGATCAAAGCGAAGTTGACGGACAACCTTCGAAGAAAAGGGTTCCTGCAAAGGTGATATGGTATTTTCCTATAATACCACGGCTGAAGCGTCTGTTCAGGAACAAGGAGCATGCAAGGATGATGCGCTGGCACGCGGAAGAACGCCTACAAGACGGCATGCTGAGACATCCCGTCGATGGGTCACAGTGGCGAAACATCGACAGAACATTTAAAGACTTCGACGAGGATGCAAGAAACCTAAGGTTCGGCTTAAGCATGGATGACATGAATCCTTTCGGAGAGATGAGCAGCGGACATAGCACTTGGCCTGTAACGATGTGTATCTATAACCTCCCGCTTTGGCTATGCATGAAGCGGAAGTACATTAAGATGCCGGTTATTATTCAAGGCCCGAAGCAACCTGGTAACGACATCGATGTGTACCTGAGACCGCTGATCAAAGATCTAAAACTGCTGTGGAAGAAAGAATGTGTTCCCATGTGGGATGAGAGTAAACAGGAGCAGTTTAACCTACGAGGGTTGCTATTTGTTACCATCAACGATTAGTCTGCACTTGGCAACCTATCCGGATAGTCAAACAAGGGGTACAACGCTTCCACCCACTGTATGGATGAGACCGAGTGTATGTACCTGAAACACTGTAAGAAGGTAGTGTACATGGGTCATCGTTGATTTCTTGTTGCAAGCCACCCTGTCCGGAGAAGGGGCAAACATTTTGATCAAAAAGCAGACCATCGTACTAAGCCTAAGCATCGCAATGGAAAGGTCGTGTTTGCCATGGTGAAAGACCTCAAAGTAGTATTTGGAAAGGGACCCGACAACCAACCTATAGCAAGTGAAGGTGGTCACGCGACGATGTGGAAGAAGAAATTAATTTTTTGGGAGTTGCCCTACTGGGAAGTCTTGGACGTCCACCACGCAATCGACGTGATGCACCTCACCAAGAACCTTTGCATAAACCTGCTGGGCTTCCTAGGTGTATACGAAAAATTAAAAGATACACTTGAGACACGTAACGATCTGAAACATATGGCTCAACGCGACGGCCTTCACCCGCAACCAAAGGAAAAAGGAGCCCAATACCTAAGTCCAGCCAGCTACACTCTGAGCAAGGCAGAGAAAGAAATAATGTTTGAATGCCTGGAGAGCATCAATGTACCGTCTGGATACTCCTCGAATATAAAGGGAATAATAAGCATGAAGGATAAGAAGTTCACAAATCTAAAGTCCCATGACTGCCACGTGCTGATGACACAGCTGCTTCCCGTTATAATTCGGGGTATCCTTCTCAATAATGTCCGGGCAACAATAACAAAGCTATGTGCTTTCTTGAACGCAATTTCACAGAAGATCATCGATCCAGACAGACTAGAAGACTTTCAAAATGATGTGGTCCAATGTCTTGTCAGCTTTGAGATGATCTTTTCGACTTTCTTCTTCAATATCATGACGCATCTCCTATGCCACCTTGTCAAAGAGATCCTATCCTCGGTCTGATATTCCTACACAACATGTTCTCTTTCGAGAGGTATATGGGCGTTCTAAAGAAGTACGTCCGTAATCGTTCTCGTCCGGAGGCCAGCATCGCCAAGGGATATGTTACAGAGGAGGTGATTGAGTTTTGTGTCGACTTTATTGAAGACCTTCGTCCCATCGGGGTGCCTGAATCAAGCCATGAAGGTAGACTACGGGGGAAAGAAACTCTTGGAATGAAGGCAATAATGAACATAGACAATTACTTGCACAGGAAAGCACATTGGACCGTGTTGCAACAATCTTCCTTGGTGGCTCCTTACATCGAGGAGCACTTGGTGATTGTTCGCTCGGAAAACATCGGTAAGACAGATGCCTGGATTACACACCATCACATCGATGCATTTCCTGCTTGGCTATGATAACATCTCATGGGCAACGCGAGCATTGACCAATAACTAGCCTTCCTGACGAGGGGACCATCTTGCTCGATCACGATATTCCAGGCATATGAAATGAATGGGTACACATTTTACACACGGGTCCAAGACTTGAAGAGCACGAATCAGAACAGCGTTGTCCGCATCGATGCCGTGGGATACGACGGTACGGCTAGCACATATTACGGCAGCATCAATGACATATGGGAGCTAGACTATGGACCTCTGAAGGTCCCTCTGTTTCGGTGTCAGACGGTTAGGCTCAGTGGTGGAGTCGTAACCGTTGATGCAAGTGGGATGACAACGGTCGACCTGAGCAAGGTTGGATACTCAGACGAACCCTTCGTCCTTGCCAATGATGTACGGTAAGTTTTCTATATCAAGGACATGTCTAGCAAAGCAAAGAAGGGAAAAGGTTCTGACGAGCCAAAGCGTCACGTGGTTCTCCCAGGCAAAATAAAAATCATGGGAGTCGAGGATAGAACTGACGATGATTACGATCAGTTTGATGAGCAACCTTCGTTCATGGTGGCGGTTGACCCGAGCATCCTCCTATGAAATGAGGACACCACTTACTCACGCAACGATCATAACGAAGGAACAATTGTGCGGAGAAAGTATGTGAGGACAAACATCACTTAGCTAAATTTATGTATGGACGATGTAAATTAAATTGAATTATTGAATATTATTGTTATCATTTGAATTTATTGTAAATTATTGTATATTATTATTTAAATTTAAAATAGTTCTGAATATGATTATTATAATTTAAAATACATTATAATAGGGCACTGTTGAAGTATTTAATCCTGGTTTTTAACACAAACCGAGACTAGCGGGAACAGCGATCGGTCCACCACAGACCGACGGCAACGGTGGCGGCGGGAGCAAGGACTACGGCGGCGGGTAGTTGCTCGATCATGGCGGGCGGATAGGGGTAGTCCGCCATCGCGCGCGTCCGGCGGCTCCCATGGCGCCGCCGAGGCATTGAGATGGGAGAGGCAAGCCATCGATTGCAAGCATAAATAAAAATAAAATTTGGGCGATTTGCTAAGGAGAGATCTATTTGCAATTTGCGGATGGTGATATATGTTAATTATATATTATTATTTAAATTTAAAATAGTTTTGAATATGACAAATGTTAATTATATCTTATTATTTAAATTTATAATATTTTTCAAATAGTCAATATGTTAATTATATCTTATTTTTTAAATTTAATATAGTTTTGAATAAAAGTGTTAATTATATGTTATTATTTAAATTTATAATATTTTTCAAATAGTCCATATGTTAATTATATATTATTATTTAAATTTAAAATAGTTTTGAATATGATTATTATAATTTAAAAGCTGTTGAAATATTTAATCCTGGTTTTTAACAAAAACCGGGACTAAAGATAAATTTGGATGGGCGGAAAAACATCTTTAGTCTCGGTTGATGGCTTAAACCGGGATTAACGATGCCCATCTACCGGGCCACGTGGCTGCCCCACCATCTTTGGTCCCGGTTGATGGCTCCAACCAGGACTAAAGATACTATCTTTTGTCCCGGTTTAAGCCACCAACCGGGACTAAAGTATCTTTAGTCCTAATTCATGGATTCAACCGGGACAAAAGAGCCCGGTATCTATATATAGCAAGGGCCACGAGGGATCCAAACACTTAGACGTTTCATCGTCGTCTTCGTCTTCGTCGTCGTCGCCGCCCTAGGACGCCGCCGCACCGCCGTCTTCAGCGCCGTCTTCGTCGCCGCGGGCGGAAGCCGTGCACCGTCGCCGTCGGTCGCTGCAGTTAGCCGCCACCGTCGCGCCCTCTTTTTCGCCCTTATGTGTGATGTATCTTAGGGTTTAGGATTTTCGGGGGGGGTTTCTGGCCGAGGAGGAATCGCCGCCGCCGTCGTCGCCGCACGCCCTTGCACGCCCCCACAGACCGCCGCCGCCGTGCCTCCCGCCCGCCGCCGCCCCGCCCGCCTCCCACCACCCACGCCGCCGCCGCCGCCTCCCCACCGTGCCGCCGCCGCCCTCTCCCCTATGCCTCCTCGTTAATTAGAATTGCGTAGAATTTTGTAAATTTTTATTAATACACATATGTAAAAATTTTGTACATGTATTTTAGAATTTTGTATGTATATATGTGTAAATGGACTTTATGGACTTGTGAATTTTTATGTTTATATGTGTAAATGGACTTTATGGACTGTATGTTTAGAATTTTGTATGTATGTGTATGTTAAAATGAATTTTGAATTTTGAATATTTATTTAAATTTAAATACATGAATAGATTTAAATGTGAATGTGAATGTGACTTCTGAATTTTGTATTTTCGAACGAACGAGAACGATAAAACAAACGAACGGACGTGGACGAACGAATGAACGAACGAACAAACGAGTTTCGTTCGGTCGGTCGGTCGGTTGGTCGTTCGTTCGTTCGTTCGGTCGTTCGTTCGTTCGATCGTTACAACGTACATAGGCATGCAACGTTCTCTCTTTCCCTCCTCTCCTCTCCACTTCCTCTCCTCTACACCTTATCTCCCTCACGTCATCCTCCTCTCTTTCTCTCCTCTCCTCCAGACGATCGTACCCACGGATGTGAACGAACGATAGAACGAACGGACGTGAACGAACGAACGATAGTTTCATTCGTTCGGTCGCTTTACGGTTTATGGTTTAGGATTAGGGTTAGGGTTTAGGGTCCGAACGAACGGACGTGAACGAATAATAGAACGGACGTGAATGAACGATAGAACGAACGTGAACGATAGAACGAACGATCGTCAATTGGAGGCGATCAAGGACAGGAGGAGATGAGCAGAGCTATCTCCCAGACACAGAGAAAGAGATGCTCTGGACGACAATGCTGCAGACGTTCCCCATCCCAGACTCCAATCAGGGAAAGGTCAAGGATTGGACGTTAAAGAAGATGGCTAGGCTCTTCAAAAACTATAAGAAAGAGTTACACAAGAAATACGTCCTGAAGGGCTAGACCCCAAACTTCGACAAGTTCCCAAGGCTCAGAGATCACTGGGAGGCCTTTGTGGCACATAAGACTGGGGAAGAAGCGCAAGCCCTAATTGAGAAGAACAAGGCCAACGTAGCCAAGAAGAAATACCATCATAAACTTAGGTCGGGCGGCTATCAGAAGGGACTGCAAAAATGGGAGAAGATGGAAGCCGACCTGGAAGCGCGAGGTATCGTTCCAGGCACAGCTAACTGGCACGAACGATCAAAGCATTGGTTCTATGCTCACAGGGGACTGCTTAATCCCGGAGATGGATCAGTTATCTTCGGCGCTCAATCAAAGAAGCCGGGCGAAGATTAGAGGAAGCGCTGGAAGCCTCTACCTCGGGCTCGTTCAGGCCCGACGAGAGAAGGACGAGCTAACGCTCGCACTGAACCCAGAGCATCCGGACGAACGCGAGGAACAGGCGTCGTTCCATGGAAATACGGGTTTCAAGCGGACATCGACACATACAAGAGCTGCATGAGGTCGAAGCGAGAGACGGATGCGAGGTTCACAGAAATGGAGATGCGGCTCTCGCAGATTGATCAGATTGTGGACTAAAGGCGGAACGAAAGGTTGGCGAGAGGAGCGGAGCCCAGGGTTAGCCAACGGCCGGATCCGGCAACAACGGCTCAACTCCAGCGCGGTGCGGTAGGCTGCGCGTCAACGAGAAATGAAGGCGAGTTGGCCCCACAAGCTCAAGCGTGTCTGCCATGCCCCGTGGATGATATCACACAACGGACACCGTGTGAGCTGCACATTCCGCTCAAGAACATAACAGTAAAGGTATGTTCGTACTTTTATGTTGTATATTTCCTTGAATAACTTGGCAATCAAGGTTCATTACTAACTAATAAGCAATCTTCTCGAATAGGTTGCGTCAGGCATGGCGATTCCAGTAGAACAAGACAGCACCTACCACTGCAGGCCCGTTCCACCTGCGTACTCAAAAGTGGAAACAGGTGGAACGCGGCTATGGAAATCTCGAGCTGGATATCCCCAGAGGAGACGGGGAGATGACGCTAGGAGAAACAACTCACGAAATATTTCTTTGGAGGAAGCCCTTCATCATATTCCCAGGACGAACAACGTCGCCTATCGTTTCACCACTGTTGCCTACACGTGGACCGTCTCCTCAGCCTCCGTCGCCTCCTCCGCCTCTTGCGTCGCCTCCACGAGCATCGACTCCTAAATGGTCATCTGCAACTCCACCGCCTTCTCAACCTCCTCCGTCGCCACAACGAGCACCGACTCCTAAACGCGCAACATCTCATCCTCCTCCGCCTTCGTCTCCGTTGGATCCTAAGGGCGCGCAGTCAATATCAAGCGGTCTTCCAAGAAGAAAGCTTCAAAGAATTGAGAAGACTCCGCAACCGCACAGAAGCTCTCATATGAGAAGACTGATGAGGAGCTGCGTGAGGCCGTCAAAGCTGAAGTCAAGGCCCACTTCAGAAAGAAGTCTCCTGAGAAGCCTCCTGAAATCCCCCAGGAGACCAAGGACTTCTTCAAGAAGATGTACCTAACGCCACAGCCTGAACCGCAACCTCAACCGTAGTCCGACTATGATAGGACTATTCGGAAGGCTGCTGTCAAGGCGAAGAGAACGGGTAAAGATGTACCCCAGCTCGGCATGCAGCCTCAGAAACCTCCGGAGTTCAGCACAGTTCCAAATGTTAGAACAGAGTTAAGATAATTTATGGAATATGCTGGAATTTCAATGGATCAATTACACGGCCGTGCTCCCCTGGCGAAAGCTCCGCTGAAATACAAGTTCAAACTTGGAAAGCCTCTTGTAAAGCCGGATCAAGTGAAAAAGCTACCTACACAGATGTACCGCTTCCACAAGTGGTACATGCAAGAATCTATCAAGGGTGGAGAGATGGTAACGGGCAGATATTCACTGCACTATTTCTTCGATGGAGGTGACCACTTCTATATCCAATTCGAAGACATATTCAACCTGTACCAGCTTGATGCCCTCGACGTCTCACTTCTAGCCATGCGGGTTCTGTAAGTATCGTTTTGTTATTTTGTTTCTTACCTCCTTGTATTTAGCTGACTAAAATTCTTTTTAACCGTTGTAGAATGGCGATCCAATACTGCAACAAGCACGACTGTATCAAACATGGATTCATGGATCCACACAAAATCAACGGCGTATTGGTTGATCAATTTCCTGATCCAATAGTGGACAACATATACAATGCGCTGGTGCAGAACCACTTCCGGTCGTTTATCCTTCTGCCCCACAACACTGCGTAAGTTTTTTCTTCCTTCCGTATCGATTTCAATCCCGTGCATACATAAAATTTCATATGTGTCATCTAAACCAATTTATAGATTCCACTGGGTTCTGTTAGTAATTGACATGGATCACTCGCGGATCCATGTCTTTGACTCAATGGATAAACCAGAGTCCACGTACTCAAAGATATTTGAACTGTTTAAAAGGTAATACCATATATCTTACTTGCTATTGCATATATGCGGTTCTCGGATAATTACAAACTAACTTTTAACTACACGTAGGGCATGGGAACGGCTTCGGGTGAATGTTCGCGGAAATTGGAAAGATAAGCTCTCCGTGAGGATGAACTTTCCAGTGAGTAACATGCTCCAAAGTTGTTTTGAATCATTACTTTGTTTTAAAATATGAAATGTATATTAAATCTGTCGTCGTTTCTCCTTTAGTGTGCAAAACAGTCGCATGGCACCAACTTATGCGGATACTACGTCTGCGACTATATTCACCGCTTTGTGACTGATGTCAAAACTATCGATGATATAGATGTACGTATAACAACCATTCATACATTACGTCTTGATTTTTTATTCACTTCATATATTTATTTCTCGTTTATTCGAATTAACGACAGCTTATGTGAGTAAGAGACAACCTCCCCCACGAGACTTTCATACAAGCTGCGCAGGAATAATTGATGGGAGTTATAAACGAGCAGATCATTGATCCCGTGGGGGAGTTCTACTTTCATTTAAGTAACTTAACCACTGGATCCACAAAATAGATAATTTTTTGTAACATACGAAATATATGTATATATATGTGTGTGTGTAAAATATGTATGCAGCAAGCTAGCAGCTATAGCAGGAGCAAACTAAAAAAATAAAAAAACCTTTAGTCCCGGTTGGTAACATCAACCGGGACTAAAGATGGCGGAGCCAGCCACGTGGCACCGTATCTTTAGTCCCGGTTAGTTCAACCGGGACTAAAGATGGCGATCTTTAGTCCCGGATTCATAGTCCCGGTTTCACAACCGGGACTACAGGGGGTTACCAACCGGTACTAGTGTGGATTTCTCCAGCAGTGTTACATGCATATAGAACAAGAGAAAGTGAAGGTTGGTATTGGCGATGTTGAAGAAGACAATGGGTTTCTGACAATGCTTATAATAGCACAACATAAAAAACCAAAGAAATCACACATAGTAATGCCCAAAGGTAAGTAATTAGTGTTTCTTCTCTTACTTTATTGCCTCTTTTTGTTTTGCTCGGTTATTTGTATGATGATAATATAATATTTTTTAGATTACATGTGCACCAAAGAAGATGACAATCTTATTGAGAAAAAAGTATTGGTGAACATTGACAGTGCATGGTTAGATAGAAAAGATATCGAATGCATGTTTCATGATAACATGCAATTTAATGGTGAAGTAAGCACATCTATTCCTGTACATCAGTTAGTTAAATCTGTACATCAGTTAGTTAAATTAATCAGCGTCATAGAGACCAGAAAATAATACATGATAGAAAACCTATTCAACTGGGTTCATGCAGCAACTTAGGACCTTATTTTTTGGAATTAATTACATCCCTGTGTGACGTGAGACTATATCTTTAAGATTATTTACGGTGCAAAGTGTCTCAAAATTAATACAACATCTAGCTAGGTTAAAGTCACCCCTTGAAAACACTCACTTTTTATGTATATAATAGTGGCTTTAATGGACGTTACAAAACAACCACGCTAAGGACAATACTTGCACAGTATGTATGACTCTCATTCCACACGCCATAATACTTATGAAGCTGAGGCCACTCTACTAGGTGAGGTGGCAGCCCAAATCTGACGTGGAAAGAAAGGCTACTTTTATTGTCATCGTACTTTATATAACTTAATATCATGCTTTGTATAACTTAATTTCATTTAGACATATGGAAGCTGCACCTATATCGGTTGTATATGCGCGTTCACAACTTAGGACCCTAATATAAAATTTGATTGTGAAGTAAGCACATTTTCATAATTTAATTAAAATATTGATAATTAAAACTGTATATATGATCTACTTACTATATTCTTTTGTTATACAGGTCTTAAGTGCATATATTCAATGTATTAGGGATGAAAACATCTACTTCATAGAGAAGGTAGAAAGGTCTTTTTGGAGAATACATTTATTTGCAGCCTACTTGAGCGTGATGGTGACCGTAAGGTGACATTAAGTTATAAGACAGACAACTTTAATGAGAGGGTGCAAAACTATTTAGAAGCTAATATGCCGAAATTTAATTATGTCATTTATTATATTTATTTTGACTGTTCCGTTATTTAGAGAAGATATATTGATGGTCATTACTTAAAAATGAGAATGTTTGGTGTAGGTTTTTCTTTCAATTAATATAAAAATTCCACTAGTACTTGGCAGTTGTCCGTGCTGAACTACAAGACGTACATGTACTTGATTCAATGGGCCCAATGATTTTGGACCATAGAGACCTCAAGATTATAGTGAGTAATTATATTTTTTTTGACATGTTTTCTTATTATATTGTTATTAATCTTGAAAAGTGATACATAATTATCATAACAGTTAAAAGGACAGTTAAAAGGACTAGAGAAACAGATGAAATTTGCATTGGAACATAATAAAGACCTTAACCGAAACAAGTGGAAGAACTTAGATTTCTCAACATGGCCTGTTATTGAGAAGATCCAAGAACCAATGCAAAAATATGGGTAAATTCATGCCATGCCACTTGTAAAATGTCGTTAGACTTGTTTTCTTGTTTGTTTTTTCTAATTATTAATTAATTATTGTATAGGACATCGTGCGGTTTGTGGATGGTAAATTTCATGGAATATTGGACAGGATCTTCCCTCTCTGATGAAATAACTCAGGTAATTCATATATGACTAGATAGATTTGCACTGTATAATGGATGTGCATGAAAATTTCAGTTAAAGGTCAAATGGCAGTGTGTATGATTGATGTAGCGTGTCATTTTTCCTTTTCATTTTTCTTTGCCTAGGTTTTACTGGCTATAATTTGTATATGATTGATCTTTAATGAATAAAACTAATGTTAACTTATTGTGAGAATGACCTAATCCTAAAATATGTGGATATTCTGGCTTATAGGTTGAGTTATGTGTGGCACTGTAGTGTGTTATGCGGTGTAGGCAATCCTGCATGTAATTATGTACTAAAATATCTTTGGGTTGGATTATAACATCATGGGAAGAAAAGAGCTTGCACTACTACTTATCTTGAATGAGTTGGAACATTTTGAGAAAACAAGCAATGTACTGGATATAAGGTACCACATGTGCACAATGTTTCCGCACGTGCTAGATGATATATTACTTGATTTGAAACATTTTATGGAAATCTCATTTATCTTTAAAGCATGACATAACTTATACTACTTTGCAGGATGATATAAATAATTTTAGGTTTAAGCTACTTGCTATCTTGTGGTATTCGAGATTAAACATAAAGAATGGATGTCGAGAACTTGAACAGCCAGCTGGTGATGAAGACACTCCGAGTGATGTTAAAATTATTGATACTACGACTAATGTGCCTAAACCATCTACTAGAATATTCATGGACATAAACGAAAGGTTGCATTGTATTGAGCACATACATATGATCAATCGATGATAAAGAGTATTTGGAGTAAGCATTTTTTCTAATTAATTGCATAATAACATACTAATTACTATAAACTAGAGAGGCAGCACAGAGGAGATTACAGAGAGATCTAAATTGATATATAATTATGGCATCAATCTTCTTTAATCCATCATGACAAAATTTTTGCTCTACACATTATCTACTGTGTTTACTTTGGGAGACGTCCATATCCGCCGTCTCTGTTGTTGAACTTGCAGGAAGCCCCTTGGGCTATACCCCAACCAAAGAATGGGCCTGACAGGGCTTTGTTTTGTTTTGTTTTGTTTTTTCTTGGTGAATCTGTGGTAATTCATTTCGTCTCGTATGGGTGGTTGATGGATTTTTAAAGTTATACTCAAATGATTATGAACAATCTTTTACTACTTACTTTTAATAAAAAGATGTTATCAACTAATTATTGTTTGGTCCTTGTTTTTCAGCAAAGAATGGGTCCAAAGTACCATACCATACATACCCAATCTAAGTCTAAAAACTATTAGAGATATTTTAGTTGCAAACAAACCGATGGATCATGATTCCTTCAACCTGGTTATTCAGACGGTTGCGTGCAACATAGCCAGGTTCTTTATAGAAGAGAAATACCACTTCATGGACCTTCAGTTTTGTGTAAGTTGAAATAGTTGTCCCCTTGTTATGTGTGTGTATATAATTGTATAATTAATCAAATAATTATAAATCAACAGGACATATCCCAGGTTGGACAAGATCCATGGTGTCGTGATGAGGTAGACTACAACAAACTAAGAAAATTGCTTGAATGCTGGCCTGGTTTGGACTACTACGATACAATTAAAGATTGCAGCACTGTAAGATATATATTCTATAAAGTCCTTAAAAAATTATATTTTACTTTGCTTTTATAGTCTGGGTGTTTGTTTACAGGTTCTATTACTACGTTGTCTGATAGGCTCTATAGTTTATTCAAATAGACAGGAGAAACAAAACTATGTATATTATGGATCTAGTTGCTCCGAATCTAGAATACACAGGTAAAGATCGAACCATGCCATATATAACTACATTATGTGATATTGCCAAACATTTTAACCTCGCCATGAAATTGGTGCGTCCTGCATGAAACGGGAATTTTTCTGACTGACATCGTGAATTATCAAGATGGCTTCCAAGAAGTTATAGGTGGCAATAACTTATAACATGTTTAATCTTTCTTATCAAGTAGTCATTTTATTTATCTCCAACAAATAAATACTTGATTTTCTACAGGAAATTGTCACGCTTCCTTGTATATAATTACCTAAAGAAGTTGGAGGGGGAAAAGTTGTTGATTAACATAGTGAGCATATATATTCTCTATGTATATTTGAAGAATGCATATCAAATTAATAAGTTGTCTTACTATTTGTCATTCACAGATACCACATATACTTAGGATAGAATTCTTGCTGGACATTTTGAACAGTTATGCAAATAAATGTTCAAACTTCCCTGAAGACCTCAAAGATCTACTTAAGCAACTCAAAACTTATTTGTAGTATGTGAGACATTACTTTATTTTATTATGCCTTGTTATGCATGAATGTATTCCGGATTATATTTATGGTCATATACAATTGCGTAAGAAAAAAACTATGAAAAGAATCTTGTCATTTGGTTGTTTTTAAGTGCATCCTTAAATAAAAGCGTGGCGTTAGCATGGACACTATACTAGTAAAACCAAGTGCACGCACTGGAGTCTGGAGATAATCACGATCTATTAACCTGGCTAATGACTGTGGGCCCCACAATTCATATGTATTGGATTACCGGAGATAATTATCAACCGGTTAATGGAAGAAAACCAATTAATGGATATCACTACTGCAGAATTGCTTTTTCTGTGCGGGCCGAAAGACATCTTCTCGTGCGGAAGGCCAGCCCGCACGCCCGAGAAGGTATGCGAAAATCAAATTTTTGCGTGCGGGTGGCCTAACCGCACGGGGGGATCTAATATCCCGTGTGATCAGCTTAAGTGGCCCACATGGAAAGATCTATTATCCCGTGCGGCCCACTTAATATGACTGCACGAGATAATAGATCTTCCCATGCGGTTCCTTAAATGGACCGCACGGGAAGATAGATCTTCCCGTGCGGCATTTTATGTGTTTGCCGAGCCGTTTGGGAATGTTATGTCTCTCTCTCACTGGTCTGCAATGCTCACATACATTCTTTCTCTCTCTCTCTAAATAGTGATACACGTACTACATATCGAGGCATTAGTCGCATGCATTAAGAAATCACATTATATTCTCATAAAAAGATATAATAGACATAAATGTATGCATACACATATATACATATCATGTTATCGTCTCGCATTTTAAGCACATAAAATATATGTCTCTCCAAAATGTTTGGTCACATATATTCTTTCTCCCACTCTCTAAGTCGTTTGAAAGTATCCTCTGTTGCAAGTTGGCTCTCCAGATCATAGAAATCTTTCAAATTGTTACAGACATCATGGCGGATGAAGCGACAAATATTTGCACATAAGTTTAGTATGGTTTGATTGTCGAACCGGTTCACTAGAATTAGAATGGACGGGATCTGCTTAAGAAGGAATACACATTGATAGTTAGGAAAATTATACTAGATCTTAATGTGTAAAAATATATTTTCTGGACTTACTTCTTCAAACTTTATAGTGTATCCGCATAAGTTAGTGTCTGGTGGTTGCTTATAACACTGTGTTAACAAAACTGTATATGTCAATATTTTGAATTAAACAAGTACAAGAAATGTCAGTATAGCGGACATGTAATTACCGGCCATTGTGTCTTCACGAGAAGCTTCTTCTTTTGTGGATTATTGACTGGTCCGTCATGGTCTACGTAATATTTGTGCGCTCTATGTAGACAAAATAATTGTTTGAGTCAATTGTGTCTTTGAGAGTACAACAACTAATACTTATTAAATGGTGCATAACAGTACTTAAAAATTAAAAAAACAAGAAATTCTTTGAATGTCTCATCAACGAAGTGTGCCAGATCCAGCATTACGACCAAGTAGTCTCGTGGATATACCAGAAATAGTATATAGTGATCGTTGCAAAGAAGATATGTTAACTGTAGGTGATATTGTAGTGAAATAAAAGTAGTACGGAAGAAATATTACATACCGCACAACATAAGGGACCATGATGACATTTTTGTCTTTGTGCGTGATCATCGCTTTACCCAAGTACAGTGCTACATTGACCATTTTCTTATGCATTGTTTGATGACAACTTGTTTTTCGGCCTTTGATTTACCTTTCAACTCAGCAGAATCTTTACGAATTACCACCGTGTGTTCCATCCAGCAAACCCTTGTTGGGTTGACGTATCCTACTGATCGGTTGGCCTTTTCGGCATCATGGAATTGCATCCTAAGTATTACATCAGGTAATTTATCAGAAGTTAGTTTGCAAATGAATTTATTTATGTCATCAAATGGGATTGACTTATAGGCAAAACGCGGCAACTAGATTTATATCCATTTTGTCCATCTTGAAAAATGCATGAAGGTCGTTGAAATCGATGACGAACATCCCATTAGGTCCACTAATGAAAGCGTGATCCGGGACCTTCACAGTAATCAAGTTGAGGCCCTTTTTGTTGCCTTTAGGTACCAATCATGCATCAACCTCATCTCCTAGGGTAGGTCTTCCATGACGTGCCACGGTAAGAACGGCTTCCCATACTCGTACTTTTTTGGCACTTCATCGGATGTTCGGTTTTGCATATCCTCCATGTGATTCTTCACTGATTTTTGTGAATCCGACAACTTCAGAGTTTCATCTTGCTTCTTGTCAGTCAGCGCTCTCCCCCTGAAGGCCTGGAACACTAACTTTTGCTCGTATACGGCCATTTCTTTCTGATCATAAGTGGATCGTACCATTTTTGGGATAAGTCAACGATGTTCAAGCTTAGTTGGACTTGGGAGACTTGTGGTTTTCTGAAGAGGCCTTTCAGGTAGCGCCAAAGCTGACTGTGGTGTCAGAGGAGATTGATGAATATCTTCTACTGCAGATGGAGGTTGTTTTGCAGGGACTTTATCGGTGATGAATGTGGCGAATCAGGCCCTTTTGGTGGGGATGAGGGAGGTGGGGAAGGAGGCCGATTTGGTGGCGAATATGGCCCTGGTAGAGAAGGCGGTGCAGGAGCAGCAGCAATCTTAGGAACCGACGGGATTGGGGTTGAAGGCGATGAACCGACCAGTAGGATATCTCATTGATGCCACAATATGAACTGGTTCACCGCATCTCCAAGCAGTTCTATCCCTTTTGGTGCTAGAATATCTAGCTCTAAATTGGTATGCTCTGCATGCACCTTGGCCACTTGCACCCTTGCATATTCTTCAGGGATTGGAGTGTTGTGAAATTCATGGCCTGGTATCGTAAGTCTTGTTCCCACCTCCTTTCTCTTCTCAGCCCTTCCTGTTGGCATGAGTAGGCTGCATGGCGTCGGACCAGTGATGTTATCCACTGGATAAATTGATGTGTCTACTGACCCGACACTGCTTGGCACCTGAACTATCGGTTCTTTGGACTGCTGGAATAAGTTCGGGAAGGCTTGGCGATTTTGAGCAACAAGAGACTAGAAATGTTGTTCAACTTGTGCTGTTATTTTTTGCTCTAGTTTCTGCTTTGTATCTGTCCTGTTTTTTGTAACTCGTAGCTTCCTCTGGAAACCCTTTCAGCCAACTTGTTCTTGACGATAGACCTCTTACTCGTTCAGAATGTTCAGGGTTGCCTAATGCAGCTATCAGTTGATCATTCTCCCTCTTGGCAATGAACTCCTCTGCTTTCTCTTTCTCCGTAATCTCCTGGAGACTAGTGGTCACACGCTCGATATCAGGGTCCTCGAATAAGATCTTTCCCTCGTCGGTGACTTGGCCCATGCTACGTGCCCAAACCCAGTTTTTGCTCCTTTCCTTGAGTGGTTCGCCAAGCAGTAGTTTGCCTTGGGCTGCAAACTTCTCTTTAGTTGCTTGTCACTTCTCTACGTGACCATCGTAGCCGCTCGAGCCCAATCGGTGCGGATATTTGTTTCTTTTAGCTAGATCAGACATCTTTTTCCTCTGTGCTAAGGCTTCCGGGCTTGTCATCTTTGCGACAAACTTGTCCCATTTGGCAGGCGTAATACCACCATATTATTCGAATGGAGACTTTTTCTTTTGTACATAATTAGTGTTCATGTCGGACTTCCACTGCCTCCACCGATGTGCCATCGTTTTCAACGCAAACTCTCTACCCAAAGCCTCTGCACCAGGCGGATAGACAAGCCATTTCAGTAACTCATTCCACATAAATGTCTTTAGGTTATCATCCACATGCTCCCAGGAATCTATATTTAAAGGGTCATGGGTTCTAGCCAGTACCCCGCATGTGCTGCTAAATTTAGTCATCGCCACCTTTGGTTCCACTAGCTTCCCATCTTGGTTCAGAGAGGTTATGTAGTGCATCTCCTAGGTTGGTTCTTACTTCTCTGACCACACCTTTTATTTTGACGTCCTCCAGCACTTGTGGACGTGTTAGTTTCTACCGGATCGGGCGTTGTTGTGTCCGTCTCAACTTCGGCTATGACGACAGACTTGACGGCCTTTCTTTTTGAGTGACGCCGTATTTCCATTTGTACGGACATTACATCAGAAAATGTTAAACGCGACCGAAGGGGAGACGGATTAGTTCATAACACTATGTCTCGACTTATTCTTGCTCGATAGGGATGTAGTCGGGGTCATCTTCAACCCGTGGTGTTGGCGTAATTTCTATCTCAAAAGGATTGTTTGGTGTCTGCCATGCCTTCGCTAGACGCCTCTTGCGTTGGTTCGACATTTGGTGCCTCGGAGGGAGCTTTCTCGTTCGACATTTGATCTACGGTTGTTTATATATAATTTGACATATATAATTTTGTTTTAACAGAGATATCTAATTGTGTTGATTGTGTTTGTGCATGATTTAATAGAGATATATAACTAGGGATGCTTTTAATGTGAAATTACTGATAGTACAATGTAAGAAGAATAAAAGGCTAGAATCTCATTCTCAGTTGTCACATCACCGGCCAATTGGGAATGAGAGCTCCAGCGGTTACAGGTATTCTATCTCATGAAAACTACAAAAATAACTGGCACATGATAGTTATGAACAAAATACATTTGCCTATAATCTAGTACATGTCTCCAAGAAGTTTCACTTTTTTCATGCATTTTTTCAGCCATTCAGTTTGTTCTTTTTTTTTGAAACCGATATTCAGTTTGTTCTGGCTAGAATGGAAGAAAAAACTTCCAAACAAACAAGCAGTCTTAGCCACTGAGCCTATAACCTGGAATTTTTTGGATGCCGATCGCAAGATTATGTGCTCGACTAATTGCTCGACTATGTGCCCACCAATTCTAATCCTTAAGCCGTTTACAGTCACACACATTGCAAATGAAAAAAAATATTATATGCTTTCATGTTTGCTCAAGAACGCAACTCTAACCCTTAATTCGTTCATAGTGACACGCATTATATGCCCTCGTGTTTGTGGTGAAAACAATCAATATAATGAAATTATTCATTTATATTTATTTGTGGTGAAAATTTATTTCAATTGTTTTTGGATTTTTCATGCATCATTGCATTTTGCATACATGAATTAAATTTGAGAAAAATGAAATAATAGTAATAATAAAAAAATAAATCCATTTAGTTATAGCTCAATTTTGCATCCCAAAGAGATATAATATTAAAACACCCAAAATTAATTTAAATCTAATAAAAACAGTAAACTACACATGAGAAAAATCCCCCTTGTGGGCATTTCGTCGAACATTTGACGTGCCAGCCCGAAGTATATAAATTTAACACCCAAACAGTCAAATTTTGCTACACAAAAATTTTCCAAAAAATTCATCAAACATTTACGGTCCATTTACAGTTCCAGTGTACATACCGTTCCAATTTAAATCATCAAACGAATCAACTCACAAGTTCCAGTGTTTGCAATCCATTTACAGTTTTCTTGTACATACAGTTCCACTGTTAACAGTCCATTTGCTACACAAAATTTTGCTACACAGTGAGGAGGTTACTAACCGGTGGCACGGTGGAGGTAGCGGTCGATGGGCCGGTGACGGTCGGTGGCACGGTGGGGCAGGCGGCGGTGCCACGGTGGACGGCGGTCGGTGGCGGCGGCGGCAGGGCAGCGGCAACGGCTAGCGGCGGTCGACGAGGATCTGGATTCAGCGGCGACAACAGAGAGAGAGAGATAGAGACAGAGAAAGAGAGAGAGATGGGTGACGGTGGGACGGCAGCAGCGGCTAGCGACGGCGTGGGCATGTGGCAGTGGAGGCAGTCGGTAGCGGTGGGAGAGGCAGAATCGATGGGGATGTGGCCAGCGGCGGTCGGTTGAGGCAGCGCTCGGCGGTGGGAGGCGATGGCAGCAGTTGCTCGAAATTTTGGCAGCCTGATGGCGCAAATCTGGATTCGCCGGGACTTAGGAAATCTCAGAGCCCATGTGACTATATATAGGCAGGGATTATCACATGCGGACTGCTTGAGGGCCTGCACGAAAAAACTATCTTTCCGTGCGGGCCACATAAACCGCCTATACGAAAAGATTATCTTCCCATACAGGCGGTTTAAGCGGCCCGCATGGAAAGATAGTTTTTCGTGTGGGCACTTAAGCAGCCTGCACACGATAATCGCCGCCCTATAAGTTTATTAATTTTTTAAATGCACCTATTAATATCAATGCACATATTAATTTTATTAATTAATGTATTACTATTTTATTAATTAACATATTAATTATTACATTTATTAATTATTCCATGTAAATAATTGCCGTCCTTATATGTAAACTATAAAACTAAAAAATATCACAACCGGCAAGCGGCAAGATGGAGGAAAAAACATCCGTAGCGGCAAGTTGTCTCAATTGCGAATTTCGAAGGGGTCCTAATTCTTCGGATCAAAAAATTTCGTGAAACTCGATTAAAAAATAACACAACTTTGTTATTACTACCTTGATGTGCACCGGGCTTCACCCCCTTATAGCGATAGGGAGGAATACCATAAACATCTTATAACAGTCGTGAGCGTTGTATCCAGAAATCGACAAATCTTTCATTGATACTAGTTTCCTGATATTCGATGAGAATCCAGTCGGCACTTTCAAACCACCAAGACATTTACAAAAAGCTTTTTTGTCTTCTAGTGTCATTGAGTAGCATGCTGGTGGAATCTCAATCTTACCATTCGTTAGCTCTTTTGGATGGACATCTTTTCTTATGCCCAAATTAACCAAGTTGTTACGTGAGTTCAATCCATCATTTGTCTTACTAGGAATGTCAAGTAAAGTCATGATGGTGCTGTCGAACACATTTTTCTCGAGGTGCATGACATCGATGGCATGAAAAATCTCTAGGTCTTTCTAGTACGTCAGGTACTTGAAAAAAATTGAATGTTTCTTGAAGGGCAGCGTGTTTTTTACCATTTCTTTCTTCCTCTTGCCTGTAGCAGTCTTTCCCTTACTGAACACGACCTTTATGCTTTTTGTCATCTTGAACACCGTGGATCCATCCTTTGCTTCGAGGGCAGTGCCTTCTTTCACAGTTTTGTCAAAAAATGTAGCCATCGCATGATACCTATGCTTCTGTGGTAAGAAACGACGATGACGCATGTAAACTAACTTTTTTGACGAGTTCAGGTATACGTACGATATGTTGTCCAGACATATAAGACATCCGGTCTTTTCTTTAATATGTCCTGAGAGAGAAAATTTGATGGTAGATCATTTATAGTAACAAATATGATAGCACGCAGAGTAAAATACTCCCGGCAGTACGCATCAAACAATCATAGACCCTCTTCCCACATCTCTTGCATATCCTCCATCAAAGGTTCAAGAAACACATCTAGGTCGATGCCAGGTTGTTTTGGCCCTTGTATAAGGATAGTCAACCAAAATGTACTTTCGTTTTTGACATAAGCATGTAGGAAGGTTGTACATGGTGAGCAAAACAGGCCAAGTGTTGTGCGATCTGCTTAGTTCACCAAACGGATTCATTCCATCCGTTCTCAACGCAAACCTGACATTTCTCGAATCCTTAACAAATTCTGGGTGTTTTGAATCAAAGTTTCTCTATTGTCGAGCATCGACGAGATGTCAAATCATACCATCTGTCTTTTTGACCCTCTTGATGCCATCTCATCAACTCGGCGGCGGTGGGGTTCGAGAACAATCTCTTCATGCGATCTTTCACTCGGAAGTACCACATCACCATGGCCGGAATCTTTTTTCCTGGCTCGACCAATGATTTTGGTTCAGCAACATCACTATCGGCGGCACTGTTACCCGTTTTGTACCTACTCGCCCCACAAGTTGGCCACTTATCTAAGTCAGCGTATTCCTTGCAATAAAGTACACAGTGATTAATACATGCATGGATCTTTTCAACACCAAGAGATGATGGACATATTAGTTTCTTGGCTTGATAGGTGTTAGATGGCAACAAGTTAGGCTTAGGAAGCATAGCTCTCAAGAGACCCACCAATTTGTTGAAACTAGTATCAGACCATCCGTGTCTGGCCTTCAATCTGATAAGTTCTAGCACCGACCGCAACACTGTATAATTCATGTCACATCCCTTTGATTGATCGTACAATAGATCTTTTGTTGATTTCTGCAACGGCTCCCAATTGTTTAACTCTCTTGCTTTCTCTGTTTGCACCTCTGGTTTAGCGTGCCGCAACATATCCTTAAGATGAATATCAACCTCTGCATCGTCAAAACCAGAGCCACCAAAATCATCCATCAATTCATGGGACATGTCCTCAATTATAAAATTCTCTGCCTCATCGAAGTAAATTTCAGGAATATCTTCACGAGCGGCAACTTCCCTGTGATATGTCCAAACTATGTATTTCTCCACAAATTCACGCTGAATTATGTGTCCCAAAATTATATTCGGATCTTTTCACATCTTCTGATTCTTGCAATCAAAGCAAGGACAAAAAATATCCTTCCTATTCTCCCTCAAAGCGTTTGCCTTAGCCTTATCAAAAAATTTTGATGCTTCTCTCATGAACACCGGGTGAGCTCCGCGTCTCATATATCCATGTCTGATCCATCTAAAAAAATTCACAACAAAAATTAATATTGTATTGCAGGTGTTCTCTACATAAACAAAAAATCAAATCCTACTTAAAACTAAACCTACAATACATTGGACCATCATCCACTAGTAATTACCAAAAAAAATTGTCATTCAAACAATATATTTGACCTACAAATTACAAAAATAGCTCAAAATGACCTATTCAAAAAAGTTTAAATATCTTCGCATTCAACCAATGTAATTTTAAAAACGAAAGCAAATGAAAGAGAAGATTAATCATGTTACCTTTTATATTGATTGCAATCAACGAATTCGAGTTGAAAACCTTTCCCCTATTAATTGTCTATTTTTGGAGAGAGAAACACCGAGTTGAAAATGTTTAAATATCTTCGCATTCATCCAATGAAATTTTACAACAACGAAAGCAAATAAAAGAGAAGATCAAGCATGTTACCTTTTATATTGATTGCAATCGAAGAATTTGAGTTGAAAACCTTCCCCCTATTAATTGGCTTTTTTGAAGAGATAAACGTCGAGTTTAAAATGGCACAGTCGGGTTGGGGAAGATATATATTGTCACGCCCGGAAATTTAGCCAAATTTCCTGACTATTTTATGTATTAAATCCCTGTCCAGGAATCAACCAGGGTACATAAAATGACAAATTAATACACAGGTCCAAACGTAAAAAAAACAAAGCGTAAAAATAAAAATACTTACTGAAGAGGCACTTAGTCCTCACACTCAAAAACTGCAGCGGAAAAGAAAGATGACACTAGCGGGGCTTCAGCTTCACTCCACAGGCAAACTCAACTGGGGTCTGAGCCTTGGTCTTCTAACTCCATCTTCACATCAGAAGCACTACACTTCTGAAAGGGGGAAAAATCGCAAGACTGAGTACAACCACCGTACTCAACAAGCCACACCGAGAAATGCAGACATGCAAGGGAGACAAGAGTGGCTTGGGCTATTTTGCATAAATGCGGTTTACAAACATTTAATTATTTAAAAATAGTAAAACAGTTGAGTAATTAAGACAATATTAATCTTTCACTGAACAACGTTATCCCCACGTTGAACAGCCCAACCGTTCCACCCGAACTAAACCAGTTCCATTAAATCAAATTATTCAAGAGTGGGACTAATCATAGTGAATCTGGTCAATCGCCCATAACCGCGGGCACGGCTATTCGAATAGTTTTACTCGATCGAGGTGCACAACTTTACCCACAAGACACGATTCCACACATGTTACCATGCCCCGAAGTACCACCATGATACCGCAAAGGGGAAATCGTGACAAGACCTTTCGCATAACTCCCTCTAACCAAGCGATACCACACCAAGGTTTCGCCCCACTCCCGCAGGCGCGGGCAGCCCTCTCGTGCCACGGTGAATCCGGCAGCCGATCAACCCATAAAACCGGGGCCGACCCAACTCCATCACGCCCACCCTCACTAGGGTACGTCGGCCAGAGGAAAGCTATACTACGGATCCAGCCTTTGCCCATTCTGGCTTGTGGTTTGCACGGTATGTCTTCCAGGGTTTCCCATGAACCGGTCCTTAATTGCCATGGGTGCGACAATCCAAAACCATGCACCCACAGCTCACCATTAAGTCATATTTTAGTTGAGATAATTATGACCAATAAGACATGGCCAGGTATATCGAGCTTGCAGCTCATCAGAGATTAGAATAAAGTGTAATTATCCCATTTAGTAAGCTAGTGGTAGTTAAGCATGGCTAAGCATATAATTCTAGCTAGAATCAACATCAGTGACTAAAGCTAGTCAAATTAACACCCAAGGTTAACAAAGGACGGATAACAAGTAAATAAGGCACAAACAAACATATAGATAATCCATCATTTCATGTAATTAGCAAAGCAATGCAAATTTTATTTGCAAACATAAAACATTTATAAAAATAGGATCAATATGCTTCAAGGGAAGTGTGACTTGCCTTGCGTCTTCAAGCAAACTTCTGGGCTCTTTCCCTCGCGAGCGCAAACTCCGGAAACTACGGAAACTACACGCTGGCACGCAAAACGAGGAAAAAAACTAATAAAAACCAAATAAACAGTACATAAAAAGTAAATAAAGATGTAGAGCTTAATTTTAGATAAATTTTGCAACTTGAATGGCCCAATTTGGAGTTCGTATGAAGTAGATATGAATTTTAGAAGTTTTGGACCATTTAAATGAATTCTGGAAATTAAAATGATTTATTACGTAATTATTAATTAATTTTGAACTGGAGAAGGATTGTTTAAGACATCAGCTTCGATTGGTTCACAGGATCACAAGGATTTGGGCGGCTAGGATTGAACTGGAAACAAAGGATGAGTGGCTCAAATTAAACCGAATAAATCTATAAGGATGAACGGCTTGGATTATTTTGAATGGATTTGACTCAGATCCGACGGTGTAGATTGGATGTGGCTAGGATTGCTGACATAAGACGCCACATCGCGCCACGGAGACGGGGAGGACGGACATGGCGCCGACGGGGATGCCTCGAGGGCTGCCACGTAGGCACGCAGCCGGCGGCTCGGGATGGCTTCGGCGACGGTGAAGTGTGACGCGGCAACGACGGACCACGACACTCGACGGAAACGGAGTTCACTAATGGAGAGAGGACGGTGAGGCGACTCTTACCACTACTTATCCAACGACGAGCGGCGGTGAGAGACGGCGGCGACGAGATGAAGCGGCGGCCGAGCTCGGGTTGACGGCGATCAACGGCTTTCCGGTGGCTTTCGGTGGGAGAGAGGTGGAGGACGGGCTTCGCTTGCTGCTATGATGCCGACGGTGAAGGCGGCAACGACACAGCGACGGAACGGCGACGAGGCACGGCCGAAGTGCAACGGAGGCGGCGACGCACGGGTCCATGGCGACGGGGCCTTCCGTGGTGTTTGGCGCAAGGGAACGGTGGCCGGGCTTCTCCTCACCGCTGCGATGCCGAGGAAGGCAACGGCGCTGATTGGGAGCAGCCGAGGCGGCGGAAAAGGTTGCCGGAGTTGCGGCGACAGGAAGAGAGATGGGAACTCACGGGAAGGTGGCTAGAGCACGGAAAAACTCGGGAAAAAGGGAAACCGAGGAGGAGATCATGGGGGTCCTTTTTATAGGCTTGGGAGGGAGAGTCCCGCATCGGGAAGAGAGGAATTGACGCCGGATTTTTAGGTTTATCCCGAGTTCGTCGGGATAAGAACGGGCCGAAATTCGCGCGATTTAGCACGGGATTTAGGGGTTTCATGGGGAAAATATAGAGGAGATCGAGAGGAATCCGTTCCCGCAACTAATTTTTGATTTGGGCAAAGGATTAGGCCGGATTTGGTGGAGGAAACAAAGCCACAGTTTTCGGGCACTGCTCGGCACTGTAGCACGGATGGAGGTTGAAGACGATACTGTAGCAGGGAGGTAAAACAGACTTTTTGGTCCAAACATACTTTAATTCTTATAAATACTTCCAATGCCCAAATAATTCCAAGAAAAATCCTGAAAATATATGAACACCCAAAGTATTTAATAAAAATATTTCCAGCTCATTTAAAGTTTAATTTCTTTATTTAAATAATTATTGAATTGTTCTTTATTTTATTAAAATTATTTCTGGAGCTCCAAAATTTCACGAAAAATTTCAGAGAGTATTTTAGGGCATAGAGAATATTTCAAAAATATTTCCAGCCATGATTTTTAAAGGAAAATTTAATTTCCTTAATAGGTTCACTTGATTTACTTTGTTTTTCTTTTTATTCAATTTCTAGAAAATAATTTATTAAATGATTTTTATTCCCGAACGAAAATCGGGCTGTGACATATATGGCCCATCATCACATGTGACCCACTTAAAGGACCACACGGGAAAATGCATTATCCCGTGCGGGCTCTTAAGTGGGCCGCACGCGATGTTGCGGCATTATCTCGTGTGGTCGCTTAAGTGGACCGTACAGGATAATACATCTTCACGTGCGTTCCAACAACTGGCCTCCGGGGACCGATTTTTTCAGGCGCGGCCACTTATGACCCGTCTAGAACCTACCAGGGGTCTCATTCAGAAAAACTGATTCTGCAGTAGTATACTGCTAGTACTAGTTGATACCTTCTATTTTACCTTCTCGGTTCTCTTCAATAGCGTATCATATTTGTAATCCGTTTGAACCATTATTTTTATTTGAAATACCCAACAAAACGAGTCCAATATTGATTACATTTGAACATCGGTTGTTATTTAAATTTTCTAGACCCATGTCATAAAGTTGTTCTTCAAATGTGTTTGTATTTTTGGGCTGCAAATATTATCTGCATATAAAACTGATATCCAATAATTATTATTTTTTATGAATTTTTATTAAAAAAATTCGTCAAATAGATCCAACAGAATAAATTATATGCTGACATTAGCGTATTGTCATAGGTAGATCTGATACCATATATGATACCATAGGTATACCTATGTATCATGCTGACATCAACATGATACTTTAGGAATCAGATCTTGTGCCAATATGATTCGAGGTACCAAATATTATATCTTTGATACGAGGTATCCGTGATATGAGGTCCGGTGCATAGATATTATGCCGATGTCAAACCATACTGTTGCAACACTATAGTGTTTTCTAGTCTTTATGTTGCTTAAAAGGTATCTTCATGTTGCCATTTTTTAACAAAATGTGGCATGAGACACATCTTTTAACAAACCACCTCAATTATCTTAGAGCTTTATCACATCGATTGACACGCCATTTGCAAAGATTTAATCAAGCAAACATGGTGAATATTCATAATCGAAACAAAAGGCATAAATACTAAAAAATTCAAATTTAAGTCCATGACTAGACATCCACCACATAAACTATCGATCATGCAAACCATGGGACTAACGTAAACCACCAACTTTTCAAAAAATTTCTGTAAGCCACAATTCACTAGCTACTACCCTACATTTGTCATAAAATCCAAGTTTCAATCACCTAAAACACAATTTCATCTGCCCTCTTCCCACAAATCTACCTTCCATGTCCTAACCTCACCAAAGTGGAAAGAAACTTGCATCCTCATTGTAGCAAGGTAACTGGAACTGAGCTTCCACGAACAGAAGACGAGGAGTGGGGCTCGACCACTGCTGCCGATAGCCGCAACCGATTGCCGTCACGCTTAGCCCTCCCGCCATTCGTGGTTTTCTTCCCGCTTCTAACTGGCCTAGGGACGATCAAGGAAAAAACTGCCATGCTCGACAAACCTAGGTTGGCTGATCTGGCTCGTTGTAAGTCCACGTCGAGCAAAACAGGTCAATCTCAGGTGTTCACACATGTGGCGGGAGGGGATTTCGGCCACATGCTATAGGTGGGTGGTCCTTTGCAACGTATTATTTTTTTGGGGAGGGGGAGAGGGTTTCTGAAAGAAAAGAGTGGTAATTGGGGTGGTTTGAAAAATTATAACACGACAAAGTTATGGTATGAACGAAACAATTGCATTATTAGTTAGTCAACATGCATATAAAAAAGTTGGAGAGGACTACGGCCCAGACACCGAATATTTGCAAAATATCAAACGATGTTTCATCATATATACAAAATGTTTCAAATGCTTCATTGTTGGGTAAAAAATGCTTCAGCAAAAATTATTTTATATGTTTCATTACTTGGAAAAAGATGTTTCACCTCTTGATTAAAAATGTTTCAATCAAATGCAACTTTGAAAAAAAAAGTTGAATAGAACACAAAGACTATATTATATGTCATATATATATTTTCTTTATCATAATATAAGTCATGTGAGATCTTATTTTAAAATTTTAATTATAACAACTATATTTTTTGTGAAACATAGTACAGATGTATGAGTACCTCCGAAGGCATATTAAGATTTATGAAGTCATCACGGGCATCTCATCGTCGATAGGTACGTCGCCTATCATCACACACATCTATATAGGTGCTTTCATACCAGTAAATCACATCAGTTATCACAATAATATACAAAAAAAATGCATGGGCCAGTTTTCGTGACGGATTCATTCCTTCCCTATCCCCTCTACCATAAAACGTTCCCTCCTCAGAGCATCGACAGCAGATCATCTAAATTTGGACCTTCATATTGTGATTTGGATGGTCATCTAAGAAAATTACTCCTCTATACATGTTTCCATTCCAACAGATTTTAAATTGCATCTTTCATACCATACTCTCCTATATTAATATCTTCCAGTTATCTATATACTTCTATCAGTTTATAAACTCTGCTTGTTTTTTAACTGATATTTATTTAACAATAGACAGTAATTAGGCCTTAACCCTCTCGTTAAATGCATGGTGAAAAAGGGGAAATAAAAACAAAGCCGGTGAGAAAGGCCTGGGGTCTTCCGGCTAGCACCACAAGGTATGAGCTAGCCGACCCAGGTTCGAGCCTCACTCCTCCCTTAATAAAATTGATATGAGGGTCATTTCTCTCATATCCAACTTTTTTTAAGCCGGTCCACTGCACTCACCGATCCTCTTCCTTCGTCGTCACTTTGCTCTATCACATCCCAATCATCGGCCACGGCAACCTATGCTCCCTCCTCTTGGCCGCCTCCACCGTGCTCTCCTCCCTCGCTCCCCTCCTCATTCCATCCCTTACCCTCCCCATTCCATCCCCACCCTACCACCTCTGTTCTCCTGTCAGCGCGGCGACGGATTTGTGAGGGGGCTGAGGAGCGGTTGGGGCAGGAGGTTAGGTCAACGGGATCAAGACACAGCAACGATCCAACACAGGTAGAACATAGGGATTGGGACCAGCCAAGACAACGACGGTGGAAGGCATGATGCCAAATGGGGTCTGGAGACCGATTGCGGAGGCTAACGGTTAAAGGACGGCTTACGTGAGGAGAGAGAAATGCTAAATTTGGTGTTTCTCTCTCTCTCTTAGATGGAGCATGTGCTATATTTGGAAGGTGAAATGGAGTATCTGCTTGATCGCGTTTTTTCTTCTCTCAACCGCTATTTTGTCCATGGAGGTCCGGATAGCGTATCTGCTGCATGGGTGGAATGCTCTCACGTGCCCGTTTTCCCCGCCGCTTACTGCGGCCCAACACGCATACCCATCTAAACGCGCGCATGCACGCCAAGGTTTAATTTGGACCGCGAGAGAGCCGCGCAAAAAAAAAAAAATCCACCCCCTACACCGATCGTCGTCGTCCCATCCCCGGAACCCACGCAGCTACGCAACACCAAGGTAAGCTAGGTATAGTACGCAGGTACGTTCAAGGAGGAGGACGACGAGATCGATGGACGCCGTCGGCGCCGCTGGCGGTGGCAGCATGCTCCCCCCCGCCGCCGCCAAGCGCGGGCTCCAGAAGCCACCGTACATGAGGGAGCAGCCACAGCAGCAGCAGGCCGTCGCCGGAGGCGTGATCTGGCCGGCGACGGCGGGGGAGGCGGAGGCAGCGCCCCAGGAGAAGATGGTCGTCGACGCCCGGACCATGCAGCTCTTCCCCACGCGATCTCCAGCCGGCGTCGTCCTTTCGCCGCCGCCGCCGCCGCCGCCGCCGCCGCCGCCGTCGACCCAAGAACGACGACGGTGAACATATATACTGCAAGAGCGCGCATGCCCTTCCCTCTTTCCTTCGACAGATCTCGGTATACGCATCGCGTAACGTTACGTCATCTCTGAAGTTGCTAGGTCGTGTATCTGCAGGCCGGAAGCGCAGGCGACGCCGTCGGCGCCGGCAACGGCGCCGACGGCGCCATTGACCATCGTGTACGGCGGGCAGGTGCTGGTGTTCGAGCACTACACGGCGGAGGCAGCAGAGAAGCTGGTCCAGCGGACGCAGATGCTGCTGGCTGCAGGCGGCGGCGGCAACGGCAACAACAATGTCGCCGTTGTAACGACCCCGCCGGAGGAGCCGCCCATGCCGCTGCCGCAGATGCCGACTGCCTCGAGGATCCCCGCCGGCGGCGTAATGCCGATCGCCAGGAAGGCGTCGCTGCAGCGGTTCCTCCAAAAGAGGAAGCAAAAGTGAGCCTTCTCACACGCATATAGCTACAATAGTATACATACATGCATGCAACATGGAGATGAATTCTAAATTCTAATCGCTGGATGAACTTACAGCATGGTTATGAAATTTTCTTTAAAAAATTAGAAAGATATATTAATACGTAATATATCACTTGACATATAAATAAATATGTAAGTTCGACTTGTACAAATTATAAAAAACAAATTAAACTTACAACAAATTAAATATACGTATATCTATAATCAAATTTGTTATTTTTATAACGTATAAAAATTAAATTTAAACTTACAATATTTGTATATATTACAATATTAGTTTATCTTATTAATTTTTTAAAATATTTTTATAGCCATTTAGTTGACATTTAAGTAATGGATGAACGTCCACGTCATCCATTATTAATTATTACTCTTTCCGTTTCATATAACAAAATCATTTAATATTTTTCTTACTCAATTTTTTAGATTTAATTAAATTTATAGAAAAATTTAAATCTATCATTCCAAATTCCAAATTAGTTTTATAAAATATAACAATATATTTTGATAATATATTTTGAACGTTTCATGTTGAAAATATTATATACTTTTTACATCTTAAGGTTTAGTTAAAAAAAGTCAAGGAAGGTTTAGTGAAAAAGCCAAGTTATAATATGGGACGGAATGAGTAGCTAGCTTAATTAAACCATACATATAGAAAATTTCTATGTATGAACGAAGACAAGCTTTTTGGATGATATATGACATGATTCAGATATATTAGTTGACACAGAATCAAAGCAACAAGATAGAGAGATATCGATCCATGCAAGCTAGCATGCTGACGTCGATGGAGGAGGACGGCGGCGGCCCTCAAATTAACCAGATATATATATGCATATATAAATGATGAAGCACCGACTCACTAAATACGAGATGATGAAGGGTACGTAGTTCCTGTTTGAGAATTCTGCAATTTCCTCCAAAGAATTCTTCTTCTACTACTCCTACTACTCCTACTACTACTTAATAGTTACAAAGATTCCACCTAATTAAGCTAGTGATTTTGAATAAGGACACGATGTATTATTGTTATTATTATTATTATTATTATTATTATTATTATTATTATTATTATTATTATTATTATTATTATTAGCGATTGAGGCTTATCTGTTTATTTGGTGTCGGATTATTTACTTTATTCGTTGTAAAATATAAAAAATTTTGATTGAATGAGACATATAGTATGAATCTGAACGAAGAGAGTAATTGTTTCTAAAAGCATACTAAGAGCATCCCCAACAAATTCTCAAAAAATAATTCTCAAAAAAGCTCATTTAGAGAATTTCTAAAAAGTTTAGAGAATGAAATCAAAAATTGATACGGCAGATTCTCAAAATTGATTCTCTACTTTCTCTTTTTCAATTACAAAACTCGTATTTGCATCAGTATTCTACATCCATAGCAGCTGAAAAACTGATGCAGGCGGTTGGCGCAGCTTTTTTTCGGTGAGATGTAGGATGGCAGCAGACGGCGCAGCACCGGACGACGCAAATATGTTTTTGTAGGCCTCGCGAAAAATAATTCTTACGATGACATGAGCTATTTTAGAGAACCAAGACTCTATTCTCAGTTTTGAGCATGAGATTTTGATTTTAGAGAACCTATAATTTTTGAGATCCATATTAAGTCTCTGTTGGAGGTAGTTTTTTAAAGAAAATTCTCTAAAACGGAATTAGAGATTTATTTAGAAACACTCTTGGAGATGCTCTAAGCACTGTTATATACAACGCACAATAAAGATTTATGTTCTTATTATTTAATATTATATATTTAAACATCACCATGATTCATTATTTTAATTTTTTAGATAATTAATAATCTGACTTTTACTTTAAAAAACCTACAACCACTTATAAAACCTATTATAAAGTACATGACAAAACCAGATGAAAAGTAACTAAGAAAAACAAACTTTTAACCACATCAACCCAACAGGAGATACATCTCATTTAGGAAGGAATTCCTATTACTAAAGTTTTACCTAAAATTGGTAAAGATTTACATGACGTTGTAATTAGGAATAAAACCGTTGCTTACATATTGCCTTAAAAATATTCACATATAAGATTTAGTTAAATCATGTAAAAACTATATTATTCCTAGTAATTCATAGAACCCAACAAAACATATTGTTTTTATCTTGAGTCAGTGGCAATAAATGGGAGAAATTATTTGGTGGTTTCAGTTGGAAAGAAATCTCCAAATAAATTTAGCAAACTAAAAACTAAAAAACAAATATTGGATAGATTCATCATGTACACAGAAGAAATATTTGTTTGATGCTATTTCAATTACTTCATGCCAAATTATCCTTGTTAACATCACAACCTTTAATAAATATCACGCAAAGATCTTTATTTTATTTTATAATTAAGATGGATCTTCAACTTTCACATAACATATTTATCTCCATGTAACCATTCTATATATAACCATTGCTAAATACATGTACAAACCGAGAATGGCTTACCATTCTGCTGTAGATTGCGTCTAAATATATCTTTATCATTATTTATTTAGATTAATGTGTACGATCTTTGTAACCAACTTATGCCATAGAACAAGATTCTGACCCACTAACGCGTTCTAAAGGATACATTTAGTGGCACAAACCCAAAATAGTTGTAACCGATGTAATTTTATGAACAATATTATATATTGAGGATTCATTATTTTAATTCAGGGCTGAGACGTAATTAAATGACATACCATGTAATCACTCCTACAGGCGCGTATGTATGTACGTACGTACTATTTTTGCTAAAAAGTGGTGTCATGTTGTTTTTACCGGATTTTAGTCATTTGTTCACCATATCAGATTGCTAGCTCTCTTAGGTCTTATCCCTTGATCTTTTTTATTTTGGCTTGCATTTTACTTGTGTTTTAGTTTGCACCTAGTAGATGATCAACCTTTTTTACATGAATTATTATTGACATGTAGCTTTACCTCCATTAATTTTGATAATGTTTTAATTTCAACGGAATGGTTACGACAGAAATTTTGGAAAAAAAATCTTTCAAGCTTTAGGCCATTAGGTGTGTTCTGTGAATTGTGCAACCGGAAAAATTAAAAACAAAGAGAAAAATCTAAAAATTGTCATCGACAAGCATCCGAGAAATACCATTGACAAATCCAAATCCCTGTAAATACCATCGTATAAGCGTCTTTGTTCTAAAAATGCCATCACGGTTAAGTTTTCATTGGCAACCATTCGTAAATACTATAAAAAACCATTTTACCCTTATGAATTGTTGAAAGTTGATTACAACTTTTGCTCTTTCAGTTAACTTACAATAATGTAGTGTAAAGAGCAACCTACAAATTAGTTTAAACTGATGGAAAGAGAGCAAAAGCTTTAATTAGCCTTTAACAAATCATAAGGATAAAATGATCTTTTTATAGCGCTTAACAAATGATTCCTAATGAAAACCTAACTACGATAACATTTTTGGCCACAAATGCGCTTGTAGGTTGAGTTCGTGAATGGTTGGATGGATTGGGACGCTCATCGATGGTTTTTCTTACATTTTCTCAAAAACAAAAACATATGCACACGGATAGGGAAGAAGACTAGATCCCACAACCCTTGGATTCACACAAACAATACCACTGCACCAACACGCAATACCACTGCATAACACATCATTTTTTATGTTTTCATACCAGTTACATACAAATATTATTATAATTAATAAACATAGGTTACTATTATGATTATATCTATATCTATAACTATTTTATAAAGCAAGTAGTGTTTCCACCCAAATTTTGTTTTGCCTGGCTATTTTGTAGAAAACCTTTTGAGTTTTTCGAAATTAACCCATAGTCCGCCCGGCTATTTGAAAAAAAGTTAAAGAAGAAAAAGAGGCTATTTTGCAGAAAACTACTTGAGTATTTATAAAATTAACTCACATCCCAATGCTGAAAAGAAAATAAGGGCTTGGATGAAAAAAGACCTCATGCGTCCCTCTCTTCCGTCCCCATCCGCGCCGTGCCTACGCCCCTCCCTTCCATCGCCGCTCGAAGCTCCCGCGCCGCCGCCTGGACCTTCGCCCTCCGCCTGCTTCCCTCCCTGTGTCATCGTCCCGTTGCAACGCACGGACATTTTGCTAGTAATATTAATAAATGTAATCGATACTTTTGTTATTTTGTTGTTGTTAACTTTGAGACACTAGTACAGAAACACACGTAGGTGCTGGTTGGGAAATCCCCTTAGATGCCGGTTTTCCCAACCGGCAACTATTGGTCGGCACCTTAAAAAATAAATAGGTGCTGGTCTAAGAACCGACACCTTTAAGATTCAAAAAATCAAAAAAATCCGACATCGGCTCATCTCATCCACAGATCCAATCCATAGCAGTAGACATCATCCACATATCCATCCACATCCACAGATCCACAAATTTCATTCACATATGATCCACAAAATCACAAAAAAGAAATCCAATATCTCCATCCACAGATCCACAAATCACCATCCACATCTACAGATTCACAAATTTCATTCACATATGATCCACAAAGCACAAAAAAAATCCAAGATCTCCATCCACAGATCCACAAATTAATAATTCATTCACATATGATCCACAAATCAAAAAAAATCCAAGATCGACATAAAAGAAACAGATCAACACAAAAAGAACCTCTCGTTGTCGTCGTCGCACAGCGACGAGATTTGCAAGCCACCGGCGAGATCCGGCCTCCCGCCTACCTCCGCCACCGCGCCGCCCCGCCTCCCGCAGCCTCCCGCCGACGCCCGGCCTCCCGCCGCTGCCTCCTCCGCCTCTCGCCGCCGCCGCCCGGCCTCCGTCGCCCGCCCGAGAGAGAAAGAGATGAAGAGTGAGAATAAGGATGGAGAAAGCTAGAGTGGAGAAAGCTAGAGATAAGGGATATAAAAGAGATAAGGATGGGAGTGTTCGGTCCGGAGATTAAAGGCTCAGTCCGGCCTCCTGCGCCCGCCGCTGCCCCGGCCTCCCGCATCCTCGCCGCCGCCCCGGCCTCCCACGCCTCGCCGTCTCCCGACCTGTGAGAAAGAGATAAGGATGCCGGCCTGTGAGAAAGAGATAAGGATGCCGGCCCGTGAGAAAGAGATAAGGATGTGAAAGAAGAGAGTGCGCACTCAAGTAGTATTCATGCACGCCCGAAATATAAAACCGAGAGATTCAGTGCGCGTGCTCGGCTCGGTTTTCAGGTGTCGGTTTTATTAAAAAACCGACACCTATAATATATCGTAGAAGCTGGTTTTTAAAAAACCGATACCAATAGTATAGTTGCCGATTTTTCCTTAGAACCGACACCTATAATATATTATATGTGCAAGGTTTTTTTAAAAAAACCGATACGTATAGGTGCCGGTTTTTCTTTAGAGCCGCTACCTATTATTTTAATAGGTGTCGGTTTTTGTTGAACCAATACCTAGTAGTCCGACACCTATGCATATTTTTGTAGTAATGAGATGTACTTTGACATTCTATTATAGTTTTACAATAAAATCCTTACAAACTTTTTCTTAAGATTTGATCCTCTTAGCCATAATTATAGTCATCGTAATGGAACAATATGACACGTGAGTAAAAAATTCTCACGATTTATATGCTACTATAGTGGTGGAGAGCCAATGCCCGGCCATTATGGGCGGTTGCCTCGGTTGGCCAACGCATGGTGGGATGATGAACATGCTGTGTCAATGGGTAGTCATGCTAGAGGCTGCCAGGGCTATACGAAATTTTTAGATTCACTGCTACCGTATTATAACTGATGAATATCGTATTACAACTGACTTAAGAATGCTGCTGTTCAAGGGGTTGCATGCAAATTCAAAAGCAGAGACAAAATTCCAAAAAAAATATATTAAAAAGCACCTGACGAGAGGATGACATATTGACGCAAAGGGTCAAAATGCAAGATACTGACATGAGTACCAAAATTGATTTGAGCAACGGTATTGTGTTCATCTTTAACATATGGAACCATTTCATTCAGCTGCACGTTTTTTTCACATAAACAGCACGATCTTTGCAAATACTTTCTATAAATAAATTTTTAAAAAATATTTTAAACTTATCAACTTTATAATACTAATAATTCAATTGATTTGTTTGTAACGTGAACTATTCAGCTATTCAGCACAAAAAATCGACGAGCACAAATTTGAGAAAGGAACAAGAGGCGAAAAAACGCGAGAAAGCTAATTCGCGGTTAGTCGTTGCCAAAGGCCCAGTCGATCAGTTGGGTTTTCCCGTTTTGGCCCATTTGATTATTTCCTCTTCTTTTCGTTTTGAGTTTATACGTGAGCCTATTTTCCACTTGTGTACTTTTACTGAATTTTGTGGCCCAATATGATAAAGCTAATTTGGTCCTTTATTTTTTTTATTTAGCAGACCCATTTTTTTGGCTCACGTATATTTTTTACATTATATATTTCTACCTAAAATTTTGTTCGCTGGACATTTTGCAAAAACCCTTAAGTATTTATAAAATTAAACCGCAGTCCCAATGCTGAAAAGAAAGAGAGGACTTGGATAAAAAAGACTTCATACGCCCTTTTCGCGCCACGCTCCGCGGTGCGTCTGCGCCCCTCCCTCCCGTTCCCATCGCCGCGTCGCGTCCCGACTTCACTGTTACAACGCACGGACTCGGTTGCTAATATATATATATATATATATATATATATATATATATATATATATATATATATATATATATATATATATATATATATATAATAGCTTTGTGCGCGCCCACGCCCATCCAGTGTGGCATGGCCAAATCTCTAATTTGAAAACTCAAATTGAAAATCCGAACCATTCAAATTGTTCTACATATTAATATCGCCTTATATATCAAATTTTATATTTTTGAATTTTTTACTATTTTATCGAGATAGGTCAAAGATGTAATAAAATAGATACTTCAGAAATCGTTGTGCATCTTTGACTTATCTGATAAAATAATAAAAAAATTCAAAAAAATGTAAAATTTGGTATACAAGGCGATATTAATATGTAGAACAATTTGAAAGGTTCGGATTTTCAATTTGAGTTTTCAAATTAGAGATTTGGCCATGCCACACAGGATGGAGCTATGCGGGCTATGCGGCGCGCCACACAGATCTTGCTTGGAGAAAAACGGATTGATCTGGAGGAGCTGGACATCGTTGATGTAAGTGAATCCCATCCTGTGTGATCCTTCTAGCTGCCCTACACTCATCAAAACTGATCAGCATCAACAATTTCTTTTCTTTTGTAGAGATGGAATCAGGAAATAGTTTGGAAATGCAAGATCAGACAGATGCCTATTCAGATGACGAGGTAATCTTGTGTATGAGCGATGATGATAGATTTAATACACCAACAAAGAAACCAAGCATTCCTCTTATGACAGCCGCAACTGTCCAAAAAAATTAGAAGTAGGAGCTAAAACCTAGTTTAGTTGATGGGAAGAGCTTAGTATTTGATCAGAAGAACTTAATTCATTTTGATGTAGATGCTCTCATTTCCTGATGTGCTTCAGACTTCAGAACATGCATATTATTCAATGCAAACATCGAAAATGTGCATTTTGATAGTGACCTGATCAACCCATGCATCCACCCCTTAAGACCTTTTCAGCACGTGTATAGATAATCCAACAGAATCTTCTATTTTCAGATCGAAGCCATTTCATTCAGTTTACAGGGATTCAAAAGATTTTACATTTATTCATTGTTGGTCAGCACCTTCTCCAATATATAGTAAAACAGAAAAAAGAAAGCTACAATATTGTCAATCAACAGCTGCTTGAAATCACCAGTTGTTGCTTGCGCATGCACTTATTGTTTGATTTTGCATGCCACCTAGCAGTAGCAACGCTTGAACAAATTGGCAGCTTTGGAGAAACTAAATCACAAGAACAGTGAGCTCGTGGGATTGGATCGATCCTGTAGGAATCTGCACGCAACAAGGCAGTCCAAATCCACCTCCGTTGCTGGCTGCTAGTGCCTCTACTGGTACTGATTCTTTCATAGCCTTCCTCACAGCCGTCGTCGTCGCTGTGCTTCCGCCAGCATCGCTGCCGCTGTTTCCGCCGGCGTCGCCGCCGCTGATTGCACGTCGTTGCCGCCATGGCCGACACACCAGCTACAAATCCTCCTAGTTAGGGATTAGGTTGGGAAGAACAGGTAGATTAAAAGGATCTGTCGAAGCCGTAGTCGCCGGGAGGCCTGATCTGTTTTTCTGCAAAGAGGCAAGTGCAGGTGGCGGGTGGTTTTTTGCAAAATTTCCACACCAAGACAGTAGCCGTAGGATCGAGATCGGATGGATCAGATTGGTGGAGTGCATGTGTACATAGATGAGTGTGTGTGCACCTGATACGTTGCCATATATATATATATATATATATATATATATATATATATATATATATATATATATATATATATATATATATATATATATATATATATATATATCTTGTGTGCGTGTCGCACAGCACATCCCGTATGTGGCGTGGAATCTCTAATTTGAAAACTAAAATTGAAAATTGAACCGTTCAAATTGTTCTATATATTAATATTGCCTTGTATACCAAATTTTATATTTTTGAATTTTTTACTATTTTATCGATAGGTCAAAAATGCAATAAAATAGATACTCCAAATCGTTGGACTATTGCTTTTTGACCTATATGATAAAATAGTAAAAATTCAAAAAAATGTAAAATTTGGTATACAAGGCAATATTAATATGTAGAACAATTTGAACGGTTCGGATTTTCAATTTAAGTTTTCAAATTAGAGATTCTGATGACGCCACACGGATGAGCGTGTCGCCCACACAAGATCCATCTATATATATATATATAGAGTTTGTACATATATGTACAAAAGTTTATTGTGGACCCCCGGTTTTGAGGCGGGAATCTTTCGTGTTCATAGTACCATTTCCCTGGATCAAGTAGTTGGTACCCACGAATACCGTACTGGATAATCAAGTGCACATGCACGAATAGTCTTACAATACCATTATTACATTAATAGGCCCGAAGGCATTGTTCATCCACAGGACCTTATGGTCCGAATACAACATAAAAACAGAATTTAGATAAGGCGGCGGAAAGAGGCGGCGGCTTGTCAATTGCCACAGAACGACCGGAGCTAAGGTCTAATATGCGCCGTCGGTTCCCTCGTCCTCCTGGTGATATGCGTATGGATCTTCTGGCTCTTCAACTCCATCAGCTGGAGGTTTGTGCGTATAGCAAGGGTGAGTACCAACCGTACTCGGCAAGCCAACACGAATTGATGCATATGATAGGGTTATTCAAAGAACATGGCTAGGGTTATTTTTGCGTAAAGCCGGTTTTCACAATTCTTTTCACAAGCCTATCGACTAGCCAAATCAAGTTTTAATTTCATAGTTCATTAACCCGGCGACGGTTCGTCTACCATCCATCGTGATTCCAAGGATGGCTTCCCGCCTCTGGTTCGTCATGATTTTCTGGGGAGTCCACCCCTTCTCGTATTCTTGAGAAGTTGATCCACCAGCGAATAAAGTCATCATGCAAACCCATCCCAGCATTTTTAAGTCCAAAGTCTAGCCAAGCGAAAGTCTTGTCACGATGCTCAATATCCGCGAGCACGGCTATTCGAATAGATTGATTCATTCACACTGCAGTGGATGTACACTTTACCCGTACTCCGCGACAGCCCAACAAATGAGCCTACGCCTCAACACATGAGACGGTCACGGCAAAGCCTTTCGATAACCTCACTTCGGCAGTACCCGCTCCATGAACTTATGTCCTCATGCACTCTAGCCGTCCTTTTCTAGCAGTGAGAGGAGTTCTGGCGCACCCGGGGTAAGGGAAGACATTTCCAATCTTTAAGTTTAATTAACATTAGTTTAATCCCACCATTCATAACAAAGGCCGCAGCCTCATTCTCATCCCATAACCACATCATAGAGAACCATCTATGCAAGGATACGCCTCCGCTCGGCTATCTAGTCGCTAGGTCTATACCCATTCGAGAAGTACGGTTGTGCGGCTCGTTTCCGGCTATCTCATGGCTCGGTCCTTAATTGACCAGGGTCGGCACTTGCCTTTTCGGAATCCACCCAAATCATCCGCGCCCAGTCTAAAACATTTGTATAGCATTTTCAATTTTCATCAAACTTAGTTCAACATTCTCATGGCCATGTGGCGCTCATGTCTCCACAGCCGTATTTCAACTACCTCCCTAAGGTAGTTGCCCAAGCACAAAGCTTGTAAAAATCATGAGTATGCAGGTATCTAGTATAAGCGGGCTAAGCATTTTTACGAGTTAGCCTCCAGTCATATCACGTCGAAGGTTACAAAGAATAATTCTAACGGTGATCAATATCAAGGCGAGTTATATCAAGCATAGGCACTCGTTTGTGTATAGCATGCAATTTGTAATTTTCAAATCAACATTATTTCGCAAAGTAGGATCAATATGTTCAAAGAGTGTGATGACTTGCCTTGCTCGCACACTTGGTTGAGTGGGGTCTTCCGCGTAGTCGGTGTTCACTTCTTCGGACGCTATCCGTACGTGCGAAAAGAAGGGTTGAATCCAATTAAAATTCAACAATATCAACGAAAAAGAAAAAGATCTCAAAATGATCGCGGAAAGCGGATTCCAAACACAACCTCAAACTTCGGAAATTTTAATAGTTGAATCAACGAAAAGGAGTCCAGTTAAACCGAGCGAACCATCTTGTAATAAATATGTATTTTGTACTTAAATTTGAAGATATCCTAGAATAATTAGATTTCTAATTTTCATATCTCCAATAATTGATCTTTAATGTTGCAATTATATTTGTTAGGGGTTTTGTAATTCTAGCGACCGAATAATGACATTCATGCTTAACCAATATTTAAAAAGGTCTCATGTGAACTTCGATAACAATTTAGAGGTCGGACAATATTTGAATTCATAAAAAAGGAAAAATTTAATCTATAAATTATTTTCACAAAGTATTTCTTTTTGGAAGGAAAAAGAATATTATACTCATTCCTAGATAATAATATTTCAAAAACCTTATTTTATATCCTAAAATATTTCCAAAATAATTTTTTTACCTTTGCCCTAATTCCTTTACTATTTTTCTTTTCCATTTTTTTTTTTTCTTTCTCTTTCTTTTCTTTCCTTCCTCTCGCTCTTCTTCCCTCCCTTTCCCCTGCTCTGTTTTCCCCCGGCGGCCGACGGTGAGGAAGGGGGTGCGACGGCGAGGAGGGCCGGAGCTAGGGAAAAGAGGGCGCTACACCATCTTGGGACCACGAGGGCTCCATTTCTCTACTCGGCGAGACCGGGAGCGGCGGAAAGAGCGGCGACGGCGAGGTGGTTCGGCGGCGGTGGCGCTCGTCGGCGCAAAATCCAACGAAGTTCGGCTGAAGTGAGGGGTCTACGAGCATCGGTGAACCCTAGGGATGCTAAAGGTGAGGTTGGTTCGGCGGAGAGGCGCTGCAGGGCTGGCGACGGCGAGGTGGTTCGGCGGCCGAGACGGGAGTCGAGGGTTCGTCGCGGCGATTTTCCGGCGACCATTTGGCTCGGGAAGCTTAGGGGAATTAATACCTAGAGCACGGGGATGATAATGGTACCTTTAATTCGGGAAGAAATCGGCCGAGGGTGACGAATTTCGGAGTGTCGCACGGGCGGTCGAATTAGGGTTCTTCCGGCCGAGCTCCGATCTTTCCCAAAATTCGCGCAATGTAGTGGCTAATCTTTGGGGAAAATTGGGGGAAAAGCACGAGTGAGCACCGGGAGTGTTTTTGATGTTGGGGCCGGGTCAGGGAGGCTTCTTATAGGCGGTCGACGGCGAGGGCGACGCGACGGCAGCAATGGCGCAGGCGTCAGCGGCATGGCGCGGTCGCGGGGAGATCGTGCGCGACGTGCGGCAACTGCAGCCGATGTGTGTGCGTACGGTGAGCGCGGCGAGGACGGTGCGTGCGGACTGTACAGGCGCGGCGCTCACGCGGGCAGTACGGCGACGACATGGCGACGGCCTAGCGCGGCGTCGCCGGCGACCGGCGACGCGGAGTGGCGCGGCGCGCGGCGGTGCGCGCAAGACGGTGTCGTCAGCGAGGGCACGCGTGCGCGGGCGTCCTGGTACGGCGCGGCACGGCGCTCGGCGCGTGGCGCGCGCGAACGTGGCTGACGGTTTTGGTCGAACACCTGCTGAGCTAATGAACAGTGCACCTTTGCTTTTTCCCGATTTTAAATTCCTATTTTCCATTTCCATTTCCTTTCACCCTAAAAATTCAAAATAAATTCTAATATTCCCAAAATAATTTTGAAATTATATTTTCAAACTTTTCCCCCACTTTTTATTTTTCAAAATATATTTTTCATATTTTTATTTCTTCTTTTAAAATCAATAAATTGGGGTCTTTGATTAATTTCTAAATTCATATTTCCTTTTCAAAATATTTTTATCATCCAAATCCAAATATTTATTATTTTTCTTCCACAGTTAGGGTTTAAACCAAAATATATTCTTTTCAAGAATCTTTTGTAAATCCACAAAATTATGTATTTACCCTTCTCCAAATATATATTTTGAATTATTACTCCCACCTAGGATATCAAAGCTTAGGTTTTTATCCAACTTCACATCAAAGCAATTCAAAAAGAACTCTTATGCAACAGAGCTTGGCAAGTAAGAACGAAAAACACGATAAGAAGCAATTAATCCAAAAGGTTTTTGTGAGTTCCGATTTTCACGTTCCGAATTCCACTCCTTCGATTTTCGGGATGTTACAAACCTACCCCCTAACAATAAATCTCGTCCCGAGATTTTCTTACCGTTCTTGAGTAGGTGTGGGTATTCGTCCTCGGAACTCTTCGCTCTCCCGGTAGCTTCTTCTTCGTGTGATTGTTCCATTGTACTTTGTACATGCGCCACGACTTGGTTCGTGTCTTCTTTTCGCTTCGTCTAGTATCTTGATTGGATGCTCCGGGTAGGTAAGATCACTGTGGACATGGATGGTTTCTAACGGGGCTTGCTCTTCCGTACCCGCAAACATTTCTTCATGCGACACGTGGAATACTGGGTGGACATCGGAGAGATTCTCGGGCAGTTCCAATTGGTAAGCCACTTCTCCTCTCCTAGCGCTTATCAAGAATGGGCCCACGTATCGTGGTGCGAGTTTCCCTTTGACTTTGAATCTTTGTGTTCCCCGTAGTGGTGAGACCTTTAGATACACGTAGTCACCCTCTTTGAATTCCAATTCTCTTCGTCGAGTATCCGCGTAGCTCTTTTGTCGTGATTGAGCAGCTTGTAGTCGGTCCCGGATCAAGCGAACCTTTTCCTCAGCCTCCTTGATTATGTTAGGCCCGAATACGGTTCGTTCACCGGTTTCTGACCACATCAATGGGGTTCGGCATCGGTGACCAAATAGAGCTTCGTTTGGCGACATCTTCAGACTGGCTTGATAGCTATTGTTGTAAGAGAACTCGGCGTACGGCAAGCATTTCTCCCAATCCTTGGTGAAATCCAATGCACGAGCTCTCGGCATATCCTCCAGTCTTGGTTCGTCCTTTCGCCCGCCCATCGGTGCGTGGATGATAGGCGGTGCAAAGCGAGGTGTTGCCGAGTGCCTCGTGGACTTTGCTCCAAAAATGAGATGTGAATTGGGTACCACGATCCGATATGATCCTCTTTGGTACACCGTGAAGACATACAATCCTACTCATATATAGTTCCGCTAGCTTGGCACTGTTGTAGTTAGTTTTCACGGGTATAAATCGCGGTCTTGGTGAGCCGATCTACTATTACCCAAATGGAATCGTAACATCGTAGTTTTGGGTAGTCCCACTATGAAATCCATGCCTATCTCGTCCCATTTCCATTCGGGAATCTTGAGTGGTCGCAGCAAGCAGGTGGCCGTTGATGCTCGGCTTTCACCCTTTGGCACACATCGCACACGGCTACGTATTCGGCTACATCTCTCTTCATATTGGGCCACCGTATTCTCCCTTCAAATCTGGTACATTTTCGTGCTTAGGGATGTAACGAATATGCCGATTCGTGGGCTTCCTTTAAGATCAATCCTCTCAAACCGCCTCGTTCGAGCACACGATTCTTTTCTTGTACCACAGATTCCCTTGTCATCTATTGAAAACTCTGAGCGCGTCCGGCTGCCATGCGTTCCTTGATTTCCGGGTTTCCTCATTCCCCTTTTGAGCTTCCTCTATTTGAGTTCTCGTAGAGGTTGGATTTCCACGAGTTCACTCCTCCGTGAGGAATCGGGTGTAGATTGAGTCTAGCCATTTCTTCTTGAAGTTCGCTGGCCATACCTCCCAATCCCATGTGGTTGCATTGGGCTTTGCGGCTCGGCGCATCGGCCACTACATTTGCCTTGCCGGGATGATAATGAATTCCTAGATCGTAATCCTTGATCAACTCCAACCATCGCCTCTGTCGTAGATTGAGATCGGGCTGAGTAAAGAAATATTTTAGGCTCTTGTGATCGGTATACACATCACGGTGGTTCCCGATCGATAGTGTCTCCGATCTTCAATGCGTGTACAACCGCGGCTAATTCCAGTCGTGTGTGGGATAATTCTCTTCGTGGGGTCGAATGCGTCGTGAGGCATACGCTACGACCTTCCCATCCTGCATTAATACTCCTCCTAATCCTTGGGGATGCATCACAAGTACATCACGAAGTCCTTTAGGTTGTCGGGTAAGGTCAAGATTGGGGCAGTGGTTAACTTTTCTTTTAATTGGTCCAAGGCTTTTGGCACTTCTCATTCCATTCAAACTTCTTTTCCTTCTTCGAAGTTGAGTCATAGGTCGGGCTACGGTGGAAAACCCTTCGATAAATCGTCGGTAATAACCGGCCAAGCCCAAGAAACTCCGAACTTCCGTCACTGACTTGGGCGCCTTCCATCCCGTAACGGCTTCGACCTTGGCGGGGTCTACCGCTACTCCTCCGGCTGAAACCACGTGGCCAAGAAAAGCGACTTCCTTGAGCCAGAACTCGCATTTGCTAAATTTTGCATACAGCTGGTGCTCTCGTAACTTTTCCAGTACGAGTCGTAAATGCTCCGCGTGTTCCTCATCGTTCTTGGAGTAGATAAGTATATCGTCGATGAACACCACTACGAATTTGTCCAGGTATTCCATGAATACCTTATTCATCGAGTTCATAAAATATGCCGGGCATTGGTCAATCCAAAGGACATCACTGTGAACTCGTATAAGCCGTAACATGTAGAGAACGCCGTCTTAGGAATATCTCCGGCTCTAATCTTCAAGCGATGATATCCGACCGTAGATCAATCTTTGAGAACACGTGCACCCTTAAGTTGATCGAATAGGTCATCGATCCAGGGCAGCGGTACTTGTTCTTGATAGTTACTTCATTCGCGATCGGTAGTCCACACACATTCTCATACTCCCATCCTTCTTTTTGACGAAGAGTCGGGGCTCCCCAGGAGAAGAGCCGGGCGTACAAATCCCTTCTCTTGTAGTTCCCTTATCTCGCTTCTTGAGTTCCTCTAACTCGTTGGCGGCATTCGATAAGGTCTCTTGGATATGGGGCGTACCGGGCATTAGATCGATGATAAATTCTACGTCGCGATCCGGGGCATTCGGGTAATTCCTCGGAAACACATCCGGGTATTCTTGTACTACGGGCATTCCGCCTAAGGGTAGCATGGTGAACACTCCCGCAGCTTGCTCACATAGCTTTGGGTTCGATCCATAGTTATGCTCATCGGTGATCCCCATGGGGTGGATACCGTGACTTCCCTTCATTGATCTATAATCCCATTATTTTTGGTCAACCAATCCATCCCGAGTATGACATCTATGGTTTGGGGTGATAGCACCATAAGGTTTGAGAGAAACACCACGTCTCTAATCCGGATGGGCACATTAATGCAGGCATGGGGTACGGTTATGTCTCCCCCCGTGAGTGTACCAACAAAGGCCTCTTAAGTGCTACTTGGTGTAGGTGGTGTTGTTTGCTTACTTGGGAAGATATGAATGAATGCGAGGCTCTAGAATCGAATAAAACTTTAAGCGGTGCAGAGTTGATAGAGAACATACCCATCAATACGCTCCGGTCCTCCCGAGCTTCTTCCGCCCGCACATGATTCACTGGCCACGTCGAAACCCGGTGGCGGCCTCGTTGGGTAGCGGGGTCTGAATAGACCTCGTCTGCCGCCGCAGGGGTGGGGTTCCTCGGACGGGCGTTGCATTGGCGCCGGTGCGCACGGGGCGTTGCGTGGTTTTGGGCAGCTATTGGAGTAGTGCCCGAATTCTCCGCAATTAAAACGACTCACATTCCTTCTTCCCTGGAGCAGCTAGGGTTGGTGTGGGCGTACGGCGAGGTGTAGCGACCAGTTGACATGGTCGGAAGCGGGAGAACGTCCAGGTTGCCGGAACATTTGGATTCCATCCGGACGGGGTGGCTCCCTTGGGGCGTTGTGGCGTTCCACGAAATGGGCGAGCCATAGCGAGCCTCCTCTTGCGGTTATTGTCTACTACCTTTTGGTCATGCTCAAGTCGGACGACCTTGTTGATGAGGCTTTGGAAATTGGTGTGATCCTGCCCGATCATTGGTCCCCTCAGTTCGTCATTTAGTCCCTCAATGAATTTGTCTATCTTTTCTTCTTCGTCCGCGAGTCTGGTGGCGTAACGGCAAGCCTGGGTGAACTTGTTCGATATTCTTATCGAGGTGTTCCCTTGACGCATCTGCGGAACTCATTTTTCTTCATCCTCATCACCTGCAGTGGCACGAAATTCTCATAACGCAGCGTGAATTCCTCCCATGTTGGTTCGCCGGCGTCTTCGGCTCGTGTCTCCTTGTAGGTGTCCCACCGTCACTCGCGGACCCTCCACCGGTTAGTAGCGAAGATAACTCTATCCGCTTCTCGGATTCTGACGAGGGTTAGCTTCTTCTCTATCACTCTTAGCCAATCTTCGGCATCCATAGGCTCTTCGGTCGTGGAAAAAGTGGGCGGCTTAGCTCTCATGAATTCCCCCAGACTCGATCCTCCTCGACCTCCTTGATTATTAGCAATCGCTTGGAGTAGCTGGGTCTGCATAGCCATGACCTCCGCCAGGGTGGAGGGGTTGGGATCTGGCGGGTTCTCGTTGGTTGCTGCGGCTCTGCGGCGATGTGCCATTTGAAGAAGGTAGATGAATTAAGAGATCGGACTAGTTTAGGTTATAGTTCACAGGGGAATTTTTCCTTCAAGTTCTTTCGAATGATCTTCAATCAACAGACAAGGTGAAATAATAATAAGCATACGAATTAAGACACCGCAAAGCGGTGCTCAGGTTCATCATATTACATAAGGGGGTACACGGACTGTACACACACAGTCCTTCATGCCAGGATAGCAATAATAATTATATCGTCTACTACATCAAGGGAAGGTCCTCCCGCCTAGTCCTCCATCCATCCGCAAGAGCCAGGCGCCGGAAGTGGGTGGTCCGCTGCTGAAGCAAACCGAAGTCCCCACGGCCCGGAGGTGGTGGCCTCGGAGTCACGCCGAATCTTTCGACTCGGTGGCCGCGTACTCTTGCGAGCGCCGGCGGGTGAGGGGGCCTCCCGTGTGAGTCGCGACGAGGGAACTTCCTCCTCCATTGAGTCGGTGTCGCTAGACTCCCATTTGATCTCCATGGGCTCGCCTCGGACTCCGTATCGGTGTAGATCGGATGGGGTTACCCTCTCCTGATCCCGGCTCGGATGGTACTGGTACGGAGCTCGGGGTGGGTCCCATGGATGTGGCAGCAGTGGGGTCTACCAGGTACGGTGCAGGCTCTGTGCTCAACATGAAAGCTTGCTCCATCATAGTTTGAAAAGTATCTAAACTTGCTGGAGTCATAAGGTAATAGTGGTCGGGCACAGGGGCAGGAGGTGATGGTACAGGCTCGGTGGAAGTACCTGCAGCGTAGACAGGACGAGTGCGCAGCTGCTCCTCTAGCTGGTTGATCTGCTGCTTGCTCTTCCTGAGCTGCTCTTCCAGCTCTACCAGAGCTTCTCCACGGGCCATATAGCGGTCCGAGAGTTGCTCATACTGGGCACCATTGGCCTGCAGCTGAGTCTGCAGCATGCTTATCTGGTCTCCACAGCCTTGGTGGCTGTTGACCAGATCATTGAGGCGTGACTGCTGATCGTTGATCTCGAGCAGGGCCTCCTCGTAACAGTCGTCTGCTGTCTCCGCCCAACGCGATAGACGCGTGACCATCGGGTTGTAGCAGCAGGGGGTAGCCTCCACAGTGCAGACTGGGTTGCCCTCTTCGCGGTAAGGATGATGCACGAACTCTGTCATTGTGAGTTCGGCACGGTGTTCCGCATTAAGGCGAAGGAAGGCCTCGCGAGCTGCATCCTGAATAGCTGCTTCTGCTAGGTCCCGGTGGTAGCGAGTGTGGAAGCAGTAAGATGTCTCATTTCCCATGCGGGCTTCTATGGATACAGCTGCCTCCCAGGCTGGATACACTTCGGAGCCATGCCTTTTGGTGTGATAGGTGGGTGATTCCGGGTACCTCAAGCACCATAGTAGGGACTAAAGTTGTACCACGAACCCCTCGTCTCGCGGAGCATGTGACTTCCCGGGTTCCGTCGTGGTTTGACATCTGCTTTTATAGGCAACTTGGGGTTAGGCTGGAGAGAGCTATCATAATCATTTGGTAAAAAGAAATACAGATGTAGAAAAGATATATTTGCATTTTCGGAAATAATAGTTTAAAACTGATCCTACCGTAGGGATATTTCCCTTTAGCCATCTAGTTAGGGGTAGGGCGCCATTTGGTCTTAGCCTACGGTCGCATGGCTCGATACCACTCTGTGGACCCCGGTTTTGAGGCGGGAATCTTTCGTGTTCATAGTACCATTTCCCTGGATCAAGTAGTTGGTACCCACGAATACCGTACTGGATAATCAAGTGCACATGCACGAATAGTCTTACAATACCATTATTACATTAATAGGCCCGAAGGCATTGTTCATCCCACGGGACCTTATGGTCCGAATACAACATAAAAACAGAATTTAGATAAGGCGGCGGAAAGAGGCGGCGGCTTGTCATGCCACTGAGCAACGACCGGAGCTAAGGTCTAATATGCGCCGTCGGTTCCCTCGTCCTCCGGTGATATGCGTATGGATCTTCGGCTCTTCAACTCCATCACTGGAGGTTTGTGCGTATAGCAAGGGTGAGTACCAACCGTACTCAGCAAGCCAACACGAATTGATGCATATGATAGGGTTATTCAAAGAACATGGCTAGGGTTATTTTTGCGTAAAGCCAGTTTTCACAATTCTTTTCACAAGCCGTCGACTAGCCAAATCAAGTTTTAATTTCATAGTTCATTAACCCAACGACGGTTCCGTCTACCATCCATCGTGATTCCAAGGATGGCTTCCCGCCTCCGGTTCGTCATGATTTTCTGGGAGTCCACCCCTTCTCGTATTCTCGAGAAGTTGATCCACCACGAATAAAGTCATCATGCAAACCCATCCCAGCATTTTTAAGTCCAAAGTCTAGCCAAGCGAAAGTCTTGTCACGATGCTCAATATCCGCGAGCACGGCTATTCGAATAGATTGATTCATTCACACGGTGGATGTACACTTTACCCGTACTCGCGACAGCCCAACAAATGAGCCTACGCCTCAACACATGAGACGGTCACGGCAAAGCCTTTCGATAACCTCACTTTGGCGACCCGCTCCATGAACTTATGTCCTCATGCACTCTAGCCGTCCTTTTCTAGCGGTGAGAGGAGTTCGGCGCACCCGGGTAAGGGAAGCATTTCCAATCTTTAAGTTTAATTAACATTAGTTTAATCCCACCATTCATAACAAAGGCCGCAGCCTCATTCTCATCCCATAACCACATCATAGAGAACCATCTATGCAAGGATACGCCTCCGCTCGGCTATCTAGTCGGCTAGGTCTATACCCATTCGAGAAGTACGGTTGTCGGCTCGTTTCCGCTATCTCATGGCTCGGTCCTTAATTGACCGGGGTCGGCACTTGCCTTTTCCGGAATCCACCCAAATCATCCGGCCGCCCCAGTCTAAAACATTTGTATAGCATTTTCAATTTTCATCAAACTTAGTTCAACATTCTCATGGCCATGTGGCGCTCATGTCTCCACAGGCCGTATTTCAACTACCTCCCCTAAGGTAGTTGCCCAAGCACAAAGCTTGTAAAAATCATGAGTATGCAGGTATCTAGTATAAGCAGGGCTAAGCATTTTTACTGAAGTTAGCCTCCAGTCATATCACGTCGAAGGTTACAAAGAATAATTCTAACGGTGATCAATATCAAGGCTGGTTATATCAAGCATAGGCACTCGTTTGTGTATAGCATGCAATTTGTAATTTTCAAATCAACATTATTTCGCAAAGTAGGATCAATATGTTCAAAGAGTGTGATGACTTGCCTTGCTCGCACACTGGTTGAGTGGGGTCTTCCGCGTAGTCGGTGTTCACTTCTTCGGACGCTATCCGTACGTGCGAAAAGAAGGGTTGAATCCAATTAAAATTCAACAATATCAACGAAAAAGAAAAAGATCTCAAAATGATCGCGGAAAGCGGATTCCAAACACAACCTCAAACTTCGGAAATTTTAATAGTTGAATCAACGAAAAGGAGTCCAGTTAAACCGAGCGAACCATCTTGTAATAAATATGTATTTTGTACTTAAATTTGAAGATATCCTAGAATAATTAGATTTCTAATTTCCATATCTCCAATAATTGATCTTTAATGTTGCAATTATATTTGTTAGGGGTTTTGTAATTCTAGCGACCGAATAATGACATTCATGCTTAACCAATATTTAAAAAGGTCTCATGTGAACTTCGATAACAATTTAGAGGTCGGACAATATTTGAATTCATAAAAAGGAAAAATTTAATCTATAAATTATTTTCACAAAGTATTTCTTTTTGGAAGGAAAAAGAATATTATACTCATTCCTAGATAATAATATTTCAAAAACCTTATTTTATATCCTAAAATATTTCCAAAATAATTTTTTTACCTTTGCCCTAATTCCTTTACTATTTTTCTTTTCCATTTTTATTTTTTTTCTCTTTCTTTTCTTTTTCCCTTTCTTTTCTTTCCTTCCTCTCGCTTCTTCCCTCCCTTTCCCCCTCTGTTTTCCCGCGCCGACGGTGAGGGAGGGGTGCCGACGGCGAGGAGGGCCGGAGCTAGGGAAAGAGGGGCGCTACACCATCTTGGGACCACGAGGGCTCCATTTCTCTACTCGGCCGAGACCGGGAGCGCGAAAGAGGGGCGACGGCGAGGTGGTTCGGCGGCGGTGGCGCTCGTCGGCGGCAAAATCCGACGAAGTTCCGGCTGAAGTGAGGGGTCTACGAGCATCGGCGAACCCTAGGGATGCTAAAGGTGAGGTTGGTTCGGCCGAGAGGCGCTGCAGGCGGGCGCGACGGCGAGGTGGTTCGGCGGCCGAGACAGGGAATTCGAGGGGTTCGTCGCCGGCGATTTTCCGGCGACCATTTGGCTCGGGAAGCTTAGGGAATTAATACCTAGAGCACGGGGATGATAATGGTACCTTTAATTCGGGAAGAAATCGGCGAGGGTGACGATTTCGGAGTGTCGCACGGGCGGTCGAATTAGGGTTCTTCCGCCGAGCTCGATCTTTCCCAAAATTCGCGCAATGTAGTGGCTAATCTTTGGGGAAAATTGGGGAAAAGCACGAGTGAGCACTGGGAGTATTTTTGATGTTGGGGGCCGGGTCTGGGAGGCTTCTTATAGGCGGTCGACGGCGAGGGCGACGCGACGGCAGCAATGGCGCGAGCGTCGGCGGCATGGCGCGTCGCATGGGAGATCGTGCGCGACGTGCGGCAACGCAGCCGATGTGTGTGCGTACGGTGAGCGCGGCGAGGACGGTGCGTGCGCACTGCTACAGCGCGCGCTCACGCGGGCAAGACGGCGACGACATGGCGACGGCCTAGCGCGCGGCGTCGCCGGCGACCGGCGACGCGGAGTGCGCGGCGTGACGCGGCGGCGGCGCGCAAGACGGTGTCGTCGCGAGAGCACGCGTGCGCGGCGTCCTGGTACGGCGCGACACGGCGCTCGCGCGTGGCGCGCGCGAACGTGGCCGACGGTTTGGTCGAACACCGCGAGCTAATGAACAGTGCACCTTTGCTTTTTCCCGATTTTAAATTCCTATTTTCCATTTCCATTTCCTTTCACCCTAAAAATTCAAAATAAATTCTAATATTCCCAAAATAATTTTGAAATTATATTTTCAAACTTTTCCCCCACTTTTTATTTTTCAAAATATATTTTTCATATTTTTATTTCTTCTTTTAAAATCAATAAATTAGGGTCTTTGATTAATTTCTAAATTCATATTTCCTTTTCAAAATATTTTTATCATCCAAATCCAAATATTTATTATTTTTCTTCCACCGTTAGGGTTTAAACCAAAATATATTCTTTTCAAGAATCTTTTGTAAATCCACAAAATTATGTATTTACCCTTCTCCAAATATATATTTTGAATTATTACTCCCACCTAGGATATCAAAGCTTAGGGTTTTATCCAACTTCACATCAAAGCAATTCAAAAAGAACTCTTATGCAACAGAGCTTGGCAAGTAAGAACGAAAAACACGATAAGAAGCAATTAATCCAAAAGGTTTTTGTGAGTTCCGATTTTCACGTTCCGAATTCCACTCCTTCGATTTTCAGGATGTTACATTTATGAACATAACTATATATATATATATATATAAATGCATACATACACATAACAATAAAAAGTATATATACACATATATAGATACGAGTTTATACGTATGAACATAAAATTTCATATTAGCTATATATAAATACAAAGTTATATGTATACATATAAATTTATACGATAAAAATTATATAAGGATATATAAATACTTTATGTAGAGAGATACTTTATGTACACATATGTGTGTACAAAGTATATATATATATATATATATGTGCACATAAATTTTGTACATATATCATATATAAAGTATATTTATACGTATGTATATATGTATAAGAGATTAACGCTGTGTTTGTTTGAGTTTTTGCTTTTTAGCTTTCTGGAAACTAGCTTTTTAAAAAGCTAGCTTACTGGCTAGTGATATTTTATTATTAGGTTTTGTAATAAATTTTTATCTTCTCAGCACATCAAAAGCCAATTCATTCATTTTTTTAGAAACTAGCTTTCTAACTTTTTAAAAACCAGCTCGAAAAGCTGATGTTTGAAAAGCTACTCTGGCTTTTCAGCCTATAGTAGACAAAATAATAAAAGAAACAACTAGTTTTTATGTTTAGCTTTTCAAAAGTCATTTGACTTTTCTGAACTACAAATTAGAAGCTCATCAGGGTGAGCTTTTTTGACTTTTAAGGAGAAAAATTATCTACCTGTCACTGTAATGCATCAGCTTGTCTGGTTTCCCCGTCGAATATTTTAAACTTTATTTTTGAATATTTTAAACTCTGTTTAGTTGAAAAGCTTAATCTTAAAAAAAGTTGTGAACTTTAGCAGTAAAAACCAAAAGCCAAAAAACTGAAGTGAGGGCGACTGACCGCGAATAAGCGGCTCCCGCCGCAAAAACGACCACCATTCACCCATGCGCACACACGCGCTCCTCCCCCGCGGCGTGGAAGCCATCCTCGTCACCTCCGGCCAGCTCCGCCGCCTCAACCCGCACGTCCAGGCGCCGCCGCCGCTGCTCGCCAACACCCTCATATCCGACTTCTCCCGCGCCTCCCTGCCCCGCCTCGCTCTCCCGCTCCTCCGCCACCTCCTCCTCTCCTCCTCCTCCTCCCGCGCCTGCCCGCTCCTCCTCCTCCGCCCCGACGCCTTCACCTTCCCGCCGCTCCTCCGCGCCGCCCCGGGCCCGGATTCCGCCGCGCAGCTCCACGCGTGCGCGCTCCGTCTCGGCCTCCTCCGTGGCAACGTCTTCGTCTCGGGAGCCCTCGTGCACGCCTACCTCCGTTTCGGCCGCGTCCACGAGGCCTACAGGGCGTTCGACGAAATGCTCCATCGGGACGTGCCCGCGTGGAACGCCATGCTGTCTGGGCTTTGCCGCAACGCGCGCTCCGCCGAGGCGGTGGGCCTGTTCGGGAAGATGGTCGCGGAGGGCGTCGCGGGGGACGCGGTGACGGTCTCCAGCGTGCTGCCGATGTGCGTCCTGCTTGGGGACCGGGCGCTCGCGCTGGCCTTGCACTTGTATGCGGTGAAGCATGGGCTGCATGATGAGCTGTTCGTCTGTAACGCGATGATCGATGTGTATGGGAAGCTGGGGATGCTGGAGGAGGCACGGAAGGTGTTCGATGGAATGGAATCACGGGATTTGGTGACATGGAATTCAATCATTTCAGGGCATGAGCAGGGCGGGCAGGTTGCTTCTGCCGTCGAGATGTTCTGTGGTATGAGGGGCAGTGGGGTTTCCCCTGATGTGCTGACGCTTGTGAGCCTGGCATCTGCTATTGCTCAATGTGGGGATATCTGTGGTGGGAGATCAGTGCATTGTTATATGATAAGGCAGGGGTGGGATGTTGGTGACATCATTGCAGCAAATGCTATTGTTGATATGTACGCCAAGCTATCAAAGATTGAGGCTGCTCAGAGGGTGTTTGACAGCATGCCGGTTCGAGATGCTGTGTCCTGGAACACGCTGATCACAGGGTATATGCAGAATGGACTTGCCAGTGAGGCAATCCATGTATACGACCATATGCAGAAGCATGAGGGTCTGAAGCCGATTCAAGGAACCTTTGTCAGTGTTTTGCCTGCATACTCACATCTTGGTGCCTTGCAGCAGGGCACACGAATGCATGCACTCTCTATTAAGACTGGACTAAACTTGGATGTATATGTTGGTACTTGTGTGATAGACTTGTATGCTAAATGTGGTAAGATGGATGAGGCAATGCATTTGTTTGAACAAACGCCTAGGAGGAGTACAGGCCCTTGGAATGCCGTCATATCTGGCCTTGGAGTTCATGGACATGCTGCAAAGGCACTCAGTCTCTTCTCACAAATGCAGCAGGAAGGAATCAATCCTGATCATGTCACGTTTGTTTCACTATTGGCTGCTTGTAGTCATGCTGGCTTAGTTGACCAAGGCCGGAATTTCTTTAATATGATGCAAACTGCATATGGTATTACACCAATTGCAAAACATTACGCTTGCATGGTAGACATGCTTGGAAGAGCTGGTCAGTTGGATGATGCTTTTGATTTCATTCGGAACATGCCGATTAAACCTGATTCTGCTATTTGGGGTGCTCTTCTGGGTGCTTGTAGGATCCATGGAAATGTTGAAATGGGAAAAGTGGCTTCACAAAACTTGTTTGAACTTGATCCTGAGAACGTTGGATATTACGTTCTAATGTCTAATATGTATGCAAAGGTTGGGAAGTGGGATGGAGTTGATGAAGTAAGATCTTTGGTCAGACGTCAGAATTTGCAAAAAACCCCTGGATGGAGTTCGATTGAGGTGAAAAGATCAGTGAATGTATTTTACAGTGGCAACCAGATGAACATCCACCCTCAACATGAAGAGATCCAGAGAGAGCTACGCGATCTGTTGGCAAAGATGAGAAGTCTAGGTTATGTTCCTGACTGTAGTTTTGTTCTACAGGATGTGGAGGAGGATGAAAAGGAACAGATATTGAATAATCATAGTGAGAGATTGGCTATAGCCTTCGGCATTATAAATACTCCTCCTAGAACTCCGCTCCATATATACAAGAATTTGCGGGTGTGTGGTGATTGCCATAATGCTACCAAGTATATATCAAAAATAACTGAGAGGGAGATCATTGTCCGGGATTCAAATCGGTTTCACCACTTTAAAGATAGTTACTGTTCATGTGGGGATTTTTGGTAAAATTTTATACAATATTTCCCCTCTACAACATTTTTGTCTTAGTACTCTAGGTGAGTCGACTTAGTCATCAAGTGTGATGCTATCACTTGTTTTAAAGGGGTTTTGGAATGGATTGAAAAATGACTCACTGTGGCAAAAGGTAGATAGAATTTTTTAGTGCTTTAACTAGGCAAAACTCCTTCCATTGCAAAGATGGTATTTAATAGTTTGAAAACATTGTTGTTACTTAACAGTAATAAGTCTGAACAATAAAGTGTGCCATAAACTTCTCAGGGCAGGCTTAATGCTGGGTCACTTATTGTATTGAACATGAGATATTATTACCCCCTTTTTTTATACAGTGAGTTTCAATAACGAAGTCCTGTCATAGACTTCTCTTACCAGGTTTAATCTGGGTCACTTCCGGTATTGAAACATGAAAAAAATGAATTGCTTTTGTACACTAAGATTTTAATAGATTGTTGGAAGTATATTACATATTTTCCTCTTGCCTTATTATTTGTTACTTTCTTTGAAATTTTGTCACATATTGTGCTTGGGGTTATTTGTTCTTGAGATGTTGCAGGTGATTGATTCAGGAGAATAGAAGAATATTAACTGCTGATGAATCAATATGTAATTCTGGCTCTGCATGTTATATGTTTGTGAAGGAACGCTTCAACAGTTACTGCTTAATTTAACAAAGTCAATCAAGGAGTTGACATGTCAGATTTGGAAAGCAGCCCAATGGCAAATCTGTTCATTTATTAGGAACCCACAAAAGAGGAGAGCTGCTTCATACCCAAGGTGTATCCTCTCTTGACTGTTTGCTGCTTATGAATTGCACAAATCCCACTCAGATAGTCAGATTGCAACTTGATATATCACTTTCTATTGCTTTGAATATGACATCATTGATTAGATCAATTATATTTTCAATATGGCTTTGAATTCATTCTTGTTATGGCTTACCCGTTTGTCACATAAATGTGTCAACCTTTTTACCCAAGTGGCTAAGTCAATGCTGTATCTACTTTCTAAGGCTGCAAACTACCACGAGTGTCAAACTCAAGAAATATTATGTTGTGCATAGCTTTGGTGTTCCAGTGCAAATTCTGTTTTCCATGGCAACTTGCAGGTACTTAACTATTCATTGGTTGAGGAAGTGCTAGTCTTAAAAAGAAGAAAGAAAAAAAAAGAAAGAACTTTTTTGCAACAACGCTATTCACCTTAATCCTTATTGATGAGAACTGTTGCAGGACATCCAAATGCTGTATCGTGCATAGTTTTGGTGATGTGACATGTTATAGAAAATTCTTGCAGTGGTAGAAGACAGGCCCAAATGGAGATGCTTCTGCTGCTTGCTGGTAATGGGACATTGATGAATATATGATATGCAACTAAGTGAGCTGGCTGCCACATTGATCTCATATCCTGGATCTTAGCTATGTATTTTGAAATAGCAATGTCCAAGACCATGTTAGATGTTTTCAACTTTTCATGTTGAATTGTTCTACAAGGCCCTACATTAGAACACAATAGGACAAATGTGTCTGAGAAAGGACAATCCTGGTTTTACAGGAGCACAATATGAAAAATTGTTACAAACTAACACATACAAGTGCTTCTTTAAGGTGAGAGGTAAGTTCTAAAAACCCATGTATATTGTCAGTTCCTTCAAGTATGATGGGAACTGTTTGTTTGCATTTGCAATGTGGAATGCTACTGTGCAGAACAGCAACAGTTCCCTCTTGGTGATTGTCTGAAGAAGATGTTGAAGGACACGACCTTGTTATTGTTATATCAAGTGTAGAAAAGAGGAGTGCTTTACTACTAAATCTGGTAATCCACAACCTGACCTAAATATCAGAAGGATGAAAGTTATTTGTAAATTTATTTTATGAAGCAATGAACTCAAGCTTTGACAATCATGATGAAACCTTTTGCCGCATCGTCCTTGGCTACATTTATCGCAGGTGTTGCTACTAATGCCATTATATTTTTCATTTGCCCAGGTGTTCCCTGGATAAATAGCCATGGGAACAGAAGTATTACAGCTACCACATACAAGCAGCTGATTCAATGCAAACAAAGATAATACTATCTCATAGTGCCCGAAGTATCAAACTGTATTACAGAACAGAGGATCATGCTTCTGGTGTTATGTCGGTGATCGCGTGATCCTGGAGAGCTTCAAGAGAAATCACTGGTCACTGTCTCGGGGACAGGGAGAGTTCGATGATCAGCTTCTTCTTGCTTGAGGTAAATTCTACGTTTACGCTTTCCTTCTTCCAAATTGCCACCTTTTAATTCTTTTTGTGCAGCTTTTTAAGAAAACCATTTTGGTGCAGCTCTGATGACCAAATGGCTTATCAATGTAATTGCTGACTGAATTCCAACCTGAATATCGTTCCATTGGAATGACTATCGTTCAACCCTCCGCCGCAGGTCGCACACAACTTCAAGTGACAATGGCAGCACATGTGAGTCCAGGGTAAGATATCATAGTGTCCATATATCGTTCGAACAAACTGTCGGCGTGTGTCTGATTGCCGTGTAAACAAGCCCTTATTGGACCTGTTGACCTCCTGGACTCACGCTCTCCTGATGAAGTAACGATGCTTACTCGATCGGGTCCGTTGTGATTTGCTCCTTGTAGGCTCGCCCAATCTTATCCATGGTCGGCTGACGTGATGTTTTATGGGTGAATTCTCCATAGAAGCAGCAGTAGCGGAAGGAACTCTGCATAGAAGAAGAAGCTGGTACAAAAGGCAAAGCCGACAAGAGGCACGAGGCACCTCCCGTTTAGTAGGAAGGTATGCAATGCATTGTGGTAAAGCGATTGTTCATCGTCCTGGGGCTTAAATTACCAATGCATGTGCTTCATTTTGAGACTATCAATCGAAGGAATTTTTGGACGCCGGCCTTTGGTGGTTGTTACTACTGCATTGCGTTGAGTGAGTTGCTGCTTTATTTACAGGGTGCCTGCTGTTACACGAGACAACAGGAGACAGCCATGTCCAAACGACCCAAAGGTTGTAGATTGTCAAGGTAGAGTGGAACAGTGGCACATGCGCAGAGTATGTGCCTGATTACCTCTGTTGTCCGGAGACCAGGTTAAGGGGGCCTACGCCGCAACAAACCCATGTACGCTGCTGACCGAGATCGCAGCAACTTCGGTAGGAGATGTCTTGGTTTTTGCTGGGCAGGAGTACATCGGAACGCATGCGTGTTGGGTTTCACTGGTGACAGTACAGCGTTGCCACTGTTTTGACTGTTGCGGTGATTGATTTCTTAATTGACGGTTGGATTTTGTGCAGACTTAAGTGCTAGTAAGTTAAATTATTTATAAAACTCATTCATAATCGATAGATAATTCGCGAGACGAATCTAATAAGCTTAATAAAGCTTAATAGATTTATTTTGTGAATTATTCTATGATTTCGTAATTATTTTTATAATTAGTTTATGTTTAGTTTTTTTAAAGTAATGTTTAAATACTAACATGGCCTAAAGTTTAATACCTTCGTACCAACACCCCTAAATCGCTTAGGTTAATGTTTCTAGAGCTGTGCAAAGTGTCAGTCCATGTTAGTACTACGTGTCAAGAGCTGAGATAGAGAGAGAGAGGGTGCTGGCTTGCTGCTGCATCAGGTGCAGTGTTCTGAAAACACACTTATCTGGGCGTTTGTACTGGCCCAAGAGTCAAACCAAGTGCACTTTGCTAGTACTTTGGCAGTTGACAGTTCCACACAACTTGCTCTCGTGTAGAGCTGACCGGCTACCATTTCTCCCTTTTAATACTTGTGCTTAGTGTATAATACTACGTTGCTGCAGAAATTTGCCGTTTGTTAATATCACAACTTATCTTTTTATTGAGAAACTGCCTTAGCCTGAACAACCTTTGAGAATCTCTTGGTTTTGGAACTAAAATAGAACTGTAAACACACAGGATTATTTCATACTTGGGTTGTTGTATTAACATGGGAAATGGTGAGTACTGAGTACAAAGGCACATGCAAACTGTGCCTTCTTGTACGATTACCACTACTATTGCTAGCTACCGCTGTCTGCTAAACTACAGGGAGAGAAAAGAAATAAATTTAAATAAAAGAGGCTTTCCCGGTTTTCAAAATCGCCTCTTGGCGGGTTCCGGTTTGCCGCCCGATCCGGACCCGGTAAACACCGCCCGCGACACGGCCTCGGCGAGCCTCCCCACCCGCGCCGCCACGTCCGGCGGCAGCGCCACCGCCGCTCGCCTCGTCCTCGGCCCCAGCAGCGCCCCCAGCGCCTCCACCACCTCCTCCGCGCCCCACCCCGCCCGACCTAGCTCGCCGCAGCACCGGTCCACGGTTAGCGCCAATGCCACCGCCTCCTCGCCGCCGCCACTATGGCCGGCTTCCGTCGTCATCTCCTCCACCTCGCCGCCGCCCCACCCGCCGCGCCGCAGCACGGAGCCCGCCCACTCCAGGTACGACCGCACCCACTGGGGCACGCGCGGCGCCATCGCGCGGGTGGTGGTGCTCCTGCTGGTGCATGTGCTGACCTCCACGAAGCGGTCGCCAGCGGCCGCGGCGTCGGTCCAGAACTCGATCCAGCGCGGGGCCTTCCCAGTCGCGGAGTCCAGGCTGCGGCGGGCGGTGGACGGTGGCGGCGCGGGAGACGGCGCCGGCGGGGGTATAGGCGCGGAGAGCTGGCGACGGAGGGGCGCGCCGCGGGGCGGCTCCGCGGTGAAGGCGCGGAGGAGGAACGTCGCGATGTTCGCGCCGGCGACGGTGACGCCGGAGTCGGAGACATGGAACACCGGGTTCCCGGCGAGGCAGGGCACGGCCGGCACGTAATGCCGCCCGTAGAGCGGGACGAGAGGCGGTGGAGGCGGGGAGCAACGCCCCACCCGTCGGCCGGGGAGCACCGGCAGCGCCGCGGCGACGGCGGCGGGGACCTCCTCCGCGGCGAAGCGGAGGAGGCGGAGCCCGGCCTGGGAGCGGTAGTCCGGGAAGCCATCCCCGGATGGCACGCCGATCGCGAGGAGGTCGCGGAGGTCGGGAGGAAGCTGGAGCCCCCCGAGCGCGGCCTCGGCGTGGGCGAGCTCGGGGTCGGAGAGGCCCGGGAGGACGGAGACCCCGGCGGCGGCGAGGTGAGCGAGGACGGCGGACGGGGAGGGAGCGGCCGCGGCAGAGGGGGAGACGGCGTGGGCGAGGCGCGCGGGGTGGTGGGGGCGGACGCGCGGGTGGAGAGGCGGCGGAGGCCCGCGGCGTGGGAGGGCGGGCGCGGGAGGCCGTGCGGAAGCGTCGGGCGGCGGTCGACGTCGACCATCTGGTCACTTGGAGATTCGTGCGGCGGCGAAGTCGGTGGCGAGGGAAGAGAGGTGGATGGGGGTTGGAAAATGCGGAGGGAGGGCAAGGTGGGTGTTAAACTTAATAGTAGTGTGTGTTTTGAGCGGCGTGGGACCACAAAAGTCTCTGAGCTGGTGGGGTCGGCCAGGGGTTTGGCGGTGGCCCACTGGGATGCCTTCTATCATCCAGTTTGAACAACATACACTAACACGAGAATGTTACACGTTTTCCATGAGATTTGAGTGGTTTTTTCGTTGTGTTTAGCCCAATTTTACTTTTTTTTAATTTTGCAGAATATAAATCAAAATAAAATAGCTATATTTTAAGATGAAAGGATTATGGATGCGTTTGTTTATGAGTTTGAAATGAGATTTTCATCCATACGCCGAAATGAGAAAGCTTGTTATCACGTAATTAATTATGAGTATTAACTACTACTTGCTTCATTTAATATTCATTTCATATTAAAATTTGTTTGATTTTTTTTAAAAAAGCTGATCTAGTTTGTAGAAAATAGCAATATCTATAACACCAAAATCACCAAAATTAGTTTTATTAAATCTAACGTTTAATATATTTTGATAATATATTTGTTTTGTATTTAAAATGCTATTAAAATTTAAAAAGTTTAAAAAATGACTTATAATATAAAAAACAAAGAAAGTATAAAGTATGAAATAGATTTATTTATTTTTTAAAAGAAATTCTTACGTAGAAAATAGTATTAACATAAAATAAGAAATTTATCATTTAGAGTTGATGCGTAGAACTCAGCCCAATTCTCTAAAGTAAATATACGACTTAATGCTAAATTCAATGCTACTACAAATCGGTTTGAAATAGCGAAGCAACCTCACCATAGTTTGAGTAAACTCTCGAAAAACACTAAAACCTGCTCATCAATTAAAACCTTACATTTGATTCGGCATCACCGCTCGAGAGAAGCGAGAACATGCGCAATTTTCCAAACGTCCAAGCCGGGCATTACCAACTGAGATCACTCACGTTGCAGAAACCATCAATAGCTTCTATAGTTTTGGACATTATATATTCTCCACAATGCAGACTTTTTTTATATAGAATCTAAATAAAAATTCAACAAATCATCCATCTCGTTGTACCTGGATCCTTTGCGTCCCCTGTGAACAAGCCGTGTTGTACACCATGAACTCCAGGCTAGCCATGTTAAACCAATCATTCACCTCGTTATACTTAGATCCTCTACGTCCCCTGTGAACAAGTTATGATGTACACCATGAACTCTAGCCTAGCCATGTTCGCCGCTGAAAGCTACGAACCGCATCACGGTGCCACGTCGGTGAAGGCCTCGGCCTTGCCGTTGTCGACCCAAGAAACCGTATGGGATCGACGCTAACACTGCTGACGACGCTGCAATGGATGACCTCGGCGGCCGATATGCGAAGGAGGGCGAGGACGAGGACCTTGTAGAGCGTTTCCTCAAAGACTTGTCACAGTGCGGGCGAGAGAAGACCCCTGTGTCAACGCCTCCCATGGCCTGGTTCTCCGCTGCCACGACCACCGCTTGGCTCCCGCTCGCCACGTCCTATGCCGTCGTCGCGTCCTGTGCAGGGATCCCTCTTCCACTAGCCCCGACTCCGTTCGCCTCCGCCTGCTCTCCTCCCTCCACCGCAACCTCATCGCCACGCTCTGGGACCTATCCGCGTGACGATGGAGGGGGTGGCGCCGACGTCGCAAGGACCTCGATTTGGCGTTGGGGACCTCAATTTGGACCTAGGGACCTCGATTTGGCGCTCGCAGCTCCACCACGAACGGCGGCGCCTCCGACCACCCCCTTTTCCTCCTCCCCATCCCCATCCTCCTTGCCGCCCGCAGCCACCGCCGATCCTGACGCCCATCTCCACTCCCTCATCTCCTCCTTCACCGCCTATCAGAGCCTTCTCCTCGACGCTACTAATCAATTGCGCGGGGATGGACGAGAACGAAAGCGCGTGAAGGAGAACAGGTGGCGGCGACTGCGATGGGAGTAGGCGGAGGACGTGGGCGTACGTGATCTAGAAGAAACGAGCTTCTCCTCCCAATGCCAGCGTCTAGCGCACGAGTCGCAAGAGGACTTTGTTTCTAAAGAAGAAACACTTTATTTCTTTCCCACCTTCTCTCTCTAGCCACATCAGTAAATTCTAATAAACAGAGAGGTATTAAAGGAGGATAGAAATTATGGTAGTCTGCATTGGGAATATCGACACTTGACTGATTGTACTTACTCCAAATCACTCACCGGGACCGTAGATCGATCCAAACGTCGCGGTCGGCCGGATGAATCTGGAGCGACAAACTAGCGCGATTTGGCACATGTTGGATCGAGTTTTTCAGCCATGGACCATGGCGCGAGCAAGCCTCGCGAGATGTAGGCAAACGGGATTGGAGAAACAACGGAGCTGAAGATCGGCGAACGATTAGGTGGTGTGCGGCGGCGCAGGCAAAGATTCTCTATTTATGTATGCTATTGGCATATCGCTAGCGCCAGAATAGTCGCCGGCTTCCTTCTCTCTCTCTACGATTCTCTCCCTTCCAACTAGGATTTAGGTGATCTAACATATTTTGGAGCCCGCTGAATCAGCTTACTGTAGCTGATCTTTATTTTTTTCCTTTTCTCTATTTCTCCACTGTTAATTTAATGTATTTTTGAAGTATGTGTAGAGCTAACTCTTGTATAAAAGTGTCGAAACTTGGTTTCGGCAATATAATTTCTGGGGTCGCAATCGAGATCGCCAAGCACGATGGGTTAGAAGAAGAAGAGGATTTAGACAGGTTCAGGCCCTCTCGTGAGGTAATACCCTACTCCTGTTTCGGTGGATTCGATCCGCCGAGTGTCTTTATTGATCTTGTGTGTCTAAAGCTCTTGCTTATGAAATCGTATGATTCAGATATCCCTCAAGGGACGCCCTTACCCCCTTATATAGTATTGGGAGGAGGGCTTACGAGATCGGAAACCCTATCTTACTCTAAGTTGGTTTCCTCAATCTTACCAAACCGTGACTATAGGCCGATTGCCTTATCTCTATCGGCAATCGTAACACCCAAGTCATGTTCGGTTTACAGATATGGCAGGCGCAATCTATCCCTACCTCCAGTCGGATAAGCTTGCCATTTAGATACCCGATTGCCATAATCTCCACAGTAGCCCCGAGTCCTTTTCGTCGACGAGACGGCTCAACTTCAAACCAAAAAAGACACACCAAAAATCTTTTGACCGAGTGCTTTTGGCGCCGAGTGATTCCACCATCTCTACCCGAATCTTCCCGAGTGGCTCCAAAGATCGTGAAGGGCTGGAAAATATCCAAAAATTCTCAAAAATAAATACCTAGGTGCATCTCCTGATGCACCTAATTAGGTGTAGCCCCCGACTATGTGGTTAGTCAAAAACAGACTAAGCATATAGTCAACAACTATAAAAAATCATTCTTATGTAGATGCTTAGCTCAAGCTAAAGCAACCTCATTACTCGGCAAGCTTGTGCTTTATCCGAGTGAATTTGCCCGAGTTATCTCGAACAATTAACTCAATCAACCCTAGCGGGTAAAAGCACTCGGTAAACTCATGCTTATCCGAGTGGATCTCGCCGAGTCATCCGGAACAAATATTTTAATCGTCCCTCATGGGAAAACAAGTTCTTTCAATCGTATGAAAAATATGACCAAGTTATTAAATAGCTTCGCCATAATACCGGTCTCAATCTATAAAGATCTTCACCAAGGTAAAAAAATAGCATTGATCTAATCAATTAGTCAAATGCTAAAAACCAAACACCCTTGTCATCAAAGCAGCCATAAAAGCTTCACTGTTGGTCACCTTCCAAGTTGCATCGTGCCAGCTTCTCATGAAGTCAAGCAAACCGCGGTATGAAAGGATTTCCAAAGGTACAGGGCATTCGGACACGCGCATATTGCCAGGGCAAATCTGCTTAAGCTCATCCGCTTAAGTCTCTAAGGACACGCGTCGGGCCACACCTTAACTGGGCTGCAGATTCTCTCATGGGCTCGGCCCAATCACAAGAAAACCTAGCGCAACCCTCAAATCTTTCTATAAAGGCTCGAGGTCGTCCCGCCTCTTCATCTTCCAAAAGATTCCCCTTTTCGCAAGATCGTTCACCGGTTCCTGCGGAGAACCCTAGACTCGCGCGCTCCCAAATCCATCCATCCAGGAGCTTACTCTTTGCAACAACCAGCTTCCGCAGCCAAATCTCCCAAGTTCCCTTGTCAAAATCCCCACTTTTTCCGACCAGATCCACTTCCCATCCAAACCACACTCATGGCGGAGGAAAAGAGGATCCCATTTGACCAATGGGCCACATCGATGTGAGGGAATCCACCCTCAAGGAGATGGTGAAGCATGGCGTGCTTCCCCCAAAGGAGATAATGGGTGGCGCCGGCGGCGGTGAGGACTTCCCAACCCCGAACACCGGTGAACTCGTTGTTTTTACTTCTTTCTTCTATTGCGGGTTTAGCCTTCCCACCTCCGAGTTCTTCCGGGGGCTTCTGGATTATTATGGGCTTCAACTCTACCATCTGAACCCCAAATCGATGCTTCACATCGCTCTCTTCATTCATGTATGCGAAGCATTCCTTGGCATCCTCCCCCACTTCTAACTCTTCCGCCGCATGTTTTATCTCAAGCCGCATCCGAACAAGGACCACCCATGCGTTGTTGGCGGGGCAGGTTTCCAACTCCGCGGATCTCTCCGCAAGGAGTACTTCTCTCTTCCCTTAAAATCTTCCAATAAGGGATGGCACGCGGGCTGGTTCTATATTAGCAACCTCGAACCCAGCCTGCCAGCCTTCGTCGGTCTTCCCCCTGTCCCCAGGCCAACTTGGAGCACTGTTCCAGTAGCCCAAGATTGGGACGAGGCCAACAAGCTGCTTGCGAAGATCCTGGCAATGAAACAGAAGGGTCTTCGCGACGAGCAAATCACTCGGCACTTCATTCGGTGCCGACTGGCTCCAATCAAGGAGAGGTCAAAGTCAGCCTTCGAATACGAAGGCGGGAAGGACCCCAATCGGGAAGATCCGGATCCACTCAGCTACGAGATCCTGAAGATCCGGATGTACAAGATCTTCTCGACGGGCATTGCGGTTGAGCGTGCCCTTATTCTGCGCGGTTCTTCCTTCAAGCATCCACCGGCCTCCTCCTCCAGTAAGCCGATGGTTGCTTCATAATGTCTTTCAATCTTGATATCTTGTCTCTTAATGTTGTGCGAACTTCTCTTGCAGGAAAATGCTTCCGTTACCTCCAAGCCTTACAAGGTGTCCCATGATGACGCGCCGCGTCGCCCCGCCAAGAAACCGGCTGGCGGGATCAAGATCCAAAGCGATCCAGTTGGGAAGCGGGCGGCCCCGAGTGAGGACACCAACAAGCGGGCGAGCAAAAGGAGGCTCATCATCGAGGATTCGGACGACGACGTCCCGGCTCCTCCAGTCGAGACTCCTCCTCCAAGGCGATCGCCGAGGATGGCGCCGAAGATCCGCCGATCATCCAGGTATGTTTTATAACTGAAGTCCGAACTTTTTCGTTGAGAGCTTTCTTTGTCTTTACCCCGGCTGTATTCATCATCGCAGGAGGCCCCAGGACATAGATCCTGCCGGGGAAGGTGAGGGGCCGACCCCTGCCGCAGCTCCCGAGGTGCCAAAGCCTGCAGAGCCAAAGCCCCGGAGCCCGCATCCAAGCGAGAGCGCTCCGGGCAAAAAACCTTCGCCTCCGAAGAAGGATGCCCCAAGGAAGGAGCTCCCCGACCGCCCGGACGTCCCGACTCGGAAGCCGCCAACGGCCGGAAACCTCAGCCGCTGCCCGGCAGCCCGACCGAGGATCACTCGCGAAGAGCCAAGGAAAGAGGCCACCGCTGCCGTTCCACCTAAGCGCGCGCCAAGCTCGGTGAGTCTTGTACCAAAGTATTCTTTTTGCTCTTTTGGTTTGAGCCCTTCATGTCTTCATTTGTTCCTCTTATCTGCCAGCCACAGTGGAGGAAATCCCCAGGTTGCAGTCTTCTGAAACCTGGGTTCCCCCGATTAAGATTGAGTGGCGGGACTCGGAGGGCCAAAGGCAGGGCATCATCCTGGATAGGCAAGCTGAGAGAGAAGAAAGGGATGCCCTTGTCGATAGTTTGAACGAAGCGACTACGCTGCTCAACGTAAGCCTTAGTCTTTTTCTTTTATTGTATTATCATCCTTTTCCGTCGGTCACTCTTCGGATTTCACGCGCAAGAGTACCGCCGCTCCATGGCAAAGTCCGAGGTGCGGAGAAGCCGGTTCCTCACCCGAACTCCTTGGGGGACGTTCGGCGAAGCTGAAAACCACTCGGAGGAAGCCGCGTCGAGGGAGGCGGCTTTAAGGAGAGAGATCGCAGAGCTTCGGGAGGCGAACCTCGACCTCCGAGGGTCAATCGGGAGTAAGCTCATCTCTCCAAGTTTTAAGATTCTCATGTTATCCCCGGTTACCGATGATCTTCTTTTCTTGTAGAAAATTCTTCTGAGGTCCATTCGCTTCAAGTCCGGAGGCGCCTCGACAAAGCCGAAATGGAAGCCGAGTTTGAAGGTAAGCCTCTTTGAAGTAACATTCCTTGTGCCGCTTTATTTCCGAGTGCTTTGTATGATCGATGCTTTTGGCGCTTACAAGGTTAAGACCCGAGCTCGATGACGTCTTGCTTGAGCGGGTCAAACAAACCGAAAGATCCGAGAAGAGGTCGCTAATGCCGCTGCGCCGATCTTGCTATCTTTGTTCCATCATGGAGTCGGGACCCTCGCGGACCCAATTGAAGTCTTTGACAACCGCGAAGGGCTCCACCGATCCGGCCAACATCATCGAAGCGCCAACATGGGGGCTTGTCCGGCTCTTGCAGACCAAGTCCTTTACCCCGAGTGGATATCCACTCGGTCGGGAGGGCTTTGCCGACGGAACCACGGATGAGCAGGCCTTGGATATGCCGAGTGAGGCGCAGAGTCGGCAAAGAAGATCTCCGTTGATGTAGTGAACAATTTCCGGATCTGATTTGTCTTTCAAACATTTTCTTGTAAATGTCGTGTGATCGTAATGCTCGATGTAAAACTTGTGATATATTTAGTTTATTTATGTTAATGCCTTGATCCGAGTTTTCGTGTGAAATTTCTTAAGTAGTTTTCGTCTGATTGTCACCATGCCTAGGCTCGATCGGTCATCGGAAAACTCTCGTCCTTAGACACCGAACTCGAATCGAAGAACATTAAACAATGATAAACCAAATCATGCACATGAAGTTGATGAGGGAAACTTAAGCTTTATTGACATATATAAATTCCGATCGCTAACTCAAGAAGTCATCTTGCTTGAGGTTGGCATCAGGAAAGCATGAAGCCTTAGCCAAATTAGGCATAAAATCGTCGAAGATGCTCAATGTTCCAGAGTTCTCCACCATAGACCCGTCTTCGCGTTTTAGCCGGTATGCACCGGCCGAGTCACCTCGGCGATTATGTACGGTCCCTCCCATAAGGGGATAACTTGTGACGGTCTTTGGTGGTCCGGATCTTGCGTAGTACTGGTCGCCAACGATGAAAGCTTGTGCTCGAACGTTGCGACCGTGGTATCTTCCGAGCCCTTGAAGATATTTGGCCGACCGGATGAGGGCGCCTCCGGGCCTCTTCCATCGGGTGAGGTCATCCACTCGGTCGGGGTCGTAGCGTTCATCGTTGAAGCTGCGGACTCGGAGGGATTCGTACTCCATCTCGTTTGGCAACATGGCTTCTGCGTCGTAGACCAAAAAGAAGGGAGTTTGGCCGGTAGCTCGACTGGGTGTGGTCCGCAGCGACCATAAGACTGAGGGAAGCTCTTGGACCCACTTGCCCGCGTAAGGGTTTAGGCGATCGAACACGCGGGCCTTGATGCCTTGGAGGACCATGCCGTTGGCTCGTTCGACTTGTCCATTGCTTTTGGGATGGGCAACTGATGCGTAGCAAATCTTGATTCCGAAGTCCTCGTAGAATTCCTTGAAGATGCCTCCCGTGAATTGGGTCCCGTTGTCAGTTATGATTCTGTTTGGGACGCCGAAGCGGTGCACGATGTTGAGGAAAAAATCCCGTGCTTTGTCAGCAGTAATTGTGGCGACCGGCTTGGCTTCAATCCACTTGGAGAACTTGTCGATTGCGACGAAGAGGTGTGTGAATCCTCCTGGAGCTTTCTTGAAGGGGCCGACCATGTCCAAGCCCCATACCGCGAACGTCCAGGATAGTGGGATTGTTTGTAGCTCCTGGGTGTGGACCCCCGATTTTGAGTCGGGAATCTTTCGTGTTCATAGTACCATTTCCCTGGATCAAGTAGTTGGTACCCACGAATACAGTACTGGATATTCAAGTGCGCATGCACGAATAGTCTTACAATACCATTATTACATTAATAGGCCCGAAGGCATTGTTCATCCCACAGGACCTTATGGTCCGAATACAACATAAAAACAGAGTTTAGATAAGGCAGCGGAAAGAGGCAGCGGCTTGTCCATTGCCACAGGCAACGACCGGGACTAAGGTCTAATATGCGCCGTCGGTTCCTCGCCCTCGGTAGTATGCGTAGGGGTCTTCGGCTCTTCATTTCCATCACCGGAGGTTTGTGCGTATAGCAAGGGTGAGTACCAACCGTACTCAGCAAGTCAACACGAATTGATGCATATGATAGGGTTATTCAAAGAACACGGCTAGAGTTATTTTTGCGTAAAGCCAGTTTTCACAATTCTTTTCACAAGCCTACCGACTAGCCAAATCAAGTCTTAATTTCATAGTTCATTAATCCGGCGACGGTTCTGTCTACCATCCATCGTGATTCCAAGGATGGCTTCCCGTCTCCGGTTCGTCATGATTTTCTGGGGAGTCCACCCCTTCTCGCATACTCGAGAAGTTGATCCACCAGCGAATAAGATCATCATGCAAACCCATCCCAGCATTTTTAAGTTCAAAGTCTAGCCAAGCGAAAGTCTTGTCACGATGCTCAATATCCGCGAGCACGGCTATTCGAATAGATTGATTCACTCACACCGCAAGTGGATGTACACTTTACCCGTACTCCGCGACAGCCCAACAAATGAGCCTACGCCTCAACACATGAGACGGTCACGGCAAAGCCTTTTGATAACCTTGCTTTGGCAGCACCCGCTCCATGAACTTAAGCCCTCATGCACTCTAGCCGTCCTTTTCTAGCGTGAGAGGAGTTCGCGCACCGGGTAAGGGAAGACTTTCCAATCTTTAAGTTTAATTAACATTAGTTTAATCCCACCGTTCTTAACAAAGGCCGCAGCCTCATTCTCATCCCATAACCACATCACGAGAGAACCATCTATGCAAGGATACCGCCTCCGCTCGGCTATCTAGTCGCCTAGGTCTATACCCATTCGAGAAGTACGGTTGTCGGCTCGTTTCCCGGCTATCTCATGGCTCGGTCCTTAATCGACTGTGGTCGGCACTTGCCTTTTTCCGGAATCCACCCAAATCATCCGCCGCCCAGCCTAAAACATTTGTATAGTATTTTCAATTTTCATCAAACTTAGTTCATCATGGCCATGTGGCGCTCATGTCTCCACATGCCGAATCTCAACTACCTTCCCTAAGGTAGTTGCCCAAGCACAAAGCTTTTTCATAAAGTCATGAGTATGCATAATCTAAGTGTAGCATGGCTAAGCAATTTACAAGTTATGCTTCGGTTGTTTGTATCACATCGCGAGTTACAAGGAGTAATTCTAAGGGTAATCAACGCAGGTATGGCATAACAAGTATAGGTAACTCTGTAAAGCATGCAGGTTTAGAGTTTAAAATAACATCATTTCGCAATTAGGATCGATATGTTCAAAGGATGTGAAGACTTGCCTTGTTCGCACGCTCCTTGAGTGGGGTCTCTGCGGGGTCGGCGTTCGCCTCCTCGGTCGCTAATCATACGAGCGGAAGGGAAAAAGAAAAATGGATTCCAGTTAACATCCGATAAGAACGAACGAAAAAGCATGAAAAATCATAAAGAACTCTCCAAAATATTTTCCCCCTACGACCCTACTCGGTTACGGAGGATTTTTATAGCAAAATCGGCCGTAGCGACGAGTTTCGACGTTTTAGGGTTTTTTGTAAAAAGGATCGATAAAACGACGAAGCGGAAGTCTTGCGAATGTTGTTCAAGAGGTTCATTGATATATCTTTGCCGAGTCCAATGGTTAAGTATAGTTTAAAGAAAAGAAAAGTAATATTAAATCTTCAAGAAAGTTTCCGTAAACGGAAGTTTCCAAAAATCGTATATAGAAAATCATTTTACTCGAGAAAATACCCGAGAAAACTATATATTTTTGCACAAATATTCTCCAAAATTCCATAAAAATATTCCCCAATTTTTTCTAGAATTTTTCCCTATTTTTTTCTAATTTTTCTCCTCTTTTTCTTTTTTTTCCTAGCCGGCACTGTGCCTTCTCTCTCCTCTACCCCCCCTTCGTCTACCCCCCCCGCCCGCTCGTCGAACCGACGGCGATGGCGCGGCGGTAGAGGGCGGCGGCGACGGCGATGGCGCGGCCCAAGATGGAAAATGGAATGGCGCGGGCTCACCTAGCGGCGGCGGGTGACGGCAAACGGCGGCGCGCAGTGGATGGCGGCGAACGGCAGCGGCGCACGGTTCGGCAACCCGACGACGGCGAGGGAGAAAAGAGGAGGAGGAGGAGGCGGCGATGGCTTGGGAGGAAATGGGGGCTTTGCCCTTATTTATAGGCGCACACGGGAGAGAGGTCACAGAGGGGAAGCGCGGGTCCGGCGGGCGACGGCCTGCATGCGCCACGTGATACGGGTCTCGGCGGGGTCCGCGCGAGGCATGGGGAACACGGCGACGTGGCGGCTTGCGGCACGGCATGCGCGCTGCGAAGGGGGGGCTGCGGCGTCGGCGTGTCGCGCGGGCGACAGCGCGGCGGCGCGCGGCGGCTACGGCGGCGGGCGCAGCGACGCGGCGCGGGCCGGGGCGGCGTAGGCACGCACGGCGACACGCGGTGCACGACGTGCGCGGCGGGCGGCCGAGCGCGACGCTGGTACGCGCGGGCGACACGCGGCGCGGGGGAGCGGGCCAGTACGGCGGCGGCCGCGTGGCGAGGCGCGAGGCGCGCGTGCGCGGGCCGGCGCGCGGCGGCGGCGGGGTCCGTGACGGCGGCGGGCCGCGTGGCGTAGCGCGGCGCGCGGCGGCGGGGCCGGCGCGCACGCTGGGGGCGCGGCGCGTGGCATGCGCGCGCGGACTGCATGCGCGTCGAACACTTGGCGGCTAATGAACAGTGCATTTTCACTTTTTCCCGATTTTCTATTTTCTTTTCCCATTTTCTATTTTCTTTCCTTCTAAAAATTCCAAAATAAATTCTAATATTCTAAAATAATTTTTAACTTTATATTTTAAACTTTTTCTTGACTTTCATTTTTCCATAATTATTTTTCATACTTATTTAAATTTTTTTCCTAATTTTCATAATTTACTCATTTTTAATAAAAATACATTTCCCAAATTTCGGTACGCCTCCCGAGAATTTTATTATTTATTTTGTATCTCAATTTATCTTCTCCCAACCAAAATTTTATTTTATACTTCCCAAACGCGTTTCGCAAATCCGCACTTTCCCTCAAATCCTTTTTAAAATCCGGATGCGGCTTCGCACCACCGTTTTGACAACTCCGAAAACTCCAAATACACCGAAAAGGGAATTGACCACGACTAAATTTATGCAACCGAAGCCGGCAAATAAGAAGCAACAAACCCGAGAAGAAGCAATAATCCAAGGTTTTTGAAAGTTCCGATTTTTACGTTCCGATTTTGGTTCTCCGATTTCAGATGTTACAAACCTACCCCCTAACAATAAATCTCGTCCCCGAGATTTCTTACCATGGCCGAGTAGGTGTGGGTATTCTGTCCTCAGAACTCTTCGCTCTCCCGTAGCCTCTTCTTCCGTGTGATTGCTCCATTGTACCTTGTACATGCGCCATGACTTGGTCCGTGTCTTCTTTTCTCGCCTCGTCTAGTATCTTGATTGGATGCTCCGGTAAGTAAGATCACTGTGGACATGGATGGCTTCTAAAGGAGCTTGCTCTTCGGTACCCGCAAACATTTCTTCAATTGTGACACGTGGAACACCGGGTGGACATCGGAGAGATTCTCGGAGCTTCCAATTGGTAAGCCACTTCTCCTCTCCTAGCGTTTATCAAGAATGGGCCCACGTATCGTGGTGCGAGTTTCCCTTTGACCTTGAATCTCCGAGTTCCCCGTAGTGGTGAGACCTTTAGATACACGTAGTCACCTTCTTTAAATTCCAATTCTCTTCGACGAGTGTCCGCGTAGCTCTTTTGTCGTGATTGAGCAGCTTGTAGTCGGTCCCGGATCGGCGAACCTTTTCCTCGCCTCCTTGATTATGTCGGCCCGAATACGGTTCGTTCACCGGTTTCGACCACATTAATGGGGTTCGACATCGGCGACCAAATAAAGCTTCGTTTGGCGACATCTTCGGATCGGCTTGATAGCTATTGTTGTAAGAGAATTCGGCGTACGGCAAACATTTCTCCCAATCCTTGGTGAAATCCAACGCAGAGCTCTCGGCATGTCTTCTAGCACTTGATTCGTCCTCTCGCCCGCTCGTCGCCCGCGGGTGGTAAGCGGTACTAAAGGCGAGGTGATCGCGAGTGCCTCGTGGACCTTGCTCCAAAAATGAGATGTGAATTGGGTACCACGATCCGATATAATCCTCTTTGGTACACCGTGGAGACACACAATCCTACTCATATATAATTCCGCTAGCTTGGCACCGTTGTAGTTAGTTTTCACGGGAATAAATCGCGCCTTGGTGAGCCGATCTACTATTACCCAAATGGAATCGTAACCGTCGCGGTCTTAGGTAGTCCTACTATGAAATCCATGCCTATCTCGTCCCATTTCCATTCGGGAATCTTGAGTGGCTACAAGCAAGCCCGGCGTTGATGTTCGGCTTTCACCCTTTGGCACACATCGCACACGGCTACGTATTCGGCTACATCCCTCTTCATATTAGGCCACCAATATTCTCCTTTCAAATCCTGGTACATTTTCGTGCTTCCGGGTGTAACGAATAGGCCGATTCGTGGGCTTCCTTTAAGATCAATCCTCTCAAACCGCCTCGTTCGGCATACAGATTCTTTTCTTGTACCACAAAATTCCCTTGTCGTCTACCGAAAACTCCTTAGCGCGTCCCGCCATGCGTTCCTTGATTTCCGGGTTTCCTCATTCCCTTTTGGGCTTCCTCTATTTGAGTTCTCGTAGGGGTTGGATTTCCAAGTGAGTTTACTTCTCCGTGAGGAATCAGGTGCAGATTGAGTTTGGCCATTTCTTCTTGAAGTTCGCTGGCCATACCTCCCAATCCCATGTGGTTGCATTGGGCTTTGCGGCTCAGCGCATCGGCCACTACATTTGCCTTGCCGGATGATAGTGGATTCCTAGATCGTAATCCTTGATCAACTCCAGCCATCGCCTCGTCGTAGATTGAGATCGGGCTGAGTAAAGAAATATTTTAAGCTCTTGTGATCGGTATACACATCGCAATGGTTCCCGATCGATAGTGTCTCCAGATCTTCAATGCGTGTACAACCGCGGCTAATTCCAGTCGTGTGTGGGATAATTCTCTTCGTGGGGTCGTAATCGCCGAGAGGCATACGCTACGACCTTCCCATCTCGCATTAACACTCCTCCCAATCCTTGCCGGATGCATCACAAGACATCACGAAGTCCTTTCGGTTGTCGGGTAAGGTCAAGATTGGGGCAGTGGTTAACTTTTCTTTTAATTGGTCGAAGGCTTTTGGCACTTCTCACTCCATTCAAACTTCTTTTCCTTCTTCGAAGTTGAGTCATAGGTCGGGCTATAGTGGAAAACCCTCCAATAAATCGTCGGTAATAACCGGCCAAGCCCAAGAAACTCCGAACTTCCGTCACGACTTGGGTGCCTTCCATTCCATAACGGCTTCGACCTTGGCGGGGTCTCGCTACTCCTCCGCTGAAACCACGTGGCCAAGAAAAGCGACTTCCTTGAGCCGAACTCGCATTTGCTGAACTTTGCATACAGCGGTGCTCTCGTAGCTTTTCCAAAGATTAGTCGTAGATGCTCCGCGTGTTCCTCATCATTCTTGGAGTAGATAAGTATATCATCGATGAATACCACTACGAATTTGTCCAGGTACTCCATGAATACCTTGTTCATCAGATTCATAAAGTATGCAGGGGCATTGGTCAATCCAAAGGACATCACTGTGAACTCGTATAAGCCGTATCGTGTAGAGAATGCCGTCTTAGGAATATCTCCGCTCTAATCTTCAACCGATGATATCCCGACCGTAGATCAATCTTTGAGAACACCTGTGCACCCTTAAGTTGATCGAATAGGTCATCGATCCGTGGCGGTACTTGTTCTTGATGGTTACTTCATTCACGATCGGTAGTCCACACACATTCTCATACTCCCATCCTTCTTTTTGACGAAGAGTACGGGGCTCCCTGGGGAAGAGCGGGCGTACAAATCCCTTCTCTTGTAGTTCCCTTATCTCGCTTCTTGAGTTCCTCTAACTCGTTGGCCGGCATTCGATAAGGTCTCTTGGATATGGGGGCAGTTCCGTGCATTAGATCGATGATAAACTCTATGTCGCGATCCGGGGCATTCCGGCAATTCCTGGAAACACGTCCGGTATTCTTGTACTACCGACATTCCGCCTAGAGGTAGCATGGTGAACACTCCCGCAGCTTGTTCACATAGCTTTGGGTTTTGATCCATAGTTATGCTCATCGGTGATCCCCACGAGGTGGATACCGTGACTTCCCTTCGATTGCAGCCTATAATTCCATTATTTTTGGTCAACCAATCCATTCCGAGTATGACATCTATGGTTTGGGGCGATAACACCATAAGGTTTGAGAGAAACACCACGTCTCTAATCCGTATGGGCACATTAATGCAGGTATGGGGTACGGTTATGTCTCCCCTGTGAGTGTACCAACATAGGCCTCTTAAGTGCTACTTGGTGTAGGTGGTGTTGTTTGCTTACTTGGGAAGATATGAATGAATGCGAGGCTCCGTAATCGAATAAAACTTTAACGGTGTAGAGTTGATAGAGAACATACCCATCAATACGCTTTGGTCCTCCCGTGCTTCTTCTCGCCCGCACATGATTCACCCGGCCACGTCGAAACCCGGTGGGGCCTCGTTGGGTAGCGGGGTCCCGAATGCACCTCGTCCCGCGGGGGGGGGTTCCTCTGACGGGTGTTGCATTGGCGCCCGTGCGCACAGGGTGTTGCGTGGTTTTGGGCAGCTATTGGAGTAGTGCCCGAATTCTCCGATTGAGCTGAAATGACTCACATTCCTTCTTCCCGGAGCGGCTAGGGTCGGTGTGGGTGTACGAAGCGTGGTGTAGCCGACTGTTGACATGGTCGGAAGCGAGAGAACGTCCGCTGCCGGACGTTGGGCTTCCATCCGCACGGGGTGGCTCCCTTGGGGCGTTGTGGCGTTCCCCGAAATGGGCGAGCCATAGCGAGCCTCCTCTTGCGGTTATTGTCTACCACCTTTTGGTCATGCTCAAGCCGACGACCTTGTTGATGAGGCTCGAAACCGGTGTGATCCCGCCCGATCATCGGTCCCCTCGTTCGTCATTTAGTCCCTCAATGAATTTGTCTATCTTTTCTTCTTCGTCTCGCAGTCACCGGTGGCATAACGGGCAAGCCGGGTGAACTTGTTCGATATTCTTGTACCGAGGTGTTCCCTTGACGCAGTCTCGCGGAACTCATTTTTCTTCATCCTCATCACGACTGGCACGAAATTCTCACTAACGCAGCCGTGAATTCCTCCCATGTTGGTTCGCCGGCGTCTTCGCTCGTGTCTCCTTGTAGGTGTCCCACCGTCACTCGCGGGACCCTCCACCTGGTTAGTAGCGAAGACAACTCTATCAGCTTCTCGGACTCGACGAGGGTTAACTTCTTCTCTATCACTCTTAGCCAATCTTCGGCATCCATAGGCTCTTCGGCCGTGGAAAAAGTGGGCGGCTTAGCTCTCATGAATTCCCGCACTCGATCCTCCTCGACCTCCTTGATTATTAGCAATCGCTTGGAGTAGCCGGGTCCGCATAGCCATGACCTCCGCCGGGTGGAGGGGTTGGGTTCCGGCGGGTTTCGTTGGTTGCCGCGGCTCGCGACGATGTGCCATCTCAAGAAGGGAGATGAATTAAGAGAGCGGACTAGTTTAGGTTATGGTTCACTGTGGAAATTTTTTTCTTCAAGTTCTTTCGAATGATCTTCAATCAACGACAAGGTGAAATAATAATAAGCATACGAATTAAGACATCGCAAGGCGATGCCCGTGTTCATCATATTACATAAGGGGTACATGGACTGTACACACACAGTCCTCCATGCCAGATAGCAATAATAATTATATCGTCCAACTACATCAACTAATTAAGGGGAAATAGGAAGTGCCGCCAAGCCGGGAAGGTTCTTCCGCCTAGTCATCCAACCATCCGCAAGAGCCGGCGCCGGAAGTGGGTGGTCCGTCGCTGAAGCAAACCGAAGTCCCCACGGCTCGGAGGTGGTGGCCTCGAGTCACGCCGAATCTTCCGACTCGGTGGCCGCGTACTCTTGCGAGCGCTCGGCGGGTGAGGGGGCCTCCCGTGTGAGTCGCGACGAGGGGATCTTCCTCCTTCATTGAGTCGGTGTCGCTAGACTCCCATTTGATCTCCATGGGCTCGCCTCGGACTCCGTATCGGTGTAGATCCGGATGGGGTTACCCTTTCCCGATCCCGGCTCGAGCTCGGGTGGGTCCCATGGATGTGGCAAGAGTGGGGTCTACCAGTGACGGTGCAGTGTGCTCGTGCTCAACATGAAAGCTTGCTCCATCATAGCTTGAAAAGTATCCAAGCATGCTGGAGTCATAAGGTAATAATGGTCGGGCACGGGGGGGAGGTGATGGTACGTGCTCGGTGGAAGTACTGCAGCCGACAGACGAGTGCGCACTGTTCCTCTAGCCGGTTGATCTCGTCGCTTGCTCTTCCCGAGCTGCTCTTCCAGCTCTACGAGCTTCTCCCCTGCCATGTAGCGGTCCGAGAGTTGCTCGTACTGGGCACCATTGGCCTGCACTGAGTCTGCAAGATGCTTATCTGGTCTCCACAGCCTTGGTGGTGTTGACAGATCATTGAGGCGTGATCGCGATCGTTGATCTCGGCGGGGCCTCCTCGTACGTCGTCTGCTCGCGTCTCCACCCAACGCGATAAACGCGTGACCATCGGGTTGTAGCAGCGGGGGTAGCCTCCACGGTGCACCGGGTTGCCCTCTTCGCGGTAAGTATGATGCACGAACTCGTCATTGTGAGTTCGGCACGGTGTTCCGCATTAAGGCGAAGGAAGGCCTCGCGAGCGGCATCCCGAATAGCCGCCTCGCTAGATCCCGGTGGTAGCGTGTGTGGAAGCAAGAAGATGTCTCGCTTCCCATGCGGGCTTCTATGGATGCACTGCCTCCCAGCTGGATACTCTTCGGAGCCATGCCTTTTGGTGTGATAAGTGGGTGGTTCCGGTACCTCAAGCACCATAGTAGGGACCAAGTTGGACCACGAACCCCTCGTCTCGGAATGCTGACTTCCCAGTTCCGTCGTGGTTTGACATCTCGCTTACGTGCAATTTAGGGTTAGCGGGAGGGAGCTATCATAATCATTTGGTAAGAAATACAGATGTAGAAAAGATATATTTGCATTTTCGGAAATAATAGTTTAAGATCGATCCTACCGTAGGGATATTTCCCTTTAGCCATCTAGTTAGGGGTAGGGCGCCATTTGGTCTTAGCCTACGGTCGCATGGCTCGATACCAGCTCGTGGACCCCGATTTTGAGTCGGGAATCTTTCGTGTTCATAGTACCATTTCCTGGATCAAGTAGTTGGTACCCACGAATACAAGATCTGGATATTCAAGTGCGCATGCACGAATAGTCTTACAATACCATTATTACATTAATAGGCCCGAAGGCATTGTTCATCCCACAGACCTTATGGTCCGAATACAACATAAAAACAGAGTTTAGATAAGGCAATGCGAAAGAGGCGGCTTGTCCATTGCCACAGCAACGACCGGGACTAAGGTCTAATATGCGCCCGTCGCTTCCTCGCCCTCCGGTAGTATGCGTAGGGGTCTTCGGCTCTTCATTTCCATCACCTGGAGGTTTGTGCGTATAGCAAGGGTGAGTACCAACCGTACTAAGCAAGTCAACACGAATTGATGCATATGATAGGGTTATTCAAAGAACACGGCTAGAGTTATTTTTGCGTAAAGCCGCTTTTCACAATTCTTTTCACAAGCCTACCGACCAGCCAAATCAAGTCTTAATTTCATAGTTCATTAATCCGGCGACGGCTCGTCTACCATCCATCGTGATTCCAAGGATGGCTTCCCGTCTCCGGTTCGTCATGATTTTCTGGAGTCCACCCCTTCTCGCATACTCGAGAAGTTGATCCACCGAATAAGATCATCATGCAAACCCATCCCAGCATTTTTAAGTTCAAAGTCTAGCCAAGCGAAAGTCTTGTCACGATGCTCAATATCCGCGAGCACGGCTATTCGAATAGATTGATTCACTCACACCGCAGTGGATGTACACTTTACCCGTACTCCGCTGACCCAACAAATGAGCCTACGCCTCAACACATGAGACGGTCACGGCAAAGCCTTTTGATAACCTTGCTTTGGCAGCACCCGCTCCATGAACTTAAGCCCTCATGCACTCTAGTCGTCCTTTTCTAGCAGTGAGAGGAGTTCGCGCACCGGGTAAGGGAAGACTTTCCAATCTTTAAGTTTAATTAACATTAGTTTAATCCCACCGTTCTTAACAAAGGCCGCAGCCTCATTCTCATCCCATAACCACATCACGGAGAACCATCTATGCAAGGATACGCCTCCGCTCGGCTATCTAGTCACTAGGTCTATACCCATTCGAGAAGTACGGTTGTACTGGCTCGTTTCCCGGCTATCTCATGGCTCGGTCCTTAACTGACTAGGGTCGGCACTTGCCTTTTTCCGGAATCCACCCAAATCATCCGGCCGCCCTAGTCTAAAACATTTGTATAGTATTTTCAATTTTCATCAAACTTAGTTCATCATGGCCATGTGGCGCTCATGTCTCCACATGCCGAATCTCAACTACCTTCCCTAAGGTAGTTGCCCAAGCACAAAGCTTTTTCATAAAGTCATGAGTATGCATAATCTAAGTGTAGCATGGCTAAGCAATTTACCGAAGTTATGCTTCGGTTGTTTGTATCACATCGCGAGTTACAAGGAGTAATTCTAAGGGTAATCAACAGCAGGGTATGGCATATCAAGTATAGGTAACTCTGTAAAGCATGCAGGTTTAGAGTTTAAAATAACATCATTTCGCAATTAGGATCGATATGTTCAAAGGATGTGAAGACTTGCCTTGTTCGCACGCTCCTTGAGTGGGGTCTCCTGCGGGTCGGCGTTCGCCTCCTGGCCGCTAATCATACGAGCGGAAGGGAAAAAGAAAAATGGATTCCAGTTAACATCCGATAAGAACGAACGAAAAGCATGAAAATCATAAAGAACTCTCCAAAATATTTTTCCCCTACGACCCTACTCGGGTTACGGAGGATTTTTATAGCAAAATCGGCCGTAGCGACGAGTTTCGACGTTTAGGGTTTTTGTAAAAAGGATCGATAAAACGACGAAGCGGAAGTCTTGCGAATGTTGTTCAAGAGGTTCGTTGATATATCTTTGCCGAGTCCAATGGTTAAGTATAGTTTAAAGAAAAGAAAAGTAATATTAAATCTTCAAGAAAGTTTCCGTAAACGGAAGTTTCCAAAAAAATCGTATATAGAAAATCATTTTACTCGAGAAAATACCCGAGAAAACTATATATTTTTGCACAAATATTCTCCAAAATTCCCTAAAAATATTCCCCAATTTTTCTAGAATTTTTCCCTATTTTTTCTAATTTTTCTCCTTTTTTTTTTTTTCCTAGCCTTGCACGTGTGCCTTCTCTCTCCTCTACCCCCTTCGTCTACCCCCGCCGCGCCTCGCTCTCCGAACCGACGGCGATGGCGCGGCGGTAGAGGGCGGCGGCGCGCGATGGCGCGGCCCAAGATGGAAAATGGAATGGCGCGGGCTCACCTAGCGGCGGCGGGTGACGGCAAACGGCGGCGCGCAGTGGATGGCAGCGAAGCAGCGGCGCGCACGGTTCAGAACCCGTGATGGCGAGGGAGAAAAGAGGAGGAGGAGGAGGCGGCGATGGCTTGGGAGGAAATGGGGCTTTGCCCTTATTTATAGGCGCACACGGGAGAGAGGTCAGCGAGGGAAGCGGGGTCCGGCGGCGACGGGCGCGTGCGCCACGTGATACGGGTCTCGGCAGGTCCGGCGCGCATGGGAACACGGCGACGTGGCGCAGCTTGCGACGGAATGCGCGCGCGAAGGGCGGTTGCGGCGCTGGCGTGTCAGCGCGGCGGCGACGGGCAGCCGGCGCGGGCGCGCTGGCGCACGGGCGGGGCGCAGCGACGCGGGCGCGGTCGGGCGGCGTAGGCACGCACGGCGACACGCGGTGCGTGCACGACGGCGCGCGGCGGGCCGAGCGCGACGCCGCTGGTACGCGCGGCGACACGCGGCGCGCGGAGCGGGGCTGTACGGCGGCGGGCCGCGTGGCGAGGGCGCGCGCGCGGTGGCGGGCCGGCGCGCGGCGGCGCGGTCCGGCACGGCGGCTGGCGCGTGGCGAGGCGCGCAGCCGCGCGGCGGGGCCTGGCGCGCGCGGGCGGGCGCGTGGCATGCGCGCGCGCGGACGTGCACGGCGTCGAACACTTGGCGGCTAATGAAACAGGCATTTTCACTTTTTCCCGATTTTCTATTTTCTTTTCCCATTTTCTATTTTCTTTCATTCTAAAAATTCCAAAATAAATTCTAATATTCTAAAAATAATTTTTAACTTTATATTTTAAACTTTTTCTTGACTTTCATTTTTCCATAATTATTTTTCATACTTATTTAAATTCTTTTTCCTAATTTTCATAATTTACCCATTTTTAATAAAAATACATTTCCCAAATTTCGGTACGCTCCCGAGAATTTTATTATTTATTTTGTATCTCAATTTATCTTCTCCCAACCAAAATTTTATTTTATACTTCCCAAACGCGCTTTCGCAAATCCGCACTTTCCTCAAATCCCTTTTAAAATCCGGATGCTTCGCACCACCGTTTTGACAACTCCGAAAACTCCAAATACACCGAAAAGGAATTGACCACGACTAAATTTATGCAACTGAGCCGGCAAATAAGAAGCAACAAACCCGAGAAGAAGCAATAATCCAAGGTTTTTGAAAGTTCCGATTTTTACGTTCCGATTTTGGTTCTCCGATTTCAGGATGTTACACTGGGTCGGGACATGGCTCGTCGGGCAAAAATTGGCAGCCTCTCGCAGTTCGTACGACTTTGTCCGCGTCGGAGACCGCGGTAAGCCAAAAGAAACCTTGCCTCGTAAGCTTTTCCGACAGAGTGCGTGCCGCCGCGTGGCTTCCGCATATGCCCGAGTGGATGTCTTGGAGCATGCTTCCTTCCTCGGGTGTGATGCATCTCATTAGGATTCCGTAGGGCTTCTCTTGTATAGGTCGGAGTCAACCATGGCATATGCTTGGCAACGACGCCGGACGCGTTCGCTTCATCCGGTCTTCCCAGCAGCCTCTTGCTGGGTTAGGAATTTGATGAGCGGCGTCCTCCGGTGGCGTTAGCCATGGCGACTCTCGCTCGCAGCTTGCTCGTTGGGAGTTGTCTTTGCCGTGATGGTTGGTTCATAGAGATGTTCGACAAAGACGTCGTTGGGGCAGCTTCGCGCTTGGACCCGAACGTGCGCCGTCGCCGCCTCGTTGTTATGCCTCAAGACGTGTGAGAGTTCGAGCCCGTCAAACTTGTCTTCAAGCTTACGGACCTCTTGCCGGTAGGCCTCCATAGTGTCGTTTAGACAGACCATCCTTCATTACTTGATTGACGACCACGGGAGTCGCCTTTCACGATGAGCCGACGTATCCCGAGTGAAACTGCGAGGCGCACCATGTAGCAGAAGCTTCGTACTCAAGCAACGTTGTGTGAGGCGGAGAAGTGGAGGTGAAGGACATATCTTAGCCTTTCCCTGGCCGGGAGATCAAGACAACTCCCGCTCCCAAGCCGGTGATCCTCTTGGATCCGTCAAAGTGCATGGTCCAGTGTTGGAGGTCTTCCCGAGGTACGTTCTCTTGTTGCTCACCCACTCGGCCAGAAATCTCGCCAAAGCTTGTGACTTTATGGATGTCCTCGCCTTAAAAGTCAAGTCCAATGGCATCGCTCTAGAGCCCACTTGGCGATGCGTCCGGTTGCCTCGCGGTTGTGGATGACATCGCCGAGTGGGAAAGAAGTGACGACGGTGACCGAGTGACCCTGAAAATAGTGTGCCAATTTCCTCGCGGTTATTAGAACACCATAGAGTAATTTTTGTACCTGAGGGTAGCGAATTTTGGCTCCTGCCAACACTTCGCTAACAAAGTAGATTGGCCTTTGAATCTTCCGAGCCCATCCTTCTTCTTCGCGTTCGACCACGAGGACCGTACTAACCACTTGGTGAGTGGCTGAAACGCGTACAACAGCAAAGGTTCCTGGGCGGCGAGGCGAGGCCAGACGGCGGCGTTGTAAGGAACTCTTTGAAATCTTCAAAGGCCTTGTTGGCTTCCGCGGTCCACCGGAAGTCATCTGTCTTTTTAGCAATCCAAGAAGGGCATGCCTCGTTCGCCGAGTTGGGAGATTAAGCGGCTTAGCGCCGCCATGCAGCCAGTGAGCTTCGGACGTCTTTCGGTTACTCGGGGCTTCATGCTTAAGATGGCGTTGATCTTCTCCGGATTAGCTTCAATGCCGCGATGTGACACCATGAAGCCGAGCGTTGCCGATGGGACGCCGAAAGTGCATTTCTCCAGTTCAACTTCATTCGAAGGCCCGGATGTTTGCAAAAGTTTCTTCTAGGTCGGCGATCAGGTCTTCTTTCTCGCTTGGTCTTGATGACAACATCGTCGACATAAGCTTCTACGTTCTTGCCGATCCGCGTGCGGAAGCATCTTTGGATCATGCGTTGATATGTGGCGTCGGCGTTCTTCAGCCAAAAGGCATGGTGATGTAGCAAGAGGCCCCAAACGGCGTGATGAACGATGTCTTCAGCGGTCGGATTCTTTTAAGCCGATCCGGTGATAGCCCGAGTAACATCCAGAAACTCGGAGTTGGCAAGGCCGTTGAGTCAACGACTTGGTCGATGCGAGGCGCCCGAACGGATCTTTGGGGCAGCTTTGTTGAGGTCAAGATAGTCAACGCACATGCGCCATTGCCTCGCCTTCTTGCGGACTGGGTTGGCTAACCAATCGGGATGAAGGACTTCTTTAATGAAGCCGGCAGCCAAGGGCTTTGCGAGTTCTTCCTTGATAGCGTCTTTTCAATCCTCGCGCGAATCCGCGTAATCGTTGTTTTATCGGTTTGGCGTCATCTTTGACGTGCAAAGAGTGCTCGATCACCTCCCTAGGAATTCCGCATATCGATGGTTTCCAAGCAAAAACATCTTTATTATTTTGGAGGAAGGTGACGAGCACGCTTCCTATTTGGGATCTAGGCCGCGCCGATTACAACAATTTTCGAGGGATCCGACGGATCAAGGGAGATCTTCTTGGTCTTGGCGTCGCCGGATCCCGATTTGGCTATCTTCTTGCGGGGACTTCGCCCTCCGCCGAAGTTGATGCAGCCAATCGGACTTCTTGTTGGCCACGTAATCTCGCGAGATTGGGCCATGTCGCAGCCTCTCCTTATCGCAGTGAAGGCTTGCTTCACATCGCGCGAAGAGTGATGACACCGTTGGGACCCTGCATCTTCATGCAGAGGTAGGTGTAGTGCGGATCGCCATGAACTTGGCAAGCGCAGTCTTCCAATGACGGCGTGGTATGTTTCAAGTCGACCACCTCAAAAGTGACGTTCTCCGTTCGGAAGTTCTCTCGGGCCCCGAAGGTGACTCGGAGGGAGATGTGCCCGAGTGGTGTAGATGATAGCCCCGGGATGACTCCGTGGAAGGGGCCGAGCTTGCCTTTAGTTCGGCCTCCTGGATCGCATCTCATCCATGGTCTTGGCAAACAGATGCTGAGGGCGCCGCCCCATCGATGAGGACGCGCTTAAGCCCGACGTTGCAGGACCACGGGATCCGTGACGAGTGGATAGCGCCCGGTGAACCACTCGGCCGGGTGATCCGAGCGATCAAAAGTGATGGCCACCTCCGACCATCGCAGTACGGGGACTTCGGGTTGAGCCGCGTTGACCTCTCGGTCGGTTAGCTTCGTTTTCTCTTGGATTCATAGGCTAGCGGCCCCCGAAGATGTGGTTGAGCTCTCCCACTGGGTCTTGAAAAGGTTCGGCATTTTCAGCCGCGTTGTTTGTTGGCGCTCGACGGACCAGCCTCATCGTCGGCTTCTTGTTGAGCTGCGCGCATCGCTCGGCGAACCTGTTTGTAGATGAAGCAGTCCTTCGCCGCGTGCTTATGATTGGGATGATGGGTGCACTAGGCGTTCATGATGGCGTCGTAGGCGGCGCACTCTGGGACGACATTGAGTGTTGGAGGTTGCGGCCACTAGGTCCTCGATCGGCGTTTGCGATCTTTTTGGGCCTGGTTGTTGCTATTGCCGTTATCCTTCTTAGGATTCCGGCTTTCTCCCCGCCTCGCTTGTCTTCCCTCTTGTCGGGCCGGTCTTGACGGGCGGCCTTGATGGCGTCGTTGGATTTGGCGTATGAATTCGTCATCTCGAACATCCGTTTCACCGTCTTCGGTGGTTTGCGCCCAAACTTCCCGATTAGCAGCTCATCACGGACTCCCTTCCGGAAGGCGGCGATGATGATGTCATCGGTGATGTTCGGGATCTTGTTGCGCTTCTCGGAGAAACGGCGGATGTAATCCTTCGAGGCTCATCCGCTTCGGATGACGTTGTATAGATCGAAGTGTGTGCCGGCCTCTCGAAGGTACCTTGGAAGTTGGCGATGAAGTGGTCCCTCGCCTCGCTCCACGAGCCGATTGAGCCTCTTGGCAGCTCGTGAGCCGCTCGGCGGAGTTGGCGAGGGCCACTGGAAGGTAATTGGCCATAGCTTTAGTGTCGCCACCGCTGCGCGGATGGCGAGGGTGTAGACGGTAAGCCATGACTCGGGGTCAGCCTTGCCGTCGTACCTTCGATTCCCTGTGGGCTTGAAACCACTCGGCCGTGCACTCTGGCGAAGCTCCCGAGTGAAGGCCGGCACTCCGTCGTCGCCGCTATCGGGTGATCCCCTCCGATCTTTCCGAGTGCCGGTCCCGCTCCCGGTAGCGGCGATCGAGGACTTCCCGCAGATCACTCGGCGGGGTCTTTGGTTGGTCGGTTGGATAGCCGGAGCCGTTGTTGCGGCGACGCGATGGTAGACGGGTGGACGTCCGTGTCGTTTGTCGCGGAGTCGCCGCTTGCTCCCGGTACTCGTGTGGACTCGCGGGGTGGGCCTCTTGGCCTTGTTGTTGACCGATCTCGGCTCAGCCTCTTATAGTCTCCCGACCTTAGAGGCGGGAGTCGACTTTGTCGGCGTTTCGCCACGGACTCGCCGGCCTTCGTGCCGAGGTGGCGGGTGGCCGTTAGCCGTGGTCGCGACGATGGTCTTTATCTTGTCGAGTATCGGAGTCACATTGGCGGTGCCGTCTCCATGACGGTGTCCAAGAGCGTGAGCACGGTAACAACGTTCGCCGTGGCGTTTGGAAGATGTTGGTGTTGCGAACCCGCGTTGGAGGATGGCCTCTTGGGCGATCGTCCGCCGCACGTAGATCCCGCTTCCTCTTGTCGCCCTCATCCTTGCGTTGCTTCTCCTCTTCGGCCGTCTTGCGCTCGTGCTCAATCTTAGCTCGCTCTTCTTCAAGCAAGCCTCCGGCCATGGCTGAGTCGGACTCGTCCGGCTCGGCCATGAGGACATCAAAGCACTTTGGCTCATAGTCCATGCGGCAATCGGAGTTGTCGGCTTCGTCGAAGGGATGCCATAGAGGTTGTCGAACCCGGCGAGCCGAGGTATCCATTGAGCTCCGAAGATGAGCAGGAGCCGAATGATGGGAGGATGACGGCGACCTCCCTTGATCTCGGTAGCCTGTGTCCGGATCGTTCTAGTCCGAGCCGAGCTTGGGGGTGTGGGCTCCTCCGAGTGGGTCGTCGCCGACTCGGGAGAGAAGTTTGTCTGTAGATCTCGGCGGTGTTTGGTAACCCAAACGGCACCGAGAGGTCTTCGTCCGAATATATTGCCTTCGTCGGGGAGGTGAGAAGATTGGCGCAGATTTTGGCGGTATTCGGTAATCCAAATGGTGCCGAGTGAAGTCCGTCGCCGAGAAAGTAGATTGCATCTTGGTCTTCAAGACGTCGTTGTAGATCCCGGCGCTGCTCGGAAGTCCGAACGGCGTCGAGTAGATTTCTCCTTCCGACCGGTCCGAATCCGAGTCGAAGGAGGAATCGTCGTGAAGTAGGCGGCGGTTGCCGAATCTTGAAGGAGATCCCATCACGCTTGTCGGCGAGATTGTTGAAGAAGTCTCGACGCGCGCCCCCTACGTGGCGCGCCAACCGTCGAAACTTGGTTTCGGCAATATAATTTCGGGGTCGCAATCGAGATCGCCAAGCACGATGGGTTAGAAGAAGAAGAGGATTTAGACAGTTCAGCCCTCTCGTGAGGTAATACCCTACCCTGTTTGGTGGATTCGATCCGCCGAGTGTCTTTATTGATCTTGTGTGTCTAAAGCTTTTGCTTATGAAATCGTATGATTCGAGATATCCTCAAGGGACGCCCTTACCCCCTTATATAGTATTGGGAGGAGGGCTTACATGATCGGAAACCCTATCTAAGTTGGTTTCCTTAATCTTACCAAACCGTGACTATAGGCCGATTGCCTTATCTCTATCGGCAATCGTAACACCCAAGTCATGTTCGGTTTACAGATATGACAGCGCAATCTATCCCTACCTCCAGGTCGGATAAGCTTGCCATGTAGATACCCGATTGCCATAATCTCTACGAAAAGCCAACGCTCCATACTTTTCTTTCTCTCTTTATTCACATGAGTATAAAGTTTGCTTATAGTTCACTATTATCCTTACTCTAAGGCATAATACCTTTAACCCAAAATCAAGAAATATCTTGTCGTCGTGTAGGCCACTCTAATAAATACAATGCACATCCAATAAAAATAAGAGATCTTGAGGATGAAACATTTAAAGATAATAATTTAGCAAATATGATGAGCTAGTTAAGCTTGCATGCAGCTACGCCTTATACTATGAAACATTTAAAAAGTAGTTGTGTCTTAAACTAAATGAGTAAAATAAAACGTTACGTATTACAAACAATTTAGACATGTACAATAAATTGTATTAAGTAATTTCTATTATATTTTAGATTGATTTATTTTAAAAATGGATGAAATAGGGAGATGGAATAATACCAGAGCAGACTCTAGTCAAGAAAGCATAAAAACAAAAGGGTATTTTTCAAAAGAGAGATAAAGTAGCTGTAAAAACAAAACGAAACGAAACAAAAAAGGGGACTTTTGATTCACCCCAAGCAAAGTGTCTGCTAGTGGCCTGTCTTTTATAGGAGTATTTACCCATGCATTTGACAGTCGGAACCCCATCCGCCCTGGGATTCCGTGATAATATGCTGTCAGCACTGTGTTAGTAAAACTACTCAAAGGCTGCCAAGGTCCAAGCCTTTTGGGAGCACAAATGATATATGAAAACAGGGTGAATTTCTTTATTTTTACATGCTTGTAAAAAAATTGTTTTATGTGGAATTTATATATTGTTGGATTTATGCATCCAAAGAATTTGGTAGTACTTTCTGCGTCTTAAAATACTTATCGTTCTTATCGTTTTAAGTCAAATATTTATATCGTATGACTAATTTTTGAAAACTCGGTTGTTTAATGTTTTTAGATTGAGAGAAACTACTCTATACCTCTGTACCACTGAGTTTTTATTTTAGTTCAACGATTTATCACTGATATTATCTTTTTCTATAATATATCGATAACTTTATCAATTATTATACAATATGTCATTAGGTTAAATCTTTTTAAAAAATCCAAAACATTATTAGAGACGTATTCTCTGTCCCAAAATAAAGTTAAAATGGGACCTAACCTAGTAAAAAGCTGAACAAATGTTATGTCCTATTTGTTTATTTTGAGATAGAGTAAATACCAGGTTAACAATTGATTTATCTCATTAAAACTTTTAAAAATGTAAAAGCTATATGGCATCAATATGGAAGTTTTTATATAAGTTTTAAGTTTTCAACCACCTTAATATTATTATAATATTCATTTGGATCAAGGTTACCAAAACAAAACAAAAGGGAACCGTCCGTACGATTTATTAATTCTTTGCTGTATAGCTGCTACGAGCCGCTACCCAAGTAGTATCAACTATCAAGCCAAGAGGATCCTACAAAACCAAGTCAGGAGATTTGGAACCTTGCAAGCAGGGTTGTGGATATTATAGTTAAGTTAATGGCTCCCTAGCCAATTAACTCTAACCTAAGTTCAGGACCACTCTTCTCGAGATCAACGGTCCCAGCTCCCAACTCTTAGATAGAGATATGGATGACACCAATATAACAAGTTAATGATAATAAACAAAAAATGGAGCAAGAAGAATGGCGTAGAGACAAAGGCACTCCCTGCTCGTACTACGGTGTTGGTGTGTGCACTCCCATGTTTCCCTCGTGTTTTTTCCCTCAAATTCCACAACCCCTTGTTGATTTGTTTGTTTGTTTTAAGGGTGTACTATCACCGTATTATTTTGAGACAAATTTTGCTACTAGATGATACTTAATATAATTTGTTAGTGAACGTTGAAAAATATGTCATGCCAACAGGACATTTAAAAAATAATTTATTCTATAATATTTATTGTTCAATTGAGAGAGACATTCTTCGAAAAGACAGATAAATGTCCATGGGCCACAAGCCTCTAAATTGGCGATAAAACGAACATGAAATATGAAGTGTGTTAGGGATGTACTTTGGATGATGGCAAATCGAGAGTTGCATAATTTTCAAAATTTCACTACAATGGTAGTTTAGAAGTTTGCGGTCCCAGGGACATTCTCATCTTTTTGAAAACGAAAATGCATGTCTTCTAGCAAATTACTAGCTTTTTAAAGTGTTCTCTAGCTATGGCACGTTTTTACAATGTCTATCAGTAAATTACATAAATTTTAATTATTATGTCGTAAAATTTGTCTTATTTTAACGTTTTCCTTGTTCTCTAGGGATTCTCAAACTTACTACCACCTCACTTTTATAATACTTTTATATTATAAATCATTTTAATTTTTTTCTAGTCAAACTTTTTTAGTTTAATCAAATTTATAAAAATATAGCAATATTTTGAACATAAAACAAACATTCTATCAAAATATAGAATATATTAAATGTTAGTTTTAATGAAACTAATTTCATGTTATAATATAGCTAAATTATTCTATAAACTTAATAAGCATAAAAGAATTTGACTAAAAAGTCAAAACGATTTACAATATGAAACAGATGGAGCAGTATAAATTTGTAAAGCGTTAGAACTTAACTCAAATCCATATGGTAAAGTAACCTCATCTCTCACCAATGGATCCACCATCTATCCTTCATTGGTCGCCTTACTCCATCCATTCCATATTGTAAGATGTGCTAGGTCAAGAAGATATACCCCTAGTGAGTATAGTATCCCGATGGATTAATTCATCAAATGTACTTATCTAACACTTAGGATGTAGTGACGTAGCTAACATCATCGTCAAGTCCGAGCGACTAATAATGTTTTCTGATAACCGATTAAATTTTATACACATTGATAATATCAGCAGTAAAGAAGACAACGACGGAGCCCGAGTGGTCGTCCAACCTGCCGAGGAGCAAGCGTTCCCATAATAAGTAAATACGGCCCCGTTTGGTAGGGATTCTCCTCCCTGATTCTCAACAGAATTAGTAGAATCTCTGTCAAACGGGTTATTTTGTAACTGATTCTGAGGAGAATCATTTCAAGTGATTCAGCAATTTTACATAGAGAATGAGAATCACTTAAAAAGCAATTTTTTCTTAGAATCACCTGAAAACAGTTTCTTCCAAAAATCACCTGAAAATCACCTAAAATATTGTTTTAATTATTACTTTATTATATTAATTCTGATTCTCTCCGAATCTAATTCAAGAATCAAAATCTAAAATCGAGAATCATGAATCGGGAGCCCTACTAAACGAACATAATAACAGTGAACTTGCACCGCTATTAGGATGCTACCAGCGCTTTAGTGTCTACTGTGTCATGGAGAGCAAGTTCATTATTTCCAAGACATGTTTATTTATTATAAAAACACTTACTACTTTACAATACTGCTCACTGACATAAATACTGCTCATTGACATATAAGTCTGGTACTACAGAGGAGGATCTCAATTATGCATTTACTATTATGTGATGTGAAATAGATATTTGCTATTTACTCTCCTGGTCTCTAATTGAGTATGTCCTGATTTATAACTAAAAACGTTCATGATCAATTTGTTCTTTTTCTACCAACGACATAACCAATCTTTTTTAGAAGACCCTACTTGCACACAATTAACCTGTACTGTTACGCTTACTATCCATCAGCCAAAATTGAACACCAAACCTGGAGCAACATAGCCAATCTTTTTGGGTAAAGCATTGGGTATCGAGCCTTTCTTTCTTTTATTCTTTTTCTTTTCAAAAAAATATTAGGATGAAGCAGCCAAAAAACATTTAAATCACGCGGACAAACCATCAATTACCATGGCATGTATTTTCGCCTGTCGTACCACGTTTTTTTTGCTTGAAAGGCTCGATTAGCTACTCCATCAGAGCGATCACTCTCTCTATCGGTATCTCTCCATTTATCTATGATATCAAACTCCCAAGTTGTAAAATTGTGCCTCGTGCTCAATAAAAGCCGTACCCTAAAGCTTGACAAGTGACAAGTGCATGCGTCCTGTAGCCCAGGCGATTTCTTATTTAAACCAGCGCTAAAGCTACGTAACACCATAATGCAACTCTCTGTTACTTTTACACCACTTTTATGCATATAAGTCCGAATTTCAGAAAATTTCGTGTGGAGAAATTTGAACAAAATTTGCTAAAGTAATAAAAGAAATTGAAAGTTTCGCCTACAAGAATTCTGTCACCGAAAGAGCGAGGAGCATCCATGGATCCCCAAGTCCAAGCAAGAACAGGGGGATTGTCCGTAGTAGTGCTGACGCAGTAGCAGACACTAAGCGTGTGAGTCCCGAACTCACATGTCTACTGCATCAGCAGTTCTGCAGAGGATCTGCATCCAAGCAAGCAGCACTGCTACGGCTGTTCACAGTTCAAAGTTGTCATCTACGGCTGTTCACAGTCGCTGCACGAAAGTGAGCAGCAGCACAACTCAAAACAACGATACATGTGAGAAGCTAGTGCACAAGATCAACGGTATTATGCTTTATGCTACTACAGATTTCGAAAATTACAATGCAATTGAGTTGCTGATAATAGGCTATTAGGGATCCAGGGCGCTTCTAACAGTCAAGAAAAATTAAAACATAATAACGTGGAGAAGCAAAAGTGAACAAAATCTAAAAACACCACAATGTGAATCTATAGAGTACAGAGACTGGATTACTTCATTGGTGCACCTGGTATTCAGTGCCTTGACCTGCTTCTGTACCTGCAGGGCCACACTACTCTTTCAGATGATATCTAACAAGTAGCAGGGATGTTCGGCATCTGATTCAAAATAACTATACTTGCTAAATTACCTTGGAGAGCGAGAAGGCGAACGGGAATGAGACCGGGATTGTGAATGATACCTCCTTGGACTTCTACTCCTACTACAGCTTCTGCTGTAATGTCGCCTTCTGCACCAGGTACCATGATATTTTATATGACAATGTATCAATCAGCATCAGGTGTTCTTGTGAAAGTCATATTTTGCTAAGAAAATATAGCAATAAATCTGTAGTATTCTAAAAATACAAATATCATTTTGACAAATTCGTCATTTGTGAACTGTGGAACAGCTTGAATTATTTAGGAAGCAAACAGATTCTACCACAGCCCTCAACAGTTTCATGTCCAAGATTGCATTGATGTGCTGAATACTGATTCAATTCAATTACCTTGGTGGAGATCGGCTAAGGCTCCTGCTTCGACCCCTGTACCGACCTACCTCCGCAAGTTTTTCCTGCCTTTGCCGTTCCTGTTCTCGTTTCTTTGCTATCTCAGCAGCAGTGTCCTTTCGAACTGTACAGACAAACAAAAACTGAGTATGCTTGCATGGAGTAAGAGATGGATAGCATTGTTCAAATTAATTAGGGCATACAGAAGAATGGAATAAAAACATACTTTGCTTGTTAAGCTGTTTGCTCATTATTCTTTTAAGTCGTTCTTGTGGTGTTTCTTTCTTTTCAGTCTGGACAGTTTTGCCAGGTCCCCCAGCAGCACCCTTGCTTAGTTTGACTAGTGCTGATGTGCTGTCAATAGAAAATAGTTAACAAGTTAGTAAACACATTCATAAATGATGAAGATACAGGACAATACCCTGGTACCAGGTACATGCTCAAGCTAAGACAGGCTAGAGACAGTTATATGATAACTCAGAGTAGTGTAAAACGATCACAGAGAAATAATGATAACATCTGTTAGAAACTAATGCTGTTAGAAATAAGGGATTCTCTCTTATTTTTCATGGCATTGTAATCATGTTGACAAACCTGGTGGGCGCTTTTCAAAAATTTTGTACTTTTTTCCTGCTCCACAGACAAAGAAGATGCAGGATCACTGTGAAGTGCCTCAAGAATTTGACCACCTGATGACCTGCAGGAAAGAAGGGGCATTATAGGCAAAACGAATTGGAAGAGTAAATAAACTTAGGCCAGAAGCTCCACACGAGCTAAATCATCTTCCTGCTCAGTAAACATATGCCACCTATTGCTTCACATGTCTACCTACAAATCCAATATCATTTTACAGTTTATAGCATATAAATGCCATCTTGAACCTGTCTTCAACTATCCTAATCTTTGACATGTTCAGCTTTTAGAATACCAGGACCATGACAATACGCTGCAGCAGAGAAAGATGGCCCAATGTATCTTTGCAAATTTTAAAGGTCGAGTTCCCCGACCGGTTAGGTATGCCAACTCGTATTGGAGACGAAGGTGGAGATATCCCTGCAACTTTCAGGTCACCGGTGTCATCTGAACCTCCAAATTCAGTGATGTATTCAACCCTTGGAGTCTTTGGCTTGCTCCGGTAGTTGCTTTCAGCATGTGTACCACGGCCATGGCGTCTAGAATATGAAGGTGAACGAGATCTTGATCGTGACCTTGATCTGCCGTCATGAAATAATTGCAGGGTAATCAACGCAAAGATTTTTCATTTAAAAATTAAAGTGAAAGTTGAGCACACCTTCTGCCCCTTGAATACGAATCATATGACGGACTTCTCCTTTGTTCCCTATAAATTTAATATGTTGAGCATATGAATATTGTAATAACAATAATTGTCATTCTGTTACTTCATCTGCCCAATTATAGAGCGAACATGCAACATTACCTATAAGGATCACGATAAGATACCCTTCCAACAGAACGTGCTGCTTCCCGCTCTCTTTCCCTCTCAATTTGAGAAACTTTTCTTCTCTCTCTGCGGCTCAGTTTTTTCTGCATAGTGCATTTTGTCAGCTCTCACTACAGGCAAGCAACAAACACTATGTTTAAAACTACGAATGTACTAACAATGGAAGGATCGCCTTTGATAATCTCCTTCTGGCGCTTTTCCTCTTCCTTGGCCTTCTTGTCCATGTAAACAAGCCAGTTATATCGTTTTACACCAAATTCCTTGGCTATACTTTCCATTCGTTCATCACTGCTGTCATCACTACTGAAGTCCTTTTCATCCTCATCATCTTCGCCCTCTTCATCCTCGTCGTCACTGTTTAGATCTTCAGATTCTTCATTTCCATCCCCTTTATATGAGTAACCCACCTGTGAATATGTGCCTTTGCTAGCAGGGGTCTGTGAGGATTGAGGTCTGGCAGAAGAAAGTGAGAAAAATAGAATCAATTAAATAATGTAGCCTCATATAAAAAAGTCTAAAAAACTGCATCTATTAATGAAAATTGTAGGGCTAAAAACAGAAATTGTATGAATGCCTACAAAAACAGAACCAATTGACAGATATTCTGGACCCCATAAAAGTAAAATCTATCTAAAGCAGTGCATATAATCATAGCAGCATATATTAATAATATTCACTGGTTAGAGTAAATAAAAATTTCAGCCTCCAAGCTCGTTTACAATTCTTATGTGCCTTGATAAAGGAATCTGGTTTACTTCTGCAACTTTCAGCACGAATTAGAAATGTTTGCCAGCTTTTGAACCGTAACTTGTAAGATAAACTTACTGGCCTTTTTGCTGGCATGTGCACCTACTAATAATTGAGATTATTTGGTCCGCCAATTTTTTTTCTATAATCAAAGCTTGTAAGCGCAACCATTTTAAATCCCACAAGGCATCGCAAAGGAACCCTCTACATAATATGATACCTAAACTCAAGTTATACCACAAAACAAGTGCTTGCCTAGCTCCTAGCTTAAGCATGTTTAGCTGATGTGCCTATAGGCAGCGTTTGGATCAGCTCTTTGGCTGAGCTTATTGATGGCACGCGAAACGAGAAAGATTGTTAGCACAAGATTAATTAAGCATTTGCTACTATAAATTTGAAAAATGGGTTTATTTGATGTTTTAAAGAATTGTATAAAAATTATTTGGAAAAAATGCATCGTTTAACAGTTTGGAAAGCATACTAACGAAAAACAGGGAAGTAGCTGCCCCCAAGAAGAAGAACGGTGCCTTATGCTAGTCAATAGTCAAGGCACCAGAAAATAAGCACCTACATATCACCTTAAGCACGCTGAGAAATTTATGCAAACAAGGGGTGTCATAAATACTATACCACATGTGAATGTCAACTTTAATTCCAGAAGTTGGACTAAACATACCAATTTCCAGTTCAGGTAAACATGAATATGCTTTGACAGGCAGGTAGTCACATATTAATTTAGAACTATATGAAATATTAATAACACTTTAATAAATTATTCAATATATACTAAGAAAAATATTAAAAGGCGATTCTATCATAGTTGGGCACTGGGCAGTAGGCACGTCCTGGAAATTTGAGAGAACCATGCTCATGTTTGTACATATAATCAAAACAGGTATCTGTGCATTTGTTTGGTTGGTCCTGTGAGATGTGAACAAAAATTACAGCTTTCACATTGTGGTTTCCCAGAAATTTGCAAGGGTATCACCATATATAATCATCAAGTGCCAGTGTATTTTGTTTGTAAGTTCACAACATGTCACACAAACATGCTCTTGCAGAACAAAAAATTACTAACCAATATTTTTGTGTAATAGATGATAATAAGCTTGACAAAGTACAAACAATTAACTGCAGTCTGTTGTCATCAAAGAGTTCAGGATGGCCTTTACCAACTCAATCGCTCATTAGTAACTACACGTATGCTAGGACTTGTCGTCCTTTACAGAACGCACAAGCAGTCAACTGAAACTTTTCCAATTATAGGTTATGAACCTTAAGAAATGCATGTAAGAAGCAAAGCATAGTAAAATTAGTAGTAGACCTACTTCTCAAAACTAAAAGGAAGAATAGCCTTTGCCTCCAACTCTTGCGCGACATGCTGCAAACCCGCCTCATCAGAAACTGCAGATGAAAACTAGGTAATGTTACTTAGAGAACAAGAATTAGGAGCTCACAAGGCCATGCATTGAGAGACATGCACCAAGACAAACCAATAAACGCAAAAGAAAATGAACATAGACAGCAAATCCTACAATAATAGCAATATAGCAGAGAAATCAAAAAGGTACCGACATCCTCTACGTCGATGCTTAATCAAATCCCGGTAACGTTCAAAATTAACAAATTCCTCTAACTCTTCCTCTTCTTCAGACTTCTCTTGGACCCGGAAAGGCCGAGAGCTAGAGTCACGGATGAAGTCAAGTAGTGCGCGGCCATCAAATCTGCCATTATAAGGAACAATATCAATTGTATTGCTATGAAATATTTAAGTGACTCAGAAAAAAGTACCTGTCAATCAAAATGTCTTGTTTTCCATTCCATGGTATCCTGCAAGGTATAGAGTATAGTCAATAATTAGTACCATTCAAATGAAACGATCATGGTAGTAAACTTCCTTTCACATCATAAAAACACTTTCTTACTTATAGTCATATCACAAGTAGGAAGACAATATAAGCACCATAGAAACATGTATTATGTTCCCTAGACCAATCAAATCACTAGCATCAACACATGTTGATAAAACACCAACACGGTGATGTTACACTTTTAGATAATACCAACACAATCGAGGTAATTAAACAAGAAAAAAATAGAGTTGTTAAACCATATGTATTGTTCTGAATTAATTTAACTGGAATGTCCTAACTTGTATTGCAGTTATGTGCAAGCTAATGTCAAATAAATGTGAGAAACATGTACACTTCCAGAACTTCCGCAGCACCTGTCAATCCTGTGTTTGGATCACAATACAAGCTGCAACCAATTGCACCTCAATATGGTTTGAACACGATGGTATGTAGGCAAATCTGGTCTACAAAACCAGTGATCCTCGAAAACTGTGTTAAATTCAACAGATATGCATCCAAGATATTCTCCAAAACCAAACAGACTGCCTTGAACATCCATTTAAGCAATGAAGATAAAGAAATTGTGCTGCGTGTAAGAAACTCAACTTCAGAACTATAAACCTCAACATCCAGGCTGCTGTACCAACTATGCAATACATAGAACCTTTAGCATAGTCCGAACGAGAAACTACTTGATAAAACCGTCTACAAAGGTATCAGACCAACTAACCCAGCGCAGAAATAGAATCACTAGCAGGTAAACTAACTACATTGGGAACAAGCCCAACACAACCAACTGAACCAAGCAATCAGCTGCAAACTGGAACTGTAAATAACACCACACACAATGGAGTTGGTCAGACAAACATATCATACCCAAACCCAAAAATAGATGAAACACACCAAATTGATGAGTGGTTGTCATAAACATCAACGAGTTGCATTATCAGGAGACGAGAAATCTATCTAGTATTACACTGTATTGTCAATTCAATTCATCAAATGGTCATCCAATTCAACCAAATCCAGTGTGCCGCTACAGCTACGAGTAAGCATCGGTGGCACCACATCAAGACATCAAATCAAACTCGAGAGGCATAGGGGAAAACGGATGAGATAGACAGGGGGCGGGGGGCAAGAACGCACAGTCCCTGCTGGTCCTCGGTGGCCTGGTAGAGCGCGTCGTCGCGGTGGACGCGGCAGCGCGCGCCGGAGACCTGGAGGGACTGGTGCGGGTCCCCGCGGCGGCGCGCGAGGTAGGCGGCCCGCCGCTGCGCCCTCGCCGCGCGGCGTCCATGAGGTCGTGGACCTTCCGCTCCGACTTCCGCGCCTCGTGCCACATCGCGTGCGGCAGGCAATGTCAGCTTCTCCTTCTTCTGCCGCCTCTGGAAGGTTCTGGAAGGCCGGGGGTGGGGTTCGCTGCCGCCTGCGGGGGAAACCTAACCCTAGACGAAGGTGCTCGAAGCTGTGGAGCGGGGGAATAAGTACAGAAAGGCAAGGGAGGAAGATGACTTATGGTTGTGTTCTTCTCCAACTTTATTTTTTTTATTTTCTTTGCCTTCACGCTTTCGCTTAACGATATCTTTTATCTTTTTAAAGTTTTATATAGAAAAGTTGAGTTTTTTTAATATTTAATTTAATACTTAATTAATTATGGGTTAATTAATTTTCTTGCGGAGAGGTGAAGTCCAAGGACGTGTTTGATTGAAGAGAAAAAATGATTAAGAAATACGTAAATCGAGAGGTCATAAGCAAGTAATTAGTTGAGTATTTATTATTTTAAATTTAAAAGTAAATTTATATGTTTTTCAAAGGCACCGTTTAGTAATTCGGAAAATATATGTGTGAAAAACAATGATATTCTGTTGGTCTCAAACGCAGCCATATACTTAGATATGGAAAATGGTAATTTTGGGCCTAAACCAATCGTCTCCGTATGCATTTTGGGGTTTCCTTTTTGTCACACCTCGCTTTTTCCTCTATTAAAAATTATTGGTGAAATTATGCAAAAGAAATTGCCAAAAAATAAAACAAGTGCAAGAAATAATTATTAGAATCCATTTAATAATTGGAGAAAGGGCTTGGTGAAATTTTTTTAAATTTTTCATGTTGATTTTTATGAAAATTTTCAGAGCTAGAAAAGCAATTTTAAAAATTAAATTAGGCTAATCAAAATTTAATTCCTAAAGAAAAATCATTTTTCCTTTTTCCTCTTATTCTTCCTTTTTCTTTTTCCTTTTAGGCTATGGGTCGTCGACCCATTCTCCCTTCTTCCTTTCTCGCGTGTGCTTGCCTTCCTCCTAGCCGGGCCGGCCCGACGCCAAGGCCCAGCCGACGCCCCCAAGTCCGGACCGCCTCCCTTTCCTGGGCTGAGGACTAACATGTGGAGCCCACCTATTAGCTTCATCCCCAACCTCCGCCAAGACTTCCGACCGCCGCTTCTTCTTGGCCGCCGCGTGCGCCCGCATCGCCCGCCCGCTCTACGTCGCCCCGCGTGTAGCGCCCCACTTCTCCCACAATTCCCGCACGCGCAACGGCCGGAACAACCCGATCCGCGGAGTCCGAGCGCCCGACGAATCCGCCGCCTTTGCGCCGCCATATCCACACGTATAAAGCAATCTCGTGTGCCGCCGAGCTTTTCCCTCAAACAATCACCACTCCCGAGCTCTTCTCTCGTGCTAGCACCGCAAAACACCGAGCCGTCGCCGTTTCCATGCCTCCGCCGCCCGATTCGCGCAAACCACGCTCTCGTGCTACCGCCGCAAAACATCGAGCCGTCACCGTTTCCATGCCTCCGCCGCCCGATTCGCGCAAACCACCGCTCTCGTGCCAATCCACCGCCACCTTCGTGCTCGTCGCCTCCCGAAACACGCCGTCCACCCTTTTCCCCCAAAATCCGCGCCTTTCCGTGCCATGCGCCATCGTCTTTCCGCCTCCGCCGCCCTCCTCCGTGAGCCACTTCGCCCTCTCTCTTTCCCCCTTTTTCTACTCGCTCCCGAGCCGCGTCGTGCCTCGTCGCCGTCTCGCGCCCGGCACGCTCCTCCATCGCTCGTCGTGGCCTCTCATCCCCAAGTGCCACTCATCGTGTCGTCTCGCCACCGCCGCTTGTGTCGCCCCTCCTCCTGCACCGTCTAAGCCGTCCATGTGGCGTGATGTCGTGGCCCCGCCCGCCCACGTGGCCGTCGCTTAGGCGCCACGCAAGCGCCACATGGTGCGCCTCCACCGGCCGGTGGACCGAGTCCACCGTGGCGCCCGTCTTTCTCTCTCTCGTTGCGTGCGTGCTAATGTCACCCCTAGCGACGTTGGCGCAATAAATCATTTAATTTCGTTTTTTAGTAATTCACTAAAACTTGTAAAATTCATAATAAATTTATCTCGAACTTCTGCTTGAGTCCATTCTTTTTCAAAGGGACTCATAAAAATGTCTAGAATTCATTAAAAATAGTTTTCTTGCTTGTTTTAGTAGCCTTATAGCCGTTTTGTTGTGCTTTGATTGTCGATTAGATTCTCGTGTCGCCGACGTTCCCTTACATTTTGAAGTAGTCACCGAAGTTCCGCAAGAGCAAGACCAAGGAAATCATGTTTCCTTTTGATCATATTGTTCCTATATTGCAAATTTATCTTGCTTTATCTATTTAATTGCATTGTTTTATAATGTCATATGGGATGGGACCTATAGTACTCACCACGGTTGTCAACCATATGCCATTGATTAACCTGGGAACTAATATGATTAGATGTTAGGTTTAGGACATGCTTAACCCCGCTTAGTCCAATTAGCTCACTATGGGAAAACATTATTACTAACCATGATAAATAAAATATGACTAAATGATGAGCTATCGATGCACGGTTGCCGATAGATGCACCCATGGTAATAAAGGATCGGTTCGCGAGAAACCCCGCGTAACTAAACGTGCATACCACAAGCGCCGTGGGCAACAACTAGACTTGTAGTGTAGCTCGCTCCCGTCCGACGACCTGCACAAGGATGAGCGTGATGGAGTTTGGATGGATTGGGAAAGGTCTATGTGGCTTTGATTCACCTAGGCACAAGAGGGGGCCGCCTACCTTGGATTTAAAGGTAGGGGCAAACCCGAAGTGTGGTGTCGCTAGGTCGGAAGGTTATGCGAATGGTCCTATCACATACCCCTTTTCGGTATGTCGTGGTGGCATGTCGATGCACAGAAACGTGTTGTGGGCTATGACTTGTGAGTACAGATGTACACCTCTCGATCGTAGTAGAATTATTTGAACAATCGTGCCCACGGTTATGGGCAAATAATCGATGCACCGTGATTAGTCTCACTTAATGATAATTTGATTTAATGGAACTGCTAGTATAGATGGATGGTTTGGGCCTGTCTCAATGTGGTTTAGTGTTGGACAGAGATGATTAATTTTGATTAATTAAACTTAACTTTTACGCTTTCAACCGTTATGCAAAATGCTTGCTTTGTACAAAATAACCCTAGCCTCCTTTGGAATTATTCTTGCATCATACCTCCCTTTGATATGACTTGCTGAAAGAGGGTAGTACTTAGTCTTCCTTCTTTTTCCTCACCTCATAGCCGGAGGATGGAGCAAATGATGAGTTCGAGGATGAGTAGGCTTATCGCTACCGTCGAGGATGCCCGTAGTGGAGTTGCCACGCTACGAGCGCCAAGATGGAGTTTAGCTCTTTTTTCTATTTCCACTGTATTGTTGTAAGACTTTTATTATGTTTTTAACACGTGGATTCTGTATATGCAATTTGTTGTTTGTGTACCCTGGCTGGTCCTGGACAGGGATTTAAATACACATTCAGCTTTGAAAATTCTGGGTAGGAATTTCTGGGCGTGACACTTTTAAAAAACAATGCAACAGATTCTCTATCTTCGTACCTCAATCCACGAATTCCCAATCCCGTGATTTTCATTCTCCACATCTAAGGACTTAGAGCATGCCCAAGAGCACCCCAAAACAAATCAGTATCCAATAATTTTGGAGTTTTGTTGAAAATATCGATCCAACAAGGGTTCTGAACAGAAACCCAAAATCAGGATTCCCATCTCTGGGTTTCTCACTCTCCACAAGTAAAGAAGTGCTCTCGCGCAGGCTTGTGGCAGTTCCCGTGCCCTCGTCGAAATTTTCCATCGCCACTGCCTCTGGCTACCCCGTCGTTGGAAGCATCTCTCCCGTAGCTGGCGAGGGTCTTCCGTGGCTCCGCTCCCGGTGGCCTCGTGCCGATGCGACAACGCACGACTAGCATGTTGTTGTTGTTGTTGCTGTTGCTGCTATGTGTTGGCATTAATGGGCTAAGCCCAAATTATTTTTCAGCTAATTCCTAGGAAAATCTCAAAAGCCCATGTAGGCCCATGTATGGCATGGCACACGGGCACTGCCTTTTTTATGGAGAATCCTAACTGGATACACTGCGAGCGCTGCCTTTTTTTTGAAGAATCCTAACCGGATACACCTCAGCGTTGCCATTTTTGTGGAGAAAGAATCCTAAATGGATACGTGACAGGTCATCTGGGACGGAATCTCTATATATTCACCTGTGCGCAGTTGTCATGGTATGGTTCCAATCTAGAGTTTTGCCATGTTCTCTCTATCCCGCCGTTGGCGTGCACCGATGACCAGGAGAGCAGGTCTCCGAAGCCGTCGTCCTTGCGATCCTGCACCAGGAGTGGGCGAATAAGGTTTTTGGGAAGCGCTCTGCGCGATCGCTCAACTTGGAGCCTCTTCCCCGTTTCATCGGCTCGACGCGAACGTCTTCGCGCCTACATCTGCACGTTCCTATCGTCAACCGTGTCGCATCCTTCCACTGTGACTCCTATGTTGTATGATTGAGATGTCGACTAGAGGGGGTGAATAGGCGATTTAAAACTAAATGACACTAAGTCTAACAAAGCAACTAAGTTGCAATCCTAGGGTGATAGTGGCTCAAGTATGTCTCTCAGTAGGATCGAACGCCCAATGAAAAGCCAACCAAAGGGGGTGAATGGTTGAGTACCCCAAAAACAAAGTTTTAGCGGAAATAAAACTTTACCTCTCGGCTTTTCCGATGCGTTCTGGTCGACCGCAGTGTCGCACCTGGTCCGACCGTGCCGCTTAGCCTGGCCTCGACCGCCGATGGCCTTCGGTCCACCGCCCGTAGCCGATCACCTTAGCCGATTTGCCCTCGTAGTAGCCGATGCCAATGTCGTTCGGCCCGACCGCCAACGTGCTAGCGGCCTAACCGGAAGAAGGCGCGGTCCGACCGCCGTATCGTCTGCGGTCCGACCGGGTTAGCGTATCCGAAATACGCCGCCACACCGAGAAAGAAGAAGACACAAAGAATTCTCAAGAAGATTGATCTTTATTGAAACTCGTGTTTACAAAGTGCGAACAAAGCACTCCTCACAAAATCTTAATCTAAACTTGAAACTCTAACTTGAGAAACTCTAAAACTTGAACTCAAAAGCGATACAGAGAGGCCACACCTCCCTCACTATTTATACACAAAATCCGCAGCCAAGAGCCACTTAATCCTACTCATACAAGAAGCTCTAATCCACTAGGAAACCTTCCCGTACAAGAAACAATCTATACATAAACCAACCGTAACAATCTCGATTTTTCTAAAACCAAAATTCCGCTTTCCATATGCAACAATATCTCCATTGTATGCCATATGGAAATTTTCCAATCATGTGCACTAATCTCTACCCTTCAAAGATCCCGCATGATCCCCATCTCGAACGTCACCTTATCTCCAAGTTGACTCCGCACTCGATCATCGGCAACACTTTCCCGAGGCGTAAAGAATACCTCGCACACAATTAAATAAAGAATACTATATCCGAGCACAAGCTATCCAAACTTGACTCATTGTTAGCATAAACAACCTGGACACGTGCATAGGAACACGAAACTTCCATGTATGTATAAGGAAACAAACCGAAACCAAAACCGAAACGAAATCGGCAACTGGCCGGATTGGCTACGGCCGATCACAGGGACCGCAGTAACTCGCCCGGTCGACCGCACGGAACACCTCCGGCCGACCAGTAACACGCCCTGGCCGTATCGGCCGTGGCAAAACTGATCGAACACCGCTCATCGTCCGAAAATTTAACTCTTTCAAAAACAAAACACTCAAACCAATAAATCCCAAATACCAATTGTTCATCATTAAATAACTAATCAAACACACTTTGATTTTACAATCTCCCCCTTGATAAACACATTGGCAAACAAAATAAAAGAGTTGTTTTGGTGTTTGAAAAGTTAAAAACAAAAATGATAAAAAGCATTGAAGAGCTCAAAAATCAAAGAAAATTTCTCCCCTTTTGAAAAGAAAGAAAATCCTTTGACCCCAAAAACTTGAGTTCTCCCGTGCAAATGTTTTCTCCCAAACAACATTATGTTCTTCCCTTTTGACAATGAATTCATCAAGCATAGGAATTATGTTTATTTAATTGTCAAGAGCTTAGCACCATACATAAAGCAAGTCAAGTCGCTGTAATAATAAAAAGATAAATTTTTCAATGAGATAGCAAATATGCATTAAAGTAAAATCATGAATCAAATATTTTATAATTAAGAGCAATAACACAATAAAAATTCATGAATTGCAATGATTTATAATGCAACATCTTTACAAGCACATTGGTTGAAAGATAAACCCAAATATATATACCTATTGCAATCTTTATTCTTTCTCAAATATACCTTTTTGCACATATAATTCAAGAGAAAAATTTTTTCATATTGATTTGAGCCAAATTTGTTGCTCATATTTTTTCTCTCAATTATTCCGAGTACGTCCTTGTCGTCAAGACTGTTTCCAAGGATTCGGTACTCATTATTTTTGCTCACATCGAATACGTCCTTGTCGTCAAAACTGCTCCCAAGGATTCGATATTCTTTTTTTCTCTCATAGATAATATTTTATTCTCTTTTCACAATGAGCAATTTTAAGTAATTTGAGGAATATTAAAGCAACATAATATATATACAAGCATTTAAAATCTAACACAAGTACGAGTATCAACATTGCATATTTCTTTAATTCAAGTATTGTGTTAAAGTGTCATGCATTATTTCTCTTAAATATAAAATCTAGATCACATAAAAATACTAGAATACATATAAGCTATGCTAGTGACAAATAAATCTTCATAATATTGCTAGCATGCACATGATCAACAATATGTATGGATAAAGCTCTCTTTTTCAATTTATTTTAATTTTGTAGCTTGATAAAACAAAGAGCACAAAAACTCCCTCAAAACATGCCAAAAGGATGAATGATTCCCAATTCCCCTCGAAAAAAGCAAAGCGAGAAGAATCCAATGGTTTTGTAAAAATATCAAGCATAAGTTGCAATTTTGTATCCAAAATTTCAATTCAACATCTTTCTTCTCAACATGATCTCGCAAGAAGTGAAAACGAATATCAATGTGTTTGGTGCGTGAGTGTTGAACAGATTCTTAGCAATGTTAATGGCACTTGTATTATCACAATAAAGAGGCACATTTTCAAAAACAAGTCCATAATCTTTTAAAGTAGAAATCAGCCAAAGAATCTGTGAACAACAACTAGCAAGAAGCAACATATTCAAGATTCAGCAGTGGATTGAGCTACACTAGTCAAGTTTCCTAGAAGACCATGCAATCAATGAAGTTCCAAGAAAATGACATGTTCCACTAGTACTTTTTATCAATTCTACAACCCGCAAAATCAGCATCCGAATAACCACTTAAGGAAAGAGAAGATAAAGTTGAATACCAAATACCAAACTCAAGTGTATGACTCAAATACCTCATGATGCGCTTGATGCCTTGACGATGAGAAGCACGTGGAGAAGCTTGAAAGCGCGCACACAAACACACACAAGAAATTGTATATCCGGGTCTAGAAGCGTTAGATACAACAAAGATCCTATCATGCTTCTATACTCCTTTTGATCCACAAACCTTCACCATCTTCATCGGGATCAAGAACAAAGAGTAGATCCAATGGGTGTAGAGATAGGCTTGCAACTCTCCATCTTGAACTGCGCAAAAGATCTTTGGTGTACTTTGTTTGATGAATGAACGTACCTTGAGGTGTTTGCTTGATTTGTAAACCCAAGAAGTACGACACCACCCATCATACTCATCTCAAACTCCCGCGCATAGTCTCGCAAATTCTACAACCAAAGAGTGAGTTGAACAACCAAAGATGATATCATCAGCATATATCCGAACGAAAAGTTGATTTTCACCATGCTTAAGAACAAAAGCGTTTTATCAATTTTTCCCATTTGAAAACCTTTTTTCAAGCAAAAAGTTCTTAAGTCTGTCATACTATGCTCTAGGTGCTTGTTTCAAATCATATAAAGCTTTTGAAAGTTTAAAAACATGATTGGAAAAATCAGGATTTTCAAAACCCTATGGTTGTTTAACATAACTTTCTCCCTGAATAAAGCCATTTAAAAAAGCACTTTTAACATCCATTTGAAACAATTTAAAACCTTTAGAAGCAAAAAAGGTAGCAAAAGCCTAATTGCCTCAATCCTAGCAATGTGAGCAAAAGTTTCATCAAAATCCAAACCTCCACCCGAGTATAACCCCGAGCAACTAGTCTAGCCTTATTGCGAACAATCAAACCATCCTCATTTTGTTTATTTTTGAAAACCCACTTGGTTCCAATAACATTATGTCCAGGAAGGAGGTTCAACTAAAGACCAAACTTTTATTTCTTTCAAAATTTTCAAGTTCTTCATGCATGACGTTAATCCATGATTCATCGCTTAATGCATGAGTAACATCTTTGGGTTCAAAAGAAGCAACAAAAGCACTCGCAGATTCATGCGTAGTTACCTTAGATCTCGTTGTCCGCTCATTTAAATTACCTATTATTTGTATCGGCGGATGTCGTCGCCGAATGTGCAAGGGTGCGTTGATATCGAAGTTGATTCATGTTCGGTTCAGCACGGTCGTGGTCCCCGAAGAATCCTCTTGATTGGAATCGACGGAGTCCGAAGAAGTCGGCCCGCCGGTCTCGACGGCAGGTCGGCCCACCGGCAGCCTCCTCCGGTCGACCGACGGCACTGGCGTCTGGCCCGCCGGACGGGCAGGTCGACCTCATCATCATCGTCGCTTTCGTCTTCAAAGATTCGACCAAACTCCCCCGATCCCGTGTGCAGTGTACCGAAAATCTGGTCTAGTATCGGGATTAGCCTCATCAAAAGTGACTTCGCAAGTCTCGACAATTTTGTTAGTCTCTAAAAGAAGTACACGATAGCCACGAATGTGTGCGGGTAACCAAGAAATAAACCATCAATTGAACGTGATTCAAACTTATCCAAATTTCCATTTTAACACAAAGCACTTGCAACCAAAAACACGTAAATGTGAAACTTTAGGTCGACGACCAAAACGAAGCTCATAAGGAGTTTTTCTAAGTTTAGAATGCAAGAAAATGCGATTAGAAACATAGCAATGTAAGTTAATAGCTTCGGCCCAAAATTTTCTAGGTGTGTGATATTCATCTAACATTGTCCTAGCCATTTCAACCAAAGAACGATTTTTCTTTTGATAACACCATTTTGTCGAGGAACACATGGAGAAGAAAATTGATGTTCAATACCTTTTTCAACACAAAAATGTTCAAAAGATGCATTTTAAATTCACCACCATTATCACTTCTAATTGTTTTCAAAGAGTTGGGAATTTTACAATTCAAGCGAAGAAAAAGACTTCGAAAGTGTCCAAAGGCCTCGCCCTTAGTTGCCATGAAGAAAACCCAAGAATATCGAGAAAAATCGTCAACAATAACTAAGACATACCATTTTCCTCAACAATGATTGCACTCTAGCCGGACCAACAAAGTGTCCATGTGTAAAAGTTGTCCTTGCATCCGTTATCACGTAAAGAATTGGTGTATGAGAAGAAGCAACCATTTTACCATGACGACATGGTGCACAAACCAAATCAAGATCCTTTTTGAGTTTTGGCAAACCACAAACAAGATCCAAACCACTTAAACGAGTCAAATGATCAAATCCAACATGACCAAGTCTACGATGCCGTAACATCAAATCTTTGTTGAATTTTGCAACTAAACAAGTAACAACAGGAGAAACAGGTTTTCAAAATCAGCTTTAAAAACTCTCCCATAACGAGAAATGTTCAAAATAGAATCACCACAAGAATCAAGTATTTTACTTCCAGTTTTCTTGAAATGAACTTTAAAGTTTTCATCAACAATTTGTGAAACGAAAGTAAATTGTATTTTAAATCTTCTACCAAAGCTACCTCTTTCAATTCAAACTTGTCACTTACCTTGACGAATCCGGTAGCAATAACGACACTTGTTGAAGCATTCTCAAAGATTATTGATTCCGTCTTGGATGCCAACTTGAGGGAGGAGAACTACTTCTTATCACCGGTCATGTGCCGCGAACAACCGGAGTCCATGATCCACACATTCTCCTTCCTCGCCACGAAAGCCTACAAAACAAAGGATGTCGAGGCCTCGCATCAAGTTAGTTAAAAGAAACTTAGGAATCCAAGATCGAGACACACGACTAAAGAGATCCAATAGGCACAAAACCACGAGAGAAAACAGCTTTGGAATTTTCAGAAAATTCCTTCTGGCTCTGGCTCGACCGCCGCGCATCGCTGGCCCGATCGGGCGCCATCGCCGGCTCCTGACCGAGGTAGCGCCGCTGTGCCCTCGATCTGGTGCCATGGCCGTCCGACCGGTGGACCAATCAAGCGCCCTGACCGGTCTTCCCGAGGGAAACCATATTTTTGCCACTTTGATTTTGCAAAATTATTTTCTCTTTCCTTTTTCTTCGTTTCGTGCTAATCGAAACAAAAACCAACAAGATGACCATCTTTACCACAAAAAGAGCAAGAAAACTTTTCTTTAGTAATGATGGTTTTGAAGAATTGGGTTTAGTTTCTTTTTAAATAAAAAGAGATGGCAAATTTCCAAGCGTAGATTTGAAAACTGTTTTCATGGTGTTAGGTTTTGTCAAGATTTCACCGTTTTCATTATTCCTAAAACATTTGGAGGATTTTTGGTGAAATAATCATGAGCATCAAAACCTATTCCCTTATTGTCACTACACACTTTTGATTTGCCCAAAATCATGTTAAGTTGTTTCTTACCATCGGAAAATTTTTGCAAAGAACTTTTCAAGTAAGAAACTTCTTTTCCAAGATTAACACAATTTTCACAATCAATTAAAACATCTTTGCCTTTGCGACATCTAGAGCAAGAAGCTACCTCATCTTGTGTAACTATTTCTTCCATGTGCTTAACACGAGCTAAAGCATCTTTTAGTTTCAATTCATTAGCATCACAAGTTAAACAAGATTTAGAAGCTAAAACTTGAGATTATTGACATCTCTAATTTTTGAAATTTCCAGTATTAAAACCTCACAATTTTTGCAATTATCATCATTGGGAATAAGAGATTTCAATCTAGCAATTTCAGCATTTAAAGATTCAATTACAAATTCTTGTTTTTTAAACATTTTCTCACATTTTTTATTCTTAGCACTTAAAACAAGAATTGCATCCTCAAGTGAGCTTACCTCATTTTCTTCATCTCAAGAATCTTCATCTCCATGCGTCATGAGACAAACGCCGGAGATGTTCTTGCCCTTCTCCTCCTCACTCGAGTTTATGTCGCCGAGTGGCTCAAAAGCGGCATAGACTTGACTCAAGACCTCTTGATCATCTCCTTGGAGCGCCTACCCTTGGGTTTGTCATCCTTTGTCTTCTCGCTCTTGTCCTCCTTCTTGCTCCTCCCAAGCTTGGGGCAGTTGGAGCGGATGTGATCCAAGGCGCCGCATTCAAAGCAACACATTGGTCCTCCTTTCTTCCCGAACCTAACTCTGTTCATAGCTCGGAAAGCTTGTTAGTAGCAAGAGCCAAGTCCTCCTATTCGAATTGCTCGAGTTGTTCATCGGACATGGCGTTAATTAAAGCAAGAGCATTTGGAGATGATGAAGAGGCAACATCCGAAGAGGTTGAAGGAGAAATCAAAGCACTTGACTTAGAATCCGTTTTTCGAGAAAGAATATTCATCTCATGAGTTTTGAGTTTTGTATAAAGCGAATCCAAAGTCAAATTTGCCATGTTAACAGATTCTTGAATAGAAGTTACTTTAATCTCCCAAACAGACATGTCAAGACCATTTAAAAGTGGCGAGAAATCTCAGACTGTGGATAATTAGTGTCATAAGAAGAATCAACAGATCTAAGATTGCTCAAGATTTTATTAAACCTACCCATATAGTCATCCAAAGCTTCAGCAGGTTTCATCTCAAATTTTATATATTCCTTTTTAAAAGATCTCGACGAAGTTCTTTTATATTTGTAGTTCCTTGATGAAAGTTTTTCAAAGCGTTCCAAATTTCATTTGCGGTTTGAAGATGAGAAACACGATCAAAATCAGAACGCGAAATTCCATTCAACAGAATGTTTCGAGCTTTGCAATTGTTATTAAACTCAGTTTTCAAAGCATCGTATTAATGGCATCGGTATGGTGTAGGAAGCGCAACCTTTTGCCACACATCATAGTCTTGAGCCATGATGTAAGATTGCATCTTACTACACCAAATACGCAAAATCGGTGCCATCAAAAACATGCGGTTTTGTTGAAAATTTATCCGACATGATGGAAAAACTTTAGATCAAAGGAAATCCAAAGTAGAAAAACGTGGCTCTGATACCACTTGTAGGATCGAACCCCCAATGAAAAGCCAACCAGATTTTTCTAAAACCAAAATTCCGCTTTCCATACGCAACAATATCTCCATTGTATGCCATATGGAAACTTTCCAATCATGTGCACTAATCTCTACCCTTCAGCATCCCGCATGATCCCCATCTCGAACGTCACCTTATCTCCAAGTTGACTCCGACTCGATCACCGGCAACACTTTCCCGAGGCGTAAAGAATACCTGCATACAATTAAATAAAGAATACCATATCCGAGCACAAGCTATCCAAACTTGACTCATTGTTAGCATAAACAACTGCACACGTGCATAGGAACACGAAACTTCCATGTATGTATAAGGAAACAAACCGAAACCAAAACCGAAACGAAATCGGCAAACTGCCGGATCGCTCGGCCGGCCGACCACATGCAACGCCCGGTCTCGACTGCGAACACTTCCGGCCAAACCGATGTAACACGCCCGGAATACCGATCGTCGTGGAGCCTGATCAACACTGTTCATCGTCCAAAAATTTAACTCTTTCAAAAACAAAACACTCAAACCAATAAATCCCAAATACCAATTGTTCATCATTAAATAACTAATCAAACACACTTTGATTTTACAGCTCTCTACAAATGTAAATTGCACAAAAGTAAATGCAATAAGTAAATGGGACAAGAGACAAAGGAGTTTTTCACCGAGGTTCGAAAACTCGCCGGGTTTCCTAATCCCCGTTGAGGCAAGCCCAACTCCACCGCTCAACCACGGCCACCTGACGCCCCTTCGTCAAGGGGTGAGCAAGGCGGGAGCCGGCCCACGGAGAGGACTACCCAAGCCTCGATCACTAGGGGTAGTTCTTTCTTCACTCCGAAGGTGGTGAACTCCAAACCATTCACAAGCCGGGCGTCGGCCTCCTCCATAATCTTCTCGGAGAGGTCACCGGGCAACTCCCGCACAAGCCGCCTAGGGAGGCGGTAACCTCCAAGAGTAACAAGCAATGACGCGGCTCGAGATGATCAAGTGCCACACTAGCTCTACAATGGAAGCAATGCACTTGACTCTTGGCTAAAATAACCCTCAACCACAACAATGGATGAACATTAGCTCAAGTGAGTCCGGGAGAGATGCAAGGGGTGTATGCAAAATAAAGTGAGTGCCAAGAGAGTCCCCTTGCCGCCAATGGGGAGGTATTTATGCCCCACACCAAGAAAACTAGCCGATGGGGACGACATCCACCAACTCTACCGCTCGCGGTACAACCGACTAAGGGTGGCTGGTCGATCTGGCTTAAGATGTAATGTTCTAGTAAACTAGCCGCATAAAGGCATTTAATGCACCGGACAATAGGGGGCCGGCCGCATCAAGCAACGGCCGGCCGACCACCCATGGCTCCTAGCTCCTCGACTCAATACGGCTCGCGGCTCGATTGCCAGTCGAGGGGGTCGATCGCTTGCAGGGGCCGGCCGTGACCAGAGGCTAATGTCCTGGCCGATCGCCACAAAAGGCCGGTCCGACCGCGCAATAGCTCGCTGGTCGACCGCCCTAGTACCCGGGCCGATCGACACAAAGCCACCGTCGACCAACCCCGGGACAGTAAAGCAATAAGAAATTGAAGTGAGCCAAGTGTAAATGCAAATGACCTAATGTGGCATTTTGATCATCTCTTTTCTTAGGTCATTACCCTCCTTTATAGTATGGCAAAGCTATAAATAAATTCTATGAAATTTGATCGCCCAAACTCCTCGATCAATTAAAATAAAACCGCTAGTTTTACCGTCTTCAATTCTTTCACTTTGTGTCATCGAAAATAATCCGGTGATCATCCATGCACTTTTATTGTGTTATCCTAACTCAAATATATGTGACTCAAAAGAATCATTAGTCCACAATTAGCGCTTGTCATTAATTACCAAAATCAACAATGAGGCCTAGATGCTTCATATGTCCGCAAACGCCTGCAGACGCGTCCTATCATATTGTTGTGACCATGGCTTTGAATCTTGTGTCAACTAGTATATTAGATCCGTACATGCTAGTTTTTGTGATAGTTTTGATCCGTTTAATTGAAAATTTATTTAAACATTACCTAATATGTCAACAACTAAAAACCTTATTATAAGCGATCTGTTCAATTATCTATGTCCTGGTTTTGCCAATGCACCGAGGCCGAAAAGTTCTCGGTGTGCACTTCAAGAGATGACAAGCAAAAGTCCTGTCTCTAGCTTGCTATGAATGTGTGGGAAGCGTGACTTAGCAAACCGAAGGAGATCTTTTCTGCCGTTGATCAAGAAGTTCTCGATGCCAATAATCTCTTCGTAGGATGCATGTTGGTATTTCTTACGCACTACGTATAAAATCAACGCAAGCGCATGGAATACCGTTGTAGCACATCACCCAGGAGTATTCCAAGGGATATCGAATCCAAGGAACCGTAGGGACTATCTAAGAAAAAGGATCATCCAAGGACATCCAAGATTAGGTTAGCGATAGTATAAAGAGTATTACTATAGTTGTGGCTCTAAGAAGCAGGTAAATTACTTAAGCTTTTCTCTTGCTTACTGCGCGCCTGGCTTACACTCCTGGCTGCCGAGTGACTCCGCCTGGCGCCTATGCCGTGCCCGAACGTGGAGGAATACAAAGGACAAACATGGATGTCACCACTCCGCCGCCTACCTCTCACCGTGAAGTACAAGGCAAACAAAGGTAAACTCTAGCCTAGACACCACGTCTAAACTATCGAATACTACTCTAGCCTTGCATAAGAACACCCGTCTTTATCAGGGGTCTTAGTACTAGAGCACCCAACATAGGGTGGTGATCCCGCAAGCAAAATTAAAGTAAAGTACTCAATGTAAATGCTTAACAACCAAAGTAAACACGAACACTTACTTTATTGAAAAAGCATTCGTCGAGGTACAAGGCCGAAGGTCGTGACTGGACTCCCCGCACTCCGAACTACCCTCTGGAGAAATCTCCGACATTTCTGGCACTCCTTTCGAGCTTCCTCACTCTCTATCCTATTCACTAAGCCTTTGGAGTGAAGCTTTAATCTTCTTGGAGGTGTGTCTTGAAGTGAAGTGGTGCCCCCCTTTTATAGCTTGTTAAGGCGGTTGGATGGTGGTTACTAACCGTCATACCCACCTAACCGTCATTGGGGACCAATTATCAGCTGCCACGTGGAAGATGGGAGAGAGGGGAGGCCAAAGTGGTTCAGCCGAACCAGGGTTCGGTCGAACCCTGGCTGGCCCCTCTCTCCATCGCCTTTCTCTTGTGACTGATTGGTGGGCCCTTAAGGCGGTTCCCGGGTGTTTGGGTGTTTGGCGCCAATCTAAGTCGGCTTCACCCCGACATGTGGGCCCTCCGATCCATGGAAAGTCGACGTGGCGATCACCGATTAGTTGAGTTGTGTTTCTTCTCCACGAAAGTGCACTTTTCACTTCATTTTGATATATAAGTCACTTGCATATATTAAATCACCAACACTCGTGGAAAGAGTTAGTAAATAACCCGTACCGCTACGTTGATGTGCCAAGTTTGTTCCACTTATGGGAGTTGACTAGCCGGATTTTGGGTGATAGTGACCGTCAACAAACTCTCCCACACTTAGTCTTTGCTCGTCCTCGAGTAAAGGTCAAGATTACTAAGGTGGATGATACACTATTGGTATGATGCTAACATACAAGTTATTCCTAGACCTACTCATAATCGTGAATCTATATGTGTCTACCATGCAACTCGTAAGTTATTGAGAAATAACGTCTAGATATAAGCTACTTTATGGTTCTTCGCATTAAATAACTTGGGGTTTTGATAAGGCTGGGTTTTCAAAAATGAAAAACATAACTTTATTCCTCGATGAATCTCCCAAATCGCTCAAAAGTGTTTGATTCCTCACCAAGGCAATGCTCGCTTAATTTCTCCTACTTCTAATAAGGTTTATGTGGAGCTCAAGGTAGGAAAATCATGGCATGCTTTGCATCAAATATTTTATAAAGTCAAATAAAATATCCAAGAAGAAAATTAATCATGTAATCAATGATCAAGCTTGTGCATATTTATGTGGATAGGAATATGTGGGTGGAAAATGGGAAAATAAAAATAATTGTTTTGGCGGCTCCTTGGATTGTGGGCCATGATCCTCCTACTTTATTTTGGAGAACATGGCTATGATTCTTTTATTTTTTCTTTTTCTTTTTTTTCATATTCATTCTACTCTAGAAGATTTTTCTTCTTTTTCATGAGCACTGCATGATCCTTTTGCTTTTTATTTCTATAGCTCATGTCCTGATTTGATATGTAGTAGAGAGGATCACTAACCGATTGGAGCCTTTATTTTGGGGATGACTATAGTGGATGCAAATCCCTGTAGTAGAAATCGTATGTATGAGGATGTGGAAATTGTGGCAATATTTTTGGCTAAACCTCCATGTAGCAGGAGAGCAAAATTTTTATGTGGTGGACATGCACAAGACTTCTTGACCAATGAGAACATGAAAAGATTCTACCAATCTGGCCCAAACAGCTGTTTGACCGAACCTCAAAGCCACCGCAAGTAGCATAAGTGCATAAGGTTTGATCATGTAATTTGACATATGGCCTTCGTAGGAATAAAACATCATCGAGGAGTTAAAGTTATGCTTTTGAATTTTCAAAATAGAATTCTCAAGTATTTTTATGCAGCATGAAACAAAGTTGCCTCATTACCGTACTCATTCTCTTATAGATCAATAGCTCGATAACATGTTATCCCTAAGTAATTGATTTCACATCAAATAAGTGGAAGTCATGGAAGAAAGTGTATGCAAGCCAACCAACATGTGTCATGTCTCCAGATTATGTAGGCTCCGCTAAGACACTAGCACAATTTATTAGTAAGCAAGGTGCAAAAATAAAAGTTGCAAACCTGCGCAATGGGAGAGCACGACGACGAGTGAGACCAAATTTGGTTTGAACCATATGAGGTCTTGCTGCGTTTTCTTGCGCCATCATCGTACTCAAATTGTGCAACAATGTGGAGGTGGTCCGAGGGATTGCGCGTGTCGAAACGAGGACACCCTCACACTTATTTTTGTACCCGCACTTTATTGAACACGACACAAGTGGAGACAAACAATAATTCTACCAAATAACCGCAAAACTTTTATTTAATTAAAATGGAACTTACGAGGAAACTTAACTTGAATACTCATGGGACTTTGTGCGTGAAGGTTATGTCACCCATGGACCAAATTAAAAAGAACAAGAGAAAAGGGATTCTTACCTTTTTAATTGCTTTACTTTTATATATATATTTTTGAAATTTTATTTTCACCACTTTTTATACTCAACCAAGGCTAAATTAGAATTGACTCAACATAAACACCGTAGGGTTTTGCACCTGCTTCGTATGTTATGCATCTTTGTCATATATCCAATGCCTTGTGTTATCTCCATTTGAATCAACTTAAACAAATTTATACAACTAATATCTATACGAGCATTAACTCTAAGGTTCATTAAGCAAACTTGACACCAAGTCTAATTTGATTAAAGGAGATTTTTTAACCTAAGCACCATGCTTAATTTAAAGAGCCTATGAATGGAATGTACACATCCATTCAAACTAGAGCATGTAAGAATAGATAAAGGAAGCATATGATCAAGTTATATTTATGTGAAGAGAAATATGAGTATATGAATGGTGAACTTGGTAATTCTTCTTTAAGGCTTTGTTTAATGTCAAAAGCGTGACATTTCAAACCTTTTTTCTTGAATTTCTTTAGCAAGACAAGATAGAACTAACATCATCTTTAAACCAAGATAGAATTTTGGCATGAATGGAATTTGTTAAGAGAGACGTACTCAAACTCCCCACACTTGGATTGTTGTGTCGCGTGACACCAAAAATCAAGTGTGGGTGTCAAGCCTCCTCTGTAACTTGTTCCATCACCGTAAACACCAAGGTATTACAGCTTGATGTAGCTCCATGTTTTCAGCATCGCATGACCATCGCTTAATCTTAACCCTAAATGTTAGAGACCAAAATACCCGAGGGTAAACTTATCCCTAAAACATGTTCTTGCTTTTATTTATGAAGGGAAATGATAATCCAGCTACTCCTCCGACGGTGCTTAGTTTATGGTCAAAAGCTCGAGCATGAGAAGTTTCATAATGCAAATCATTGGTGATGTAGTTCCCAGCCTTCATCATCGCGCTTGTTGATTTACCGTTGAAGTTGTAGCTAAAGGTTAGTGCCAAAATAGCAACCATGAAATTTGCAATGTTTATGGTAAACAAATGCATCTACAACCAACCTTCTAAATATTTTTTCAAAGGAGGACATTAAGGTGGCTTGTATGTGCTCGTACATAAAATGTGACAGTTCTAAAGATACCTTAAGAAAACAAGGTTCCTAAAATTCAACAAAGAAACTTTCATGCTCGTCTTGTAGGCATTCATTGAAGGGTAGGTCCCGCACATAAAGCACACAAGGCACGTGGTCTTCTACGTAATTCTCTACTCCCTTTTATCTTTTTGATTTCGATGTCGATTTTGAGTAGAAGAATCCATCTAATTAGCCTAGGTTTAGTATTTTTTAGTGAGTAGGTATTACAAAGCAAACATGATCGTATAGATTATTACCTTAGCTCCAACTAAGTAAGACTAAACTTATCGATATCAAAAACAACAAAGAAGAAGCTTTTTTCTTAGTAGCATAATTAAGTTGAGCTCCTATTGAAGTTTTGCTAGCATAGGCTATGGCACTAAG